>OY730190.1:22388775-25005442 GCA_963422495.1 Polyommatus iphigenia | reverse complement strand
AATTTTAATTTATTGCATGAATAGAGCATACATAAAACTTAATTAATTGTGACGAATATGAGACATTTAATTAAAGTGGTACTAAATTATAAAAGTGTGTCAGAATAAACTCACTTTTTATTGTTTATATTATTATGTAACGGACTTTCATACAACTGTGTTATAAATAAAAACTGGCCAAGTGCGAGGACTCGCGCCACAAAGGGTTCTGTATAATTGTAGAGCAAAAATAGGTAGACGAAAAATGTGTTTTTTGTGTGTGATTGTATAATTAAGTTAATTTAATTTTAAAGTATGAAACACAACTGAGTTTTTTTGTTCCACAACATCTACAATTCAAGGGCCTACCTGTTGCCCTGTTACGCCAAATTAATCCTTCGATCGCGGATTCTTGGAAATTCAATTGTATTATTATACTAGATGACGCCGGTAACTTGGCTCTGCAGAAATTCGTTTATCGCGTGAGAACCGTACATTTTTCCGGGATTAAAAGAAACTTAAATGTATGTCATTTTCCATAAACTATATACAAATCTCATAAAAATAGGTTCAGCGGTTTGGGCGCAAACACATAACAGACAGACTTACGCGTTTATAATATTAGTACGGATTAGCGTAAGTTTGTTATTTTGTAAAATAAAAAGGTGTAAAAACTTAAAAAGTAATAACAAAACGGAAATGATTTTTTTCCGAAGTGATGTATCGTTGAATAAAATATCAGGAACGGTTACGATGTCTGTGATATAAGTTTTACGTATAACGGATTAGTATGAACGCGGAATGAATTGTATGATCCGTTAAAATGGATGTCATGGTGAATAAATCCCTAATTGTTCCATTCTAGAATACTTGAGTCTTTGGTCCCATAAAGGAGTCTTCGGAAGTCGTTTAAAAAATAAATTTTAAATTTTGTAAAGTCTTACTTAAACTTGAGAACGGCTGAACCTATTTTGCAAATTTTAGTCTTGGGATATTCGTGGAAGTCCATGGAAGGTTTATGTTAGGAGTGACACGAAGTTCACCGGTCATCTAGTAAATTCTAGTACACTGTACAAAAAAAATGTAAATAATTTTTCAAAATTCCACATATTATGTATTTTTATTCATATGAGTAGGTTATAGTAGATAACCTGTTTCCAGCCTACGAATAATAAAATTTCCAACATACAAAATATGGCTTACAAATTTTTTTTGTAGTTCCTGAGGTAATGTCCAATGCAAACTCACAATGACCTTCTTATAATATTCTAATTATTTAGTAGGTAAATTTTTTTACTAGAATAATTTAGGTTTTTTATATTATATTTTGATCTACGCTGACACCTAAAATAAAAACTAAAAATTAATATAAGAAATAAGCAATATTACACCCAGACAGTACAACGGCTATAGCATAAATAGCATCAGACAGTAAAAAACGATGTTCGTAAGCCGTAACAAAACGTAAACATTTAAGAAGCACAGTCATTACTCATCACTATAAAACGTTGCATTTCGCTAATCTCCACTCGGGCTAACTTGTCGCTAGCGGTCATTGACTCCCTGTCAAAAACTTGTAATTTTCCATATAAAACCACGTTTGACAATATCTGGCACTTCATTGTCAATCGCGGTTTATATGGAAAATGACAAGTTTTTGACGCGGACTCAATGACCGCTAGCGACAAGTTAGCCCGAGTGGAGTATAGTTACAACTTTAACAGAAAGTTCTATACAAGTAAGATTAATTTTAAAAAATCCGTACCATTATACCGTTCCGTACCATTATTGAAAAAAATAACCACTGTAAGTTGCAAGAGTATCTTGCATAAAATTGATAAACCCACCATTTTCCAGCAGTGAGAAGGATGATGATGAACCATTACAAGAACACTCTCGATTAAGTCAGCTTTAAAAAAAATAAAGATTGAAATCGATTCACCACAACACAATATATAGATAAACTACAATATTTATAACATCATTTTTTCTCGGGGTTAAAAATTTTCGCATTAACTGTGACCTAGAATGGAAAAAATTATCTTAAAAAATGCAAATTAAAATCCTATCAACATTCACTAAATCATCGCAGAGGGTCCAAATGTCATAGAAATTCCAGTCGTAAATCACAAATTGATAAGTTCAACCGAGTGTCGATATCTCGTTGCCCTAACTTGGCGTATCTAAAGACGCCATTTTGGAAATTGGCGTAGCGGCAACATAGTCTAGCGGTTTTATATTAACAGTTTTGTGTATCGCATATTAACACCTGGTACATTAAGTTAGAAATCGCTACAGATCGTTTACCAACTTTAAAACCGTACGGCGGAACTGCAGGGGCCAAAACTGTTAAGAAGATGTCAGCAGTTCTGCCCCTGTTTCGCTGTGTGTATTTTAAGTTGCCCAAATCGATACCGGAAATTTCAAGAACTGTCGTAAAGGACATTTTGACATATTATTCACTCTGCATCCTCTATCGGTTGTATCACGGGGAGTGCTCCGGCCTTCGAGGAATTGTTCAGAATCATACCTCCTGTAATATTTCGCCGTTGCGTCGTTCCACGCGAAAAATATACCATCCTCATCACCTTGATGAGTGGCAGTCTTCCACCGTGTGTTTTTCGCGTAACTTTCTGCCGCGCACTGTAAAACTCTGGAATTAACTATCACCAGCAGTATTCCCGGACCAATACAACTTGCAAACCCTCAAGAAGAGAGAGTATTCCCTCTTAACGCACCAGCAGCTCTTCTGATATTGCGAGTGTCCATGGGCGACGGTAGTTGCTTTCCATCAGGTGACCTGTTTGCTTGTTTGCCCCTTTATCTTATAAAAAATGCATATTTATTGTATGTGCTAATAGCACTCCTACTCCGACCTTCGTTTCTCTATTGACAGACTTGTCGCCCGCAGAGTTGGGCTGCCTGCTCTAAAGAATGACTCGCTTAAAAAGTATCTTAAGGCTGCTCTTTCGACAAAAGCGTGCAGATGAAACAACTTTTCATCGGAATTAACAGAGAAATTATATCTGAAAAAAATAATTAGTAATCTACATGATATGATACGTAATTTGGTTTTGCCATATTTTTTCTATCGGTATCACATAATAAAGAAATAAAAAACCAAATCACCTCCAAATCGTTGAATGATACCACTTTGCTCCTTCATTATTTATCAAAAGAATATGAAAAAAATATCTACTGCTTTGCAATACATAAGTTAATAATTTGGTTTTTTTACTTTTTTGAAATATGTATATAATATTAAGCCTTAAAATGGTTTTTTCTCCTATTTCGCCCTATCATGGACGCGGCGAGCGTCGTAACCGCCACCGTACAAGGCGCGCTGTTATGAATGTTATTTTAATGTCATTTACGTCGATATTCGCACTGACAGACAATCGACCTGCTAATTTAGGGAGAGAGGGCCCTTTAATTCTCAACGCCTCGCGACGTTGCAATATGCTTGGCCCTAGGTTCATCCCGGGCCAATGGCTTCAGCCAAATGAGCGTAATTTCGGTCGCGTAAATTATTTTTCATACAAATCATGACTCACAAATTTACGCTCGTGTGAATCAAACAGGACTTTTGTATGAAACTGAATGCAGCAGAATTTATGACAGCCGAAATTCTGCGACTCACAACTCACAAATTATTCTCGTTTGGCTTCACCCTAAGCCTCCGATTCCTCTGAGCTCGCGCGCGATAATACCACGCTCACATAACCAGAGGTTGATATTGAAATAGTTCTAAGCGGTACTGTTACATACGTAACGTGAGACCGACACACACACCGCGATACACTTCACTACACTGGAGGTTGTGGTGTATATCAAGTATTAAAAGCGTTATATCGAGTATTATGTTATAGCTTATAGACCTCCGCATGAGCTCCGAGCAATTGAAAGTCTATTGTGTCTGCGATACCCACGATGGAGGTGTTAATTTTACCAATGTAATCAGACTAATGACTTATAATACTATATACCTGAAAGAAAATAGAACGAAACGATTCCTAGTAACAATATCGTAACTGCATCTTGCATTGTTAATTATAAATTATAGCGGCTATACATTATTACGGTAGAAACCATCTTTTGCATAATATTCACATTAACGGCGAGTAACGATTAACAACAAGGAAGGAACTATTGACAAAACTCTTTCCGCGAGTGGTGGCGTGCGCGTGCGGCCCACTTGCCTGCTCTAGCTTGGCCGTGAGCGGGACGTCGCAGACTAATGATAAAATAAATAATTTGGAATGATAAATGTAAGCCCATCAACTCCCAAGCGGCACGCGGGTGCCACATGACAATTGAATATATTATATTGTGTCTGCGATTCCCACGATCGAGGTATTAATATGGAAAATCATGAATAGTGTCCTTAAGGCTGGTTTTAGTCTTGCGCCTTTTTCACATGGGAAAATGGTTTGCGCATCCCCAGCAGTTGGGGACATCGGCCGGGGTATGTGGGACTCTCCGAGGAACTACCCACTAAAACCTCGTGGTGCTCCACTCCCCCCCTAGGCACAGTCCTAGTCACGGGCACGATTAACCCACCCTTGTCCTTAGTCTTACGCCTACCTACAGTACCATACGCGCAGACACTCTAGGAAGCGTTGTATAACGCGAACATAACAAAATAATTTTTTTTTAAATATGCGCTATACATACAGCATTGTATGTTGTAATAAATCTGGCGAAATAATTCAAGAAATCAGAATTTTTCTGCCTTGCTATATCTACTATCTCATTCAAGTTATGTCAATAACATCAAAGCTGTGATAGTCACAGTGATAAATGGTGATAGTGATGATGATCACAATGGCGATGACAGTGATGATGTTAACAAGTTGACAGTAATTAAACGAGTGAGCCAGTTAATTATAGAAACTGGAAGTGCATTTTCACCGCAGGGACTTTCACACCTAGGTCCGGGTGTTACGCAGGGGAGTCCTTTAGGACCATATTCTTTTAATGAAAATAGTGATGTCATAAGAATATATTCACATTTAGCAGAAACGTCATCATGTTTATTTACTTTTTAAATTTAATTGACTTTAAATTACTGTAGAAAAAGATCAAAGCATAGTTATTAGTGTTACGTAGAAAAATAGAGATAAAATTTGAGATATTAATTATATTGATTGGTATAAATTAAGTATTTAAACAAGTCGTTAAGAATTAAGATTAGATTATAAACACAGTTAATACAACACAAGGCAATAAAGAAGAAAAATATACCTCCTGCAACTGAACATGCACAATTTTATGAACAACCATTTAAATGTAAAATACTGAAACTATGTTGTAACAAGCACCGTGTAATATCTAACATATAAATTAAAGCGCGCTAGGTGGCTGTATATCTTCCCCACAATAAGCTATAACTTGTTATCGAAATGTTTCCTGAAATTACAGTATACAATGCTGTTTTTGTATTTTTTGCTGTGAATTTTTCCTGACAGTAAAATATTCCCTCTATGTGTTATGGAGTTTATTCATACTAATATTAAAATGCAAAAGTATGTCTGTCTATCTGTCTCTCTGTCTGTTACCTCTTCACGTCCAAACCGCTGAACCGATTTTGCTGAAATTCGGTATGGAGTAAACTTTGAGTCCCGAGGAAGGATGATACTTTAATTTAAAAAAAAATGGTTTCAGCTCGATAAACGAATTTTAATGTTGTGACTTGCGAGCATCAACTAGTCGTTTATAAGAACAACCATACCTGCATAATATTATTTGAAGTCGTGAGTGGAAGAACACAATAAGTAACAGTAAAAAAATTGCCATTTTTTGCATAAATGGAGGCTTTAGATCGGCTCTAAAAAGTTTTTTTATATCCAATCATTGTTTCGGAATGATTGGATATAAAAAAACTGTGCATTTTATGTATATTCAGATATAATTAGCCAGGTTAACATAGGTACCTTACAGTTTATTCCAATTATAAGAGAAAAAATGAGTAAATATCCGTATGTTGCAAAATGTGAGTTATCGTGCTCTTTAACTCACGTCTTCATTTACAAGATCTAACAAGATAGAATAACGGAAAGTATCGGCTAAGACTTAAGATGTAAATGTTCTAACGGGCGAGTGGTGTTAAACTATAAAAATGTTTACAACTAACGCTATTACCTTGCACCAATATCAATCAAAGTGTTGCTTTCTCTTTTATGGGACACCTCATAATAACTAACACCCATAATATTACCATAGGTTTAATTCACTAAGATTAAATTGGTCTGAGTATAAGGGTTGGTTCACGTTTTGAAATGAGCTATCAAAGCGAAACCATATTTGCTGCTCGTTCGTAGTCGCTTTCGACTTAGAACTCGAACCGATTTACCTAATTTTGGCCTTGAAATTCCTGGAAGTGCAGGAGGGCAATATGGTAAAAAATTTAAGAATTAGGTGATATTAAGTTCACGGGTCATCTAGTTTTTTTTATACAGGATGTAACAAAACATAGTGAAAAACATAGTTTAGGGTATGTATGTGTCCCATAAATAGAGTACGCTTTGAAAGTAGCAGCGCTGAAAAAGATTTTTTTGCGATAAGTACGGTCAAGAGCTCCCGCTTTATGAATTTTCCCATACAAAAGTTTAAAAAAAAGGTTACTGTTTAGCGCTGTTACTTGACCAGTGAACTCTATACATATAACTGACACATACGTCATACACCCTACCCCTCCTTTTACTATGACCCTACAGTCTACACTGAAGTAATTATCACTGTGTTTTGTTACACCCTGTATAATAATTAAACCCCAAACCACGAGAGTATGAAATCATTACCCAGAGAGAGTATGGAACTCCTCTCGTATTTTGGAGCATAGTGTGTTGACAGTAAGACGGCAGTAAGTTTCAGATATTGAGTATCAACGAGGATACGAGAGAAAATCCAAGATTTTCAGTTTGACCATAGACATAGGAATACATAGAGACTGCTTACATTTAGATATCGTTAGAATTAAAGCAGATATAGAAAGAATCAAAATATATAAAATTGACCTAATAGTTTTTAGGGTTCCGTACCCAAAGGGTAAAAACGGAACCCTATTACTAAGACTTCGTTGTCTGTCCGTCTGTCCGTCTGTCTGTCTGTCTGTCTGTCTGTCTGTCTGTCTGTCGCCAGGCTGTATCTCAAGAACCGCTATAGCTAGACTTCTGAAATTTTCACAGATTACGTATATCTGTTGCCGCTATAACAACAAATACTAATAAAATTAAATTAAAAATTTAAAAAACCCCCGCCAAACAACTTTAAAAAGTAATGAAATAATTATATTTACTGACATTAAGTTTAAATAATACCTAAGTGTTAAGTGATATTTTAGTCCATAATTGTTGTCACGGTGTGTCGGGGGACCGCCAACACCGACTTCTGCATTTTGTATCGCCATGTCACTGATTGTCTCGATTCGGTTCGCTGTGAACTGACCCTGAAACTATAATGTTATGTGAAATCAAACATCTACATTAGCGGTCCCCCGACACACCTTGACAACAATAATGGACTAAAATATCACTTAACCCTTAGGTATTATTTAAACTTAAAGTCAGTAAATATAATTATTTCATTACTTTCTAAAGTTGTTTGGCGGGGGTTTTTTAAATTTCTTAGTTTAATTTTATTTCATGCTTTTTAAACTTATGTTGGTTATAGTGCAGAATAATTCCTATCAACAGGATCATATCCCAATGAATACCATACTCTATGAATATCATCTTGGATGAGGCAGTCAATATGAGTCCAAACATGAATCCTCCGCTTTGGGCTCATATGGAGCTCGGCTCCTATAGAATCCAGGTGATGCTGCAGCAGCAGCATGCAAATATTTACTGTTTATCTACGTCTTACTAGTTGTAACAATTTAAAAATCGGCCAAGTGCGAGTCGGACTCGCGCACGAAGGGTTCCGTACCGTTATAGAGCAAAAATAGGCCAAAAATTGTGTTTTTTGTATGGGAGCCCCCCTTAAATTTTTATTTTATTTTATTATTATTCTTAGATATTGACATATAATTAAGGCCTTTGTGAAAATATCAAGTGCCTACCTGTTGCTATTATTGATATCGAGCAAAAAAGGCAAAAAAAAACATGTTTGTTGTATGGGAGCCCCCTTTTAAATATGAATTTTATATTGTTTTTACTGTTTGTTGTTATAGCGGCAACCAATATACACAATCTGTGAAAATTTCAGAACTCTATCTATAGCGGTTCTTGAGATATAGCCTGGAGACAGACAGACGGACAGACAGACGGACAGACAGACGGACAGACAGACGGACAGACAGACGGACAGACAGACGGACAGACAGACGGACAGACAACGAAGTCTCATGAATAGGGTCCCGTTTTCACCCTTTGGGTACGGATCCCTAAAAATGAGCCCAAACACGAAACCTCTGCTCTAAGTTGGTGAGGAGTTGGGTATCCTATTGATTACCAGGTGATGCTGCAGCACCAGGTCAACTTTCCATTAATGTGTATGTACTTATTTATCAATGTCACAAACTAGAATGCAAAATATAAAGCCCACCAAACGACTGCAAGTTGCTAACAGATGAACCGCGATTTTCCAGCACTGAGCAGGCTGATGATGATGAACTATAGCTAAGAACACTCTCGATCATGTCAGTTTTCAAACAAAAAAAACTAGATCAAAATCGGTCCACCCGTTTGGATGCTACGATGCCACAGACAGACACACACACAGACAGACAGGTCAAACTTATAACACCCCTCTTTTTTGTCGGGGGTTAAAAACAAAATAATATTAATATTTAAGGGGGGCTCCCATACAACAAACATGATTTTTTAGCCTTTTTTGCTCGATATCAATAATGGCAACAGGTAGGCACTTGAAATTTTCACAAAGGCCTTTAATATATGTGTTATTTAATATTTCATAATAATATTTAAATGAAATAAAAATTTAAGGGGGCCTCCCATACAAAAAATTAAATTTTTGGCCAATTTTTGCTCTATAACGGTACGGAACCCTTCGTGCGCGAGTCCAACTCGCACTTGGCCGATTTTTTTTTTTCAAAATATATCAAAATTATATGTTATGATGTTACTAAAATACAGTGTGTTAGTGTAAGCACCGTTGTCCTTGAAACCATCAAATGAGCCCGTCAAAATGAACAACTTTTTCTATGAGAACAATGCTGGGAACTCAAAAAAAATCTGTCTTCATACCCATACGGATGCCCGGATCGGCAATTTGTATGGGTATGAAGAGGGATTTTTTTTAATTCCCAGCATTGTTCTCATAGAACAAGTTGTTCATTTTGACGGTCTCATTTGATGGCTTCAAGGACAACGGTGTTTACAGTTTACACTAACATATTGTATATAATAGGTTCTTCTCGCCGGGTTAGTTCCGGAACCGGTGGTAGGCATCTCAGTTTCTATGTTCTTTCTATGACGTTCAAAAAGAGTATTTGTGATACCTATTTTTAATAAAAATATAATTTTTTATTTTATTTAAGTGAGTTTATTTGAGATCCCTCTTATAGAAAGAGATTTAGTGAGATTTGGTCGGACCTCTGCCCCTAAAGTTTTCTGTGGAAATTTCTTTCAATTTAACCAAAAACCTTAAATTATTTTTAAAATAAGTTCTCAGTAGAAATTGATCAACAATTAAATACTTTAATACTGATAACCAGTTATTCTACCGAACTGCTTGCTTCGCTGGTTACCGTTTACTGAAGATCATCAGACTGGAATGATCAATACAATTCCATAAAATATGCATATCATCTAGACTTCATTAAATCTAGAGATAGCACTCAGATAAATCTGTCAATAGCTACTTTATGTGTTTCACTTTCTAATAAAATTAATTAATTTAATAGAAGACGTTTTTAAAATGCACCACTTTTATGTCTTCTTCATATTTATTAATCAAAAGTCACTTTCAGCGAATCGTGGCCATCATTTAAAAGTTTCCTAAAATAACACGCAAAAGTTGGCACGACACCTCGTTCTAAGTTATTTGGTCGAGCTAGGTATGTCAAGTCAAAGTTGGCCGCGATATTATGTCAGCATGGGCTTGACATAACCGGATAAAATTACATAGGTCTGCCTATGAATCAATTTATATGGCACAATGGTCGTTTAGCTGACATTATTATATTTCGAGGCCTGTCTACGCATTTAGTAGGTCTATAACTCATACACAGTCAGTATTTGTCCAAGCCCCAATAGCGTCTTATATTTTAGGATCTCGAAAACACCACAAGCAAAATATTGCTTTGAAATACACGTAGAAAATGAAAATATTTAAGATGTTGCCCGCAACTTCATTGGGTGGATTTTTGTTCGTGGAAACCGTACATTTTCCAGTGCCATATATACCATTCATATGCCATATTGTGTCCTTTTCCTGGGACTCAAAGAATATCCACACTCAGCATTTTGTGGTTGAAGTAGTAGGTAACAAGCAGAAAAAATTACGGTTCTTGAGAGCTCGCTTTTTAGCCGGTTTCCAAAAAGGAGAAAGATTCTGGCACATAAAGATAGTAATACTATTTAATCAAGATAAATTTTATAGTAACTCCCCATCCCATCCTCTAAGCAGGTAAAAGCAATCAATAGGTATCCTATACTTAAGCACTAAGTAGTTTATAAGACCTAATCACACCCCTAAGACGGATGCTGGCCTAGACCACCCAAGCTATCATTATAACAGTTCGTATAATCATTAACGATGCCATGGCCCAAAAAACATCGTATCATTAAAAGCGTCAACGTAATCACGGGGTTTTAATGATTTATTGACAGCAAAAAGCCTATGAGACGTAGGTTTAATTATTTGTCTTGATGAAAAAGTTTTTAACTTACAAAAGCTGCAAAAGGCAAAGCTGATTGACAGATAGATCAACACAAACTCTTACGGCGAGACATTAATGATTCCATCCAAAATGCTTCCATTTAACGAAGAGTTTGAACGATAATGTATTATATAGGGCTTATGTCGAAATCTTCATTCAATTACACATTTAAGTACACCTAAATAATAATTATTCGTCTCTGTGTGCGCCAGTTACAGCTATAAACTAAATGTTCGCATACTCGTATAATGTTCCCTTTGTTGCGTAGATGCAGTTCACTAAGAAGTGTTTTTTTTTAAACTCCATAAGTCATTAGTCATTAATAATTGGGCAAATATGAAATCAAATGTGACCTCTTTTTCGTGGGTAAAGCTGAGAAAGTGCTATTTAATAATCAATTATATTCTAAATTTGCATTTTATTACAAATATTTTAGTAATATAATAATAATCAGTTTATTTAATGATTAACAAAATAAACTTTATAATCAGTTCCAGTTTAACGCTCCCGTAAATTAATAAACAAAAATTAATTTTCCAGCACACGTCTTCTCGCTTCGAGCGCTGAGCGATAAATGACCGAATTCGAAATTCAAAAATGGGCGGCGTGCACAGCAGCGCCAACAGCCGGAAGTGGGCGCGGGAGCACCAACATGCGGAGAGCTCCAGGGTGCTGTTCCTACTGTACCTGGTGCACAGGACATGGAATGTGCTGATGGAGCATGTGGAGACGAAGAGCGCCAGGTATGTTGTAATAGATGGTTGTTACGCCTTGCTGATATCATGCCGCTTTGTACTGCGACAGAGTTAAAACTGTCGGATAAAGTATATTTTGTATATTTTGTAGCTTATTTAAATACTTCTTGATGCCCGCAAACTCATTGTGCGGAATTTATTTTATTGCGCGAGAACCCTACATTTTCCCGGGATAAAAAAGTGTCCTATGTCCTTATGTTCTTTTCCGGGACTCAAAGTATCTATATATTCATGCCAAAATTTCATCAAAATCGGTTCAGTGGTTTAAGCGTGAAGAAGAGGATAGACAAATGAAAAAAAAGAAGATAGTCATGTAGATCCAAGAATCAGGATTCAGGACTCAAGTAAAAAATGTTTTTACTTTAATTGCTCTTGTATTAGGCTATGCTTATGAATTACGTAGCAAATGAAAGGATTTCGATTCAGAAACACTATGTTAATACTTAATGCTGCATTAAACATGTGTTCCGAGTTTCCAACTCTAAAAAAACACTTAAGAAGTTGAAATTAATTTAAAAAAAAAACAAATATTTAAAACCTGATTAATGTCCTACTAATTTACATTATGTAAAGAAGCTTCCAATATCATCAAAGCTTGACAGGTTTTCTAAACTGCCATACTAGTAAACTAGTTTCGAAGTATGTCCTACATGTTTTCACCTAGAGCTAACTATGGTTTTACAATGAAAGTTCAACAGTTAACTGTTGTTGAAGAAAACTGCATGTCGATATATCCAAGGTACAGTGTACAGTGAAAACCTTACTTAATGTCAAATAGCGTAAGCTTTCTAACGCAGTGGCTCTCAAACTTTTTGTTGGCTGGTGTAACGCATTTTGATAATCTTCTACATAAAAAAAATAATTTCAATTTAGTTCATGTCGCTAAAACTCGATAACGACTGGACCGATTTGCCAAATTCTTCGGTTTGAAATATGCCAATGCGAAGTCACGGTAAGCTCACTTTCCAATCAAAATCTGTTTAGCAATTTTAGAATGAAATAGCAACTAGTAACAAACATCCATCTTCAAATACATTATGAGTAGAACACAAGGTATTCATTCATTCATGAGACCATAATGAAGCATCAGTAAATAATAATGTGCTTTATCTATGCATAGAGATTGACATACAAACACATTTATTTATGTGAATATAATTATGGCGATGAAAAATCTTCGATCTACTTTCGACTCGGTCTGGGCCAATTCAAATAACTTTACAACTTAGTAGACTTTGTTTAGCCTTTATAAAAATGTTTTTATACTAGATGATGCCCGCAACTCCGTTGCGCCAAAGCTCGTTTATCGCGGCGCAACCGTACATTTTTCCAGGATAAAAAGTATCCTATGTCCTTTCTCGGGACTCAAAGTATCTCCATGCCAAACTTCAGCATAATTGGTTCAGCGGTTTGGGCGTGAAGAGATAACAGACAAACAGACACACTTTTGCATTTATAATATTAGTTAGTTCCATAGACTGTGATATTAGTTTAGAAATAGGATTTTTTAAGATACTAGAATATGACAACCGCAACTCTGTTGGTCAGTGCCAGTTCCAAAAGTTTCAAATATTCTGGCAGAGTGAAGATTCAGCTATATCTGGTACCGACTTCAAAATGATGAAGACTGAGTACAGAAATAGTTGAGTTATAGCCGAATTCGGAAAAAGGCACTATTAGATAGGAAAAAATATTTAATACTTTTTAGTTCATAAAGGATGTTATTATTGTTTTTATTTTATAAGGTAGGTATGTATGGATGGATTATTGTTATCACAAAAAATGTGCGGTTCCCGGGCAACAAAATGCGCGAAGTCACGGGTACCTACTAAACAACTTGTAATCCCGTTAAAATATTACATCTTACCAATAATATTATTATTACTTGGCAACGTGTTTCACTAACTATAAATACTATAATTTAAGTAACTTGACTGTATAATCTTAAAAGCTATTTCCAGGCTAATTTCCGTCGAAGAAAATAGCAAAATTAATAAATAATTTCTCTTTATTAAAATGTACTTTAGATGAAAGCTGGGTTTATTAATCTCGTATTCATTATTAAAAGTATACAAAATAAAACCCGAGTTTAGTGTTGAACGTAGTACTTAGGTGTGTGTGTGTGTGTGTGTGTGTGTGTGTACCAAATTTTATATGCATATTCAGTAGGTCTGAGAATCGCCTACTGGCTACTTTTTATATTGATAAGTGCATTTGTTAAATACATATTATTACAACTCGAGACTGACGGCGGTCATTGTTTGCATGCTACGGAATAGCGATGGACGTTGCCATGGTGCCATACTTATTAAGTCACTTTCAATATGATAATATGGGCGAAATACCTTATATGGCAAAACAACGTTTGCTGGGACAACTAATAATATATAAAATTCTCTTGTCGCAGTGTTTGAGCGAACTCCAAAACGGCTCAACCGATTTTAATTAAATTTTTATACGTATGGTACTTTCGTTAGGCCTGAGAATAGGTTTTTATATTGATAGGTACTAGAAATAATTTATATGGCTAAACAATGTTTGCCGGGTCAGCTAGTTATTTACAGTTTAGTGGAGATGGTGTCTTAATTAAGGTTGTTCTCAAACTGGACACGAGACTGGACACAGATGGGAGAGAAACTTAAATTAAATTCAACTAAATTTCAAGTTTGAGCCCCAAACATTTTCCATAACCACTGATCATTTAGTCCCTCTTATGCTACGAATAATAAAACTCCGGAACTGGCCACTTACAAGAACAATATTTAAAAAGTAATTACAACATTTGAAAATAGAACTCTTTGGTTGAAGAATACATTTTGTTTCATGTGACTGTCAATTATTTTTCCATTGTGGCGTCATTTTGAAAATTGCGTGTCTTCATTTGCCATGGATTTAACGCGTGAACATTTTCGTGCAATGATTTACTACGATTTTCGGCGTGGTCTAAATCAACAACAGTGCTTTATTCAACTCATCGCAACTTTTGGAGATGAAGCACCATCAAAAACCACTGTTTATCACTGGTACAGTGAGTTTAATCGTGGGCGGTCTATGCTCACGGATGAAAATAAAGAAGCTCGCCCAAAAACAGCTGTTGTCCCACAAAATATAGATGCTGTGCGGGAACTAATAATGCGTGATCGTCATGTTACATATCGCAAGATAGAGGCGTCCTTAGGCATAAGTATGACGAACATACATAAGATATTACACGAACATTTGGCTGTAAAAAAAATATGTTCGCGTTGGATTCCGCACAACTTGACAATCGATCAAAAACGGGCTCGTGTCGATTGGTGCAAAAAAATGATAAAAAAATACAACCGTGGTTTGCAAAAGCCGTTTATAATATCTACACAGGTGATGAATCTTGGATCTATGCATATGACCCCGAAACTAAACAACAGTCAACGGTGTGGGTGTTCCAAGATGAGCCGAAACCAACAAAAGTTACTCATGCAAAAAGTACTTTTTTTTGGAATTAATGGACATGTGGCTACAGTGCCATTAGAGAATCGTAAAACGGTTAATTCTGAATGGTATACGACCATTTGTTCACCAGAAGTCTTTGAAGAAATAAGAAAGGACAACCGACAACGCAGAATCATATTACATCACGACAATGCTAGCTGTCACACCTCAGCTGAAACAACTCAGTTTTTGGAGGGTCAAAAGATCGAATTGACTGGTCAACAAATTACGTGGTCAACGTTTTTCGAGCCGCGAATAGGCTGTTGATGCGTTCAAAATGCACGTTTTGGAGATACCTCAATCAGAATGGAAAAAGTGCTATGAAAATTGGTTCCAGCGTATGCAAAAGTGTGTCGATCATCGCGGCAAATATTTTGAAAAGCAATAAAACCATATTAAATGATATGTGTTTGTTTCTTTTTTTAATTCCGGATACATAAATAGCAGCCCTCGTACAGTATATATGTGTCCCTTATATAGAGTTCGCTGTGAAAGTAGCTGCGCTGAAAAGGTAAATTTACACCCTAAAGTATTAACACTTATTTTTGTTACACCGTTTAGAAGTGTCGCATGCATGCATACTACACCGCTTTTATTTGTGTTATAAAGCAACCTGTGGCTCACGATTTTCATGTGTACTGATAGCTATGTCCACATTATGCAATTTCATCTTCAATTTTCGTCATCTTCTTTTTATTCAACTTTCGTTTGGCATATTCAATAATTGAATGCGTCAAAATCCACCCGTGTTGAAAGAAAAGTGTCATAGCGAGCGCTACGATTTCAAAGCGCGTCACGGGCATGCCTCACGTTCGCTGTTGACTGCGCTATAACGCATGCCCTTGATGAACAAAAAAGGCCCAGTGTGGACAAAGCTATTGAGCTTATATTGTGAATAGATCTAGATGACCCCGTGAACTTCGTGCCACTTTCCTCCTAATATAAACCTTTCCTCAGCTTTAACAAATATTCAAGACTAAAATCAGCCAAATCGGTTCAGCCGTTTTCGAACGTAGTCAAAGTCCAGACTAAAAAAGTTGGAAAATTACTTTATGAATGCGGTGAAATGAAGTTGTCGCTGGAGACATCGATTAACGTGCAAAAAGCGCTTCATGACATTTCTCCTTTACTGTTCGTACTCCGTGGTTCGCACAGCGCTCTAAAACCGGGCGCCTAAAGACTATCTTTATTAATTTGAAGAAAAAGTTACCTTTTTTTTAAATATTGATTTTTTTATTCATATTTTCTTTTCCCCCAATTGAAATCTTTTATCAACAATCAATTTTAAATCGTAACTATAAGTAATAGTACATTACGCACGTAGGGCAGGAAAATAAGAATAATGTCTCAGATCACATGTAATTGTTGACCGAGGCGAAGCCGAGGTCAACAAACATGTGATCTGAGGCTTTCTTATTTACTGCCCCTGGTGCGTATACTATTTTTCTCATCGACGGAGGCGGAAAACGGCAACATCGGTAAGCGCAGCGGGAAGAAAGTTGACGTTTTCCGCCCGGAGGTGAGAAAAATAATTTTTGCATGCCCCAAATGGTCTATGTGCTGCAACTAAACTGAATGAGACCTAAGAACTGAAAGAGAATAAGACCTTTATCCTAGACACATATGCAAAATAAATGATTTGATTTTATTTGAAAACCACCTCTAACACGTTGCAATACGGTTCCAGATGGCGCGGCTCGCACACGGTGCCGAGCTCGGCGGCGGCGGATCGCAGGTTCGACTCCGTCAGCCTGTCCTCGTGCTCCTCCTGCAGCTGCCGGGAGGACTGCGCGCAGGACTGTGTCAGGTGGGTTTAACTTAACATGAGTACAGTGCGACAAGGTTTTAAATGAACGAAAGCAGTGGCGCTGCTCGTAAAGGAGAACTGTTAAAAACTGTCAAAAATGACGTTTTTGTATGATGGCAGCGTTAGTTCCTTTTTTCGCCACGTTTATTTAAAGCTTTGTCGAGCTGTAGTGTTCGTTTGTCAATATAATTAAAGACGTGAGTGGATGAACCAGATAAGTAACAGTTTATAACATAAGTACAACTACTAATGTTTTCCCTAATATAATTTTAATATACCTTGTGACTTACCTCTACATCATCTAGTTAATAAAGGTGACTACACGTATAAAATATTTTTTTTTAATTTCAAATAATTTTTCCGGCCCGTTGCCGTTTTTTTGGATAAATGGAGGCGAAGCCTCCATTTATCCAAAAAAACGGCATTGCTTACTTGTTACTTACCTGCTTCTCCCTGCTGTCTTTAAATCTAAGACCAGATTTTTACTCGTACACTGCGATAGCACGGTCTGACGGTCCTTCTTCGATTTTTTCGATCGTAAAGTGTCTAAAATTATCGCTTGCGAGTTAGGTTCAGGGGCCGTACCACGAAACCGGTTTGAGAATCAAACATTCGGACGAGAATGCCGCGTCCTTCTCTAACAATCGAGAAATTACATTGTTAAAGCAGGACGCAGCATTCTCGTCCGATTGTTTGAGTCTCAAAACAGTTTCGTAGTAGGACTACAGGTTCAGGGGCCGTACCACGAAACCGTTTTGAGACTCAAACAATCGGACGAGAATGCCGCGTCCTACTCTAACAATTGTGAAATTACGTTGACGCGGCATTCTCAGCCGATTGTTTGAGTCTAAAAACGGTTTCGTAGTAGGCCTACAGATTTTACTTAATTCCAACAAGTGCAACCCCGCAAAAGTTTACAAATCAAAAATTTGATGACCAAAAATTGGTTACCCAGACAATATAGTGTACTATGTACTAATAATTGATTTTCTATCGTTTTACATATTAATCGAATCTTTTTGTATTTTTCAGGTAAGTCGATGTACTTCTTGCTGCACAAGTAGAAGCTGCAAAAGAAGCAACGCGGACGCTGAAATTTCAGGCAAAACGTGTGAAGAAGACAACACCCCCTTAGAACCCCTTTTTCCTGTTAAAAAGTAGCCTAGTATGTCCTTTCTTAGGCTTGAGACTCTTCATACATATCTGTGTACAAAATTTCATTACAATCGGTTCAGTAGTTTTGGCGTGAAAGTTAGACAGACAGACAGAGATACTTTCGCAAATATTAGTATAGATATAAATATAGATTATATTTGATAGTTGGACACCTACTTTATTACGAGTCACACCTATCAGGTGAAATATTATCGTTTGGCTGTTCTGTATGTACGGATCTTAATTTATCTATTTACATACTTCATAGTAGCCTGTTATACCTTGAGGCTATGAAACAATGCTTTTAAATTAAATTTTAAACAACTGAAGCTTATTATCAAGCCTGCGTACTTTATTCAAAAGAAAAACTCTTTTCTCGAAAAGGTTTGTCTTGAAATTAACCTTTTTTCGTCAGCTACTCGTTAATTAAGTCAGTTATTTAAACATTTTAGTTAGTCAGATTACTGACAATTTATTCTGATTCAAAGGGGTAAAAGCCTTTAATTATTACGCGAAGCCTTTAGTTTGAACTGTGTAGGTTCTATTTTCTTTAGTACGAAAAATGTAAAGAATTATTATTGGTCCTTTATATTTAATAGACTATTATAATATTTTTACTATACTGGGTGTCTGCATACCTTAGTGTCAAAAGTAGGGTAGGTAAATATAAAATTAGCAGCACAAATAGGTACACATAAACGGGTGTTCTTTAAATTATAGAGTTCACTGTGAAAGTATCAGCAATGAAAGAGTAATATTTTTTGCTTGTATGGGAAAACTTGTGACGCTGGGGCGCTTGCACATACAAATCACAAAAAAAAAATTGTTATAGTAGGTATTAGTATTTAGTTATAATTATTTGTTTTAAAAAGTGCTGTTTCTTACATTAATATTATTATGAGTACTGCCCGCGCGTGCTCTATTTTTTTTGTCCTTACAAAAATCCTGATCGTAGTTTTCACTTGTCTGCACTACTAACTGTATAAAGGGTCAGCTTACACTGATGCTGTTTTTAAAACATAGCATATTTCAGTAGCGCATACTTATTAGTACGCGCTGCTGAAAATCAACACTAAATTCAAGGGTCAGCTCACACCGTTTTTAAAACACGGTATGAGCTGCTGAAAATCAAATTCTCTATGTAAACACTTGATGTAATATAAAAGTGTAATCCATTAGTCGGTCCGCGGAAGATCTGCAATACCATTTGCTAATGAATGCGGATTTTGATAAGTGATTACATTTCTAAATCGGTATTGACTTTACAGTTTACATCTATACTTAATATTATATAGCGGAAGAGTTTGTTAGTTTGTTTGTTTGTTTGAACGCGCTAATCTCAGGAACTACTGGTCCGATTTGAAAAATTCTTTCAGTGTTATATAGTCCATTTATCGAGGAAGGCTATAGCTATATTTTATCACGCTAAGACTAATTGGAGCGAAGAAGTAGAGGAAAATGTGGAAAAACGGGGGGAAATTGTTTGAAAGGGCTTATCTCACGAACTACTAAATAAATTTTTCTGTTATTTAATGGATCAGATAAGAAGTAGACCACGTGAAGGATCATAGGCCATTTTTTGCGGACTAATTTGTCTGTGAAATATCTAATTTACGCGGGCGAAGCCGCGCGGAACGTCTAGTTCACTATAAAGTAACATTTTTAAAGTGTAAATGTACTTAATTCTAAACATACCATGCCGAAGTTCCGCGGCGGAAATTCGGCATGATTACGTCAGCGATGTTAAACGCATACAATATGACGCGACGGAATTTTGGCATAGTGTGTCATCGGTAATTTAAAATACATTGCAGGCGGCATCATGCGGAAATTCCGCCGCGGAACTTCGGCATGGTGTGTTTAGAGTTTTAGACACTCCAACTCTGATTAATTCTACTATTATTTCATCCACAGGTCAATCCTGTGCAAAAGTAGAGGTTGCATAAAAGTGTTATTATTAGATAAAATAATGAGGTGAATAAAATATCTACAATACCGAAACTTTCTTCATTTCTACGTTATTCAGTATCTACAGTAGTACAACTCGTAACCAATTGGCACAGAAGTTTCGTTGTACACATTTTTGTGAAGTTTCAGTTGTAATGAGCTGCACCCCTTTTTGTTCTTAAGTTTCTTGGTGTGGGCGCAGTGTCAGCGTTTTGAAAAGCGATTAGCGTTTTTTATTTGGACCACTAATAAATAACAAATAGGAACACTTATAAAAGAATATTATATCTAGGAACTATTGAAGGATTTTATAGATATTTGGGACCATAACATCTACAGCCGCTATCCCCAACCCGCGGCCCGCGGGCCGCATGCGGCTCGCCGGGACTTTATTTGTGGCCCGCGATATGTTAAACAATTTTGAAATTCACGCCCACCGGAAAATAACGTAAAGTCTACGTGATAGTCGTTAGTTTTTTTTCCACTTATAAATCGTTAACTTTGAGGAATGTTAATTTTTAACCATAAAAAATTTTTGTTGCGGCCCGCGACACCAAGACCAAAACATTTTTGTGGCCCGTATGAAAAAAAGGTTGGGGACCTCTGATCTACAGGCTCTACTACAAATCACAATAACATAAAAAAATTCATGAGTTTTACATTTTAGTGTCGTTGAGTTTTGTAATTTATATTAAATACATATATTGTTAGTTTATCATCCGCTACTTCACTGTAATACAGCTATAATTGGTTGTTGTCATCTGCCACTTCGCTGTAGTTCGTTTTCCACGCAAGATAAGTAAAACCGTACATTTTTAAGCGGCAAACATTATCCTTTATCTTTTCCTGGGAATGAGCGTGAAGAAGTACGGGAGTCGAGATAGACAGACAAACAGTAACACTTTCGTACTCATATCAATAGAAGCTTCTCGCTAGCACTGGCGCTTTACCCCGCCCGCATTCACAAGGCAAGTACAATTAAATTCTTTGCTAAGACGCTGTGTACTTAGCTGTAGCGGAAAGCGGGCTGTAGGTCCGGTAGATAACGAATTGCTTTGAGATGAACATTCCGGAAATATCCTAGTGGCTTATTAAAATGTAAGGCTGTGGAAATGCATGCTGTATTATCCTTTCAGCGCCTTAAACCTACTTTTAATTTTAAACCCCCGGAGAAAACAGAGGGGTGTTATTAGTTTTACGTGTATGTCTGTTTGTCTGTGTATATGTCCGTGGTATGGAAATGTCCAAAAGGGTGGATCGAATTCGACCTAGTTTTCTTGTTTAAAACCTGACGTAATCGAGAGTGTTTTAGCCATGATTCATCATCATCAGCTCGCTCACAGATAAAATTTGCTTTTTAGGGTTCCGTACCCAAAGGGTAAAATCGGGATCCTATTAAGACTTCGTTGTCTGTCCGTCTGTCTGTCTCCAGGATGTATCTCAAGAACGGCCGCTTTAGCTAGTGTTCTGTCCTATTTTTTATTTATAATGGGTACGGAACCCTTTGTGTGCGAGTCCTACTCGCACTTGGCCGATTTTTTCATTTTTATTTCCTTATTTGTTGACAAACGCACTTTAGCTCCTTAATTACTTTCTTCTTAAGAACCTAGATAATAGGAAAATAATAATTACAACCTTATATCACATGAGACGTTTAAATGAAAATATATGAGCAAGCACAAGTTAAACAATGAACTCCTTTACGTTTGTAAAGTTCGTACAATAAACCTTTACTTGCTTGCGGGTTGTACCTAATTAGTAGTTTTGTGGTTTGTTCCCTCACTGAACACCCAAATTACATGAGTTCAAAGCGGTACCTTCTACTATTTTGAAGTGAAACACCGCGATACGAGAATTTTATGCAGAGTGTAACATAACGAAGTTATGATACTTAACACGGGCCACCGGCCACAACACATTTCCTGTAGTTTTCATACATTTTCTATGGACTCGCCGCACACGGTTGACGCCCTACACGCTACAATCGTCTTGCTTCTTGTGAGTTGAGGCGGCGTTTGTGGCTGTCGCGTGTGGCCCGTGTGCGGCGACACTAAGGGTGTGTATGTGTCTCTTACGTACAGTTAGCCGCTGTGAAATAAGCAGCGCTGAGAGCAAAATGGTTTAACATCACGGGGGCCACTGATAAAGCAGGTTGAGTATTGCTGAACAAGATGATATAACCACCGTACATATTTCCGGGATAAAAAGTATCCTAGATGTCCTTTCCCGGGACTCATAGTAAGTATCTCCATACTAAAAGCAAAATCGGTTTGGGCCTGAAAAGGACAGACAGACAGACGGTCGGAATATTAGTATAGATAACAATATAACAGTAATAAATTCATGAAATTCATAACACAATGCTGCGGACATTTGCAAGAATCCACGCCAAAAAAATTGGATAAAAAAATCGGAAAAATAATTTACCCGCGCGGCCGACGGATCCTTCGGATTTATTGCCCGAGGAACTAATATCGAGCTGAGATTTACTCGCAGACTAATATTTCAGTGTTATTGGACTTGGTGTTTTATTAAACGCCGTTTAATAAGCCACGAGAAGTAAAAAGTTATATTTTAGCTGTGGAACCCTAAAAAAGTGCGTATTTTTGATAGAAAGTAAAATATACGAGAAAGTTTATTAACAGTAGGATTTAAAGTTACTGCAATGTTTTCACTCAAGAGGCAGTACCAGCACAGACAGTATACAAAAAGTTCTGTTCGACGTTTCACAAGGATTTCTGTCAACATTGGCGATGGCCGTTGCAACGATTGCAACATGTTGGTCGGATTTTGGTCGGATTTAGATGACTAGTAGCGCCCTCTGGCGCTGAACTTTGCATAATATTCCCTAGTTGTTACTACTTGGTACATCTAAGCTACATCAAGGCTACATAAACATTTTGACTCGGCCCTTGCCACTTTATATTATTATATATTTTTATGATGAAGTAATGTTTATTATTTTGTACCTCTATGTAACTATCGAACCTAGTACCTCCTACCTCTATGCCCTATTGTTATTGGCTACGTTTATTAACTAATCCAGCTGTAAATCCACAGAATACATATTAGTACAAGGTAAATCTTAGATTGATAGAATGTAGACAAAAATATTTTAATGAAAGCCTGGACAGTTAGGTATAATTTATAAACTATCAAGCGATCACCAAACTGTGATACTTACCTACCTACGAATTTGACTAGATATAATGTTTAATATTATATTAGGTATTATATATTTTTTAGATTTTCTTTTTATGATTTAAATTCTAAAATTTACAGCCAATTTTTTCCATTGATGGTTCAAGTTCAAAAGATTTTTACGAGAGCCACAAAGAACAAAGTAAAAAAGTTTGCAGAAAACCATAATTTTGGAATATTACATTTAGGTTCATAAGAATCTTAAAAACTTTTGAACCTGAATACTTATTCTTTTTTATTTCTGCTTTGTCACTGGCCATTGGCTTACATAATCTGATATTTTATTTGCATAATATTGAATTAATAATATTATAACGATGTTAGGGACAACTCATTAACACTTAAATAAACAGTACTTTTATTAAATATATTTTAATGACTTTTAATTATTTTTTTTTACTTTTTTTAATTTACATTTTACCAGCGTCAAATACTTTGTTCCAGTTGCAGAAATAGTTACACGTGCTGCCATCTGTTATCACTTTTTCAAATCAACTTATGTCATAGCGGTGTTTCCAAGGTAACAGAGGTAACAGTAACACACTCTAGTTCAATGCGCAAACTACAGATGGCGCTTTACTGCGGCCTGAATGAAACCTAAAATTTATTTTAGAAATTTTTACGTTTATTTTAATTTTTAATCAATTGTTATTAATAGTAATAATTGATAAAATTTTATTATGAATTTTAATATTAGTTATTGTCTATTGAATACCTATTTTGTGTTACGGAGTTGTTTAAATTGCGAGCAACACTGTTGCGGAGTCAATGACGCTGCGCCATGTTGAACGCGTTATTGACGTTTGCGAGCAACCATTTTGACGTTTAGCAACAAAAATGGCGCGGGCGGTAGTGTGGTCGTACGATAAAGTGATCCATTTAATTGAAATGTTTCGTGAAAGACCTTTGTTGTGGGATACAACGAACGCAGAATTTAAGGATGGAGAGAGAAAAAACGCGGCATTGGAGGAAATAGCTAGTGCTCTGAATATTACGAAGAAGGATGTGGAATCTAAATTACACACTATACGATCTCAATTCACCAGAGAGAGAAAGAGGATAGCGGCGGCGATACGTCATGGCGTCACAGATACCCAGAAAATGTGGATATATTACGAACCGATGCAATTTTTGTTGCGGGCTAAGAATTACACCCATTATGATCTAAATAAATTAACGGTATGTTATTTTTAACCTATATCAATGTTATCATCTTGCGATAGTGTGTCTATGGCTGCGAATGATAAATAACCAAACCGATTTTGAATTAATTTAGAATGGAGATTTATATCAACTCAATGTATCTCCATAGTAAATTTCATCAAAATCGGTTTAGCTTTGGCCTTGGAAAAATTAAGTAAGTACTTAATTACTTGAATTTCGGCAACTGCGACATATAATAGATTCTAGTATAATATTAATCTTGGTATTATTTTAAACGATTTTAAAAATGTTCATAAAACTAAAAAAAATTAGTACTTGGTAGTAGGTAGGTATTATATTATACAGGGAGTAACAAAAATAAGTGATGATACTTTAGGGTGTGTACGTATTCCTTGTAAGTTGTAGAGAGTTCACTGTGAAAGTAGCAGCGCTGAAAGACCATTTTTTTTTCACTTGTGTACCTATGGGAAAACTCGTGACGCTCGGGCCCTTGCCCATACAAAAGTGAAAAAAAAATTCGTCTTTCAGCGCTGCTACTTTCACAATGAACTCTCTACAAGGAACACGTGCATACCCTAAAGTATTATCACTTATTTTTGTTATAAACTGTATATTATATTAATCTATCAAGCCCCATAAGATCACCGGTGATCGCGACAACAATAGATTTCCAAGAATCCGCGATCGAAGAATTAAGTAAATAATACTTTAAATAGAATGTTTATGTAAAACACTTTTAATAATTATTAGTAGGATTTATCATTTTGTAGGCTGGGACTGGACTGAGATTTCAAAAATTCTTCAAAATCTGGGAAAATTCGAAACACAGAAAATTTAATTCAGTACCTATATAATTGTAGCAACCAAGTACATAATCATACCTTAGTTATTTCATAAGGCGTTTGTTGCAATTAAATAGTATTGATACATAACAATATGTTACCGACTGCAACAATAATGCTGGACTATATTCAAACCTGAAAATAAGCAGAGTCTCTAACTAAGACGTTTTCTTTATTGCTTCTTAATATAATCGCTGATCAAAATATTTGTATATATATTATTATAGATACATTATTTAATAATATTTTATTATTATCTTGTGACGTCACCACTGACCAGGCCTCGGGCCAGGCAACAACACAGCGTTGCGTTAGTACTGCACCGGGAACGACGCCGGCGCCTTCCCCGAGGACTTAACACGACCCGAACGACAAACAGACAGACCGACCGAAATCCGGTGCCGAGCTTGATCCCGGGGTTGAGTTCGCATGCGGATAGCATAGAAACACACCTAAATCATGACCGCGACCGCGACATTGTCGTAGAGAGCTCTACCAATTACTTTGACATTAGAACATACACGCGTATGTCACCCCAACCGGACTCGGAAGGGGAGAGGGACGGCCCTCTTTTATGCAATAACATTAATAACTTGAGTTCATCTACCGCGATAACTCGTACGCAGCTAGTTTGTGCTACCGCGCGCGAGCAGCCTCACTCGTCAGAGAGTGAGTAAGGGGTCGGACCCCTTAAGAGCAGGGGGGGCCCGTTTCCCCACGTCAGATGAAAATAGCTTATTTTCGTAGCTCTCCCCAATATTGCCTGATTAGAATGTCACACGTGTGACTTTAGGGGAGGGGGCCAGGCCCCCTCATTGTTTATCTCCAAACCAACTAGCAACAGACTAGTTATAGCCACGATTAAACTACCACGGTCTTAACCAGACCAGTAGCTTAGACCCTTTCGAAAAAAAAAAAAAAAAAAGGCGTCGCATCGCAAATAACTACATTGCTTTTCAAAGGTTGTTTTTGCGATACGAGGCAGTGTTGCGACCTGGCCCTAAGGCTATGCTGTTTTGATGCTTTATTAATAATATAATCATTTATTTGTCTATTTTTCCCCTCAAATATTAAAAACTATTTTATTAGTTTCAGGAAGAGAGTCTTTGTCAAAGTGACATGGTAGCAGCATGCTACTTAGATGATTCATCGTCAAGACTCACACCAAAAGAGGAGTCAAAAGAGGAGTCTGATAACACAAGCGAAAAATTTACTTACGAGTTTAAAGCTGAAGAGATAGATGAACAGGATAACGAAGAAGATAACCAGGAAAATCGAGAAGATAAGGCGCAGGAAAATGAAGAATTACAGCTTTTTCCTTTTGCTGCACATTTTGCTGATGTTACAGGTGTAGAAGATGAACAAAATCCACGTAATGATATGGCTTACTCTTGGACCCACGACAAAGTTAAACGCCTAATAGAACTCCTTCGTTCAAAACCAGTGCTCTGGGACACAACTATAAAGAACTACAGAAGTAAACCTAAAAGAACTGAGGCATTCGAAGAAATTGCTCGAGTCCTAAAGATCACAAGAAAAAATGTTGAGGCCAAAGTACATGGACTTCGTACACAGTTCGTCAAAGAGAGACAGAAAATAGCGACGAAATTAAGAAGTGGTATTCCATATGATAAAATAATTAAGTGGGTGTTTTACGAGCGCTTGCAATTTTTATACTCTACAACTCCTCGGAATAAATTTGATATTGCCGATATGATGGTAAGTTGTATATATTTTATTACGGTCTTTAACACTATTAATTATAATATATATAACAAATAACATTAATTATTATTTTTCGAGTTTCATATGTTAAGTGTTAATAGATAAGGGTGTAGGTTTTTCTTGATAGAAGATGACTGACTTGATGATTCTAGAGTGTTCACGCGTTTAATTTAATTTTCAAGTTTTAGTTAGCTTGATTACTGCTTGAAAACCAAAAACAATAATCTTACTTTGTAACTTTCTTACAACTAATCGGTCTTAAAGAATCGATTTTACTCAAATGTTATTACTTATTATTTTCCATATTTAAACTTAGACCTACCAACAAACTTTTTTATAATTTCCAGGTCGACTACAACTTGTATGAAAATCAATTGCGGTCTGAGTATACAGAAGATGAATCTACATCAGAAAGAACCTCGGATGCTTCAACGTCTACGTTTGCAAGAAAAAGAAGGAAGATGCAACCGATGAATAGAAGAGAGATAGAAGAACTCTCATTGAATGAAATGGAAAACTTAACAAATAGAACAGAGGAAGACTTTTTGGTAAATAAAAGTGAGACAGAAGAACAAGCAAGCAGTAGTAGAGGCTGTGATGATGAGTCTTTAGATTGTGCTGATAAAAAGATAAAAAAGAATTTGGATGAGATGGATTCTTTTGATATTTATGGCGCATACGTTGCTTCTGAGCTGAGAAGTGTAAATGACTCCCAAGAAGTGACACAGGCCAAATACCTCATTAACAATATACTGTACCAACTGAAAATGGGACGCTACAAAGGCCAGAACCTAAATGCTGACGAATCAACATAATTTACTTTTAGTATTAAGTAGACTGTTTATAATTATTCACAGTTGTATTAAGTTCTTTCTTGTTTTATATACTCGTTATAAGCTAGAGTATAGACTTAATAATACAATGGGTATTTTAACTTTTACTCTCTCAAGTATTAAAAGATACAAAAAATACAAAAAAAAATGTTAATAGTAATGTAAATAAATATTATTTAGATAACTTCAAACTACTCTTCGTAGTTTGGGGACCTCGCTCTTTAGTCTTTGCTTTTAATATAGAATTTCATTTGTAGCCAAAACTTTCTTAAACTCATGTTGACCCGTTTTTTTTTTCGAATAGGCGGAATTTAATGCACTATTTACTTCGATTACCCTATTTTTAGAGTTCCATACAAAAAGCGTAAAAACGGGACCCTATTACTAGAGCTTCGCCGTCCGTCTGTCTGTCACAAGGCCATATTTCAATGCAGCGATGGCCAGACAGCCATTTTTTTCATGCAGCAGCCCTGAATTAACGTGACTTTTCGTAGCTGGAAGGTGTCAACCCTATTACAATAATGAGAAGTTCGGTCCTGGGAACAACATGCATTGTTCGTAGTTCTCAGTATTAGAAGAATTAACTCTAAACGGTGATGATTATCTAACTATTGTGTGTCATTAAGTAAACAAAGTAGTTAAAATTTATATTATATTGTGATGCCAAAAAGTATAGTTTTACGTCATCTAAATATATATAACTCGAAGGTGACTGACTGACTGACATAGTGATCTATCAACGCACAGCCCAAACCACTGGACGGATGGGGCTGAAATTTGGCCTGCAGGTAGATGTTTTGACGTAGGAATTCGCGAAGAAAGGGTTTTGTTAAATTCCACCACTAAGGGGATAAAATAGGGGATGAAATATTGTACTAATGTGATAATAATACTTCTTAACGCGAACGACGCCGCGGGCAAAAGCTAGTTGATATTATGTTACTATTACCATAGTGTAATTTCCTTAGTCTATGCTATTACGGAAATTAAAAGCAAAGGGCGCTAATAGCACGTACAGTAAATAATCTGATCACAATCCTACTTGTTGCACGTGCCATTTTAGGATTATGATTTAAAATTATGACAGAAACGATGTCAAACGTCGAACAAAACTTTTTTTTACCGTATGTGCTGGTGTTGCCTAGCGTTAAGACATTGTAGTGTAGTTATATATTAGTAGAAGTAATATTCTATTCATAGGCGGTGGACCTACAAGATGTGGTTAAGTTTTGTTAACCCCAGCTAACAACCTGCGTTACTCCCGACACAATAAGAATCGAATCGAGAATCAAATCGATCGCAAAGCTTTTGCTACTTCCGACATTGTATAGCGTAAAATTGTGGTAAAATCGTGCAGCGCGGCGGCTCAATTTGATACGTCTAGTTGCATGCACACAAACACCTTGCCGAAGTCTGACATCCCCGCACCGACCGGCACAGCGGTGTAGCTTGTGGCACCCCCCGTGTAATAGGCTTTTTTGTTACGGAATTTCTTGATTCAGTTACCGCGCTCAAAGCCCGCGTTAAAAGCTATGCAATAGCATAAAAATTATTTATTATATTTGTATAGATTACATAATATTTATTCAGCTTTCATCATAAAGTAGCTCAATAAGCTAATAGCTTGTTTACCTTAAAACCCGACGACATTACCGAGTCCCGTTAGGGTTAGGTAATGTAATATTTAGACTGGACAAAAACCCCGCGCGGCAGTCTACACAGAACCCAATCAGCAGACCAAACTATCGAACGGTACGCGAGATTGGAAATATAGCGCTACCACCGGTTCTCGATAGTAAAATGATTCTTGTAAGGACAATTTTAAAACTTTCCTAGCCGACACGGTAAATTTCCTGCCATATAATAATTATTATATTATTTGAGATATGAAAAATACTACTTATTCGAGTAATCACTCGATAAGCAATTAACCAGAGGTACATAGTTTCATCAAAATCGCTAGGTTGATATTATCGGAGTTTCGGAGGAGTTTTATAGCAACAAACACCGTGTTTTATAAATAAGATTTTGATACGTCTACAACTATTAATTATTTTATTGATTTTCTTGTTGGTAAAATAATCCTATACCTACTTAATACTACCTATACTCCCTATATTATCCTGTATTAGGTACTTAAATAAAAATGGATAAAAAAATGTAATTTACGCCCATTGTAAAGTAGTTTCAATTTCATGGAAATTGCGTAAGAAATACAGTAGCTGTCTATTTGCCGTAAACATTTAACAGTAATGAATAAGTCATGGCTCATCACAGTCGCACCTGCTGTGGACTGCAACACGCCACCATAGACCTAGGAAGTTAGAACACTGACATTGGTGATTCACTAAGGAGCCATTAAAAAAAAAAAAGTAATGGAAGTTAGAAATTCGATAAATTTTAATATTGCTAGGTTTTAATGCGAACGATAATAATACGACCTTTTGCCATTACAAAATTGAGCGACAAAGATAGGAATTCATTCAAATTTAAAACTGAAATTTAATAATATAAATTTAAAACTAATGAAAACTGTCTTGTGACCATCAAATAATTTACAATCACCAATAGAATCACTCTTAGCCTTACTATGATAAAGCTATAAAATCAACAAAGTGCTATAATAAGAACCTTATCGTAATGTTTATTTCGGAAGGACTTTGTTTTTTTTGTTATTACCTACTTAATGCCTAGAATGTAATTCTTCTGCTTACTCGATGACTAGATAACGCCCGCAACTCCGTTGCGCCAAAATTCATTAATCGCGCGGGAACCGTACATTTTTCCGGAATAAAAGTTTTCTATGTCCTTTCCCGGGACTCAAAGTATCCTCATACAAAATTTCAACAAAATCGGTTTAATTCATGAAGCCCCAAGCGGCCACATCCGGCCGCGATAACAATGAAAAAGCTATTGTGTCTCGTTTTGCCACGATCGATGGGTTAACGGTTTGGGACGAAGAGGTAACAGACAGACAGAGAGACCGACATACTTTCGCATTTATAATATTAGTATGAAATATGAATATCTAGTATCGCATCCTGCAACCACTTTGTCCATCATGACACAGTTTATAAGATCACTCATTCTGCATCACAACTCTTCCCTTTTATAAGTCTGTGGGTCCGCCTTTTATCATTGTCATCTTGGTATTTGCCCTTTGATACAACTGATATTAAGCTACAAAAATAGCTGATGTACGTCTCTTAAATTGTTGGAATATAATTTTTTGCTGCGCTAGACTTTGAAGTTAGGTCTCAACTGTTAGTTAAATGATTGCTGTTATTAAAATAACTTATGCTTATGCTAAGGAGTAAGGATAGCAAAAACGTTAAAGACTTATCCTAGCATCGTTTATTTAAAAATTAAATAGAATTGCAGATTAAAACATTTTTTTCCCAGAAAAGTTCTTTTTATAATGTAATATATATTTTAAAAACAATTTTTTAAACATTGTAAGTATATATTATATACTTACTTATATGTTTAAAAAAAATGTAAAGCGGAGGGGGAGGGGGGCCCCTCCCCTTTTTCTCGAAAATAATTAAGTGAGATAGAAGCGAGAATCGGGTGAGTGACCGTGGTTACGCTACGCCGACTACTGTACGTAATCAATGGAAGACGCGGCCTTATTCTGGACGGTATCGCTGCTGAATCGGTTCGGTATCGCTTTGGTATTGTGTTCGTAGTAAGTAAAAATCTGGGGAATGTACGCAATAATATTAAGGTTATAAGTACATGCAAATTTATTATTCAAGTGATAGTTCGGTCAGTAAAAATTTAAATATAAAAAAACAGTAGTTTTGTAATCCTAAATCTCCAAATATTGTCTTCTAAATATTTTTACAAGAAATTATATAAAATCAAATACTAAAAAAATATGTGTTTATAAACAATGGAGAAAGCTACTAGGAAAATATTGTAATATAAGTCTACCAATATAGCTAACATAGCTATTTAAATAATATTTATGAAAACTTTTATAATAATATATCCCAATAAATTTATCTTAATGTATTCTCTTTTGTACTAAAATATTTGGGCACCGGAATAAGTATAAGCTTTATGCCATTCAATCTAAACAATTTCTTCTATGTTGGAATAATAATGTCAGAATTTCACATCTACTCTTCAACAGAAATAAAAGCAAAGTATGTTAGATGCGCAAATAACTACGCATACAGCATATCAAGATAAAATCTAATATCAAAACAAGATGCATTAGTTTTTATGTCGTCTGAAAATACATCACACGTAACAAGTCTTTTTGCCGCTTAGTTTATAATATCAAGTACACTTATAACTTGTCTTTTTTCTCGTTTAATATTTCGCTCACGTATTTATCGCGAGATCTAGAATAGGACCGCGCTCTTGAAAACGACCAAGTTCGAGGCGTTCGCGTTGACAGTACAGCGCCCGACGAGGGGACACGCGCGCGCATAGTTGTGTTGTGTGTTTGTGTTGTGTTTATAGGATTTGTTTGTTATCGGCATTAAAAAAGGTAAAAACGTGTTTTTATTATTAAGTTTTTAAGGAATAGTGAGGGGCAAGAAACTTTTTTTTGGATTTTTTTTTTTTTTTTTGTTTTTAGAATCATTAAAAATATTTAAATTTTATTTAATTACTTACACTGTATAGGGAATAACATGAGAAAAAAATATTAAAGTTCTGGGAAAAATAAAATGTGTTTTTTAAATGTTTGATATCAAAACCGGTAAAAAATACTTGAATAAACCACTTTTATTTCTTATGATTTTTTATGAATGTAATTTTCAAATAAAATTTTCTGACTATCATTGAAAATTATAACAAAAATAAATAAGTGGACCTCTTAAAATGTTTTTATGAGCCAGAATAATGAGATCGGTATGCTTTCACTTATTCCGCTAAATTAACGAAACTGACACCTCGATAATAACTTTTTATAATTCGAATACATTTTTGTGAACTACAAAGTAGAATGTAACCTTCGACATTGTAATGCTAATGTAGTACTAAATAAAAACGCTTTCTTTAAAAACCAACTTTACTTCCGCTCATGAGTGATAAATGATACGAGTAATTACCTACTAATACTTACTTATTAGTTACGAGTATTTTAATAAGTAATCTTTTAATGTAAAGATGATAATGATTTGCATTAAATAAAATTATAAACTGATCTACAGAGTACATATTGTGATCCACACCAATGTAGAGTATGGGGAAGGATCTAGAAATATTATTATGTAGATTGTAGAGTATAGAAAAGGATCTAGGGTTATATAATGTTTTGTCCTTGTCCGTCAAGCCACGTCTGACGTATCAAACAAAAACAAAATACTTTTTCATTGTAACTTGTGTTAAATCGTGGATCTTTTTATTATTAAAGATGTAATTCATTTTTAATGTTGCAAAATAATAATTTACAAGATACACACCTTAAAATTTCATTTAAGTTGGATATTTATGATAATGCACTTTCTTTAACGAAATAAATTAACACTAAAATAACGACCATAATGCACCCAACTGTAAAATGTACAGTTGTTGAAAGAGCGTCTGGGCAGAAATGAAATAAGTAATTGCTGAAGGCGGATTGTGGACTCAAAGAAAAGCGCTGTGGATTTTTAACGGTTCTACTTCAGACGAAACAGCAGTGGCAAAAAACAAGATACTTATTTACTATGTAAAGATTACTAAATATTAAAAAAGAAACACTGAAATATGACATTTTGCTCTATGTGACATTTAAATTATTGCGAACTTACTTACCGACAACATTTTGTCTAAAAATCTTTATATGTAAAAAACACTTATGCCTGATTTTTTAAGTTATTTGACTTTGTTTGGGGATTTGTCTATCCCAATTCCCATTGTATTTTTTATTGGTTATTGTTTTAACTTTAGCCAATCAAGCTCGCTAGCGAATAGTTAAACTCGAGTCTATTAAAAATATGTATTAACAACCGAACATGAAATCTTAATCTCCTTTATTTAAAGTCGATGATTTTATTTATTTATTTATTTATTATAATATAGATTTATACGCGGTTTTAAAATAGAGTTAAATACTCTGTTGTGATAAAAACAAAACTGGTCCATACTACATACCGGCACGGGGCGTCCTCATGATATCATCTAAGCTAAGTTATAATTATTCGTACTCGTAAGTCGTAACTCGTAACAATCATACAAAAACTTTCATCGATACTTAAGTACCTACTTATATTCTTAGATACATCTATATTCTACTAAAAGCGAGTAGTTACGGTATCCTTTTTTAGCACGGCGCTTTGAAGATAAACATTATGTTAATCTAAATTTATATTCTTGGATAATTTTTATTTTCTACTTTGCCATACTCAAAAAGAGCAAAAGCGAGTAGTTACAGTATCCTTTGGGAAAACGGTGCTTTTGAAGATAAATATTATGTTAATCCAGAACATAAGCTGATAATGTGCCAAGTTTGATCAAAATTGGTTCAGTTATTTTTACGTGAACCTCTAACAAACATACAAACTTTCGTTTTTATAATATCGTTGTCATAACAACATAGAAGAAATTTTCGTTTTGTGCTAACAGCTAGCCCTGGTATGCTTAAATTTTCTGCATGAGCTAAAAATAATTATTTTGTTTTGACTATCTGTTTATTACGCATAATTACATTATTATATACTTATACTATCTATTTTCGCGTGTCAATATTAATTATTAATTATGTAATAATATTAATGTAAGCAGCAACAACTAATAATGAAATAGAAGATAGTTATGAATTATTAATAATAATAATAAATGTTATAAAACGAAATACATTAACAGACCTTTACGGTTACTTTCTTTTCATACATTAATCTGTTAAGAATCTATCTACGATTTCAAGCGCGTAAAAATCTCACTGACTAAATGAAAAGTCACATTAGCTTTGTCCACATTGTGCCTTTTTCTGTTCATCAAGGGCATGCCTTATAGCGCTGTCAACAGCGAACGTGAGGCATGCCCGTAACGCGCGTTGAAATCGTAGCGCGCGCTATGACACTTTTCTTTCAACGCGGGTGGATTTTGACGCGCGTCACGGGCATGCCACACCTTGGCTGTTGACTGCGCTATAACGCATGCCTGCCATTGCCATGCATGCCATTGTTGAACAAAAAAAGGCACAATATGGACAAAGCTATTAAAATTTACAAGTAAGTAATGTTACTTTTCGTTCTATGTTTTTCCTATTCTGTACAACATTGTAGTAAAATGTATTTAGGAATATCTTATAACGTTATAAAAAATACACAATCGAACCTTTTTTTTTAATTTCCCTTCGTTCATATTAATCCATCGATCGCGGATTCTAGGAAATCTATTGTTATTCTATTGTTGTCGCGGTCGCCGGTGTCCTTAACGGGGTTGATAGGTTAATTGAAATATATTTTATCATGGGGAGCGAAAATATTTTTTACCGTGGGCGCCTAAAGTATTAACAAAACCATTTTGTTATTATTGAAATATCCCACAGCCAGGAATCCTTTACTGTAAATAATTACTGTTGATAACACGGGCCACGTATAAAATGACTTGAAATTGTGATATGTGTATTTGAGTATTAAGCCCGTCACAGACTTAGCTATAATATATAATATTAATATTTTTATAGCTAGGTATAATTATTACTATATATTTTCTATACTAATTTTCGATTGACCGCACACTCAGCTATAATATATATTTCTGTGACATGTGGATTTAGTATAGAAAATATATAGTAATATGCCTAGCTATAAAAATATAAATATATATTATAGCTAAGTCTGTGACGGGCTTTAGATGTCAAAATAGGTTTGGGAGTTATAAAGATTCGCACTTCAATCTATATTGCGTAATCACACGCCATCAGGCGATCAGCCTGCTCGTTTAAAGCCTTTAATTATTTCGCCATATTTAAATACGTTAATAAAACCAAGAGTACTTATTGCGTTATGTGAGCCAAGACCCAAGTTTCTAAAAGTTTCTAGTCAGAGAAACTGTCAAAATACTTATAGAGTTTATGCTGAGCCATGCTTAACTTTCAGTACCGAACTGTAGAAATTACTGTCAAAACTTTTGGTGTAGTTTGGTGCATTTTTGGATGTAATGGCAGGTACTATTTCAATCCAGTAACCCAATCCAGCGCTGGACTACTACTGGAATAATATAAACGGTCGCTGGAATGCATTGGAATGCAATTCAGTGTTTTCCAGTGCATTGCAATGCCCGTTTACATTATTCTAGCAGTAATCCGCGCTGGATTGGATCACTGGATAGGAATAATGCAAACCAGCCATTACAGGCTTTGAATGTCTGAAATATGTTTAACTGATTGATTCTTTCCGAACAATGCAATTTGGGAATTCTATGTTATAGGATAATTATTTTAGTATACTTACTTATTTTTCTACGACTATGATCATACTTATTGATTTTATGATAAATATAAATTTAATTAAAAGATAAAACTAGTATAATGCAAAGCATAATCATAAAATATTACGACAGAAAAAAAATGAAAGAATACATAAAGATATAAGTTTATGTGCGGAATGCACGCACTGATCGTTATAAACCGGGTTTTATATTAGCATAAGCTAATTAAAGAAAACATATATCTTACATATAAACCAATGAGCGATAACATATAACATGGTAGTATTAATAATTACTGGTGCTGTAAATACCAATGTTCACACTGTAAAAAAACGAGATGATGAGAATCACAAAAATCCATACAAATATTATAAATACGAAAATATTGTGTCTGTCTGTTTGTCTGTAACCTCTTCACGCCCAAACCGCTGAATCGATTTGGCTGTGGAGATACTTTGAGTCCCAGGAAAGGACATAGAATAATATACCTTTTATCCCGGAAAAAATACGGTTCCCACGCGAATAATTTTATCGCAAGTTCCGGAGTTGCGGGTGTCATCAAGTCGACTTTAATTTGTCTGTTGTTTAGCGGTTGGCGCGTGAAGAAGTAACAGACAAACACACTTTCGCGCTTATAATATTAGTATTCTTCTCTTGCTGTAACTTTAACTGCAAAATATCGCATTTTTATGCCCACCGTAAACGCCGCAGGTGGACGGTTTATTGAATAAGCTCAATGCATTTTATTAAACCGGTTAAATTAACTGTGACAGTTAAACTTAGTGTCTAATTAGACCTAGGAGCTAGGCGGTCTAGGTCGTAAATACTAATTACTGACATTATCACCTGCTGTTTATAGTTCTTCTTGTTTTTTACTACTTACCTGTTATAGCCTGCGCGTAACTTTAAGGCCGTGTTTCCACCTGCAAGACAACAGTCTAACAGTCTGTCTGACAGCAGCTTGCAAGTGTAAACCCCGTAGCAAGTGCTGTCGAGACAATTTGTCAAACGCTTCCTGCGAGTAGTTGCGACATCATGTCTAAACATGTCTGCGAGGACTCGCGACAGATCTCGCTGCAGGTCACCGCATATATACGGTCTAGCTTCGTATGGCATTTATCCGCGAGCTTCTCGCACGACATTTATTGCAGCAATAAATTGCAGGAATTAGTATGAAATGTAAACAATATTGCAAGAAACTCACGCAAGACTTCCGCGAGTTTGCTTGCAGGTGGAACATGGCCCAAGGTCGCTCAGCTACAATAGACGAGAAAAGCACAATGTTAGATTTTACATTATAATATCTCCATAAAAAATACGTGTGGCACTCGGTAACTGCCGCGGTAAAGCTATCGCATAGCATTTTTTATCAATTTATGTAATTATAATTCGCATACGTTGCACACACACAAACACCGTGCTGAAGTCTGGCAACGACGCAACGCTTTGCCGGTTAGAGTGGGGGTTGTTAGATTTTTGTAACGGAATTTTTTGATTGATCGATTGATGAACGCCATTCTCAAAGCCCACAAAAAAGCTATGCAATAGCTTATTAGCTTAAAATATTAATATTAAATTTTATTAGTCTCTAAAACTTCGGAACGGTTTTTTACCAGAAGCAAATTTAAGGTACAAGTTGGAACCGACTGATACGCGAGCGCGACAACTGCATACGACGTGTCGTCGCGACATTACTGGTTTGTATGCATTTCTATGAAATACCCTTCGCAGCTAGCGACACGAAGCTAGCGACACTTATTCATAGAAATACATAGAAACCAGTACTGTCGCGACTCGCGACGACACGTCGTCTGCTGAAACTTCATGTAGCCGGTTTCCAACTTGTATCTGTCTTGAAAATATCTTTGGAATTTCGCTTACAATAGGAAGAAAATGATACAAAGTTCACCTGGTCATCCAGTTTCACTTAGAGATCAGGTCGTGTAGGTATTGCCTATAACTATTTCTCGATTAACATTTTTGAAGTACGATTATACGAGTAATTGCAATATTAGTTGTACAGTAACTGTTGTTACAATACGTAATATTTATGTAATAGTTAATGCGTAGACGTAGATTGATGATGATGGAGTGATTAAAATTAGTCCATCTATGGATTACAAGGGGTCTATTCTCAAGCCACGAATGTCAATTCGAGCGCAGAGTTTCTCTTACACTTGCAGCTTGCTGTTACGCCACTAAGATGTGTGTGCACTGTGCATCCCTCTAGGGGCCGATTTTCATACTTCGAATTTCGCTACTATAACAAGCTACCTCACTCACACACTAGTCTCATGCAAGTGATACAACCTGCCATCGAATTACGTTCGAAGCACAAGAATAAGACCCCAGCTCGGTGTCCGATTGACCTCCTAAGTTTTTACCGACCGAAATTGTTGATATGTGGGTCGTAATTCATATATTCTTTTTGTGGTCGTCCGTTTTGAGAAACAATGATAAATGTTTAAGGAGATGCGTTGAAATGTCAATAAATATAAACGGTAGCGCCATGATGTTTCAGCTTTTTATAGTTTTCTCGATGAGTACCTATAATAAAATCCCACAAGAAATATTTTTCCATCGAAGGCTTTTTTTTATTTATGTCAAAACTGACTTGAACGAGATGAAGCGATCTTTACGTATACTCACTATATTTAAATGCGCGTCTTTTGGTATGTCTGTTACCTCTTTACTCTTAAACGGCTGAACCAATTTAGATAAATTTTTGTAGGCAGATACTTTGTCGGGAAAAGAACATAGGATAATTATTGATTTTGTGATTGCGGCAAAAAGTATAGTTCCCGCGAGATAAATGAATTTCGGCGCAAGGGTATTTCGGGTGTCTATTAGGAATATAAAATTCAAATGTCACACATTCCTTCTAGTGAGGATCAAAATTGGTCTTGCTCTTGAATCTTGGTCTTGCAAACAAGCAAGACCAAGACAATTACTATTCTTAGACTAGCAAGACCAAGACCAAGATTAGGTGTTCAAGAACAAGAATATAAATACAGACCATGCTAGACCAAGACTCAACGCAAATTCCTTCTTTGTGAGATGACCCTAGAAACTCCTAGATCTAAAAACAAACCGCAATCTAACCATTACTCCCACTTAACTGTCAGTTATTTAACTTGCATGTTAACTGTTACCACAGTTAGCTCCAGCGGCGGTATTCAAAAATTGTAACACTATGTAATTAAAGGTATTTAAATGTTTTGCTACCTTACAGGCTTTTAGACCGCGTGAGACCCAGGTCTGAGACGCGCGGAGCGATAAATACTGTAGCAATTTATGCTAAAATATGTTTATGGTATAGTATCTTCAAATCATATTTATATAACTAGGATTATGTATAATCAAAACATACCAAATACAATATTAGTTTTAAGATTGCTCGACTAAAGCTCGCGCAAGGGCCTGCAGCCTTTTTTTGTCTAGTGCTTTTGCTGCTATACAGTGTTATTGCGCCAGATACCTACTGATATTTTTAGTCTTAGCTTACAGCTGTTTTTTTTTCCTCTCAGCTCATTTCACTCGTTCAGCTGTGCCAGTCCTCAATATCCATATCGTAAGCCTTATTTGTAATCGGGATCTTCTTTATAATTTAAAACGTCATTATGTAATTACGACAAGGCATGTGGCTTGTTCCATCTGTACCTACCTAGCATGACTTTCGTTCTGCGCTCCTTTTTTCTGCCCGTGTCTTAAACCTTATTTGTAATCGCAGTGCCGCAATAAATAAATAAATAATTGGTTAATGTTGCGATACGAACTATAAAGATATAGGTAATCGCTTTCCGCTCCGCTCTCCACTCGCTTGTACCCATGTCCGAGGCCTTATTTGTAGTCGGTGTACCCGGGAGCTGCGTTATTACGCCGCGGCGTGAGGTGTGTTTTTGTCCGTAATTGCTATAACGGAATTGATAATTAATTAAAAAGCTATCGATAACTTCGACAAGTTTTTGAGGAATCGTAGTTGATTACTCGGAATTGGTTGAATGACGTTTTGGAAGTTGAATTGCGGTTGTAGCGCGTTGAAATCTTTTGTATGCGTGTATAGGAGATGGTATGGCGATGCAAAAAGCACGTGTCCTAAATAGCCGTAAGTTTTTGGGCCATTTAATTTTTGAGGATTATAAATATAAACACAAATAGAACTTATTGACTTGTGTTTTGAAAGAGCTACATAATATATTTTCGCACAATGATCTACTACTCGTATATAGACTTATTTAAAATATTCAAGCCAGTTTGCTTTGCAAATAAAAACTACTTTTTGTCTTTCAGTATACGCCCCAAATCCGAGCATGCACACAAATTATCTGTACTTGATTTTATAACACTTTATATAGAACATAATAACTCCCACCTTTTGTAAGTCGGTTAAACTAAGGATAAATAATAACCCCCTCTTTATGAGTCGGTTAAACTAAGGATAAACACGGCCACTATTTCTCTGTCGACCGATCTACTCCTCATCAGATAAGAGTCTTGCGTCATTTTCATCAAGATATCTAATTTCAATAGAGGAGGTCTTCAGAGTAATGGATGGCACATTCCACTTAATTTATGACCACCAACGCTGAAGAACACTGGTCTCTATACAGGCTTTTAAGTTGGTAATATTATAGGGTAGGTACTACCAGAGAAGTTGATTTCTAGGCAGATGGGGGACCTACGTAGCTTGGTCGCGTTACGTGACATGAACTGATTTAGTCTGTCAACTGCCTAGGAATCAATTTCCTCGATGGTACTTTTGATAATAATAATAATTGGTTTAGTTTACAGAGTGCTGTTTTGGCGATTTTCGTGGAGGCTGATCATCCCTTTGGACAGAATACTGATTGCAAGCCGATCTGCTTGTTTTTTGCATTCACATGTATGTGCACTCTGGACAAGTCAGATCGGACTGCGATCAGTCCAACCGGAACGATCGGCCTTCACGTAACTATAATATTATGGGGACCTTAGAATAGCCCTTTTAAACGTTAATAATAATAACTCCCACACCGGTTTCGGTAACCGTGCCAGTTTCATTGAAACTAGGCTAGGTTAGGCTGCCAGAGAGGCAGTAATCATCCCCCTCTTAATATCACGCGAAACGTGGCGAAAATATGTTCCTGCTGCTGCTTTTGCTGCTGTACACTTCTACTGGAGTACAACCCTTTGTTTTTTATAGTTTCTTTATATTTACCATAGCAGCATGACTTCAAATTATTGCAACAAAGACTATATTAATAAAACACTCACGTGTTATTCCTATAAAGACGATTATTAAAATTGCATTTTACATATAAACCGTCGGTGCAACAATTACCTATTATATTCAAATTGTATAGGTTATGTATACGGAATGTCAGTTGTACACCATTGTAATAGAGATCAAATTGCCATATCAAGCTGCGAAGGTATTGAACTCTTATGTTTATGTAAATTATAAAATTGCAAGACATTGAAATTTTTAACATGACTTAACGAGGACTCTTCCTTCCTACGTCAACATAATTGTAGGTTTTATGCTGCCATTATATTCCTATAGGGCAGCGGTTCTCAAACGTTGGCGGCGAAAGGCTTTAGGGGGATTCTATCGCCACGGGTGGGACACTTCACCCTAATTTCAGTATGTGTGACAAATTTATGCGAATTGTATCAATGATATCAAATTGGTTTATATAAAGAATAACAGAATATTTTATATACTTTTATAATTATATTGGAGGCGGGGATAACACCGTGTAAAATGAAATCAAAATGACAGTAAATGTTTGCCACGGGTGGGACAAAAAATGGACATACTTGTTACACATGAATCATATTCAAGAAAACTCTGCTTTCTTATTAAACTTTTTAATGCAAACTACAATATTTGTTTGAAACAATAAACTGAACGTAACATTTCAATAAAAAACAATGCCCTATTATCAAAACATATTTTACAAAAATTAAATAAAGAGTGTCACGGGTGGGACTAACAATGTCACCGGTGGGACACGTACGACTTATTAGGCAAAATACGCGCCTTATAAGCTTTTTTAGGGTTCCGTGCCCAAAGGGTAAAAACGGGAGCCTTTTACTAAGACTTCGATGTCTGTCTATCCCTCTGTCTATCCGTTTGTCTGTCTGCCCGTCTGTCTGTCACCAAGCTGTATCTCAAGAACGGCTATAGCTAGACTTCTGAAATTTTCACAGATTGTGTTGCCGCTATAACAACAAATACTAAAAACAAAATAATTTAAATATTTAAGGGTGGCTTCCATACAAGAAACATATTTTTTTGCAATTTTTTGCTCAATATCAATAATGGCAATAGGTAGGCACTTGAAATGTTGACAAAATACTTAGTCATATTTATACTTTGATAATAAATAATAAAATTGAAACAATTTTTCGCATATTTACGTAAAGTTCGATCTAACTCTATGTTTGCACTTGCAAACTATATACTTATATAAAAAATTTTAAAAATCAAAATATGCTAATAAGTATTATGTTACCGTGATATTCGAAGTATTTTGTATCGAAATATAATAATTTATAGCATAAAAACAACTTGAAAAAAAATCGTTCCAAAATTTCAAGGTTTACTTCCTCATAGAATCCCCCTTTAGGAAAAGAAATTTAAATCCCCAAAATGAAAGTTCAACGCCACTGCGGCAAATGGTGAATATTCATTACGAATTCAACGCCAATTGAGAGGCATTGTCAAAAGTTTTGCGGGCCCCCAGGGTACCGCAGAGCACACTTTGAGAATGACTGGGAGATGAGAGGGCTGCAGCTATAGCCCATTTCACGCGTAAAGGTAGATGTTAGAACTTAGAACTGCGAAAATGTTGTAAAAATACGAGTATGTATGAACATGGCACAAGCATTTCAAAATTTAAAATTACATTTTTATATTGTCTACTTACATTAATCAACAAACTTTATAATTATTGATTTATTATACAGGTTAATATTATAACATGCATCTCACAACATCCACGTTGCAGTGGGTACTAACCCTTAGGAATACAGACGTGTTGTGTGTACACTAACCCTAATGCGGGTTGCACCTTTTCCATGCCATGTTCATTTAAGGAAACAGCAGATGATTTCTTGCATGCATAATCTAATATAGTTGCATGCATATTCAGCATAGAATAGCATGGTGGAACAATGTTATTTTCCATTGGTAATTCCTTGAAAAAAGATTCTTATCTACTTGGGATATGGTCCTGGTAAATGTAAAATATCTTTGAACGCAGTGTAAGGTGCAGTCCATTAATTATTCTAGTACATGGCTAATTTAATAGATATACTGTGTGGTATTTGAAATGGTGGTATTTTTTATTTATGACTTAAGGCCGTCCGCCGAGCAAACGACCTTGGCCATACATTTGCCGCGTTGCCGAGATCGCACCAAAACCCTATTTCTTTTACTTATCTTAGTTCAAAATTGTCCTAAAAAAATTAAAACGGGGAATATAATTATTATAGTTTATGATATTGTCGATCTATTGGCGTGTGTTTCAAGTAAAAGTAATTTGTAAATACTAAGAAGATACTGAATGTATGCTTGAATTTTAATAAATTGGTTTTACTTTGGAAGCTGATATCATGAGTATAGTAAACAAAAAAAGAAAATTTAAAACGAGGAAAGGAATGTTGATATACTTACTGAATATTATTGCTGTATTTTTATCATAACTTTGTAGCTTTCAAATTATGAGTTTATAAGGCTTTGAATACGGTAACTTACGGAATCTCCGTAGGGAAGGCCCTTAACGGCCGTTCCCAATATTCAATCTATCTCTGGTTTGACATACAACCGATCGCAGTTAACATTGAATTGACATAAAATATATGTCTCTAATGTCTAATGTGAGCTATTCCTATCTCTAGTAGGGCAAAACCAGAGATAGATCAAATATTGGGAACGGCCGTAAGTCATGTTACTAATAGGTAACACGTTTCTAAAGCTCGAATTAACAGGAGTTTAGGTATTTTAGTTTTTCAAGTCTTAAATTTTTATAACTAAATCTAAATTAATATTCTAAAACTTCATCTGACCCGGCACACGCTATTTTACCGTATAAATTATAACGAATGTGAAAAAAAGACGTTCGCTGATTCTTAAACCTATACCCGATAAGCATACAAATATTAATCAAAATCAGTGGGTCAGTTTTGGAGAAGTTTTTCGGCAAAAACCGCAACACTACATAGTACATACTTTTTAATTTCACAATATGAAAGTATATAATAAAAAACGGTACCTACTAACTTAGAACTTTTCTCTTGATATTTTCCAATTAACATGCAATTTAAATCGATTTTCCAGTAATATGATCTGTCAGTTACATTATTGCCTGTATTTTCCGATATGTATGATTTCTCTGTAATAACTAATAACTCGTCAGCCCGAGGCGGGGTACAATACATGACAGACGTCTAAAGAATTAGTCCCACCATTCATTGGGAAATCTCATTTTCCCTATTAAATAGGCTTTGTACTGAAAATTATATTCCTTGTCCTTATTCTTACTAATGCGAAAAACTGTCTGTCTGTTACCTATTTACGTTTAAACGGCTAAACTGATAATATGTGTATAGATATGGGTATGAAGATTTAAGATTTTTCGTGAGACATGAAAAAAACATAAGATAATAATTTTACATAAACGAATTTGTGCTGGGATAAAATTTAACGAAGAGGTTATCCGCAGAAAACGCCCATATTCTCTCTCGTTCCATAATATAATTTGCACTTTTATCAAAATCAGACTATATTCTTCGTGTATCTTTCGATGCTATCAAACTATCTTTTGTTTTCACAGTCAGTAACAGATTCTTGTTAGACATAATAAAAGAACTCCCACACCGGTTTTCGGTGACGGTGGCCGGTTTTATTGAAACCAGGCCAGGAGTGATTTTATAGTGCCCAAGTGTGTGCGTAGTACACAAGAGCACTCTCTATTCCTTTACTCTCACAACCCAGTGGTACAGAAGACCGACACGACTGGCGAGAGATCAGGCGCAGGACAGACATTTTACATGCCCATCCGACGCATGGATCATTACTTGTCAGACAATCAGGTGATCAGCCTGCATTGTCCTAACCAAACTTGGAAACAACATGTTTCCAACGCAGGAATCGAACCCACGACCTCCGAGTCAAGAGCCGAGCTCTATACCACTAGACCACGGAGGCGTATTTTTTTGTTAGACATAATATAACTTATATAAGTAACAAGTTATAATGTTCATCATTTTCTCCTTCACAAACATCATTAACTTTTAAAAAGCCTACAAAAAGAAATGTAACGTCCGTCCCTCTCTAACTCGCTACACTAGATATATTATCTGTCTCATGTGTAAATGAATCGTCATATTGTACATGACTTGACAATATAGGGTGAAAGTATGTGCTCATTACTCGTATACTTTGCGTATACTTCTTTGTATAATTGGTATTTAGTATTGAGAATCAATTCGCATTTGTATGTGGACTACCTATGTAGTGGTTTCACATTTAGCATTCAAATCAAATTTAATATGAACGTAAAAAGTATATTAAATTCTCGTGTCTTGGTGTTTGTTGCCAAACTTTGAACGGCTGGACATATTTTGTTGAAATCTTGTGAGCTTATCCTATAGGTTTGGGGTTAGGTCACAGAGCAACCTATTTCTTACGTCTGAAATGACGTTTATGACAAAACAACTCTTGCCGGATCAACTCGTATGCTAAAACTTTTGTTACAGATATTAGTCGCAAGTTCGTTGAGTAGAATTTTGCGAATACTGTGAATAATTTTTGGCAAATTAGTTTTACTAGGTACAACAACAAAAAACACCATAAAACTTTTATTTGTATGTGTAAAGTAACACGTTTATTACTTTTGAATCTGTGGCATTGACCCACAGTACGTGATATTATGACATCTCACGTACTATCGTCACGAGCCGACGAAAAAACTGTTTGTAAAAAGTGATAGAAAAAGTTAAAAGTGGTACGTGTTCGATGATCTCAAACACAAGTCGATGGAGTGTAAGCACTAATCAATGAAAGAAAGATAACAATTTTATTTCCAAATGATACCTTCGTTTGGATTTTTATTACTTATTAATAATTGTAAATCTACACCAAAAAACCTTTACAGTGGGTGCTGAGTGCTGACTGCTGGGTATGGCTGGCTGGAGTAAGAAGTTGAGCATGCAAAATATGACCTATGCTTTCTGCGCCATTCGCAAAATTCACAAAACATGATTCTGAATTCCAATTTTTTACACCAATTTCTTAACCAAAAAAATGGACCCATGCTACTCCTAGCAACATTCAGAATCAAAGTTTGCATGCTTTTCTAAGTTAAATGCGATTCTCTTATTTTGATTGGTTTGTCATATTATAAGAGGTACTGAAAATATAATAAGTTTTTGGTGGTGTGTCTCTAGAAAACGACGTCATAATCTCTCTCCATACTATCCGTCGATCAGGTCACGTGTCTAGACGTAAGCCATTTTTAGCCATTTAAAAAAATACAAAGCGCCGCTAAAGTGGTTTTCAATTCAATATTAAAAAAATTTAATGAACAGTGTCTATTTACCAGTCACTTAATAATCCGATCTAATCCATATTAATATTATAATTAATGCGAAAGTGTATGTCTGTCTGTCTGTTAGTCTATCTGTTTGCTACCTTTTCACGTTCAAACCGCTGAATAAATTTTACTTAAATTGGGTGTGAAGATACTTTTTATCCCGGGAAAATTTACGGCTACCGCGCAAAAAACGAATTGCAGTCCTTATTGAGTAGTTAAATTTTATATACCACTATCCACTATCCAGTAGGTCCTACTATTATGTACCCGGCACAATTTGTATGCTCCGATGCTTCTTTGACGAGTATTAGATAGATATTGCACTTGTTTGTCAACAATTTCATATTACATCAATAATACTATGAACCTACGTATACAGGAAAACGCCCAACTATACTTAGGGCCTGTTAAAAAACTTCCTGATAAGTGCTGAATAGGCTATCCACCAATTAACTTCACAGATAGAGTATGGAGAATCTGTCAAAAAAGTTGTGAATAGCCTATTTGCCCCTTTATTACAAAAGTGGTGAAACAGGCCCTTAGTAAAATATATTTAGTAAACGAAACCATCTCCTTGTAAAAAACTTAAATTATTTCTTATTCGAGTGAATCTCAATCTTATTTAAACGATTAATGTTAAAGTGGCTAGAGATACCACACATAACCCAATAGCTATGTCCACATTATGCGCTTTCGTCTTCAATTTTCGTCATCTTCTTTCATTCAACTTTCGTTTTGGCGCATTCAATAATTGAATGCGTTAAAGAACGCAACGCCAACTGTCATTTTTAATAACAAAGCGAAAGTTTTAGACGGTCAGAGGGCATGCCTCACGTTCGCCGTTGACTGCGCTATAACGCATGCCCTTGACGAACAGAAAAAGGCACAGTGTGAACAAAGCTAATATTCCAGTTCTGCCGCCATAATGAGTTAGTGACTACTGTACAGTGTACAGTCTGCCGTTGTAATTATAACTGCCCCATTATTGTAACAAGTTAGGCCTTTGATGCACTGAGCGTTTAAATTAATATTATACTTACTCAAACTAAAATATGTCTAAAGTAGCCCGCAAACGATCAAACATCAAACACGTCAAACATGTCAAATACGTACAAACTACGTGTTTGACGTGTTTGAAGAAAATTTGGATTACTACGTGTTTGACGTGTTTGACGTGTTTGACGTGTTTGATGTTTGATCGTTTGCGGGAGCCATTAGGGTCAATCCAGACCCCCAACGCCATGCGTAGATGCATTTCTAAATTTGTATTGAATTGACAGATTTCAAGAGAGACGTCATGCAAGTCTGTCAAGTGTCAATTCAATACAAATTTAGAAATGCATATCTACGCGCCGCGTTGCGGTCTGAATTGACCCTTACTGTCGCACTCAGATACGAATATCAATTACTTAATTAAATGAAGATTTTGACACAAGCCTCATATCTGTCAAACTCTTCACTAAATTCAAGTTAAATCATCATTTAAATGTCTCTGAGTGCGGCCAATACACTCTATATCAGGGGTCACCAAATGGCGGACCGCGGTCCGCATCCGGACCGCCGACCCATTGTGTGCGGACCAAGCATGTTGATCTATGTTCATCTTAGGACTTCAACATCTCCAGGATTTAATGTCAATATCTATAGCTTGCACCAATATTTCACTCCAAACTTCAGAGAGATTCATTCTTATCTCATCTCATTGGTATCTAAATAAATACCTTTGTAATTTCCGTAATTACCTTTGTTTATTTTTTTTTATATACAAAATGTGTGGACCGCGAAGGTCATTTCATGTCTTAACCCATTCAGTGCCAGCAACGCACCATTTGCGTTTTGCGAGTTTACTTTCTGGTGGCACCAACGCACCATATGCGTTGAGGTACCTTTGATATTTTTCCCGGTTTTTCTTTATAATGGCTATATTTAATTTGAATCTTTGGCCTCATTAGCTACTGGAGATTTATTTTACATGTGGAGACACTGTCGGTTTTTGGTCTGGACCTCCCCTCTTTTTTTGACAGCGAAAAAACCGTTAGCCCAAAAACTGCCTGATTTCAATTCAACATATTTTCAGTTTTATTGAATTAGAGTGAGAAGTTTTTGACTAAGAACATAAAAGTAAGTAATATATTTAGGTATATTACAAATTTTCTTCAATTCATGGTATATTTTATGAATAAAATTACCATGACGCAAATGGTGCGTTCAATGGCATTTTAACGGCGAATTTTGTTGGATGGTTTCATGCATGACGCAACACTACTATGTTCAAATTAGTAAATTTTACCAACCATTCGTTGTATTTATAATTAAATTGATACAAAATCTTTTACTAGCTGACCAGTTGTATTTTTCAATATTTTAGAAAAAATATATTTCAAATAAGTAAGGATTTTATTTATTTTATAAGGATTTTATTTCAATTTTCAGTTTTTTTTTCAAAGAATGAAGGGGAGAAAGGACTTTGAATTACAATGGGTAGCTTGATAAGCGGTTAACTGTATGTAGAAAAAAACCTACCTGTATTTAAAAATTATTCAGCTACCCAGTATGTTGCATAACACAGTTCAATTAAAACAAAAGCGTCAATGTAAGTGGTGCGTTGAATGGCACTTGTGATTGGATTTGTCTCACCAGTGCCACCAACGCAATTGGTGCGTTTTTCGCATTTAGAGAGGTTTTCGTTATTTATTGCATTATATAATATATAAAATACGTTAAACAATGTATTTTAAGTTAGAAAAAACAAAAAAATCAAGTGGCACCACCGGTAAGTTACAGATGGATTGGTGGCATTGAATGGGGACCCCGAGCGAAACTAATTGGTGACCCCTGCTCTATATTATGTCTTAATCTGAAAACTATAATACGCGAAGTGCTTTATATAGTTTATACCATTTTAATCAAAGAAAAAAACTATTATATTAGTGAGGATGTCGTTGTAGAGTAGTCACCAAAAAATAACAGGGTTATTCAGGCATGTACATTTAATTAACAAAATTAATTAATTTTAACAAAACCTCATCTTTACATATTATGTTCTTCAAATGCATAATATGATTTTAATTAACTTATATCCCAACATACTATGCACTATTGTATGTAAAATTAATATATGCAATTTGGCACCATTCCTACAGAATGTAGAGCAACTTTTTGGGTGTCTAACATGGCGCGTTTTGAAACAATACTGAACTTTCAATGTGCACGGTTCTCACGGGAACCCCATCATAATTATCGGCTTTGTTTCCCGATATCTTGCGATCAATGACACAAGTAACTCAACCTATTATTACGTCAATTATTTTTAGTTTGTCTAATAATTAGATTTCACTTTTTAGGTCGTTAGTCAACGCGGAACAAAGAAACACGCGATTATTAAGACAGTTCCTTTCCTAAATATAACAAAACTTGCCAATTACTTGTGCAATCACTAATTAAATAATAATTCAATTTAATACTATTTTTTTATTTTAATAATATTTTTCCAGCTTCCTTGCTTTCAATTTATGAATTTCTCTCTACCTGTAATAATTCTATTTAATATCTACAGCCTAAAAACTTACAATCTTTTTTTTACTATGCATAGTCAAATTTTGATCTTTCGCTCCGTGTGTACTGTGTACCAATCCTAAATCGTATGTTGACATAACTCGGGAACCGGTACTGTAAAACCAGTACAGTTGAAGACAGGCTTAACACTTATAAAACTTATCTCCAAGACATAAGGTCGACAAGTGCTAAAGTTTTCGACTGTACGTCTAGACTCGTTGAGGTAATCTGTCATCCACGGATGGAATTAGACGGATTGCTTTGATGTCTCATACAATAACTCCAAGAAAAAAGGAATATTCTAGGGTTGAGGCAAAATGAGTGCCAAGTTAGAACAATAAAGAATACCAAGTTAGAATTTGCAGAGTCAAAATGCCAACTTAGAAAATAGACGTACAAAGAATGCCAAGTAAGAACTTGCAAATTGTAACTGTGTAGTACAATCATACAGAAATAATTTGGCGTGCCAAACTCCACCTTCTTGTAAAGTGCTACTTATGTTGGATAGTGCCTCAGGCAAATTATTAAATATTGCCAGTTTCACTTCTTTTTCTTTACATCTATGCCGTCATGTTACTATTATTATGCTGTCATGTCTATATTTTACACCATCCATGTAGGTAGGTCTCACAAAATAATATAGTACATCATAAACGCCTAATATCAATCTTGTTATTTCATTTAGGGGGCGTCCACAAATTACGTGAGGTGTTTAGGGGGGGGGGGGGGGGGGGGGGGGGGGGGGTTGAGTCAAATCTCATCTAATCTCACGTTGGGGAGAGGGGGGGTCTCGGCAAATCTCACGTAATTTTTTTCTCAACAAAATCATACTATTTTGGTCCATTTCATCTAGGTTGTACCTCTATGGTTGTACGTATGCTTAAGATTTAATCGTTACACGATTAGGATCATTCACAAATTCCTTCGAAAGAAAATCTACTGACTGTCAAACCAAACTTTTACGTAAGAAATTAGTAGAAACCCACATTTTGTAAAATCTCACATGAGATTTGGGAGGGGGGAGGGGGGGTTGAATAAAATCTCACGAAATCTCACCAGGGGGGAGGGGGGGCAAAAAATTCAAAAAAACACCTCACGTAATTTGTGGACGCCCCCTTATTGACATTACAACATACAAAAGGCCTTTCTTCGATTATAATCCGACACAATTTGGTGTCCTCATTTCTTTTCTCACAACAATCGCAGCTGCGTAATGTATTCTCTCAATCAGATCATGACTTATTAAAACGCCTCCGTGTTTTATACAAGTAAATAAACCTTATTAGCACTGCATATGGTGCATATTGGCGTGGCTATGGTCGAAAAAAAGGCGGTCATCTACCTTCTACGTTATGAAGACCTAACGGATACAGAATGTGCGTACACTTTTTAGTGATTGAACTTAATGATGGGTGACCATTACCGCGATTATCGGCTGATCTCGATCGTGTATTTATGTTAAAATCGCCGCCGTGTTAAAAAAGTTAATAAGTAAAATATCGCTCGCAAAATTCGCGTCTGCAGTGTTTTCTTTCTGCTTTCTGAGGTTTTCAAAAGTTTAGTTTAACAAAACTAGTATTTTGAACTTTTGCTGCAACTTGAAAACCCTTACTCTGTAGAGAATAGATAATATAATATTCGATTATTTCTCACTTTGCAACTGTACCTACTATATTACATCCATACTTCCATACTAATATTATAAATGAAAGCGTGTCTGTCTGTCTGTCTATCTATCTGTCTGTTACCTCTTCACGCCCAAACCACTGAATCGATTTTGATGAAAGGTACGGAGTGACTTTGAGTCCCGGGAAAGGACATAGGATATTTTTATCCCGGAAAAATTATAATAGGTAACTATTCCTGCGCGATAAACGAATTTTGGCGCAACGGAGTTGTGGGCGTCATATAGTATTAAATATTCACTATGAACGATTTTCTACTCGAAGTTACAGACATCTTGGTTACTCGGGTACAGTCACCCTCGTAATTGTCACCTGCGCAGCCGCCTGTAGCAGACACACTGACAGCCAAACGAGCCTTCATTGACAAATTACAGTCTCAGTGAGGCGCTTCCTATACGGCCAACATCTATATACACTACTGTATAATATAACAGTTATAGTAAAATATATACAGATTTTTCCTGTTGACAAAGAAATAAACGCTTAATATACAAGGTGTAACAAAACTGAGTGATAATACTTTAATAATAATAATAATGATAACTATTTATTTCGGACCACAAAAAATTTAAGGTGTGTAATGTGTATGCTTAAAGTAGCAGTGATGAAAGAACAATGTTTTGGGATTTTTATGGCAAAACAACTGGACGTCATGAAATTTCCCACACGAAATTTAAAAAAAAAAGTCTTTCAGCGCTGCTACTTTTACAGCAAACGCTATATAGTGGGCCCAAACACACACTAAAGTATTGTCACTTAGTTTTATTAAAGCCTGTATACAGATCTTGCCCATTTCCTTTAGTGTAAGTACTCACCTACGGTTTTGCTCGATCGAGCAATCACGTAGAGTAAAAACCACGGCTCGGGCTTTCATCCACACATTCAGCATTGCTCGATAGTTTGACTCCAGTTCGAAGGAAATTAGCTACGAATAATAAAAATTAGTGTCAAAAAATTTATCAAGCCGGCTCGAATCGAGCCTTCAAACTAGCTCGATGCGAGCCTTCGAGCTGTGAGTTTTGCGGTCCTCACGGTGGTTTTTGCTCGATTTCGAGTAAAACTATCGAGCAAAACCGTATGTCAGTACTTAGCATTACACAGAAATCTACTAACACAAAGGCTACTAACAAAAATGGAACATATGGGTATAAGAGGCTTACCGTTGAAATTGTTTAAAGACTATCTGACTAATAGAATCCAAAGAGTTAAAATCGGTGATTTTTACAGTGGGAATAAGGAAGTCATCTACGGAGTTCCCCAAGGAAGTGTGCTCGGTCCTAGCCTCTTCCTAATCTATATCAATGACTTATGTAGTCTGAAAATTGGTAATAGTCATACTTATACTTTTGCTGATGATACGGCTCTCATATTCTATGGTAGGGACTGGGAAGAGACTAGGGCGCACGCAGAAAAAGGATTTTCAATTGTTTTCCAATGGCTAAATGAAAATAAACTGAGATTAAATATAGCTAAAACTAAGTTTATCACATTAAAAAAAAAGTATTTTATTATTTTTAGCAATATTCCGCGAAATAAACTTCCACCTTTAAGTAAATGAGTGAGTGCACGCATATAGGCATGCGTACAGCACCTCCCTCCTCCCACACTGCCTATGCGTACACTCGCATGCAAGAACTCTACGAACAACGTCCGTCAAGACACTTGACGGACGTTGTTCGTAGAGTCCACGTCCTGAGGATGCTCCGGTGTTGGAGCGAAACGCGCGTCGAGGTTTTCAACCTGCATGGTGGTGAGGGGCCTTGCACAGATTTGCCAACATTATTGCTTGTGTGGTGGTGGTGTTTGCAAGTTCTTGCATGCGAGTGTACGCATAGGCAGTGTGGGAGGAGGGAGGCGCTGTACGCATGCCTATGCGTGCACTCACTCATTTACTTAAAGGTGGAAGTTTATTTCGCGGAATATTGCTAAAAATAATAACAAACTAAATTTTAAGCTATGGATTTCCGCAAAGTAACGCCTGATTCCATTAACTAAGTTTATCACCTTTGGCATCACTCTAGGACTCATACCAAAAACCCACTACACTATTAAAATTCACACCTGCAATCAACCTACAAATACTGATTGCAAGTGTCTTAAAATCGAAAGATCCACAAATATAAAGTATCTAGGGATTATAGTGGATCAAACACTAACATGGAAACAGCAAATTAATTATCTGTCAGATAGAATCCGTAAGACGATGTACATATTTCGCTGATAGCGGTCAGTGGCTGAATTTAAGCTCCTTAAAACTGTTTATTTTGCATTAGCACAGTCCCTTATCAGCTATATTAATGTATGGGGAGGAGCTAGAAAAAGCCATTTAATAAAGTTAGAGAGATCACAAAGGGCACTCCTGAAAGTAATGACCTACAAACCATACACCACCCCTACACTAGATCTTTACAAAACTTGCGACCTTCTGACTGTAAGGCAAATGTTTATTAAAGAATGTATACTCAAGTACCATCGGAAATTACCTACTACTCGTATTACGGAACTACCAATACGAAGCAGAAGACAGATGATTCCAACACCTCAGCTTAGAACCTGCTTCATTAATAAATTCCAGTGCTACCTAGCCCCAGTACTTTACAAAAGACCAAATCAGAAATTGAATCTCATTACCCATAATACAAACAAGTGTAAAAATATTATTACAATGTGGTTAAAGACTCAAACATACGAAAGTATCGAAAACCTACTTGTTCCCATTAAATAAGCTAGAAATTAGAAAATTCATTACCGACTGTGATAAGTGAAATATATGGATGTAATGGATATGACAGCATGATAAACATAATATAATATATCTTATCTAATAAAATGAACATTCTTGTGTCACGGTGTTCTGCACCAACTTCTCCAAAACGGCTCAACCGATTTTAAATAAAAAATTGTATGAGTGGGTTTTTATGTGCTTTTATATTGATACTAGAAATGGTTTATAAGACAAAACAACGTATGCCGGGTCTGCTAGTTATATATTAGTATTTATTACTTAGCCTACTACTACTGTGTAAAAACCGTATTTTAATTATTTGTATTACTTTGATACCATCCTTTACTATTAATGTTTAAAACTTCAGAAAAGAGATAGATATAAATAAATTAATAAAAGTACTAGTGTTAAAATTGTTACTTACCTTGTAGAACTATGTAAAATTTAAAACAATAAAATAAATTTAAGGTTGCATGTTACAAGTCCACAATTTCGGTGGTCTAACCATAACTAACTTGTTTGTGACGTAGCCAGTATTTACGAACACCGCTTCGTGTCGCATCGGGTCTTATCGGCTGTACTGCGGTTACCGCCAGCGCTTGCACCGCGGTCCACTTTAAGTAGATATAATATTTCTTACTACCCACAGTAAATAGTGGTTGTGAAATTTATTATTAATACTTATTATCCATATTATAATATGTACTTTGTTACACTGGAAGTAACTAGTACTTAAAAGACAAGCTAGGCCTAGTTTAAGTACTAGAACATCAAATTGTATTTTATTTTTAAGTGTCTTTTTCTAAATAAATAAATAAATAAATATAATCAGAAATTATATTAAATATATTAAAAAGTAGGCTTTGTTCTTCTCCTTGGTCTACTCCATAATATGTTATAACTTTCATGAAATTCGGTGCAGTAGATTCGGAGTATCTCCGCTAGGAACATACCTACAGAGTGTGACTAAGTTACCTTGAAGAAAAAATGTATATAATATTTTTTAGATAATAAAGAACTTTAAAAAATTTAACTACAACATGATTGTGCTACACAATTTCAAAATTAATAGATCTTCTTTTTGTTCCAGGTATGTTAGATCAAAAGGAGCGAAGCAAAAGAGGTATATTTCCAATCAAGTTAAAAAACCGGCCAAGTACGAGTTGTACTCGCGCACGAAGGGTTCCGTACCACTACAGAGCAAAAATAGACTAAAAATTGTATTTTTTGTATGGGAGCCCCCCTTAATTATTTAATTTATTTAAATTTAATTATTATTTATTAAATTACAAATACAATTAAGTATTTTGTGAACACTTCAATTGCCTATGTGTTGCCGTTATTGATTACGAGCAAAACATAGCAAAAAAACACGTTTGTTGTATGGGAGCCCCCCTTAAATATTTCATTTATTTTGTTTTTAGTATTTGTTGTTATAGCGGCAACAGATATACACAATCTGTGAAAATTTCAGAAGTCTAGCTATAGCGGTTCTTGAGTTACAGCCTGGTGACAGACAGACGGACAGACGAACAGACAGACAGACGGACAGACATCGAAGTCTTAGTAATAGGGTCCCGTTTTTACCCTGTGGGTACGGAACCCTAAAAAAGACACAACTTTTTTAGTCTCTTTTTCTAGCCTCATCGTGATATAGAGTACAGACTCATCAATCATCACCATCAATTAATGTACCAATATGCAAATCAACAAATTGCCCAATTAGAGAATTGACGATGATGATTTTATCTCGCCGTAGATTTACATAACGTATATGGACGTAAACCGTAGGTAACGGTGTACGGTAGTATTCGCTCTACATTTGATGTAATACGGCGAAAGTTTAACATGCATGGAATTTTATTTAGGGTTCCGTATATAGATAAGTGATGCGGGTTCCGTACAGTTACAACATAACTTAATAGGTAATACAGAACGTTGATAAAATCCTACACTCTATTCCAGAGTTATTGATTTCTTATCTAACAAACAAACTTTTCAGCTTTACAATATTAGTAATATTGTAAAGCTGAAAAGTTTGTTTGTTTGTTTCTAATCTCAGGAACTACTGGTCCGATTAGGAAAATTCTTTCAGTGTTAGATAGCTCATTTATCGAGGAAGGCTATTTTATATTAATAGCACGTTTAGACAAATAGGAGCGAAGTAACAGAGGAAAATGCGGAAAAAACGGGGAAATTTTTTTGAACGGGCTTATCTCACGAACTATACTGCAGCAACAGATAAAAAGTAGACTACGTGAAGGATCATAGGTTTTTTGTGGGCTAATATTTTGTCTGTGAAATTCCTAATTTACGCGGGCAAAGTCGCGCGGAACGTCTAGTTTTAAAAAATAAATCAGAATAGCTGAACTTAGCTAAAGCTAAAATTGTAATTTATGTATTCTAAAAGCAACAAATATTTATAATATTATGTCTCTGCAGATAAAAAATTTCCTTTACTATTCTAAGAATTTGTTAGAAAGTTTAATCTTACTAAAATAATATGTAAATCAAGCTTGATCAGGTTATGACATTTAAAAACAACGATATAGTTGTTTAGTGGTATTTTGGCAAAACACCAAATAAGAACTAGAATATTTCCGTCTTTTGGACTCTAAATACCTACGCTACAAAAACTTTATAATGTAGTGTTGATATCTTCAATAATACTTTTCTTAAAGAAATCATTATATTACATTATTCCGGACATTCTGTATAATAAACAGTTATGGTGCTTAAAAATAACTTCCTTGTATACTATGTCTGTGTACTCAGATTTTAATGATTAGACACTTTTTATGAGTCTTATCAAATTAATTGTGTACGGAACTATTAAATAATTTCTCGACACACTCTTGGTGTTATGTTTCCGTGACTGAATTTTGCATTAGATAATAAGTTATGATTATGTGAATTTAGAGATTAGAAGAATTTCCGTCTTTTTGTCTTCCACGTTGACTTTATACTTCCCAAGGTTCTAGTGAGTCATCAGTGAGAATCTCAAAATAATAATAATACCTCCCACGCCGGTTTCGGTGATTATTATAGTGCCCAAGTATGTGCGCAGTACACAGGAGCACTCTCTATTCCTTTACTCTCATAACCCAGTGAGACGGACGACCGACACGACTGGCGAGAGATCAGGTGCAGGACCGACTGTACAATATGCCCATCCGACGCATGGATCATCTTTAACTTGTCAGACAATCAGGTGATCAGCCTGTATTGTCCTTAAAAAACTTGGAAATATCATATTGTTTCCAACGCGGGAATCGAACCCACGACTCCGAGTCTAGAGCCACGCTTCTAACCACTTACCCACGGAGGCGTTTAAATGTTTAAATATTAGTGTTATTAGGAGGCTTTAAATTAATTTAATTCCATATCAGATTCAGTTGCGGTGGCCGGTGTCAGAAATCAGGCCAGCTACACAGATTTATTTTATAGTGCCCAAGTGTATGCGCAGGAGTAGCATGGATTGCTTTAAACAAACTTGAAAATATGTCTTTTCTGATGCGGGCATCGAACCTATGGCCTCCGGGTAAAGAGCCAATATCTAAACCACTGGAGATAGCTGATATTACTTTATAATTTATTATGGCTTCTATTCTAACTAAGAGCTTGCAATATTTGTTCCGGTGATTTCCAATTTTCAAGGTATTTTGTTTCATTATAAGACATTGCCAAGATTACTCAAATAAAAACAAAAACAATAATCTGTTATCTGAGGCTCAATTCTTATACTTCGAATGTAGCTTCAATTGGAGGCTGTATTATCTTTCTCTGAAAACGTAGCGAGTATCAACTTTAATTATATTGAGTTTTGAGAATAATTGGTCACCTAATACTTAAGTTCTCATTTTAGCATTATATTCTATTCTAAATATATTTATTATAAAATATGTGTGTCTGTCTGTCTGTCTGTCTGTCTGTCTGCCTGTTACCTCTTCACGCCTGAACCGCTGAACCGATTTTGCTGAAATTTGGTATGGATATACTTTGAGTCCCGGGAAAGGATATAGGATAGTTTTTATCCCATAAAAATGTACAGTTCCCGCGCGATAAACGAATTTTCGCGCAACGGAGTTGCGGGAATCATAAAGTACTTTATATTCGTTACACAATAATAATTATTATGAATTCGTTACAATATATTACAAAATCAGTCTAGCAGCTAGCTCGTATTAAGAACTCAGACACAGCTATTTTGAAACTAGATGACGAAAGTTCATTTATCGCGCGGGAACCGTATTTTTTTTCGGGACAATAACTATCCTATTTCCTATCCCGGGACTCAAAGTGTCTCCATGCCAAATTTCAGCAAAATCGGTGCAGCGGTATAAGCGTGAAGAGGCAACAGATAGACAGACACACAGAAAGACGCACACAGTTTCGAATTTGTAATATTAGTATGGATGATGTAGATCAAAAATTCATAAGACTGAGGGAGATAAAGTGTCTAAACCTAAACACACTATGCTGAAGTTCCGCCGCGGAATTTCCGCCGCATATCGAGCGAAGTCCAGTTCCGATATCATCTAGAGGGTAAGGCCAAATTAGCCTCGAAGAAACTTGGTGTTCTTAACAAAGCGAGACAGTACTTCAGTCCGGACCAACGCTTACAACTCTACAAGGCGTAGGTTCGGCCTCATATGGAATATTGTTCTCATCTCTGGGCAGGGGCGCCTAAATACCAACTGCTCCCTCTGGATCGTATCCAACGAAGGGCCGCTCGAATTGTTGACTGCCATAGTGTTTCAAACAGCTTGGACCCCTTGGAATTACGCCGAGATGTAGCTTCACTCTGCATCCTCTATCGGTTGTATCACGGGGAGTGCTCTGAGGAATTGTTCGGAATCATAGCACCGGCAACTTTTCGCCATCGTCCCACGCGAAAAACATACCATCCTCATCACCTTGATGAGTGGCAGTCTTCCACAGTGCGTTTTTCGCGTAACTTTCTGCCGCGCACTGTAAAACTCTGGAACGAACTGTCACCAGCAGTATTTCCGGACCTATACGACCTGCAAACCTTCAAGAAAAGAGCGTATTCCCTCTTAAAAGGCCGGCAACGCACCTGCAGCTCTTCTGATGTTGCGAGTGTCCATGGGCGACGGTAGTTGCTTACCATCAGGTGACCCGTTTGCTCGTTTGCCCCCTTATTTAATAAATAAATAAAAATAAAAAAGTAGTTTCGCCTGCAATGTATTTTACATAACCGATGACACACTATAATGCCGAAATTCCGTCGCGTCATATAATTGTATGCATTTGAGATTACTGACGTAATCATGCGGAATTGCCGCCGCGGAACTTCGGCCTAGTGTGCTTAGACACTTAGAAGAGAAGCTGAGGAAAAACAACACTCCTGCCGTCAGAAGTTAAATGTTTTTTTACGTAGCATGTAGTCAGTCGTTGCCTGGCTACTTTGCTTGAAACGTTTAAGGCGTTTTTTAAATTAATTTCCATAAATGGTTATTAATTACCTTGGGATCATCCACATCTGTCACACGACTTGTGACGTGTGATTTTTAATTTATTATTAAAAGGTATTACCAAATGTTTGACCCTTTTTATCTTTCAAGCTAACTATGGCAACATTTTACTTTACCTCCATAGTAATAAGCTTGTAAAGTTTTTTATCGATCTTGGAGCTGCCAGTACAACCCTGAGTCAGCTCCCAACATCGTGGGAACCATTGTTACAGTACTGTTAACGGAGGTCATCTAACTTGGTCTAATTGTGCCCCTACACCCAAAAGGCTACGGCATTTTTACATTTACAAGATGGCGGCAATAATGTTCGATTATTTTATGAGCTAATTAAAAGGATTCAAGCAAAGATGAAAACTTCAAACGAAAAAATGGGAATAAATAAAGGCAATAATTAGTTAATATAAATTATTATTATTTTGTTGAAATTCGAATTTAAGAATTAGTGCAGTCGCCAGAGGTTTTAACCTCCGAAAATTGTAATAGTGAATGGATTTTTGTTTTTGAGGTGTCATTTTCTTTTTTACACTATAACTTGCAAAGTTTACCAAAAAATTTTTGTGCTTTTAATTTTTTAGTTACTTAATTAAAAATTAATATTTCACCATATAAATCTAGTCCAGAAAAATTTTTTTTTTCTTGTGTCTGTTATTTAATGACTCTTATCCGATTGTTTACGTCAAAAATTAACCAAATACACAATTTTTAAAAAAGAAAGTTTGCTTTGCTAAGCTAAATACAACTACCTATAAGGTTTTTGCAAAGTTTTTAGAGATTAACGCTCGTCGTAACCAAGATAAAAGGGTTTGGGTGGATTTAAGGGTTGTAACGAAAAGTGTGTTAAGCTTACTTGTTGTGCGTGTTTAATTTTTAGAGAAATGATAACTTTTAAGTACTAAAAAACGTTTAAATATCTCCAAAAATGTTTACACATTTTTGGAGATATTTAAACGTTTATATAGACCGAAAATATTTTTCTATATTTCTTGAGAATTTATTTAAGTGAGAGCTAAAACATTAAGTGCATCGACAAATTAAAGATATTTTCTAGTCTTTAAAATATATTTAAACTTCCTACTTAAAGCCAGAAAAAAAATTGGGTGCTACAAATCACACGTACATACTAAAGACGCATGCTGCGACCTATGTTTGAAAAATGCTTACCTGAATACAAAAAATATCAGTTCTTAACCTAATTTGTATTTTTTTCCTTTAAGTATGTTTTAGCAAATATAATTAATTAAAAAAAAAATAACAAATCAATTTTATTCTGTAAGAACCTAACCAAAAGAAATAAAATACAGATTTTCTTCGAAATATCCGTGAAAAGTTTGTGCCACATTTTCAGAAAATTTAATAAAGTAAGAGCTAAAAAGTTGTACACATTAAGAAATAGAAGGCTTTGTTAAGCCTAAAAAATAATTTTAAACTTCCTATTTAAAACCAAAGAAAAATAGGAACGCCATTTACCTGGCGAGGCACACAACAAGCACATTTGGAGGTATGCTCATCTACATACAAAAATATTAATTTTAAATCTAAATTATATATTTTTTCAACTTATTTTCTTTCCTTGGAATATAAGCAACGATACAAATCAAAAAAATAATAATATATTTTATTATTTTGCTATATATTTAAAAGAAAGTAATATGCAAATTTTCTTCAAAATTTTACAGTTTATGAGTTTACTTGAAGTGGAAGAGAATAATTTAAAAATCAAAAGCACAACTTTTCAATAGGTAAACTTTATTATTTATGCTATCAGCTACACATTCCTTTTTTTCTTTTCAATTTTCATCCACTATTGAAAAAATCGGAGGTTTGCACGATTTTTACGCTCTGGGAACTCCGCTAAATAATATCATTAAGATTTGTTAAAAGGCACTGTCAAAATATGACATGAATTGTCATTTGCGTGACCGACCTTAATATACTTAATTAAAACTTCGTCAGTTTTTTTCACGAAATCATCTTGGCTCAATTATTGGCTCAATTATTTATTATCTACATTAATGCAATGTTTTCACGCCAGAGGCAGCACGTGAAAAGACAGTTAACAAAAAATTTTGTTTTTGTCAATATTCTGATACGACGTGTGCACAGTGCAACATGTCGGATTTTGGTCGGATGGTATGTTGTACGTGCAAGTAGCGCCCTTCGCGCCGACCTTTGCGTATTTTATGATATATTTCATTGATTGTAAGCTCGACACTAGCAAAAAATATCTTAAAAGATTAAATGAAATATAAAATATAGGTTAATGTGTGTAAGATTTCCTGTGTTATGTACAAAAAAGTAACTGTACCACTAATGTTGGTTCAACGACCTTCATTTCCTATATCGTATAAATTAGATTTAGTATTGAAACACCGTTAATTACTAATCTCTTTTAATCTACGTATAAGATTAACGGAATTATCATATTAACATAATGTATTATGTAAACTACCATACGCGTACCGCCATCGCCATGTTGAAAGACCCATTCATAGTCTATTAGCACGGTAAAAGATGTTACAGTTGTAACAAAACAAAGTGATATTACTTTAGAGTGTGTACGTGTCCCTTGACTAGAGCTCACTGTGAAAGAAGCAGCGCTGAAAGAGAAATAGTATTTCCTATTATTATTTATCTATACATAATATAAAACAAAGTCGCTTTTTTTCCCTCATGTCCCTTTAATTTTTAAAACTCCGCAACGGATTTTGATGATTCTTTCATTGTTAGATAGCCCATTTATCGAGGAAGGCTATAGGCTATATTTTATCACGCTAAGACTAATAGGAGCGAAGAAATAGAGGAAAATGTGGAAAAAGCGGGGAAAATTATTTGAAAGGGCTTATCTCGCGAACTACTGGAGAAATTTTTATGTTATTTGGCACAGATAAGAAGTAGACGTCAAGGATCGTAGGCTATCGATTTTAATCATTTTTTCAGTGGCTCTATATTTTATACCCGTGCGACGCCGCACGACTTATTAGTCTTTGAATCATAATTGATTATAAGCGTCACATCACACCAAAACATGGCATGACTTGGCGATGCAAAGCTATATGTAATAAAATGTCAAATATCGTAGCATATCGTTTCCTTCCAATTTTATATAGACTTACATAAATTCTGCTTGGTCTAACAGCCAGCGTATATCTTAATGAAATCGTAAAAGACTCTTAATGGGCTGTCTCGATTCTCCATGCAATAAATTACGAAAACTTATAATACTCGTGTTTAAACCAATTATAATAAATATATTATCATAAATTAAATTAATGGGACGCCGATTTAATCTGTCGTGTTCGCCATGTTGAAATAATGGCAGTTTATGTTAAACTTGACAAATGAACTCGTTATTTAAATCGTGGGAAATTAAATACTTTTTTATTTTAATTATTACTACAATAGCCATGTACACGTAATATTTATTACGCATTGCAATCTTCCTGAGGTCCTTTAAAATAATATTTTTAGTCCTGCAGGCTGCAACTTTATAAAATCAAACTTACAGCAGCCAAATTTTACCAATAAATTATTTATATAATTATAAATCATTATAAACGTTCTTTATTATAAAACAACATTTATAAAACTAAAAATATGTTTTTTTATGGCAAAATCTATTTCTTGATACTTTTTCTACTCTTTTTTTAGGTATAATAACACCTAAAGGTTGGCTGGTACTTGGTAGAGAATGCCATTTGGCATTAAGTCCGCCCATGTACCAAAAAGTATAAACTAATAAATAATATTTCAATACTACTAATATTTATTACCATTCTATGAATGATTTTGCATCTATATCTTTGCTTCCTATTCTCAAATTCAGGTTAAAATTAATATGATATCGAGTTTTGATACTCCGGTTACGATTACATAATAACAGTGACTTTCCTAAAGTCTGACTCAGCAATTTGCAAATCTAATACCAATTTATAATAACAAAGAGATTGTAGATTCTGGAAAGAGTTGATGAAGTCGTTAAAATTTATTACATTACAATTATTTGAGAGAAATGTAATTGTCCAACTCGAGTTTTTAATGTGGCGGCTTGGTTCCGTATACATATTTAATTTAAATTGACATTGAAACTTTTTTAAGGAGCACATTTTTAAATAGATCAACAACATAATAATTTTATTTAAAATCAAATAAAAGTAGGTATAATATGTATTGTATATCTGAAACATGAAAATTCTGTTTGAATTAAAAACTATTGTTAAGGCTTTGTCCACATTTGTATCATTTTCGCGTATCAGATCTCCGTCGCGTAGCACCGAAGCGATTCATGTTCGCTAGTGTGGACGCAAAATGATCGCGATCATGATACACTTCGTATCATGATACACCCCGATCGCTATAAACCGCGTATCTGATACGTTTCGTATAAAAATCGATAAAAGATACGATAAAAGATATGGTCAAAATAGGCGTCCACACTCATGAGTGTGTATCCTAATACGCATACTCAATACGATACGCCTGATACGGATACAACTACTTGGTACAATTAATGTGGACAAAGCCTAAGAAAATTACGTTTTGATAGCCTGAAGTCTTTGTAAAGCGATGGTAGAGTTCTGTAATCAACCCTTATGACGTCATAATAATATGAAAAGTGATAAAAATATGTGTGTATAGGTCAGATCACAGATAATTGCAACATTCTGCGTGATTGCGTTGCGTATCGTTTCAGTACGATATAAAGTTTTATGTCTTTTCTCAAAACTTTGACTATCTATATCTATATAAGTACTTAATATAAAGCATGAATTCCGCTTTTTTCCCTCATGTCCCTTTGTTCCCTTTAATCTTTAAAACTACGCAGCGGATTTTGATGATTCTTTCAGTGTTAGATAGCCCGCTTATCGAGGAAGGCTATAGGCTATATTTTATCACGCTAAGGCTAATAGGAGCGAAGAAATAGAGGAAAATGTGGAAAAAACGGGGAAAATTATTTGAAAGGGCTAACTTGAACGTGCTAATCTCAGGAACTACTGGTCCGATTCGAAAAATTATTTCAGTGTTAGATAGCCCATTTATTGAGGAAGGCTATAGATCATATTTTATCACGCTAAGACTAATAGGAGAATGTGGAAAAAACGGGGGAAATTATTTGAAAGGGCTTATCTCGCGAACTACTGGAGATATTTTTATGTTATTTAGCACAGATAAGAAGTAGACTACGTGAAGGATCATAGGCTATCGATTTTAATCATTTTTTTAGTGGCTATATATTTTATACCTGTGCGAAGCCGGGGCGGGTCGCTAGTAGTTTATAGCACCACAAGGAAGTCGGAACCCTACATTTGCTTTCGGTAGGCAGGTTCATTAACAATTAATGCCGACTTACATCGTTTTCACCGGACTTTCTATGGAAATCATGACCCTTATCACGTTGTCATAGGGTCTAAATTACACGTTATAGTGGATTGACATAATTAATACGAAGGTGGCAATCAATGTATGATTAGTCAAAAATGAAAGAGTGAGGTTTACTAGATATTTTCGCATATATACGGTGTAAGAAAAGTAAGTGATAATAACTTAGGGTGTGTATGTGTTATTTATAATATAGAGTTCACTGTGATAACCGCAGTGCTGAAAGAGCAATTTTTTTTCGTGATTTGTATGGGTAAGCACCCGAGCGTCATGAATTTTCCCAAACAAAGGTGAAAAAGTTACTCTTTCAGCGCTGCCACTTTTACAGCGAACTCTACATAGAGGACCCATACACGCCACAAAGTATCATCACTTCGTTTTGCTACTTCCTGTATGGTATTATGTATTTTTTTTTTTATATTTCAAGAATAAGAAATGCAACATCTTAATCATAATGCACCATCATGCTGGTACTAGTTGAGTCGGCTTATTCGTGCCAATGCATAGTTCTTCTGCCTTAAGAGCCCCTTACTTAAAGTACTGTTTGAGTATTACAGTCTGCTAGGGTATCGAGTTTCGGATAGTATTTCAAAGAATAGGAAACCATAATTTAGTATTTTAGTACGTTATTGTATTTGTCTGCACAGTTAGTAATTTAATTATAAATAAGTATCTTATTAGGTAGTAATAGTGCTAGTAACTAATAACGGTAAGGTTAGTACTTAACGTCGATGAGTGAATAAACATGTACTGAAATCGTCATCATCGTCCAGTGCCCTATTCCGTGCGATGTTCTGTTTGTTTACTTAATAATTTTGGTTAGCTAGAAGCAGATGGGAAGAGTTTGTATAATACCTCCTACACTAGTTTCGGTGACAGTGGCTTGTTTAACCGGTACAAACAATACCTATGCAAGAGTGATTATAGTGCCCAAGTTCATGTGCAATACAATGCACTCTTTCTATTCATAACCCAGTGGGACGCGGACGACAGACACGACTGGCGAGAGATCAGGTGCAGGACCGACTTTTTACATGCCCATCCGATGCATGGATCATCTTACTTGTCAGACAATCAGGTGATCAGCCTGCATTGTCCTAACCAAACTTGTAAACAACATTTCATGAATCGTGCTTACATTTGGACCGGCTGTTTACAAGACTTCCCAAGAAAATGAGAAACAAACAAGGCAGACTTCCGTGCGAACTGACGAACTAACATTTTTACGTGGTTTTTAAATGTCAATCAGCCATTTCATACAATGACACATTCTTAGACAAGCTTCAAAGTTTAATAGTTACTTGACATTAATGAGGAGTTTCACAGAAAATGTATGGAGTTTATGTCATAATCTTCATTGATTATTTATGAATAAACGTCTCTGAGTTCGGCCGTTAGATATTCTCTAAGACAGAGACCTCAACTTTTGGATGACAATTGGCCACCGGAGCTGGTGCCTTTAGTCTAATAATTTAGAAATACCTGGTCTCTTCATCTCTATTGACCCTAACATGACATACATTTTTTCTCGTGTAGATCTGTGGTCAAAATAACACATTTTTATCGAGTTTCGTCGATTTGACATTATGACAAGAGTAGTTTTTAACTACACTCGAGAGTGAGATATCTCGTTCTTCGCATGCTAGCTAGCCTGATCGTAATTTGTTTAGCGAAATCCCTGATCTCGTATAGCAGTATTGGCGTCGCAAAAACTAGATTCTAATATTGACCTAGATATAAGTTGTTACGAATTTATAGCTTGTACCGTTCGACGGATGTGCCCACTGCCCGGTGAGCACTGGATCTCGTAAACCAATTAACAGAACATGGTTGTTGCTCCGATTCCTCATTAATCCAACATGAAGGCCGCATAGCGCAACCCATAATTTGTATTTCTAGAAAACCAGGCCAAAAGTTGCCAATTTTGGCGTTAAGGGGTCGGGTGCTATCGAAATTCTCATACATACGTAATACCAAAATCATTTTCTCATACGAAAATATGTAACATGTTTGAGTTATTTTCCAGCTTAAAATAGTAATTACCTAGGTTCCTGCACAAAAATTTACTACAAAATATTCAAACACTAAAAAATATTTTTTATTGTTTAAATATTTTGTAGTAAGTTTACTACTACTTAAATATTTAAACACTAAAAAATATAGTAAAACACTTGAAAAGATATAATTAAATAGTAAATTTACTACAAAGTATTTAAATACTGAAAAATATTTTTTTATAGTTTAAATATTTTGTAGTACATTTTCGTACAGGATCCTAGGTAATTACTATTTTAAGCTGAAAAATAACTGAAACATGTTAAATATTTTCGTATGAGAAAATGATTTTGGTATTACGTATACAGTATGAGAATTTCGATGGCGCCCGGTCTCTTAACTGAATTTTTTCTTGTAAGCAATAAAGCTTCAACGATTTCCTGTCTCTGTTGTGTACATAGGGCGCTACTAACATACAGCACCTAAATAATCCGACCAAAATCCAACATGTTGTTCACGTCTTATCAGAATTCAGAATATTGACAGAAACGTCGAACAAAATTCCTGCCTATATCGTGAAAACATTTCACTAATATAATTTACCCATTAAAGTTAAGTAATCATTAAATATGTCTTAGCGGGCCGTTAGACCTATAATTTGTTATATAATATGTTTGTAATACATACTAGTTTATATCGGTCAGATTCAGATATACAGGGTGTAACAAAACTAAGTGATAATACTTTTGGGCGTGTATTTATGTATAGAGTTCGCTGTGAAAGTAGCAGCGCTGAAAGACTAACTTTTTTAACTCTTGTATGGAAAAAATTGACGCTGGGGCACTTGCCCACAGAAATCGCAAAAAAATGCTCTTTCATCGCTGCAGCTTTCACAGTGAACTCTTTACAAAGAACACGTAGAGATCAACTACGGTAACATGGCGCGCCCCTTCAAAATTCAAAACGTTTAAAGTGCGTTGTCAAAACGTTTAAAGTGAGTTGTCTTGCGCGGTCGGCTAGCTATGATTAGTTGACCAACAAATCTTGGTAGTGACATTGGTAGTGACAAGTGACATTAAGTGAAATATTACGTGTACTGTGATTGGTTGAATACTTACTACATACAATCTCTTTCATATGGATGTGACTACACACATTGAAATAGTCATTTGGAGGGGCGCGCCATGTTATCGTAGTTTATCTCTACACACCTTACAGTACTCGTATTATCACTTAGTTTTGTTACACCTTACATATTATACTATTTTACATTGCACTGGTCAGATATACTTTCGTCGATATGTCGGAACTGCGCGTGTTCATCTCATCTGCTTTCTAAATTTCAGTCGGCGCACGCCACATTTTTGTCACGCCATTTCTTATTTAATTTATAGTTTTTCTTTCTTTTTCTTCTTTTTTGGCAACTTGACACAAAGGATGTGTATGTTGTGCCACAGACAAGGTAAAAAGGTAAGGAATATGGCGGGAAAACCATATTCCTCCTATTATAATTTTCATCATCGTTTTCATGTATCGTCAGGTCTAAAGTCTAGTCAAAGTCTAAGTAAAAGTCAATACAGTCACAGGAGTCAAGTCGGTCGATTCAGTAAAGTGGTAGACGCTTTACTGAAACTTTTGATGGAGTTTTGGAGGGAACACAAAATAGCACGTTTCTGGATATCACATCACTTTCCTACACTTGTGCATGAACACGAATATCTAATGGTTAATATTCTACCAATATTACACACTAAAAACCCAGTTAACACAATTTTAGGAAAATAATATAAAAACACAACAGCACCCTTTTACATTCCCGGCAAAACTCCTAATTTATAGTTATGAACATTAAATTGTTTACAATGTTGTTCACAGTTACAGGGTGTAACAAAACTAAGTGATAATACTTTAGGATTTTTTTTTATGAAATAAGGGGGCAAACGAGCAAACGGGTCACCTGATGGAAAGCAACTTCCGTCGCCCATGGACACTCGCAGCATCAGAAGAGCTGCAGGTGCGTTGCCGGCCTTTTAAGAAATAGGGTAATAAGGGAGGGTAGAGAAGAGAATAGGGGAGAGTAGGGAAGGAAATAGGGGAGGGTAGGGAAGGGAAAAGGGAAGGGGATTGGGCCTCCGGTGAACTCACTCACTCGGCAAAACACAGAGCAAGCGCTGTTTCACGCCGGTTTTCTGTGAGCCCGTGGTATTTCTCCGGTCGAGCCGAAGCATAGCTCTCCCACGTCAGGGTGTGTATGGGTACAAAGTATAAAGTTTACTGTGAATGTACTTGTAGCAGTGCTGAAAAAAAATTTTTTTTTTTTTGGTACGGGGAAATTCATGACGCTCGGCCGCTTGCCCACAAACACCACAAAAAATTGTGTAGGGGAGGTACCATAAATAATTTTTTTATGAGTTATGTCATATGTAAGACTTGTTACTTAGAAGTTGGGATGGTTTTGAGGTCACGGAATGGGTCAAGCGGAAGACCGGCGTTGGTTGCCAACACTGCCGAGCTTGGTCCAATTTGTGGCTAATGCACCTACCTAATTAATGTCTACAAGTATTATGTTAATTCACTATTTTGTAATATTTCTATTTTAATTAGTATTTTTTTTTAATATTATTATGTATCTTATTATAGCTGCAAATAAACGTTTATTCTATTCTATTCTATAAAAAATTATAAGATTTTAATATACCATTTTGTCGGCATCATTAATATTATATGCATTCATGTCGAATTAGAGATCTGTAGGTCCTATAACTTTGAGTAAAACCGCGGACAGACATCAGACAGACAGACGGACAGACAGATAGACGGATGGACAGGCCGAAACCATAAGGGTTCCTTGTTGACTGCGGAACCCTAAAAATGCTCCACACGTCCATGATTGCCCACATTCGTCCATCATTAGGCAAAAGGCCTCAAAACAAAACAAATTAGATTACTATCAAGCGATGTACTTTTCAATACCCAGACCCCAGCCACCAGCTAATACTTTTACAAAAGGCAAAGATTTTGATTTTTTTTATCCATCCAAAAAAAGGACCGAAGACAAGACGATCATTTCAATTACTAAAGTGTCATCAAAATAAGATTATTAAAAAGGTTGTCTGTTAGAAAATTAACTCCTTTTTTGATGCTTTATTATAGAAACTTTTTATATCACAGAAAACATCTTCAACATCATCTAAAATGGTAATGTTCTGTGATTACAAGTTGTGACAACTTGTATCGCCATATCTCCCTCACGAGATTACAATGTCACATCGAAACCGGTACAGCATTCCTAGATGCGCGATAACGGAGCGCATTCCATAATCATAATCATAAAATGACAGTGTTCTTACTGCAATAATTTAGTTTTAGTTATGATTGTAGATATAGAAATAGTGGTACAAGAAATAATATTTTGTTCGTAATGAATCCATACTAATATAATAAATATGCGAAAGTGTGTCTGTCTGTTACCTCTTCATGCTCAAACCGCTGAACTGATTTGGCTGTTTGCTATGGAGCTACTTTAAATCCCAGGCTACGAATAATAAAAACTAAGGAAACGTAACTCCTGACGTAACTCCATTACTTCAATCGTTTTGAATTTGGTTCCTTTTTGCACACATAAAATAAGGCAATAAATAAAATTATAGCTACGAAACACTACATTCAAATTGACAAATTAAAGCCGTTGACAATGATTGTCACTTCTATAATAATTACACAACATTTTTGCATGTATTCGGGCCTCTTTTTGCATAAAGTGTAATATTGCATGTATTCGGGTCACATTTTGTAGAATCGGAACAAATTTTTTGACACAGTTACACTTCCTTAGTTTTTATTATTCGTAGGTCCCAGGATACATTTTATCCTGGAAAAATTGACGCTTCCCACGTGATTTTTGGCGCAACGGAGTTGCGGGCATAATCTAGTTGTACATAAAATCCTAGTATTGGTATTCCTATAGTTTTCTCAAACAAAAATCTAAGGTGCCAATAATAATAGGATGGCTGCCAACGACGCGATGGGTACTTTGCCCTTCATGTTTTTGAGTTTAGAGTTTTTTGTGAGTTTTTCCGAAGATAATATATTATATAATAGATTTCTTGTAATTTAGTAAGTAAACTTTTGACGCCATGGAGCTATTGTGATGAAAATTGCCCGTGGGGATACAAACATAAACCAGTTATAGATTCATACTATAAATATCTTGTCACTTGTGAGTTTTCTCTTAAAAATAACTTGAAAGTTTTTAACTAATAACGGACCACCTGATGGTAAATTACTTTTATAACTTTGAGTTTATTAGTCATGTAACTAATACTGTAGTGGGAAGTAATATAAATTATTATTAAGTTATGCAAAAAAGTAGTCATTATGTCTTTTATAAATATTATGTAATAGTCTGAAAAAGGCCTGTTTCACCACATTTTGGTGTTCTTCAAACATAAACAGATCTATACTTATAAAATTACATGTCCTGACTGACTGACTGACTGATTCATCATCGCTGAGCAAAAACTGTTAAAGTTACAGCCACGAAATTTGGTGAGTGGGGTTGTTTTATTAAGTAGACACTCATTAAGGAAGGAATTTTGAAAATTTTACCCCGAAGGGGGTGAAATAGGGGTTGAAAGTTTGAATGAAAGTCCGTCCATTCTTAAGTTAGGAACATGAAACTTTGTTTTTAGATTACTGATTAAAAATAAATGAATACGTATTAAAGTATTTTTGGAAATTATACCTCCAAGAGGGTGAAATTGGGGTTGATAGTGTGAATGAAAGTCCGTTATTTCTTGAGTTTGAAACATGAAACTTTATTTTTGGGCTAATAATTAAAAATTATTGGACACGTGTTTAAGCGTTTCTGGAAAGTCAACCCCCAAGGGGGTAAAATAGAGGTTGACAGTTATTATACTATGCTAACGCGGACGAAGTCGCGGGCAACAGCTAGTTGCAAATATAACTATACTGTACTTGACGAAATATTATGGCGGTAGCGGTCATTGACTCCCTATCAAAAACTTGTCATTTCCTATACAAAGCCACGATTGACAACATCTGACACTTCATAGTCAATCGTGGTTTATATGTATAGAAAATTTTTGACAGGGATTCAATGACCGCTACCGCCATGTTTCGCCGAGTACAGTTTATAAGGTATTATTATCTTTGAATTAATCTAGGTGCTAACAATGACACTAGGCGTACCCAGTGTTATGATAATCAGCAACAATGAATGACCCATTAATCCTTCGATCGTGGATTCTTGGAAATCTATCGTTATTCTATTGTGTCTCGCTCACCGGTGAGCTTATGGGGCTTGATGGGTTAATCAAATTGGTTCATAGGCAGATGGCGGATCTAAGTCATATTTTAGTGGGGTTATCTCAATTATTCAATGCGGCGGTCGTCATCTGTAGACTAATTTTGTCTAAGATCCGATTAGATTTCACCAGATATCATTTCATTACTCAATTCGATATTGCTACATCAACTTAGCCACTTAAGGGGATCAAAATAACCCCCCATCATCAGAGTCACGACAAAACCGGCTAATTACAGAATGGCTACATCGTGATACCGCGGGATCATGGCTAATACCACCATTAACCGTTACCAAATCATCATGATTACGGCTTTTTGGCTTAGAAAAGCTTTACGGTTTAGACCCCATACTAAAGCTTAAAAGCTTAAATTACAATCCGAAGTTAAGTGGTATTATATCAATACATTCACATCTGAAGTAATATTTTATATTACAAATAGTTCGCCTTTTGTGCGTCATCAAACATGTTGTTTTTATGTAAAATTGTTTAATTTTGTATTTTCTTTGGTGTGCAATAAATTGTTTTTGTATTGTATTGTATTGTATTGTATTGGATAAATTCGGGAGTGTGTCTACGTCTAGCCGCTACCTCTTCAGGATTTTGATGAAATTTTGAATCCCATCAATGGACATAGAATATTTTTTATCCCGGAACAATTAAGACGAGATGACGACCGCAACTCCGTTAATCAAATATTCGACTATCACAAGGTAACCGTACATTTTGCTCAAAGTATCTTTATACTAAATTTCAGCAAAATCGGTTCTGCGGTTAAGGCGTGAAGAGGTAGCAGACAGATTGAAACAATTTCGCATTTATTAATATTAGTGTGGAAGTTTAGATATTATAATATTAGGAGGTATGGATTCTGCGCGAACTAAGCCGAGGGAAACATCTGGTATTTCTATAAAAGAAAATGTATTTATTTAGCATCCCGTTACATAAAACTTTGAGAACTCCTGGATTATATCAAGTATCAAAACTGGATATTTAAATACTATGTACCATTCAGTGGTCCCATACAAACGCTACTGTATGCGGGTGACGTGTGAATGCGCCATTGTGGTCTCAGTTCCCTATCTATTCATTAGTAGCTAATTATGTACGTTTGTAGTGAAGTATCCATGCAAGTGATCAAGTTCGTGGCTTAAAAGAAGAGACATAAGATGTTGAGTAGCTACTGAGGTAGTTTCACCTTTGCACTAATAACGGCTGACACAAAAATACGCTATTAAAGACGAAGAGTGGAAAAAAACGAATACGACGTTTTGCGTGGTTTATTTTTATCAACTTATTGTGAATATTATTATTTTTGTGGATTTTTTACACTTGTCTATCACCAACAATTTTCTTAAATAGATTCTTAAATATTATATCCCTTAGAATTTAAAGTACTTTGCTTACAGAAATTCAGCACATTATAACCCAGTACAGGTTATACAATTTTATTTAACCAAGCCCGGTACAAAAAGCAAACACCAACTTACATGGCACTTTTATTTCATCTCATACATGATGGATTAATAACTTGTCATATTATATCATATATATTTTATACCTTATAAGTTATAACATAAAGTATACCTATAACCCGCAGTTTACTTGTAAACTGAGTTATCTAGGATCTAGTAAGTTATCTAAGTCTAATCATGACATCACTTAGGCCTCACGCTGTGGTAATACCACTTATACCTCCCTGGGCACCATATTAAGCCTACATGGAGTTTCTACGTAAAGGACCGTGTACATTGTACATAGAATGGTGTAGAACCTCACCAGAGATTGGCTGTTAATGATTACTAGATGACACCTATCTGTTGCGCCAAAAATTTGTTCGCTACGCAGGAACCGTACATTTTTCGTAGATAAAAAGTATCCTACGACCTTTTCTGGAACTCAAAATATCTGCATGCCAAATTTCAGCAGAATCGGTTCAGCAGTTTGGGTGTGGAGGTAACTGCAGACAAATAGACAGACAGACGCACTTCTGTATTTAAATACTATTATTCATGATTATGTGGAACCTTACCCGAGGTTTATTACTGACAATTAGTTAATGTTGGATAAACATAAAATCCTAAACAAACTAACATAACAAAATAAATTAAAAACTGTGAAAAGTGTCCTAGATAATTAGATCTTAGTACCTCAATTTTACATCGAAAACATATTATGCGTAATAGATTAGGATAATAATTATTTTGAAACATTAGCAGAATGGAAATAAATTAAATGCTGGAACTTAAATGTCGTATCATTTATTGAAATTAACCAACAGAAAAACAATAAATCTAAGAAATTACAAAATAAAAGAAATATCTGTGACGGCTATTTAATATGTATTTATAATAGCGAGAATAAGAAATGACCTGCAATATGTCGCTGTAGGCAAATGACATATTAATGATATGTGTCAGTGGAGCTTGCGAACTGGCGATGTTAATGATGATTATTACCTGCATCAGTTTTACTGATATTCCTGTAAATGTCAGCTAACGTCTCATTACTCTGCACTTTTCATTAAAAATAGTATGATGAGGCGAATTGAAATATTTCATACTAGATGACGCCGCAACTCCGTTGCCCAAGAATTCGTTGATCGCGCGGGAACCGTACATTTTTCCTGGATAAAAAGTATCCTTAATCCTATGTCCTTTCCCAGGACTCAAGGTATCTTCATACTTTTCAGCAAAACCGGTTCAGGTTTGGGCGTGAAGAAATAACAGACAGGCGGACAGACAGACGGACAAACACTTTCACATTTATAATTATATTAGTATGGATAGAAAAATATTTTTATTCAATTAAGCCCAATATACTTAATCTAAATAAAGAAGCTCCTTTACCAGCCGTCCTTAGGGAAAGTAGTGACAGACTTAGCATGACTACAACTGAAATTCAAAAGAAAAGAAACAACAGACAGATTTTTGGGAAAAATTACAGACTGTTATATTTTATTTTTGTCAATCTACCAATTCGTAAATTCTATGGTAGAAATAACCATTTTTATGTTAACCATACTAAACCCGCGATGTGACACAATTATTAGCACTAAATGTATGACAGTTGCAAGTGTAAAAGGTGTCTTATTTTAACGGAAACGTTGCATTAAAAACTTCTATTCTTGGAAGAGAACGTGACAGGATGGTTGATAAAAACCGGGATAAAATGTGGGTTCCCGCGGCCGTGTTACGCCATTACATACATTTATCGCTATTTATGTAACATACAGCCTTATCGGCGTAATAGCTGAGCGAGACAAAACATGATTTAATAGCGACTGAGCGAGATAGGACTAATAGCAAAATATTTTTTGGAAATTGCTCGTTTTTGGTTTATTTTTTTAATTTTTGATTATTCCTATTTTAGGTTAGGATTTTTCAGCAACTTTAAAAAAGGATGAGGTTCAGTATTAGGCTGTAATTTTTTTGCGTATGTGCCTAAAATATGTCTTGTTATGAAACTAAATATTAGTGGTAGCAAGGCGAATAATAAAAATTATTCATTCATTCACCCAGTAAGTATACAATTATTACTAACAGTACACTTCGTTTATTATCTTTTTAAATTTTCTTTAAAAAAAGAAACACTCATCTAGCCAAACATTTTCAAAATAGACCTTCTCTTTATACTGTTCTTTATAATCTATGCTACAATATTTCAGTCTATCTATTCCTATCTAAATAACCTAGAAGCCTGGACAAGATAGCATCGAGTAATGAGCGCGCCAAATCGATGGAGTTCAATGATTTATTTTTTTAATTTATATTCTCTCACTGACGTTATGCTAATCATATTATTGCATCAGATAAGAGGAGTGCTCACTGCACAGGAAATTGCATGTCTATCTACATCTGAACGGTCATAACATTTCTCTGTATATTTTTCCTTAGATTTCTAGCTGATTATATTGTGGAGTAAAATTTAAATTGTGTTACATTGTAAATAATGTAAACAATAAAGGTTTATTTTTTGACATTTCAACTGTCATCCTCATTGTTAGTTGTGTGCTCTGTGTGCACACAACTAACAATGACGATGACTATATATATACGGATCAGGTATTGAATACCAAAATTAAACGCATATTTTTATTGCAGTTGGCATTATGATTATTTTTTAGCATTATCTTTTAACTACAGAGGTAGGTACGTTGTACAATATACATTCGCCCACAACTCTGTTGCGCTGAAGTTACGGAAACCGTACATTTTTCCAGTATAAAAAGCATCATATCCTTTCCCGAGATACTAAGTATTTCCAAAATCATCTCAGCGGTTTGGGCGTGAAAATAAGATTACAAATGTCTGTTTGTGACTTTTACATATTTTATGATATTAGTATGGATAAGTAGGCACACATTACAATATCCTGCTTAGCGAGAAAGATTTTGATTAGCAAGTGATACTTCTTAAAGGAGAATTCTTCAACTATCATAATTAAAATCAATAGTGGTTCGGAATTGAAGCTGTTTACTGGTAACGGAACCTGTAACCACTAAGAACCACTAAGAACCATTACAACCGCTGACGTCGGCCCTTTGAGCTGCCGGATCATTTTAATACGATATTAACACTTGCTCTACCGCATACAGTGCCGACCTGTTTACCAGTGGCTCTCAAAGTAAGACTTTTAACCCATATTTGTGATAATCTGGATTTTTGCTTAATGTTTAGTTAGAAAACATGCTTTATTTCTTTTAGAAATACGACCGACAAAAGAAATACCATTATTAAACAATATTGACGATATTTGATGTAAATGGTTTTTTTGGTGTCCGGAATCTATTGAAAATTTTGGTGGAATATTCCATGGATTCCGTACTATTCGGCACAATCCACAGATTTCGCAAAGACACATTTCAGATTACGATTTGGTTGAAAATACATCTAGAAAAAGAAATGTCTAGAAGTTTATAAAAATATTTTACTGATAGTTATTAAAACATCAATCAAACAAGACTCATGCAAGTTCCCCCAACCTCAAACCATAATAAACGGGGTGGTCTGTGAAGTGTGACCGAATTAATGAGCTCGTCTCCTCTCACGAGAGAGGAAGGGAGAGAAGGAGACAGTTGCAGTCACTGACACTGATGCATCGTGCATTAACACTTTTACCTGAGTATACGCGTATCAACAGTTTTGACGTGTGGATTTTTTTTTATTTAAAAAAATAAATAATTAACAATATAAAACAACATAAAATATCCAAAAGCTTAATCAATTTCCGAAGATTCTATTCAGGTTTTTATCGGGTGATAAAAAGATATAGCAGAGATTTGAATTCGATCCGAGTTTTGTTACATAAATACTTTAATTATCTGAAAACAATAAAGGATACTTTTTATCGCGGAAATATAATATAACGGCCCCAGCGTGAGAAACAAATTTCGACAAAACAATGACACAGGCAACATCTGGTCACAAAAACTTGTTTTAAATACTCAAACGAACCCTACAGTTTGCGAACCACTGTACCCGTCGTGTCCGATGAGCTCGATAATGAGTAATCTCCTCGTACGAGCCAGTACTAGCTGCCAGCGCTGGCCCAACTACTAGACCGCACTAACTTATGGCCGTGTACATTAAATCCTCAACATAATATTTACTATCAGTTAATCATCAACTATCCATACTAATATTATAAATACAAAAGTGTGTCTGTCTGTCTGTTACCTCTTACGCCGAAATTTGGTATGGAGATACTTTGAGGAAGTTTTTACTCGGGAAAGGACAAATAAGATACTTTTTATCCCGAAAAAATGTACGGTTCCCCGCAATAAGCCTGGCGCCATCTATAGTTACCTATAAAGAAGCCTACTAGGTAGGCATTAAATTTGCAGTACGTCATTAAGGCCCGTATTTTTGGTCAGTACTCAAGGTGCATCTCGGTCTCAAGACACGGTTCAGGCTCTGTGATTGGCTGTCAAAATTTGGACCAATCACAGAGCCGAACCGCGTCTTGAGACCGGGTCGCATCTTAAGTACTGACCAAAAATACGGGCAAATTGTTGTGTGGTATAAATGTCTTATGTCGTGAGTAAATTTTGAACAAAATATTATGCACAGATGTTTTACTACAAACTTGACTGAATCTAGCTTTCATAAGGTTAATAAATTAATAATTGTAGATACATACCGCTGTACTCAGAGACATTTAATTATTATGATTAACCTACAATTTAATGAAGAGTTTGACCGATAATGTATGGGGCTTGTGTCAAAATTTTGAATTAATTACATTTGAGTTATTAATGTTCCACTCTGAGTGCGGCAGTTAGACAAGTAAATAAACCTCTAAGATCTACTAATAATGTTATCAATCTGTCTGTCTCTCTGATAGGTCAAACCGCTGAATCGACCATGATAAAATTTGGGATAGAGATACCTTGAGCCTCGGAAAAATACTTCAAATTTAACTCAAGTACAATTAAAACAACAAGGAAATTAAAAATAATTACTTATATATTATTAATTATAATATAAACAATATTTACTTACAATTACACGAACGAAATCATTGACTCTTCCTGTATTATTAACAAGTACAAGGAACTGCAGCAAAAAATCTAATGAGGACTAAATAGCTACACCAGTTTTTATATGGGGTAGGAGCAAAAAAACTCATACTTATTTATTTATTTTTATTATATATTTTACATAGCTTGTAGGTAATAGGTTTTTCCTTAGATTATTATACATCTGTATGTAAATGAAACATTAATTTTTAAAACTAAACAAGTAGAAATGTCTATACCTGTGTATAGACATTTCTACTTGTTTAGTTTTAAAAAGTAATGTTTCAAAAGTTTGATTATATTTATATCTTTCATTGTTAATGGAATCAGGCGTTACTTTGCGGAAATCCATAGCTTAAAATTTAGTTTGTTATTATTTTTAGCAATATTCCGCGAAATAAACTTCCACCTTTAAGTAAATGAGTGAGTGTACGGACGTTGTTCGTAGAGTCCACATCCTGAGGATGCTCCGGTGTTGGAGCGAAACGCGCGTCGAGGTTTTCAACCTGCATGGTGGTGAGGGGCCTTGCACGGATTTGCCAACATTATTGCTTGTGTGGTGGTGGTGTTTGCAAGTTCTTGCATGCGAGTGTATGCATAGGCAGTGTGGGAGGAGGGAGGTGCTGTACGCATGCCTATGCGTACACTCACTCATTTACTTAAAGGTGGAAGTTTATTTCGCGGAATATTGCTAAAAATAATAACAAACTAAATTTTAATCGTTCATTGTATTTATTGTTAATTAATGTCTATAATTAACAAATATTTAATTATAATAACTTCGCAACAGAAGAAACCAATTCCGAAAGACATTAAAATTTTACAAAATCTCAACATTAACGGTATAACACGACACTACAAGTAAATGTTGATAGCGTTTCAAATTATCAAACTAACTTTTGTCCTTATCAAATACATTGATAAAAATACTCAAAAGATGAAGACAAAACATTAATACTTACTTATTTATTATTTTTTATCACAAAATCACGGGCAAATATAGTGTTGCGCCTCAATTATGTCGATATTTTAATGTTCTCACTACGTGGAACTATGCAAAATTCCATATTTTTTACTCGCCACTTCTATGAAGGGATCGTGTCCAGTAATTGATAGTTATTACGTCATAAAAAGGCAGTTTCTTTGTGTAATACCGGCTGATTGTTATTAAATGATAGGGTCTTCTAGTGAGAAGCTTATAATGGCTTTTGACAGCTGTAAAATATGAATTACTGTTTATGAGATATCACAAACTTAATATCATTGTTATTTATTGTAACATTATATATTATGTTACAATAGTCTTAATTTTGCGATGAAAAATTATGTTTTATTTAAAGAAACTGTACTAAACAAGTGACACATAAAAAAGAGTTCAACGCGCAATAGTGTTCATTTTACATTATTTCAAAAGTTATGTATGGCACAATTTTGATTTAAACAATAATTATTCTCAAGATAATTTACTTTAAAGCTCAAAAATATAAGTATGTAATATAGTTAAGTCGGTATAAGTATGTAATGTAGTTACTACTTTTATTTTAGAAATGCTTTGGACCAGTGGGGCCATACTATTTGACCAATAAATTATTTAACCCTAGATAACTAAACATTCGTCTGTGCGACGACGCCCCTTCCCGAGAATGTCAAGTGCACTTACTTCCCCGCGCCCCGCACCCGCCACGCTTTGTTTACCTTCCTGATCTGAGCAATAAGTTCATCGTGTGACACATTTTTAATCACACGGTAATTAGGAGGTGACCTAGGGCTATAGCGTCGTCCGGTGGACGAAAGTTTAGTTACAACGTACGTTATTTTGCAAAGGTAAGTACGATTATATTTTGATTTTTTTTATTATTTATGCGCGATTTCCACGTTATATTTTGTTTTAATTTTATTTTAATAAATGTATTTTACTATTTAAATATATATTATTATGTGCAAATGTGCTCGAATATGCCTGTCAATCGAAAAACTAACAGATGGCCGTTATGCATTTTTATAACATGTTAAATCTAGCTACTATTAATGCCTATGCATTTATGTCTCTAACGACTTAAGAAATAAAAAAGCCGACAAAACGACGCGATTTTGTCCTCAGGATGGGAGACCAGCTGATGGAGCCCTGGCTACGGGAGCGTTTACAAACGGTGACTTTGAGGCGTGACATCAAGGTCATGATAAAAGATATTCTTGGCGAGTCTTCAGAATCTGAAATTCCTGTTCCTTCTGTGAGCAGTGTGCGCAAAATATGTTATTTATGTCCATCTAAAGTCCGCTGGATGAAAAGGTATCGACGCATGAAATGCAAAAATGCCATTTGTGGATCTCACAACATTGGCATGTGTACTAGGTGTGCGGAATAGATATTTTTTTGTTTTATGTCTTTCAATTTAGATTCTATTAAACCAAACTAAAGTGCCATATAACCATTTTCTATTTTTAATAAATACTTTTGATAAACAAGTTTTTTATTGCGTAGTCCCTCAGACAAAAGTTTAGTTACTATGTAACCACAAATATAGTTTAGTTACCTAGGGTTAAAAATCTTTTTGTTGACAACAATTTTTATCGATAAAACAATATTTTGAGTTATCGAATTCGTCCATCCCTAATAAGGCACGTTCACACGAGCTACCGAGAACTCATCGGGTTCCCACAGACGAGATGCACATATTGCAGCGCGTCGCTGAATACCCAATGAGGATATTTTATGTGATACGTGTCATATAGGAAGACCACGACTATAACAATGGTAGTTCAAGCCACGTGAAAAATTGAATATCAAAACTTAAATATAAAAATTCCGTGTCGCGGTGTTTGTTGCCATATTATTATTATTCTCCTCCAAAACGGCTGGACCGATTTTCTTTTTTTCATTTCGTAAACTGCAGCTGAAATGAAATTTTAGTATCGCAGCGTACCAAACAAAAAAATACATCATTCTTAAATATATTACAATGGTATTTTAATTATTTGTGTACTGTGTAGTAGCCTAATTCTATTTTGTGAGTAATTCGAATCGTTTTATTATTTTAACGTTTAACGTTTTTATTATCAGGAGCCAGGCCGTATGGGGCTCAGAAGTTACCAACAAACTTTTAATTTATGTTGTGAGCTCGCCGTAAAGCCATTAATATTAACCATTATTCTTAAGTTTTCAATTTTTATAGTAACAAAAACAGTCTCCGCAAAAACTCAACAGTGCCAGATAAAAGTAAAAGCGTAACGTTCAATTTTATAACAATTTACACCTCTAATTTGGTTAAAATATAGGTTTGTGAAACGAGACAAAAACCACCTACTTTAGGAATTCTCTAAAAGTAGGCGCTTAGTGAAAAAGTTTATTAAAACAGATTTCACTTTTTATTGAAACCGAAAGCTTTCAGCCATGAGCTCTTATAGCAGTATTACTTTAATATTACTTTCAGATTTCGCACAAACAAAAAACATAGCTATGTTTATATAAATAGAGATCATGTTTGTTTATGCAAAATTCAAAAGTAATATTAAAGTAATACTGCTATAAGAGCTCATGGTAGGGGGGCACATTTTGACTATACCTACTGTACTCGGCGAAACATGGCGGTAGCGGTCATTGACTCCGTCAAAAACTTGTCATTTTCTATACAAAGCCGCGATTGACAATGAAGTGTCAGATGCTGTCAATCGCGACTTTGTTTAGAAAATGACAAGTTTTTGACATGGAGTCAATGACCGCGCTACCGCCATATTTCGCCGAGTACAGTATAGATGTTTTTTATACTACAAGTACGATCTTATAAAATCTACTTGCGAAAAATGCTCTAAATTAAGGTGTGATTTTCAAAAAACCATGCTTCGTCACCAATAAAACAGCTATAATAAATAAATATTTGGTAAGTAGTTAGTTTTTTTAGTTTTTTGTTTTAGTGCGCTAATAATAAAAAGTATTGGACTGATTTTTATATGATTTGACACATAATAATCTGTATATAGACCACGGGGGACTTTAGGACCTTTTTGTAAGAAAATGTACGGTTCACTTAAATACCTTATTTACGAAGGCGAAGTCAGGCGTAACGTCTAGAAACCTAGAAATTATAATATTATAAAACCTGGCATCCAGATTTTAATGATTTATGTCCCAATAACAATGTGTCCCAATCGTCAGAAAATGTCCAAACCGTCACCGCAAGCTGGCCCACTTTTTAGCGGAACGTCGGTAGCGGAAAATTACATTTTCTATTTAATATTATATTTATTGGCGGTTTAGAGAGTGAAATTTTTTATGCTCTATTGTCACCGGTAACCATAACGCACAGGACTTGGGCAGAGGGCACGAGTTTTATGGTGAAAGTGATGTTTTATAGAAACAGTCACTTTAGTAAATGAAGTAAATTTTAAGTACTTTACAACGTACTTATACTACATGTGTTATACTAAGTACAATATCTAGTAATGCAAATGCAGCGTTTATATCTCATTGTTTGCATCATATCTAAAACGTCAAAAACTTTCCAGATTCAATTTAAATGGGCAGTGAATCGTTGGTTTATGCACGAAATTCTGATATTGACTATTTTAGTTTTGCGTAAGTGACAACTACAAATGGGCTTATAATACTCTGTTCAAACTTCAAACCAAGTCATTCTTTATTCTGGTAAACAAAGATTAACTATCAATAATTTTATCAATGTAACTCCATCGTGGGTATCGCAGGCACAATAGATTTTCAATTTTTATGCGGTAGCCAGCTGCCGCTTATGGATTGAATATGGGTTAACTTATGCGTAGTTTCGAAGTTTATCACAGAAGTTTATCAATTCAAAATCGTAGTTGATTGGTTCAAATTTTGACGTAGCATTGGCTAATCAGAAGCGTTATCGAACACTTAAACTTTAGTCGAAAATCTTAGAAACTAAGCAATCAACATTGAAGTACCTTGACAGTGCGAAATTACGAATTAGATATTCATCCGTACTTTACTAGTATTATAAATACGAAACTGTGTCTGTCTGTTATGTCTTCACGCCCAAACCACTTTTTCACACTGAATCGATTTTGCTAAAATTTGGTAGAGGGATACTTTGAGTCCCGGGAAAGGACATAGGATACTTCTTATCCCGAAAACATGTACGGTTCCCGTGCGACAAAACGTAATTTGGCGCAACGCAGTTCATCCAGTTATTAATTATTTTTAAGTCATAGTGGTAACTTTATCTTGTCAAAGTTGAGGAAAAGCCGTTGAATGTAATCTTATATTACACCCCACTTTGCCTATTATGAGAACTGCTGTTTTATTATTTTGGCTTAGAAATTCTAATTTATTGATTCTTACGTAAGTTCCGAAGCGTCTGTTTCCTCATATTCTAATTAGCTGGTGATTTTATGATATATCGGTTCTCACTTGCATAACGTGTCATATTTCTGTATATGTTGATATAATGCTAATGAAATCTGTCATATAGCCATGGCGTTTATTGGAAAACGTTAGCGGCCTGAATCTATACATATAATAAAACTGTAGAAATGACGATTCTGTACATTAAAGATACTCCAAAAATAATAAGCGGAGGGTGTCACTACATCGTTATACAAGCCAAAAATGTGGTCAGTTTTTTTGTCTGTCTGTCTGTATGTCTGTTCCACTATCACACGAAAACTACCGATCCGATTTGAATGCGGTTTTCGCAGATATATTTGTCTTCTTCCAACTTAACATCTGGTGTATAAAAAAAAATCCCCCCACCCCTCTAAAGGGACGAAAGAAGGGGTCAGATTTTGTATAAGACTTTTGCTTTAACACGAAAACTACTGATCTGATTTGCATACGGTTTTCGCAAAAGAGAGGGCCAGATTTTGTATTAAGTAAACTTTTTTCTTTAATGGACTTACTTTATGTTATTAACTGCTTTTCCAACTTAACATCTGGTGCTACATAACATTTTTTCCCCCCACCCCTCTTAGGGGACAAAAGAGGGGGTAAGATTTTGTATGCTGATGAAGTAAATACTTTAAATGGCAAAACAACGTTGCCGGGACAGCTAGTACCAAATAAGAATATCGGTTCTTATAATGGCTTCTAATCTTATATTATTATCGCCCTGAAGTAATAAGCAATAATTATTACCTGTAGGTTTGTAAGGCGAGGTCTTCTTTAAATTTTAAGCGTCAAGTGAATTTGCATCTATACAGGTTGTTAGGGTTAACACCGTTATCCTTAAAACCATCAAATGAGCCCGTCAAAATGAACAACTTTTTCTATGGGTATGACGACGGATTTTTTTGAGTTCTCATAGAAAACGTTGTTCATTTTGACGGGCTCATATTTTGATGGTTGGATAACGCGGTGTTCAACCGAACAACCTGTATAGTGTACACGTTAAAATTTTTCATGAATTTGGTTAAGATCATTAATGTTTTTTTTACATTGTAAGTATTTGACATTTAATTATTCATAGTGTAGAAAAAATCTAGCCTTACTTTAGAACATCTATAATAATTATTGTACTATCACAGAAATTGATTCATAGTCAACCTACACAACATGGTCGGGTTATGCCAAGTCCAGCCAGCAGATCATGACTAACATAATTCGACCACATACTCGTAACAAAGGCCCGATAACTACCTATTCTTCAATAGCACATTTGCACTAAACACTTGAAAATCGACACAATTAGAATTCAGTGACTTATGGAGTACCGAAAACCCACCGCAGCCTCAATGGAAGCGTTAAGAAAGTTATTGTATAACCGTCAAAAACGGATTGGACGTGAAATCCGCCATGACGTGACGTGACAGCGTGACGCACAAATTGGAGTTTAGGGTCAATAATGGTCATATTGTTCGAGCTAGTTTGCCGAATTGAATACTAATTGGGAATTGGTCTGCTATTTTTAGTTTTATTTTAGTTCAGGTCAGACTATCTGACCCGGTAAACGGTGTTTGACTCATACGTACTGTTTCGCATACGAAAGCATTCCATAGCATACGAAAATTCTAAATCGGTCAAGCAAGCTTGCACGGTCATTGTCGTACCTACCCAAAATTATGATCCAAAGCCGATGTCACCATTTTTACACATAATTTATGTTTCTTTAGTATCAATGTTTGAAGTATGTTACGAGTATGTTATTGTTAATTTCCTTAAGGCTGATGCTTTGCATGAATTGCAATGCATTTTGTAAAACCTTTATAAATAGTAATTGAAAAATCCATACTATTTTATTTTTTTTAAACGACTTCCAAAAAGGAGGAAGTTTCTCAATTCGACCGTATAATCCGTCGATCACCAATTCCAGGAAATCTTTTGTTATCGCGGCCCATATGGGCCTTACGGGGCTTGAGGGAATATGTATATGTTCTTTTTTTATGTTTGTTCGCGGATAACTCCGTCGTTTGTGGACCGATTTCCAAAATTCTTTTGCTGTTGTAAAGGATATAGTTGGAATTTGGTACCACGCTCACAAAAGTGGTGATCTGATGATGAAATCCATGAAGAATCGAGGGAACTCCTTAAAATTTATATGGAAACATAATATAGTGATTTTAACTTTTTCTGAAGGATTTCAAGTATATGCTACCAAAAAGTAAGATTTTGCACCAATGTATACCCTGGTTCCGAAGGTGCTGTACAGAACTCTTGACTCCTTATATTAGAATATAGATAGATGTTCGGGAATTCCGGAGTTATTTAAACAACTAAAAGCAAATGCCAATACATCAATTTCATCAATCATCATCATCATCACCATAATTATTATGCCACGCACCATCATATTATGAGCCTATTATTGGTACTTCTCATGGTATTTTCCCGCCGTTCCTTGTTTGATTTTAAAAATTTTATTGTTGTTGTCCAAGATGTAATCTTAATTTGGTAGCATGTTTCCGAAGGTCATAAATCATAATAATACATTTCATATCAATGCAGCAATGATCGATATCAATCGATAGAGGGATATGAAATTTAAAAGAATAAAGTAATGATTGTGACGTAATTGTGACGTTATTTCAAATAACTCAAGAGTCAAGCATAATAATATTTTGCCATTATGTAGTTCAATCCCATACGAAGGTGTACCCTTAATCCATTGGCACAGCACAGACTTCCGGAGCCCTCAAAGATATTATAAGTTTAGAAATTTGATGATTACTGCAAGTTATTGTTACAATAATATAACCGTAAAATATATTATGGAAAATCGTAGTCTTTCTTTTTAAAAGATCTAGATTTGTAACTGTTTGAAATCCACCTAGGTATAGTTAACTTTTGTAGTAGTTATACACAAATTAGATAAAATTATGATATACAGCTGACTGCGTATGATATGCATAATGGACATAATATTATACATTATACATAACTAAAAAGAGAAAAGTAATTATTTTTAAACAAAAAAATGAAACCGACTTCCACACTAAAAACTACGGTGAATAAACTAAAAAGTGTTAAATAATTCTAATTCTATATTAGTGGCTTTTTTAGGATTGGCCTAAGCCTCAACTATGTCTGTACTCAATCTTCATACTTTTGAAGTCGGTACCAGCTCCTAAAATTTCTGAGATTTTTGAAATAGAAGTTAGCTGGCTGGTACCGACTTCAAAAGTATGAAGATTGAGTACAGACATAGTTGAGGCTTAGGCCAATCCTAAAAAAGCCACTAATATAGAATTAGAATTATTTAACACTTTTTAGTTTATTCACCGTAGTTTTTAGTGTGGAAGTCGGATTTAATTTTTTGTTTAATTTTTTTTTTCTTTTTATTGAAATGCTATTGTCCCTGATTTTTATTCGAGGGATTTATGTTCCGAATACAATTTATACTATCCTATGTCTACACACTTATCTTCTATTTCTATTTTCTGTTCTGTTAATACTGTTTACACCTTTTATTACTTTAACACAATATACCAAAAATTCTTCCTTATTTTTCTTATCTTTTACAATTTCCTTTATGCTATCAACATTTATATCTATTATAATATTTATCTATTATAGTAGATTTTCAATTGTTAATCAAAATGCGACAGCCGGGTGCCGCTTGGCATAAATGCGAAAGCATGTCTGTTACCTCTTCACGCCCAAACCAATTTTGTCGAAATTTGGCATGGAGATACTTTGAGTCCCGGGAAAGGACATAGGATACTTTTTATCCCGGAAAATATGCAGTTTCCGCGCTATATAAACGAATTTTGCCGCAACGGAGTTGCGGGCGTCATCTAGTATTTTAATATTTCGATGAGCAGATCCTAGTTTGACATGAACAGTTACGATAACAACGGTGGTGTACAGTTACGATATTGTCGCCGGAATGCGGACGTCACCGGCACGTACCGGAGTCCGGACACCACGACATTATAAATTGCCATTACCGAGTGCGTTCGAGTGATAAAAGATGATCAAAGATACAATAAAAGAAGCTGAAACAGCTTTTCTGGTATATCTGTCACCAGGCTAAGGGGCTTAGGAGTTACAGCTTGGTCAGTGGCGACTAGTGACAGCTCAACAGACAGATTGCGAAGTCATAGTAAAAGCTTTTGCGGTATTTCTGTCACCAGGCTGAATGGCTTAGGACTTTAGGAGATACAGCCTGGCCAGTGACTAGTGACAGGCAGACAGCGAAATCATAATAATAAATAGTATAGTCTTAGTAGGTATTAGGGTCCCGTTTTCACGCTTTGGGTACGGAATGCTAAAACAACGGTTTGAAACGAAGAACAAGCGGGATATGTCATATGCAAGTTGTAACAAAACTAAGTGATATATGATAACAATACTTTAGGGTGTGTAAGTATCCTTGTTTACTTATAATTTAAAAAAATTGGTTTCATAAACAAATAATTGCTTTACTTACCTACTCAAGAGTTCAACTTACAAAGTTTTAAGACGGAATTCAATGTTCATTCAAAATGAAAAACAGCTTACAGATACTACGTTGTTCCTTGTACTTCCAATAAGTGGGAGAAAATTCCGATACATATTATACCTAAGGAGACCTATGTAATAAAGCATATAAAACAGTACAATCAATAGTAAGGTCCAGTTAGTAACGGTGCGCGGCGTACCCATAAGTCACAGCAATGGCTGCGCAGGCGCATAAAAACACGCGGCGTTCTATATTGTGATATGATTACTCGTACTGTATTCATGGATAGCACATAAATATTGCTATAAATTACTAGATTATAGCTAGCGTATTTCAAAATGGATGGAAGGTTTGTTGTCAGTTTGGTATTCTTGCCACTGACTCACTGGATTGGATGATTTCAGTTACTCTACTTATCGCATTGAAAACGGATGGATAATTTGACATCAATAAAATAACGTGTATTACAACTGCTTCAAACAAAAAATCCTGAACAAATTTTGATAGAAAAATTGCACATAGACTTTCTGTAAATCAGAAAAATATAGTGCTTCGATGAGACATTGTAATTTACGTTTACAGACACGTAGTTATCGAGTTTAATTTTAGAGAACAAATTTTTACGTTTGGGTTTTGGGGTTGGAGTTGGTTAGTTCTGGATAACTCATTTCACTTAGGGTGAATCCAAACGAGCGTAACTTGTGAGTTGTGAGTCGCAGAATTTCTGCCGCGTATATTTTTTTATTATTGCCGCGCTTTCATACAAATTATGACTCACAAAATTACGCTCGTGTGAATCAAACGGGACTTTTGTATGAAACTCAATGCAACAGAATTCTGCCGAACCGAAATTCTGCGACTCACAACTCACAATTAATTACGCTCGTTTGGCTTCGCCCTTATTCCCCAATATTACTATGAGTTGTGACTTGCTAATGGCCTGATAGATTTAACCACTACCCAGAAAATATCCGGATTTCTGTTAGACGACAAAGTTGCGTCTGCAAATAAATACCAAGCCCTCCCGACCCGACCGTTATAGAGGATTTAAATTTCAAATAATAATATGGACGGGCACAGCCCGGCATCGAAGCCATTGTCTGCGAGAGACATAAAAACGTCCGCAGATTGCATCAGCGTTTGATCACATCTAACTTATTCCCTACGTCTAGGACTTAGAACTTAGAACCTTAGTATTGTTGTAGGAGTAAAGCCTTGGTCTAGGCTTAGACTTTATGCTAGAACTTAAAGCCTGGGTATTGTTATAGGAGTAAAGAAAGATAGTTAGAAAGTTACTTTGTGGAGTTAATGAAATGACTGAGGTTGTTACCTTTATCACTATAATGTTATGATATACCTACCTAATGAGCATTGACGGAACGTGAATTAGAAATGAAGTGTAATACAGTATGACCATCCAAATGGACGTTTGTACTTTGTACAACTGCCTATGAATCAATTTATTCGATAGTACATTGTACTGTCAATGTACACCCACAAGAAATAAGAATTTCTTCATATTGATTTGAGTGAGAACAAGAAGTAAGAAGTTTAAGGCTGCCTTCACATTAAGTCGCCAGCTGTCGCGCTGCTCTTTTTAGTATAGAAGTCACGCTTCTGCCGCACTATTGGCGACCTAATGTGAAGGCACCCTAAATGTTGTAAGAGTTATCCTACGTCATTATCACCATACTGTTACCAGTTCGTCGTCGCAAACTAGCTCACTGCTTCATAATTCCAAGATTATGCTAGTAACTCCGAGGATATATTTTTAATTTTGTTTTTTTTTTTTTGTTTCAGTGAGCTGTCGGCTGTGAAGAGTATGGCGGCGTGCGGGGGCTGGGCCGAGGAGCCCGTGTCTAAGGTAAGCATAATTTTAAGTGCCCAAGTGTGTGCGAAATACACAAGAGCTCTCTTTGTTTCTTCTTTCTAAGAAGAAAGAAAACCAACACTAACATGTGAGAAAGCGAACCACTTCTCTATGTGAGCTGACTCTAAAAGATAACAGGTATATTGTTAAACAGATGTCTCTTAAAAATACCAGCGTCCCTCAAATGACACCTTAGCTTTTGGTACTTCTGTAGCCCTAGCATGGCCACCAGTAGAAATGCGAAAGTATAGACAAACTGTGGACATACACTTAAGGTGCCGTTCCGATCTTTACCGTGGCTAATCGCGACCGACAAAAATTCAATTAAAATGCCACTTTATGACAGACTATAGTACATGTCATAAAGAAGGATACTATTTGAATTTTTAGGACTATGGTCTGTCATAAATTGGCATTTTAATTAAATTTTTCGGAACGAAAAAAGATCGGAACGGCACCTTAAGTTTATCTCCACAGTTTGTCTATACTTTCGCATTTCTACTGGTGGTCATGCTATGGCTACTGCAGGTGTCTCTTAAAAAATATCATCGTCTCTCAAAATATGACACTTAGGTTTTGGTACTTCTGATATGAGGATGTTTGGGTCATAGTCATACACCGAAACATTCTTTTAAACAAATAATTTTGAAGTCAACAACTCTACAAGTCTACATAATATAGCCCAGTAGGGTTAGTTCAGTTTTGTATGGAAATCTGAAATTAATTAGGTAATATAGTCAGAAAAAACATCGGTGCAAAAATTTTTTTTGCACCAATGCTTAGGTGGGGGTCATGAATAGCTTAAATTCAAAAACTGCCTAGCCGCCATATTGGTTGGAAGGTCAAATCTAACGCACACGTCGGATTTGGTCGAGTTTTTGAATTTAAGCTATTCAAGACCTCTCTAAAGACTGGCGCAAAAAAAAACTGACTATAATTAATAAAAAAATCTAACCCTACTGTAGTAATAATTCCAATTTTGAATCGAAGACTCTACAATAGCTCGAACTATGGAAAAGCCAACAATAGCTTTTCACGCCAAAACTAATGAGCTAAGTACGATTGTAATTCAAAGAAATTGTACCTTTTCTATTGTTAAATAACTATAATCCACATGTCACAACTAAAGACATGAGTGGGTGAAGTGGGTAAGTAACAATTAAATAATCGGCCAATTTATTTTGTTTTTAGTACTTATTTGTTGTTATAGCGGCAACAGATATTATACACAATCTGTGAAAATTTTAGAAGTCTAGCTATAGCGGTTCTTGGTATACAGCCTGGAGAAAGACAGACAGACGGACAGACAGACGGAAAGACATCTAAGTCTCAGTACTAGGGTCCCGTTTTTACCCTTTGGGTACGGAACCCTAAAATGACCATTTGGCTTTATGACCATTGAAATTGAAAATGTGAATTCTATGTACAGCTAGATGTATTAGCTAGATGATGAAGTAGGTAAGTTACAAGGTTTGTTTAAATTATGAGGGAAAAAATGAGCAATTTTACTCTTATCCATACTAATATTGTAAATGCAAAAGTGTGTCTGTCTGTCTCTCGCTTTGTCTGTTACCTCTTCACGCCTAAACTACTGAACTGATTTTGCTAAAATTTGACATGTAAGAAGTATGGCATTACGCTAACGCCTACTTATTTTTTTTCGACTATCTGAAAATACAAGCATTTTTGTGGAACAAATCGTTCGACACACGTTCGATTAACGCCCACGCGTTTGGGCCGCCAGTGCGAGCGCTATGACCATGATTTTCCTTTTTGCCTTTACGTAATTATACCCTTGTAGAACCGCCAGCCTGGTACAAATGACCAAGAATTTTGTGTCACCATCTCCAGGCCTAATACTTTGAGTCCCGGAGAAAGACACACACACAAAAGACTTTTTATATCGGAAAAATATACGGTTCCCGCACGATAAACAATTTTTGACGCAACAGAGTTGCGAGCATCGCCTAGTATATCTTAATAAATTACTTGATTTACTGTCTTGGTTAAATGTTCCTCTTGGTAGAGTATTGCCATAACATTTCGTTAAAATTTTACTTGCATTCAAAAAAATTATTTTGATTTTTAATGTTGCCATTGTTGCCGCAAGTTGCGGGCGTCATCTAGTTACTCTTATTTTGTAAAATCTTAGTTACGAACTTTTTCCACTCATGTCTTCACAAGTGTACATTCCAATAAATAAGTTTTCTACAATCGCACTTCGCACGCTCTCGAACCAATCGCCTTTGTTTCGACACGCAAATCAAATCACATATACTTTTGTACTGTAATTGTTGGATTTCTAATAATTTAGCAATGTCTTTCATAAGCCAGCTGGGATATTTGTAATTCCGAATACGAAACGAATAGTTTTCGAATCCGAGTCGAACCAAAGTCGTGAAAAAGATGAATACGAGTTAAACATTATTTTGAAGAATTTTAAACATCCATAGCCCATACTTAATATAATATTACATTAAGAAATGCGAAAGTTTGTCTGTCTGTTTGTCCTTCTGTCTGTTACCCCTTCACGCCGAAACCGCTGAACCGATTTTGCTGAGGTATGGGGATACTTTAAGTCTCGGGAAAGTCTCGGCGCAATAAACGAATTTTGGCGCAACAAATATAGTACATGTAGTAAGTAACCTAATAAATACCTGGATTTTATTTACCCTTGGTAGATCAATGCATACCATGTTTCGATTTTACATGTAAATTGGCAACAATAAAAAACAAAAGCTGAATATATTTTACATTCCTTGTAAAGTGTAGGTACTACATTTAAAAATAGAATTCCAATTTTAAATGCGATAAAAAGGGATTCCCGGGTTTTGGCGGGCATGTCAAAGAGTGCTGTTGTGTTTTTGTATTATTTTCCTAAAATTGTGTTAACTGGGTTTTTAATGTGTAATATTGGTAGAATATTAACCATTAGATATTCGTGTTCATGCACAAGTGTGGGAAAGTGATGTAATATCCAGAAACGTGCTATTTTGTGTACCCTCCAAAACTCCATCGAAAGTTTCAGTAAAGCGTCTACCACTTTACTGAATCGACCGACTTCACTCATGTGACTGTATTGACTTTTACTTAGACTTTGACTAGACTTTAGACCTGACGATACATGAAAACGATGATGAAAATTATAATAGGAGGAATATGGTTTTCCCGCCATATTCCTTACCTTTTTACCTTGTATGTGGCACAACATACACATCCTTTGTGTCAAGTTGCCAAAAAAGAAGAAAAAAAAAAAAAAGGGATTCCCACGCAAAACAAGATGGAGGTGTATTTGTAACCGATTTGCATAGGAAAAGCTACGCAATGTTCTGTTTTTTCGACTCCACTGCTGATTCAACTGCTTAATTACAATAACTATTAAAAATACTGTAAAAAAGCGCAAATACTCAAAAGTGATTTTTTATGATTCTACATATAAATTGACTGAGAAGTATAATTAGGAAATTAATGACTAACTATAAGGATATTTATCAATTACTTATGAGTTATGAGATATTTTACATAAAATGAAGGGAATAAATCGTTCAAAGTTAGATTTTCCAACTGTTAAGAAAATCGGCCAAGTGCGAGTCGGACTCGCGCACGAAGGGTTCCGTACCGTTATAGAGCAAAAATAGGCCAAAAATTGTGTTTTTTGTATGGGAGCCTCCTTTAAATTTTTATTTTATTTAAACTAATTATTAAAGAACACATATAATTTAGGCCTTTGTGAAAATTAATAGTACCTACCTGTTGTCATCATTGATACCGAGCAAAAAATGTTTGAAAAATCACGTTTGTTGTATGGGAGCCCCCCTTAAATATTTAATTTATTTTGTTTTTCGTATTTTCTGTTATAGCGGCAACAGAAATACATAATCTGTGAAAATTTCAACTCTCTAGCTATTACCGTTCTTGAGTTACAGCCTGGAGACAGACGGACAGACATCGAAGTCTCAGTAACAGGGTCCCGTTTTTACCCTTTGGGTACGGAACCCTAAAAAAAGGTCGTTCTCTTAACTTAAAAAAAATAAAGACACGAAACCCTAAAAAGAACACAACCACATTAAAACTACAATGTTGCAACACTGAAGCTGAGTAAATTAGCTAAAATGTAATTAAGTTCTACTAAGTCCGAAGTTAATAGTTCTACTAAGTCTGAAGTTATTTTACCTTGTAGTTTCTATAAAATGATCCTTATCTTCTTGACATAAGAGTTACAACTTACAAGAGCTTACATCTATTTAATGACAGGTTTTCTAGAGTCTAGAACTCTAGACCATTATTTTATCGATTGTAAAGTGACTCAAGAGTTAAGCACATCATCATCATTTTTATGTCACGCAGTAAAACTTACTGTTAGATAGCAAGTAATAAGTATTGTGGTTTTATCTATACTAATATTATAAAGTGGAAGAGTTTGTTTGTTTGAACGCGCCAATCTCAGGAACTACTGGTCTGATTTGAAAAATTATTTCGTTGTTAGATGGTTCACTTATCGAGGAAGGCTATAGACCAGTATTTCCCAAAGTGTGGGTCGCGACCCACTGGTGGGTCGCGGGTAGATTTTGGGTGGGCCCTGAAACTATAGGACGTATGTCGTACTCGTTCGATTGTCATTTTACTCGTTCGTTCTTCGTCGTGGGTGCGTGCGGGACGGGGCGGGGCACTCGAACACAAACAATAATTATTGTAAGTAAGTAAGGGTGACGATGATGATATTATGGTGGTGAACTACGATAAGAATTAACGGGTAAATGCTGCGGCAGCAACATACCGATGTTTTTTTGCCTTCATGACATAAGGTGGGCCGCGAACTTTAAACTTTCCTGTAGATGGGTCGCGGTCCCGACAAGTTTGGGAAACACTGCTATAGACTATAAATTATAACTCTAAGACGAATGGAAGCGAAGAAACATAGGAAAATGTAGAAAAAACCGGGAAAATTATTTGAAGGCGCTTATCTCGCGAACTACTGGATACATTTTTAAGTTATTTGGCACAGATGTAGAGTAGACCATGACGTGAAAGAACATAGGCTATTTTTTGCGGGAAAATGTACGGTTTCTTTAAAATTTCTCATTTATGCGGGCGAGGCCGCGTAGAACGTCTAGTTAGATTATAAAAAAGGGGGTATATGAAGTCTCTCTTTTTTATAATCGAATAAAACCTATAAAAGTTGACTTTTAAATGTAGTTTTCTAGATTATTGAGAAATGAAAGTTACATTATTTTGATGCTGATTACTTTATAGTAGGTAATCATAAATTCCAGTAATTATCGGAATGAAATTCTATACTATATTATGTATAATATTACATAAAGCGCTGTATTCAGTAAATATAAGTATTATATTAGGTACGTATAGGTAATTTTTTTACGTTCCCAAATTAAACTACTCTATGATTAAACGTTCTTTTCTTACCTATTATTTTATTGAATTTCTATAATAGTAGTTTAATAGTACTTAGAATAAGAAAAAAACGTTAAATTTAGTTGGATTCATTCAGATTTAAGACAGTTATGAAGCTTATTTCATAAGTTCTTGAAACTTTGAAAGGCCCTCGTGCATATTAATATTTGAATCGTGCCGTAAACTGCCGTCGACTGCCGTCGTCGCGTGCCGTCGACGCATGCCGTCGACAAATGCCGTTCGTCTGTAAGAGCGCTAAGACTAGTCTCCAATGTCTGAGATTTTTTGAGAGAAGTTTGTCTATTCTATAGTGTTGTTGATTGGTTGGTAATTTTTTAAACGCTAGCGCTAAATATAATTAAGATACCATAACTGAAATAAAAAAAATAAGGTGTCGCCTAGTTTGGAGGCCAGTATACAGGGTGTACAAAACTAAGTGATACTACTTTAGGGTGTGTATGTGTTCCTTAAATATAGAGTTCACTGTGAAAGTAGTAGCGCTGAAAGAGCAAAGATTTTTTTGTGGTTTGTATGGGCAAGCGCTCCAGCGTCATGAGTTTTCCCATACAAAAGTGAAAAAAATTGGTCTTTCAGCGCTGCTACTTTCACAGTGAACTCTCTACAAGGCACACATACACACCCCAAAGTGTTATCACTTAGTTTTGTTACACCTTGTAGTCATTTTGGACCTGACTGCGCCACTAGAACCCTATATGATGATGATGAATGTAAAACCAAATCAGTATACAAATGAGTGTTACGTGAAACGGAATCAACAATTGCGCCTTTCCCTCGAATTGGGCAGACGACAATTAACAACGTTAGAGAGATTACATCTGAGAAGCTCTTTGTTATTAATATTATGTCATATGCATGTTCACAAATAGTTTATTTATGGAGGAAGGCGGCTCTGTAAACCCAATCCTGGGATTGACTTTCAAGCAAATGGAAAGTATTGATATCACACTATTCTTAAATCCATTCCATCGATTCTTATAAGTAGGTATTTAAAATTCTCGTGTCGCGGTGGCTTTTCAAAACGACGGAACCGATTTTCAAGTTTTAACAACCAACTCTTTCAATACACGAAATATTGTTGGAGTTGACTAAATAGTGCTAAAAGGTGTGTCTCTGAAATAGCAACTCCTCCCCCGGTTGGGAGATATTTTGAGGCTCTCAATCATATTCTCACTACACTACGTTTGTAAAAAGTTTGCCAACACTTACACTGTACCTAACTACAATAATATTTAAATCCAGATTCGACCCAAGACTTTTTTTTTAAATTATTTTCGTAATCCCTAACAGTTTATAGATTAACTTTTTATCATCCTTTTCTCAGGACAAGCAGCGGCCTCCGATCTACAACCCCGAGGACTACGCGACCTCCCTCAAGAAGTGGGGGAAGAAGATGGCGGCGGGCAACCTGTACGAGCCGGAGGAGAACAAGGCCAGAACCCTGCCCGCGCAAGGGAACAAGGACTTTAGGTAGGCCAAACACTGCCAGGCTAAAACATGGCAGCCAAATCCCGGCAGACTTAAACATGACAGGTTAAACTCTGCCAGGTCAAACTAGTGCTAGACCAAACCTTGCCATAACATGATATTATCCAGTGTTCACTAAAACTCACATTTGTGCAAGGGGCCTAATACTTAGTCAAATAATACATTGGTAGCCTTAAGCCTATCTTGTCCAACAAAAGTAGTAATAATAATAAATATTATTCTAAGCTAGTAAAGTATGCGAACAACAGTATAGTCTGTCAAGAAAGTGAAGAAATTAAAAAGTAGCAACATCGTAGTGTCATCCCTTTCAAATCAATCTAAGAAAAAGAAATGGGATAACACTACGATGTTGGCACTTTTTAATCTCTTCACTTTCTTGACAGACTATAATATTAACATTAGACATCAACCTGCCCTATTTGTTAAGCTAGTGTTGAGCCGATTTTGATCAATCAATTTGGCAACATCTAGTTACTGATAATATCGTCATTCCAGGAATCCATGCCTGAACGTGGGTGAGGAGATGAGCCTGCGGCAGTTCGGCACGCCCAGCGAGCTGCTCACCAAGCTGCGCGCTGACCTTCGCCTGTCCTTCCCCAGGTAAATACATACTAATATTATAAATGCGGAATTGTGTCTGTCTGTCTGTCTATTACCACTGAACCGATTTTGCTGTTTGGTATGGGGACAATTTGAGTCAAGAAGACAACATTTTGTCAGACAGCAGATCTGATATGATATCTACAGTCTGTCAAAAATCGCTGTGCCGCAGTCGCAGTCAGCGATTTCATGCTTCGTAGCTGAAAACCCATAAATATCTATTATATAGATAGGTAGTTAAAAACAGGCTGTTATGAACGTAAAATCTATATATCTATATATAATATATAAAACTCAAAGGTGACTGACTGACATGGTGATCTATCAACGCACAGCCCAAACCACTGGACCGATCGGGTTGAAATTTGGCATGCAGGTAGATGTTATGACGTAGGCATCCACTAAGAAAGGATTTTGATAAATTCCAACCCCAAGGGGTTCAAATAGAGGATGAAAATTTGTATATAATAATACTTCTTAACGCGAGGGAAGCCGCAGGCAAAAGCTCGTTTCTGATAAAATTAAAACCTCTTCCACATCATTTCAAAAATCTTAGTCTTTTGAGGGTTTTCCGCAGCCTACTGAACCCTAATCGCAACGAGTTCCGTGTTACCTGACACCACCGCCCGGGCCGCATTAATTAGCGAGATAAACGGTTAACGCCAATGTGTTTAGGAATTTGTTTGCTAACTGATCTAAATGGCTATAAAGTGAACATGCGAATAGACGCCTCCGTGGTCCAGAGGTTTAAAGCGCGGTTCGGAGGTTGCGAGTTCGATTCCCGCATGAGCCAATGTTTCTTAGTTTAGTTAGGACTTAGGACTCGAATGGACATGTAAAATGGTGGACCTGTGCCGATCTCTCGCCACTAAGTAATTTAGGAAGCTGGAATAGAGACTTTTGTGTACTGCGTACACACTTAGGCAGAATAAATAAATCAGTCCTATGTAGCTTGCCTTAAGATTTTATTGAAACCCGCTACTGTCACTGTTCCAAAAATGGTAATAGTTACCTATAAATGATGTTATTTGTTGCAAGGAAGAAAAGTGTTTCTTTTCGCGACCTAACTATATTTTGACACAATTCGTAATGGGACCTTATTGATGTAAGTAGGGACTTATATTTTTAGTATTATCTTTATTTGCCTGCCTAACGAGTAACTTTTGAGTACGAGTCGTTAGTTTTGTCTACTAATAACAGAACAAAACTTTCTAAGCACAACCTAATATTATTGTACAGCCAAAGCTGATTTAAACAAAGTTAGACCATAAATAAAAGTGGCTGTGTACAATTTGTGACAATCTCCCTTATGCCGGCAAATTATACACCAGGGTACTGTAATGGCTCTGATCTACATCCAGTGAGATTATTTATAGGTCTTTGGAAAATTGTATAAAAATGCGACGAGGAAAGTAAGATTTGAATATAGGGCGTTTTGTTAATTAATATGCCGAGTTTTATACGTTTCTATCGCTTATAAAATAAGCCATAGACGTACTTAATAATATTATCAATTATTAATTGTCGCTCTAAAAGCTAAATCAGAAAACGTGAAGCCGACTACTAAAGTTTGGCGGGAAAGAATTAAGTACTTGCAGGAGACAACAAGTCATGTGAAATGTAGCCCCGGATTTATAAATAGGCCGTTATAGGCCTATAGGTAACTAGGTAGTCAAGTATTGATTTGCAATCAAACCTTGACATAACGCCATTTAATTGATGTGCGATCTCGCGGTGTAAGCTGTAGCTGCTAAACCGAGCGTTCGGGCGTATATAAATCGGGTTTAAATCCGTACCTATCGGCCGCTATCTGCCTATGAATAAATTTCTCTGATCGTACAAAATATGAAAACAATTCGTCTATAGATCAGAGGCGTAACATATTTTTATTCCGCAAATAAGTGGCCGGCGCGGCGCCGCGTCGGATTCCTTTTTTCATACAAGAAAATATACTATTTACTTAACGAGCCTTATCTTCTGGTTAATTAAGGCATTTAACGGTAGCTGGTATCTCGTTTTTTCTCGTTTTAATGTGGACACGTACAGATAATATTATAAGCTACTTTGTTGGATTAAATAATGCATTAACATCGACAAGATTCTTGTACCTATCGCATTCGGCATTATAACTAATGTTCTGTTAGTGATAAAGTGCCTTTTGTTTTTTATTAATTATAAAAACGTATTTAGCTTTATTTACTTAATTCAAAGCTACCGTGAACGAGTGCTATGAATGTGTTATGAAACCTCAAAATTATGGCCCAATAGGTTAAAGTGATAACAAACGTGGAAATATGGCCTAATGTATGACCTAAAATAACGTGGAAATAATCATTTCAGCTTCAGGTTTCAGCATGGCAACAATCATTGCTATCCATCTGAGGTTTTTTTCACAGCGTTTCGGTGGCTAATTTTGACGTACTTAAGCCCATCAGAGGCTAGTGAATAGATAAACCCCTCTCAAGAAACCTCAGAAACTGGGAATACTTCATAGATCATAATTACCGACTATTATAAATCCATTTATCATACAACTTGCCTTGCGACGCCTTGATATATTGAATTATAGGCTGTAGCGATATCGATTTTTCTCAGCAATGACTAAAGCTAAGTAATTAAAGTTCATTGTCAGTATTCATCATGTCTTTGAATTACCCATAGCGTAACATGATTGGTCAACTTTTATAACACAGAATAATCAATCAAAAAGACCTCTGTAAAAAAGGGGATTCTTATTTTGCCAGAGGAACTCGATTTAATCTTCCAAAATTTGTACATAGATTGGTTCAAGCATACACTTTAATTTGCCCATAGCTTATATGAAATGTATTTATGGTTTTTAAATTACGCGACAAAAACCATTTTGTCGCTACGCCCTTTCCACTTTTTGCTGACCCGCCCCCGTATCACGTATCTTGCGAGAGCAATGCGATAGCAATTATTGCGCTATAATTGCTCCAAAATCGCAAATTCGTATCACGTATCAGCCAAAACAATACCATTACAATCGATCTCTATACATGACATTTTTTTGTTGTTGTTGTTTATATACCCAGCAATCGCTCGCGCGATTATTGCTAGTGGATTGTTGATCGCTATATTTACGTGATAGCCCTGCCGGCCTTTCAAAGAAACAAGCAATCTAAAACATATCCAACACGGTTTTTTACTTTAACGCGGCGTCACTTTAAGACAATTGAATTTGAATCATAATAATCAACTCGCTTAACAATATCTTACCATAATTTCAGTTTCGTCCAGGAGTTCGCGTGCGAGCCGCTGGACGGTGTGACGTTACTGCTGGAACTGCTGCGGAACATCCAGCTGAGCCAGGCGGGGGACGGGGCGAGGGGACCACCAGCGGTCAGGAGGAGGCCGCTGTTGGATGAGCTGGCTTGCTTGTGAGTATTTATCTATACCTAATTACCTATCTATACATATTATTATAAAACAAAGTCCGGTCGCTTTTTTTCCTTCATGTCCCTTTGTTTCCTTTAATCTTTAAAACTACGCAACGGATTTTGATGATTCTTTCAGTGTTAGATAGCCCATTTATCGAGGAAGGTTATAGGCTATATTTTATACCGCTAAGACTAATAGGAGAATGTGGAAAAACCGGGGGAAATTATTTGAAAGGGCTTATCTCGCGAACTACTGGAGCAATTTTTATGTTATTTGGCACAGATAAGAAGTAGACCACGTGAAGGATCATAAGGCTATCGATTTTAATAATTTTTTCAGTGGCTATATAATATTTTATACCCGTGCGACGCCGGGGCGGGTCGCTAGCTTATTTATAAATTGTTTATTTGCATATTATAAACAATATTATATAACAAAAACAGCACATTACGGTAAGGAATATTGCAAATGAGGCTTGCTTGTGAGTATCTTTTTTGCTAAGGTTTGAGGAAGCTCCAAGTTTCCCGTGTTGTTTAAAACACTTTTTTTTTTGACGCGATAACGTCTTATAATTCGATATGGGGTGCGCGCCCGAAAAACATGACAGTTCATGCGGCGTTACCTCGCTGACAGCTCTGAGGCGTTCCATTTACACTCTCAAGTCTCTCAACAACCGTAAGGCCCACCTGGGCCGCGCTCTTTGTTTCGATTATATTACGTATTTCGATGACTTAGAGAATACTTTTGTATGAAGAAGTTTGGTTAGTTATGACCTTTGATACATTGACCACACTCTGAATGAAAAATAAATAAACAATCTGTGAGCTATTAGTATTATTTCGGCTATTCAAAATTGTGCTCTATATATGAAGGATAAAGTATTCGTTTATTTCTTCTGAACAAGTCACTAATTATAGTTTCCAAAGTTTATAATTGAGAAACTAATATCACATCGGACTAAATACTATATTATGATGGCTTGATAGATAGAAAATTTAACATATATTATAATGTAGTTCACACAAACATAAAATATGGATTGTATGTAATTTTACAAAGAGGGTAGGCCGGGCGCTATTTTTTTTTTTTTTGCACATTGACCTGCCAACTTTTTTGCATAGATTTTTCCCGGAACTGAGGGGTTAAGGCTATGACGTTGTCTAACTATCGTCAGTAAACCGACTTTACAGACAACCGTTTTTTTTTATTAAATAAGGGGGCAAACGAGTAAACGGGTCACCTGATGGTAAGCAACTACCGTCGCTGCAGCTGCAGGTGCGTTGCCGGCCTTTTAAGAGGGAATACGCTCTTTTCTTGAAAATTTGCAGGTCGTATAGGTCCGGAAATACTGCTGGTGACAGTTCGTTCCAGAGTTTTACAGTGCGCGGCAGAAAGTTACGCGAAAAACGCACTGTGGAAGACTGCCACTCATCAAGATGATGAGGATGGTATGTTTTTCGCGTGGGACGATGGCGAAAAGTTGCAGGTGGTATGATTCCAAACAATTCCTCAGAGCACTCCCCGTGATACAACCGATAGAGGTTGCAGAGTGAAGCTACATCTCGGCGTAGGTAGACTGGGTACGTTTGTGCCAGGGTACGGTTGTGACAGTCGTCATAACAGCAAAACTATACGGAATATGGGGATGGGTGCTAAGAGAGAAAGACGCGTCTTGCAAGTCTGAATGCTTCTCCTAGCATTGCTTTTGTCAGCACTTGACAATAACATTATCAGGGGCCTACATTGCTTTTTAATAGTCAAAAGTTGGTTTTCTCGCTTGGTTTATTTTTATGTTTACTATTTTTTGTATACAAATAACCTATGTCGCTTATTTTCTTGTTATAAGTTGATCATTAGTAGTTAACTGCGAGTGATTATTTGTTACGTAAATCGTTTAGCCGATTCGTGCCGATTGTTTAATAATTGAAATTCTGTGTTGGGTACGGTTGTGACAAATCTTATGGGTACGGTTGTGACATACATTTATCCTATCTTTTTTCTTAGATGTCCTAAAAACGCTTACAGAAGGCCAAACGAGCGCAGAATATTATCAGTCAATACGAAAATACTTACGAAAAAGTCAAATGTAGGACTTATTTACAGAGAACGGCAAAATTCATCAAATTAATCGGATGTCGTTGTTTTGGTCGATAAATATGTTTCAAAATAGAATATGTTTTGATACGCTAGTTGAATTTGTTTAGAATAATGTTTATGGTGTTTTATGGTACAATTTTATTGAAATAAAAATTATATCAATAATTTTTTGTAGATGTCACTACTGACCCCAATCACTGTCACAACTGACCTTGGGTTGTGGTCGGTTGTGACAATTTCCCTGTTTCTTTAAAATTTGATTCCATGACTAATACATCGTATTTTGGCATGATATAATGGTATTTTTATGTAGCCAAATAAATAAACTATGGTTTGTGACAAAATTTTCCCAGCTAGCTGTAAAACTAACAAAATTATTGGCCTCCAAACCAAAATTGTCACATCCGTACACAGTCTACCCTAATTCCATAAGTCCAAGCTGTTTGAAACACTATGGCAGTCAACAATTCGAGCGGCCCTTCGTTGGATACGATCCAGAGGGAGCAGTTGGTATTTTGGCGCCCCTGCCCAGAGATGAGAACAATATTCCATATGAGGCCGAACCTGCGCCTTGTAGAGTTGTAGGCGTTGGTCCGGACCGGTACTGTCTCGCTCTGTTAAGAACACCAAGCCTCTTCGAGGCTAATTTGGCCTTACCCTCCAGATGATATCGGAACTGGACTTCGCTCGATATGTTGACGCCAAGTGACAAGACTTGTCAAATCCACTGCGAGTGTCGAAATTTCATGTTGTCGTAAAAAGGGCTATCACATTCCACGAGCTGTCGTGCCAGAAACAATAATACTTGAGCACGGTTCCCAAATATGAACTGCAAAAAATATGTTTTGAGTACCTACTTGCATGGTTTAGAAGCTACTCATCTAGACACTACAAATCCATTGCTAAAGATCAAAACAGTTAAAATATTAGCCGTAGTATATTTCCACCCTCTGAACTGTCGTGCCTTATAAGTTATAATATCAAACATTCAGCCAAACTATCTTCCAACCCTGAATGATAATCCGTTTGCTAATTCCAGGCAATGTCTATGGAGTTGCTGTTCCCGCTACGGCGACTGTGCTCGGCGGCTGGTGGCGAACTCCAGCGGGGTGTACGCGCTCACCGTCTGCATCATGTCCACCGTCAACAAGTCTAGGGTCATCGCTTTACAGGTGGGTTGCCCGATCTAACTAATTAGGTAGCCGCTCCAGGCACCCTTAAACTTTCTTAACCCATCAAGCCCCATAAGGACACCGGTGACCGCGACAACAATAGAATAACATTAGATTTCCAAGAATGCGCGATCGAAGGATTAAAGTATTAGACTTTGGGGGTGTCTAGCAGTGGGAAGCAACTGTCAAAAATGTCCGGCACTGGAAGGCGAGATTCCTCTAGGCTCTACTTACTGCGAAGAATATTAGCTATAAAATTAAGCTTTACTCTTTCTCTAAGGTCAGATAGACCTTAAGAACTGGATACCTCCTGAAGTAACCCCCCCGAAACTCCATAGTTGCTGGTCGTTCTTACCTCTGTAAAGGTCACAAACAGGTAAACTTTCAGCTTTCCGAAACCGAGGAAAGTCTGGCCGTCGCAGGCTCTTGGTCCATAGCTTAAAGTAACAAAATATATCTTTCCAGCTGCTGACAAAAGCATGTTCCCCCGCGGCTGGTGGTCACAGCATGGTCTCCGAAGCTCTATCCACCCTCCGGCTGCGGTACGGCGAACCGGTCCGTTTCCGATTCCTGGTGGGCATGCTGCAGAGTGGAGGTGGCACCGGCGACCTTCAAGCTGCGGGACTATCCTTCATAAATTCACTGCTGTCCAGCGCCCCGACTCCGCAGAGGAAGCTGTACATACAGGCCGAATTGGAACAGGCAGGGTTCGATATCGTCACGTTGAAGAAGGTAAGATTTTCTTTCAGTTTGACATGAGTCCTGACTGTCGAATTCTTAAAATCTTGAATGATAATGTTTTGAACGAAAGCTATAGATATAAATACCTATTTCATAAGATAAAATATTAAAGTCTGTCTATTACTAAATGAAACACAAGCTATAAAATAGTGGGTTTAGGCTGTCTTCACACTAGCGTTTGTCTAGCGTAGGTTTTCGATGAACGTATACGCAGCGTAGACGCTGCGACAACGCGGCGCGTACTGTATCGCGTTGTCGCCGCTTCTCTACTGGAACAATCAGTACGCTGCGCTAGCGCCGCGTGTGCGCGACGTATACGCCGCGTTACTGCGGTGTCATGTACAATCATTTCGATGTCAAAAGTACTTTCTGTAGTTGAACTCATTTTACGTCGTATTACTTCGGGCGCTTGTCTACGAATGAAAGAATCAAGTGCACAGGCGCCGCTGAATACTGATTGTTCCAGTAGAGAAGCAGCAACAATGCGACGCACACGCCGCGTTGTCGCATCGTCTGCGCTGCGCATACGTTCATCGAGCGCCTACGCTGGACAAACGCTAGTGCGTGAAGGCAGCCCAAATAATATGATTTTTTGAATTGAATTAATGATGGATTTACCTAACCTGCTCGTATTATTGTGTTACAGATAATTGCAAAGCTTCCAAACACGAGTGACTACTTACAACAGGAGATAGAAGAATATGAGAAGCAACTAATTGACGTTGACACGCTTAGTGAAAAGGCTAACGAAGCGCAGAAAGAGAAAGATGATCTAAGGCACAAATTGGAACTTTTGGAAAAGAGAGTAAAGGTACTGTACATTTTCAACAGTAGTTTTTAAATAAAATAAAGCGTGGATAAATGCAAGTTTATCTTTCAGATATTACAAGAAGAGAAGGGAATTCTTTTATCATTGGAGAAATGTTTAAAAGAGAAGTGTTGCGAGCTACAAGAAGAAGTGAGCACTTTGAGATCTGAGCACAGCAATTCTGGCAGAAAGAAGACGTTTATGATGAAGAAAAAGACACCCGCTCACAGATTACGAGGTATATATAAGTTTTTAAAGAAATATACACTAATAGTATGGGAGCACTAGAACATTTTTTTTTATTACTAACAAGCTAATTTTTTGTGAGCAGCTTCATTTTGATAAGACAAACAAGATTTTATTGCGAAAAATCTCGAAAGTGGTAGCTAACAGAGATAGAGAGGATTTCATACTTTGATTTGATGGTCCTTAAATATGGACTGTTTTATTTGTAGGACAATGTTACTCTTAAATTATATCAATATACAAAAAATCAGCTTGTTATGGTTCCATTTTAGGGTTTCAGTAGTCAACCAAGTTTTGTTGATTACAGAACCCTATAACGGAACCCTAACGAGTAATCAAAAACAATTGTTCTAGGGCTCCCGTACTATAAATAGTACTCTTAAAAGAACTATAACTTACCTTACTTTTATTGCAGACGAATCGTCGCCGCCAGAAGACGAAGGTATAAGTTCCTCCGAAAGGTCTTTGAGCCCTGAAGGAGATCCACAAAGGGAACCATTGGTATATGAAGTATTTAACATTAAAAATGAAACCTACGATCTTATGAGAAACAAGAGAACAGCACATAAGAAGATTGAAGGCAACAAAAAGACTGAATACAAAAAATATTCTGAAGACGAAGAGGAAACCACAATAGACGAAGTAATACAGGAACTAAGAAATATAGTTAATCATGCGGAATCAGAACAGACTTCAGGAAATCAGTATTCTGAGAATAGGAGTCGTAGTCGTAAAAATTCAGAGTTATCCATGAGTGGCTTTGAATACAACAAAAACAGTGACAAGGAAGAATCAATAACAAATACGAGACATAGTATTCAAATCACTAACTCCCCTGACATTGATGATGATAATAATGAAGAAGAGGAAATAGTACCAAGTAAAATACTACCCCTCCCACCTAGACGATCTAAGAGTCTTATTCATTTGTTTATGCCCCCCGTTGAACAGGGTTTACTATACAGTAAAGCACCAGACATTTATGAAGACAATAACTTCTACTCTAGCGACGAAGGATCGGATTCATTACTAAGTGCATCAAGATGTCAAATTAATCACATCACTAAACAAGATTCTATAACTAGTTTTGATTTCAATGAGTGTAGAGCTAAATTTGACGCTGTGTTAGAGAATAATAAGGACGAAAATCGTACCAAACGCTCAAGAACAAGATCTAGGGAAGAATATAAAAGAACGTCTGTCAAGCGAAGCGAGTCTTTCCAGACATCTGAGAAAGGATCCAGGCAGCGAGAATATATCGATAGCATGTTCTTCGAAGACACAACTACTTCACCGTCAAAACAATTGCAACGTTCCAACTCAAAGTGCAGTCGCGTAGATGAAATTGTTAATTTAATAGAATCTAAAAAACTAACCAAGAGCCTGGACCGAATCGACGAAGGCTTAAATTCCATGGTCGATATAGTCGTGACGACAACGCCCAAGAAACAAATTTGGAATTACGAGAGGCGACAGAGATCTAACTCTAGGTCAAACAGCGAAACCGGCATCGAGCCTTTGATACCAGTGAACCAGCCAATCAGTCGAATCTATGATTTCAAGAGCAAGGACGAACTAAAAGAGCAGAAATATATATCCCACGGAAAACTCAGTTCCGGGTCGTTTGAGAATGGGACCAATTTTACGAATACATTCATTATGAAGAGGGGGAGTACCGCAGGGTTCTATTCTGGTACCCATATGCTTCGGGACGCCCCGGCTAGCATGACGAGCCTGGTAATGACGGGCAGCCACAGCTTCGGAGACCACAAGCGCGCCATGTCACCGATAGGTTCGGGCAATTTCTTGCACAAAGTGACCGATATGCCTTCAGGACTCTACTAGAGGTTTGTTTCTGTACGTCTGATAACCAACGATTATTGTAAGCGTAACGTACCTTACTCCCTAGTGCAATATTTTTCTAAGACTTAATTTTAGGATAACTTTAGAATCTTTGTAATTTTGTTCAAACAAAATTGACATAAGATAAGCCACTTTGCTCTCTTTAATCTCCTAAATTATTTGTCTCCACTATTTATGTAGTCTAAAATATGTAGTTTATCATTATTCATTACATAGACATTAACGTTCTTATTTAAGTATTTAAAATAGTTACTGAGATCTGATTTAACGCTATTTATTCATAAACTATTACTATTACATTAAATATTTTTCTTAAAAATTGCATACTCAATCTATGTATATCCTCATATTACGATATTTTTAGTTACGTAAATAATAAATATATTTTTGTACTTAATAAATCGATTGGTATACAAGCACGTCTTTTATTTTCCTACATATCTGTTTGTCACCATAGAGTAATTATAAACTGGTCTCTGTTGTCACTGAATAATTTAAGTGATTAAGTAGTTCTGTAAAATCAAAGCTTCTAAAAAATAATTTAATTTCATAAAAATGTATGGCATCTTGCTATAATATATAATATGTTCGATATTTTGCTCACTATTCAACATGAACATACAATAAAACAAATTCCATTGAATAAATAAGCTTTATTTTTGGCCAAACTATTACATTGCATACATTTTTACACATTAATTGAAAAAAATAATAGCTATTGTAACAGAGAATCATATAATAAAATAGAACGAAAACATTAGGTTTCACAATTGAAGTCAATTCAAAACGCAATTACAATATATTTTATTCTATGAAAAAAATATATATTTAATAATACCTACCTTACAATAATGTTAAGAAAATTAAAATCATACATGCAGTTACATGTACTCTAGTAGTAACGGTTGTTGAATGACGTGGATTCAAATATCGAATTTGGTTTTCCAAATCCAAAACTTTTAGTCTATGGATAAGATTGAGTAAAAAAGTGCTTGTTATGATAATATAACACACGTCTGCAACAGCCGTCACTTTATAAAATGCTATCAAGGGGGTATTCTAAAGTTTATTATTATTATAAAAGGAAGCCTTACTAAGATAAAATGCACTGACCTTGAAATTGGAAACGTTCGGAAGTTTTCAAATTTCGAATAGTAATTTTCGAACAGCGTTTCACATTAAAAGTAGCACATTACAGAGCACCAGTGTACCACTGAAGCACCCAACTTTCCACGCATTTTAAGCCACATTGCTTACAGCGCTTTGCCTCCGTATCCACACGAATAAAGAAGCAAAGGAGCTTTATTGCAAACACTTATGGTCTAATTTACACTATAAGGAGACATAATACTTTATTATTGCCGCTACAATCCTGGCACCGCGTTTTGTGATTAGAGGCTACGTATTAAAAATAGATCTTTTTAATATTTACTTCATTCAACATGTTCATTATAAAACGTCTTATACATACGAGATATAGAAATATATTCGTCCCGCTCACGCTCGTGTGAAAGAGATAGGTATACTCTAGAAGAAAGTACGAATTGTATTTACATATCCAAACAACGTCACTTAAAAAAGTACTCTATGTTTAATGTCGTAAGTGTGATATTCCATCAACAATCACAAACAGGCCTGTCCGGCTCAAATGCTTGATAGGAATGCTGGTGAAATAGCAAGGTCGATATGAAGACTGATATTTTACACTCAGACCAAAAAAAAACAGCCTACTACTGAAGCCACTTTAGTACAGTACCCGGCGATAAATATTGCACATCGACCTTTGGAAAGTGACAGTCGGCTAATTTCGGTTTTGTAGAGCGTTATCTCTTACGCACGAAATATAAAAAGTCCGGTATATATTATGAGCTGTTACAAAAAACCATAATTGTTATGGTTTGCTTCTTTTGACAATTTTATTATTCTTTGTATAAAATACACCAAATTTTCTATAAGTGATGGCTTTAGGTTCGGGTAAAATAAAATAAAAAAGCGTGTTCAAATTATGTTTACGTATTTAATTCTTTTGGAAAATTACAGCTGTAGCAAATTTAGGGGTGTTAACAACTCTAGATATATATTTTGAACTGGGCGCGACTGCACTCTATTGAATTTGCACAACGACTGACATAATACAAAGATAACGCTCTATGAAACCGAAATTAGCCGATTGTCTCTTTCCAAAGGTCGATGTGCAATATTTATTGCCGGGTATTGTAACACGCGTTTACCCACACATGCGTCAAACTACGCTACTTATATCTTTCGTACGTGATTGGTCTATCAGCCGTGTAGTAGCTTAGCTTAACTCACACATTAATAACCAGCCTCACTTTGTAGAACTCTGTATTAGGCTATGTCCACATCTGTATCATGATCGCGTATCAGTTCTCCGTCGCGTAGCATCGAAGCGTATCGTGATTGCTAGTGTGGACGCAAAATGATCGCGATCATCGCGTACATTTCTAGCGATCATGATACGCTTCGATGTTACGCGACGGAGATCTGATACGCGATCATGATACAGATGTGGACATAGCCTTAGATGTTTTCATTTGGTCTCAGGTTCCATACAAAAATGTCACATACTGCGTAGAAGATGCGAGAGGTTTTTTTAACGTTTCAAGAAAGTATTCTGTAAAGGATTTGATATAAATTGTAAAATGGAGTTTAAAAATTACCCAAAAAATGTTTGACGTACAAAAATATGTCATAGATCTATGGTACCATCACATTTTATTGAAATTGCACAATTCCATCGAGTAAAAATTTAACTTTAAAAAGTGATGTATTTTTATATTAAGTTTACAAATATTTGATTATCAATAATAATTAGTTAAAAAGTTACTGAAAAATTCGAATACTGACAAGTATAATCTCAGAATCACTCTTTTGGCATTTAAACATTTTAATACTGAATCTTAAGTGATAATTCTACTATTTAATGATGAAATTAAAAAAAAATGTCTGAGAATACATCAGTCAGTATCGACATACCGAATGTGACTGTGTTAATATTTTTTAAATTATTTTACCTCGGAATTCCAATAAAAATGAAACTTATGTTATAGACATAACATAAAGGTAAGGATCCATAACTTCAAGAGTGCCATTTTTTTATGACAAGTGTACGTGACTTACTAAACATTTAAAGTGCTACACTGTCTGAAATTTATGACACTATTGAGTCCTTAATATAAAGACTTACTTGAAGTTGTAATGCATATAAATGTTTGTACTTTCCAAGGCTTGTGATATAAGGCATATGATCAGTATAGCGACAATCTAAGTTGCAGATGGCACTGTATGTTTATTTGTAGTAAAGCGATAATTTTTATCAAACAATTGTAACAAAGACATGTAAATCGGGTTATGCTTTAAATTTTGATGATCAATCCAACATTACTTACATTTTTTACTATCAGCAATCAGCTTAATCGAAGACGTGAGTGGATGATACAAACAACTAACATTTTATAACCGGTCAATAACTCATTTTCCTTATAATTTGAACAAACCTTATAACCTGGCTATACATAAAATCCATAGTATTTTTATTTGAAATCATTTTTCCAGCCCTAAAGCCTCTATACAGGGTGCAATTAATCCTTCCTGCCAAATTTTGATAAATTGATCCTCGTTAAAAATAAAAATACACGTATTGTCTTGTTTTCTAGCATTTCCAGATAGGTTATTCCGGTCAGCCGCCCCTCGATGTAATAAGGCCACAGTACTTCATCACCGACAATGCCGGCCCACACATTAGCACTAAAACGCACTTGGTGGTAATTTTCTTTCGTCTTGTGTGGGTTTTGGAGGGTCCGTGGCCTAATGGGTAACCTTTGGTCCGCACCCTAGGGGGTGCAGGTTCGATCCCGGGTGGATGAGACATTTTCTGATCTCAAGTACATATACGGACGCTCGTACGGTGCAGGAAAACATTGTGAGGAAATAGCTGGTCCCAGACGTATTGACTAGTTCTTTCCTCTGGACTAGGCTGGCTATGTTGCGAGAATGCCGTATGCGCTTGGGCAACCATACAGGAATTTAAAATCTTGTCCCAGGCACTACAGTATTTGAAGAGTGGTTACTTCGCTCTGAAAATGCTGTATAAATCATCCACAACGGATGCAAAGTTTTGTGTGGGTTTTGATGCCACCAATGCTTGTTGGTTGTACAAGCCCACACGAGTAAAAAGGCACTCATCTGTCCTCAAAATAACTGCATCAGTGCATCAGTGTGGCATCAGGGTGTGCGATTAGCCAGTCGCAGAAAGTGCGACGGGGCGCGGCGTCTGCTTCGTTTAAAGCCTGGACCTTTTGGAAATGATATTGGTGTAAGTTCACAGTGTTTAATAACTTCCACACCGCAAATCGACTCAGGTTAATGCGGCGGGCGCGGGTACTCGCTCGTGCGTGGGTCTCTTTCAAAGAACTCCAAGATGTCGTCTTGGAGTTCAACCGGTAAACTCGGCCTTCTTCCTCCTACAGCGTGTGCAGGTGTTACGAACTGTCCATAGTCCAATAGTCTTTGATTGATGGACAAAATTGTTTCGCGACTTGGTACAGCTGCAATTATGAAGCCGCTGTTACGCTGACGGGGAAGTCTTGCTCGTACAGTCTCTGGGCTCCGCGTAAACTTTCGCCACTTAAAATGTAGCATCTCACCATCTCGTAACACTCGCGGTTAGAGTACATTTTTGATTTTGTCACATACATTATCACGAGCGCGGCGGGCGGTGACAAACAAAATAATCGCATCCAGACTAACGGCCCGCACGCCACCCCCGCGTCACCCTCGCTTTATCCCTGTAGCCGGTCTTTTGCCGACTCCGCGCGACAGACTGGCGCCTAAGTAGTGTATCTGTTACGCTCAAAGACCGAAAACGCTCAGTGAGCGAAAAAATGGCTCACAACGCGTTGTGGTTATAGTGAAACGGCGAAATTCGCGTCGTGGCCCTGATGAAAACGGCCACGACGCGTTCTGGTAATCGAGAAAAGCCATGACGCGTTCTGAGCATTTAAAAACAGCCACGACGCGAATTTGTGTTGTGGCCCTAATGAAGACGGCCACGACGCGTTCTGAAACCAGACCAGCTGTTACGCAGGAGTAATTTTATAGCGCCCAAGTGTGTGCGCAATACACAAGAGCAATCTGGTTTCAATGAAACCAGGCCAGTTACGCAGGAGTTATTTTTATAGTGCCCAAGTGTGTGCGCAATACACAAGAGCACTCTGGTTTCACTGAAACCAGGCCAGTTACGCAGGATTTATTTTATAGTGCCCAAGTGTGTGCGCAATACACAAGAGCACTCTGGTTTCAATGAAACCAGGCCAGTTACGCAGGAGTTATTTTATAGTGCCCAAGTGTGTGCGCAACACACAAAAGCACTATAAAAATTACTCCTGCTTAACTGGCCTGGTTTCATTGAAACCAGAGTGCTCTTGTGTATTGCGCACACACTTGGGCACTATAAAATTACTAGTGATGGGCCGAATGTGGTTTGAACCGAATACGAACTTCGGCCGAACATTCGGTAAAAATGAAAAATTCGACCGAAGTTCGGCCGAACTTCGGTTCAATTTCGCCGCGCTTTTAAACGCTGGTTACGCCCTTTTTAATGTTATTTGATTTTTGGCTTCTCTGAGTATTACTCTATCACCCCTATTTTTTTTTCATATTTTTTAAATAACATTTTGGGTATAATAAATGACAAAAGCTTTATTGAATGGAAAATTATCTTACGACTAAAACTGTATTCTGGTATTACTCTATGAAACATAACTATAAAAAACGGTGAAGATACGATACAGTTAAGCTTTCGCTGTAAGATTCCCCAGAAGAAGGGAGTAATCGGCTGGTACGCTACGCTCGAAACCTAAAGAGAATAACCTCCTCGTTTTTTGGAAGTCGGTTAAAAATACGTCGTATTATGTTCTTACAGCCGTAAATCTCAAGCGGTTCGGTGTTTTTATAAAGTCAATAAACAATGTTGCAATTGAAACAATATCGCTTATTAGTTGTATTATACATTTTTTCAATTATTTCAATAATTTTTTACACTATTACAATTATTTTGATATGGTTAATTAGGTAAAAAAATTAACTATCATATGACACTTCAAACGCTTGTTTTGGACCACTGTACGCTGCACTATAAACAAATTAGCTTATTTTGTCTCTCCTGAACAAAACTTTTGATATTACGCCTTTATTGCCCGGGGCCAGCGATTTGTAAAGTAAAAGTAAAGTCAAAATTTTTGTTTCTGATTAAGTAAGAGAGATTTCCTAGACTTTTTGAGAAGGGCAGTAAAATTTTGTTTTTTGATTAAGTAAGAAAGATTTTTAAGGCTGGTTTGGTTAGTAAGAAGAGCGGTTTAATTTTGTGATTTGTTTGTTTCAGTAACCAAAAATTTTTGAGAGTCGTTAAAAAGACCAATTTTTTGTTTATGATTGATGATATGATTACTTTTTCTAATTCAAATAAGTAAGTGACTATGAATGAGTATAGTTCTTGTATCAGACTTATTTTATTTCACTGTTACTACAGATATTATGTTTTTTTCATTAATTTCTATTATGATAGTGCAAGTATATTTAGTGCCGAATGTTCGGCATTTTAACCGAAATTCGGCCGAATGACGAAGTTCGGTTCAAGGTGCCGAAGTTCGGTTAAACCGAATGTAAAACGAATTTCGGCCCACCCCTAAAAATTACTCCTCCGTAACTGGCCCGGTTTCTGGATTCATTAAAACCAGAGTGCTTTTGTGTATTGCGCACACACTTGGGCACTATAAAAATTACTCCTGCGTAACTGGCCTTGTTTCATTGAAACCAGAGTGCTCTTGTGTATTGCGCACACATTTGGGCACAATAAAATTACTCCTGCGTAACTGGCCTGATTTCAGAACGCGTCGTGGCCGTTTTCATTAGTATAGGGCCACAACACGAATTCGCTTCGTGGCTGTTTTTAAATGCTCAGAACGCGTCATGGCTTTTCTCGATTACCAGAACGCGTCGTGGCCGTTTCACTATAACCACAACGCGTTATGAGCCATTTTTTCGCTCACTGAGCGTTTTCGGTCTTTGAGCGTAACATATCCATCCTGTATCGAATTTGGTTGCGATAAAATTTTATGGTAAAAAAATTAACACCCTATTTTTTTGGTTTAATGGACTCTCCTAGTGATACCTAAGCCCAAAAAAATTGGCAGGTAGGTTTAAGTGCATCCTGTATAAGCAAAAAACTGCATTTTTTACTATTACTTGTTCGTCCACTCACGTCTTTGTGAAAATCTGATGAGGTCGCTTTTAGGAGAATGTGGATTACTTAGACCTTTTAAGACTATACAATATGTACTTATCAACGTAGTACCAGTAGGCCTACCACGAAACCGTTTTGAGACTCAAACAATCGGACGAGAATACTGTGTCCTGCTGTAACAACCTGTTTGTTAGAGCAGGACGCGGCATTCTCGTACGATTGTTTGAGTCTCAAAACGGTTTCGTGGTACGGCCCCAGATTAGCGGCTTAGTCCTTCCAGTCCTTCTTAATCTCGAAGCTCCACTCCCACTGCAGGTGTATATTCTTGTCGTCATCAGTGAACAGGCTGTTGACGGTGTAGGCGCCTCGAGCCATGATCCCCGCCGGCGCGTCTTCCGGTGGTGTGGTGTACGATTGGATCTCCGTCTTCGGGGGGTACGAACCGACCATGTGGGTCATCTTGTCAACTGGAATTGAGTTAACGGTAGGGTTAATATCTTTGAAATAGGGTTATACCGACCGTGTGGGTCATCTTGTCAACTGGAATTTGAGTGAATAGTAGGGTTAATTTGGAGTAGGGTTATTTGATATTTATAAGTTAGAAGTCTTGTCTTCTGTTTTTTATTGTCAATAGATATTTTAACATTCTAAAGTAGGGTAATATTTTCTTATTATATTTTACCCCACAAGGGCTTGCAGTGTGTGCTACAATATGGACCAAAATTATTTAGGTAGTAGTGATCAAGCAGTGTGATTAGCTGATGAAGTCATTTTGTGCCTCGCTTATTTCACGATCTACAATCTAAATTCATGACTAAAATTAAATGCAACTTGACAAATGATTGTGACGAAAATACCACTCATGTGACTAATAGTAATATAATTGTAGGACTATTACGTACATATAATTTGAAATGTCTATTAATTACTCTACATATTATCTTATATCTTAAATCCAGATCTTCACACGTGGGACTTATTTAGGCCTGGATTCTGTGATTTTTTTGACGGAAGTTTATATATTCACTAAGTGTCTACATATACTAGGCCGAAAATACGCGGCCGAAGTTCGGCATGATTACGCTTGCAATGCGCTACGCATTACAATATAACGCGACGTAATTTCGGTATGGTGTGTCATCGGTAATTTAAAATACATCGCAGGCGTAGCTAGCGAGCTTCGGCCGCGTATTTTCGGCCTAATGTGTTTAGACGCTAACGCTTTTGATTGGCCTGCGCCAATATATTAGAAGCCAGTGAATATCGCTTTGAATTGGTAAACTCCTATAAGGCTGGGTCCACATCTGTATCATTTCGCGATCAGATCGCGATGATCCCGATCATGATCGCGATCATTTTGCGTCCACACTAGCGATCATGATACGCTTCGATGCTACGCGACGAAGATCTGATCGGAGATCTGATCGCGAAAATGATACAGATGTGGACAAAGCCTAAGAAACCTGAAACTTTTACAATTTTTATAACAAACCAGCAAGCAATTTCAAGTAAGGTTAGCAACACACACTTTTGGAGTAAATTGATATGCCATTTCATGTTTTATCGCTTGCTTTTCGCCATTGCAATCGACCCATACGTAATAGCCCTACGCATTGTGACATTTATGAAGCACACAATAATAGCGCGTTACGAATACAAAATAATACGTACCGGGCACTGTGTCGCAGCGTGGAATGAAATATTCATGTCGTTTATCACACGGTAAAACGCATATTAATAATATTTCATTTAATGCAAGATACAATAATTATTAAACACAGCAGCAGTTTGGAATATAAATTATTGTTCTGTCTTTGTATCTTGCATTAAGTAATGAAAGTATCATTAGTATAGTCTGTTCAATTCTAAATTAATTTAAAGGGAAATAACAGCCTGGTCATGAAGTAAGAATAATTGTACCATTAGAAAAATTTATTCATAGGCAGTTCACAGATCTACGCTAATTAGTCGAACTATGGCTGCCTTCACACTAGCGTTTGTCCAGCGTAGGCGTTCGATGAACGTATACGCAGCGCAGACGCTGCGACAACGCGGCGCGTACGTGCGTTGTCGCCGCTTCTCTACTGGAACAATCAGTACGCTGAGCTAGCGCCGCGTTAGCGCGACGCATACGCCGCGTTACTGCGAGTGCGGTGTCATGTACAATCATTGCGATGTCAAAAGTACTTTCTGTTGTTGAACTCATTTTAAGTCGTATTACTTCGGGCGCTTGTCTTCGAATGAAAGAATCAACGCGTGCACAGGGGTACATTACATGACACCGCAGTAACTCGGCGTATACGTCGCGCAAACGCGACGCTAGCGCGGCGTACTGATTGTTCCAGTAGAGAAGCGGCGACAACGCGACGTACGCACCGCGTTGTCGCAGCGTCCGCGCTGCGCATACGTTCATCGAATGCCTACGCTGGACAAACCCTAGTGTGAAGGCAGCCTAAGTCAATTCAATTTTGGGTGGACTTAACGTAACCCAACCAAAATACGGTTGTCTGCCTGCTGCCTATGAATTATTTCTTTGATATTAAATGGACCAATCGCTACAAGTCTCTTTCAGTTGCGACTGTCGATAAGTGTGACCGAAAAAGTGAATATGTATGGAAATACCATAAACTGCGTTAGGTTCGCTCACTATCGACAGTTGACTTAGTTTGGTGCGCACACCGCCTAACGTCTTTTACACAGGGTGGATATTTTGATTAGGAAAAGCGAGACCGCACTAGGAGTAACTACACGCGCGACACAAAACGTCTGCACCACAGACATAGATCAAGATAGATACCGCATGTGTATGTACTTCGCGTGCCATATCGCGTTCCCAAACGACGAGCAATGCTCGTCTTTCGAAAGTCTGTTCTTTAGTCTTCTATCGGAATCGGACGTAAATCGAAATTTTAAAAATGCCTAAATGCCTAAAAGGGCCGTATTGAACTGTAGAAATTCAAATTGAAATGTTGGGCTTGATAATGGACATGTTTCTTATCATCGGTACGTCACAGTGGTAGGAAAAAAGTGGCACGCTCGTTTTCATACAAATGGAGCGACATGCGGTATCTGTCTTGATCTATGTCTGTGGTCTGCACTGCAATTGCCAAAAACTGAACATAGGAAATTCAACCTTAACTCAAGAGTTTAACGCACACATTACTTCTGCGAGACCAATCAGCGTTGGTCGCGCGCATCGGCACGAATTCGCGCGCCCATTTTTTAAATTCTCAGGAGTAACGTTTTGAGTTTAAGGTTGAATTTGTTATGTTCAGTTTTGGTAATTCGCTTCGGTGCGCATCGACTCGGCGCTAGTATAAAATGACCCTTAGCGACGCGACACTTTAAGTTGCTTAGTATTAACGTTTTGTATCGCGTACTGCAGTGTAGTACCTGGCACGCCCAACCGATATGTCTTCTGCACATATTTGAGGCCGTGGACGATCTCGCGCTGCACGATGAAGTCGATCCTTATCCTGTACTGCACACCCTCCTTGATCGTGAACACCTGAAAATTGAGAATATGTTGGTTTAGAATATATATGACTATAATACGTATGTGGCATGTCACAGATTTGAATATAAAATGGGACCCCAACAGGCTATTGACAAGGCGCTGAGTTTGTATCATGTATACTGTACTTGGATGCTAATAAAGTCTTTGAATCTATTTAAGCCGCATTTTCACTAGGGGACATTTGTCTCGCGACCTAGTCACGCGACACGAAATGTACGTGTCTCGCGACATATCGCCCGACGTCGCAGCGACATTTACGGGTTGCGGGACTTGTCACTGACGACATACTGTTCACCACTGACTAGTGTGAACAAGTCATAATATGTCGAGGGACAAAGTTGCACAGGACAAACTACGTGTTGCAGGGACAAACTACGTAAATGTCGGACGACTTGTCTCCGCGACATGTCCCCTAGTGAACCTCTATGCCCATAATACATATATAATAGGCATAGAGGTTCCATCAACATAATATTTTATTCAAACACAGAAGAGGAGACACGTATAAAACACACGAAAAAGAGAAACTTTATTCTCATTTCTAAGAAGTAAATTACATTCGTAGATTTAATAATAGTCAAGATAATATTTAAAGGCGAGCTGCAAAAACTTTGTGACTATTTTTATAATATCACAAAAATAAGTGTCCCAATTCAGCTAATAAAACTGACACAATAACTATTACACTGACAAATTGTAAATCCGACTTGGCAATACGTATAAATCATATCTAATATTAATCCCACTGTTTAGTATGCGAAATATAAGATGATTCATGTGCGAGAGACAGCTGCAACCTTTGAACCTTATTATAATAGTCGTAAGGTCGAAAATCGATCTAGTATAGCGGCTACGTCTGCGACTGTACCTACTGAAGGAATTTGCCCGATTTGGTCATAAAATTTTTTCACATTTATCAAGCGGGAACTGTACATTTTTGTGATAAAGGTATGTAACATATTATTATAGTTTATGTTACTATTTTTATGATATTAAACTATAATAAGTTAAAAACTTCCCGGGAAAGGGCATAAACTATAATATCATGATAGTATATACCCTTTCCCAAATTCCGTTTATTCGAGATCCGTTTTTTCATCGGATGGGGTTGGGTTTTTTTTCAGACTCAAAGCATCCCAAAGAAAAAAATCGTTTCAACATTTCATTCCTTTTTAAGCGTAAAGAGAGTGGTGTGGAGAAAAGTCAGATGACAGACAAACTGACATAGACATATATTTTACAATAATATTACATGGACATACAGTTATAACATCAATACAAGCGGTACACCGGCTTTATCGTCGACTATACGCCAATGTGAATTCCAGTTGATATCTGAATGATATCGCGTGGATCGCTGCCAAAAATCCAACGTAACATTTAAACAATGCTGGAACCGATGACAGATCTTCTGTTTTGACGACCTCTTTATGGTGACTGACCGGCCGAGCAAACAGTTGGTATAAAATAGGACGTGCCATAACACACGTCTCTCTCTTTCTTAACGAATTAGATTAAGAGCGAGCTGTCAAATTTTACTGTGTTTCCTAATAAGTATTACGATCCCGGAAGACGATTGACTTAAATGAAATTGAGATTTATTTAATCATTGTATATTTATCTGATACTAGCCTAACGGAAAACACGATTCACTTATTTTGACTCGATAGTTTTATTTTTCGAAATTATGAATATTTCTGGGCTTTTCAACAAATATCTGTTACACTTATTCAGTTACTATCATTAAATAACTTGCACTACTACAATCATACTCTTTGTAAAATCATAGCTAAAGGAAATATTAGTATTGTATTTAGTTTTTAAGTAATCATCAAAAAACTGTTTTGGGACTTACGACCTTTACTTTCGTGCTATAATGCGGGAACCCTTGTTACGCGATATTGTTCACTACTAGCTGCGGCTCAAAGTACAATTCATGCGAGCACGATTCATGGAATCATTATAACACGATTGGAGGATAGCGGGGTATGTAGGCGGGGCTAGCGTGTTTTGATATTTTTGGCAGCCCGGTCTTAATGCCCGCCATACACGCTACAGCCTACAGGAGAGGTCCACCTGTGCAGGTATGCCTACGCAGCCCACAGGTAGACCTGAGTGTGTGTGTGAGAATAGACCTATGCAGTTTTTTATGTGCACTATTCCCACACATTCCGGTCTACCTGCGTAGGCATACCTGCACAGGTGGACCTCTCCGGTAGGCGGTAGTGTGTATGGCTTACATAAGACAGAAAATGGACTTGTCTAGTTAACAAGAGCGCATTTTCTCGCGAAAGAGATGAATCCTAGCAAAAAACCTATTTTCTTGCAAGAACTCTCTTCGTACCTAGATGAGAAGTGTTACTTCTTAGATTGCTAACAAGAATACAAAGCGGATAAGACCGCCAATCTTTTTATAGCTGATCTCGTGGCAAGATATCACGCCATTCGTAAATAAGATGGACGAGGGAGACAACAAGACGACATAATATGGATATATGTCCATGGTTAATCGACGATTAACCATGGACATATAAAAAAGGCGGACGGAGTCCCACCATACACAAAACTGTGTCCTTCAGAGTCGGCCAGCTGACTGCATGACGCATGTACACGGTCGGCACGCAAACATTATTACGCTAGTCCATACCATTTGACAGGCGTAAGAATGTGTGCGTGGCCGACTCTGAAGACACAGTTCTGTGTATTATAAGACTCCGTCCGCCTTTTTTCTACGTTCATGCGATTAACGTTAACCTAAACATGCGAAATTGAGTCTAAAAAAACAAGGACGTCTATAATTCGTCTTACAAAGTCTAGAAACGGGAACTAGAGAGCCTTATAAAATTTACGACTACTTTAATAGCTACGTTGTCTTTGAAGCTTTGGTTTCTGTACAGTATGGTGATTTGTTTAGTGAACTGTGAAGACTCGTCTGAGACGCTTGAGTAGGCATTAAATGCTGTTGCGGTGGGTTGATCGTGCCCGTAACTTTGCCTAAGCGGTGAGTGGAGCACCATGGGGTTGTGGGAGTCCCACATACCCCGGCCGATGTCCCCAACCCGCCGGGGATGCGTAATGCATTTCCCCATGTAAAAAAAAGGCATTAAATGCTGCTTAACTTATAACGGCATTATTTAGTCTTGTCACAGAATACATATTAGTAGTAGGTACCAACAGAATTCCCACTCGTGAAATTACATACGTGAAATTACGTTTAAAGAAATAACAACTCATGCTACGATACTACACACGCTGGCAAAATTAGAGGAACATAGGTAAAAAGGGCCATAATTTGATCTCAAGTGGGTCGGGCTGTGTGACGTTAATAAATAACAATTCTGTCACAGCGGTTAAATCAGTACGTAGATATATGCGACGAAAAAATCTTGCGCGTGCGTCACCGCTCGCTTGTGAGTCCCTAGTGATCTGCCCCTCTAGAGGGGTACTTACAGTTCGATACCTAAACGCGCGAGTGGGACAGGCCTGGTCTTGTGGATAAAAGTACTTATCCCATGTGAACCTGGGATCTTTCCAGTGTAAGGCCGCGTTTTCACTGAAGCGGAGCGGAGCTTAGCGTTGCCGAATTGACCAATAATCATGCTCGAAATCTTCGCTCCGCTTCGCTGTCATTCCGCTGGAATAGCACGATTGGTCAATTCGGGCACCTGGAGATCATGACCATGACTATGATCCAGCAGGATCATTATGATCACTACAGAAATGATTTATTTTGATGACAATCTATAGTCTATATTATCTACTCTATACTAATATTATAAAGCTAAAGAGTTTGTTTCTTTGTTTGTTTGAACACGCTAATCTCAGGAGCGACTGGTCGCGATTTGAATTTTTTTGCAGTGTCAAATAGCTTATTTATCGAGGAAGGCTATTTATTAACACGCTAAGACTAATAGGACCGAAGAAACAGAGGAAAATGTTGAAAAACTCAGGAAAATATTTTTGAAAGTGCTTATCTCACGAAATAATCAATCTTTATGTTATTTGGCATAGATATAGAGACTACCACGTGAAGGGAAATAATATTAGACTATTTTTGTGGAAGTTGTACAGTTGTCGTGAAATTCCCAATTTACGCGGGCGAAGCCGCGCGGAACGTCTAGTAAACAATATAACAGATTGATTATAATATATCCTTTCTCGGGACTCACTCTATGCCTTTCAGCAAAATTGGTTAAGAAAATTGGTTAAGCGGTTTGGGCGTGTAGAGGTAACACACAGACAGACAGACAAACTTTCGCATTTATTATATTAGTACGGATAGACCGGTTACACAAGAACGGCTACTACTATTGAGTGGGACAAGTGGGCGGTAGGAAGACATATTGATACTATCACTTGTCAGATAAATCTCAACGCGGCTGTGACTAACGCGCACAATTAGACCTAATCCATCTAATTGTAGTGTATTTTTAACTAGCTTCCGACAAGGTAAAAAAGCTAGAGATAGAGAAGCAGGCACCGTACATCGTGGCACGATAACGGCGATTTAACACAGTGTCGGGAAAGGAAATAATCGGCCAAGTGCGAGTCGGACTCGCGCACGAAGGGTTCCGTACCGTTATAGTGCAAAAATAGGCCAAAAATTGTTTTTTTGTATGGGAGCCCCCTTAATTTTTTTATTTTATTTAAATATTATTATTAATTATTAAAGTACACATATATTTTAGGCCTTTGTGAAAATTTCAAGTGCCTACCAGCTGCCAATATTGATATCGAGCAAAAAAGGCTAAAAAAATCATAATATTATACTTTGTTGTATGGGAATAACTATTAATATTAAGTATTTTGTTTTTAGTATTTGTTGTTATAGCGGCAACAGATACAAACAATCTGTGAAAAATTCAGAAGTCTAGCTACAGCCGTTCTTGAGATACAGCCTGGCGACAGACAGACAGACAGTCAGACAGACAGACGGACAGACAACGAAGTCTTAGTAATAGGGTCCCGTTTTTACCCTTTGGGTACGGAACCCTAAAAAGGAAGAATTTTTTATCACGTGATAAGTAGACGATCCTGAATAAAAAATGATAATATCTAGTTTTCCCGCGACTTTGTACGTGCTAAGTTGTAGAACTCTATATTTTGCCGGAATAAACCAGCTATGACCAGTCAGAAAAACATTCAAAATTTTCCGGCATTGGTCGTGAAAGCGCAAAAAGCCGCAGAACATTTTTCCACCATAAGCATCGTAGTCTCTTATGTAGTAGAGAAAGGGATTTAAATAGGAAAAATTACGCAACCTATGCACGACCCCGAACTAAAAATATCGAACAATTATTCCATCAAGAAACCTATATGGGTCGTCTATATGGAGCGCTTACGGGAAACTTGTGAAAGCGCAAAAAACCCGTTCACACGATTGCCATTTCAATCCGTGCGGCATCGTTCGCTAGCTTTCTAAACGGTTTCTACTATTTCGTGAAGTTTTGCCACCTAAGCTCGAAAAATTAAAATTCATAACATTGTGGATGCGATAGTTTCTGTCGAACAACATCGCACAGATATGCGATGCGTTGTCACAACGCAAAAATGTCATCGGAAATCTCGCTTTTACGATGCGACGCCGCAACGCACTGTTGTAGCCTGGCCCTATGTGTGTTTAAAGAATTTGATTTTTTATACACAAACCACCGCACAGATTTTAGTATGGAGATTCTTCGAATTTCGGGAAAGGAATATAACTTTTTAGCCCGCAAAAATACACGGTTCCCGCGCTATAAACGAATTTTGGCGCAACGGAGTTGCGGGCTTCATCTAGAGTTTAATTTAAAGTTAAGTAATAGTTAAATGTCTCTCAGTAGCCTGTCTCTAGTATAAATTACGACCTTCCCAGTCCATATTCTTGTATGATATAGCGTATCAGATTTATTGTATCAATACATACTACCATTAACCTAAATATATGAGCCATTAATCATATAATATTATTAATTATTGGCGAATTCGTAGTTAAACCCGACATTAGACTTATTAAAATACTTTCTAATCAGCTTGGATTTTGATAGATTGTTTTGATTTAGTCCTATTTAATAAAAGGGCAAACGAGCAAACGGGTCACCTGATGGAAATCTCGTCGCCCATGTCGTCTATCGTCGCCCATGGACACTCGCAACATTAAAAAAGCTGCAGGTGCGTTGCCGGCCTTTTAAAAGGGAATACACTCTCTTCTTGAAGGTTTTCAGGTCATATTATAACAAGCTCTTTAATTATGTCATTTTTGAAGTGAAACCTTCTTTAGCGGCGTTGAGCACTTTTGTGGAATGGGTAAAAACTGTGAAACTCGCGTCAGATTCTCGTGCTGATCGAAAAACCTTGGAAAACCCGTAAGACGGTTGGAGAGTAGTGTTGTAACATCGAAATTGATTAATCGAACAATCGATTGTTTTTTTTTTTTTTTCTTAAATCGATTTTCATAAAAAATGGGTTAAAAATTTAATCGATTGTAAGGGTTTCGATTAATTAAAAAAATCGATTTTTTAATAATCGATTTTCATAAAAAATTGGTTAAAAAAATGCACAACGTTAATAATCAAGTTTTCACTTCTGCCGGCACTCCCGGAGTGCAAACCGTCTTTTTAGGGTTCAGTACCCAAAGGGTAAAAACGGGACCCTATTACTAAGACTTCGTTGTCTGTCCGTCTGTCTGTTCGTCTATCTGTTCGTCTGTCTGTCCGTCTGTCTGTCTCCAGGCTGTATCTCAAGAACCGCTATAGCTATGCTTCTGAAATTTGCACAGATTGCGTATATCTGTTGCCGCTATAACAACAAATACTGAAAACAAAATAAAATTAATATTTAAGGGGGGCTCCCATACAACAAACGTGATTTTTTTGGCCTTTTTTGCTCTTTATCAATAATGGCAACAGGTAGGTACTCAACTTTTTCACAAAATCCTTAGTTATATGTGTACTTTAATATTTAATAATAATATTAAAATCAAATAAAAAATTAAGGGGGGCTCCCATACAAAAAACACAATTTTTGGCCTAATTTTGCTCTTTATTGGTACGGAACCCTTCGTGCGCGAGTCCGACCGACTCGCACTTGGCCGATTATTTTTCTTTTGTGTGTCTCCCGTTATCAAAACTAAACTTTTGTTCAATTTTAAGTCAATACAGGCCTGTTTATAAGACCCATTTTCAATTTATTTTTACGCCAATATGGCTTAGCTTTTGTCAGTTAATAACTACATTTTTCCATATTGTATGTGTCCATGGACGACTATAGTGCCCAAGTGTGTGCGCAGTACACAAGAGTACTCTCTATTCCTTTACTCTCATAGCCCAATGGGACGGACGACCGACACGGCTGGCGAGAGATCAGGCGCGACCGACTTTTTACATGCCCCTCCGACGCATGGATCATCTTACTTGTCAGACAATCAGGTGATCAGCCTATGCTAATAAGACTAAATAACAAGCCTACCTGCTTCTTAAGGTTTGTGAGGTCTCCGGAGAGGTCGAGCTCAACATCGTCCCTGTCTGTGACACACAGCGCCAACTTTTTCACTATTACTTTCCTGGGGTCGTTGGCATCTGCAAGAAGTATTGAATAGTTAATACTTAATAATAAATACAATAGTAATATCTATGTCGCAGGGAAAAGAGGATATCAGGGATTTCACGACATCCCTAGGGATATCACGAACTCCCGGTAGATGCCGAATATTCTTGTTACGTCTTCTTACTATAAATATCTAGTGATATGTCATTTCACTAAACTAAATCTAGTGAAATGTCAGAAAAGCGGATACCGCCGAATAAAAATCGAGCCACGCATTTCTCTCGCTCGCTCTAATATACACACGGGTACTTTGATAGGATCATCTAACATCTGAATTTGACAAGTAAGATGATCCATGCGTCGGATGGGCATGTAAAAAGTCGGTCCTGCGCCTGATCTCGTGTCGGTCTTCCGTCCCACTGGGTTATGCGAGTAAAGGAATAGAGAGATTGCTCTTGTGTACTGCGCACACACTTGGGCACTATAAAATTACTCCTGGCCTGGTTTCAATTAAACCGGCCACCGTCACCAAAACCAGAGTGGGGGTTATTATTATTATTCTCATCATCACCATATCTCTGAATCATACAGTTGAAACCAGCTGAGGGTTCTTCATCAGATACTTCAGACCTTTGATTTTTGACGTCAAATGAAGCAGCCCACCAAGTTGAATATTTTTTGTAAAGGTGGCATGTCGATCTCTAGTTTGGTTAGGCTCTTGTGCTGGCACAGGTACTACAGGTACTCCAGATCTTCGATTATCCTAGTTTTTACGGTTCCGTACCCAAAGGGTAAAACTGTCTCTCCGTTTGTCTGTCTGTCTCCAGGCTAGACGAGCCGCGCCAGCTCGAGCGACGCATTTGTTTCACTCCCACTAGTGCCCGTGTCACGTGTGGGAGCTGCGAGCGAGAGAAATGAGTGGCTCGATTTTTATTCGGCGGTATCCGCTTTTCTGACATTTCACTAGATTTAGTTTAGTGAAATGACATATCACTAGATTTAGTTTAGTGAAATGACATATCACAAAATATTTTTAGTAAGAAGACGTAACAAACAAGAATATTCGGCATCTACAGGAAGTTCGTGATATCCCTAGGGATATCGTGAAATCCCTGATATCCTCTTTTCTCTGCGACATCTACACAATGTCTATTATAGTTCAAATCTGTAAAATATTTCTTATTTCACCTGAAGAAAGGCCTAAGGGATATACCACACGATGCGGTGCGGCGGCGCACACTGGTCCCAAAGTAAAATAAATGGGACATTAAGAATTTTCGGATCGAAGGTCAACGGATCAGGCTGATTTTTTTTTTTTTTTGTAGACAGCTGATGCAATTATAAGTCACTTTTATAGATGTCGTTTTTTTCAAATATGCCGTATGTACAGAGATAAAAAATAATTTAAAAAAGATTGTATGGACGAAATCATAATTTTGTCATTTTAATCCAAGATTCAAACGTATTCAAAATAAATCATAGCACAGCTTATAGAGGGACTCTTGTCGTACATTTTTGTCATAGACACTCAACTGCGATTTTTGCGCCTTTTAGAGCTACAGGCACTTTAATTTTTTTTGTCAGCGGATGAGGCTGATTTTTTTTTTTTGTAGCATCTGATGCAATTACAAGTTACTTTTATAGATGTTGTTTTTTTCATCTACAGAGAAAAAAAAATGAATTATTTTTTGTATGGACGAAATCATAATTTTGTAATTTTCTTCCAAGATTCAAACGTATTCAACATAAATCATAGCACAGCTTATAGAAGGACTCTTGTCGTACATTTTTGTCATGTTGCTCAACTGCGATTTTTGCGCCTTTTAGAGCTACAGGCACTTTATTTTTTTTTTTGTCAGCGGATGAGGCTGATTTTTTTTTTGTAGCATCTGATGCAATTACAAGTAACTTTTATAGATGTTGTTTTTTTCAAATATGCCTTATCTACAGAGAAAAAAAATATAAATTATTTTTTGTATGGACGAAATCATAATTTTGTCATTTTATTCCAAGATTCAAACGTATTCAAAATAAATCATTGCACAGTTTTGTCATAGACACTTAACTGCGATTTTTGTGCCTTTAGGAGCTATAGGTACTTTAATTTTTATTGTTTTGTATAATTCATTTCTGAGTATTTCATATAGTTTTTAATAAATATTGTTAAGGATAGACAAATAATAATGTTTTCTTTATTGACAAGTAACTCTTTCTAATGTCTTATTCATAAAAAAGCCTATATATACTAAAACTAAACAAATTAAAGTAGAAATCTCAAAACATGTACGTACAGGTAAATTATTTTATGACTCATCCAGTTTGCAAATTTTGTTTGGTAATGACTCATTGCCTAATTAGTAATTACCTCTATACTTGGAACTTGTGCTGTTTTGTTATTCAGCGCTAGCGAACGCTTCGAAAACGCTAAATAATATATAGGCACATAGATTGCAATTCAAATTTTCCCTTCGTACTTTTACGGGCTTAGGACCGTCAAAATACAAACTTGTATGATTATATAGGTTTGTTTGTTTGTACATGTAAATTATTCCTTCGATCGTGGAAAAACGAGACACAATAAGGCTATTGTGAAAACCGATCATGAAAGCCTCATATTACTTCAAGTAGTGGGGGTAATTAGACAATGAGTTATAAAAAAATGCTTGCAATACGGATGACTCACGCAATAATCCTTCGAGCCCCAAGCGGTCGCATGCGACCGCGATTACAATAGTAAGGCTTCTATTGTTATCGCGGTCGCATGCGACCGCTTGGGGCTCGAAGGATTATTGCGTGAGTCATCCGTATTGCAAGCATTTCTTTATAACTCATTGTCTAATTAAAAAACAATAGAATGGCTTTCTATTGTTATCGCGGTCGCATGCGACCGCTTGGGGCTCGAGGCCTGGGCCTTTCTATTGTTATGCGACCGCGATAACAATAGTAAGGCTTCTATTGTTATCGCGGTCGAATGCGACCGCTTGGGGCTTATATGGGGGTATTGCAAGCATTTTTTTATAACTCATTGTCTAATTACCCCCACTACTTGAAGTAATATGAGGCTTTCATGATCGGTTTTCACAATAGCCTTATTGTGTCTCGTTTTTCCACGATCGAAGGAATAATTTAGATGTACAAACACGTTTTGAGATTTCCACTATTGTTAATACATTACCTATAATTATAATCATACAAGTTTGTATTTTGATGGTCCTAAGCCCGTAAAAGTACTCGGAAGGGAAAATTTGAATTGCAATCTATGTGCCTATTTATTATTTAGCGTTTTCGAAGCGTTCGCTAGCGCTGAATAACAAAACAGAGCACAAATTCCAAGTATAGAGGTAATTACCAATTAGGCAATGAGTCATTACCAAACAATGTTTGCAAACTGGATGAGTCATAAAATAATTTACCTGTACGTACATGTTTTGAGATTTCTACTTTGTTAAGTTTTAGTATATATAGGCTTTTTTATGAATAAGACATTAGAAAGAGTTACTTGTCAATAAAGAAAACATTATTATTTGTCTATCCTTAACAATATTTATTAAAAACTATATGAAATACTCAGAAATGAATTATAGAAAACAATAAAAATTAAAGTACCTGTAGCTCCTAAAGGCACAAAAATCGTAGTTAAGTGTCTATAACAAAACTGTGCAATGATTTATTTTGAATACGTTTGAATCTTGGAAGAAAATTACAAAATTATGATTTTGTCCATACAAAAAATAATTCATATTTTTTTTTCTCTGTATATAAGGCATATTTGAAAAAAAACAACATCTTTAAAAGTAACTTGTAATTGCATCAGATGCTACAAAAAAAATCAGCCTCATCCGCTGACAAAAAAAATTAAAGTGGCTGTAGCTCTAAAAGGCGCAAAAATCGCAGTTGAGTGTCTACGACAAAAATGTACGACAAGAGTCCCTCTATAAGCTGTGCTATGATTTATTTTGAATACGTTTGAATCTTTGATTAAAATGACAAAATTATGATTTCGTCCATACAAATTCTTTTAAATTATTTTTTATCTCTGTAGATACGGCATATTTGAAAAAAACTATATCTATAAAAGTGACTTGTAATTGCATCAGCTGTCTACAAAAAAAAAACAGCCTGATCCGTTGACCTTCGATCCGAAAATTCTTAATGTCCCATTTATTTTACTTTGGGACCAGTGTGCGGCGGTGCGGCGCCTGACCGGTGTCGCTCCGGTGTTCTACATATAAAAACGGATGGTATGGCACACGGCGCGCCCGGTGCCACTCCGGCGCTGCACCGCACGCGCACCGGAATCGAGATGAGGCGGGGGGGACGCAGGGAGCTCGAGTCCGTCGCTGCTACAGTACCGCAAAAACGTAGCGGTGCCTCTCTCACCGTGTGGCCGGGAGTCTGGTGAGACGGACACCGGAGCGGTGCCGCACCGCATCGTGTGGCATCACCGTAAGAAGCTTGACTTAGTGCAAATTGATACGTTTGGGTCATGCATACTATCAGAAGGTTGTGTTCACATCACGTCGCGTCGGCGCGGGGTCACCAATGTGGGGTATATTATGCGTGGAGCCCGCAAAGGAAGATCTTCCGACCGAGCGAGGTGCTATGCTCAGTCAGGCCGAAGCCCACATAATACATTTCAACTGTCGTATAATATAGTAACCGACGCGCTTAGAAAACTTCGATAGCGCGATGCAGGAATGTTAGGCTACTTGTGGGTACTGCCACACTATGATCACAATTTGATTTTATTACAGCATGAACTGAGTCTGTTAAGAATATTAAATAAATACTTCCCTAAGTAACGCATTTTCCTGTGTTGTTCCAATCAATCAATTCATATCACTGTGACCAAATGAAATAGGGAAAAACATGGTATTTATTTGAATAATATTATTGATATTTTGTTATTAATAAGATAATGACCGTTTTCACCAACAACACCTAAAATTTAGGTGTCCCTTAAGCCAATATAAGGGGCACCTAACTGTTGAATGACAACCCGGTAATGCTTAAGGCCGTGTTTCCACTGAAGCGGAGCGGGGCGGAGCTTAGCGGTGCCGAATTGACCAATCACCATGCTCGAAATCTTCACTGTCATTCCACTGGAATAGCATTATTGGTCAATTCAGGCACCACTAAGCTCCGCTCCGCTTCAGTGGAAACACTCCCTTAGTGATGTATATTAATTGTTTTTTTTTTTGTTTACGGGGTTGTCAATTCATCCCCTAAATTATAAAGGTCACCTAATGATTTGATGGATGAATTGCATAATAGGTTGTTTTATTTCAAATAAACGTCACCTAAGTGTTACGGGGTTGTCAATTCATCCCCAAAATTATAATGGTTTAGGTATCACTTAAACATTGGTGAAAACAAAACTTGCGTTAAGTGCCCCTTATATTGGCTTAAGGGACACCTAAATTTTAGGTGCTGTTGGTGAAAACGGGCATAAGTTCTTTTGAAAATTATTAGGTTACTCCTCTGTTAGTAATATTATGGTAGATCCAAAGAATACCTTGTAACAAAATATCTTCTTAGACAATAATTAAATACTAAGGAATAAGGATTAAAAAGAAAATAGTAAGAGGATGGTTTGTTTAGTTAAAAAAAAAATGCTACTGTCTATAAAAAGTGTTTACACGCTGACTTCCCTGCAATAAGCAATGTCAAAACTATTGAGATAATATTATGATATGTTATCAGTACCAATTGATAAGTGTGATAATGTTCATAACTGTTTACAAATTGTTTTGACAAGCAAGACAAGGACATTCAATCTAGTTGTGGTTTCATTCAAATAGGAACCATTTAATATTGCATCTTTTTTTTTACTTCTACAGAATAATTTTTTAAGATATTCAAATAAAAGTAATGCTCTATATTATTCCCTGAATATGACAAAGCCATGAGTTTTTTTTGGCAGTATATAATACTAGCTGTTGCCCGTGACTTCGTCCGCGTAGCTTCGTCCGCGTGGACTTCAGTTTATAGAGCGCGATGTCAACAAAATTGGTGTCAAAAGCTTTTATAAAAAAAACCCTGGTACCCCTTAAATCAAAACACCCAAAAACAGCTGTGCAGTGTGCACATAATATTTAATTATTTAAATTAAACTTTATTTATGCCAAATTTTAAAGCTTATGTAGCCCCCCAATTACACAACTTTACCCATAAACTATTTATCATTGATAGGTTTAAGGTTACATCACTGCATTGATGAAGTACTGAGTTATTTAATAACATACAATAGAAATAACAATCGAAAAAATCGAAACTCGAATGTAAGATGATAACACCTCTTATAGAAAGATGTTTGAGCAAGCGTCAGCGCGATGTAGGAGACGCACGGCGCCATCTATTATGAATTTTTGGAAGTAACTTAATTTGAACAAATTTACGCATTTTCACCCCATTACAACCCCTTTGTTCAGTTAAAAAGCCTATGTCCTTTCTCAGGCTTTAAGCTATCTGTGTACAAAATTTAATTACAATCGGTTCAGTAGTTTTGGTGTGAAAGCGAGATAGACAGACAGACAGAGATACTTTCGCATTTATAATATTAGTATAGATAGCGGGCTTCAAGCCACGATAAAAAAAATACTTTTTTAAGGAGAAAATAGACCTCTACAACTCAATATTTGCATGTGTCTATGAAAGAACTTCCTTTCTATGAGAGTACTTACTTAAATCTTGAAATGATCTTTTATATTTTAACTATTCCAAAACTCCCAATATTGCACTTACATCATAAATCTATTTTCTTCTTTGAAAAATGTCATTTCTTACATGCCCTTCTGGCTTGTTATAGCCCGCAATATATTTGTCATCTTATCTGACTACTTTTCTATTCTCATGTACACAAAACCTTTTTCTACCTTCTAATGCTAGGTACTCACATACGGTTTTGCTCGATAGTTTTACTCCGAATCGAAGGAAATGACATATTTGACATATTTAATTCCATCGAGCCGGCTCAAAGCGAGCCTTCGAGCTGTCAGTTTTGCGGTCCACACGGTGGTTATTGCTCGATTTGGAGTAAAACTATCGAGCAAAACCGTATGTCAGTACTTAGCATTACACCTTATAAAATAGCTGATGCTAAACAGACATAGTAATACTTTGATCGTGGGAATCGCAGACACAATAGATTTTCAGTTGTTATGCGGCAGCCGGGTGCCACTTGGGGAGTGATGGGTTAGAATTATCACATAAGATCACATTTCTCTTACCGACAATAATAGTTCCAGCTTGGGCCTGGCCCAGCAATGTCTCCTTGTACTTCCTCAGCGATTCATCCTCCTGGTCTGCCGCTAGGATCTCCTCAATCGTCTTCTCTGGGGGAGGTTTGTACAGGGATTTGATTTCTTCCTCCTCGGTCTCTTCCTCGGGAGTGTGAGCAACCTCGGGATCTCCGGACATTGCTGGGGGTAAATATAAACTGTAGATATGGTAATTCATAAAAATATAAACTTTTTGCCATTACTTTGGTTGACTCCTACCTCTAATTATGCTGATATTAGGGACTGATTAAAGAGGTTGTTTGAATAACATTTTAACAGCGAAAGCAGCACCATCCTAGGCTGGTAAACTAAGTTATATGATGATGTTAAGTTATGGTTAGATTTTATGTATTTATGTGGAATTTTCTGTATTGGATTCTGAGTAACCTCATTACTGACCAATAACAGAAGCTTTAAATGCATATTACTTTGACCATACAAGAAAACAATGTAGTATTAGCAATACTTAATCAATAATTCATATTACTGACAGAGAATGTTGTTCTGCTGGTTGTAGCTACAAGTAGAACTGCTTAAATGCAAAACCCTTTCATAAATGTATACTTCACAATTACCTACTAAGCCCGGTATCTTTGTTCTTATATAAAATCAATTTTATAGATGATTCATATCTTCAAAAAGGCATCAACAGAGGTTGAAGAGTTTGGTGGTAGAGTATTTTTAATAAGCCAGAATTAGAAATTAATTAAATGTGCACATAGAGTCATATTTAGAGCTGCGGTCTGCAATTAACGTACTTTATCTCGAGTCGAATGACACACGCCTCTCAAAAAGACTGCTATGCCGCAGAGGACATCATTATCGGCTTCGTCATTCTGCTATTATTATTACATTTAAGCAATAAATCTTACTACTTACCGAATATTTACAATACCAATAAACTTTTAATGAATTAATAAGATAAACTTTGTAAAAATTTTAACACTTTTACTGAAAAGATTTTAGAAACACAATTTTGTAAAAATCTATACATCAAAAATGACGGCTGAAAAGCTTCCGGTATGGCAGCGTTCGCAAATTGAAAAAAAAGTTTATACTTGTTTATGGTTTTTTGGTCCTTAAACTACGTTGATGCTTGCCGAGCCTCGGCAAGCCTCCACAAGCCGGAGCGTGAAAAGAGGTAAAATGGCTTGGCTTGCGTGAGCTTGCGGACGCTTGTAGACGATCGGGAGTAGTGTCGGTTTTTGGACAGAGATCAAAGGGCATTTGCGGCAAACGTTTGCGACGTGTTCACACGTTGGCGCGCGCTTAGTAGCCGCTGTGATCTCGCGACGAACGCACGTCATGCACAAAATGAGTAGGTAGCTGGTCGAACGAAGAGAGTTTATCGTTTTTGGAATATTACCAAACCGAAACGTGTATCTGGAACCCCAGGGATGTTAACCATAAAGATATAAAGTTCATTTGTTTATTAATTTATTTTAACCGACTTCAAAAAAGGAGGTTAGCAATTCGACCCGTATGTATATCATATTTCCAGAATAGCCCAATTTCCGTATATGTTAGTATTTATCAGCGTCTGAACAAATGTGCCAAATTTCAAAAGTTTATGTATGTATGCATGTATGTTTTTATGTTTGTGTTCGCATATCTCCGGAACTACAAGTCCGATTTGAGTTTCTTTTTTATTAAACTAGGTATTGTTTAACTTAGGGAACATTGCAAGTTTCATCAAATTCGGTTCAGTAGTTTTTGAGATAGGGAATTAATTTAACTCTCAATTACGTACAATTTTGAGTTCGTTTAGAATGCGAAGTTTTATCTTTTTAAAATAGAATACTATAATGTGACGATACTTTTGGTTATAAGAGCATTAAAAATAATAGGAAACCAAACGTAATAGCCGACACAAGTTCGGTGTCCGCCATGCTTGGATGTACGTAATACACTGACGCATTCACGAGCGTGAAAACGACTTCCAAATGCAAAGCGAGATTTGTGGAGGCTTGTGCTTTGTGGAGGCTTGCCGAGGCTCGGCAAGCATCAAAACGTAGCATTAAAGTATCTGATACACGGTCGTCAACGGCGGTTGTCAACAGCAAAAACGAGTGGGTTTGCGCGTTGCCAGCCACACTATTGTCAACGTGTCGTCAACCACAGTGTTGAATAGATTTTGCGTGAATAGGACGTCTATAAGCTCGCAATATCTGTGCTCGCAACTCACACACAACCTCACGGCGCCCTGTACCCACAGAACAATAAAAACAGTAGAAATGACATACCACGATTTGTTTACCAGAACCACTGTCACCAAACTCACACAAACAAACAGAGAATAGGCCGTTGCGCTACTAACAAACAAATGTTTTGATTGGACGCGTAATTCTAAACCCAAATAAGCCTAAATTTATTAAAACTGAAAACAAAAACACACCTTCAGCGCTCTATAATAGAGTTTGCTATGCAATAAACAAAACAGACACTTAATACATTTCGTATTCGAGCATCAGTTTATTGTGCATTTACAAAAAAGTTTAGCTATTTCACACTAGATGGCAGTATTAAAGGGGCAAACAAAAATTATGCTTTATTTCTTAGGTCATAAGATTGTTTTTGGTTTGAATTTTTCTACATATCATGCATTTACTAAAAAAATAAAAAAATAATAAATTATAAGGGCAAACAATTTTCATCAAATGTTTACTTCAAAATTATGCTTTATTTCTCAGGTAATAAGATTGCTATTGACGGTGACCGGTATTGCTAACAAATGACTCGACTGATGTCGAGTTTGCGTAAGTCACTGACCTCCATTAAAGTACTTAGCGAGCTTGCGTTACAACTTACAACGCAAGCTAGTGACACGCGTGCCCCGCCCACTTTGGTAAGTGGGCGGGGCACGCGTGTCAGAAATGGTTTTCTACTGTTTTTATTGTTCTGTGGGTACACACTACTTAGGTACACATATTTTTTCTCCAAGAATGTTAAACACTCTTAATAATCGTAATACCAAAGTACGTCACTGGATCGCCCAGCGGAAATAGAGTCTTTGTACGAGTCGCATTTTATTTTATAGTTATTTTATTACTTGTAGACTAAGATAAAATATTATTCATAATATTATTGGGATTGGGGCTTTTAAAATAAAAAATGTAAGCCCCAAAGGCAGGGCAAGTCTTAATACAGGTCGAAAAGATCTGTAACTACTTCTCGTTCCTTAATAATTTCTCTCGCCAATCTGCGAACGTTGTCGTCGCATGCGTCTGCCTGCTATGGCTGCTGCATCGTGACTGTCGTACGCGAGGTTGTTAAACAAGCGGCTAGACGGTTGCCAACAAGTTGCCAACCGACGCTTCCGACTGTGGTTGCCAACGCAGGCCTCGCTACCAAGGGCGTTTAAAGGTCAAACCAAATTTGGTATCAAACAACAATCTACACGGTTGTAAACTTCAGTTGACGACCGCCGTTGACGACCGTGTATCAGATACTTCACTGTTCAGTTAAAAAGGTCCATTCACTATCCTGCATAAGCCGGCGGACTGCACGGCGGACTGCAATGCAGGATAGTGAATGGACCCTTTTACCGATAGTTGTCTACCCATACGCCATCTAGTTTCTAAAATGGAAACTGTTTGACAATCAAATTAAAAAAATAAGAAAATGCCTCATTCACAAAGGCCTATGCTCAATCATCAATGTCAATATTTTAAAAAATTACACTCATTATGACATTTGTGACAACTGACAAGTGACAAGTTAAAAATAATGTTTTTATTTAGACTTTTGGTTTTGACTTTTGGTCTATTTTATTTTCGTAGCGTAATTTATCACACTTTATTACGACTAAAGTGTAAAATAGAAAAGTTTTACTATAAAATATTTAATGTATAATATTATATTTCAAACGTACCTCGCAACGCTATCGGTAAGCATTACAGTTTTGTTTTATAAACTTGAACATTGATATAATATTTTGTTTGCTCTAATATTCTTTGGTTAAAATTTAACAAGGAGGATAGATACCTGATACAAGTAAATCATATATGCAATCTGAAAAAATTGTATTTGATTGTATAACGCAAAATTACTATCCGAAATTCTTATTTTTAGAAATCGAGGTTAACTTCAAGTAACAGTCGTCTATGGAGCATTACGAGACAATATTGCAGTAATACTGATGAAGTAAATCTTGAAAAGGAAAAGGAAATCGAGAGGATAACAAAAAATGTAAGTTTCAAAATTTTATCAACATTTTTTTTTATTTTAATTGGAAAGGTTATGTCCGCTAGAAAGATGGTTAGGTTAATTTTTGTTTATTTTAAGGCCTCTCTGGATGAGCCACCTACTGCCTGCTGTAGGTCTGGCTGTGCAAACTGTGTGTTCATAGTTTGGGCAGAAGCTTTGGCATCAAAAATGCAAGATGCCGGGCCGGAAATTGCAGAGAAGATAATGAAAATGGTTGATGACCCATCCATGAGAGCTTACCTTGAGCTAGAGCTGAGGGTAAGAGGCTTAAAAAAAAAAACTTGATAATGTATCATTACAAAAACTGATGCATAGATCACAGGTAGATAGTAGACCTACATTATTGGGTAAGATTAAGGTCTGTATTCACTTTGATTAGTGATAAGTGCAGGTGATTAGTAATCAGGAGAAAGCAAGTGTGGACAGCGACTGATTAGTGCTAGTTCTTTATTTTCTCCTAATCACTAATCACCTGCACTCGCAAGTGAATACAGGCCCTTGTGTCAAATCAATTATGTTACTGGAGACCTTTCAACTGGGCTTGACATAACAAATAATCTAGTCAAGATTGTGTAGGTCTGCCATACATAATTTGTAGAGTTTGTCATAGAATTATAACCTTTAGAAAAGGCATTCCCATATAATCGTCAGCACGAAAATGTGTCACCCTCGAAATGAGTGAGCTCACTCATCTAAGAGCAGTGTGCCATAGGAGGCGGTGACAGTCGGTCGTGTTTAATGCATTGATTACGTAAAATATGTATTGAAAGCGTAAAATGAGTGAAAGAGAAAGTAGTATATATGCTATTACTGGAAAAGGACGACAATATTTTCTCGACACACATTTTGCATGCAAAAACATTGCTACAGTTTTGATGGCGTATGCCATATCCAAGTATTGACTTCGTTGGAGTTTGTAAAGTAAATGTAAAAATTGTAATTATTGTTGTAGTCTGTAAGCATAGTTTGTAAAATAGTTTTATTGCAGGTAATTAGAGTAAATTGGATTTGTCAAATGAAAGATTATCATAATTTATTTAAAAAATGATATATTAACAAACAACAGTCATAACATTCATTAATTGAATTATTTGTATATAGTTAAATGTAAATTTTAGTTTACCATAATACTGATTTTCTTATACGATTATAGGTACCATTATGAATGATACAGCTCAAATATACCTACAGTTATAACAAATATATTTTATTTGCTAAAGCCCTGCTTAAACAAAATGGACCCCTTAGTTTTAATGTGAGCAAAACATTTGTGAAATAAATTGTTGTAGCCTTAAAAACTTGAAACTCAAATTAGCAATCAACTTAATAATACAAAAGTGCTATGCAGACTTAACAAAATATTAACCAAAATATATTGCTAAGTATTTAAAAATTTTACAAATAATATAAGTACTTTAAATAAAATAATATGTCACTATCAATCAGTCTGAATGTTACTGGGGTTTTTATTTTCAAATCGAAACATTTTTTAAAGTGACATGTCTTTTTCTTATATTCTATTAAATTCTAATTTTGCAGTTTGCCTATTTTCAAATTTTATGAGTTAAAAATCTGTTAGCATTATAATCTTTTCTTTTTTATAAGCTAATTTAAAAGCCAGCTAGCCAGTAAGCTTGGCTTAGCGCTACAATAAATTATACTTACTTATAATAAAGACTTTTAATAATTTTGTTGTCGTACGTCTTTAATATATTACTTACTTATATTAATTTTGATTAAAATATAGACTACATTAGACACCTAAATATAGACGGACATTATTATATAATAATAACTTATTTAATTAGCACACCAACACCAATTTCAATTAATTGTCATATTCATTAAAACTTTTAATATTTGAAATTGACAGCAATTATGTTTTAATATGTAAGTAATTTATATATTATTAATTATATCTATCAGACCATCAATTATCCTTACATGCAATAATAAGACTAACTACAATGATATCATTGAAAGTGTTTAAGGCTGCCTTCACACTAGCGTTTGTCCAGCGTAGGCGTTCGATGAACGTATGCGCAGCGGTAGCGGCGTGTGCGTCGCGTTGTCGTAACGTTTCCTCTGCAGAATTAATTAAACGCTCCGCTAGCGCGGCACAGTAGATACACAATTTCTTCAGGAACAATCAGTACGCGGCGCTAGCTCAGCGTACTGATTGTTCCAGTTCCAGTTCCAGTAGAGAAGCGGCGACAACGCAACGCACGCGCCGCGTTGCCGCGGCGTCTGCGCTGCGCCTACGTTCATCGAACGCCTACGCTAGACAAACGTTAGTGTGAAGGCAGCCTTAGATACTAAAATGTTAACAACATAATAAATCGGACAATAATTCATAGTTCGTTTCAAAGTTAGGTTGTCGTATATTTCACGCAATGCGCACAGGTACAACAATAACGTCATATTTTAGTTTATTAACAGCAATGGAAAATTGGACTTGGCTATTAAATATTATAATTTATAAGCATTTTATGTTAACGCCAACTGTTCCATTGTGCAAAGGGACCTTATTCCTAACTGATAAGGTCGAAAGCAAAGGCATCCATAAACAAGGATGCTGATCGATCCAGTCTAATAGTAGAGGAGGGGAAGAGGGGATTCCGGGAGTAGCTCGAGCGTGTCAGATTAAGCTTGTATAGGCTTCCGACATGTGTCTAGTTATCATGGTATAGAAATCAGATTTCTCACGTGGTGGGTTAAAACAATTTTTTTTTGAGTATTGAAATGTCATCCGATCTGTCAGATTAAGATAGGGGATGTTTAGTGTACCCCAAGGAAGCTTCCATAAAAAGCACTGACGATTCAAAGGTTAGGTAAGCCTGTAGGGACATTTTAAAAAATAAAAATATAAAGCTTCATATTTTCCTAACTAAGCTTCGCAGATATTTTATTTTGCACTAAACTAAATGATTTAGTCCTTGTTGTCTAAAATATAATAATAACTGACCGAAATAAGCAATTTTCTGAATATATTTTCTTTTTCAAAACTTTAAAATGGCCGCAGTTTCTGAACCCACCGCTAAAATAAAAAACGCTCTTATTATTTTTTTATCACTTTTACCTAATGTAAAAAACCTACTAGGTCTCCATGACGCTCGAGTGACTACAAAATTAGCACCTTCCCCTCCCCTACTATAACTGGTCATATGCCGACCTGACCAGGGGCCGTACCACGAAACCGTTTTGAGACTCAAACAATCGTACGAGAATGCCGCGTCCTACTCTAACAAACGAGAAATTGTTAGAGCAGGACGCAGCATTCTTGTACGATTGTTTGAGTCTCAAAATGGTTTCGTAGTAGGCCTACAGACTCGTACACACACATGGGAAATGGGAATACACAAAACAAGTCCGGTTGAGTTAGCCTGCAATCAGTCCGACCGGATCAATGGGCCTCCCCGTATACTGTATGCCACGTGGGGCCTTAATACCACATCTGATGGCGACCAACAGGAAATGACTAGTTAGTTAGACCTTATCCGACAAGTATACCTATAATGACTAGTTAGAACTTAGACTAGTATCTGAGCAAAATACAGCATAATAATATGTTTCACAATATTTCATACTTAAGGGCTAAGGCCCTACATTTCCAGAAACGGACGATTTTCAAGATTTTAAAGTGACAGGAGACATAAAAATATAGTAATTTAAATTCTGAAAAAAATATATGTGTTAGTTAAGGATCTAACACAGTGGAGTTCATATTACATTACACAATATCATGAACTTCACTCGATAGAAAAAAATCCCAAAGTTACCCCTTTTTTTCACAAAATTGCCATATTATGTCCAAATTATTTGGAATTTTCAGAAAATTTTTGCACTGAGCGAAAGACAAAGAATATATCTAGGGAACTGTGTTTTTTTGACTCGATTGAATTATGTATAAAATAACGACGATCAAAAAACTATAAAATTGCATGAGCGCCTGAGCGCGACTGAAAGCCTTTGCGCCTGCAGTTTTATAGTTTTTTGATCGTCGTTATTTTATAGTTTTATACATAATTCAATCGAGTCAAAAAAACACAGTTCCCTAGATATATTCTTTGTCTTTCGTTCAAAAAATTCCAAATAATTTGGACATAGTATGGCAATTTCGTGAAAAGAAGGGGTAACTTTGGGATTTTTTTTTCTATCGAGTGAAGTTCATGATAATATTGTGTAATGGAATATGAACTCCACTGTGTTAGATCCTTAACTAACACATATATTTTTTTCAGAATTTAAATTACTATATTTTTGTCTCCTGTCACTTTAAAATCTTGAAAATCTTCCGTTTCTGGAAATACATTACTACATACTTAATTAAGATTATTATAATCGTAATCTAAACAATACAGTCGTTTCATAGCGTCCAATATCCTAGCTCGCTTCGTCACATCGTCGTACTCACAGTCAGACACCCTGGTGTATCCTTTGAGCAGACACTTCACACTCCACGCGGTGTCCCTAAAGCTCAGGTTGGATCCTGTACTTCGTGGCATGAAACACCTCGATAGGTTAGCGTCAGTCCTCGCAGAAGGTGACCGTGGGGGCTGAGTGGTGGTCCCGGGGGGGCACGAAGCAGGCGCAGGCTGGGGGTCCGGGGGACGACAGTGCAGACCCTGGGCCCAAGGAGCCTCCACAGGACAGACGCGCACGGTCTCTGATGTTGAGAATGGAACGGCTCATATTCCATTGCGAGTTATTGTCTGTCTCTGGATCTTGGTCCAGACCGAGTTCTGGAAATATAATTATTAATCCTTCGAAGGTCTTATCGATATTATAAGTTCAAGGTGAAATCGTTAAATGAGCCACAATATATTATGCGTTTACCCGACAATAACACTGGTAAAAAACGAAAATACTAAACACTGACTAAATTTTAGACTGAATCCGTGATTTAATTTTTATTAGTGTATATTATTGACGAGAAAATATGAAACTTACTATATCTGAACATGGAATTTTTCCTCCTCTCGTGATCTTCACCCACAAGCCACCAAGTCTTCATTTCTCCTTTACCCTGGACAATCAAAAAACGAGTAAGATATTTTGTATCCAACTTAAAACACACCTATTTTGAATTAGAGAAAAGAAGGCAGTTATGATGCGAGGGTCTTTGCATGTATCCTCTACAATTCAGAGGTTCCCAAAGGGCCCTACACCGCCCCCCTTCAGACCTTCAGCGCCCACAAGAGGGCGCTATCGCCCACTTTGGGAAAGGCTGCTCCAGTGGCGGGGCAAGACCTAAATTTTATGTGGGCAAGATATAAATTATCTTGCGTTGCGAGGCCCCCTGATGGATGACGCTAAAGAACGGATTTGTTGAGAGAAATAATTTTTTGATACCTACTCAAAGTTTTATTTTTAAAACTTTTTATTTATGAATATTTGAGTATCACAACTCGTAAAACCTTTAAAAAAACCTCATGGTCCAAGGGGCGCGAGGCCCCTTAGACCGCGAGGCCGTGGGCGGTCGTCCACACCGCCCACGCCTTGCGCCGCCTCTGGGCTGCTCTACATACTAACTACTTAGAAGTAATATATTTGGTTCGTTCCATTAATTACTAATCACAGTAGGAAGATGTTTGTTGTCTTTTTATTTCCACAAACCTTAATATTAATAATGCCCCGATCCTTGAAGTGGTATCCGCCATGCTGCTTCAACAGGTGGTACGTGTCGTTGCTGATGTGTATCCTCTGTGGCTCCCCGGTGGACTCCATGCGCGCGGCGGTGTTGACAGTGTCACCGAAGAGGCAGTAGCGAGGCATCTTCATGCCAACCACGCCGGCAGCGCATTGACCGCTATGGATTCCTGTGGATGGAAAGGGTTTTAAAGAGATTTAAGAGGGAGAAAAGTATAACTTACGAGGTGTCTTGACAGGGCTAGTTATAGTATCTGAAAACCTCTATTCCCTAACGAATTAAACTAACACGAGGAATAAGGTTTGCGTGTGTACGAAATCCCTTGGCAGTTGGCGATTAGGTGTGGGAATGAGTCTAGTCTTTTAAAAGCTGGTGCCAATACCGAACGTTGTACAGAACTTCGTCTGGGCGAATATTTATATGTCACGCCGTAAATTACTCCCGTATTTAAACTATCCTATGCAATACTCTTTTGGAACTCAATATAATATAAGAAATATTAGGTATCTCTTTCAATTTCCAACACTCTATCCATCAAAATCAGTTCAGCGGTTTCAGCGTGAAGATGAAACAGACAGACACACTTTTGATATTAGTATGGATTAGATGATCCTACCTATCCTTATATGCAGTCTAGCGGCCGGCATATGCCGCATGCGGATCTTGGGGACTGATTCCAACACGTGGAGCGCGAGTGACGCCACTTCGGCAGCATGGCGCGCGCACCGCTCCGGCAGACCGCCTACCACCATGTACGCGTCGCCTATGGTTTCCACCTGAAATACAGCACCAATGAAGTCAAGGGATGGCTGGGTTTTGGTAAAATTAGATCCCTTACTAAGATACTGTTTTGTATATCTTGATCAAGAGGTCAAATATGAAATACCGTTTACGTATCGTTGAGTTAAATCCAAGAGGGCAATGCAATGTTTGTGATCGTAAAAAAATGGTGCAAGCTGGTATGCGTTTTGTATTCAACACATTGTTATTATGACGGTAGCGGTTAGCCTATAGGACTAGAATAGAGAAATACTTTAGGAGTCCAACACAGCTCGCTATTCTCTATCTTTTTTATTTAGACTTTACATTTTGATGATGTAATCTAATATTAAGTATCTCAGTTCTATTTCTAGTAGTTTGGGGTCTTACCTTATAAACGTTGTAAAATGATATGATAGAATCGCAGCAAGTGTACAAATCATTCAGTATTTCCACCACCTGAAAGAAAAGATAAAATAATTGGCGAATTACATTACAAAACGTGAATTAGGTTTGAGGTTTGGAAAAGGCTATGTATGTAGTAGGCTAGGTACAATAGAAAGTAAGTACCTTCATCAAGGTTTTAGGTCTGCGTTAGGTTGCACTATCAAAATCCCTCCTAGCAACGCTACTAGTGGCGAAGGCTGGTTCTTTAAAAATACGAAGCTTGTGTAATAGGTTCCCTGCCTCTTCTTTGATAGAAGTTTTGTTAGAATATCTATCTTGAAAACGTTCGGCCTTCAAAGTGTAAGAACGGAGAAAAGGCAACAGGCTACGTTTCCACCAGAGATGTGTTGCGAGGAATGTGTTTTTGAGAACCAATAGAATCGCTGCATTGACTTGACGTTGCAGTGACCTCGCTCAGCGCGGTGATCCTATTGGATCTTATAAGAACACATCCCTCGCAACACATCTCTGGTGGAAACGCAGCCTTATGAAGCTATAAGAGCCCCACTCCACTGCTTTCTCGGGGTCTTCTTCGGCTTACCTGCATAGGAGAGTTAGTAGCGGCCAGCTTGGTAAAGCCAACGATGTCGCTGAAGTATATGGTGACGCAGTCGAAACTCTCGGCCTTGACTGGCTCCCCGCGTTTCAGCGCTTCGGCTACGGTGCTGGAAAGAGATAGTAGGTAAAACAGTACTTACAGGGCCTGATTTATATTTTTATGAGTTGGTACTTATATGCCACTTTATGTCACCCCTATGTACGCACTTTGCCGCAATCCTAGAACGCTATAGGACGCTGCCGCCCATAGGCCATGGGCCCATACTGCCTATACAGAAATCCAGAACAGCCTATGACTGATAGTGAGTTGGTAGATATGTTGGTGGTCTTTGTCTAAGAAGAATAAAATTGACGGAGTAAAGTACAAATATATAATACTTCAGGCGTCTATAGAGTTAGCTGTGAAACTTTTGACTTCTAAGTTTGTATGAGAGCCAACATCATGAGTTTGACCACACCATATTCAAAAAAAGTAACTCCTTTAGCGCTGCTACCTTCACAGATGAACTCTGTTTTATTATAAGGGACTCTGTTTTATATATCACACCCTAAAGTAAATCACTTTTTCTCACCTCCGGGCGGAAAACGTCAACTTTCTTCCCGCTGCGCTTACCGATGTTGCCGTTTTCCGCCTCCGTCGATAAGAAAAATTGTATACGCACCATGGGCAGTAAATAAGAAAGCCTCAGATCACATGTTTGTTGACCTCGGCTTCGCCTCGGCTAGCAATAATTACATGTGATCTGAGACATTTCTTATTTTCCTGCCCTAGGTGCGTAATGTAGGTACTATGTTTTACTTTATGGTACGTTTAAGATTTATATTCTAAGAAATCATACATAATATATGTAAATATAATTTCCTAGAATAAATTTACCTAGACAGTAACACTATAGGACTTAACAAACTTTTTTGTGTTTAAATACGTCTAGTCTTGTCAGTGGCGGGGCAAGACCTAAATTTTATGTGGGCAAGATATATCTTGCGAGGCCCCCTAAAATATATTTTGCGAGGCCCTCTGATGGACGACGCTAAATGACGGATTTGTTGAGAGAAATAACTTTCTTATACTCAAAGTTTTATTTATAAAACATTTTATTTATGAATATTGGAGTATCACAACTCGTAAAACCTTAAAAAACCTTGTGGTCCAAGGGGCGCGAGGCCCCTTAGACCGCGAGGCCGTGGGCGGTCGCCCACACCGCCCACGCCTTGCGCCGCCTCTGAGTCTTGTTTTACAACTCTACAAAACTTGTTGTAAAATCTGTTATCTAAATGTTTGTATGTTAATTCAAAGTCTGGCAAGTTTTCACATCACACTGGCTTCAATCAAATCTAACTAGGAGGTTACAATTTATTATTCCACCGAAATAATATGAAAACACTCACGAATAGATAAACCTTTTATTTAGGGTCAGTTCACATTACCACATGAAGCACCAATGCAATGCATTTTTAAATGAGCCATTAAAAACTGTTTTACTACACAAAAAGATACACATTGAATTGACAGTCGAAAACTTTCGCCGAATCACTACACCGCGCCGCCACAATAATATAAATAAAATAAAAGTAAAAATAAAGTAAAAATAAAAAAGTCAAAATAAAATTAAAATAAATAAAAGTTTCGGGACCATATTCGGTTCCATTCAGAGTCTAAAAATACGAATACTTAAATTAATGTACGAAAATGGAACAGGAATATTGAATACCTACCTACTGCCGGTTAAAAATATAATATCTAAGGTAAGTATTTAAAAATACAATTATGTCGCAAAAAGTTAGGAAGTCGTCGAAATTAACGGAATTTATTTAGGAATACATCTGGGTATGGCAAATAGAATTAAGTGATGCTTTGATCATAACTGCGTTTTGCGAACAGAAAATATACGCAGAAATAGGTCGCGAGATCACTTTAAACGTCCGCACACATTATGACGAAGCCAGCGGGGCGGGCCGCTTCAAATTATACAGGGTGTAACAAAATGTGATAATACTTTAGGGTGTGTATGGGTACTATACAGAGTTAGCTGTGAAAGTAGCAGCGCTGAAATAGTTACTTTTTTCACCTTTGTATGGACTATGGAAAAAATCATAATGCGCGGGCGCTTGCCCGTACAAATCACAAAAAAATTTTGTTCTTTCAGCACTGCTACTTTCACAGCGAAGGAACACATACACACCCTAAAGTATTATTATCACATCTTAGTTTAGTTGCATCCTGTGATGTGAATCTATGACCATTGGTCATTGGCCAAGTGCGCAAATAGGTCATAAATAAAATACTATTTACGGAAAATATAAATAGTGGAGGCATTGAAGGTTTTCACCTCCGATTTCGTTGAACCTCCATCGATTTTCATGAAAATTGGTGAGTAGATGGGGGATACCCTAAGAAACAAAAGTGACATAGTGCCAACTTGCGCTTTTGCCCTGGGGGTGGATGCCAACCCTTCTCGGGGGGGGGGGGTTTAAAATAAAAATAACCCCAGGAATCAATGACACACAAATTCTAAGCAAAATTTTTGATATAAAGTTTTTTGAATAAATCAATACTTTCGGAGTTATCAAAGATCAAAGATCATGTTTTTGCATGAGAAAAATATATGTATTAAAGCGGTTTTTCGTAATTAAATAAGAAACTATAGGTTTTAACGAAAAATGTGTAACTATCAAAATTAAAGCTAATAAAAAAACAAACTAAATTCTACCCTGAAATACCTTCCTATATTCATTCAAAGTGAGCTATAGGTGATTGTATATATATTTTCTTTCGGCGAGTACCTAAGTCTAAGCATTCAAACTTAAATAACGGTAAATCGATGCATTTTATGACATGTACTTCCTAAAACCTTTTAAATTGCTTAAAAGTACCTTTCTAATAAGTATTTTAAAAATTTAATAGCATCAAAATTGAACAAGTTATAATAAAAATAAGATGACCCTTACAATTTTTTTTGGAAAAATCGAAAAATAAAACGTTGACCATTTCTACAATAATTCAAAATGGTTATCCCCAAAGGATTTTCTTTATTTTAGCATAAGTAATGACCTCAAAAATTTTTTCTTGGTTTAGAATGCTTAGTTTTGAAAAAAAGAATGATTGAGTAAAATCGAAATTATTCAAATTTTCGTAAATATCATTTTGTTTTGAACATAACTTCAAAAATATTGAACTTTCGTAAAAATTGTAAGGAACGAAATTTGTCTCCATTTTTTACGAAATCTTTTGATTTTCTTTTGATTTTTATAAGATGAAAAATAACAAAGATAGAGACGTTTAAAGCCTAACTTTTACCGCGAGAATCATGAAACCGGGACCTTTTAACCCTATTTTTTTTAAACCAAGGGCTTCAAAAAGTATTTTTCAAGTTGATCTTAAAGCTCTTTAAATTACCTTTAAGATGGTCCATAAATGAACCCGATAACTTAAAAATTATTATTCAGAGTATTGGGTAGTTAACAGGGGTGAAAAAATTTCGCAAAAAAAAAACATAATAAGAAATTAATAAGTACTTACTTACTAAGTAAATAAACTGAGAAAATTGGGTTCAAAAACTTAAATCTAATAAGTTTTTGAACCAATTTTTTGCCGTTATTCCGCAATAAAAGACTGAAATATAAAAAGTCCCTAAAAGTACTTACCCCTTGTAAGTACTTTTAGGGGTTTATATTTCAGTCTTATCCAAAAATTATATCATAAATACTAAACAAACTCTTTATGTAATGTAAATATACGATTTTAAAGCAAAGAAATACAAAAAATGTTTTCTTCACGATTAAAGGGATGGTTGCTAAAAGGATTGAAAAATTAATTATAATATAATCATAAATCATGAATATAACATTAAAAACATTTATTTTATCAAATTAAACACAATTAGTTAAGCCAGAATGGTTAAATCTGCATTTTTTCTATTTTCAACAAAAGGGGTGAATTTCACCCCTAAAATAAAAAAAGGTGCGATACGAGGTATGTCACATTTAAAGTAGAGGGCTTAACGTACTTAATCCCAAATTTTCATCCAAATCGATGGAGGTTCAACGAAATCGGAGGTTGCACCTGATTTTTGCCTTCATTTATACTGTACTAAAAGGTATGTTTCTGACGATATTTTCTTGGAAATGCTTTGTAAAGTTAAAGCCATCCTAGGTCTTAACTTTCTAAGCCTCTTGTGCGTAGGCATTACTGTGAGCTTTAGCTGAGATAAATTTAGAAATTTAATATCCGCTTCTCCCTTTGTGTTATTTAAAAAGAAAACAAAATATTGAATAAAATAAAATGATATAAAAAATACAAACATAGAACAAAATACCAAGTATAAAAAAGCTATTTATAACATACCTTAATACATAAATAAAAATAGAATAAACCAAACGTTGGTATAGGGAGTATTACGCAAAGTTCGCGGCAGAGGGCGCTACTGGCACATACAGTAAACAATCAGACATGTTGCACACGTCATATCAGAATATTCACAGAAACGTTGTCAGACCTCTTTTTAGGGTTCCGTAAAGAGGGTAAAAACAGGCCCTTATTACTGAGACTTCAATATGTCTGTCCGTCTGTCCGTCTGTCTCCAGGCTGTAACTCAAGAACCGCTATAGCTAGACTTCTGAAATTTTCACAGATTGTGTATTTCTGTTGCTGCTATAACAAAAAATACTAAAAACGCAATAAAATTAATATTTAAGGGGAGCTCCCATACAACAAACGTGATTTTTTTAGATTTTTTCGCTCATAATCAATAATGGTAACAGCTAAGTCATCTGAAATTTTTACAAAATCCTTGATTATATTTGTACTTTAATAATTATTAATAATAAAATTTTAATTAAGTAAATATTTAAGGGGGGCTCCCATACAAGAAGCACGATTTTTTGCCTACTTTCGCTCTATACCGGTACGGAACCCTTCGTGCGCGAGTCCGAGTCGCACTTGGCCGATTTTTATTGTTTTCTGTCTACGCTGGTGCTGCCTCTAGCCAAAGACTTCTATTTAAACTGAGGTTTAAACCTCAGTTTAAATATTTATATTTAAACTGAGGTTTAAACCTCAGTTTAAATATTTATATTTAAACTGAGGTTTAAACCTCAGTTTAAATAGAAGTCTTTGCCTCTAGCTTTAAATCCATAAATATAAAAAGTGCCCCGCCGTGTAAAAGCAAAGCATAACGAAAAAAAAAAAACTTAAAAAAGAAATTAGAATGATACGACAGTATATTATAAGTCTATGGAATGAAAAGACATGGCTGTATGGGCTTTGTTCCCTTTGCCTGTCCTGAATGGGACGAATCAAACCAAAAAAGTCTATGGAATGATATTTATGTAGGTACTTACGAGTAGTTACTTATATTTGTTTTGATGGAAAACTAACATGAGCTCTACAAATAACCCTGTTCTCTAATAAACTGCAATACTGCAGTTGTTCGTGACAGTTTGATACAGCAATATATCATTATTGTCTCCATATTGTGGAAAACCCAGCGTTTTCTCTAAACAATTTCAATCGGTAATATTGACATTCAATTTACTTGCGATTCCAAATCAATCTTATAGAATCCTAATCGAATTGAAATTGAGATTTATTCAAGTTCAAGATGAAATTGTGCCAGTCTGGTGCTATGCAGGTTCTAAATAATTTACTTGTCGTTCTAAAAATATCGTGCAGGATGAAACATAGCAAAGTGAACGTTTTGAGTCAAAAGCGGGACATAGTAAAAAAACGTATGAAATCAAAAGTTTTCGAATTTTTATCATCTTATTTGACTTAAATTAATTACGTTTACGTGACAATAAATACCCAAAAAATCCACCCCTCTATCTCCCGCACTGTTAACTTCATTATGCACCTTTCTTTCTCAGCTGTCAGCACGCTGCACGTGTTCGTGTTATCCCAGTAAAGCTATAGCTAAAAAGCTAGCTAGCTGTAAAGTCGGTTTAGTGACGATAGTTGAACGTGACAACGTGCCTCTTTGTCGCTCGTTCCGCGCTCTCGCTTGCACTTCAAGTCTTAAATGGAACGCCCCAGAGCGAGGTAACGCCACATGAGTCATGTTTTTTCGTGCGTGCAGCCGGCTCCATCGAATTATAAGACGTCACGTCAAAACTCATTTCCCCGACTGTACATTTCTGCTTAGCACAATTTTCCCCGACTGTATATTTCTGCTAAACAACTCATTTCCCCGACTCTACATTTCTGCTTAGCAAAATTTTCCCCGACTGTACATTTCTGCTAAACAACTCATTTCCCCGACTGTACATTTCTGCTAAACAACTCATTTCCCCGACTGTACATTTCTGTTAAACAACTCATTTCTCCGACTGTTCATTTCTGCTAAACAACTCATTTCCCCGACTGTACATTTCTGCTTAGCACAATTTTCCCCGACTGTACATTTCTGCTAAACAACTCATTTCCCCGACTGTACATTTCTGCTTAGCACAATTTTCCCCGACTGTACATTTCTGCCTAGCACAATTTTCCCCGACTGTACATTTCTGCTAAACAACTCATTTCCCCGACTGTACATTTCTGCTTTGCAGAATTTTCCCCGACTGTACATTTCTGCTAAACAACTCATTTCCCCGACTGTACATTTCTGCTTAGCACAATTTTCCCCGACTGTACATTTCTGCTAAACAACTCAAATGGAACGCCTCAGAGCGAGGTAACGCCGCATATTGCGTCATGTTTTTTCGTGCGCGCAGCCCTGAGCCCATATCGAATTATAAGACGTTGTCACGTCAACAAAAGTTTGCTCTTTCAGCGCTGCTGCTTTCACTCTGAACTCTATAATACATACAAGGGACACGTACACACCCTAAACTGTAAAGTATTATCACTTAGTTTTGTGACACCCTGTATACTCAATAGTATAATAATAATAAAGTCTCCATTTGCACCCATAGAAAAATACAAAGTAAGACAAAAACAAATTATTGGAAGAGCGAAAATTGGCGGTCTTACCGCTTCGAGCGGTTTTTCCTGACAACCATATAAAAGATATAAAAAGAAACGAAAAATATACCGTGGCAGCATCCGGTTAAGCAGGTCATCTGTCGTCCTCTTCTCCTGCAGCAGCTGTTCTGTCCTCGCCGCGACCAGTGCCTCCAGGTTGGAGGCGTACTTCTCCATCATGGCCAGCATGTTGTCGAATATGTTCGTTTTCCTGTGGGAAAATTATAAGATGATCGTAATTGACACAATATAGATATTATTATTACAATTACTAGCCGTTTGTGTCCCCTTTTTACTTCCACACGTCTCTACAGTGTGTAACAAAAAGAAGTGGCAATACTTTAGGGTGTGTACGTGTTCCTTGTGGAGAGTCTGAAAGACGATTTTTTTTCTCACTTTTGTATGGGAAAGGGCCCAGCGTCACGAGTTTCCCCATACAAAAGTGAAAAAAAAATTGGTCTTTCAGCGCTGCTACTTTCACAGTAAACAACAAGGAACACGTACACACCCTAAAGTATTATCACTTATTTTTGTTACACCCTGTATATTTTGCTGTGTTTGGCCAATATAGATTTAATTAGAATTTAGAACTATTTACGGCTGCACTCAGATACATTAAATGATTACGTAACTAAACATGTAATGAAGAAATTGACAGGAAATATGTATATTATGGAGTTTATGTCAAAATCAGCATTAGATTAAAGTTAAATAATCGTTAAAATATTCGAGTGCGGCAGATAGGCGTGTCTCTCAAATGAAAATAGCTTAAAACAGTAACAAGTTTTTCGCGTGTACATCATAACAATGATACTGCAATATTTCGCTACCTTTAGTCACAATACGAGTAGACATAACTACCAGTAGTTCGACTGCAAAGAAATGGACAGGTTTCAATATCTGTCAAATTCGTCGGGTTTCACTAGGATAAGTTAAAGGCTGGCGCGCTGGCTGGTATAATTTATTTTTAAAAATAAGATTTTGAAATTGAATTCTGACAGTTTTCTTTGCATGTGCCAAAATATAAACAACAACTAAATTTGTAGGTAACGACCCTAGCGACGACTTTTGTCATAATACGTCAAACATATTTTTTTTTACATCAGTTCTAAGTCGGCATACTCTATCATTCTGTCTACTCTGCTTTAGTTATCTAAAATCATGACTTTGCGTTCGCAGATTTGGGCGGTTTAAATATGTGTGTAATATTACGAATATGAAAGTGTGTCCGTCTGTCTGTTAACTCATCACGTTTAAATAGCTGAACTGTTATAAGTACCTAGATGAAATTTGATGCTAAAAAAAGATAAATTTTGAAAAAGATTTAGCAGAAATGAAATTACGCGTGACGTTTTAATTACCATAAGTTGAGTTTTTATAATTAAAATAATTAGTTAAGACTACCCACGTAATCTGAAATTACGCCGCGTTCAGATTTGAGCAGTTTTACTAATAATTTGTTCTTTATATAATATTTCTATTGTGTTTTTTGTTTGAACAATGTAAACACGACTTCCCTTTTATCCAGGCTTTACCTTTTACGTCTTAATGGAACTTTTAGGTACTGAAAAGCTCAAAAAAATATTGATGGAATTACTCGCAATAAAATATTATAATTTACTAGATGATGCCCGCAACTCCGTTGCGCCAAAACTCGTTTATCGCGCGGGAACCGTACATTTTTCCGGGACAAAAAGTATCCTTTGTCCTTTCCCGGGACTCAAAGTATCTCCATGCCAAGTTTCAGCGAAATCGGTTCAGGGGTTTGGGCGTGAAGATGTAACAGACAGACAGACAGACAGACACACTTTCGCTTTTATAATATTAGTATGGACTAGTATGGATAGGGCAGTTTGTGCCATAAAATATTTTGAACTAGATGAAGCTTGCTTTGCGCCGATATTCGTTTACATAGGCTGCTATTTATGTATCCGGAACTGGCCACTTACAAGAACAATATTTAAAAAGTAATTACAACATTTGAAAATAGAACTCTTTGGTTGAAGAATACATTTTGTTTCATGTGACTGTCAATTATTTTTCCATTGTGGCGTCATTTTGAAAATTGCGTGTCTTCATTTGCCATGGATTTAACGCGTGAACATTTTCGTGCAATGATTTACTACGATTTTCGGCGTGGGCTAAATCAACAACAGTGCTTTATTCAACTCACCGCAACTTTTGGAGATGAAGCACCATCAAAAACCACTGTTTATCACTGGTACAGTGAGTTTAATCGTGGGCGGTCTATGCTCACGGATGAAAATAAAGAAGGTCGCCCAAAAACAGCTGTTGTCCCACAAAATATAGATGCTGTGCGGGAACTAATAATGCGTGATCGTCATGTTACATATCGCGAGATAGAAGCTTCCCTTAGGCATAAGTATGACGAGCATACATAAGATATTACACGAACATTTGGCTGTAAAAAAAATATGTTCGCGTTGGATTCCGCACAACTTGACAATCGATCAAAAACGGGCTCGTGTCGATTGGTGCAAAAAAATGATAAAAAAATACAACCGTGGTACGTCAAAAGCCGTTTATAATATCTACACAGGTGATGAATCTTGGATCTATGCATATGACCCCGAAACTAAACAACAGTCAACGGTGTGGGTGTTCCAAGATGAGCCGAAACCAACAAAAGTTACTCGTGCAAAAAGTACTTTGAAGCAAATGGTCGCCTGTTTTTTTGGAATTAATGGACATGTGGCTACAGTGCTATTAGAGAATCGTAAAACGGTTAATTCTGAATGGTATACGACCATTTGTTTACCAGAAGTCTTTGAAGAAATAAGAAAGGACAACCGACAACGCAGAATCATATTACATCACGACAATGCTAGCTGTCACACCTCAGCTGAAACAACTCAGTTTTTGGAGGGTCAAAAGATCGAATTGACTGGTCATCCGCCTTACAGCCCTGATTTGGCACCTAACGATTTCTTTTTATTTCCATACGCGAAGAACAAATTACGTGGTCAACGTTTTTCGAGCCGCGAAGAGGCTGTTGATGCGTTCAAAATGCACGTTTTGGAGATACCTCAATCAGAATGGAAAAAGTGCTATGAAAATTGGTTCCAGTGTATGCAAAAGTGTGTCGATCATCGCGGCGAATATTTTGAAAAGCAATAAAACCATATTAAATGATATATGTTTGTTTCTTTTTTTAATTCCGGATACATAAATAGCAGCCCTCGTACATAGCGGAAAACCCTTAATTTTTCCGCACCAAAAACAGCTATCCTATGTCTTTTCTCATCTCTCCAAATACCTCTACACCAAGTTATATCTAAGGCTCTACTCACACTGGCGCGGAGTCGAAGCGACGCGAAGTATCATAAATTTTTTCGTCTACAGCAGGGGCTCCCAAACTTATTTTGTCTACTGCCTACTTTGAAGAAATATTATGTTATAGCGCCCCCCTTGTTATAATTTAAAATGCATCCAGATGAAATAAATAACCCCCCCAGCCTCTACATACGCCCCTATTTTTTTCTGGGTCCCACAGCGCCCCCCTTTAGACCTTCAGCAACTTTAGGAAAGGCTGGTCTACAGCAAATTCATATCTATTGTTCTATTATTTAAATATATTTTTTTTTTGCTATGAAAATTATATTATTATGAAAGGGTGCGTCGATTATTATTGTATGTATGGAAGCGTCGCGTCGCTTTGGCTACTGCGCCAATGTGATTTCGGTTCAGCCGTTTAAATGTGAAGAAGTAAGGGCTGGTTTACACGTATTAAGTTGATAAGTAGTTAACTAAATTTTAACTTAGTTTTAAGTTATTTATTGCATGTAAACACAAAATTTAGTAGCAAGTAGCAAGTTAAAATTTAGTTAAGTACTAAACAAGGAAATTAGAATTTTGACTATTTTCTATTAAGTTGGCAGGCGGGGCTTGTCACTTGACACATTTCGGGCAGGCACTTCAAATTAAGTTAAAATTTAGTTACTACTTATCTACATACGTGTAGGTAAACCAGCCATAACGGACAACAACAATTTTGCGTTCTTATTTTTAGATCATCCTATCTAGTATAAAGTATCTACTTACATGCCAGCGTGCATGTCCTTCAGTCGTATCCTGACGAGTCGGACGTCGGGTCGCCTATCTGGCCTCTCGCTCCAGCACGACTTGATGACAGAGATGACAGACGGTCGCGCGGCTAACCCCCCAAGCGGTGGACGGAAGAGCACACCGCCTATAGGTTGTCTCACTCTTCCGATAATTTCTGCCAAAATAAACAGTGTGTCATTGCATTCGTCACTTTTGATGGCGAAGTTAGATATTAAAATGGTATGGTAATTGGTAAACGCGTCGCAAGCGCCATGACATATTATGCGTTACGTCAAATCCCATATTATGTTCTTAACAACTAATTTTGTTTGTTTTTAATGATGCATTTTCATGACCTATTCAACCATATACTTATGTTGGCGCTGAGCAAAAACAACGTGAAGTTAGCGAGCATGAAACTAGTACCACTCAAAGTGCGACCAACTTCACTCCAGTGCAAAGTGTTCACTTGTGCAGTGCTCTAGACTTCTAGTGGTCTTAAGTATTTAGTGAACTGATGCTCAGTGTTTTACATATAAAATTAAATACCGTACTATAAGTGCTAATTTGGAAAAAACCAATTAACTAATGAAAGTACTTTGTGAATAATAAACTAAGTGATTGGTGTGATTTGGTGTTTTATTTACACTTATATCACCAACGTGAAGAGAGTTTAATTGCCTTGATAGACACACAAAATAAAACTCTTTGAAATTTTCTCACTAACATAAAAATGTAGAAAAATATTTTACTTCTTTCATCTTAAATCAACAAGAAAGTTAATGCAAAAGATCTAGCCTTTTTTCGTGAATTGTGTTTTTATAAGGCTTCCATAATTCGGCTTTATAACTTTTGAGGTTACGATAATATTGGAAAATGATCTACAAGTTTGTTTTATTACAGTAAAAGTCACGCCGACCTGACCGAATTCGTGCATATAATAATAATAGCTCCCACACCGGTTTCGGTGACGGTGGCCGGTTTCATTGAAACCAGGCCAGCTACGCAGGAGTAATTTTATAGTGCCCAAGTGTGTGCGCAGTACACAAGAGCACTCTCTATTCCTTTACTCTCATAACCCAGTGGGACGGAAGACCGACACGACCGGCGAGAGATCAGGCGCAGGACCGACTTTTTACATGCCCATCCGACGCATGGATCATCTTACTTGTCAGACAATCAGGTGATCAGCCTGCATTGTCCTAACCAAACTTGGAAATAACATAATATGTTTCCAACGCGGGAATCGAACCCACGATCTCCGACTTCCGAGTCAAGAGCCGCGCTCGGCGCTCTATACCACTAGACCACGGAGGCGTCGTGCATATCTACACACAGAAATGAGCAGTTAACGGCCTTATGTATTTTATGTTTTCTGTAGTAATAATGCACATAAATTATTATTTATATTCAATTATAAATGCATTTGAGTATTATGTGAACATTTTAGGTGCTTGTTGCCAATTGCTTTCATTGATAGCAAGAAATGGCAAAAAAATCATGTTGTATGGGAGCCCCCCTTAAATATTTTATTCATTTTGTATTTATTTTGATTTGTTGTTACTTATAGCGGCAACAGAAATTATTAATTTTCTATGAAATTTTCAACTCTCTTGAGTTACAGCCTGGAGACAGACAGACAAACGAACAGACATCGAAGACTTAGTTATAGGGTCCCGTTTTTACCCTTTGGGTACGGAACCTTAACCGTTCATCTGTCACGAACTGTCAAACCATTTTCGAAATTTTTTCAATTTAGTTCTAATTACTCTCATTAAACTGTAAGTATTTAAAGAAATTACCATGAAAGCTTAAATATAATTTTTATATAATTAGAATTTTTAATAAATAAGCTATTAATGGCGCAAATACACATAGTTTTACATTTGAAACAAAATACTAGGTAAATGTGGTAATTAATATCAAGTCGAAAGATTCACATTTGAAATGAAAATTAATAGTTTTCATTGGGTTACTGGCATTCGGGTCAGGAGCATGATATAAACACAGTAGGAAGGATTAGACGCGGCTTAATAAGATATCTCTTTGTGTATTTTTAAACGAATTTCTATTTATAAAGCCAGTAAGGATTAAAAATAATTAGTTCTATGGATCGTTTTTCGTAATTATTTAACTAACGAGCAATCACCTGTTCAATTATTCTTTATTTTTATCCTTAGTTTAATCAAATGAACCTAAACATTGAATGGATGATATTTTCCACGAAAGCGTTTTTAAAGTGAATTTAAAAATATTTTTGAAGAAAGATAAGCTAATCTCATATCACGGTTAAAAGACCTACATGATTCTTCACTTTACAAAGTACAGTCAACTAAATAAATATATTCCGATGGTTATCATATTCGGTGGTTTCTGATGAAGGGCGTCGCCAAGGGGGGCAGGGCGGTGGGCAGTTGCCCCCCTAGAGATCAAACGTAGCTAGCCGCAAAGCGACCAAGGTTTTAAGGCCGTGTAAGCAATTGACTTCCATATCCATAATTTGCAAAATAATATAAGAGGGGGGGGGGGGTCTTAGTCATAATCTGGGGACGCCCTTGTCTCTAATCATTAGTGCCTAAATGATTTAAGAGCCTAAATGATGCCATGGACAGTCACGCATACGCACGTCGCACTCACAGACACGTTAAACTTAAACACCCCTTCTTTGTCGGGGGTTAAAATTGTGATATTTCACAGTGACTTTAAGGGCGCATTCAGACGTGCGCGTTTTCTGCGCGGGCAGATTAAGCGTGTGTCGCGTGTTTTCCCAAACGCTATGAAGCAATTTGATGTTCTATGATAAATTACATAAAGCTTAGTTTCACACATTTCCACAAACCGCACGTCTGAACGCGCCCCAACGCCGCGGCCGGTTAGTCAATTTTTGAATCCATTACACCAAAAATCGTTCTTACCTGCATTAGTCAGATTAGTATCTCCCCATGGACCGTTCCTGCCCAGGATCTCGTAGAGTATGATCCCGAAAGAGTACACGTCGCCCTTCTGCGAGCCGCGCGATGGCGGGTTCAACTCCCTCAGCAGCTCCGGCGCCCTCCACAGCATTTTGTTCTCCATGCGGAGTGCGTCCTCCGTGTCTACACACCCACCTGGCAATGTGGCATCTTTGTAAAAACAATTGATTTTTTATAGCATCGATACTAATAATAATAACTCCCACACCGGTTTCAGTGACGGTGGCCGGTTTCATTGAAACCAGGCCTGCAGTTACGCAGGAGTAATTTTATAGTGCCCAAGTGTGTGCGCAGTACACAAGAGCACTCTCTATTCCTTACTATTATTATTTATTACCCAGTGGGACCGAAGACCGACACGACTGGCGAGAGATCAGGCGCAGGACCGAGTTTTTATATGCCCATCCGACGCATGGATCATCTTACTTGTCAGACAATCACGTGATCAGCCTGTATTGTCCTAACCAAACTTGGAAATAATATGTTTCCAACGCGGGAATCGAACCTACGACCTCGACTGGACCACGGAGGCGTCTAGCATCGATACTAAATAGTTATGTATTTTAGTTTCATGCCTAGAAATGCCTTTTGACTAAAGCCTAAATTTAATAAAATCTGCATCTTAATTTTTGGACAACTATTAGCCTTCCCGGCTCTCAGTTCGATTTCGAAAAAGTTTCCGTACGATCATAGCATGCGATGAAAATTGCACCCAAGTCCCAAACACATCGCACTTTCTTGTTCTACTTGCTAAACCACATCTGCAGTCGTTGCGGTTACGATTATGCTTCAATAAAATAAGGCGTCTTATAGCAAAAAAGAACCTTTTGAAACTGACCGATAAGTACTTCTACTTGACTAATTTTTAGATCGATTATTTTCTTTGTCGTATGCTGTAACCACAATAGACATAACTACCAGTAGTTCGACTGCAAAGAAATGGACAGGTTTCAATATCTGTCAAATTCGTCGGGTTTCACTAGGATAAGTTAAAGGCTGGCGCGCTGGCTGGTATAATTTATTTTTAAAAATAGGATTTTGAAATTTAATTCTGACAGTTTTCTTTGCATGTGCCAAAATATAAACAACAACTAAATTAGTAGGTAACGACCCTAGCGACGACTTTTGTCATAATACGTCAAACATAATTTTTTTTACATCAGTTCTAAGTCGGCATACTCTATCATTCTGTCTACTCTTCTGTAACTATCTATATAATGACATATATAATGACACGACGATTTTGTGGCGTCTGACTGTACATATACATGTAAGCGATAACGCTGTAATCCCCTTTATGTCACCCTAGTTCTCTGATCCTGTTATATAGAGAGGTCAGAGGGTAAACTTTTGTATTAGGACTAAATAAACAGAGGAATAACTAAGTTTGTAAATAATTGTAATACTTATACTCATTGGCCATTGGTACAGAAAATATATTAAATGTGATTTCAAAACAGCCATACATATTTTATTTGAAAACATAAATACAGTTAATAATAATAATAATATAATAATAATATCTATGGACGCTTCACACCACGTCAGTCTGGCCCCGTGCTAAGTACCTAAAGGACTTGTGTTACAGGTACCAGACAACGGAAATATATTTAATACTTTTATACTATACATATATTTAAGATTTTTATTATATAATACACATATTTAATACACATCCAGACCCGGGAACATTGAAAACTTTTTTGTTCCGTCGGCGGGATTCGAACCCGCGACCCCCGGCTTGAGCTACCAACGCGCTCACCACTGAGCCACAGAGGTCGTCAGTTGCATTAACAATGCGAAGGTGGCGGTAGTTTTTAGAAGTCACGGTAGCTACGCATGAGCTATTTCATGGTGCGCAATTCACAACCAAACGTATGACTTACGAATTAATTCACTGTCAAAGTAGCAGCGCTGAAAGAGCAATTTTTTTTTATTTGTATGGGCGCCATGATTTTTTCCATACAAAAGTAAAAAAAAATACTCATTCAGCGCTGCTACTTTCACAGTGAAATCTGTATAAGGGACCCATATACACACGCTAAAGTATTATCACTTAATTTTGTTACACCCTGTATTACACACTCTGAAACATAGTACTAACCATGTTCTAGTACAAAGCAATCAAAACTTACTCTTCAGCGTGTGTAGCCCGTAGTCCGTAATTTGTAACACCCATCGTCGGTCCACCAGGCAGTTGCTCGAAGTGAGATTCCCGTGGGAAATCAGCGCGGAGTCATGGAGGTAGGTTAGCCCTCGGAGCAGATCAGCAACCAGGCTAGCAACGAACATGTCGTCTAGGTGGAGGTCTCGGTCTGCCAGTACAGTTGCGAGCGAACCGCGAGAGCAGTAGGCGGTTAGGACACACGCGACGCCAGTTTCGACGCAGACGCCCACGAATGGAGTCAGGTTTTCGTGACGTAGCGCGCGTATCTGAAAACAAATAGGTTAGGGCCGGGACACAAAAACACGGCACGACGTCGTACGACGTCGTACGGCGCCGTGTCGTGGGAATCCGCGACGCGCGTCGTAAAAAACCACGACACGGCGCCGTACGGCGTCGTACGACGTCGTACGACGTCGCGTCGTAGAAACTCACGTAGAAATTCACGATGAGTTTCTACGACGCGACGTCGTACGACGCCGTACGGCGCCGTGTCGTGGTTTTTTACGACGCGCGTCGTGGATTCCCACGACACGGCGCCGTACGACATCGTGCCGTGTTTTTGTGTCCCGGCCCTTACGCCATTTGGAAGAATTTAGCTGTTGTTGGTAAAGAAATTATTAGTCTCTTGTTATGTAGTCTAAGAGCGAGCGTTGCTTCGATGCAATGCATTGTCGCTGCGGTGACGCTTCGAGTTTCGACGTTTGGGTCAATTCAGACCGCAACGCGACGCCTAGATTCATTTCGTTTGTACTGAATTGATAGACTTCAATTGTGTGAGATGTCATGAAGTCTGTCAATTTAATACAAAATTGGAAATGCATCTCGTCGTGTTGCGTTACGTACATAAATCTTAATTCGTCGCGTCGTCAGATGTACTGTTTTGATGAGACGACGTTCAGGATATAAACTGGAAGAGCTGAGTGCCTGTCACCATCTTGTATGGTAATTGGTATACCGCGCGTCGCCGCGCCGCAACGCAGCGCAAATCAACAAAAAGCGGTGTGGCTTCACCTTCACACGTACGCTTCTAATTGCCCTCGTAATTAACACCTACAAAGGCCCAGAATTCAAAGCCTACATGCGAATGGTGTGCCAAATAAGGTGACTGATTGTATTCCTTAAAGTCGTCCATCAAAGCGATTAACGGGCTTTCGCCCGCGATTTATATTGCCTAATGACTTTAGGTAACTTTCCTGTTTTTCTAAGTTGTATCATAGACTAAGGAAAATATATGTCTGGTCTCTGGTTGTATACAGTACATGCCTAATGCGCGGTTTCTGAGGTTTTTTGACAGGAGTTTATCTTTTCTAGCGTTGTTGATTCTAAAGCAATAGTAAAAAGATAAACTCCGGTTAAAAAGTTAGAAACTGGGGATAAGTTGATATGGTAGGTACATGACTGCATCTTCTATGCATATTATAAAATAAAGTCGCTTTTTTCCCTCATGTCCCTTTATTCCCTTTAATCTTTAAAACTACGCAACGGATTTTGATGATTCTTTCAGTGTTAGATAGCCCATTTATCGAGGAAGGCTATAGGCTATACTTTATCACGCTAAGACTAATAGGAGCGAAGAAATAGAGGAAAATGTGGAAAAAACGGAAAATTATTTGAAAGGGCTAAATTGAACGCGCTAATCTCCGATCCGATTTGAAATTTCTTTCAGTGTTAGATAGCCCGTTTATTGAGGAAGGCTATAGGCTATATTAATTTATCACGCTAAGACTAATAGGAGAATGTGGAAAAAACGGGGGAAATTATTTGAAAGGGCTTATCTCCCGAACTACTGGAGCAATTTTTATGTTATTTGGCACAGATAAGAAGTAGACCATGTGAAGGATCATAGGCTATCGATTTTAATCATTTTTTCAGTGGCTATATATTTTATACCCGTGCGACGCCGGAGCGGGTCGCTAGTACTTATTAATATGTATTTTTTTTAATCTATTCAATTTTAAATGCGAAGATGACGTGCAAAATTCAGATGCCTCTAGTACACCGACGCTGCGAAACGCGAAACACTCGCCACACAGCAATTCGTTGTGCAGGCTGTAATAAAACTAAGTGATAATACTTTAGGGTGTGTACGTGTTCCTTGTAAAGAATTCACTGTGAAAGTAGCAGCGCTGAAAGACAAAAAAAATATTCATTTTTGTATGGACAAGGGCCCGAGCGTCACGAGTTTCCCATACAAAAGTGATTTTGTCTTTCAGCGCTGCTACTTTCACAGTGAACACTACAAGGAACACGTACACACCCTAAAGCATTATCACTTAGTTTTGTTACACCCTGTTTATGGCTCTATTCCGGTTTCGCAGATATTTCGCGTTTCGCAGCGTCGGTGTACAAGAGGCGTTACTTACACGCGCTTCTAAAGGTTAATTATTTGGCAAAGTACTTGTTTGATGTTTCGTTTATCGCGTGGGGACAGTATATTTTTTCCTAATAAAACATAATCCACGTCCTTTTCAGGAACTTAAAGTCTTCAGGTAAGGTCGGTTTAGTGGGACTCAAAGCCAACGTTTTCAATGGTTTAAACTGAATCAAAATCGATTACGCGGTTTAAGGTTAAAGAGATAAAATCTGTTAGGCAGTCAGACATATACACTTTTGCATACAAATATTCGGTGCCATCGAAATGAATGCAACAAGCAGTAACTACGGTACCGAAAGCGCGTTTTCTTAAAATTCAGATGCCTCTGTCCGTCTGTCTGTCTCCAGGCTGTATCTCAAGAACCACTATAGCTAGACTTCTGAGATTTTGACAGATTATATATTTCTGTTGCCGCTATAACAACAAATACTTACTAACAACAAATAAAATAAATATTTAAGGGGGCTCTCATACAAAATATTTTTGGCCTATTTTTCTTCTGTTTTACTCTATAACGGTACGGAACCCCTCGTGCGACAGTCCGACTCGCACTTGGCTGATAATTATTTTTACTGTCAACCAAGGAATAAACTAGCTATTATTTTACAATATAAGCTACTATAATTTAACTTGGATTTTATTACGAAACTTTTCTATACGTATTTATTTTACGTAGTCGCGATTTTAATTTAAAAGCTTTGAACGAGTAATGGACAATCCAACTTTTATTCGATCCTAGTTTAAAATGCAATCTAGCGGCAAAAGCAGTTTAATGTGGAGTTGATTAGAATTATCTACAGAGAACAGTTTGGTCACGTGACATGGAAATTGGACGCAGTTTCAACAACTTTCTGCATACGCTGCACTAGTTTTAGGCCGGCCGCATACGTATACGCATATGTGTGTTCGTTTTCCGTATTCAGCCATCCGAATGCATAGAATCAGTAGAAAATACACACGTACATTTTTCTCCGTATGGAACGAATTCTGCATGTACGTTTTCAAGTATAAGCCGGCGCGTTCGCGCGTGAAAAAAAATCGGCCAAGTGCGAGTCGGACTCGCGCACGAAGGGTTCCGTACCGGTCTATACCGGTCTATTTTTTGTCCACGTTCACTCTATAGTGAACGTAGACAAAAAATTGTGTTTTTTGTATGGGAGCCCCCCTTAAATATTTACTTTGTTTTAATTTTATTATTAATTATTAAAGTACAAGTATAATTAAGGGTTTTGTGAAAATTTCAAGTGCCTAACTGTTACCATTATTAATTTCGAGCAAAAAAGGCAAAAAAAATCACGTTTCTTGTATGGGAGCCCCCCTTAAATATTTACTTTATTTTATTTTTAGTATTTGTTGTTATAGCGACAACAGATATACACAATCTGTGAAAATTTCAGAAGTCTAGCTATAGCGGTTCTTGAGTTACAGCCTGGAGACAGACAGACGAACAGACAGACGGACAGACAGACGGACAGACAGACGGACAGACAGACGGACAGACAGACGGACAGACAGACGGACAGACAGACGGACAGACATCGAAGTCTCATGAATAGGGTCCCGTTTTCACCCTTTGGTTACGGAATCCTAAAAAACGAACGTTTGCGGTTTGCGTTAGTTTCACATATTTAAGGCCGTGTTTCCACCTGCAAGACACTTACTGTCGCGAGAAGTGTCTGACAGTCTGTCTGACAGCAGCTTGCAAGTATAAACCCCGTGGCATCTGTGTTTATTACTGGTCCCTCTGCGGCATTGGCTGCTCGCTTTTACTTGGTAATAATTATAACAACAAACAAAATGGCTTCATGCGCAAACCATATCAAATCTTATTCTTGCATAACATTGCTACAATAATAAATAAATCATTTTATATTTTGCCTTCTCGACAGTTAGTTAAGAGAGTAAGTATATTTTGAGGGTTTCAGAACCAGGACATAATTATATTCTGTCTAGACGTTGCATTTTCTATTCATGAATATTGATATTTCTAATAACTTTGCTACTTCTAGTGGCTTCGACGTCTGGAAATTATAAGCACTTCAGTGCAAAAATTTAATCTAATGATCTATACTATTTCACTAGAGGATCATTTGCTTATCGCGCGGCAACCGTACAAATTTTACCGGAATAAAAATTATCTTAAGTTCTTTACCGGAATTCAAAGTATCTCCATACCAAATTTCAGCAAAATCGGTTCAGCGGTTTGGCAGTGAAGAGGTAAGAGACAGACACACTTTCGTTTTTTTGAATTTTTTGCAAATATTCCGTTTTCTTTGGGTTTCACGCTATTTGTATTTATTATGAACTAGCGACCCGCCCCGGCTTGCACGGGTATATAATATATTACAGCCTATGTCGCTCACTGAAAAAATTATTAAAATCGATTCAGTAGTTTTGATTTAAGTATATTCATTACTACCCGTGGCCCGCATTGGTCGGTACCGCCGCAAAAGATACTTCCCGCAATTTTAGAATCTGTAATATCTTCTAAAATATTCAGTTCAATCATAATATGCTGCAAAGGGCCATATATATCTAATCTAATCTAATCAATAATGTATTTAAAGTATTTAATTGATTAAGGAATTATGCCGTATTTGGTTAAAATTGCTTCGAAAATTAGCCATTATTTGGAGTTAAATGACAAAGAGTGGGATATCCATAAGAGATAGACATATTATACCATCGCGAAGTTTTCTGTAGACCTTTTCATAGTGTACAATACTAATTAGTACATTATTTTTATAAGTCTCGTATACTCTGGTTCACAAGTGCCATTTTCTTCAAAACCTGATCTCTTACACCGAAAATTATGATTTTGGGCTCATTCGATTCGGAATACCATTTAGAACATTCTTTCAAAATTCCAAGAGGGGCTGAAAAAATAATACAAAAGTTATAAAAAATAAAGTAAAAAAATAAAAGGGTTTGGTTTTTTTTTAATATTTCAAAAACTATTTGAGATATCAAAAATTTGAAAAATAAGCGGCGAAAATAAGTTGCACATAGGGGAAAAAAAGGCGACTTTGTTTTATACTGTGTAGTGATATTGTAGAGAATTAAAGTCTCTACAACTTTTCTATTTAACATTTTTTTATACCTTGAGCTGTTTTCAAGATAGAGGGCGTAGAGCGCGCGGTCAGAGAATTACTTTTTATCCCGGAAAAATATACGGTTCCCGAGAAATAAAAGAGATTTGGCGCAACCGAGTTACAGGCATCATCTAGTATATTATAGATAAATACACTCCGAAAGACTTCAATAGCTTCATGTTGTTTTTAGATTTGGAACGTGTAAAATATTTTATGTTCGAGTGGGTATCAAAAGCAACAGAATACAATGTGTATTGTGTAGATGGTATTGTAAGATGTAAAGAAATATAAACACAACAACAACAACAACAACAACAACAACAAAACAAATGGTCTAGGGATATTTAAATTAAACCTAAATAACTAAAATTCTATTAACTTTTTGTTAAGACACCTACACATTAAAATAAACCTTGTTTAAGAGCCTATCTAATCTACAAATACAAATCTTTATTGTCTTAAATTAATTTACAATGTTTTTTAAAAAGTGGCAGTCCCCCAAACTAGGTGCAGCCTGTGCTATGGGGGAATTCTTACCGAATTACAATAAAAAGAGTGCGGCTAAAAAACAAACAAAATGAACAAAAATATTCTGGGAATTACTAATAATAATAATAATATATCTTATGATAAACTTTTAGATAAAGTTTAATTTAAAAAAAACTTAGAACTTAGTTTTGATGTTTCAAAAATTAAGTTAACATTGAAATTTTGTCTGAGTTTTTCCTCTTCTTTTAAGTTTTTTTAAATTAAACTTTATCTAAAAGTTTATTATCAGATTAGATAGGCTATTAAACAAGGTTTATTTTAATGTGTAGGTGTTGTAACAAAAAGTTAATAGAATTTTAGTTATTTAGGTTTAATTGAAATATCCCTAGAACATGTTGTTGTGTTTAATTCGAACATTTTTTTTTTGCTTTTAGCAAAATTTCACGGATTGACACATTATACCTATAGGTACGCGTAAGGGTCAATTCAGACCGCAACGTGACGCGTAGATGCTCTTCTAAATTTGTACTGAATTGACAGATTTCAATTGCGTGAGACGTCTTGCAACTCTGTCAAATCTATTAGTGCAGTTCCCAGGGCGTAAAAATCGTGCAAGCCTCCGATTTTTGCAATAGTGGATGAAAATTGAAAAAAAAAGGAATATGTAGCTGATAACATAAATAATAAAGTTTACCTATTGAAAAGTTGTGCTTTTGATTTTTAAATTATTCTCTTCCACTCCAAGTAAACTCATAAACTGTAAAATTTTGAAGAAAATTTGCATATTTATTTCTTTTAAATATATAGCAAAATATATATATATATATATATATATATATATATATATATATATATATATATATATATATATATATATATATATATATATATATATATATATATATATATATATATATATATATATATATATATATATATATATATATATATATATATATATATATATATATATATATATATATATATATATATATATATATATATATATATATATATATATATATATATCGTTCCTTATATTCCAAATCCGTTCCGTATCGTTGCTTATATTCCAAAGAAAGAAAATAAGTTGAAAAAATATATAATTTAGATTTAAAATTAATATTTTTGTATGTAGATGGGCATACCTCCAAATGTGCTTGTTGTGTGCCTCGCCAGGTAAATGGCGTTCCTATTTTTCTTTGGTTTTAAATAGGAAGTTTAAAATTACTTTTTAGGCTTAGCAAAGCCTTCTTTTTCTTAATGTGTATAACTTTTTAGCTCTTACTTTATTAAATTTTCTGAAAGTGTAGCACAAACTTTTCACGGATATTTCGAAGAAAATCTGTATTTTATTTCTTTTGGTTAGGTTTTTACAGAATAAAATTGATTTTTTTTTCACTAATTATATTTAATGCAACATACTTAAAGGAAAAAAATACAAATTAGATTAAGAACTGATATTTTTTGTATTCAGATAAGCATTTTCCGAACGTAGGTCGCAGCATGCGTCTTTAGTATGTACCTGAGATTTGTAGCACCCAATTTTTTTTCTGGCTTTATGTAGGAAGTTTAAATATATTTCAAAGACTAGAAAAAGTCTTTCATTTGTCGATGCATTTAATATTTTAGCTCTCACTTAAATAAATTCTCAACAAATATAGAAAAATATTTTCGGTCTATTTTACACATTTTTGGAGATATTTAAACGTTTTTAAGTACTTAAAAGTTATCATTTCTCTAAAAATTAAATACGCACAACAAGTAAGTTTAACACACTTTACGTTACAATCCTTAAATCCACCCAAACAATTTTATCTTGGTTACGACGAGCGTTAATCTCTAAAAACTTGGCAAAAACCTTATAGTTGTATTTAGCTTAGCAAAGCAAACTTTCTTTTTTAAAAATTGTGTATTTGGTTAATTTTCAACGTAAACAATCGGATAAGAGTCATTAAATAACAGGAACAAGAAAAAAATTTTTTTCTGGACCGGTTTTATATGGTGAAATATAAATTTTTAATTAAGTAACTAAAAAATTAAAAGCACAAAAAATTTTTTGGTAAACTTTGCAAGTTATAGTGTAAAAAAGAAAATGACACCTCAAAAACAAAAATCCATTCACTATTACAAATTTCGGAGGTTAAATCCTCTGGCGACTGCACTATATACAAATTTAGAAATGCATCTACGCGTCACGTTTTGGTCTGAATTGACCCTAAAAGTTTAGAGGATACCAAATTATATTTGGAAAAAAAGTCTCTCTATTATTTTTAATTTTCTGTAAACCGTCTTTTCTTTGGTTCATTATTATCTTTAATTTTTTCATCATTTATCAATTATTAATTATCATTCAATCAGTAGTTCAATCATGTAAGGACAAAATTTTTCGCGACCCATCAGGTTGAAAAACACTGATTTAAAGCATCACACTTCACACATAATTTAAAGGGAAGCGAAGAATCTCTCTAGCATGCACAATTGAAGTCATGAGTGGAAGAACCAGGTAAATAAAAGTAAAAAAAAAACCGGCCAAGTGCGAGTTGGACTCGCCCATGAAGGGTTCCGCAGCAGCAATAAGGTTTATTTTTATGAAATAAAAAGATTTTTGATTTATTTTTTATTTCAGTTGATTTAATGAAAATTAATTTAAGGTTTACCATTTATGACGTAAAAAAAAGAAGTACTTGCTGGATCTCGTTCAAACCAATTTTCGTTGGTAGTTTTATAGGAATGTATTTTTTAGACCTTATCATGCCCCTACTTTAGAAGTAAGAGTGGGGGGGGGGGGGGGGGGGGGGGGGGCGCACACATTTTACCAGAGTCTCTCTCGCAAACTATTCAGGTTAGAAAAAAATTGTATAAGAAACCTCAATATGATTTTTGAAGACCTATCCACACGCATAGGTTAGATGAAATTTTTTATTTATTTCAGTTGCACCTATGGGGACCCCTAAAATTTTTAATAATTTTTCCATTTTTGTATCAAAATCTTAATGCGGTTTACAGACTACAGCTACTTACAGAGTTTCAATTGTATAGCTCTTATAGTTTCGGAGAAAAGTGGCTGTGACATACGGACGGACAGACAGACAGACAGACAGACATGATGAAGATTCATATAGATATAAGGGTTCCGTTTTTTGCCATTTGGCTACGGAACCCTGAAAGTTGCCGTTTTTTCATAAATGGAGACTTTAGGCCTAGAAAATGGTTTGAAATTAAAAAAAACATGGATTTTATGTATAGCCAGATATATTAGCCAGATGATAAAATAGGTAAGTTACAAGGTTTATTAAATTTATAGGGGACAAAAATAGTTTTATAAAATTTTAGTTCTTGGGTTCATCCACTCACGTCTACAATAAAATTATAATAATATTGGTCCTTCAAATGATTACTCTATCACTCTCCAACTAACCTCTCTCTCTTAGGACTGCTGGAAGTTTCTTTTAGAGATAAGCAGTACTTACCTGTTGTGTCGTTTTTTCTTCTTAATATAATATTATGTTACTTTTTAATTGAAGACTTGAGTTGAAGAACACGATAACTAACATTTTTAACATGCGGAGATTTACTCAATTTTTCCCCTATAATTTGAACAAACCTTGTAACTTATCTGCTTCATCATCTGGCTAATTTATCTAGCTATTCATAAAAAGCACAGTTTTTTTTATTTCAAATATTATTTCCGGCCTCCATTTATGCAAAAAACGGGATTTTTTACGGTCACTTATCTTGTTCTTCCACTCACGTCTTCAATGATTGTTTTTGTGTGCAATAAGGTGTAAAAAAATAACCTGTTTGAGCTCCTTCCTCACCGCTCTGGTGACGTCGATGCTCTTCTTCTTCAGTCTCTTCACAGCAACGATGTTCCCGCGGTATGACGCTATGGTGGTATGCGCCCGTTTACGGTCCACCTCTTGAGGTACTCCTTCCTGGATATTACATATTATTATAATTCATCGAGATTATAACTCCATTATCAAAAGAGGGCGAGGAAATTCAGTTGACTCTGTAGCAGAACAATAAGTAGCGCCACATTAGAAAAAAGTGGAAAGGACGAAGAATGCCGGGGATAAGTAGGTCGGAAAATGGATGACAAATTGGAGGTGCATGCTGCGCGACGGGTGTAATAGTTTACCTTACCATTAATATACAATGTGTCCCGACACCGGTGTCCGATCCTTTGACGTTATGAAATATGGCATTTTTTTAATCGACGAAACGACTCTTATTTTTTTCTCTCTCTCACAGTTGCAAAATGGCGGCCATTTTATTTTTTAGTCGGGCTATTCTACTAATTTGGCCAATACATAAAAAAGGTCTCAATTGATAGCTGAACACGTAATGACGTAGACTACAATTGCACAGACATTATATTTTACTTTTTTAAGGGGCTTTTCTTCTATGAAAAATGCCATATTTCATATTAACACTACAGGATCAGACACCGGTGCTGGGACACATTGTATATTTAAATCATTAGTACAAATATTTTAGCTAGTAAGCATATTATTATTATGAGTCTTTACTTCGTTAGTAACAAGCACTATACCTATCAACAATTAATTGCGGATCACCACAGTGTAACGTAATTAATTTTATTCAAGCACAAGTTTAAACTAATCAGTGAGCTGAAGCAAGTCATAGATCTTTGAAGATAGTTCGATAGACTAATTTATTCGTAGACTGTAATTTCGTTATTAGTTTACGTCAGTTCCGAGAGAAGTCGTGGTTGGGAATAACCTAGGTGGTTAACTGTGACATTACCAACGATAAATATTTTATCAATTATTATTTTTAACAAAAAATTAAAACCGACTTCCAAGGTAAAAACAATAATAACATCCTTTTAATATGAACTAAAAAGTATTAAATAATTTTTCCTATTTAGTGCCTTTTTCCGAATTCGGCTAAACCTCAACTATTTCTGTACTCAAATCTTCATTATTTTGAAGTCGGTACCAGATAGCTGAATCTTCAGTTCTCTGACAGAATATTTGAAACTTTTGGAACTGGCACCGACTTCAAAATTATGAAGATTGAGTACAGAAATGGTTGAGGTTTAGCCGAATTCGGAAAAAGGCACTAGATAGGAAAAATTATTTAATAGTTTTAGTTCATATTAAAAGGATGTTATTATTGTTTTTACCTTCGAAGTCGGTTTTAATTTTTTGTTAAAAATAATAATTTCACTCTTTTTAGTTACCTAGTAGGTAAATCATCGCGTATATTCTACGCATCTTATTATAATTCGAAAACATTCGCGTTTATACTTCAGAAACTGTGTTTATTTACGTGTTCCACATGATTTATATTAATAAAACTAAATATGTACCAAAATTAAAACGGGAGACGCATCACGCAAGTCAACAATTTTATTATTAAATTTTGCCCGCGCGCTCCCCGAACTCTCTCGGAACTCTCGCGTCGCCATCTGGCGAAAAACTAAAGGTAGGTACCGCGGTGGCGGATGGACTTGCCTTCCCGAGGCAGTAGTTTACGGCAACGGAATTATAGGTGGCGCTACAAAGTACGAAGTATTTTTTTACTAATTTATCTAATATCTAATATATATCCATGGATGCTTCACACCACGTCAGTCTGGCCCAGTGCTAAGTACCTGAAGGACTTAATGTGTTACAGCCTACAGGTACCAGACAACGGGAATGTAATATTTCATACTTTTGTTGTTTTTAACTTGAATCATTTGTTTTGCAACAACATTATATTTTTATTAAAATCGCTATGAAAAGTACCAATATATTAAGGACATAACGTGATGATATAATTGTGGTGTTGTATCCATATACACTTATAAACAACCATGTGACATTGGTGACCCTGATGTGGTAATGATGATGATGATGATGATGATGACTATATTATGCAGATGATGATGATGAATATAATTTGCACAGTAGCATATGCTTTCAGTTCTTAAAACAGCGTCTAAACCCCCAAACTTGTATCTATAAGGAATCCGGAGTTCTCTTAGTATCTTCGGAACCATAATATACCTTGGTGCAAAATCTTGTGTTTTGGTAGCATATGCTTAGGATACTTCTCATGAAACCAAAATCACCATATGTTTCCATATAAATTTTGCGAAGTTCCTTCGATTACTCATAGATCCCATCATCAGGTCACCACTTTTGTGAACATAGTACCAAATTGGAGTGAAACCTAATACAACCAAACAAACATTTTGAAAATCGGTTCACAAACGGCGGAGTAATCGTTGAACATACACAAACAAAAAAAATAAAAAAAATCTCCACAGCCGAAAATATAACCTCCTCCTTTTTGGAAGTCGGTTAAAAATCTACTAAAAGCTTTCACGGGTATTCCCATTACCCAATCAATGGTGAATGGACGAACCACGTATTGTCACTTCTGTGTAGCCGGTATCGTCAGCGGTAACTAGCAATAATGCTTTTAAATAAGCTGGGGAACTTTGAAACTAATATTGGGACTTCGTTTATTCGTAACGCTAAGCTGAGAAAGATCTTACTGTACAATTTCTTTGCTGGTCCCGAGACTGTTAAGGCTTGTCTCTTGGTCCCTCCTGAGATCATATCTCTATAGACCGTATCCAGTGAACTTAAAACTACAGGAAGAGTAACTCCGTCAAAAAAAGTGCACCAAAAGGCTACAAAATGTGACCCGAATACATGTATACTTTATGCATGTGTTCGGTACACATTTTTCGTGTATATATACACGAGTGACATTCAACCAGGTTGACATGCTAATTATTGTCAACCTCATTTTACAATTTGTTTACTTACTTTTTACGTAGCTTTTTACAACATTTTCGTTGTTAAAATGCCTAAATGCCCTGTGAAATGGTGTAGAAGTCATACAGATACGACTTTTAATACAGGAATAACCTTTCAAGTTTCATCAGTAAGTGAATTTTTTAAAATTATGCTTAGGTAAAGTTCTTGTATTTTTTCCGACCCAAAAACATGCCCAAAAAGATGGTTTATTTAAATTGGATGCCAGGGTATTTGCGTAAAATTAAGCTGGTCTCTTTGTGTTTGTCTTATTAAGTTTACATGTTATTGTAAAAATGCAATAATCAAAAAATAATATAATTACAAAATTTTTACAAAGTCGCCATGGACAGTGTTATGCAAGATGTACTCGTAACAATTTAATCATAATTCATAAACGAGGGTCTGACTGACATCAGTATGGAGTATCTTATTTTTATAACGCCGTTCGTACTTCGTTTAGTAAGAAACGAACCGAATTGGATGCCGAGCCAGATTACTCGCTTATGTAGCATACACTTTAATAGTCATGATATATTTTGTATGAGTAATGACCGAAAATTAAAGAGATTACGAAAATCTGCATTTGCACCGTAAGTTTTTTATTTCAATTCTGTAATAATTTAGCACATAGATTTTTGTAATCTGAAAACGTCTTGTCTAGGTGCTCTGGATAGTTTTAAATTCGTCCGAGTCGTACAAGGTTTATTCAAAATTATTATATATTATTATTATCGATGACTTAAGGATCAGAGGAAAATGTTTGATTTTAAAATAATAATTACGTACTCCTTTCTTCGTGATAGTAGATATGTTTGGTGTATACAGCATAATGCCATCCGCTTTTGACAATTATTGTCCACGGCTTTGTTTCATAACTGTGACAGTGACAATAACCGCGCAGGCTGTCGTCCAGCCCGCAATATTATGATACGTTACCTGGGAAACGACCTTGGCGAGAATCTGAATTGTCATATTTTAAGTGTTCGAAAAGGAGCCAAATTTAAAACGGTTGAAGTATGGGAGTTACGATTCCTGTAGTTTTGTTATTCGTAGACCGTATCGATGTTTTTCTCTGGCACACATAGTACTACTGTTTGATCCTGGCGATACAGGAGTTGCAGGGCCTGGGAAATGTAGTGGGCAAAAACTACTAACCTTATCACTACCTCCAGTGATGAACGTCAAGTCCTTAGCCTCAATCCTCCATAGCACAGACGCCAGTTTCTGCTCGTATCTGTAATGCCTCGCAAGCAGTGCTGCGGCTAGGATAGCTGCTGCGGCGACGGCTGCCGCGGCGAATATCACCCATGGGTCGTGGGGTATGGAACACTTGTGGCCGTCGAAGCCGCACTCCGGCTCGGCTATGGGCGGCTTTCCTCCGATCCAGGCTATGCTGTGTCCTCCCACGAATTCCTGGTGAAACACGAGAGTCGTCACAAAAATATATTGTTTATGTAGGGTGAAGCCGATCAAATCCACCGGCTGATTACGTATCTTGCAACAGCAATGCAATAAACGTTTGACAGCGGGAGTTGTGGGATATCTGCTGCCACATACCTGTTGCATTACTGTCGCAAGATAGGTACGTCATCACCCTGCCGGTTAGGCTGATCGCAGGCTGATCTAAACGGAATTTCTCGTAAATGAGGACAGTAATATCTACTTCTCATAAAACATAAAGAAAAATTGACACTAATTCGTAAAAAAAAAGATGAAATTTTATTACTTGGCGACTGTTTCGCCAATTTAAATATTTCACTCGAAAAATTAACATTCGGAGTTTCAGATGCCGCCAAATTTGTACACAAAAATAAATCCTAAAGTGAAATTCGTGTTCTGTTTTAATAAAATTTTCTAAGCGTTGGGCTTTAAAACATTTTAGAATACCTACGTAACATTTTAGGTCACCGGTTGAGGCTGGAATTACAAATAGTTCTAGGAAAAGACAATAAGGCCTGGCATCCTTTTTACCCGACTGCCTTGTATCTCCAGAACCGCTAAACGGATTTTCACATTTGAGGTATCGTTAGATTTGCCTTATGGCCCAAGTGTTCTTAGATGGGTGACATTAAAAAAAAAAACAAAATGGCGGATGTTTGACGCCATATTGTGAGGTAAAAAAAATAAAAATTCTACCAAGTATATCAAGCACTGATTCTAAATATGTATATAACTTGCAGTTTTATTATTAAATGGAACGACAAATGATAAAAAAAAAAACAAAAACATAAATAGTAAATACAACAATTAAAAATCAACTGCAATTACTGAAACAAGATGAAAATTCAATGACAAAGTATTAAAAAAAACAATGATTAGGTACTTAAAACCAGAAACATAAATTGAAACAGTTACAAACCTATGTGCCTACGTATTGTAGGTAGGTATAAGGTACACTTAGAAATGTCAGCACCGTAGTTTTTCAATTTCATACTAGATTGATTGTCGAAATGGTTAGATGACTACAACTAAAAAGTCGCAAATAAAATAAATAAATTAAAAAATCAAAAAACCCGACTGAAAAAAAATGTTAACTAAAAAGAACGAAACAAGACCCAATTCTGCCGGAGGCATCGAATCCATGTTCTTTTTAGTTAACATTTTTTTGCAGTCGGGTTTTTTGGTTTTTTAATTAATTTATTTTATTCGAACCGAGATTCGAAGTTCAATTTAGTGAACTTTTATATATTCTGGGCTTGGTAGCTGTAATTAAAAGTTGATATTTATGGAAACATACTATACAGTCTTCAGTCTTGTCAACACTAACAAAGTGAGTATGAATACTTGTCGAAAGTGCGTTCAAGCGTGTAATAAAAGACGCATTCAAAACGCGCTCTTTTTTGCCAAGCTGTACATCTATTGAAGATGACGTACAGAAATAGTACTGCATACTTATATGGCAGGGCTAGTCAACAGTTGGCACCTACCGGTAACAAGTCCGTTGAGTTGACGTAACGGAAGGCAGCCACCGGTTGAGCGCTCCATCCGCCTGGAGCAGTGGGATCCTTGACCACTCCGATCACGGAGAAGTTGCCTTCAGCATCACCAGCCCCGTCCATGTTCACCTAAGAAATTATAAAATAACTATAGTCAATTAAATAACGCCCGCAGTTGCGCCATTTGTTTATCGCGCGTATATATGTCCGGGATAAAAAGTATCCTATGTCATTTTCCTGGACTCAAAGTATCAGGTATCTCCATGCCAAACATCAGCAAAATCGGTTCAGTTGTTTAGGCGTGAAGAGGTAACAGACAGACATATAGACACACTTTCGCATTTATAGTATTATTAGTATGGATGTTTTACGTTGAAGAAAAGTATAATTGAGGAAATTTTTTATCATTTAACGCGTCTTGAAAGCCTCACGTCCAAAGTCATGTGGTCATACATGTGGTCTCTACTTGCTGTATAACGTTTTAAAAAAAATCACTTGGAAGTCTGCGGTCCATTTGCCAATTGAATAAAATTTTCCCCTTTTTTTGTTGTTTGTATTATCTCCAACTCAATAAGCAGATTATAATATAACAATATAGGTATAACATTAAGTGCAGATTAATGACGCTATTTTATTAAGGGTTAGGTTTACCATCAACGACACAGGTATAAAATGTAAATACGAGTACAATAAATTTTAGTCGGGTAATATGCGTCATTAGACACTTGTGAAGTGCCGCCAACTTAGCTCGGTCCAAAGTTTGCAAGTATCTGTGATATAAACTTTAATAAAGATAATGTTTCAAGCAGTGTTTCAAGCCTTTTTTACTGCGTGCCGGTGTCAAATCTCGGAAATTTTCCTTGTTAAAAACAAAGAATTTGGAATTTTCTTGAGACTTTGTAAGATTTAGATGGACTTTATAAGAATAATACTTGAAATATTCAACTTTGGCGATCCCGGAACCAATATTACTTAAAAACTTTAAGTCGCATGAAATTATTTCATGAAAATTTTACTATGACATTCCGTAAATTAAAAAGTACGTTCGCTGTTGACTGCGCTATAACGCATGCCCTTGACGAACAGAAAAAGGCACAGTGTGGACAAAGATTCTCCAAAATAGTTTAAGTACCATCAAAGAAATTGATTCCTAGGCAGTTGACAGACCAACGTCATTTAGTCGGATCATGTCAATTCAATGTAAATTGTGATCTTTCGGCTGGGTATTCCCGCGACTAAACTACGTAGGTCCCCCATCTGCTTAGGAATCAACTTCTCTGATAGAACAAGGATACAACCCTACTTGTTAACTCACATCAAATCCCTGTAGGGACCGGTACGTGGTGGGTCGCAGCAGCTTCATGAGGGTCGCACCGTCTGTAGGCGGCAGGCCTGTGCGCATGGCCGCGGTGGCGGCGCGCGCCCAGAGTGTCACCGCGTCGTACAGGTGAGCTGCTTCTATTGGCACCTGTGGAAGACAACAGTATCTTAAAATGATAAGTTGTTTTTAAAGGTGCTCCCTCACCGGGAGCATTCGCGTGTAATGTAATATTATAGATTCGACTTTGAGCATTCCATAGCAGGTTGACTTCACTGTCACGTAGCATTGATGTTACAAGTTGTATCAAGATATTACACATTGTATCATTACAAGGTGCGCATTGTAATGCTCGGTTCTCCTCCCTCACTGATGTAATGCTCAACTCTGTAACACGTTACATTACAAGCGAATGCTCCCAGTGAGGGAGCACCTTAAAGGCTAAATGGATTTGAGGAATTTATTTGAGAATTTACTAACTGTGTTGTACGAGCTAGGTGATTATGTAATATGAGCAGATATTGTACAATATTCGCTTGTGACATCAATGCAACAGGCAAAAATTATATCTGCTGTCAGTCGCAAGGTACAAAATCGGTCCCTTTGTCTTAGATAATGTCACCACCATTATTATTACGAGTATAACGTTTACCTATTTCATGTTAAGACGGTCTGGCAGAAGTCGCTCGTTACGATAACACTGCCCTTTATGTTCACTTTTTTTTTATAAAATAAGCGGGCAAACGAGCAAAGGGTCACCTGATGGAAAGCAACTAACGTTGCCTATGGACGCTCGCAACATCAGAAGAGCATCTAGATTTCTGTCCTTGTATGCCATATCAGCAGTTTTGATGCAATTAATAATACTGCATTTATCTCGATCGTCGAGAATCGATGAGAACATGAAGAAGCCATAATATTATTATGTGACCCAATTCGGATTTTTAAAACTTTCTAGGTGTTACATAAAAATTTAAATCTAAAATTGCTTTTTGCTATTTTAAGTAAGACAGCCACTGTAATTTCTTACTTGTAGTCGTGTGCGTACAAGACAAAAAAACGAGGAATACGGCTTTTGCTGAACCAAAGATTTCCTTTGGTAGGATTGATCTTTATATCCCTATGATATAGATGGGTTTTCGATGTGGAGCCACCTGAATATTTCATGCAGGTGGGGGAGGGGGGGGGAGGGGGGTTTAGCTTTAACAATGTATGAGGTCAATAACTGCGTGGGATTTAGGTATTAAGGCGAGTTTGGTATCATTTTCGATTGAATCGAATGTTTAAACGCCAGTTTTTGAATAATATTTAGATAAAATATAGTAAAAATAAAATAAAAAATTTAGAATATATGATTTTCAACCAACGAAAACGCTGTTGACAGGGCTTAATATAAGGAGGCTGATAGCCGCATTATTCTGCATGCCAAAGACATGGTGATGAATGGAGCAATAAACATATTAATATTACTAGACGTACCGCGCGGCTTCGTCCGCGTAAATCTGAAAATTCACGGAAACCGTATATTTTTCACAAATTAATAACCCATATCTCACATAGTCTACTATATATTCGTGTCAAATAACATAAAAATTGCTCCAGTAGTCTGTGAGATATTAGCCCTTTCAAATAATTTTCCCCGTTTTTTTTACATTTTCCTCTGTATCTTTGCTCTTATTGGTTTTAGCGTGATAAAATATAGCTTATAGCCTTCCTCGATAAATAGGCTATCAAACACTGAAAGATTTTTTCAAATCGGACCAGTAGTTCTTGAGATTAGCGCGTTCAAACAAACAAACTAACAAACAAACTCTTCAGCTTTATTTTCACATATTCCTCTGTATCTTTGCTCCTATTGGTCTTAGCGTGATAAAAATAGGCTATAGCCTTCCTCGATAAATAGGCTATCAAACACTGAAAGATTCTTTTAAATCAGATGAGTAGCTCATGAGATTAGCGCGTTCAAAAAACAAACTTTTCAGCTTTATAATATTACTAGACGTTCCGTGCTGCTTCGCCCGCGTAAATTAGATATTTCACAGACAAATTAGTCCACAATAAATAGCTTATGATTCTTCACGTTCCTACTTCTTATCTGTGGCAAATAACAGAAAAATTGCTGAAAAAATCGTGAAATAAGCCCTTTCAAATAATTTCCTCTGTTTTTTCACATTTTCCTCTATTTCCTAGCTTATATTAGTCTTAGCGTAATAAAATTTAGCCTATAGCCTTCCTCAATAAATGGGCTATCTAACACTGAAAGAATTTTTCAAATCGGACCAGTAATTACTAACTCATACTAAGATTAGCGCGTTTAAATAATGCTTCTTCTTCTTCTTCTTTTTACGTTATTTAATATCTTTATCGTGCAAATATGAGTCCTAAAATGAATATAGCATTCTTAAGCCATCCGAATATGGTACCGAACTTGGAATAGTACCATAATTAATGCCTCTATACAGATTGAGATTCTATTTTCCTCCAGAGCAGAAGCTGCTAAAATTAAAAAAACTAACATCAAAAATCGCGGTGGCTCCACATCTTAAATCCATCCTTGGACCATAAGGACCAATCCTGCCAAAGGAAATCTTTGGTTCATTAATAGCCGTATAATTCACCGTACACAGGCAACTATTGTACACAAGGACGAAAAAACTAATAGTGGAGGCATTGAAGGTTACACCTCCGATTTCGTTGAGCCTCCATCGATTTTCATGAAAATTGGTAAGTAGGTGGAGGATACCCTAAGAAACAAAAGTGACATAGTGTCAACTTGCGCTTTTGCACTGGGAGTGGATGCCAACCCTTCCAGGGGGGTGATTTTTTTTTAATAAAAATAAACCCAGGAATTAATAGACACACAAATTTTAAGCAAAATTTGTAATATAAAGTTTTTTGATTAAATCAATACTTTCGGAGTTATTAAAGATCAAAGATCATGTTTTTGCGTGAGAAAAATACTTGTCATAAAGCGGTTTTTCATAAATAAATAAGAAACTATAGGTTTTTTCGAAAAATGTGTTATTACCAAAATTAAAGCCAATAAAAAAACAAACTAATTGCTACTCCGAAATACCTTCCTTTATCAATTTAAAGTGAGCTATAGGTGATTGTATACATATTTTCTTGCAGCGAGTACCTAAGTCTAAGCATTTAAACTTAAATAACGATAAACAGAAGCAGTTATGACATGTATTTTTTAAAACTTTTTAAAGTGCTTAAAAGTACCTATCTAATAAGCATTTCAAAAAGTCAATAGCATCAAAATTGAGCAAGTTATGATAAAAATAAGATGACCCTTTCAAATTTATTTTCAAAAATCAAAAAATAAGACGTTGACCATTTCTACAATAATTCAAATTTATGGTTATCCCCAAAGGCTTTTCTTTATTTTAGCATAAGTAATGACCTCAAAAATTTATCTTGGTTTAGAATGCTTAGTTTTGAAAAAAAGAATGATTTAGTAAAATCGAAATTATTAAAATTTTCGTAAATATCATTTTGTTTTGAACATAACTTCAAAAATATTGAACATTGGTAAAAATTATAAAACACGAAATTTGTGTCTATTTTTTAAGAAATCTTTTGATTTCTTTTGACTTTTATAGGGTGAAAAATAACGAAGATAGAGACGCTTAAAGCCTAACTTTTACTGCGAGAACCATGAAACCGGGACCTTTTAAACCTAATTTTTTTAAAACCAAGAGCTTTAAAAAGTATTTTTCAAGTTGATCTTAAAGCTCTTTAAATTACCTTTAAAATGGTACATAGATGAACCCGATAACTTAAAAATTAACAGTGCTATTGTGATATTAACGAACATTTTTTTGAAAACAATTTCGAAGCAGAGATTTGGGATGCAAATATTGTAGGAAACCCTGTCAATAGGTACATCTATACTAATATTATAAATGCTAAAGTGTTTTTGTCTACCTGTTACCTCTTAACACCCAAACGATTCAACCGATTTTGCTGAAATTCAGTATGAAAATACTTTGAGTCTCGGGAATGGATATGGACATAGGATACTTTTTATCCCGAAAAAATGTACGGTTCCAGCGCAATTGCAGGCGTCATCTAATCCATACTAAATATACATTAATCTTTTCAAGTCTTTCAATATTCAGAAAGTAAACGAAACGGTAAATGTCTATTAGATAAGAGAGGGGCTTTTTATAATGATGTGCGTCTATGAAATATTTCAGCCTAGCAGATTCAGCCTTTCTGACAATTTTCTGCACAGAGGGTAGTTTGAAATCGTTGTTTGAATATTTTGCACTAAATAATATTATCAATGTTTGAAATATATTAATAAAATTTATCCTAACTATGAAAAAATATTCAAACTCATTAAAGCGGATAAAAAAGTTAAAATAAAAACTTAAAGCTTAAAATTCAGATATTGGGTAGTTTACAGGGGTGAAAAATGTTCGCAAAAAAACTTAATAAGAAATTAATACTAAGTAAATAAACTGAAAAAATTGGGTTCAAAAACTGAAACCTATTAAGTTTTTGAACCCAATTTTTACCGTTATTCCGCAATAAAGGTGTACTTTTAGGTGTTTATATTTCAGTCTTATCCAAAAATTATATCATAAATACTAAGCAAACTCTTTATGTAATGTAAATATACGATTTAAAGCAAAGAAATACAAAAAATGTTTTTTTCAAGATTAAAGGGATGGTTGCTAAAAGGATTGAAAAAATAATTATAATTTAATCATAAATCATCAATAAAACATTAAAAACATTTATTTTATCAAATTAAGCACAATTAGTTAAGCCAGAATGGTTAAATATCCATTTTTTCTATTTTCAACAAAAGGGGTGGATTTCACCCCTAAAATAAAAAAAAGCGCGATACGAGCGTATGTCACTTTTAAAGTAGAGGGCTTAACGTACTTAATCCCAAAATTTCATCCAAATCGATGGAGGTTCAACGAAATCGGAGGTTGCACCTGATTTTTGCCTTCATTTACTGTACTATAATTGCCTCGTTCGACCTTGAAATATTTTATTTCCGAGTCTCATACGTGAAGGAAATAAGAAAATAAAATCTGCTAACAGCGTTCTTTTCTATCAAAAATAAATACTTAATATTAACCAATATGTCAATTATATTAACCAAAGCCTGACAGTACCCAAGACGCTTTGTCAAAATGTATGGAATTGACATTAGAGAAGTCGAACGTCAACTTCATAAACGCTTATGTCAATTCCATATATTTTGATCAGCGATTCTATAAAGTGATAAAGAAAAGGGCATAATAACAACAAAGGCATATTGGCCAGACTCTTGAGTGAGCCTGACCCATATTCCTTTGTTGTTATTATGAAACGTCAAAACAAAGCGTTGTTGTTGTAGGCATGATATTGTATTAAGTAAGCGATTCCATTCGGCGATAAAAGTTCAGAGATCCACTTATTTTGGGATGTAAAATTAGATGGAAATCAACTAACTTTGTAAAGCTATAAAAAAATTTTTTTTATGCTATATTCATGTGCAGTGGCGGGGCAAGACCAAAATTTGATGTGGGCAAGATATATTTTGCGAGGCCAGTTCAGTAGTTTTTGAGACAGGGAATTTTAATTCTTAATTATTACGTAAAATTTTGAAGTCGGTTTTATCTTTACATAATACTTTTTTTAAATATTAGATACTGTATTATAATAATAATCAAGTATCTCACTTGATTAACGCCCGCCCTTTGCTGTTCACAGCCTGTCGATACCGTATCGATACGATTATCGTCTGCATACGATTAAAAAAATATATTTAATTTTGATTAAAAACAAGTCTTTTCAGAATATTCATTTGTTAACCTACCACCGATTCAGCGAATTTTAAAAGCGATCAAAGTGCAATGTAGCGAACTTACGTCATTTGGTCCGGTTTAAATGCCAATTGCATAGTTTGTCGTGATCTGGGTTTGACATAACACAACCAAATTACAAAGGTTAGTCATCTGCCTATGATTAAATCACCAGGCTTAGCGGCTTTACGACTAAGTCCCTTGTACGCTAACTAATTGACGACCTCTGTGGCTCAATGGGTAGAGTGTGTGGCAGCTCAAGCCGGGGGTCGCGGGTTCGAATCCCGCCGACGGAACAAAAAGTTTTTCAATGTTCCTGGGTCACGGATGTGTATTAAATATGTGTATGATATAATAAAAATTTTAAATATATGTATAGTATAAAAGTATTAAATATATTTCCGTTGTCTGGTACCCGTAACACAAGTCCTTCAGGTACTTAGCACGGGGCCAGATTGACGTGGTGTGAAAGCGTCAATAGATATTATTATTATTATTATTAATTCGTCGTACTGCCGTTAACATAGATCTCAATCAGTAGGGCGTTAAACTCGGCCGGGATTACAATTATTATTGGGGACCGCATTTGGTTTACGTCAGCTTACGGCGCAGTTAGGGGGTGTCCACAAATTACATGAGGCGTTTAGTTTTTTTTTTGACCCCCTCCCCTTCTGGTGAGATTTCGTGAGATTTTATTCAACCTCCTCCACCCCCAAATCTCAGGTGAGATTTTTCAAAATGTGGGTTTTTTACATAAACGTTTGGTTTGACAGCAGCGTTGCCAGACGTCCCGATTTTGGTGGGACGTCCTGATTTTTTCATTAATTTTCATTTTGTCCCGCGCGGGACAGGCTCAGTCCAGCTTTTCGGGGAAAGCCCAAACGCGCAATGAAGATAGGAGTGTGGGAGGTAGAGGTGTGGATTTTCTTTGCCTACTTTAGCTATCTATTGTCACGTAAACGTTATTTTAACGCAGATAAAAAGATACCAATTCAAAAAACTTTTGATTTTATACCTTTTTTTACTTTGTCCCGCTTTTGACTGAAGTATCCCGCTTTTTCACTCAAAAAGTTCCAAAGTCCCGACTTGGCACAAAAAAAATCTGGCAACGCTGTTTGACAGTCAGTAGATTTCCTTTCGAACGAATTTGGAAAGATCTTAATCGTATAACGATTACGCTTACGATTAAATCTTAAGAGTCCGTACACGACATTTTGCCGATTTTGCCGAAATTGCAAAGGTTCGCTACAGAAATATTATTAGGTTTATTCCCCCTATTAGACTTAAAAAATATATATTAATTATTAGATTTAAAATATATTTAAGCGCGGAAAGCCGACTCAAACTTGCGGCGAGTAATATAATGTGAAATGTTTTGAATCATGTTTTTTTGGCACAATTTGTTTTTCTTTTCTTTTTTCTCGAATTGGATAGAATTGTATCTATAGATTATTTCTGTCGTTTTCTTTTTATGAATTACAGCCCCAAGTTGCCGAAATTAACAGCAATTCTTTGCCCATTTTCTCTAAAATTTTGCCGAGTTACATATTTTTTTTACTCAACTATTTCATATTAAAGTGGTAAAAAGTAATTCCAACATTTTATAGACGACTTTCTCAACAGTACATTGTATTTTTTTCATACCATTAAGACGTCAATACAATCCATAAACAGGTGATATTCTAAACCTTTTACAGCAAAAATCACAAAACTGTCGCGGGCTTGAGTTGGATTATTTAAAAATACTTAAAAAAATAAAAAATCTAGCTCCAACATTAGATTATAATTGAAATGATCTTACATGTTGTGCATTAAAACTTATAGAAATACTGTATTTTAACTGTTAAATCACGTCTGTAAAATCAGCGAAATTGGCAAATTTCGTATACGGACTCTTAAGCATACGTACAATCCGCATGAAATGGACCAAAATACTAAATTACCTATTAGGTATTTAAGGTTATAACTAAAGAACCTATTAGGTATTTTGTTGAGAAAAAAATTGTGAGATTTGCCTAGACCCCCCCCCCCCTCTCCCCAACGTGAGATTAGGTAAACACCTTACGTAATTTGTGGACGCCCCCTTACGTATCAATTTAATCTCGTTAATAATGTAATGAAATCGTATTGTTTCCGTCCGAGTTGGTAGCACTGCCTGTATTAAATTCAATGTAACATCGAAGAAATTGATTCATGGGCAGCTGCCGGACCTACGTCAATTGATGGGATTACGTCAATTCAATTTTAGCTGTGACATGTCGGATGGGTTTGATATAAACGCGGCCAGATGACGTAGGTCCGCCATCTGCCTATGAATCAACACGTTGTAAAGCTGTTACAAAACATTTTAGTTATTTAATGATATTTTCATATTTCTCTTTTAAGACTTTGGCCAAGAAATAATCGGCCAAGTGCGATTCGGACTCGCTCACGAATGGTTCTATAATCTATACCGTTATAAAGCAAAAGTTGGCCAAAAATAGTTTTTCTTAGCACCCTTAAATATATTTATTTTATTTTAATTTTATTATTAAAGAACAAATATAATTGAAGATTTTGTGAATATTTCATGTACCTACTTTTACGATTTATGACTAATATTATAAAGCTGAAGAGTTAGTTAGTTTGTTTGAACGCGCTAATCTCAGGAACTACTGATTGATTTTTTTCGACGTCAGAAATTATCACCATATTGAGAATTCGATAAAATGCATGGGTTTCCACTTTGTAACGGTACCCTAAAAATGGCGGATGATAAAATAAATAAATGGTAAGATATGCGACTTATAGTCATGAGACATCATATAATAGTCACCATCATTACCTAAAATCGTGTAATTGTAAAATTACAAGTAATCTTAAAATTAATTAAATTCATAAATATTATTTTACAATTATTCGAAGGGGGCGTTAAATATTTGTTAAGAAACGTATATACAATCGTCGAGAAATTTAATTTCCCTTAAAAAAGTAAATATTGTTACCGACTAACACCAAATACATTATAGTCAATAGCATTCATTCAATAATAAATATGGCAGACAAACTTTTACCAACATGATGGCTACTTTTTCTTTTATCTTACTTTAACAGAACTGTAAAATAATTAGTATCCGCAAAAAGTTAATGCCAATGACTACTTCCCAATGTTTATACAACGTCTACTGGATCATAATACGATGAAACGGCTATAAAATTAATCACTTTACGACTGCTATACGAATATTTAGCCACTAAAACGACCATGACACGATCGTTATACAAATAAAAGTTATATATTTTGCGCCTATTTCGCGTCATATAAAGGTTAATACGAATGTTATGTAACCAAAAAGGCCTGATTTCAAGTTATAACCAAAACGTTGTCTCGAAAATTATATGACCAAATTTTGCTAGTTGGGTGAGGCATGCCCGCGACGCATGCCTTCTGACCGTATCCAAAACTTCAAAAATGACAATGTTGGCGTTGTGTTCGATGACGCATTCAATTATTGAATGCACCAAACGAAAGTTTAATGAAAGAAGATGACGAAAATTGAAGACGAAAGCGCCTAGTGTGGATATAGCTAATGAACCCTGTATTTAAAACGGGCCCCATGTATGATTTCGATTTCGATTTTTGACAGTGACATTAACAGAAGCAATCAGCTTACTATAGCCAAAGCCAGAGGTTATAGCTTGTTACTTTACTTTAGTATTGTGAGCCTGTTAAAAATGTAAAAAAACGCTTTTTGTGTCTATTAATTGAAACAACCTTTTCATGGTTTTCAAATAACAAGAGAGAAATTAGTTGCTTAAAGAATGTGTTTATTCTACAAGTCTGAAAACCAAATACATATTGACCCTATATAATATCTCACGTACAAAATAACTTACATAATAACGAATACTTGGGAACCATTTGCGCTCTTGCCAAGTCTTGGTCATTGTTACTTGGGCTGTATTGTGTAACGTCCCTACATTCATGAATATCAATACAAACGGGTACAAAGTAAATCGAATGTTTCAAACACGATATAATACACGGGAAATTGGATCTTATTGTGAAATAGAATTTAATAAAAGTATTTTCAGTATTTCTTGACATTTTGGATATTTTTACGTCTTTTTATCTATAGCCTAAGGTCCATAATTCAACTTTACCATTTCATTACTTATTGAATTTATTACTGTAATTTTTACACAATAATAAATTATTTTACTTATTTTTTACATATTTTTTATGAATTTTACTTATTTTTACTTCCAATGGATTTTTTTCCTTTGTCTGTAATACATTTTAATTTTGTAATTCTATAAATTAATTTTCAATATATTGTATGTTTAATATTACTTTTGCACGCCATCCACCTGGATGGCAGAAAGTTTAGAACAGTATTTTATAATTTTAAGACTATAAAAGTATACACTATATTCTCAGTTCCTAAAGGTTTTTTTCACAAGAGCTTAATTTTTCGAAAGTGTTGTTAACTGGTGGGCAGTTCGATGTTAGCCAATTACAGGCTCTAGTTACGAGTATTGGATACACTTCTGTCATATAATATTAACTGTCGTATAATAACGGTATTTAAAATCTAATATTTCCCTAGTCTTCAAAAAATGGCGACATATTTTAATTAATAATTAAGACGCTCCCCCTACGAAGATGCCGTAATTTACCGTTTTTAGAGCCTTATTAACTCAAAATTTGAAAGCTACAAAATTATAATAAAAATACAGCAATATTCTTCAGCATACGAACATTCCTTTCTCCGTTATTAATTTTCTATTTTTGTTTATTATACTCATGATATCAGCTTCCAAATTAATACCAATTTATTTAAATTCACATTACATTCAGTATCTCCCTAGTATTTACAAATTACGTTTATTTGAAACACGCGCCAATAGATCGACAATATCATAAACTACATATTCCCCGTAATGATTTCTTAAGTTTTCGCGAGAATCACTCATGATATTTATATAAGTTTAAACACTTACGGATTTTGTCAGTCCGCCCGTGACCACGGCAGCTGTAAAGCAGCCGAAACGTCGGGATTAATATAAGTGCTCAGCGACAAAATCCGTAAGTGTTTAAACTTATAATATCATACATATTCCCCGTTTGAATTTTTAAGGTCAATTTTGAAGTTAAGTAAAAAAATAGAATTTTGGTGCGACCTCGGCAACGCGTGGTCAAGGTCGTTTGCTTAGGGGATGCCCTTAAAAGAAAATTATACCTCGATGCAGAGTTGTGTGCGATTCGTAGCAATGCTACGGCGTAGACAGCGACAGCGCTACGACGTAGACACGGGCTACGAGAATTTCTTGTTTTATATTTTTTTTATAATCTTTCTTGTTTTTTTAATTTTCAGCTTTATTATAGTGCATAGTAACAAGTATATAATATTTTAAAATAAGAGTTAAGTAAGTTATTTTACGACTGGTAATAAATTTAAATAAACAATTGTTTTCACTGTATATCAATAGAAAAATTTGATTTAAAAACGTTAACATACAATATGATTTGAATAACATAATATAACGTTAACGAAATGATTACATAAATTAACTAATGAAGACGCATAATTATTTAATTAGTGATTCAAATCATTAAACTCGTGTAGCTAATTGTAATTTCAATTATTTATTACAGCAATATATCGCATTAACTCCACCATTTGCTCTTTGATTTTCCATTCCATTTCTTCTTTGATGGGATTATTATACTATTATATCCATAGTTCTATACTGATATTATAAATGTGAAACTGTGTCTGTCTGTCTATCGGTATGTTACCTCTTCACGCCCAAAGTCCCGGAAAAGGACATAGGATAGTTTTTATCCCGGAAAAATGTACGGTTCCAACGCGATGAACGAATTTTGGCGCAACGGAGTTACGGGCATTGACTAGTTCAGTATGTTAACTATAATATAGGAAATTTTCATGAAATATAGGAACGTAACTCATAGGCAGTCATCCTTTTATCAACATCTTCAGGTGGCTTTCCGATCCTTATCGCAAGGGATGCGATGCCTTTAGATCCTATAGCCTAGGGCCTGGGGTCTAGGCCATAAAGTGGCTACCGCGGCCGATATCCCCAATTTGCCGGGGATGCGTAAAGCATTTCCCCATGTAAAAAAAAAGCCATAAAGTGGCATTTTATTCGAATTTTTGATTTTTGTCGGTCGTGGTCACTTACCACATATAGAAAGTCATCTTTAAATTTTATTTTAAATATAGATGACCCGTGAACTTCGTATTTTTCTAACTGTATAAACCTTCCTTGGTCTTCCACGAATATTTCAAGACAAAGATTTGGCAAATCGGTTCAGCCGTTCTCGAATTTAAGCGAGACTAATAAATAAATAAATAAATAATTTATTGAGTCCAAATCGTTAGTACTATAATATAATAAAATTGTAATTATTTTTTATTTATGCTACTACGAATACCAATTGAAAAATCTGTAGTATTAAGCTTATTTCAGGCTGAAACATGGCACTTTATTTGCTTTGCTTTTTTAAATAATTGAGTTTTAAACTAAGTTTTGAGTCTCATGGTTTTGACTTTGATATTCAAACATATATCATATATGCATATCATTTGCATTTACTTGAAGTACGCTGAACTGAAGTAGTTGGTTCAGTATATCATCAGTAGTTTGAATATCTTACGGCTTACCATATCGCTCAAGTTTTAGATCTAAAACTTGAGAGATATGGTGCTTGAGAGACTATTGATCAATAAGCAAACTATATGGGAAAGATTTTAATAGCGACTGCTACTATAATACTGATGTGGATACTGGATATCTAAAATATATAGTTTCTTATAATATTTCAAGAAATGTTAAAGTATTACTAGACTTTAAATATTAAAAAAAAAACTAGATGACGCCCGCAACACCGTTGCGCCAAAATTCGTTTATCGCGCGGGAACCGTTAAATTTTCCGGGACAAAAAGTATGCTATGTCCTTTCCTGGCACTCAAAGTATCTCCATGCCAAATTTCAGCAAAATTGGTCCAGCGATTTGTTCGTGTAGAGGTAACAGATAGATAGAAAAACACACTTTCAGATTTATATTACTATAGATTCAGACCAAACATTCACATTGCAAGGCTTAAATAGTTTACAATTCGAATTTCAAACTCTATTGTAAATTAATTGTGCTATTAGCAATAAATTATGTTGTTGTACAATAAATAAATTATTAGTTATTACTTACAGTAAAATTATGTTAGACCACAAAATATGAAAATTGTTAGGTACAATTTTCATATTTTGTGGTCTAACTAGGGTTGGCTGCCTTTTAATTTGAAAAATTATAAGAACAGAACATACAATGATTTCTCAAGTTAGAGCGAATATTGTTCATTGCATTCATAATTTTAATCACAAACAAATTTTATCGGAGAGCATTTTTTTAAAGGTGATCGCACATATTTTATCAGCATCATACGCGTCGAACGCACCGATTTTTAGTATTTTTTGTATGCAATGATGTGAAACCTCGCACATTCACCCGCACCGTACGCGCCGCATTTCGTGTACTACAGAGTGCGTTCAGCGCGCACGGCGCGTACATTGGTGTATGTCATATTATGTGGGATCAGCTTATTTCCAACATTTTTTTATAATATTATGTTACCGTGACAACATTTCACAGGCACTGCAAAAAATCTATACGAAAATTCGTTTTAGGATAGAGATAGAAATTAATCGCAAATACATAATATCTTACTACTTAATTAATCATCATTCAATAGAAATCAGAGATTTTTTACGATTACGTAATCTGATATATAAAATTCTCGTGTCACAATGTTAGATAGCGAACTCCTCCGAAACGGCTTTACTGATTTTTACCAAATTTTATATGCATATTCAGTAGGTCTGAGAATCGGCTACTGGGTACTTTATATATTGATAAGTGCATTTGTTGAATAAATAATAGTAAATTATTACAGCCTGAGACTAACGGCGACCATTGTTTGTGTGACGGGATAGTCATCGACGTTGCCATGGTGACATACTTATTTAGTCACTTCAATAAAATAATATGGCAAAGCAACGTTTGCCGGGACAGCTAGTATATTATATTTTTTCTATATTATGAGCTACATTTTAGTCTGCCATCTAAACTATCGGCGTCTCGTAATATACAGGATGCAATTAAACCTTCCTGCCAAACTTTTTCCAGGGCTTAGGTATCATTAGGAGAGTCCATTAAACAAAAAAAATTGGGTGTTATTTTTTAAATGGACATATTTTATCCTATTTAAAATCGTTGCAGAACGGTCACTCACGGCGCGGGGGAACGAGCGGGGGTGACGCGGGGGAGGCGCGCGCGCGGGGGCACTTCACGCGCGGGCGACGCGTCGTGTCCATTAATTGTAGCGTTTTTTTAGGATAACTTTCGGAAGCTATTTCTCAACATTTTAGTACTGAGTGATAATAAAAGAAAAAATACGTGTATTTTTATTTTTAACAAGGATCAATATATCAAAATTTGGCAGGAAGGTTTAATTGCACCCTGTATTGACATAGTTACTTAGTCCTAATGGAATATTTTGTGTCGTTACGAACGTAGCTCCCTTATTTTATCTACTCATTTACTTACTTAATGTTGTCGTCGTAAGGATAGATAATCCCGAGACCGCTCTTCACTTACATAATTGCTACTCTTAATGTCGTCATGGGCAATAATTGACGAGTAAATTATGTTGTTTTCTAATCCACAAAAAGTTCAATCAATGTAAAGACATTTTACTTAAATTGCAACAATTACGCTAAATCGATTCTTATCTTCAAACAGAAGTAAACTTACGCGAAATAAGATGTTACATTCCACTGGAATCCATATTATATCCGTGCATCTTTTCAGGATAATAGTATCAATATCACAAGTTTCATCAATACCAGCTTAGCGTTTCAGGCGTGGTGGAACATACCGACACAAATATGCCTTTCACATATAAATGTGAAAATAAAATAATAATTAATTAGTAAGGAGCTCATATTTGCTAATCCATTATTCAAAATCAATGACGTTTACCCACAAACTTTAATTTAAACTGTTTGTATGGACGCGTCCTTACTTCACAAACATTACATCAAGTGATGACGTCACAATAGGCTTGTTTGCTCACAGAGGTGACGTCGAATATCTTATGGTAGTAAGGCATGCAGACCGGAGACGGCGTGAAGTGGTAACAGACAGACAGACCGACACACAATATACGCATTTAAAATATTAGTATGGATATCAATTTTCGCATGGACGCGTCCTTATTTCGCAAACATTACGTGTAGATGATGTCACAATAGCTTTGTCCACACTGTGCCTTGTTCTGTTCGTCAAGGGCATGCGTTATAACTTATAGTGCAGTCAACAGCGAACGTGAGGCATACCCGCGACCCATGCCCTTTGACCGTATCCAAAAAACAAAAATGACAATAGCTTTGTCCACATTGTGCCTTTTTCGGTTCATCAAGGGCATGCCTTATAGCGCTGTCAATAGCAAACGTGAGGCATGCCCGTAACGCGCGTTGAAATCGTAGCGCGCGCTATGACACTTTTCTTTCGACGCGGGTGGATTTTGACGCGCGTCACGGGCATGCCACACCTTCGCTGTTGACTGCGCTATAACGCATGCCCTTGTTGAACAAAAAAAGGCACAATGTGGACAAAGCTAATGTTGGCGTTGCGTTCGTTGACGCATTCAATTATTGGATGCGCCAAAACGAAAGTTGAATGAAAGCAGATGACGAAAATTGAAGACGAAAGCGCATAGTGTGGACATAGCTAATGGGCTTGTTTACTCACCGAGGTGTCATCGAATATCTTGTGGTAGTTGGGCACGCAGAACGGCGGCGCCGCGGACAGCTTGCGGATCATCTGACACAGCTGCCTGTCGACAGAGAGACCATCATAATAATAAATAATTTGCACATAAAAAACATATAAAGAAACAAATACAAAACGACAAAAACAAAAGAACAACAAAAAATCCAAATTATGAAGATGTGCAAAAAGGCGGCTTAAGGGCCGATTCACACCGGAATGGCAGAGGCGAGGCGAGCAGTTTCAGTGTCATATGATTGTAAACTTTATCTTCATTATTGTAATACATAGTATCGCTTGAGAAATCGACGCCGCCGGCGGCCGCAAGATGCCACGAGCGGCCACGAGCGTCCACGGGCGGCCGTAGATTTTTCAAGCGATACTATGTCTTACAATAATGAAGATAAAGTTTAAAATCATATGACACTGAAACTGCTCGCCTCGCCTCTGCCATTCCGGTGTGAATCGGCCCTAAGGGTGAAGCCAAACGAGCGTAATTTATGAGTTGTGAGTCGCAGAATTTCGGTCGCGTAAAAATCTTTTCATACAAATCATGACTTACAAAATTACGCTCGTGTGAATCAAAACAGGAGTCAGGACTTTTGTATGAAACTGAATGCAGCAGTTTCTGCCAGCTGAAATTCTGCGACTCACAACTCACAAATTACGCTCGTTTGGCTTCACCCAAATTTTTCAATATCTACCATAGTTGCACAGTAATTTTGTAGTATAGTACAGTAACTCAGCTCTATAGCACAGCTGTTGTCTATATACATATAATAAAACTGTAGAAATGAAAATTCTGTACAGATATTCAAAAAATAATAAGCGGGGGGTGTCACTACATCGCTATAGAAGCCAAAAATGTAGTTAGTTTTTTGTCTGTCTGTCTGTCTGTCTGTATGTTTGTTCAACTATCGCACGAAAACTACTGATCCGATTTGAATGCGGTTTTCGCAGATATATTTGTCTTCTTCCAACTTAACATCTGGTGTATAAAAAAAATTCCCCCCTCCCCTCTAAAGGGACGAAAGAGGGGGTCAGATTTTGTATAAGACTTTTGCTTTAACACGAAAACTATTGATCCGATTTGCATACGGTTTTTGCAGATATATTGGTCTTCTTCCAACTCAACATCTAGTGCATAAAAATCACCCCCCCCCCCCCCCACCCCTCTAAGGGGACCAAAGAGGGGGTAAGATTTTGTATCAACTGATGAAGTAGAAATACTTTAAATGGTAGCTGTCCGGCACAACGTTTGCCGGACAGCTAGTGTATAAATATAATTAATTATTAATCAGTGACCAGCCGTGTCTTGCAAAGAGCAGCTGCGTCCATATGGGGCTGACAGATTTCGTACATGGGGCGGCGGAAATAAAGTGGCCTACACTCATAAAAATATTATAAACTAGCTGTCCCGGCAAACATTGTTTAGCCATATAAAGTATTTCGTCCATTTCACCAAAATAGATTAAATACTTAGTTTGGGCGAAAATCAAAAAAGTTTATTGTGCGGGAACCGTACATTTTTCGAGATAAAAATATCCCTTGTCCTTTCCCGAGACTCAAAGTATCTCCATACCAAATTTCATCAAAATAGATTGAATATTTTACGCGCAAATCATAAAAGAATTTTATGCAGTAACCGTACATTTTTCCGGGACAAAATGTATCCTATGTCCTTTTCTGGGACTCAAAGTATCTCTGTACCAAATTTCAACAAAATTCGTCCAGCCGTTTACGCGTCGTGTCGTGACCAAGAGATTTATGGATTAATTTTTATTTATATAGACTAGCGGCCCGGTACGTGCTTCGCTACGTTTAAAGTGAAATAATGTATATTAGTAATCGAAGGAAATAATACAAAAATCAGTTAGACCATCGATTCATTTCTTAAAAAAATATATTACTTAATTGCTAGCTATTTAAAAACTTAATCCAAAACATTTGGATAAACAATATTTTTTGATTTTCCATTTTGAGTGCGAATTACTTTCCACTTCCACTTACGTTCCATAGTGGGTGCCCCCAAACGGGCGGGGGGTACCCACTCTGGAACAGGCAACATAAAGTTGGCCATGTGAGAAACATGATTCTTCCAAATTCACACCACAAACATTAATTGTGATTATCAGATGGCATACGATCGAGAGCAATTTAAAACAATTGAACTAATGCGTGACAGCCATGCCACACGACGCGGTGCGGCGCCGCACCGGAGGCCATCTCGCCGGACTGCCGGCTACACGGTGAGTGCGGCGTTTCTTTGGTGGCGCACGCTGCCGCACCGCCCGCATAGTATGCCTAAGCCTAGCCGCGTAATTTACTTAGTGTCCATGATTCATTTATTTAGAGGGAAATTCGAAAAAAAATTAATACCTAATTTAATTACTTAATTATAACGAGAATCGAGTACAGAGTACTCTTCTTAAGTATTGAACATGTCTCACCAGGCATGTTGTACAGTAGACGACTTTATAGTAGAAGAATAGTAATGTTTGAAATGACTTTATTGAGTTACCAATGCTGTATCACTTAGTCTTAGAACATGACTGAGTTGACTTCCACTAAATGTGTTGTTACTCTAGTCTCTATGATGGTATATTATTTGAATTGTGGCACATGTCTTTGAGCAATAATTTTATGATCTTACGAAGTCAAGATGTGTAAGCTTAATATCGTGTGATATTCGTATGTCTTAAGGTGCACGCACACAGTGGTTACATAATGTTATAAAATATTGTGTAACAGGATAACATTTTATAACAGCGTGTAACATACGCCACAACATGTCAAGATATAAATGTATCTTTTGTTATAATTTATTTAAAAAAGTAAGACAACAATGAATGTTAAGCGACTGTATCTAACGTTATAATATAACATTATATAACTGTCTTGTGAGAACACCCTAATACATCGACCACAATTTGGCGCTACAAACGTTAAGGCTGGCCGCATACACACGTTTTCCGAATTAAGTTTCCGTGTTCGGAAATTGGAATGCAGAGAATCAGTAGAAAATAGAATAACTGGCGCACACGTTCGCTATTAGCCGCGTACTGACCAAGCGAGCAGCCTCGCTGCCTCGCCCGAGCGTGCCGCGGCCGAGCCAAAAGTTGTCGGTTTTTGTCGATGCTCAAAGGCGCCTCGGTACGTTTGCCGCGCACTAACACGTACTGACCGACCGAGCATCTGTGCGCGAGGCTGCCGCGGCGAGGCGGCTCGCTTGGTCAGTACGCGGCTATTTCCGAACGTAACGAATTCTGCACGTACGTTTCATGTGCAAGCCGCGCGTTGGCGCGTGAAAAAAACGAACATTTTCGCTAGCCTCACAAAATTCCGAATACGGAAAACGAATTCGGAAATCGAAACGAAAACGTGTGTATGCAGCCAGCCTTAGTCGTGTTGGTGTACTGTAGGGGAACAATAAGACGATCAGCCTGCAGTGTCATTATCTAACTTGGAGTTAATATTTTTCCCGCTTAGATACGGAACCCACCAAGTCTACGCTAAAACTAGTACTATACCACGAAGGCCTTATCGAAATATTTTCAAAGAGGCCGGCACGGTAGTATCTGACTGAAATAAACTGAACGCCTATATATGCTGCACTGCACTGTGACAATAGGCTTGATGACTAATTTTTTTTTCTTATTGGTAATTGAAAGACCCTTAAAAAATAGAAACATCGCTGAAAGAATTACTCTGATAGCTTAAAAATTCACCAAGATATGACAATTCAAACATCTCAGAAAATAGACCTGCCCGAAACGCTCCATACAAAGTGCTACGAAAGACTGACGTCACTCTTTCGTAGTTTGTACGGATCGGGAGAGAACTTTGTTCGATAGGTATATATTAAATATTGCGTTTATGAAAGTGGTTTCATAACAAAAGTTGCTTTTAATTGCATAAGTTATCGAATGGTATACAAATATTAAGAAATTTAATTGAAAAAAAAAATCGACTTGATTATCCAACTTTGAAGGCGCATAACAAAAAAAAAGACGGGTTGCACTCCGGGAGCGCCGGCAGAAGTGAAAACTTGATTATTAACGTTGTGCATTATTTTTTAACCCATTTTTTATGAAAATCGATTAAAAAAAATAAAAAAAAACGATCGTCTTAAATTAATCAAAACCCTTACAATCGATTAAAAAATATCGACAATCGAAAAAAAAAGGCTGCTGTCAGACAGACTGTCAGACACTTCTCGCGACAGTTGTCTTGCAGGTGGAAACGCGGCCTTAATCAGCGCGTCTGCTAAAGAACTCATTTCCCGGACTGTACATTTCTGCTAAACAACTCATTTCCCCGACTGTACATTTCTGCTTAGCACAATTTTCCCCGACTGTACATTTCTGCTAAACAACTCATTTCCCCGACTGTACATTTCTGCTTAGCACAATTTTCCCCGACTGTACATTTCTGCTAAACAACTCATTTCCCCGACTGTACATTTCTGCTAAGCAACTCATTTCCCCGACTGTACATTTTAGCTAAGCAACTCATTTCCCCGACTGTACATTTCTGCTTAGCACAATTTTCCCCGACTGTACATTTCTGCTAAACAACCCATTTCGCCGACTGTACATTTCTGCTTAGCACAATTTTCCCCGACTGTACATTTCTGCTAAGCAACTCATTTCCCCGACTGTACATTTCTGCTTAGCACAATTTTCCCCGACTGTACATTTCTGCTAAACAACTCATTTCCCCGATTGTACATTTCTGCTAAACAACTTATTTCCCCAACTGTACATTTCTGCTTAGCACAATTTTCCCCGACTATACATTTCTGCTAAACAACTCATTTCCCCAACTGTACATTTCTGCTTAGCACAATTTTCCCCGACTGTACATTTCTGCTAAATTACTAATTTCCCCGACTGTACATTTCTGCTTAGCACAATTTTCCCCGACTGTACATTTCTGCTAAACAACTCATTTCCCCGACTGGATATTTCGTTCGAGTTCGAGTTCGACACAAAACACTACTCTCCAACCGTCTTATGCGTTTTCTATGGTTTTTCGATCAACACGAAAATCTGACGCGAGTTTCACAGTTTTTACCCATCCCACAAAAGTGCTCAATGCCGCTAAAGAAGTTTTCACTTCAAAAATACAAATGCTATCGAGCTCAATTTTTTCGAACACTTATTTTTTACCGTGATTTCTTTATTTTATTAACAAAATTCGCTAATATTTGACCTTGTCATCATCCGTATTATCAGAGAATATATTTTCAGCCATTATATTCAACGGCACTTGAATACAGTCTATGAGTATATTACGAAATAATTGCTAGGTCAATCAGAATTTCGGCGACCATCTCACTTGTTGAGTGCGTGGCACTTAGGCTTCCCGCCCTAGCGGGCAGCGGGGCGGGAAGCCTAAGTGCAGCGGCGGCGCGTGTCCAATGTATAGAATAGATTAATATGGATAAGCCGTCTATCCGTATAAATCTATACATTGTAACGCACCGCCGCCACACCCGCCCCGCTGCCTGCTAATTTAGAGACTGAAGCCTTAAGGAGGTTGCGGGTTATCTAAAAAAGTGTATCAGAGGAGGCAGTAATCATATTTACCGTTTCTCTCTATGTAAGGTAAAATACCTAATGCTAGACACTGAACTAATAGATGACACTTATGACAAAAATACCATAAAAATAAGAATTACTCTAATTATTTCTCACCACTGTAAATTTTATAAGCTTCTCAAGCTATCTGTTGAATTGAAAAAATATATTAGAGACGCCTTCGGGATCAAAATTTTAAAATGGGATCAGTTTTCGTTAATAATATGACCGCGCCAACACGCGCTCGGCAATTTCTTAGCAAATAGGATAAGGAAGGCGAAATTTTGCACGTAAGTTTTGAATACATTTATTTGATTTTTTATAATTTCTATTGATTTCATTGGATTGATGGTCATGTTGTATACACTAATTAATGTTTATATAAGATTTTTTATCCATTTTCCCTTACAATATAAAGGGTGTCTACTATTAGTTCTTGAAAATGTAAAACACCTAATAGATGACATGGATCTCATCTTTGAGTTTTGCAATAAGTACATACTAAAGTTATTTTGTACTTTATTCTACTGCAAAAATCATCACTATTCTCTGAAAATATAATTCTATTAACAATCTCAGAACTTAGAACTACTGCACCTAAAAATGGACATGGTGTCTAATATTAGACCTTGTACTGATCTAAAAATCGATTGCTTTAGTTTTTTACCAGTAAAAAGAAGAAAAAGGAGAGCTGAGAAAAGATAGAAGAAAAAAGAAGAGGCAAAAGAAGCATGGAGACTAAAGACTGAAAATAAATTTGCTAGGAAAAAAATATGAAAAATAAAAATAAAAGGAAAGATAGTTTCAGCGTGGAAGAAGTATGAATAGAATCTGGAGACAACGTGGATAATATTTCTGATGCATGTAGTTACTATGATGAAGAAAATGAAATCTTTTGAAAAATGGCAAATAAAGACCTAATAATAGGATAAATGTAAAATGTAATGTAATGTTCTATGTCAACTATTAGTTCATATTGGTGTCTACTATTAGTGATGTTCGTTTTTTGTGATGTCATCTATTAGTACTTATGACTAAGTTTACAAAAAGACCAATAATATATTTTTTAATTGATTTGTCAGAGAATAATTATAATAGTTTTATTTTGTAAGAGTTACTAAAGACATGGAAGAAGTTATCAATCCTTTATTTTCATAAATATATATCTTATAACATTCAAATGTTTCATGTTTCCTTAAAGTGTCTGCCATTAGGTCTTTTCCCTTATATGAATAATTTTTGAACGGCTAGGCTCTTTTCCCAACTCGACTTCACCTTAAACATACCAACATAAAATATAGCATAAGGATGTTTCCAATGTCCAATGTGTAATCTTAGAAACTTTTTGAGCTAACAGAATAATTCTTTCCCCGATATTTATATTTTTGAATGGTCCTTTAGTTACCAACAAGAAAAAAATAGTCATCATGCCTAAAAAGCCCATATTTGCCTTAGGAGTATCTAATTGCAAGCACGACTTCAAAATATAACTGTACCAACATAACCCTATCGGGCTCCTGGCTCCTGTTTTATTTAAATGCATTAAAATTTAAATGCAACGTGTGAAAGTACGAATACTATCAGAGAAGTTGATTTGCAGGCGGATGGCGGACTCACGTTATTTGGCTTATATTAAGCTAGCCCAGTCACGTTAGCTCAAACATAATAATATGACCTGGACGGAGGACTGGAGGACCTGGAATAAATAATTATTACCTATAAATAGTATCATATTTTTTTACGCCAATGCTTAGAGAGGTTTAGTAGTTTAAATCCATAAATTCAACCAAATCCGACTGGTGCGTTAGCCGCCATATTGGTTTGAAAGTTAAACCTATTTTTGACCACAACTGCTGTATTTTTAATTTTTATACAAAAATGGAATGGGCCAAAGTTGTTGCAAATTTGATTCTCTACAACTTTGATGTTTGTAAATTTCATCCTACAATCAATATTTACGGAACTGACCGCAAAAAACTAGTCAAAGTATAAGTCCACCTGTATGATCTGTATTTCGATGAAAGTCGACTAACGTGACTGGACTCTGGAGTCTGGAGTAATATATCAATGTAAGTTGTGATCGATCATCTGGGCTATTAGTAAACTAACTAAACAATGTACGAATCGATTCCTCTGATGGTATAATACTCGTAGCATAAGTATAAAATTGTGCATATTCCTCGACCGGACCATACTATATGTAACGTGTGCAGGTAGCTCTAGGTATGAATTTCTATGTATTCCGTGACCGTGCTTACTACTCTAGCAATGCATACAAGCAAAATTAAATTTAGTTACAAAATTCAGCGTGTTCCTCGGCCGGACTATACTCACGGGTAGTGGGGGTTGGTGGGGTAGGAGGGGGTGAGCTTGAGCACCGCGCGGAACGCCAGCACGTCGCTGCTGCTGTTCTGGATCAGGTGGTCTGGGGACAGATGATGAAAACAAGATAAATAAAGGCAGTATGAAATTAAACAATATCAGTGAATTTAAACAAGCACGCTATCACGGTTGAAGTTGAAGCTTGTAATGGAAATATCAAATAATAAATATAAATTAAATAAATTAATAATTTGGCTTAAAAATGTAACAGACAGACTCACTTCAGCATTTTTAAATTAGTTTTTTAACCTATCACGCCCCATAAGATCACTGGTGATCGCGACGACAATAGAATAACAATAGATTTCCAAGAATCCACGATCGAAGGATTAGTGTGCATGATATGACATAAATGATGAAGAGTTATTCTCATTTATGTCAAACTAGACGCCGCCCGCGACTTCGTTGCACCAAAATTCGTTTATCGCACGGGAACTGTTCATTTTTCGGGATGAAAAGTATCCTATGTCCTTTCCTAGGACACTATTATGTATCTCCATATCAAATTTCAGCAAAATTGGTTCAGTGGTTTGGGCGTGAAGAGGTAACAGACAGACAGACAGACACACTTTCGCATTTATAATATTAGTATGGATATTCTGCTAAACTTATAACAAGAGCACATCCAACTCTTGGCAAATGGTTTTTGTCTTTTTTTTCAGACAATGGATGGATGGATGAACCTCGTCCGTGCAACTTCATAACAAGGTTACTCCAACTTCACCCTTTGTTGCTCAGTCGAGATTTGATTCGGAAAAAACGCTGTGGCTTTTAACTTTTTCAATTTAACTCGCAAACAGTTCAGGTGTATTTTACCTCTGGATTTGAATGAAATTATGCCTTATGTCATCGGCGTAAGGTCCAAACGGCATCAGTTAGCGTTTTCATTTGAACATTAAAAAGTAGTTTTAAAACTTAAAATGAAAGCGTACACATCTGTAACTTTTCAAGTTTAGACGAGGTACTAAGCTATAAACATAACAATCCCACCAAAAACATTACTTGTAAAATGTTGCCGAGACGACCACATAAGGCTTACCATGTGAAAAATATAATATGAGATCTCATGTAGAGTCAAGCTTCTGAAACTACACGGCCTAACTCTACTGACCCTAACTTCAAAAAATTCTACATATTAGTAAATATGTATGGTTTCGCCGTTTCGCTACCGTCGCGGAGGTGATGCGAATATTTAGTTTCTGATCTGAAGTTAGTAACGAAACAGCCGAGCCATACGACGAAGCACTTCGAGAAAAGGTAGGTAGTGCCCTTGCGCTTCGCTTGGCTCGTCTCGGCGGGTGCACTGCCGTGCACTCAGATTATCCGCAGCAATATGTTCATATATAGTTTATATAAGTAATTCTGTCGATCCTTGCATTGTGGTATAATGAGAACCTCTGTTGCCTTGCCGCAAGCAGTTCTCTATTAACTTGATACAAAACGTCTAAAATATCGATAAAGAATATTTCATAAAGATTATTTACTAGAAAATGTTGGTAAAACATATAGGTAGATTGAAAAAATCAGCCAAGTGCGAGTCGGACTCGCGCACGAAGGGTTCCGTACCGTTATTGAGCCAAAGTTGGCAGAAAATTGTGTTTTTTGTATGGGAAATCTTATCTTAATACTAGACGTTCCGCGCGGCTTCGCCCGCGTACCTAAATTAGATATTTCACAAAAAAATTAGTCCACGAACCTTCACGTGGTCTACTTCTTATCTGATCCAAAAAACAGAAAAAATGCTCTAGTAGTTCGTCAGATAATAATTTAAAAATTTTCCCCTTCAAATAATTTCCCCCGCTTTTTCACATTTTCCTCTATTTCTTCGATCCTATTAGTCATAGCGTGATAAATATTCAGTAATTGGGCTATCTAATACTGAAAGAATTTTTCAAATCGGACCAGCAGTTCCTGAGATTAGCGCGTTTAAATAAGCCCTTTCAAATAATTTCCTCCGTTTTTTCACATTTTCTTCTATTTCTTCGCTTCTGTTAGTTTCAGCGTAATAAAATAAAGCCTATAGCCTTTTTCGATAACTATGCTATCTAAAATTGAAAGAATTTTTCAAATCAGACCAGTAGTTCCTGAGATTAGTGCTTTCAAATAAGCCCTTTCAAATAATTTTCCCCGTTTTTGCCACAATTTCCTCTATTTCTTCGCTTTTATTAGTTTTAGCGTGATAAAATATAGCTTATAGCTATTCTCGATGACTGAGCTATCTAATACTGAAAGAATTTTTCAAATCGGACCAGTAGTTCCTGAGGTTAGCGCGTTCAAATAAGCCCTTTCAAATAATTTCTCCCCGTTTTTTCCACATTTTCCTCTATTTCTTCGCTCCTATTAGTGTTAGCATGATAAAATATAGCCTATAGCCTTCCTCGATAAATGGACTGTCTAACATTGAAAGAATTTTTCAAATCGGACCAGTACTTCCTGAGATTAGCGCGTTCAAACAAACAAACAAACAAACTAACAAACTCTTCCGCTTTATAATATTAGTATAGATAAGCCCTTAAATATCTATTTTATTTTAATTTTTTATTAATTATTTATTAAAGAACAAATATAATTAAGAATTTTGTGGGCGTAAAGAGGTAACAGAACGACAGACAGACACACTTTTCATATTCAGACTAATATTAGTATGGACATGAAGCGACATCACATAATATCTAAATGTGTTTGTGAGACCCCACGTTTCAAATCAACCATAAATTATTAACTGCGAGGACTATTCAAATAAACGCGAAATATTTTGTAGCTTTATTTAAAAAAATGTTTCACATCAAAGAGAGACATTTTGTTTTACACTCCACAGGAAAATGATTTCATACCTATAAAATCACAATTTTTATTTTAGGATATTTGTTCTGCTACTTTATAATATTATGAATTCACAATTTTTGTTAAAAACAAACACAGAATAAAATTATCGTATTATGTTCGATGGTGATGGCCTGTGGTGGGCCATTGTGATGAACTCGGAGTTGAATTGCTCTGCGGTACCCGTCCCTCCCGCACTAGGCGCATGACGGAGGGCTGGGGGGGTTTTAGTGGGTAAACCTCTTGTAGGGAGTCCCACATACCCCCGTCGTCCACCCCCGTGCGCGGCGGGGGATACGTAACGTATTTCCCCCCCTCAAAACAAAAAAAAAAAAAAAATGGCCATTCCGATATCGGTGCCGGACGCCGATCCGATATCGGGGGCAAGTAAAATGCATGAAATATGTACCTGTCTTTCATATTGTCCGGCCTGATATCGGATATCGGTTCATACATTTTACTTACCGCGATAACGGATCGGCGTCCGACACCGATATCGGATCGGATAATGTGGAAACGCCCTAAGGTGACCTTTATACTTTAAGCTACCTACCAGCATGAGTGATAGCGGCGTCATTGGGATCGTAGATCTCGTCGTCGACAGCAACCACGGCGTACTCCCCGCTCGCCAGCAGCCCGCGACGGTGGAGGACGCTGACGAAGTCCACCAGCGCTATGTGCTCGCCCAGGAAGACGTACACTGTCAAACAAACAATAAGTCAGAGAAGTTGGTTCATAGGCAGATGGGTGACCTACCACCTACGTCATTTGGTTGGGTTATGTCAATTGACAATTCAATACTATATTTTGCGATAATGTTATATCGAGGAAATTGGTTCCTAGGCAGTTGACGGACCTACCGCCTTTGTAATTTGGTTGGGTTATGTCAATTCAGTAATAATTGTGATCTGACGTCTAGGTTTGACGTAACTGACCAAAAATTATGTAGGTCCGCCATCTGCCTAGGAATCAGGATACTTTTTATGTTGGACAAATGTACGGTTTCCACGCGATAAATCAATCTCTGGAGATTCTCGCTCATTCACTCAAGAAAGTCAAGAATCAGTATTCGATTAAAACGTGAGGAGGTAACAAAGAGAATGAAGGAATGAATGAAGGAATGAATGAATGAAATATATTTTATTGTGCACAATCACAGTTGCATAAACATAAATTGAAAACATAACATAAAATACACAAAGGCGGTCTTATTATTAAACAACAATTTCTTCCAGACATCCTTTGAAAGAAAGGAACAAAGCTGGAGAAAGGGTCTCCAGCTTTGTTTCTTTCTTTCCGTTGTGCTAAAAGTATAACTAATAAGAGACATGCATATATGCCATATATATCACATTCAGTACAGGCTTTTAAAATTGATTGTATCCCCTAAAATTAAAAATCTATTCTCGGACAACCCTCTAGGACTGTTTAAATATTGTGGTGTCCTGCCCATACATACTAAAGTCAATTATACATTGCTTACTGAACAATATTTTCGTAGTGATATTCAATCATTTAAAAATCACCATAAGTTTACACGAAGTATAGCAAATAAAAAACTATGTACACCTAAATTTAACAATGAATATAGCAAAAGAACCTCTAATTATATAATTCCTAACCTAATTAATAATTTACCAGAAGAAACTAAAAATAAAATTACTAACAAAAATATTAAAAATGTATTAAAAACACATTATTTTAGTGAACTTGAAAGTTAATATAATTAAGTGTAAAAACAAAACAACCTGTTTAATAACTATTGTAACTTGTTTACCCGTAAGATGTGATAGGTAATTAGGTATACGCACCAAGCGGCGCAGCGAATATGAATGGCTTTTTCTTATCAGTTATGAAGTCCCATCTGGCCGCTCGATGCAACTTAACTTGAATATTTACAACTTACGAGTATATTTGATATTTTACCTATGATTGTTATTACTTTTTAGATTAACTATAGTTTATAAGCTTTGTAGTTGAGAACGTTATGCCTGGACAAACTCGACAAGAGTTTTTAGGCATATCTAACCTTAAATTGTATTTAGATGTAAGTTTTTGTAATAAATAAATAAAGAAATATATTAGGATACTAGATGTTGTCTACTTCGGTATAAAAAAATATCTTAAATCCTTTCTGGAAACTGAAATATGCAAAGTAAAAAAGACAGACATAAAAAATATTACAAGCATACTTTCGCATTTAGAGCTCGGGCTTAGAGTGAGGATAGTACTATCAGAAAAGTTGATACATAGGAAGATGGCGGACCAATGTAATTTGGTCACGTTATGTCAAACCCAGCTGACAGATCACGGCTTACAATACCCGGCAATAAATATTGCACATCGACCTTTGGAAAGAGACAATCGGCTAATTTCGGTTTCACGCGTTATCTTTGTAGCACACACCTATTTGACATTCTGTCAGTCGTTGTTCAAATTCAATAGAGTGCAGTCGCGTCCAGTTCAAAACATATATCTAGAGTTGTTAACACTCCTAAATTTGCTACGGTTGTAATTTTCCAAAATAATTAAAATATACGTAAACATAATTTGAACACGCTTTTTTATTTTATTTTACCCGAACCTAAAGCCATAACTTATAGAAAATTTGGTGTATTTTATACAAAGAATAATAAAATTGTCAAAAGAAGCAAACCATAATAATTATGGTTTTTTTAACAGCTCCTAATATATACCGGACTTTTTGTATTTCGTGCGTTAGAGATAACGCTCTACAAAACCGAAATTAGCCGACTGTCACTTTCCAAAGGTCGATGTGCAATATTTATCGCCGGGTACTGTACATTGAATTGACATAAAGCTTTGTCCACATCTGTTATCTGTATCATGATCGCGTATCAGATCTCCGTCATGTAGCATCGAAGCGTATCATGATCGCTAGTGTGGACGCAAAATGATCGCGATCATCGCGTACATTTCTAGTTATGATGATACGCTTCGATGCTACGCGACGGAGATCTGATACGCGATCATGATACAGATGTGGACAAAACCTAACTCGACCTAATGACGAAGGTCCCCCAAGTAACAAAATCTGGTCTTGTAGTGGTTCCGGGGCCAGGACTATAACAGGCTAGTAAACGTTTATAACCACGGAAAAGGGCCCATTTTATACGCGAACTTTTGTTAATAAAGCCCTCATAGTAGACTTGCCTAGCACTACTTAGAAAAATAATACACTTATTGTTTGACTACGCAGAATTATCTGCTCCCACGAAGCCAACTATGAGGATGTTATAGAACCCCAGGCAGGCCTGTTACGTACTCCGCGCTTCTATTACTAGCTACTTCAAGCATTAATTTTGAATGAAAAATATAAAATACTAAGAAAAGGTAAGTTAATCTACTCACTCGCGGAGGTCAACTTGAAGGGTCAATTAATAATACGAAATTAATTCACACTCACCAAATTTCTGTTCTGACAATAACAAAAACCTGTTACAACTATATAAATGGCATTCGTGCAAGCAATAGCGCGATGTAGAAGCACCTCAGCGACATCTAGTGAAAACAACATGAAACTATTTTTCTTATACAATTTAAATTGGCACTATAAATTACTATTACTGGCGTGTGACCTTATAGCGGATTTATAATTACTTCTTGTAGTCTATTACAAATGTAACTTTCTGGAGCAAGTTTTCTCAAGTATATTTACACCTTTGAAACACTCGTATAGGCCATCTTAGCCTTTACTGCGCCTATAATCTCGTTCTATACACGACTATAAGTCAACTTATAAGAACATGTTTACTACAAACCCAAACAAACTCCGTGTAACCTGTTATAAGCTTGGTAGTAGCACCTGGAACCACTAATCGAGAGTTACTAGTGCTGCAAGCCTTTAAACTGTGCACTATAGGAGAATTTTGTTACTTGGGCCGTCTACTACCTATAAATCAATTACTTCGATGGTACTATCAGAGAATCTAACCTTAAATTGTATTTAGATGTAAGTTTTTGTAATAAATAAATAAATAAATAAATACAGAAATATATTAGGATACTAGATGTTGTCCACTTCGGTATAAAAAATATCTTAAATCCTTTCTAGAAACTGAAATATGAAAAGTAAAAAAGACAGACATAAAAAATATTACAAGCATACTTTCGCATTTAGAGCTCGGGCTTAGAGTGAGGATAGTACTATCAGAAAAGTTGATTCCTAGGCAGATGGAGGACCTACATAGTTTGGTCGCGTTACGTCAAATCCAGCCGACAGATCACAATTAACATTGAATTGACATGATCCGACCAAATGACTTTGGTATGTCAACTGCCTTTTGAATCAATTACTTCAATGGTACAATACTTGCGCGACCGAATATTCAATAAAATGCTTGGAAATATCAATTTGATACTACCTCTTGTTTTATCGTAGGTCTGGTCCACAATGTGCTCCATGTCCAGGATGTGTCGTGGGATGTAATCGGCGAAGCGGTGCTCGGCCGTCACAGTAAGGCCGCTACTCTGTGACAGCGCCTGTAAAAGATGCCTGTTTTAATGCTACTGTGGATTGATGTGTGGTGGCCGCAAAGAAAGATCTTGCGGCCGAGCGAGGTGGTATATTCGGTCAGGCCGAAGCCCACGTGATTGACTTCAGCAGTCGTATATACCGACGCACTTAGAAAACTTCGATAGTGCGATGCAGGAATGTGGCGCTAATTATTATGGGTACCGCCTCACTAAGCAGCGGGTGCCATCAGTTTTTTTCTGGATTATTGTCAATTATAATGGAAACTGGATGAAACATTATTACAGCTCTATGCTAAAATCCAGTGTTAACAGTTGTTAATATCTAGAATGGAAACCAGACAGCAAAAGCCTTGCGAGGGTCCCGGAATCGTAATGTAGGCAAATACAATAAACTCAGATTGACGTATCGATTTCACTGTATCTATTCTCGTACTGCCGAACCTTGTTCGTAGCGATCGTTAACCCCCTGTCAAAAAACTTGACATATTTCATCGTTTTCTAGACAAAGATTCAAAGAAGATCTGCGATTAACAGAATATGTTTCTAGTCAAGGGCGATATCGTATTTTGTAAAAGTACTCAATAAAACTGAGTATATGACAAACGTTATATCATGGGTGATTTCGATTATGAGACGCACGAATTGAAGCCTGAAGTTTCAAAAAATAGATTTTGGGCATGATTTCTACGCTGCTACAGAGAACAATGGACGTATCACGTAGATATTTGATCGCGTGGTTTTTTACCTACGTGGTTAGTACATCATTCCGAAGCGGAGGACGGTTGGGCGGGTGCCATGACGATAGTCAGAGAGATCAAGTTAGTGAACAATCGTAATCTTAAATCTACATGACTCCGGTTGACATGGTGTCATTGAGAGAAGAACCTGGCACACATAGAGTTCTTACGCAAAATGAGACGATGCCATTTTGGCCAAGCAGTTGAAATTATGGTTGACGCAGATCTTGATCAAAAAATTGAGTTGCAGCCTGATGGTCCTGATGGTAGTGGCAAGATTTGGTTGCAGTAGGACCCAGATATTGGCAAATTGGTTGTAGATCGAGATGGTGACATCAGGCAGGTGGAATGGAATCTAACAGGATCTCGTTCTTGGAGAATATTCCTTGATGCGAGCAGCATGGAACTGTTTTGCGGAGAGGGTGAAGCGGTGTTCACCAGAAGAGTGTAGACTATACCCGTTAGGGGGTTGGAGGTTTGAGAATTTGAGCTCACAAAATATTACGATCACAGCTTTCAACCTACGATAAAGTGTACCAAAATAATGTGATATTAGATAGTAACAAAATATTTATTGCACGGTTTAATTTAAATAAAAATATATAAAAGTTTTCGGATGAATTGCAGCTTTGTTTTTTATTTATTTTCTTTTAAATAAGAAAGATAATATTATTGTTGTTTTAATAAAACGTAGGTACATAAACAAGGTCTGTTTCATTTAGATATACCTACTATCAGAGAAGTTGATTCATAGGTAGATAGCGGACCTACGTAATTTGGTCGCGTTATGACAAACCCAGCTGAAAGGTCACGACTAATATTGAATTACATGATATATTACCATGACCTCCTGGTCTAGTGGTATAGAGCGCGGCTCTTGACTCGGAGGTCGTGGGTTCGATTCCCGCGTTGGAAATAAGTTATTTCCAAGTTTGGTTAGGACAATGCAGGCTGATCACCTGATTGTCTGACAAGTAAGATGATCCATGCGTCGGATGGGCATGTAAAATGTCGGTCCTGCGCCTGATCTCTCGCCAGTCGTGTCGGTCGTCCGCCTTACTGGGTTATGAGGTAAAGGAATAGAGAGTGCCCTTGTGTACTGCGCACACACTTGGGCACTATGAAATTTCTCCTGCGTAGCTGGCCTGGTTTCAATGAAACCGGCCACCGTCACCGAAACCGGTGTGGGAGCTATTATTATTATTTTATTACCATGACCAACCAAATGAAGTAGGACCGTCAACTGCCTAAGAATAAATTTCTTCGTTGGTACATTTTCATACTTTTAAAAGGCTACGTGAAAATAAAGGAAAATGCATTCCGGTGACTGAAATATATTTAAGAAATGTTTACGTTTCATCGCTTCTTGTTACTCTTCTAGCTTTCAAAGAAAAGCAGTGAAGTAGCGTTCGCTCTATTTATTGACTGCTAAATTACCGAGAAAGTCAATAAGGAAAGAAAACGTTTGAGTTGCAAATTTCTAAAGATAATTTAATTGTTTACAAATAGCACTCACTTATTACTTGAGATTTAGATTTGATTTTATATTATGTTAATTTTACCAATTTAAGTTTTAACTGACAAAAAGAATAAACGCAGCTTATAACAGTTCAAGGTCTTCGTCTGTCATGTAACTTTCCCAACATGCCAAGGAAAGACAAGGATACCTAGTATATATTTTAGCTGCCTAAATGGCAGTCATCAATCAATCAAAGTAATCATCAATCAATCAGTAAGGGGATTTGAATTTAAACTGTATTATTACTGTAGTGAGCTACAGTAAATAATACAGTTTAAATTCAAAGTCAAGTCATAAATTATTATTCATGCTTTTGATCCTTACTAGTTACTACCAAGAAATTAGATCGAAAGTCACTAAATAGGCTTAATGTATATAAACTAAGTACCATCGAGGAAATTGATTCCTAGGCAGTTGACTTTAAGAGCGGGCTGCCAAATTTTGCTGTATTTTCTAATAAGTATTACAATCCCGGATGACGATTGACTCAAATGAAATTGAGATTTATTCAATCATTGTATATTTATCTGACATTTGGCTAACGGAAAACACGATTCTCTTATTTTGACTCGATAGTTATATTTTTCGAAATTATGAATCTTTCTGGGCTTTTCAACAAATATCTGTTACACTTATTGAGTTAGGCTGCGTCCCCATCAGACACGGCACGACGCCGCCACCGTGATACGGTACGGCGCCGCACCGTGTCACGGTGCCGCGTACGGTGCGTCCCTATTCAGTCGATATTTGCGCTCGAACGAGATTGCTTGTCTGCATATGGATCGCGAAACAAAAAGATTGAAAAAGAAACAAAAACAGAGGAAATTTTGGGTAAATTCGTATTACAAATTACTTACAAACTTAATATTAAGGGGGCTTCCAGACAAAAAACATAATTTTTTGGTTATTTTTCTCTATAATAATGGTACGGAACCCTTCGTGCGCGAACCTAAGTCGCACTTGGCCGATTTTTATGTGTTTCAAATAAGTGCCTCGTTTAAGTTTGGACAAAATTTTTGTTCGGAAGTTTCACCCAGAATAGGGGCGCGCGGTGCACCGTACGCGGCACCGTGTTTATTCATGCATCATTAAATATCCTGCACTACTACAATCACACACTTTATAAAATAATAGCTAAAAGAAATATTAGTATTGTATTTAATTTTTAAGTAATCATCAAAAACATATTGGGACTTACGACCTTTACTTTCGTGCTATAATGCGGGAACCGTTGTGTCGCGATATTGTTCACTATCAGCTGCAGTGTAAAACACATTGCCCGGGAGCACGATTCATGGAATCAATATCACGATTGGAGGATAGCGGTGTGTGTAGGCGGGGCTAGCGCTTTGACAGTAGGCTCTTAAGCGCCCCATATACGGTACGATTCGTCTATATACGATCGATCGTGACGATTGATCGCATCATTTTTGATATCGCTCATATTTGATTAAGTAAATCATTAACGATCTTGACATACACCATCGATTCGTCGTTTCGATCGGTTTGACGCGACGGATCGTACAGATAAATCTTACCCTGTATGGGGCCCCTTAGATGTGATCGGTGTGATGGGTTTGACTTAACGCGACCAAATTACGGTCCGGCATCTGCCATCTGTACATAATATAGGTGAACGTCGAATAAAAGATGTTCGTTTTATTCTCGCAATAAACTTGTAATATTACGAGAAATTTTTACGGATAATTACATGCTCGACAAGATGTAACCATAGCTACAATCTAGAAATAGCTCTAATATACATTACTTGGTTCGTGGTTATTTGACTGGAATTCATTTCCATCCGTCTTTCAAGTTCATCAACAAATATATTTCCAGAAACAATTCAACCATTTGCTTAGGCTTGTTTACCTACATTATATTTAGGAGTCATTAGAGAAATAGATTTATAGGCCGAGGACCTAAAAATGTTATTCTTTTAACAAGGCGACAAACCCGACTTAATTCTGTAGGACCGTCATAATATGGTGCAAGCTTATAATTCAATTTGTCTGATTGTACTCACTCGTAGCTAACTAAAAACAAAATCTAAAATTAATTTTAAATTTTGTTTTTCTCGCTTAAACTCGAGAACGGCTGAATCGATTTGGTTAATTTTAGTCTTCAAATATTAGTGGAAATCCAGGGAATGTTTATTTAAGAAGGGAAGTGACGCGAAGTTTGCGGTAATCAAGTAATGTTTAATATTTTAACAGAAATAAATGGCTTTCGAATTTTTATTACCACAATAAAATTGTACAACATCAAGCTTATAATTCATTTAAAACTGCTCGTAGGTTTTAACGGTACGTCAACAATAACGAGGGCTTAATTGAAAAACATGTCGTGAAAATAAACAAAATATGTTGTACCTACGTGATATATGTTTCAGACAAAAACATTGCTATTGAAAAAACAAGGCATTTGACGACCTCTGTCATGGCTCAATGGTTGAGCGAGTGGAGGCTCAAGCTGGGGGTCGCGGGTTCGAATCCCGCCGACGGAACAAAAAGTTTTCAATGTTCCTGGGTCATGGATGTGTCTTAAATTTGTGTATCTAATATAGTACAGTTAATGAAGGCAAAAATCAGGTGCAACCTCCGATTTCGTTGAACCTCCATCGATTTGGATGAAAATTTGGGATTAAGTACGCTAAGCCCTCTACTTTAAAAGTGACATACGCTCGTATCGCGCTTTTTTTATTTTAGGGGTGAAATCCACCCCTTTTGTTGATAATAGAAAAAATGCAGATTTAACCATTCTGGCTTAACTAACTAAATAAAATAAATGTTTTTAATGTTATATTCATGATTTATAATTATATTATAATTAATTTTTCATTCCTTTTAGCAACTATCCCTTAAATCGTGAAAAAAACATTTATTGTATATCTTTGCTTTAAAATCGTATATTTACATTACATAAAGAGTTTGTTTAATATTTATGATATAATTTTTGGATAAAACTAAAATATAAACCCCTAAAAGTACACCTTTATTGGGAAATAACGCTCAAAATTGTGTTCAAAAACTTAATAAGTTTCAGTTTTTAAACCCAATTTTTTCAGTTAATTTACTTAGTAATAATTTCTTATTTTAAAGTTTTTTTGTGAAAAATTTTCACCCCTGCCTGTAAACTACCCAATGTCTGAATAATAATTGCTTCAAGTTTTTATTGTAAGTTTTTTATCTGCTTTAATGAGTTCGAATATTTTTTCATAGTTAAAATAAATTTTATATAGTAATATATTTCAAACATTGATATAATTTAGTCCAAAATATTCAAACAACGATTTCAAACTACCCTCTGTGCAAAAAAATTACGCAAAGGCTGAATCTGCTAGACTGAAATATTTCAAAGACACACATCATTATAAACAGCCCCTCTCTTATCTAATAGACATTTACCGTTTCTTTTCCTTTCTAAATATTGAAAGAGTTGAAAAGATTAATGTATATTTAGTATGGATTATACGACGCCTGCAATCGCGCTGGAACCGTACATTTTTTCGGGATAAAAAGTATCCTATGTCCATATCCATTCCCGAGATTCAAAGTATTTTCATACTAAATTTCAGCAAAATCTGTTACCGTTAAATTAAATACCGTTTGGGTGTTAAGAGGTAACAGGTAGACTAAAACACTTTAGCATTTATAATATTAGTATAGATGTAGCTATTGACAGGGTTTCCTACAGCATTTGGATCCCAAATCTCTGCTTCAAAATTGTTTTCAAAAAAAAATTTTCGTTAATATCACAATAGCTCTGTTAATTTTTAAGTTACCGGGCTCAATTATGGACCATTTTGAAGGTAATTTAAAGAGCTTTAAGATCAACTTAACAAATACTTTTTAAAGCCATTAGTTTAAAAAAAAATTAGGGTTAAAAGGTCCCGGTTTCATGGTTCTCGCAGTAAAAGTTAGGCTTTAAACGTAGAGCCTTCGTTATTTTTCATCTTATAAAAATCAAAAGAAAATCAAAAGATTTCTTAAAAAATGTACACAAATTTTGTTATTTATAATTTTTACGAAGGTTCAATATTTTTGAAGTTATGTTCAAAACAAAATGATATTTACGAAAATTTGAATAATTTCGATTTTACTAAATCATTATTTTTTTCAAAACTAAGCATTCTAAACCAAGAAAAATTTTTGAGGTCATTACTTATGCTAAAATAAAGAAACATATTTGGGGATAACCATAAATTTAAATTATTGTAGAAATGGTCAATGTTTTATTTTTCGATTTTTGCAAAAAAATTTGAAAGGGTCACCTTATTTTTATCATAACTTGTTCAATTTTGAAGCTATTTACTTTTTATAATTTTCATTAGAAAGGTACTTTTAAGCACTTTAAAAGGTTTTAAAGAAGTACATGTCATAAAATGCATCAGTTTACCGTTATTTAAGTTTGAATGCTTAGACTTAGGTACTCGCCGAAAGAAAATATATATACAATCACCTATAGCTCACTTTGAATTAATAAAAGAAGGTATTTCAGAGTAGAAATTAGTTCATTTTTTTATTGGCTTTAATTTTGATACTTAGACATTTTTCGTAAAAACCTACAGTTTCTTATTTAATTATGAAAAACTGCTTTAAGACATATATTTTTCTCACGCAAAAACATGATCTTTGATCTTTAAAAACTCGGGAAGTATTGATTTAATCAAAAAACTTTATATAACAAATTTTGCTTAAAATTTGTGTGTCTATTGATTCCTGGTGTTGTTTTTATTTAAGAAAAAATCACCCCCCGAAGAGGGTTGGCATCCACCCCCAGGGCAAAAGCGCAAGTTGACAATATGTCACTTTATATATATATATATATATATATATATATATATATATATATATATATATATATATATATATATATATATATATATATATATATATATATATATATATATATATATATATATATATATATATATATATATATATATATATATATCCGTTGTCTGGTACCCATAACACAAGTCCTACGGGGCCAGACTGACGTGGTGTGTAAAAAAAAGTCTATCACTTGTTTGAATTGATGTAGTCCAATCGGCGAATCTAGGCACAACATTTTATGTCACTAGTATAAGTCGTAAGCTTCGTATCAATTTGCTCCTCAATTTTCTCAACGTACCTATAAACCTTCCTTGGACTGCGGATCTAGACACTATCATGTCACTAGGCGACTCGTTAACTTCATATCACTTTGCTCCTGGATTTTCTCAACGTTTCTAGGACTTCCACGAACACTTCAAGAGTAGTACCTACTTGCAATATTGGATCGCTGGAATAATGTAAACTAGCCATTTGTCTCCGTGGTCAACTTATTTAGAGTTTGGCTTTCGTGTCGTTAAAAGAAACAATGTGATTAATGAATCAAGTTTGGTAATGATTATTATTATCTCGACGAGAAGGCCTTACTTTTGGACAAGAAAGATGAATCATGCTTTGCCGTCGCTTCGGATGGACATGAAAAAGGCCCTTTAGCCAAGACGTTTTCTTAGAATAGAAGTCGAAACCAAATGTGAAGGCATTTTACAAACGACAATTTTATGGCATGTAAAATATCTCGTCGTGTCATGTCGCTTTACCTTAAAAAGGAAGAGAGAGTATTCTCATGTACTGCATACACTGGGCACTATACAATTTTTATTTAAAAGAGGATTTTAAATGAAAAAGACTATCGGTACAAAATTCGGTTTGGTAGATGGATTATCAAAATATTACGTACCACTACCAACATCGTAACATTGTAATTTAAATAAAAGCATCATTCCAAAAAAGTTTCCGCGAAACAATAAAATGGAAATGAAATTCCGCTCTAGAATTCCAATATCATTGCAATATTTCAAAATAATAAAAAAATATTTGTCAATCAAAATATTACTTTTTTCCTAAGGGTGGGTTGCACCAACTTACTTTAACTATAACTGTAACTTTAACTATAACTACAAAGCCATAGAGCTCGACAAGGCTCTACAAAATCTGTGCAAGTCACCTTCACCTTTAAATGAACGTGGCGAAAAAAGGAACTAACGCTGTCATCATACAAAAACGCAATTTTTTTGAGTTCTCCTTTACCAGCAGCGCCCACGTTAATTGTAAGCCTTGTTGGACCAGCAACAGATATCTGTCAAATTTTGTGGTCAAAGTGAAGGTTAAAGTTAAGTTAGCCTTAACTATAACCATAACTTTGACCATAACTGTAACTATAACCACGCCTCTGGTGCAACCCACCCTAAAGGTCATACCACACTCAGCGACAACACGCTGCAGCGGAGAGCGACGTGACACGTCACGGCCCGGACGGCCAAATATTCTTTCTAACATCGGTAAGCCGCACTATACGGCAGCAGGACGCGACACAAAAGGTCGGTTGCATGGATAGTGAAGTGTCGCGCCGCTCCGCTGCAGTGCAGCGTAGTGTCGCTTAGTGCAGTCTCGCCTTTTACATCGCACTCTTAAATTACTAAAATAGGTATTGATAAATCAAGAGTATTACCAGGAGTAAAATCAGAGTAGACCGGCTTATATTATATTATAAGGAGTATGCCGGCTTAGAAGTGCTATCGCCAAACACAGCAAAGGATAGTGTATGGAAGCAAAGAGGGGAGGTCTTTGCCCAGCAGTGGGACACAAACTACTAGTAATAAAAATAAAATATTGAGGTGATTATAATTTTTAGATGTAAAATTGCAAATTTGTGTTGTCACACTAGGGAGGGGAGATCTTACAAATGTGTCATGTCATGAACACCTGTGATAATGACAAGGTTATGAGGTCTAACCATAAAGTTAATTTTCCTAGCGGAATAGAGCAACAATCTCGAGCTGTCAAACGAAACCGAAATTGATTTACATCTGTGGGTAAAAATTTGTTTACGTGTACACTTACATCATCTTTCTAAGAGATTAAATTGTCAACGTGCCGATAAGTGCCGACTGGACGTCAAGCAGATGAAAAAAATTGGTTCTGCTGTCATGTATCACACGTCTCTTTTTACCACGCAGTGTTACTGATAGTGACATCTTGCTTGCACAGACCTTTGTTTCTCTATAATTCCACTAGGTATATTAACTTTATGGGTCTAAGGGCCGCACCACACCGGAATGGCAGCGGCGCGGCGAGCACTTTCAGTGTCATATGATTTTAAACTTTATCTTCATTATTGTAATACATGGTATCGCTTGAGAAATCGCGGCCGCCGGCGGCCGCAAGATGCCACGAGCGGCCACGAACGTCCACGGGCGGCCGCTAGATTTTCAAGCGATAATATGTATTACATTAATGAAGATAAAGTTTAAAATCATATTATCGCACCCCCGGTGCGACACTGGCACCTGCAATGAGTTAAATGTCTAAAAAAGATCCTAAAGCACCCTTTTACTTGGTGCATTAACGTTACTTCTGTAGTACGCATAGTTTCCGTATGAGGACGTGAGTGTCATTACTCATTGCCGTTTTGGTGCAAATCACGCGTCGCTGGGAGCAACATCGTTTTATTGGTCAGCTGTGCGCGGTCCTCCTGCCAGTGCATTTTGATTCTGGAGCAATAGTGACCTAAGGTACAGTTGTGACATTATTTCCCCAATATTTAAGCATCTTTCAATGTTTAGTTTTGTACTACAATGAGATTTGTTGATAAATGACTTTGTTTCTCCAATCCTTACGTTTTTTTAAATAAATGTGCCACATAATACACAAAAATTAGTGAATTTTAATCAATACTTTTGAATGTTTTTACCTAAAATACATTTTTTGAGTCTTTCTTAGGTATGGTATGAGGCCCTATGTTCTTTGTAATTTCAAGTAATCTTTTTTTCTGGTATCTATCTTACTAGAAAATCTCTGAAATGTATTTAACATTGCATATTCTAGTCACCGTAGATAGATTTTATGTCAGAAAACCCTGGAGACTAGGCCAAGACCAGAATAATCTGGTCAGATCAACCCAATATTAAGTCGATGCAACTAGTAAAAAGGCTCCAGGAGAGCAACCAGTCTCTAGAAACCGTGTAGAGGAGTTTCCATCAAGTTGGTCCTTATGATGTCAAAACATTTTGTAATCAAGCATTGAAATGTGGAAAATGTGGAAGGTTGCTTTTTAATGAGTTTGGGAGATTAATAATAACGGTAAAACCTAATGGGACGAATAATGGCTCTCCAGAGGTGATTGAAGATGGTATACTCACCGTAGAATTATCCGAAGAAGTGATTACAGTAAATCGGGATGAAATTCGAGTCAGGATTTTTATCAGCACCAGCATTAGAGACAATTTCTTAGTGATACGATGGTTGCTTTTTCCAAATTAATTCAATGCTGGATTACAAAATGTTTTGACATCATAAGGACCAACTTGATGGAAACTCCTCTACATAGTTTGGTCGATTTCTAGAGACTGGTTGCTCTCCTGGAGCCTTTTTACTAGTTGCATCGACTGAATATTGGGTTGATTTGACCAGATTATTCTGGTTTTGGCCTGGTCTCCAGGGATTTAAAGATTGTAGGCATATAACTTTTCTGTAGCCATAGAAAAGCAAAATTTTTCGTAGAAACAAAAAAATCCGGAAAGTTTTTTATGTTTTATTAAAGAACATAAAATAATCTATCATTATTTTATTGAATATCTTCAAAAATCCTGATAAATTTCATAAAATACAAATAAATTTCAAAAACACATATCCCTAGCCTTAGTTGATGTGTGTTTTTGAAATTTGACATCTTTAGAAGCTCATAGCATGGGAATGATTGGAGATAGATATATAGTGTAAATTACATAGTTGTAGTAAATTTTATTAGCTTTTATTATGTAAGAGACACTTTTTCGTTACGACGTACCGTTTTAAAGATATGAGCCAAAAACTCAAAAACGGGAACTTTAACCCCCTCCCCCGACCTCGGCTCACCCCCTAGGGGCGGGGACTTTTAGTATGTTTATCTTCTAGGCATCCTAAACACATTTCTGAAGAAATTGCTTAGGTTGCAGCTCACGCAATCTATACCTGCTTTATTAAGTGGACTAGTACTAAACTTATGTAGAAATGTTAAGAAGTACAAAGTTTTTTATGTTTATTTTGAAGAGTTTTGACTTGTTTTTTTTTTCGTTAATAACAGTACGTATTTATAATTTAAAATAAAACTTAGTAAACAATTTGTTCTTGTTTTCTTTTTAACTCATGGTGTCACAACTACAGTTATAATTTTTCGTTAGAGCCACAACGTCACTTCTGAGGGGGTTGGAAGGCTTAAATAATGGTATAGTATATATTTTACAATATAAAGTGATTAATATTTATCAAAAAGTAAAATTAAAAGGTGACGTTGTAGTATAAGCTGTTTATCTAATCTATATATTCTTAGGTCATTGTTTTGTGAGGTGTCAAAGTTTTAAATGCTTCTCCTGAAAAACTACATTTTTGCATAAGTGCCAGTGTCGCACCGGGGGTGCGTTATGTCACTGAAAGTGCTCGCCGCGCCACTGCCATTCCGGTGTGGCGCAAATTTAGGCACATGCGATGAAAAATGAAAATTTGGAAATCTTCATTATTAAATTGTATCAGCCAGCGCACCCCTTAACATTCCTTTGTTAAGCAATGGAACCCGAAAAAAATTGACAGATATTGTTACCATTATACAAGTACTGGAAGGTCAGTGCTTTGCAGTCAATGTACTGGTATAAGTTATGTCTATTGTGGTAAAAGCAATATAATAATATTATGTCATACTGATTTAAAGTGTCTACACCTGATAGGATCTTAAGAATCGTGTAAACAAGCGACTTCACAATATTATTGTTGGAGCGTGTTAATGCGACGGAATTAACATCTTATATATAAAATTCTCGTGTCACAATGTTAGTCCAGGAACTCCTCCGAAACGGCTTTACTGATTTTTACCAAATTTTGTATGCATATTCAGTAGATCTGAGAATCGGCTACTGGGTACTTTATATATTGATAAGTGCATTTGTTGAATAAATAATAGTAAATTATTACAACTCGAGACTGAGGGCGACCATTGTTTGTGCGACGGGATAGCGATAGACGTTGCTATGGTAACATACTTATTTAGTCACTTCAATAAAATAATACGGGCGATATACTTTATAATATGGCAAAGAAACGTTTGCCGGGACAGTTAGTAATAATATATGGAAATATTTTAATTTGTCGAGCGTCGAGACTACCTGAATTCCTGCAGGCTTAGCATGGTCACCAAAGAAGCGGTTACTTTCTACGGAAGAATAGACAAAGTGACACTTAGAAAAAAATCCGCCAGTTTGTCACGAAAATCTGTCAGTACGTCCATTATTTCCCTTTCTAATGTAGTTATGGTAAGCCTGCAGGAGTGGTGTCTTGGCACCGTTACTACGGATTTACCAGGTAGCTCTTTGGTGCCAAAGCAGTGAGCACAGTTAGCCAGAGCACTTATCAATTTATTATCTGATTTATAAAATTTTCGGATCATGTTTTTTGTCACCCAAGTCTTGATGAAATTGTTAATGAAATAATAATTGTGTGTGCTTATAGAATTAGTATCATAATAACCATCGACTAATTGGATAAGTACCTATTTTTATACTCTAAGAGTGGAGCCAAACGAGCGTAATTTGTGAGTTGTGAGTCGCAGAATTTCTGCCGCGCAAATATCTTTTCATACAAATCATGACTCACAAAATTACGCTCGTGTGAATCAAACAGGACTTTTGTATGAAACTGAATGCAGCAGAATTCTGCCGAACCAAAATTCTGTAACTCACAACTCACAAATTACGATCGCTTGGCTTCGCCCTAAATATGCATTATATGCCAAAAAAACTCAAGCCAAGTCAGCTAGTTAAATATAACTTGTAAGTTGTAAGTCACTCGTCTAAATCAACCTTAGTGAAAGATCTTGTGACTGATAAGCAGATGGTTATCAGCCGTGTTCGGTTGTAATCGAATGTTTAGCGGTGGTCGACAGCGGCTTATACTATCGAGATAAACATACTAACAGCGTCTCTTATGTAAACATCGATATCGTATTTGGGATCCATCGTCTGATAGGAAAATCAAAATTATTTTAATCTATTGCATAGCTTTTATTGCGGCCTCCCCACTCTGACCGGTATAGCGGTACAGCATTGAATGCTGTGCATAACGTCGTTTCAGTTTGGAAGTCTTTGGCACAGTGTTTGTGTGTTAGCAACTAGACGTATACGTGTAGACTAGCTTTACCGCGGCACTCCCCGAGTGTCACACGTATTTTTTTACATTTAAAATTGGTATCATATTATTTAAATACGCTTAATTGTCGAGTCTAAAATTTGGGAATCTCTTTTCACTTTACTAGCTTAATATAAGCAAATGGATTTTTTATCTTAACATAAAATAATATAACAACGTACAACATAACTACATAACGAAAAAGAAATTGTTTGGTAAAATGCCTTAATGGGGCCACCCTTTACAGATGATATATTGTGGCATACAGGAGATATACCAGCAGAAGTGCAACATTTAGGGCCTGTTTCACCACTTCCTGATAAGTGCCGGTTATGCTATCCACCACTTAACTTGATAGAGTATGGAGAATCTGTCAAAAAGTTGTGTATAGCCTATCCTGCACTTTATCAGGAAGTGGTGTACAGGCCCTAAATGAATTAAAACATTTCCATTGGTCCTTCGAGCGGACTGCGGTCTGAAGATCAACAATCGGTCCGTTCGGTGCGGGCGTCCAATCCATACTAATAATATTATAAATGCGAAAGTGTGTTTGTCCGTCTATCTGTTACATCTTCACGCCCGAACCGCTGAACTTATTTAGTTGAAATTTGGCATGGAGATAGTTTGAGTCCCGAGAAAGGACATAGGATACTGAAAATGTACGGTAAACGAATTTTGGCGAAACATAGTTGCGGGCTTCATATAATTTCAAAATATATTTCCAAGATCTTAACGAAATAAGGTTGTAGACTGACGACTGTAGAGTTCGCGGTACTGAAGTCTAGCTGAAACTTGGTAAACAATAACAACATTTTGTACAGAATTTGCATTCAACTACCGCATTTACTCTTATGACAGGAAGTATACAATCATTTGCATTTACGCTGTAAACGCTGTTGTTTAAGAGATCTAGATTTTCATTTTCTTATTATATTTTCATCTTCATCTAGATTTTTTTATTACGCTCCGTTCTGAATTGAACTTTCAGTATTCATGTACCGAAATTGTCAGTAACTTAAAAAAAAAGCATAAGTATAACGTTCAATTCTTTCTCGTATAATAATAATTAGAAGTACAATGTGTCAAGGAAAATGGGCGTTACTGAATTTTCTTAGATGCTCACAATTAGCTCAAAATTAAAAAAAAAGACTAATGTGTGCGGCATTAAAATAGCTGAGTGCAGAAAGCAAAAAAATATACGAATTTTAAAGAAATTAGCGATTTTGTACGGAACCAAAATATTTTAATCTCACTTGCCAAACTTCCATGATATTAACTCACACGACACGTTGTCATTTTCTCTTGTAAACATGCACTATAGCAATGATATTGTATGTTACTAACGTAACTAGATTGGCAGTTTACGACAGCAACGCGTCACCACTTTGAAGATGCCTGCAGGCATATCTGCCATACATAATGACATAATAACATTATGAAGTGACATTGTCTTTTGGGCTATCAAGTGGTTACGCATTTCTGAGAATCGTTTGTAAGACGTTGCCACTCTAGTATTTTAGAAACTCATTGCACTATAGTTTGTGCGTTCTAAGATGATATGGGTGACAGTTTTCATATTCCTTGCTACGGATTTTTTTTACAAGAAAACAAAAAAATCGAAATGTAATAAATTATATTCCATCTACAAAAACAAATGTTTCCTATAATTGCAAATGAATTAAAATGAAAAGTTGCTAAATGCTAACTTATTAATATAAAATTATAAATATTAACTGTGAAATAGGAGCATAAAATTATTGTTAAGAAAACATTTGCAAAATGTCAGATGCATGAAACGGAACTTATGTCAATAGAGATTGACTCTGTTGAATCGAAATCAAATCGGTAAAATGGGCGGCCATCTTAAATCGTCGGTGCCACTATGAACCGTCAGTACGAAATTGATAATTTCGATTGCAATTCCTTTAAGAAGTGATTCGATATTTTTAAATAATCGCTTAATTTTTGTTAGGTACCTTCCCTACTATTGTCAATTATTATGTGTCACGCATATCATCTTAAAACGCACAAGGTATAATTTCAATAAACAACAAACCTTACACCAGAATTTACTCGTAGTTTCGTTACGGAATTAGACGATGTATTAGGTTTTTTCGTTACGGAATTACTTGATTCGGTTGTCTTGCTCAAAGCCCGCGATAAAAGCTATGAAATAGCTTTAAAGATTTCTCGTGAATCATGATTAACATCTACTGTGCGCGAGCTGTAATAGATAAAAGATTCTTCACAATCAAACTTAGCTTTGCTTGAAGCATTTTTACTGAAGTATGAACACATAATATATTACTAGCTATATGACCGAGCTTCGCTCGGTATTCAAAAAATTAAAAAAACACACATAAAATGACATTTCATGAAAATGATTCCTAGCTAGATCGATTTATCGCCCCCGAAAACCCCTATATACTAAATTTCATGAAAATCGTTGGAGCCGATTCCGAGATTCCAATTATATATATACAAGAATTGCTCGTTTAAAGATATAAGATAATGGGAAAGATAAACTTAATTATAGACATAGTCTATTGATATACCAAGAAAGACTCCAAGTTAAACTTTTATTTTATTTTAACGAAGTTTTCTGCGACTCTCAGTAATAAGCTAATTAAATTCTCTCCTCTTAATTAATGTGATTAATTAATGTGGTTTTCTGTTCTTTTTATTTGATATTTCGTTTCCTGCGTTCTTCGTTTCGGTAATGAATTTCAGTTATTGTCTAATATTATTTTGCGGCTTACTTCATTCGACAGTCAGATAGTGAGTTGCTAATAATATTATGTTCACTAAGTAACATTATATTATTTCTTGTTCCTTTCATTTCCACTTTAGACAAAATTGCATTTAATTTTGCAGTTTCTTTGCTTAAGAAGGACTGGAATACTTTCTCCTAGCGTCGGATCAATTTTATTGCCTTTTGTTGTCCTTATACATATTTTGCAACTGCTAATGCAACTTAAAATATTAACTGCCGCACTCAAAGACAAATAATAATACTTAAATGTAGTTAAATGAAGATTTGGACATGAGCCCCCTCTATACATTAATACGTGAGCAAAAAACTTTGGATCAGATTGGAAACGTAGGTGCATGAAATTTCGCACAGTTATAGTTTATTTATTATGGAGAAGGAGTGCATCGAGCCAATATTGTTTAGAAATAATGCTTTTATCATACCTTATTTTAACAAATATATTTCTAAAACATATTTGTTAAAATAAAGTTTTTCTTCAATTCAAAATTTAATAAACATTACACACACCACAATGTGCACACTACGATATTTTGAATGACAAGCATTATACACACGAATTTTAACTCTTTTGTTTATGGTTGAAGTCTGTTGTTTTTTTTATTAAATCTGAAATAGTCAATACTTTAAACGGGGAGCCAAAAGAAGAAGAAAGTAAATATTTTGGTAATAGAATAAACTTATAATTTTTGAGTTTTGGCGGGCATGTGAAAGAGTGCTGTTGTGTTTTTGTATTATTTTCCTAAAATTGTGTTAGCTGGGTTTTTAATGTGCAATATTGGTAGAATATTAACCATTAGATATTCGTGTTCATGCACAAGTGTAGGAAAGTGATGTAATATCCAGAAACGTGCTATTTTGTGTTCCCTCCAAAACTCCATCGAAAGTTTCAGTAAAGCGTCTACCACTTTACTGAATCGACCGACTTGACTCCTGTGACTGTATTGACTTTTACTTAGACTTTGACTAGACTTTAGACCTGACGATACATGAAAACGATGATGAAAATTATAATAGGAGGAATATGGTTTTCCCGCCATATTCCTTACCTTTTTACCTTGTCTGAGGCACAACACACACATCCTTTGTGTCAAGTTGCCAAAAAAGAAGAAAAAGAAAGAAAGAAACTTATAATTGAATTTAGGGTCGAATTTCAACCATTAGGCAATCTCTAGTACTGTTAAAATCTCCATTTTATAACAGCTAAGTAAGTAAAAAATTAATATTCGTCTCTGAGTGCGGCAGTAAATATTATAATTAAACCTCATAATGACTTTGTTAGAAATGATCCTGAGTCACGAATGGTTTTCGTTTAAGTCATAAGTCAATGCTCTGCTGAGAATCATCCAAAATGTGTGATTTGCCTAAGCACTCCAGCCTTGACTTTGCCATTTTTATGTCGTCACCGTGATTATAGCGATTACAGTAAATATTATACTCACAACGATCCTATTCATATTATACAAAGGAAACAACAAATTGCACATCGATTATTTTAATATTAGTGGTTAGTGCCTTTGTCACTCGAACAATCAGAACGATCGCGATCAACTTTTTCGCGTGCAAAAGATATTGTTTCTATTGTCGCAACAAATTCTAGTTACTTATCTACATCGTATATATTTCGTAGTTGTAGATACAAGTAAAATCTTCGTTATCGACGGACAAGTATTCGCGGATTGTATATAGCGAATGAAATTACAGGAAAAACACAAGTGTGCGGCGAGATACCACCAGGACATAATGGATGATGACGTGACATAACGACGTGTCGTACAGTTCTATATAAGGCCGGAATTGAGATGAAGATAACAAACGACAGAATGATTCTCCGCGTGGGTGTCATTTTTGTATCGCTTTTCGCGATCGCAAATACTAAATCTGTAAATAATTATGAAAATGCCAAGCAAGAAGTGGAGGAGTACATATTGAATAAGAAGAAAGAAATTAACCTCCAGTACAAACTCCACTACCATGTCACTCCGCCGGTCGGCTGGATGAATGATCCCAATGGGTTCTCTCATATCAACGGGGAGTACCATCTGTTCTACCAGTTTTATCCCTACGACAGTGTCTGGGGTCCCATGCACTGGGGACACGTGGCCAGTCCGGATCTCGTGCATTGGAAGCAGCTCCCCACGGCTCTTATACCAGAAGACGAGCAATGTTTCTCTGGGGGTGCTTTTAGTTACGAAGATAAAATGGTGCTCATGTACACCGGCCGAAGAGTCTCGGAGGAGGAACCTTATTTCAATGAAACTCAATATCTCGCGTTCAGCGACGACGGAATAAATTTCGATAAATACGATGGAAACCCTGTGCTCTCTATGACGCCCAATAATGCGGCTGACTTCCGCGACCCTAAAGTGTGGCAACATGGTGATCACTATTACGTTATCCTCGGCAGCAAAACAGACGACGAGAGAGGAAGAGTTCTCCTATACAGATCGAAGGACGTGATCAATTGGGAGTTTTTGAGCGTTCTCGGCGAATCGAAGGGGGACCTCGGCTACATGTGGGAGTGCCCAGACTTTTTTGAGCTCGACGGTAAGTTCGTTTTGCTCATGTCGCCCCAAGGCGTAGAACCAGAAGGTGACAGATACAAAAATATTCACCAAAACGGTTACATAATCGGCGATTTTGATTACGAAACTTTTGAATTTAAGCCTGAAGTAGAATTTCAAGAATTGGACTTCGGCCACGATTACTATGCGGCTTCGACGACTGAAAATGATGGAAAACGATACGTGATAGCTTGGTTTAACACCTGGGAGATTGTTCACCCGGAAGCGGAGGACGGATGGGCGGGAGCCATGACAATAGTCAGAGAGATGAAGCTAGTCAATAATCGTATATTGATGACTCCGGTCGCTGATATGGTATCACTAAGACAAGAACCAGGCACTCACAAGGAGCTCCAACCGAATGAAAAGATGCAATTTGGAAAGGCAGTAGAAATTGTTGTTGACGCTGATCTCAATCAGAAAATTGAGTTGCAACTTGATGGTGTCGAAGGCGGAGGGCAAGTCTGGTTGAGATGGGACCCAGAGGTGGGTAAAGTAGTTGTCGACAGAGGATCAGACGATATCAGACAAGTAGAATGGGAACCAGTAGGATCTCACTCTTGGAGAATCTTCCTAGATGCAAGCAGTTTAGAACTATTCTGTGGAGAAGGAGAGGTGGTCTTTAGCAGTAGGGTGTACCCATTGGGAGGATGGAAACTCAAGAATTTGAGTCCCCAAACAGTTAATATTACGGCATATAACCTCCAAACGAGTGCGCCGTTGTAAAATGTGATAATAGAATGTATTTGTAAGATATTTATTACTATTTTTAAGCAAATAAAGTACAATATTTATTATTTTTTAATAAGAAAATCAAAGAGAAATGATATAAATAAAAAGTTAACGACTTGGCTTTTTCTTTTATATACTCTGTGCAATAAAATGAATTGTTGGAAAACGCTCAAAGTATTTTACTGGGTCATCGATAGAACGAGGTTCGATACTTCGAATTCTATATTTATTTTCTTGTAATAAGAGTTTACTGGGTCGCGTCAACTTATTGCATCTTTAAATCTATTTCTTACTTTTCACTTTAAACGCGTTTTTGTAAATAACTGTATTTACCACATGCGAACTTTATAGTATAAAGCGATCACTTTAAAGAGAAAAGGAAACTTGTTGCTTTTATTAGGTATCTTTATATTGAAAAAAATTATACGGTTTCAGTAGATTTTTTTGCACCCTAAGGCCCGCTTGTGCCAGACCGGGTTAACACGATTTACTCTGAGTTAAATTATACTTCGGAGTTAAATTATTCTCATCATGTCTTGCACCACCAAGAGTTAGGAGTTAACCTCGTGTTAATTTTTTAAATTTTAACCCACCGATGTGGGAGGGTTAAATCAACTAACTCTAGGTTAGTAATGCCAAAACTGCGATTTTTAGGTTATGTAGTCGATAATTTCGTTTACGTTTCGTTTGAAGTCACTGGCAGTAGCTTGCTATGTTGGACATCCATACTAATGTTATAAATGCGAAAGTGAGTCTGTCTGTCTGTTACCTCTTCACGCCCAAACCGCTGAACCGATTTTGCTGAAATTCGATATGGAGATACTTTGAGTCCCGAGGAAAGACATATGATACTTTTTATCCCGGAAAAATGTACGGTTCCCGCGCGATAAACGAATTTTGGCGCAACGGAGTTGCGGGCGTCATCTAGTATCTTATACAAAATATATATTTTAGCATTAACGTAATACATTTACTTTAATTTTTAAGTGTAGCTTAGAGTTTAAGAACATATTTTAATATAACAATAACCGATACAATATTTAATTGGGTCTGATACTAAATAAACACCTTTTTGTCTAGAATTTAAACTTAGTGTCTTACTATTAATTTCGAACTTTAATGGAAATTCACGTATTATAAGAACTTTTTGTTACGAGCGTAATTTGTGAGTTGTGAGTCGCAGAATTTCTGCCGCGTAAATATCATTTCATACAAATCTGCATTACTCACAAAATTACGCTCGTGTGAATCAAACAGGACTTTTGTATGAAAAACCGAAATTCTGCGACTCACAACTCATAAAATATTATGCTCATTTGGCTTTACCCTAAAGGTACAATTCCGTGCATCGCGATCGATCGCGGTCGTGCACGACCTACGACTGTCGTCGGACGCTCGCGACCATAGTCAACGTATGAAAATGTATGGCACCGCTTCCGAGGCCCGCGACTGACGCGCGCGGCCTACGACTGTCGTAAGCCGCGCGCGATCGTGTCTTGAAGTTATGACAGTCGCGCACGACCGACGACAGTCGTAGGCCCCGCGCGACCGTGTCAAAGTTATATGGCACGATCGCGCGCGGCTTACGACAGTCGTAGGCCGCGCGCGTCAGTCGCGGGCCTCGGAAGCGGTGCCATACATTTTCATACGTTGACTATGGTCGCGAGCGTCCGACGACAGTCGTAGGTCGTGCACGACCGCGATCGATCGCGATGCACGGAATTGTACCTTAAGACTCTAGATTTTATGTTAGAGCGCTTACAGACCACGGCACGTGTCGGCGGCACGCGTCGGCGGCAGTCGACGGCAGACGACGGCACGTGTCGGCGGCAGTCGACGGCAGTCGACGGCACACGTCGGCGGCAGTCGGCGGCAGTTGACGGCAGTCGTCGACAGTTTATAACGCTTGCAGTTGTGACGTAACGCGTAAAGGTAAGCGTCCACAGGTCGGGATAGTACACAACGGACGTTTCGCATCAGACGGATATTTTTTACAGTACGTCTCACTGTATCGGCAGCGTACGGATTACCAACTAGCTAGTATGTTTATCTTCAAATTAGTCCAAACAAAGTTCCTAAGTCAAAATTTCTGCTTTCGACTTTTCCATCCATACCCCCCTTTTGAGCATTCATTTACTAGGCTAAACAGTAATCAGTACACTGCCGATTCAGCGGACGTACTGTGAAAAAAATATATGTTTGATGCGAGATGTCCGTTGCGTACGATACCGACCTGTGGACGCTTACCTTGCGGGGGTACGTCACAACTGGGGGCCTACCACCACCAATTCTTATCTGTCAAACGATGTCGATTGTCGGTTTGTAGAGACTAACCGACAAATCGACATCGTTTGACAGATAAGAATTTATTACTTTAACGTCAAGCTTAAAAAAAGTTGACATTTCACAGCGGATTTAACATTGTTATGCATTTATTACTGTTTTTTAGTAAAATTATTTTTAAAAAGTGAGTATGGTAATGTTGTTGTAATCTTACAACAAAGTGTTCTGGAAACATGATAGTTTTAGGAAAGGTCGTGGTAGGCCCCCTGCAAGCGTCATAAACTGTCAAAGGCTGCCGTCGACTGCCGTCGACACGTGCCGCCGACACGTGCCGTTCGTCTGTAAGAAGCTTTAGGCTCGATTTATATTATGCGTCCACCGAAACGCGCGATTGGGACATTAAACCTCTAGATTACAAGCTATTGTATGTAAATGACGACGCGACCGCGCCGCTATTTAAATAAATCATCAGTCTTGTGATCTCGCGGTGTGGCGAACAAACCACTCGTTTACGCGGACGAATATCTTCTTCTTATATATAAAATTCTAGTGTCACAGTGTTAGTTACCGTACTCCTCCGAAACGGCTTCACTGATTTTTATCAAATTTTAGATGCATATTCAGTAGGTCTGAGAATCGGCTACTGCAGGCTACGTTTTATAATAGTAATAATAGTAAATTATTACAACTCGAGACTGAAGGCAACCATTGTTTGTGCTACGGGATAGCGATGGACGTTGCCATGGTGACAAACTTTTTTAGTCTCTTCAATAAAAGAATATGGGCGAAAATATAGCGAAAATCGAAATATTCTATATGGCAAAGCAACGTTTGCCGGGAGAGCTAGTAAAATATTATTCTAGCGTAAGTGATAATAATAAATTAATTATCATTTCGTTCCAAAGAATAAACGTCTATCTAAGTGTGTTCTTAAATTACTTCAATTTTGAACTGCTATCATAACCGTTGTAAATTAACACTAAAGCCCGGTTGGACCATGATTGATGAATTGAAATATGAACTGGCCCTTACATGACGACTGTGTTTGTACGTCTGCATTTTGTGCGTCATCCTCACAAATCACAGGATAGTGAGGATATAATATGGATCCTATAATATAATATGTCCTATTTTTATCTAGGCACTCAGATAAGATCGACATTCTACAATAGTGATCTCACTCTTGAATCTTGATACACTTCAAATATTCCTATTTTCATAATTGAAACTATTTAATAACATTCCATACTAATAATCTGTATGTCGCTCTGTCTATAATATTATGTCACTTCTTTAGGCTAAAGACGCTATAACATTATACATAGAATGTGGTATGGAGATACTTTGAGCAAAATAACAATATATTGTAGCCCGGGATGTACAGTTCTGTCGTGATTAACGAAAAATACTGTTTACTGGATCTGACATTCGCAGGGTTTTTGGCTGGAACCTCTGCAGGATGTTTATGTTTGATGGAGAAGCTGTTCCCCACAGCTGGATCCCGTACGTCCAGATAGGCTTTAGTATACTTTTGTAGAGGAGAAGTTTATTTTCAAGATTTAGTTGTGACTTTTTGCCTATTAACCATTGCAGTTTCAGGAGTTGGAGATCGAGTGCCTTTCATATTGTCTCTATGTGCTTTTTCCACGTGAGTCTTCGGTCTAAGTACATATACGACTAAGTATACAACCTTCAAAAGGTTCAAAAGACAGGACGAGCCCCTCAAGATATGCTCCAACAGAGCTCTACTAACAAAATGGTCATATCACTGGATATGTTCCATACACGCCAGGAACAAAATTACATAAAATCCAGCTCAATGTCTTAAAGACAGATCGCAGGACAAAAGGAGTTAAGTATAAAAAAAAAGGATCTGACATAAACAAACCGAATTTTTGTAAATCCGCCACCTGCCGCAAGCTAGCGCGACCGACAACAACAAAATGCCACATCATAAATTAAAATGACAACTAACTTAGACTATAGGTTTCATTTTTCGCCATTACAAAGCGGCGGCATAGGTCGCTAGATCAATTTCGGAAGAAAATGAAGCCTATATATTATGGCCTTGTTCATAAAGTGCCATTTTGTTTGAATTATTCTAGGTCGCGGTCGCTTGCGGCAAAGATTGAAAAGCCACCTAAGTACATAATATTATATTTTGAGAGATACAAACTTAATTTTTACTCCACGTAATGACTGTTGACTACATTTGTACCACTAGACAATTTCAGTACAAATATTCCGTCGAAATTGTACCTGTGTTGGAATTCGGAGTACACACTACAACTGCAACACAGTGCAACAAAGTAAGGACAAACATGCGAATACAGCACGGCCCATAGATATAAGTTGGACGAAATGGCACAAGCATGGATGGAAAATTGTCATTAAATGTGATCGCACATATTTTATCAGCACGCTCGTGCCGTACGCGTCGCATTTTAGCATTCGTTGTAAGTATGAAATGATGTGAAACCTCGCACATTCGTCCGCACCATAGAGATATAATATCTGTGGTCCGCATCGTACGCGCCGCATTTCGTGTACTATGCGGTGCGTTCGACGCGTACGGTCCTGACAAATGTGCGATCAGCTTATGATTGTGAAACCTACAACATGACAATTGACGCCGATCATGGGCAATCATAGACGAATATCTCCAAAATGATTTCGCACGTTATTCTTTTACGATTGCCATATTATGAATGTGTTGGCATTTCTCTGCCAAGATAGTCGCATCACAACAGAGCAGTGTTATAAATCAAATATTTTTCAACAATATCACCACTTTTTAAACAATAGTATAAATAAATATTATTTATACAAAGAACAATAACTTAAAGTGAAATATTGAGCAACTTAACGAATTGGTCAGATGAAAATAGCTTATTTTCGTAGCTCTCCCCAATATTGCCCGATTAGAATGTCACACGTGTGACTAAAGTCACACGTGCCAGGCCCCCTCATTGTTTATCTCCAAACCAACTAGCAACAGACTAGTTATAGCCACGATTAAACTACCACGGTCTTAACCAGACCAGTAGCTTAGACTCTTTCGAAAAAAAAAAAAAAACGAATTGGGGCCAAAATGTGTTATAGGCAAATAACAATAATTAAGTCAATCGTTTCAAAGGCCAGTATAGTGCCTTAGGTAAATCTTAAACATGGTGTCCTGTCTATATTGTCTATAATCTATGCTAGAGCACCGCAGTTCTCATACGTGTGTCCAATATAAACTTGCATCGTTCCTGTTATTTATCCCTAAACTTTTGCTACATACATGTAAACTCCATGTAACGTCACTCCATTTAGCGACAAATTCTCTAAAGCGTCGAAATCATTTGACTTTGGTTGGTTTAGCTTGTCTACCATACAATGATACACTCTGTATAACATCACTGCCACTCTCAATAACGACAAAATCACAACGATTGAGTAATAAAAAGTACCTTTTATGTCACTAATATTAGTAAAAACTGCGCAGCTGTGTACGTTTTTTTGTCGCTTTACTATCCAGCCCGCAATGAACTTGACTTTCGGCATCATGCATACCGAATTTTCTAAGAAATTCGTTCTTTTGTTTACAAATTTGGATTGCTTGCACGTGTAGACTGGTCTTGAACATATAAAGTATCTAAACGTTATCATATTCTCAGTTGCTCATAAACTTCCAAACAGTAAATACGGTTAGCGAAAAAAATCACTGTAAATTGACGGAAATTCTTTCTCTCCATTTAACGACAACACTCTATAACGTCATAAAATGCACGGTCCCTTCAGTGACGTTATATAGAGTTTACACCCGCAATCCCCAACCCGCGGCCCGCCGGGATTTTATTAATTGTGGCCCGCGTTATGTTAAACCATTTTGAAATTCACGTCCACCGGCAAAATAATGTGAAGTCGTCGTGATAGTCTTGAAATTTTTTCCACCTTTAAATCGTTACTTTTGAAGAATGTTACTTTTAGGCCTAAAAAATTTTTGTTGCGGCCCGCGACACCAAGACCAAAACATGTTTGTGGCCCGCGTGAAAAAAAGGTTGGGGACCACTGGTTTACACTGTATTTTGTTTTTTGACCGTATAAGATCCTAAGAGGTTTCCGAAGGTTATTTTGTAGGTTTATGCTTAAATAACGCAAAAAATATTATGAAAAATAATTATATATTTAGTTTGCAAAATTATAGTGAAAAAATAGTTAGTACTAGATATTGAATTTGCACTACTAAAAATATATTTTTCTTCGTGTGACTTAGTACAGCTTTTTTAGGTGATTACCTAATAATCCGACAAGAAAATTGATCGGTGTATCGACTGCTAATCTAAAATGCATTTCTGAATCTATATATCTAAATAAAATTAATTAATTTTTAATTTTGTTAGTCCCGCTAAAACTGAATCAATTCGTCTAATTTTAGTCTTGAAATATTCGTGGAAGTTCAGAAAAGGTTTGTATATATGGAAAAAAGTGATACGAAGTTTACCAGGTCATCTAGTAGATTCTAAAATGACTCCTGTATAGCCCGTCCGGTGGGTATTAAATATTAATAGTAGTTAGTAATATTAAATATTAATACTATTATTAATAGACTTATGACTGAATAACGTTGTAGTTTAAAATAACTGGACGCTGTTAAGCATTCGTATACTAACCCACAAAATACGCATTGAGTTGCAGCTATGTTCTTTAGATGATTTAGAACAAGACTACATTAAAAAACAAAAAAATAAATTCGTGGGTTAGGGTCAATTCAGGCCACAACGCGCCGTTGATGCGAGGCTAGGCGCAGCGCGGCATACATTTGTATGGATTTGACAGATTTCGATGCACGATACGTTTTGCGAATCTGTCAAATCCATATAAAAGAAATGCATCTACGCGTCGCGTTGTGGTCTGAATTGACCCTAAAGGTAGGTTACACAGTACGAGCAGCTGAAGTGACAGCAGGCGGCTACTGTGCCTGTGTACTCGCATGAGAGCAGCTCGACTCGCCTCCCTGGGTCACACCATGCAAGCTGCTGACATCGCAGTAGATAGGTAATGTTCTAGTGACATAGCCTAGTCGAGTTGTAACTGTGGTGGAAGAAGGCGAGTGGCGAGTGAAAACAAAAAATGTTGTAGTAACTCGCACGCGAGTAACTGACCCACTCGCACTAGAAAGTAGTTCTCGTATGATGCGGTCACACGGTGCAAGTAGCTTCACCTCAGTAACTGACTAGGCCAGCTCGCATGTCAGCTCTCACCGTGTAACTCAGGCATAAAACACTTAACAGCGACAAGCAGTAGTAAAAGTTAATTAATAGAACCCAACTTCTTAGTTCAAAAGTACGTAACCTAAGTTCTACGCCGTAGCGACGTCAAACTCGATCTACGAAACCGTAGCACAGGATTACTGAGGTACTAACACTACGAATTTAGTGCACCAAAGGTTTTCTAGTGGATTCATCCATTTTTACAAGGAAATACTGATATTTCTACTGATAGTATAATATTATATTTTAAAGCAAAAAAGTGAACCGCTAAATGTATGTAAGCGCTAATCTCGAGAACGGCTGAATCTTTTTTTATTGTGTTTTTAATGTCGAAGGAAGGTTGCTACTGTTTTATAAGAATTGTTTCATCGCCGTAATCTATACATATTATAAAACAAAGTCGCTTTTTTTCCCTCATGTCCCTTTGTTCCCTTTAATCTTTAAAACTACGCAACGGATTTTGATGATTCTTTCAGTGTTAGATAGCCCATTTATCGAGGAAGGTTATAGGCTATATTTTATCACGCTTAGACTAATAGGAGCGAAGAAATAGAGGAAAATGTGGAAAAAACGGGGAAAATTATTTGAAAGGGCTAACTTGAACGCGCTAATCTCAGGAACTACTGGTCCGATTTGAAAAATTCTTTCAGTGTTATATAGCCCATTTGTTGAGGAAGGCAATATTTTATGACGCTTAGACTAATAGGAGAATGTGGAAAAAACGGGGGAAATTATTTGAAAGGGCTTATCTTGCGAACTACTGGAGCAATTTTTATGTTATTTGGCACAGATAAGAAGTAGACCACGTGAAGGAGCATAGGCTATCGATTTTAATATTTTTTTAAGTGGCTATATATTTTATACTCGTGCGACGTCGGGCCGGTCGCTAGTAATATAGTTAGTTTCAATGACGTAACCTCACCAATTTTCAAAAACAAATGCGAAATATACAGGTTTCTAAAATGTTCAGCATCTTAACTTTTGCAGAAAAAAAAATTGTCACTAACTTTTTAAAATACAGCCTATAATACAGCTATTAATCAATATAATTTCTATGATTATAAAGTTTAAATAAGCTCAACATTAATCTCTACATAAAAATATGCCCATTGCAGTTAAATCAAATGTATTAAGTAATAAACCAATTTATATGCCTTTTAACAAACAAAAGGTAAACAAAAACAACTTTACACCTGTAGCAGCTGTTACTATTTTAACAGCATCATTACTTTATTTTTACAGCTTTTCACAATAGCACATTGTCGAAATAAATGAATTTTGCAGACGGGAAGTACGCTGCTTGTTTCAAAGTGAATTTTTACTCTATTCATTACTTTATTGCATTTTCCAGCTCTTATTCGAATAGCAATAGATAGATAGATAGATAGATAATTCTTTATTGCTCACAAATTGGTAACTACTATAACTAGTTCGACTAACTTAACATGTTTACAGTAAAATGTGGACAAGGGCGGCCTTATCGCTATAAGCAATAGCAATACTCGTAGTAATGAGTTACAGTTAAGACGAAGACAGCTGCCAATTCGACATCTTTGTCACAATAGACATAACTCTTTGTGCAGTTTTCTAGACGTATATATTTCACTGATTGGCACAAAAAATATATAATATGTGATTTTTGATTATAATTATTTGAAAAAGCTTCTTTATTTTAAATAATAAAATAATGTAACTGGATGAAAAAAAATACCAAAGTCACATCTTCCAGGAACTTTAAACAGTTCTAACTAAAACAATATGCAAGCTATGCTTTTAAGAATTTGTTTATTTGATGCCTTTTACAAAAATCCAAAGCTTGTAAGATTTAATTTTCGGTTCTGACATCTAGATTTCCCATAATATTTATTTTTTCCTCTAACAAACGAAAAATGTATCCACGCTACCGAGTGAACATTTCACATCTCTGTCTCTGTGGCATGAAAATCGACAGTGGTGCGAGAGTGATGCGAGATCAAGGCAGTTATCAGCGTCTCAATCTAAATGCTTTAAAAGTAAATTATTCAGTAACTGTTGCTTTCTGTTTAAAGCTGGCCGCATACATACGTTTTCCGCATACGATTTCCGAATTCGTATTCCGCATTCAGAAATCCGAATACATAGAATCAGTAGAAAATACATTAAATGCCGCACACTTATACGACTGTTCCTGTAACCTAACCAATTAAAATGAAGACGTTAGCGGAAGAAGCAGGCAAGTAACAGTTAAAAAATTGCTGGTTTTTACATAACTGGAAGCTTTAGGGCCGGAAAAAGTATTTGAAATAAAAAAGTTTGGATTTTATGTGTAGTCAGACATATAAGCCAGATGATGAAGTAGCAAAGTTACAAGATTTGTTAAAATTATAATAGTGATTGTTTCTTATCAAAGGTTAGATATCTGGTTCTTCAACGTCTTTAATTATGGTTTAGGACAGGGGTTCCCAATCTTTTTCAGCCTGCGGCGTACTTACAAGTAAATATTTTTTCACGGCGCCCTACTCTACCTAGCTATTACAAAAATATACATAAATAAACACCTTTAATAATTATAGTTAGGTTAAGCAAGTAAATAATAATAAACAAATATTTAATCATCTGCCTGCTTTGTATAATAATTCATATTACAATTTTATTTTATAATATTTGTGGTTATGGATAATGATGGAGGATCGACTCACGGCGCCCCTCTTGCCTTCTTACGGCGCACCAGGGCGCCGCGGCGCATAGTTTGGGAACCCCTGGTTTAGGACACATACCTTGATAGCGTCCATCTGCTGGGCCGCGGCGGTGGTCTCGTCTCCGGCGATGATGGCGAACTTGCTCCAGCCGTATGCCTTCAGCAGCGCAACCACTGATTTGCTCACCTGAAATATAATGTTTTGTTAATATGTTTGAATATTAATGGAATCAGGCGTTAATTTGCGGAAATCCATAGCTTAAAATTTAGTTTGTTATTATTTTTAGCAATATTCCGCGAAATAAACTTCCACCTTTAAGTAAATGAGTGAGTGCACGCATAGGCATGCGTACAGCACCTCCCTCCTCCCACACTGCCTATGCGTACACTCGCATGCAAGAACTTGCAAACACCACCACCACACAAGCAATAATGTTGGCAAATCCGTGCAAGGCCCCTCACCACCATGCAGGTTGAAAACCTCGACGCGCGTTTCGCTCCAACACCGGAGCATCCTCAGGATGTGGACTCTACGAATAACGTCCGTCAAGTGCCGCCGTCGTAGAGTCCACATCCTGAGGATGCTCATTTACTTAAAGGTGGAAGTTTATTTCGCGGAATATTGCTAAAAATAATAACAAACTAAATTTTTTATTTTTGAATATGTTTTTCTATACTACATGTACTGTCACAGGCAGACGGCGGGCCTAATATTATGTACAATACCCGGCAATAAATATTGCACATCGACCTTTGGAAAGAGACAATCGGCTAATTTCGGTTTCACGCGTTATCTTTGTAGCACACACCTATTTGACATTATGTCAGTCGTTGTTCAAATTCAATAGAGTGCAGTCGCGTCCAGTTCAAAATATATATCTAGAGTTGTTAACATCCCTAAATTTGCTACAGCTGTAATTTTCCAAAAGAATTAAAATATACGTAAACATAATTTGAACACGCTTTTTTATTTTATTTTACCCGAACCTAAGGCCATAACTTATAGAAAATTTGGTGTATTTTATACAAAGAATAATAAAATTATAAGTTTAAACACTTACGGATTTTGTCGCGGAGCACTTTTATTAATCCCGACGTTTCGGCTACTTTACAGCGGCCGTGGTCACGGGCGGACCCACGACCGCTGTAAAGTAGCCGAAACGTCGGGATTAATAAAAGTGCTCCGCGACAAAATCCGTAAGTGTTTAAACTTATAATATCATGAGTGATACTCGCGAAAACTTAAGAAATCAATAATAAAATTGTCAAAAGAAGCAAACCATAATAATTATGGTTTTTTTAACAGCTCCTAATATATACCGGACTTTTTGTATTTCGTGCGTAAGAGATAACGCTCTACAAAACCGAAATTAGCCGACTGTCACTTAATTCCAAAGGTCGATGTGCAATATTTATCGCCGGGTACTGTAACTAAATATTCCACGCGGCTTCGCCCGCGTAATTTAGGAATATCACGGAAGCCGTACATTTTTCCGCAAAAAAGAAACCTATGTCCTTTCACGTGGTATATTCTTCATGTGTGCCAAATGACATAAAAATTGCTCTAGTAGTTTCTTAAGATAATAAGCAATTTTAAATAATTTCCTCCGTTTTTTCCACATTTTCTCTATTTCTTCGCTGCTATTAGTCTTAGCGTAATAAAATATAGCCTCCAGCCTTTTTCGATAAATGGGCCATCTTACACTGAAATAATTTTTCAAATCGGACCAGCAGTTCCAGAGATTAGTGCGTTCAAATAAGCCCTTTCAAATAATTTCCCCCGTTTTGTCCACACTTTTCTCTATTTCTTCGCTCTTATTAGTCTTAGCGTGATAAAATATAGCCGATAGCCTTCCTCGATAAATGGGCTATCTAACACTGAAAGATTTTTTCAACTCGGACCAATAGTTCCTGAGATAAGCGCGTTCAAACAAACAAACTAACTAACAAACTCTTCCGCTTTATAAAATTTATTAATAAGTATATAGATTTGGTCGCTTTGTGTCAAACCCAGCCGACAAATTACGTTTAACATTGCATTGATATAATATTCGACCAATTATAATGACGTAGGTCCATCAGCTGCCTTTGAATCAATTTCTTCGATGGTACATTTACTCATGTAGATTTAAGCTTAATCTTTTCTTCACAACATAAAAAAAAGACGGGTTGCACTCCGGGAGAGCGGCAGAAGTGAAAACTTGATTATTAACGTTGTGTATTATTTTTTTTAACCCATTTTTTATGAAAATCGATTTCTAAAAAATTGATTTTTTTAATTAATCGAAACCCTTAAAATCGATTAAATTTTTAACCCATGTTTTATAAAAATCGATTCTTAAAAAATCGATTTTCTAAATTAATCGAGACCCTTACAATTTTTTTAACCCATTTTTTATGAAAATCGATTTTTAAAAAAATGATTTTTTTAATTAATCGAAACCCTTACAATCGATTAAATTTTTAACCCATTTTTTATGAAAATCGATTTTTAAAAAATCGTTCTTTTAATTAATCGAAACCCTTACAATCGATTAAAAAATATCGACAATCGAAAAAAAACAATCGATTGTTCGATTAATCGATTTCGATGTTACAACACTACTCTCCAACCGTCTTACGGTTTTTCGATCAGCACGAGAATCTGATGCGAGTTTCACAGTTTTTACCCATCCCACAAAAGTGCTCAACGCCGCTAAAGAAGTTTTCACTTCAAAAACAAACAGTATTTTATAGAACTTTAAATCCTTATAGCTATACAACTCTAGACATCTATGCCGATCGTTGTCTTTAATGTGTGCTTTGTGAAATGTAATATTGTGCTAAATTGTAAATTGTCTATATTGTAAATTCATACTAATAGTATAAATGTGAAAGTGTGTCTGTCTGTCTGTCTGTCTGTTACCTCTTCACGCCCAAACAGCTGAACCGATTATGCTGAAATTTGGCATGGAGATACTTTGAGTCCCGGGAAAGGACATAGGATACTTTTTGTTCCGAAAAAATGTACGGTTCCCGCGCGATAAACGAGTTTTGGCGCAACGGAGTTGAGAGCATCATCTAGTAAATAAATAAATGAAGTAAATGAGTGGGTGGACAACTGACCTTGTGAGCTGGCGGCAGCGTACGTGCGAAGGTGGCCAGACCGCGGCCATCGTCTGCGCCGTGGGTACCCGCACATTTCTGGAACAAACATACCAAATATTTCACAACAAACCATAAAGTTTATATTTAGCGGAATAGAGAAACAAAGGCCTGAGCAAGAGAGATGCCACTATCAGTAACACTGCGTGGTAAAAAGAGACGTGTGATACATGACAGCAGAACTCTTTTTCTGACGTCCAGTCGGCACTTATCGGCACGTTGACAATTTAATCTCATAGAAAGATGCTTGTGTAAGTGTATACTTACACAATACACATTTGTGAATAAATTTCGGTTTCGTTTGACAGCTCGACATTGTTGCTCTATTCCGCTAGGTATATTAACTTTATGCAACAAACACATGCAAAACATACTCGTACTTTATTATGTTAGGTCGCGTCCCCATGGGGACCGTGCGTTTTTCGCGCAATATTTGCCGCGCACTGTAAACATCTGAAACGAACTGTCACCAGCAGTATTTCCGGACCAATACGACCTGCAAACCTTCAAGAAGAGAACGTATTCCCTCTTAAATGGCCGACAATGCACCTGCAGCTCTTCTGATGTTGCGAGTGTCCATGGGCGGCGGTACGTACGGTGCTTTCCATCAAGTGACCCGATTTACCCCCTTATTTTATGTAAAAAAACGTGGCCTTGCGTCTTGTAGGGCCTAAAATAAATGTATCTTTAAGCTAAATGTGATTTCAGACTATTCACTCAACTTATTATAATTCACTTGAATGCATGTCTGAGATTTCTTTAAACTTTTTTAAGCTATTGCATAACTTTTATTGCGGGATTTAAGCGCGGCGACCGAATCAAGAAATTCCGTAACGAAAAAACCTAACACAGTCTTCGTCTAACGTCGTTTCAGTTCGGCAGACTTTAGCGCGGTGTGCGACTAGACGTATAGTGTAGACTACTGACTAGATTCTATGCATAATGCAACAGCTTTGCCGTGGCAGTCTCCTTGTGTCACACGTATTATTTATTTTGTGTTTATACGTGTAATTTTTGCATAAAATTTTCAAATAAATTACTACCCTACTTGTGCCAAACCGAGATAAAGTTAATATATAGATAAGTAAATATTTACCGAATTTTAATTACAGAAAATTCACGATTTTCTTACATAAATACGAGGAACAAAAGGAAATTATGTTTAACCCAAGGCTAATTAAAACAAAACTGGTGCAAATGGCCATTATAATGTTGAATATATCGACGTCAGTCTCAATTACAACTCACTCAACTGTTGTCGTCTCTTTTCTACCTTTAGAAAGTTATTCAGACATCCTTATCTAACATATTGAGATGTACGAGATAGGAAATCACAATTTTGTTTCCCTAAATACTTAAGTCTAAGTACTATTATTTGTTTTCCTGAGTGTTTACATTCTCCGAGAGCCTCTTACTATAATAACAACTTCATGATTGACACAACAGAGTACTTTCATCCCCTTATCTTTATAAACAGACCCCAATTTTTTGTACTTAAATAATACCAAGACATTTAGCCCCATACAACAAATGATTTAAACTGTTTGTACAGACGTTTTACTAAAACAATGTTTTATCCTTGCCTGATACGTTACAAAAAATTCTGAACCAACTCCTAAAAATTGTCTTTTGGCAAATACTAGAATACTATCTTACTATTTGATAAAATCCGGGATGGATGGCTATATTCATATTAGATGAAAAGGCAGAATCGGATTTTTTTCTGTTATCATTAAAACGATGACCTGGTGAACTTTGTATGACTTCTCTCCTAACCTTCTAAACTTAGCCAAATCGGTTCAGGCGTTTTCTAGATTTAGCGAGACTAACAAAATTTAAAGTTTATTTTTATAAGTAAAAAGATAATAAATAAAAATAATCTTCCGTGGCCCCTTAACATGGCATTTTGCAAAGTCAATATTCCACAGTAACCAAAAGCTTGGAAACTCTACCTTCTAATAATGTTTAGCAACCGATTTATAACATTTAACCACTTGATTGCCCAATAAAAAGGTCAATGGTGTGAAACGTGACGTCACTGATCTCAGCCCCAATTTATTTTCGTTTGCTTTACGCCTCCCGATTGGCAAATTACAAAAAACACAGGATGTTTATTCAATTCCTTCGGAGAGTTGGAAACACTCCCTTAAAATATAGGCTGAAGTAAAACTTCGTCGTGAACTTAGTAATTAACGAGCTTTTGCCCGCGGCTTTGCTCGCGTTAAGAAGTATTATTATATACAAACTTTCGTCCCCTATTTTAACCCCTTGGGGTTGGAGTTTATCAAAATCCTTTCTTAGCGGATGCCTACGTCATAATATCTACCTGCATGCCAAATTTCAGCCCGATCCGTACAGTGGTTTGGGCTGTGCGTTGATAGATCACCATATATATATATATATATATATATATATATATATATATATATATATATATATATATCGTCACTGGAAAGGAAAAGTCGCTGAAGCGCCATTTTGCTCATATAGAGTTATACATATATTTGGAATCAGCAGATTTTTCTGCGTCAAATGATCGGGGTTTCAAAGCAATCAGAGTAATTTTGTGGTCAGTAAGCAAAATGAAAATTGGCATTATTTTATAAATCTTTTCGCTGAACGACGCTCAAAACGGTCTTTTTTACACCTATGTTGCTTAAGTTATTTTTCCATTACTTATTTGGAGCATGAATTAGCTCGTATTGTTTACTATGGCGCATCAGCAATTTTTCTTTCTCTAAAAAGTTAAGCTATGGCGGTTAAGCGAATAGGTCCTCTAGTCATTACAATAAAGATATTGTTAAGTCAAAAGTGTCTACTGATAAGAGGAAAATGCTGCGTTTTAATCATTTTTACCTATATTTTTTTAATAGTTACTGTGATGTCAGATATTTTAATCGAATAAAGATTGTTTAATCAAAGTGACAATAGCGAAAATAATGCTAAATTCAAGACTTTATAAATGGACTTCAGACATTGATTACTGTATCACCCAAGTAACAAAGTTCTCCTATAGTGCACAGTTTATAGGCTTGCACCACTTGTAACTCATTCTTAATGGTTCCAGGTTTTATTACTTAGCTTATAACAGGTTACACGGAGTTTGTTTTGCTTTGTAGTAAACCTGTTCTAGAACGATATTATAGGCGCAGTAAAGGCTAAGATGGCCTATACAACTGTTTCACCGGTGTAAATATAGGTACTTGAGAAGACTTGCTCCAGTTTTGTAGTACAGTAGTAATTATAAATCCGCTATAAGGTCATACGCCAGTTATAGTAATTAATAGAACGAAATGCACTTAGTAACATTTGACCTTGTTACTTGATGTGCCAATTATAAGTGAATTACTTAGTTCTACAGTAGTTTTGGTATTATTGCGGGCTCTCGAATGTTATAGTCTTAATTACTATAATATAAAGGTTTCTTGAAAACTATTTATTAGTGCCCAAAGTATTCTTCATGATGTCCATCTGAGCTTTTAAAAATTTATCGCACCTTCCATTCAGGCCATTTTGAATGCTGTTAGGACTGCATAGTATTATTTTTAAGCACAACTTAGTAAATACGCCGTGTTCAATGGGCGAACAAAAATTGAGATGTAAAACACAATATACTTAAACGGAAATAATTGCGCGTTTGCCGTTCAAAAAATTTATCGCACCTTCAAGGCCATTTTGAATGCTGTTAGGACTAATATTATTTTTAAGCACAACTTAGTAAATACGCCGTGTTCAATGGGCGAACAAAAATTGAGATGAAAAACACAATATACTTCAACGGAAATACTTGCGCGTTTGCCGTTCAAACATGTATGCACGTACACGTGCGAAATACTTACTTGTTAATACATTTCATTTAATATAGATTAACTTACCTTTCATTTATTTTTTATTTTTTTCATCAACCTCACAATACAATTCACAAATGTTTAAAATTTTAAGGTAAGTAGCTAGTATTAGAAGCGTGGAGTACGTAACAGGCCTGCCTGGTTCTATTAAATGCTCATAGTGAATTTCACGGGAGCAAATAGTTCTGCGTAGTCAAACAATAAGTGTATTATTGGTCTAAGACCTAAGTAGTGCTAGGCAAGTATTATTAGCAAAAGTATGCGTATAAAATGGGCCCTTTTTGGTTGGTTATAAACGTTTACTAGCCTGTTATAGTCCTGGCTCATAAACAACATGATTCTTAAGACTTTATTACTGTGTTTACTACGTCTTATCGTTTTCATACATTTGAAGGCATCTCTCATCACAACAAAAAAAGTATCTGAAAGTAAATTTCAGCTTAAAGAAAACAAAGAATCATCGAAACCTCATTTCAAATTAAACAATTCCTACAAAAAGTTAAAGAAATACTGATTCTTAGTTGATAGCTGTAGTAGTTGTTTTTATTATTATAATATAACCGAAATATTTTAATCTAAACTGTAGTACTGTCTATTTAAATTAACACCTAATTGTATTATTGTAGTCTGCAGTAGGTTGCTACAAATATAGGTACTATTTTTTCCATTAATTAGAAAAGGATAGGTACGTAACATTAGATGAATATTCTGTCCATACTTTCATACTTCCATAGTCCATACTTACTATACTTACTTTACTTATTACTTACTAAGTTACTAATATTATAAATGCAAAAATGTGTCTGTCTGTCTGTTACCTCTTCACGCTTAAACCGCTGAACCGATTTTGCTAAAATTTGGCATGGAGATACCTTGAGTCCCGGGAAAGGAGTTGCGGGCGTCCTCTAGACTATACCAATAACATAAAAAATAGAGGAAACCTTTGTATTTTTGTGTCTGTATTTTTGTAACGAATAAACTCAAAAACTACAAAACCGAATTAAAAGTTACATAATATTTCACCATTATATTGCTACATTATCCCTGAGTAACAAAGACTACTTTTTACCGCCAGAAAATAGCTTTTCCTAAGGGAAAATTTATTTTTTCCGGGTGACGCAGCGACATAAGGTTAGTTTTTAATAAATTACTTAAAAATGGTTAACTAAATATCTTAATATGAGTTTATGTAATATGATAGATAAAAAATTTATATATTTCTATTAACTAAGTATAAAGGTTTTCTAAACTATTACAACTGGAGCCTTCTCGCAAGCTTTGTTTCAGAAGGTTCTCCACTCTTACAGTGATAACAAAGACAAACCTTAGGTAAAATTATAAATAAACATGTTTTACAAAATTTTTATTTCATTTGATTTGATTGAATTATGCAGTCAGCTATTATTTTTTCTCTTCTATTCTCAAAAAATTTTTTGACTAAAAAGTATGACTTAATAAATTATATTAAAAGGTATAACCACGAGTTTTTTTTTTTTACTTTCTGAAAAAATAGTTACCAAAGGACAGAGTCATGTACCAAAAGAAAATACTATAGCTGCCTATGACGAGTCAATTGACGAGATTTGTGGTTATACTAAAATATTGTCACCGGAGACATCTGCGAATCAATCATCTACCCCTTCAAAACCATCGTCACCTAAGCATAATATTACGAAAAGAACTGTTAACGAATCAGTGATGACGACAAGACTAAAACAGGAAATTATACGTTAAAAATTTCATTTGTTTTCAGGTCGCTAAGAAAAGAAACAGTTATTTAATATCACAAATTCATTACTAAAAATACAAACAAAAATAAAATATACAAATATATACGCTTATTTAACTGAATTGCTTGTACTTTAGTATTCGATTACTACATTTTAAAATATCTTAAACACTTTAGCTAATTTAACCAGGTCATGTTGGTTCATTTTGGACGTTAAGAATAAAATACCAGCTGATAAAGATCAATATATCAAAATTTGGCAGGAAGGTTTAATTGCACCCTGTATACGACGTACTATACAGCGTCATAAATCCGGGCCACGATTCTCAAACTTCGAATGTCGCTTCTGTCGTAAGCTGTCACACTCGCGAGTGACGCGGACGTGTCAACCAACGTGACAACACATCTCAGAATTCCTTTCTGAGTTTTTTTTGACATAAGCTTATCAAACTAGCGCTTATGACTGGCTAACGACAAAACGTTCACCAATCAACAACGCTGTTAAATATTTAAAAAATCTGCAAAAAAACCTAAGAAACAGCGCTTGAGACAGCCTGCAAGTGAAATTCGAGTTAAGAGAATCAGGCCCCAACACATGATGAGGGATTAGATACGTCATAAGTAGAGTTAATTATTAATACATGATACAATATTAAACTTGGGATCTGTCGCATATTAAATGTGTTTTTGCCATTCGTTTTAACATAATACTACGACAAAAGATTTCTGTATTAGTGAAAGCGTTACGGCCTTATAGTATAGGAGGTAGCAACGTTTTCGAGAAAGTATTTCAGGTCGGCTGATTTTGTGATATGTCGTCATTCTTGCTCTTCTGGTTAGAGTTCGGGCGGTCTGGCTGCCTGTAGTGGTTGCGTTTATCATTTATCCATTTATCCAGGTGATGCTATTAATATAAGGAGCGCCTGATAAAAAAAAATGGCACTCTCACGCTTCTGGCTCTTGTCATGTTAAAGGCCAGGCTTTAACAATCATTATTATTATTACTGTCGTAATTATTACGTTTGTGTTAAGCACTCCTTGCTCACTAAGATAATTTTAAAATCCAGGATTATAACCTGGACAAATAGGTTGCGCACTAATGAACGCAACGACTACCGGCAGCCAGACCGCCCAGACTGTAACCAGAAGAGCAAGAATGACGACATATCACAAAATCAGCTGACCCGAAATACTTTTTTTTTTCAAACGTTGCTACCTCCCGTAAAATTACCCCGGTAGGGGTCAAATATAGGAAAACTTTTAGCTTTTATAAAATGACGAAAGTCAGACTGTGTCTGGCTCTTGGGCCATGACGCTTTTGTTAAAATTTAATATAGGTGCCGCGATGGACTGCCAAAATCCCTTATGGTTATAACATGGTTAAGTATAACGTAAATGAGTCAAAAGGGCTGCCCCTAATCTACGCTTACAAATACAATGACGGAATTGTAAAAGTTTGAAGGCCAGCCGGAAGCGAAGTAAAAGTAATTTATATTTTGTATAACCCGATGACTTTGCATGTTCAGTTATGAAAGCCATAAGGGATTGTCGCACTGGTGATTTACGTCGTAGGCGACTTTGCAACAGTCATCATAAGAATGCACGCAACGACGCGCGACAGCGGCGCTGATCCGAAACTTGTTCTATATTATATTTTACTTGATATGTGCCGCCACCTATAATTCCTGCATGATTTTTTATACAAAGAATTTAATACCGACAGGCGACAATGCTAACGCATCAATGTAAAAAGTCATAACTCATAAATATTATTTAATGTTTCTTTTCAAATTCCTCTTCCTACTTAATATTGTAAGAAGGAATTTCTTTAGAGATAAGCAATTGTGTCATTTTTCTTTCTGTGTGTATCTTCTTATTTTTAATTGTGCAATAAACTATAAGTTCGTAAACAAAATAAAAAAAGATGGGTTGCACTCCGGGAGTGCCGGCAGAAGTGAAAACTTGATTATTAACGTTGTGCATTTTTTTAACCCATTTTTTATGAAAATCGATTATGAAAAAAAGCGATTTTTTTTATTAATCGAAACCCTTACAATCGATTACATTTTAACCCATTTTTTTATGAAAATCGATAAAAAAAAAAACAAAAAAAAAAACAATCGATTGTTCGATTAATCAATTTCGATGTTACAACACTACTCTCCAACCGTCTTACGGGTTTTCCAAGGTTTTTCGATCAGCACGAGAATCTGACGCGAGTTTCACAGTTTTTACCCATACCACAAAAATGCTCAACGCCGCTAAAGAAGTTTTCACTTCAAAAATAGTATATGTAACGTCAGAACTTCGCCGCTACGGCAGCACAATTCACGGCGCGCGGCGCTTGAAACCGCTACTGTGATAACTTTACAACTTTACTTGGGTCTAATTCTTATACCTCAATTCTTAGACCTTGGCTCACATCCAACTTTTTATCAATCTTTTTCTGCGTAATTTGTTCCACATCTAATGACTTTCACCAGCCAGACACGTTCCAGTAATGTAATAAACAGGCTGATTAAAATGGATGTGATCTTTTTGTCAAACTGACGTATTGGGAATTGGATAATGTAAAATGGATATAACATGAAACGCGTATGTTTTACGTTAGTTCTGGGATGAATCGTTGAATCATATTCTACGTGTAAAGAAGCTCATTTAACAAGGATCAAAAATCAAAATATTCTTTACAAATAAAGTAAAATAAAGAAGCGCGTTTAACAACCATCAAAAATTAAAATACTCTTTACTATATCAACGTGTTAGTTGCTACGAATAATAAAAACTAAGGAAGAATAGCTGTGTCAAAAAATTTGTTCCGATTCTATATTATTTTTTTTAATAAAAAATTAAAATAATGGCAAAAGCCCTTTATTTAAATAAAGATTAAAAAAAAAAACCGACTTCCAAGGTAAAAACAATAATAATAACATCCTTATAATATGAACTAAAAAGTATTAAATAATTTTTCCTCTAAATGTGCCTTTTTCTGAATTCGGCTAAACCTCAACTATTTCTGTACTCAGTCTTCATCATTTTGAAGTCGGTACCAGATACTTATAACTGAGTCTTTATTTCTTTGACAGAAAATTTGAAACTTTTGGAACTGGCACCGACTTCAAAATTTCACGCCAAAACTACCGAACCGATTATAATGAAATTTTGTACACAGATAGTCTAAAGCCTGAGAAAGAACATAGACTACTTTTTAACTGGAAAAAAGGGTTGCAAGGGGGTGAAAATGCGTAAATTTGTTCAAATTAAGTTAGTTCCAAAAATTCATAATAGATGGCGCCGTGTCGTCTCCTACATCGCAGTAAGCGCTTACTCAAACGTGTTTCTATAAGAGGTGATAAGGATGAAAATTCCTTTTACGTTTTTTTTGGAAGTATTAAGAAGAGCTGTTGATGTTCGACTTCGACTCCACTCCCCTGTTTTTAACCCCCTACGCAAAAATAGGGGCGTTTTATGTATGACGTATCTGTCTGTCTGTAAAGTGTAAACATTGAAGTTTGAAGTAAGCGTACCGCGGAAGCACCTCTGTCGTGCAAATTTTGCAATTTGCAGTAATGTAGCCTATAACATGGTTCAACGGGAACTACCTACTAGATAATATAAGTTACTCTATGACGGGAACTACCGCGCGCTATAAGCTGAAGTCCACGCGGACGGAGTCGCGGGCAACAGCTAGTATAATATAAATGCGAAAGTTTGTCTGTCTGTCTGACTGTCCGTCTCTCCGTCTGTCTCTTACCTCTTGATGCTCAAACTGCTGAACCGATGGTGAAGTTTGACATGGAGATGCTATGATCCCCGGAAATGACATAGGATAGTTTTATCTCGGAAAAATCTACGGTTCCCGCGCGATAAACGATTTTTGGCGCAACGGAGTTGCGGGCGTCTTCTAGTATCCAATAATAATTTTCTCTTGGCAGTTCCTTTGGGGAAATCACGTGTTACGGAAACTCGCGTTGTGAATGTAAATGGCGTCGTCAGTGAAGTGTTTCGTAATGTAAGCTAATGCGTACTTAATTTTAGATAGTAAGTATTTACTGATTAACTTGTTGTGCTTTGATGATGATTTATTCGTTAACGAAGGAATTAGGAAGGATTGGACTTAGGGCCAGGCTTGCATGCTTTTTAACTGACTTCTAAAAAGGAGGAGGTTATATGTTCGGCTGTGGATATTTTTTTTTTTTATTTTTTTTTTTATTTGTGTATGTTCAACTCCGCCGTTTGTGAACCGATTTTCAAAATTTTTCTTTTGTTGTACAGGGTTTAACTCCAATTTGGTAACATGTTCACAAAAGTGGTGACCTGATGATGGGATCCATGAGTAATCGAGGGAACTCCTCAAAATTTATATGGAAATATATAGTGATTTTGGTTTTATGTGAAGGATCTTAGGCATATGCTACCAAAAAGTAAGATTTTACACCAAGGCATGCTATGGTTCCGAAGATACTAAGAGAACTCCGGATTCCTTATAGATACAAGTTTGGGACTTTCGGCGATGTTTTAAGAACTGAAAGCATATGCTACTATGCAAATTCATCATCATCATCATAATTATCACTACCATCACACCATGCATCGTTATGAGTTATGACCCTATTATTGGTACTTTTCATAGTCTTTTCGATCGAGACTCGAGTTTGTCGAGTGATTTTGAAAATTATATTAATGTTGTTACAAAGTAAATGATTTAAACTTGGTGATGCGGTTACCAAGTTGGCAATTTGTTCGTGGGATCTATGAGGTACGTAGGAAAAAACTTTTTTGAAAACTGCCTGAGTATAGTTAGTAGTTGTGATAGTTTCATACCTAAATCCTATATATCTACAACTGACAGCTTATATGTTTACCGGTAAATATAACTAAAAATAGTGAAATTATTGTTTTTAACAAAAAATTAAAACCGACTTCCAAGGTAAAAACAATAAGTAATAATATGAACTATTAAATAAGACTAACTGTTACCAACTACGTTTAAATTGTAAAAATACTAAACTAATCGTGATATTATTATTTTTAACAAAAAATTAAAACCGACTTCCAAGGTAAAAACAACATTAATATGAACTAAAAAGTATTAAATAATTTTTCTTATCTAATAGTGCCTTTTTCCGAATTCGGCTAAACCTCAACTATTTCTGTACTCAATTCTTCATAATTTTGAAGTCGGTGGTTGTGGCCGGTGGCCCGTGTGCCGCACTCAGAGATCTCATCATAACTTTAATTTTATGAAGATTTGACAGAAATCGTATGTTGTTATTGTCATTTTCTGCAACTTTTTAAGGTTCCGTACCCTAAGGGTAAAAATAAAATAAAAACGGGACTCTATTACTAAGGCTTCGATGTCTGTCTGTTTGACAGATAGCTGTCAGTCTCCAGGCTGTATCTTAAAAAACGCTAGGATATATTTTTTGCTCGATATCAATAATGGCAACAGGTAGACACTTGAAATGTTCACAAAATACTCAGTTGTATTTATACGTCTTATTTCACCCTTCGTGTGCGAGTCCAAGTCGCATTTGGTCGATTTTTTTACATAGGTAGATATTGTCTAATTTGAAATGACGCGTCCCACCACTTCACTATAAAAAATGTACTGTGAATACGCGGGAGCTTTTAAGTTAGAAAAGCCCTACTCGTTTCTGTCTTCTAAGCCCGAAAGTGAATACTCACGTGTGATATAAGCGGCAGGTTCCAGGCGGAGGCGAGCTTGGCCTCGGTGTGGCAGGTGCCGTCGGGGCCAAAGAACGCCACCACACCCAGGTCTCGCATCTGTGTCATCACCCTGAGGAACAGATGTTCAGATTACTATCTTACTCCCGTAGGCTGGATTTCTACTGTGGACGGAAGCCACGGAAGACGTGTAATAGACTCTCGCGTCTCCGTCCTGCGCAGAAGTAGGAACACGGTCGGGTTTTAGTGGGTACAGCTGCGGCCACTTACCATCTCTTCGGCCGTAGCAAGTCCCACATACCCCGGCGGTCCTTCCCCAACGCTGCCGAGGATGCGTAATAGCATTTCCAAAGCTGGATGTCTATTGGAGCTGAGCTAAGCGCGTTGCGAGGGATTGTTTTTAGCCAGTAGAACTGATGCGTTTAGCGAGGTCAGGCAAATAAAGCAATTCTATTGGTTCGCAAAAACACGAAATGTGATAACAGTGCAGCTTACCGCCGCACTCAGAGTTTAATGATGATTAAACTTGAATTAAATGAAGAGTTTGACAGACAATGCACGGGGATTATGTCAAAATCTTCAATTAATTACAGTTATCACTACGAGTACAATGTACTATCAGAGAAGTTGATTCCTATGCAAATCGGGGACCTAAGTAGTTTGGTTGCGTTACGTCAAACCCATCCGACAGATCACAATTAACATTGAATTGACATATTCGACCAAATAACGTTGGTCTATCAATTGCATAGGAATCAACTTCCTCGATGGTACATCCTCTTACATTGCAAACGCAATTGAACCCTGCGAGATTTATCAAAATAATGTACCAAGTATAATTGTACTACACAATGAAAAGGTCTACAGAAAACTCCGCGATGGTATATGTCTAATTGTCTATTTCTTATGGATATCCCAAAATAAACGTTTTTTGTCATTTATTTACTTATAACGACAAATAATGGCTAATTTTCGAAGCGATTTTAACCAATACATCATTAATCCTTATTCAATTAAACACTTTAAATACATTGTTGATTTAATATCCGTACTAATTATAAATGCGAAAGTGTTTCTGTCTGTTACCTCTTCACATTCAAACCACTGAATCGATTTTGCTGAAATTTGTCATGGAGATATTTTGAGTCCCGAGAAAGGACATAGGATATTTTTTATCCCGGAAAAATAATTTATAAGTAATAAATTTAATGTTCGCCTCTGAGTGCGGTAGTTAACTCTTTACTTTTGACTTCCTTGGTAACCTTTCCCGATAAATACATAATATAATATAAGCCTATAACACGTTCAACGGATCCTCGCATCGTTCCCGCACATTTAATTTCGAGTAAAAATAGCTTATTAGTCTGGCCCGATTACCGCCTACACTTATGAATATTACTAAATGACGCCCGCAACACTGCTGCGCCAAAATTCGTTTATCTCGCAGAAACTATGCATTTTCCACGATAAAAAGTATCCTATATCCTTTCCCGGGACTTCATACTATTTCCATACCAAATCAGCAAAATCGGTTCAGCTGTCTGGGCGTGAAGAGGTTTTGAATGGATCAGTTAAAAATGTCTCGCATCGCCTCGTCACCTAATACGATAGTATCTAGGTTCTTTCACCTACAACCCTTTCTCTATACAAGTAAAATTTATCTTAAATGATTAATGAATCTTGTTTCTCCTTACAAAGCCTGGGTATTACTTAAAATGAATGAAATTTATCATTTTAAGAACATTGAATTTAAAAATGTATTTTTATTTTCTAAGCTACATTTTTTAGTTTGTATCTAAATATCAGTTACTGAATTAAGTATCTCACAAAATTCTCAAAATTTTGAAATGTAGATGTACACTTAAATGAGTTAAAGGGCGTTCCTTACGGAGATACCGTAATTTACCGTATTTCAAGCCTTATAAACTCATAATTTGAAAGCTACAAAGTTATAATAAAAATACAGCAATAATCTTCAGTATATCAGCATTCCTTTCCCCGTTTTAAATTTTCTATTTTTGTTTATTATACTCATGATATCAGCTTCCAAAGTAGAACCAATTTATTAAAATTCAAGCATACATTCAGCATCTCCTTAGTATTTACAAATTATTTTTATTTGAAACACACGCCAATAGATCGACAATATAAACTACATATTCCCCGTTTTAATTTTTTTTAGGACAATTTTGAACTAAGATAAGTAAAAAAATAGGGTTTTGGTGCGATCTCGGCAACGCGGCAAATGTATGGCCAAGGTCGTTTGCTCGGGGGACGGCCATAAGATTAGTAATTTAGTTCTATAAAAACTTTGTTGCTTATCTTTGAGTAAGACAGAACTGATTTTATTCGTCTTTGTCTCTAATAAATTAACGTTAACATAATATGGCTTACAGAAAAGAGCGGTTTGCGGTTTGAAAATTCCAGTCTTAAAAAGAAGGGACAAGTATTCTTACCTTAAAGATAGACTGTCTTTGTCCAAGTGTAGCGAATTCCTCGCTCTGCCTATATCGGCGCTGATGAAGCGAAGCTTGTACCCTGGGAGAAGACTGGGTTCTCGGTTCACAGCAGCCACAGCCAGGGGCAAAGCTCCCAGGACAGTCTGCAAAATTAAAATTAAACAAATGCTGCAGTCAACGATGTCAATACTTTAATAAGGTTATAATTCTTAAGGCTGCAGTCAGATTCTTACATAATATTTTGACGTTGATGCGCGTGCGTTCGAAATTTAAATGTTGTTAATTTGACGTTTGCGTGTTCGAGATTTAAATTTTGTTTTTTTTTATTTGTTGTAAAATGGCCAATGGTTTTATTTTATTTTTTATATTTCATACTGTAAACTGCCAGTCATTGGACAGCTAAGGATTTTTTTTACAGAAATAACTGTAAAACATTAAATACTTCGCATGAAATAGAAATAGATATTATATTTGTGTTCATAAATTATCTAGCTTAAGGGCCCTCTCTTCCTAAATTAGCAGGTCGATTGTCTGTCAGTGCGAATATCGACGTAAATGACATTAAAATAACATTCATAACAGCGCGCCTTGTACGGTGGCGGTTACGACGCTTGCCGCGTCCATGATAGGGCGAAATAGGAGAAAAAACCTTTTTAAGGCTTAATATAATACATATTTCAAAAAAGTAAAAAGACCAAATTATTAACTTATGTATTGCAAAGCAGTAGATATTTTTTATATATTCTTGTGATAATGAAGGAGTAAAGTGGTTTCATTCAACGATTTGGAGGTGATTTGGTTTTTTATTTCTTTATTATGTGATACCGATAGAAAAAATATGGCAAAACCAAATTACGTATCATATCATGTAGATTACTAATTTTTTTTTTCAGATATAATTTCTCTGTTAATGCCGATGAAAAGTTGTTTCATCTGCACGCTTTTTTCGAGAGAGCAGCCTTAAGATATGCAAACATAAAAATGCGATGGTTTTTCAGTTTATATTGTTTTTTTGGTAAAAACTGAATGCTAGGTTCCCAAAACCAGTAGTTGGACAAGCAAAGTTTGATTGAAATTTGGTTAAAATTGGTATTGTAAGTAGGAAACATTATAAATAATTGTTGTTTTCACATATATTTTTACTATTTATTGCAAAATAAGGTATTTTAATTGCATATTTAACAAAAACTGACTTTAAAAAATTAAAATTCTTACCAATATTACATAGTACTTTACATATCCATACTAATATTATAACTTTATAAGTATGATGAAAGTCTGTTCGTCTGTCTGTCAAGTACTTCTTCGCGCTCAAACCACTGAACGGATTTTGCAGGTAAGCAGGAAAATGTACGGTATCCACTCGATAAATGGACTTTGACGCAATGGAGTTACGGCCGTCATCTATTAATATTATAGATGTAAAAGGATGTCCGTCTGTTTCTTTATCTGTATGTCTGTATATATTACATTGTTTAGGTAAAACGTAACTCAAATATTTAGAGATTTCAGATTGTCCTCATAGAGCCAATCGGCATACTCAGACAATATTTAAATATGGAGCACAATGCAGAGCAGCTCATTTGCCTGCTGCCAAATAATTGGAGCTTACTTCACAATCCAGGGATTTCCAAATAAAACATAAACAAAAAGGGTAGCTGATTTTGAAAAATCTTATTCCTCTATAAAATGCGTTTAATAACGCGTTTTTTAAATATCAGCCCTTGTGCAACGCACCGTAGCATTTTAATACAAGGCCTCCAAATTGCGTAACGTTCCCTTATTCATTCCATACAAGTACAACTAACGGCAATAATCAGTAGGTTCTTGAAGTATTCAGAAGTCACACTTCATTGAAGTATTCAGAAGACACACTCCGTCAGCTGCAAATTAACTTTCGTATTAAATAATACTCTCCTCTTTCGAATATATTATTATATCAAGTTGATCAGTAATTATTTCATCTAAAAACGTCCAATAACTGTTTTTCAGCACTTTTACAATACCAGTAGTAGGACAGGCCAAAAAACTTTAAAAATGAGATAAAAGGTTATTAAGAGTGTACAAAAAATACTTAATAGATTGTTATTTATACAATAACACGTTTATAATAACATACACAATGTGTATCATAAAAATATTATTAAAAACTTTATCATGTTTCTAATTTTTTTCTTTTCATTTGCAAAACCAAGGCGCACGTGATGACCATGGCGACAAAAAGTTGTTTTATTTTGGTTACACCGCAACCTGATAAAAAAGACTCTATTTTTATTGTAGCGTGAATGCCCCTCAATTTTAATTCCATTATTATTTACATGGTATAAAAACCACAAACTTTTATTTTTACGATCAAAATGTAAAGTGTCCCTCTACTGAAAAATTCTAATGACTCGTAATTTACCCTATGTCACCAGCCAGTATTTTTGTGATGGCTGTAGACTTATTACAACAGCTTCAATAAACAATTTATTGTGTTTGTTTTGTTTTGGGTATTCCCTATTGTGCTATATTTCAAGGATAAGAATGCCTTATCATAAAGATAAATTTTATACGGTACGGTATATTTAATGAAAATACCGAAATTAAGTATATTTTGTTATTTTTCGAGGAATCCATTACAAAACTTGTGAAAACTAAGTCTAATAAAGAGCGAAATTCATCGCTACTTTCCTTCCTATTTTTTCCCCAGAAATTCCTTTGCAAAACCTAATAATTATTTCTAGTTCTTTGTCTCCTCTCTGTAAGTAACTTGCTAATTTCTTAAAAAAATAATTTGAATACTTATCGAAATATATACTAGTAACATTTTAATCCATATTTCAATGTTATAAATGCGACCAAAGCGGAGTGCAACGTGTGGTTTTTGCATCAATTCCATAAAACCTTTCGGTGCGATTCCAAAACCCAATTTCAAAGGATGAATTTATTTATGACAAAGTTATTCGGATTTATTCGACCATTATTTTCGTCATAATATTTTAAGTTAATCGCGCAGCATTAAGGCTTTGAGCTGCACCGGATATCCGTTGACAATATTATGGCATTGTTATACTGTGATACGGCGGTAGTGCTGATATAATCCGATTTCAGTCTTCAATGCGTGCGCTAGTGAGTTTGCTTGTAATTATAATGTGGGATAATGGGTTGGGGAAAAAAGTCTTTTCGCATAGCATCGTGTATGAACTTGTAATAAAATCTCTTTCACAGTAATAAAATACAATTTTCGTGCACTTATTAGACTTTATTATTTTAATATTTTGGCCGTATTTTCATCAGATTATATAATTTTTATTTCTGTATGTTTAACGATCACTCTGGTGACTAGAGGACGCCCGCAACTCCGTTGCGCCAAAATGCGTTTATTACGCAGGAATCGCGTATTTTCCGGCATAAAAAGTATCCTATAGAGTATAGACAAATATACAAATAGACAAATAAACTTAAGCACTTATAATATTATTAGCATGGATATAATATTATATCTGGAGAGAAGTGACACGAAGTTTGCCGGGTCATCTAGTGTATGAATATGAATAATAATTTAAAGTTAAATCGGTTAGGTTATCTCTTAGGGCCTGGGGCCGTACCACGAAACCTTTTTGAGACTCAAACAATCGAACGAGAATGCCGCGTCCTACTCTAACAAACGTGAAATGACGTTGTTAGAGCAGGACGCGGCATTCCCGTTCGATTGTTTGGGTCTCAAAACGGTTTCGTAGTAGACCTCCTGTTACTTGTTAGTGCTGTTAGTAAGTGATTAGGAAAAAATAAAGGACTTGCACTAATCAGTCGCTGTCCACACTTGCTTTCTCCTAAATAGTAATCACCTGCACTTATCACTAATCAAAGTTACAGGGCACAGGCCATAAAAATATAATTAAATACTAATTTGTGTAAAAAATCAAACCACAAAATTGAAATGAAAAGAATAGCTTTGAGACCTTTTGAGACATAAGTAGCTTTGAAATGGCAAAAAAACGTAGACTAGTCTAATTTAGCACATTTTAAAGCCAGAATTTACATACAAATTACAGAAAACTGCCAGTTCGGTATCAGAAAACTCACCATAAAAGAGCCACTAGATTGTTCTAGAAAATTTACGAATGTTCCAAAGATTTATTTTAAAAGAAAACTTCTGAATAAAATTCTTCCCTATTTCCTTGGTACGAGAGTTAAAATTCGATTGGCTCGTAGAGGTAGTGTTCAAAATTGGAATTTCGGAACGTGACGTTTAGAGCAGTGGTGTTCCACAAGGACATGAGTTTGCTCCTGTTCATTTCACACGGTATCTTGTTGTAGTTGTAAACATTTCGTTGGAATTTTATTTCGCTGCCATTTGTGAAAAATGCTTCTAATATTAAGGCTGATATCGTAGTTGGACGCTGTAAAGCATTTGCTGTATATGCAGTCATGTTCTTTAGATCATTTAGAACAAGATTGCATTCATAACTCAAAAGATTTTTTTGTGTGTTACTACGAAAATGCTTTTAAAGTGCGATGGTTTTTGGTTTATGCGCCAAGGTGGCAAGTTTTAGCCTACTTTTTTTATTTAAACAAAAAAAATAGCTGTACTATGTCGTTCTTATTTGACTGTAATATTTTAATAAACTGCGTAAGTATCTGTTTATTTACGCGTGTCTTGTTTTATATTACACAGTCAGAATTTCTCAAAAGGACTTACGAGTTAATACCCTAAGTAAATCATATTACGTTTATTTATCATTGTAGATGTTATCCGTTAAGGTGTAAACAGTACAATTTACTTTTGTGAAAAAAGAAAGATAATATTATTATGTCAGTAAAACGCTGGGAAATAATTTCTTTTTGCTTTTTGATTTCGCTTTTGTGATTTAATAATACTTGTTGCTAGCAGCCACAGCTGTTTTCCTTATACCTTGTTTGAGGATGATACCCTATGAGAGGCTTCCATTTCTATGAGAGGCCGGTCCGGCCTCTCATAGAAAAAACAAGCAATGGAACAGCAAAAAACGGAAAGGGCGTAAGTGACAAAATGGTTTTTGTTCCGTAATTTGAAAACCATAAATACATTTCATATAAGCTATGGGCAAATTGAAGTGTATGCTTGAACCAATCTATATACAAATATTGGAAGCTTAAATCACTCTCCTCTGTCGGCAAAATAGGAATCCCTTTTTACAGAGGTCTTTTTTATTGATTATTCTGTGTTATAAAATTTGACCAATCGTGTTATGCTATGGGTAATTCAAAGACAAAGACATGATGAATACTGACAATGAACTTCAATTTCTTAGCTTTAGTCATTGCTGAGAAAAATCGATATCGCAACAGCCAAATTATCAAGGCGTCGCCTTAAACATAATATAAACTCTTCAGATTTTTATAAGCATAGATATTTTTATATTGATTTCGTAAAACTTTCTAAAAATTTAGGGCGCGATAAATTAGGACGGCACTATGTGATCGAATCCATTCAAGCTGAGAGTGATGGATGGATATATCCTTGAAAACCCGTCCCTATATCTGAGTAAAGACAATTTTATTAGCCCTTTACCTAAGTCGTACAGGTTGTAACAAAACTAAGTGATAATATTTTAGGGTTTCCCTATATTATACAGAGTTAACTGTGAAAGTGGCAGCGCGGAAAGGGTAACTTTTTTTAACTTTCGTATTAGAAAATTCATGACACTAATTGCCTATACCAGTATTTCCCAAAGTGTGGGTCGCGACCCACTAGTGGGTCGCGGGTAGATTTTGGGTGGGCCCTGAAACTATAGGACGATTGTCGCGCTCGTTCGATTGTCATTTTACTCGTTCGTCCGTCGCGTCGTCGTGACTCGTGGGTGCGTGCGGGACGGGGCATTCGAATGCAAACGTAACTGTAAGTAAGTACTTGGCTGACGATAATATTATGGTGGTGAACTACGATAAGAATTAACGGGTAAATGCTGCGGCAGCAACATACCGCTGCTTTTTTGTTTTCATGACACAAGGTGGGCCGCGAACTTGAAACTTACTTGTCGATGGGTCGCGGTCCCGACAAGTTTGGGAAACACTGGCCTATACAAATGAAAAAAAATCTGCTCTTCCATCGCTCCAGTCGTTTAGACGTGAAGATAGAACAAACTCACAAACTTTTGCCACTTTAATAATAATGTGATTAGTATTAAGAACGTAACGTACAAACTTTAATATGAAAACTTAGAAGTTATATTGTTACTAATTAGTTTTTGAATGTTCTATATTGCTTATTAATTAGGAGGGCTAATATTAAATAGCTGTTAACAAATCGTTAAGTGCCAAAAGATGAGAAATTGTTTTGTTCATTAAATAAATTATGAAATTTGTATTATTTAGTTTGCTAAACTGTTGCTTCAAGCTAAAACTTATTAATAATTAATTAAGTTTTATTCAAACAAAACTGTTTCTTTTCATAATAGTAGCAGATTGGTGACGTCATCGTCATTTTAAATCACTTGCCTTAAACGAAATATTTGCCGTCATTGTTTTTTTGCCTATGTTAATGTATAATCAATGAAGTAATATTTTATTTACGTAATTCTGTGTAGCAAGGACTTGTATTGATAAATGAAGAATTAAGTTATAGACGAAGTGGCTAACAAACAATTTGAAAAAAAAAATGCATAACAGGAGGCTTCAGAACCGGGAAAATAATTTAAAAATTAAAAAAAAAATGTTGATTCTATGTGTAGCATGATTAGATTTTTTTTAAAATAATAAGGAAAAAATGAGTAATTGTTCTTATGTTGTAAAATGTAAGTTACCATCCGCTCACGTCTTCAAAACCCTTACCTGACTCCATCCATACGCGCTGAGGAATCCTATCATGATAGTATTACTGTCACTCCAGTTACTTCGCAAATCAGTACACAGCTTGGCACTTCCGCAGTTACTATTCTTCACTATGTCGAACAGATTCACCCCTTCCACTTCTATATCGTCTATCGTCACTCCATCCTCTATCAAATTAGTGGTCACACTAGAATATATGTTGTTGAAATATATAGAATCTAATGCAGTATTTTCTACGTTGTCCTCTGTTATGTTGTTCAACATACACTTCTTGTGACCTATGTTAAATTTAAAAACACTGTCTGTTTCGTTCTCATTGACATCTATCACCTCCATTTCTTCTGATTTGTCTTCTGATATTTCTTCTTTGAGTGTTTTGTTCACGTTATATTTACTGTCTTTGATATTGTAATACTTCGTTTCACTGTCCGCTGGCTTTGCTTTGGCATCGTTGAGTATTATTATAATGAAGTAAATCAGTTTTATTTGTTTCGCCATCTTTGTTTCGTATGAAGGACTTCACATCTTTAGGATGTTTTCATCTGAAACAAAAGATACGATTATTAAAAATATATATAAATATAAATATAGCTAGATATTGCCTCCAACTTTGTCGATTAAAACTTCAACATCTTATGTCCAAAGGTCATACAATAGGACACAAGACTAAAGTTTTCGATCCGCTTTAAGAGCTTGACCGTGAAGATATAACAGACAAACTGACACTTTCATTGTGCGTTCGTGTTTTCAATATTAGTATGGATGCTGCATTGACCGCAAAGTAGTCAAGTCATAGTAGGAACAGACGCCCCGATTTGGTCAGGCCAAATCGGGGCTTCTGTTCCTATGAGTGTCTCGTGTTCTCGGAGGCTAACAAACTGGCGTATCTGACCGATTTGGTCAGGCCGATTTGGTCGGGGCCGACCAAATCGGCCCGACCAAATCGGGGCGTCTGTTCCTATGAGTGTCTCGTGTTCTCGGAGGCTAACAAACTGGCGTATGAGTTATGACTCACAAAGTAAAAAATCTGCCATAAACCTATAGTATTAAGTGACTAAAACACTATTGTAGCTATTCGTTGAATATTAAATAAATCTGAAATACTCAGAAACTGGTTTACAAGTACTTTGCTTGCATATCGAAATCATAAAGTTAACTAGGTATATTAACTTTATGATCGAAATAGACGTTGATACTCAATATTATCATTGTAACACAAACAATAACTAGTAATTCAATATCATTGGACAATTAATGATATTACATAACATTTGTTCTTTAGTACAAAACTCTCGTGCTGCAAGCTTTAATATAAGACGAAATAAATCGATTCCAATATCGATAAGTAATAAACTTGAAGTGAAATTTGAATAATATTAAGATCAATTTCTTATTTCTTATAACTTAGAATATAGTTTGAATACCTTTTAATACCATATTATTCTGTCTGACTGCCGTCTGCTACTATGAAAAGTAATTGTACAAGATAACAAAGGAATGATAGAATTAAAAAATATATTTTCAAGCAACTTTAGAACGTTTAGAACTTTAGAATATAGTTATTACTTAGTTAGCGATTATTACTGATTATTATTATTACTGATGACACGATCTGTCAAGAAAACAACATCTATATTTTCCTATAAAATTTTCAAAACCTAAAATTTACTTAATATTACAATATTTTAGAAGTGAAAATACTGAATTTTTATTCATTTTCAAGAAATAATTACAAGACAACTTAGAACAAAAATGCAACATACGGTATGCAAAAAATAAAATGGTGCTCTTAGAAGGATCGATCTGAGCCAGAGCAAGTCATTGTTGGACAAAAAAAGAAGCAAGACATTGAGCTGCCGGCCTTATAGAAGTACTCCCCCGACCGCACGTTGTGGAAAGTAAGATCTGATCAAGAACTATACCTCAGTGTGAGAGAGGCCTGAGCTTTTTCTACAGGGTAATTCAGTGCGGTCCGGTACTCTGATGCTCGTCAATGACAGAGAGAATTACTAAAACAGGAGCTACAGCCAATTGATAGTATAATGTCCACACCAACGGTGCATGATGATGGATAGAGAGTGCGGAGTGCGAGAGTCTATCGAAAAATAAGTGAAGCAGCGACTTCTTTACACAAGCTACATTTTGTTTATAGTTTTCTTTAGTTAGTCTACCTTATTTTTAATATGTAATTTATGTAAATAAAATATTTCCTAAGGCTCCAGTTTAAGTTACATTTTTAAGTAGATACGATGTCTATAGATATTAATAATGGTAACCAAGGCATTGCATGCCGCACTGCCCATGCTTAAGTCGCCGATTTAATGGTACTCACGGGTTGAATATACACATCAGCCGCAAGCACAAGAACCCGTTCCCGCAATCTTCATCCGACTTATCCTGTATCTCGACATCCCTCGGCGGCACCACCCCGCCCAACCAGGTCAGTAACGGCCCATTCGACTTCGACAGACTTTCCAAACTCAAGCGCAGTGTCCGCGTATTAAAACATGTGCCCAAAGGAGCCAGAAGTCTAGCAGCTGGCAAACTTGCAGACCTGATCGATGTTTGTGTCAATAGGAACTCAAAAACAGCCTGGTATGAATTTTTAACCTTTGCCTACTCTGCACTGAGAGTACCAGATCAGACAGGCCAATCATCTCTAACGACAAAAGTAAAACACAATATTGACAACCCCTGCTCTTTGCCATGCGAGATCCCATGTCGGCTGCCTTTCGATTTATGCAAAAGGGTTGAAGCAAAAGTACACGAAGGTGATTTAGCAGGAGCGGCACGTCTGCTCGTCTCAGACTGCAAAATCGCCCCCATCAACACAAACACTCTAGAGTCCCTAATCCAAAAACATCCTGCTCCCTCCCGCCCACTGTCCATACCACCCCTGTCTCCCGTAGTGTCTGTACCTCCTCTAACGCTGTCCCCTGCAGACGTTGCTTCCGCTATACAAAGCTTTAGTAACTCATCTGCCTCCGGCCCAGACGGCATCCGCCCCCAACACCTCAAAGAATTAACATCACCGTCTGCCGGCAACAACGGCCCACGTCTGCTAAAATTACTTACCAATCTCTGCAATTTCTTACTACAAGGCACATTAAACCCTGACGTTTCTCCACACCTTTATGGGGCGACACTTTGTGCCCTCTTAAAAAAAGATGGAGGCATACGTCCAATTGCCGTAGGTTCCACTTTTAGACGCCTCGTAGCGAAGTGCGCATGTCGAGCCGTTAGGGAATTTATGGCATCACACCTGCAACCTACTCAAATTGGCGTCGGTACCGCCCTCGGCTGCGAGGCGGCAATCCACCCACCCACACCCAGAACCCAGATAACAGCGACTGTGTCATCGTCAAGGTGGATCTAAAAAACGCCTTCAACGCCGTCGAAAGGGATATCATCCTAAACGAGGCAAAGGAATTAATTCCTTCGCTATATCCCTTTCTACATCAATGCTACGCTTCACCCAGTAATTTAACATACAAAAATCACATAATTCCTTCGCAGGTAGGAGCGCAACAAGGTGACCCCCTAGGTCCCCTGATATTTAGCTTAGCCATCCACCAATCCATATCCTCCATAAAGTCTCCCCTAAACGTCTGGTACCTTGACGATGGCACAATCGGGGGTAGTCCAGAGTCAGTCGTGGAAGATATACACACTCTCTCCAGCAGTCTTAAAGAACTGGGACTCGAAATAAATACAAACAAATGTGAAATATTCGCTTGCGGAGACACAGCCGAACACAAAATCACCATTTTTGACTCTTTGCTTCCTGGAATTAAAACCCTAAGCAAATCTACATTTTCTCTGCTTGGCGCGCCAATATTCCCGGATGCCATTCCATCAACTCTAGAAAGTAAGGCCAAAATTCTAACACAAGTCCGAGAACTTCTCACCAAAGTATCTTCTTACATTGCCTTAATACTGTATCGCAGCTGTTTCTCTCTGCCCAAGCTCACTTATGTAATAAGGACGGCCCCCACCTGGCGATTTCCCAAGGAGGTCTGTCAGTTAGACAGTATTATCCGATCCACGCTAGAGGAAATACTCAATATTTCTCTAGATGATCCGCAATGGCAACAGGCTGCGCTACCGGTAAAACACGGTGGTTTGGGCATCAGGAGCATAGGGTCTGTCGGTTTGCCGGCCTTTCTTGCGTCGTCGAATGGGGTTGCTGATCTTGTCACTAACATTTTAAAAATCCAAGATGCAAGATGCAGCATCCCCTTTTTGAGCGACGCAGAAACTGCCTGGCAAGAATTATATCCTGGCATCAACCCCCCCGAGGATGTCACCTCCCAGCGTGCATGGGATGACCTGAGCTCCAGATATACCTTAACGCTTATGTTGAACTCACGGTCGGAATCAGCACTGGCCCGTATTAAGGCAGTTTCCTGCGTGGAATCTAGTGCCTGGCTCCAAGCGTTGCCGTCACCGCATTTCGGCACCTTTCTTGACGATAACACCCTAAGAATAGCAGTGGCCCTGAGACTAGGCTGTGAAGTGTGCGAGCCTCATCGTTGCCCCTGCGGTACTGAGGTTGACGCGTACGGCCACCATGGGCTCAGCTGCATTAAAGCTGCCGGTCGTTTTGCTAGACACCACGCCCTCAACGACATTCTCCGTCGAGCCTTGGTGTCGGCAGACGTGCCGTGCGTGCTTGAGCCCCCTGGCTTGAGCCGAAGCGAATGCAAACGCCCGGACGGCCTTTCCCTGATCCCTTGGAAGAAAGGTCGGTGCCTCATATTCGATGCCACGTGCGTTAGTACGTACGCTACCTCGCACATTTCCGGCACTGCCCAAAATGCGGGATCTGCCGCCGAGTACGCTGCTCGGCAAAAGCACAACAAGTACACGGATTTGGAACAACAGTACCTCTTTGTGCCTTTTGCCGTCGAAACGGGAGGTCCGTGGTGCAACGAAGCGAAAGCTTTCGTTCGCCAGCTCGGACGTCGGTTGCGGGAATCGGGTAACGATCCCCGCTCCGGGGCTTACCTAGCCCAACACGTCTCCCTAGCCATTCAGCGCGGTAACGCGGCCAGTGTGATCGGGACGTTTGAGCATGGTACGCTGCGGGGTGGCCTTTTTGATTAAGATCTTTTGTTTTTCCTTTTTTTTTATTCTAATTATTATCATTGTTAAATTATTTTTTATTTATGTAGATTTTTGTTATTGTAAATCTAATAGGTAAGTACTAAAGATTTATTTTTTAAGTTCAATGAAAGTCGCTAATTTTTAATATTTTCTATACAAATTATTATCAGGCGTTGTAAATAGTTACCTAATATTTTCCTTGTTACTATAATACTTTATATTTAAATTATTTCTAATCCCAATGATTAAATAAATCTTAGTTAGCTTTAAAAAATAAATCTGAAATAATAATCAAAAACTTTTTGATAGAATTCTATGTTTTTATTAGGTCCTAAAACATTTAAAAATGTTAAACCAAATTTTTTTAGCTCTGTGAGGAGTAATTTCAACTTTTTCTTGTGATAACTATCGAAAGTTTTATCTTTCGAAACGAAGCTTTTAAAGTTAAAAATTTTAACAAGTTATAACCTAAGTCCTAAGTATAAAAACTAAACTACTTTTAGAGCCTAATTGCTACACCGATTTGGTTTAATTTTTACGTAGGAGTAAAAACGTTTATAATCCATACCATCCGTTCTTAAGCTTTTTTGGTGGCGGGACCCTTTTAATCCTTTGATCGCGGATTCTTGGAAATCTATTGTTATTCTATTGTTGTCGCGATCACCGGTGTCCTTATGGGGCTTGATAGGTTAAGTGGTAATATTTTTGTCAAACTCCCTAAAAAAATATGTTTTATTTGTGAATGAATTGTCTCCATTTTAAACGTATCTGATTAAATTTTAAAAAACAAGCCCCAGGTCTCTGCAGAGCGCACTTTGAAGCGCAACACACACTGAGCCCGCCGGGCCGCCGACATATGTCGGCAACTTTTTGTCGGCGGCATGTCGGCGGCTTGAGATGAGAAATTTAATTGGCAGTCAGTGATTGGTCAGTGATTGCCGCGTGTCTATAAGGTTGTGTCGCCGGGCAACTGAGCGCAGACGACCCAAGCCGCCAACATGTCGGCGGGTAACACGCGCGGGCGCATGTTGCCGACATCATTCTTTTCATACAGGCCGCCGGGTTGTGTCGCCGACAAATGTCAGCGGCCCGGCGGGCTCAGTGTGTATTGCGCTTAAGAATGACTGATCTATACTATAACAATCTGAAAATAATCTGAAGGGTCTGTTTCACAGAAATAAATCAAGATGGAACGGCGACGCGCGTGCGTTGCTAAGAATCGATCGTGTCAATTTTTGCTTTGCTTTTAGTTAGAACAAATAACTTACCCGTGGCAAGAAATACCTCCTTTTGACCGATTCACTTTCGTACTTCTGTTTTTACAATTAGATACTGCACAATGAGGCATTTTTGCACAACCGCTCCGGTGTAATCGAGTCGAGACGTGCGCGCTGACCGAATGAACGTTCAACGAATCTTGCCTACTTGTGCAAGATTGAAACACGCGTACTCCACCCGCTTAGCCGTTCGATCTTGATATATTTCTGTGGTCTGTTTATTTGAACTACTGGACCAATTTTTATATAATTTGACACAAATTTGACACAAGTAGCCTTTGTCCTTCGGTCTTTCTAGTGGTCTACTCTATAGTAGACCGCTAGAAAGGCCGAAGGAAAAAGGCTACTTTTTGCGGGAAAATATACGGTTTCCTCGGAATCCCTCAACGTGGGCGAAGCCGCGTGGAATGTGTAGTAAATAACAAAAGTGTTTTTCCCAGGAAGCAAATTATTCAGAGTTTGTTGTGATATCACACTTCAGCAACATGATACATTAATTATGTCTTTATATTATGTTTACGTTAATTCGATACTCTGATTAGACTATAAGCACATGAAGAAAATTAACGAGTGAAATTAACACACGTAAACATAGCTTAGGAGGCTGTTACTATATGTTTTTATTTAATATAATATTGTGCACAGGAAACTTTACTTAATTACAGTCATGCTTACACAGTAAGACGACACAAAAGATCTGCATATTTCTTAAAAGAAATCTCTTCCAGCAGCCCTACGGAGAGAGAGAGGATTAAAGCACAAAATAAATGGTTACATTATTTATAACAAGATGATGCCCGCAACTCCGTTGCACCAAAATTAGTTCATCGCGCGGGAACCGTACATTTATTCGGGATAAAAAGTATCCCATGTCCTTTCCCGGGACCAAAAGTCTCTGTGCCAAATTTCAGCCCAATCGGTCCAGCCGTTTAGGCGTGAAGAGGTAACAGACAGACAGACAGACACACTTTCGCATTTTATAATATTAGTATGGATATACAACAATGCGATATAATAGCCATGTAAGAAAGTAGTAAAGTAAAAATTACAAAGAAAAGAAAAAGATAAAATGAAAAAGATATTAATAAAAGATAAGAAACAGCCCTGACTATGTTAGGGGGAGGAATATTAAAAAAAAAAAAAAAACAATATGTGCTCGTTGAAGTAAAACTAATTGCTATACTAAAAATATATGTCTGAAAATAACTCTGAGCACTATGTCGTCATTTCTGAGCGGTACAGGTAGTACAGTGGGGTTACAAGGGTTGCGAATTGCGATCCATGACTTTCGGCCACTGCGCTGGAAAAATGTAGGGCGTTCATGGGTTGGGCATCAGTATAATGCTGCGTTTCCACCAGAGATGTGTTGCGAGGGATGTGTTTTTGAGAACCAATAAAACCGCTTGATTGACGTGACCTAGTGCCATGACGTCGCTCAGCGCGGCGATGCTATTGGATCTTAAAAACAAATTCCCCACAACACATCTCTGGTGGAAACACAGCCTAATATGTAAACACAAGGAAATTTTACTTTAGTGCCGTTCTAAAGTGGTGGTGCTGGAAGTCAGTATAAGATTTGATTCGCCGATAGTTGTAGAAGCAATGTAGGTCATTTATATGTAATGTAATTTAAGTTTAAATTTAATTTAAATTTTAATTTAAATTTAAGCAATGTACGGCATCACTTCACCGCGTACTACGAGTACCTGCACCGCTCGTAAATGACGACAAAGTGCTCAGAGATATTATCAGACATAGTAACAAGCCTTCTAAGCGATATTCATGTTGGTTAATTTCACCCGTTAATTTTCTTCATGGGCTTGTAGTCTAGAAGTGACTACGGCGGGTTTTTAGATAACATGCCAATGTTTAGTAACGAACTGATTACAAGCAGATTTCGCACATTTGAATTGACCGTAGTCAAAGTCTTATAGGGTCCATTGTTACAATCGGACTGATCTCAGGCCAAACTGACCGAACGTGTTTTGTGTACCGTATGTGCCAGACCGGTCAGGCCATTTAGCCAAAACTTTTTCTTTATCGCTTCGTTATAGAATCGCCAACCAAAATGTATGGAATTGACATAAGCGTTCGTTAATATTACGTTGACGTTCGACTCGTCTTATGTCAATTCCATACATTTTAATCGGCGATTCTTTAAGAGCCCGTATACGAAATTTGCCGATTTCGCTGATTTTACAGACGTGATTTAACAGTTAAAATACAGTATTTCTATAAGTTTTAATGCACAACATGTGCACAAATATCATTTCAATTTTAATCTAATGTTAAAGCTAGATTTTTTATTTTTTTAAGTGTTTTTAAATAGTCCAACTCAAACCCGCGACAGTTTTGTGATTTTTGCTGTAAAAGGTTTAGAATATCACCTGTTTATGGATTGTGTTGACGTCTTAACGGTATGCAAAAAATACAATGTACTGTTGAGAAAGTCGTCCATAAAATGTTGGAATTACCTTTTACCACTTTAATATGAAATAGTTGAGTAAAAAAATATGTAATTCGGCAAAATTTTAGAGAAAATGGGCAAAGAATTGCTGTTAATTTCGGCAACTTGGAGCTGTAATTCATAAAAAGAAAACGACAGAAATAATCTATAGATAAAATTCTATCCAATTCGAGAAAAAAGAAAAAAACAAATTGTGCCAAAAAAACGATTCAAAACAACCTAAATCTCACATTATATTACTCGCCGCAAGGTTCGAGGGGCTGTCCGCGCATAGATATATTTTTAAATCTAATAAAAAATATATTATTTTTTAAATCTAATAAGGGGAAAAAACCAAATAATATTTCTGTAATTATTCTGTAAATATTTCTGTAATTCGGCAAAATTTCGTATACGGCCTCTTAAAGAAGCGATAAAGAAAAGATCTTGGATCACCCCTCAGGTCTAGCAGCCGCAGTCTCTAGCTCACAAGCCATCCCATTTGGCCAGCCATTTGGCGTGGCCAACACCACATATGAAATAGTTTTTTTTTGTATTGAATGGCGTTTTGGATTGGAAAGACTCAAATACGGACGGCTTTAAAGGCGGATACCTATTACTATATGGAAAACTTTAAAAACAAAGACACGTAAAAACAAACACGTTGCTTAAAAACAAAAACCAAAAAACCTATCGCTCTGATGGCACAGAAACATAGTCGGTATTATTTAAATTTTATTTTAGCATAATATCTAATAAGCTTTGTCCACACTGTGCCTTTTTCTGTACGTCAAGGGCAGGCATAGCGCAGTCAACAGCGAACGTGAGGCATGCCCGCGACGCATGCCCTGTGACCGTATCCAAAACTTCGAAAAATGACAATGTTGGCGTTGTCGGCGAAAGAAGATGACGAAAATGGAAGACGAAAGCGCAAAGTTGGACATAGCTATAGAAATATCTTTGAATGTTCATGGTGTAGACAATAAAGCTTTCATACACGATGTTCCTTAAAAGCTCCCTTTATGGGCACTATAAAACTATGATCGTAAAGAAGTTGAAACGCCATCATCAATATAAGCTTTGATATTGTGTTTTGAGAAACTGCTTTAGTTTCAAAGCATATCAAGGGCCTCCCTTAAGACTTGGAAGACAAGAAATGTAGTAGAAGAGACTGTCTTGTAAACGAAAAATTCAATTATAGTCAGGGAGCCCTAGAACAATTTTTTTTATTACTACCAAGCTAAACTACTACTTAACTACTACTGCTATTACTTTGAACCATATGTTCATGGTGTAGACAATAAAGCTTTCATACACGATGTTCCTTAAAAGCTCCCTTTATGGGCACTATAAAACTATGATCGTAAAGAAGTTGAAACGCCATCATCAATATAAGCTTTGATATTGTGTTTTGAGAAACTGCTTTAGTTTCAAAGCATATCAAGGGCCTCCCTTAAGACTTGGAAGACAAGAAATGTAGTAGAAGAGACTGTCTTGTAAACGAAAAATTCAATTATAGTCAGGGAGCCCTAGAACAATTTTTTTTATTACTACCAAGCTAAACTACTACTTAACTACTACTGCTATTACTTTGAACCATCACGCAAAATTACTCTCGTATGTTGAAGTGAGGTTTGTGATTTTACCTGAAAGTATTATGTTTTTTTTAAGTATTTGTACCCGTATACGTGTTAAAGGTTTGGAGACAACGTTTTCAGAACTTATCATGTTGCTCAAATATTGTTCCGAATTTTTACATTTCCGCCGTTAATAGGTCAATAAAAATCTTTCTTGTTGTAAGCATATATTATTTGTGTCCCAATCAGTCTCCCAACACCGGTGTTCGATTCTTTAATGTTATGATGTTTGGTATATTTTATTAAGGAATTTGCTCTTTTTTTAAATAAATTAAGTATGCCATAATTTAAAAAAAAAACTCCATTTTTTCTACGTGTACATCATGACGTTAAAATATCGGACACGGACACTGGTGTCGGGACACATTATATTTAATATCCTTAAATTTTTCCCGCTCCCTTGTTATCAAAGGCTTTTATCATAATAAGATTTGTTAAATTCCATAATAGCTTCATTTTAATCACATCAGGTAAAAATAGGTTTCCATCATTAGGAGAGCGACTAACCCAAAAAATCAAACATCGTCCTTCTCTCTTCACACTCACGCCCGTCTTTCATATGCCAGGTGAAAAAGGACGACGCGGATTCATCGCCAAATTAGTTTTTTCTCAATAACTCGATAAATATACAACATTTTAAAAAGCCGCTAGGTCGGTTTCTCAAAGATAGACGTTTATACAATGTGATAAAATATTAACTTAGTTCAATGCACGGATAGAGCAATAAATTAAAAATTCGTGAAAATTAGATGCATCTTTGTGATTTTTTTCTATCAAGAAAATTTTAAGATATCGTGTTTTTGCTCAGATTGAATTCTTGGAAATATAATGTAGTATCTAATTTTAGAAAATGAAACAATTCGGGGCTTATTTTCATTATAACGATGTTTGCTTTAACTTGCTGGCTACGGGGTGAGCTGTGTACGGTTTTGAGATACCGAAATTCCACTGCATATTTACACCTATGTCCTACACGCATAGGCGGAATAGTACCATCGAAGAAATTGATTCATAGGCAGTTGACGGACCTACGTCATTTGGTTGGTTTATGTCAATTCAATATTCGTGGCGGCTGGGTTTGATAATATGATGCGACCAAATTACGCAGCCCCCTTAGACAACTGGCAAAACGCTAACGCTAACGCTAGCGCTACAAAATGTATGCGATTTGACATTAGTATTCGCTAGCGAAGCGATGACTTATGTCAAATCGCATACATTTTGTAGCGTTAGCGTTAGCGTTTTGCCAGTTGTCTAAGGGGGCAGGTCCGCAATCTATGAATCAACTTCTCTGATAATACATCTGCCAGAATTGTTATGCATACTTAATATTATAAATGTGAAAGTGTGTCTGTCTGTCTATCTGTCTGTAACCTCTTCACAACAAAACCGCTGAACCGATTTTGCTAAAATTTGGTATTGAGATAGTGTCGGTCCCGGGAAAGCACATAGGATACTTTTTGTCCCGGAAAAATGTAAGGTTCTCGCGATAAACGAATTCCGCAGTTGCGGGTGTCACCTAGTGCCGACATATTACTAATGTAAAACAATCCGGCCAAGTGCGAGTTGAACTCGCCCATGAAGGGTTCCGCAGCAGCAATAAGGTTTATTTCTATGATATTAAAAGGTTTTTGATTTATTTTTATATTTCAGTTGATTTGAAAGTTAAATTAAGGTTATAAAAAAAACTATAACTAACCTATAAAAAAAACTACTTGCTAGATCTCCTTCAAACCAATTTTCGCTAGTAGTTTTTATAGTAATGTACATCATATATTTTTTTTAGAATTATCATGCCCCTACTTTAGAAGTTATAGGGGGGGGGCACATTTTACATCTTTGGAATAGTCTCTCTTACAAACTATTCAGGTTACAAAAAAATGATATTGTTACGGATACGGACACGTGGTGCCATCTAGCGTCGGACCAGCGAACTGACCAAGGGAACACAGGCAACATAAATCCCCTACTCGATACTAGATGGCGCTAGGAGTAAGTACCTACGAGTAATTTCTAGAGATATCTCATACTTGTTTACGCATATCGGGTTTACTCTGGGATGTTCCGGAATTTTCTGAGATTCGATCCGGCCCGTATAAATAGTCGCAGATTACAGCCGGCAATTCAGTTTCGTCTGAGCGATCTTCGAGGCGACTTCGAAGTGAAAACAAGTGATCAATAGTGAGTGATTGTGATTGTGATAGTGACTTGGCTACGACCTAGGACAGTGATAGTGCTCAGTGATTTGGATCTAGTGCTTAGTGTTTGGACTTAGTGTATTGTGTGAGCTAGTGTTTGTGAATAAAGTCTTGAAGAGAGTCACCAGCCCCTGGCCCCACCCACTGGGCTCCATCTGCTCAACCCCTGCCTACTGGCTCCAGCCACCATGTATCGCCCGCTGCTCCTGCAGCCTTTCAAGTGGCTCTTCAATTAGAAAGCCTAATTGAATTAATTCAGGCTTTGCAGGAGTCACAAGACCGCAAGCTCGGCGCTCTGCAAGAGTCACAGGACAGCAAGCTCAGCGCTTTGCAGGAATTTCAGAAGGCGGAAATCAGAGCGATTCGGGAATCATAAGAGCAACAAAAAGACCTGCAAGAAAAAGCACTTGGAGCTATAAAGAATGTAAGTGACACGGTGGTTAAGCTCCGAAAAGATGTCGACATAATGGACGAACGAGTAACGGGGCTGGGATTGGATGTGGAAAATGTGAAAACCGGCCTCACTGAACTTCAGAAGAAAGTAGTGCGCCTGGAAACCACAGGAGTAGCGGTGTCTAGTGGAACTACCGGAGTGGTGCAAGTGGTACAAGGACCAAGAGTTAAAGTGCCACCATACGACGGTACTACTTCTTGGAACGCTTATCGTCAGCAATTCCAGACGGTTGCTTCTGCCAACGGATGGACTGACGAACAATGCCTGACCGCTCTCACTGTTGCGCTCAGAGGGCAGGCTTTGTCAGTCCTAGAAGCACATACAGGAAATGGGTTCCAAGACCTGATGGAGGCCCTTGAATCCAGATACGGGGAACGACACCTGGAGCACGTGTTCCGTGCCCAACTGCGTGACAGAGTCCAACGCTCAGGAGAAGGACTACAACAATGGGCGTTGGAAATTGAGAAACTTGTCAAGAAGGCACACCCAGGAGTCGACACCAAGATGGTTGACATGAACATTGTTCAAGCATTTGTCGACGGAATCAGGGACCTGGAAGTCAGAGCTGCAGTAAGGCTACGTCACCACACCTCGCTAAAGGAAGCATTGGCACATGCTTTAGAGGTCGAGGCTGTTCGGCGTGATATACGGCAGACCCATAAGATCCACGAGGTCTCTGAGGATGTTAAGGAGGTCAAGGCTCCCACGAAGAGAAGTTTTGGAGCCATGTGCTACAAGTGCGGCGAGAGGGGCCATCTTCAGCTCAACTGCCCGCAGAAGGAGACTCAGATGGCAAGAATGAAAAGACTCGAGGAACGCATTGAACAAATAGAGGAGCTGAAGAAGCAAGGAACTTCGTCCCCTGTCCGGGATCAGGGAAACGAATAAAAGCCAGGACTGAGGGGCGAGTACTGGCTGACGCGGAGGAAGCCCCCATAACTGTTATCTCCCAAGCATGCAGCGGGAATAGTCTTGTGATTCAGGGGACTATTAACAGCCTCTAGAACGATAGTGAACCCAAATCTGGTAAAAGCCGCAAGAAGACACAAGAGGAGAATTAACTGTCGGCTCCTTACTGCCTCCGGTCAGCCAATACCTGTCCTGGGAGAAATGTCAGTTACGATTAATATAGGGGGTTACTCATACCCTCATGACGTTATCGTGGCTGAGATTATGGATGATTGCATCTTGGGTTTGGATTTCATGAAGAAGCACAACTGTAGAATTAATGTCGCTGACGGAGTTTTCAAGTGTGGCGAAGAAGAAATTTTCATCCTTGGAGGCGCCTGCGGGAAAGTCGCATGTGTAAAGGAAGTCATTATACCTGGACGAGCGGAAGCTAGAGTGCTGGTGAAACTACCGCCAGCTGGAAAGAAGAAGTCAAACAGATGCGTGTTGATCGAAGACACACCTATCAAGACATCAGCGCAAAAACTGATGACGGCGAGAACCCTTGTTAGTGGAAGCAGTAACGCTGTGGTCAGGGTTTTGAATCTTGGTGATCGCGAGATCTGCTTGAACAAAGGTGACGTCATCGGAAAGGAAAGGAAGTTGTCTGGATGAGAAAGTGTAGTTCGATCATAGGCTCAGACTCAGCAAACACCAGCAACTATGGAATCGTGACTGAACTACTCAATGACTGCAAGAGTAATCTGACTTATTCGCAGAGCATGAAAGCTAAGAAGTTTTTACAACGCCACGCGAATATCTTCTCCAGTCAGGAAGGCGACCTTGGAAGAACGTCGATGGTTCAGCACAGGATAGATACCGGAAGCGAGAACCCAATTCGTCAACGAGCAAGACGGATACCCATTGCAAAGGAAAAAGAAGTTGAAGGCCTTTTGGAGGACATGAGAAGGCATAATATTATTGAACTGTCTGCAAGTCCGTGGTGCTCACCTGTTGTGTTAGTGAAGAAGAAAGATGGCAGCACTAGATTTTGTGTGGACTACAGGCGTCTCAATGATGTCACTAAGAAGGACAGCTATCCATTACCTCGAATCGATGACACTCTGGATACCTTGAGTGGCATGAAATGGTTCTCGACCCTGGACCTGAAATCTGGATACTGGCAGGTGGAAATTCACCCAAAAGACAAGGAGAAGACAGCTTTCTCCACCGGTAAAGGTTTATGGCAGTTTAACGTCATGCCCTTTGGCTTGTGCAACGCACCTGCCACATTTGAGCGACTCATGGAGTGTGTACTGGTGTTGCTTAGTCTACTTGGACGACGTCATCATTGTTGGCCGCGACTTCGAGGCCCATTTGCGAAACTTAGAACGAGTTTTCGCCAAAATAGAGGGGGCCAAGTTAAAGTTGAATCCGAAAAAGTGTCGTTTATTCAGGAGTAAGGTCAATTATCTCGGCCATGTTATGTCCAGTGATGGAATCCAGACGGACCCGGAGAAACTGGAAGCAGTTCAAAATTGGCCAACCCCTAAGAACAAAACCGAAGTGCGGGCATTTCTCGGCCTATGCTCCTACTACAGGCGTTTTGTTAAGGGATTCTCGGAGATAAACGAGAGTTTATTTGGGACGAGACTTCTGAAGATTCTTTTCAGAAACTGAAGAAATATCTGCGTGAAACACCAATCCTGGGGTATCCACAACCTGAAGGTCAGTTTATAGTCGACACGGATGCAAGCAACACGGCCATTGGAGGGGTGTTATCTCAAAAACAGGGTGAAAGAGAAATTGTAATTGCATATTTCAGCAAATCTTTATCTAAGCCAGAGAAACTACTGTGTGACAAGGAGAGAACTCTTGGCTGTTGTAAAGACGCTACAACATTTCAGCAAGTATCTCATTGGCAGACAGTTTTTACTGCGAACTGATCACGCAGCGTTGAAGTGGCTACTACAGTTCAAGAACCCAGAAGGTCAAGTAGCTCGATGGATTGAACAGCTCCAGGAGTATGACTTCAAGACCGAACACCGCAGCGGAAAGTCGCATGGGAATGCCGACGCACTCTCACGAAGGCCGTGTTCAGAAGACTGCAAACATTGTGTTAAGCAGGAATCTAATGAAGTAACATTAAAGTTAACGAAAACAAGTCCTTTGGGTCCATGGGAGAATGATGCTATGAGGGAGGCTCAAGAAAGAGATGACGACCTTCGGCACATCATCACATGGAAGGAACGGGGTGAGGTAAAGCCAATCTGGAGTGAGGTTGCACCCACTGGCGCTGTCACTAAGGCGTACTGGGCGCAATGGGACAGTCTGATTCTTCAAAACGGAATACTCTACCGGAAATGGGAGAAGACTAACGGCAGAGAGTTCCATCTTCAGATAGTTGTCCCAAGAACGAGAGTACCGGATGTTCTCCGTGAAATACACGATGGCGTATCAGGAGGTCATCTAGGTGTTAAGAGGACGTTAACAAAAGTGCGAGAACGATTCTACTGGTTGCATTGTCGAGATGATGTGCAGGATTGGTGCCGCAAATGTACTACTTGCGCTGCAGTGAAGGGACCTCAAACAAGGAGCCGTGGGAATCTGCGCTTGTATAACGTTGGCGCACCGTGGGAACGAATTGCAGTTGACGTAGCTGGGCTATTTCCTGTAACGGAATCGGGGAACAAGTATTTTATGGTTGTCATGGATTACTTCACCAAATGGCCCGAAGTGTTCGCCATGCCAAACCAGGAAGCTACAACAGTTGCTTCTAAGCTGGTCGAGGAAGTGATATCTCGCTTTGGTGAGCCTCTAGAAATCCATTCCGATCAGGGCAGGAATTTCGAATCGCAGGTCTTCCAGGAAGTGTGCAGAATTTTGGGAATGCATAAAACAAGGACCACCGCGTACCATCCACAGTCTGATGGAATGGTTGAGAGATTTAACCAGACCCTTGAGAGGCATTTGGCGAAATTGGTAGATGACAAACAAAAGGATTGGGACAAGTATATACCGCTCTTCCTTCTGTCGCACCGTACCGCCGAGCATGAGAGCATAAAAACTACCCCGGCGTATGTCAACTACGGTAGAGAACTGCGAGTACCAGTAGACCTCTTAACAGGAGGGTCACCGGAGGAACCGAAGACCGTACAAGACTATGTCTGCGATTTAAGGGAAAAAATGCGCTATATACACGCCATGGTTCGGGAAAATGGGTTACAGTCAAGTGAGAACATGAAGACCAGATACGACCGGAAATCGAACACGAGCGGCTTCGAAGAAGGGACACTGGTGTGGCTGCATAACCCAACTCGCCGAAAAGGGAAATCTCCAAAGTTGCAGACCAAGTGGGACGGCCCTTACAAAGTGATTACCCGATTGAATGATGTGACTTACAGGATTCAAAAGGAACCAAGAGAGACATTCAAAGTGGTACACATAGACCGTCTGGCGCGTTACCATGGCAGTAACAACGATGCTCGGGACGAGCATCGCTAGGAGGGGAGTAGTGTTACGGATACGGACACCTGGTGCCATCTAGCGTCGGACCAGCGAACTGACCAAGGGAACACAGGCAACATAAATCCCCTACTCGATACTAGATGGCGCTAGGAGTAAGTACCTACGAGTAATTTCTAGAGATATCTCATACTTGTTTACGCATATCGGGTTTACTCTGGGATGTTCCGGAATTTTCTGAGATTCGATCCGGCCCGTATAAATAGTCGCAGACTACAGCCGGCAATTCAGTTTCGTCTGAGCGATCTTCGAGGCGACTTCGAAGTGAAAACAAGTGATCAATAGTGAGTGATTGTAATTGTGATAGTGACTCGGCTACGACTTAGGACAGTGATAGTGCTCAGTGATTTGGATCTAGTGCTTAGTGTTTGGACTTAGTGTATTGTGTGAGCTAGTGTTTGTGAATAAAGTCTTCAAGAGAGTCACCAGGTCTTTCTCTCCGAATCCAACGAACCCTAGCACGTAACAATATTAGAAACTTCAATATGATTTTTGAAGACCTATCCATAGATACCCCATAGGTTAGATAATTTTTTTTTGTTTCAGTTGTACCTATGGTGATTGGGGACAGGTAATTTTTTAATATTTTTTCCATTTTTGTATCAAATATCTTAATGCGGTTCACAGATTACATCTATTTACCAAGCTTCAATAGTATAGCTCTTATAGTTTCGGAGAAAAATGGCTGTGACATCGGGCGGACAGACAGACAGACAGACAGACATGACGAATCTATAAGGGTTCCGTTTTTTGCCATTTGGCTACGGAACCCTAAAAATGTTACTAGTGTAATAAAGTTTCTGAGGTACATAATATTTGAGTACCGAGAAAGGACAAAGGACAGGACTCTTAATCCCGGAAAAATGTACGGTTATCGCGATAAACGGGTTGTGTTGTAACGGAGTTGTGGGCGTCATCTAGTTACAATATATATATTTTTTATCTATGGACGCTTCACACCACGTCACGCGTCAGTCTGGTGACTCTGATCCCGTGCTAAGTACCTGAAGGACTTGTGTTACAGGTACCAGACAACGGAAATATATTTAATACTTTTATAATATACAACATATATTTAAGATTTTTATTATATCATACACACATTTAATACACATCCAGACCCGGGAACATTGAAAAACTTTTTGTTCCGTCGGCGGGATTCGAACCCGCGACCCCGGCTTGAGCTGCCACACACTTAACCAATTGAGCCACAGAGGTTGTCTTTATATACAAAATGTGTAAACTTCGACATAACATTTATATAAGAACTGCGTAGGGAGTTCTACGTAGTTCCTACCCAAACAAAATAATGTATTCATCGCACATTTTATTTTATAGTACTTACAAACTTTGTTTTACTTCTGGGAAAGGTTAGCTCAATAAACCCTTGTTGAGGTTTAACGTTAAGTAAAATATTATGTAAGTTTTTATTGAATACGTGGTCAAGATAAAGAAAGGTGCGATCTTAAAGAACGGGAAGAAAAGAGGAAAGCGAGTTATAAAATACTCGATAGGTACATTTTTAAGAGGGAACAAACACTAGTGCCAAGAGTCCCACAATGAACTTTAGTTTCTAATAAGATATCATGTTACGAAAAAATTAGAGCTTCTATACATATTATAAAACAAAGTCGCTTTTTTATCTCGCATGTCCCTTTGTTCCCTTTAATCTTTAAAACTACGCAACGGATTTTGATGATTCTTTCAGTGTTAGATAGCCCATTTATCGAGGAAGGCTATAGGCTATATTTTATCACGTTAAGACTAATAGGAGCGAAGAAATAGAGGAAAATGTGGAAAAAACGGGGAAAATTATTTGAAAGGGCTAACTTGAACGCGCTAATCTCAGGAACTACTGGTCCGATTTGAAAAATTATTTCAGTGTTAGATAGCCCATTTATTGAGGAAGGCTATAGGCTATATTTATAAGGCACTGATTTAAAGGGGCAGTTGTAAATAGCAGTTTTGGTAAGTTCAAAACTATAAATGGCACGTTCAATAACTACTTTAGCAGTTAAAACTAAGCAGTAAATTAAACAAAATGAGTAGTAAAAAATAATGACATGGATAATAACAGTAAAATAATTAAATGAGCAGTAAAAATTAATGAATAAGCGGTTACGTCTGGGCAGTAATAAATCGGAATTTGTCAGTAAGAAATCTCATTCTAAGCAGTTCTCCGCGCTAAAGTAAAAAACCGTGTTGGATATGTTTTAAGGGCCCCCGAGACGGTCAAACGGTTTGATTCAAACACGTAAATTTTGGTTCGACTCAAACCATTTTGATCGTTTACAAAGCTAGCTTGAACGGTTTTTCAAACATTTACGTGTTTGAAGCTCGTTTGATAAAATTTCATATTTTTGTTGTGTTTGACGCGCCGTTTGATAGTGTTCCGACTTCCAATGCGTTTGAACAAACTCGGCTTAGTTTAGTACTGGATTTTGAAGTTTGAGAGCAATCTTGTCTGCATCACACACGTCTAATTATGGCGGCGCACTGAACCAAATGCGCAATGCCGTTTGACAACCGTTCAAGCCGACATCAAACGGTTTCATCAAACACGTAATGTTTGAATCAAACCGTTTGACCGTCTCGGGGGCCCTTTAGATTGCTTGCAAAAAATGGAAAGGGCGTAAGCGACAAAATGGTTTTTGTAGCGTAATTTAAAAACCATAAATATATTTCACATAAGCTATGGGCAAATTGGAGTGTATGCTTGAACCAATTTATGTACAAATTTTGGAAGCTTAAATCACACTCCTCTGTTGGCAAAATAGGAATCCATTTTTTTTTACAGAGGTCTTTTTGATTAATTATTCTGTGTTATAAAAGTTGACCAATCGTGTTATGCTATGGGTAATTCAAAGACAAAGATGTGATGAATACTGACACTGAACTTTAATTTCTTAGCTTTAGTCATTGCTGAGAAAAATCGATATTGCTACAGCCAAATTATCAAGGCGACGCCTTAGACAATGAGGTAGTAAAATAAAATAAAATCGGCAAAGTGCGAGTCGAACTCGCCCATGGAGGGTTCCGTACCGTTATAAAGCGAAACTAAGGCTGGTATAAATAGTCAGTACTCAAGATGCATCTCGGTCTCAAGACTCAGTTCAGGCTCTGTGATTGGTTGGCTTTCAAAATTTGGACCAATCACCGAACCGAACCGCGTCTTGAGACCGGGTCGCATCTTAAGTACTGACTATTTATACCAGCCTAAGGGCCGGGACACAAAAACACGATACGACGTCGTACGACGTCGTGTCGTGGGAATCTACGACGCGCGTCGTAAGAAGCTACGACACGGTATCGTGCGGCGTCGTACGACGTCGCGTCGTAGAAACTCACGTAGAAATTCAAAGGTGAGTTTCTACGACGCGACGTCGTACGATGTCGTGTCACGACGCGAGTCGTAGATTCCCACGACATGACGCCGTGCGACGTCGTACGACGTCGTGTTGGTTTTTGTGTCCCGGCCATAACACGACATCGTACGACGTCGTACGATGTCATGTCGTGGTTTTTTACGACGCGCGTCGTAGATTCCCACGACACGACGTCGTGCGACGTCGTTCGACGTCGTGTCGTGTTTTTGTGTCCCGGCCCTAACACGACATCGTACGACGTCGTACGACGTCGCGTCGTAGAAACTCACGTAGAAATTTAACGATGAGTTTCTACGACGCGACGTCGTACGATGTCGTGTCGTAGTTTTTTACGACGCGCGTCGTAGATTCCCACGACATCGTGTCATGTTTTTGTGTCCCGGCCCTAAGACGGCCCTAAGGGTCTAAACACACTAGGCTGAATTACGCCGACGTAAATTCCGCCGCGTTTACGCCGCGTTTCAAATCCATACAAAATATGGGTGGAACGCGACAGACGACACACTATGCCGAAATTCCGTCGTGAGCCGAATTTCCGTCGAGCCGAGTCGAGCATAAAATTCGGCAGCGATTCGGTGGCAATGTTTTGTATAGCAACACACTATACGCGACGGATTTATCAAAACCGAACATAGCAAATCCAACCTTATCTCCAAAGCGTTAACGCACACTTTACATCTGAGAATTTTAAATACTTACGCGCGCGTTCGGCAACGGAAATTACACCGCGAAATTTCGGTTCTTCGCGTAATGTATAGTGTGTCGCATCAGACGTAAGAGGCTGACCGTAATTTCGGCCACGTAAATTACGCCGGCGTAATTCAGCCTAGAGTGTTTAGACACTTAGACTCTGTGTTGTGGTCTAAGACATAATCTTGAGATACAGCCTGGAGACAGACAGACGGACGAACGGACGGACGGACGGACAGACGGTACTTGGTAATGAAAAATTAAATTACTTTTACTTTCATTGAATGTTTCGTATTGAAACTGGATTTAGTTAACTTTGATCCTATTTTGAGGATACTGAATAAAATGCAATTTATATGAACTTTTGTATATTAGTTTTGTAACAATTGAACAGCATTACAATGCAATAAAAGAATGGACGAGACAAGAATATATCGACTACCGCCTACCAATTAGCAAATATAAAAATTATTAAAACGCCTGTAAAAATTACATTGCAAAACATAATTTTAAGAAACAAAAGAAACTAAATTAACATTTAAACATTTAGGCGCTGCAACACTGGATGAATTTAAAACTAAATTAAAAATAATAGGAACTTTTATTCGTAATTCGAAAGATACTTAGGTTCTTTATCAAAATGACATAATATTATAAAAACAAATAATAACAACCACATAATTTGCTTAGTAGCAGATAAAATTAACTTATTGTATAATAAGAGCAGGTTTTTATAGTAATAATATAAACTTTTATTAAACATACGTAATTCGAAACATATTACTTAGGTTATCGAACCGCTCATTCCATCTTTTTTACTGACCATTCCATCATTTTTACCGCTCGTTCAGTAATTGAACTGATCGATTATTTTTAGAATTGACATTGTATGAGAAAATAACCGTCCAATTGATATTTTATTACCGTCCATGTTTTACTGTCGCAATAATTAATCAACCGCTATTAAATTAAATAACTGCTCAATAATTTTTTCAACTGATCATAATAACATCTCGAATATTTAAATAACAGCTCAAAAAATTAGTTCCCTATTTATAATATATCACGCTAAGACTACTAGGAGAATGTGGAAAAAACGGGGAAAATTATTTGAAAGGGCTTATCTCGCGAACTACTGGAGCAATTTTTATGTTATTTGGCACAGATAAGAAGTAGACCACGTGAAGGATCATAGGCTATTAATTTTAATCATTTTTTCAGTGGCTATATATTTTGTACCCGTGCGACGCCGGGGCGGGTCGCTAGTAATTTTATAAATTACTAGTTGATGCCCGGAACTCCGTTGCACCAAAGATTGTTATTCGTTTATCATGCGGAAACTGTGGTAAAATGGTAACGTTTTGCAATTCCTCCAGAAAATGAATTGTCAAAACTGTCAAACTGACCAATATCAAATTAATACAAATTGTGCTAATTACTAGACATAATATATGAGTGATTTTTAAAAAACGAATGACAATTCATTTTCTAGAGGAATTGCAACATGTTACCATTTTAGCCCCGCTGTTTATCTTTCAGGGATAAAAAGTATCCTATGTCCTTTCCCGGGACTCAAAGTATCTCCATACCATTCCATTAATTTATTTTTTTATTTACCAATTCAAAGTCAATTTCAGCAAAATTGGTTAAGCGGCGTGAGCGTGAAGAGGTGAGAGGCAGACAGACAGACACACTTTCGGGTTTATAAACGCGAAAAAAATACACTTTCACGGCCTCAAGGTAGCAACAGTGTCAAGTCATATACAATTCGCATAGGATAGAATTATTTCAATTACAGCTGGTTTTATTTCTAAGTACCTACGATGTGAATTCCATGATAATAAATAATGATAAACAACAAGGATTAATTTTGAAATAATCCTTACAGCACTGTATTCCATACGAGTACTCTGGTGTTTCGTCCCAAGTAATTATTTTTTATGACTGTCGGGTTTATATCCGTAGGGCTAGCAAAAAAGTTGTAGATTTGAATAGAAAACCAAATAATTACTTTGTATGAAAACATATTTTATTGACATCAGTCAAGGCTCAAGACAAATTAAAACTTCAAACAATTAGTAAAAATAATAGGAAATAAATCAATACTTGGCCAATAATAAAATAAAGAGCTATAAAAACTAAAAGATAACATATGATTCTTGGTACTTCTTTTGTTTGAAAACTTTGAAATAAAACTAAAGTAGGTAATTATCTTATATCAATTAAAATCACAGGTTTTATTATGAAATAACATAATATTGGAATTGTCAGTTAGTCACTCAATATTATTACTTACTTATGTAATAAACATTAAATTATTGAAATATAAGTAAGTAATAATACTTTTCCTTCATTACTTTTTCTAATTTTCAATAATATTCCAATTTGTTCATAAAAATAATCATAATATTATGTTACATTAAAAGTAATTTGTGGTTAATTTTTTTTATATAATAATATCTAATTAAAAATCAAGTATGAAATGCCTAAAAATTGGTCTTTAGTGCAATAACATTCATCAAAGCTAATAATTATAAGTTATAAAATTATAACGTTATGTTTAAATGTTGACTTTTCTACTTGTGTAACAGTATAGTAATACAGTATAATAATACGGTATAGTATTATAGTAAAGCAGTATTTTTTCAAAACCTAATTCGAAGCAGTATGTTTAGGTAATAATAATAATAATTGTAATAATATAAGGCTTAAGGTGAGAGTGTTCTATGTTTTAATCCTTCGATCGCCGATTCTTGGAAATCTTTTGTTATCGCGGCCCACTTGGGCCTTACGGGGATTGATAGGTTAAATGTACAAAACAATATTATGGTTAAATTACTGATTATTTTTGTGCCAACCCTACTTCAAAATTTCTTGCCAGAAAACAATGGATCATAAAAGTGGGACCAATCGCTAGATGAAAAAATGATAAACATTCATATCTGGTCATTGGTCCCAGTGGGCCCAAAAACGTTGGGACGAAACACCAGAGTACTCTTCCATACTGTGGCGGAGTTACTTTTTTTTGTGTAGGCCACTTTATGAAATCTGCCGCCCTCTTTGGGACGCTGCCGCCCCTAGGCCACAGCACACAGCCCATGCAGCCTATTTATAAATCCGGGGCTGACTGTATTTGCTTACGTCTATTAGCTGTCAATGAATAAAATATACTACGTGAAGAAAATAGTGGCAAACTGGTTACATGTGCCCTTCTAAAAGCCCTCAGATCTCATTATTTAACCTATTAAAATGTTAAGAGCGTTGGAAGTGACATAATGTTTAACTTGTTTCACGCCCTTTCATCTCTTTAATGGGATCTCGAAAGGGCATTATAAAATTAATTTTATACTTAACACGTGGTAAAGTCATTTTGTGTCAAGTTAGTGGTAGGTTTCTAGGTTGATGGAATAGAAATAGAAAAATAATGACCCAATGTTATCGAAAGTAAATTAACTATTTAAATAAGAGCTTGTAGCCTCGTCACTAAATGCCCATATAAATATGGTTAAATACAAAGTAAACTATTATACTACAAAAAAATATTATTTCTATTTTCTGTTTATTCTCATAATTTCATACTTGGATAAAAAAGAGATACCTATATATAACATTTACTGTATGTTAATATTTTTTTAGAACTAGAGGTTAAAAAGGATTAAAATTAAACTCTCTAGGCGAAAAGTCAAGTAATTGCTTTACGAATTTACGAATAACATAGAAAAATCTGCGTAAGTGAGAATTTGTTACTAGTTTTGCTGTCGGATAGACACAATTTCAAAAACATATTTACTTTATCTTTTAAATAAAATTCTCGTGTCACAATGTTAGTCCGCGAACTCCTCCGAAACGGCTTTACTGATTTTTACCAAATTTTATATGCATATTCAGTAGGTCTGAGAATCGGCTACTGGGTACTTTATATATTGATCAGTGCATTTGTTGAATAAATAATAGTAAATTATTACAACCTGAGACTGACGGCGACCATTGTTTATGCGACGAGATAGCGGTCGACGTTGCCGTGGCGATATACTTATTTAGTCACTTCAATAAAATAATATGGGCGAAATACTTTATATTATGGCAAAGCAACGTTTGCCGGGACAGCTAGTATTATATAATATATTTTAAGTAGAGGTTAAAAGCTTTGACGTGTTATTTTTAGCGTTCATAGTGTTAAATCTTTATAGATTCACGGCGGATAAGCAGCGTAGGTTACGATTCCGATCGTTTATTGTTAGGGAGTGCCTCCGCTGTCGGCGCCGGCTCCCAAAAATATCAGTAATGGGAACCGGCGGTAAGTATACTGCCGGCAGCCGAGATACAAAACAACGGCTGCCGGCGCCGGCACTCAAAATGGGAGCCGGTGAAAACAACGATGTCAATACAATGGGTGAAAATGCATAAAACGCTAGGTTCCAGTCATGCCGGTTAACAAATTTTAAAAAGAAATTCTTATTAACCTCAAATACAGTTCGACAAGGCTTTAGCCGGCGCCAGACATGTGTTCAAATATGCAAATACCTACAAATTCACCAAGTGTGGCACTGACATTTGCCTATTTGTGCAAAGTTTGAACACACATTTGTAATTTGCCATCATGAGTCGGTTTTTCTACGCACATCAAAGTAAACAAACTTCAAAGTTTGTGCGGCCTGCCACACTTGTCGCACAAACTTTGGGCTTTGGAGCAATTGTAGATTTGAACGTCAATAATGGAGTGGAGTAATGACTTAGTTATCGCATTTCTTGAGCTACTTCAAGCAGAACTCAGAAGCCTCAAAAATTTAATTATATTATAAAAAATTAAATGCACTCAAATAAAATGGATTGACAGCGTCCACAAAATCGTCGTCCAATCTGTCAGCCATCTTTGCAATAACTGTGCCGAACATATTTTGAAAACAAGTCTGGCAGGCATATTTGTGAACCTGTTTGCGCACGTCAAAATTTTAAAAAAGTTTGCTCAAACTTTGAAGCACATGTCTGGCGCCGGCTTTAAATGAATATGTCAATGATGTCAATGGGCGCTGCTGGTAAAGGAGAACTGTCAAAAATGACGTTTTTGTATGATAGAAGCGTTAGTTCCTTTTCTCGCCACGTTCATAAACAGCCTTGTCGAACTGTATTCGACTTTTTAACCGATTTCTAAATGTGGAGGTTATATGTTCACCTGTGGATATTTTAGTTTTTTGTGATACATTTTGATCAAATGCTACCAAAAAGTAAGATTTTGCAACACAGTATATACCACGGTTCCGAGGGCGCTGAACAGAACTTCGGACTCCTCGTATATGTTTGAGAGTTTCAGTGTTGTTTAAAGAAACATACACACACAACCACACAACACATAAGTACCTACTTATATGCTTAATGATACTGTGCAGATCAAATTAATCGTCATCATCATCACTACCATTAAAACATGCATCCTCACATTATGACTTTATTATTGGCACTTTTCATAGTCCTTTAGATCAAGACTGATGTTTTTGATCATTTTGGGGGATTTTGGGGGATGGGGGATGGAGTTGTCCGCGTCCGTAGGATTTACCACCTTTCCTAGGCCCACCCTACACGTATCCCCTGGGTGGTGCGAAACGGACAACAACGCCGAGGCTCGGGCGGCGGTTAACTAGCCCGATGCGCCTGCACGGAAACGTATCAGCACTGTGGTGGTAGAAAATGACCACTACAAGCCGTAACCCTGTGGTCATGTTTCGCAGGACCGGTAGCCTTGGCTTCACCGCCCGGGCTACGAGGTAGAAAGCCTCTATAAAAATTCACCCCAAGTCTACGGTGAGATACGCGCCAGAGACTGCGTGGCTAGTGGGAGACTTAGTCGTTAGCGTTCAACCTCGGCGGACCTGGCAAACGTCGTTGAACTTGCCTTCTAGGGAGAATAGGCGTCACCTTCCTAGCGACCTGTACAAATCGTCCTTACTCGTGGGAACAAAAATGGAAGAATCAATAACTAACAACAATGAAACCTTAAATACACAATCACAACCGGAAAAAACATCAAAGTACTGACTCATCAAATATTCCATAGGTCCTTTTTCAACAAACCAAGGACACAGTCCTTAAACAACCTGGACAACCTGTTAATAACTAACCCAGAAACAAATACAGTTGAGAACCAAACTTGGACTAAAACGCCAGAAAGAAAGAGACAACGAGAAAGCCCAGAAGCTAATAAAACCAACAAACAGAAGAAACTCAATACTTACTGGCTAAGCCAACCAATACCGACATCTAATAGATTTGCCGAACTAGTGAATGATAATCAAGACCAAATTATCAAAATTAATGAGAAACCGGCTAAAGCCCCGCCTATATATGTGGACCGAGTCAACAACATCCAACCACTAATAAAACTACTTGACGAAGAAGCCCCAGACAATTATGAACTCAAAGTTCTTAACAATAATCAAGTTAGAATACAACCAAAATCAACAGAACTATATTCAACAATAGTCAAAAGTCTACAAGAGAAAAACACGGAATTTTACACCTACAGGCCCAAGCAAGAGCGCTCTTTTAAAGTAGCATTAAAAATCTGCATCCAAGCACTGATACCACCGACATTAAGGAGGAATTAAAAACCCTAGGACATAAGGTCACCAACATTTGGAACGTTAAACAAAAAACAACTAAAAGACCCTTACCCCTTCACTTTGTAGAAATAGAGCCAAATAACAACAATAAACTTATTTACGAAATCAAAAGTCTTCTACACTGTAAAGTCATTGTCGAACCAGTCAGACCAAAAAGAGAAATCCCCCACTGCGGCAATTGTCAACAATATGGACATACAAAGAGATATTGCTATAGACAACCAAAATGCATAAAATGTGCTGGTGACCATGAATCATACAAATGCGAGCGTAAAAATAGATCAGACGAATGAAAATGTGTGCTCTGTAATGGGAACCATCCCGCAAACTATAAAGGTTGCTCAGTATACAGATAATTACAAAAAATAAAATACCCTACACAATCAGCTAGACAACGCCAGACAAAAAGTAGTGAAAACAAATATGGAAAGAAAGATAACACCAAACAACAAAACCAAATAACATACAAAGACGCTCTTACTCGAAACAAGACCTCTGATACACAAGCTAAACAAGTTTATGGCAATTTCACAACAGAACAAAATAATCAAAATGATAATGTAAAAGAAATGATAAACACAATGACACAACTTGTTCAACAATTAGCTTCCGTAACCAACACCCTTATGGAAATAATGACTAAAATTACAAATTCTATTCATATAAAATAGCCCTTTGGAATGCTAATGGGCTGCTACACCACCTCCTAGAAGTGGAGGCTTTCTGTAAAACTCATAAAATAGATATTCTGCTTGTTTCGGAAACACATTTTACTAAAAAAAATATTTTAAAATCCCAAACTACAAATTCTACCACACGATGCATCCAGACGGCACGGCACACAGTGGATCTGCTATTCTAATAAAAAATAATATACAACACCACGAGCTCGAACCATTTATATCACCTGAGATCCAAGGCACTAGCATCTGCATTGAAGACTGGAGAGGACATCTGAATGTCACTTCAATTTACTCTCCTCCTAAACACAATATAAAAAAAAGAAGATTACGTTACGTACGAAAACCCTTGGTCCAAGATTTATAGCAGGTGGCGATTACAATTCTAAAAACACAAGATGGGGTTCACGTTTAACTACTCCTAAAGGAAGACAACTAGAAGCAGCCTTAAATCACTTACACCTTGATACGGTTTCACATGGAGAACCAACTTATTGGCCGAGTGACCCTAAAAAGATTCCAGACTTGGTCGATTTTTGTGTAATTAAAGGAATTCCTCGAAAGCATTTCCTCTGTACATCACTTGAAGACCTCTCATCTGATCACAGTGTAGTATTACTAGAGGTGACCCAAGAAGTAAAGACTATCCAACCGGCGCCAAAGCTTCACAACCGCAGAACAAATTGGGATAAGTTTCGATGTTTGGTGGAATCCTCTATTGACCTAAACCTACCACTGAAAACCCAAGAAGACATTACGAAAGCCGTAGAGCATTTTAACACTTGTATTCAAAACGCAGCCTGGGAAAGCACCCCGCCTGATAAAAAGCAAACGGAACCGAGTTGCTCTAAACCGGTCCGAGAACTAGTAGCTGAAAAAAGAGAAGCACGCAAGCAATGGCAAGCCACCAGATATCCAGGTGACAAAACTCGCCTAAACTATTTAACTGCAAAACTCAAATTATTGCTGCGTTCTGAAAAAAATGCTCACATTAAAAACCAGCTACGTAACCTAGATGCGACTGCCAACAGTGACTACTCACTCTGGAAAGCTACGAATCGACTCTAAATGCCTACCGCTTCCAATCCACCCATGAGGAAAAATGATGGCACCTGGGCTAAGAGTGACCCAGAGAAGGGCGAAGCTTTCGCATACTATCTTGCTAATGTCTTCACACCAAATGACTGTGAATCGAAGAACAATCACCAAGAAATAAGCAATTTTCTAGCTGAACCTTACCAACTTGACTTATCAATTACAAAATTTAGTAAATCTGAGGTCATAAAAACCATTTCTAAATTAAACCTAAACAAAGCCCCTGGATACGATTTGATAACTGCCAAAATACTCCGAGAGCTACCCGAAAAAGCAATCTGTTTTATGACACACTTATTCAATTGCATCTTGAAGCGAGCAATTTTCCCGGAGCAATGGAAGGTAGCTCAGATCAAAATGATCCTTAAACCAGGCAAACCTCCAGAAGAGGTGTCCTCATACAGGCCAATAAGCTTACTACCTTTAATGTCAAAGGTAATGGAAATACTCTTCCTGAAGAGGCTGAACACAGTTCTCACAGAAAATAAAATTATACCTGATCACCAATTTGGATTTAGGAAAAAACACGGCACAATAGAACAGATACATAGATTAGTAGAAGAGATACACAAAGCCTTCGAAAATAAAAAATACTGCTGCGCTGCATTTCTTGATATTTCCCAAGCATTCGACAGAGTCTGGCATGAAGGTCTGCTCTATAAATTAAAAAAACTACTTCCACTAAACTATTACCTCTTCATAAAATCATATCTAGCTGACAGATATTTCTACGTCAAGCAAGGAGAATCATCAACCAAACTATTTAAAGTTTACGCAGGAGTACCCCAGGGAAGTGTGCTCGGTCCGAGTCTATACCTAATATTTACTTCAGACTTACCTCTATCAGATGGCGTATTGATCGGCACCTTTGCAGACGACACGGCTGCATTGGCTATCGACGATGATCCGACTTAAGCAAGTCGCATACTGCAACAATCGCTGGATAAGATTACAGAATGGTTAAAGAAATGGCGAATAAAAGCTAATGAATCCAAATCGGCTCAGGTAACCTTCGCTTTGAGGCGTGAAAACTGTCCACCCATAATTCTAAATGGTGTCCAGATACCACAAGTGAACGAAGCTAAGTATCTGGGACTGTGGCTGGATCGACGCCTGACATGGAAAAAACATATTACAATGAAAAGAAAAGCTCTTGGTATCTAACTAACAAAAATGTACTCGCTGCTTGGCAACAGATCACAGCTATCATTAGAGAACAAGCTACTAATTTATAAATGTATACTTAAACCAGTCTGGACATATGGATTACAGCTCTTTGGAACAACCTCAAATTCAAATCTAGAAATACTTCAACGATTTCAATCAAAAATACTAAGAATCATTACAAAGGCTCCTTGGTTTATAACAAATAAACAACTTCATCATGACCTCAAAATAAGAACTGTCCAGGAAGAGACAAAATATATAATTGAATCTTACAAGCAAAGGCTAAATAAGCATCCAAACATACTTGCAACACAGTTAATGAACAGTGATACAAAATTTCAAAGGCTCAAGAGAAAAACCCCTAAAGACTTATAGGGAAAGCCACAATTAGAGGGAGCAGTCACTGGGCTAGCCGACCCTACAATATTAAAAACCATATTTAAACTTTTGCTGAATGTTCGATGAAACAGATTGCAGAAACACATATTGAAAAAAAAAAATTGACAAGCGACGCGATGCGAGGCGCCAGCAACCTATTCGGCAAACATCGCGTGACTTCGGAAAATTATTGCATTGACAATTGGCTATTGCAAGTGGCATGCAAGTTACGAATTAATTAGATTACTAGAGATATGTAAAATGATACACACAAAGTTTCCGTTACATACAGTACAGCCCAAGCTAATAAAAGCGTGTTATAAACGCCACCACGAGAGAGATTGTGGGGAATTTTCAATCACAAATAACGCTTCAACTCCCGTAAGGCCCAAGTGGGCCGCGATAACAATTGAAAGGCTATTGTGTCTCGTTTTGCCGCGATCCTTTTATGCAATTTACTGTATGTGTGTGCATGCACGAATTGACAGCGCTGCTCACAGTGAGTTTTAGTGACTTTCATAAATGCAGTCCACTTACAACTTTGTCGATAGTAAGTACTTAATTACGTCATATTGTAAAGAGATAAAATATAGTATTCTGCAGGTATATCCATTACTAAATGTTAATATGAAAGTAAATCTGTTTGTCTGTTACATCTTCACGCCCAAATCACTGAACCGATTTTGCTGAAATTCCATATGGAGATACTTTGAGTCCCGGGAAAGGACATAGGAAACTTGTTATTCCGGAAAATGTACTGTAAACGAATTTTGGCGCAACGGAGTTGCGGGCGATATCTAGTACGGAAATACATCCATATCATCTCTACGTTTATTACTCCTTAGCTAGCGAGCTAAGTAGTAATAAGGAGCTCCTTATCATAATAATTTATATTAATATTATGCTTCTTGTAAGGCAGGTATTATTAGTACAGCGTGCGCTCACGACTAAGAGCTAAGATCACCTTTGAAGATGTTCTTGTTAAAGTTAAACCTGATATAGAATATTTCCGTAAGTAGTTTGTTACTTGTTATCTTATGAGGAAAAGGATTGTGTTCAATGTTCATCCAGGTAGCATTATATCTCTATATATAAAATCAATGCCAATCATTTCGTTGTGATTTTATAACTCAAGACTCAAGAACGGGCTCACTTGTCCAAATTAAATGTTTAGGCTTTTTTTCAGATTATTTACTAGATGGTTTATGTGAAGTTTGCACAAAACCGGTCGAGTGGCTATTCATTTATCACAATTTTTCTAACAAATTAATTCAATTAACCCATCAAGTCCCGTACGAGCACCGGTGATCGCGACAACAATAGAATACAATAGCATTTCCGAGAATCCCCGATCGAAGGAGTAATGGCGGATCATAATATTTTGTTTTTTCAGTGTTGATAGTACAAGCAAATTCCATTTTTTTTATTTTACTTTATAAGTAGCGAAACACGTACCGGGCAGCCAGTTTGTCATAACAACGAATTTCTTAAGGCCCTCCCCCTACGGAGATGCCGCAATTTACCGTTTTTAGAGGCTTATTAACCCATAATTTGAAAGCTACAAAATTATAATAAAAAAATACAGCAATAATCTTCAGCATATGAACATTCCTTTCGCCGTTATTAATTTCCTAGTTTTGTTTATTATACTCATGATATCAGCTTCCGAAGTAATACCAATTTATTTAAATTCAAGCATACATTCAGTATCTCCCTAGTATTTACAAATTACGTTTATTCGAAACACACGCCAATAGATGGACAATTTCATGAACTACATACTCGCCGTTTAAATTTTTAGGTCAATTTGAAATAAGTTAAGTAAAAACATAGAATATTTGTGTGATCTCGGCAACGCGGAAAATGTATGGTCAAGGTCGTTTGCTCAGGGAATGGCCTTAAGCATTAGTTCATTTAACATAATTATTATTAGAGTCACAAATTAAGTTAGTTCTTCACAAGACGATAAAAGACTTTTGTCGTAATAAAACAGTAGGTATTTACATAGAATGGGTGACGAAATGACCTCACCGATTACACTACTCAACACTAAAAAAAAATCTGATTTGGTACATATCTTTTCTTATCGAGGTTGACTACTAATAAATATATGTAGGCATTTTATTTCGACATCACATCTAAAAACTGAGAAATATGAATTCAAACTTTCTGTAACTTAGACGTAAGTTTGATGTTTATGTAGCTGGTATTTCGAAAATAAGATTATTTTATAAACAAAACTTACTATAAACGTTAGTATAATTGATGAAATTTTACTTGATATGCGTGAATGTTAGCAGTCCCAACTTATTTGTTACATTTTTGGCGAACTTACGCCAAAATCTGGCCTTCACGAAAGTCACTTGTACCGGGACATAAGATTGTAAATTTAGTTCATTGGTTGAGCCCGACTTAATTATTTTGCTGCCGTAACACATAAATTTTTTTTAAATGTGTGCTTTATAAATATTTTTGTAAAACACTTGAACAAAAATAGTCCTGCATTACAATTTCTCTAGCAAGTTTCCAAAGCTTAGTTAGGTGAAAATCAAGGTCAAAATCAAATCTTTGAAGAAGATTCATCTTTTACATTAACTTACTCTTAATTATACTGAAAAACAAGCAGGGGAAGCTTTTATTGACGTGACAAAGAATTTTCTCGGTCACAACAAATCCGCTGACTTTCGCCAAAAATAAAACTGATGTTGGACTTTAAAATTAAAAAAGGAATGTTATATGTCATTTACTTAATTCGCACTTGGACTTTTTGCCCGAAAATATGGGATCAGTTAGCCATGAACATGGGAACCGCTTTCATGAAGATACGGCTGAATTTTTTTCCAAGATGGGGCCTGTTATGCTAGCAGACTACTGTTGGAGCCTTATTAGTGAATCTCCAGGATCTTAATACAAGCGTAAAGCCAGCTGCACCAAGAAATCTCCCCCTTTTTAATTAAAACATCAAAAAAACCTAACGTATGAGCTTGATTTAGCTAGAAAATCATATGTTTAAATAATTGCATTTATCTCGGAAATGAGATGTGATCCAAAAATTTTATTTACACATTTATATTAGGCAAATAACAAGGAATTATAATTACATAGTAGGAACTCAGATAAAAAGAAAAGTTGAAAATTTGTTGGGTAGTGTTATCGATTGTAACGAAATTCAACGAAGACCTAAAAACAACGATAGAAAATAATAATTCATGGTTTCCATGAATAAGCTGAAGTTAAGAGGGCGACTAACACAAAAAATCAAACATCGTCCTTCTCTCTTCACACTCACGCCCGTCTTTCATATGCCAGGTGAAAAAGGACGACGCGGATTCATCGCCAAATTAGTTTTTTCTCAATAACTCGATAAATATACTTACAACATTTTAAAAATCCGCAAGGTCGGTTTCTCAATGATAAAATTTTATAAAATGTGTTAAAATATTAACTTGGTTCAACGCACGGTTATGGCAATAAATGAAAAATTCGTGAAAATTAGATGCATTTTTGTGATTTTATTCAATCGAGAAAATTTTAAGATATTTGTGTTTTTGTTCTTGGAAATATAATGTAGTATCTAATTTTAGAAAATGAAACAATTCGGGGCTATTTTCAAGTATAAAAATGAATTATAAAATTGAAAATTTTGGGTTAGTCGCCCCCTTAAGCAAAATGAATAATAATTATTACGAGCTTTTGCCCGCGGCTTCGCTCGCGTTAAGAAGTATTAATTAATTTTATTAAGTAATTTTATTAATCCCAGTTCAGTATATATAAAGTCAAATATCACAGTTCACTAATAAACTGAACAAACCTAGTTCACTCAAGTAAATCCAGCTAACAAACTTAGTCCAATGAAGTATCCGGCGAACAAACCTAGTTCACCCAAGTATCCGGCGAACAAACCTAGTTCACCCAAGTACCCGGCGAACAAACCTAGTTCACCCAAGCAACCGGCGAACAAACCTAGTTCACCCAAGTATCCGGCGAACAAACCTAGTTCACCCAGGTATCCGGCGAAAAAACCTAGTTCATCAAAACAAACCTAGTTCACTTTAATCAATCTAACCAACCATTTTGTTGTCCAAGAAAATTAGATAAATCAAAGTCAAAATTATATCCATTAAAAATTATTCCAACTCAATTATAAAACTTATTTGGTTCAGATCTAATGCACCATCAGAGAAGTCGACTCCTAGGCAGATGGTGGACCCAAGTAATTTGGCCGCGCCAAGTCAAACCCATCAGACCGATCACAGCTAACATTGAATTGACATAAGCCGACCACATGACGCAGGTCCGTCACCCGCCCAGGCATCAATTTCCTCGATGGTACATGTACCCCTCGAATTATTATTAAAGTAAGTAGGTAGACTTTTTTTTTGTGTTGTTTATTTTGTGTCAAATATCATGCTGTAAAGTTATAGAATGCATTGTCACAACGTCCGAAGAGTAATTATCTTATCTTATCTTAAAATACAACTGGATTTTACTAGTGTTCCGTTTTCCTTAACGTTTAATTTTTGAAAAACGCCCAACTAACAAAACTTAATCATAATAGTTAAAACTTATTAAAATCAATCAACAGGAAGTAATCATTCACTAGATCACTTTATTTAAAAAAAAGGATCAATTTCAATTAAGTAACTATTTATTAAATTTGTTATTCATACCGAACGATATTATGTGACTTTAGTTAACTTTGAATATTGTTTGCGTTAGAACATGTTGAAAGTTATCTATATTGTGTCTCGTTTTGCCACGACTGATGGGTTAATAGCAAAACAATTATAAAATGTTTCATGAATATAATATCTAATTATAATAACTTCTATTAAAGTGTTATATAAAATGAAAAGTGTATTTGCGTAGTGTAATGCGAATCACTGTGTATAATAATATTATAAGGATAAAATAATGTGGTGTTCACTGTCTAAGAGTTGCCTCGATCAAGTGAAATGTGTAATGATGTTTAAAATGTAATGTGATATTCACTGTCGAAGAGTTGCCTCGACCAAGTGAACTGTGTAATGATGTTAAAATGTAATGTGATGTTCACTGTCGAAGAGTTGCCTCGACCAAGTGAAATGTATAATGATGTTAAAATGTAATGTGATGTTCACTGTCGAAGAGTTGCCTCGACCAAGTGAACTGTGTAATGATGTTAAAAAGATGTTGAGTGTGGTGCGTGGTAGTGTATTCTATTCAGTAACGTGTTTTTTTAATATCTTTTGGTAAAATTTTAAAACGGTTAAATTACATTATTTTACAGTACTAATTGTCAACTTTTACTTGAAGTAAATGATAAGTTATAATGTATATAAAGTGAGCGTACATACCTGGGGGTTTCTTGTCCCGCTTCTGAAGTTTAATAAAACTTCAATCTCCAATAATTATAAATTTAATCAACACTCAGTATATTCGATACACAATTTGGGCAGAATTATAGTGCAGTATATTAACCAAGTGCCCTTCTTCGTTGCTGCCTCTCGAATGAATGCTCAACCCGACTGCCCATCTCTACCCCACCATTCGAACCCCCTGCCGGTGGTACCGGCAACAAACGGGTGGTGGGATTCGAACGGTGTTGCCAGGTATAAACTGGTATTGCCACACATAAAATAAAAATCATGACAAGACAGACAGACAGACAGACATAAAGACAGACACACTTTCGCATTTATAATCTATATTCTTAGATATTATTATATCTTCTTCTTCTTCTATATAAAAATGGATTTTCAAATGTTGCGCTAAAACTCGAAAACGGCTGAACGGATTGGGCTGATTTTAGTCTTAAAATATTCGTAGAAGTCCGGGGAAGGTTTTAAAGATGAGAAATAATGGAAAAATTGCGAGTAATATGCTAATAACGACAATTTAATTTTCCCCATACAAAATGTTCTTACCTGTTTGTTACGAAGATTCGCTATTTTTGACATGTAACACGTAGATCTAGATAAAATAAGGGTTTTGATTTATATCCATAATATATCCATAATAGCCGAATTATCACGTACTTATTTGTAAAAATAAAAACTTTCCAAATTTAATTTGACACAAAAACAAATGTTTTTTTATCAAATACCTACATTTTCTAACAAGTACGCTATAATTGACATTTCGATAGACTATAGAACAAAGAATACTTCTTCTTCTTTTTTTTCTTGTTATGGCCAGTGTCAAGTAAAGTATTGGCGGGAAAAAAAAATCGTAATAAATTACATATTTACAAAATTGTCAGGTCGTTTTTCCAGATTATCGTCAAGTCGAAAGTCTAGTCAAAGTCTAAAAAGTAGTCGATAAAGTCAACGAGTCAAGTCAGTTGTTTTAGTAAAGTGGTAGACCCTTTACTAAAGCTTTCGATGGAGTTTTGGAGGGAACACAAAATTTTCTTGAAGTTGTATCACTTGCCCACACTTGTGCACGACCATGGACGTATAAAAAAAGGCGGACGGAGTCCCACCATACACAAAACTGTGTCGTTCAGAGTCGGCCAGCTGGTTGTATGTACAAGGTCCGCACGCACCCACCATACACAAAACTGTGTCGTTCAGAGTCGGCCAGCTGGCTGTATGTACAAGGTCCGCACGCACACATTCTTGCGCTAGTCCATACCATTTGACAGGCGTCAGAATGTGTGCGTGGCCGACTCTGAAGAAAAGTGAAGACACAGTTTTGTATATAACAAGACTCCGTCCTCCTTTTTTTCTACGTTAATGTGCACGACAACGAATATTTAATGGTTAATATTCTACCAACATTACACATTAAAACCCGAAATAACACAATTTTAGGAAAATAATACAAAAACACAACGTCACTCTTTCGTATTCCCGGCAAAACTCCTTCTTCTTCTTTTAAATTGCTCCTGCGTGAATCGCCTACCTCAGAGCGTGATCAGTGATCACAGAATATATAATTAGTACCTTGGTGTGATGACAGAGACTGTACAATTATAATACCACTAAAATAACCCATAAGGTGGGTTGCACCATAACTATAACTTTAACAATAACTTAAACTATAACTCCAACGCAAAATATCAAATCTTTGGTTAAAGTCAATAGATAATGGACGCCATATTTAACGATAGTCATAACGTGACCATAACCGCTCAAACTTCGTGAAAATAATTGTAACCACGGAATATTAATCCTATGGCTCACAGTGTTGTTGTAACCAATATTTTTCGTGACGATTTTTACGGATAATTCATTTTTTATACTCTCAACCCCATTAACTGTAGCTTTAACAAAAAAAACGCAACAGACATCTGTCAAATTCCGTGGTCAAGGTTAAGGTTAAAGTTAAGTTGACCATAACTTTGACCATAACTGTAACTTTAACTACGCCTTTGGTTTAACTACGCATTTGAACTCAACTGTTTCCAAGATTCTGAAGCGGTTAAGTTGGTGAGTAAACTGAAGACTGAGCTTGAGAGAATTCAGTAACTTTGTTGAGGTGTTTGTTACGACATTCTATCTGTTGGGTCCACTCAATTATAACACAGTTTGCATAGTCTTCGAAGTAACAGTGTTTAATAAATGAACGCTGTTATTTGTTAAGCATTTGTGTATCATCCCACAAAAATATGAATGCAGTCATGTTTTTAAGATCGTTTAGAGTTTAGACTTTAAAACAAGATAGCATTCATAATTCAACAAAAAATGTGGTTTAAATAAGTTAGTATATAAAATATGTTTCATTATTATTATTTTTTAATATCTATGGACGCTTCACACCACGTCAGTCTGGCCCCGTGCTAAGTACCTAAGGACTTGTGTTACAGGTACCAGACAACGGAAATATATTTAATACTTTTATACTATACATGTATTTAAGATGTTTATTATATCATACACATATTTAATACACATCCAGACGGAACAAAAAGTTTTGAATGTTCCTGACATTGAAAACTTTTTGTTCCGTCGTCGGGATTAGAACCCGCGACCCCCGGCTTGAGCTGCCACACACTCAACCAATTGTGCCGCAGAGGTCGTCTTGGCGGTATTACTTACGCCAAGATTAATTTAACGAATTAATTTAACGATGAGTTTGACATAAACTTTATACTTTTTCTGTAAATGTTTCCCGAAACTTTGTGAGCAGAAAGTGAATACGGTAGCTGGATTAGTTAGGAAACTTAATAACTGTTAAGAACTTTTTTACTAGTTCATCTCGGACTGGTTCTACATGTTAAAATAAAAGATAATGACGTTTTGTGCCCAGTTGATTATTGTCACTCTTTAGAAATTATTATGATAGGCCATATTATGTTAGTCACTAAGCTCTTTGATGTAAACATTTAATATTATACAGTTGAAGTTAATAATATGGTCTAGTTATTTGGCTCCTAATACAACAAGTGGAATCCAAACAATAACAACTAGCCTATAGCTTCGAAAACATTCTTCAACTAACTTATTTGTTATTAATTTCATTAGAATTAGGTCATCAATACAATTGAAACAATTAATCATGAAATTATTGTACTTTATCCATTCTATTCTAATATTATAAATGCGAAAGTTTGTCTGTCTGTATGTTAACGAAACAAGAACGAGAAAATGTACGGTTCTCGCGCGATAAATGAATTTTGGCGCAACGAGTTGCGGGCGTCATCTAGTATTAATAATTCATATTATGTTAAGTTGGATGGATTAGTTCGAAACACCGTTACATGTATCTACATATATAACAATATTATGTCTTAAAATAAATATATTTATAATGTATTTAGCATCAAAATATCCCGGTCACTCACTTGTGGCTTAAGTATTCATAAAAATGTATAAAGTGGTCATAAAACTTAACGATCAGCGATTAATGACCACGAAAAATCTTTTCCAACTACATACTTTGTATATTTTAATACATAACTCTTTGTTTTAAACATAAATAGATGCATGTACCCATTCGATAATAATAACACACCGATTTTGTGACGGTGGCCGATTTCATTAAAACCAGACCAAACGCAGAAGTTTATAGTGCCCCAGTGTGTGACCAGTACACAAGATAGAGAGTTCTATTCCTTTACTCTCATAACCCAGTGGGACGGAAGACCGACACGACTGGCGAGAGATCAGGCGCAGGGCCGACTTTTTACAGGCCCATCCGACGCATGGATCATCTTACTTGTCAGACAATCAGGTGATCAGCCTGCATTGTCCTAGCCAAACTTGGAAATAGCATCCACGAACTCCGAGCCACGCTCTAAGCCACAAGACCATGACGGAGGCGTGAAGCATTAAAATGTACCTTCCTGTATGGTAAATAAAGTTTATTTTTTAAAATGGCATCATTTAAAAATACATCGCACACGGCTTCATCGCGGTTCAATGATAGAAGTATTAACATCGTTGGGTTCAATGTGATTTGACCCTTAGTCGTGACGGTTTGGCATAATCCGACCAAATTGCGGTATCATAAATATAATAAAAGCACGAAATAGACGTGTCAAAACGAATTTTTTCGTAGAATTGTATTAAGCGTTTCTTGAGTATTTCTACGAAAGTCAATTATGTGATCGCTGTTTGTTCTTGAGTATCCATATCCATTATCCATACTTCCATACTAATATTATAAATGCCAAAGTGTGTCTGTCTGTCTGTCTGTCTATTTGTCTGTCTGCCTGTCTGTCTACCGATTTTGCTGAAATTTGGCATGGAGATACTTTGAGTCCCGACAAAGGACATAGGATAGTTTTATCCCGGAAAATGTACGATTCCCACGCAATAAACGAATTTTGGCGCAATGGAGTTGCGGGCGTCATCTCATCATCAGAAAAAAGTTGTTGTTTTCCGTGATATCGTGCAAAAGGAAACCCCGCGAGAAGCGTAACTTTCACGCAAAAAAGTCCTTAAAGTCCTTATGTCCTTCGACCCTATAGTCCTATATTATGTTTGTGCTTAAATCCGTCAAAATCGTTTTATTATGTGTGAAAAAAAAATAGATTTATTTATCACGCGGGAACCATACTTCTTTTCCTTTCGGGATAAAAATATCTCCATGCCCAGCAAAATCGGTTCAACGGTTTGAGCGTAAAGAGGTAACGGACAGACAGACATACAGACAGACACACTTTGGCATTTATATAATAGTATGGATAATACGCCTCCGTGGTCCAGTGGTTTAAAGCGTGGCTCTTGACTCGGAGGTCGTGGGTTCGATTCCCACGTTGTGATGTATAAATATGTTATTTCCAAGTTTGGTTAGGACAATGCAGGCTGATCACCTGATTGTCTGACAAGTAAGATGATCTATGCGTCGGATGGGCATGTAAAAAGTCGGTCCTGCGCCTGATCTCTCGCCAGTCGTGTCTGTCTTCCGTTCCACTGGGTTATGAGAGTAAAAGGAATAGAGAGTGCTCTTGTGTACTGCGCACACACTTGGGCACTATAAAATTATTCCTGCGTAACTGGCCTGGTTTCAATGAAAACGGCCAGCGTCACCGGTTAGTCTGAGTAACAAGTGCCATTTTCCTCAAAACCTGATCTAACGCACCGAAAATTATGATTTTGGTTTCATTCGATTCGGAATAGCATCTAGAACATTCTATCAAAATTCCAAGAGGGGCTGAAAAAAAATGCAAAAGTTATAAACAATTAAGTAAACATAAAAAGAAGGGTTTAGTTTTTTTTTTTATATTTCGAAAACAATTTGAGATAACCAAAATTTGAAAATAGATCCTTAAAGAGCAGGAAATTTCCTAAAAAAATCCTAGATCCTGGATCCTTATCAACAATCCTTATAACTTTAATTGAGCGACGAAAGTAACGGTAAAAACGCGTAGTTCGGGTTTCGCGTGAATTGCCGCAATCTGCCACGTGAACTAAAAAATATATTTTACTGATTAAATATTAATATAAAGAAATAAAAAAAATTGGGTACTAAGTAGACATATAAATCAACAATAATCCGTCAACAAAAATAAATTATCACAATTTGTTTAATTGTTATGCTTTTGTTAATTTGTTAATAGTCACCATTTTAATGTTAACATAAAAACGCTGATTATTTCAAAACAAGAAATCTAGAAATTTTTATTATTCTTTTGAGCTAATCTTAAAAGGGCTTAGAAGAGATAGCCGTTGGAAAAATTCACTAATTTTGATTTTTCAATTTTTTATGAACAATCAAAGGCATTCATGAAATTTTTATGTAAATATAGCAATTAGGGTTTTTCATCAATAAAAATGATTATTGAAATTTTATTAGTTATAAATAAAAAAATATATATTGTTACCTGGCTTCTGACAATAACAAAACAAAATAGTAACAATAATTGGATATAAAAGTACCGTAATTGCTTCATTTACATAAATAATTTTGGAATAACTTTGAATGTTATTAAAAAAGTGAAAAATGAAAAATTTTGATTTTTTACAACGGGGATCTCTTATAAGGCCTTTTAAGCTCAAAAGAATAATGAAAAAATCTGGATTTCTTGTTTTGAAATAATTAGCGTTTTATGTTAAGATTAAATTGGTGTCTATTAACAAATTAAGAAAAGCATATTAATTAAACAAATTGTGATAATTGATTCTTGTTAACGGATTATTGTTTATTGATATGTTTACTTAGTACTCATTTTTTTTTTATTCCTTAATATTAATATTTAATCACTTAAAATATTTTTTTAGTTCACGTAGCAGATTGCGGCAAATCACGCGAAACCCGAACCACGCGGTTTTACCGTTACTTTCGCCGCTAAATTACAGCTATAAGGATTATTGATAAGGTTCCAGGATGTAGGATTTTTTTTTGGGAAATTTCCTGCTCTTTAATGATCCATTTTCAAATTTTGATTATCTCAAATAGTTTTCGAAATATTAAAAAAAAAACCAAACCCTTCTTTTTATGTTTACTTAATTGTTTATAACTTTTGCATTTTTTTTCGGCCCCTCTTGGAATTTTGATAGAATGTTCTATATGGTATTCCGAATCGAATGAGACCAAAATCATAATTTTCGGTGAATGAGATCAGGTTTTGACGAAAATGGCACTTGTTAACCAGAGTAAGGTGTGTGAGTTATTAGTATAGAAAGCAAAGTTCTACGCGTCCGTAGAGCGTCTACGCCGTCGTAGAATTGCTACGCGGCTGTAGAATTGCTACGAAGATATAATATTATGTAAAAGGTGAATGCCCAAAAAAACCCATAGTCGATTAAAATAATTTATATACAGCAAAGTATACCATTAATAGTAGATTATAAATATGTAACTCATTTTATTCAAAACCATAACCTAAACGGATAATAATTTGAAAAAAAAATCTGAGATTTTAAGACAGTGCTTTGAATCAACTATGTAGTTTCTTCCTTTGTTTTTGTGTTTTCCTCGTAAAAACGATGGTGTCACGTATAAGAATATACAATTTAGAGAAAATAAAGTCAAAACCGGCCAAGTGCGTGTCGGGCCACGTGCAATACCTACAAGGTTCCGTAGTACCGCTAGTTTTTGATATTTTTTAATGGTCAATGAATGTACATATTTTATAACGTGTTATACATTACTAACAACATCAATTCAGTTACGTTTTTATAGGAATTTAAATTATAAGTTCCTTTAATACTTCTTCGAATAGTTACATTTTTTTTAGTTGATCGATTATTACTCAATAACTTATGAAGTCTTCTTAGCCGTGATAGTTTTTCTTTTAAACTCAGCATATTTCCTACTCCCGTGAATATTTTTCCAGAAGCAACCGTTTAGCTGGTAGAAGGGGGGATACTGCAGGATTCTAAAGATATTTTTTCTACTTTAAAACTTCATATTTCACATCTCTAAATCGGAAAATTATATGTTATAGTCATAATATTATTAAAAAAAAACTCTCTAACGACACCTCACACGGTGGGGTAGACGCGAAAAAAAAATTCATCCCCGCTAAAATATGTGTAGGGGAGGTACTTACCTTAAACATTTTTTTAAAGATCTTTATTTATACCATTTCGTCGGCATCATTAATACGAGTATGTGCATTCATGCCGAATTACAGCTTTGTAGGTCCTATAGTCTCTGAGCAAAACCGCGGACAGACAGACGGACAGACAGACGGGCGGACGGACAGACGGACGGACAGACCGAAACTATAAGACTTCCTTGTTGACTACGAAACCCTAAAAAGAGATGTCACCGTACGTTTTTCGGAAGAAAGCGTATTCCCTCTTAAACGCACCTGTAGCTCTACTAATGTTGCGAGTGTCCATGAGTGACGGTACGAATTGCTTTCTATCAGGTGACCCGTTTGCTCGTTTGCCCTTTTATTTTGGAAAAGACGCAGATAATTAACTGATATCATGTAATAATCGTTAAAAATACATGATACTAACACATTATACCATTTCTATACCAAACTGACATTCTATACTTTCAGATATAAAAGTGATAAATATTTTAAAATTAAATACATTATGATTTCTTAAGTTTTCGCGAGTATCACATTAATATAAGAATCAGTAGACAAATATAAATGTGTTTTTACTACCTAAAAACACATTTTCGTCGTCACAATATCGTTTGTAGCATCATGTCGTACTAAATATCATAGATTCCTTTAAGAAAAGTCAATTGGTTACGATCGTTTTTAAAGTACTTGGTGATTGTTTAATCCAAAAAGGACATTGTATTTGGGATACCGTAGGTGTAGTCTACTATGCCCCATATAAATGGTTTCAATCGATTACGGGTTTTTGGTCCATACATTGTTGGGCATCCACCTTTCAAGTTAAGATTAGCAATTTTTTTTAATTATTATTATTATTTATTTACCAAATATTAGACACTATATTTATACAATTATCACCAATGATATATTGAATAAAAAACTCAAAGCAGATATGTCACTACCGCGCGCGTTGTGAAGCTTCAAATACGACCCAATTGGGTCGTCTTTTATTTAGTCTGTCTCTTTTATGTAAATGGCATTTCGTATCTTTGGTTTCACTTATCTGTCAAATTTGTCAATGTTGTTCGGAAGAGATTTAAGCCGGAAAATAGTATGAACGTAACAGATCCGTATAAGTAGAATATCATTGATTATTACACTTAATTTAAACAGCATTTAAAACCAATGAGGTTTGTGCAATGCTGCGATGATGCAAAATGATTTATCAAAATTCTCTTTTTATAATAATTATCAATCTTTTTTTATTCTCTAATTTTATTATGAGATCCATTCCATGTCTTTCCCGGGATTGAAAATATAAAATTTCATCAAAATCGGATCAGTGCTACGTTCAGTTTCTCAAAAGCGTAAAAAGGTTATAGACAGACAGACATGCTTTCCATTCATGATATGAGTATGGATTACGATTCTAAGAATTTATTTACAATAAGTGTTTTATAAAATTTTATATAAATACCAAGTTGAGCCCCCAAATATTTCTATGAAAAGTTTATTTTTGTTATAACATTTACGAGAATACGTGATTTAAATGTCGTTGGGACTACAAAATGTATTTTCTTTTTAACGAGAATACAAATGTGACGTTATTATGAATCGATATTGCTGCAGATGAGGATACTTACACAAATTACATTCGATAATTTCCACACCGAACTACGAATAATAAAAAAACTAAGGAAGAGTAACTCCGTCAAAAAACATGCTCCAAAATACTTGTCAAAAAAGTGAACCTTAGGTTCACTTTTCATACATTTGCAATATTTAGGTGACCTTGAGCGGTACAAAGGCTGACGTTACATGACAGTTCGAATGGAACCAAATTTAAAACTGTATTAGTATGGGAGTTACGTTTCCTGGTTTTATTATTCGTAGACACCGAAGGTAGATATACAAAATGTATGGGATTTGACGTAAGGGTCAATTCAGACCGCAACGCGACGAGGCGAGGCGAGACGCGGCGTGGCATTTTGTATGGATTTGGCAGATTTCAACTGCTTGAGACGTCTTGCGAATCTGTCAAATCCATATAAATTTAGAAATGCATCTACGCGTCGCGTTGCGGTCTGAATCAATCCGTAGAGCCGGGACACAAAATACGGCACGACGTCTTACGACGTCGTACGGCGCCGTACGGCGCCGTGTCGTGGAAATCCACGACGCGCGTCGTAAAAAAACACGACACGGCGCCGTACGGCGTCGTACGACGTCGTGCCGTAGAAACTCACGTAGAAATTCAAGATGAGTTTCTACGGCGCGACGTCGTACGACGCCGTACGGCGCCGTGTCGTGGTTTTTTAAGACGCGCGTCGTGGATTTCCACGACACGGCGCCGTACGCCGTGCGGAAGGTTGCTGTTTCATGAGTTTGGGAGATTAATAATGGTAAAACCTAATGGGACGAATAATGGCTCTCCAGAGCTGGTCGAAGATGGTAAACTCACCACGGAATTATCCGAACAAGTGATTATAGTAAACCGAGATGAAATTCAAGCCGGGATTTTCATCAGCACCAGCATCAGAGACAATTTCTTAGTGATGCCATGGTCAATCTAACAAACTCATGAAAAAGCAACCTTCCGCATTTTCCACATTTCAATGCTGGATTACAAAATGTTTTCACGTCTTAAGGACCAACTTAATGGAAACTCCTCTGCACGGTTTGGTCGGTTTCTAGAGACTGGTTGCTCTCCTGGAGCATTTTTACTAGTTGCATCGACTTAATATTGGGTTGATTCGACCAGATTATTCTGGTTTTGCCCTGGTCTCCAGGGTTTTCTGACATGAAATATATCTACTGCGACTAAAATATGCAGCGTTAAATACATTTTAGAGATTTTCTAATAAGATAGATACCAGAAAAAACGAAATCACAAAGAACATAGGACCTTTACCGAAGAAAGACTAAAAATGTATTTTAGGTAAAAATACTCAATACTAAGTAACGAATAAAATTCATTATTATTAATTTGACTATTAGCAATAAAAATGTAAAAGATTTTCTCTCATTCGAATGAAATTTTCGGTTTTATAAAACGAAGTAAAGATTTTTTGCCATATAACTTTTCTGTGACCATAGAAAAGACAATGATTTTTTCTTAAAAACAAAAAAAATCGGAAAGTTTTTTATGTTCTATGAAATGCTATAAAATAAGCTATAATTCTTTCATTTACTGTCTTCAAAAATCCTAATAGATTTCATAAAATACAAATGTCCCTAGACTTAGTTGATGTGTGTTTTTGAAAATTGACCGCTTTAGAAGCTCATAGCATGGCAATGATTGGAGATAGATACATAGTGTAAATGACATAGTTGTAGTAAATTTTATTACCTTTTATTATGTAAAAGACACTTTTTCCTTACAAAGTTCCGTTTTAAAGATATGAGCCAAAAACTCAAAAACGGGAACTTTAACCCCCTCCCCCCACTCCGGCTCACCCCCTAGGGGCGGGGACTTTTAGTATGTTTATCTTCTAGGCATCCGAAACACATTTCTGAAGAAATTGCTTAGGTTTCAGCTCACGCACTCTACAACTGCTTTTCGGCTATTCTTTGGGTGGACTATGTTGAAATTGTCGAATAGAATTTGACTGCGTACCCAGTATCGTTTGCATGAGTACTCCTCGTAAACGACTTTTACAACCGAACAAATAAACAATGCATAAATCATTTTTATTTAAACATCGATCAATCAATATCCATCAACGTCTGTCAACAAACATTCGTTTCGGCTATTAAAGACTTGATGACGCCCACAACTCCGTTGTGTCAAAGTTCGTTTATCGTATGGGGACCACACATTTTTCCGAGATAAAAAGTATCCTATGTCCTTTCTCGGGACTCAAAGTATCTCCATGCTAAATTTTAGCCGAATCGGTTAGGTGGTTTGGACGTCAATAGGTAACAGACAGACAGGCAGACACACTTTTGCATTTATAATATTAGTATAGATAATTGGGTGGTTCTGTTTTATGTGTCCTCATTATGGACCATTACAATTACTTGTAATGGTCCATAATGAGGACTCACGAACGTGTGGAGGGGCATATTAGTATATAATTGCCCATCATCGACTTCGATCGATGGTCATTAATAGGAACACTTTCATAAATTAAGACGTAAGTGAATGAAATGGATACCTAACATTTAAAAAAAACTAGATGACCGAGTGAACTTGTATCACTACTTTCGTGATATCCATAAGTATCTATACTAATATAATATTGTATTATTTTATATTTATATACTAATATAATATTATAATAAATGTGAAAGTAATAATAATAATATCTATGGACGCTTCACACCACGTCAGTCTGGCCCCGTGCTAAGTACCTGAAGGACTTGTGTTACGGGTACCAGACAACGGAAATATATTTAATACTTTTATACTATACATATATTTCAGATTTTTATTATATGATACACATATTATTTAATACACACCCATGACCCAGGAACTTTGAAAACTTTTTGTTCCGTCGACGGGATTTGAACCCGCGACCCCCGGCTTGAGCTACCGACAGCCCACCAACTGAGCCACAGAGGTCGTCAAAGAAAGTGTGTCTGTGTGTCTGTCTGTCTGTCCGTTACCTCTTCACGCTCAAACCGCTGAACCGATTTTGCTGAAAATTGTTACGGAGATACTTTGAGTCCCGGGAAAGGACACAGGATATTTTCATCCCGGAAAATGTACGATTCCAGCGCAATAAACGAATTTTATCGCAACGGAGTTTCGGGCGTCATCTAGTGGATTATATATTTCCTGGACTTCCACCAATATTTCAAGACTAAAATTAGCCAAATCGCTTCAGCCGAATTTTAGCGAGACTACTGACTATCATAAACAATACTAATAATAATATCTATGGACGCTTCACACGACGTCAGTCTGGCCCCTTGCTAAGTACCTACCGAAAGGATTTGTGTTACAGGTACGGAAACTACTTAACGGAAATACATACATTATTTAATGCTTTTACACAATACACATAATATATTTACGATTTTATTATTATAATAAAACACAATATAATCATATTTAATACACATCCATGACCCACTAACATTGAAAACTTATTAACTGATTCGAACCCGCGACCACCGGCACCGGCTTGAGCGCCGACTACGCGCTCAACCACTGAGCCACAGAGGTCGTCAATGTTTAGAATTTACTCACTTGATTCCACAGATAATGAATTTTAAACTAATAATAACATTTAATTAATAAGTAATAAGTAACTAATCAAAACAATGTAGGTTTTACCGTTTAACCCATCAGTCGTGGCAAAACGAGACACAATAGCTTTTTCATTGTTATCGCGGCCGGATGTGGCCGCTTGGGGCTTCATGAATTAAATATTGATATTATGTAATTTGTAGGCCGAGTTCGTTTAATTTAGCGAAACATCCCTCGACAGGCACTAAACATTTGGAAGTTTGAAACAATTCGTACCTCTGGGCTTAGTTATGATATTACGTAACATTTTGTTATTGTGGACCTAATTCAGGTAACAATGTGACCTTTTGGTCCTCGTTGTCTGTAAATTTCTATAAATAAACCTGTTGTTGGAACTATTAGTTGGGAAGTTAGGAAAGCTTAGCTCGAGTACAGTAGAAATGCGAAATATCTAAAAGTTGTCTGTCATCTGTCAGCCTATGAGGGTCAATTTATACTAGCTCGGAGTCGAAGCGCATCGAAGCAAATTACCAAAACTGAACATAACAAATTCAACCGTAACTCCAAAGCGTTAGCACACATTAAGAGCGAGCTGGCAAATTTTGCTGTGTTTTCTAATAAGTATTACGATCCCGGAAGACGATTAACTTAAATGAAATTGAGGTTTATTTAATCATTGTATATTTATCTCAAATTAGCCTAACGGAAAACACGATTCACTTATTTTGACTCGATAGTTATATTTTTCTAAATTATGAATATTTCTGGGCTTTTCAACAAATATCTGTTACACTTATTGAGTTACTATCATTAAATAACTTGCACTACTACAATCACACACTTTATAAAATAATAACTAAATGAAATATTAGTATTGTATTTAGTTTTAAGTAATCATCAAAAAATTTTGGGACTTACGACTTTTACTTTCGTGCTATAATGCGGGAACCGTTGTTACGCGTTATTGTTCACTATTAGCTGCAGCGCAAAGTACGATTCATGCGGGCACGATTCATATAATCATTATATCACGATTGGAGGATAGCGGGGCATGTAGGCGGGGCTAGCGGGCTATGATATTTTTGACAGCCCGGTCTTAACTTCTGAGAATTTAAAAGGCGCGCGAATCCGCGCGAATACGCCACACCAACGCTGTTTGGTCTCGCAGAAGTAATGTGTGCCTTGCGTTCTGGAGTTAAAATTCAATTTTCCATACTCAGTTTTTGTGAATTCGCTTCGATGCGCTTCGACTCTGCGCTAGTATAAATTTACTCTTAGGGTTGACCAACACTTACCACAACCACACCACACCACCGTCGTGACAAAATGTGGTCATTTGTATCACAGACGCGGTTACGTGTGAATAGTCCTATTCATTTTCAATACAAAGTATACAGCCAACCACGTGGTGTAGTTGTGGCCGTGGTGTTGTGGTACAAGTGGAACAGCCCTTTCTAATACTGACAGATATATATAATGACGCAGATTTTGGGACCATAATAACTTCTCCTGTGTCAATCTGTCACTTTGCAGATTTTTAAGCTATTTCATAGCTTTTGTCGTGGACTTTGAGCGCGGTGACCGTATCATGAAATCCCGTAACGAAAATAAACCTAAAGTAGCCCGCAAACGATCAAAAGTCTCCCGCAAACGATCAAACATCAAACCGTCAAACACGTCAAAACACGTAGTAATCCAAATTTTCTTCAAACACGTCAAACACGTAGTTTGTATGTATTTGACATGTTTGATGTTTGATCGTTTGCGGGAGACTAAACATCAAACACGTCAAACATGTCAAATACGTAAAAACTACGTGTTTGACGTGTTTGAAGAAAATTTGGATTACTACGTGTTTGACGTGTTTGATGTTTGATCGTTTGCGGGAGCCATAACACTTTGTTGAAAGCCGTGCATCGTCTAACGTCGTTTCAGTTCGGCAGACTTCGGCACGGTGTTTGTGTGCGTACGACTAGACGTGAATGCTACACAATAACTTTACCGCGGCAGTCAGTATTTATTAATTTTTAGAGAAATCTCTGAATTTGGAGTTTCGACCAATCAAAACGCATTTTACGTTACTTTATAAATTTTTATAGAAATTTTCTTTTTTATGTTTGTATCTTACTGTTCACACAAACAATTGAACTTACTGTGCCTGTTTTGTCTTTACTAATCTGTAGTTTTACAGCATTTAAGAGATTTTCTTTGGCTATTAGTTATTTAAGGGCAAAATAGATGTTCTTATGAGGTGATCATTTTTGTACTTGATAATTATAAGCTTTGAATTGTTTAATTTTTTAAACATAGATACTACATTATATTTGCGAGAGTCTGTACTAGCAAAAACACGATAATATCTTAAAATTTTCTCTATAGAAAAAAATCACAAAGATGCATCTAAATTTCACGAATATTTCATTTCTTTTCAAAACGTCGCATTCAACTGAGTCAATGTTGTAATAAATATTATAATTTATAAAATTATATTGCCAAGGGGATGTACTATGGATGGATGAACTGGATTTCAAAAAATATTGTTTATTTATCGAGTTATTAAGAAAAAACTAACTTGGCGCTGATTTCGCGTCGTTATGAAAGACGAGTGTGAATGTGAAGAGAGAAGGATGATGTTTTATATTTATTTTGATTTATTCACCCGCTGAAGTATAATAAATCCGTTTTCTGATTATTTTATTGATAATATAAGACGCCATCGTCTCAAGACGCACTTCTAATATTCAGGAGGGTAAAGAACTCATTCGATAGCAATAAATATTTGATGTGAGGGGTAAAAAAATATATTTGGTAACCTAATAACTTATAACAATAGGTCACTCGTGTTTTGTTTGCAATGAGTATCTAATACTACTGTAAGCAATGGAACAGCAAAATATGGAAAGGGCGTAAGCGACAAAATGGTTTTTGTCGCATAATTTAAAAACCATAAATACATTTCATATAAGCTATGCACAAATTAAAGTGCATGCTTGAACCAATTTATGTACAAATTTTGGAACCTTAAATCACTCTCCTCTGTTGGAAAAATAGGAATCCCTTTTTTTACAGAGGTATTTTCGATTGATTATTCTGTGCTATAAAAGTTGTCCAATCGTGTTATGCTATGGGCAATTCAAAGACAAAGACATGATGAATACTGATAATGAACTTCAATTTCTTAGCTTTAGTCATTGCTGAGAAAAATCGGCATCGCTACAGCCAAATTATCAAGGCGTCGACTTAAGCGTTATTAATGTGAAAACTGCTAAACCGTTTTCGATGAAATTGTGTTCTAGTGTTTCAAATTACTATACATTTTTCGTGTCCTGACGATGTTACTAGCAAGTTTTTTTTTTTTAATTGAGTACTTAAGAAAAAATTTTATTTTTTACCATACTTTTTTAATTATTACTCATGTCGATATTTTTTTTCACGATCCAAATACGCTAAAATAGTGGTCGTAACGCACCGAAAGTACGTTACCAGTTACGACAACCATTAAAAAAGATTATCCTACCTCGACCACTGATCTCCATTATACAAGTACGCTGTATAATGGAGGTCAGTGTACCTCGATCCTCCTTTAATTTTTTTTTTCATTTTGAAATTAGCTTTTTTTTTAATTGAATTTAGCTTAAAGTTTTTGACAGATCTTCTAAAAAAAGCTTGTCTGGAAGAAATTGCTAATTAAGTATTTAGTAATAAGGCCGCCTTTGTGTACTCTCGTCATTTTATGTGTTTTTATATTTTTATGTGTGTTCTTATTGTGATTGTGCACGATAAAGTATATTTCATTCATTCATTCTATATTGAAGAATATTTCATAGGCTTCTTTATCAGGTAAAATATACTTATACAGTTCCACGCGAAGGAGCCACCTTACATTGAATGAACCATAAATAATAAATATCTAAGAAAAATCGTAAGAAATTGTGTCTGCTAGTTTATAGTGGAACAATTATTATGCAAACGATATTGTAGCTGTTCACTCTCCGTCTGCCAATATTATAGAGATACAACTTACTTACGCCTCCGTGGTCCAGTGGTAAAGAGCGTGGCTCTAGACCGGAGGTCTTGGGTTCGATTCCCGCGTTGGAAACATGTTATTTCCAAGTTTGGTCAGGACAATACAGGCTGATCACCTGATTGTCTGACAAGTAAGATGATCAATGCGTCGGATGGGCATGTAAAAAGTCGGTCCTGCGCCTGATCTCTCGAGAGTAAAAGGAATAGAGAGTGCTCTTGTGTACTGCGCACGCACTTGGGCACTTTAAAATTACTCCTGCATAACAGGCCTGGTTTCAATGAAACCGGCCACCGGGTTATGAGAGTAAAAGTAATAGAGAGTGCTCTTGTGTACTGCGCACACACTTGGGCACTATAAAATTACTCCTGCAGAACTGGCCTGGTTTCAATGAAACCGGCCACCGTCACCGGTGTGGGAGTTATTATTATTATTATTATGTTTGTAATCTTTTAGATTCTCCTTTACGGGTTTTTTTTTCCTAAAGTTGCGGGCTTGTGGCCAAGCAACTTCAGGTAAGTAATTAATTTATAGACAGAAATTTCCTAACAATTCTACATGTATTCAGAATAACTACTTTTTGCAGGGTTATGTATGTGATTGGGTGGGTGAGAGGTTTTTATTATTATTATTATTAGAGATACAAAGTGGAATGTGAACTGCGTAGAGGTTAAAGCGTATCACACACGGTGAAGATAATATAATATTTTATCTTAAGATGCCCAAATATAAAATATTATAGTATCTTAAGCTATCACACACGGCTACGATACGATAATATTAAAAATCTGTTCATTTCCTTACGAGTCTGCGTTGGTGCCACACGCATTCCTTGTTAGAGTTCTATATACAGGGTGATTGACTATGAGTGATAACTGATACTGCCTTACTTCTTGATTTGTTAGACAACTCCTCAGACGATGATTCTAATATAGAATGTGAAATGCAGATTGCAGTAGCACATTCCAAAAGGAGAAACATTTGGATAGAGCCTCACATAAAAAAGAGAAAAACCTGCGGCGAATTTAACCTTTATCAATATATTCTGTCAACGAAGAAGTTTCAGGAGTATTTCAGAAATTCAAGAGAAACATTCATTTCGATTCATGAGCTTTTTAAGCTAGCAATAAATTATAAGTCAATTTTATTTAAAATTATCCGAAATGTTACTTTTTCCCTCAAAATGTTACTTTTCGAATGAGACTTGAGAGTATGTAACTTTCTAACATACAGCACTGGCAACACTGCATCCACTTAGTGCGTCCGATCACCGATGAGCCCGCTGCCCGACACAAAAACACCCTGTATTCATAAAGATGTATATATTTCGCATCTTAAGATAACATATTAAGATACGAAATATATATTTCGTATCATAAGATAACATCTTAAGGTACGAAATATATATTTCCATATCGCTCGGTATCATAAGATACAAAATATAAAATATAAATTAACTTCGTCGTGTGTGATGGTTCATAGAATTTGTATGGTGAGCGATATTCTAAAATATGCTCTAAGATAATATATATTTTATATTATCTTCACCGTCTGTGATGCGCTTTAGAGGTTAAGAGGGTCGTCAAAATAAACCTTTATTGTCATTCATTAATAAACCTTTATTATTTAGAAATTTAAGGATGAATTGTTGTAATAGGAAAGGTTTTCGGACAGAAAATCGTGACCCATTTTCTGTCCGAAAACCTTTTCTATTGTTTACGCTGGGACGCGACATTGCGGTGTTTGATGTGTGGAGTTGACCTTTATTGAACACTATAAAAGCAATTTTTTTAAGTTTCGGATTCTAATAATTATACTATAATAACACGTAGTGATTATATTCTCTTAAGCAAGTAAGACTTCTCACAACCACAATATATTTTCAAGTGACACAACACACGTTTTCCGTTTGATAGGTACAATCAAATATCTTAGAAAACTACTATGTGCCAGGAGTATAAAACAAGTAGTTTTACATTCCTGGCACATATTCTTTGCCATGAGATCCTGTAGACTGTAAAGTGTAGACCTATACATATTAGCTACATTCCTATTATAATATTTACACTTTTACATTTAATTCCAATGGTTCGAATTTAAAGCTGCATCGATTTAGCGTTCTTGCAATTATATCTAGGACAAAAAACTATTTTTAAATTGCTACCCTGGATATTATGTCGCATCGCGTCACATCTTTTTGTGAAATTACGGAAATTACCCTACTTTATATGCTCATATTATCATAAACCTAACTTATTTATTTTACCCATCTGCCAGTGTAGTTTGTTAGAATTATGTGGGTACAAAATATGAGGGTTTATAATAAAACTTTCGTTTTGCGGCAAAATTTTCGGTTTCTTGGTGACTTGTGAGTTTATACGAATTTATATTCTAGTTTTAGAATATTTTCAGTAACGTTATGCTCACTAAAATTACTAAAATAATGTGTTTGTTATGCTTTCAAAGGAAAAGTACTCAACCGATCACTTTGAAATTTAGCACATAAATTCTTCAGGTTTCGAGAAAAGATATATAGTTTTTTTTTATGTATATGCGCGCGATAAACTAATTTTGGCGCAACGAAATTGCTGGCAACATCTATCTAAGAAATATATTTGGGAATAGACAAAGATGAAACATGGGCGCTTCAGCCTAGCGCGCCGTAATTTTTGTATGCATTGCATTGAGGATCGAGCGTCTGCAGTCTCGTCACAAGGTTAACTTTAGCTCCTTTGTGGTGAGAGTACCGACGAAAATCGATGGATGTAGTCTATCGGAGATTCCGGGGGAGACTCCGGAACGAAGCGAGTCACGTCGCCGGCAAAACGTGACAGTGTTAGGCCGCGTCCCCATCAGACACGGCGCGGCGCCGCCACCGTGTTACGGCACGACGCCGCCACCGTGATACGGGACGGCGCCGCACCGTGACACGGTGCCGCGTACGGTGCGCCGACCCTATTCAGTCGATATTTACGCTCGAACGAAAATGCTTGTCTGGATATGGATCGCGAAAACGATTCTTTTGTTGTTACTAAGACGAAGATTAAAAAAGAAACAGAAATAGAGGAAATTTATTTTTGCTATTTTTTGCTCTATACCAATATTCACAACCGATAGGCACTTGAAATATTCACAAAATACTCAATTGTATTTATACTTTAAAAATTGATGGTAAAATTAAAATAAACTTAATAATTAAGGGGGCTATCATACATAAAACATAATTTCTTGGTTATTTTTTTTGCGCGAGACTAACTCGCACCTCGCCGATTTTTATCTGTTCCAAATAAGCGCCTCATTTAAGTTTGGACACCATTTTTGTTCGGAATTTTAGTCAGAATAGGGACGCGCGGTGCACCGTACGCGGCACCGTGTTACGGTGCGGCGCCGTACCGTGTCACGGTGGCGGCGTCGTGCCGTAACACGGTGACGGCGCCGCGTCGTGTCTGATGGGGACGCAACCTTAGTTTTTAAGTATATATAAAAAATATATGTATGTTAGTTTTAAGGTATTTATTATATAACTAGCGACCCGCCCCGGCGTCGCACGGGTATAAAATATATAGCCACTGAAAAAATGATTAAAGTCGACAGCCTATGATCCTTCACGTGGTCTACTTCTTATCTGTGCCGAATAACATAAAAATTGCTCCATTAGTTCGCGAGATAAGCCCTTTCAAATAATTTCCTCATGATTTGATTTGATTTGATTGCACCAAACTATATTTTACGATTTAAGTACCAATTACTAGATATCACAAGAGAGTTTCTCTATTATTATGTTTGTTTTGTCACATGTTTATTTACTCAGTGAAACATAGTTAGCGTTAAATTAAATCCTTTTTAATGTTATAAAATATGCGAAAGTGTGTCAGTCCGTCTGTCTGTATGCCTGTCTATTAAGAGTCCGGGTGCCATCGCAATTCTCATACAAACGTAATACCAAGATAATTTCCCATACGAGAATATTTACCATATTTGAGTTATTATTCAGCTTAAGATAGTAATTACCTAGGTTCCTATACACATATTCAGTGCATAACATTTACATATCAAAAATATGAACGATTACAATATTTACATACTAAATTGTAATCGTTCATATTTTTTGGTATGTAAATATTTTGCAGTAAATATGTGTACAGGAACCTAGGTAATTACTACTTAAGCTGAATACCTAATAACACAAATATGGTAAATATTCTCGTATGGGAAATTATCTTGGTATTACGTTTGTATGAAAACTGCGATGGCACCCGGACTCTTAACTCTTCACGCCCAAGCCGATGAACCGAGTTTAATTAATTTCATTAAAGAAATACTATGAGTTCCGGGAAAGGATATTTAGGAATATATTATATTACACTTTTAATCCCGAAATAAATTACTATTTTTTTTCTCAAAATTGGAATTTTGTAACTAATTTTTCGAGATAGTCACTCAGACCGTATAATAGTCAACAAACGTTTTGACGCGACCTACCCTATTTATTATGAGAGTATGAAAGAAACTTATATGAATGAATATTGAATACCCTATTAGCATCTTCACCAACCATTAAATTTAGCTTGGTTACCATAAGTTATAATTAAGATACCATAAGTTTGCCAAATAAAATCTCAGCCAAAGAAAAATTACTTTGTATTTGACTTCCGTCCGGCCTTTGATTGCGTCAAAAATAAATAAGAAATATCATTTGAATTTCAGAATGTAAGACGAACTGGTAGAGTGTAGGGTGGAGTAGACATAATTTAAAATATGTGTTTAAAATCAAATTATTAATATTTAAATTTTAATTAAATTAAATCAATATTTAAATTTTAATCAAGCTATGAAATCCGCAAAGCTTTTTCGAGCAATTAAAAAAGTATGGTATGACTTCCATTAGGCTTTGTAGTTGCCAAAAAATAAAGTTCTAACTTACGAAAATACCGTAAAAATAACTGGTAAACATAACATAAATATTATGTTTAACAGTTTACACTACACTGACTTCCAAAAATATAATTTCAATATATTTTTTTAATGTAAGAATAATTTAAGTAGACACGATATGGTTAATATATTTTTAATAAACACTACTTGTTCTATAAAATTTAACTCCTTTCTTAAAATGTACTTAAAAAGTCCTAAGGAGTGATAGACTTAAAGTAGATTTTTAAAAAACTGTAAACTTTATACGTGAACAAATTATTTAGTGTAATTATAATTTGTAGCAGTTATTGTTTAATACATGTACCGCAGGTGTCCTTTTTAAATAAATAAAAAAATAAATTAATTAAAAAAAGCGACATAAAGGGTACGGGCGAAAAGCCCATAGACGACTCATATTACTTTAATAAAAAAAAACTACTTACTTCGAATCCTATCGCACTAACACAGTCCGACAAACACGTAGTTCGCAACAATTTTGTCACTGTACAGCGAGGCTGTGAACGCGACGGCAGACGGGAATAAACTGACTCCTGTAGGACCACAACTCTTTGAATTCATCCATTCACAGCTATTTCAGAGTGAACCTTATGTTGTGAACATAAAAGCGATGTCAGAGGTAATACAAAACTGAATGAAACGGCGCAAACAAGTTGGTAAGGCGCAAAAGAAGTTAAGTGAATCGAGGCGTAAAATATGTTTTGTCCGTAGGCGAAATATGCGTATTATAATAAAGTACATGGTAGCTCTGGGAGACCGAGCTTTAATCAGAATTTTTCGTGGAAAATTCTGATTAAAGCTCGGTCCTTGCTAGACCTTGCTACCTTGCTAGATCGTTTTTTGTTCTCCAAAATGATTAATGTTTTGAGAATTTTGTAAAAATTTGAAGTGGCTACCTGTTGCCATTATGTATTGATATCGAGCTAAATAGGCCAAAAAATTACGTTGCTGTATGTGAGCCCCCCTTGAATATTAATTTTATTTACTTAGTTTATATTAAGTATTTTGTTGCTATAGCGGCAATATACACAATTTGTTTATATTTTAGAAGTCTAGTTATCGTGGTTCTTGAAAATTGAAATACAGCCTGGAGACAGACTGAGGGACGGATAGACGTACAGACAGACAGACAGACTAAACTTCAATTTAATGAAGAGATTGACAGATAATGTCAAAATCTTCATATTTTAATTACAGTTAAGTAATTAATCCTTCAAGCCCCGGAGCACCGGTGATCGCGACAACAATAGAATACAATAGCATTTCCAAGAATCCCCGATCGAAGGATTAATGTTCATCCCTGAGTGCGGCGGTTAAAGTATAAAGTCGGCACTACATATAGGCGAACGCGTTGGCCGACGCGTTGGCCAACGCGTTCGCCAACGCGTTCGCCTATATGTAGTGCCGACAAAACGCGTCGGCCAACGTCTAAATACCTACCGCCAACGCGCGAGTCGCCCGTTCTACACATTGGGCCAACGCGTTGGCCAACGCATCGGCTAACGCGTTCGCCTATATGAAGTGCCGACATAAGAGATAGTAAAATATTATCTATAAAAGTCTTAAATTGTATATATACTCGTAAAAGAAAAGTAATAGCCTCGGTGTTTTCCCTTAGGTATTGTAGTCAAGTTATTAAGTGGTTATCAACGGCGGGATCGCAATTTTTCCATCTTAGTCCCTATTTTCATTTACAAGACGGTATATTTTTATATTCCCTTATTTAATACTATTTTGGCCTAGGCTTAAGGCTAAAACTTATTTTGTCTAAAAATATCCCTAGTGTCATACGATCTACATCAATAACACAAGTAAATGGGAAACAACGCCTCCGTGGTCCAGTGGTTCAGAGCATGGCTCTTGACTCGGAGCTAGTAGGTTCGATTTCCGCGTTGGAAACATGTTATTTCCAAGTTTGGCTAGGACAATGCAGGCTGATCACCTGATTGTCTGACAAGTAAGATGATCCATGCGTCAGATGGGCATGTAAAAAGTCGGTCCTGCGCCTGATCGCTCGCCAGTCGTGTCGGTCTTCCGTCCCACTGGGTTATGAGAGTAAAAGGAATAGAGAGTGCTCTTATGTACTGCGCACACACTCGGGCACTATAAAATTACTCCTGCGTAACTGGCCTGGTTCAATGAAACCGGCCACCGTCACCGAAACCGGTGTGGGAGTATTATTATAAATGGAAAAGTTCGTCTGTCTTTCTCAACTATGGTCATTTCCTTGAGTTCCAAAAAAAGACTTTTTACCACGTATAAAATTATTTTAATTACACAGTAATTATGCTGGCAACATTAGTAGGTACTTTTCGGTCACCTAACTTAAATTATAAAATATTTTTTATTTAAGTACTCAAATCCAAGCTAGAATTCACTTGGTGATTTTCTCGAGTTCTCGAGTTATCGTATTATTACTTTAATCTTTTCTCAATCTGCGCTTATGACAAAGTTTATAAGTTATAACTCAATTTTGTTTTCAAACATTTTGCGTCTTTCAAATTCATTTGGGAAACTGGGAAAAATATTTTATTTTTGAACAGTTCAGTCAAATTTTGTGTTCGGTTAGCAACACGGTTATAAACCTAAGCTGTGTATTTTGTTCCATCTTTTTGTGCGTTTCCATCAGTCAAGAAATAAAAAAAATGTTTATAATAATAAAATTGTTATTGTGAAAAAACGTCTCTGCTGCTATTGGCTGACTGCTTCGTGACAATATTCTTGAACGATCCCGGCTTTTATTACAATTAGTATTCTTGGTTATTTTTCAATTACACACAAAAGTTAGAGTATAATAAAGACATTTTGTCGATTTAAATCACGTGTTGTAAAGAGGCCATTTTCCGAGCGATCGCCTAATCCCATTTCCTTGTTATTACAACAAACGTTTCCGCTTCTGTTTCTTATGACGTCACAAAAATCAAGATGGCCGCGTTAAGTCTCAACTTTATGGCTGAGTGATACTAACATTTCGTAATCTTTGTATTCCCTGGCTTTACGATTGCTATAATTCCGAATCTTCGTATCTCGATTCTCGGCACTAAATCGTGATACATAGTGTACCTATTACTGTATACAAGTTTCGACTAGAGTCCAGAGTCTAGAGTCTAGAGTTCTAGACCATGAATTATATACTAACCCTGAATATAGCTACTATTACTATGTACAATTAACTAAGCTAACTATTTTTCATACAAAAGAGCTAAGACGCTGACTAGGCGCTTTCCATACTAATCCATATCCATACTTCCATACTAATATTATAAATGCGAAAGGGTGTCTGTCTGTCTGTCCATCTGTCTGTCTGTCTGTTACCTCTTCGCGCTCAAACCACTAAGCCGATTTTTCTGAAATTCGGCATGGAGATACTTTGAGTCCCGGGAAAGGACATAGGATACTTTTTATCCTGGACAAATGTACGGTTCCCGCGCGATAAACAACTTTTGGCGCAACGGAGTTGCGGGCGTCATCTAGTACTTAAATATTATAGATTTCTCTTTAGGCGCAGCGCAGACGACAGACTATCCGTGACGCACTTTTTAGTCTGTGGGAAATAGAACCTATGCAGTTATATGCAGTAACGCATACGACGCGCAAAAGGCCACATATAATTGCATAGGTTCTATTTCCACAGACAAAAAGTGCGTCACGGATAGTCTGTCGTCTGCGCTACGCCTTACATTCATCACTCAACAAAAATGCAAGCTTATTCCCACCAAACACTAGCCATCGATCAAACCAATAATGTTTGTCAAAACATGGCTACATAAACTAAACAGCGAGAAAAACATTGCATATTGCTATTTTGCGTAGGCACCGTGAGAGCTTATCACAAACAAATAATTGATACTAAATCAATATTATCTTGTCGGTCGTTGAACTCGCAGGGGAGTGAAGCCTCCCAAGCCTTTCGATAAGTCTCCTAATTCAATAAGTAAAGGGATCTATTGAGGCTGTCAGCTTCTTAATTTATTTTTAATACCTAGGTACTTGTGCATAATAAAATTCCTAACTAAAGCTTAACACTAACATAACGTCTCTTGGGTAGGTAGGCAACGTTGCAAGATTCTTGGGTAATGAATGAATGAGTATGCTTTATTGTGCTCAAAAATGAACATAATCAAAGAAGTTACATGATCTCAGCATGAGCACAAAGGCGGCTATATCGCTATGAAGCGATTTCTTCCAAGCAACCTCTGGCGCATGGAAACAAATGGCAACACAGTCACAGTCTTAGGTAAGGTTAGACCCCAACCAAATTTTTCTTACGTTGATACTCTCAGATTGTGTTAGCCCCTGACAATGAATTGTAATTCGGTCTATTTGTTAGATATACGCTAACAAATAGACCGAATTGTTTGAAACACATAAACTACTGAACCTATTAGATGCCAACAAACGGGGCTTTCATCTACATTTTATAATCTTATCTTATATCTACAAAGGAGCAATTCTTGTATATTATATATGTTACGCTCAAAGACCGAAAACGCTCAGTGAGCGGAAAAATAGCCCAAAACGCGTTGTGGTCATATTGAAACAGCCACGACGCGAATTTCGCGTCGTGGCTCTAATGAAAACGGCCACGACGCGTTCTGGCAATCACAAAAAGACCATGACGCGAAATTCGTGTCGTGGCTGATATGCTGCGTTTTACTTGATTCGTTCTTAATTGATTTTAATATTAATCCTTCGATCGCCAATTACAGGAAATCTTTTGTTGTCGCGGCCCATATGGGCCTCACGGGGTTTGAGGGATTAATTGAAATAAAACTATACCTTTAAATATTAAAAAAAAAAAAAACAATAACAAACAAAAGCACTTTGCGCCAGACAGACAGACAAATAATATTAGTACGGATAGTATGGAACTATGGATATTTTATAAAATACATATAATATAAGATAAGATAAGCACGATATGCAGTGATTTAGTAAAAGAAAAAATATTTTCTAATAATTATTAATATATTTTCTAATAATTAATAATTCGTAATTCTTTAATCTTCCATGCCCATGGACGATTAATCAATCAAGAACAAATCAAGAAAAACAAATAGTATATTATCAGCCACGACACAAATTTCGCGTTATGGCCTTTTTGTGACTGCCAGAACGCGTCGTGGCCGTTTTCATTAGAGCCACAACGCGAATTTCGCGTCGTGGCTATTTCACTGTGACCACAACGCGTTGTGAGCTATTTTTTCGCTCATTGAGCGATTTCGGTCTTTAAGCGTAACATATACATAGTTATTATATAATTGAAATCTCGGAATCGGCTCCAACGATTTTCATGAAATTTAGTATATAGGGGGTTTCGGGGGCGATAAATCGATCTAGCTAGGAATAAGATAAGATAAATATTCTTTATTGTGCACACATAACAATTTAAAGTAAAAGATCATTTTTATAAAATGTCATTTTATTCGTGTTTTATCGAATACCGAGCAAAGCTCGGTCAATTAGCTAGTATTAATTATAAGACGCGTTGCAGTTGCTTCACCCGCGAAAAAATTAAGATTTTGATCGGCTATTAAACCTACTCTAAATCCCTTGCTTAGTTTTAAAGATCTAAGCATACATCGGGATAAAAAGCGAGAAGCTACTTTGTTTTAAACAAAGTATACATTAGTATAGGCTCCTCCGTGGTCCAGTGGCTTATAGCACGTGGCTCTTAACTCGGAGGTTGGTGGGTTCGATTCCCGCGTAGGTAACATGTTATTTCCGAGTTTGGTAGACAATGCAGACATCACCTGATTTTCTGACAAGTAAGATGATCCATTGCGTTGAATGGGCATGTAAAAAGTCAGCCCTGCGCCTTATCTCTCGTCAGTCGTGTCGGTTATCTGAACACAGTGTCTATGATAGTAAAGGAATAAAGATTGCTCTTACGTAATGCGCCCACACTTGGGTACTATAAATTTACTCCTGCGTAACTGGCCTGGTTTCAATACAACCGGCCACCGTCACCGAAGCCGGTGTGGGAAATATTATCCCGCAATCTGAAAGTCCATACAGTGCACTAATGCTTTAGGCTATGTAAGGTAAACTATGCACCTTATTGCCAAAGTCATAAAGACTATAATCGGTGTTATTTGTGACCCAATACAGGTATTGCTATTTCATGTATAACATAGAATCTATTTTATAGATGGTAGAAGATGTGATTAAAATTGTTGTAATCGAGTACCTATGACTTAGGTTATTTATGGCCTGTTTGCATAGTGGTCCTCCGTGGTCCAGTGGCTTAGAGCGTGGCTCTTGAGTCGGAGGTCGTGGGTTCGATTCCCGCGTTGCAAACATATTGTTATTTCCAAGTTTGTTTAGGACAATGCAGGCTGATCACCTGATTGTCTAACAAGTAGGATAATCCATGCATTGGATGGGCATGTAAAAAGTCAGCCCAGTAGTGTCAGTCGTCCCTACCGCGGGGTTATGAGAGTAAAAGAAATAGAATAATGCTCTTGTGTACTGCGCCCACACCTAGGCACTATAAAATTACTCCTGCGTGCCTGGTTTCAATACAACCGGCTACCGTCACCGAAACCGATGTGGGAGATATTATAGTGTAGGCGAATTTGGATAATGGTAAACCTCATTTCTCTCGTAAACCACAATGAATGTCTTAATGCACTGTCGGCCGTCGGCGCGGTGAGTCGGAAAATGACGTCACTCCTGTCGACTCGATTCTCTTAAACGCTGTCTGAAGTAGGGTTGCCAACTATACAGTTTTAACCCATCAGTCGTGGCAAAACGAGACACAATAGCTTTTTCATTGTTATCGCGGCCGGATGTGGCCGCTTGGGGCTTCATGAATTAAACAATATTATACTGTTTTTCACTTAATTATACTTTTTACTGTTTGACAAAAATAAAGTATACAAAATACTGTTTTCACTTTTCAGCATCAAAATGTGATCACTTTATTATGACGTATAAAACTTAGACGCTCAAACATAGTTTTTAGTTTTAGTTAGTATTGCGAGAAGCTCTAATAATGTACGTATTTAAAAGAATAAATTATTAAAATACAATTATTTTTTCTAATATAGTATAATTAAAATACTTTAGAAATCTAAAATGAATCTTGTGAAAAAAAGTAGGCAACCCTAGTCTTTAAGTGTCATGGGCCGCCCACCCCGTCGGTGATTTTTAATTTATATTTAAGAATTTGCGTGACAACAGAAACGAGTTCAACCTCCTTGCTACGAGTAATTCTACAGCCCGATTTCACCAACTGACCCCTAACGCTAAGTGTCTCTAGTAGCGGTATTTTAGAGTTTTTCCACTGAAGCGGAGCTTAGCGGTGCCCGAATTGACCAATCGTGCTATTCCAGCGGAATGACAGTGAAGCGGAGCGAAGATTTCGAGCATAGTGATTGGTCAATTCGGCACCGCTAAGGCTGCGTTTCCACTGAAGCGGAGCGGAGCGGAGCTTAGCAGTGCCGAATTGACAAATCACCATGCTCGAAATCTTCGCTGTCATTCCGCTGGAATAGCACGATGGGTCAATTCGGGAACCGCTAAGCTCCGCTCCGCTTCAGTGGAAACGCAGCCGAAGCTCCGCTCCGCTCTGCTCCGCGTCAGTGGAAACGCGGCCTTAGGATTATGTATCTCTATAAAGATAAACACGTTTTTAAGAAAAATATGTGTAACTATGTTTAGGACGTTGGAAAATCTTTAATAATAGGTGTACTTAACGGCAGCTAAGGAACACATATTAATGGTTGTTGAAAAACCTATTTAGTATTTAACGCCTCCGTGGTCTAGTGGTATAGAGCGCGGCTCTTGACTCGGAGGTCGTGGGTTCGATTCCCCACGTTGGAAACATGTCATTTCCAAGTTTGGTTAGGACAATGCAGGCTGATCACCTGATTGTCTGACAAGTAAGATGATCCATGCGTCGGATGGGCATGTAAAAAGTCGGTCCTGCGCCTGATCTCTCGCCGGTCGTGTCGGTCTTCCGTCCCACTGGGTTATGAGAGTAAAAGGAATAGAGAGTGCTCTTGTGTACTGCGCACACACACTTGGGCACTATAAAATTACTCCTGCGTAGCTGGCCTGGGTTCAATGAAACCAGACACCGTCACCGAAACGTCACCGTCACGAAAAATTTTTCAATTTCCAATTACTCTCATTAAACTGATTAAATTATCTAAAGAAATTACCATGAAAGCTATATATAATTTTTATATAATTAGAATTTTTAATAAATAAGCTATTAGTCGCAAATACACATAGTTTTATATTTGAAACAAAATACTAAATCGGTGGTCTGCAAAGTAGAAGAAGAACTTTTGAATAGTTTTAGAGAGACGCCCATTTTGGACGCTTGACAGATGAGCTACTATATTGAATTGACATAATCCAACCAAATGACGTAGGTCCGCAGTCTGCCTATGAATCAACTTCTCATAAAAGTAACAACATGGTGCTTGCGTAGCCTTAAGGCGACGCCTTGATAATTAGGCTGTAGCGATATCGATTTTACTTAGCAATGACTAAAGCTAAGAATTTAAAGTTCATTGTCAGTATTCATCATGTCTTTGTCTTTGAATTACCCATAGCATACACGATTGGTCAACTTTTATAACACTCCATCAAAAAGACCTCTGTAATAAAAGGGATTCATATTTTGCCAACAGAGGAGAGTGATTTAAGCTTCCAAAATTTGTACATATAATATTGGTTCAAGCATACACTTTAATTTGCCCATAGCTTATATGAAATGTATTTATGGTTTTTAAATTACGCGACAAAAACCATTTTGTCGCTACGCCCTTTCCATTTTTTGCTGTTCCATTGCTTGTTTTATATGAGAGACCAAGCCGGCCTCTCTTAGAAAACAAGCAATCTTAAACATATCCAACACGGTTTTTTACTTTAACGCGGCGTCACCTTAGTTTCCAATTAGATTTTAAATTTCGCCGTAGAAATTATCAAAGGCAAGTTGTTTAAGTACCCAGTTATCCCGCGTCTTGTCTACCTGGAATTGAAAAGAACTGAAGCAAAAATTCACTGAAGACATTCTTCAAAATGAAAATTGGCACGTAATTGTTTCTCTAGTCAGAAATTTTCCAGAAATTTCCACTTCTAAAATTTATCTTGAAATATTGTTAACATCTTACAAACACTTTTTAATACTTGTCAGAATTTCGTGATGTTCAAGACTTACAAAATAATATTTAGTGTGTCACGTACGTTATGTGGTCGCTGGTGTACACATTGTCTAACTCTATATAATATGCGGAAAGTGATACCGAATGTTGATACGAATGTTACGTAGTAATTATTTAGTAATCTGGTGACTTAGGGTCAATTCAGACCTTCAGACATTTCTAAGGGTGAGTTGCACCAACTTACATTAACTATAACTGTCACTTTAACTATAAGTACAGTGCAAAATGTCAAATCTTTGGTTACCGTTAAATATGGCGTCCCGTCCGACGCCATATTTAACCATAACCGCTCATACTTATATCAAAATTTTTCCGTGAAAATTTACTATGTTTCACAGTGTTATATTTTTCCTCTCCAGTTTTACGGATAATTCAATTTTTTATACTCTCAATCCCATTACCTGTATTGTTAATAAAAAAAAGACGGGTTGCACTCCGGAAGTGCCGGCAGAAGTGAAAACTTGATTATTAACGTTGTGCATTTTTTTAACCCATTTTTTATGAAAATCGATTATTAAAAAATCGATTTTTGAAATTAATCGAAACCCTTACAATCGATTAAATTTTTAGCCCATTTTTTATGAAAATCGATTTTTAAAAAATCGATTTTTTTAATTCATCGAAACCCTTACAATCAATTGGAGTTCGAGTTCGAGTTCGATTTCGAGTTCGATTTCGAGTTCGAGTTCGAGTTCGACACAAAACACTACTCTCCAACCGTCTTACGGTTTTTCCAAGGTTTTTCGATCAGCACGAGAATCTGACGCGAGTTTCACAGTTTTTACCCATCCCACAAAAGTGCTCAACGCCGCTAAAGAAGTTTTCACTTCAAAAATAAACGCAAAAAGTAAAGTATTTTAAATTTCTGATGACACACTGAAATTACGTCGCGTTATAGTATTGTATGCGCAGCGCATTGCAAGCGTAATCATGCGGAACTTCAGCTGCGTATTTTCCGCCTAGCGTGTTTAGACACTAGGAGTGAAACAAAACCGTAGAAAAGTACAAAATATATTGCCATTACACTCGCAGTATCCTCGCACCGTCGCTGGGGTGACACACGAAGAACACGGGCCGGCCGGGGTACTCCGCCTGGATCTGCCGCTTCACACTGTCCACACACTGCTGCTTCACCTGGAAGAAAATAATAGTTACTATGGTACAGCTGGAGATTGCTGGTTATGCTACGACAGCAAAAAAATTCATCCGTACTAATATTATAAATACGAAAGCGTGTTTGTCTGTCTGTCTATCTGTCTGTGACCTCTTCACGCCCAAACCGCTGAACCGATTTTGCTGCAATTTGGTATACGGAGATATATAATAATAGCTCCCACACCGGTTTCGGTGACGGTGGCCGGTTTCATTGAAACCAGGCCAGCTACGCAGGAGTAATTTTATAATGCCCAAGTGTGTGCGCAGTACACAAGAGCACTCTCTATTCCTTTACTCTCATAACCCAGTGGGACGGACGACCGGTACGACTGGCGAGAGATCAGGCGCAGGACCGACTTTTTTACATGCCCATCCGACGCATGGATCATCTTACTTGTCAGACAATCAGATGATCAGCCTGCATTGTCCTAACCAAACTTGGAAATATCATGTTTCCAATGCGGGAATTGAACCCACGACCTCCGAGTCAAGAGGCGCGCTCTATACCTACGAGTATATGAAGATACTTTGAGTCGCGGAAAAGGACATGGGATACTTTTATCCCCGAAAAATGTACGGTTCCCGCGCGATAAACGAATTTCGACGCAACGGAGTTGCGGGCGTCATCTAGTTGATTATAATGCTAAAACTATAAATGGATTGGTTGGTTGCAATGCTACTTACTATTGGAATTTTATTACCATGATATATTGGTGATATATTGGAACATATATATATATATATATATATATATATATATATATATATATATATATATATATATATATATATATATATATATATATATATATATATATATATATATATATATATATATATATATATATATATATATATATATATATATATATATATATATATATATATATATATATATATATACATATATATATATATATATATATATATATATGTTCCATATATATATATACTATAACGCGACATAATTTCAGTGTGTCATCAGAAATTTAAAATACTTTACTTTTTGCGTTTATTTTTGAAGTGAAAGCTTCTTTAGCGGCGTTGAGCACTTTTGTGGGATGGGTAAAAACTGTGAAACTCGCGTCAGATTCTCGTGCTGATCGAAAAACATATATATATATATATATATATATATATATACGCATGGATCATCTTACTTGTCAGACAATCAGATGATCAGCCTGCATTGTCCTAACCAAACTTGGAAATATCATGTTTCCAATGCGGGAATTGAACCCACGACCTCCGAGTCAAGAGGCGCGCTCTATACCTACGAGTATATGAAGATACTTTGAGTCGCGGAAAAGGACATGGGATACTTTTATCCCCGAAAAATGTACGGTTCCCGCGCGATAAACGAATTTCGACGCAACGGAGTTGCGGGCGTCATATGTTCCATATATATATATATATACATATACATATATATATATATATATATATGTTCCATATATATATATACTATAACGCGACATAATTTCAGTGTGGCATCAGAAATTTTAAATACTTTACTTTTTGCGTTTATTTTTGAAGTGAAAGCTTCTTTAGCGGCGTTGAGCACTTTTGTGGGATGGGTAAAAACTGTGAAACTCGCGTCAGATTCTCGTGCTGATCGAAAAACATATATATATATATATATATATATATATATATATATATATATATATATATATATATATATATATATATATATATATATATATATATATATATATATATATATATATATATATATATATATATATATATATATATATATATATATATATATATATATATTAGTATTTTTGGATTACACTTGGATCCACAGAAACATTCGTCAGAATATATGACAGTTTATTATATTACATTGTAAAAAGATTCGTGGGTTGAGTAATATTGTTACGTTTACAATTATTTTTTACATATTTGTAAACACTTGTTTACAAAATAATATGATCGCCTACTTTACGTCAAAAACATACTTTACATTCTCATCACCTTCTACGTCGACAAAACGTAACTGCGTAGCGAGATAAATATTACTTAAGACCGGGCTGCCAAAAATATCAAAACACGCTAGCCCCGCCTACACACCCCGCTATCCTCCAATCGTGATATAATGATTCCATGAATCGTGCCCGCATGAATTATATTTTGCGCCGCAGCTAATAGTGAACAATATCGCGTAACAAGGGTTCCCGCATTATAACACGAAAGTAAAGGTCGTAAGTCCCAAAACTGTTTTTTGATGATTACTTATAAACTAAATACAATACTAGTATTTCCTTTAGCTATTATTTTACAAAGTGTATGATTGTAGTAGTGAAAGTTATTTAATGATAGTAACTGAATAAGTGTAACAGATATTTGTTGAAAAGCCCAGAAATAAGCATAATTTCGAAAAATAAAACTATCGAGTCAAAATAAGTGAATCGTTTTCCGTTAGGCTAGTATCAGATAAATATACAAAGATTAAATAGATCTCGATTTCATTTGAGTCAATCGTCTTCCGGGATCGTAATACTTATTAGAAAACACATCAAAATGTGACAGCTCGCTCTTAACAAGCAATCTACACGTTTTGCGTGGGTCACCTGTTTTCTTACTAAGCCTATTGTCTTTTTATTTACTACCCACTATATTAATTGAACAAAAACAACAATAGGTATAAATACCGGTAATTAATTATTGTGTGCTAATGTCTTTCTGTTCTTTCTGTTCTTCTACGGTTAAACGAAATTTGATGTTTTAAATCGTAGAAAACTAAATCAATATGAAGTAAAAACTTCTATTATTATTATAGAAGGATTTTGTAGCCTTTGCCTGCGGCTTCGCTCGCATTAAGAAGTATTATTATAAACAAACTTTCATCCCCTATTTTATCTCCTTAGGGGTGGAATTTATCAAAATATGCCAAATTTCGGCCCGATCCGTCCAGTGGTTTGGGTTGTGCGTTGATAGATCACTATATAAGACCTTTGAGTAATATATTAATTTAATCCTTCGATCGCGGATTCTTGGAAATCTTAATAGGTAAAATTTAGATTTAGACTAGATGACCCGGTGAACTTTGTATCACTTCCCTGATCCCTCCTAATATAAACCTTCCCTGGACTTCCACGAATATTTCATGACTAAAATTAGCCTAATCGGTTCAGCCGTTTTCGATTTTCAGCGAGACTAACAAAATTAAGAAATCCCTTTTATTTGTATAGATGATTTAATCAATCCAACATAGATGCGAAGTTCTACAAAAGCCGGTTTTCCGCACATTTCGTAAACACAATCCATCCATTATTATAGCTGCAAAGCTATACAAAAGCCGGTTTTCCGTGTATTTTGTAAACACACAAACAAAAATCGAACTGTATCCGGCTTTATCCAAAGGCTTAGCCTGACCTGCCTAGATAAATACTTCGATATTTCGATATAGGCCGATATTCGCGTTTATCTTGTCAATAGTTATAAGTGATTGCCCGCACAATGTGCTGGTAATTGCTCGGCAGAGTGCTAGAACCGCCATATTGTTTATGCTAGGTTAGGGTTATACCCGGGTTACACTTAGACACTGGTACTATGCATCTGTGGACCAACGTGGGACCAATAAACTTCTTGATTTCTTTGGAAGAAAGTGAGTAAATGTCCATGTGTTACAAAATGTGTTTAATTGTGTCCCTCCACTCACGTCTTCAATTAAGTTTACTATAAGAGTGGAATCGCTAATTATAATATATAATTGCATGGGTAAATTCCATGACGTTAGGGCAGTTCTTGCCCAAGCATAAAATTTTTAAGTAACTCTTTTAGCGCTTACTCACCAGGCATACCACTTTACTGGTCGGAGACCTCCTTTGGGTGGTGCTGGTGCTTTCCTTATATAGCTGCTCTTAAATAAAAGAACCATATTTATTTCATTACGGCAAGTACACGCGAGGCTCTTTTGGTGGCGTGTGTACAATTAATTACGCTCCAGGCTACAAAATATACCGTAGGGAGCAATCGGTGTTGAATTGTACGCAAATATTAAGTTTCATATTCCCAAGTATTTCTCAGGTTAATACGGTTAATAGTTATAGGCTTACATAATATAAATTATTATTAATACCTCGATCGTGGGAATCGCAGACACAATAGATTTTCAATTGCTATGCGACAACTGGGTGCCGCTTGGGAATTGATGGATGAATGTCTTCTCTCTCATTCATAAGAAAAACGAAAGAGGTAACATGATACCACTCGTTGGTGAAATTATGGCTATTCATTATTAAGATAAAGGTTTGTTTGTGTCTAATAGGCTCAAATCTACAGGGCAAAATATTTTAATGGGCTCAAATAAAGATGAGTTCACGTCAGGGAAGGACATCCATACTAATATTATAAATGTGAAAGTATGCCTGTCTGTCCGTCTGTCTGTCTGTTTGTCTGTCTGTACCTCTTCACGCTCAAACCGCTGAACCAATTTTGCTGAAATTTGGCATGGAGATACCTTGAGTCCCGGGAAATGACATAGGATACTTTTTATTCCGGAAAAAGGTACTATCCCCGCGCGATAAACGAGTTTTGGAGCAACGGAGTTGCGGGCGTCATCTATTAAAATATAATTTTATGACAGGAAATTTGATGTCTCCGCAGAGTACGGAAAAGGGCGCTGCTTCTATTAAAAATAAAGCTTAGAACAAACCTACGTTGTATCCAACCTATTTTGTATACAAAACACACATTTGACAACTTGACGCTCCGTCACTGACGCGTAGGTTAAGCCTCAGCTTAATACACGTGTAAAAATAATTACTTCCGGCACAGATATTTATAATTATATTTTATGTGCGTATGAATAAATTATTATATTTTATCCAGTTAATTATTCGAATACAAATTACAATATCTCAATTCTACGAAATCAGATTGAAAATTGCAAACAAAATATTACGTAAATATTATCAATATTTACGTAATATTTTGTTTGCAATTTTCATTAATTCAGTAATTTACAATTTGATGCAACAAGTGTAAATTATTCATTGAATTTATGCTACCGATACTGATGATTGATGAAATTGTTGTAAAAACGTGTTACTTAAAGACGCCTACTCACTCACTAGTATCTGAATGTCTGTCTACCGAACCTTAACCGATTTTGCTGAGTTTGTATGGAGTTACTTTAATTCTTTTGAGTACCGGGGAAAATGTATCCCGAAAAAATTTACGGTACGCGATAAACAAATTTTGGCGCAATTCAGCGTCATCTGGTGATTAGGAGTACTAAAAAGTCTGAATATAAATATTTTATTACTGAAGGTACATACAAAATAAATTTAAATAACTTTTACCCGTGGCTCTACCGAAAGCAAAGCGTGGTAGTTAGAGTATAATATTAGTAATTGAATGATAATTTAAAAGAAACGTACTATGTATTAATAAAGATACTAAATTACTACCATAAAACTTTAACTGACAAGGCGTTTATTAAAAAAAATAGCTTTGATGTGATCTCATGACTAAAAGTTTGTTTTGACTCTAGGTTGTATCAAAATAATATTCTAAATACCTAACTCACCTTCTGGTTCAGTCGGGTAAAAATACAAAAAAGCAGTCATGATTTCAACAAGAATCTATGTATTTTGTTCCTATGTAACAGTCGTGCGCCTACGGCGTAGGAGCTGCGTAGCAGTTGCTACGACGCTCTACAGAATGCTACGGTGGGCGTAGGGGACAGCTTAGGGTCGGGACACAACAACACGACACGACGTCGTACGACGTCGTACGGCACCGTACGACGCCGTGTCGTGGGAATCCACGACGCGCGTCGTAAAAAACCACGACACGACATCGTACGACGTCGCGTTGTAGAAACTCACGTAGAAATTCAAATATGAGTTTCTACGACGCGCGTCGTAAAAAACCACGACACGACATCGTACGACGTTGCGTCGTAGAAACTCACGTAAAAATTCAAATATGAGTTTCTACGACGCGACGTCGTACGACGCCGTACGACGCTGTGTCGTGGTTTTTTACGACGCGCGTCGTGGATTCCCACGACACGGCGTCGTGCGACGTCGTACGACGTCATGTCGTGTTTTTGTGTCCCGGCCCTTACAGCTAGGTACAAGTTGGAACCGAGCGACACGCGACAACTGCAGACGACTTGTCGCGACACTAGGTACTGGTTTGTATGTATTTCTATGAATTAATACCCTGCGCAGCTAGCGACACGAAGCTAGCGACACTTAAAATACATAGAAACCAGTAGTGTCGCGACGACACGTCACATGTAGCCGGCTTCCAACTTGTACCTTAATGCGCTTAATGGACAACTTGCTACCAAAGTAAAATTAATTTATAAATCATCAAAAAATATTAGCACGTTAATTTAATCGAATCTCAACGATTTGTTTACATTAACGTCAAAATGAATTTAAAAAGACTATAAATAATTATATTATTTAGTGCAGCAGTTTGTGACTCACTTGTATAAAGATATTTTCGCGAGTTTGGGCGCATCGCGATCTATTTTCGTCGTAACGAATCAAAAGGTAACGAAGCATAAAAGGAACACAAAATTGAAACGTCAAATAGCCGCCCGGGCCTCCATTTTAATTTTGTATCAATTTAAAACTGGCATATGGTTGCGTTGGCTTTGCCTAGCAGTGGGACAGCTATAGGCTATAAAAAATGAGGCACTCGGGGATTGCACCGGTCGAGCTATTGCATAGCATTTTCTATCAACTTATCCAATTATGATTCGCATACGAATAGTCGCACGCACACTAACACCGTGCCGAAGTCTGGAAACGCCGTACCGACCGGCACAGCGGCGGCGACCGTTCTGCCAATCGGAGTGGGATGTATTAGGTTTTTTTCGTTCCGGTTATTTCCTGATTCGGTCGCCACACTCAAAGCCCGCGATAAAATCGATGCAATCGCTTAACAATTTCATTTTATACTTTCGATCTCCACCTCGCGTCGCGTCTTACCACTCTTACCTCGTTTCGGTTTGAACTTTTTCACATTCTTTTTTAATTATTATGTTTCATCGGCTCGTCACGTCACGTTCCACATCAATGTAGTGTGAATTGACCCTTAGTGTCTAAACACACTATACCGAAGTTCCGCGGCGGAAATTCCGCATGATTACGTCAGCAATGTCAAACGCATACAATATGACGCTACGGAATTTCGGCATAGTGTGACATCGGTAATTTAAAATACATTTCAGGCGGAATCATGCGGAATTTCCGCCGCGGAACTTCGGCATAGTGTGTTTAGACACTTACTCTCTACTGAAAATCTTTACTAATATTATAAATGCGAAAGCGTGTCTGTCCGTCTGATTGCCTCTTCACGCTCAAACCACTTATCCAATTCTGACATAATAATATGATTTAGAGATACTTTGAGTCCCGGAAAAGGATGCAGGATACTTTTTATTCCGGAAAAATGTACGATCCCCTCGCGATAAACGAATTTTGGCGTAACGGAGTTCAGAGAGAAAAGCGTCAACTAGTCTTTAATAATCAGGGCGAGCGAAGCGAGCCATAGTATATCCCACAACCTGTACATTTTGTGGCTCACTTTACAGAAAAACTATATCACGCCTATTTATTTCTGCTTTAACATAATAATTTTTATTTAATACTAGCTGTCCCGGTGAACTTCATGTCACTTTAAAACCTTCCCTGAACTTTTACAAATATTTTAAGTCTAAGATTAGCCCAATCCGTTCAGCCGTTTTCGAGTTTTAGCGCGGCTAACACATTTGAAAATCCATTTTTATATATAAGAAGAAGATGACGTGATGTGAAGCGTCCATAGATATTATAATGTTATAGTGTTATCATCAGTCAGTCAAGGTGTGACGACGCGAGCCCTCACAAAGCTCGGCTTTTACCTAGTATTATAAATGCGCCCAAACCACTCAACAGATTTTTATTGCGGGCCTCATCTAGTAAGAGTACACAAAATATGTGTCAATCACTCAATCCGTACAACTCTACATAGAGACTTGGACAGTGTATAGCCCACTCTACGCTTAGTGCTTACGTTGTAGCTGGACACGTGTACAGTGGCGGATTTACAAATTTGCCGCCAGTAGGCTATTCAATTTTTGCCGCCCCTACTGACCTTTTAGACTAGGACCGATACAAAGGACCGATAATTTTAAAACAAAAAAATTACAGTAGGCTGAAACCAGCGACCACATTATGATATGTGGTCGCTGGATGAAACCCATTAGTAAAGGAGGAGAATATTATAAAAATTAAGGGAAAAATAATTTACGGGCGATCTGAGTTCGGGAAAGGTGTGGGGGAGTTTTAAGGGGGAAAGACGGTTTATCTCGATTTCTGGCAAAACTAATATTCCTATGAAAAAAAGTCAAATGGCAAAGTTGTAGGTAAGAAAAAGATCTAAAACTTTTGTATTTACACTTTTTTCCATAACCTCAAAATTTATGTGAAAAATTCAAAAAACATGTTTTTGGTTTTTTATTTATACCTATATTTTACAAAAATATATTTTTTTCACGAAATTTGGTGATAACTTACATTTTTTGTGAAAAAAATATGTATATCACGATAGTAAATCTTCTCAGAAAATGCAAAAAATCGAAAAAAACTTAAATTCGAAAATTTTTTATTAATCATTATGAATAATTTTATTTAAAAATGTGATTGCTTTAATTTGTATTCATTTAAGTTGATCTATTTAATTATTATTACATTTCTGTCATAAAATATCTCATTATATAATATAAATGTAAATCTATACTTATAAAATAACATGTCCTGACTGACTCACTGATTCATCATCGCTGAGCAAAAACTGTTACAGTTACAGCCACAAAATTTGGTGACTAGGGTTGTTTTATGAAGTAGACACCCACTAAAGAAGGAATTTCGGAAATTTTACCCCGAAGGGGGTGAAATAGGGGTTGACAGTTTGAATGAAAGTCAGTCAAGTCTTAAGTTAGAAACATGAAAGTTTATTTTTGGGCTACTGATTAGAAGAAAATTAATGGATACGTGTTTAAGCGTTTCTGGAAATTTTACCCCCAAGGTCGTGAAATAGGGGTTAAAAATTTAAATAAAAGTCCGTCATTTCTTAAGTTAGAAACATATAAATTCAAAATAAGATGAAAAAATAAATATTTCTAATAAAATAAATTAATGACAGCGTATTTGGGACATAAAAATGTACTTAAGTTTTCACCAAATTTCGTGAAAAAATTTTTTTTTTTGTGAAAGATATTAATAAAATACCAAAACCTTGGCTTTTTTAATTTTCCACACAAATTTTGTGGTTATGTGAAAAAAGCGTGAATACAAAAGTTTTAGATCTTTCTTATTACTTATCTACAACTTTGCCATTTAACTGTTTTCCATAGGACTTTTAGTTTTGTCGGAAATCAAGATAAACCGTTTTTTCACCCTTAGAAACCCACCCCCACACCCTTCCCGAACTCAATTTTTCTCTTAATTTTTATTATATTTTTCTCCTTTTCTAATGGGTTTCATCCTACTACCTATTATTTTTTTTTCACTTTTCATTATTTTTGAAGGTATCGGCACTGGTCTATTTGGAATTCAATACGTTTGTTTAGTTCACAATCATATTATGTATAATATATAGTTACAATTATTCTGAAGTTGCAACTTTATGATGTCGTATTCGTTTCGTTTTTTCAACGCGTATTTTTTTATTTCTGATTAAAGAAAAATTGGACAAAATTTGCCGCCCCTCTAAATCTGCCGCCCTAGGCTCCAGCCTACTTAGCCTATTGGTAAATCCGCCACTGCACGTGTATCATAATTGTATCGGACGTGCGCGTACTACGTGACGTAAGACATACCACACGCGAAGACAGAACTGTACAGTTCGATCACAGTTAAAATTTTAAGCTTAAAGATTGAAGTGAAGTGAAGTCTTCTTTGGCAGCGTTGTGCATTTTTTTGTGACAGATTAAAAACTTTAAAAAAATCATAAGACGGTGGGAGAGCTGACCGTCGGCGTGGCGTAGAAGGGGAAGGAATATCTCTCTCTTCCTATCGAAAATATTGTATGCTTCCCGACACTCTCGGAGTGCAAACATAGAAGTCATTCAATAACTCCTTCAGCGCTGCTACACACCCTAAAAATTATCAGTCACAGTTACACTGTGTTATCTAAAGTGTGCAGTTATCTAAAGTGTGCAGTTGCATCTTTATTCTTTACTTATGTAGCAACTAGCGAGGCTTTCCGAGAAATTAACAGGCTTATCTACGTTTTATAGGCCTGTAAAGTTTACAAGTTAAGAGCGCGATTTCACGCTCAATTTGGTTTAAAACTGTACTTTTCAAACTTGAAAAAATCATCAACCACTTGTTTGATAAAAATGTTGATAACTTATTTTTATAGGAAATTTCACTGTCTATATAGTTAGCAGAGAAAAAATACGATTTATAGAGTATTTGTACATTAAATCTCGATACCTTAAATTTTTTTTAGTATCAGTTTCGAAGCTTAAAATTTCGTTTTAGTATCAGTTTCGAAGCTTAAAATTTACGAAACCAGCAATAGATCTAATTATAAAATAATAATAACTTATTCACAAAATCCTTAAGCAAATAGCAGAAAAAAATATTTCGTTTAGGTATTTAACTTAATGTAATTTAAATTCAAAGAATGAGAAATATCAAAGAAATATCAAGGAATTAAAACTTTTTTTTTACCCATTTATTTAACTTAATTTAATATAATAATAGCTTTATATCATAGAAGAGCACTTTAATTTAAAAACTGTTTTTAAATATCAGCAAATCTTTTGTTATTTTTTTATCTACAAATATTTTAAAACTACTATAAATCGCTGCGCGCAAAGCAATTCAAAAACTCCGCCGCAGGTTTGTATGGAAACTTGAAATTAGGTGTAAACGCTCTTAAACTCACTGCAACAAAATATACATACCTATTAAATTGAGAAAGTATGTCTATGCGCCCGTTACCATTCCTATTAACAAAAAAAGTACGTTTGCCGCGCGATAAACTAATTTTGTTATAGTTGCAAGCATTATCTATTAAAATGATTAAAACCATTGAAATATAACAATTATGCTACGTACTTATATCTCAATGATTAAACATTTTTTTCTTAAGCACAGAAGAGGTCTAACAAAGTAACCATTCTACCAAAAAAACCTGATGCACAATGTCAAAGAAATATAATATGTTACAATAGGAGGGATTGTCCTCCTCCTTTTTGGATTTTTACTAAAAATAGACTTCTTATATTTGAGTAAGATACGACGTAGCTTTTGGCTACGTCGTATCTTACTCAATCCTCAATCTTTATCCTTGAACGGATCGTATTTATTTACATAGGAGCGAAGATTGTGACACGTCTCTTGGGCTTTAACTGTTCATGTATCCAAATATTATGTTGTATATACCCCTCTCGTACAACATAACTTACTTTGTAACCTTCATTTTGCTCCTAACAACTTTTGGCGTACTGCGTTGCTGCGTCTATTATGACGTTACTATTTTAACCGACTTCAAAAAAAGGAGTTTGTCAATTCGACGCGTATGTATGTTATATTTCCAGAACTGCCCAATTTTCGTATACGTTAGCGTCTGAATAAATGTGCTAAATTTCAAAAGTGTATGTATGTATGTTTGTTTTATGTCTGTGTTCGCATATTTCTAGAACTACTATTCCGATTTCAGTAATTCTTTTTGTGTTGTACTAGGTATTGTTCAACTTAGGGAACATTATAACTACTTCATCAAAATCGGTTTAGTAGTTTTGGAGGTAGGGAGTTTTAATTCTCAATTACGTACAATTTTGAAGTCGGTTTTATCTTTTTTTTAAATACAGTTATGCAACTACATTATACGTTCTCATGATAACTCTCATATGATATTTAACCCATCCAGCCCCGTACGAGCATTCGGTGATCGCGACAACAATAAAATGCAATAGCACTTCCGAGAATCCCTGACTGATCGAAGAATTAACTAGATGTTTTCAACTTCCTCCAAATATAAGATTATGTAGCCATAAAAATATCTGTGTGCTTTTTTATCAAAGATCAGTCAAATATTTTCGTCCTTTATTCAAGGCAATCGAACCACCTTAATATATGAAAATACAAATGACGTGATAGTAAGTTACTCATCAAAACTAGAGCATCAAAAACTCCAACAAACGACCTCAGACAGGGCGCAAAAACTATGTGATAAAAAAAATTTTTCGTCAGCACCGCATTATAAATTCGTTTACATTATGATAGTTGCTAAGGAAACTTCAAACTTTGGACACAAAGCTTACTTTATGTTTTAAAAATAATATTATAATCTCTGCGTTCATTTCGAGAGAGTAAGATGGCTACATTTTAAAAGCATTAACTGAATAATGAAAAAGTTTGTGAAAAATAACCAACAAGAATGAAAGAGCGACACCAAAACCCGTCAAAACTTTTTATTTTGACTTGTTTTTAAGTCGTAACTTTAAATTAATTATGGCAATAAACTTATTTATCGCGTATGAACCATATGAATCATTGTGCAATATCGCGTATTGTGCAATATTCTTGACAGCAGCACCGTTAGGGTTTAAACACACTAGGCTGAATTAATTAAAAGAAATTTAGTAAATTCCGCCGCGTTTACGCCGCGTTCAAATTGCATACAAAATACGGGCCGAACGCGAGGGGTGACACACTATTATGTCGTATTTTGTATGCGTTTGACATTTGCGGCGGAAATTACGCCGAGGTAATTCAGCCTAGTGTGTTTAGACACTTAAACCCGATATAGGTTTGTCCGCATGTCATGTTTGTATTTGCTACTTTTTTTTAATAAAATTAAGGGCCAAACGAGCAAACGGGTCACATGGAAAGCAACTACCGTCGCCCATGGACACTCGCAACATCAGAAGAGCTGCAGGTGCGTTGCCGGTCTGTACTTGTACTTTGGGCAAATTTTATGAATTCTTTTAATAGATATTATATAAATTCCAGTAAGATATTCAGAAAACGATGTTTATTATCATACTTATTAGTAATTTGATGCTAATTAAAGCTTCAATATTAAACTACGCACTAGGCAGTCGAAGTGAAAATTGAGATCAAAACAGACGTTCTAAAATTATGCGTAAACACGGTAGACGCGAATTTGGTAAATGTGTATTAAGTAAAGATTATATCCCAATACTCCGTTTCAAATTTTGACCTAGATAAAGTTGAGTATAAGCAGCTGTGCTTCCAGTTTAAATGTCATAGACCACTATAACAAGCTGATAATACTTTATGATCTGTATATATAAAGTTCACTATGAAAGTAGCAGCGCTGAAAGAGGATTTTTTTTGTGATTTGTATGGGCAAGCGACTAAGCGTCATGAATTTTTCCATACAAAAGTAACAAAAAGTTAAGAACTATGTATAGGAAACCCATTCACACCCTAAAGGATTATTATCACTTAGTTTTTTTATGCGGGCTCCACACTCGCGGCGCGAAAGCCCGCGAAGGCCGCGAGCCGCGAGTGTGGAGGGTTTCGCGGCTTCGGGTTCGCACTTCACGGCTTCGTGTTTGTTCGCATCGTGTTCACCGTTCCGTGAATCGCGGCCGCAATTCGCGCGGCGAGTGTAGAGCGCGCATTACAACTTACTAGACTACAGGCCCATGTCGAAAATGGATGGGTCATATGAACCACCTGGTGACGTATATAGGACGATATTAGAGCATAAAATAATAAGATTTAGCACTATGCCGTCACTTGTAAGCTGTCCAACTGAGTGCTGATGAGAATTCAAAAGTGCATGTAGGGTGAGTACATTTTGGTCATATTATGTTTCTGTACGGCATTTTTACCATCGATAGACAAAGCCCGCAGTGCCGTACAAAAATGATGTGCCACTAAGTCGGTATTTTTATTTTATTTTCTGACAATTTCCATGGTAAATTTGGTCATTTGATTCTATACGGCATAAGTTTCATACTGTTTCTATTATAGGGTTTATATTATAAGGTGTATAGACTACATACACCCTATAATATAGTAAACATAATATAACCCAATAATCCGTTTCAAATTTTGACCTAGATAAAGCTCAATATGAGCAGCTGTAACTGAACCAACCAAAAACCAGTTTTAATATCATGGACCACTAATATACGTTTGAAGATACTTTAATAATAATAATAATAATAATATCTATGGACGCTTCACACCACGTCAGTCTGGCCCCGTGGTAAGTACCTGAAGGACTTGTGTTACAGGTACCAGACAACGGAAATATATTTAATACTTTTATACTATACATATATTTAAGATTTTTATTATATGATACACATATTTAATACACATCCATGACCCAGGAACTTTTTAAACTTTTTTTTTGTTCCGTCGGCGGGACTCGAACCCGCGACCTCCGGCTTGAGCTACCAACGCGCTCACAACTGCGCCACGGGGGTCGTCGTAATGCATTTATGTCGTGTTAATTTCATAGACAGAAGTTAATTTCATAGACATTTATTGCTGAAATTATATAAACGGCCATTGGAATGCACTGGAATGCAAGTCAGTTTATTCCAGAGCCTGTTTACATTATTCCAGCACCATAGATTGGAACTACGAGTATGTAATAATAATAACTCCCACACCGGTTTTGGTGACGGTGGCCGGTTTCATTGAAACCAGGTCAGGTACGCAGGAGTAATTTTATAGTGCCCAAGTGTGTGCGCAGTACACAAGAGCACTCTCTATTCCTTTACTCTCATAACCCAGTGGGACGGAAGACAGTATGGTCACAAATAACATCGATTATAGTCTTTATGACTTTGGCAATAAGGTGCACAACTACCTTACATAGCCTGAAGCATTGGCGCACTATATGGACTTTCAGATTGCGGCATTTACGGACTACTAGCCTAGAGCAGTTAACAGCTTTGAATCCTTTAGCACTAAACTTGGTTGTATGGCAGGATTTATTGCATGCACTTCGTCCGGCTTAGCCTTTAATTTAATTCCAATTTTATAACAGCATTATCGTTTGAATTCATATCATGTCACTATCGTTTTTTGTGTAAATGAAAAGGAAGGCATTTTATTAATAGTACTGGTTCCCTACAACATTTTTTGACTTGATAACTATCAAGCTAATTTTTCGTGAGTAGCTTCATTTTGATAAGACGAACAACAATTTCCGCTGCAAAAATTCTCGAAAGTGGTAGCTAACAGAGATAGAAAGGATTTAAATATTTCGATTTTATGGTCCTAAAATATGGATTGTTCTATTTGTTAGTGTTAATTATATAAATCATCAATCAATCCTATCAATATACAAAAAATCTGCTGATTAGGGTTCCGTTTTAGGGTTATATAATCTACAAGTCCTCGTTGACTAGTCCACGTGCCTGTGTATTCGCACAAGAGCAGCTCGACTTACCTTCCTGGGGGAGGCGTGTGGCGAGAGAATACAATAAATATTGTAGTAAACCACACTCGAGCAACTGACCCACTCGCTCATGAAAGTCACTCGCACGATGCGGTCACACGGTGCATGTGGCTGCACATTAGTATCTGACTAGGCCAGCTCGCGTGTCAGCTCGCACCGTGTAACCCAGGCATAAGAAGTAACTCACCATCTATCAGATGCTACAGGGACTGCGACTGGTAATAGCCAGGCCACATAACACTCACCAGGCCAATAACACAGCCGCCGAAGCCTCCCCCCGTCATGCGCGCGCCGTACACTCTGGCGGCCCGACGGAATATGTCCACGAGCTGGTCCACCTAGGCGCAGGACACCTCCATCAGGTGCTGCAGAGATTGCTTCTGGTAATAGCCAGGCCACGTAACACTCACCAGGCCAATAACACAGCCGCCGAAGCCTCCCCCCGTCATGCGCGCGCCGTACACGCCGGTGGCCCGACGGAATATGTCCACGAGCTGGTCCACCTCGGCGCAGGACACCTCCATCAGATGCTGCAGGGACTCGTGAGACTGGTACAGTAGGGAGCCCATCTGGGAAGACAAAATATGTCAGAAAATTTGTAAGGACCTAGTTACATTAGCGATTTGCGCGCGAAGCGGTTGTCAGCAGCGCTGAAAAATTTACTTCTTTTTACTAACTGTATGGGTGAATTCTTGACGTGTGGCTATTTTTCATAGAAAAATGGCAGTCAAAAGTAACTATTTCAGCGCTTCAATTTTTACAGTGAACTCTACATAAGGGACACATAATAATATATGCCACCAAAAACATACCTGTTAAAATGAACTTGGCCCCATTTTAACAGGTATGTTTTTGGTGGGATTTCAATACATTTTTCAAGAAATCATACATATGTATTTATATTTAATAAGCTATACAGTGTGCATTATACAACCCCCCCACACCCCCCCTCGTCCTCCCACCCTCCTCATCGTTTCTCATTGTATCACTGGAGTTTTTATCTAAAGTTCGTAGATGAGCCGACTCACGCTTGACCGATTTCTTCAATTTCGTAATTTTTCTATAATCTGCATAATGCATATAACACACGACTTGTGTGCCAAATTTCATAACACTAAGGGAGATCGCACATGTCACACTTTTTGTGTGATCGAGTCTGCGGCTTACATACAATCTGCATGGCGCGCGCCATGCAGATTGTATGTAAGCCGCAGACTCGATCACACAAAAAGTGTGACGTGTGCGATCTCCCTAAGACAATTGGAAGTGGCCTCTAAAGTTCAAAGATGAACCGACTCACGCTTGACCGATTTCAAAAATTTCTCAGTTTTTGGTAGGTAATCTACATAATTATAACACACGACGTCCTGTGTGCCAAATTTCATAACGCTAGGACAATAATTGGAAGCGGCCTCTTAATTTCGTAGATGTACCGATTCACGCTTGACCGATTTCTTAAATTTCTTAAATTTCTGAATTTTTTGGTAATCTACGTATAACACACACATTTTTGGCACACACGTCGTGTGTGTGCCAAATTTCATAACGCTAGGACAATTGGAAGTGGCCCAGAGGTTTTGATTACCGGTCAGTGAGTGAGTCAGTGCCAAAATTAGCTATTTTTACAAGGATATATTTCAGGATCTACCGAACCTATATCTATGAAATTGGGTACACTTAACACTACAGTACTACAGTACTAGTATATAATTACGTAGGTATAATTTTATCTTTGCACTCGCAATAGGCACTGAGATACAGGAGGGTCAAAAGTGCGTCGAAACGGTTCGTGTAAAATAGTGCACGGCATGCGCGCGGTCTGCTGGAACTTGGCCAGCGCACTATACTCTAAAGTATTAACACTTTGTTTTGTTACGGCCTGTTTATGGTTATAAACGCACCCTAAAGTATTATCGAATATTTTGTTACATCCTGTAAAGTGTAAATCTAACACATTTATAAAGACTACTTACCCCATATAAGTCCTGCTTAGCGAGCAGTTCTGCGGCGAGCGTCGTCCGCGCGATTTCTTTCACCACGTGTGTAGCCCGCTTTATTACCAACTCGTCATCGCATATTGACTTCAAACCTATGAAATAAAAAAATAAACTATTAAGATACAAGAAAAATGAATCATTTTGTCGTATCTTGTGTGTTTGATTTGCTACGTTCATAAAGGTGAGTTGTGAAAATGTAGTTATCTTAATTCTCAAGTAATGCAAAGATTATGGTTGCCTAAGTACATAAATCATTCTCGCAACACAGTCAGAGTCCAGAGGAATTAAGTGGTAAATATTTCTATATCTTTTGGGTTTCCTCAAAACATTTTCCTTCACAGTACTAGCTTCTGTATAATGTACTATCAGAGAATGTGATTCATAGGCAGATGGCGGAAGTACGTGATTTGGTCGCGTTATGTCAAACCCAGCCAAAAATAGATTACGATTAACATTGCATTAACATAACTCAACCAAATAACGTAGGTCCGCCATTCTGCCTATGAATCAATTTCTTCGATGGTACAATATGAAAATGTCTCATTAGTAAACGCTATCTGATCGAATTTGCACCCACTCAAGTGCGTATCAATTATCAAAGCTCTTCCCACTAGGCCATTATGAAGTGAATCATAATAATTACGCCTCCGTGGTCCAGTGGCTTAGAGCGTGGCTCATGACTCGGAGGTAGTGGGTTCGATTCCCGCGTTGAAAACATGTTATTTCCAAGTTTGGTTAGGACAATGCAGGCTGATCACCTGATTGTCTGACAAGTAAGATGATCCAATGCGTCGGATGGGCATGTAAAAAGTCGGTCCTGCATCTGATCTCTCTCCAATCGTGTCGGTCTTCCGTCCCACTGGGTTATGAGAGTAAAAGGAATAGAGAGTGCTTTTGTGTACTGCGCACACACATAGTCACTATAAATATTACTCCTGCGTAACTGGCTTGGTTTCAATGAAACCGGCCACCGTCACCTAAACCGGTGTGGGAGTTATTATTATATCTCAAGTATTTACTTGTTTATTTGTTACAAAGCTGCAAAGGTAAAGTCAATGAATAGGCGACACAATTTCAACGATTTCAAGTGGGCGGAAGATTGCCTAATTTGTTTGATGATTGACTTTGACGATTTCATTTTAATAATGCCCGAATATTATGCTCGTGTAAACACATTAGTAACTAAATCCATGGATTTTAAAACTACATAATATAACGTTTTAATTACCTATACGCCAGTTAAAAAATGTATTGAATAATTAAATAATTAGTTTATTTTAATTTTATTATTAACTATTAAAGTATAAATACAACTGAGTATTTTGTGAACATTTCAAGTGTCTACCTGTTGCCATTATTATTATCAAGCAAAAAATAGCAAAAAAAAAACACATTTGATGTATTAAATTATATAATTACATTTTTTAGTATTTGTTGTTATAATGGCAACAAATATACACAATCTGTGAAAATTTCAGAAGTCTAGCTATAGCGGTTCTTGAGATACAGCCCGAAGACAGACAGACAGACAGACATCGAAGTCTTAATAGTAGTATAGGTCAGGTCTCTGTAGAAGTAACTCACCACATCACTAACTTACACGTACTGTAGCTGGCTTCGGTGGCTCTGGTAATGATCTTGTAATGTGTATATTGTATAGGTACAATTTTTAGTCACCTACTTTAAAAAATATGTATAGTCCGTTTACTTACAAACACTATGTCATTAGCTGGATAAGATTAATTGTAATAGATAGATGTATCTTGTAGTTATAATGTGCATGATGGAAGAGACTGCTCTCCACGACACAGGGAATCCTAGTGTGGGGAGCAGTGTTTTGTTTATTTAAGATAACGTGTACTACTTGAAGGAAATAAAGATTTATTTATCTATTTATTAGTAGGGTTCCGTTTTACCCTTTGGGTACGGAACCCTAAAAAAGAGCGTGTGTACAGAGTACACGTGTCAGAAGTGTACTTCTGTCCGATGTCGTGACGGAGTCGTGACGCAATATTATTATTATTTCAAACCTCTGTTTTACAACGTGACCATTGTATTGTATTGTAAATTTTACTCTCAACGTGCTTAAATAAGTCACGCTTCAAAACCAACGGGCTATACTCTGGAGTACCATGATACTCTTATATTTATATTTACTGATATGTAGAATTTGTTGTAGTTAGGGCCGCGCCACACCGGAATGGCAGCGGCGCGGCGAGCACTTTCAGTGGCATATGAAGTATCGCTTGAGAAATCGCGGCCGCCAGCGGCCGCCAGCGGCCACGAGCTGCCACGAGCTGCCACGAGCTGCCACGAGCGGCCACGGGGGGCCGTAGACTGAAATAGCTCGCAGCGCCGCTGCCATTCCGGTGTGGCGCGGCCCTTAGGGTCGGTAGAGTTAGGCCGTGTAGATTCAGAAGCTTGGCTCTACATGAGATCTGATATCTTTTTTACAGGGCAAACCTTATGTGGTCGTCTTGGCAACATTTTACATGAAATGTTTTTTATATTTACCTGGCATATCCTATAGTTTCTGCACGGATCCTATAATTTAATATCTTGAGACAAGTCAAGCCTATAACGTTACATTTGGTCACAATTATGACATTCTATAGTTGGTATTTAATTGGTGATGGAAACTGTTGGGTAATGGGATAACCTTGGTATCCGAAATCCATTATCGTGCGGTCTCCAAAGTCCGGACACCTTCCCGGGCCACACAATGCTATCTATTATATTGTTAAACGTATCCATGTCCGTAAAAATATTGTAATGCGAAAATGTGTGTCTGTTACCTCTTCACGCCCAAGCCGCTGAACAGATTTAACTGAAATTTCGTATGGAAATACTATAAATCCGGGGAAAGGATATAGAATACTTTTATCCTGGAAAAAGTACAGTTTCCAAGCGATAAACGAATTTCGCGCAACGTCATCTATTAATAAAAAATAAATAAATATAATTGACGACCTCTGTGGCTCAGTGGTGAGCGCGTTGGTAGCTCAAGCCGGAGGCCGCGGGTTCGAATCCCGCCGACGGAACAAAAAGTTTTCAATGTTCCCGGGTCTGGATGTGTATTAAATATGTGTATGATATAATAAAAATCTTAAATATATTATGTATTACTAAAAGTATTAAATATATTTCCGTTGTCCGGTACCTGTAACACAAGTCCTTTAGGTACTTAGCACGGGGCCAGACTGACGTGGTGTGGAGCGTCCATATAGATATTATTATTATATTATTATATATAGATTAAGTAATTATAATGCAGTTATAGTTAAACTATGTGACATATGGGTTACTGATTTAAATGAGGGTAGGCGGTTTAACCTATCAGTCGTGGCAAAACGAGACACAATAGCTTTTTCATTGTTATCGCGGCCGGATGTGGCCGCTTGGGGCTTGATGAATTAATTAAAATTAATGTATCTACGCAATTCATACTATTTTGAACGTGAAAGAGTGTTTGTCTGTTACCTCTCCTTCGTGTCACTCTCCTTCACCACGCTCGCTTCGAAGGCAGAACCGTAAGTCTTTGAGTCTTTTTAAATACTTTGAGTCCCGAGAAATCCCGTTTTATTACAGAAAAATGTAATAAATTAATTTCTGACCAAGTAAGTAGCAGAAGTTTATCATCTCAAAAGGATAATAATAACGAATGGGTTCAAGGAATCCTTAGCTTTGTGTGTTTGTTAAGCGTCCACTTTGACATGACGCAATTCCTAGAACTTCGAGGCAGTGTATTTATGAAATGTAGGTCACATCAAGTCTTGAGTCCTTATAATAACTGGCTAGGTGCACCATCTCTATACTAACAATACAATAACTTACGATATTTTGATTGATTGTATAAATGTACTTAAGTAGGCTTCAAAACTATTTTTAGTTACCGACTAATCCCATAATATATATTATCCATACTAATATTATAAAGCGGAAGAGTTTGTTTGTTTGTTTGAACGCGCTAATCTCAGAAACTACTGGTCCGATTTGAAAAATTATTTCAGTGTTAGATAACCCATTTATCGAGAAAGGCCATAAGGTATATTTTATCACGCTAAGACTAATAAGAGCGAAGAAATAGAGGAAAATGTGGAAAAAACGGGGAAAATTATTTGAAATTGCTTATTATCTTAAGAACTACTGGAGCAATTTTATGGTATTTGGCACACATGAAGAATAGACCACGCGAAGGGATATTGGCTATTTTTTGCGGAGAATGTACGGTTTCCGTGAAATTCCTAAATTACGCGGGCGAAGCCGCGCGGAACATCTAGATTCTAGTCGATCATAAAAATTAGTAATAGATACAAAACAAATCGATTATGTTGGTCATTCATAAGCGTCAATCGTCGTCTGTAGTCACTAGTCTGTTTTGGATTATAGAGGAAAACAATTTGAAAGTAACGCCTGATTTCTTCCTTTATTTAATTTAAATTAAGGCTTTGCAGCTTAAAAAATTATCTTCCCTTACGAGAAAAATAAAGACGGATTGTCTCTGAAAAGTGTAACTTATATCCAACAGTATCACGTACGGCATTTTGCAAAAAATATATGCACCGTGCAGTTTCCTTTGCGTAAGGCGCACTGAAACGGGCTAGTAACTAGAATAATAATATAAAAATTAAAAACTGTTACCCAGCATATCCTCCCTCCCCCCTAAAAATAATAAAATTGACTTTTGAAGAAAATAAGGTTTTTATTTGAATATCACATAAATTGAAAAAAGAGTGCCACGCGTGCCTGCCAGTTATCAAGCAACCATACGTAAATATTTTCGCGAAACCCCTGCCATCAAATGGCGAACCCCTAGGGACCTAGCCCCTAGGTCTAGGCGTTCGCGTACCCCACTTTGAGAAACGAGAGAAACCAGCGACAGAACATGATTCTAATATTCTTGCCTAGATGCATCCATCCATAGACTGATAAAATTGTAACATTTTTGGCTTGCCATATTCAATTGAATATCAGTTTTAACTGTGAATATGAGGCTTCTTATTCACTAGGTAATATTCGTTTAGCGGATTCATGGATTAAATATTTACCAATTTGAAACACAACATCAAATAATTATCGTATATAAATTACTTAGTAGCTGTATATTTTTTACTCTGTGGCACTAGCCTATAACAGGGCGTAACAAAACTAAGTGATAATACTTTAGGGTGCATACGTGTTCCTTGTAGAGAGTTCACTGTGAAAGTAGCAGCGCTGAAAGACCTAATTTTTTTTCACTTTTGTATGGGGAAACTCGTGACGCTCGGGCCCTTGCCCATATAAAAGTGAAAAAAAAATTGGTCTTTCAGCGCTGCTACTTTCACAGTGAACTCTCTACAAGGAACACATACACACTCTAATGTATTATCACTTAGTTTTGTTAGACCCTGATATATATTATGTAATAAATTCTACTAAACGCCTCACTTCATGCAAGTAGTTGACATAGGCACGGAAGAACATATTTATTTAGATAGATATAATATTTTCCGTTAGTTGTTTGATTTCTATTACGGGGTACTTTTTCACGTTTATTCAAGATGCTTGAGAGATGCTTGTTTTAAAAGCATTATAATTGTACTCGCGTACTAATGAAGCAAAGTATAAACAGGTTAAATAGAGATTTTAAAATAAAATCTATAATATAATCATTTAAGCGTGCAAATCGTTTGTTTTGCATCTGCAAATAAGGAACAAGTGGTTCTTTATTAAATTGTTCATATTTATTTTGTTTCGAAACAACTTAGATGGAAAATATTTATTGTTGTCTTAATTATATTAAATATGTTTATAATGTGTTTTCATAGAATCCAATTAATAGAATATCGTTTAAATAGGTCAAATGTTTTATTTCTATTATTTGAAGACATGGATATCATAATTATGTCTTTAAGTTCGGTCTACAATGGCCTCTTTAAGTTTCGTTCTTTGGAAACAATAGAAAGAGAAAATAAAATTTAAATGATTTTGTAATGTTTAATATTATAAAGGTGCCTCTTCACAGTGGTCCATGTTGGCCCACTAAAGGCCATCGTCATTGTGTAGACAGTAGACACACGGTACTGACATGACCATCGTCCGCTATCACACCACTACCCCGCCTACACAATGACGATGGCCTGTAGTGGGCCAGCATCTACGAATAATAAAAACTAAGGAAGAGTAACTCCGTCAAAAAAAGTGCACCAAAAGGCTACATAATGTGACCCGAATACATGTATACTTTATGCATGTGTTCGGTACACATTTTTCGTGTATATATATACACGAGTGACATTCAACCAGGTTGACATGATAATTATTATTGTCAACGGCTTTGTTTCATAACTTTGACAATGACAATAACCGCGCAGGCTGTCGTCCGGCGCGCAATATTATGATACGTTACCTGGGATACGACCTTGGCGAAAATCTGAATTGTCATATTTTAGTTTGCGAAAAGGTGCCAAATTTAAAACGGTTGAAGTATGGGAGTTATGTTTCCTTAGTTTTTATTCGTAGGCCAGCATGGACCATTGTGAAGAGGCACTTTAGTAAATTATTCACTCAATGTCCCCAGTGCGCATGCAAGCGGCATTTGTTGCTTTGTTCAATAATAATCCAATAGCCATACTAATATTATAAATGCGTCAGGTTAATGTGACCGTGTTGTACTGTATATGTTTTTAATTGTAATTTTCCATCTTTTTAGCAAAAGATGGACCCGTGCGAGTTTCTTACGCCGGTTCTTCTCGACGGGTTAGTTCCCGAACCGGTGGTAGGCACCGTAGTATCGACGTTCGGTAATGTTTTTGTAAAAAAATTACTCCGAATAAAAATATTTTGATTTGATTTGAATGCGAAAGTGTGTCTGTCTGTCTGTCTGTTACCTCTTCACGCTCAAACCGCTGAACCGATTTTGCTAAAATTTGGTATGGAGATACTTTGAGTCCCGGGAAAGGACATAGGATACTTTTTATCCCGGAAAAATGTAAGGTTCCCACGCGATAAACAAATTTTGGCGCAACGGAGTTGCGGGCGTCATTTAGTAATCAATATTATGCTGTCAATCAGTTTGTCGTCGTTAGTTTATTAATATTATAATGTCTTCAGTTTTAATCTTGCAGTCATTATGGCCCGTTTACATTATTACCAAGTAGTTATGTCAGAAGTTGTTACTCACGTCGTTTGTTACCAATTAATAACTAACTGGACGCTGTTAACTGCTAAGCATATTTTGTGTATTATCCCACAAAAAATATGTATTGAGTTATGCAGTCATGTTGTTTCATTTAGAATGACTGTGTTCATAACTTAACACCATTTCGCGGGTTAATTACACAAATGCAGCCAGCATATATTTTATTATTATTATATTTATTAATACTTTATGAATCATACAAAATTTCTGTAGAAATAAGAAGTTCCTTTGTATTCGTTTGTTGTTCGTCTTTCCATATCATTTGTTTTAGAATAAGTGGCTTGTGTACAATAAGTGTTAAATGAAAATTAAATAAAATTGCAGCCCCACTTGCAACTCGCGTAGTCTTCATAATATTCGTTATTTTAGTTTCAGTTCATGTCTCCATATCTCGAGCCACAATTGTTGACTCTGTTAAGTCTACATACACTGTACTTGGCGTTTGTGTTACCCACCTCATGAGTTGTATGCAGGTGATCAGCTTTGTCCACACTGTGTTTTTTTGTTCATCAAGGGCATGCGTTATAGCGCAGTCAACAGCGAACGTGAGGCATGCCCGCGACGCATGCCCTCTGACCGTATCCAAAACTTTCGCTTTGTTCTTTAATGACAATATAAGGGTTGCGTTCGTTGACACATTCAATTATTGAATGCGTCAGTACGACAGTTGAATGAAAGAAGATGACGAAACTTGAAGACGAAAGTGCACAGTGTGAACATAGCTATCTAGTGCTTTCCTACAACTTGCAAATATCTGTTTGTAATTAAATTAAGCTTAAAATTAATTATTAGTACAGTGTTTACCTGTCTATATTTTAGGGATTTAATTATAACTGAATAATATGGCACTGAAATATCTAGACTGATTTTGTTAAAAAATAAAACTTTGCAACAAACATTTTACACGTGTAACTTCTAAGCTTTGTGTAAGAGCTTAATTATCCTGCATAAAAGGTAATATTTCCATACTCGTGTACAGCTTCAGAAAGTAACATAAAAACCAGCCAAGCGTGATCCTCACTCAGACATAGGGTTCAGTAAAGAAAGACAAACATAGCACGTTTGTTGATCATATGATATTATGTTAAGTAATATGTTACTAAAAATACAAAAAAAAATGTAATTCTGTGTTTCTCAACACATATCGTCATAAATGGAGACTAGAGGGATTGTCAGCTCCGGATTTATAAATAGGCCGTTATAGGCCACGGCTTAGGGGCAGCAGCGTCCATAGAAGCCCCACAGCAGGGATCACCAATTAGTTTTGCTCAGGGTCCATTTTAAAGAAATGAAATGCCCTTCGCGGTCCACACATTTTGTAAAAAAAATATTTATTTACAATATCAATGAGTAAGGTGACAATTTTTGTTGCTTGTTTTGGAGTGAAATTGGTGCAAGCTATTGACATCACGAGCTCCATGATCGACATTAAATCCTGGAGATGTTCATCGGTAAGTCAAGACCGAAATTTATTTTTAACGAATTTCATCTTCGAAAATGCTTAGTCCGCAAACAATGGGTCGGCGTTCCGGATGCGGACCGTGGTCCGCCATTTGGTGACCCCTGCCCTACAGATTACGTGCATGGGCGGCGGAAATAAAGTGGCCGTTTCTTATAAAAAATATAAATTCGACACTGGGGATAGTAATTGTCTTGTCTATTGTCATGAAATACAGCCTGAGGCCAGACAAATGGACGGATAGGCTATAATAACAAAATAGTCGTAAATATTCTAGTCTTAAATTCCAATACCTCCTAGGCAATGAATTAAGGAACTCTGAGAACCCCGTCTCGCTCGTATTATATTCACTGCGAAAATTGAAGCTCAGAAGCTAAGCCACCACAGTAGCAAAACATTAATATAAAATTATATTTTATTACAAGAAATTCAACACAACTTCAACATTTTTAACCGAATTCCAAAAACGAGGTGGTTGTATGTTCGGCTGTATATATATTTTTTGTATGTTGAATATACAAAAAAAATACGATTATTTTAACTCGACTTTAGTTATTTTTTTTATTTAAACATACTGTATGTACCATGTAATTTTTTACGCCCTTGCTGCTAAGGTCTTATATATGTCGCAGGGAAAAGAGGATATCAGGGATTTCGCGATATCCCTAGGGATATCACGAACTCCCGGTAGATGCCGAATATTCTTGTTTGTTACGTCTTCTTACTAAAAATATCTAGTGATATGTCATTTCACTAAACTAAATCAGAACAGAAAAATCAAGCCACGCATTTCTCTCGCTTGCTCTAGTATACACACGGGTACTTTGATAGAATCATCTAACATCTGAATCTGACAAGTAAGATGTTAGATGATCCATGCGTCGGATGGGCATGTAAAAAGTCGGTCCTGCGCCTGATCTCTCGCCGGTCGTGTCAGTCTTCCGTCCCACCGGGTTATGCGAGTAAAGTAATATAGAGATTGCTCTTGTGTACTGCGCACACACTTGGGCACTATAAAATTACTCTTGGCCTGGTTTCAATGAAACCGGCCACCGTCACCAAAACCAGAGTGGGAGTTATTATTATTATTATCACACGTGTAATGCAACTATAGCAGATCTGAGGGGGCGTCACCATATCTCTGAATCATACAGTTGAAACCAGCTGAGGGTTCTTCATCAGATACTTCAGACCTTTGATTTTTGACGTCAAATGAAGCGGCCAACCAAGTTGAATATTTTTTGTAAAGGTGGCATGTCGATCTCTTGTTTGGTTAGGCTCTTGTACAGGCACAGGTACTACAGGTACTCCAGCTCTTCGATTATCCTAGTTTTTACGGTTCCGTACCCAAAGGGTTAGTCTGTCTGTCTGTCTCCAGGCTAGACGAGCCGCGCCAACTCGAGCGACGCATTTGTTTCACTCCCACTAGTGCCCGTGTCACGTGTGGGAACTAGAGCGTGCGAGAGAAATGAGTGGCTCGATTTTTATTCGGCGGTATCCGCGTTTCTAGCATTTCACTAGATTTAGTTTAGTGAAATGACATATCACTAGATATTTTTAGTAAGAAGACGTAACAAACAAGAATATTCGGCATCTACCGGGAGTTCGTGATATCCCTAGGGATATTGTGAAATCCCTGATATCCTCTTTTCCCTGCGACATATATATTGCGTATTAATTGTACATTTTAATCATAATTCATACTTATATTCAATCTACTACTCTACTTATTCAAACACAGTAAGCTAGTTTTTTAAAACATTTATCGTTTACGTGTGGTTATCTACGATTCCAAAGTAGCTTTTATAACCTACTAGCTATCCCGGTGAACTTCGTGTCACTTTGAAACCTTCCCTGGACTTCTACGAATATTTTAAGGCTAAAATCAGCCCAATCCGTTCAGCCGTTTTCGAGTTTTAGCGCGACTAACACATTTGAAAATCCATTTTTATATATAAGAAAGAATATGACCTGTCAGACAAAGACAACAAAGTGGATTATATTGCATAATATACATATTATTTATACAAAAGATAATAAGGCTGTGTTTCCACTGAAGCGGAGCGGAGCTTAGCGGTGCCCGAATTGACCAATCGTGCTATTCCAGCGGAGTAACAGCGAAGCGGAGCGAAGATTTCGAGCATGGTGATTGGTCAATTCGGCACCGCTAAGCTCCGCTCCGCTCCGCGTCAGTGGAAACACGGCCTGAGTGAGATTTTGCACAATATGGGATGAATAGCAGCGGCAAAACAAGCCTCAGTACGACTCTCGAATCCCGATTCCCGAGTCACGTAGTGTCACGCTAATTGGACACGCGCGTGTTCGACAGCTCCGTGACACTCTGTGACACGTCGTTACACAGTCACACACATATCACAGTATGACGCAACCGTCACACTGTGACACAGTCGTTACACGGCACAGTCGTCACACTGCGTGAATTCCGAAAATTAATCCAGTGCATTGCTCATGACGACTTCAATCCGACGCCTAATTGTACTGATATGCCCCTGATGAAGATTAGTGTGACGTATTATGATAATACCCCAACAAATTCGTACATATTCAATGTACTGGTGATAATAATAAACTTCTTTTAAAACATAAAGTTAATATACCTATCGGAATAGAGAAACAAAGGTCTGAGTAAGCGAGATGTCACTATCAGTAACACTGCGTGGTAGAAAGAGAAGCGTGATTTGAGGTTGCATAAGCTTTTTTTTCATCTGTTTGACAGTCTGTCTGCCTGCCCCTGAGCCGATCGTTGTCAATTTGGGCTCTCAGAAAAATTGTGATTTTAAGTTAAATAATGAATAATTTTTAGAAATACTGCTCTAGAAACATGGTTAAATGTTGGTGGAATTATTGTGGATCCACACATCGAAAAAACCCGGACAAATATTCATTTCACAGGTGAATTATTCTACATCGACAGGACCTAGTTTTAAGTTAATTTTTGCCAATTCCCTACGAGTTATTGGTATTGATTTATCAAATTCACTTCTTTAAATGTCTATTTATATGAAAAACATAACTTGACTAGCCATGGTGCACAATTTAAGGATATTTTGTGTTAACAATTTTCATATATTTTACACTAGGGCTGCATCAAGTTATCGATAAGTAGTATCGATATGAAAATATTTTTTAGTTAAGTATACTAATTATCTACGAATGTTGAAATGATAACATACTCATCCGTAGTTTATAATTAGTTTAAGTATATTAATATACTATCATACCTACATAATTTATCGAAAGGGTAAAACGTCCTAGTAGTCGGGTCCCGCTCTACTACTAAGACTTCGTTGCCTGTCCGTCTCTCCATCCGTAGGTCCGTCTGTCTGTCTCCAGGCTGTATAACAAGAACCGCTATAGTAATAGACTTCTGAAATTTCCACAGATGTAATGTCATTCTACATCCAATATGGCTGCTCATCCAAGATAGGGGAATAGTTTAAAAAAAGCACTTCTGCAAGATGGGCATCAAATAAAAGGGCTCATTGAGAGTGAATTGAAAATTAATAGGGTCTAGTGAAGTCGTGTCGTGTCGTGTACTGATGTGACGTGACGTGACGTAACCTGTCGTGTCGAATCGTGTCATGACATGTCGTGTCGTATCGTGCCGGATTTTAGAAAATGCCCGGTTGAAACCGGTCACCCTTCATGCGCGAGTCCGACTCACACTTGGCCAATTTTTCAGATTTCCTGCTGACCTGGATACCAGAAATTCATGGCTTAAAATAATTAACATCCAAACTGGACTCCGAAGAAAAATTCATGCATATACTTAATTATGCAGCAAGCATTTTGAAGAAAAGTCATATTTTACTTCAAAATTACAATTTTTATTATACCTATCTATGCAGTTTTATTTTATCACATTCTGTTTTTACAATCTTACAATTATTATTCCATGACCGATTTTGTCAAATTACAAGATGTTTGTACATCACTGACACGCACACGTAAACATAATTGTATACACAGATGTAAATCAAATTTTGGTTAAGCTTGACAGCTCGGGATTGTTTCTCTATTCCGATAGGTATATTACCTTTATGTTTTAAAACGAATCAACAGTCTAGCGTCGATTTATGACGTCATGAGCACTGGCCAGTATACTCGATTAAATTTTGGAACGTACCCTCTGTACCACATCTGTGACACATCCTTCACACGTGTATGTACTATGTATCTTCCAGGATATTGGTTAATTTCAGCTTTACATTTTCCCCTACGTAACCTTCGTCAGTATTAATTGTTTGGTTATAACTTCGAAAAGGGGAAGGATTCATATTTAATTTATTAACTTTTGCTCACAACTCCGACATAATTTTAATATGTTGTTACTTATGTTTATAAATACATAAATATAACTTTTATAATTTTTACTTTTTCAATAATATTAGTATTAAAACATTAAGAACTGCTTTAAAATTCCTTAAATATATTAAGATAAGACCCTAATTAATAATCATTACAAATATGAAATCAATAAGTAATAAAAAAAATTAAAAATGCAGTTTTTAGTTATCATCAAAAACTTGCAACTTTTTCATCAATAGTTTCAGATATTGCCTTTGCGCCGTATATATATTTTTTAGGATAAGATAATTTCAATTACCGGTCTAAAAAGCGTATCTCGTATTCCTGACGACAAATGAACACAACAAATATTTGTCACAAATGGTGTCCGAAGGGACGGAAATGCCACCGTTATACAAAGTGGCGGATAACATACAAAGCTACTTCCTTATTCGACACTTAACAAAATGTTTCACACGACTTCGTCCCGGAGGGACAATACATTTTCTTGCGCTTAAAAGTAGCTTTTATTTGCTGTCTCACCCCGAACCAAAGAGAACAACTTTTGTTCTATTTGGAAAATCACGAAAAAAAATATTTGGCATTTGAAACGTCCTATATATCCTAGGCTGTATATCTCTGCAATGTTGTGTCATAATCGGCTCAGTAGTTATGGAGAACAATCAACAATAAATAATAATAAAATCAAAGAAAACACTTCTACATATTATTTTATGTCTCTGCTAGGAGCTAGGATACAGGTCAAACTGTACGGTTTTATCCGTAGGTCAGTCATGTGTCTGGATTTTAAGTACAGATTCCAGACTCTGGAATCTGTACTTAACGCCTCCGTGGTGCAGTGGCTTAGAGCGTGGCTCTTGACTCGGAGGTCGTGGGTTCAATTCCTGCGTTGGAAACATGGTATTTCCAAGTTTGGGGACGATACAGGCTGATCACCTGACTGTCAGACAAGTAAGATGATCCATGCGTCGGGCATGTAAAAAGTCGGTCCTGCGCCTGATCTCTCGCCAGTCGTGTCGGTTGTGTCCCACTGGGTTATGAGAGTAAAGGGATAGAGAGTGCTCTTGTGCACGCACACACTTGGGCACTATAAAATTACTCCTGCGTAACTGGCCTGGTTTCAATGAAACCGGCCACCGTCACCGAAACCGGTGTCGGAGTTTTTATTATTAATCTGTACTTACGCATCAAGTCCTCCTTAGTCGCACTACGGAGGGAGGGGTAGTTCAGCAGTTGAGCAGCTGTATGACACTGCTGTCGCCGCTGTGGGTACTCCGAGCCCGTGAGCTGGTGCTTCACGTTCGATACCACTACGAGTATTACCGCGTCCGCCATCTTGATTGGGATCTGCGTGGCTTGGAGCGACCTGCAACATTTCAAAATAAGGGTTTTTGATATTCCATTAGCCACCAGGTGCGGCTATGTAGCCTTAGGATCACGACTCACGACACGACCTAGTGACAAATCAAAACTCTCATTGGAATGCGTCAACCTTTAGATTTTAAAGTCCCTTACTACTTAAATGATTATTATATGATTTGGGAATTTAAAGCGTCAAGTAATGTAATCACTTATCTCTCCAACATTATAGTAGGGGAGGGGAAAGTGCTAATTTTGTAGTCACTCGAGCGTCATGGAGACCTAGTAGGTTTTTTACATTAGGTAAAACTGATAAAAAATAATAAGAGCGTTTTTTATTTTAGCGGTGGGTTCAGAAACTGCGGCCATTTTAAAGTTTTGAAAAAGAAAATATATTCAGAAAGTTGCTTATTTCGGTCAGTTATTATTATATTTTAGACAACAAGGACTAAATAATTTAGTTTAGTGCAAAATAAAATATCTGCGAAGCTTAGTTAGGAAAATATGAATGTTTATTTTTTATATTTTAAAATGTTCCTACAGGCTTACCTTATCTTTGAATTGTCAGTGCTTTTTATGGAAGCTTCTTTGGGGTATACTAAACATCCCCATATCTTAATCTGAAAGATTGGATGACATTTCAATACTTATTTTAAAAAAAATAACCCACCACGTGAGAAATCTGATTTCTATACCATGATAACTAGACACATGTCGGAAGCCTATACAAGCTTAATCTGACACGCTCGAGCTACTCCCGAAATCCCCTCTTCCCCTCCTCTACTATTACCAAGATAATATTATAATGTAATGTGTCACGTAGTACGTATTTGGGGCACCTCGTAACATATTAAAATCAAACAGCTCACATCATGTTATTGTCAATTCTCAGAAGCATAATATTTTGGCAGTGAACGTGTCTTATAGGGCTAGAAAGCAAACGTTGATTCCCTTTTTACGGCCCTCATAGGTACAACCCCTAAAAATATACTCGTTTCCTAGTGGTCAACCTACAGATTGTTCATCTTTATTAAAATCAGCCTCGCAAATCTTTTCAGCCACTTGAAAATTCAGCCTGTATACAAGTTAGTAACAGGGCTGTTACAAACGTAATTACAATAGTATTGGTGTGCAGCCACGCGACTCATTTGCATGGCTTTAATAACGGAACTAATTTCAACGCGTGTGTTAAACTATAGTAATGTAGTTAAAATCGGTTGTGTAAGTTACAGACTGATCCATACTTCCATTCTAATATTATAAATGCGAAAGTATGTCTGTCTGTATGTCTCTTTGTTACGTGTTCATGGTTAAACCGCTAAACAAATTTTGCTGAAATTTAATATGGAGATATTTTGAGTCCCGGGAAAGGACATAGGATAGTTTTTATCCTGGAAAAAAGTACGATTCCCGCGCGACAAACAAATTTTGGAGCAACGGAGATGCCAGGCATCCTCTAGTTATTAATAAATCCTTATGAGCGTCTCAACTTTGTGTTCAACGTCTATAATATTATTTAAATTTTCGATCAGGTCGCGGGTCTTGTCGCGAGTTTAACACTTTTTACCCAAAAGTGCCGCTAAAGTTTTTCTTTCAAAAAATAATATTCTCGTCCGGGGTCTAAGTTCTATGAATTTTCGATCAGGCTACACGTCCTGACGCGAGTTTGACATTTTACCTTAAAGTTACAATTCCGTGCACATCACGGCCGCGCACGACCTACGACTGTCGTCGGTCGCTCGCGACCATAGTCAGCGTATGAAAATGTATGGCACCGCTTCCGAGGCCCGCGACAGACGCGCGCGGCCTACGACTGTCGTAAGCCGCGCGCGATCGTGTCTTGAAGTTAATATGTCATATTAACTTCAAGACACGATCGCGCGCGGCTTACGACAGTCGTAGGTCGTGCGCGGCCGCGATCGATCGCGATGCACGGAATTGTACCTTTAATAACTCTCCAAACCGGTAGTCTAGCAACATCAGAGCAGGTTTTCTTTCAAATCGAACGTGAACTTCGTATTATCGAACGCTTATGTCAATATGATAGCTAAATTAAGCGATAAAAACGCCTTGGCTAAAGGCCAGGTGGTCTATCTCTCACCTGCAGTCAATGAGTAGACCATGGTCCCTCTGGCCCATGGTGACGATGTACTGGTCCATGATGCCGCACGGCATCCCCGGGAACTCGTGTTCCGCCTTCTGACACAGCTCTGCCTTTTCCACGGGACTAGAAATTGAAAGATCCAGGTCAAGACCCAATTTCACCAACGTCTGTTAGTGTTAATGGCTTGAAAAAATGTCATGCCTTCTCTTTCATTAGTATGAAAAAAGGGAGAGGTGACGTGTTAGATACTAATTCGAGCATTAACTTTAACAGGCGTTGATGCAACTGGACGTTAATCGGTCAAGAAACATTATTTTTAATTTAAGAATGGAACTAAGTCAACTTTTTTTGATAATTTCGAAAGCGGAGTTAGAATTTAAGGCTGGTCGCGTACACACGTTTTCCGTATACGATTTTCGAATTCGAGTTCCGTGTTCGGAATTCCGTGAGAGTAATGCAAACGTTCGTTTTATTCACGCACGAACGCGCCGGCTTGCTCTTGAAACGTACGTGCGGAATTCGTTTCGTTCGGATGAAAGCGAACGTGCGCGCCAGTTAATGTATTTCCTACTGATTCTATGCATTCAGCCAGTCTAAAGGTGTTGCGGGCATAAGGCATCGCATAGCAAGAATCAGTACGGTACGTTATGCCATATAATATTTTTAACAACCTTCGCTATTGAAACTAGGATAATATGCAATATGACGCTATCTGGGGTCTTATTTACGATCAGTATCAAAAAAAATCAAAAATCAAAATATTTATTTCCAAATAGGTTGACAAAGTTAACACTTTTAGAACGTCGTGTCTACATGAGGCCTACCACCGGTTCGGGAAGTAACCCGGCGAGAAGAACCGGCGTAAGAAACTCGCACGGGTCCACCTTTTACCAAAAAGGTGGAAAATAACAATGGTAGCTTAAGCTAATTTACACTAAGTATGTAGGTACGAGTATAGTAAGTGAAAATGTGGTACATTTATATAGAAGCGACCTATGGTCTGTCAGCTTATTTTTCCCAAGGTGTGCTATCATTGATAAAATCAACCTTATAATAAGCCTTAGCACACAAACGTTCTTTAACATCTTTTTTAAATTTATTAATTGAAAGATTTTGGACGTTTTCTGGGATTTTATTGAATAGGCGTATACATTGGCCTTTGAAAGATTTGCTTACTTTGCTCAGCCTGGTTATTGGTATCCCAGCAAGCACACAACTTGTATATTAACCAAAACAGATACAGAATTATGTCTTGAAGTCATATTAATTATTTTAATCGTCACTATCCAAATATGAATACTCTATAAAGGCATTTATTGCATCAAATTATGCTTACTGCTATAATATAGTTAGCAAAAAATTGTTACAATGTCAAAAATCTTAAATTAACGTAGGATAATTCTAAATTACAGCTTCTAAAATAGCTTTCAAACTTATACTAAGACTATTATCTTACATTGGTAATTAGAAAAACTTTACGCTTTAAATAAGCATTAATAAACTAATTTATAGTGCTTTTGAACGTATATTGATTTTTTGTAGGAATAAAAGCTTTCTAATAGTCCATGGTTGTGCTAATTTAATGCTAGTCCTATATTAACATTGACTTTATAACAAATAATGCCTTTGCTCCGTTTTCTTTCTGATCTATTCATCTCTACAGTATATAGCTATATTTTGATCGAAATAAAAGTATTGTTAGAACTATGAGCAATAATAACATCGTAATTTGTATTTACAAAATGGTTATTTATAATGGCGAATATATTACACTGGCTAATTTAATATATAAGAAAGGATAAAAAGGCTTGGGAAAAAACGAAACAAAAACAGGCGGATTCAAAAGAAAGCATAAAAAGGATTTCAATACTGATTTTATTAATAATTGGAGTAAACAAAAAAATATCTCCATCATCAGTGTCTTCTTCTTCGAGCCATCTCAAAATTCTCTCTTCTGCACTCCTTGAAGCCATTATTCTGGAAAAAATCATCACTCTAGTTAGTACTAACCTTCTTATAAATTGTACATACCAAAAAAATATAAATTATGTATAGGCTTTACTAAATGATTACGTTACCCTGCTAAACTCGATAACGATCAGTCACTATTACGTATAATGAATTTAAACATTATAACATATTTCTGAAGTGCTGTTATATGGCTGAACATAATAAGTAAGTGTCTTGTATAGTGCCATACGAGCTCTAATTTTTGTAACGGCCCATATTAAAATTAACAGCACTATTATGCTATCGTCAAATGCCTAAAGCTTTAATTTTATTTGTCGCCATTAGCTTTCCTTTTCCTATCTTACAAAAAGAATACAAGTCACTATAAGATCGACTAAAAAGGGAATGAAATTATTTGTATTTTGTACGGATACCTTTATAAGCAACTTTATTTGTTAAACCTATTGCTAAAGGCTAGCTTTTATATTTGTTAAAACTATAGCTTATGTTTTCTAAAAATTTTATACTAGTTATAATAAAGTATTTTAGCGAGGGCGCGTGTATTCTTTACTAATAACATGCATATTTCACCCGACAAAATGATGTGCGCAGCTAATTTCATTCAAAACAATCAGAAATAAAGGCATTACTTACCCATTCAATATTAGTTGTCACATAATATAACACTGCATTTAATTAATTCAGGTCAACACAATACTTTGCACGACCAACAGCAGTCAGCAGAATAAATATATTTTTAAAATCATTATGATTTTCTTTTTTACAGAGGAGTAAGCATTGTTATGAAATTTTAATAACAGATTGTAACTTTATAAGCTATATATTAACCGTATGAAAGTCGCAAAAAATGCCATTTGATTATTCCTATGCTCATAACTGACTTTATTAATGAAGTAATATGATAATTATAATGCTATTAAATAGCCTTTATACAACTCAACGCTGTCTAAAGGGGGGGGGGGGCAAATTTTACTTAAAAGAGTCGTATAAAAGATATACAGCCGATATACGATTTGGTTATAATGCTTTGTACATTAACTCGTGCTATAATAAGTTTGTTATAATGGTGTTGTGTGCTTGCTGGGATATCTAGCTTGTGCTTATTCCTAGTGTTCCTGCAGTGAATGTCACTTTTCGTTTTAAAATTATTTACATTTTTTCTCACGTATAACACATTGTCCAAAACGTATTGAGAGATTACGGTCAGAATTCTTATTTCTTTAAACTTTTCTCTGAGAGATTCAAAGGATGACATTTTATAAATAGATCGTATAGCTCGCCTCTGCAGCACAAATATTGTGTTAATATCAGCAGCACTTCCCCATAATAGAATGCCGTAAGACATTCTACTATAAAAATAACTATAATAAACTAATTTCGCCGTGTCTTCATCACCTCTAATTTTTCTGACTGCATATGCTGCGGAACTGAGCTTATCGGCCAGTTTGGCAATATGAGGACCCCACTGCAGTTTATAATCTCGTGTTACTCCTAAAAACACAGTAGTGTCAACAAGGTTCATTTTCTCATCATTTAATAGTAAATTGGTCTGCACTTGAATGAATTGAATTTAAAAGTAAGTTATTTACATTAAACCAATTTACTATTTTTGAGAGAGCACAATTTACCTCGTCATAATTCGACTGTTGTCGCTTCACTTCAAAAATAAGTGAAGTGTGAAGTAATCCTACAAGAATTCGACAACTTACGCAATTAAGACCTTTGAGAATCGGACCATTAATCGTTTTTTAATCCATTCCATAATAACCTTTCTGTATATTTTGAAAAGTGACACAAACCAATTAAAAATTCTCGATTTTTCCGGTAACTGGTGCCCGGGAGGGGTCGATTTTAATGAAATTCTTAAGTATCCATTGAACCGTGAACTGCGGTATTTCAGCAACATCAGCGAACGCAATGTTATTATCTGCACTGCTATCCAATAAGTGAATTTATGGCAACACTAGCTTGTTGCCATATATTGCCAAGCTGTTAATTTATGGTCCGTTCTCCCAAAAGGAATAATTTTCTGTTTTCAGAATCCACACTAATATTTTAGATGCGAAAGTGTGTCTGTCTGACTGTCTCTTCACGTCCAAACCGCTGAACCGATTTAGCTGAACCCTCTTTGCCGCAAATCTGTTGCGCCAAAATTCGTTTATCACGCGAGAACCGTACATTTTTCGTTCATCAATCCTATGTCCTTTCCCGGAACTCAAATTATCTCCATAGTCCAAGGATAAGGTAAGGATAAGGATAAGGCAAAGGATAAGGTCCAAATTGGGCTAATTTTAAAAGTGCCGGCCGTCGCAAATAAACCTATTATTTAAATATAACATAATCTAAGGAATATTTTTTATTATTACACCAAAGTTCTAAGTCAAGTCTCCGAATTGTTATTGAAGGTCAAACTTTTTTATAACATATGTAATAAAACTTATATTTTTATTAATTAAAAGCAATAAGTAAGCGATCCCAACGTCCCTATCCGAGTCATTGAACAGATTAGAAGCCAAATACCTACAAATGATTTGGAAAAATTCACAGGAAGAGGGAACCTCTACGTGCTTGGGGCTTGCAGGGCACAACTCATTACTTACTTGGAACACTATAGGCAAATGCCGTGCGTACCAGCTAAGCACGTAGAATATCCCTAGTAGAGAGCCCTAGTAGAGAGCCTTATGCCCGTTTTCACCAACTACACCTAAAATTTAGGGGTCCTCTTAGCCAATATTCCAAGTTTTGTTCTTGATGAATTGACAACCCCGTAACTCTTAGGTGACGTATATCTCTACATAGTATAAAACAAAGTCGCTTTTTCTGTCCTCATGTCCCTTTGTTCTATTTAATTGCGGTTTTATTTAATATATAGAGTGATTAAAGAGGAAGGTTTGTGATAAATATGCATATTAACTATGGGAGTTCGCTATTTTACAAGTAAAATATCAGACGGCCATTCTATGTCCGAATACAGATTCATTGTCAAGGCAACCGTCGTCGTCGCCACATACGTCACCTAAGTGTCAATCCATCCCGTAAATTATAAACGTCACCTAATGGTTGGATGGATGAATCGCATAATAGGTTGTTTTATTTCAAATAAACGTCACCTAAGAGTTACGGGGTTGTCAATTCATCAAGAACAAAACTTGGAATATTGGCTTAGGGGACCCCTAAATTTTAGGTGTAGTTGGTGAAAACGGGCATTAGCTCTCCAAAGCAGCCTTAGCTCTCCTAAGCAGCCTTAGCTCTCCAAAGTAGCCTTAGCTCTCCGAATAGTCCCCTAAGCAGCCTTAGCTCTCCGATTAGTCCCCTAAGCAGCCTTAGCTCTCCGATTAGTCCCCTAAGCAGCCTTAGCTCTCTAAAGCAGCCTAAGCTCTCTGATTAGTCCCCTAAGCAGCCTTAGCTCTCCGAAGCAGCCTTAGCTCTCTGATTAGGCCCCTAAGCAGCCTTAGCTCTCCGATTAGCCACAAAGCAGCCTTAGCTCTCCGAAGCAGCCTTAGCTCTCCTAAGCAGCCTTAGCTCTCGAAAGCAGACTTAGCTCTCCGATTGGTCCCCTAAGCAGCCTTAGCTCTCCAAAGCAGCCTTAGCTCTCTAAAGCAGCCTAGCTCTCTGATTAGTCCCCTAAGCAGCTTTAGCTCTCCGATTAGTCGCCTAAGCAGCCTTAGCTCTCTAAAGCAGACTTAGCTCTCTGATTAGTCCCCTAAGCAGCCTTAGCTCTCCGATTAGTCCCCAAAGCAACCTTAGCTCTCCAAAGCAGCCTTGGCTCTCTGATTGGTCCCCTAAGCAGCCTTAGCTCTCCGATTGGTCCCCTAAGCAGCCTTAGCTCTCCGATTAGTCCCCTAAGCAGCCTTAGCTCTCCGAAGCAGCCTTTAGTCCCCTATGCAGCCTTAGCTCTCCGATTAGTCCCCAAAGCAGCCTTAGCTCTCCAAAGTAGCCTCAGCTCTCCAAAGTAGCCTTGCACGTAGAGTATCCCCCTTCCTTTGAATTTTTCCAATTCGTTTGTAGGTATTTGGCTTCTAATCTGTTCTATGACTCGGATAAGGACGTTGGGATCGATTACTTATTGCTTATAATTAATAAAATAAGTTTTATTACATATTATGTTAAAAAAAAGTTTGACCTTGAATAACAACTCGGAGACTTGACTTAGAACTTTGGTGTAATAATAAAAATTATTCCTTAGATTATGTTCTATTTAAACAATGGGTTTATTTGTGTTGGCCGGCACTCTTAAAATTAGCCCAAAATTGTATGGACGTTGGATCTTGTCCTTTGGTTCACCGGTTTAGGCGTGAAGACACACAGACAGACAGATAGACAGACAGACGCGTACCTTCGCATTTCTAATATTAGTTGTGGAAGTATGGATTCCACAACTAATTTCTAAACTATTAGCTCACTATTATTCCATTCAACATTTTACTATACAAAGAACACTACAATACAAAATCAACAACCTCCCTTGCAATGAAAACAAATTGAGTCTAGACTCTAGAGTTAGACTGAATAATAAGGGGAACTTGTTTGCTCTAGAAAAATCCGGTTTTACCGCCCCGAGGGATTAAGGACTATTTTTATGCTGGAAATGACAACGATAGGGCTAATGAAGGTATTATATCTTGTTGTAATTGGACTTACAGATACACGTGGAGATAAGGGTGTGCATTGATAGGTCCATCCATTTTTAGGGTTCCGTACCCAAAGGGTAAAAACGGGACTCTATTACTAAGACTTCGATATCTGTCTGTCCGTCTGTCTGTCTCCAGGCTGTAACTCAAGAACCGCTATAGCTAGACTTCTGAAATTTTTACAGATTGTGTATATATGTTGCCGCTATAACGACAAATACTAAAAACAAAATAGATGAAATATAAGGGGGGCTCCCATACAACAAACGTGATTTTTTTGCTATTTTTTGCACGATATCAATAACGGCAACACATAGGCACTTGAAATATTGACGAAATTCTGAGTTGTATACAATACTTTAATAAATAATAATATCATTTTAATACATTAAACAATAAAGGGGGGCTTCCATACAAAAAACACAATTTTCAGCATATTTTTGCTCTTTTGTGGTACGGAACCCTTCGTGCGCGAGTCCAACTCGCACTTAGCCGACTTTTATTGTCATTTCTAATGTCACTGTTGCAACTTTACACATTACACATACAAATAAAATTAACTATGCAGTTAATTTATGTGTAATGTGTAAAGTAATATATATAAGTGTAATATGTAAAGTTTAACATTAAGTATCTATTTTAGTTTTTAAGTGTGTTAAAGTACTAATTAATAGACAATGGATTCGATTAACATGGTATATAATAATTATATACCATATTGATCGAATATTATCGTAGGTCCGTATAAAAAATTATTATTATTATCGTAGGCCCAGACATATTATTTTGTATTCGGTCTGTGGATCAAAATCCGAAATGATATTCCTACAGCATTCTGATTGGTACAAAATTTAAGACTGTCCTTTAAAGTATCTGATAATACTTTGCTGTTTGATAGGCAACGGTTCAAACCAAATACAAAGCTGCATTGATGTTGCATGAAATACTAAAATCAGGGTACTGTTATCGGTTCAGACTTCAGAGAAATGGAAATTTCATACTCTGTGAATGGACGTAGCAATACTGAAACCTTTGGAAACCGATTTTTTGCCTACAAAAACCGTCATCGAATGTCATATGAGAATCGTATGCCTTTGTGGTATTGAGTATTGCAGAAATAATTGCTGGACGTTCCGTTCGATGAAAAGTCGAAAAATCTAACAGTTTTATAAACAAAAATCCGCTTTCTATTTATAATGATAAATATAAAAATATATTCATCATCATCATCCCTGGTCTAGGGCATATTATTAATAATTACGTGTAAGTAATAAAACGTAAACTCGTCGACATAATATGCATTCTGCCTATCCTAACTTACGGCGCTCAGTCTTGGATGGTCTTAGTCTTTGACCGACTTACAGAAGTCCCGGATCGGAGTTTGCAAAGAGCTATGGAGCGCAGCATTTTAGGTGTCAAAAGGATTAACCGTATTCGAAACACCGCTCTGCGCTCCAAGACAAGAATAATGGATGTGGGTAGAAAAGCTGCTGGTCTAAAGTGGAGCTGGGCAGGGCACGTCGCCCGCATGCACCCGGACAGATGGACGCGTCTAGTTACGGAGTGGCTACCGAAAGGTCGGCGAAACAGGGGCAGACCCCAGAAAAGGTGGCGCGACGAACTAGACACTGTTGATAAAGAGTGGCCACTGGCCAAATACAGCGAAGGATAGATACGTGTGGAAGGAAAAGGGAAGGCTTTTGCCCAGCAGTCATTTGACACAAACGGCTAATTAGAATAGAATAGTAAGTATAATATTAAAAAAAATTGAAAATCCTCTTCAAACCTATCTCATCTTGAAGGGATGTCTGAACTCTGAACCAAACTCATTTTAACTTTCCGCTAACATACTTTTAAGTACTGAGCACTGACCTACCCGCAAATTGAGTTAAATGCTTTCAAATTAATGTAATTTATTTCTGTTTAGCTCAAATGGCCGCAATTTAATTTAAATTTTGCGCGATTGTAGACTTTATTTAAACGAATTTCCTCACTTTTGCGTCGCGTTTTAAATAAATTATAGAGATTCGTACATTGATCTATCGCTATTATACACGGTGTAACAAAACTAAGTGATAATACTTAGAGTGTATTATAAAGAGTTCGCTGAGAAAGGGGCAGTGCTGAAAGAGTAACTTTTTTTTCTTTTGTATGAAAAAAATCATGACGCTGGACTCTGGAGCGCTTGCCTATACAATTTGCAAAAAAAATTGCTCTTTCAGCGAGCTGCTACGTTCACACTTCACAGTGAACTCTTTATACAAAGTATAACAAAACTAAGCCTGCCGAGGCTTCTTTTGTTTCAGACTTTACAGCCTTAGGGCGCATTTTCATTAGTCGTTAACTCGTACGGTATACAGCATGCGGGGAGTCTATGACAACTAATTGACAACTAATGGCGCATTGTCATTGGTCGTGGCATGTGTTTCAGAAATCTCCCGCACCCCGCATGCGGGCCCTATCGACCAGTGAAAATACGCCATAATGGTGCCTCTTCACAATGGTCCATACTGGCCCACTAGAGGCCATCGTCCGTCATTGTGTAGATAGGGTAGTGCAGGTGTATGATCTAGCGGACGATGGTCATGTCAGTATCGTGTGTCTACACAATGGTGATGGCCTCTAGTGGGCCAGCATGGACCATTGTGAAGAGGCACCTTTTAATTGACCTTTGGTTGGACATCTATGTTGACACTAGCTTTTGCCCGCGGCTTTGCTCGCGTTAAGAAGTTATTAAAGTCTCAGCTCGATCGGTTTAAAATTGACAAAGTTTCATACAAACTTTCATCCCCTATTTTATCCCCTTGGGGGTATAATTGATCAAAATCTTTTCCTAGCGGATACATCATCCTACGTTATAACATCTACCTGCATGCCAAATTTCAGCAAAGACTTCTATTTAATAGAAGTCTTTGAATTTCAGCCCGATCCGTCCAGTGGTTTGGGCTCTGTGTTGATAGGTCAGTCAGAGTCACCTTTGAGTTATATATATTTAGACTAGACTTGCTTATACATACTCATAGCGTTTCCCAGTGAGTGCCTCCAGGAAGGTGAAGAAGGCGACCTCCAGCGATGCGCTGCTCGACACCCCGGAGCCCATGGGCACGTCTGATATTATCACCGCGTCGAAACCTGACACCTTCTCTATAAAACAGACATAAATTATAAAGTAGAATACTTTTGCAACGAATAGGCTCAAGAACTGCTCGAGCGGTCCGTGTATTGCAATTTGCAGATATGAATTTAGTATGAAAACTGCACATCGCACTGCGGCGACCGCATTTTGCAGTCGGTTCGACTGCAAGATGTGTCCGTCTATGGTAGTATGGTCTGGTATGGTTTTAGGCCACTGACCTCTACAATACACTGGACCGGCGCGGCGATCGCTATCAATAAAATGTTCCTATTTGAAAGTCGCCATAATATTGGCGCTGATTGCTATGTGAAAGCAGTAGTGAGTGTACTTGGAACTACTATTTTGCAAATGGCGGTTGCAATTTTCTATGTAATTAGTTCACAGTACGCTCACCGTGGCGCTTCAAATCGGCACGAAAAATAACTGTCATTTTGTACGGCATAGCCAGTCCAGTGTATTATAGAGGTCAGTGTTTTAGGCGTTTTAGCGTACGTCAAAAATATGTCAACATTTTGTAAAAACTGACATCGTGTACCTACAGAGTACAGAATATAAGCATAATGCATGCGTGTCATATAATTGGTCGCGGCGGATTGGTCCGCATGCAAGTTGCCCGCATCCTCTCACTTCATACTTGTCTTACCTGTCATATTGTCACCCGCATGCGGACCTGTGCTCCTAGCCAAGATCATAGAATACATATTAGTACTAGCCAAGACTCCTAGCATCGCCGATCAAAATGTATGGAATTAGCCGCGTACTGACCAAGCGAGCCGCCTCGCCGCGGCAGCCTCGCGCGCAGTTGCTCGGTCGGTCAGTACGTGTTAGTGCGCGGCAAACGTCCGAGGCGCCTTTGAGCATCGACAAAAACCGACAACTTTTGGCTCGGCCGCGGCACGCTCGGGCGAGGCAGCGAGGCTGCTCGCTTGGTCAGTACGCGGCTATTGACATTACACGAGTCGCACGTCAGCTTCATGTTATCGAACGTTTTTGTCAATTCCATACATTTTCATCGGTTATTCTATGGAAAAGCGATAAAAAACGTTTTGGGTAAAGAGCCAGATCCGCACACGGGCGACAATACGCATGACAGGAAAAAAATTGATGCGTGGTTCAAATAAAATGATGCAAAATTGAATATCCTTTACCTGGAAACATGGCGACGACTCCCTTGACATAATTGGCCCAGGCCGGCTCCCCAGGTCTCAGGGAGCTGCCGTCTGCGGGGAAGCTGGTCTTCACCTCGTCACCATCAGCCAGGATGGAGAGCACCCGGCACTCGGTGCTGCCGTTGAAGCCCCCAACCACCACGGTAAGGAACGGGAGTGCCTGGAACAAGGCGTCATAGTTAGATCAGAAAAACTCCAACCTTTAATAGATAGTTTGATAAGTTAACAAGCCAATGTAATACTTGGACTACTTGCATAGTAAACATAATATTATTACTACACATAATCTATGTGACTTACATTTAGGATTACAGTGATATGAAATATTCTTCAAATTATTGCAATTATAAAAAAGTGTTGTCTGGTTCACCTATATATTATTACCTGCGACCCGCCCCGGCGTCGCACGGGTATAAAATATATAGCCACTGAAAAAATGATTAAAATCGATAGACTATCACGATCCTTCAAGTGGTCTACTTCTTATCTGTGCCAAATAACATAAAAATTGCTCCAGTAGTTCGCGAGATAAGCCCTTTCAAATAATTTCCCCGTTTTTTCCACATTCTTCTATTAGTCTTAGCGTGATAAAATAAAACCTATAGCCTTCCTCAATAAATGGGCTATCTAACACTGAAAGAATTTTTCAAATCGGACTAGTAGTTCCTGAGATTAGCTCGTTCAAGTTAGCCCTTTCAAATAATTTTCCCCGTTTTTTCCACATTTTCCTCTATTTCATCGCTTCTATTAATCTTAGCGTGATAAAATATAGCCTATAACCTTCCTCGATAAATGGGCTATCTAACACTGAAAGAATCATCAAAATCCGTTGCGTAGTTTTAAAGATTAAAAGGAACAAAGGGACATGAGGGAAAAAAAGCGACTTTATTTTATAATAAGTATAGATATAGATAGATAGATATAGATGCCGAAAAATCTAGTTCTCAAGACGCGTCTTCCTGGGATGTACTTCACTTTCTTTTGTTTTGTTCTAGAACATTATCTGAATCGAGTTGGCCGTGGATGACGTCATGCCATCGCGTAGGCCATGGTTTTCATGGGTTTCATAGGAGTGAAAGTGATGACGATGTTCTGCATGAAAATAGAGCGAGACAGTTGTATATCCGCTTCTTTTAGGCTTCAACTTAGATAGTAGATACTTCGTGTCCCGGAAAAGGACAAAGGTGCTAAATTATCCCGAAAAAATTTACGGTTTCCGCGCGATAATTAAATTACTGCGCAAGTGAGTTGCGACTCAGTGGCGGGGCAAGACCTAAATTTTATGTGGGCAAGATATATCTTGCGAGGCCCCCTAAAATATATTATGCGAGGCCCCCTGATGGATGACGCTATAAAACGGATTTATTGAGAGAAATAATTTTTTGATAAGAACTTAATGTTTTATCTATAAAACTTTTTATTTATGAATATTTGAGTATCACGTACAGCTCGTAAAACCTTTAAAAAAGACGGGTTGCACTCCGGGAGTGCCGGCAGAAGTGAAAACTTGATTATTAGCGTTGTGCATTTTTTTAAAACCATTTTTAATTAATCGAAACCCTTACAATCGATTAAAAAAAATATATCGACAATCGAAAAAAAAAACCAATCAATTGTTCGATTATTCAATTTCGATTAAAATTAATTTTAATCATTACTTAATTTTAATCATTACTTAATTTTAACCATTACTTAATTTTAATCAATACTTAATTTTAATCATTATTTAATTTTAACTATTACTTAATTTTAATCATTACTTAATTTTAATCATTACTTAATTTTAATTATTACTTACTTTGAATCATTACTTAATTTTAATCATTACTTAATTTTAACCATTACTTAATTTTAATCATTACTTAATTTTAATTATTACTTAATTTTAATCATTACTTAATTATTTTTATTATTACTTAATTTTAATCATTACTTTATTTTAATCATTGCTTAATTTTAATTATTACTTAATTTTAATTATTACTTTATTTCATTTAATTTTAATTATTATTTAATTTTATTTAACCCATATTTATTTTTAAATATTATTTAATTTTAATCCATATTTAATTTTAAATGTTACTTAATTACTATAATTATTACTAATTTTAATTATTATTTCATTTTAATTATTACTTAATTTTAATTATCATTTACCATAGGGGCACGAGGCCCCTAGGACCGCGAGGCCGTGGGCGGTCGCCTACACCGCCCACGCCTTGCACCGCCTCTGTTGCGACTTGCGACTTGCAAGCATGACAACAAGTAATAAAACAATATTGATGTTATTCATATTAAAATAAGACGTGAAAATTTATATAACATTAATAATAAATCTAGACATTTCTGAGACGCTACGATTAAAGTCAAGTAGTACTTCATAGGAAATTCAAATGCTACCTGCTGCGAGAGCTGCATTTCCATTGGAGCGATAATGTTTATTTTATTTCAATACATTTTAGAAAGCTTCATTTAATTAAGAATAATAAATATTTTAAAATAAAACACTTATGATAATTAATTATTACTAGAAGACACTCGCAACTCCGTGGCACCAAAATTCGTATATCGTGCGGGAACCCTACATTTTCCCGGGATAAAAAGTAGCCTACGTCCTTTCCTGGGCCTCATGACCCATCTCCATATTTTGGAGATAGGCACTTTGAGAGAATATTATATTAATAGATTCCATACAAAGTTTCCGAAAAATCGTTTCAGCGGTTTGGGCGTGAAGAGGTAACAGACATTACACACTTTCGCGTTTATGATATTAATATCGGTCTATATGTCACATCTTCACGCCCAAACCGCTGAACCGATTTTGCTGAAATTTGATAGGGATATTTTGAGTCCCGGGAAAGGACTATAGGATACTTCTTCGGAAAAAGGTACTGTTCCCACGCGATAAACGAATTTTGGCGCAACAGAGTTGCGGGCGTCATCTAGTGAAGTAAACAAAATATGCCTCCATGAGTCCATACGCAGTTATCGACTTACTTTTGCTTTTCCGTAGTCGCAGGAACGCATGAAAATATTAGCTTTATTCCTTCGTTGAAGGTTCTTAAAGAACAATCAATGTCAGTTCTGTTTGTTCGAACTTCTTAATGAGTGAAGTTGGAGGCTCTTAAATACTGACTTGTATGTTAAGTTGAAGTCTTAGTCAGCGGCTACACGGTCAATTTTTCATCAATCTGATCCATCAATCCGGTACGGATTGACGAAAATTTGATCGTGTACGACTCGGATTGATGGATTGATCGTATTTTTAATATGAACTTTTTATAGCCTTCAATATTCCGTCAATCAGATTGATGGATCAGATTGATGAGACTTTGACCGTGTAGCCTGTGACTTATGCTATTGTGTGAAGGTGGTTAGTAATAGAGGTAGGGATGAGTAGGGATCTAGTTCTGAACTAAAATGAATAATAGTTTCAAAATTACTAGGCGTTTCTATTAAGGTATCATACGAAAGGAAACAGTGGCCCTTAGCGAAGAGGATTTTGTATTTTATTGACGGATTTGGAAATTAAAAATATGTATATGGGACTAGATGACGCCCGCAACTCCGTTGCGCCAGAATTCGTTTTTCCGTGACCGATTTTTCTGAAATTTACTATGGAGATACTTTGAGTCCCGGAAAAGCACATAAGATTATGTCCACATTTGTGTTCATTTTTCACACAGTTCATTTTCGCGTAGATCTCCGTCGCGTAGCATCGAAGCGTATCATATGATCGCTAGTGTGGACACAAAATTATCGCTATCATCGCGATCATATTGCGTCCAGATACGCGAAAATGATTCAAATGTGGACAAAGCCTTAGATACTTTTTTTCGGAAAAATGATCGGTTCCCGCACGATAAACGAATGTTGTCGCGACGGAGGAGACGGACGGAGGAGGACGCGTTGCAGAGAGCGTCATCTACTTTCATCATCGTCATCATCATCATCATCGGTGACACGAAAAAAAAATTCCAGTAGCACGGTGTTTTTAGGGTTCCGTATCCAAAGGGGAAAAACGGGACCTTATTACCAATACTGCGATGTCTGTCCGTCTGTCTGTATGTCTCCTTTCTGTACCTCAAGAACCGCGCTTGCTAGACAGCTGATTTTTTTCTGTGCTTACCTACGTATTTGAATCGGGTTACCTCCTATTCTACATCCTACAAAAATAATAAAATTCTCGCTTTAGATTTAAACACAGGCTCTTTCAAGTTTCAATTAATCGTATGAATGATTATGCAAAACCTATCCAAAACTGAGGGCACCTTCTCACTGTCATCTGTTTGATTAATGTTCGGCTAACTCAATAAAAATTACTGTTGACAGTTTGATAAGCGGTTAATTCAAATTGATCTGTTTACACAATATTCCTAGCCATCAGATTATTATATTCCACAGAAAAGTAATCAATCAACGATTATTTTATCAAGTTCGGAAATTGTTGTAAAACATTACGACTAACGAAAACCAAACGACAACCAAATAAGGGAACGTTTGCTCTTTATTGCTGGCGACCAGAAGCACAATACAGAAGCTTTGCGACCTCCCATGAGATCGCAACCCCTAGGTTGAAAAATACTGCACTAAGTGATACGTCTGCCGAGTGATCCGCGGTACATAACATAATAATAATAGCCCCCACACCGGTTTCGGTGATGGTGGCTGGCTTCATTGAAACCAGGCCAACTGGACCACGGAGGCGTTACATAATAGCTGCTCATGTGACTATCACCTAACGCCTCCGTGGTCCAGGGGTTTGGAGCTGGCTCTTGACTCGGAGGTTGTGGGTTCGATTCCCGCGTTGGAAACATGTTATTTCTAAGTTTGGTTAGGACAATGCAGGCTGATCACCTGATTGTCTGACAAGTAAGATGATCCATGCGTCGGATGGGCATGTAAAAAGTCGGTCCTGCGCCTGATCTCTCGCCAGTCGTGTCGGTCGTCCGTCCCGCTGGGTTAAAGGAATAGAGAGTGCTTTTATTATAATAATAATAAATAATTTATTTCCTTATTTCACAATTTTGTTACATATACAAAAGAGATGAGATCCACCTAGTAAGTGTCTTGAGACACTTGTGTCAGGTGAACTCACCCTTCCATAACTATTTTAGTGTAAAATACATTTCAGGAAAGAAAGAGATTTACAAGAAAACAAGTTATAACAATATTAAATTTTATGTGTGTGTGCGTGTGTGTGTGTGTATTATGCGTGTGTGTGTGAGTGTGAGTGATTGTGTAAAAAAAGAGAGTTAAATGAGAAAAAAAATTTAGATTAAACCAGGTATTTGAGTAGTGCTTCAGTTTCTTTATACGTTTTAGTAAGTAGCCATGTATGTACCATTTTTTTACAGGTTTGATAGGAGACCAAAATGATGTCAAGAATTTTATTTACTTTATTGTATACTAGCGACCCGCCCCGGCGTCGCACGGGTATAAAATATATAGCCACTGAAAAGATAATTAAAATCGATAGCCTATGATCCTTCACGTGGTCTACTTCGTATCTGTGCCAAATAACATAAAAATTGCTCCAGTAGGTCGCGAGATAAGCCCTTTCAAATAATTTCCCCCGTTTTTTCCAGATTCTCCTATTAGTCTTAGCGTGATCAAATATACCTATAACCTTTCTCAATAAATGGGCTACCTAACACTGAAAGAATTTTTTAAATCGGACCAGTAGTTCCTGAGATTAACGCGTTCAAGTTAGCCCTTTCAAATAATTTTCCCCTTTTTTTCCACATTTTCCTCTATTTCTTCGCTCCTATTAGTCTTAACGTGATAAAATATAGCCTATAGCCTTCCTCGATAAATGGGCTATCTAACACTGAAAGAATCATCAAAATCCGTTGCATAGTTTTAGAGATTAAAAGGAACAAAGGGACATGAGGGAAAAAAGCGACTGTTTTATAATAAGTATAGATATAGAATGTGGACCGAGATTGATTTATACTGTCTTTGAGCAAATGTTGTGTTGGTCTTAATCGTAGCTGCCACTTTTCTTTTTTTTCGTCGTGTGATATTAGTTGTGGATTCAAGAGGTAAGTATTTATGACATCCAAGAACTAGAGATAGCACGTAGAGCTTCCTAACAGACAAAAGTTTGCACAAGGAGTAGAGTTCTTCAGTAGGGAAACGATACGGCTTACGATACATTATTTTTAACAAGCAACGTTGGCTTCTTTCGATGTTTATGAATTTATCGTTACTAGCACCGCCCCAAGCTGTAATACAGTATCCAAATATTGACTGCCCTAAAGAAAGATAAAGACGAATGGGCGGTTTCGTCCCATGTGTTGTAACATTTTCCTACCCATATCATATGAAAGATCTCAATTAGTGTTGTTTTTTTGTATGGGCGTAACTCTGTAACTTGTGCAGGGAAGCTGTTATAGTCGTTTTATTTTTTTTATAAAATATTTAATAAAACTTAATTTAAAATCAAGTGGAAAATATTGCACGGTCGACTGTGCGCCTACTCTCAACCCCCCTCCCCCCTCCCACCGCGCGTCACATGCTGCCATATTGGCCGTGTTCGTCGTCGTAATTTTTGTTTTTTTGCACTATACCTTTTATTGCAAATGAACAAAAACTGACTGTGTCATGTCATGTCATGGCAACGCGACGCCACGAACAAAGTTGTTTAAACTTGACAACTTGTTACTAAGTATACTTATATTATGTAAATAACTTTGTTCGTGGCGTTGCCATGACATGACATGACAGTCAGTTTTTGGTAGCTGTGCTTCACTTCCATGTTTAAAATTGTTACTTACTCCCATTACTCCCCTATTTATTTATTGACGACTTACGCATTATTAAAAGACTTTTGGTGTTTCTACATTTACAACTATCGACTTCGGCTAAGGGTATTATTCCTTTGTTATTTATGTATTTGAAAATATATAAATAACAAAGGAAATAATACAATTATCAGAATTGTATTATTTCTTTTGTTATTTACATATTTTCAACTGTGCACTTCTTAATAACGATAAAAAATTAACTGCTATTGCCTGTGATTACTGTACAATTATTATAAATGTAAGAATTATGTTTACATGTAACGCAAAATGTAATAAAGTATGATAAAAGCATTATTTAATACAAAAACTGTTTTTTCACTTGAAGCCCAGTAATTTTTGACCTGCACGCAATTACAACAAAAACTTGGCATATTCATAATAAAAATGCTTACTTGAACATGTTTGTACTAGTCGCAACTTGTTACAAGGGTTGGGACTTGGGACACACCTCATACAAAATGCCCATTCACCTTTGATTTAATTAAAGTTGTCTGTTGGTGACGTATCGTAGTTTTTTAAATATACAATTAAGTTTCCTAATACGACTACAGGTATACTCAATATGAGAATTCCATCGTAGAGACTGATCCAGCATAACTCCAAGATATTTTACAAAATTGACTCTCGCTACTCTACTGCAAGTACAGTAATTATTTAAAAGCTTTTGTGTAGTGCGAACACACTTGGGCACTATAAAATTACTCCTGCGTAACTGACCCGGTTTCAATGAAACCGGCCACCGCCACCGAAACCGGTGTGGGAGTTATTATTATGACTATCACGTGATACGTACAACGGGCAACACAAGTCCCTCGCAGTAGTCCACGTGTTCCCCTATGAGGTTGACGCGGCCCGGCGCCGCCGCCCCCGCTGCGGGCGCTCCGCCGTACACCTCGGTGAACCTCTGCCGAGCCCGCTTAACAAGCTCTGCCTCACCAGCCGGAGACAGTTCGTTTGACATCTGAAATAGTTGGAGAGGATTATATATACAGGGTACAATTAAACCTTCCTGCCAAATTTTTTCCAGGGCTTATGTACTATTAGGAGAGTCCATTTAACCAACCAAAATTGGGTGTTATATTTTTTATGACATAATATTTTATCCCATTTAAAATCATTGCAGAACGGTCACTAACGGCGCGGGGGAATGAGAGGGGGTGAAGCGGGGAATGGCGCGCGCGCGGGGGCACGTCACGCGCGGGCGACGCGTCGTGTCCATTAATTGTAGAAACTTTTTCTCAACATTTTAGTACTGAGTGATTATAAAAGAAAAAATACGTGTATTTTAATTTTTAACAAGGATCAATATATCAAAATTTGGCAGGAAGGTTTAATTCCACCCTATATAGAACTATCGAAGAAATTGATTCATAGGCAGTTGACGGACCTACGTCGTTTGGTCGGATTCTGTCGATTCAATAGTCATGAGCTGTCGGCCGAGTTTGACATAACGCTACCAAATTACGTAGGTCTGCCATCTGTATACTAATTACTAATACGACCTGGGAAATGATGCCCGCAATTCCGTTGCGCTAAAATTCGTTCATCACACGGGAACCGTGCATTTTTCCCGATCAAAAAGTATCCCATCTCTTTTCCCGGAATGAGTCCCGGAAAAAACGGGTTAGCGGTTTGGACGTGAATAGGTAGACAGACACAATTTCGCAGACTGCTATACATTTCAATTCAATTCTTTTGTATTTGTAAATTAATCACTTATCGTTATCTAATTTTGTAAAGTTTCCGTAAAAACGTTAGCTGTGGCTGTGTTGACGAGTCACGTGCCCTAATGGATAGACCTATTACCCTGAGCGGTCTTTGGGGACGAATTGACCTTCGCCCTCCGTCCTCAGACCTTACAGCCTCAGAAGCCCTTAAATACAGGGATAATGTATTAGACCTAACCAGCTGTGAACTGTCAACAACAAACAACAACGATTGTTTGTTGTGAGTATTATGTTTTAATAATGAATCACTTACTTAATTTTGTCGCAAAACACTTCCCTTTTTAAGTACACTTTAAACATTCAGGGTTACGGTTTGGGGTTCCCAAACTTATTTTGTCTACTGCCCACTTGGAGAACAAATTATGTTTTAATTAGCGCCCCTTTGTTTCAATTTAAAATGCATCCAGATAAAATAAATCACCCCTCTACACAAACCTTCAGTCCTTCAGACCTTCAGCGCCCACAAGGGGGCGTTATCGCCCACTTTGGAAAAGGCTGGTTTAGGGTAAGAAAGCTTTAGTAAATAATCTGCTATTTCAAGGATAACATTGACAGAGGTGATCAAAGTATCATGCAAATATTTCAAATATGCCCGAAAGTTTTAAACATTTTCTAAGTTGGACGAATATTAATTTTCTATTTGACCCTTTTGTAATGATTGTAATTTGAATAAATGGAAGTTCATTATTTAATTAGGTTATCCATACTTTATATCAGGGGTTCCCAAACTGTGCGCCGCGGCGCCCTGGTGCGCCGTGGAAAGGCAAGAGGGGCGCCGTGAGTCGATCCTCAATCATTAATCGAAACCACAAATATTATAAAATTAAATTATAATATTAATTATGTAAAGCAGGTAGATGATTAAATATTTGTTTATTACTTACTATTATAATCATTAAATGTATTTATTTATGTATCTTTTTCTAATAGCTAGGTAGAGTAGGGCGCCGTGATAAAATATTTTACGTGTAACTGCACCGCAGACTGAAAAAGATTGGGAATCCCTGCTTTATATTATAAACGCGACAGTGTATCTGTCTGTCTATCTCTCTTTTACCTCGACCAAACCGCTCAACCGATTTTGCTGTAATTTGGTATGGAGATACTTTAAGTCCCGGGAAAGGACATAGGATACTTTTTGTGTTGTTGGAGTTGCGGCTGTCATCTAGTAAGGGAAATACGTACAAAATGACATATACGGACAAAATGACATAGTGCCCTTATTTCAAAATTGGGGGGTTTTAGATACGTTTCCGCGATTGTATCAGGTGACGGCAGTCATATTAACAATCCTGCCAGACTTTGAGCGCCATTCTTACAGTTGCGCCGGAGTAAGCAAATCAAACGTGTTTCTCGCCTTCAGAAGTTTATTTAACAGATGATTTTCTCCTGTTTACTCGCAAGTTATTCGCTGTCATTTGTTATTATTTGTATTAAAATCGATGAACTATGCTACCAGCCAGTGATTTCTATGAACTTTATTGCAATCATTCGATTATTTGATGGAATTTTAATATTTATTTGTTTTTGGTTACATTTGGACAAAATGACATACACATAAAATGGACAAATTGACATACCATGTAAGTACAGTGTTTCTGATAGTTAACATTTATTATTTTGTTAAGGGGATATGCCGCGAAACTACGAAAGAAAAACTAATCGGCAGTCTTGGAGCCAAGAATCCATGAGTATGGCCATAGTATGGCTATTGAATCACGGAAGGGAAAAAATTGGATGGGAATTGGCAGCAAAATCATTTGGTTTCTCAGGCGACGTGAGAAGACATGCACTCAATATGAACAAAACCTTGAATTCTAACTCGTAGTCTATCTCGAAAGGATTAGGAAAAATCTCAAACGATTTAATTATTGACAACTTTGTTCTTAAAAATGTGTATGTCATTTTGTCCATACTATATGGACAAAATGGTTTTTGTGATTAGTCATATTTTTTCTTTTTGTATGTTTTATTATAGTTCCTACTTAATTAAAAGACTGTATTACTGATAGTCAATGAACCTAAGATACCTTTAAACGGTTGAGACTAATTATAATGTATTTAAATAAAAAAATATGATGGAAAAACAAAACACCCTGTCATTTTGTCCGTATTTCCCCTACCTATAATATTATACGCGGCTAGATATTTTATTTGTTTAATTATTTATCTAGGCTTCTAGCCTAGATTAAAACGCCCTGCTCCAAACTGATGAGTTCTGACAGTCCACACTTATTTAACGAATTCATTAAATAATCGGCCAAGTGCGAGTCGGACTCGCGCACTAAGGGTTCCGTACCATTATAGAACAAAATTAGCCCAAAAATTGTGTTTTTTGTATGGGAGCCCCCCTTAATTTTTTATTTTATTTAAATATTATTATTAAATATTAAAGTGCACATAAAACTAAGGACCTTGAGTAAAATTCAAGTACTTACATGTTGCCATTATTGATATAGAGCCAAAAAGGCCAAAAAAATCACGTTTGTTGTATGGGGGCCCCCCTTAAATATTAATTTTATTTTGTTTTTCGTATTTGTTGTTATAGCGGCAACAGACATACACAATCTGTGAAAATTTCAACTTTCTAGCTATTACCGTTCTTGAGTTACAGCCTGGAGACAGACAGACAGACGGACAGGCAGACGGACAGACATCGAAGTTTGAGTAATAGGGTCCCGTTTTTACCCTTTGGGTACGGAACCCTAAAAACAATATACTTATCTTAGCAGAATCATGGATTACTTTTTATACATCCATACTTACATAATATTATAAATGCGAAAGTCTGTCTGTCTGTCTGTCTGTTACCTCTTCACGCCCAAACCGCTGAACCGATTTTGCTGAAATTCGGTATGGAGATACTTTGAGTACCCGAGAAAGGACATAGGATACTTTTTATCTCAGAAAAATGTACGGTTCCCGCGCGATAAACGAACTTTGGCGCAATGGAGTTGCAGGCATCATCTAGTAATAATTGTATAACACAAAACAATGTATAAACAGTATGTTTGTTTAAGTAACTAAAGGCCAGGGGTAATTGTTTGCTTATTTACCTAACTTCTAGCCTACAGAGAAAACCTGAAATCTAGACCTTTTATCACAAAATTAATTATTACCTTGACAATGTATTATGTAGTATCCCACTTAACACAGTTACATGCCAGTCACTACTCACTGAGACTGATAGTCTCATTCAACATACTTATTAAATGTAAGGCCGCGGTCATAATGCATATTGTTCTCGACTGCGTAATATAATAATATTATTTTTTCCAACATTATGTATAAATATTTTTGCCACGTCTTTTTTTAAAGGCGTCTCTCCACCATGATTGCTGTCATGTACCAGTGACTCTCAAACTTTTTGGTAGCGAAAATAAAGTTTTGGAGGGACCCCCAAAAAGAATATTTTGCCTTTGACTGAATTATCTTGATGCTGATGGTGTGTGATGATATTTCTTAAAACTATTTATGTATTGTTCGCGAAGGGCAAAGGCCTTTGCAGAGCCCCAGGACTTTGAAAATAGTTGGCGTGTACCATCGAGGAAATTGATTCCTAGGCAGTTACCGCACCTACGTCTTCTGGTCGGCTTATATCAATTCAATGTTAGCTGTGATTGGTTGGATGGCGATGGGTTTGACTTAAGACGACGCCTTGATAATTTGGCTGTAGCGATGCCGATTTTTCTCAGCAATGACTAAAGCTAAGAAATTGAAGTTCATTGTCAGTATTCATCATGTCTTTGTCTTTGAATTGCCCATAGCATAACACGATTGGACAATTTTTATAGCACAGAATAATCAATCGAAAAGACCTCTGTAAAAAAAGGGATTCCTATTTTTCCAACGGAGGAGAGTGATTAAGGTTCCAAAATTTGTACATAAATTGGTTTAAAACTGCACTTTAATTTGTGCATAGCTTATATGAAATGTATTTATGGTTTTTAAATTAAGCGACAAAAACCATTTTGTCGCTCACGCCCTTTCCATTTTTTGCTGTTCCATTGCTTGTTTTCTATGAGAGGCCGGGCCGGCCTCTCATAGAAAACAAGCAATCTAAAACATATCCAACACGGTTTCTTACTTTAACGCTGCGTCACCTGAACGCGACCAAATTACTTAGGTCCACTATCTGCCTAGGAATTAACTTCTCTGATAGTACAATAATTGATTATGAGCAATATCAATGGAATATCTACTATGCAGAGAAACGAGAGGGGCTATATCTACAATAATACTATGGCTTTTGGCCTTAAGCCCAGGGCCCCGTAAATTCAAGGGAACCAAGCCAAGTCAAAAATAAAAATACACAATAATAATGCGCAAAAATCCTTAATGTTACTAAAAGTTTACCGTTCTTACATTTAAAAGACTGAAAACTAAAAATACCCGGAATTTTCTTTACCGAAGACCTTTATTTTCGGACTTAAGTTTTCAAATCTCAAGAATACATAAAGTGAATTTATTCAGTTATGTTTAATGTTATTCAAGATCACGCCCCTTGGTACAAAAATAAATATTATCGACTTCAGAGGCCAACATTTTCATTTTTACCCCAACTGACAGTGTCTGTGAACTTTGTCCAAAGTTAAGATTCATTATTCTAGACTTTTACACAAACCAAGTGATATATTTGTCATATCTCATAATAGTAGTAACTGGCTGCTAATATAAGTAGATGTATAATATTATATTATGATAAGATATTGAATGAACTGTCACTTCTTGGTGGAAATTCATGTTCAATTAAAAATATAATTATTATACACATATTTTCCTTGCACTTATTCCACTTTATTTTAATAGATTTATATTATTACAAATGTATTGTATACTTACACGACCGGTTTCGAAAAAATCATCATCAGGTGTACTGCATGTAATTTTAAATTAAAAAAAATGTTTTGTAATAAATCTAATAAAATAAAGTGGAATAAGTGCAAGGAAAGTGTATAATTATTTAATTATATTATGACTTAAAGGTTCATTAAAGGTTGCTTCTTTATTCTAGGTATAGGACCTATTAAATAACTACTCGTATACTCAAAGCGCCACATAGCGCCTACTATTGACCATACCTACTTTTACCAATTTATAGTATTATTTTGGTAAAAAATAAAAAAAAAACTCTTTCACCCTACTTACTTTATCTTATATATAGTTTCATAGTTTGTTTAGTTTTAAAGCCTATCCAACTTCTATTTTGTCAATATTAGAGCCTTTTGCCCTTAAACCACCTTCGTAGTTTTACAGGATCAGCAATTTTCTCCAACTTCTATCGAACTTTATCGTCAATCATCGATTCCTGAGATTCAATTTAACACGACGGCTATTTGAGACATTATAATATAATTTATGACGACTTTTAGTAACAAATCGGTCACAGCTGCCTATAAATTTAATATCAAGATCAAGTCTTAATTCAGAATGATGTCTTTGCATAATGATTGATGAAATTGTTTACCATAGTTTTAATAATAAATAGGTAGATATTAATTATCTAATAAATTAAAAAGCATATATTTTTTTAATTTATTTTTTAACCTATCAACCCCCCATATAAAGGACACCGGCGACCGCGACAACAATAGAATAACAATATACTCTGGTAAACAAGTGCCATTTTCGTCAAAACCTGATCTCATGCACCGAAAATTATGACTTTGGTCTCATTCGATTCGGAATACCATCTAGAACATTCTATCAAAATTCCAAGACGGGCTGAAAAAAATGCAAAAGTTAAAACAATTAAGTAAACATAAAAATAAGGATTTGGTTTTTTTTAATATTACAAAAACTATTTGAGATAATCAAAATTTGAAAATAGATTCTTAAAGAGCATGAAATTTCCTAAAAAAAATCCTAGAACCTGGAACCTTACCAATAATCCTTATAGCTTTAATTGAGCGGCGAAAGTAACGGTAAAACAGCGTGGTTCGGGTTTCGCGTGATTTGCCGCAATCTACTACGTGAACTAAAAAAAATATTTTAAGTGATTAAATATTAATATTAAGGAATAAAAAAATTTGGGTACTAAGTAGACATATCAATAAACAATAATCCGTTAACAAATATAAATTATCACAATTTGTTTAATTATTATGCTTTTCTTAATTTGTTAATAGTCACCATTTTAATGTTAACATAAAAAAGCTGATTATTTCTAAACAAGAAATCTAGAAATTTTTATTATTCTTTTGAGCTAATCTTAAAAGTGCTTAGAAGAGATTCCCGTTGACAAAATTCATTTTTTTTTATTTTTCACTTTTTTATTAACATTCAAAAGCATTCCAAAATTATTCATGTAAATAAAGCAATTACGGTACTTTTATATCCAATTATTGTTATTATTTTGTTTTGTTGTTGTTAGAAGCCAGATAACAATATATATTTTTATATTTATAACTAATAAAATTTAAATAATCATTTTTATTGATGAAAAAACCCTAATTGCTTTATTTACATGAAAATTTCATGAATGCTTTTGATTGTTCATAAAAAAGTGAAAAATCAATATTATTGAATTTTTCCACCGGATATCTCTTTTAAGCCCTTTTAAGATTAGTTCAAAAGAATAATAAAAAGTTCAAGATTTCTTGTTTAGAAATAATCAGCGTTTTTATGTTAACATTAAAATGGTGACTATTAACAAATGAACAAAAGCATAACATTTAAACAAATTGTGATAATTTATTTTTGTTGACGGATTATTGTTTATTGATATGTCTACTTAGTACCCAAATTTTTTTATTTCTTTATATTAATATTTAATCAGTTAAAATATGTAATATGTTAGATGATACCGACAAACTTTACAAATATATTTTTTAGTTCGCATGGCAGATTGCGGCAATTGAAGCGAAACCCGAACTACGCGTTTTTACCGTTACTTTCGCCGCTCATTTAAAGCTATAACGATTATTGGTAAGATTCCAGGATCTAAGATTTTTTTTAGGAAATTTCCTGTTCCTTAAGGATCTATTTTCAAATTTTGATTATCTTAAATAGTTTTCGAAATATTAAAAAAAATCCAAACCCTTCTTTTTATGTTTACTTATTTGTTTATAACTATTGCATTTTTTTTTCAGCCCCTCTTGGAATTTTGATAGAATGTTCTAGATGGTATTCCGAATCGAATGAGACCAAAATCATAATTTTCGGTGCATGAGATCAGGTTTTGACGAAAATGGCACTTGTTAATCAGACTAAATAAAGATTTCCAAGAATCCGCGATCGAATTACTCAGGTACAATGCAATATAAATTAAAAAGCTACCAATTATAAGCGCAATATTCTCTAATTACTCCCTATAATTGGTACTATAAAAATATGTTTATTTCAGGCTTTAATACATCAGCCCATAAAACTGTAATTGCGCCTCTACAAGATGGGCCAGCGTAGTGGCCCATCACGATGGGCCAGCGTGGGGAGGACGTAGTGGCATAGAATGGCCGATGGCGCCAGCGATGGCCGTGGAATGGCGGCGGTGTCGGTTTTTCGGCCGCACATCAAAGGATGATGGCCCAGCGATGGCGGTAGCCAGACGCCTCTACACGTTAGCGATACGACAGTCGGTCGGTGCCTGACCGCGGTCGAGTGAGGACGTCGTAATTCGTATTACAATTTACGAATTTCATTCAAAATGACGAGTACGTGGTCTCATAACGAATGAAGCTATATTAATATGATAAAGCCGAAAGTTTGTATGGATGTATGGATGTTTGTTACTTTTGTTACTCTTTTACTCAAAACTACTGAACGGATTTTATTGAAACTTTACAATAATTATTATAGCTTTTACATTATATACATAACTCCTGACTTTTTAAAGATACAAGTTTGGGAGTTTCGGCGTTGTTTTAAGAACGGAAAGCATATTATGCTATGATTATATTAATCATTGTCATCATCATCACTACCATAAACCATTAATTTAATTTTAGTCTCGAAATAATTATTCGTAGAATTCAAGAGAAGGTTCATATTAGGAGGGAGGTGATACGAAGTTCACCGGGTCATCTGGTGAAGTTATAAATTATTAAAAATGCACGTTTTGCATTGCCGCAATGGCTAATGCTTACACGTCCATCTTGAACGACGTTTAGATCACAACTGAACGCGGCCATCATGTAGAGGCGTTGCGATCATTGCATGGCCGTCGCATGCGCTATTCGATCGCCCAGCGCTGGCCACTCTTGTAGAGGGGCCATAAGAGTCAATACAGAAAATCCTGTCAAGGAAATTATTGATTCATATAATGCAGATTGCGGACCTACGTCATTTGGTAGGGTTATGTCAATTCAATATTACTCGTGAACTGTCTCCTGGATTTGACATGATGCGACCAAATTACGTAGGTCCGCCGTCCGCCCATGAATCAATTTCCTTGATAGTACCTTCCTTCTTATTCTTCTGCTAGTGTTAGATATATTATCCATTTATTCCATACTAATATTATAAATTCGAAAGCGTCTGTCTCTTACTTTTGCAATCTGCATATCTAAACCGATGAACTGATTTTAGATAAATTTTCGTATGCATTTGGACGTAGAATAGTTTTTATCTCAGCAAAATTTACCGTTCCCAGGAGATAATATTAATATTAGCGTATTGTAGTTGCGGGCAACTATTTGTCTGTCACTTACCTACTTTTCTCTTATAAACCGCCTTTTTTTCGAAATTAATTTCGACGAACTTTCAAATAATATGAGTTTCAATCCAGACATTCAACTAAAAGGCTAACTACTGCTTATCATAAGCTCGCACACTTTGCTTAGTCAAATAGACAAGACGTCTTGCATCCTTTTTGAACAAATTCCTCCTTGAAAATTAATTCTTAGAAAATAATATCTAAGATTCTCGAGTTTCTGAGCATTTATCATCCTTCCTCCCTGCTCAGTGTAGCTCAAGACGGAAATGAAACTAGCCTGGATTGAGTATCATGACTAGAGACCGGATTATATGCAACATAAAAAGCTTGTTATATGCATGCAAATATGCATGAAAAATGCTTGAAATATGCATGAAAATTGGCAGAATATGCAAAATCAAATATCAATATGCAAATTCAAAATCTGCATACAATTAGAAAAAAATTTCTGATAGGCGATAATAGGTACAATAGCATTATAATATGACATTAAAATTTTTTTAAAATTAAATAAACGTAAGCAATCAAATATTTTTCATTTTTTTTTTTTGTAAGATTGTGTCTGCGATCGTTTAGAATATTTTTGTAAATAGAAAAGGTTCGCTCCACATTCGCTGAGGAAACTGGGCAGAATTTGAACTTGGGTGCTATGTGGCTCAATGGTTAAGAGTGTGTGGCAGCTCAAGCCGGGGGTCGCGGGTTCGAATCCCGCCGACGGAACAAAAAGTTTTTCAATGTTCCTGAGTCATGGATGTGTATTAAATATGTGTATGATATAATAAAAATCTTAAATATATGTACAGTATAAAAGTTTTAAATATATTTCCGTTGTCTGGTACCTGTAACACAAGTCCTTCAGGTACTTAGCACGGGGCCAGACTGACGTGGTGTGAAGCGTCCATGGATATTATTATTATTATATTATTATTATTATGTTACAGTTTCTGGCAAAAGTTCTGCCGTCCTAAGAACGTCGTGTTGGCAAGTGCGCGCGCAAAACAAAAGACGCGCACGGCTACTGACTGCATTCAAAATGCAGTAAAAAGTCACAACTCACATCTATTAGGTACTCAATAGCCTTTATCTTTTGTAAACTGTTATTATTATTAAATTTTGTCGCATTTCGGAACGCAGGGTTTGTAAAAAATGTTGTAAATGTATCGATAATATGCATCATAACTAGATTTTAGGTAAAATATGCTATTACCGCTGAGAATAGCTAAAATATGCAAATATGCAAATGCATATAATCCGGTCTCTAATCATGACCTACATCAAGCTATTTCTGAATAAATTCCTCATAAGTCTTATAAAATACCGTAAGCGAGTTTAGAGTTATTCTTGAAAATGTTAAAGCTTAAATGTTCAGACATGATTTCTATTAAATCTTAGCATAATTATAGTTAGTTGGTAGGAACTGAAGGCAAAACCGTATATTTAAGGCAAAACTCGTCTTACATCAACAAATATAGCTTTATTATTAGATTTTTTTTATAGAATATCTTTATTATTAATCACTCTACAATTCCTATTAATCACACTTTATCCAAATCACGGAATATGAAGATATTGAATAATTTCCAAAATCTTCCTTATGAGCCATTTTGCCCGCGTGTGAAGGTAAAATGGACCACGTAAAAGGGCAAAATGGACCCAATACATAATTAATCTGGAGAATACCTTTTACAAATAAAATATGTTGTGTACAACTAAACTACAATATGCCTAGAGGAGACAAATCAGGCATTGCACCCATTTTTTTTTTTTGTTTTAGTGCAGTCTTATAGATTTCAGCTGTTTTTTTTAAGTCTCATTTCTTTGATTTAAATTTTTTGTTAGCTTTTCTGACATTGCCTTCGCCTATTAGTGGTTCTTATATAATCATGAACCCTCTGAATTATAGAAAACGCAACAAAAAAAATTATATGTAAAAAATATATGAAGGCCACCTGGTCCATTTTGCCCGGGCCGTTTTGCCTTTTAGGTGCTCATGAATAAATGTCAAATTTTGAAGTTAGCCGTTTTACCCCTTTTCATTCTTTACATACTACATTAAAGTTAAAATCACACAGAACACTGTGTGATATCATTAAATTGAAAATATTAATTACAACAAAAGTGCGGGCTGGTCAAAAATGATGTTTTTTACATCAAAATGCGAAAAAAATGTTTAACGGCGATAAAAATCCGCTGTCACGTGTGACAGTTTCGCCGGTACTGACCGAGAACGGGAAGGGCCCGAGTAATGGGAAGTTTTCTTTTTTAAATCTCCACTAGACGGCGCGACGGTAGACACTTCTAGATTTTCTATTGGTTCCCCACCCATCTGAAATTATATGCAGGTTGGCATCACTGACAACATATTGGTAGTGTTTCAAAACAATATCAGTGTACTGTCAAGTGTGACGTAAATCAAAATATGTTAAATCTAAGCCATCATTGGCCTAAGCGATTAGGCCAGTATACTGGTAACAGTTTAGGAACACGCAAATTGTCAAACTGAAAACTGACAACTGACAGAGAGTTTTGGCGGGCATGTCACTTTCAAAACTTCTTCTACTTTTTATTGTTGGTGTGGTTTTTGTTATTTTTTCCCAAATTGTGTTATTTGTGTTTTTGATGTTCATTATTGGTAAAATATTAGCCATTAAATATCCGTTATCTTGCACAAGTGCAGGTAAGATGTTGTCAAAACCAAAATGTATATTTCCTGTGACATTTGGTGTGAATATCGGTAAACAGGGCTATTTCTTCCATGAGTTTTAACTAAAACATCGTTATAATAACTCTATTATCCTATTCATTGGAATATTATTGCGTCTTTTTCAAATTGAAATGTATCAAGTTTTACATTCTTTTGCCCAGTTTTGTAGCAAGTATTGATGGTATTCCCTGGTATTACCGATAGTTGTCTACCCATACGCCATCTAGTTACTAAAATGGAAACTGTTTGACAATCAAATTAAAAAAATAAGAAAATCCCTCATTAGTTGCATTACCTAGCAAATAGATGGCCCTAGTAGGCTGCAAGTAATTTAACCGTTCCGTTTTGCCTGCATGGTCCGTTTTGCATGCAGTTCCCCTATACTTAACTATTAACTTTGTTTATATCGGGCGGAAACCGTATCTAAATTTTAGTAAATTAAATGTTATCCTAATTCCTATTTCCTTTTTCAAAACTAAAACTGTAACCACCCGTTTCATAAAAATCGGTTCAGTTGTTTTAAAGTGAAGAGATGCCAGACAGACAGACAGACAGACAGACAGACAGACAGACAGACAGACAGACAGACAGACAGACAGACAGACAGACAGACAGACAGACAGACAGACAGACAGACAGACAGACAGACAGACAGACAGACAGACAGACAGACAGACAGGCATACTTTTGCATAATATAGGGCCAGTAAAGTGCCCTTATCCTTGTTTTTATTTTTAACCGACTCCAAAAAAAGGAGGTTATCAATTCGACGCGTATGTATGTAATATTTCCAGAACTGTCCAGTTTTTGTATATGTTAATCTATAGCAGCTTCTGAACAAATGTGCCAAATTTCGAAAGTGTATGTATGTAAGTATGTATGTATGTATGTTTTTATGTTTGTGCACGCATATCTCCGGAACCGCAAGTCCGATTTAAGTGATTCTTTATTTGTTGTACTAGGTATTGTTCAACTTAGGGAATGCTGCAAGTTTCATCAAAATCGGTTCAGTAGTTTTTGAGATAGGGAATTTTAATACATAATTACGTACAACTTGAAGTCGGTAATTATCTTTTTAAAATACTATTATTGTTTGTTGTTATTTTTATTGTTAAGAAAACAGACGAGGGCATTAAACTCTTAATATGGCAATTAAAATTAATCTCCAATGCGATTAAGAACCCTTTGCTCGACGAACGGTTTAAAAATTTAATTTATTTTTTGCATCATCCATCACGAATCACGATCAGCTTATGGACTTAACTATATTATGAGCATTGAATATTTTTTAATTTTAAAAATATTGGCCCGTGTTGCAGCAATACAAGCGATTAGGGAGCATACCCATACTACGTGACCTACTTTTAAAGATTTTTTGACTCCCCCCCCTCCCCCTGGTGACCACGCGTAGTATTTGCCAAGACACCCCCCCCCCCCCCCCCTCAATTGTTCACGTGGTATTGACAAGAATAATTTTTTATCATTTTGTAAGTAGAAAGAGTAGTAGATAGCTAATGAAAATAATTTGATTAAAATTTGTGTTTATTAAGTTATTTATTACAGAAGACTGCATGTTTATAATAATTATTACTACTTAATTAAATATGGGAATAAAAATAACGATAGCCAAAAAATACTTTGATACCCAATAGTTTGCCAAAAAGAAATGCTTGACACAAATATTTAAGATATACTGTACAAGGTGTAACAAAACTAAGTGATAATACTTTAGGATGTGTACGTTTTCCTTATAGTGAGTTTACTGTGAAAGTAGCAGCGCTGAATGAGCAAATTTTTTTTCACTTTTGTATGGGCAAGCTCCCCAGTGTAACGAGTTTCTCCATACCAAAATGAAAAAAAAAATTGGTCTCTCAGTGCTGCTACTTTTACAGTGAACTTTATGTAAGGAACACATACACACCCTTAACTCTAAAGTATTATCACTTAGATTTATGTATAACTAGCGACCCGCCCCGGCGTCGCACGGGTATAAAATATATAGCCACTGAAAAAATGATTAAAATCGATAGCCTTATGATCCTTCACGTAGTCTACTTCTTATCTGTGCCAAATAACATAAAAATTTCTCCAGTAGTTCGCGAGATAAGCCCTTTCAAATAATTTCCCCCGTTTTATCCACATTCTCCTATAAGTCTTAGCGTAATAAAATATAGCCTATAGCCTTCCTCAATAAATGGGCTATCTAACACTGAAAGAATTTTTCAAATCGGATCAGTAGTTCCTGAGATTAGCGCGTTCAAGTTAGCACTTTCAAATAATTTTCCCCGTTTTTCCACATTTTCCTCTATTTCTTCGCTTCTGTTAGTCTTAGCGTGATAAAATAGAGCCTATAGCCTTCCTCAATAAATGGGCTATCTAACACTGAAAGAATCATCAAAATCCGTTGCGTAGTTTTAAAAATTAAAGGGAACAAAGGGACATGAGGGAAAAAAAGCGACTTTGTTTTATAATAAGTATAGATAGATATATATAAGTGATAATAGTCTAAAATTACTATAGAACAATCAGAGAAAATCATTTCTAGGCAGATGGCGGACCTATGTAATTTGGTCGCGTTCAAAGCTTTATGGTTTAAAGTTAAACCCAACCGACCGATCACAATTAACATTGAATTGACGTCATGATCCGACTACATGACGTTGGTCTGTCAACTACCTAGGAATCAATTTCCTCGATGGTACATACTAGCTATTTTAGTCACGACTGTAGTTTAAACCAAACATAGTAATTAGCCGGGTCCACACCAAACGATCCAACGCGCTCCGATCGCGCGCGGCATGAAGCGCGCTCCACGGAGAGTTTGGTGTGGACGTGCCACCGAAGTTTTGGAGCGCGCGCTCCCTGGTGCTCGCGATCCGCACGTTGTCGGTTTTTTTACTCGCTTCAAAGGTGCCTCAGTTGCGTGGCGCGCGCGGTGTGGACGGTTCTGTGTGATTCGCGCGATCCATCACACCATGGATATTTCGCAAAGTCGCCGTCTGATATCGCTATATAAGGAATTTAAATATTTATGTGACCCAAAAGATTCTGCGTAAAGTTGAGCCCCAGATTCCAAGCGATTTTTGTACTTATATTTTTTACCCGGAGCCGTCTTTTTCGTTTTTGTATTTTTTTGCGCCATAAGATAAGCAAAATAAAGGTTACTGCTGCAACGGCAATTTTCCGCCGCTGTACGTGTGACTCCATATCGTGCAAGATAATGACTGATTTCAGAATAACGGATCGCCTTAGGACCGCTTGGAGCGCATATTTAGGATCGCAGTTCTAAGTACCTGGATCGGTCTAACGCGATCCGCGATCCACGCTTCACGATCCTGGATCGCGGACCGCGGGATCGCCGCTCCGAGACGGATCGTCCGGTGTGGACCCAGCTATTAGCTGGGTCCACACCGAACCACTCATCACTCATCAAGCTGATCACCAAGCTTGACAGCTTCACCAAACTTCAAAATGCCTGACAAGTGACAACAGTGCCTATTTTTTTTAATGACTGTTGGCTATAAATAAGTAATAAACATAATAAATGCCAGTGTCAAGTATTAAATGGCGAGAAAAAAAAATCGTATAACGTTTCTCTCGGCAAAATTGACTACGTAACAAAACTCTAGACCCCCTCCCCCCCTCTTGTGACCGAGCGTCGTATTTTGAAGACCCCCCTCTCCCCCCTAAATGGGTCACGTAGTATGGGTATGTTCCCTTATGAGCGTTTAGAGGAGCTACTTTCATGGTGAATTCTACCTATACAAGGGAAAAGGGAGACATACAACCTAAGGCTCAATTCACACCGGAATGGCAGAGGCGAGGCGAGCAGTTTCAGTGTCATATGATTTTAAACTTTATCTTCATTATTGTAATAAATAGTATCGCTTGAGAAATCGCCGCCGCCGGCGGCCACGGGCGGCCGTAGATTTCTCAAGCGATACTATGTATTACAATAATGCAGATAAAGTTTAAAATCATATGACACTGAAACTGCTCGCCTCGCCTCTGCCTTTCCGGTGTGAATTGGCCCTAAAGCAGTGGCGGCCTTTCCCATTGCGGGACCCCGGGGCCCGGCGGCTGGTCTTTCAAAGGACCTCGCAAAGCTTTCTTTGGTCTTTGCGAGGTCCTTTGCCTTTACGAAAAAATACCTTGCGAGGCCCCTACAAGAGCGAGGCCCTGGGAGATTGCCCTGTTCGCCACCCCCTAGAGCCGCCACTGCCCTAAAGAATAATAACTATATTTAATCACTTTGTTTTGTTCCAATCTATACAAAGTGATATGGAGGCACTTCACATGGCTATTTGTATTTGCTATTGGCTATTTGTTGCATTTGGCAAAATTATTGACGAATACACAAACAAGCAAGTAAAGGCAAATACGGCCTTCCACACATGGATGTCAAATATCAAAAGTTTACTTGATTTTCTTTACTTGCACAGAAATAAGTAGATAGAGGTCTGTGTTTACTTGCCTATTTGACTCTTTTGATGTGCGTCAAAAACCGACAAAGGTACGGATACGTGTATTTGGTATTGGTCATATTTGTCAAATAGGCAAATAAGGCCAATATTTGTCAAACATGCCGTCTACACATGGTGATTGTTTGGCGAATACAGCCATGTGAAGTGCCTCCATTAGAGAAAAAGATTCGGAGCCTACTTCCAGAGCTAATTTCGATGATCGGGATGAATGATGATGAATGATGAAGTTATTTTTGGAGTCTTCTAAACACCGATCCATCTTACACGCCATGGCAAGGTTTTTCCCAGAAATATGAAAGTAATTGCTAATATTTTAAAATGACTTTTTAGGGCTCCGTACCCAAAGGGTAATAACGGGCCCCTTTTACTAAGACTTCGATGTTTGTCCGTCTGTTTGTCTCCACTCTCCAGGCTGTATCTCAAGAATTCATAGGCAGATGGCAAAACTTTATTATTTGGTCGGGCTATGTCAAGTCAATGTTAGTCTAGAACAGTGTTTTTCAATCTGTGGGTCGCGACCCCTAGGGGGGTCTGTTTGTCTCCACTCTACAGGATGTATCTCAAGAATTCATAGGCAGATGGCAAACCTTTGTTATTTGGTCGGGCTATGTCAAGTCAATGCTAGTCTAGAACAGTGTTTTTCAATCTGTGGGTCGCGACCCCTAGGGGGGTCGCGAAGCCTTAGTCGGGGGGTCGCCGACAGAAAGAATAAGTTGACGTTTAATAGATATAAATATACCAAGCTAGAATTTTTTTTATCACCTAACGTAGGTAGCCTTTTAGTAAAATTATTTCTTTGGCTTTCTATGACACGAGGGGGTCTCCAGTATATTTCAATCTGTAAAGGGGTCGCGAAATCAAAAAGATTGAAAAACACTGGTCTAGAAAAAGACAAAATTGAGTAAGGACGCTTTAAACCTATCCAGGAAGTCCCAGGATCGTACAAAAACTAATTAAAACGGTTGGCAACCCGTAGTCGTCATCTGTCGGCTGGGTTTGACACACATAACTTGACCAATTTACAAATTTAAAGTCCGCCATCTGCCCATCATCTACCTTTATAACAATTTCTAAGAACATGTAACATTACTCTCTCTAGCGTGCATGGGCGTATATAAGGGGGGTGTCCTGGGGGTCCGGACCCCCCATTACTATCCATCTTATTTGTCTAATCGACAAAAATATATGTACCTCGCCGATTAAAATCGGTGCGGTACATGTATTTTAAAAAATATTTTTGATTTCCTAAACACGTTGCCTATTTGCTGCTGCGGAACCCTTCATGGGCGACTCCAACTCGCACTTGGCCGCTTTTTTACGTTAGGGAGCCCCCCTTATCAAAGCTATATAATAATATACGCCCGTGCTTGCGTGCACAGATTTGGTGAACACTATGCACGCGCCCTTACACGTTATCTCCGGTCAAACTCATTGTTTATAGCTGCCATATCACCGATAGTGTTATCAGTAAGCTCGCAATTGCTTTACAAGCATCTCGTAAAGATAAACTTGTACGAACTATGTCGTATCGCGGGAAAAACAAAATAAAATATTTTTTAAGAATATAAAAAATATAGTACCTACTTACTACATACTATTCTTAAGGTGACGCTGCGTTAAAGTAAAAAACCGTGTTGGATGTGTTTTAGATTGCTTGTTTTCTATAAGAGGCGGGCCCGGCCTTTCCTAGAAAATAAGCAATGGAACAGCAAAAAATGGAGAGGGCGTAGCGACAAAATGGTTTTTGTCGCGTAATTTAAAAACCATAAATGCATTTCATATTATAAGCTATGGGCAAATTAAAGTGTCTGCTTGAACCAATCTATTAACAAAATCACTCTCCTCTGTTGGCAAAATAGGAATCACTTTTTTTACAGAGGTCTTTTTGAACGATTATTCTGTGTTATATGACGAAAATTTAAGATGAAATTGCATAATGTGGACATGGCTAGTGGGTAATTCAAAGACAATAATATGATGAATAAAATATGATGAATACTGACAATGAACTTTAATTTCTTAGCTTTAATCATTGCTGAGAAATATCAAGGCGTCGTCGGCCTTAATAAGTTGGAATATGAGAGGTGGTCGTAACTCGTACCCAATATTATGACTCCAAGTTCCAACAATGTTTTTCTGACATACGTAATTATCTTAGAATTCTTAGATAGAAGGTCCGATTGCGACTTTTTTAAAAGTATGCCAGGCAAGAAGAGCAGATAGATAAATATAAAAAATTGGCTATGTATATTAACGGGAATGGAGTAATAACGATAAATCCCAATAATAATTACTACGAATGTCTTTTATTACGACATAAGTACCTATTGTGCTGGTATTATTAATCAAAATTCAAAACTATTGAATCTTATCTGTGTGTACACGGACCTAGACTTATTTTAGGTCTAATAATCTAACTGAAGCCCTGGTAACTAATGGAATTGACCTTGTCGCAGTAGGTCAAATTCATAGGGCGTCGCGCGGGCAATTTGATCGAAAAAAATAACCTTTAAAACCACTGGCGGAAAAAGTTACCTTAATATTTGAAGAGTCGGGAGTCCACTGCAATAATGATGATAATGTCCTAAAATGAGTTTCGAGTTTAATTGAGTTTATAAATTTAGAACGGTAGGTATAACGAAACTTGGAATCAACTTGGGATTAAAAATTATTTTGAAGTAAACTCCTGTGACGTTGAGCGGTTTAGCCGTGTAGCCGAAATATAAAAAACATATTTATCACGGAACTACAAGCGATACCTAATTTTGTAATTTATACATTTTTTAACTAGATATTATTTCAAGTTACCGAATGGCATTACTCGTTAAGATTTTAATTTTTTTGGACGTTCATGATTATTGCAGTGGACCCTTCATTTGTTTGTATTTTTCAAGAGCAAAGTTTACTCACTTTCGAAAGACTAGCAACGCTTTTCCTCTTCTCTTCTCTTTCTTTCTCTCTCCTCCACTAATAACCATTTCGACGAGGGTATTTCTATAAGTTTCTGTGATAACAGAATTGTGCTGAGTCCTAAATGCTTAATCTTAGTCCAGGTTGTTGTTACAATTACAAATTACAACTACAGTGTCCTCCTGTTTTTTCCAATGTTTTTTTTTTTGGTTTTTTCCAGTGGTTTTTTCTTCTAAAATCTGTGGTTTTTTCTATGCAAGTGACTAGTGAGATGAGAGTCATTTTTTTACTTCATGTATATGTTTGGCCGTGGTTTGGCCCAAACATCGCTGAACTTTACTAGAAATTAAAACTCGGATATTGACTACTCAAATGGACTCTAGGCAAAGAGGAACAGCCATAGGCACTCCATCACTGACCTCCATTATACAGGAGGTCAGTGCACTCCATTCATAAGCTGAATAATTATTTAAAAATAGGGAGTGCCTCCGCTGCCGGCGCCGGTTGCAGAAATGGCTGCCGGCGCCGGTTGCTGAAATGGCTGCCGGCGCTGTTTTCCGAACTCCGAAGTTTGCCGAAGTCACGCGATGTTTGCCGAATAGGCTGCCGGTGCCTATTCGGCAAACATCGCTAGTCAAATGACAGAATAATGACCAAAAATATCAGTCTTGAGCTAAGGGACTATATATATATAGGACTATATATCTCGGCTGCCGGCAGTATACTTACCGCCGGTTTCCATTACTGATATTTTTGGGAGCCGGCGCCGGCAGCGGAGGCACTCCCTATTGTATTATGCTACTATGCAGATCACATTTATCAGCATCATCATCACCACCATTAACCCATCAAGATTCAAGCCCCATACGAGCACCGGTGATCGCGACAACAATAGAATACAATAGCATTTCCAAGAATCCCCGATCGAAGGATTCAAATATGCATCCTTACAATATGACCTTATTATTTGTACTTTTCATAGTCCTTTAGCTCAAGACTGATGTTTTTGATCATTATTCTGTCATTTGACAAGCGATGTTTGCCGAATAGGCGCCGGCAGCCTATTCGGCAAACATCGCGTGACTTTGGCAAACTTCGGAGTTCGGAAAACGGCGCCGGCAGCCATTTCAGCAACCGGCGCCGGCAGCCATTGCGGCAACCGGCGCCGGCAGCGGAGGCACTCCCTAATACAATATCTTTGCTTCTTTAAACAACGCTGTAACTCTCTAACATATCTAAGGAATCTGAAGTTCTGTTCAGTACCTTCGGAAGTATACCACGGGGTTTATAATTTGGTTTAAAATTTGGTAGCTGAAAAAAGGTAGCTAAGGTAAAGCTAAGCTAAGCAAATGCATCACAAAAAACTAAAGTATCCACAGCCGAACAAATAGGTACCTAACTTTCACCTTTGGAATTCGGTAAAGTCGAATATAATATTTGAGATTATAATTATTTCATTTTAAAATTTGTGTATCGGCACTGGAACCTAGCGCTTTACGCATTATCACCGGCTCCCATTTTGAGTACCAGCGCCGGCAGCCGTTGTTTTATATCACGGCTGCCGGCAGTATACTTACCGCCGGTTCCCGTTACTGATACTTTTGGGAGCCGGCGCCGGCAGCGGAGGCACTCCCTTAAAAATATCAATGTCAGCTGTGAGCTGTCAAGTGTCATGTTTTACAGTGCTGTCAAAAAACGAAGAAGAGGAAGAAGTTAATAATTAATTGCAAAATTATTTTGTTTTACATGGTGGTGTTTAGAGTATTTAACGCATTGAAGGGAGAAACAAATTCTAGAATATTATCAATAAACTTGTATATACGATAAACAAGTGTAAAAATGTCGTTTAAAACTAAAGACGTGGTGCTATCTGAATACCGACCAAAAACTCTTCTGCTACAAAAACACTCTGATTATTTAGCAAGTTACGGACTAAACAAAGACGATTATGAATACTGCATGACGGAATATCTTCGAATGTCTGGAATATACTGGACTCTTACTGCTATGGAACTTATGAACCAATCATCAAGGTACTTTTGTAACTGATATTACTGTGTGTTATTGGTACACAATGAATCTATCTAAATATTTTTCTTGTCTCTTTTCATGCTTTTTATTACAGTATATACTTCTGTATAGCATAATAATAATAATAATATCTATGGACGCTTCACACCACGCCAATCTGGCCCCGTGCTAAGTACCTGAATGGCTTGTGTTACAGGTACCAGACAACGGAAATATATTTAATACTTTTATACTATACATGTATTTAAGATTTTATCATACACATATTTAATACATATCCATGACCCAGGAACATTGAAAAACTTTTTTGTTCCGTCGGCGGGACTCGAACCAGCGACCCCCGGCTTGAGCTGCCACACACTCTACCCATTGAGCCACAGAGGGAATCTGCCCTATAATATTAGGTTTTAGTAACTTTCTAATAATATTTTCAGAATGCCTAAAGAAGACATAATAAACTTCATTACATCATGCCAAGACAGTGAAACGGGAGGAATATCAGCTAGTAATGGCCACGATCCTCACATGCTTTATACTTTAAGTGCAATACAGGTGAAATTTATGTGTAATTTATGAGTTATAAGAACTATAGTTCAGAGTAATGAGTTGTATGTATACTATAATACCTTTCAGTATGTTTACTAAGGTTTTTTTTTTTTATTGCTTGATCTTGCCTCAATCCTAATTCTATGAGCAGATTTGTTGTGTGGCTTATATTTACTAAAGTAAAACTGTTTCTATTTTCAGGTGTTGGCTATGTATGACAGGTTAGATGCTATTGATGTTGAAGGTGTGGTCAGATTTGTGGCGTCCCTGCAACAAGAGGATGGTAGTTTTTATGGTAAGCATAATGAAACCATTTAGCTTTTTTTACAACTGCAATAGTTAAGTTAGGTTCTTTGACATCATTCACAGACAACATCTGCAGACTGCAGTACATGCAAATTGCAAAGGCCTTAATTTTATTAAAGTAGACATTGAAAAATAGGCCAAGCCTTACTCGGAGCGTGCGAAGTGGGTGGAGGGGGTAAAGAAAGCGATTGCCACGCTTGCCGCGGCAAAAATATGCAAAAAAAGAGGCTCAGCTAACAGTCAAACAAACTTGTCAATCTTGTTTCGAAATTTTTAGAAATTGGTCTTAATTGTTTTTGTATTGTAGACTGCAAAAATAATAGCAGAAATAGGTAGTCAGTATACAAATTTAATGTTTTTCCTAAATCCACTAGGAAATTAGATCAGATATAAATGGAAAGCTGCTGTAAAAATGAAAAAGTATGTGATTCGATATAACCTAAAATTGCATTATCAGTCAAGTCAATTTTATTTGAGTTGCATTTTATAAAGATATTAACCCATCAGTCGTGGCAAAACGAGACACAATAGTTTTTTCATTGTTATCGCGGCCGGATGTGGCCGCTTGGGGCTTCATGAATTAATTGAGTACCTAACTATTATTTTAGTGTTGAATGTTGATGAATGATGGATCACCATGGTCTCCAAAACCCGATGACAAAACTTGCAGTGATAGTTTCATAGAATATTTAATTTAAATCCAAAGTATCAGCTGGAAGAAATAGTGACTCACAAAATATGACGATAAACCAGATACTACATACTGGTTTAACTGATCTTTTAGAAGCTGGAGATAGAGTTTTGAATCAAAAAGGTTTTTCAAGTAAGCAAGTTTTAGATGAAAGGGGTAAAAAAGTTAAAATTATTATGCCCCCATTTTGAGCAAAACAAAACGAGTACTCTCAAGAGGAAACCGAAAGGACTTATGATATTGCTCAAGTAAGAATCCATTTTGAAAGCAATGATATTCTATGTTACTATTTTAGGAACTCATTGATTGAAAGTGTATTAATGCAAAGACTCAGAAACATCAAGAATGTTTGCATTGTTTTAGTAAATTTATAGACTCCGATTTTCTTCAAGAGTATTAATGTTATAAAAAATAAATAAAAACAAGATTTTTAAAAACATTACATTTATTTTTTTCAAGTATAAAGTATTGCTCGTATTTTTGTTACTGATTAAAGCAGCAATATGTTTGCACTTGCCGCTCTGGTTATAAACGCAGCTGCATTTTACTCCACCAACAACCCGATCATTATTATCTATCTGTAAAAATGAATAAAAATGTTTAGACTTGCTTTATCCAAATGTTTAGTTACGTTTTTTGGTTGGTTGAGTACTTACGTTTGAACTTGTTTTATAGGGTGCTAAAGTCGATGTTCGGCGAATTATATTGGCTCGTATTAAATAACATTGCCATTAGTTCTTAGCTCTTCTACATCCCTTACATGTCCTGCTAACACCAATTTATTTCCTTTTAGCATAGATTGGGCCTTGAAACTTATTGAGTGTTTTACACTCTCAAAACCAGGTTTTTATGATTATATTCATTTTCCACAAGTAGTTTTTAACTAAATATAACCCAAATACCATTAATTATCCATGTTTCTTACTTTTTAGGTGACAAATGGGGTGAGGTGGACACAAGATTTTCGTTTTGTGCTGTGATGTGTCTGTCGCTGCTCCACCGCATGGACGCCATCAATGTGAACAAAGCTATAGAGTTTGTCCTGAGTTGTATGAACTTTGACGGAGGTTTCGGATCAAAGCCGGGTTCAGAGAGCCATGCAGGTAAATGAAGAGAAATACTAACATTACCAACTGCAAAATCTTTGTGGTGTACTGTAAATCTGCATTTTAAAAAAATGTGTCAAACTATCCAAAGACAAAATAAGTTTTTCAACAATCACTGAAATTATTATCCTAGGTCTCATTTATTGCTGTGTGGGAACATTATCAATATGTAAGAGAATGGATGCATTAAAAGCTGATGAGCTGGCATGGTGGTTATGTGAGCGGCAGCTGCCCAGTGGTGGACTAAATGGCAGACCAGAGAAGCTGCCTGACCTATGTTATTCTTGGTAAGTTATCATTGGTTCGATTTAAGAACTTTTTGTAATTTCTTTTTTTAATTCAAGTTGACTCAGTTCTAGTTAGATTTAGGTTTAATTTTTTTTATTACGCTTGCTATGACTTGTACAAGTCACTTATGGCTGGTTTACACGTATTAAGTAGATAAGTAGTAACTAAATTTTAACTTAATTTGAAGTGCCCGCCCAAAATGTGTCAAGTGACAAGTCCCGCCTGCCAACTTAACAGAAAATAGTCAAAATTCTAATTTCCTTGTTTACATGCAATAAGTAACTTAAAATTAAGTTAAAATTTAGTTAACTACTTCTCTACTTAATACGTGTAAACCAGCCCTTACATGAAGAAAATTACAACAATTTTGTAATATTATTGTGTTTGTTAGTTTGCAAGAATTTTTTTTATTAAGAAATATTTTCGTTTATCTAAGTAGTTGTTTGTACTATTTGGTATTTTAATATGGCACTGATTTAAAAGGGCAGTTGTAAATAGCAGTTTTGGTAAGCTAAAAATTATAAAATGGCACGTTTAATAACTAGTTTAGCAGTTAAAACTAAGCAGTAAAGTAAACAAAAATGAGTAGTAAAAAATAATGAAATGGATCATTGAAAACATTATTGAACAGTAAAATAATTATAGGTCTACCAGAATCTGATGGCAATTTTTGACAGCAAATTTTCAAAAAATATCCTTGATCATTGGATAAATTTTTATATTTGCATGTTTCACGCACAAAATAAGCCGCTAAAGGAATAAAAAAATTAAATTAAGAAATTAAAAAAAACCCCCACCAAAAAACTTTAAAAAGTAATGAAATAATATTTACTGACTTTAAGTTTAAATAATTCCTAAGTATAAAGTGATATTTTAATCCATAATTGTTGTCACGGTGTGTCAGGGGACCGCCAACAGCGACATTTGCATTTTGTATCGCCAATTGACTGATTGTCTCGACTCGGTTCGCTGTAAACTGACCCTTAAACTATAATGCTTTGTGAAATCAAACATCTACATTAGCGGTCCCCCGACACACCTTGACAACAATTATGGATTAAAATATCACTTTACACTTAGGAATTATTTAAACTTAAAGTTAGTAAATATTATTTCATTACTTTTTAAAGTTGTTTGGCGGGGGCTTTTTTAAATTTCTTAATTTAATTTTATTTCATACTTTTTAAACTTGTGTTGGTTATAATAGTGCAGAATAATTCCTATCAATACGATCATATCCCACTGAATACCATCTATGAATGTCTTCTTGGATGAGGCCGTCAATATTAATCCAAACATGAAACCATCACTTTGGGATCATATGGAGCTCGGTTCCAATAGAATCCAGGTGATGCTGCAGCAGAAGCATGCTAAAATTTACTGTTTATCTACGTCTTACTAGGTGTCGCAATTAAAATGAGCCCAAACACGAAACCATTGCTTTAAGTTGGCGAGGAGTTGGATATCCTATTGATTACCAGGTGATGCTGCAACACCAGGTCAACTTTCCATTAATGTGTATATATTCATAAATGTCACGAACTAGAATGCAAAATATAAAGCCTACCAAACGACTGCAAGTCCCTAATCGACCCTTCACGGATCAGATGAACCGTGATATTCCAGCACTGAGCAGGCTGATGATGATGAACTATAGCTATGAACACTTTCGATCATGTCAGCTTTCAAACAAAAAAAACTAGATCAAAAGCGGTCCATCCGTTTGGACGCTACGATGCCACAGACAGACACACAGACAGACAGACACGTCAAACTTATAACACCCCTCTTTTTTGTCGGGGGTTAAAAAGGATGAAAATGTTTTATTCCTATTACCCCGGTATTGCTAGAGTCAATTTATTTTCTCACTTTTTGCCATCAGATTCTGGTACACCTTAGATAAATGAGCGGTAAAAATTAATGAATGAGCGGTTACGTGTGGGCAGTAACAAATCGGAATTTGTCAGTAAGATATCTCATTCTAAGCAGTTCTTTTAATAATGAGGTGGTAAAATAAAATAAAATCGGCCAAGTGCGAGTCGAACTCGCCCATGGAACCCCGTACCGTTATAAACCGAAAGTATGACGGTCGCCGGCTGCTGCCGCAGCACGCTCGCTGCGCTCGCTGGGCTCCCTCTGCGTTGTGGTCTAAGTTCTAACCTAACCTAACCCACATTTGGACTTTCTGTATTGTGTTTATTTTTGTTTTGGCGGGGAGCTGCGCCCCCCCTCCCCCTGCTTCGGTATCCGTGGTTAAGTAGGCTTTTCATTAATAATGAAATGAAATAAAAATGAAATGTACATAGAAATATTTATTTACACTTAATAATTATACAATTCTACTTAAAAAAAACACTCTCCCTTCCACCGCTCGCTATGATCTGCCGTGGATCTGCCGAACTATTTATATCGAACCGCTCATTCCATCATTTTTACCGCTCATTCAGTAATATTGGACTGCTCAATTATTTTTTTATTACTGTCCATGTTTTACTATCGCAATAATTAATCAACTGCCATAAAATTAAATAACTGCTCAATATTTTTTTCAACTGATCATAATAACATCTCAAATGTTTAAATAACTGCTCAAAAAATTAGTTCCCTTTTAATATTAAGTGGCTATAACTGGAGTTTTGATAAAATTAAAATGGTTTTCTTGTTTTCAGGTGGGTTATGTCTTCTCTGTCAATGTTAAACAGAATACACTGGGTTGATAAGAAGAATCTAGAAGAATTTATACTGGCATGTCAAGACTCTGAAACAGGCGGTTTCAGTGATAGACCTGGCGACATAACTGATCCATTCCATACCTTATTCGGATTGGCTGGTCTTTCATTACTTGGTAATCACAGTATTAAAAAAGTTAATCCCACATACTGTATGCCTCAAGATACCATTGACAGACTAAAATTAGATCCACAAATCCTTAATATTTAATTTTAAGGTAAATTATTTAATGAATAATGTATATTTTAATAAAGTTTTATTTAATATATTGCACAAATTGTGTATTTTATTTGTCCCCTTTTGATTGGTTTAAAGCCGTGTTCCACTGAAGCGGAGCGGAGCGGAGAAGAGCTTAGCGGTGCCGAATTGACCAATCGCCATGCTCGGAATTTTCGCTCCGCTTCTTTTTTTATGAAATAAGGGAGCAAACGGGTCACCTGATGGAAAGTAACTTCCGTCGCCCATGGACACCCGCAGCATCAGAAGAGCCGCAGGTGCGTTGCCGGTCTTCGGCTTCGCTGTCATTCCGCTGGAATAGCATGATTTGTCAATTCGGGCACCGCTAAGCTCCTCTCCACCCCGCTCTGCGTCAGTGGAAACGCACCCTTATACTGAGATCTATGAGTGAGCTAAGTTAAGAAATGGTTTTTGTTTCTTATGTCAATGGGTTTGCATTATCTCCTTTTTTAAGTCGGTTACAAATATCCATAATATCATCCATTTGAAAAAAATGTGTCACAATAATATTGTCTATTTTTTTTACATTGCCAGACTGACAGTTGTTTGCCTGTCCCAACCGGGACGAATTAAAAAAAAAAGACTGACAGTTGACAAATGACATTCCCTGAAAGCAAAAATGTAAACATAACCAACAAATTATAAAACAACTAGTAAAAACCTTTTTATTATTATTTCAACGCATTAAAATTGGGAAAACCTCCGACCATGAACAGTACTACGTAGTCTTTAAACTCCTCGACATGTCTCCTGTGCACTGTTTCGAATTTTTGGTCTTCAGTTTTTGCATACAATCATTTTCGATTTTTACTTATTTATACTACTACGCAGACTTTGCAGCGAAGTCACTGACACAGGAACTAGAATATGAATATGATTACATCATTGGTACGTAATTTGTATCGGATATATCATACAGAAATTGACGAAAATAGCCAAAACTTTTTCACTGATTTCGATCATTTACTATATTCTATTCGTTATTTCCAGTTGGATCCGGCACAGCAGGTTCACTAATAGCTCACAGACTTGCCGTAGAAACAAATTACACATTCATTGTACTAGAAGCTGGTGGAGGAAGTCACAACTTTCATGATGTACCAGCTTTTGCGCCACTTCTACATGTATCAGTTTATGATTGGGGATATGAGACTGTCCCCCAGGCGCATGCTTGTCACGCTATGGAAGGAAAGGTAATTTATGTATATTTTTTTTACTTTAGGCCCACCACATATTCCCACCACTGTATCTCCTGTGTCGCCAGGATCGACAGCGGTATCCAACCACGAAAACCCTTTGATATGATCTCAGGGAGCCCGAGGGACATGCTAAAGCTGTCTTGGGACCCGCAACGAATTTAATCAGAAGAAGATAGGAGGAGTAGGAAGTATACAGTTTTTCCCTCCCCATAGAAAGTGGGAGACAGCACAAAGTTGCAATGACCGAAAGTCAAAGAACTAAAGGGGAAAGCACCACGGGAATAGGCCCACCAAACATTCCCACCATTTTTTTTATTTTAGAAAATAGTCAAGTGTATTTGATAGGAGGTGAAATAGTAAAGTTTTAATCCTTTTCTCATTTATAAACAACTATTAACAATTACACCTACACTTTAATCTATTCAATGCTTCATCCCAATTTAAAAAATATATTTTCAGAAGTGTAAACAAACTCAAGGCAAGATATTTGGAGGGTCAGCAAAACTCAATAACATGATTCACGCAAGAGCCAATTTGTCACATTATGTAGACTGGTTTCATGGAAAATATACTATTGAGGACATAGAATACCGCTTTGCACAAACTGAAAAAATGTTCCAATTAAGTGACATCCAACACCAAAGTAAATTTAGTGAATCAGTATTAAAAGCCGCCAAAGAATTAGGATATGATGAAATAAATGACTTTAATAAAGGCTTTATGAGACCTAAGTACACTCAGAAAAGAGGAAAAAGGTGGACACCAGCAGATAAAGTGTCAGCACATCATATTAGAACAAATGTGCTTGTAGAAAAGCTTTTAATAAGGAATAATAAATGCTTTGGTGTTCAAATCAGTGGTAAGAAGGTGTATGCTGCGAAAGGAGTCATAGTGTCTGCAGGGACATTTAATTCTGCCAAAATTCTACAACTGTCTGGAATAGGTCCTGCGGAGTTGTTGAAATCCCTAGGTTTACCTGTGATAATGGATCTTCCGGTTGGCAGAAATCTGCAGGATCATATTGGGACTGGATTAGACCTTATACTGTTTGATACCCAACAGTTAGTTGGGTTGTGGGAAATTATGCATCCTTTGAGTGTCTATAATTACTTTGCCCATGGCAATGGCCCCATGACGACGCCTGGATGTGAACTAATAGGATTTTTATCCACTAAAAATACTTCTACACCTGATATACAATTTATGGTGCTACCTGTCGGCATATCTGCTGATCGGGATAGTCACTTAAGAAAGTCTTTAAGAATAAATGATAGGACATGGCTTAATTACTACAGTAGATTATTCAATAAGTATGCAGCAACAATATTGCCATTACTACTGCATCCGAAAAGCAAAGGTGAAGTGAAAATACAGAGCAAAGATCCAAAAGTACCACCATTGATCGACCCAAACTATTTAGCTGAGGCAGATGATGTTAGAACATTAATAGAAGGATTAAAATTAGTAAAAAAGTTTGTAGAAACTAACTCAATGAAAGATCTAGGTGCCAAACTGAATACTCTACCGTTCCCTGGCTGTGAGCATTACAAATTTTATTCCGATGAGTACTTGGAATGTTACATCCGACATTTGACACTAACTAGCTACCATTCAGTTGGTACATGTGCCATGGGCTCAGATTCTAAACACGCTGTTGTAGATACATCATTTAAAGTGTTTGGTGTTGATAACTTATATGTAGTTGATGCCTCAGTACTGCCAACATTACCGAGCGCCAATATAAATGCTGCTATAGCTTTGATGGCAAACCTATTCCTCGAAGATGCCATAAAAAGGAAGTCTGATGTCTTATATTGTAATGCAAATCCCTTTCCACAAGAAATAGATAAATGTTGGCCATCATGAATTCAAGATGACACTATAATGGTCTTGATATAAACCAATAATATTGTGCCAATCCAATCAATGATAATAAAAAGGAAACTTAATAATAGGTAAGTGTTATTTCTTGCATAAAGCTGTTGCATAATTTGTCAAAGTTCCTATTTAGATTAAGTCTAATGTAAATACAAAGCATGAAACTAAATCTAGTTTCTATTATGTATTTTTAAATAGAGAAGAAATTTCTAAAGCAAGTAGATTATATATATTAAATATATATTATTATTTATATAATTATTTAAGAATAGGTCTGCATAGCAAGTAGACTATGCAGACCTATTCTTAATCTGTGGTAATACCTACTGTTTAATATTGAAATCTACAATAATATAGCTAAAGATACTGGAAATATAAGATTGAATTAAATAAAACACATATTTAAAACTTTATTATTAATTTATTTAAGGTCACTTCTACAAATGTTATGTTCTACATAATTTGAGTCAAGGTTTCTAATCAACCTCCTGAAACACAACACAAAATCTACAACTATGTTTGTATTCATTAACGATAATGTTTTTAAGATAGTATTATAAGATACTAGATGCTAAACATTTAATATAAATTACACTAATTCCAGATGTCACTTGTTATCCTGGCTTTGAAGAAAAATAAAGTGTTTCTTTAAGACCGACTTAAACTCACAAAGAGCAGAGATTATTGAAATATAATTACTGCTTGAAAAACCAATTACTAAATACAGCATTTAAATAATAAAATCAGAGTAATCGTTATGACTTTGGAATAAAGATCCACTCTAGTACCTACTACAATCTAGATAGTAATATGATTGAAATATTTTAAGCGCTTATTCCACTTATCCTAGCTAGGTTCCTAGGTAGGATCCTAGCTAGGAACCTAGCTTTCTAAATGTTATTCCACTTGACTAAATCGGAAACGATTTAGGATCCTAGCTAGGCTAGGAACCTAGCTAGGATAAGTGGAATAAGCGCTTTATAGATATTTTGATAAGTATGTATGTACTTAATTAACTAAAGTGCGACAAGACTTTAGATGAACGTGGGCGGGGGCGCTGCTGGTAAAGGAGAACTATCAAAAAGGTTTTTGTATGATGGCAGCATTAGTTCCCTTTTTCGCCACGTTAATTTAAAGCATTGCCGAGCTCTATACTGATTATTATCAAAATAATACCAAATCCATGCCAGCCGTGAGCCAGAAGCACAATACTTTTAAACTTAATTTCTTATCTTTTCTTTGGTATTGAAATTGCACTCATGCCATGAATTTCGAATGCTTGGGGCTTTTTTGCCAGACGTTTTATTAGAAAGAAAGTCATATGTAGAGATAAACTACGATAACATGGCGCGCCCCTCCAAAATTCAAAACGTTTGAAGTGCGTTGTCAAAACGTTTGAAGTGCGTTGTCTTGCGCGGTCGGCTAGTTATGATTAGTTGACCAACAAATCTTGGTAATAAGTGACATTAAGTGAAATATTACGAGTACTGGTTGATTGGTTGAATACTTACTACATACAAACTCTTTCATAAAGATGTGACTACACACATTGAAACAGTAATTTGGAGGGGCGCGCCATGTTATTGTTGTTTATCTCTAACATGCCTCATTATAACCAAAGAGAATATAATCACTACGTTTTAATTATAACTAGCTTAAGAACTATCATGACTTTCACAATAAATTATTATTTTACAGCGTAGAACTGATAATAATTATGAGAAAAAGTTTTAGATATATGCATGTCAAAAAAGCGACATAGACTGTAAAAAATGCGATGAAACAAGTAATTATAAAAAAATGAAATTTAGCAACAAAATACATGAAAATGCTTAAAACTGTATGTCATGTAATTACACTGATACCTATATTAACTCGGGCTATAAAAACATAATACCTATGTTTAAGCACTATATACTTAATATTAACACTTATATATAATTGAAAAGACAAAGTTTATGACTAGAATTAATAAAATCTACTTACCCACAACTAATAAAGTTTTAATTTAATCGCTTATTACTAAATAAATTATTACTACTTTGGACAGCAATTACATCAAAAGTGCTGCCTCAGCTAGCCATAGGTGAAGTTAAAAAAAAATACAAAATTAATGCCCTAATGTATGATGTAGTTAAAGTGAAATATTAGCTAAGCTGGCTACATGGTAAAATAATACTATAATTTTACACAGTTCATTTTTTTCTTATGAAAAAAATAACAGTTTATCGAAACATAGTCGACAGTATTATAGTTAAGCTGTAACTTACTACATACTGTGCTGGTATTAATTTCATAATTTTCTTCTTAAATGCATGTGCAGATTTACAACAGCGGGGCTAAAATGGTCGCTTTGAAGAATCATGATATGAATCTTAATATGATTCATTTTTCTAAAATCGCAACATGCATCTCTGCTTGCAATTCATTTCTGTATTTTGGTACTGATTTGATGTCAGTTTGACAGTTTTGACAATTCATTTGCGGAATTGATTGAGAGGAATTGCTAAATGTGGCCATTTTAGCCCCGCTGACTCTTACTAAATAATGCAAATAGTTTCCTAATACTTTAATACAAACACGTAAAGCTGAAATTGTGCAAAATCTTCCCTATATAAATTGTAAATATGTAACTTTAAAATTAGTCTGCGATACTTAACATTAAAATGACACCATAGAATTTTTTGTAAAAAATATAACTGCTTCTGAGCAAGTTTACCAAACATTTATAATGTTAAGATTGAGCTATAGACAATAAACAATACTTTTTTGTTTGTGCAAATCTCTGAGCAAACATTATAAATTCACTTTTTAATACTGGACGGACGAACACTTATACAGATAAAGGGGTACGAAGATTTTGGCCGACCTACTGTCCGCCATTGTGTTTTTTCGCGCTCACGAATATTTTTTTCGAAAATGGATAGCTAACATCAATACAAACAAAAAATAATCTTGGACAAAACCACGTAAAGTGTCACATTTCGAAGATATGAGCTGCCAAAGTTTTACCAATTTAAGATATTGCAACTTTGGCAGCTCAAATCTTCGACATGTGACACTTTACGTGGTTTTGTCCAAGATTATTTTTTGTTTGTATTGATGTTAGCTATCCATTTTCAAAAAAAAAATTCGTAAACGCCAAAAAACACAATGGCGGACAGTAGGTCGGCCAGGCTTCATATAAAAATCTTCATACCCCAACGCTACAAATATATATTTGTGTACAAAATACATATAATATTATTCTACGGTGTATAAATATATTTTGTGCTGAGCAAACATTGTCTAGGTTACAGCTAGAACATTTTAGAATACTGGACGGAATACTGATCTAGGCACTATATTAACACTTTAGTAACTACAATAGGCTTATAACATACAAGGCCATATCTAATAGAGCAGTGGTTCCCAACCTGGGGGTAATTACCCCCGCGGGGGTAAAATAGCTATTCTAAAGGGGTAACAGAGGTGGTACCTAAAATAGGTGAATTGGCAGAAAAAAATAATAAACTGTACATTTTGGAGAAAAACAGCTACAGAATAACCTATCATTGCAGACAGAGATCTGAAAATGTTGGTACCGTTAGCTACCACTTGTAAATGCGAGAGCGGCCTCTCAACTCTGGTAACATTTAAAATAAAAAAATCGGCCAAGTACGAGTCGGACTCGCGCACGAAAGGTTCCGTACCGATATAGAGCAAAGATAGACCAAAAATTGTGTTTTTTGTATGGGAGGGGCTCCTTAAATTTTTATTTTATTTAAATATTATTATTAATTATTAAAATACACATATAATTAAGGCCATTGTGAAAATTTCAAGAGCCTACCTGTTGTCATCATTGATACCGAGCAAAAAATGTTTGAAAAATCACGTTTGTTGTATGGGATCCCCCCTTAAATATGTAATTTGTTTGGTTTTTAGTATTTGTTGTTATAGCGGCAACAGAAATACATAATCTGTGAAAATTTCAACTCTCTAGCTATTACCGTTCTTGAGTTACAGCCTGGAGACAGACGGACAGACATCGAAGTCTCAGTAATAGGGTCCCGTTTTTACCCTTTGGGTACGGAACCCTAAAAAGGCAAGAAACCGTCTGAACGTCGAGCATGATATGAGACGCGCGTTAAGTGTAACTGAAGTCTGAACCTAATTATATTAAAAAACTTGCGAATGTACTAATACAAATGTATAGTTGTTTTTAATTTGGGGGGGGGGGGGTATAATCAGTTTCTCCAACAGGCCATAGGGGTAACAACTCTAAAAAGGTTGGGAACCACTGTAATAGAGCGGATGGACTAGGTATATTCGTTTATTTATTTTAGATTTAATATAAAAAAAAACATTGAGAAAAATCCCCAATATGCTTCATTCTCCAAAAAGTCTAACCAAATAATATGCATAGGTACTTATATTATGCATTATGAAGTGAGAAGTTATAAGAAAGAGTTACTTGGTTATTAATTATTATTTAATAATAAAATATTTGGTGTAAAAAAACTGAATTAATAGTTATTTTTCTAGTCAAAATTTCTGGTATGAAAGCAGAATTACAAAATAGTTTGCACTTTGCGCCATCTAGTGACAATTATTTTTTGAAGTTTTACTAGATGGCGCTAGTAATACCATTTTTGGTTGTTTTCTTTCTATTGAGATACAGATTTTAAAAGTCAGGGTAGGCTATATTATGTATATTCGGCAGAAAAACCTTTATACAGTAAAACGTTAGGTCATTTACACCAGCCTCAAATGTCATAACGGCTCCAAAACAACACCAAAATGAGGCCTTCTGATTTTACTTAAACATGCAGTCATGTCTATTATAATATTATAAACTGTGATTATAATTTACCTTTATGCTTAAGACTCCTTTTTACGCCTACTTTATTAATCTAAGACTAGTCTAAGGCATTGTATGCCATTATAACTACACTAAATTGTATATTGCAATCGATTTCTTAGCGAATCACCAAGTCAAAATAAGACGTCGAGCAAATAAGTTTTTTATAACTTTGCTATTAACACGATAATACTGAGCCGGTAAAAAAGTCATTGTTGCAAAAGTTACATCCTATAACTTATCTATATTCTCATATAATATAATATGTTTTAATATATTAAAATACTGCTCAGTTTTTTAGCATATAGACACATAGTTAACATATCTTTCGTTATTCCTTTTTTCATAAAGGTGCTGTTGAAAATACCTAGTAATTATTACAATACGAATAATTATGTATTGTTCCTTAACTGTATCCACGCATAGAATACTTGTCAACGTTAAAATGATAAAGATAATTCTTATACCTCGGTTTCTGAACATTTTAAATCCAAATACCTAAACCAAATTTCACTGAGTCAGAGTCGCAAAATAACCATGTAGTGATCAGTAGACAGTAAACGAGACCTTCCAACATTATTAAGTATTGTAGTTATACAATCCATAACCCGACCTTATTGTTCGTTCAAGATGAACTTCGTTTATGTACTGTCATTTTTAAGTTAGAAACAGATAATTTACTTCAGAAACCGTACATCAATTATTAGTTAACGGCAATTATGTCACCATAAAAAATCGTCTATTTCTTACTTGAAACAAGAGTCCAGATAATTGTCCAAATCGAGCTGCAGGTCGTCCCAATCCGTCGGGTTTAGCAGAAGAGAGGAAAGATCATCTTCTGCGATCAAAGAAGGTGGCGCCACCGGTTCCACTATCACATTCGCTCCAATATTTACCTCCATATCCACATCTGGCAACACTTGGAGGTTATACTCCGGCAAATGTAGAGTTACCGCTTGGCCAATATCGGTTAGAATATCTGAATTTTCTATTTGCGGTATATTGGCTATAGCTATGTTGTCTTCGCTCATTTCAGTGATTTTTGTTTCTTTCTTTTCAACGTTCTTCTTCTTCTTGTGGGGTCGGTTAGAGATCCGTTTTGTGCCCTCCAAATGTGCAAGGTCGAGCTTCCAGAACCCTCCTTTTCCAGGTTCGTGTTTTGATCTTGCCTCTTTAACGAACACTTTGTTCAGTGATAGGTTGTGTCGTATGGAGTTCTGGAATAAATAATAAATAGAAATAATAAAATATCTGCCCACGTACTTGCTTACGCTATAATTAAGTTTGTATTTCTAATGCCAGTGGCGTAACTATAGGGAGGCAGGGCTGGCAAAATGCTACGGGCCCCCGACCCAAAAGGGCCCCGGCCCAAGAGGCTGTGAGGTCAGAAAATTTTCATACAATGTTTTATTATTAACGTGACGATTTTTACTCATAGGGCCCCATCAATTTGCCACGAGCCCCGGATGTTATAGTTACGCCACTGCCTAATGCTATTATGAGTAATAGTTTTCAATATTTATGTAGTATCAAACTATGAGTCATTCCTATGACAAAAAGGTAGAGAAACAATTTTGAGCTCCAATAAAAAAAAATCTATTCGTAAAAATTATAATGGTTTTAGTAAATATTCAGGTTGTTCAATTAACAATACACGTTACATATCAGAAAAACTATTTACCTATCACGAATGGCATCATCATGGTCCTTCGAGCCGGATAAGTGTTATTTGCAATTACTCAAAGCCAGCATTAATATTTTATCTTTTCGGGGAAAAGGGAACCCTAAATGCCCCATTACATATTAGTACACTCGTGTACCGGTGTTTTGGCACGTGCACCCGGCAAACAACTCCCCCTGCACTCAACACGCCAACCTATCAAGCATTAACATATCAACATTGTCTATACTAGCCCTTATGTAATGATTCTACGAACGTTGAGAACTGGATAAATTATCTAAATTTTAGCGTACGCTTAAAAAGTCTAGGACTGCTCTTAGTTTGCAAATAAAGTCTTTGAATCTTTGCTTGAAAAAGGTTTCAATTTTCAACTTTAAATCAATTTGTTGTTCTTTTTATGTTTTTGCTATAATTTCAATTACTACTGTAATTAGATACAACAATACAATTTGAGAACGTATATAATAGTACCAATAATTATTATAATACTTAGATTTTTTTATCAAATCATAACTTCTATATTCCGCGACAAATATGCGCACATGTGCTTTGAAATCAATACTTATTGTATATCTGTGTTTCTTTGTTGTTTTTGTTTATTCGACAAGGTTATTTATAAGTTAAGTAACCACCAGAAAATATTAAAAGTGAGTACAATTTTAACCTTTGTCTACTATATGTAGATATTAGAAAATTAACAGTCCCACTAGAAAACCACTGAAAATGATTCGAAGAAATCGAAGATAAAGAGTCTTGCTATGACTCACTTAGGTACCATACCTACTAAGTACTACGTCATCTAATAAGTCAAATTTGGATATTGAAAGATTTAGGTCGTTTTGTTTCAATATTAAATATTATAGGGACATTATAATCAACAGTGAAAAATAACAGCTAAACATTCCCAAAATGACGCACTGGATTCGAACCTAAATATTCAAAATCCAATTTCAAACGGATAACAGTTTTCAGCGTCGCTTATTAATCGATAACGCGTCGTTTAATCCGTGCCTAATCCCAGAAAATTCAATAAGGGCTTATCTAAACGCAGATTTAACGAGCACAGATAACCAACCTGCCAGGTGGGGTCCGCGTTCCGGTAGTACTTGAAGTTGTCGCGAATCCACGAGTAGATGGCCGATAGCGTCATCTTGTCGTTGTTGTACCTCATGGCCATGCAGATCAGTGTGCTATACGAGTACGGTGGCTTCCTCTCGCTGTTCCTCTGGTACTCCGCCTTATTCTCCGTAAAATCCGCCTGGCACCTCGCTATAGTCTGGTTGAACTTCTGCAGCCTCGTGTTCTGTGGGGTCTTCTCCGGATTGGGCGACATGGGCGGCAGAAAGTCCGGCACGGCCATGATATTGGTGATGTTCTGCAGCCATGTCAGATTCGTGAGGTCCGGCTCGTCGTCGACCTTCGGTTTCTCGGGGGTCTCTCGGTATGGGATTTCCACGGTGTGGGAGGACTCCGGGACGTCGTCGCACGGTCCGGCCATTTCGCCAGAGGCGGGGGACAGGCCCGCCGTGATGTGCATGGTCTACACTCTCCACCGTCTACATAACAATCGATACTGACGTCACGGCGGTCAGCGTGCGTGCGGCGCGGCGCCCCGGCGGCTAGTGTCAGGTGCGCGGGCCCACAGGTGGCGGTCGATAGTTTTCCAGCCCGCATAACACCGTCACACACCGTCGCCTGCCGCCTGCGAGTGCTTCCTCGTTATTGAACTTAACTAATTGATTTTTGAATATCGACCTCCGAATGTTGCGCAATTGGTAGGAGTCATACATGCTTCTGATACCTATACCCACATTGTCTGATGACCTTGAAATTCGTATTTAAAATATATTTTTATTTCGTTGAAAGCAACTAAAAGCTGAGAGTGGAGTCATACGTGCTTCTGATACTTATACCCACATTGTCTGATGACCTTGAAATTCATATTTAAAATATATTTTTATTTCGTTGAAAGCAACTAAAAGCTAGACGCCAATGGAGCTTGACCTCGGTGGACGCTGAAAGATATATCGGCTCCTTGAAATGTTGTACCCAAGGCCTCTAGTTCTACTTCGAATGTAGAGTTCTTCCCATTTAGAATGAGAGATAGAGGCTATGGCTTATGGCTCGAATTGACATGCTATAAGTCAATTGAGGAAATACTCTACCCGATGAGAAAGTTAGGAGTTTTAGTGGGACATCCCTCAACTCAAATCCTCAGATGTTACAGATACGTTATACATCTATCGCTCTGTAGCTTATTGTAAGTTTCAGGACTCAGGACCCTGGACTACAAGGAATATCAGGAAGTTGGCATAGGTACCTACTTCTTCCTAACTCATTTCTGAATATCATATACTCGATAGTTTCTGAGGAATCTAACATTATGTAACCAATAGGACGGTGGCAGTTAGTTCTTACAACGCTGTCCGCTGTCCGAACCGATCGATATATTTGCTCAGAACAAACATCTTCACCCCTTGAGGATGAGTCAACGAACCACCAATTATGCCGAGTGCTATGTTATTTGCTACAAGTGTTTAGTAATTCCAATGGAACTATTAATATGAATGTGCGTAGGTTGAAGCAGTTTTAAGATCTTGGATTTTGTTGGAAATTGGGATACGGAATATTTTTTTCTTTGCAATTAGTTGACATTTATGCTATGAACTATGCTTGCAATATTAACTTTCTTTAATACCACTAGCAGACCTGGATTTATAAATTGACCTACGAGAAGGAGTTCTGGCCAATTGGAGTCGTCTAGTAGTCGTCGTCCGTGTCCCGTATGTCTTCATGGTTGAGTGGCTAAATTGCCTTATCCTCATGAAACATCTGCAATGTCTAATAGCTTAAATATTTAAGTTGTGTTTAATTTGCGCTTGTCCAAATTAAAGTTGACCGTGTGTTAAAAAATAATAAAATAGCATGCCCTTTCTTTCTATATAGAGATAACTCTAACATTATTTAATATTTAACCCAGACTTAGCTTTAGTATTTACTGGCGTAAGTCAGGTAAGTGGACTAACAGATTCTTATCAGTGCTAACATACTAGATTTGTTATATGTATACCGTGATTCACCAACCCAAGAGGGGGTTTTTGAAGCAATGCCAGGGTAAAAACGGGACCCTATTACTAAGACTTCGATGTCTGTCCGTCTGTCTGTCTGTCTGTCTGTCTGTCTCTATAGGCTGTATCTCAAGACAAATATAGCTAGACTTCTGAAATTTTCACAGAATGTGTATAGCAACAAATACTAAAAACAAAATAAAATAAATATTTAAAGGGGGACACCCATACAACAAATGTGTTTTTATTATTTTTTTTGTTATTTTTTGCTCGATATCAAAAATGGCTAAGTATAGCTAGGCACTTGAAATTTTTACAAAATCCTTAACTAAATAAATATTTAAGAGGGGCTCCCATACAAAAATCACTTTTTTTGGGCTATTTTTGCTCTATAACGGTACGGAACCCTTCGTGCGCGAGTCTGACTCGCACTTGGCCGATTTTTATTCATTAATTACTGGCGTAAGTGGACCTTAGATCTTATCAGTGCTAACATACTAGATTTGATAAATATACCGTGATTCACCAACCCAAGGGGTCTAGTGGGTCCTTCCCGTTTCATACCACATATTTTTCATACCGCGGTATGAAACAGCGAAGTAGTTTCATACCGGCGTCCGAAACAGCGAAGTCCTTTCTTGAATTAGTCGATTCGTACCGCAGCGCAGATTTAAGTAGAGTGAAGCTCAAAATATCTATACAATATCTATACATATAAAACAAAGTCGCTTTTTTCCCTCATGTCCCTTTGTTCCCTTTAATCTTTAAAACTACGCAACGGATTTTGATGATTCTTTCAGTGTTAGATAGCCCATTTATCGAGGAAGGCTATAGGCTATATTTTATCACGCTAAGACTAATAGGAGCGAAGAAATAGAGGAAAATGTGGAAAAAACGGGGAAAATTATTTAAAAGGGCTGACTTGAACGCGCTAATCTCATGAACTACTGGTCCGATTTGAAAAATTATTTCAGTGTTAGATATCCCATTTATTGAAAAATGCTATATGCTATATTTTATCACACTAAGACTAATGGGAGACTGTGGAAAAAACGGGGGAAATTATTTGAAAGGGCTTATCTCGCGAACTACTGGAGCAATTTTTATGTTATTTGGCACAGATAAGAAGTAGACCACGTGAAGGATCATAGGCTATCGATTTTAATAATTTTTTCAGTGACTATATATTTTATACCCGTGCGAAGCCGGGGCAGGTCGCTAGTAATACTATATAATTATAAATTATTTTATTTTATTATTATTATTTTATCATGTTATTTTATTTGATTATTTAAATTATATCCATAATACTAATATTATAAATGTGAAAGTGTGTCTGTCTGTCTGTTACCTCTTCACGCCTAAACGGCTGAACCGATTGGGCTGAAATTTGGTACAGAGGTACTTTGAGTCCCGGGAAAGGACATAGGATACTTTTTATCCTGAAAAAATGTACGGTTCCCACGCGATAAACTAATTTTGGCGCAACGGGGTTGCGGGCGTCCGAGAAACCAAATATTGGGCAATTTATTGATGGTATACGAAAAGACTCTAATTATTATTGTGCTTTATTAAAAAAAACCTGGTGATGTAAAAATTACAAAAAGATCAAAACAATCAATAATTGAAATAAATCAAAGAAATAACCTGCATAGGCCATTGCTTAGAAAAATTGAGGATTTTAATAGTAATAGTAATGATTATTAATAATTCTACTTTTTTTGTTCCTGTTGATTTTAATTAATTATATTATTAGGTAATTACGATTTTCAACTATTATGAAGTTTAAATAATTTTTTATTTACACTATTATTCTTGTTGATTTGTTTTAATTCTTCGACAGTGATTTTGTATAATTATGTAGTTTAAAGTATTTTTAAACTACGTACATTTTTATTCTTTTGATAATTTAAAATTTTACGACTGTGATTTTATACAATTATTATATTATAGTGTTAGGTTAATTTTAAAGTTGTGTAATTTTAATCAAGCTGTGTTTCTATTGTTAGAAATCTTATAATATATACCGTGTGTAACAAAACTAATTGATAATACTTTAGGGTGTGTACGTGTTCCTCGTAGAGTTCACTGTGAAACTAGCAGCGCTAAAAGACATTTTTTTTTTCACTTTTGTATGGGGAAACTCGTGACGCTGGGGCGCTTGCCCATACAAATTGCCCTTATATATTTGATTTTGAAATAAATGTAATTTCTTTATACTTACAAAATATTTTTATATTTCTTCTTGTTACCACTTTTCTATACGCCAGTATAAATAAGTGATTAGGCTAAAAATATTTAATAAAATTCGTGGTACGAATCCACGCATACCAAAAAAGAATTCGTCGTTTCATACCACACCAAGCACCGCGGTATGAAACAGGCAATTCAAAAACAGTACTTCGCTGTTTCATACCGCGGTATGAAAAATATGTGGTATGAAACGGGAAGGACCCGTTTGTTCCACACAAATGCCGTAGCATTTCCCGCGCTCTAGTCAGCCATGTTGAATGTTGATTGCCGTGTGCACCAGCGCGGAACGTCACGCTCGTACCAGACACTAAACAACCCCTAATATTCATTGAAGGGGTGCATAACGCACTTGCGAGCGCTCTGTGATGCAGGTGATTCTGGGAGGTGCATAACGATATATCTTGTCGATTTTGAATCAGTTAAGTAATAATATTTTTTTATACACCTACCATCTAGCCACAGAGGTCGTCAAATATAATTAAGCATATTTGACGACCTCTGTGGCTCAGTGGGGTGCGCGTTGGTAGCTCAAGCCGGGGGTTGCGGGTTCGAATCCCGCCGACGGAACAAAAAGTTTTCGAAGTTCCTGGGTTATAGATGTGTATTAAATATGTGTATCATAATTCATAATATAATAAAACTCTTAAATATATGTATAGTATAAAAGTATTAAATATATTTCCGTTGTCTGGTACCTGTAACACAAGTCCTTTAGGTACTTAGCACGGGGCCAGACTGACGTGGTGTGAAGCGTCCATAGATATAAAAAACATATATGCTAGTCCCTACTAGCTTACTAACATTATAAATGCGTGTCTGTCAGTCTGTTTGTTAGCTCTTCACGCTTAAACGACTGAACCGATTTATATGAAAATTGGTATTGAGATACTTTGAGAGATGGAAAAGGACATGATATAGTTTTTGTTACAGAAAAATGTACGGTTCCTGCATGATAAATGAATTTCGGCGAAACGGAGTTGCGGGCGACATCTATTAACAGGCCGTGGATTTTGCCACTTTTTTTAAAAGAAAAGTGTCTCATATGTTCATCATAAAATAAAACAGAAAATACCAGTTAAACTGTAACACTGATCTCTTATATGTATAACTTCTTTCAGTTATATTTTATCTCTTTTAGGATAGTTTTAAGCGGATTTTGGTAAATTATCATGTTAAAACGCCAATCTGAATATTTCAGAGCCCTAATTTTAGATAAAAAAGCGATGTCTTTGATGGTAGGTTACTTACTTGTCGCTATTTAACTTTTTTATTTTATGAGTCTACTGAGCAAATTTAATTGAATCTAATTGTCTGATAGTTGAGACACAATAAAGTGGTTTTGAACTATTGAAAACATGCATTAATCAGTGATTTATAAACATTTAAATATTTGTCTCATTTTTTTCACTTCTACGTTACTGTTTTCTTCGTTACCAGTATTTCGAGACACAAGCATATAAATGTAATTTTAAGTAGAAATTCGGAATTATTATGAAAACACCGAGTTATTGGGCCAAGAAAGAAAGTGAAAAGTCACCATCTTGTTTGTTAAAATTTGTGACAAGCTTATGACGCGTGTTTCGTCAGCGAAAATCAAAAGACTTTTTTGGTGAAATAAAAGGTAAATATCGACTTTTTAACTATTGTTTACGTAAAACTATGTGTCGAAATGGATAATGTAGATGATAGTTTATAGATTTATTCCAAATTTGGCTTCATTTAGAAATTATAACCTGCAATAGCCTTGAAAATCGAGCTTCTACGTTACTTAAGTGCCCCGCAAACGATCAAACATCAAATACGTCAAACACGTCAAACACCATATAAACTGCGTGTTTGACGTGTTTGACGTATTTGAAGAAAATTTGGATTTACTACGTGTTTTGACGTGTTTGACGGTTTGATGTTTGATCGTTTGCGGGAGACTTTAAGCGTTACTTCTATGTTAGGTACTGGTAACAAATATTCTATGTTACGTAACGTAGAAGCATTGTAAAGACTAATGCATATTGTCAATTTCGCTGTTTACTATACACAGAGTATTTTTTATCCAAAAAATTGGCCATGCCTTTTTTTGGAAATCTCATAAAGAAATGTTCTGTAAATAATTGATTAGTATTTACATGCGTTAATTTCTTAATATGAACAATAAAAAACACTTCTTATTTCAATAAAATTAAAAATTTCCATAACTTTTAAATATTTACTTAATTGTCTCCTTGATTATACTATACTGATCGACAATAATCAAAAAACACACAATTTGTTACAATTTAAAAAATATATTTTTTTTTATCACCGTACCCACTAGTTTTTTTTATCGCGTCAGTATGCTTAACAAAGCTTAACAAAGCAACACCGTTACTTTCGCGTTACATTAGTGTTACTGTAACGTAGAATATTCTGCGTTACTATACGTTACAAAGTGGCAAAATCCACGGCCTCACCCAACTATAAAATAAGTTCCAATTTCACTAATGCCCGTTAAAGATAATCCTTGATTAAATATCATGTCATCTCTCTCGTTTTTCGTATTAACGAAAGAGATGGCTATTTTGCTATAAGACACTAGTAACTAGCAGTTGCCGGTATTGTCACTAAATCAAAATTAATGTAGGATTTCACTTCTACGCTTAGTTAAAACACTTTGTCAAGTGTCTTAAAAGAATTTCAGCGACAACTTTACTTACTTTATACTTACCTGGCTATATGTCGAATATACCTAATGGTTATTCATTGGATATTTAGGGTCGTGGGGCAGTGGCCTTTGAGTTCATGACCCTAGGGTCAACATTCGATGTCTAAGTAATTACAATGTATGCATTCCGTACTAAGTATTTGGGACTATATAGTGTGTTCGCGTTAAGAACACAATGAAAATAGCGTACATTGCATACGAAACTTTAGTGATACTAAGCATAGTTCAATTTCCCTTAACTGTAATGTTTCTGAATATCCAACTACTGTAGGTACTTACGTTGAAAAATGTTTTGCATACGATACGATATCTAATGTCGGAAATATTATGTCGATATGTCGGATATCTGATTACGATAACAGAAAAAGACAATTTTATTCTATTTCTCGGAAGAAGGTACAACCACTATTTGTCGAGACAATTTGCTGCCTTTATCCGGTGTATGTTTATATTTCTCTGTGCTGCCTTTTGTACTATCAGGGAAGTTGTTTCCTAGGCAGATGGGGGACCAGTAATTTGGTCGCGTTAAGTCAAACCCATCCGACAGATCATAGCTAACATTGAATTATTGGCACAAACCGACCACATGACGTAGGTCCGTCAACTGCTTAGGAATCAATTTTCTCGATGGTACATGAACATATAGATGTTTCTTTAACTTTAGACAGCTTTTGTAGTTATAGGTAGATAGAAAATTATTTATTTGTACAAAAAACTACAATATGTATAAAGAAAAACAAAAGAATCCGTACAAACAGGCGGTCTTACCGCTAAAAGCTTGAGAAAATCGTGCGGTTGTGAAATCATCTTTAGTTTTAAAATAATCGTGTCCTTGTTTAAATCGTATCAATATATCGGATATCGTATCGTACACTGTGAGAGCGCCCCGGGGGTAACAAAACGCGGAACAGATGACGCAGCACCTGCTGTCATTATTCTATCGTGTAATTTATATTCGCCCTGTCAGCTGTTCAACTTTCATAGAATTTATTTTTAACGAGCTTTTTCCCGCGGCTTCGCTCGCGTTAAGAAGTATTATTATATAAAAACTTTCATCCCCTATTTTAACCCCTTGGGGTTGGAATTTATCAAAATCCTTTCTTAGCGGATGCCAACGTCATAACATCTACCTGCATGCCAAATTTAAGCCCGATCCGTCCAGTGGTTTGGGCTGTGCGTTGATAGATCAACATGTCAGTCAGTCACCTTTGAGTTTTATATATATATATAGATTCCGGTAAAGTACCATTCAACCGACTTCCAAAAAGGTGGAGGTGTTGGATGTTCGGCTGTGGATATTTTTTTGAATGTATATTTCAAAAAGCTTAAGGGCCGCGCTACACCGGAATGGCAGCGGCGCGCACAGTGGTCCGAAATCGCTAAATAGTGGACATTCGCAAAAAAGTTCGATTTTGGTGTGGAAAAAAATACCATCCGATAGATTTTAAGAGGAGTAACAATAAATCCTTTTAAAGTTTTTTATAAAAATGTATATTTAAGGTGAAAAAAAATAATTACGAAAATATTGTATGGGAAAGAATCTATAAATAGATTTTTTGCAAAAACTACTAAGTCATTCTGGTTCATCTTTGAAACAAGTAAAGTTCTAGGGGTATTTAAGGTTTAGAAAAAAAAATACGAAAATTTACGTGCAGCCTTTTGCAGTAGAGGGGTTCAAAATTTTAAAATAATTTTACTAACTTTTTAGGTTAGGAAAAAATACTATTCCAAAGATTTCCTAAAGAGTAACAATAAATCCCTACTAAGTTTTTTATAAAAATGTATTTTTTTAGGTGAAAAAAAAATAATTACTAAAATGTTGTATGGGAAAGAATATATAAATAGATTTTTTGCAAAAACTACTAAGTCATTCTGGTTCATCTTTGAAACAAGTAAAGTTCTAGGGGTATTTAAGGCTTAGAAAAAAAATTACGAAAATTTACGTGCAGCCTTTTGCAGTAGAGGGGTTCAAAATTTTTAAATAATTTTACTAACTTTTTAGGTGTGGAAAAAAATACTATTCGAAAGATTTCCTAAAGAGTAACAATAAATCCTTGCTAAGTTTTTTATAAAAATTTATTTTTTAGGTGAAAAAAAAAATTACTAAAATGTTGCATGGGAAAGAATCTAAATAAATAGATTTTTTGCAAAAACTACTAAGTCATTCTGGTTCATTTTTGAAACAAGTAAAGTTCTAGTAGTATATAAGGTTCAGAAGAAAAAATACGAAAATTTACGTGCAGCCTTTTGCAGTCGAGGGGTTCAAAATTTTGAAATAATTTTACTAACTTTTTAGGTGTGGAAAAAAAATACTATTCGATTTCTAAATTCTTTATTCCTTGCCTCTGAAGCTTCTTTACTCAAATAGCCAATTGGAATAAAGCCAAATTGCTTACAAATATCAGCACCATGTATAAGGAGTTTGTGAACACTTGCAGGCATGTAGTACCACGGATAAAGCTTTACATACAGCTCTGCTATTTCCCTAGAATAATTTCGAAAGTGATCTATATTGATAAGCTTCCCAGAAGAAACTGTCTGCAATACAACGTATAATCCCCTTTATTAATTCTAAATCTATTTTCGTTATTTCAGATGTTGTCCTAAAGTCCTGAAAAGAGAGAGATTTAGAATTAATAAAGAGATTATACGCTGTATTGCAGACAGTTTCTTCTGGGAAGCTTATCAATATAGATCACTTTCGAAATTATTCTAGGGAAATAGCAGAGCTGTATGTAAAGCTTTATCCGTGGTACTACATGCCTGCAAGTGTTCACAAACTCCTTATACATGGTGCTGATATTTGTAAGCATTTTGGCTTTATTCCTTATACATGAAGCTGATATTTGTAAGCATTTTGGCTTTATTCCAATTGGCTATTTGAGTGAAGAAGCTTCAGAGGCAAGGAATAAAGAATTTAGAAATACTAGAGAGATGCATACTAGAAAGACGAGTCGAGCAGAAACTAATGAAGATTTGTTGCACAACTTCTTAATAACCTCTGATCCATATGTGTCTCACATTCGTCCAAAGTTGTCGAAAAATAAACATCAAGATTTCATCCAGACACAGTCGACCTGTTGCTTGAAAGACCTCTTTTATCAAAAGATTACGAAGAAAGTGAAGTTGTGTCATCACAAGGCGATGATAGCATTGGATATCCACTATGTTTGTAAAGCGCGTTGGTTTAATTGATTATTATTTATTATTGTTTATTTATAAGTTTCATTTGAAATTGTTTGAGTTATTAGTGTGTGTAACAATTTTTATTTTATTATAATTACAATAGTTTAGTCAGTACGTTGTTAATTTTAGTTACATTTTGTTTTTGCTATTCATGTTTGTAAATATAAGGTATTGTTGCTTTTTAAGGACTCGCTTTATATAATATATTATACCCATACAATTTTCATAATTATTTTTTTTTCACCTTAAAAATTAATTTTTGTACAAAACTTATTAAGGATTTATTGTTACTCTTTAGGAAATCTATCGAATAGTATTTTTTTTCACACCTAAAAAGTTATTAAAATTATTTAAAAATTTTGAACCCCTCTACTGCAAAAGGCTACACGTAAATTTTCGTATTTTTTCTTCTGAACCTTATATACTACTAGAACTTTACTTGTTTCAAAAATAAACCAGAATGACTTAGTAGTTTTTGCAAAAAATCTATTTATAGGTTCCTTCCCATACAAAATTTTAGTAATTATTTTTTTTCACTTAAAAAAATACATTTTTATAAAAAACTTATTAAGGATTTATTGTTAATCTTTAGGAAATCTTTCGAATAATATTTTTTCCACACATAAAAAGTTAGTAAAATTATTTCAAAATTTTGAACCCCTCTACTGCAAAAGGCTGCACGTAAATTTTCGTAATTTTTTTTCTAAACCTTAAATACCTCTAGAACTTTACTTGTTTCAAAGATGAACCAGAATGACTTATTAGTTTTTGCAAAAAAACTATTTATAGATTCTTTCCCATACAACATTTTCGTAATTTTTTTTTTTTTTCACCTTAAATATACATTTTTACAAAAAACTTAATAAGGATTTATTGTTACTCCTATTAAAATCTATCGGATGGTATTTTTTTCCACACCAAAATCGAACTTTTTGGCGATTGTCCACTATTTAGCGATTTCGGACCACTGTGCGACGAGGCGAGCACTTTGAGTGTCATAGGATTTTAAACTTTATCTTCATTATTGTAATACATAGTTTCGCTTGAGAAGTCTACGGCCGCCCGTGGACGCTCGTGGCCGCTCGTGGCCGCTGGCGGCCGCCGGCGGCGGCGATTTCTCAAGCGAAACTATGTATTACAATAATGAAGATAAGGTTTAAAATCATATGACACTGAAAGTGCTCGCCTCGCCGCTGCCATTCCTGTGTGTCGCGACCCTAAGAAATATACAACTGGATTTAATCCATACTAATATTATTATAAATACGAACTTTCTGTTACCTCTTCACGCCCAAACCGCAGAACCGATTTTGCTGGGTATGGAGATACTTTGATTCCCAGGAAAGGACATAGGATACTTTTTATCCCGGAAAATTCCCGCGCAAAAATTTTGGCACAACGGAGTTGCGTGCGTCATCTATTTTATAAAAAAAACACAAAAGTAGTATAAATGCAATTTTATTTAAAACATAATATGAAATATTTATATGTTTACAAGTTACAACAATATAATTATTATTGATAGTAATACAATTATTTTCTTTATAATATACTCTAGTTTCCCAGTACAAACAAAATAGTATAAAATATGGCAGTCTCATTTTAATTTTGGCAGTCTAATAATGTTACGAAATTCCGATGACTTTTCCTTAATTCACATTTTCAATTCAGTTACATTTTGTACTTCTTAATTGCTAAAGTTATTTCTCTCCTTTTTAAAGTTATTTCTCTCTCTTTTAAAGTTATTTCTCTCTTTTTAAATTATTCCGGTTTGATAGCTGTGATGAGCCAGTCAGCCGCGTTGATGAGGGAGTCCATCTCGACCGGCAGACTGCCCAGGGTATGGTTGTCCTCGTACATGTGAATCCTGAAAAAATAAGTTTAATTTTTTTCTACTTATTTCAAACAATATTCAGAATCTACGTGTAGCAGAAGCTAGAATACTTACAGCGCGTCCCCATAAAACACGGCGCGGCGTCGTAACCGTGCCGCGAATGGTGCACCGCGCGCCCCTATTCTGGGTAAAACTTCGGAACAAAAATTGTGTCAAAATCAAAATACCTATAATGTCGCGTAGTACAAATATTGTTAGATTTCAATCAAACTTAATAGGAGCACGGGGCGGTGCCGTGTCGTGGCACGGTGACGACGCCGCGCCGTTTTTAATGGGGACGTACATTCATACATACAAGCTTCGACAGCATTTTTATAAGTAGAAAAATGCATAGACCGGGCAGAAACTATTTTATATTATAGGTGCATGCCCGATCAATCAAATCACGTCGCCAGAGGCAGCACTTTCTTTGTATAAGATATTGTGAAGGGGACTTTGGCAAGACATCAGGGAAATTGATAATTGATTTATAGACAAACTAGATGAAAACCCGACTTCGCTCGGGTAAACTTGTAACTCAATACACATCTATGTACAAAATGTAGGTAAATATTTGTGTACCCCTTGAGACGGCCGAGGAGAAGACGCGCACCACGGAGTGGCCGCAGCACCTTGCCTTAGCCAGGATACTCGGGGTGGCAGTGTGAGGACACCGCCGCCCATTGCACCGAGTTCCAGAGAGAGCCGTGATGCGCATGGTGCTCCTGCACATCGCGGCCCCCGTGTGGGCTTTTCTAGGCCACCTCGCGAGGCGACCTAGAAAAGCCTGCATGTTTTGATGAGTCTGGCACAGACAACCGTTGGTAAAGTTGCGGTGGGTTGATCGTGCCCGTAACTTTGCCTAAGCGGTGAGTGGAGCACCATGGGGTTTTAGTGGGTAGTTCCCCGGAGAGTCCCACATACCCCGGCCGATGTCCCCAACCCGCCGGGGATGCGTAATGCATTTCCCCATGTAAAAAAAAAAGGTAAATATTTGTGAAGTCTTCTTTTCTCAAGAAATATTAAAGGAAAGCAAGACTCGTAAAGATTCGTATAGCTTAGTTCATTATATTATTTAAAAATAGTAAATTAAACGGCAAAAGTTTTACATACTTAAACATTTTTATTTCAAATCAACATTATCTAAGGTTAATAATTTCTCTTGCATTCAGTCTTTTTCTCTACATTGGCAGGTAGGTAAGTACCTACTTACTAATTTATAAAAACAATAATATGTAGGTATAGTATTTTTAACCGACTTAAAAAAAGGGTTATCAATTCGAATTTCGAACCGTATGTATGTAAAATTTCCAGAATTGCCTCGTTTTCGTATATAATATCAGCGTCTGAATTTTGAAACCGGTTTTATCTTTGAAATAAAAAAAACTTGAGAGGTACCAAGGGACACCCGAATGGAACGAAGTTAAGTATTTCTTATGTTCAAAAAACCTGTTTACATATTATACACTCAAAAATATTATTAAAAAACGCCATCTATTGACGCCCAGGAACAACGCGTCGCTGTTTATTCTCAAAAAACGCCATCTAGTTGACGCACAGGAATACTATCAACGCCCTCTGCCCCTACCATGCAGGTACTAATAAAAAAGTCGAGGTCAAATATCAAATATCGTTCTGTCTAGCCCTCTTTACGCCGAACGCGCCATAAGGAACTTCGTTCCAATACTATTATAAAAAGATAAAACTAACTTCGAAATTGTATGTAAGTATATTGTATGTATTAAGAATTAAAATTCCCTAGATATCAAAAACACATTAATTGCTAATTGTTGAGACGCTGATAACTGATAAGTGATAACAAACAAAAGCTACAAAAAAAGGGTGCGCTGTGGTGCGCCATGACTGCTAGCAGGTAGAAAATGTGCAATGGCATGTGTCAGTTTACAGCAAGATGGCGCGTGAAGTTTGTTTGTCAGTGCCTACGTCAGTACCATTAGAATTTAACGAAATACTCCAAAATCCGAATTTTGCGGATATAAGTTGTCGACTCGAAATCAATATTTTTTTATTTTCTATTATTCACATAAGGTTTCGATCGAGTCTACCGTACCCCTGCACGAAATTATTAATATAGATAGCGGACTTTCGTAATTTGGTGATCTTATGTCAAATCCAGCCGACAGATAACGACCATCATTGAATTGACATAACCTGACCGAATAACGTAGCTCCGCCGTGTGCCTATAAATTAATTTCTTTGACACTATCGATATTGAACGGGTGCATCAAACACCTTCAAAAGAACAACTCACCTGGTCTTAACGCCATTCGCCTTCAGCCGTTTCCCGTACTTCAGCCCCTGGTATGCCCGCACTCTCTTGTCGTTGGACCCCAGCAGCAGACACGTGGGCGCCTTCATATTATGGACAAGAGGCCATCAGCTACAACTCACCTGGTCTTAACGCCATTCGCCTTCAATCTCTTCCCGTACTCCAGCGCCTGGTATGCCGGCACCCTCTTGTCGTTGGACCCCAGCAGCAGACATGTTGGTACCTTCATATTATGGACAAGAGGCCATCAGCTATAACTCACCTGGTCTTCATCCCATTCGCTTTCTTTTTTTCGTTTTGTAAGTGCGTCGGTATATTATACGACAACTGAAATCAATCATGTGGGCTTCGGCCTGACCGAGCATACCACTTCGTTCGGTCGGAAGATCTTCCTTTGTGGCCACCACGCATATCCCCACAACTCTTACCGTAGTACTAAAGAACATCCTACCTGGTCTTAACGCCATTCGCCTTCAATCTCTTGCCGTACTCCAGCCCCTGGTAAGCCGGCACTCTCTTGTCGTTGGACCCCAGCAGCAGACACGTGGGCGCCTTCACTCTATGCACGTGGACGAGGGGCGAGCATCGCCGTAAGGCCAATAGCTGGTCTTCCGTGACAGTCCCGTCCTCGCGGTACGTGAAGCCGGCTTCTACTGCACACCTGGATTGTAAGGTAAGAGGTCTCGATTCATTAACTAAAAAAAATAAAAAATTGTACATTAAATCGAAAAATTGCATGAAGATTGAGTTTAATTAAACATGAATTTACACCAAGAGTACAATTTTTCTACATTACAATAACACAATTTTTTATAAATTAAAATCTACTAAAAGGGTCGAAGTTATAGTTTCCTGATTCTATTATTTTCGGTTACGATTGGGTTATAGTTGGAAGAGTACTTATAAAAGGGATTTTTTAAAAAGAAAAAGGTTTTCAAGATAATTAGAAAATTATGTTCATTGCGTATTATATTAAAACCCGAAAAACATATTATTCTTTTTAATACAAAAATGTGGGTAGACCAAAAATTTCAAAAACGCCATCTGTTAGCCAAACCAAACACCAAACTCACCCGTCGGGGTTATCCCCGTAATTCTTCTTAGACACCATATCGATTACAGGATTTCTCATCACCATAGCTTTAAACATGTCCGGGTATTGTCCGGCCAAATGAGCCGTAGTGAAACCGCCAAAACTTCCGCCATAGAGGACTACTTTCTCGGTATATCCGACTCTTTCCCTCACATCGTTTAGAGCGAGAAGGCAGTCTGAGACGTCATATTGTCCGGCGTTGCCCATTATGCATCTCACGTTGGCGTCCCCCGCGCCAGTCGAGCCTCTATAGTTTATGCGTAGTAACGCAAAGCCTAGAGAACATTTGAGAATTTTAATAGCTTTAAAGTCAGCTATATAGACGCTGTTGTTTTGGAGTAAAAAACGCGGGAACTGTACATTTAGCTGAGTTTAAGACTATTGTATTATTAATATTTACAAAAATACATTTATAAATAACCGCGTTTTATAATTAGTGAGAATATAAAGTGTTCATAATTTGTACTAACAGATGGCGCTTTTGAATAGTGACATTTGTATTGAATTTCGACTACATTCCAGATATCCAGATCGCTTATAAGGTTATACAAAACAAAGTAACTACGTTATTTGATCGGGTTATCTTAAATCAATGTTAGTCGTGACTCGTGATCTGCTGCCCTCCTGACAGAATCAGAATCAAATCGAGAATCGAATTAGCTCGATCTCAAAGCTTTTGCTACTTCCGACGACACGTATTATATACTAGCGCAAAATCATGCTGCGGCTCAATTTGGAATTAATTTGATCTCTACGGCTTTTCCCACTCCTGACAGCTATACTAGCGCACGATCGTGCTGCGGCTCAATTTGAAACTAATCAGGGCTTGTACCATGAAACTGTTTTGAGACTCAAATAATCGGACGAGAATGCTGCGTCCTACTCTAACAAACGTGAAATGACGTTGTTAGAGCAGGACGCGGCATTCTCGTCCGATTGTTTGAGTCTCAAAACAGGGGCCGTACCACGAAACTGTTTTGAGACTCAAATAATCGGACGAGAATGCTGCGTCCTACTCAAACAAACGTGAAATGACGTTGTTAGAGCAGGACGCGGCATTCTCGTCCGATTGTTTGAGTCTCAAAACAGGGGCCGTACCACGAAACTGTTTTGAGACTCAAATAATCGGACGAGAATGCTGCGTCCTACTCAAACAAACGTGAAATGACGTTGTTAGAGCAGGACGCGGCATTCTCGTCCGATTGTTTGAGTCTCAAAACAGTTTTGTAGTAAGCCTAACTGACTCGTAAATCAAAATCGTATCAGCTTTGGGGGTAAGACTGGATTCGAAATAACCCGACCAAATTAAACTTAAACCTAAACCGTTTAAATCCCACCAAGAAGACAGCAATGGGGACATAACACGCCACAACATCCACACAACTCACCAATCAGGTATATCGCTGGTATTGATCATGGCCGCGACGTCTATAACCGGGTTGCGCGTCACCACGGCCCTGTACAGGTCGGGGTACTGACCGCTCAGCGACGTCACTAGGAACCCGCCGTGGGACCCGCCGCTCAGTACCAACCTTGGTATTGAAAAAAGATGTAACTACACCCCATCTAATATATATAAATCTCCTGTCACGGTGTTTGTCCGCGATGGATTCCTAAACTACTTAACCGATTTTAATGTTTTTTTTTTTAATGTGTGCTTTTTTCCAACTTGAGAGATAGGATAGCTTAGATCTTTAATCATACTCGTAGTCGCAATTTTATTTTATTGCAAATTATTTGTCTATAGCTGTCCCGGCAAACGTTGTTTTGCCATTTAAAGTATTTCTACTTCATCAGTTGATACAAAATCTGACCCCCTCTTTGGTCCCCTTAGAGGGGTGGGGGAATTTTTTTATACACCAGTTGTTAAGTTGGAAGAAGACTAATATATCTGCGAAAACCGCATTCAAATCGGATCAGTAGTTTTCGTGTGATAGTGGAACAAACATACAGACAGACAGACAGACAGACAGACAGACAAAAAAACTGACCACATTTTTGGCTTCTATAGCGATGTAGTGACACCCTCCACTTATTATTTTTTGAATATCTTTAATGTACAGAATCTTTATTTCTACAGTTTTATTATATGTATAGATTTTATTATATGTATAGATAAAGAGCGACCATTGTTTATGCGACGCGGGTCACGGGATAGCGATGGACGTTGCCATGGTGACATACTTATTTAGTCACTAAGTCAATAAAATAATACGGGCGATATACTTTATATAATATGGCAAAGAAACGTTTGCCGGGACAGCTAGTACTTATATAAATATTTACAAAATAATAGGAAATATGCATAGAAAACAAAATTTTCTAGAATTAAAAGAATAACGAAATTATCTCTGATTTCTGTTGAAAAACAAGTAGTATATTTGCGAATATATTTATTTTTCTCATTCTCGCAAAACGAAATTTTGTACGGACTTTGTATGCAGCGCCTGTGATATGACGTCACGGTTTCACATCGGATCTCTCATGGCGCAATTTCACTGGAGATTTCTGAAACGCATGCCACGATAAATGAAAATGCGCCATTAGTTGTTATATCGGCTGCAGGGACTCCCCGTATGCGGTATACCGTACGAGTTAACGACTAACGAAAATGCGCCATCAAAGTAGTCAGAAACTACTTTTAAGACTTATTGAACTAAGATTTTTTGACCGAAAAAATTTAAACGAAAAGAAGGCCGCCCAAGACGAATCTCTCGATTTACCTGAGGGGTTAGTGCGAGTTTTATTCGATCATAAGCATCGAGCACGTAAACGCGAATATATGGAATCAAAGCAGCGCCATCTACTGGCTAACGTGGATATACTGCTTTGATCCCATATAAATTCGTGTTTACGCGCTCGATGCGTATGATTCTCTACCACGTCTTCTACCACGTCCAGGGTGGCTCTCTCGCAGTCTTTGACGTCAGCGTCTCATCTCCATCAGCATAATCGGACCCGCGGCTTAGGTGTTAAGAGATGACAGATCACAGAAAGACAGTCACACTTTCGCATATATAATATTAGTATGGTTTACGAACCTCTCCCGATCTACCGGGAACTGTTCTACCACATCCAGGGTAGCTCTCTCGCAGTCTTTGACGTCGGCCTCCCCTATTCTACTCGGCAGGTAGTTGACCGACCTCTCGCCCGCGCCGACCGAGCCGCGGTAGTTTATTAGTACGGACGCGAAACCTATGGAAAGTTTACCATAGATAAGGCCGTGAGATGAACTATAGTCTGTCAAGAAAGTGAAGAATATTAAAAAGTGGCAACATCGTAGTGTCATCCCTTTCAAATCAATCTAAAAAAAGGGATGACACTACGATGTTGCCACTTTTTAATTTTTACATACAAAGTTCCATGCTACGTTTCATGTTTTTGACTTCTATGCTTAGGATTTTGGGCATACTTTATTACACAACTTCAATCAATACTCAAGTACTTAACAATAAATATTATGAAAGATAAGGTTCGAAAAAAAACAATATAAATAACGAGTCCTTAAGTTATATACAAAATTATGAACACTTTATAAAATCCTAAACTAAATAAAATTAAGATTTCATTAAATTCACAAAACAAAAAATATACCACCAAACAAATTAAATATTAGTTAATTGGTTTTGACAATGTGTGTTTTACAAATCATGTGGCATATTTCAAAACAGTTCAGCCCCCTTAGACAAGTGGCAAAACGCTAACGCTAACGCTTCAAAATGTATGCGATTTGACATAAGTCATCGCTTCGCTAGCGTATACTAATGTCAAATTCATACATTTTGTAGCAATAGCGTTAGCGTTAGCGTTGCCAGTTGTCTAAGGGGGCTGATACACATAAACTGATAGACAATAGCTATGTCCACACTATGCGCTTTCGTCTTCACTTTTCGTTATATTCTTTCATTCAACTTTCGTTTTGGCGCATTCAATAATTGAATGCCTCAACGAACGCAACGCCAACATTGTCATTTTTGTTTTTTGGATACGGTCAGAGGGCATGCGTCGCGGGCATGCCTCACGTTCGCTGTTGACTGCGCTATAACGCATGCCCTTGACGAACAGAAAAAGGCACAATGTGGACAAAGCTAATCAGACACACTTTTATCAGTATGTAATATGTATTAGTAAAAGAGTATAAAATAGCTCACCCAGCATATTATAGAAGGCGGCCTCCAAGAAATATGTATTGGAGAAGGCGGAGTGCGGCCCGCCGTGCGGCCACACTATGAGCGGGTAGTTGGTACCGGAACTGGGACCCATGTATATCGATGTGAATGATTCTGAAAATTATATGAGTTTTACTTGTGATAAAACTATATACTAAAATAATATGCTGTGGCGGTACCCACAATTCGCCTAATAATCCTGCATCGCGCTATCGAAGTTTCGGAAAACGGCAAGAGATACAACGTCTGATATGACGGCTTCGGCCTGACCGAGCATGCTATCTCGCTCGGTCGGAAGATCTTCCTTTTCGGCCGCCACTAACACCGTTAAAATGCCAAAACAAAATCGCCTTTTGTTTGTCACTAAGTTTGCTTTGATCTTTAAAACTACAAAACGATTTTCTATGTCGTTTTCTTGAATAAATACCTAGAGCGATTGAACCGAAAAGACATGAATTTAATAAGAATTAAGCCAAGTTCACACGGGTGAAACCGTGTCAGCTAGTCGAAACAAAGTGTAGTTCATAATTACTATTATATATACTTAGCTCTAATAATAATATATATAGGTATATAATAATATATAGAGGTATATAATAATTTATTATGAACTATTACTAACATTAGTATGTAAGATATTTATGCCATAAGTATGCCATATTTATGGAATATGAGCCAAGATGCCTCAAATAAAAACAAATAAATAAATAATGTCACAATACTCACTGATATCATCACTCGAGTCCTTATGCTCGTGGTCCAAATACTTGACAGTAGCTGACTTGATGACCTCCGCTACTTTAGCGGGTAACGTTGGTCCCCACACGTACGACCACTGGATTGATTGTTCTGAGCCGATAGGAGGAAGTTTTGACACGAACAACTGGGGATAAATAGAAATGATGTCTTAGTAAAGTTTTGGGGGTAACAGGCAATGAAAAATTAATTAAAAAATGTTAAAATTTCACTATCACTAAAATCGGACAAGCAGTTTACGCTTCTATTGAACGTAACTAAAGCTACGGTTGTACGGAGCATACTAAGGCTGCGTTGCACCAGAGGCGTGGTTAAAGTTAAAGTTATGGTTAAAGTTAAATATGGCGTCCTTCAGCTTTAACTTTAACCTTAACTTTAACCGGAAAAATTTACAGATGTCGTATGAGCATATGGGGTGTTTGGACGCCATATTTAACTTTAACTAGAGATTGAAAAAAAAACAGAGATTTGACATTTTGCACTGTACAGTCAAAGTTAAAGTTAGTTGGTGCAACCCAGTCTAAGGGTGGTTAAAGTTAAAGTTATGGTTAAAGCTACAGTTATAGTTAAAGTAGGTGCAACCCACCCTAATGCTAAGTACTGACATACGGTTTTGCTCGATAGTTTTACTCCAAATCTGTTTCCTTATTCATTGCTCCAAATCGAGCAATAACCACCGTGTGGACCGCCAAAACTGACAGCTCGAAGGATCGCTTCGAGCCGGCTCGATGGAATTAAATATGTCAAATATGTCATTTCCTTCGATTTGGAGTAAAACTATCGCGCAAAACCGTATGTGAGTACTTAGCATTAGAGTGAGTTGCACCAACTTACTATATCGATAGCAAAAAGTCAAACCAACAGCCAAATCTCTGGTTTGGTAAATAATGGACTGCACCATTTTAACAATGCTTAGGCCGTGTTCAGACCAAACTGACTATACGCCGCTGAATGTGAGCAGGATCACTGTCAGCCCCAGTGTGAACGTGAAAATATACGGTATCGAATGTCCACGCCTACGCCTAGCGTAATGGCGTGTTGTCGGTTAGGTGTGAACGAAAAAGTGAATATGTGAAAGTCCATACGGAAATACAATAAAACGCTCGCTCACATTCAGCGGCGTATAGTCAGTTTGGTGTGAACACGGCCTTAAAATGACGCCATATTTAACGATAACGTAACCAGTTAATAATTACGACAGATTATCCTTAAAAATACACTGCCAGTGCCAAACTGGCAGTCGGGTACAGAGTTACTACACTTATTTTGAGTGGCATAGATTTTTAACTCCCACGGACTCCATTTGGACTTCAACGATCAGGACAATTTTATACGAAGACTAAAATCCAGTTGGCCTTTTCCTTTGCTTTTATGCATTTTTGTAAAACAAATGTCAAATAGCATTCACTTTTGGAACTCCCTTTTGTGAATGCTCCACCGTTTATTTATGCATATTATGTATTGTCTACATTCCTAAGAACAGTGAAATAACGCGTCCAACCGCCGCCACCAACCAACCGCCGCCAACCGCAAATTGCAGTTTAAGTGCAGTTTAAATGCAGTTGACACGACTGCAATAGAACTGCAAACCAAACGCGCAGTCAGATTGCAGTTCAGTTGTAGTTGGCGTGCAGTCGTGTGAACTGTTTAGTTTGCAGTTCTATTGCAGTCGTGTCAACTGCATTCAAACTGCACTTGAACTGCAATTTGCGGTTGGATTGCAGTTGAAATGCGGTCCGTCTGTACAGACCCTCACATCTGAGAATTTGAAATACTTACGCGCGCGTTCCGCAACGGAAATTACGCCGCGAAATTTCGGCTCTTCGCGTAATTTATAGTGTGTCGCATCAGACGTAAGCGGCTGAACGTAATTTCGGCCACGTGAATTACGCCGGCGTAATTCAGCCTAGTGTGTTTAGACCCTTACATACACTTTTGAAATTTGGCACATTTGCTCAGATGCCTGACTGATGATAGACCAACATATACGAAAACTGGGCAGTTCTGGGAATATTACATACCATACGCGTCGAATAGATAACCTCCTTTTTTTGAAGTCGGTTAAAAAGACTCTTTGCATGTTTATAATAATTATTATTACTTAATTAAATATGGGAATAAAAATAACGATCACCAAAAATACTTTGATACCCAATAGTTTGCCAAAAAGAAATACTTGACACCAATATTTAAGATATACTATACAAGGTGTAAAAAAACTAAGTGATAATCCTTTAGGATGTGTACGTGTTCCTTATAGTGAGTTCATTGTGAAAGTAGCAGCGCTGAATGGGCAAAAATTTTTTCACTTGTATGGGCAAGCGCTCCAGTGTAACGAGTTTCTCCATACAAAAGTGGAAAAAAAATGGTCTTTCAGCGCTGCTACTTTCACAGTGAACTCTATGAAAGGAACACATACACACCCTACAGTGTTATCACTTAAATTTATGTTTATTATTCATATATAAATTATAATAATAATAGTCTTTAATTACAATTAATTTCTAAAAAAAATTCGTAAGGTCCGCCACCTTAGTAATTTGGTCGCGTTTAAAGCTATTGGTTTTAAGTTAAACCCAACCGACAGATCACAATTAACATTGAATTAACATGATCCGACTACATGGCGTTGGTCTGTCAACTACCTAGGAATCAATTTCCTCGATGGTACATACTAGCTAATTTATTCACGACTGTAGTTTAAATTGTAATCGTCATCGAACACCAAAATACGTAGTAAATGATCACCAAGCTTGACAGCTACTTACACCAAACTTCAAAATGCCTGACAAGTGACAACAGTGCCTGTTTTTTTAATGGCTGTTGTATATAAATATAAAATAACCATAATAAATGCCCGTGTCAAGTATTAAATGGCGAGAAAAAAAATTCGTATGACGTTTCTCTCAGCGAAATTGACTATACGTGACAAAACTATAGACCCCCTCACCCCCTTTTGTGACCGAGCGTAGTATTTTGAAGACCCCCCTCCCCCCTTAAATGGGTCACGTAGTATGGGTATGTTCCCTTACAAGGCGACAACGTGTGCGGTATGAGATAGGGGGCGGCGCGGCGGGGTAATGCATCCACAAATCCCGCGCCTCAAATGCGTAATGCATCCACATTTTTAGTAGTTTAGCGGATAAGTCCGGGGCTTGATATTTTTGTTTTTTTGTTTCAAAGGGGTAGTAACAAAATTCGCTTGTATTTTTTATTTTTGACAACAAAGTATTACGTATGTTGATTTATTGTACTGGCGAAAAAATAATCCTGTAAGTATATACATGGTGTAACAAAAGTAAATGATAATACTTTAGGGTGTGTCCCTACTCCTAAAAAATTGGGTGTTATTTTTTATGACAAAGGTAATAAATAAAATTTATCCCATTTAAAATTTTTGTGCAGAACGGTCACTCGCGGCGGTGGGTATGAAAAATTGTGTTTTATTAATTATTACTGTTCAACATAAATTTCCACCAAGAACCGACAATACAATCAATTACATAGTATTCACTTATTCATCACTTATTTTTGTTATATAGTATATTTGAAAAATTCTTATCAAGTATATAATAACATTCAATAGGAACGGATGAAAGTAAGTAAATAAAAAAGTGTTTTACCAGGTATAGCATATTATAATTATTGTGGAAAATAAGGATTTAATGTTTTATTAAAATCACAATAATATTGCAAAAATGAATATACATTATACATACGTATGTTTCTAATACATAGAAACAGATTTTACAAAACTCTACCTGAGTATCCTAAAATCTTAGTGGATGTGATGCGCCTATAAAAAACCTGACTATCAAAGAGAGATTTTTTAGTTACAGTTTGTGATATTTTGTAATTTATCAGTGGGTGTATTAACCCATCAGTCGTGGCAAAACGAGACACAATAGCTTTTTCATTGTTATCGCGGCCGGATGTGGCCGCTTGGGGCTTCATGAATTAATAAAATTTAATTTTAATCTAAGTGCGATACTCACTTCAATGGACGCCTATTTTCTTTATTTTTATTATTCCCTCGTTTCTTTCTGGGAACTGACAGCCACAAACGACGTTTGATTGATCGCCGTGGTTCTATAAATACAAAAAATGGTAATTTTGTAATAAAAGTCAACACAAAGAAGTTAGATAAAGAAAATGTTTTAAGATTGTTTGAATAATTTTTCCCTCATTACTAACTATGTTACATATTAAATAATAGCAGTTTTTTTCAACATATGTGTCGCGAAACTTTACGGGGTCGCGACTCGCGAAGCTTCTGTCGCCAGCTGAGGTCGAGAGAACTGACCTCAAAATTGTATGTAATCGAGAATTATTGCCTTATCTCAAAAACTACTGCGCCGATTTTGATGAAACTTGCAGCATTCCCTAAGTTGAACAATACCTAGTACTTACAACATAAAATAATAATTACTAAAATTAGACATATTGTAGTTCCAGAGATATGCGAACACAAACATGAAATCATACTGTATACATACATACATACATACATATAGACACTTTTGAGGCACATTTGTTCAGACACTGAAATAGAGTAACATAATACAGAAACTTGACAGTTCTGGAAATATTACATACACGCGCGTTGAATTGATAACCTCTTTTTTTGAAGTCGGTAAAAAATCCAACTGACTTCAAAATTTCATTAACTTACCTATAAACCTTTACCTTTTTGACCGACTTCCAAAAAGGAGGAGGTAATGCGTTCGGCTGTATGTATGTCTATTTTTATTTTTATTTAAACTACAGAACCGATTTTGATGAAACTTGCAGTACCTAAGTTGAACAATGCCTAGTACAATAAAAAAGAATATTACTTATATAGTACATGCATTTGACAAAAATACACGTGTAGTCCCTCAGTACTAAAATGTTGAGAAATAGCTTCCAAAGGTTTTCCTAAAAAACACCACAATTATGGACACGCGATGTGCGAGACTGCATGGGACTGGCCGGCGCGTCGCGGCGCGCCGGCACGTGCCTCCTGAGCCTGCCTCGCGACTCTCGCGAGCCGCGACCTTTACTCCTCTCGTAAAATTATCCGTAGTAACACAAGTCCTTTGGGCACTTAGCACGGGGCCAGACTGACGTGGTGTAAAGCGTCCATAGATATTTTAAATAGACTCTCCTAAATCCTAATGATACCTAAGCCCTAAAAAATTTTGCCGGTGGCTGTGCCGGTGCCCGACGGGTTTATTGCACCCTGTATATTATATCTCCTTTTTTAAGTTGGTTAGTAATTAGATAAAATTAATAATATCGGGGCGAGACGTATTTTTCATACAAGTTTTACGACCGAATACGTGATAGGTAAATAAAACTTGTACGAGAAATGCAGCCCGACCCGATGCATTCCGTCACAATGTGCGCGAATTTTCTGCTATATTTTATGGAATAATCGTTGTCCCAAATTTATGCTATATATCGCTATATAAAAAAACATCTTCAGTGTTATTAGTATTTTACTTTACTTATTTCAAGACAAAAATTAGCAAGTCTGTTTAGGAGTTCTCGAGTTTTAGCGAGAGTATCTTAGTACCAAATTTCATTTCAAACGATTCAGCCATTCTAGCGTGAAAAGATAACAGACATACAAACTTCCGCATTGTAATATTAGTACATCTTATTATATACTTATAAAATTTTCATGTCACACTCACAAATCACAATGTTAGTTACCGTACTCCTCCGAAACCGCTTTACTGATTTTTACCAAATCTTATATGCACATTCAGTAGGTCTGAGAATCGGCTACTGGGTGCTTTATATATTGATTAGTGCATTTGTTGAATAAATAATAGTTTATTACAACTCGAGACTGGCGGCGACCATTCTTTGTGCGACGAGATAGCGATGAACGTTGCCATGGTAACATAGGTACTTATATATTTAGTCACTTCAATAAAATAATATGGGCGAAATACTTTATAATATGGCAAAGCAACGTTTTCCGGGACAGCTAGTATTACATAGTACCTATTTATGTATTAGTAAACATTTTACACATTAAAAAAATACTTACCGTATACTTAGGAAGTTAGGATTTAGGAAAAGTCTCTATATTATGTCGACCTTCTAAATAGTAGAAAAATACCCCTATCGCTATTCCTCATCGTTATTTACAAAAAAAAACTAAGTATAAGAAAATAATAATAGGTATGATATAGGTAATATACTTACTGTGTGATACATCCCATCTTTCGGTATCCATTATTAATATAAGTTCAAGCACCACAGTCCACAAATCACAATAATTATATTTTTTTCAAGCAATTTTCTTCAAACTTGTCACATAAAACTATCAAAACAACAATCTCTCGATCGCGGATTCTTGGAAATCTACTGTAATCGCGCGCGCGGTCGCATGCGACCGCTTGGTGCTTGAGGGAATATTGTACTATTGTCACGTGTAGTGTGTCATGTGTGTGTGTACCGGTTACCCCGCTCCGCCGCCCGCGCCTCCCGCCGCCGCGCTCTGTCGTGCGAGCGGATCGGCATGATACCAGGTTGGAAAATATAGAGAAATTGCGCCGCGTTCACGAATACCAAAGATGATGAATGAAAATTTATTATATTGCCATTCTTTTGAAGACATTCTGTAACTACACAATATAATCTGAGTTCCCAGGAAAAATTCGTAACGATTCGATGAGTTTTTAATATAAAACAAATGTGCGGAAAGTATGTCGTTAATGGCGTAAAAATTTATGAAATGTAATCGTTTATATTTTTTAGTGTGTAATTATTTTGTACTAAATTTTTGTGCAGGAACCTAGGTAATTACTATTTTAAACTGAAAAATAACTCAAACACGTTAAATATTTTCGTATGAGAAAATGGTTTTGGTATTACGTTTGTATGAGAATTTCGATGGTGCCCGGCCCCTTAACGCATTTCAGTGGACACTTTTTACATACAGAGATATTCCTCCTTTCATATACCCACCATAATTTAGAGTGTTATCGCATTATACTGTCTGATATCCTGTGTCTATACTCTCTGCTCTTTTGTTTATGATCTTACTTTGCCGGGCGTGGTGAGGTTGGAGCAAACAGCCAGCATGACGTCGGAACGAACACTGGTGACAGACGTAGAACCCTGCTCGGTCTTGTTGTTAGATATATCCACGATGGTGTTATTATCTGAAACATAAAACGCAAGGTTTTCATTTAATTCAACTTCCAGTTTAATAAATAGCGAAATAATAATCGTGGTCTATAGATTTTCACACATAATATTATACACCTGTGATTGTGTAGATGTATGTTCAACAGAACCCGTTCAAATAATCGCATAAGGTAACGTTGACGATTAAATAATGATTAAATTTTTGTTTACGTTGAGTTAAAAATGAAATAAAATAACGTAAAAAATAATCTAGCTAATTGTCAAAAAATTGACACTCAACAAAAGTGATGCATCATGCATCAAGGTGTTTCACAATAATTATTGCACCAGAAGGAATCCAATTATAAAGAATAGAATGTATCTACCTAACCGGCCGCCTCCACGAGCAATTTTTTTGTCAATATCACGTATTGCGTAATATTATTGACCATTTAGGGTTTATATTGAATGCGCTCGCCTTTCAATCTTTTTGTCAAATAAAATTATTCAATAAAACTGAAGCGTGATATTGCACGATAAAATTGATCGTCTAGGGGCCCGCTAAAACAGCTAGTACAAGTATACATACCTAAATCCACCACATAACTCCTAACTTCGTTCTTCTGTGGTGTGCTGAACACCAGTCTTCTACCGTCCTCACTGAAGCACCTCTTCGGTAGACTCTGACAGTAGATTCCATAGAAAGTATCCCCCGATATCTCCATAGAGGTGTCCACTATGTCTACCACTGTTTGAACTTGTGATGGTATATCCTCCGTTGTGTCTAAGTTGTTGATCTGCGTACAAATTACACATTTTGTTACTCAATCATAATGTTAAATTCCCTTTTTACTTGATCACGAATTTATTGTATGCTACGTCAATTCTAATTTATCTATGGCCAAACACAGATTAATTATGAAAACGTTGGTCTATCTTATCGTAGGTAAAAACAACGCAGTCACCCCTTTTTTGCAGTCAACATTCCTTCTACTTTGTCTACGTCTACGCCCTACCTTGTATACGGCTTACACACGTCTTATTTTACCTATGCCAAAAAACGCTATCAAACGTTTTTACCGCTAACACTTGCTCAACCTAGTCTCTACTATCTCCACTATACCTTGTCTACACTCGGTCTTCCTCGTCTACAATCGTGGCTACACCTCGTCTACAATCTCCGCTACATCTCGCCTACAATCACCGCTACATCTCGTCTACAATCTCCTCTACACCTCGTCTTCAATCTGCGATACACCTTGTCTACAATCTCCTCTACACCTCGTCTACAATCTGCTCTACACCTCGTCTACAATCACCGTTACATCTCGTCTACAGTCTCCGCTACACCTCATCTACAATCTCCTCTACACCTCGTCTACAATTTCCGCTACACCTCCTCTACAATCTCCGCTACACCTCACCTACAATCACCGCTACATCTCGTCTACAATCTCCTCTACACCTCGTCTTCAATCTGCGATACACCTCGTCTACAATCTCCTCTACACCTCGTCTACAATCACCGTTACATCTCGTCTGTCAGTCTCCACTACACCTCGTTTACACTAAATCTCATCTACTTGCTACCTGATACTCAACTACCTGCTACCTGGTACTCAACTACTCACCACGCTAGCGGGCAGGCGCAGCAGGCGGTGTGCGGCGTGGTGGGGGCCGGCAGCGGCGCGCTGCAGCCACACCAACTCGCCGGCGGGGCTAAGCCGCGGGGATCGTACTGACATACCATCAGGTGACAACTTCTCTGTAATAGCGTTTACATATAACGCGACACTATTAATGTGAAATTATTTCTAGGACATAAGGAAATGTAAATGTATGAACTTAAATAAAATCTGTGATATCGTCGATTATGCATGCTGTAAACAGTGTGGCGGTACCCACAATTAGCTTCACACTCCTGCATCGCGCTATCGAAGTTTCTGAGAACGGCAAGATATATACAACGTCTGAAATGACGTCGGCTTTGGCCTGACCGAGCATGCTATCTCGCTCGGTTGGAAGATCTTCCTTTTCGGCCGCCACTTACATCGTTGAATTGGTGATCCCGAGGGGTATATGGTAATCCACCATCCTCTTACTATCTATCATTCTGTATTTGTCTATCAAGCGTCATTTTCAATGTTCCAGACAAGGACAAAAGGTTGTATAGCTTATGCATTGTTTAAGGGGCTGTTTTACCACTTCGTGATACTAAGGGTCTGTTTCACCACTTTCTGATAAAGTACCGAATAGGCTAATCACAGCTTTTTTGACAGATTTTTCATACTTCATCTGCCAAGTTAAGTGGTGGATAGCCTATTCGGCACTTATCAGAAAGTGGTGAAACAGGGCCTAAGTGTCGAATAGGCTATCCACCACTTAACTTGACAGATAGTATGGAGAATTTGTCAAATAAGTTGTGGATAGACTATCCGGCACTTTATCAGGAAGTGGTGTAACAGGCCCTAAATATTTAAATTTGCAAGGAGAGTAATCCCAATGAGGAGACTCTTACAGATATTTAATTATTATAGTTGTCAGTACTCGCTTCCCCATACTGTCTGTGATAGCCCCACCATCAATGTATTCAAGAAACACTTAGCAAGAGCATTATTACCTTCAAGAATCTAAATCTATTTAAGTACCTTTATTTAATTTACATATAGTATTTAATATTTATCATATTTATTATTAATTATTTATTTTGGTTAACATAACACATGCATGTTTGGTTTTTCTAGCTTAAATAGATTTAAAGTTTAATTTTGTTACTGTCCACTCCCTATTTGATGTTTTATATCACATCTCTCTCCGTAGGGCTGCTGTAAGAAATTTCTTTAAAAATAAGCAGTTCCTTTGTGTCGTCAATTTTTATGTACCTAAATAGTGTCTTGTGTGCAATAAACGTTAAATAAATAAAAAATATAAAGATACATACTGTAAGCTCCCGTCTTGGTATTCAGACTGAAGATGTAGCTGTGTCGGTTGGTGCAGTAGATCAGCCCCAGTCTATACTTTTCTACGTCCCACGCCACGCCTATCACATGTTCGCCGTCCGGCGCGAAACATACCTGGAATAGTTAAAATAAGTTTGCGTCAGGCTGGCTTTAATAATTTGTCATTTGATATCTCATATTTAGGAGAGGGTTATAAAATCAGAAATTGCTTATCAAAATATTCCATATTTCTAGAAGCAATTTGTTTTTCGTCGCAACTCACAACGTTTTTAAGATTGGTCTATAATTTAATGCCTCTTGCCTTCTTTAGGAGATGAGAAGTAGCGAACCGGCATACAACAGTAAAAAGCTGTTTACTAGGCAAGGAGGGTTGTGTTTTACAAAGTGATATGTGTGTTTTACAAGGCCAAAACGGCTTATAGTATATCAGCTTGACTCTTTAGAGTTTTTATTAATTTGTATTAGTGGTAAGCCTAAAACTAGTCGCATATTGATGTGATTTTTAAGTTATGTACTTAACATAGCTTTTATCGTGGGCTTTGAGAGCGGCGACAATCAAGAAATTCCGTAACAAAAAAACCTAACACCACCCACTCCGCACAACAGTGTAGCGTTACGTAGACGTATACGAATTATAATAATTGTAAACTTTTTTTAAATTATTTATTTACCACGGCAACACCGAGTGCTACGCGTATTTTTTTTTAATAGATTGACTATCGTCACACCTGTCCCGGACACCAGGTCTCGGGCAGACCCTGGACTACGGTGAACTTCTCAGCTTCGATTTCGCACAGTACTACCACCGTTTGTATCTTCCCAATCAGTTGCTCGCCCCAATCCTTCTTGTATAAATGCTCTTCGCCCTGTAACGTTAGATATTATTCTATACTAGAGTCTAAAGTCTAGACCCACACGATTGACAATCGCGTCTGTCCATAGTGTTATGGACAGACGCGATTGTAACTTTATCTCTTATTTACTTTTTTGTTTGTTTGCATGGCAGAAACTAAAAGACAGATTTTAACGAAACTTGGCACAAATAGAGAGGGTATATTATTCCTAAATAACAGTACTTACTCCTACTTAAATTTTTGGATAATGTACAGGCTCATTTTTGGATGCAACAGCTGCCATCCATTTTTAAGAAGAAATGTGTTTACATTTACATCAGAATGCATTTAAACAGAGTATACTTACTGGCACAATTTTCTTATCTAAATCATCTACGTCTTCCTTCTCATCCTTAGAAGGTTTCCTTTTAATGAAGGGTTCAGATTTCTTTGGTTTCTTCTCTGCTACATAAACTAAAAATTTCTCATCTGGCGACCAATCCACGCATCCAAATTCAGCTGAAATAGTTTTTTTAATTGGTTGTATTATTAGGGGGCGGTGTGGCCGACCGCCCACGGCCTCGCGGTCCTAGGGGCCTCGCGCCCCTTAAACTGCGCGGTTTTTTTAGGATATACGAATATCAAAAAAATCTTTCAACAGAATCCGTCTTCTTGTATCATCCATCAGGGGACCTCACAAAATATATTTTGCCCACATAAAATTTAGGTCTTACGCCGCCACTGTTCACGCGTACAAGCAGTTTGGCCTAGCACTGGAAAGCAACCGCCATAAGTGTTTGGCAGTGAGAGATGCGATTCCTACAGTTACCCCAAAGAAAATAAGATAAAAATATGAGCTTATACTCTTTATCAAAGGTCTGGTTACTGGTAGATCTTTAGAACTAAACACCTCCTTAAGTAACCGTGACTGAAACTCCATAGTTGCTGGTCATACTAAGCTATATGAGTCATAAACAGGTAAACTTTCAGCTTATTATAAAATGACGAAAATCTGGCTGTCGCTGGCGCCTCTTAGGCCATAAATTACATGACATTCTTTCTACAGTCATAACTGTTAAGGTGGCTTTTGGATCTTTGCCACGAGCGACCGCGACCAGTAAAAATTAAAATAAAATGCTACTTTATGGCATAGAACATAGGTATCATTTTCTACTGACATTTGCGTGGCGACCCACGCTGCCGCCGGCGGCGGCGTAAGAACAATTGGTAGAGTAAAATAAAACCTGTGGTCTATGTCATAAAGTGGCATTTCATTTGAGTTTTCGTCGGTCGCAGTCGCTCGCGACAAAGAACCGAAAGCCTTTAGATGAGGCACAAAACTTTATATTGATATATCTAATTAGATTAAACTTGTTATTGATTACTTACAATCCCCATAAACATTTCCATGGATGTCCAAAGCCGTGAGGTCTACAGAGTGAGTGAGAGTGTCATTAGACCAGACTTCCAAAAAGGTTTTATTATCTTTGCCAGTCTTATCCTCGTATATGATTGCTTTAAAGTTTTCACTCGGAGAATCGGCCAACAGCAGCCTAGAAATATGTAGGTATAAGCAATAGTTAAATATGATTATATTATTATCTGAATAATGGTTTATTGTTTGCATTGAATACATTTTAAATCTACTATACAAGTTTCATAAACTTTAGTAGGCATTAGATAAACTACAGAGTCTATTAATTTTTAACAAAAATGTTACCAAACATTTTGTTACAATCCTTAGTTCGGGGATTCTCGGAAATGCTATTGTATTCTATTGTTGTCGCGATTCCCGCTGCTCGTATGGGGCTTGATGGGTTAAGTTGCAAATTACTATGCAATATTTTTTGGCACACTAAGTAACAAAAGGGTAAGCTCAACATATTATGAAAAGTATAAATAGAAACTTGGGTTACTTACTTAACATATTACAAATTATTGTTATAATATGAGTCATATACTTCCAATACCCGGCAGCTCCATAATTATAGAAAAAATAAGCTGTCGATGGTTCTATATCTATCTATATCTATACATATTATAAAACAAAGTCCCTTTTTTTTCCCTCATGTCCCTTTGTTCCCTTTAATCTTTAAAACTACGCAACGGATTTTGATGATTCTTTCAGTGTTAGATAGCCCATTTATCGAGGAAGGCTATAGGCTATATTTTGTCCCGCTAAGACTAATAGGAGCGAAGAAATAGAGGAAAATGTGGAAAAACCGGGGAAAATTATTTGAAAGGGCTAACTTGAACGCGCTAATCTCAGGAACTACTGGTCCGATTTGAAAAATTATTTCAGTGTTAGATAGCTCATTTATTGAGGAAGGCTATAGGGTATATTTTATCACGCTAAGACTAATAGTAGAATGTGGGAAAAAACGGGGAAAATTATTTGAAAGGGCTTATCTCGCGAACTACTGGAGCAATTTTTATGTTATTTGGCAATTGGCACAGATAAGAAGTAGACCACGTGAAGGATCATAGGCTATCTTTTTATTAGAGGATTTTAATCATTTTTTCAGTGGCTTTATAATTTATACCCGTGCGACGCCGGGGCGGGTCGCTAGTAGTCTATAAAATTTTCGTTCTTTCATTCAAAGAAGTCTTATACCAAAAGCCGCTAAATCCCCTACAAATTTGACATTAAAATTTTGAATTGCTTCCAAAAACCGCCAGCTCCTGGAACAATTCTTTCCAAACCCCGCCATATCCGTTTTCAACCAATCACGAAGCGTTATTTCGTGGCGTCCATCATGGCGATTCAGTGAAAAAGCCGTGAATGTTGTCCAGTTTATAATTGTGAAAAGCTATTTAAAAAATGGAAGAATTAACTAAAAATGTTGAGAAAGCAGCTCGGAATAAAGGCAGAAAAAGATTATCTCTGCCAGAATTATGGAAGAAGAACAAAATGAAGGAAGAAAAGTATGTTAAAGTTTGTCAGTTATGTTGGGCTTTTCTTAATAACGGCAATCAAGTTCAAAATACTGAAAATGATTATGAGTGCGAAATGGTAGAAGAAAATAGTCAATTTGTTTAAATTTTCTCTTTAATTGATAATAAAAATGTGACAAAAATTTATCACCTTTATTTAACCCATTTACCGCCGCTGTACTCAATTGGGTACACCTACAAAATTAAGGATAGTTCAAAGTTTTGTGGTATCACATCGCAGTTTTTTATTTTATATAAGTATTTAATTAAAGATAAAGCTTTAACTTTTTTTAGCAAATTTATACTGGAAACCAATATTTTAGTCATAAGGTAGGTTTAAAACTAACAGTTTTGCGACCTGCAGGAATAAGCTCATACATTTTCTCTTTATTTTAATCGCATAATATTCAACCACATTATGTGTTTGTTTTCTTATTCAATACATTGTTATCTATATAATAAATAACAAGTTAGTGGTAGATTAGTGAAATAGACGAAAAATTGTGATTCAAACACTACTGTACCTAGTTGAGTACAACGGCCGAATCCACTAGCAAAATTTTCCTTTTTTCAGAATTTTTAAATATTGAGTTTGATTAATTTTAACATCTTATATCGTTATGAATACTAAGGAAAAGCTATTGTGCTCCTTTTGTAAATAAAAATTATCATATACATTCAGAAAACTCATATCATAGTGAAAATGTCCGTTCTCTTATACATTTCTGTGTCCTGAAATTACAGACGTTGTAGACAGAAAAACGCAGGTAAAATAGCAGCTTAAAGATTTGACAGTAGCTAAACCTTGTAAGAGGATTCTATCTTGTCAGTAAAAATGAAGCTAGTATCAACTAGAATAGATATTATAATATCTAGAAAATTGTCATTTGCAAAGTGTTATGGTAACATAAGCTAATATAGACACTCCTTCGTAAGTAAGAAATATGACTCCTGAAATCACCCTGTATACTTTTTACTTCTTATACCTATTAGTGGATATCAAGAACGAAAGTTTACTAGCTTCAGCTACAGATACCACTACTAATTATGAGAAAAGACGGAACGCAAATCACCTCTTTGGGTAAATATGATGATGGATTTTATTTACTTATTTGAATTATGTTTTTTCTTTTGTGATTGGTAATGATTACCGTTTGCATTGACCATTTACGACTCTTGATGATAGCATGGTTTATATTCTCTTTCGACGAAACATCGTAACATTTGACTTGTGTCAGAAAATATAATGAAAAACGAAGTTATCCTCCTCGTCAGTCTCTAGTTTACCTCAAAATAGTATCGATCACTACCCCAAAAATGTTTCTAAATAGTGTCAAAATGTAAAATATCATGCAGGAGTTCGTTGTCAGTGCAAAAAATGTAATAAAAAGTATGTATCAAAAAAGTTAGTTCTAAACCTTATCACACCTAAGTACCACATAACACGCCGTTGTACCTATCTGGGTACACCCCCCTAAAGGGGAGGATTTTAATTTTTTTCAATTTTTCTTTAATTTTTCATTTATTTAACATATAAACTGCAGATTAATTCAAGTTTTGTTAAAAAAATACTATTGGTTTCATTTTGGCGGTTAATGGGTTAAGCATTCTGTATCTGAATAAAACGACAGTTAGGTACAAAGCCCGCTAAATCCACTCATATTGAGTTCCATAATCCGCCAACTCCAGTGATTAATTTCAAAATCCGCCAGGTCCATCTTTAACATACAAATAACTCGTTTTTACATAATAATATTTCGTAAAACAGTGTCTAAAACGAATTAAAATTATATTCTCAAATAATATAACCACTAAACTGCTAAAAAAGTATTAAATTGACAGAGAAACCGTTTTTTGCCTCTACTGAAAATTTGTCCCGTGTGGAGTTGGCGGCTATTGGAACTATATGACTCATATGTAAAATGTTTGCTTTTGGTACATTTAATTATCATAAAGAAGTAGAATAATTGTCTTTGTTGTCTGATGTAAATAAGATAACAGAGCAACTTACTGATTGCTAATGTTTACTCCGAATGTGGACTTATTGAGGACATAAAATTTCTCCTCAATTTTAAATTCCATGGTGTAGTGTGTGTTACATCCCCGATCTATGTTCCTAATAGACCATCTTGAGTTTATTTTTCTACCACTTTTATCCAATTTAGCAGACAACACATTTGGTATTTTTGTAAGAGTTTTATAAGTACTTATCACACTTTCCATCTGTAAAGAGAAAAACTTAGTTTTAGATATTGAATCTTATGCCTTAACAAGTTGTTAACATCATGATAATATTATGTGACATAGTTTATATTCATTATTCTCTTTGTGAAAATAGTTTTAATGAAATCAACGCGCAATGGTTTGTACTATACCAGGGCTTCCCAAACTTATTTGTACTGTGACGCCCTCGGGTCTTTGCCATTTCTTTACGACACCCCTCAACCCAGCCCCCAAAAATACTTTCTAATTTTAGAACTAGCCCACCCAACATAGTTTATCATAAAACACTATTTGGACATTTATAGGTATTGTTATTAGGAAATAATGACCAAATCAAAACACAAGCATAAAAATTTAAAAATATATATGAGTATTTATGAAAGATAATATTAAAGCCAGCAGGGGTGGCTAATGTTCACATTAGCCACTTCAGGATGCTCTTGCTTTTCTGAGCATAGCTTCTGAAACCGGGGATTTAGACTGCCCGGGAAGTATGAAAGACTTAATGGGCGAGGCGTTTACTCGATTTGGTTGTGTTGACATGCGACGCCCCTGGGACAATGTTGCGACGCACAGTTTGCGAAGCCCTGTACTATACTATAGCTTGAAATTCAGAATGAAACTTACGTGGGAAGGCATTTTCCATATATAAGGCATCATTGAGACTTGAGAACTTCCTCGAGCCAACAAGTACACAATAATTGCTTTAGAATTTAGATAAATTTGTGCCAGTCACGATTCACGAGCTCACGACCCAATAAGAAAAATTGCAATAAAATTGAAATCCGAAAGGATATTTGTAAACAAATCAACGTCAACGTTTCAACTGTCAATGTCAAAAAACAGTCACGTTCAGTCCACACTTCCACAGACTACTAAAAGGGTCCATTCACTATCCTGGACCTGATCCTGCATAAGCGCTTAAGTAACTTTCTAAATGTTATTCCACTTGACTAAATTTAGTCACTAAATCATTTAGATATCTAAATTTAGTGAAATGGAATAAGCGCTTTATTCCACTTGTCCTATTTAAGCCGGGTCCACTGCGCCAATTTAGTAACAAAACATGTTAGCAAAACATGTTTGTAAAACATGTTAGCAAAACATGCCCGTCCGGTGCGCTCTGTTTTGTTATTGATTTGTCTGTGGATTTTGTTTTATTATTATTATTATAAAATTATTTTAATCAATAAGTACATTTATCTGTGATTCCAATTTATTTCAAAAATAAGTTCCGACCTGTTCCGACGAAGGGGATGTATTTAAAATACAAACAGATATGAGATTGTATGAAATAATCAAAACATAACCTAACTTTTGAGCATCATCCTAGCTTTTGAGTAAATCACAGATGACAAAACATAAAACCCACAAAATGTGACGTTTTCAATACCATAATCTGTGACGTGACTAGGATATGGGGAATAAGCGCTTTAGCAATCCGCCGTGCCGTACGCCGGCTTAAGCCCTTAATCCACCTTACTAAATTTAGACGTCTAAATGATTCAGTAACTAAATTAAGTCAACTGAAATAGCATTTAGGAAGTTAGGATCCTAATTAGTGTACTAAATCGGAAAAAGTGTGGTTTCTGACTTAAGCGCTTATTCCATTTATCCTAGCTAGGTTCCTAGGTAGGATCCTAGCTAGGATCCTAGCTTTCTAAATGTTATTCCACTTGACTAAATCGGAAACGATTTAGGATCCTAGCTAGGATCGTAGCGAGGCCCCTAAATCGTTTCCGATTTATTCAAGTGGAATAACATTTAGAAAAAGAAAGCTAGAATCCTAGCTAGGATCCTACCTAGGAACCTAGCTAGGATAAGTGGAATAAGCGCTTAACTAAATCAGCGATATAAGAAAGGTGGAATAAGGTTTAAGCGCTTATTCCATTTGACTAAATTTAGAAGTTCTAATTAGAATCCTAAAAAGAAGACTAATTAGAAGCTTCTTATTCCACTTGTCCTAATTTAGTAACTAAATCAGTTGTGACGACGCGGCGATTTTGGTGGCAAAACTCCATCGAAAGGTTTAGTAGGGTCTACCACTTTACTAAAACAACTGACTTGACTCGTTGACTTTACTGACTACTTTTAGACTTATAATAGACTTTCGACTTGACAATAATCTGGAAAAACGACTTTAAATTTTGTAAAATTTATAAAAAAAATTACGAAAAAATTTTTTCCCGCCATATTTTACTTGACAGTTGACACTGGCCATGATTAAAATTTAAAAAGCCGAGCGTTAGTTTGCGTAATGCGTTATAACTGTATGTTCATGTGGGTCAAGTGTGCACAGCGTCTAAGTGTGCGCATCGTCAATATCTCGAAAAATATATGACGCTAAGGAACGGCAACCCCCCTCTTCAATAACCCACAGGACGCCCTGCGAAGCGCTCGTGTCCCAGCGGCTGCGCGCGCGCCATTTTGGATTGACAGATAAATGAAGATTTTTGCTCAAATATTTACGATATTTTGTAAATTTTGATGCGTAATCTTTTGAAGTCATGTATTTTATTTCTAAATAAACTTTTTGCTATCGAGTGCATCATAATATCAAGTTTGTTATTTACCAGTGTTTAGGATATTCTGATGATGCAGGAATTAACGATATTCGTATAACCCTGTTCCTATGCTTTGAGTTAAGTGTGCGCAGAAGCTTTTTCCCTTATGTGGCGAACAGTATTCTGAACCACCGACTGAAGATTGGATTGAAAGAAGCCTTTGTGGAGTCTGGTGGCAAAAACAGTGCACCAGCTCCGCGTGCGGCACTTTTTTTTCTATTTTAATTTACATGCATGACGAAGTAACTAAATATTTGTAAGTGAAAATTATTGTTCTCATATTTTGATTTAAGACGTTTTGTTGATTACTTTAAGTAACTTTAAGTAGTTACAAATTAAAATTATAAAAGAATATTCTTTATGTTCTAAAATATAAATATTTTGTTGTTGCGTACACTTACCCAAAGTGCTACGTACACATACCCCGATACTGGGGTAAAAGTGCGCAAATGGAAGGGTTATTGTTTTCTAAAGTTTCTTAAAATATAAGCTATTGAAAAATACTATTGTTGTATTTTAAGTTGGTGACAAATAAACAGTCTTACAAATGAACACAGTTTTGTTTCATTGTACTCATAATATTTGAGTTTTTTAAAGCATCAAAGTTTAAATGCGCACACTTGACCCACATGACTCTACATATTTTTCGCCTCAACTCTGACGCTGGCAACTCCTAAATGGGGAGGCTTACGCCAAAAGAAGAAGAAGAAGAATAAAAAAAATTAGTAGCAATTAAAAAAAATAAGTTTAACGTTATAAATCATAGAGTAATAAAGTATCCAGTGTTGCAAAAGTTCCCGATTTATCGGGAGATCTACTGATTTTGGCGTCTCCCTCCTGATATCCCGATTTAACTGTCTTATCTCCCGATTTTTACATTGTATGCAACAAACGTTTAAAATATAGTATTATTTTGCATTCTCAAGACGAGAACACTGAAGATATACTAAACGGGTAAGTAAAAATTATTTTGTCTTTGGTAAGGTAAGGGGATTCCCCACCTGAAAGAGACAGTGCTATACTGGGAAGTGAGAATGAAGTAAGGACATCTCTTTTCTCAGTACAGTTTTGTCCCTTTCAATAATTGGTAATTGGTACCGACTAACTGAACGTTTCAAACCTGGTCTGAAATGTTTTTAACGAAAAACGGACGAACGCGTTGGCACGGTTGATGTCAGGGAAAGAAAGAAAGTTTAAATTTTAATGTGACGATGTCCGACTCCGATGATTCATAGTCCAAGTACGAGTACCTACCCTACAACCCCTACAGGAAGAAAATACTCACAAAATTAAAAAGAATGTTTGCAAAAATAGCAACCAAAAAGTGGTATGAAAATGAATGATTTGCCATTTTCGAATATACTATTAAATTAATAACGTAAAATATTGTTGTTTTATTTGGAAAAAAAAATCTCCCGTTTTCTCCCGATAATTACCTGGAAATTTGCCCGATTTTTGAATTATCACTTTTGCAACACTGAAAGTATCTCAATGTTATAAATCACAGATTAAGGATATAGGTAGATGGCTTCTTAGCTCGTCAGCGCGTGGCCATTTTATGCTTGTGTGCAACTGCCGTAGTGTGCGTGTAGGGATGGGCGATCTGCTTGTATATATCGATAAAAATATAAAATTAGTCTACAGCTATCGACCAAAAGTCGACCATAATTTTATGTTATAGATTTTTGAAGTGAAAACTTCTTTAGCGGCGTTGAGCACTTTTAGAAAACAAAGTGTGTATACGTACAAAGGTGCGGTCCACTGGATCGGAATCGGAGCGTAGGTACGCAGTGGACGGATTTGTTGCTTTGTATGTATGGTACTGACTACTATGAACTGCACTAGAAGTACTGGAACGTCATTCTGCGCCTGACAAGTATATGACGACACGACGTGCCGTCCGCACCGTACGTCCCGATTCCGACCTGGTGGACGCGCAGCTTTAATCCCCTCCCTATATAGAGTTTACTGTATAAGCCAATCAAGTAGTTAGTAGAGTAGCATAGACAGCTATTCTATTATATATTTATAAATAAAATACATAAAACTGTACTGTAATATTATAATATTTAATAATAGAAATCAACAAAAGATTGTGGATTAAATCTGTTTTATTGTTTAATTTACCTTATTAGCCTATTTATTAAGTTATGTACAATAATTTTTATTGAAATAAAACATTTATTTGAGCTCATTTCTTTTTTTTTTTTTAATTTTTGGTATGTTTAGAGTGAAAGGTTTTGCTTTTAAAAATTTTAACTTCAGTTTCAAATTAAAAAAATAACGGATGTTTATTTTTTTTCTTCTAAGTCCGACCTCTTGTTACGTGGTATACAGTTTACATCCTCTTTGACAGGGGGGAGGTGTGAGAGTTGTTGATCATTTTACTCTCCGTTAGAACTTTTTTATTTCAATAAAATCATTATTTCAAATTTACGTTTGAAATGATAATCCCAATATTGTGATGCCTTCATGAGGATTAAAAACTTGCATGAAACTTGCGTCTAAATATTTCTGTTCGTCGTCTATTTTGAAGCATTTTCAAATCCTGAAAAAAATAATTTAGTCCATGACAATATTTTTATCGATAAACTATACTTCAAGTAAAGTGCATCCCTAAAGTACACGTAAAAAGTTATGCAATATTTGTAGCCAAATTATTACTTGATGTGACATTTTTATCACTAATGCCTTATATAGCATGATTGAGGGATTATTAAACTTATAAATTTTCTTTTTAGCTTAGAAAAATAGCGATTGATAAGCCCAAAAAACGTTGTTGAAAACTTACGCATGTTATGTTAAATCCACGTGTTTGAGGCATTCCTTGGCCGTTTTAATGGTTTATTATATAGCGGAACCACAAAACCCAAGATATTGCATTTAACGTTCACTAAACACTTTTATTAGCACTTTTTAAACATGAAATATTGCAGACCGACTCCTTTGTTATGTCCTATTGGGTAGGACATAACATTACAAACTTTTGACGTTTATACACCGATATGAGCTTTCTCTTTCACTCAACTTACTGCATCGTGAGTTAGAAAGAGTAACATGATCAACTGTCAAAATATAAGGCGCCCTCCAATAGTATGTACCTTCATGGTAAATACGCTTTTCGGATTTCTATTTTGTTGATTTTAAATTTTAATCGCACTGCACGTGAACAAAGTTAATGTAAAGAAAGTGATAATGGATATTGTTGTTAGTATAATATAATTTTAGAAAGACGATATTGGGCGACGCTAACTTGGAAAAAAGTAAGGTACCTACTATAAAGTTTGAAGCTGCTAAATGCAACTGTAACTTCTTAGTTTCTATCACTAAGCATGGACGATAAGATATTATGTATTGTAAATAACTAAAAGTACAATACGGAATCCGGCTTTTGGTGTTTTGTTTTATAATATTATAATAATTTCTCCACACCGGTTTTGGTGACAGTGGTCGGTTTCATTGAAACCAGGTCAGGTACGCAGGAGTAATTTTTATGGTGCCCAAGTGTGTGCGCAGTACACAAGAGCACTCATTCCTTTACTCTCATAACCCAGTGGGATGGAAAACCGACACGACTGGCGAGAGATTAGGCGCAGAACCGACTTAATTCATGTACGTCCGACGCATCAATCATCTTCCTTGTCAGACAATCAGGTGATCAGCCTGCATCATCCTAGCCAAACTTGGAAATAACATGTTTCAAACGCGGGAATCGCTTTTGTTTATAATATTATAAACTAGTTGACCCAACTGTTGTTTCATGGTATTTATAATAATTAAAGATAGCTGCCATCCACTGGATTTCCCCGGATTTGTCTTAGTTTAAAGGGCATTCGGGGACCGTCCGGCCGGGAAAAGTTGGAAAAGAAAGATGTTTTAAAATCAAAAATTTGCAAGACAATCTTAAATACTTTTAAAAGGTGTCCGGGGATATAACCACATTTCAGCCAAATGTCAGAGTTTTTTTTTTGTGCTTGACAGGCGACGGCAATTTAGGTGATGGCAGCCCTAATTAAAGACATGAGTGTATGAAGTGGGAACAAATATTTTGTTACATAAGAGCCTTTTCTCCCTTATATTTTGAACAAACCCTGTTACTTACCTACTTTACTATCTAGGTCAGGGGTCACCAAATGGCGGACCCCGCATTCCGCATTCAGACCGCCGACCTATTGTGTGCGGACCAAGCATTTTTGAAGATGAACATTGTAAAAAATAAATTTTGGTCTCGACTTACTGATGAACATCTCCAGGATTTAATGTCAATAGCTTGCACCAATATTTCAAAAATATCTCAAAATGTGTGGACCGAAAAGATCATTTCATTTCTTAAAATGGACCCCGAGCGAAACTAGTTGGTGACCCTTGATCTAAGTAATATATTATACATATATCTATCATACAAAGAGTCCACATTTTTCATTTCAAATCATTTCCCTGTTCCAAAGCTTTGATGATTTATATAAAAAAAATGACAGTTTTAAACCTGCAGAAAAAATTAAGTGCTTATTCTTTGTATCAATTACAGACTGAAACAATGGAGTCCATAGTGAAACTGGATAAGGAGAAGGTGTACTATTGCAGAATTTGCAACTTCAACAGTGTGCAACTGCATGACTATATGAAGCATATAACCACACATGTATGTAATAAGTTGCTTTGAAATGAATATTTATTGCCGATGAATATAAAATCTCAAGATTATTTTAATTATTTTGTTGATGATCATTTACATTGATAATTATTATTAACCTAAAATTTTACCCATTTAAAGGTTCTCCAGAGCAAAGTTATTGTGTCACGAGATACATTTTACCATTGTGATAAGTGCCAATGTGCCTTTCTGACTGACAACGCTCTAAAACTACACAGAATGGGTCATGTTATCAAGGCTGTTAAGTAAGACAATTTTTTGTGACATTTTAACTAAATCTGAATAATTAATATACATATAAATTAATGTGCTACTAACGTTTTTGAAGCTTTTTACATGTGGAATATGGAATTTAGAAACTGGTTGTAGGATGACTAATAATTTCTGTATTAATTTTTCAGTGTGAAAAAGAAAAACCATGAGGCGAGATATCTTGATGAAAAATATGTTAAGCGCTACAATTGTAGTGAGTGTGACTACAAATTTGTACTGAAGAGTACGTTGGAAATGCATATGGAAGCACACAAACCATTGAATCATGTGTGCAGCTGTGGTATAGCTTATTACGAGAAAAAAGATCTTAACGGTCACATAAAATTAGTACATAAAAATAAATTAAACGAAGCTAAAACAGAAAAAAAGACAAAAATGCCTGCTGTAAAAGTAAAGATAGAATATGCAAGCGACCTTGACGAGTCTGAAAATAATTATGATCTGAAAAAGAAAAAAGAGAAGACTATTAAAAACATGTTTAAAATAGAAGTCGAAGTTGAAACGGAACAGCAAGTAAAATCTTATTATAAAAAGAATTCATTTGAAATAATTTCGTGTAATAATTGTGACCAGACATTTACTTTGATGGATATGAGAAAACATGTAGAAGAAATGCATGAAGATGTTCCATACTCGTGTAGATGCTGTTACTTGAGGTTTGCAACAAAAGAATTGGTGGAGGAGCATCGCAACAATATACACAGAACTAAAACTTGCAATATTTGTAGAAAGAAATTTATGACAAAGGCCTCATTAGATACGCATATGATAAGTCACAATCCCAATTCTAGACCATATGTTTGCACCATTTGCAAAAAAAGCTATGCACAACGAGCTAGTCTAAATGGTCACCTACAAAGACATAAGGGAGAAAAATATTTTGATTGTAAAACCTGTAGTAAGAAATTTTATGACCGACATGCTTTGAAAAATCATGAAAGAACTCATACTGGTGTAAAGCCGTACGTCTGCCAGTACTGTAACAAACCCTTCAGTGACCGTTCAGCCCATATCAGACATGTCCGGATTCATACCAAAGAATACCGCTACTACTGTACCGAGTGCCCAGAAAAATTTACCGATGCTAGCTCAATGATAAGACACAAACGCAAGCATGATAAAGGACAATTAAACGATTTAAAGGTCAATTGTGACATTTGTGGAAAATCCATTAGCAGTAAACATAACCTTAAACACCATAAATTAGCAAAGCATACAGAGAAGATGTTTCAATGTCATCATTGTGGCCAAAAATTTTCAAACAAAGGGAATGTGTTTCTGCACATTAGAAGAAAGCACTCTGAAAGGCCCGAGTGTGCTTATTGCGGAAAAAAGGTTGAAAATAAAGAAGCTCTGCAGAGGCACAAAGACAAATATCATCCCATTATTTTGTACTGCAGTAGCTGCCCGAAAAAGTTTCACAGAGAAGATAGTTTTCAAAAGCACAAACTTGTGTGTTCTCTGAGAAACTCAGAGAAAAAAGATTAGTTTTCAAACACACGGAATGTGTTCTCAGAAAACTCGAGAAAAATATTATTCCACTGATTTATTACATAGAGATAAAATCTGTTGCAACTTGCAAGTCATAATTATTGTGTTGTGTTTTTGTTATTACACAACATATTTTATGTCTAAGTATTACTATCCAATAAATATGAATTTATTATTAATATTGCTTTTTATTAATCCTTCGACCGTGGATTCTTGGAAATCTATTGTTATTCTATTGTGTCTCGCTCACCGGTGAGCTTAGGGGCTTGATGGGTTAATATTTATCCATACTAAAATTATAAATGCGAAAATGGTCGTGAATCGTGAATCGTGATGTCTATCTCTCAGTCAGTTGAAATTGCTATTTGATTGAAATGAATTCGCAATTAAAAAGCGATTCAACCAAGTCTGCGATATATTACATCGTACAACTCTAACCGCCGTACTCAGAGACATTTAATTATGTTTAACCTTTAATTTAATGACGAGTTTAGACAGGTAAGGTATGGGCACAGTCATGGAATAGTCTGTGGTCATGGATGTACAATTATGTAGATTTGCAAGTACATCCATGGGCACAGTATTACCATTGTAATGCTCCATACTCACATACGGTTTTGCTCGACAGTTTTACTCCAAGTCGAGTAATAACCACTGTGTGGACCGCAAAACTGACGGCTTGAAGATAGAATTAAATATGTCATTTCCTTCGACTTGGAGTAAAACTGTTGAGCAAAACCGTATGTGAGTACGGAGCATTATGCTAAGTACTCACATACGGTTTTGCTCGATCGAGCAAAACCCGCGGCTCGGGCTTTTGTCCACACATTCAGCATTACTCAATAGTTTTACTCCAAATCGAAGGAAATCTGTACATATAATAAATCTGTAGAAATGTCAATTCTGTACATTAAAGATATTCAAAAAATAATAAGCTGAGGGTGTCACTACATCGCTATAGAAGCCAAAAATGTGGTCAGTTTTATTGTCTGTCTGTCTGTCTGTCTGCCTGCCTGCCTGCCTGCCTGCCTGCCTGCCTGCCTGCCTGCCTGCCTGCCTGCCTGCCTGCCTGCCTGCCTGCCTGCCTGCCTGCCTGCCTGCCTGCCTGCCTGCCTGCCTGCCTGCCTGCCTGCCTGCCTGCCTGCCTGCCTGCCTGCCTGCCTGCCTGCCTGCCTGCCTGCCTGCCTGCCTGCCTGCCTGCCTGCCTGCCTGCCTGCCTGCCTGCCTGCCTGCCTGCCTGCCTGCCTGCCTGCCTGCCTGCCTGCCTGCCTGCCTGCCTGCCTGCCTGCCTGCCTGCCTGCCTGCCTGCCTGCCTGCCTGCCTGCCTGCCTGCCTGCCTGCCTGCCTGCCTGCCTGCCTGCCTGCCTGCCTGCCTGCCTGCCTGCCTGCCTGCCTGCCTGCCTGCCTGCCTGCCTGCCTGCCTGCCTGCCTGCCTGCCTGCCTGCCTGCCTGCCTGCCTGCCTGCCTGCCTGCCTGCCTGCCTGCCTGCCTGCCTGCCTGCCTGCCTGCCTGCCTGCCTGCCTGCCTGCCTGCCTGCCTGCCTGCCTGCCTGTTTGTATGTATGTATGTATGTAATAAATATGAATACTAGTAATAATATTATAACTAGCTGTCCCGGCCAAACAACGTTTGCCGGGACAGCTAGTTATAAATATATTTAGTTCCATCGAGCCGGCTCGATGCGAGCCTTCGAGCTGTGAGTTTTGCGGTCCACACAGTAATTATTAATTACTCGTTTTGGAGTAAAACTATCGAGCAAAACCGTATGTGAGTACTTAGCATAATACTGCGGTATGGGGCTGAAGTAATAATGTTCCAACTTCCACTCGTGCGGCAGAAAGTGTCTTTTCGATTCCCGATTGATTTTTTAAATTATTGTCTGCCGCGATCGCGTGCCGCTTGGATCTGAAAGCCACCATTATGTATGTCGCCTTGCCTCTCAAGTCTCGCAGCTTCGTGCTTTTAAGGCAAATCTTGACTAGGTATATCACTTGCCCTTACAACCCTCACATAAGTTACCTATAAAATTATAAACCTTGAATAACTAGTTGGGGGTAGCTTTGCAGTTTGCCCTTACAATAGATTTTAGACTTAATATCCTTCGCAGAAGAAATACAATACAACATCACTAATAAGAGCTAATAAGGAATCGAGGATCTCTAGGCTGGAATATATAGGTACAGTTCCGTGCATCGCGATCGATCGCGGTCGTGCACGACCTACGACTGTCGTCGGACGCTCGCGACCATAGTCAACGTATGAAAATGTATGGCACCGCTTCCGAGGCCCGCGACTGACGCGCGCGGCCTACGACTGTCGTAAGCCGCGCGCGATCGTGTCTTGAAGTTATGACAGTCGCGCACGACCGACGACAGTCGTAAGCCCCGCGCGACCGTGTCAAAGTTATATGGCACGATCGCGCGCGGCTTACGACAGTCGTAGGCCGCGCGCGTCAGTCGCGGGCCTCGGAAGCGGTGCCATACATTTTCATACGTTGACTATGGTCGCGAGCGTCCGACGACAGTCGTAGGTCGTGCACGACCGCGATCGATCGCGATGCACGGAATTGTACAGTTACGTTCAAAAGTCCAGTAGCAATCGTACGCAGCTATAGCGTCAACACGTAACGTTACTTGTGACCTTTTTCTATATAGTGTAGGAAACGAACCGATTCTTTGTATGGGGACCCCGGAATAATTCCTCAGTCGATGAAACTTTGTTGGGTTATAGAATAGTATAAGCCAATACTATGATATAAAAATCCAAAAAAAAAAACACTAGGAAGTCAGTTATTTATACCTAAAAGTACAAATCTGTGTGTATATCGAACGCCATAATTTCTCAGTCTAAATTTATTTTACCAAATGAATTATTTACAAGTATGTGATGATAATTCTTTTTTCTGACCTCATTTTCACAGCAAAATTTCTCAGTATTATTTTTTTTCGCATATGACTTAAGAATGTCATTTGGCATCACGAGTAAGAAAATCCAAAACAAAAACCATGCCAATAAAAAAATATTAAAAATCTATAAAAAACTTAATAAGCAAAATTTCTCAGCATTATTTCTTTTCAAAACTATGTTAAGTAGTCAAATATACACACAAATACAAAATATCCAAAAGAAATACCATCCAGAACACCGAAATTTTAGAAGCGAAGCTATGTATTTATCCCGTGTTCACGCAATAATGTACCGTCTTGCTTTGCTAGTTGGGTCCAGATTAGCGTCCTCGTGCATATAGTACGACCTTGACCGCGTGACCCGCACGGTCTAGGGGTCGCGAGTCGGTGTGTGATTCTTTACATTTTACATAATATTTTATTGCATTTTTAGGGTTCCGTACCCAAAGGGTAAAAACGGAACCCTATTACTAAGACTTCTATGTCTGTCCGTCTGTCTGTCTCCAGGGCCCAGGCTGTATCTCAAGAACCGCTATAACTAGACTTCTGAAATTTTCACAGATTATTCATTAAGTATTTCTCTTGCCGCGGCCGCCATAACAAAAATACCGAAAACGAAATAAAAATAATTAAGTAATAAAAATAAAATATTAATATATTAATTACACAATTATATTCAATTGTTATATTATGTGTACTTTAATAATAAATCATAATATTAAAATAATAATAATCGGCCAAGTGCGAGCCGGACTCGCGCACAAAGGGTTCCGTACCGATAAAGAGCAAAAATAGGCAAAAAATTGTGTTTTTGTATGGGAGCCCCCCTCAATTTTTCATTTTATTTTAATATTATTATTAATTGTTAAAGAACACATACAATCAAGAATTTTGTGAAAATTTCAAGTGTCTAATAGTTACCATTATTGAAATCGAGCAAACAAGGCCAAAAAATCACGTTTTTTGTATGGGAGCCCCCTTATTTATTAATTTTATTTTGTTTTTAGTATTTATTGTTATAGCGGCAATAGAAATACACAATCTGTGAAAATTTCAGAAGTCTAGCTATAGTAGTTTTTGAGATACAGCCTGGAGACAGACAGACGGACAGATATCGAAGTCTCAGTAATAGAGTCCCGTTTTTACCCTTTGGGTACGGAACCCTAAAAATGGGGGGAGGGGAGGGGGGGGGGGAAACAAAAAAACTAAAAATTTGGCCTATTTTTGCTTCATAACGGTACGGAAGCAGGTACTAAATATGTATTCTGTGACGGAAGTCCCCAGTACAAGCAACAAAATATTTGTTGTTGTACGGGTGAAAGCAGAAGTGACGTATCTCGAAAAACCCAACTTTACAGGAGAGCCAAAAATTGGCCTATTAATTTAAAAGACATAACTTCTATATTTATTAAGATAACGCTAAAAATTGGAACGTATTTAAATTAATCTAGGGCCCATATCGACCGGTGAAAGCAAAAGTGGCGTAACTCGAAAAACCCAACTTTACAGGAGAGCCAAAAGACTTAAAAAAAAATTCATAACTTCTATATTTATTAAGGTAGAACCTTAAAAATTGGAACGTATTTAAATTAATCTAAGGCCCATACGATGAGTTTGTTAAAAATTTTTTAAAGTTGATATTTCATTGATTTTTAACAAGTTACGACAAAAAAGAATATATTTTATGCAGCAGAAATGTTGTATCTTTGAGAGGAAATGTATAGATAACTTAAAAAAGCATAGTTTTTTGAGCGACGGATCTGTCGTATCTCAAATATAACACGCACCTTCACATTTCATTTCGCCGTATCTTTTTGACTTAATTAAATTGCATTACAACTTATGGTTCAAGTGCAAAATCGGCGACAGACGTTGTGAAAATGAAATGCTGTATCTTAAACTAAATGAATTGTTTGTTTTAAAAGAATGTCATTATAACAAATTAAAAGAAATAATACGACTAATTACTGTTCTTTCTTTATAACATAAAAAAATAAAGGAATGGAAACTTGTTGTATTAATCAACATTAAAATAAAAAATTATTATAATTAAATGAAAATTACTGTAATAAAACATTTATTTCTCTTGTTTTTTCTACTTTGTAAAGGTTTAAGCCCTAATATTATTCATGCTCATGAATTTAAAGTTATTCTTTTTATTCTATAAGATATGGGGGCAAACGAGCACACGGGTCACCTGATTGAAAGTAACTACCGTTGCCCATGGACACTAGCAACATGAGAAGAGCTGCTGGTGCGTTGCCGGCCTTACCCGGTACTAATACGCTATCTTTTTGAAAGTTTGCAGGTCGTATAGGTCTGAAAATACTGCTGGTGACAGTTCGTTCCACAATTTTACAGTGCGCGGTAGAAAGTTACGTGAAAAACGCACGGTGGAAGACTGCCACTCATCAAGGTGATGAGGATGGTATATTTTTCGCGTGGAACGATGGCGAAAAATAGCAGGAGGTATGATTCCGAAAAATCCTTCAGGGCACTCCTCGTGATACATCATGAAGCCGATGGAGGATGTAGAGTGAAGCTACATCTCGGCGTATTTCCAAGGGGTCCAGCCTGTTTGAAACACTTGCACTATAGCAGTCAACAATGCGAGCAGCCCTTCATTGTATACGATCCAAAGGGAGTAGTTGGTATTTGGCGCCCCTGCCCAGGGATGAGAAGAGTATTCCATATGAGGCCGAACCTGCGCCTTGCAGAGTTATAGTCGTTGGTTCGGACTGAAATACTGTCTCGCTCTGTTAAGGACACCAAGCTTTTTCGAGGCTAACATGACCTCACCCTCTAGATGACATCGGAACTGGACTTCGCTCGATATGTTTACGCCAAGTATTTCAACGCTGGGGGAGAATGTTAAAGGGGTGCCCTGAAAACGAGGAGAATATGAACGAATATGACCATTGGTGACTTTTTAGTGGTGAACGCGCAGACTTGTGTATTGACGGGGTTGAATTGGAATAAGTAACGTCTACTCCATTCAGAGACTTTCTCTATTTTAGACACAAGTTCGTTTCGACTCTATATCTAGAAAAATATCGGGGAGCCAGTATATAGGGCAGCGCCTGTACTATCATCCGCATAGCAACAAATGCCGTTGGTCTGTAACATGTCATTGATCTGCTAAAAAACTTGTGACCCATTTGCATAAATTCTCGGGGAGCCCATATGATGGAAGCTTTGATAGCAGCGCTTTTTGCCAAACCCGATCAAAGGCCTTTGCAATGTCCAAACTAACAGCTAGTGCCTCTCCCTTCGACTCAATCGCCTGAGCCCAATGACGAGTTAGGTACGCCAAGAGATCACCAGCCGAGCGACTCTTTCGGAACCCGTACTGTTTGTCCCTGGCCGCCCAAGTATCGAAAGAGCTGGGTATTGATAATGAATTCCATAATCTTAGAGAAGATGGAGGTTATAGCGATTGGTCTGTAGCTGGAAGGATTTGAGCGGTCACCTATTTACACCAAGGGTGTCTTCCAAGAAACCAGGGCAATGCCAGAAGAGTAGAAGAACCGAAAAAGACGCGTTAAGACCGGATCCAACTCTGGAGCACACTTTTTCAACACGATAGGAGGGATTCCGTCAGGCCAACTCTGCTTTTGGATATCAAGAGAACGCAGAACTGAGCGCTGATGAAACTCCGACATGATGCTCGTTCATCGTGGTATGCTCGGCGTTTTCTATCCCCCGTCATCTAGGGTCGAGCTTGACGCAAAGAGCTTGCCCAGAAGATCGGTTTTGTCTTTTGCATCGTGGGACAGCGATCCATTTTCTACTTGTAGGGATGGTAGGGATGGCTTGCAGAAATTGCCTTCAATAGCTTTGGCCCGAGACCATGTACGGGTTTCTCGAGTCTCTCACAGACAGAGACATCTCTCTCTCTTGAAGGACCTAGAGGCAAGGTTGTGCTCCATTTTATATTATGTGTGTGTCCACGCATAGACGCGAAGAAGCTCAATATTTCTTAACAACAACAATTATAGCTCAACAATATTTTTTATTGAACCATCAACAAAAAAATATCAGCAAATTTACATTTTATATCATGCACTAATAAAGTCGTATTACATAAAAAATGAGTCAATCTTGTTAACAGAAAATATACGGGCTTTTATCTTTACAAACATGTAAAAGCAACAAAATATGATGTTTACAAGAATATGTGTGTAGATGTCCAGAGCAATGCTGGGGGAAAAATATACGTGGACACATACATGCAACATTTCACTATACGTTTTTAAGTCACATTTTTATTGTTTTTTTTTTTTATAAAAAGTGGCATTTGTGGCTTATGTCACTTTTTATAAAAAAATCAATATAAATGTGACTTCTGTGAGAAATAAAGTATTTTAAATATATTTCGCGGGAATGGTATTGCGAAATAAATAGATGTGCACATAAATTTATGTAGTAATAGTATGAAATTAGCTAATCAATGTCGATTGTTTTTTTGTATGGGAAACGAACCACCTTATGCTTCATTTAAGAATAAACGTGTTCAGTTCCATTCAGAATAAACGTGCATTGATACACACAAACACGTTTTCTCAAATCGACGCTAACAATCAACTTAAAGGCGTTAAGAACGGTGTATATTATGGAGCGCCGGCGAAGGTATCATACAGGGGCGGGAGGGAGATGAAATGGCGTAACTTATCTCTGTACTCATAACTTAACTATATTCATTGGTTGTAAGTATAGGCTTAAGAATAAAATTATGTGTTTGAAATGTAATAACTTTCTCATACCTATGAAATTGGTATGAAATAAATTGTCGTATCTATAAAAGTACACAACATATCCCGTAGCGAAATTGTCGTATCTTTGTGAATGTTGTATTTTAGGCTATAAATCAAACTAGAGAGTTAAAAAAACCAATGTCGTATCATTTATTAATTTCTCACGCATTGCCGTATCTATCTTTTATCCAAAAACTGCAGTTTTTCGTCTAGTTACGACAATTTTTTAAGGTCTGTGCTAAAAGGTGGTCAAAATCCATGGTCGTATCTGTACAAGAAATTATCGTAGAAGGACGAGATATAGACCATTCGACGCAGATTTTTTTTATACAAGAATCAATTAAAAAGTGATTTTGCCCAAAATGCAAGTTACGACAGTCCACACGCAGCATGATTTTTGTCGGACCCACAGCTCTTTTCAAATTAACTCAACGAAACAAATTTAAAAAAATTGAAGTTTTATACAGTACGAGGAGTCATAGTGAGTGGTGACGTTATATCGACAATTCCAGGAGTCAAGCATTCACAAACCCAGCAGCGCCGAAACTTTTCGCATAGAAAAGGTTGTCGGACTCATCGCAAACAAGGCACTCACAAATAAAAAAATAGGTCCTTGTAGTAGTCCCCTACTTCGTGCGCGAGTCAGACTCGCACTAGCCGATTTTTCTTTTCTTTGTAGTGCGTTACGTAGACAACAGAAAACTAATAGAGATAGAATATTTATCTTCGATTAAAATTAAAAAAGCGCTAGAGTTTAACGTGCCGCTGCATAATATAGATATAGCGCTTGTAGCGGTATAGTAGCCTGGTTGACGCACGAATGAACCGAGCGGGGTCAGGGGTGGCGGGCGGCGCACACTGGTCCCAAAGTAAAATAAATGGGACATTAAGAATTTTCGGATCGAAGGTCAACGGATCAGGCTGATATTTTTTTTGTAGACAGCTGATGCAATTACAAGTCACTTTTACAGATGTCGTTTTTTCAAATATGCCGTATCTACAGAGATAAAAAATAATGATTTTTTTTTTGTATGGACGAAATCATAATTTTGTCATTTTCATCCAAGATTCAAACGTATTCAAAATAAATCATAGTATAGCTTATAGAGGGACTCTTGTCGTAAATTTTTGTCACACACACTCAACTGCGATTTTTGCGCCTTTTAGAGCTACAGGCACTTTATTAATTTTTTTTTGGTCAGTGGATGAAGCTGATTTTTTTTGTAGCATCTGATGCAATTACAAGTAACTATTATAGACGTCGTTTTTTTTCAAATATGCCTTATCTACATATAAAAAAAGTATGAATTATTTTTTGTATGGACGAAATCATAATTTTGTCATTTTCTTCCAAGATTCAAACGTATTCAACATACATCATAGCACAGCTTATAGAAGGACTCTTGTCGTACATTTTTGTCATAGACCATTTAACTGCGATTTTTGCGCCTTTAGAAGCTGCAGGTACTTTAATTTTTATTGTTTTGTAAAATTCATTTTTGAGTATTTCATATGGATTTTAATAAATATTGTTAAGGATAGACAATGTTTTCTTTATTGACAAGTAAAGTAACTCTTACTAGTAATGTCTTATTTATAAAAAAAATCCTATATATACTTAAACTAAACAAATTATTAAGGTAGAAATCTCAAAACATGTACGTAGTAGGTAAATTATTTTATGACTCATCCAGTTTGTACCCAACAAACAAACTGATCTTATAAAATTAAGTCAATAAGGTCTAAACTCTTATACTTGTTATTAAAGAGCATTCATTATGCCAATGTTACTTATAATGGCACATTATTAGGTGATTTGGCAAATATTACCTTTATTCTTATAATTTGGTTGGGTAAACGTTAATGCTTAGCACAAACCTACGCGACCACGCGACTGCGAAGCGGCAGCGTGGTCGCGTAGGTTTGTGCAAAGCATAATAACTCTAATTTATACGGCAACTATAAGGCTTCGAAATATGTTCATCTTATAGTGGCTAGTTACAAGGCTTTTAATATGGTCAATTATTCTTATAAAAGTAATGCACAAGGTAACTATAATGCTTTTAACTTATAGGGGCATTTAATAAGACATCTATCCAACAAACGAATGCTAACATTTTATATGACCTTAACAAGGATGAATGCAATCCCTATTCTCTTATACAGTGATTATAAAGATATTATTCTCTTTAAGGTTACAATAAAATGCTTTACATAACTAAATTCGCCATTTTAAATGTACAAAAGGTTGTGTGAATATCTTGCGGAGCGGAATAATCGGCCAAGTGCGAGTTGGACCTGCGCACTATGGGTTCCGTACTTTCATAGAGGGATTCAAAACAATGGAAGAAGTTGAAAAGGAGCGATGGTTACAGAAGAAAGGTAAAAAATAAAACAATTCATTTGGTAATCACGTATCTTTGATAATATTTCAAACTTAAAATTAGTGCACAAAAGTGAGCTAAAGTATCCTTATAAAGAGGTCTCTTTCAGCCAACCCAACTACAGTGGAAAAAAATCATTTTTATATAAAATATACGGGAATAACACTAGCTAGGTGCGATTTTTTTAGTGTGAAAGGAACCCTAACTATATGTAAAATGGCGATAGCATAACAAACAATTGATGCCGTTATAAAGTCTTTACTCTCATAGACTCCTTATAGACGATGTGTGAATCCTGTTGTTCTTTTAAAAGCACTGTACTTAACTTGACTAAATAATTAATGACGTTTTTAGCACAAAAACAGCTTAAATTCAATACCAAAACACACAGCGTATCACATTTTATCATGCATTTAAATTCCCATACACTTTTCATTATAAACGAGCACTAAATCAGGTAAATAAACTATACATAAAATAATGACTTATCGTTTACTTGACAGTAAAATGGCTGACGTTTCTATTTCTTCTCCAAGCTGTTGCGAAAATGTAAATCACTTATGACGGCAAAAAGGGGTAACGGATTTTAAGAGCCTTTGATTTGCCGCATTGAGTTTAAACTCCTTGTATCGGACAATAATATAACACGTATAAGGGTGATCGCCCGTATTAACGCTTTCCATATGTTTCTTATAAGTTGAAGTACCTTGTTCTTTGAAATTATATAACACGTATAAGGAAAAAAGCGGACAATAAAGCAACTTTAAGGAGGGTATAAGGTTATTATCTTTATAAATTGTGCCCAAATGCACCCTTATTAGCGATAATACGACTCCTATAAGAATATTATTTTTGGCTATATAAGCCACAACAAGAGCAATTTTTGTTAGTTGAGTAAACATTGTTTGGTAATGACTCATTGCCTAATTACCTCTATACTTGGAAAATTATGATTTCGTCCATACAAAAAATAATTCATATTTTTTTATCCGTATATAAGGCATATTTGAAAAAAACGACGTCTATAAAAATTACCTGTAATTGCATCAGATGCTACAAAAAAAATCAGCTTCATCCACTGACAAAAAAAAAAGTGCCTGTAGCTCTAAAAGGCGCAAAAATCGCAGTTGAGTGTGTGTAACAAAAATGTACGACAAGAGTCCCTCTATAAGCTATGCTATGATTTATTTTGAATACGTTTGAATCTTGGATGAAAATGACAAAATTATGATTTCGTCCATACAAAAAAAAAATCATTATTTTTTATCTCCGTAGATACGGCATATTTGAAAAAAACCTCATCTATAAAAGTGACTTGTAATTGCATCAGCTATCTACGAAAAAAATATCAGCCTAATCCGTTGACCTTCGATCCGAAAATTCTTAATGTCCCATTTATTTTACTTTGGGACCAGTGTGCGGCGCGGCGAGCGGCCTGTACCTCCCGCCCGCGCCCCGCGCATACACCGCGTAGCGCCCGATTGCTATATTCAAATCTGTCTATGTAAAATGTTTTTAGTTTTTAATACGCTTGATGATTTTTTTGGATATTTTTCTAGTTGAAAAGAAAGTTGACAGTGTACTTAAATCAATAAATAAAACAGACAGAGAAATTTTGCCCTGCTAGTAAAAAGGCAATTTTTAAAAATAGTATAAATACATGGTTTAAGTTTTGCATTTTCATTTTGTGGCTATAAAACTTCAATATAATGTCATTCCCGTAAAAAAGTTCGACAGAGCAATTTTGGCGTCCAAGTCACGCCAAAAAAACATATTTTATTAAAATTTGGTGTTTCTGCTGGGATAATTTTTTGGATATTTCATACATTGTTTCTATACGTTCCATGAATATGTCCAGTGAAAAAAGATTCGACGGAGCATTTTTGCTGAAAAAGATATTAATTAATTACGAATTTAGGTAAAAATACCTAACTTCTATTATTATTATTTTTTTGGATATTTATACAAAACTTTTAATTCATGATACTTTACTATGCTATAAAGTTTTTCTGACTGAGGAATTACTCCGAGGTTCACTTGGTTCGTTTCCTACACTAATAAAGACAATTCACACACACACATACACTTTGTTTGGCTGTATATTCATATCGTCAATTTCGTCTCAACAAGTGAGCACTGCCGTGGCCTAATGGTTAAGCAAGTGCGTGTGATTATTCTAAGATCATCTGCATCAGCTAAGTTGCAGGATCGAATCCGACCCGTATTGAGTCTGCGTCGTTTTTACGTAAAACAATTTTTGAGAAATATTAATTATAAAATTATTATGATTATGAATGTTGATACAACTATGTAGAATAAAAAATTACGTTTCTAACTAAAAGCACAGTAACATTTATTTAGAAACGTAACATTCTAGTCACAGCAAAGAATGTGAGGGTAGATTTAAAATAAAATGGAACGATTGCTTGAAGATAACAAAATATTAAAATGTTGTTGGTTGGTGAACTTAGCTACGAGTGTTTGTGTTCTTACTGTTGCGATACAATTTATCCAATATGCAAGCAAATATTACTATTGAAGCAAGAGCTAAAATTGTGGCCCTATATTCAAATGGCCTGAATATTTCTCAAATTTCTAACGAAACTGGCTTCACAGTAAGTAGTAATTAATTATATTATTATTGTGATGTGTATTTTTTTCATTGGTTAAAATCGTCTTTTACAATTTATTCTTTTTTTTTTTAGATAAATACTGTAAGTCGATGGGTGAAAAGATTCGAGGAAGAAGGTGGCTTGCAGAGTCGTAAACGAAGTGGAAGGCCACTTCTTATTAACCAGACTCAGCGGCGTTATATGGCAGCGGAGTATGAAACATGTGGTTTCATACCGACAAGTCGTTTTGCCGATGAATTTAACACGTCATTGGTCACCGTTCGTCGTGCACTTCATGACGAGGGATTACACCACCGAAAGCCGGCGAAAAAACCGTTTTTGACTCAAAGGCATAAAGACGAACGGCTACGCTTTGCACGAGAGTATTTAGATTTTGATTGGGAAACAACAATTTTTTCCGATGAGAAGACTTTTAAATCCTCTCAAAAAGGAATACTACATTTATGGCGTAAAGATAACACCCGTTGGTGTGAAAATAACGTGGTGTCAAACACTGAATCTGGCAGAATAAGTGTGAACATGTGGGGATGGATTTGTGCTCAAGGGCCGGGTGAACTTGAATCTATACCTACGCGAGCCAACAGTGCAAATTATGTAGAAGTGTTAGAGGACATTATGTTACCTACTGTGCGAAATGTGTATGGTGATAGCGAAATAAGTTTTGTGCATGATAATTGTCCAATTCACCGAGCCTCCATAGTTCGCAATTGGTTCAGTGAACATTCTAATATTAAAGTTATTCCGTGGCCAGCACGATCCCCAGACTTAAACCCGATTGAAAATATATGGGGTTTAATGGTGCAAAGATGGCGAGCACGCGATGATAGATGTCCGGAGCTACTCAAATCTCATTGCATGCAGTTGTGGGAGGATTTACGTGGAACAGATATCTGTAAGAATATTGTGGCTTCCATGCGCAGACGTCTTCTTAGTTGTATCGAAAATAATGGAGGTTACACAAAATATTAAGAATCATTATTAATATTAAATTAAAAATGTATTTCTATGTCGCAATAATAAGTGTAAAGTAATTGTTATAATATTTATATTTCGTTAAGTTTCAATTGGGCATTCTACAAAGGAACGTGCTGGCCAGTAATTGGTAGGTTTAAGATTTTAAGGTTGAGGTTAAGTTTTAATCCTCTTTTCCTCGGAAAACGAATAATTAAACTATAACCTCAACAATATGAAATATTGATAACACAAAAGATATAGGTATTATTATATTGATAGATCTGTGAATCAAAGATTTTACCGTCATCCGTCAATCAATTCAATTGTTCAATAATAATTGTTATGTCATTGAAATAAAAATATATTTTTTTGAAAGTGTTGTTTTATTATAATATATAATTATCTAACTAAAATACTTTTATATTTATAATATATTATCACTATGTTATAATTTAATATTATTCTTATTAAATAAAACTTTCAAAATAGTCATTTCATTAAGTTTTCAAAAATGCTGAGATAATAAAAACAATATGAAAACTTTAAAATAATATGATAAACTGAGAATTGAACCGTGACCATTATTCGTCCTAGCAATGATGCGAGGCCAACTATTTACCGATGGAGCTACGAACTGTCTTACGTATCTAATGAAATTTTTGCATTTATTGACACAGTGCAGTGCAATAAATGAAGAAGAATGAATGAAGAAGACAAACATATATGTTATCTTTGTCTTTCATCCACTACACGCAACTTTCTTGTATTGATACTGTACGACATTTAAGTGTGTACACGGTAACATGGCGCACACATAAATATGCACTGTACCGGCAAACGAATATGGTCGTTACGATGCTACTGGACTTTTGAACGTTGACTGTACCTTAAGTGCGCACCATAAAGGTAATATACCTATTAGGTATAATAACTTTATGGTCCAAACACCCCTAGCTCATAATCAGCGGCTACACGGTCAATTTTTCATCAATCTGATCCATCAATCTGGTGTCAATCAGGATTGTTGGTAAATTGATAGATCATGTCTCGATGTTACACGATCAATCCGGATTGTCAATTTACCATCAATCTGGCATCAGTCAGACAGTAACAGTTTCAAGGAGCAGACGTGTACATTTGCAGAATGGATAAAACAAAGGCTTGTGTCGGTATGATCATTGCTTTAACAGCAAAAAAACGTGTCGAAAGAAAACGATGGATTAAGCAGTGGCTTCTCAAAAGAGATTTATACAGTCATTTAAATTTACTAAACGAAATCAGGGACAGTGAGGAAGAAGACTTTGAGAATTATTTTCGCATGAAAAATGCATGCTATGAATTGGCTATTGGCCATGGTTAAGCCTTTCTTAACCAAACAAGACACTAATATGCGAAAGTCCATTACAGCTGAAGAAAAATTGGCTGTGACTCTACGATACCTTGCAACTGGAAGAAATATTCAGGACTTGCGATTTTCAGTTATGATGTCATCAGTTGCCATTAATAAAGCTATAATGGACACCTGCAAAGCTATTTTTTATGTCCTTCAAGGTTATATAAAGGTAAGTAAGCAAAATAAAACTATCTTATTAGAATGAAAATAAAATAATATCTTTATTTTTAATTCAAATTTTCACACAAGTTATTTCAAGGTAAATAAAACTGCTCATTCAAAGTCATAATGGAAATGAACATAATAATTTAAAGATAGCTTTGTATAGACTATAATAGAATATAATCGTTTATTTCCATCCAAAAAATTGACCAGAGTTTTTATTCTTTAAATTGAGAAAATAAGGAAGCTGTAGAATATTCTTCGGATTCTGAAACTGGGACATAAAGTTCGTATACAATAGTATTTGAAGGTTGTGAAAGCGTAGTGACAGGCTGATCTGTTTTATTTGTTATCTGAGACCCTGGTCCCCTTTGAATTACTGTGTCTGAATATGGAGATGGATGTGACTGAGTGAGAGACGAGTGTGATGAGTGTGTAATTACAGATGTGTCAGTAGGCAGGTAAATGGAAGATGATGTGTGCAGGTCATTAGAAGCTTGAGCGCCAGTGGATATGACAGACGTGTATGATTGATGACTGGACGATGAGATATACTCGGAAGTAGGTGGTAATCCAGATGTTTCTACTATATGAATTGGCGATGGAGTGTGAAATGATGGAATAGAATCGCACACATCGTACGAAGAAAACGTGGTTGTTGAAAATTTGTCAGGAATATTTATTTGGAAGGAATTTCTGGTTAAATTGCCTAGTTCAGCTTCAAATAATATGTCATTTATGGCTTTTTTAGCAAAAAGCCTTTGAGTAGGGTGGAGTCTATTAAGCGTTCCTGCCCAATCAAATGCGATTGAGTTTCCTATATCGGTTTGTTTTGGTTCAGAGACTAAATATGCGCAGGCCCGATCCAACAGCTCATTCTGCTTTGCAAGGAAACTTTTCTTAACCCGTGGCGGAGGTGTCGGTGGTGGTATTTCAGCTACAGATGATAAAGTTCTTCCATATTCTGATTCTGTTCCTCGCTCTTGTTGTTGTGATTCGTCACAAATATTATCTTCAGTATCGATACTCTGCGAAAAGAATTTAGTCAATGTTATTTTTATTCATTAAATTTTTTGATGCCCTTCAGATGCCGTCCAGTGGGGAAGAGTGCAAAAGTATTGCCTCTAATTTTGGCCAAAGATACCAGTTTTGGAACTGCTTGGGAGCTCTAGATGAGAAGCATGTTGCCATCCAAAAACCAGCACATTCAGGCGCATTATATTTTAATTATAAAAAATACTACAGCATTGTCTTAATGGCACTTGCAAATGCAAATAAAGAATTTGTAATGATAGATGTGGGTGCTAACGGCCGTGTATCAGATGGTGGTGTGTTATTTTATACAAAATTCTGGGAGCTGTACGGAAATAGTGAATTAAATATCCCAAACCCATCGCCATTGCCAAATACAAATGAAGAATTTCCGTATATTTTCATTTCTGACGAGGCTTTTGCTCTGGGAAAAAATTTAATGAAGCCCTATCCACAAACAAAATGTAATCCTGATCAAAGAACATTCAATTATCGATTATCTCGTGCAAGATCGGTTGTAGAAGGTGCCTTCGGGCTTTTAAGATCAAAATTTGGTGTTTTTCATAAATCGATGTGTTTTGAACCTAAAAAAGCATCAACTATAACAGCCACCTGCTGAGCTATTCTGAAATAGTCACAAGCGAAGTCGCCTGTGAATTCGCAGCGGAATTAGCGCTACATGAACAATCGGTATTCAGAAACAACGTGAAATCGACACTAGCGCTGCCCGGGCGGAAACGCAGGTGAAGTGAACTAGATAAAGTGAGAACTTGACAGTTGTTAAGAGGGTTTGGTATTCAGAAACAAATTCCGCCGCTATTTCAGCAGTCGCTTCGAATCCACTTACGAATTCATCTGTCAGATTTCAGGTTACTAAATTTCTAGTGAAATCTTGTATTGGTTGGTGCTTGTGTTTGGATTTTTATCGTTTAATAAACGTAAGTGACGACTTTTTAATTATTATTGATTATTTTATTCATTTTGCAAACTTATAGCTTCATAAACTATTAAAAATAACTTGACAAAACTTTTGTTTTTATCAAAATTTTGTTTGTATTTTTCATGAACGTATTTTTATCCAATTTACACTTTTTTTATCCAACAATTTACACTCTTTTAATCTCATCTTTTCGTTAATTAAAAAATTAAAAATATAATATATAATTATTAGTAAAATTTAAAATAATTACTAAACAATAAAATAACTATGTATTATTATGTGCCGAATTACAAAGTCTGAATCTACTTAATACCTTTTTTTTCAGATGTCACGCTCCTTTCTTCTTCTGTATTTATTAAAAGAAGCCAATGATTTGGATTTATTAGCATCTCGACGCCAAGCTCGGCGTGTCAGAAATCTGCCCTTGCTGAATAGAGGAGATGACTATGTGCGCCAATACCGCCTTAGCGAGGACATGATAGAGGAGTTGCAGGAAGAATTATCTAATCTCGTCAGTACTAGGACTAGAGGAAGTTTGAGCATTAGGTTAAAAGTAAGTATTTAATGATAAGACATCCAACTTATTAATTTATTGTAGGTGCATAATAAATAGGTAGTTACTTTCTTACTTGTCTAACTCATTATAGTTTAAACTTGTAAATAACATATAATATAGATTTCCTACTAGTTTCACCTTTATACATACCTAGGTGATAACTGCCTATATTATATACCTGCAGCTGCCTACACATAACATAATAACATTACACCTTCTTTTCAGTTATTGTGCACTCTTGCTTTCTTAGCCACTGGGAGCTACCAAAGGATTATAGGAAGGAATATAGGTACCTTTATGTCCCAACCATCGATATCAAGATCTATTGATGAGATAGTAAGATTGCTAAGTCAGCCGAGTATAGTACGGAAGTATATACGCTTTCCCCAAAATACTGCTGAAAGGACAAGACTCAAAGAAAAGTAAGTCTTTAGGTATATTAAGTACCTACTTTAATTAAGTAATTCTACATAATGCAAATACTTTAGCAACAAATTTTGGTATCTAGACACACACAGCAGTTTGTTCACCAAGATCTTAAATAAATCTCGCTAAAATCTTTTTTCTCTTACAGGTTTTATGAAAAGTTTGGCATACCAGGTGTCATAGGTTGTATCGATGGGACATTTGTTGCAATAATAAGACCGCGACAAAATGAGGATAGGTTTTACTGCCGTAAAGGCTTTCATGCAAGAAATGTTTTATTGGTAAGTTCTACTTAAGAATTTCATTAAAGTAAGTATCCTACCAATTACCTACTTACATAATATGTTTTTGTGTATTTCAGATCACAGATGCGGATTTAAATATATTGCACGTGGATTCTTCGTTTGGTGGAGCTTCACACGATAGCCACATATTTAATAATTCGCCAATAAAATCTCACCTCGAGCAACTAATACATTCTGGAGAGACTGCATACTTACTAGGTTGGTTCTAGTACCTATTGAGTATCATTATGTAGTACCCAGTACTCGGTGCCTTCTAGTTTCATAGAAGTTATTTGTTTCAGGTGATTCAGGTTATCTTCAACGGCCCTATTTAATGATCCCGATAGCCAATGCAGAAGACAACAGTCCCGAAGAGCACTACAACAAATTGCATGCAACAGCTCGAAACAGTGTCGAACGTGCTATTGGTGTTCTGAAAGGTCGTTTCAGATGTCTTCTTGCACATAGAGTGTTGCATTACTCTCCTGATGTGGCTGCGAGAATTATTACAGCATGTTGTGTTTTGCACAACATGTGTAATAGAGCTGGTATGCCTGCACCAGTTCTCAGTATAGAAGAGGCCAGAAGGGAGATTTCAATGCAAGAAAGGGAACAGGTGGCAGATTCCCTTCTTCAAGACCTAAACATGGGTAGGGCAGCACGTAATGACCTAGTCAATGTTTTATGGCGAGGGCGGAGATAGTTTATTTTGTAGGTGTGAATCATTAAAAGTATTTTTTTAAGTTAAATAGTTACTTGATAGTGATAATTTTACAATATGCATATTTTTAATTCTAAATTAAATAGTAAATAATAATTAATTAACTTTATCTATGTGTTAACATAATAATCTTCTAATTTTAGTCTTATACTCACATTTTCTTTTATTATTGTCTTTATTTTTGTTACATAGCTGTAAGCCATAACATTGTAATTTTCCATTTTTTTAGTAAAAGATGGCCCCGTGCGAGTTTCTTACGCCGGTTCTTCTCGGCGGGGTAGTTCCCGAACCGGTGGTAGGCAACATAGTTTCTTCGTTCGAAAATTTAAGTTCGAATAAAAATATATTTTATTTTATTTATTATAGAAACTTGACTAATTAAAACAAATATTATCTAGAATACACGTCTTGTAAAAAGTAATTAAAAATAACATACCTAAGTCGACAAAAAATATTTTTTTCTTGTGCCTGTTACTTAATGAATAATGACTCAGAATACAGAACAAACAGTTTGTTCTGTATTCTCAGCTTAATGTCTATTATCCGATTGTTTGCATTGAAAACTAACCAGAAATACAAATTTCAAAAATAAAAGTTTGCCTTTATAGTCTAGGCGAAGCCGAATAAAAATATAAGATTTTTGCAAAATTCTTAGATTTATTAAAATAAGAGTTAAAGAGATAGTTGATCAACAAATTAAAAACTTTGTCAAGCATAATATGAACTAATTTTAAGTTACTATTCAATACTAGAAAATAAATAGGAGCGCCACATAATATCTAGACCGGAGCACACAGCAAGCTGTATTTAGGGTATGCTCACCTAGATACAAAAAAAAACATTTTTAAATCTAAACGATATAATTTCAACATTTTAATTTTATTTTGAGAATATAAGCAACAATATAAATAAAAAAAATAGTGATATAATATTATATTATTTTCATACATAACTGAAAGAAGAAAATTCTGCTTTTCTTCAAAATTTGAAAGTTCAAAAGGTCTCAGTTTCTATAAAAGCAAACTTTTTGAGTTAAAATCACTGATTCTATAATTAATTTAAGGTGTAATAACTAATACATCGAAATAGGGTGAACAGAACTTAGGCTCAAAAATCGTGTTGTACACTAGTCAGTCCATATACCTTTACACATTACTGTGACTTACCTATTATAATCTACCTACTTAAAGTAACTAAGAAGTGTTGGTTCTATTTATGGCATCTGCCAAAGAACTCATGCCCGCGCCTAATTTTCCAACAGCATCTATTATATCGCGTTGGTACTGCATAAAATGTTCCATGACGGACACTAATTTCTCTTCCAAATTGATGCGTCGAGTTTCCAACTCTAGGAACTTATTAGCGACACCAACGAGTTGCGTCCTCCTTTGTGCCGGAGGTGAGGACGGCAACACTCTATTTTGCGACTCGAGTCTTCTACGGCATCGAGGGCGTGCCCGGCGTCTAGGGGCTGGAAACATTTTAATTTTTAAATTGTGTTAAGAAGCTGGTACTTACTAACCTTTCGACACATGTGACCAAAAATGCAAAAGGGCAGAACCATTTTTTTGGATCTTGAAATGCATTGCAATCAAGTTGGCAAACCTTTTGTATCATAAATAATAATTAGCTGGCACAAAGCAATAAAAAACTTTCCTAAAATATGAACCTTATGTCTTAGGTAGTTAGATTAATGAGGGTCGATCCGACCAAACACATCTTGTTTAGTTGGGTCGCCCCTGCTGAGTCAAGTGGCTGCTGAAAAAATTTATACTCACTTGATGTAACAGATGGCGGTTGACGACTTCTGCGACGTAATGGAATGCGTTCTGAGTCTGACACATTTACTTGAACACTATCAGCATTCTCCTGAAAGAAAAAAAAGAGATTGGAGCACTTTTGATGGTTTTTAAATATTTTATTTAAAAACACAGGGTAAGTTACAAGGTTGACTAAAACATAATAACTTACAGTATTATAGGCTACTGGTACAGTTTCTGGAGGCATTTCTTGATTTTGCAACGTAATGTTTTCACTCTCCAGTCCATGATCCACCTACAAATAAAATAATATGAGTTCAGTAAATCATATACTTGCTTGGCATTGATAGCCAACAACTTACTTTTTCATGTCTTAAGAAATTTGGTAGTTAAATATACTTAAATAAATTAGTAATTTGTACTTACAATAGCATTAAAATTATTTCTCTCAGCATTGTCTATTATTATTTCATCAGGTGTATAATCCTGCAATTAAAATAACACTTTGTTATTGATTGTAAAGAAAAGGTGACTGTTGAAATAAGCTGTGCATGTGGGATATAACTTTGATTTAATAGAGTAACTATTTTGTAAAAAAAAAACAGTTTAATTTGTCAAAAAAAATAAATAGGTACTTGACCTAAGAATAGCCTACTCTGGAATTGTAGAGGTTTGATAATTGATAAACATAATATTAAAAAAAACAAATTTCTTACTATTGGTTGTTCTAAAAGAACGCCGGATATCCCAGGTACTGGTACTTCGTAGAGCCCTCTTGCCAAAATAGATGGACTTTCACTGTCTAGATTTTCTGATTCCTGGAATTAAAAATAACAACAATAAATACTGCAAGTCGCACCCTGAGTAGGTACTTTAATGATTCAATCTTATCATTGCTTACAAAAGGTTCTATTCTTAAATGTGTATCACCAACTGCAAAACCTTCACCACCCATCAACGTTAAAATCCTTTCCTCGACTTCGGTCAATTCGGGGACATCAACGTTTCCACCACCAGTTTGACGTCTAGCTCGAGCTCGAGCAGCAGCCTTTTTTTTTACAAAACTTTTTTTGTCATTCCAGTACTGAAAATAATCAGCAATTTATAACAAAGTTTTAGCTAAGTACCTTAGGCAGCAACTCTAGTTACAAATATTAGGTATTATTCCAAGCCCCGCTTATATTCATATTGTTAGTCTCGGATACCGTAGCAATAATAAAATACAACTTACTTTTATCCATTTTTTGTCATTTTTAATGCACCCCCCCATACTATTTAAAGTAGTGGCCAATTTAGACCACTCTTTATGAGCTAATTGCTTGGCTCCCAATGATTTTGAAAACCCTTTGGCTAAACTAGGTTTTCTCTCCAGAAACTGTACTAAAGCTTCCAACTGCGCAGGAGAGGGATGGGAAGTCCGTACTCTAAATGTTTAAAAAGCTTGGTTTAAATAAAATGCTTTAGTTAAATACATTTAAGTGTAAGTAAGTAAATATTAGTAAACACTTACCTTTCCATTACGTTTGCCAACTGATAATAATTTAACAAAATTGAGCTAAGAAAACACCGTGAACACGACACAACCACTTGAAAACACGAAACTTTTGAAAATAAAACTTTTTCAAGAGCTTAGAGCGCTTGTTATTGTTTACTAACTAACGTTTTTTTTTCTGACTCGTGACAGCTATGGTTGACAACGTTTGAGACTCGTTTGAGGTCAATGTTAATAAAATATTAGCTAAATTATATTTAAAAATAGAAATCAATGTTCAAATGGAATATACGGCATTGCTTTGGCATATATTCATTATTTTGAAGTATTTATAATACCAAAATGTGCTTTTAAAATAAATATTTTACTATCGATATGAAGATATTCCGCACTAGCACCATAGACAAAACTCACTCAAGTTTCCGATTCTCACTTCACTTCGCCTGGCCTTGAAGTTTTCGGATTCGTATTTCTGAATACCAAACAAACTTCAGGTGAGGTGAGAAGTGAAGCGAGAGTGAAATTCGAAGTGACATTCGAACGGAATTTTTAGGATTTCAGAATAGCACTGCTGTTGTTATATTTGCATAATTATTTGCTTAAAACTGTACCGCAGATTTATTTGGCATCAAATTGGAAGATACAAAAACAAGATGAACAATCACTACTTCATTTAGAGCCTACTGCCTACCGAAATCCACCAAACGATGCAAAGGCTATAAGAGAACGATACTGCCAGTATTATAGTCACAAAGGAAAATTACATATAAGTAAGAATGAACTGTAACTACCTCATTATAAGAACCTATACTTTCATAAGTATTCAAATAGACAGTATGGTTAGAATAAGTTAGTAAGTATTCGAAAAGTCCATTTTAGGTGTTCCTTATAATATCCTGTACGGGCTGTACGTCTTTTTACACCTAAAAGGTAATTTAATAGATTCAATAGATTTTTTTTCTTTTTAGTCAACCAAGTTTTGTTGAACCCTAAAACGGAACCCTAACGAGCTGATATTTTTACTTATACTAGCTGTCCCGGCAAACGTTGCTTTGCCATGATATAAAGTATTTCGCCTATATTATTTTATTGAAGTGACTAAATATTTAGTATGTCGCCATGGCAACGTCGATCGCTATCTCGTCGCACAAACAATGGTCGCCGTCAGTCTCAGGTTGTAATAATTTACTATTATTTATTCAACAAATGCATTCTCAGACCTACTGAATATGCATATAAAATTTGGTAAAAATCAGTAAAGCCCTTTCGGAGTAGTTCGTGGACTAACATTGTGACACGAGAATTATAAGATATAATACAGGCTGTAACAAAACTAAGTGATAATATTTTAGGATGTGTATGTGTTCCTTACAGAGAGTTTACTGTGAAAGTAGCAGCGCTGAAAGACCAATTTTTTTTTTCGCTTTTGAATGGGGAAACTCGTTACGCTGGGGCGCTTGCCAATACAAAAATGAAAAACAATTTGGTATTTCAGCGCTGCTACTTTCACAGTAAAGTCACTATTAGGAACACATACACATCCCAAAGTATTATATATTTTAGAATCATCAAATCAAAGTATGAAATCAAAGTACCTATTAGTAAAATTACCGTTGCTCGTCTTATTAAAATGAAGCTACTTACAAAAAATTAGCTTGATAGTAATCAAAAAAAATTTTGCTCTACGGAACCCGAGTAGGTATCATGCCAAACAGAATGACAAAAAATTCGTTAATTTTTTTTGGTAATTGTTTTCTTGTATGAGTAGATTTAGATTGTATATTTCAATAATAAACTTTTTGGAAAAATCTTATAATATGTTTTAATTTTATGCCGGCCAAACGACTAACTACTGTATTCCAACCTAAATCATCAGTAATTGATGAAGAGGCCAATGATGATGATAATATGGCGTCCACTTTGGACTTTTAATATGGATTTGACAGTTAATTTGACATTTTGTTATGGTTAAAGTAAGTTGGTGCAACCTAACCTACAACAAATTAAAGAATTACTACCCTACAAAAACAAATTAAAGAATTCAAAATACATACCCGATTTACCGGTTGCTCGAATTTATTCAGAAAACTTAAGTATTCGAAGCTCCAGCTTTCGGAGAGTAGACTTCGTCTGCTCCGGCTCCTGATCTTTGTGATACCAATATCTTCTTTAGATCTCTCCGATAATTTGTGCGTAGGCTATTAATTTTCTTTTTGACATCTTCTATAGAAGAATTATGTTTAATTTTCTTTAATATTATCAACAGCTTTTCTAATGCCTCATTCCTTTTATATTTATTTATATAGTTTTTGTGGGTTTTGTCCCACAAAATCGTAAGCGTTTCCAATGTCAAAATAAAATCTTTTTCCACTTCAATTCCAGCTGGTGGTGGTGCCCCAGCGTCTTCCATCGTGCGAAGAACGACGTTGAATGATTTTTTTTAATTCGTCCCGGTCGGGACAGGCAAAGGGAGCGTTGCCCATACAGCCATGATGTTGAATGAAAAGAGTAACTACGCGGGGCTTAGAAGAAAAAAAAAACAAAAATCCGTTATTTTTTAATTATTTGAAGTTTAAGTATAAAATTTTAAAAGCAAAAAGTTTCACTATGAAGTTACAAAAATGTTAGGCCCCATTTGAATATTTATAATATACTAGATGTTCCGCGCGGCTTCGCCCGCGTAATTTAGGAATTTCACGGAAACCGTACAATTTTCCACAAAAAAATAGCCTATGTTCCTTCACGTGATCTATTCTTCATGTGTGCCAAATAACAAAAATTGCTCCAGTAGTTCTTAAGATAATAAGCAATTTCCAATAATGTCCCCCGTTTTTCCACATTTTCCTCCATTTCTTCGCTCCTATTAGTCTTAGCTATCACGCTAAGACTATTAGGATATAGCCTATAACCTTCCTAGATAAATGGGCTATCTAACACTGAAAGAATTTTTTTAGATCGACCAGTGGTTCCTGAGATTAACGCGTTCAAACAAACAAGCAAACATGATATGAGTTTCTTGTCATTGCATGGTGTTATTAAAAAAAATCGTATAATATCGAGTAGCGTAGTATAGACAGCTGCTACTGCTACACTATAAATAATATAAAAGTATAGGTACTGTAATATAACATTATTGAATATTATAGAAATCAACAAAAGCTTGTGGATTAAATCGGTTTTATTGTTTAATTTACTTTATTATACGTATATTTTTTTTTGTGAAATTAAATATTTATTTGAACACTTTTTTTCTTGCGCTATGCGGCTAAAGTATGCATGCATGTATTCAGGTCTCTTTTTGTAGCTCGCGGAACAAATTTTTTGACACACTCTTCCTTAGTTTTTAGGGTTCCGTACCCAAAGGGTAAAAACGGGACCCTATTACTAAGACTTCGTTGTCTGTCCGTCTGTCTGTCACCAGGCTGTAACTCGAGAACGGTAATAGCTAGAGAGTTGAAATTTCACAGAATGTGTATATATCTGTTGCCGCTATAACAACAAATACTAAAAACAAAATAAAATTTATATTTAAGGGGGGCTCCCATACAACAAACGTGATTTTTTTTGGCCTTTTTTGCTCTATATCAGTAATGGCAACATGTAGGTACTTAACTTTTTCACTAAATCCTTAGTTATATGTGTACTTTAATATTTAATAATAATATTAAAATAAAATAAAAAATTAAGGGGGGCTCCCATACGAAAAACAAAATTTTTGGCCTAATTTTGCTCTATAATGGTACGGAACCCTTCGTGCGCGAGTCCGACTCGCACTTGGCCGATTTTTATTATTCGTAAAATTAGTACATTACGCACCTAGGGTAGGAAAATAAGAAATGTCTCAGATCACATGTACATGTCAACAAACATGTGATCTGAGGCTTTCTTATTTACTGCCCATGGTGCGTATACTATTTTTCTCATCGACGGAGGCGGAAAAAGGCAACATCGGTAAGCGCAGCGGGAAGAAAGTTGACGTTTTCCGCCCGGAGGTGAGAAAACATCGTTTCCTTTCTGATTGATTTGTAGAATTCAGATATTTCATTCACCGGGCGGGGCAGGTCGCAAGTCAAACAATAAAACAGATTTGTTGCCGAACGACCGTCTGCCGCAACCGCCAGATTGACTGACGAAAAATTGAAGAACCGTCAATCTGGCGTCAATCTGGCATCAATCTCACCGAGATTGATGAAAATTTTCAAATTATTTAAAAATCCGTCAATCCGATCCATCAATCCATGGTGTACACGATCAAATTTTCGTCAATCCGTACCAGATTGATGGATCAGATTGATGAAAAATTGACCGTGTAGCCGCTGACATACGACATCTGTCAATTTTTCCGGTTATAGTTAAAGTCAACTGTCAAAGTCTACAAATATATAATAATAATCTGTGCTGTCTACAAATATATAATAATAATCTGTGTGTCAAAGTTAGTTCGTGCAACCCACTCTTAAGTTTTACGCTTTTTTGTTTTCTGATTTATTATTAGATTTAATGTAAAAAAGAAGTGATAATTAATGTTATTGGATAATATTGTTGTTAGTTTAATATAATTTTATCTTCTTGCTAGGTACTTAGACGATATTGGGCGACGCTAAAGTAAGGTAGGTACTTTAAAGTTTGAAGCTGATAAATGTAATGTAACTGTAACTTCATAAGTTTTTATCACTTAGGTATTAATTAATATGCATGGACGATAAGATATTATGTAGGTATTGTAAATAACTAAAAGTACAAAACGAATCCGGCTTTTGGTGTTTTGTTTTATAATAATATAATAATTTCTCCACACCGGTTTCGGTGACAGTGGTCGGTTTCACTGAAACCAGGCCAGATACACAGGAGTAATTTTTTTATAGTGCCCAGGTGTGTGCGCAGTACACAAGAGCACTCTATTCCTTTACTCTCATAACCCAGTGGAACGGAAAACCAACCGGCTTTTTACATGCACATCTGACGCATCGATCATCTTCCTTGTCAGACAATCAGGTGATCAGCCTGTTTTGTCCTAGCCTAACTACGAAAATAACATGTTTCCGAAGCGGGAATTGCTTTTTTATAATATTAAACTAGTTGACCCAACTGTTGTTTCGTTGCATATAGTATAATAATTAAAGATCCACCGGATTTCCCCAGATTTGTCCTAGTTTAAAGGGGTTCGGGGACCGTCCGGCCGGGTTTTAGAAAAGTGTCAGAGTGAAATCCGGCCACTTTTGTTGAGAAAAATCCACACTCTTTCTTCTCTGATCCAAATCAAGTACGATTTCAAGGACTTAAGTTAATAAAATTACTAAAAAATTGTGTTGGAAAAGAAAGATGTTTTATCAAAAATTTGCAAGACAATCTTGAATACTTTTAAAAGGTGTCTGGGGAAATAACCACATTTCGGCCAAATGTCTGAGTTTTTTTTTGTGCTTGACCGGCAATGGCAATTTAGGTGATGGCAGCCCTAATAGAAATGAGTGTATGAAGTGGGAACAAACATTTTGTTACATAAGAGCCTTTTCTCCGTTATATTTTGAACAAACCCTGTTACTTACCTACTTAACTATCTAGGTCAGGGGTCACCGGTCCGCATTTGGACCGCCGACCAAGCATTTTTGAAGATGAATATTGTAAAAAATAAATTTCGGTCTCAACTTACTGATGAACATCTCCAGGTTTTAATGTCAATAGCTTACACCAATAATTAAAAAAATATCTCAAAATGTGTGGACCGAGAAGATCATTAATTCATTTCTTAAAATGGACCCCGAGCGAAACTAGTTGGTGACCCCTGATCTAGGTAATATATTATATATCATTATATCATACAAAAAGTCCACATTTTTCATTTCAAATCATTTCCTGGTTCCAAAGCTTCTATAATTTATTAAAAAAAAAACAGTTTTAAACCTGCAGAAAAAATTAAGTGCTTATTCTTTGTATCAATTACAGACTGAAACAATGGAGTCCATAGTGAAACTAGATAAGGAGAAGGTGTACTATTGCAGAATTTGCAACTTCAACAGTGTGCAACTGCATGACTATATGAAGCATATAACCACACATGTATGTAATAAGTTGCTTTGAAATGAATATTTATTGCCGATGAATATAAAATCTCAAGATTATTTTAATTATTTTGTTGATGATCATTTACATTGATAATTATTATTAACCTAAAATTTTACCCATTTAAAGGTTCTCCAGAGCAAAGTTATTGTGTCACGAGATACATTTTACCATTGTGATAAGTGCCAATGTGCCTTTCTGACTGACAACGCTCTAAAACTACACAGAATGGGTCATGTTATCAAGGCTGTTAAGTAAGACAATTTTTTGTGACATTTTAACTAAATCTGAATAATTAATATACATATAAATTAATGTGCTACTAACGTTTTTGAAGCTTTTTACATGTGGAATATGGAATTTAGAAACTGGTTGTAGGATGACTAATAATTTCTGTATTAATTTTTCAGTGTGAAAAAGAAAAACCATGAGGCGAGATATCTTGATGAAAAATATGTTAAGCGCTACAATTGTAGTGAGTGTGACTACAAATTTGTACTGAAGAGTACGTTGGAAATGCATATGGAAGCACACAAACCATTGAATCATGTGTGCAGCTGTGGTATAGCTTATTACGAGAAAAAAGATCTTAACGGTCACATAAAATTAGTACATAAAAATAAATTAAACGAAGCTAAAACAGAAAAAAAGACAAAAATGCCTGCTGTAAAAGTAAAGATAGAATATGCAAGCGACCTTGACGAGTCTGAAAATAATTATGATCTGAAAAAGAAAAAAGAGAAGACTATTAAAAACATGTTTAAAATAGAAGTCGAAGTTGAAATGGAACAGCAAGTAAAATCTTATTATAAAAAGAATTCATTTGAAATTATTTCGTGTAATAATTGTGACCAGACGTTTACTTTGATGGATATGAGAAAACATGTAGAAGAAATGCATGAAGATGTTCCATACTCGTGTAGATGCTGTTACTTGAGGTTTGCAACAAAAGAATTGGTGGAGGAGCATCGCAACAATATACACAGAACAAGAACTTGTAATATTTGTAGAAAGAAATTTATGACAAAGGCCTCATTAGATATGCATATACTAAGTCATAATCCCAATTCGAGACCATATTATGTTTGCCCCATTTGCAAAAAACGCTATGCACAACGAGCTAGTCTAAATGTTCACATAAAAAGACATAAGGGAGAAAAATGTTTTGATTGTAATACCTGTAGTAAGAAATTTTATGACCGACATGCTTTGCAAAATCATGAAAGAACTCATACTGGTGTAAAGCCGTACGTCTGCCAGTACTGTAACAAACCTTTCAGTGATCCTTCAGCCCTCACCAGACACGTCCGGATTCATACCAAAGAATACCGCTACTTCTGTACCGAGTGCCCAGAAAAATTTACCGATGCTAGCTCAATGATAGGACACAAACGCAAGCATGATAAAGGACAATTAAACGATTTAAAGGTCAATTGTGACATTTGTGGAAAATCCATTAGCAATAAACATAACCTTAAACACCATAAATTAGCAATGCACGCAGAGAAGACGTTTCAATGTCATGATTGTGGCCAAAAATTTTCAAACAAATGGAATGTGTTTCAGCACATTATAAGAATGCACTCTGAAAGGCCCGAGTGTGCTTATTGCGGAAAAAAGGTTGAAAATAAAGAAGCTCTGCAGAGGCACAAAGACAAATATCATCCCATTATTTTGTACTGCAGTAGCTGTCCGAAAAAGTTTCACAGAGAAGATAGTTTTCAAAAGCACAAACTTGTGTGTTCTCTGAGAAACTCAGAGAAAAAAGATTAGTTTTCAAACACACGGAATGTGTTCTCAGAAAACTCGAGAAAAATATTATTCCACTGATTTATTACATAGAGATAAAATCTGTTGCAACTTGCAAGTCTTATAATTGTGTTGTGTTTTTGTTATTACACAACATATTTTATGTCTAAGTATTACTATCCAATGAATATGAATTTGTTATTAATATTGCTTTTTATTAATCCTTCGACCGTGGATTTTTGGAAATCTATTGTTATTCTATTGTCTCGCTCACCGGTGAGCTTATTATGGGGCTTGATGGGTTAATATTTATCCATACTAAAATTATAAATGCGAAAGTGGTCGTGAATCGTGAATCGTGATGTCTATCTCTCAGTCAGTTGAAATTGCTATGTGATTGAAATGAATTCGCAATCAAAAAGCGATTCGACCAAGTCTGCGACATATTACATCGTACAACTCTAACCGCCGCGCCGCACTCAGAGATATTTGATTATTTTTAAAATGTATAATATTTATCGAGTTATTGAGAAAAAACTAATTTGGCGATGAATCCGCGTCGTCCTTTTTCACTTGAAGACTGGCGTGAGTGTGAAAAGAGAAGGACGATGTTTGATGGGTAAGGGGGGTTAGGGATATTACATTATCATTTATATTGGATCATTTATAGCACAATAGACATATAATTCTGTCTACTCTGTTTATAGCAAGGCTGCTCAACCTTTTTTACAGTGGGGCCAAACGGTGGATTCCGACATTTATAACGGGCCATTAACTTAGGCTTAATTAAATATACCTAATACCCATTAAACTTCAATGGGTTATAAAAGCATAAATTTATTTTTTTATATTAATGAGATTTTTGCAGTTGTATGTCTTTTAATATAATTTATTTTTGTTGGATGATAAATTTTAACTAACTATGTCAGTCAAACTGATTAAGAAAGGATTTATGAAAATTTGTATATTTTGTTTTTTGCTATCAAAGTCTTGAAATCTCCTATCAAACGACTGTGATATACATCTTATTTAAGCTTCGTATTTATAACAATTAATAGTAGCCATATTGAGCTCCTCTTTCAGATGTTTTAGTGTGGGGAAAAGGTCAATGTTTTCTTCGGCCAAATTAATGGAAAAGAGATTTGATTTTGCTTTTAACCCGCTTATCAAATTAAACATAGTTGGGACTTGGGAGTGAACAATCTTTGCCTTGTAATTTGAGATTCAAAGTATTCATAATGCGTAACATCAACAAGAAATGCAAGATCACACAACCAGGATGTATTTTTCAGTAGATCAATTTCAAAACTTCCTTGTGCGGGCCATTTAAAATTCTTTCGCGGGCCATAATGTGGCCCGCGGGCCTGGGGTTGAGCAGCCTTGATTTATAGGATCATAATATCGATGGCATAGAACACAGATGTGGTAAGTACAATTTTTTTTTTAAATGAGGTAAGTACACAGAGTTTGCCGTTGTAACTTAAATTTTATTGTGTACAAATGTGGTAAGCGTACGTTGGCCCAGTTATGATCTACTAATGTATCAAGTGTGGTAAGTTAACTAAAAATTAAAATATTGTAGCAGTCATGAATTGCATGTGCCCTTACCTCATTCGGCTTTCACAACTTAAATGTCCAAATGTGGTATGTGGCACTTTGCACATTTTGACACCTAAACTGGCAACCCAGACGTTCTGTCAAAATGTCACTTATCACATTCGACAGTCGGTTATTTTGTTTCTGTGTGATTAAAATATAAATTTAAGTGCCTAATAGTAAAAAGAAGTGAAATATGGTTAGCCGAGGAGGTTTTTTAGTTGAACTTGCACGTGAGCAATCAAAGACTGGTAAATATCTAAATGAATTCCATAGAATCTTCAAATAATTGTTTGTTGTTATTCTCTATTTTTACCATGCTACTGCAACAATAATTATTACTTTTAGATCATAATAATGAAGTATTACTTCATGAAACAGTGCAACATCATAAGGATGTAATACCAATCACAACAATTTATGAGTCTGAGGCTTCAGAATGTACACGTGGACATGACACTTTTTCAAATCATCACCTAGAAAACAGTCCAGAACCCGGTTATGATCATTTGATTACAGGTATTTAAAGTGAATAAATACACTATGACGTCCGTTATATAATTTACCAGCATAATTAACTTCTTTGTGCATACACTTCTTTTCTAAAATGAAATGTTTAAGTTATGATATATATTTCATTCTCAGACTACATATTATACTATTTCAGATTTACCTGATAATACAATAAATCCAGGCCACAACCCAAACCCCTTCACAACAAATGAAACTTTGGACTTTTCAAGTGATACTTCTTCCAGTTATCACCCAGATGAAAACTCAGAAAACAGTGACTCTGAGTCTGAAGAGACACTCCAAATTATTAGCGGTAGGAAACTATGACTCTATTAAAATTGCAGTTTTGACGTTATTTAAACATATTATTCCTAGTTTACATTGTTTGCTACAACTACAATTTCTTGAATTTAATAAGTAAGTATTTTTTATGCTTAGGAAATTTTGATATTAATTATGAGAACGCTCCAGTAATCAAAAGAAAAAGAAATAGAATAGCTCAACCACAAAACTGGAAAAGAAATAAAATAAAGATGAGCCGTATTAGTGGGCAAGAGTATGTAAATCGTTCAGGCAAAATAATTGCTAAAAAATGTGTAAAAAACACTGATTGTAGCAAATGCCGGTAAGATTTAAAACAGTGTTATTTTTTTTATAAAATAGGTACTTAGCATCTATATTATATTTATTTATGTTAAAATTATTTTATTATTTTAGATACAAATGCAACGAAAACTTTAATGAAGAATTAAGAAAAAAAATATTTGATGAATATTATGCTTTGAGTGATGTCACCAAACAAAAACAATATTTATCATCATTAATTACAATTGGTGATGTTGTTAGACGGAGACAAAATACTAAAAACCCTAAGCAACTGTCGAAACAATATCATTTGAGGACACAAGGAGGAGCATTAATAAGAGTTTGTATGAAGTTTTTATGTGATACATTATCAATTAGTCACCGGATAGTAGATATTTTGATAGTGTCAAGTACTGGCAATTATTCAAGTCATGACAAGAGAGCTGGCAAGAAACCAGTCAATGCTACGTCTGCGACCAGCATTGCAGTTGTTAAATCTCACATTGACTCATTCCCACGGATGGAATCCCACTACTGCAGGCGTGACAGTAAGAAATTATATTTGGCCTCTGATTTAAATATTAGCATTATGTATCGTTTGTATAAAGAACAACTGAAGGAAGTGCAACCGGTGTCCTATTATGTTTATAAGGATATTTTTCATTCATATGATCCAGCATTAAGTTTTTATCAACCAAAAAAGGATCAATGTATAAAATGTAATGCATACAATGCCTCATCAAATAAAGATTCCTTGAAAGATGAGTGGACAGCACATAAAGCCAGAGAAAATGCATCAGATCAGTTTCGTTTGACTTGCAAAGCATATTGACTCTCCCATTTGCAGGTGACTCTGCTATTTATTACAAGAGAAAATTGAATGCATATAATTTCACAATATATGAAAACCATTCCAGAGATGGTTACTGCTACATATGGGATGAGTGTAATGCTCAGAAAGGCAGCAATGAAATAGCTACCTGTGTTTTTAAATATTTGCAGTCATTGCCTGACACTGTAACTCATGTTTCTTCTTTCTCTGACACATGTGGAGGCCAAAATAGAAATAAACATATCTGTGCTGCAATGTTATATGCTGTGATTAATATTAGCCACCTGGAGATAATAGATCTCAAGTACATGGAATCTGGGCATTCTTACTTGGAGGCAGATGCCATGCATGCCACAATCGAAAGGGCTAGAAAACACAAAAAAATTTATACCACACGGGAATGGGCCTTGCTGATTTCTGCTGCTAGAATAAATCCTAAGCCATACATTGTAAATATTTTGACTAACAGTGACTTTTACGATTTTAAATTATTGACCAAGCAAGTAGTTCAAAATACTACAAAAAATACTGACAAAGACACAGTGAATTGGCTGAAAATTAAATGGCTGCGATTTACCAAACTTAAGCCCAATGTTATTATGTACAAGTATGACCTCGATGAAGAAAACTTTATGGAAATTAATATTAACCAAAAAAGGAATGCTAAGGTATGAAGGTTTTTTTTTTAGTTTTTTACCTTCCCTGCTAATATATGATTTGTATTCATAATTTTAACTTGCTGGCCGTGGATTGGCAGCAAGTTATTTTAAATAAGGCATACAATAACACCTTGCCTATCACAGAAGCCAAAAAGAAGGATTTACTGTCGCTACTTGAAGCTCAAGTAATCCCACGGGATTATGAAAGTTTCTATCGTTCTCTACCTTCAAGTTCCCGCATATTGAGAAAAGAGGATTCTGAGGATGAAGAATGAAAATAGATTGTTTAATATTCTTATAATTATATATATTTCAATTCAAATAGGTATTTTTTTCTCTTTAAAAACCAAATATCAAAAGTAGCCAAACATGGTATGTACAATAAAGAAGTACACTGAAGTGGTAAGTGCACACCCATAGTTAATTAATTCCAACTTAAGCATTCAAATTTCACTTTTATTAGTCTTTCTACCTATATTACGTTAGCCAATGAACTGGTTTACAGGTAAATATAAATATAGCAGCTATAATTATAAATGCCTAAATGTACTAGTTATCCAAACTTTAAAATTGCTATTGTGTAAAAGTTATTCCATTGCACATACCACACCTGTGTTCTATGCCATCGATATATAGGATCCAATAAAAATGATCATTTGATCATATCTGCATATTATAGTCCGTCAAAAAAGTCACGACATTAATAGAGTCGCCACTTGTTTCCGGTGTGGCCTCTTATGGCCACACTGTATCCAGTCACTATAAAAGATTTTGATACTTTATATTAAATACAGTTTAAAAAACACGTTGTAAATATTATGATTTATATATATTATTATGTAGTTAAGAAAATTTGAAATAATTATGATGTGGTTATAGTGTGTCTTTAATTTACGATATTAAAAAAACAATCGAATGTATGTAAAGTATTATAATCTTTGTATAACTCACCTCATCACTAACTTACACGTACTGTAGCTGGTTTCGGTGGCTCTGGTAATGATCTTGTAATGCTATTTATTAGGTGTATTTTGTATCATATTATAAAAGCATCACCTACTTTAATATATATATATATATATATATATATATATATATATATATTGCCTGTTTACTTACAAATGCATTATTATTTCTGTTAAAAAGACTTAGAACATGTAACTTTATGTTAGTTATCACAAATATGTCATTAGCTGGTTAAAATTAATTGTATGTAGATACATACAATTAATTTCAACTAAATTGAGCAGTCTCTTCCATCATGCACATAGATATGTGCATGATGGAAGAGACTGCTCTCCACGACACAGGGAATCCTAGTGTGGGGAGCAGTGTTTTGTTTAAGATACTTAACATGTAAAATTCTTTTTTGAGGGAAATAAAGATTTGTTTGTTTGTTTGTATATGTCATAGTCTGTCAAGAAAGTGAAGAAATTAAAAAGTGGCAACATCGTAGTGTCATCCCTTTCAAATCAATCTAAGAAAAAAGGGATGACACTACGATGTTGCTACTTTTTAATTTTCTTGACGGACTATATAAAAATGCAATAACTCGATTAAACGGTTGAACCGATGTGGCTAATTTTAGTCTTGAAATATTCCTGGAAGTCCAGGGAAGGTTTCATAAGTGACACGAAGTTACCGGCCACCGGGACATCAGCTAGTCACTAGTATTACATATTTTTATGAATTTATAACACCTGTTATTTAAGTACCCTCTCCCTGAGAGGTGCAGAGCTACTTTGATGACCAGTCAGAGCTGAGAGAAGCTCACTCCTGTTTTATTAAGGAACTACTTATTTAAAAAATACAAAAAAAAAACAGGGTTTTGTAATTTGTTATTTTAATAAAATATGATCATCCAATTAATAATATTATACAATGCAGCCGGAAACAAAATCATCGCCACTTTCTAGGTCCATGTAGGTAGTTACAGCAGTGGTGTCACAGTGAAGAGGCACTTTCATCTTCAATAATCAGCTCTTCAATATCCTAATAAAGGGTTAATTCCCACTCCTTGTATTTATTTTCAGTGTTTTTTTTTTTCGGTTATTTCATTAAACGCTTTTTCTGCTACCTGTAAACATAAAACGTAATACTTAATTATAATATTATAATCAAAGTGTTAAAGGAGTTAAGCACATACACTGTGACACGAGAATTTTATATACATCTAAGATACATAAATATTAATTACGCAAAGCACCTAAGTCAAAGTATCAATCATTGTTAGGCGCGTTATATCATAGATTTCTTTGACAGTTCATTGTTTACGTAAACTTAAGGTTTATGTAAAATTGTTGTTTTAATATACCATACCTACTCAGGCTACTTAAAATTGCATTAGACAATAAAATTAACAAACAGAATTTATAAAACAAACGCTTAATTACCTGCTACTATGGCGATTGAACGATCAGAATCGGAAATGTGGACGCGAGAATTTCAGTGATATTTTCGCGTTTTACTATTTTTCTTCAATGAAAATCTTCAAATTTTCAGCACTCTGACACGTCTTTCACTTTCATTGTTAATATTCATCACAGTAAAATGTAGTTTTCACATTGTAAAACTAAATTTAAGCAAATTGAACATGTTTGTTTTGTTAATTTTATGTCATAGAGTATTGATACAACAAAGGGTTAAATGTCAAAAGAGTGTTGCTATTGCTATTGCTAAAAAAAAAAGTTTCGCCTCCTAGACATTCTTGACGCACTATACATTATCATTTATCATTGATCCTATTTTACGTCATATTATGTGGTTTCAATAGCCAATGGGGAGCGCTAACGCTGACAGGTATTGACATCAGTGTTACTAGATCTCAGAGAATTCGATTTGTCAAAAGACATCGTCATTTTTAATATGGCTTGTTTAATGTTATTTCAGCAAGATAATTCAAGTATATAATTAGAAAAATAATTACATTACATTATTTGAAACATATTAACGATCAAGAAATTAAAAACTCTTTTTTATATTAAATAACTGGCAACACCAATTTCTATGACCGTATTGGTTGTTTTTACGGCTGAAGGACTTGTATCCATGGTCACGAATAAATAAAAAAAAAAAAAATGACCGTATTGGATCCAGAGACATGGTACTTATAACACCATGTCTCTGATTGGATCCAATCTCTCAGCAAACGTCAAAAATCTATGATCAAGGAAGAAATGAATCATTTATCTATATTACATTATCCAATATAAATGACTCAATGATCTATAATCCAATATTAATGATAATCTAATACCCCCCTTAGGGGGGTATTACATTATCATTTATATTGGATCATTTATAGGATCATATGTATATAGGATCCAATAAAAATGATCATTTTGATCATATCTGCATATTACATTATCATATAACATTGATCCTATTTTACGTCATATGTTTTTTCAATAGCCAATGGGGAGCGCTAACGCTGACAGGTATTGACATCAGTGTTACTTGATCTCAGAGAATTCGATTTGTCAAAAGACATCGTCATTTTTAATATGGCTTGTTTTATGTTATTTCAGCAAGATTATTCAAGTACATAATTAGAAAAAGAATTACATTACATTATTTGAAACATATTAACGAACAAGAAATTAAAAACTCTTTTTTTATATTAAATAACTGGCAACACCAATTTCTATGACCGTATTGGATCCAATCTCTCAGCAAACGTCAAAAATCTATGATCAAGGAAGAAATGAATCATTTATCTATATTACATTATCCAATATAAATGACTCAATGATCTAGGATCCAATATAAATGATAATCTAATACCCCCCTAAGTCGCCCTCTTATTGCAAATCTTGACTATATTACTTGAAATTTAACTCTTACAACCCTCACATATTATTATGTTATAAAATTATAAACCTTGAATAACTAGTTGGGGCCTGGGGGTAGCTTTGCCCCTACAATAGATTTTAGACTTAATATCCTTCGCAGAAGAAATACAATACAATATCACTAATGAACACGAGGGTAGCTTTGCCCGTTGCATGAGATTTTAAACGTTAAGCCTCGCACATAAGATATAAAATTAACCAGCAAAGAATACTCGGGCGGCCCTACTCTGTATCGACATGAGATTTTAGACTCTGCGTCGTGTACTTAAGGTTCATTACGGTATTGATCGGTGGTACAGGGTTGTAGGGGTTGCGGCATTGCGTCGAACTGCCGCGCCGCTCGATACGCACGGCGCGCGCGTACCGTGCGCTACGTGCGTCATATCAGTCCCTCGATTAACTCCGACCAAAACACCCTTCTGCAGAAAAAAAGAAAGAAATCAAAGTTATACACCTGGCCATATAAATAGGTGAGTGAACATTTTAATTTTTATTAATTTCAAGATCTTTAATTATTTAAATTAAGAATACGCATAGCTACATCTACAAATTATTCTTTAGTTGCTAGTATAACCCTGTATTATGGTTAAGATCAACGATTTATTTGCATGAAAATATTGTAGGTACTTATAATCTATATAATAATTATACTTGTAGCGTAACAACTTTAGCAAACTTTTAAACCGCGATTTCAGATAAACGTCGAAACCTACAGCCGCGCCGCTGTAACAAACCGCCAGTTACAAGAACTAAGAAAACTACGGGTAAGTTCAAAATATATTCTGTGCCTTTGCGCTTAATAGATAGCTAACCAATAGGTTACTTATTTGATACTAATCAAATAAAGCTAAAAAACTTTTGAATTACATATTAAACGTTATGGAAGTTAATGTCCGCAACTCCATTGCGCCAATGTCCGTTTATATCAGGGGGTTCCCAAACTTATTTTTTCTACTGCCCACTTTGAGAACAAATTATGACTTAGCGCCCCCTTGTTTCAATTAAAAATGCATCCAGATGAAATGAATCACCCCCCAAGCCTCTACACAACGCCCCCATTTTTTTCTGGGTCCCACACCGCCCCCCTTTAGACCTTAAGCGCCCACAAGGGGCCGTTATCGCCCACTATGGGAAAGGTTACTCTAGACAACGCCCCCATTATTTTTCTGGGTCCCGCACCGCCCCCCTTTAGGCCGGTACAAGGGGGCATTATCGCCCACTTTGGGAAAGGCTGGTTTATATGTTATTTTTCGTCTGAATAATTTTGAAACAAATATTTTCAGAATTTTAAGTACCATTTTACCACCGACTCAGTAACTGACCTGGTGGCGTTGGACTGAATGTAACAACCGTAACTTTCAGATCCGTCCACGATGAACGAGATCGATCTGATCAAGGAGGTGGAGAAGCGGCCGATACTGTACGACAAGGCGGTCAGCGGCTTCAACAAGACCAAGCTGCGAGACGACGCGTGGAAGGAGGTGCAAGAGGCGCTCAATGTGTCGGGTGAGTGTGAATTGACCTTAGAGCCAGGCCAGCCAGCCAGCCATCATACAATAGCGTCCACTTAACTGCACCGCACGTAACGGGCTTTAGTATGAGGCATACTCCGTTGCGTGCGTCCGATACCGATTAGTGGACGCTTAGAGCCAGTCCACACGGCGCGTTGCGTCAGCATTGCGTCGAAGCAACTGTGCCGAAAATGTTTACAAACATTTTCTAACGGCGGCGTGCACCATTACGGTACGGAACCCTATGTGCGTGAGTCCAACTGGCACTTGGCCGATTACTTAGTTATTTCTGGCTAGATTCCTTAGTCTGTTTGATTGTGGTTTGTGCTACGACGTATGCTCTGCATCTCCCAAATGGTATATTGTGTGAAATATAATTTTACTAGCATTATCTACTTGACATGAATCAAGATCACTTGTCAGAATCTTCGTAGTTAATCACCGTTTGTACTTTTGCTGCACAGTACGTTATGTAAGTACCTACTAAGTAACTAATATCAGAACTGATATTCAATTTTTTTGTGTCTGGCGCATCATCATCTGAAAAAGAATAATTAATATTAATTTATGTAATATTTATTTCGTTTCAATAAGGTACTTGGTACGAGATATATTAACTCGGAAGAGCTTTCTTTTGTCAAAAGAATTCAATATAGCATTTTGTCAGGCAAAGTTTGAGAAACTGTGAGCAGATAATCAGGGAGATACCATTTGAAAAATACAGTAACTTTGTGACTATTTTAGGTAACATTCTCACACAATGTCGATAGTTATCGTAACTTTGTAACTAGTTGTGCCGAGAAAATTTTTCACTTAACGAAATATTTTATTTCATTACTTATTGATTGTACGGTTTATTGCTGCTAAAAAGTATGCTATTCAATATTCAAGTTTATTATTGTATTGGATATAAGCTTTTGAGAATACAAAATAAAATTATTGCTATAAACCAACAATATGTATTTTCGTAGGAATGGTTAAATTATTATTTGTGTCGTCTTACTGTGTGTAAATTGTTATTTTGTGAATATTTCTTGTGCAAAATAAATGATTAAATAAAAAAAAAATAAAAAAAAATATATTGAATAAAAACAAAATCTTTGTTTACTTACCTACCTTGATGATAAGATGGCAGTTTCTTATTTTTAATTCTTTCACTAGTCAATGTCAACGAATGAACGATTATGAGCGATTGAACGAATGATTTGTGGAATCTACAGTCAAAATCTGTTATAACGACATCGAAGGGACTACTTATATTTAGTCGTAAAAACCGATAGTTGTAATAACCAGTGACAGGCGGTCATATAGCATTCAGTCAGGACCTTTGATTTTGGTCAATTTAACCGGTATGTTGTTCTAAACGATGTCGCCATAAACGGTTTTGACTGTAGTTACATTATGGTAGCAATGTTGCGACACGGCGACGTAAATTAGAAACCGAATGTTACTGTGTCGGCTCGTCCCCAATTTTAGTTGCAGCGACTTCATTAATATGAAACGGCGACGCGATTAAGTGTCCAGAACAAATAAGTGTTAGCACAAGGTGTCGAAACCGTTACGTCGAGTTCCCAAAAATGGCTATATGGGATGCTTCGCTTAGGGTGCCAAAATCAAATTACTTACATAAAAATTCTACCTATGTCTATTATTTCAAATGCCAATTTAAACTATTGTTGAAAAAAGTTTTTTATTTTATTTCATTAACATGTAGTGTGTTTGATCTCCAGAGTCAGAGTGCAAGAAGCGGTGGCGGTCCCTGCGCGACTCGTTCATCAAGCTGCAGCGCACGCACGGCGGCCGCACGCGCTGGCCCTACCACCACCACATGCGGTTCCTGCTGCCGCACGTCGAGCCCAAGGTCGACGTCATGTGAGTGTCTGTCCTGCAGCTGCAATATAGCTGTCTAAGCGGTGGCGGTCCCTGCGCGACTCGTTCATCAAGCTGCAGCGCACGCACGGCGGCCGCACGCGCTGGCCCTACCACCACCACATGCGGTTCCTGCTGCCGCACGTCGAGCCCAAGGTCGACGTCATGTGAGTGTCTGTCCTGCAGCTGCAATATAGCTGTCTAAGCGGTGGCGGTCCCTGCGCGACTCGTTCATCAAGCTGCAGCGCACGCACGGCGGCCGCACGCGCTGGCCCTACCACCACCACATGCGGTTCCTGCTGCCGCACGTCGAGCCCAAGGTCGACGTCATGTGAGTGTCTGTCCTGCAGCTGCAATATAGCTGTCTAAGCGGTGGCGGTCCCTGCGCGACTCGTTCATCAAGCTGCAGCGCACGCACGGCGGCCGCACGCGCTGGCCCTACCACCACCACATGCGGTTCCTGCTGCCGCACGTCGAGCCCAAGGTCGACGTCATGTGAGTGTCTGTCCTGCAGCTGCAATATAGCTGTCTAAGCGGTGGCGGTCCCTGCGCGACTCGTTCATCAAGCTGCAGCGCACGCACGGCGGCCGCACGCGCTGGCCCTACCACCACCACATGCGGTTCCTGCTGCCGCACGTCGAGCCCAAGGTCGACGTCATGTGAGTGTCTGTCCTGCAGCTGCAATATAGCTGTCTAAGCGGTGGCGGTCCCTGCGCGACTCGTTCATCAAGCTGCAGCGCACGCACGGCGGCCGCACGCGCTGGCCCTACCACCACCACATGCGGTTCCTGCTGCCGCACGTCGAGCCCAAGGTCGACGTCATGTGAGTGTCTGTCCTGCAGCTGCAATATAGCTGTCTAAGCGGTGGCGGTCCCTGCGCGACTCGTTCATCAAGCTGCAGCGCACGCACGGCGGCCGCACGCGCTGGCCCTACCACCACCACATGCGGTTCCTGCTGCCGCACGTCGAGCCCAAGGTCGACGTCATGTGAGTGTCTGTCCTGCAGCTGCAATATAGCTGTCTAAGCGGTGGCGGTCCCTGCGCGACTCGTTCATCAAGCTGCAGCGCACGCACGGCGGCCGCACGCGCTGGCCCTACCACCACCACATGCGGTTCCTGCTGCCGCACGTCGAGCCCAAGGTCGACGTCATGTGAGTGTCTGTCCTGCAGCTGCAATATAGCTGTCTAAGCGGTGGCGGTCCCTGCGCGACTCGTTCATCAAGCTGCAGCGCACGCACGGCGGCCGCACGCGCTGGCCCTACCACCACCACATGCGGTTCCTGCTGCCGCACGTCGAGCCCAAGGTCGACGTCATGTGAGTGTCTGTCCTGCAGCTGCAATATAGCTGTCTAAGCGGTGGCGGTCCCTGCGCGACTCGTTCATCAAGCTGCAGCGCACGCACGGCGGCCGCACGCGCTGGCCCTACCACCACCACATGCGGTTCCTGCTGCCGCACGTCGAGCCCAAGGTCGACGTCATGTGAGTGTCTGTCCTGCAGCTGCAATATAGCTGTCTAAGCGGTGGCGGTCCCTGCGCGACTCGTTCATCAAGCTGCAGCGCACGCACGGCGGCCGCACGCGCTGGCCCTACCACCACCACATGCGGTTCCTGCTGCCGCACGTCGAGCCCAAGGTCGACGTCATGTGAGTGTCTGTCCTGCAGCTGCAATATAGCTGTCTAAGCGGTGGCGGTCCCTGCGCGACTCGTTCATCAAGCTGCAGCGCACGCACGGCGGCCGCACGCGCTGGCCCTACCACCACCACATGCGGTTCCTGCTGCCGCACGTCGAGCCCAAGGTCGACGTCATGTGAGTGTCTGTCCTGCAGCTGCAATATAGCTGTCTAAGCGGTGGCGGTCCCTGCGCGACTCGTTCATCAAGCTGCAGCGCACGCACGGCGGCCGCACGCGCTGGCCCTACCACCACCACATGCGGTTCCTGCTGCCGCACGTCGAGCCCAAGGTCGACGTCATGTGAGTGTCTGTCCTGCAGCTGCAATATAGCTGTCTAAGCGGTGGCGGTCCCTGCGCGACTCGTTCATCAAGCTGCAGCGCACGCACGGCGGCCGCACGCGCTGGCCCTACCACCACCACATGCGGTTCCTGCTGCCGCACGTCGAGCCCAAGGTCGACGTCATGTGAGTGTCTGTCCTGCAGCTGCAATATAGCTGTCTAAGCGGTGGCGGTCCCTGCGCGACTCGTTCATCAAGCTGCAGCGCACGCACGGCGGCCGCACGCGCTGGCCCTACCACCACCACATGCGGTTCCTGCTGCCGCACGTCGAGCCCAAGGTCGACGTCATGTGAGTGTCTGTCCTGCAGCTGCAATATAGCTGTCTAAGCGGTGGCGGTCCCTGCGCGACTCGTTCATCAAGCTGCAGCGCACGCACGGCGGCCGCACGCGCTGGCCCTACCATCACCACATGCGGTTCCTGCTGCCGCACGTCGAGCCCAAGGTCGACGTCATGTGAGTAGCCCTTTGAGTACTGCGTAGGAGAAACATGCAGCACGAATGGAAAGACAGGAAAATACAATAAACAACAAGTGTGCTTCAGACCCCACAACTGAAGTAAAACTTCTTGAGCATACATGGGCTATGAGAGAAAGAAAGAAAGAAAACGCGCGCGCACCTCTCCGTTCGCCTCGTTCGATCACACTTTCGTAAAGCTCTCGTCACGCATTTGCCAGCTTACTCCCCAAGTCAAGCGTGCGTAAAGAAGTTTTATTTCAAAAAACCGGCGTCAGGCGTGAATCAACAAGACGTACCTACATGCGGTGCCGTAAACAGGGCGGTGCCGCCGGTGCCCAGGCACAGAGCGTAGACTCTGGGGGGCGCAAGAATGGCCAGACCAGGCAGACTTATTTTTTCGAATTGCTCCCAATAAGTTCCCAATGTAGTAAAAATATATCCACTACCGAACAATATAACCTCCTCCTTTTTGGAAGTCGGTTAAAAAGCAAGGGTGCAGATAAAGAGTCACGCACAGAGCGCAAAAAGGGCTATTTGCGGCACTGCCTATATGTTGTTAACTAGGTTCGCCGAGAGCCGGAGGCTTAAGACGTGTCATTGCAATCATCCGTCTGCTCGTCTTCTAGGCATTACGCACCTACTTATGGAATAAGTCACAAAGTTGAATTCTGAACATCAATCAATAACGCCGGTTGCGGTTTCGCCGTAGTATAATAAGTAATAACATACTTGTAAATAGTGATTGAAATACTACATTGTGAAAGGGACGCTTAGGTACTAATAAATGACACATTTTCAGATCAAAACGCGAAACATCCGATTCCGAGCCCGAAGAAGAAGTCCGCCGGCCGGGCAACTCGCTCCCCGATTTATCCTTCACCGACAAATACGACGAGGATGAGGACTCGTCGGCCAGCAAGAAACCCCGTCTAAGCTCGACAGATGACGAGCCGTGTCAGTGTCGAACTGATCCCGACGAGTTATTCCTGCTAAGTTGCGCCCCAACGCTGAAGCGACTGAACTCCAAGCAGAATGCCGTAGCACGACTCAAAATACAGCAAGTGCTGTACGAAGCGGAGTTCGGTATGGAACTGCCGTATGTGACGCCGGCCAGCGATTATGAGAATACAGAGTCTAATGAGTGATGGTAAAAAAAGAGGTCACTAATCAAATCCATAAAGTTAATATACCTATCGGAATATTAACTTTATGATCAAATCACACCAAAAAGAAACTCAAAATGCTTTCGCCAATGTCGATAGCGAAGTTAGATGTCAAATCCCATAACATTTTGACACCTATGGGCTAGGACTAGGCCACAACACTGCCTTACGGCGTCGCATCGCAAAAACAACCTTTGAAAAGCAATGTAGTTTATGCGATGCGACGCCGCAACGCAGTGTCGTGACCTGGCTCTAGGGTTGATTCAGATTTCAGACCGCTACGCGACGCGTAGATGCATTTCTCAATTTATGTGGATATGACAGATTCGCAAGACGTCTCACGCAATTGAAATCTGTCAAATCCATACAAATTTATGCCGCATCTCGCCTCGTCGCGTTGCGGTCTAAATTGGTTCTAACTTTGCCATCGAAACTGGCGCAAACATTTTGACTAGGGGGTATTATTACCTATTATTTAGATGTAGAGCTATTTTAATAACAGATACTATAATAATTAAAAATTGTACATTAGGGGCATGTCCTTCAATAATTGTAAGAAATTAGAAACGTATACCTACATAAACTCTGTTCAGACTTCAGAGTAACTCCCTCGGAAATTTTGTTAAAGTGATACATAATATTATTAACATGAATGTAGGAAAAAAGGCGGCCGGAGTCTTGTTATATACAAAACTGTGTCTTCACTTTTCTTCAGAGTCGGCCACGCACACATTCTGACGCCTGTCAAACGGTATGGACTAGCGCAAGAATGTGTGCGTGCGGACCGTGTACATACAGCCAGCTGGCCGACTCTGAACGACACAGTTTTGTGTATGGTGGGACTCCGTCCGCCTTTTTTTATACGTCCATGATTATTAATTATTATGTCGTCTGCATTAGACCCCCCGCGCATTAGGCGGCCAGGTCGCGCGGCCAGCTGTCACGCGCGAACTAATTCTTCGCGCGTGACAATCGTGCTATTCCAGCGGAGTGACAGCGATTTCGAGCACGGTGATTGGTCAATTCGGCACCGCTAAGCTCCGCTCCGCGTCAGTGGAAACGCAGCCAGGTCCTGTCTAAGGTACAATTACGGTTCAGAATCAAAAGCTTTTAGGATACGACCTTTTAGAGTTAATAGATATTTTACTAGATGACGCCCGCAACTCCGTTGCGCCAAAATTCGTTTATTGCGCAGGAAGCGTACATTTTTCCGGGACAAAAAGTATCCTATGTCCTTTCCCCCGGAATTCAAAGTATCTCCATACCAAATTTCAGCAAAATCGGTTTAGCGGTTTGTACGTGAAGAGATAACTGCAGACAGACATGAGACACACATTCGCATTTATAATATTAGTATGGAGGTTGTTCATATTATTACGTTGCTCCATAGTCCATTCGGCATTCTAAAGGTATTATTACGTGCTAGGGTTCGAAGGATTTGGAGAGAAAGACCTGCTTACTCTCTTTAAGACTTTATTAACACCGAGTCTCACACAACTAAGCACTAGGTCCAATAACACTAAGCACTATCATTGTCCTAGGTCGTAGCCGAGTCGTAGGTTCATACTCACTATTGATCACTTGTTTTCACTCCGAAGTCACCTCGAAGATCGCTCAGGTTAAACTGAATTGCCGGCTCGTCTACCGGCGGCTATTTATATGGCCCAAGGCGAGTGCCAGAGTATTCCAGAGAATTCGTATCTGACTCGCGTAAACAAGTAAACAAGACGTGTGGAATTTCTACAAAGTTCGAGCATGTACTTGAGCACCTAACGCCATCTAGTATCGAGTAGGGGATTTATGTTGTCTGTGTTACCTCGATAGGTTTCGCTGGTTTGACGCTAGATGGCACTACGTGTCCGTATCCGTAACACTATCATATATCCTAAAAGCATATTTTAAATCTAACAAAGTTATAATATTTAGGTACATACATCGAAATTGCAATAAATCGGTATCGTTTTGAATATGAAACACTGAACACAATATAAGCAATGAAAATATATAGATTTGTACTTAATTTATATTTTATCAAACATCATACCTACTTACATCAACATGTTAATTTTTATCATAATTAATTTCGTTTTAGTCGACAAAGTAGTTAATTATAACACATTCTTAATTATTTATGCCAATGTTTAATAGGTGGGTACATTTTCGTAAATTGTAATTAATTTATTTTAATATGTAGATACTACCACTAGTCATTACTGTCCCCGCGTTCCACTAGCGTTAAAAACGATCAAAACACGCTCAAAATAGGAGGTAGTTTTAGCGTTTTGATCGTTTTTAACGCTAAGTGGAACGCGGGGTACATAGTAAGTTGTACATTATTTTTAGTAACGACTAGTTGTTACCCGCGACTTCGTCCGCGTGGACTTCAGTTTATAGCGCGCGGTGTCAACAAAATTGCTGTCAAATTTAAAAGCTTTTTAAAACCCTAGTACCCCTTAAATCAAAATACCCAAAAACAGCTGTGCAGTGTGCACACTGCACATAATATTTCATTTTTTAAATTAAACTTTATTTATACCAAATTTTAAAGCTTTATTTAGCTTTACCCATAAACTATTTATCATTGGTAGGTTTAAGGTTACGTCACTGCATAGATAACGTACTGAATAGTGAGTTACTTAATAACGTGTTTAACAATCGAAAGAATCGAAAAACAGTACTCACCATGGTACCACCTCTTATAGAAAAACGTACAAGCAAGCGATAGCGCGATGTAGGCGACTCTTAGCGCCATCTGTTATGATTTTTTGGAACTAACTTAATTTGAACAAATTTACGCATAAACACCCCCGCATTCTTCCAGTTAAAAAGTAGCCTATGTCCTTTCTCAGTCTTTAGACTATCTGTGTACAAAATTTTATTACAATCGATTCAGTAGTTTTGGCGTGAAAGCGAGACAGACAGACAGACAGAGATACTTTCGCATTTATAATATTAGTATAGATAACGTCACCATACGTCCCGCTTTGGGCGGGACAGTCCCGCTTTCAGACAGTTTGTCCCGCTGTCCCCCGCGAGGCCGAAATTGTCCCGCTTTTGCAAACAGACCAAACGACAATAATTGAAAAGTATTTTTATGTTTGAAATGCCTGTGCAATGCCTGGAAGTAACGCATACATACAACAAACGTGACTATTCTGCCATATTGTGCCAAATAACATAGAATTCGTGAGAAAAGTCCTTTCAAATAATTTTTCCCGTTTTTTCCACATTTTCTTCTGTTTATTCGCTCCTATTAGTCTTGGCTTGATAAAATATAGCCTAAAGCCTTCCTCGATAAATGAGCTATCTAAAACTGACAGAATGTTTCAAATCAGACCAGCAGTTCCTGAGATTAACGCGTTCATACAAACAAACAAACTCTTCCTTCCTTGGAAATACTTACATAATTATTCATAAATATTTGGGGGGGGGGGGGGGGGGGTTGTATTTGTCCCGCTCTGACAAAAAAAATTAATAGTCACGTTAAGTATAGATAACGCCAAAGCCCAAAGGTTCAAAATTCTAGTTTAAGTATAACAAGCAGAAGTTAACTAGGCTCCTTGTTCTAAGGGAGCTCTATGACAGCAGGAGCCAAGTTTATTACTGCGTGTTGATAGTATAGGTACTGTATAATAATATATTACATATTGTAATACAAATTAATTTAAAATACAATATTTATTTGAGCAATAACTTGTTTGTTGTGCAGATTGATTAGTCAGACAGCGAACCTACGTAAGTTGGTCAGGTTGTATCAAGTCCAGGCAGTTCACCGTTCACGACTACCATTGGCTTTACATTAGCCGACCAAATTACGTAGGTCCGCTGCTTATTAAACAATTTCCCTGAATGTACATTCATTAAACTTTCTTTTGGCTCCACCATAGTCGTTGAAAAGCTAATAATTAATAATAATAGCAAGCAACGCTAAACTAACCTACTTATATAATTAGCTGTTAGGACTTAGGTGCTAAGTCGCTACTTTTATTATTGTAGGGTTATTTTACCTTTTTACAATAATGTAACCTACTGCATTCACTTAAGGTTCATTTTGGTCCGTTACAAATAATTAATTAGCACAAAACAGCAGTCGGTAGGGTCAAAACACGAATTTGCTTTACAAATGAGCCCGTGGACACAATAAACGAATAATTATTGAGGGAATTATTTATTATTATAGTACAAACTGCAATAATAGCCAAAGCGAACAATATTCTTAACTTTTATAATAAGACAAAAACTCACAAAATACATTGTTATATTTGCTTAAAAATATAGATACCTACCTAAATATAAATATTTTCCTCGGTTGTACTTTTGTTTTGGAATTTTTAATTTGTCCCGCTAAAGCCTTAAGACCTACAGCTGATCAAGAATTATTATTGTAAAAACTTGGGACGAAACGTGACTGACCGCACTGCGAATTTTAACCGCGCGGATTTCATTCCCGTCAATTTATTTTTATTTACACATTTTTTCATAATTCATTCGCAGTGCGGATACTCTCTTATGTCATAAGTCATAAAGGTGAACGCAGATTTGGGCCGCACCGCACGCACCGCAGTCGCCGCATTCGAATTCTTTATATGAAGTTATAGGCAAGCTCGCAGTCTTCGCAACTTCATAATAATATGAAGAATTGCGAGTGCGGCGACTGCGGTGTGTGCGGTGCGGCCAAATCTGCTTTCACCTTAACAGATATAGGCTGTCAAGAAAGTGAAGCAATTAAACGTGGCAACATCGTAGTCTCATCCCTTTCAAAATATAAATCTAAGAAAAAAGGGATGACACTACGATGTTGCCACTTTTTAATTTCTTCACTTTCTTGACAGACTATAACTCATAAGATTCAATGTGTTACAGAACTGCGAAAAAAATCCGCGCGATTAAAATTCGCAGTGCGGACACTCCCTAAGGCTTTGATTTGTTGGCTGGTCCATATTGCAACGCTGCAACGTGACGAGGCAACAAGGCATTTTATAAATGAGCCAATTTTTTTAAAAGATATTGAACTGACAGACTTGCGACAAAATTTTGTACGGCAAATTAAAAAATAACTGCTTCGCCTCGTCGTGTTGCAATGTGAACTGATCCTTAGTCGCGGAAGAAATAAATCTAGCTATCAAATTATTATTGATATCATTGTACCTATGTATAGATTTGGTAAGTCGCAAGGGTTTCAAAGTTTGCTGATTCAAATATCTGTTAATAGATAGGTACCTACCTCCTACTTAAATTATTATGGGATCGGTAATTCTAAATTGTAGAGGCTATCAAAGTTATGACGAAATATAAATTGAAATATTTCGCAATAATCACCTGGCTTTAATATGCGTTAATTGTTTTCATTGATATAAAATATTTACTTCGGTTTGCAGTGTGCTAGCTAGCCTAGCCAGTAGCCTAGATTAGGCGCTAGCGTACATTATTCTTACGCCCCAACACTCAATATTGTACTAGCTAGCTTTCTCCAGTGGTGATGATGTTGAAGATCAACTAAAATTATAAACGACGACTTTTTACATGATAAGATAAAAACTTAGTGGCACATTGACCTTTCCTGCCCTAACGCTACAACAAAAATAGAGAATTGTTAGTTTATAACTTTTTAAACTAATTAACATCGTGATAATAAAGCTATTAGAGTTTCGACGGATTTGATTTAAGAGAAATGGAACAATAATATGGTGCATTGTGTACTTTATTGTTTAACGCTATTAAAGGTTCCTAACTACTAACTATATAATACAACTAAGCTATATAGGCCGTCTAGGAACTGTGCCCCTTTTTACTGTTAAATCTAAATAATCTTTGTTAACATCTGCATCCTCTATACTTTGGCCGTATGTAGTTAACTACATTTCAATTTGAGTCTGCTTTAATCACAAAAAGTACTGTTCTAAAAAATCTAGACATGATTGAGCTGAGCTGCTAATGATGATAATTGTCCCGATTGGTTGAGCACATTGCAACAGCTGGCGCTGATGCTGAACGTAACGTAACAAACATCCGTGACGGATTTACAATAATTACCTAGATTAGATATTTTTATTATAAACTAATCTACATACTATGTACAAAATTCAAGCATGCTGTTCGAATTCCGAAATAAGCATGCTTATTTTGAGCAATGCATTGACACACAAATATGCTCGTAATCAGCATATTATTTTGCTCGGTTCAAGCATCAAGCATGCTACGTGCTTGAAATAAGCATATTGTGTAACTGTAGCTTTAACCCAACTAACATTTCCGCTGCAAATATAGCTTATTTAGAACCTGAAGTGTTATAAAGGTTGACTTGGAGCTGTAATTATAGTTTGTGGCGACAAAACAGAGTTAGTAATAAAATATAACACTTATAGTGACAAAACGGGTCTATAAGAGCGATTATGAAGGCTAAAGTGGAACTGCAGCGATAATAATTATCCCTACAGTACAGATCAGAGCTTCTGTGTTATAGCTTTGAGCGAATCATACCACTATAAGATCTATATAAGAAATTATCATCTCCTATTAACTCCTTTAGCGCATTTAGTTGCACAAAGGAAGCAATTAATGCTACTAGCTCTACAAGGTTGTTTTTTAACTCTTTTGCAAAACCAAACTCCTAAAGGGATGCAAAACTCCTCTATGTTATTTAGGGCTGTATATTAGAGTTATTTTCCCCTATTAAAACCCTAAATTCATGAGTCCACCATTTTTTGAGTACAAACTTAATTCACAAAAATAATAAAAAGAAAGTACAAAATGAAAACTTATTACAATGAAGTTACTTGTCTTTGTAGCGTGGGTCACGAAACTTTTAAGACTATAGGTAAAACATTAAAACAATTTTATCAATAAAAAATGTTTTGCTTTATTTGAAGCGACACTTTTTTACTTAAAATACACAACAAAGGGTGGGCCCCTTCATTATTTACTTATAATACATAGTCACATTCACAGTAAACTCATCTTCGCAAAGAAAATTCCGCTTCAGCCTTCCTCTAACAAGTCAAAATATTATTTCACTACTCAACTCCGCCATTATAGAATCAGTGGTTATAGTGTAAGTATATGTGTAACATATACATAGACACAATATTGTAAAGCCGGTTAAAGACATATCATAATTACGTTACAATTTACCGTATTGCCACCATTAAGGTGCTTAAAAAGTTAGTAAGATGCATTATAGATCTATTATAACCCTAAAAGGGTTAATATTCGTGAATTTGCTTCCTTTGTAGCACTCAAAGTGTCTTTAGGTAGCCTGTAACTCTATTATACCGCTTGAAGACTCACTAGTCACTTAAATACCTCACTTTAAACGCTTTAAGGCTCAGTTATCGCTATTGTACATCCACAATAACTTTACTGTATCTCTAAAATTCATGCTATAGCTCTACTATACCGTCATAGTGGAACATAAGGCGATAAGAATTTGTGCCCAATTCAAGGGTACAGTAGAGTTATAGCGAGCTATAATTCCATGTGATAGCACTTATTGAACACCATTGGATGTGTTTAGCTCTCTTGTAGATCTGTTCTAACTCTTATGTTAGCGCCTAATGTTAGTTGGGAAGTGTATTTGATCATATTGTTGATGGATGTCTTTGTTTAAATGAAAAACTTTTTAGTTAATAACTTCAACATTTATTTAAGACAATTTATTATACAAAAATATTACATTCTTATAGCCTATAATAAAAGCGTAGACGCTAATTCATACAACAATAAACGAAACTGAAATAATAGGAAATAAGGCACTTCATATCAGACTTTCTACATCTTATAATTTTGTTCACATTTTAATACCCCTCAGAAAATATTTGGCTACTTCACCATATAAATTTTTTGTATACTAAGTACAATATATTATATAAGTAACTAAATTTTGAAATTTGTAGCGAGATAAAAAATACTTATTTCAAGAACAAGTTCGTAGACAATAAATAAAATTTACTAGATTTTCGCGGCAAGATCGCGTTTAAATTTTAATATTATGATACAAAATAACAATTACGAAAATATCTCTTTGGCGAATGTTTACTTCCTACCTATCATGTTAGTTGGTCTAATCATGGCCAAATACTGAAAAGCTTTAACCTCATTTAGTGTTGCTGACCCCACCAGTGGACTCTCAGCAGTCAAAAGCTGGATTATTTAGCGATCCCTTATTTTAGGAGTATTTCAGTTTTCAACAGAACAAATAACGAATCCAGCTAGAACAGGTACCCGGTAACCTGTGTGAGGTGCTCTCACGTATTCGACTAAATGTGGACTAAATTAATATCCGCACTACGGGGTCGGGGACGGCGGTGCCGCTCGTCGTTATCTCGCGGCCGTACTTGTGCAGCAGCTCGAGTACAACACCGTTGGTCCAGCCGAAGCCGTCCTGCACCGTATACTCCCCCCCGCCGCCCTGATGCCCCGGCTCCACCGCCGAGTACTTCTCGAACAGCTTCCTCCAACGCAGGTAGCCGAAGTAGTTGGACTGGATCCACATGCGCGCCTGCTCGCTCGCCAGCTCCCGCGCCGGCTGCCCGCCCGCCTCCAGCGCGCCGACCAGGATGCTCTGCAGCGGCGGCCAGGCGTTGGGGAAGTCCCACTGCTCGCCCGAGTGCAGGATGGAGGCCGGCACGCCGCCCGGGAACTCCGTCGCGCCCGACGACCGCAGGTACCGCGCCAGGCGGTCCGCGCGCTCCGCCGCCGCGCCAGCGTCCACTGCCCGCGCCCACAGCGGCGTCGCGCAGCTGGGGTAGAAGTGGCGGCGCGGCGCCCGCGCCAGCGCGTCGTAGTCGTACCACACGCCGTCCACGTCGTCCCACAGCACGCGCTCGATCGCGCCCCGCCAGTACCGCGCCAGGCTCCACCACTTGTGCGCCCGCCGCCGGTCCTTCAGCAGCGCGCGAAAATCACCGGCCAGCTGCAGCGCGCCCGCGAAGAACGCGTTGAGGTCGACGGGCAGGATGCGCGACACGTGCACGCTGGTCAGGTTGCCGACCTCCTCGTCGGCGGCGGTGACGAACCAGCGCGACGAGAAGTCCCAGCCGGACTCGGCGCCGCTGCGGATCTCCAGGTAGAACTCTTCGCGCCGCTCCGGGCGGGGTAAGGCGCGCGCGTTCGTGTAGTCCTCGAGGTAGGACTCGGGGCGCGGCCCGCCGCCGCCGGCGTCCGCCAGGTACCGCAGCAGCACGTACTCGCTGCCATTGACCTCGACCGTCACCCTCTTCCTCTCCAGCCAGTAGGTCAGCTCCCTCTCCACCGTGTCGACGGCCCGGGCAAGCCACTCGTAGTCCTTAGTCGCCTCGAAGTACTCGGAGACCATCGCGGCGAGCAGCGGCGGCTGACTTCGACCGAGGTAGTACACTCGGCTGCCGTTCGGGACGTACCCGATTTTGTCTACGAGATGGAGTAGATTCTCTATCATACCTCGCGCCGTGTCCCTCATGTCGCATATCAGGAGGCCCCGGATCATCCAGTAGGAGTCCCAGTAGTACAGCTCCTTGAACCGCCCGCCGGGGATAATGAAGCCGTTCGGGACGGAGACGAAGCTGTACCGGTCGGGGTGGCGGTCGACGTCGGCGGACACCCGGCGTCCCAGCTTCGCCCATATCGCCACGACGTCCCGGCCGAACTCGCGCAGCGCCGGGTCCGCGATCTCCTTGAGGAAGGGCGGGTCGGGGTCGAAGTCGGGGGGCATCCAGGGCTCGAGCTCGTTTCCGTCGGCGAAGTACTCGCGGACGAACGCCCGCAGCTGCTCAGGCGAGGGGTTGTGGTCGGTGTGATGCATCAGTTTTGCGAAATCGGACAGAGTTTCATTCCTCGGTCGCAGCATCTTTAGATCGACGAACGTCTTCGAGTCGGGGAATATCCGGGCGAGCTGTACCCGATGCAGGAGCTCGCCCGAGCAGTACACCGACGAGTTGCACGTCGGCACCAGGGATATCGCCTGAGCGCACGCCCCGAGTATCCCGAGCACGGGATAGAGCGGAGAGTATCGCCGGAGAGCGAACATTTTTTATTTCCTCGTTACGTACGCGGAATTCGTTCTCGCTTTATAAAACTCGGTAACACTGACGCGCGGCTCGGAGCGAGTGTGGCGACGACGGTCTGTAAACAGACCCGATGCACTCGCCATGACGGAACGTGAACCATATCGTAAATAATATTATGCATACGTTACATTATTCAGCTTTTAATGTTGTATAAATTGTTTAGTATTTATTTTTGAGTTAAAAAATGAACTTCTCGCAAGTGACAGCTAGTAAACATTGATAACAGCTGGCTACTGGACTGTCAAGTGTCAAGTTCCAAACGTCATAATATAAGTCACTGACATAGATTTAGGCTATGTTCCGAAATGTACTGCGACCACTGCACAGTGCTATCACTGTAGAAAATAGAAATCGTTCCGTAATGGAGTTGCAGTACACTGCCGCAGTACCCTAGTGAAATGTATGACGTCATCAATCGTCGCCATATTGTACTGTGAGCACTGGCGTTTTCGAGGTAAGGCACTCGCAGTACTTTGATCACGTGATCAGTCAACTATCAAAAGTCAACTGTCAAGTGTCAAAACCACTCGAGTGTCTAACGTTTTAAAACAATACCTACAGTTTAATCCCAAAGTTATAAATTTCTGTAATTAATTTGGATTAATAATAATAAAACACTGGAAGAATTGCAAAAATTAACCTTATTAGACTGTGTTGAAAATGTTCAATACGAGCTGTCAAAAATGCGGCTGATAGTATACTGGATTGCGTTCCGTTTTAAATAGTAACCAGTATACCAACAGTATACTAACTATAAAGGAACAGCTTCGCAGTATACTAAAATGACGTCACACTCTGCAGTGGTCGCAGTACATTTCGGAACATAGCCAAAGTATTATACATAGTGACCTTTTTAAGTACCCTGTTAAAGTACCCCGCAAACGATCAAATTGTTTGTCAAATTTAACGTGTTTGTCAAACAGTTTGATAGTGTACAGCTTTGTTTGAAGCGTTTGTCAAACAAACTACGTATTTGACCTGTTTGAAGAAAATTTGCATTGGTGTAGCGTTTGACAAACGTGTTTGAACGTGATGTTCCGCTGTATTTATCAAATAAGATCTCATGATCTCAAACCGATTCTAGCTAATTGTTTGACAAACTTGTTTGATGAAATCGTAAATTATATCAAACATGTTTGTCAAACAAATTTGATCGTTTGCGGGATACTTTACGATCACATGTTTGATGTAATTTACGTTTTCATCAAACAGCAGCGCAGACGAACAAACGTGCATCAAACAAGTTTGTCAAACAATTAGCTACAATCGGTTTGAGATCATGACTCATGAGATTTACAGCGGAACACATTCAAACACAAATTTTCTTCAAACAGGTCAAACACGTAGTTTGTTTGACAAACGCTTCAAACAAAGCTGTACACTATCAAACTGTTTGACAAACACGTAAAATTTGACAAACAATTTGATCGTTTGCAGGGTAATGTCGCCGGTTAGACGGTCAGATGTTCATCAATCTGATTGATGGAATATTGATGGTTATAAAAAGAAAATATGATCAATCCATCAATCCGTGGGTTAGACGATCAAATTTTCGTCAATCTTTACCGGATTGATGGATCAGATTGATGAAAATTTGACCGTCTAACCGGCGATATACAAGTACCTACGCGTATAATGGAGGTCGGTGATATAAGTCTATTTCAGTCTATTTCTATGTATTCATGACAGTTTTTAAATGGAGTTCATCATGAACACTTGAAATTGGCTTCAAACGCTCCCGCGTTTTCAGATTTTGAGATAAATCAATGCCAGTGTCATAGTACACTGTACAGGTTCCCTAGAACATTTTGTTGACTTGAATAATAACAATAAGCTAATTTTTCGTGAGTAGCTTCATTTTGATAAGACGAACAACGATTTCCTCCGCAAAAATTCTCGAAAGTGGTACCTAGCTCCTAGCTAACAAAGATTGAAAGGATTAAATATTTCGATTTGATGGTTCTAAAATATGGATTGTTCTATTTGTAGGACAATGTTACTGCTAAATTAAATACCCCTCGCATGTCACGCATACCGGGTCCCGGTATCTTACGCGTGTCACCTATACCGGGAGCTGGTTCGGCGGCCGGCTCTTAGTTCCCGCTCAATTTAACGTGTTTCTAAGTGTTTAACCTCATAGAACATTTCAATCATAAAGTACTTAAATTAATCTAGCAACCCAGTGATGTATATCACTCACTCAGCTTTGGTAAATAAAATCTGATAAAAAGAGAAAATGTTTTCGGAAAAATGACCTTCAGTTGACTACTTTTAACAACATAAATCTATTGTTTTTTCTTAGAACTATATTATTCTGTTAATTTGTTTTGATACTCTTATCTATCTTTATTTCAGAAAAGGTATTAATTCTTGTAGTAATTTTAGGTTTACTAAAACAACGTAGGGTAAATGACTAGTAGATTGGACAGTACTAGTCATTGGAAAAGGCACAAAAACATTTTGGGGGCGATACCGGTCCGTCCACGTCGTGTCCCTGGGCACCTCCCCCGTGCCATCGTGAGCTTTTTCACGGTGACACGGGAGGGGGTGGCTGAACGCCGGTATTTGTCCGTGGGAGAGCCATGCTTCGGCACGAATGGGCCGGCTCGACCGGGGAAATACCACGGCCTCATAATAAAAAGAAAAATACGACACAATACAAACAATCAAGATTTTTAAAACAATAATACTGAATACAGACAAATACTATGCAGGTAACTGGGTAAAACAAAAGCACAAAAAACAACAAATTCACAAAATAAAAAACAGAAAAAAGACAATAAGGGAAAAGACCTAATGCTAGACACTGAACTAAACTAATATGACACTTATGACAAAAATACCATAAAAATAATAATTACTCTAATTATTTCTCACCACTGTAAATTTTATAAGCTTCTCAAGCTATCTGTTGAATTGAAAAAATATATTAGAGACGCCTTCGGGAACAAATTTTAAAATGGGATCAGTTTTCGTAAATAATATGACCGCGCCAACACGCGCTCGGCAATTTCTTAGCAATTTATTTGATTTTTTATAATTTCTATTGATTTCATTGGATTAATGGTCATGTTGTATACACTAATAAATGTTTGTTTAAGATTTTTTATCCACTTTCCCTTACAATATAAAGGGTGTCTACGATTAGTTCTTGAAAATGTAAAAAACCTAATAGATGACATGGATCTCATCTTTGAGTTTTGCAATACATACTAAAGTTATTTTGTACTTTATTCTGCTGCAAAAATCATCACTATTCTCTGAAAATATAATTCTATTAACAATCTAAGAACTTAGAACTACTGCACCTAAAAATGGACATGGTGTCTAATATTAGACCTTGTACTGATCTAAAAATCGATTGCTTTAGTTTTTTAGCAGTAAAAAGAAGAAAAAGGAGAGCTGAGAAAAGAAAGAAGAAAAAAGAAGAGGCAAAAGAAGCATGGAGACTAAAGATTGAAAATAAATTTGCTAGGAAAAAAATATGAAAAATAAAAATAAAAGGAAAGATAGTTTCAGCATGGAAGAAGAATGAATAGAATCTGGAGACAACGTGGATAATATTTCTGATGCATGTAGTTACTATGATGAAGTAAATGAAATCTTTTGAAAACTGGCAAATAAAGACCTAATAGTAGGAAAAATGTAAAATGTAATGTAATGTTCTATGTCAACTATTAGTTCATATAATTGGTGTCTAGTGTCTACTATTAGTGATGTTCGTTTTTTGTGATGTCATCTATTAGTACATATGACTAAGTTTACAAAAAGACCAATAGGTAATATATTTTTTAATTGATTTGTCAGAGAATAATTATAATAGTTTTATTTTGTAAGAGTTACTGAAGACATGGAAGAAGTTATCAATCCTTTATTTTCATAAATATATATTTTATAACATTCAAATGTTTCATGTTTCCTTAAAGTGTCTGCCATTAAGTCTTTTCCCTTAAGGCCGTCCCCCAGCAAACGACCTTGGCCATACATTTGCCGCGTTGCCAAGATCGCACCAAAACCCTATTTTTTTTACTTATCTTAGTTCAAAATTGTCCTAAAAAAAATTGAAACGGGGAATCTGTAGTTTGTGATATAGTGTAGTCGCTAGAGGTTTTAACCTCCGAAAATTGTAATAGTGAATGGATTTTTTTTTGAGGTGTCATTTTCTTTTTTACACTATAACTTGCAAAGTTTACTAAAATTTTTTTTGTGCTTTTAATTTTTTAGTTACTTAATTAAAAATTAATATTTCACCATATAAAACCGGTCCAGAAAAAAATTTTTTTTCTTGTTCCTGTTATTTAATGACTCTAATCCGATTGTTTACGTTGAAAATTAACCAAATACACAATTTTTAAAAAAGAAAGTTTGCTTTGCTAAGCTAAATACAACTATAAGGTTTTTGCAAAGTTTTTAGAGATTAACGCTCGTCGTAACCAAGATAAAAGGGTTTGGGTGGATTTAAGGGTTGTAACGAAAAGTGTGTTAAACTTACTTGTTATGCGTATTTAATTTTTAGAGAAATGATAACTTTTAAGTACTTAAAAACGTTTAAATATCTCCAAAAATGTGTAAAATAGACCGAAAATATTTTTCTATATTTGTTGAAAATGTGTTTAAGTGAGAGCTAAAACATTAAATGCATCGACAAATGAAAGACTTTTTCTAGTCTTTGAAATATATTTAAGCTTCCTACTTAAAGCCAGAAAAAAAAATTGGGTGCTACAAATCTCACGTACATACTAAAGACGCATGCTGCGACCTATGTTTGGAAAATGCTTACCTGAATACAAAAAATATCAGTTCCTAACCTAATTTGTATTTTTTTCCTTTAAGTATGTTTAAGCAAATATAATTAATGAAAAAAAGTAAATAAAAAATCAATTTTATTCTGTAAAAACCTAACCGAAAGAAATAAAATACAGATTTTCTTCGAAATATACGTGAAAAGTTTGTGCTACATTTTCAGAAAATTTAATCAAGTAAGAGCCAAAAAGTTATACACATTAAGAAATAGAAGGCTTTGTTAAGCCTAAAAAATAATTTTAAACTTCCTATTTAAAACCAAAGAAAAATAGGAACGCCATTTACCTGGCGAGGCACACAACAAGTACGTTTGGAGGTATGCTCATCTACATACAAAAATATTAATTTTAAATCTAAATTATATATTTTTTCAACTTATTTTCTTTCTTTGGAATATAGGCAACGATACAAATCAAAAAAATAATAATATATTTTATTATTTTGCTATATATTGAAAAGAAAGGAATATGCAAATTTTCTTCAAAATTTTACAGTTTATGAGTTTACTTGAAGTGGAAGAGAATAATTTAAAAATCAAAAGCACAACTTTTCAATAGGTAAACTTTATTATTTATGTTATCAGCTACACATTCCTTTTTTTCTTTTCAATTTTCACCCACTATTGCAAAAATCGGAGGTTTGCACGATTTTTATGCTCTGGGAACTCCACTAATTTTGTCGATCTATTGGGCGTTTGCACACTGCACGATAACGACACGACACGATACCACAGAATAGAGGGCCACCGCACATCCATACCTCCATACTAATATTATAAATGCGAAAGTGTGTCTGTCTGTCTGTCCGTCTGTCTGTCTGTCTGTCTGTCTGTCTGTCTGTCTGTCTGTTACCTCTTCACGCTCGAACCGCTGAACCGATTTTGCTGAAATTTGGCATGGAGTTACTTTGAGTCCCGAGAAAGGACATAGGATAGTTTTTATCCCGGAGAAATGTATGGTTCCCGCGCGATAAACGAATTTCGGCGCAACGGAGTTGCGGGCGTCATCTAGTATTATACAATTTCAAGTTGGCCGACTATCGTACAAACTAAATTGCGTAGTGTCACAATTTAATTGGAGAATTTCATCGTGACGGCCCCGAATCACATAATAATAAAAAAATATATTAGTATGGAAATATGGATTATTATCACTTTTTTATCTGGATTTTTTCATTAAAATTTATCTGGATAATATCGAAGTTTAAAATGCAAGGTATGATCAATGATGTTTTCCTAATTCTAATCTGTCACTTAGTATTGAATGCACCCAAAATATTATCCTTTCTTTTCGCCTTCGTTTTATTAGTGCCACAATAAAAGCGTGCTTTTTACACATTTTAACACGCACGTCGCTAGGCTAGCAACACCGTTACCAACTTAATCTAAAAGTCTGCGGCTGGCAGCGTACACGATGAAGTTGTCCAATTAATTGTGACACTACGCAATTTAGTTTGTACGATAGTCGGCCAACTTGAAATTGTATAATATGTGCGGTGGCCCTTATCTATTCTGTGGTATCGTGTCGTGTCGTTATCGTCGCAGTGTGAAAACGCCCATTGGCGTGTGTTTCAAATAAAAGTAATTTGTAAATCCGAAGGAGATGCTGAATGTATGCTTGAATTTTAATAAATTGGTTTTACTTTGGAAGCTGATATCATGAGTATAATAAACAAAAATAGAAAATTTAAAACGGGGAAAGGATTGTTGATATACTGAAGATTATTGTTGTATTTTTATTATAACTTTGTAGCTTTCAAATTATGAGTTTATAAGGCTTGAAATACGGTAAATTACGGTATATCCGTAAGGAACGCTTTAATTCTAAGGCTATGTTCCTAAATGTACTGCGACCACTGCAGAGTGTGACGTCATTTTAGTATACTGCGAAGCCGTTCCTTTATAGTTAGTATACTGTTGGTATACTGGTTACTATTTAAAACGGAACGCAATCCAGTATACTATCAGCCGCATTTTTGACAGCTCGTATTGAACATTTTCAGCAACGATTTTTTCTACAGTGATAGCACTGTGCAGTGGTCGCAGTACATTTAGGAACATAGCCTAAATAAACAAGGCGCATTTGGAGACAAATTGGTACGGTAGGTAGTGTAATGCTCAAACCGTCGAAATGGAATCCGCTCAGGTTCATGACTATCGGTTTCACAGCCGCTGATATTCTGTGGACCCATTTTTGTCAGCGTTGGACAAACTACTTCAGGCACACTGTATGAATAATTATTATGTTACTGTAAAAGCTCGAACTGCAGTAAATCCTAAGATTTTCTAGTAAAACCTAAGATCTACCAATCCCTAATGGTAAATGTCCGAAAAGGTTTGCGATACGAACTTTTGCCACCATGTAGTTGATAAATCTTAGGATTTACATTAACGGCATGTATATGTTGAAAAAAAAAACGGCCAAGTGAGAGTCAGACTCGCGCACGAAGGGTTCTGTTCTGTTATAGAGCAAAAACATTAAATCTTTATTTTATTTTAATATTATTATAAATTATTAAAGTGGTATTAACCGTGGGAGAGCCATGCTTCGGCACGAATGGGCCGGCTCGACCAGAGAAATACCACGGACTCACAGAAAACCGGCGTGAAACAGTTGCGTTGTGTTTCGCCGAGTGAGTGAGTTTACCGGAGGCCCAATCCCCCTACACTATTCCCTTCCCTACCCTCCCCTACCCCTATTTCCTCTTAAAGGCCGACAGATCTGCAGCTCTTCTGAAGTTGCGAGTGTCCATGGGCACCGGAAGTTGCTTTCCATCAATTGAAATATTTTGTTTTAGGCACATACCTTACCTATTAATTAATCACATATTTTGATTGCCTTTTTACTTTTTTAAAACCAAATATAAGAAGAATACTGATTGAATTATAGTAGCTTAGGTAAGCATTATGTTAACTATACCTACCTGTTTTGTCTTATAGTTTATTAAGGCACTGTTTTATTCCTAAGACCAACATTTACCAGTTGACAGTAGTAAAACCTAGCATATACCGAATTTTAATGGTAAATGTTCAAAAAAATCGTCGTATTATTAGAAATACTTACATTTACCAACTCGTGTCGGTAAATCCTAAGATTGACACTTAAATCTTAAGATTTACCGAAGTTCGAGCTTTTACAGTAACAATTATAAGTAATAATTGGTAAAAAAATAAAAAATATATATAATAGATTTTTGTTATTGTAAATCTAATAGGTAAGTACTAAACATGTATATATTTGTTTAAATAAATAAATAAATATATAATAGATAATAATATAATAAAATATCAAAATATGTATAACATAATATAATAATATAATTTATATTTGCATTATATATATTTTTGTGTGTAATTTAAATAAAAAAAATTTATTATATCAAAGAAACTGGTGGTGGCAACCGTGCCGCACCATGCAACGCGCCTCTTATATATTAATAAGTGGAACGGCCGAATTATGACCTTGCGACGCGCCTTCCGCCTATCACCATACCTACCACCGGCATCTCTGCCTGGAGATAAGGAGTACGAGAGGCGGTGAGGCGCGGGGAGCAGGCTCACGCGCCGCGCACCTGAGCTTCGGACGCCGCATTCTGTTTGCGGTCCCATGAAACGCGGGTGACATCACAGTTATAATATTATACTTATATAAATATGTATTATTATGTACTTACATAATTAATACCAAGTACGGACATCATACACAACATAATATAAGCAGGCCTGTCTCACTTCCATACAAACGGCGCGGAATCGTCGAGATATTTACTTACTATTCTGAAAAACAACCTAACCAACCTTTTGACGACCTCTGTGGCTCAGTGGTGAGCGCGTTGGTAGCTCAAGCCGGGGGTCGCGGGTTCGAATCCCGCCGACGGAACAAAAAGTTTTTTCAAAGTTCCTGGGTCTGGATGTGTATTATATATGTGTATGATATAATAAAAATCTTAAATATATGTATAATATAAAAGTATTAAATATATTTCCGTTGTCTGGTACTCGTAACACAAGTCCTTCAGGTACTTAGCACGGGGCCAGACTGACGTGGTGTGAAGCGTCCATAGATATTATTATTATTATTATTTTGCATAGCGTTTAGAGTTCATAGTACAATAACTGTCTGCCGTCTCGATTCAATCTGCCAGGGCTGTCAAGCGTGCGGCGCGGCGCGCGGCGGCGCGGGGCCGGGTACTATTACTTTTGTTTCGCGGATGCGTGCACTGCGTATGCGACAAGTCGAGCGAGTGCCAGCCTATTGAGACTAGTCCGGTGACCGGACGCTTGCGTTTATCATACCTAAACTCGGGAGTGAGACTTCTGTACCGTAAGGTACTATTATGTATTCTGTGATATAAGTTAAAACAAAAGTCACGAAGAAATAAAGCGATAGCTTGTAAATAGGTTTCGATAGTGTAAATAACGATCATTTCATTAAAGTGATGACTAAATCGGTAAGTTAGAACTCAACATTGCGTCTTCTTATCTTGCACACCAGTTTGTTGCTTTGCAATCTAGTGACAGAAGATAATTAGGAAAGGACATAACATCCATATTACTATGTCAACCACAATATTCACAAATCTTAATATATGTACAATGTTTTAGGTGAATTTTATTAATGACAGTAATTGAACCCCGAGAATAAAATATAATGAACAGCTGATATGTACGGACAAGGAGACTTGACGTGTTAATTGAGAAAGAAGAAAGTAATATATTAACATGAATTCCAATGGACTCGGTCTCTGGCAAGCGTCTGTTGAACAACTTGAAAAATAATGGGTAAGTAAATGCTTTGTCTCAGTATAAAGTCAAAATACAATGAATCAATAAATATAATATAAAATAATAATTAATAAAATATAAACACAAAAAATAATATAATAGGAGACGTATGGCAAGGAGGCTACTTACCTACTATGCGATTTGTTGACGAAATAGAAAATCTTTAAATTTGTTTTTAAAATTATAAATGGTTTAATCAGATCGCGAAGAGCAGGTGGCAGCAGGTTGTTCCAGATTTTGCTTGCCATAATATATTCGAAGCAACCTCTGAAGGCAGACGAGTGATGTCGAGGAGTAACCATGAGATAGGCGGATCCCCTAGTGGTGATGGTCAGCTGTTTATTGCCAGCCCACTGTAGCTTATCATAAAGGTAGGATGGGGTTTTAAATTTCACCACACCAAACAACAGGGTAGCAAATACCTACTGAGAGTGATCCTAATAACCTAGATAAAGATCTGATGGATCTTTTAGTATCACCTACGTCTTTTCATTCTGACGAACTTATAAACATAGACGACTTTAATCTCGACGTGACTTCTGATCCTTTAGCCATTGAACGATTACCTAATATATATCCGTACCCGACGACAAGCGGACAAAACAATGTCCCACCTATATCTCGCGAAGACAATATCCTGACAACTCCTCCTACATTGGTTGGGTCTCCGACAGCACCTCATGAACCTGAAATAGAAATAAATGATATTATAAATGAAAATAATACTTATTTAGCTGATACTTACTCCGAATTCTTGAAAACTCCGTCATTTGTGAAATATAATACTGATATAGTCGAACATAATGATAGCATCATTAAAAGTCAACATAAAATAATAATAATACCTACATCACTTGATCTCGATGAACCCAATCCATATGTAGAAGAAATTCTTTCAAATTATACAGACTCTGAAACATTCATAAACTCAGAAAAAGAATTATTTACCTATAAGGAAATCAATTTAATGAATAAAACGTTTTATTTCTTATTTTACAAAGTCCATCACTTTGATACATGTTCTTATAAAGACATCTTTGTGTCCCTATGTAACATTAAAAATAATTTAATACAAAGAGATGAGCATATTGACAAAGTGAGTATTACAGATTTTAAGAATCCTTTCGACAAACATGCATATATTAAAATTTATACAATGCTTGCTCATTTATTTCATAACACGAAAATACAAATAAATATTTATAGAAATAAAATTTATAACCCCAGTCCTTCTGAGGTCCCGAAAATTCTTCGTGAAAATCACGATATACCAATATCCGGACATCTTGGTCCCAGTAGAATGTATAATAGGATCCGTGAGCAATACTATTGGAAAAATATGAGAAGTGAAATTGAAAAGTACGTAAAAAATTGCAGTTCTTGCCAGACTAATAAAGCCCTTAGGAAAATAAATAGAGCTCCAATGCAGATAACTTCAACCTCCACTGCTCCCTTTGAAAGAGTGTCTTTAGACATTGTTGGTCCTCTTCCTGAATCCGTTACAGCTAAACTCAAGTATATACTTACCCTACAAGATGATTTAACTAAATATTCAATTGCTTACCCTATCCGGAGCACTACAGCTGAAGAGACTAGTGATTGCTTAGTACATTTTATCTCATTATTCGGTATTCCAAAAACTATACTAACAGATCAAGGAACCAATTTTACGGCAGATATGTTTAAAGAAACTTGTAAATTCCTTAAAATTAAGCAACTGTGGTCTTCTCCCTATCACCCACAAACACAAGGTGCTTTAGAGAGAAGTCATTCGACATTAAAAGAATATTTGAAATCCTATATTTGTGAAAACCAAGATAATTGGCCTAAGTATGTATACACAGCAATGCAGGCTTATAACACAGCCACACATTCAACAACTAACTATACTCCTACGATTACTTTTCGGCCATAAAGCTATCCTTCCTAACTCTCTCTATTAACCCGCTTTAGACGCTACTTACTCGGATTACATCAGGATGCTTCAGCACCGCCTGAAAACCACTAGAGACAAAGCGATTGAATGTATAAATATGTCGCATCCGGTCAAAAACGGAAACGGAACTTAAGTGCGCCATCTTTATGAAACTACTGGCGCGCTTTGACAGAGTCAGGGCGTGTCGGAGTGGGAGAGTTGGAGAGGGAAATTTCCTCTCCTGTGAAAGTCGCCAGAAGATGCGATCAGTCTCGTCTGGGCTTCCAACTAGCCAACACGTTCCGGAACTGTCCCTAGTTTCGTTTACTTGTGCTGAGTGAAATTATTAAAGTGTGTTAGGAAGTGATAATTATTGTGAAGCGTTTAGTAAAGTGTAAAAGTGTTCCTGAGAAGTTTAATTGTGAAAGTGTTTGGTGAATGAGTGTGATTCTGTGAATTGTAATAAAAACTATTTCTGATAATTGTTATTTAGTTCTTGTTTATTGCGCGATACCCACACAAGGCCCACAAAATGTCTGATCGTAGTCCAATTTTACCGAGAGACTCGTTATCAGAAGTGGGATCTAATCGCGCAAATGAACAAAATAACGGCAACAACGGTGGAGATCAATGGCATATTTTGCTAGAAATGCAAAATCAACAAATACAAGCGTTGATTCAAACTTTGAAGACTCCAGTGACCGATAACGCTGTGGTGTTGCCAGATTTTAATCCAGATGTGCAGGAATCTGATGCTGCCTCTTAGTGTACTACTGCAGACCTATGCTTTGGTGAACACGTGATGGAAGGTAGTCAATTAGTTATGACACTTAGCAAATCCGTTAAGGGTTCTGCTTCCACGTGGTTGTCTCAGATAGCCTATCCTGGGATGACATGGGCACAATTTAAAGAGTTGTTTAAAGCCAGATTTTTGAGTACTGAAACGCCTGCGGCAACTCTCATCAAAATAAATTCCGAAAGACCAAAGGAAAATGAAAATTATGCTGCGTATTCAAGTCGGCTGGTTACTTCATTATTGAATCAGTGGAAAGATTTAAATTTAGAAGAAATTACAGTATCTACAGTGCTTGCTCATTTAGCTCAAATGGATACTCGTCTGCAACGCCTGGCCTTTACAGCCCCAATTAAAACGCGCCATCATCTACAGCAAGAACTCCAAGCGTTTTCTTATCCGAAACAAAAGATACCTGTGGATGATTCAAATACTATTGGGAATGGAAAACGACAAAAGATCTCTACATCAACAAACATAAGGTGCCATTCTTGTGGAGAATTGGGACACAAGCAATCGGACTGTCGTTCTAAAAAGACTGAAGCCAGAAAACCGTCTGCGATGTCAGCTTCAACGCCCAATCAACGTCGCCAAATCAGCCCAGTCGTTTGCTACAAATGTGGCACTGCTGGTCACGTCGCAAGTCGCTGTACTGACTCCACGCCTGGACCATCAACCCCTGTGGAGAAACGGATAGACGTGTGTACTGTCCAGCCTCCATCCGGTACATTAGAACATTTCGGTGAGCGTTTTAACTTTCAATTTGATTCTGGTGCCGAGTGTACATTAATTAAAGAAAATATTGCAAGTAAATTTAGAGGTAAACGATTAAATTAAGTATGTGATTTCTTTACTTGGTATTGGCAATAGTAGCATTTATAGTACGATTAAATTATTGTGTCCAGTTCAAATCAACGATTTCACCATGGAAATATTATTTCACGCTGTGCCTGAAAAATTTATACGCAGTGATATTTTGTTAGGACGAGAAATATTAAACAATGGTTTTCGAGTAAACATGACTGAAACAGACTTTGTTTTAACGCGAGACAAAATTGTTAACACATATTCCTTGACTGACCTATTGAGTGTGAATGATTTAAACTGTATTGATACAGACATTCTTTCTAATAGAAAAATCGATCTTTTAAATGTTTTGCAAAATTATTCCTGCTATTTTATTACCGGTTTTCCAACTACTCGAGTTAACACTGGTGAATTAAAAAATACGATTGATAGACCCAAACCGTACCGTCCAAAGACGCCCTCATCGATTGTCTCCAAGTGAGCGTCAAGTTATGCGAGATAGGGTTAGTGAATTACTTCAGGCAAACATAATAAGACCTAGTAAATCCCCATTGCTAGTCCTGCGATCTTGGTAAATAAACAAGATGGTTCACAGCGCATGTGTTATATTATAGGGAGTTGAATTCTAATACAGTTCCGGATCGTTTTTCCTTGCCGTTAATTACTGACCAAATTTCAAGGTTATACGGTACAAATTATTTCAAGAAATTGGACTGCGCCAGTGGATTCCATTTAACACCTGTACAGGCAGACCCAATTGAGCGTATCGCATTTATTACACCAGAAGGACAGTATGAATTTTTAACAATGCCGTTTGGTCTCAAAAATGCTATTTCAGTATTCCAAAGAGCCATAGTTAAAAGCAGTATAGGATTCACATTCACATAAGTGGGTGTGTGGAGACTGTACCAGGATGCTGTAGCCGTAGTCCGGTAGAAATCGGCATCTGCCCTATGGGTAGTCCGTGGATAGGCGGTAAGCAGTAGTCCTGGGTGGTACAGTCGGATCAGGCCGTGTAGCATTGATCATAGAGTCGTAGTGTGACTCGGGCTCTCATTATGAGTAGCTATGTGTTTACGCAGGTTTGCAAACCTATGTATTGAGAATGTGACCTAAGACTGTCATTGATTTGTCATTGATTTTATTTTGATAAAAACCGACTTGATCGATCAAAGGCCAACGTTAATAAGTTTTCCGTGGGTGATTTCGTTTTGATAGAAAATTAAGAACGTAACTAAACCAAATTGGATGCCAAATTTAGAGGCCCGTTTCAAATTGTAGAACTTCTAGATGGTGACCGTTATCTTTTAAAGTCGTTAACTAATAAACGCACTTACGAATACGCTCATGATCGTCTTAGAAAAATGCCTGAGGGCCAACACCTATTGATGTTGTTGAAGATGTTTAGTGCATTTTTTTGTTGTGTTGTTCGGATACTCGATTCGCTGGGTCGGAGAACATACCAGTGTACTGTAGCCGTAGCCTAGTAGAAATCGGTATCGACCCCTGTGCAGTGGTCGTCCGTGGGTTCGCGGTCAGCAGTAGCTCTGGATGCTGTGGTCGGGTCTAGCCTCGAAGCCAAGACCATAGAATCAGTATGTGACTCACTTTCTGTGTTTTGTGTTTTTCTGAGTGTATTTTGACCACGAATGAGTAACCGAAGTTAAAAATGTGATTTTTGAGAATACATCTCATCAATGGTACTTGACCCGTTTTCAATTATGAGGTTTAACCTTAAGTTTTAGTATTAGAAACTTAACTAGTTAAGAATCAAATTATGTCTTAGATTAATGCTGTCAATTTTTGTTTAAGATTTAAATATTTTGCTCATAGACTATAAAGTCGGTTATAATAATCTAGTTTGATTGATAAACAATGAATTTCTTTCAACATACATTGACAGCATTATGAAATGTCAGGAATGGTCGAGCGCATACTGTGCTTGTTTTAATATTGTTTCAGATTAACGTGCGAGGACGCACGTCGTCGCAGGATGGCCGTGTCGCATCCGGTCAAAAACGGAAACGGAACTTAAGTGCGCCATCTTTATGAAACTAGTGGCGCGCTTTGACAGAGTCGGGGCGTGTCGGAGTGGGAGAGTTGGAGAGGGAAATTTCCCCTCCTGTGCCAGTCGCCAGAAGATGCGATCAGTCTCGTCTGGGCTTCCAACTAGCCAACACGTTCCGGAACGGTCCCTAGTTTCGTTTACTTGTGCTGAGTGAAGTGATTAAAGTGTGTTAGGAAGTGATAATTATTGTGAAGCGTTTAGTAAAGTGTAAAAGTGTTCCTGAGAAGTTTAATTGTGAAAGTGTTTGGTGAATGAGTGTGATTCTGTGAATTGTAATAAAAACTATTTCTGATAATTGTTATTTAGTTCTTGTTCATAGCGCGATACCCACACAAGGCCCACAAAATGTCTGATCGTAGTCCAATTTTACCGAGAGACTCGTTAAATAGATCTAAAATTGCTTCTAAAACTTATTACGACACGCGCACTCGACCTGTTATTTATCATGCGGGTCATTACGTCTATTTAAAAAATCACCTCCGTATGCGTAAAGCCCTTTCACCCATTTGGAAGGGCCCATATAGAGTAATTAAGATTAATGGTAGTAATAGTCTTACTTTATTAATAAATAGAAGACACGTCACTCATCACTATGACGAGGTTAAGTTAGCCTGGCGTGGCGATTCTTAGTTAAAATAACATTTAGTTTAGGATTAGTGATACTTACGGTATCGATTTTTATTATTATAAAATTTAACGTATTTTACTATTATTTTACAGTTTTGAAAGCTCTACACAGGAAGCATTCATCGATACATCTATGAATACTTCTGGAATATACTCGTATTTCGATCTAATCGGATCACTCAAAATAATAGATGGACATCTTAATGTCTTAATACCAATAGATATATCTTTTATACAACCAAATATTAAGAACTTGAACGGTGTAATAGGTAGCCTGGAGATAATCTGTAAACAAAGTACTCTCTATGCAGATATCGAATGTCATAACTTACTGGGACCGTTGTCAGTCAGACTGAATGATATCATTCGCGACTTTGATTCAATTTCTCATTTAATATAAATTAGATCTAAAATATCTGCATGGTTTGGTGCAGTTGGCACAGTATCCAAACACTTGTTCGGCACTCTGGACGAGGATGACGCCATCCGTTATAATTCGGCTATTCAAATTATTGAACGTGATCAATCTAAATTATCACAATTGGTAAAACAAAATATTTTGGTCACCACCTCAACCCTGTCATCTTTAAATGAAATTATAAATAAAATAAGCGTCAACGAAAAACATATTAATAAGGCCATTCAGGCTCTGACTCTCGGCCTCGGTTTCAAATAACTTAGTAATAAAGTCTAATTTTAATCAATTATTAAATACTTTAGAGAGTAGTTTGTTAACGTTATCTTTTAAATTAGAAGATATTATTAACGCAATTATGTTTAGTAAATCTAATGTTTTGTATCCCTCTATAATAACTCCGACTCAATTATTTACTGAACTTGTTCAAAATTATAGATTTTTGGCTAGCTATCATCAGCTCCCTGTAACCCTATCCATAGAAAACATATATACACTGCTAAGCATATGCGAAATAGCTTCCTACTACAGTAATAATAAATTCGTATTTGTATAAAATATACCTCTGGTGAACTTAAGGAATTATTACTTGTATCAAAATATTCCATACCCTGTTGTAATGCAAAACCTATAGCACAATAGTACCGACTACTAAATATATAGCGTTAAGTAGAGATAGGAGTTTTTATTGTAAGTTAGATAGTTTAAATCGTTGTAAGTCCGTACTCGTATACTATTCGAATTATATCTGTAATGATGTTGATGTCTATTCTAGCTCAACATCCCCCACCTGCGAATCAGAAATTATAACAAAACCGTTAAAGTATGTGCCGAATATTTGCGAAACAATGTTTTTTGTTGGGTTTGTAGATATTTTTCACCGTCTGTCAAACAACAAATTTTTATATGTAAACACAGATGCTACAAAATTATCAATAGACTGCAAAGACTCTGTTACATCAGAGATAGTATTATTTGGTACAGGAATATTCAATTTACCTGAAAATTGTGTCGCCTTTAAAAAGGATTTGAAACTCATACCTGTTAATTCGCAAATAATCAAAATACAACCGATAGTTATGAATTTTAGTTTGTTAAATGATACCTGTTGTAATTCTGTTATGTTAAATAAGATAAAACCATTTGTCTCTATTCTAAACCTATCTGTTATTAATTTGGACTTAAGGAAAATTTATAAGAATGTAGAAATTAATCATGATATTGTTAAAAATTTAAATGAAATAATTGACAGACCTCATATAGTTCAATATGGGCAATATTATTCATATTCAACTATTATAATAATTTGTGTCATTGTAATTTTTATTTTTATCGCAATTTATCGTAGATTTGTAAAGTCAGGCACATGTCGAATAAACTTTTATAAACGTAAAATCGAAATTAATAAGACTCAAGAACTCCCCGATGTCCCACCAGAATCCCATAACGAAATTCCACTTGAAACCCTGAATGAAATTCCGCTTCCTAAAATCCGTTCTTCTCTTCCATAAACTTAACCCTTTAGGGATAAGTTTCTTCCTAACCCTGGGGGCTGTTATATACTAGGTTAGTATATAATAGTGCCTAGCACTACTCTTTCCATTTGATATATAATCCCTGCATTCGGCTCGAGACCTCAGTTCCTGTCCATCTTTCTACATCCGCGCGCGGTTATATTTCAAAATCTATTTCTAATTCTTATTGTGAATTAAACTAAGTGTGTTTAAATAAAATCCTTTTTTTTAAAAGAGGTTTATAATTGACCGTCTAACAGAACGACTTGACACAACTGGTTACTACGCCTACGCGAATCCCAGACGTGGATGGTCAGAATCCTTCCTTGTTGGACCTCCTGCTAACTTCGAATCCTGACGGCTACCAAATATCCGTAAACGCACCACTTGGTTCATCGGATCATTGCCTTGTTAGGAGTTCTGTGCCACTTACGACGGTGTTAAGACAGCGTGCTGTTAAATACCGTCGTGTGTGGCACTACAAGTCAGCGGACTGGGATGGGATGCGGTCGTTTTTTGCATCCTATCCTTGGGGGCACGTGTGCTTCTCGCCGGATGATCCCGACAACACTGCTAACTCTGTTGCCGATGTGGTGATGCAGGGGATGGAACTTTTCATTCCGTCCTCTGTAGTGCCAACTGGCGTCAGATTTCGTCCCTGGTTTGGTTCATCCCCCAAAAAAGCTTCTCGCCGGAAGCAGGAGGCTTACCAATCCTGGGCCAACGCAGTGTCTGCTCGGGATTTAAATACCAGCACATATAAAAAGGAGTACAACCTTGCCTCTAGGTCCCTCAAGAAAGAGATTACTCGGGCAAAGCAACAGCACGTCAACAGAATTGGCAAGAGACTTGAGCGCCTCCCCTCGGGACCAGAATTCACGGGGCATTCTGGTCTCTAGCCAAAACTATTGAAGGAAATTTCTGCAAGCCAACCCTACCATCCCTACACGTAGGAAAAGGATCGTTGGCCCAGGACGCAAAAGACAAAGCCGATCTTCTGGGCAAGCTCTTTGCGTCAAACTCGACCCTGGATGACGGGGGGCAGTAACCGCCGACCATACCGCGAGGCACGAGCGTCATGTCGGATATTCGGTTTCATCAGCGCTCAGTGCGAAAAGCCCTCCGTTCCATTGATATCCAAAAGTCCTGACGGAATCCCGCCTATTGTGTTGAAAAAGTGTGCTCCAGAGTTGGCTCCGGTCTTGACGCGTCTTTTTCGGCTCTCCTATTCCACTGGCATCGTCCCGGTTTCCTGGAAGACAGCCTTGGTGCACCCGATCCCCAAAAAAGGTGATCGCTCAAATCCTTCCAATTACAGACCAATCGCTATAACATCTCTCTTCTCGAAGATAATGGAATCCATTATCAATAGCCAGCTTCTTCGATACTTGGACGGCCAGGGATTACTAAGCGACAAACAATACGGGTTCCGTAAGGGTCGCTCGGCTGGTGATCTCTTGGCGTACCTGACTCATCGTTGGGCTCAGGCAATTGAGTCGAAGGGAGAGGCATTGGCTGTTAGTTTGGACATTGCGAAGGCCTTTGATCGGGTTTGGCATAAAGCGCTGCTATCAAAGCTTCCATCATACGGGCTGCCCGAGAAATTATGTAAGTGGGTCACTGGTTTCTTAGCAGACAGAAGCATAAATGTCGTAGTTGACGGCGAATTGTTCTTGTCTCTTTGTTCTTGTTTGTCTTATGTTAACTTATACAGAGAAGTGTACCGTAGATTTTGTTTTATTATAACAATATCGGAAAAGCTGGGAAAAGCACTGAATCGTCAAAACTGAGACTTTGCAGTAGTAGTTTCTCATTAGGTAGTTGATAAAATATTGTTAGAGTAGATTGCACTTTGTCATCACGCGACGGCGTGTTACAGAGTGTCTACTGTTTCACAGACGAGAAACCACTTGGAATAACCATGCCTTAGAGTTGCAATATCTATACATATAATAAAACTGTAGAAATGAAGATTCTGTACATTTGATATTCAAAAAATAATCACTACATCGCTATAGAAGCCAAAAATGTGGTCAGTTTTTTTGTCTGTCTGTCTGTCTGTCTGTCTGTATGTTTGTTCCACTATCACACGAAAACTACTGATCCGATTTGAATGCGGTTTTCGCAGATATATTTGTCTTCTTCCAACTTAATATCTGGTGTATAAATTTTTTCCCCCCCACCCCTCTAAAGGGACGAAAGAGGGGGTCAGATTTTGTATAAGACTTTTGCTTTAACACGAAAACTACTGATCCGATTTGAATGCGGTTTTCGCAGATATATTTGTCTTCTTCCAACTTAATATCTGGCGCATAAAAACTTTTCCCCCCACCCCTCTAAAGGGACGAAAAAGGTGGTCAGATTTTGTATAAGGCTTTTGCTTTAACACGAAAACTACTGATCCGATTTGCATACGGTTTTCGCATATATATTTGCTTTCTTCCAACTCAACATCTGGTGTATAAAAATCATCCCCCCCACCCCTCTAGGGGACCAAAGAGGGGGTCAGATTTTGTATTAAACTTTTTGACGTGATAACGTCTTATAATTCGATATGGGGTGCGCGCCCGAAAAACATGACAGTTCATGCGGCGTTGCCTCGCTGACAGCTGCTCTGAGGCGTTCCATTTATCCTCTCAGCAACCGTACTCAACCCACCTGGGCCGCGCTCTTTGTTTCGATTATATTACGTATTTCGATGACTTAGAGAATACTTTTGCATGAAGAAGTTTGGTTAGTTATGACCTTTGATACATTGACCACACTCTGAATGAAAAATAAATAAACAATCTGTGAGCTATTAGTATTATTTCGGCTATTCAAAATTGTGCTCTATTTCCTACGTGTCAAGGTATGACTTGTGCTTTGTTCGAAGATTTTACTGGATTTCGGCTTTGTTCGAATGTATGTAGCGTTTTGTATTGCGAATAGTTTATTTTACTCATTATAAATATTTTTAGATAATCATTTGAAAGAAATGCATCGAAATAACTTTAGGTTACAGTCGAAAAAGTTTGTTTCTATTTATAGAGATTCGGAAGCGAGGGTTAAGGGGTTAAGGATAGTTGAACGTGACAACGTCATACGTTGTCACGTTCAACTATCGTCAGTAAACCGACTTTACAGACAGCCGATTTTTTTTTCTTTAATGGACTTACTTTATATTATTAACTATTTTTCCAACTTAACATCTGGTGTATAACATTTTTCCCCCCACCCCTCTTAGGGGACAAAAGAGGGGGTAAGATTTTGTATCAACAGCCTACGAATAATAAAACCATCAAACGTAACTCCCATACTAATACAGTTTTAAATTTGGTTCCATTCGAACTGTCATGTAACGTCAGCCTTTGTACCGCTCAAGGTCACTTAAATATTGCAAATGTATGAAAAGTGAACCTAAGGTTCACTTTTTTGATAAGTATTTTGGAGCATGTTTTTTGACGGAGTTACTCTTCCTTAGTTTTTTTATTATTCGTAGTCAACAGCTGAATATTTTAAATGGCAAAACAACGTTTGCCGGGACAGCTAGTCTTCAATATTTATTTCCAATGGTAAAACTTTGGCAGCTCATAATATCTTCGAAATGTGACACTTTACGCGGTTTTGTCCAAGATTATTTTTTGTTTGTATTGATGTTAGCTATCCATTTTTCAAAGAATTATTCGTGAACGCGACTTAAAAAAAAAACAAAATGGCGGACAGTAGGACGGCCAGGCTCCATACAAAAATCTTCATACCCCTTTAAAATGTATTATGACAGAATGCATTTTTGTGCGATGGGATAGCGATGGACGTTGCCATGGTGCCATACTTATTTAAAGTCACTTCAATAAAATAATATGGGCGAAATGCGAAATCGGAAATACTTTATAATATGGCAAAACAGCGTTTGCCGGGACAGCTAGTTATACAGCGTGGTCAGGAAAGTGACGTCCAAAATAAAAATTTAGATAGCTTATGTCGAGGGGTATTCGAAATTTTGAATCACCGGCACGTATGTTCCGCGATTTTGTGTCGTTTTCGAGTACATCTCAATGTTTTCGAGTTACAAATTTTTTAATGATTTTCAGAAAAAAGACGGCCGGTTTTTTTTTTTGATTTTATGATTTTAGTGAGTTTTGTACATTTTTTTTGTATTTTCAAGCTCATTAATTGTACTTTTATGCATAAAAAAATCAGCTTCCTAACATAAACTTAGGCAAGTAACAAGTAACAAAAAATTGTCGAATGTGATAAATTTTCATTCCAGCTGGCACTTAAGTCTTTATTTTTCAACTTTAAAATTAAAAATCTAAAAAGGTGGTCCCATAAATTCTTAGTAAGTAATTTCGAAAACTTCGTGGTATTCTAAGCTTCCATAAAAATAATAAAAAAGTGGTACTTAATAGGAAATTATTCGCTTAAATAAGCCCTCAAAGGTACTGAGGTAGAAATTTCCCAAATTTATTTACAAAAAAAAAACGTTTTTAAAAACAAAACTTTTTACGTACCTAGGTGTCGGTTGTGCAAATCTGTAGAAGGTCGTAATTTTGAACATTTACTTAAATTGATTAGCCGCGTACTGACCAAGCGAGCAGCCTCGCGAGGCAGCCTCGCGAGGCAGTTGCTCGGTCGGTCAGGACGTGCCTTGCCCGAGATAAACGCACGCGCTGCCTCGCCCGAGCGTGCCGCGGCCCGAGCCGAGCGTTGTCGGTTTTTGTCGATGCTCAAAGGCGCCTCGGTACGTTTGCCGCGCTCACTAGCCGCGTACAGACCAAGCGAGCCGCCTCACGAGGCAGCCTCACGAGGCAGCCTCACGCGGCAGTTGCTCGGTCACTAGCCACGTCCTGACCGACCGAGCAACTGCCGCGCGAGGCTGCCTCGCGAGGCGGCTCGCTTGGTCAGTACACGGCTATTGAGTAAAAAAAAAACAAATAAGTAAATGTTTTTATGTAAGTATTTTATTTGTTGTTTTTTATTTTTAAGAAAATCTTAACTAGTAATGAATAAATTCAAAAGATTTTTAGATAAGAGAGACAGACAATTTTCAATGTAACAAAGTTTGCCTGACTGGTTCAAATAAATCATCACTTTTTTTTTGTTTGTTTGATACATATCTTACTTTAATAAGCCTTAGGAATGACAAAATAAGCAATTTTTTTTTATCAATTTACTGATTTGGGAAATTTCCACCTCAGTACCTTTGAGGGCTGATTTAAGCGAATAATTTCCCATTAAGTATCACTTTTTTATTATTTTTATGGAAGCTTATAATACCACGAAGTTGTCTAAATTACTAAGAATTTGTGGGACCACCTTTTTAGATTTTAAATTTTAAAGTTGGAAAATCAAGTCTTACCAGCTGGAATGAAAATTTATCACATTCGACAATTTTTTTTGTTACTTGCCTTTATGTTAGGAAGCTGATTTTTTTATGCATAAAAGTACAATTAATGGGCTTGAGAATATATTATTTTTTTACAAAAACTCACTAAAATCATAACATAAAATACATTAAACTGACCCGGCCGTCTTTTCTATGAAAATCATTAAAAAATTCGTAACTCGAAAACGACACAAAATCTCGGAACATACCCATGTATGTTCAGCGATTTTGTGTCATCGTGTGATCGGCCGCGGTATCACGTATCTTGCGAGAGCAATGCGATAGCAATTATTGCGCGATAATTGCTCCAAAATCGCAATTTCGTATCACGTATCAGCCAAAACAATACGATTGCAATCGATCTCTATACATGACACCATTGTTTATATACCCAGCAATCGCTCGCGCAATTATTGCTAGTGGATTGTTGATCGCTATTTTTACGTGATACCTAACCGTACCTGCCGAATCACCCCCATGGGTGATTCGGATACCCCTCGACATAAGCTGTCAAAATATTTTTTGGACGTCACTTTCCTGACCACGCTGTATATAAATTATACTCTATAATGTATATTAATTTTAATGGTCCAAATTATAATAGGGGAGGTGATACTATTTTTTGCTAAGTCATTTCATACCGACCAAATTTTTGTCCAGTAGTAGATTAATATTTAATAATCAACATAATGAGCATCAGTCGCCGCACCCGTGGTGGGTTGTACATTGAGTGTCTCAAAGTTGTCGAAAAAAATTTTGCTAAAAGTAATTTTATACCGTATGAAAGTTTGATGGATGATTATTGAGGTCATGTTTAACCAAAAAATCACCGTCAGCCATATTGCAGACGGGGGATTCAACGTCAGTCGCCTTACTGAATATGTAAAAAATTTTGAATATAAAGTCATTTTATACCATACCAAATTTATACAGGTGAATGTTTCTACTTTGTAAATAATAAAGATAACCGTCAGTCGTTTATCGTTATTATGACGGTGGAAAAACCGTCAGCCAGCGATATAACCAATAACCCTACTTCGAGCTCAATGAATATCTGAGGGCGTCGTGTAGATGTCATTTCCAGGTCTACAAACATTCAGCTGACGACGATTTTCGTTTGAATTAGGTACATATTAAATTGTCTCTTAGAGCAATTTTATTCGGTAAGTAATTAATTCGATAGTCAATATTTGTGAGGAAGAATTATATAGATTTTACTTGTATAGCGCCATCTGTTGTTACATACTAAAACTAAAATAACACCTATCGAACCTAAATGTCTATAATCTAGATATGAACCTTTATTGGGTGCGAATTGGGATCTTTATAATGTCAATACAATATGATTCACAACAACAACTTTGAGATACTCTCAATTTTTATTCCACCCATACTGAAGTAGCTGACGATCAAAGCTCTTATATGTATTAATAGAATACTATTATTGTTACGATTTTCGCTTGGTATGAAATGACTTTTTAAAATGAGCACCACCTCCTCTACTATAAGTCTATAAGGGTCTCGTTAGTGTCAGACATATTCGAACCACTTCAGTTCATTCTCCTTTCAGCTTTCGAGCACTTTAGGAAGTAGCCAAACGTTTTGATGATCATCAATAGACATCGGATTATATTATGCATTTGCATACTTGCATATGCAAATGCATATAATGGTACTTTTTAGGCGTTAGTGCATATGTTGACAATTTTTCGTTGATAGTGCATATTTCGGTAGTTTTATGCCCTCGTAGTCTCCAAACTAGCTATCATGACACACACCGATGCCACAAAACAGATGTAGGATGGATTAAAAACACTTCAAATATGTGGCTCCATCCCCATTAAAAGAATGCAATACACCCGATACCTAGGTACGACCTATCTAGAAACAAAATTTTTCTTTGTAGTTGGCAATATTAGTAAAAAATTGGAATAAACTAGTTAATGATTTCTTAAACTTCCATGGGCATTATGATTGCAATTGGAAAATGTTAGTAGAAAATTATTATTGGTGCTGTATAAAAAATTAAAAGTCCTGGATTTGATAAAATTATAAAATTGACGCTTTTATTAAGGCACCACATGAGAACTCTTCAAAAAATTATAAATTTTAATAATAAGTAACTTTTGATTGTGCATATTTTGTGCATATTTCGGTACTTTGATCGTGCATACTTGCATGCATATTTCGGCACTTTGATCGTGCATATAATCCGATGTCTAATCATCAATATGTCAATGTGTCAGTGACGAAATAGTGTATTTAAGACAGTAAAATCTAAAGTATTAGAGCTATTCAATTGATTATCTTTCTATCTGGTAGATCGGAAACCAACTCTATGAGAGTTAAAAAAAAACGACGAAACACTTTGAGAAAAGGTAGGTTGTGCCCTAGCACATCGCTTGGCTCAATTGGTGGGGGCACTGCCGTGCCCCCAGATCAATGTGAGTTACAAGCATAGAGAAAGATAAACATATAATACATTACAAGACGTATAAAATAAAAGAACCAATTAAAATAGTGCAAATACTTTATTCATGTTTAAAAAACAAACAAGAAAAATTGGTAAAACGTAACAAAATAAAACAAGTTCAAAATTTATTATCAGCTAGTTATTGTCAGATCATTTTTATCGTGTGATAAGTAATGTTTACCGATTATGATGTTTAACCGACAAGCGTGGCAAACCCAAAAGCAGGTAATTTTCCGGAGCCACCACCCCCATATCCGAATCCGGAACCGGAGTATCCTGATTGAGCTACATACCCAGATTGTACAGTGGGTGCGACTTCTTCAACCTTGGGACTTTCAGCGTTAATGAAAGCTGACAGTTGTGAAGAGATCTCGGAAACTAAGTGATTTTGAAGAGTTGCACCGAATTTCTCAGCCTCAGCCTGTACCGAGGATGAGACTACTTCAGCCTTGGGACTTTCAGAGTGAAGAATAGCTGACTCAGATGAAGAGATCTCCGAAGCTAAGTGACCTTGTAGAGATGCACCGTACTGCTCAGCCTGGGGTAAGTTGGAAACGATCAGATGCTCCTCGAGAACAGCCGGCTTGTTGTAAGAGATCTCTTCTTTGTATTCGATTGGCTTGATCGATGCTGAAGGAAGTTCAGCCTGGATGGATGGAATCACCTGGGGCCTCACTGTGGTGACAGGTACTGACGGTACAACCACGCCGTGGGCAACTTGCGAAATGTGAGGGTTGCTTCCATAAGAAGATGAGATTTGAGCGGGATAAAGAGTCTCTTGGTGGACTACTGGAATAACCTGAGGCTTAATTATAGCAACTGGGACTACTTCGGGCTTCAGTGGAAGAGATGGGATGAGTTCCGGCTTGAGCTGAGCAGATGGCACCAACTCTGGCTTAACGGGAACAGGTTCTACGATCTCGGGTTTCAGGGGCAGAGAAGAAACTAGTTCCGGCTTAACAGGAACGGGTTCAATGATCTCGGGTTTCAGGGGCAAAGTAGGCTTAACTGGAACCGATGGTATCACTTCGGGCTGAACTGGAACCGACGGAACTAATTGTGGCCTTACTGGATTAACTGATACAAATTCAGACTTCAGAGGTACGATATGGATAGCAGGCTTGACGGTTGACGAAACTTCAGGCTTAATTGGCACTAGTGGTACTAATTCTGGCCTAATTGGAGTAGCCGGAACATTCTCTGGTTTGATGGACACAGTTGAAACTACTTCAGGCTTAGCTGGAAGCACTGGCCTGTTTGGAATAAGCCACGGTCTAACCGGTACAACTTCTGGCTTAATTGGAACAGTTTCGATTATTTCAGGCTTAACTGGAACTAGTTCTGGCTTGGCTGTAATTAGTTCGGGTTCAACTTGAATTGTTGGAACAATTTCTGGCTTAATTGGAATAATTGGAACTAATTCCGGTTGAACGGGAACTATTTCGGGCTTAACTGGAATGGATGGAATAATCTCTGGCTTCACTGGGACAGCCGGAATAACCTGGGGCTTAATCGAAACTGGGATGTATGATTCCTTATGAGCTTCAACGAATTTTTTTTCTTCTAGGACAGGTTCAACTGTAGTCAGTTTCTGCTCCAAAGGCAAATATGATGAAGTGATCTCGGGTTCAATTGTAGACAAAATAATTTCCTTTTCGATTTCGTAAGATGGCTTCGTGGGGTCAATTTGAATAATGATGATTGGCTCCTCAGGCTTGACAGTTTCCGATACATGTTCATTAGATACTGTGGAAACGACGGAAGTTTTGTCACTGTGCAAATTTGAGTTTTCAATCTGATTCAATGGACCAGTAAGAACGGGCGCTGTTTTAACTGATTTGTAGTAAGCGGGCAAATAAGCAGAAGTTGGAATATGCCAGAAGGTGGGATTAGGCTTGTACGTGTTGAAGTTGTAGTAACTGTCTTGGGCTTTCAAAGTTTGGCCGTACTTGGTCAGCATCTGAAGAGTAGCACCAATTGTCCAACCGAAACCGGCATGGAGGGTGTAAATGTCTTCAGAGCATAACTTTCCAGGTGTTTCTACGTCGTATTTATCAAACAGTTGCTTGTAGGTATTGTATCCCAACAGATTGGAACGAACCCAGTTTTTAGCAACTTCGAAGGCCAATTTCTGTGATTCCTCAGTTTTCAAAGCTTCCAAAGATTTGACGACCATGCTCACTAATGGAGCCCAAGCGTATGGGTAGTCCCACTTCTGGCCAGTGCGGGAGAATGAAGTGGGCACACCACCGGGGAATTCAAGACTGTGGGTCTTCTTAAAATATTCCGAGATAGCTTGAGCGTGTTCCTTCTTAAATTCTTCATCGACGACATCCATCCACAAAGGCGCGATGTTGCTCGGGTAGAAGTATTTACGTTGACGGTCGTTGAGCAGGTCCCAGTCGTACCAAATTCCATCCTCGTCATTCCACATCACTTCCTTGATGCTGTTCCTCCATTGCTTGGCAATATGGGCCCAATGAGCACCCTTACGCGAGTTGTGCATCAAACTGTAGAAGTAAGCCATGTTTTGCATGGAGTTAGTGAAAATGGCGTTCAGGTCAACGGGCACGATGTCGGATGCACGAGTAGTCAAAATGTCTCCAATGTTGGTTCCATTTTCATTGATGAACCAGCGAGATGAGAAGTCCCATCCACTCTCGGCGGCACTCTTGATGTTGCTGTAGAACTGTTGTTGAAGGTCCTCAGAGGAGAATTTCTGGGCTTGAGTGAAGTCCTCGTAGTACCATTCGGGGCGCGGTCCCGAGCTGGGGGTGAAGTACCTCAGCAGGGTGTGCTCCTTACCGTCCTTCTTGAAGATAACGCTCTGCTGGTCGATCCAATATTGCAATTCGCTTTCTAGAGCGTCAATGTTGGATTTCAAAAACTCGGTATCGTGGGTCGCCTCGAGGTACTTCATGACCATGGCGGACAGGAGCGGGGGCTGGCTGCGCTGCTCGAAGTACCACCTGTTACCGTTGGGGATGTGACCGAAAGTCCTTTGGAGGTCCATGAGATTGCTCAGGATGCCTCTGACGGTGTCCTTCATGCCGCTCACGAGGAGACCCTCGATGATCCAGTAGGTATCCCAGTAGTACATCTCGCCGAGTCTGACACCGGGAATGATAAATCCGTTGCTAACCGGGAGCATGCTGAACGACTCGGGTTTGGCCAAGACTTGGGGACTGACCTTGCGTCCGAGGATGGGCCAGATGTTATGGATGTTTTTGGCGAATTGGCGCAGCTCGATGTCCTTGATTCTGAAGAGGAACTTGGGCTCCTTCTGGTAATCTTCGGGGGTCCAGCTCTCGAGTTCCTCGACCTTTTCGAAGTGCTCGTCGACGAACTGCTTGAGCTGCTCCCTGGAGGGGCGCTCCTGGGTTCTCTGGAGCAGAACGTCGAAGGCGTTGAGGATGGTCTTCTCGTCGCTCTTCATGTGGAGGTCGACGAAGGTCTTGGAGTCGGGGAAGATGCGAGCCATCTGGACATGATGAAGCAGCTTGCTGTTGCAGTACACGGGCTTGTCGCACGTCGGCAGCAGCTGACTCGCGCTCACCGCTGACACGGCCAGCGCTATTAGGAGTAACTTCATCTGAAATGAGAAAATTATCTTTGTAACCATTGAGCTTTTCAACTTTTTGATCACGAAAATTCATCAGAATCAGAATCATAGCAACCATCTAAATGCTACATGTTATTTTGTGGAATTAGCATATTATAACCGATTATGTCTATAAAAGCTAACGGAGGTGTTCCTCAATGATTAGTGATTACCCATCTCTCAACTTTCACTAATTATAATAATTATAGGGTATATTTAAATATACCCTTATGAGAAAACTTGTTACTGGCCCTTAGCCTAAAAACATTAAAAAGAAAAAGAGATAATTTTCTAAAGATTCCATAGTTATCCTCGTCCTACGAAATGTATTATAAGAATTTTTGGTAGAAAATCTATATATACAGGGTGCAATTAAACCTTCCTGCCAAATTTTGATATATTGATCCTTATTAAAAATAAAAATACACGTTTTTTTTCTTTTATAGTCACTCAGTACTAAAATGTTTAGAAATAGCTTCCGAAAGTTATCCTAAAAAACACTACAATTAATGGACACGATGCGTCGGCCGCGCGTGACGTGCCCCCGCGCGCGCGCCTCATCCCGCGTCACCCCCTCTGATTCCCCCGCGCCACGAATGACCTTTTTTGAATTCTGCAACGATTTTAAATGGGATAAAATGTCATTGAAAAAAAATAGAACCCAATTTTTTTTTGTTTAATGGACCTAATGATACCTAAGCCCTGGAAAAAATTTGGCAGGAAGGTTTAATTGCACCCTGTATATGGACGAAACACAGAAAATTTGTTTTTTCGTCCATAGATTTTGTTTTCTTAATCATATATTGTAAAGTGCTTTACTTTAGGTGACGTTATTAATAATATTTAAAACCCTATACTGTAAATTGAAGAACTGCGTCGTATCTATTTAAATATTAGAGAAACCGAAGTACTAAATTGTAACCCTTGCTTTTTTCGATTGACAATACTTAGTCAAAAATTAGGCAAAAGTGAGCAAAGTAGAGATCCAAATACCTTGGATGTTCCGGCCCTGCCTGTCTGAAGCCTGGTGCCAGACTGGATGCATTCCCTGGGACCAATCCGCTTTTATAGTTCCCTGCCGCCGCCATTTTTTCCTAACGAGTTCGAAAGAAATTATTTATTTGCGAACTGATCATTCAACCTCTTTGACTTTCGGTAGTCCAGATATAGTGTCTCATCGCTACTTCACTTGTCGATATTATTTATGCTTATCCAAAACATGTTTGTATAAATTATTCTAAGTATTATTGCATACTAGCGTTTTCCTGCAGTTTAGCTCGCGTAGCATTTTTATACAAGCGAATAGCTCTTTGCTACGGCTGCTACGAGATTCGTAGCATGATCATTTCTTCTGATGGACGTACCTACAAAAAAGTAGAAAGACGTACGTTCTTTTTTGTACTTTCATGCTGTTAACGCTGTCTTAAAGGACATTTTATAGAGGTACACAGTTCCTTATTAATGAAAAGACCAATCTGTGACATTGCTTTTTATCCTTGTATGATACGTCAAAAACTCCTATCATACAAGAACAAATCAACTTTAGCTTGACAGACATCCAAGCTAAGAAATAAAACATGGAAGTGACGCTAAAAGCTAAACTATAAGCACAGCTATTTGTTCATAAACATCAATGACATAAAACATAATATATTTATGTGCAAGAAAATGATATATTTGTCTGTTTTCTTTTAACGCTGTCCTAGTCTTGGAGTCCAAAATTAAATAAATAAATAAATCTTTCACGGACTTAAAAAAAATTTACGTCCGTGAAATCTTTATTGAAAACTAAATTATTTTCTTATTTCTTAGCCTGCCAAACTGCGCAGCAGTTTATCGGCGGGCAACGCGCTCATTTACAAATAAACTATAATATGTATACTAAACAAAAAAACCATTATTACTAGGTATACAAGATGTTTGTGAAAACACCGTTGTCCCTGAAACCATCAAACGAGTCCGTCAAAATGAACAACCTTTTCTATGAGAACAATGTTGGGAATTAAAAAAAAAAGTCTGGGGGCACGGCAGTGCCCCAGCCAAGCTTTTTAGCAAAGGCACGGCCGTACCATACTTTTCTCGAAGCGGTTCGCGGCTATTTCACACCCCCTTTAATTTCGGTCACTATAGGAGCAAGTATTAAAACTAGCTTAACCTCCAAATTACATGAAATTCCGATAAATAGTTTTATAGTTACGGATGGTCAAAGTTACTACATTTTGTCACTCACTGACAGATCATCAAAATTCTAAGGTACTTCTAGCAGACTTAGAACCTTGAAATTTGGTACCCGGATGGGTCTTTATTCACAATGAAAGGAAAAATTATGAAACCAGCCAAGTGCGAGTCGGACTGACGTACATAGGGTTCCGTACCGTAAATTTGTATGGGACCCCCCTTAAATATTAAGTTTATTTAATTTTTATTATTAATTATTAAAGTTAAAGTACAATTGACTATTTTCTGAAATTTTCAAAAACCTTACTGTTACCATGATGGATGTAGAGCAAAAAAGGGGAAAAAATCGTGTTTGTTGTATGAGGCCCCCCATTAATAATTTATTTTATTTTAATTGGACTATTAGCTTTTATAACGACACCAGAAATACATAATTTGTGAAAATTGCAACTATCTAGCTATTGCGGTTCTCGAGATCCAGCCTGGTGACATACAGATGGACGACGGACAGGCAGCGAAGATTTATTAATAATAGGGTCCCGTTTTCATCCTTTGGTCAGGAAAACCTAAAAACTAAAAATAATATTAAGTATATTATACTTTATTAAATAAAAGAAAAGATTTTTATGCTTGTAACATTTGCAAGAACAGTATGAGTTTCGACTGCATAATATTTGTTTTACGTACAAAAGGCTACTACTTATAAAATGTAGATTTACACTCCTTTCTCGCTCGATATATGGGAGTTTTAAGTTATCACGTCATGAAATAAGGTGTCCTCCTTTCCTGCGTCGAGGAACGTCGAGACGCTTACATCAGTGCTGCTCAACGGTAATGCTAAAAATGACCACCTTCAAGTATTCTATAATATTATGTGAATATAATAATCGACACAGAACTCAGAAGTATTTACGTTACGTTGTCCACCTATAGAACTAACGACGCCTCAAAGAAAAAATATAAAGGAGATAAAGAATGGGTGCTAAGCTAAGAACAGAAAAGTTATAACGTGACCAGCACCTGTAGCATGGCTACAGTAGAAATACGAAAGTATAGACAAACAGCGGAGATAAACTGAAGGTGCCGTTCCAATCTTTACCGCGGCTAGCCGCGATCGACAAAAATTTAATTAAAATGCTACTTCATGACATAGATTATAGTCTACGTCATAAATTAGGATTTTATTTGAATGTTTAGAACTAACTTATAGTCTATGTCATAAAGTAGCATTATACGGTATTTGATTTCTTACGATCGCGGCAAGCCGCGGTAAAGATCAGAACGGCACCTTCAGTTTATCTCCGCTGTTTGTCTATACTTTCGTATTTCTACTGTAGCCATGCTACAGGTGCTGAGAAAAAAAGAACAAAAACCTTCAAAAAAGAAATGAAATCCCACCAAAACATGAAATGTAAAAGGAGCCAAGCAAAATAATGCATAGCTATTCAATACTTCTGTCGTAAAAAGTTTTCAGATCACATTCAAGCCAAGCCTTCAACTTATTTTGTAATTTAAATCAACATTCAGTAAACATTTGCCAAACCAGTATAATAATTATAAAATAAAGAAATCTATTGAAACATTTACTCGTCTACCAGAATACGCCTACCAGAATCTGATGGCAAAAAGTGAGAAAATAAATTGACTCAAGCAATACCAGGGTATTTGGAATAAAACATTTTGATCCATTTTTTTTCTTATAGCGGCTGATTCTGTGTGTTAAACATGCAAATATAAAAATTTATCCAATGATCAAGGATATTTTTTGAAAATCTGATGTCAAAAATTGCCATCAGATTCTGGTAGACCTATACATCCCCAACCAGAGGCAGACATAAAACGATTCCCTGCTTAATAAAAAAGTCAGAAATTTTATTAAGGACACATTAATATAGAATAAGCTGCAAACGATTTCAAATCACAGACGGACATACTATTTTCGTCGTTGTATGTAGGTATTGGAAACAACGTTTTAATTGACATTTGAAGTGGTATGATGAGCTCTAAATTCAGTATTTTTTTCAATAAATACTGTTTTCTAAATTTATCTTAGCTACACCTGCCGATGACATTTAGGTTTACCTTAATAACGATACTTTTTTATTTATTAGCCGTTTAATTAGCTTGGTATTAGATTTAGGTTTTTTATCATTCTCAAAATACGTGATCCTTTGTTCGATCACCAAATCCTTTATGTTCTTGGTTAAAAACTCTTGGCCTAGCCAGCTACTTTCGTTTTTTTACAAATGCTGAAATATTTTCTCTATGAGATCCCTATAGAGGGTAGGAACGACCAGCAACCAAGGCTGGATTTATATTTTATATGAGTATAGGCACTTTAATTTTGCCGCCCCTATGTAACTCTACCGCTAACCTAGGACGCTGCCGCCCCCCCAGGGGGCCTTAGGCTTTGTCCACATTTGTATCAAGTAGTCGTATCCGTATCAGGCGTATCGTATCGAGTATGCGTGTCCTAATTAGTGTGGACGCCTATTTTGATCAAAGCGTGTCTTTTATCGCGTGAGCCACAGTTCTGCCAAAAACCACGTCCACACTAATTATAGATACTGTATCTTGATCGCGTATCGTCTCGCCGATACTCGTATCGATCTAGTGATTCATTCTGTCAAGTACTCCCAGAGTGCAGACATCAAAATACGTCCACACCAGATCGTTCTGCCGATCATGATACGCGTATCCGATACGACACGTATCAGATACGCGGTTTATAGCGATTGGGGTGTATCATGATACGAAGTGTATCATGATCGTGATCATTTTGCGTCCACACTAGCGAACATGATACGCATCGATGCTACGCGACGGAGATCTGATACGCGAAAATGATCAAGATTGGACAAATCCGACGCTGCCGACCGTAGGCTATACTGCCTATACTACCTATCTTTTCCTTAGTTTTTATTATTCGTAGGCCTATACATAAATTCAGAGCTGCCAGCAACTATAGAGTTTCGGTCGCGGTTACTTTAGTAGGTGTCCAGTTCTGATGCTCTACCTAACCTTCGATTAAAGCTCAATTTTAAACTTATTTTCTTCAGGATAACAGCTGCAGGAATGTCCTTGTCTCCTACTGCCGGAACATCTCAAAATCTAATACTCTAGGGGTAGTCTGGCAGTGAGAAAAAACTGACAAAAATGTTTTAGCATCCTGAAATCGTATCACAAACTTACTGCTGACGATACTGGATCACAAAAGTGGTGATATGTAGTGGCTTATAATATTTCATTACATGTTGTAGGGCTTTTATTCCTGCTTACGTTTAGCAGTTAGCTATAGCTTTTTTGTGAGCAAAAGCTTATAGCTAATAAAACACAGAGCATTATTTAGAGGTATATGGACATATTTTTCTATATAAAATATTTAATATACATGTTATTTAAAAAACATGTTATGGAAAGCACTAGAACTAGAGCCTTTAATTATGTCAAAAATTTATTATGTTAATTATGTCCATTTTGAGAAATGGTAGTGTCATCATAATAATAGGTACAATACTAGTTTTGTAGAATACATTTTTAGTAATAAAATGGAATTTTATTTTAGTTAAGAATCAAAAAGCAAGCCAGTACCGAATTTATATTTTTTACAAGCTTTTGCCCGCGGCTTCGCTCGCGTTAAGAAGAATTATTATATGCAAACTTTCATCCCCTATTTTAACCCCTTGGGGCTGGAATTTTTCAAAATCCTTTCTTAGCGGATGCCTACGTCATAACGTCTACCTGCATGCAAAATTTCAGCCCGATCCGTCCAGTGGTTTGGGCTGTACGTTGATAGATCACCATGTCAGTCAGTCACCTTTGAGTTTTATATATATATATAGATGAGAGTAGGCCACTTTTTTCCGCCACCCCATCTACGAAATCTGTAGGGCTTCTATGGACGCTGCCGTCCCCCTAGGACGCTGCCAACCGTAGGCCGTGGCCTAGCGGCCTGTTTATAAATTCGGGCTCGAAGGAAGCATACATCCTATTTATCCTATTTTATGAATTGCAAGGCAGGCAATCTCATACCAATATCTAAATATTGCCTGCCTGCTAAAAGTCATGGCTAGGGGAGCTGCCCCCCCTAGTTATGCTTCAAGCCCCAAGCGCCAAGCGGTCGCATGCGACCGCGAGAAGAACAATACAAATATATTGTCTCGTTTTTTCCACGATCGAGGGATTAACATCCCAAAAACTTACATCTTATTTACAGGCAATGAATTTTTGTACAAAAATTAGGATTTAGGCTGGTTTTATATAGTGTCACGCGGGCCGTCGGTACGGATCGCTCCGTAGAGAGTAGACTGTACCGCGATGCGTTCGTAGTTCGTTGCAGGGGCGCGTAGAAATGTGCAGTGGTGCAGTGTTCAACACTCCGATATTATTCAAATTTTAAATAAAAAACCGGCCAAGTGCGTGTCGGGCCACGCGCAATATAGGGACCGTAGTACCTACTGCTAGTTTTTGATAATAATTTTTGTATGGCCAATAAATGTACATTTATAACGAGTTTTACACTACTAACAACCATCTCAGTTCTGTTCAAAGGAATTTGAACGAAAAGTTCCTATAAACTTCGCCGAATACATTTTTTTTAGTTGATCGACTATTACTCAATAACTTTTGAAGTTTCATTAGCCGTGATAGTTTTCCTTTTAAATTCAGCATATTTCCTACTCTCGTGAATTTTTTCACATTTCCAGAAGCGACCGTTTAGCTGGTAGAAAGGAATTTTCCACTTTAAAACTTCATATTTCACAAATGGATCCCTAAATCGGAAAATGATCTTAAATACTCATAATATTTAAAAAAAACTATTTAACGACACCCCACATAATGAGGTGGATGCGAAAAAAAATAAACATCCCCGCTCGACGTGTAGGGGAAGTACACAAAAAAATATATTTTTGTAAGATTTTATGTACCATTTTGTCGGCATCAATTAATATGTATGTTAATCACGAGATATGTGTGTTAATCACGAGAAGCTCTTACTAAAATGTGAGCATTATGGTATTAGAGGTCCAGCTCTTGAATGGCTAAAAAGCTACCTTTCAGAACGTAGCCAACAGGTAAAGGTTACTAAATTAAATAATAAAAATGAAATATTAGACATTACTTCAGAAAGTAGAAATAACATAAAAGGAGTTCCTCAAGGGAGTTTTCTGGGCCCCCTATTATTTATTATTTATTTATTATTTATATAAATGATTTGCCGAAATTTATAACTCACAACCTCACACTCTTTGCTGATGACATATCTATTATTATAAAATTCTTAAATGATCTGACATATAATTTAGAAATAAATCGTGTATTAAATGACGTAATCGAATGGTTGAACTACAATAATTTAAATGTAAATATAAAAAAACAACATATATGCAATTCTATAGTAAGAAAGGCAAAGCAAAGGACCTGTGTGTAAAATATGACAACTCAATATTAAAAGAGGCTAAAACTGTGAACTTCTTAGGAATAACCATTGACAATAATTTATCATGGCAGGCACATATCGACAAAACTTGCAAAAAAATTAACAGATACGTATATCTTCTTCGATCCCTTCACAAAACTGCAACTGCAGAAACTGCGTTAATAGCTTATCATGCATTTATTATGTCAGCACTCCGATATGGCATAATAATATGGGGCAACTCTGTAGACATATCCCGACTATTTATTGGTCAGAAAAAGTGTATCCGAGCCTTATGTGGAGTTCACCCTATGGAATCATGTCGCCCTCTTTTTAAAAAGTTAAATATTCTCACACTGCCTTGTTTGTACATATATGAGATAAGCATATTTGTTAAAAAACATACTTCAGAATATTGTACAAAAAAGTCCCAATTTCTAAATAGAAATACAAGGTATCCAGACCAGTTAGTTTTACCAAACTTAAAAACAACATTAGCTAGTAAAGGATGCTATAATATGTCAATTAAAATATATAATAATTTACCTAATGACATAAAAGAATATGGACCACTATCTATTTTTAAGAAAAAACTATTTAATTGGCTGGTAGAGAAGTGTTTTTATTCCCTAAATGAATTCATTATATAATTATTGACTGACATATTATTTGTAAATTTAATTAATATTCTATTGACATTTTTTTATCTTAATTCTTACTTGACATCAAATCTGAATTAATTATATAATTATTATTGACTGACATAATATTATTTGTAAATTTAATTAATATTCTATTGACATTTTTTTTCACCTTAATTCTTACTTGACATCAAAACTGTGTATTTAATATTGACTTAATATAACTAATTGATCCTTTATAAATTATAATAAATTCTAATTACTATTCTAATTGTAACATGACATGTTAACATCGCAGACCAATTAAATATTAGCAATAAATTTAGTATTATAAGAATGACATAGTATAATAGGTATATAATTTATGAAAAATGAGTAGATAACTTATGTTAATCCATCAATGGTTTTTGTTGTAGTGGTCAGGATAACAAATGTAGTTTTTGTAGATAACCTGAAGTCATGGTGCAACAAGTTAATTATAATTAATGTGTGGCTATCATTTAATTATGACAAATATAGAATTTATAAGTATTAAATTTTGCATGCTTCCAAAGCAGAATGTTTGATACTGTATAATATAACTTACTTTAAGATCTTTGTAACAACATTCTTTGCAAATAAATGATTATTATTATTATTATTATTATGTACACTCGAGGAAGTTGATTCCTATGCATGTCGCGGGTCAACTTAAACTGGTCAGTGGTCAGTGTTGGTCGGGAAAAAAGAACAGGACAAAATCGTATTTCTATATTTCCATCTTGGTCATTTTGTGTTTACCAAAATATCAACATTGCGATCTCCTTGGCAACGATAGGTTTATTGGTCGCTATCTGTCGGCTATGCTCGTTCACGATAGAATCGTATTTTATTGGTCGCATTGCTTTTGACAAAATATAATCTACTTAGCGACCGCCTTAGCAACGAAAGTATTTACATTTTGAAGTTTTTGACACGGTCATCTTCAAAAATGTTTTGCAAATATTGGGAATTGATTTAAATAAGTAATATACTATTTAATTTCTCTCATCCGAACAATCTTTGAAAAAATTATTAAGTACTATATATACTTAATATTATATAAAATGTGTTTATTGAAACATTATAACCCATCCAATATGTGCAACAAAACAATGGACTTATTAACAGCAAATCGTTGAGCAGATCAAACTGGCAAACCTAATTCTACTCCCAATATCTTCGTCAATCAATATTATCATGAGTAATTGGTTAGTTGGAAAAGGCTACCCCGAAGGATTAAGTAAAACTTAAGTTATGTTTTTGAATTATATTCTCATTGCTGATTATTATAACAACCCAGAGTTCATAATAATACCTCAAGAAGAATACCTAAGAGTTCATAATGATTTTATAAGTTTTACGTTTTTCGATATTGTTTTAACGCTCAAATAAAATATCATCACGATATTATACAAGTGTGTTCTGATTTTTATGGTTTCTTGTAGATTAGAAAGATGTTGATCTATAATTCTAGAGCGGTTATATCAGCGAGCGTTTATTACATTACGCAAAACATAAAAATGAATAGTAAGTAGTAGGTTCAGATTCCCTAGGGCCTAGGATATTGATTGCTATCAAGAAAATTTTTCGTGAGTAGCATAGTGATTAGTGAGTAGCTTCTTTTTTTTTTGATTAGACGAACAACAATTTCCTGTGCAAAAATTCTCGAAAGTTAATAAGTATTTCGATTTGATGGTCCTAAAATATGATTGTTCTATTTGTAGGAAAATGTTATTGTTAAATTATATAACTATAGTAGCTAGTTTTTTGTATACCTCTCAGTATACAAAAAAATCTGCTGGTTAGATGTTTTAGGGTTTCATAGTCAACGAGGACGTCTTGTTAATTACAGAACCCTAAAAGGGGTGTAAAAGGGGTGACAGACGTGCGTAGACGTACGCGGACTTATGGCTCGACGATCTTTTTCGCCTGTATGTCACCTAAGTACGCCTCGGAGTATCTGTGAAAATGATCTTTAAGATGTGGTCAATAAGGTCAACCTTTATTACCACGTATTAAAGTTAATTTCATGAGTAATCGAGGTAACTTCTCAAAAATTTATAAAAGCACAAGAGGACGATTTTGACTTTATGAGAAGTATCCCAAGCATATATTATATGCTACCAAAAAGTAAAATTTTGCACCAAGGTATGCTAGATGGTTCCGAAAATACTAAGAGAACTCCGGATTCAATTTTTTTTATGAAATAAAACGGGGGCAAACGAGCAAACGGATCACCTGATGGAAAGCAACTACCGTCGCCCATGGACACTCGCAACATCAAAAGAGCTGCAGGTGCGTTGCCGGCCTTTTAACAGGGAAATGGGAATACGCTCTTTTCTTAAAGGTTTGTAGGTCGTGTAGGTCCGGAAATACTGCTGGTGACAGTTTGTACCAGAGTTTTACAGTGCGCGGCAGAAAGTTACGCGAGAAACGCACGGTGGAAGACTGCCACTCATCAAGGTGATGAGGATGGTATATTTTTCGCGTTGGACGATGGCAAAAAGTTGCAGGTGGTATGATTCCGAACAATTCCTCAGAGCACTCCCCGTGATACAGCCGATAGAGGATGCAGAGTGAAGCTACATCTCGGCGTAATTCCAGGGTGTTCAAGCTGTTTGAAACACTATGGCAGTCAACAATTCGAGCGGCTCTTCGTTGGATACGATCCAGAGGGAGCAGTTGGTATTTTGACGCCCATGCCCAGAGATGAGAACAATATTCCATATGAGGCCGAACCTGCGCCTTGTAGAGTTGTAGGCGCTGGTACGGACTGAAGAACTGTCTCGCTCTGTTCAGAACACCAAGCTTCTTCGAGGCTAACTTGGCCTTACCCTCGAGATGGTATCGAAACTGGACTTCGCTCGATATGTTAACGCCAAGTATTTCGATGCTAGGGGAGATGATTTAAGATGTGCCCTCTAAACGAGGATATACGACCATTGGTGACTTTTTAGTGGTGAACGCGCAGACTTGTGTCTTGGGGGGTTGAATTGGACCAAGTTACGTCCACCCCATTCGTAGACCTTCTCCAGTGAATTCTCCACCTTAGACACAAGTTCGTTTATATAATTAAAGATACAAGTATGGGGGTTGGGGCGCTGTTTTAATAACTGAAATAATTTATACTAGGTACTTACATACTATGCAAATTACATCCATCATCATCATCACTACGCAGAACACAGTCTATATACAGAAAGCCTTATAAAATATAAGGCTTTAAAAAGAGTGAAAGTCGGTACCAGTCCCGAAAATTAAATATATTTTGTCATAGAATTCACGATTCTGAGCTGGTACCGACCGACTTCAAAATAATGAAGTACTGTCTTATACGAGTATTTCTCTATGTAATGAAGAGTGTATATTATAGAAATAGTTGAGACTAAAGAGTACGAATTATTAGTTAAGAGTATTAAAAGTACGAAATATTAGAGTACTAAAGTGTAAGAATTATTTAATATACTATTTATTTGAATAAGTAATGTTATTGTTTTCACTTGGAAGTCGGTTTTAATTAGAATTCGAAGTTAAGGATTTTCTTAATTTGCCCTCCTATAATTGTAAAATCCTGGCTACGCACATGCGAATCTATAAATATGTTACATTACACGCAAACGCTCCCGGTGAGGGAGCACCTTTACACATTGAATCGAGACTATCCGTACTTGCAATAAATTATTATTGTTTCAAAAAATTCGCGAGCAGCGCGCTGTTGCCTCTCCGCACGGCACATGTGACGTTCCTCTGTGAATCTGGCAACCTCGCGTTGCAGAACAGGCTTATTGATACATTTTGATGCAGAGTAGACAGAAATATAATATTATGTCTATTTTGTCAACTTACATGGTATAGGTATTATTGAAGTAAGGAAAGGTCTTATCTACTTATTTTAAATATTTTGACGTGATTGCCCCGATGGAACGACTCTATCAGCAGTCTAATGCTGACTTCTCTCGGTACGTAATATCACGCGCCGCGCCGCGCCAGCTCTAGCCACTCAAGTGGTGGCTCAAGGTGGCGCGGGCTGGCTCGAGCAGGCGCGTCCGATCCGATTTATGTCGATAACTTCAAAGACGTGGCTCGGCGCGGCTCGTGGTATTACGCGCCGTGAGAACGGGTAGCGCGAACTCACCTATTGGCTCGTGCTCGCTCGTTCAAATTACGCGCCGTGAGAAGCCAGCATAAGGTTCACGAGATCTGAAAAATACGTTTATGGCACCTAATAAGCTACACTGCGCCCAGTAGTGACAAGACTTTCGGCCAATTCAGAAACTACGCATTTTTATAATTATTAAGTATCAGAATACTTCACTTAGAGCTCCGAAACTTTTAGTTAGCTTAGAATTTAAATGTTTTCCGGACACTAGAGAGGCCGTTAAAACTTAAGTGAAGCTCTTTAAGTAGTCGGCCTAAAATAATATTAGCTTTTAGAATAGACACTCGTTTGTAAATATTTCGAGGGACTCCGGCTTCGTCCTTACATTCGAAATCATTGTTTCTTGTTTGATATTTTTCATTTTAAAATTTGAAATAATTGACACTAAATTAGTAATATCGTGTCCTTGACTCAGTTCGTTGTTCTACCAAATAATGATCCGTAACACGTGGTCATTAGGGTCATACCTTATTCACCTCGTCTTAAAGATCATTTTCATAGAAACTCCAAGGCAAAAACACAAAACTAAGTGATGCGATTTGAACTGCTCCTGCCTTGCTTTAATGGCATTTTTGGACCATAACAATGGAAAAGACAATTTATACCTAATGTTACTTAAATTGTGACAATCCAAAATAGGACAAAATGAAATCGGTGTTTTAGGCTAAAATTTAATTTAAATTGTCGCAATTTAAGTAATTTAGGTATTTCTATAAATAAGAGACTGTAAAATGTATTCCCTCAAAGCCTATCGGAATCCGTATAGTTATGATATGAAACTAAACCCACAGGCCAAAACTCCCACCCACAGGCCACAATGATTAATCTAAGAATGCTATTATTCCAAAGCAACTTACTACCTACCCATTTTTATCTACTGCTTAACGTAAAAACGCTCTAAAGATCAGCATCTTTCTAATCTACAAGAACATATTTTAACAAAAATCACAACACAAGTAAAAAGTGACAATATTTTATTTCACAGTAAAACAGTACTTAACAATTTACAATTCTGGTCATTTAAAAAATCTTTGGGATCTTAAAACGATCAGCAACACGAAACGAATTTGAAGACAAAACGTTACGTTAGTGTTCCGACTCTTACCATGACCATCAACGAAAATTGTAGAATGAGGGTGTGCTGTTGATATAGACTGGGTTGATCTGCTTAATTATAACCTGTGTATGACTTCATTGTTCTTATAGCACATTTTGAACAGTTAGGTTAGTTGATGATTTGAAGCACATAAATGCTTAGATAAGCCACGTTTGAAGTGCATAATATTAAGTTCAGATAGGGGAAATAAATGTTTCACACCAATCATTCAGAACATGTTGAGAACTTAAAAAATTCAGAACCATATTTGCAAAACTTAAATTAATAATCCTGTCTAAACCTTCAAAACGTAAAAACTTTCGTTGCTAAGGCGGTTGCTAAGTAGCCGGCGTATGTTTATATTTCTCGGTATATGGTAAAAGTAAAGTGAACAATAAAATAAGATTATGTCGTGTCATACGAGTATAACCGATTAACCGACAGATAGCGACCAATAAACTTATCGTCGCTAAGGAGATCGCTGTGTTGATATTTTGGCAAACACAAAACGACTAGGACGGAAGTATAGAAATACGATTCTGTCCTTTTCTTTTTCCCGACCAACATAATCGCGAAATTGGGCTGACCCGCTACCTGCATAGGAATCAACTTCCTCGAGTGTACATTCATGCCAAATTACAGTTTTGTAGGTCTTATATAGTTCTGAGCAAAACTGCGGACAGACAGAGAGACAGACGGACGGACAGATCGAAACTATGAGGGTTCCTTGTTGACTACGGAACCCTAAAAATACTTTTGATTTCCCAAACACGTTAGTCGTTACCAATTGCTGCTGCGGAACCATTCATGGGCGAGTCCAACTCGCACTTGACCGCTTTTTAGCGTTAGGGATCCCCCCCCTTATCAAAGCTATATATATACGCCCGTGTAATGTGATATCGGAGTCAGTAATAATAGTCGTCAAAATTTAGCTTTTCCTAGTTTTAAATGAACATAATTAGAAGTGAGGTTTAACACCTTCACTGCGGCAAGTAAAATCTTAAACCTTCGTCTGGTGCGGCGGCGGGCCAAAGTGTGCCCCCAATGATTTTTCCGCCAGTGCGTGGCAGGCCTTTCTCGACCCACCAGCACAAGGTTCGATTAAATAACTATAACTTTCCGAAAACATAATGTAGGTGTACAGTTTTTGGATTGTTGGAATTACCTTGAACCCAACTTCTTTAGATTTGATTCGCCCCGGGATCTGCCAAACAGGAAATGAGAAATAAACCAGTGAAAGTGGCGGGTCGATATCGACCTGAACCACACTAGTTTTTTTACACAAGTATTTTTAATAGTGATGGGAAAGACAAAAATAAGGGGATATCGAAAATATATTTTTGATTTATATATTTAAATGCCTGTCTTTAAAACACAGAGCACAAAGATTTTGCAGTATGTTTTAATATTTTTTTTAATTTCTTTTTAGCTTCGACACTCCTCATGGTTTCCCGTGGTTTTTCATGCACAATTTGGCCGTTTAACGCTCATCTCAAGGATCTTTTATTTTCTGCTATCGTGCGTTGTTAATTTTATGAAATGAATAATTGTATTTAAAAAAGATAACTGACTTCAAAATTGCACGTAATTGAGAATCAAAATTCCCTATTTTAAACACCACTGAACCAATTTTAATGAAACTTACAGTATTCCCTAAGTTAAACAATACCCAGTACAACAAAAAAAAAGAATTACTTTAATCGGACTAGTAGTTCCGGAGATATGCGAACAGAAACTTAAAAGCGTACATACATACACTTTAGAAATTTGACACATTTGTTCAGATGCTGATATAGACTAAACATACCAAAACTGGGCAGTTTTAGAAATAATACATACATACAGGTCGAATTGATAACCTCCTCTTTTTAAGTCGGTTAAAATACGCGACTTACGTCTGTCACGATCACTACGATAGATTGCACAACACTAAATGGCGAGGCAGGCGCTCGGTGCGGTATTGGGCCGTCAACCGCCTGCTTGGACGGCGGGCCGCAATAGGCCCACTGCCGCACCGAGTTAATTTTTGATACCGTCAGTGCGTGGTAGGCCGATAAAGACCTGCCGTGATTTTTTTATAGGGAATACCTATAATTTCGAATACAATCTCAAATATATATTTGTCTCTGTCGTACCTTTAAAAACACCTGAGATAATCGTTCCGCACCGAGTGAGAGAACATAGCTGTTTTCTTCGTCCGCACCAGCTGAAATTCCGCGGCAGGCCGATTTCGGCCTGATCCGCGGTGAAGGTGTTAAATTGGTTCTTCTTAGATTTTATGTGTTGTTTGTTTCTTTACGTTTACTATTTGCGTTTAGTGGGTTCTACATTATTATAATAATATTCTTCTTACCATAGTCCATTTTCGGCACCCAGGCTAAAATTTAAATAAGGCCAAGCCACAGCGCTTTGTTTTTCCCGTGGTCAAATCAAAATCTTTTCGGTGGTCTAGGAATAAACTTTTTACAGACACAAATAAAACACAATATTACGTGCACTTTGTCCACAATATAGTTGAATATACTTAGTGAAAATTTTGTGTTTTATTTGTGTCCAAAATGAATTTCCACCAATAACCGACAGTACTTACAATCAATTACATAATAATTATATTATATAACAGACAATTAGATAATATACTTCATTTATTGACTAGACTGCACTTTCGTATTTATACAAGCATTATTTAAAATTGTTGAGCTTATGTTCTTAACCTATCATACTGCATTTATCTTTCAATAAGGAAATAATAGTCTACATAAGAAGTTTCAAAACTTAACAAAGCTGGTTTCATTCATAAAATTAAATCTAAAGTGCATTTAGCAATATAGTACTTAATACATCTATTACCTAAACAATAATTATCTTTTGTATCAAACATTCTTCCAAGTTTCCTTTTAACCAGTTTGAAGTCAAATGACAATATTATTGTTTTCTAATATTATGTAGTTGCTTCTTGTTCATAAATTCAGATAATATTATGTACACTGTATTGGAAGCAGCGAAAAGAACATCCCCATTTGGTTCACTAGTTACCTACCGGCTGTTCAGATTTTTTCTTTGTGTAAATTTAGACTTCGATCGCGGATTCTTGGAAATAATTATATTATTATATAATTAGTATTCTATTTGTTGTCGCGATCACCGGTGCTCTTATGGGGCTTGAAGGATTAAATGTATGAAATAATCTATGAAAGCAAAAAAACTCTAACGAAGTTATTAGATTCATTATTATTATCACCCAATTGTACTCGTACAGAAGTCATAGGAATAAATTAAGCAATTAGTAACAAAATATTTTATTAAATCATTTTTTATAATAAACGGAAATCTCTTCTGGGACTGGCACTAGGAACTCGGAGCGGAGGGGCGCGGCGGCCATCACGTCGCTGGCCTTGAGTGTGCGCCCGTACTTGTACAGCATCTCCAGTATAACACCGTTGGACCAGCCGTAGCCTCTCTGAGGAACGAAATCCCCGCCGAGCCCGCTCTTCCCCGCTACCTGCACGTGGTATTTCTTGTATATCCTATTGTTCTTCACGTACCCCATGTAGGCCGAGCGGATCCAGTTCTGGGACACCTGGAAGGCGACCTGGTCCGCCTCCGGCGTCTTCAGCTCCTCCAACGCGCTAACCGTCATGCTCATTAGCGGGGGCATCGCGTTGGGGTAGTCCCATTGCTCCCCGCTGAAGAACAACGACGTGGGGATCCCCCCGGGAAGGTCGAGGGTTTGGGTGTTGTTCAGGTATTCCAGGATGCGGTGGGCTTTCGCGCTAACGAAATCTGGATGGACGGCCGACATGGATAAGGGGGCGATGTTGCTCAGATAGAAGTAGTTCCTGTGACGCTCGTTCAGCAGGTCGTAGTCGTACCAGATTCCGTCCTCCTCGTGCCACAGAACCTCCTGCATCGAGCTCATCCACTGCTTCGCGAGATAGCCCCAGTGGGCACCTTTGCGAGGATTCTCGAGTTTCTTATAGAACTCCTCGAGGTTTAGTAGCGCGTTTGTGAATATGGCGTTCAAATCTACTGGAACTATGTCTGTAACGTGGATAGCCGAGAGGTTCCCCTTGCTGGGCCCCTCCTGGTTAATGAACCAGCGCGTGGAGAAGTCCCACCCACTTTCGGCGGCACTCTTGATATCGACGTAGAACTGGTCTCGTCGGTCGTCCGAGTCAAAGTCTTCCGCTTCGGAGAAGTCCTCATAGTAAGCTTCCGGACGCGGACCCTCGCTGGGAGAGAAGTAGCGGAGAAGAGTGTACTCGGTGCCGTTCTTCGTGAACGCAACGCTGTGGGTGTCGAGCCAGTACTCCAGCTCGTCTTCTATAGCATGTAGGTTCTTCTTCAGAAAGTCAATATCTTCTGAAAATTCAACGTATAACGCCATCATGGCCGCCAAAAGGGGGGGTTGACTGCGCTCCTGGTAGTAGTATCTGCCGCCGTTGGGAACGTGGCCGAACAGATTTTGCATATAGATGAGATTACCAATGATACCTTTAACGGTGTCGTGCATTCCACTCACGAGTAAGCCTCTGATGATCCAGTAGGAGTCCCAGTAGTAGAGCTCCCTGAATTTACCACCAGGGATCATAAACCCGTACGGCAGGGGTACGAGACTGGAGAGTTCCGGTTGTTGGTACACCGACGACTTTATTTTGCGCCCGAGAGAAGGCCACAGGTTGTGGATGTCTTTAGCGAATTGCTTGAAATCGCTGTCGGTTATAAAGTTCAAAAACTCTGGATTCTTTTTAAAATCTTTTGGTGTCCACTCCTCGAGCTCATCGGTCGAGTTAAAGTTGAGGTTTACGAATTCCGTCAGTTGTGCTTTTGTGGGATTATTTTGCGTCTCTTTCAGTAGTCTATTGAAAGATTCAAAGATGATGTCCTCGTTGTGTTTCAAGTGGAGATCGACGAATGTCTTGGAGTCAGGGAAGACGCGGGCCATTTGGACGTAGTGCAGCAATTTGCTGTTGCAGTATAGTAGTCTTTGGCATGATGGTCTTAGGAACTGAGGTGCGATTTGTGCACCGGCGTTGGCTATGGCTAGCACCAACAGTACCGGTGTTAAAAGCCTCATCTGCAACAAGGGAAAACGATGTTTAGCAAAATATTACAAGACAATAAAATGTATAGGTCTTTTTTTTTTATAAGAAAATGTGTATGTATTTATTGATTAAATAATAGTAAATTTAGTTGCCCAAATAGGTAAATAAAAAATCTGAATATGTAAGTACATTACGTATTTAGGTCATTATTATAATTTATAACTCATTCATTTAAATCTTATCATAGTAAAGTATGTCATGAGACTAGAGTTTAAGTGTAAACGTAGAACACCAACTTCTGTTAGTGTTAACAGATTGTTAAAATATCATTTCTTCTCTTTCATTCATATAAAAAACGAAAGAGGTAACGTGATACTAATTCGAGTAGTAACTTTAAAAATCGTTGGTAAAATTGGGCCTTGGTCAAGAAAAATGTATGCCTTTATTTTATTTATAGCAAAAAGTGATAGCATCGATTTTACATGTATCTACAACAATAACTATTATAAAATCCATTATAGGATCCTTAATCGTGTCTTAATGTTAGATAACATTATTATAATGTCCCAAAATCCACAGGCAGCATCAAAACAAGTATTTATTAAGTAATAATCTGGCTAAACGAGTCGATCTACAAAATGTCTAGTAAATTAGATTAAAATATACTAAATGAATTATCTCGCATAATAATGTATTTTTGAACGTGTTTAATTCAACTGGTCTGGACTAGCTTCTAAAGCTTTGCAGTGTCATGTAGGGATGTTGCGAATATCCGCATCCGCATCCGCAAATGCGGAGCATCCGCATAGATTTGGACATCCGCATCTGCATCCGCATCCGCAATAAATCAATGCGGATTTTTATGCGGATGCGGATGATAAACGAGTTGCGACAAGAAAAAAAAGAGCGTTTGCGCGTAACAATGACCAATGGAAGCGAAAAAGTGCGTATTGGCCACACACAATAGAGGGTTCCGTAGTACCGCCAGTTTTTGATAAGTTTTATATGGTCAATGAATGTACAATTATAACGTGTTTTACACTACTTACAAGTTACAACACCATTTCGGTGACGTTCAAAGGAAATTTATGAGTTCCTTTGTACTTCTCAATAACTTATGAAGTCTTCTTAGCCGTGACAGTTTTCCTATTTAGCATATTTCCTACTCCCGTGAATTTTTCCATATTTTCAGAATCAAATGTTTAGCTGGTAGAAGGGGGAGACACTGGACTCTAACGATTTTTTCCTCTTTCACCGTGTCCATCCCGCACGGTGGATTAAAGAACGGATTTTACCTATACATATTATATGATATACCATTTTGTCGACATCTTTTATTATATTATGTGCATTATGCCGAATTACGGCTTTGTAAGCTAATCTCTGAGCGAAACCGCGGACAGACAGATGGGTGGATAGACCGAAACTATAAGGATTCCTTGTTAATTACGGAACCCTAAAAATATCAATTGTTTTGTTTAAATATATCACTACGTGTTTGTTTATGCTTCATACTTTAATAAAAAGCGGCATTATTACTATTTAGAAATTTATGTATTATAATGCTCCTATTTTTAACTTCGTGTACTAACAAAAAAGTGGGTGAAGTTACGACAGGGGAATTAATGTAATTTTCATTTAAAAATTATTATTTCTTTAACAAAAAAGTATTATAATAGTACAGGTTTTTTTTTCATTTCTATCAAGCTAATTTTTCTTAAGCAGCTTCATTTCAATAAGACGAACAACAATTTCCTTTGCGAAAAGTCTCGAAAGTAACTAACAGAGATAAAAGGATTTAATATTTCGGAAGCTACTCACGAAAAATTAGCTTGATAGTAATCAAAAAATTTGTTCTAGGGAACTTGTACTATTATATTTTGAAACACATTAATAAAACTGAAAATAATACTTTTTCATTCTTTTAATTTTTCATTTAAAAGAATGAATTCGGTATTTTATCAGATGAAAAAAAGGTAATAGTTTGTTGATATCTAATAGGGTTCAAAACTACTGGACCGCTTTTTATGAAATTTAGATAATACTTGCTGTCCCGGCAAACGTTGCTTTGCCATAATATATTTGCCATATTATTTTATTGAAGTGACTAAATAAGTATGTCACCATAGCAACGTCGATCGCTATCCCGTCGCACAAACAATGGTCGCCGTCAGTCTCAGGTTGTAACAATTTACAATTATTTATTCAACAAATGCACTTATCAATATATAAAGTACCGAGTAGCCGATTCTCAGACCTACTGAATATGCATATAAAATTTGGTAAAAATCAGTAAAGCCGTTTCGGAGGAGTTCGTGGACTAACATTGTGACACGAGAATTTTATATATGAGACTAGCTGTCCCGGCAAACGTTGCTTTGTCATATTAATTCATGAAGCCCCAAGCGGCCACATCCGGCCGCGATAACAATGAAAAAGCTATTGTGTCTCGTTTTGCCATGATCGATGGGTTAATATAAAGTATTTCGCCCATATTATTTTATTGAAGTGACTAAATAAGTATGTCGCCATGGCAACGTCGATCGCTATGGTCGCCGTCAGTCTCAGGTTGTAATAATTTACTATTATTTATTCAACAAATGCACTTATCAATATATAAAGTACCCAGTAGCCGATTCTCAGACCTACTGAATATGCATATAAAATTTGGTAAAAATCAGTAAAGCCGTTTCGGAGGAGTACGCGGCCTAACATTGTGACACGAGAATTTTATATATAAGATTATACAACACAACACATGTTTCAAATGTGTAATTTATTTGTATGTTATTGCATATTTCTTTTAAACTAGTTCGCAATGCAACTTAAGTCTATCTACAGGCCTGTATTCAGTTAGATTAGTGATAAGTGCAGGTGATTAGCGATTAGGAGAATTTAGTGTGGACTTCGACTGATTAGTCCAAGTCCTTTACTTTCTACTAATTACTAATCACCTGCACTCGCACTAATCAAAGCGAATACAGGCCTTACCGCTTACAAAGAAATTTAATGATGATTATAAACTTCAATTAATTGTAGAGTTTGACAAGTAATGGGGCTTATGTCAAAGACTTCATTTAATTACAGTTAAGTAATTAAAATCCAGTTAAGTAAGTAAAAAAGAATCCTGAATGTGTTGGGTAGCAGGTGGGATTCCGTGTTGTTGAAGCATTGGGTGCAGCTCCATGCTCCGATAGCCCGGTTCCCATATATTTAATTGTTGAATAATATGTAATGTAATCCCAATTTATTTTATATTTCTACTAACACTAGAATAAGGACCTATTGTTGAAACTAACACTATGGATGAAAATCTGAAATAAATTAATTGAATTGAATTGAATTGAATTGAAAATTCGTCTCGGACTGCCGTACTCAGAGACGAACATTAATTACGGTACTTAAATGTAATTATATGAAGATTTTGATATAAGCCCCATACATTATCTGTCAAACTCTTCATTAAATTGACGTTTAATTATCATTAAATGTCTCTGAGTGCGTCATTGCAGCAGTAAATGGCCGCTAAGTGGGAAACGGGCATTAGGGTGGGTTTCCACTGACGCGGAGCGGGGCGGAGAGGAGCTTAGCGGTGCCGAATTGACCAATCACCATGCTCGCTCGCTCTCCGCTATACTTCGCTGCTATTCTGCTGGAATAGCACGATTGGTCAATGCGGGCACCGATAAGCTCCTCTCCGCTCCGCTCCGCGTCTGTGGAAACACAGCCTAAGTGTCATGCTGAAGTAACAAAAGTTGTGTGTGTGGCTCTCACCTCTGTGTCTGGGCCGCGTGTTGATGTTTTTATAAAACTCCTCACGTTTTTACTGCCACAATCCCCACCTTATTCATGCAGTTTAAATGTCAATACGATTAATTAATTAATTTCCTACAATGCTCAGTCTTGTTTTAAAACGATTGTTCTTTTGGTCTCATTTGTTATTAATATTAGGAAAATTACAGCAATTAAAATGGTAATCGCGATTTTTTAGGTATTTATGGAATTTTATTGTTTAATTAATATTAAAATTAAAATGCATTATAAATTGATAACAGAATGCAATTTTTTATTTATTTATTAATTTATTTAACTCAGGCATCTTGGCCCATATTATAAATACCTTATAGACTAACATTATAAATATTAACATTATTAACAAAGTGCCAAATTATTCTACAAATCTAACTTTTTACAATATGTAACTAAGGATAATTTCATGCCAACCGAGTTAAAACAAGGTGTAACCAGGCAATATTAAAAAGCAATAAAAATAGTATAACGTCTCCTGTTATTCCTAATTCGTATCATTGATACGTCGCGCCCCCTTTCGTTTTGGTGTGTGCTGACCCTTAACACTCTAATTTACTACTACTTTGAATAATAAAACCAGTTTACTATGATAATTTTAACAGAATACAATGTTTAATGCAATAAGTAGTCATGTTCGTAGGCCCTCTACGCGACCTCTACGCGGCCTCTACGAGAAATACTGTATAACATTTGACTTGCTAAAAACTTCTTCTGATAACTAATTCGCCATTGATTTATAAAATTACAAGTTGAAGTCCTTACAGTTACCTCGGCCAACGTATTAATTTGGTTAGCGAGGTAATGCTGCCAGCCTAATTGACAATTTTCCCGCAGTCTCAAAACTAGATTTTTTTTAAATTAAAGTGTTTATTTATTTACTTCAGTTTGTGTTTCTTATATCCGTAGTAAAGAATTTAAAAAATGAAATTTCATTTACTTCACTAATAAAAATATAAATTATGCAAAGTTACTTAAATTATATATATTTATCTTTGCCTTTTGAGCAATTTTTGTAGGGTTATACCTATTGTAGAGGATTTTATATAATGTAAAATTAAAACCTATGTTTTAACTAACAAAGGAGAATCTTGTGTCACTTAGGCTTATAGAAGATGGGACCTGCAAATTCGCTCACAAGGAAATTCATTTATCGCACCGTAAACCTAAATTTTTAGATGATAGGAATGTTATCTTCTTTCTCGAGACGCAAAGAAACTCTTAATCCCATTACATCTAAATAATAATAAGCGTAGGGGTAAAAAACAGACGAACTTTCGTATAGTGAATATTAATTTTTCGATAACATCATAAATATTAATATTAATTTAAGCGGATCATCTAACAAACAAATTGAGAGTCTCAATATCAGACGAATGTCATTTAAATTAGCAAAATGCCAAGTGTGAACTTTGTTTATACGAAAGAGCTCTAATTTATGTGTGGTTGCTGGGTGATTTTGAGTACATTCTAAATTCGACATTTTTTTTAACTAAAATACTAATCCTCTTACTAATATAAAGACCTTATTCAGCTCATTCAAGGTCCGCTGCCTTTCTTTGTCATGTGACGTTTCCAATATACCAGACAAATACAACCTTGTAAAAATATTCGCTGTTTAAATACTTTTGTTAGTAAGGGGTTAAGCTTTTAATTAATATACAGTATTAATTAACAAAATATTTAGATTTCTCTCCCTTATCTAGGGTCAAATATATAGGTTGTAATAAAACTCAGTGTTAATACGAGGGTTACCAACACGCGGCCCGCGGGCCTTATGTGGCCAGCCGTCTGTTACCTTGTGGCCCGCGGAGCCGAGCACATTTTTTTAAAGTAAAAAAAGTTAATACTAAAATTTCCTTATCATACCAACTATAAAAAGCAAACAAACACTTCTTTCCTTTTACTTTTAAAATCAACACAATATGCTTTATAGTGGGGCTTTAAAATAACGTACTGAGCGCCCGCTAGCCGCGCAAACTTACCTTCATAACAACTTTTAAGTAGAATGAATCATATTAAATCTCAAATGAGAATACGCATCACTGACGCTCATCTTGAAAATTGTTTGCGAGTAGCAACGACATCAGTCGAAGTTGACATTGATCAGCGAAATAAAAATATTTCCAATAGCTAGGCCATATTAAGAACTTAAAACAATATATAGACTTAATTATTTAGTTAGGAAAAAATATTAAAAGCATTACATTTAAAGGGGTCTTACTGGGAAATGACCCCTTACCCCGATAACCTCTTTCCTAGTACGATGCCATTTCCAATACGACCCCTTTCCCAGTCAGACCCCTTTAAATGTAATGCTTTTAATATTTTTTTCCTAGCTAAATAATTACTAAGAAAGTGCAGTTACAGGGTTAAGTCCATATATATATTTTTTTAAGTTCTTAATATTATAGCTATTTTAAATAATCCTAGGTCTGGCCGCGCAGCTTTTTTTTAGACCGACATTGTATGGAAATTGCCTGATGTCCTTTGTTTAATTAAAAAAACTCCAAATATAATGTTTTTTGTGCGCTGCTTGTTAGGGCCGCGCCACACCGGAATGGCAGTGGCGTGGCGAGCACTTTTAGTGTCATATGATTTTAAACTTTATCTTCATTATTGTAATACATAGTATCGCTTGAGAAATCGAGGCCGCCGGCGGCCGCCGGCGGCCGCCAGCAGCCACGAGCGGTCACGAGCGGCCACGGGCGGCCGTAGACTTCTCAAGCGATACTATGTATTACAATAATGAAAATAAAGTTTAAAATCATATGACACTGAAAGTGCTCGCCTCGCCGCTGCCATTCCGGTGTAACGCGGCCCTGAGTGCGTGTCAACTGTCAGATAACTCTGCGCGTGACTGGGGGGTTTTCTTTGCTTATTACAGTACATTTTTTTGTTCTAAGCTCTAACTAAGTTCTAATAGGAAAAATTAGTAAAGTTAAAGTTTAAGGTGTGCACTTCGCTTGCGAGTTCGCTGTAAAAGTATCAGCGCTGAACGACAACTTTTTTTTACTTTTGTATGGGAAAACTCATGACGCTTGAGTGCTTGCCCAATTGCCTATACAAATCACATAAAATAATCGGCCAAGTGCGAGTCGGACTCGCGCACGAAGGGTTCCGTACCGTTATAGAGCAAAAATAGGCCAAAATTGTGTTTTTTGTATGGGAGCCCCCCTTATTTTTTTATTTTATTTAAATATTATTATTAATTATTAAAGTACACTTATATTTAAGGCCTTCATGAAAGTTTCAAGTGCCTACCTCTTATCATTATTGATTACGAGCAAAAAAGGCCAAAAAAATCACGTTTGTTGTATGGGAGCCCCCCTTAAATATTAATTTTATTTTTATTTTAGTACTTGTTGTTACAGTTCAGAACTCTAACTATAGCGGTTCTTGAGATACAGCCTGGAGACAGACAGACGGACAGACAGACGGACAGACAGACATCGAAGTCTCATGAATAGGGTAGCGTTTTAACCCTTTGGGTACGGAACCCTAAAAATGTATTCAAAGAGAACTCTATATAAAAGGGACATATATACAAACCCTAAAGTATTAACACTTAGTTTTGTTACACCCTATGTATTTTTTCTTTATACTGTTTATATACAAAATAGGTTGTAGCATTTGAGTATTTTGCCTATTCGATTTGATACACCGCCATATTGTTAATTAATAATATTATTAATATCCAATATTGTTAAGGCATAAATTGCCATTTTATTTTGTGATGAGTTTATTATATTATGTCGGAGTAATAGTTATTAGCATCTGTAGGCGTCCCTGACCTTACTATTATGGCAAATATAAAATAAAACTAAAAAAATACTTGTTTATTGATAACCAAGATGGCCAATTTATAGCTAGGTATAATAAAATTTTGTTGTCAATTCGTTTTTTTGTAACAAATTTAATAATTTTAATATGTTGCAAAGCAGAAAAACCGATTCTGCTAATTTTAGCCTTAAATAATCTTTGAAGTCCAGGGAAGGTTTTTAAGTGACACGAGTTCACCGGGACAGCTAGTTACTTAATAACCTATGAAGTCTTCTTAGCCGTGATAGTTTTCCTTTTAAATTCAGTATATTTCCTACTCCCGTGAATTTTTTCACATTTCCAGAACCAACCGTTTAGCTGGTAGAAGGGGGGGACACTGGACTCTAACGATTTTTTCCACTTTAAAACTTAATATTTCGCAAACGGATCTCTAAATCGGAAAATGATCTATGAATACTCATAATATTTTTAAAAAACCTATCCAACGACAACCCACACGATGGGATGAACGTGAAAAAAATCATCCCCGCTTGATATGTAGGGAAGGTACCATAAAAATATTTTTTTAAGATTTCATGTACCATTTTGTCGGCATCATTAATATGTCCATTCATGCCTTACAGTTTTTTAGGTCCTATAATAGTCTCTGAGCAAAACCGCGGACAGGCAGACATACAGACGGACAGGCGAACAGGCGGACGGACAGACCGAAACTTGGGTTCCTTGTTGACTACGGACCCTAAAAATATGCTATTGAGCAGTGTATTTTTTACATGATTGTCTACTCTAATAGGACTGATTGCCAGAGCCTATTCTAGTTAAAAAGGGATTAAACCGCCTTTTATTTCTCCCGTTGACTAAATTTTATTCTTTAGCAAGAAGTTGTTCTTAGAAATTGACTCAATAGAAAAATACTTACTCATGGAGTTTTAGTTAAAAATTTAAAGTTGCGAAAAGTCGTGAAACTTTCTAACCGTGGATCACAAGTAACCCATTTCATAGATATGTATTAAATAATTTTAAAAAATACTATTATACAGTGTGTAACAAAAATAAGTGATAATACTTTAGGGTGTGTACGTGTTCCTTGTAGAGAGTTCACTGTGAAAGTAGCAGCGCTGAAAGACGATTTTTTTTTCACTTTTGTATGGGCAAGTGCCCGAGCGTCACGAGTTACCCCATACAAAAGTGAAAAAAAATTTTGGTCGTTCAGCGCTGCTACTTTCACAGTGAACTCTCTACAAGGAACACGTACACACCCTATATATATCACTTATTTTTGTTACATCCTGTATATGCGAAAATGTGTCTGTCTTTTATCTCTTCACGCCCAAGCCGCTGAACCGATTTGGCTGAAATTTAGTATGGAAATACTTTGAGTGTTGGGAAAGGGCATAGGATAATTTTTATCCCGTTAAAATCTGCGGGTCCCACCTGATAAACGAATTTAGGCGCAACAGAGTTGCGGGAGCCATCTAGTTGTACATAATTCCTGCTATAACTATTAGCAATATTCTATGTAAGTTATGTAACTTTATGTATGTACCTATCTTAAATATTTAAATAAAACAATGTTACAGACATACTTACTTTAAATTTCAGCTTCTACAGTAGTAGGCTTAGCCCGTACGTTTATAGTTAGTGAATCGTGTTAAATTAAATTTAATTAAAATTTAATTTACAGTTAAATGTATTATAGTCAGGGAGCCCTAGAACAAATTATTTTTTTATTACTATCAAGCTAATTTTTTGTGAGTAGCTTCATTTTGATAAGACAAACAACATTTTTATTTGCGAAAAATCTTGAAAGTGGTAGCTAACAGAGATAGAAAGGATTTCATACTTTGATTTGATGGTCCTAAAATATGGATATATAACTATTAACCTACCAATATACAAGAAATCAGCTGGTTAGGGTTCCGTTTTAGGGTTCTGTTAGCAACAAAACTTGGTTGATTACGCCCTACGGTACCCTAAAACGGAACCCTAACCTATGATGAAGGACTGTTATAGTCACTAAAAGAGATGCGTATTATTAATACTTTTATTCAATCACAAAAGACTTTGCACAAAAACATTATATAACATTATTATTATTATCATGTAACAATAACATTTTAATTTCTACTTAAAACCATAAAAATAATTTCTGTACACTTCTAAAACAAAAGGAACAAGCTAGGGAGTTACAAAATTTTGTATAAGATCATCGGTTAAATTTAGTGTGGTTGGTTTACACTAGGGCGCTGATTAGGTTGGCGGGGATAGACTTGACGCTGGAGCTGGAGTACAGGGGCTTGAAGGTGGTGCTGGAGACCGTGGGTCTGTACAAGCCGGTGTTGTACTGACCCTGGTACTGACCCTTGTACTGGCCGGTTTGGTACTGGCCGGTCTGGTATTGACCTTGGTACTGGCCGGGGTAGCTGTTCCACCTGGTGGGCTTGTAGCTCGAGTAGTAGCTGAAGGGCTTGTTGTTGTTGTAGTTGGAGCCCTGCCAGCTGGAGGAGGACACGTACTGGCCGGTCTGGGGCCACTTCTGGTTGTTCTTGGTCACGCCGGTGACGTTGACGGTCGACGTCACGGAGGAGGGAGTCACGGTCTTGTTAAAGACGTATCCGGAGCCGAAAGTTCCGAAGCTGAACTGGGGTTTCGACGACACGTAGGTGTTGGTCGAGGTGGACTCGCCTTTGGACGCGTTGCCGTTGTTGATGTTCAGCTTGGTAAAGGAGGTGAAGCCCTCGGTTTTAGGTGGCTGGGCGGCGACGACTGGCGGCTGGGTGGCGACGACGACCGGAGCGGGCTTGTCGAAATACGAGAAGTGGGACTGCTGGAGGACCGTGGCCTGGTCCTGGGAAGCGATCTGTCCCTGGACCTGTTGTTTGGCCGGGATGGAGACGCTCACGACTGGGGTAAGCTCGGCCAAACCTGAGGTCTGAGACTGAACCGACGAGACGTAGGTGGTTTGGACCTTGGGAGCCTCTTGCTTTTGAGATGAGAAGGTGCTGTATCCTGCGAAGTAAGGCTTCTTCTCGGTCGAGGCGGAGCCACTGATGGTGAGAGCGGCCGCTTGTGGTTTAGATTGCACAGAGACGTAAATGTTTTGTGGCTTCACTGTGGCGTCTAATTGAGATTCGGTGGTGGCGTATTCGAACTCGCTCTGCAGGGTGGTATACTCGGGTTCGGCCGCGGTGGTGTACTCTGGTTTGTAGGTGGTGTATTCGGCTCTGGCGGTGGTGTACTCTGGCTCAGCGACTGTGGAGCTTTCGTACTCAATAGTCGACGGGTACGATGTAGTGTATTTGGATTCAAAAATAGCTGGTACTAAGTAACCGGGTTGACGGTAGGATGATGAAGAGTAGGAAACTTGTTGAGCCTGAAGGGGGACTGCGGCAACTAGCGATGACTTAGTTGGAGCGAAGAAGGGCTTGGGAGAAGACACGTAAACGGTCTGTTGTGAACCGTACACTGGCTTAACGGGAGAAGTTTGAATAACGACTTCCTTGGCGGGCAAGCTAGCTTCAGAGTGAACATACTCTTGCTTGATAGGTAAAGAAGCGACGTAGGCAGGCTTAGCTGGGTACAGGTGTTCGGGCTTTGAAGTAGTAGTGGCTTCATATTTGGGAGCAAAAGTGGTAGAGACCTCCTCCTGTTGGAACTCAGTAGTAGAGATATACTCAGGCTTGGCTTGCACGTTGTTCAATGGTTTCACAGCAGAAACAAATGGAACCTTCGCTGATGTAGTGTATTTGGACCATGATGGGAATGACGAAAATGTGGGCTTAGCTGGGTATAACGAAACTTGAGCAGGCTTAGCTGGGTAGAATACTTGAGTGGGCTTAGCTGGGTACTGAGTTACTTGCTCAGGCTTGGCTGGGTAAAGAGTAACCTGTTCAGGTTTTGCTGGGATCAAAGTAACTTGCTCAGGCTGAGCGGTAGTAGATACGTACTCTGGCTCATAAATTGTAGATGAAATAATCTCTTCGGTCACGTATTCGGGCTTCTTTTCGGGCAAATGAGATTCGGGCTTAGCTTCTACTGAGACGTATTCAGGCTTCAGTGACAACGGTGCCACATTAGAAGTCTGCACGGGCTTGGAGTACAGAGGTTGGGCTGGGTACCTTGTGGGAGCTACTTGGGGCTTTGCTTCAATCACAAAGGTAGGTTTGACTGGGGCGGATGTAGGGTACAGAGGTTTGTTGTAGACTGTGGCGACTACTTCAGGCTTTACTTCAGCAGTGTGAACGTTCTCAGGCTTCTTCTCAATCAAGACAGACTCAGGCTTAGCTTGAACTGAAACGTATTCAGGTTTAGATACAATTGAAGAAGTATATGAAGGCTTAGCGGGGTCGGTTACGTATTCGGGCTTCTTTTCGGGCAATTGAGATTCGGGCTTAGCTTCTACTGAGACGTATTCAGGCTTCAGTGACAACGGTGCCACATTAGAAGTCTGCACGGGCTTGGAGTACAGAGGTTGGGCTGGGTACCTTGTGGGAGCTACTTGGGGCTTTGCTTCAATCACAAAGGTAGGTTTGACTGGGGCGGATGTAGGGTACAGAGGTTTGTTGTAAATTGTGGCGACTACTTCAGGCTTTACTTCAGCAGCGTGAACGTACTCAGGCTTCTTCTCAATCAAGACAGACTCAGGCTTAACTTGAACTGAAACGTATTCAGGTTTAGATACAATTGAAGAAGTGTATGAAGGCTTAGCGGGGTAAGCAGTGGGAACTACTTCAGGTTTGGTTTCAACTACGGAAACGTATTCAGGCTTCTTGTTGAACAACTGCGATTCTGGTTTGGCTTGAACTGATACATACAGGGGCTTCTGTGGCACGGGCGCTACGGGCAAGTATTCGGGTTTCTGAGGTACGGGAGCCGTAGGCAAGTACGTGGGCTTCTGTGGTACGGGTGCTACGGACAGGTACTCAGGCTTCTGGGGTACAGGTGCTACGGGCAACAGCTCAGGCTTCTGTGGCACAGGTGCTACATATTCAGGCTTCTTTTCGAGCAATTGATGCTCTGGTTTAGCTTCAACTGAGATGTACTCGTTCTTCAGTGGTACTGGAGCAACAGGCAGTTGAGGTTCTGGCTTGGCTTCAATGGAAATGTACTCAGGCTTTTGTGGTACAGGTGACACGTGCAGGTATTCGGGCTTCTTTTCGAGAAGTTGAGGCTCTGGTTTAGCTTCAAATGAGACGTATTCAGGTTTCAAGGGTTGAGGCGCAACGTAGGTAGGCTTAGAAACTGGCAGCTCAAACTTGTTAGTTGGCAGAGTCGGTACAGGCTTGACGGGGGCGACGTAAGTGGGCTTTACACTTGCGAAGTATTGGGGCTTTGATCCGAATGATGTGTATACAGGTTTTGTGGGGTACACAGTGGGGACCACTTCAGGCTTAACTTCAGTTACGAGAGTAGGTTTCTGGGGAACAAATGTTGTGTATGTTGGCTTGTTGTAGACGGGTACAGCTTCAACCTTTGCTTCAGTAGGGATTGGTTGGTAAGGCTTGATTGGAGCAGATGTAATGTATTCTGGCTTGTAGGTAGTAGAAACATATTCTTCATCCTTGTGTGTTGTTACTTCGGGCTTCTTTTCAACAGACACAAGGTGCTCGGGCTGAACTTCAGCCAATGTTGGTTTGGTTGGTTCTGATGGTAAGTATGTGGTCTGGGCAAAATATGTAGGAGCAACGGATGGCTTCTTGTATTCGTTGGTGTAGACTGGCTTGATCGAAGATTCAGGTTTAGCTACCGATACAGACGGCTTAGCAGGGAAAGCTGAGTATTGGTAATTCACAATTTGTGGGGCCGATGTTGAGTAGAACTGAGAATATTGACCAAATTTGGACGGGAATGGAACGTAACCTTTAACTGAAGTCATAGTTGCGCCATATTTTGCGAGCATTTCGATGATGACACCAATAGTGCCTCCGAAAGCTTCTTCGTTAAAGTACTCTCCGCTAGCAATAAGGGGTTTGCCGGGGGTTTCTACGTCGTATTTAGCGTACAACTGTTTGTTGGTCTGGTAGGCCTTGTACATAGAACGTACCAAATTTTGGGCAACTTCGAAAGCCATTTTAGAGGCTTCTTCTGTTTGTAAAGCTTCCAAGGCGCTGACAACAATACTAACTTGAGCAGGATAAGCGTAAGGAAGATCGTATAGATATCCACTCTTGGTCAAAGATGCGGGAACGCCACCAGGGTATTCCAGACTGTGAGTCCTTCTCAGGTAGTTCGAAATCAGTTGAGATTTGGCTTTCATGAATTCTGGCTCAACAACGCCCATCCACAATGGGGAAAGATTGCTGGTGTAGAAGTATTTACGGTGTTGAGAGCTAGATAAGTCCCAGTCGAACCACATACCTTCTTCTTCGTTCCACAGAACTTCCTTGATGCTGTTGACCCATCTTTTTCTAATTTCCAGCCAGTGTGCTCCACGGCGAGCGTCGTTAAGAACGGAGTAGAAGTGAGCGACATTCTGTACCGCACTTGCGAAGATAGCGTTGAGATCGACCGGAACTATGTCGGTGGTGTGCATCCAAGAAAGGTCACCGAGGTTGCTTCCGTTCTTGTTCATGATCCAGCGAGAGGACATCACCCAACCACTTTCTGCGGCGGCCTTCATGTCGGTGTAGAACTGCTCTTGACGTTGCTCGTTGTCGAATACCTGGGCGTTGGTGAAATCTTGGTAGTATTCCTCTGGACGAGGGCCACGGCATTGAGTGATGTAACGGAGTAGAGAATATTCCCTGCCGGCAACGTCGAACACGACGCTGTGAGTATCCAGCCAGTACTCCAATTCCCCTTCGATGGCGTCAATGTTAGCCCTGAGGAATTCGATGTCGTTCGTCTCCTGGAGGTAGATAGCCATCATGGCCGACAGAAGTGGTGGCTGGCTGCGGCCCAGGTAGTAGTACCTGTCACCGCTGGGGATGTAGCCGAATTCCCTTTGAAGCTCGATGAAATTGCTGATCATACCCTTGGCGGTCTCCTTCATGCCGCTGATGAGCAGGCTCTCGATGATCCAGTAGGATTCCATGTAGTTGAATTCCTTGGTGTTACCACCGGGAACGATGAAGCCGTTGTGGACGGGGATCATACTGAACTGCTCGGGGTTCTTGAAGACCGCGGGCTTCATCTTCCTGCCGAGGGTGGGCAGCATGCTGTACACGTTCCTGGCGAACAGCTTCAGCTGGGAGTCCTTGATGGAGTTCAGGAAGCCGGGCTCGGAGACGAAGTCGCTGGGCCTCCACGACTCCAATCCGGATTCGGAGTCGAAGTTGTAGCTGATGAAGTCAGCGAGCTGCTCCTTGGTGGGCCTCTCGTTGGTCTTGGCGAGGAGCTCGTCGAAGGCGTTGAGGATGGCCTTCTCGTCGCGCTTCATGTGCATGTCGACGAAGGTCTTGGAGTCGGGGAAGATGCGCGACATCTGCACATGGTGAAGGAGCTTGGAGCTGTACAGCTGCCTCTTGTCCTGCGACGGCTTGAAGTTCAAGCCCACTTGGAATGTACTCGCGTACACCGCTGACACTGTCAGCGCCAATATAAGCAGTTTCATCTGAAAATAACAATTGAAGAGTGTTAATCTATACTAATATTATAAATGCGAAAGTATCTCTGTCTGTCTGTCGGTCTCGCTTTCACGCCAAAACTACTGAACCGATTGTAATGAAATTTTGTACACAGATAGTCTAAAGCCTGAGAAAGGACATAGGCTACTTTTTAACAGGAAAAAAGGGGGGTAATGGTAAGGGGGTGAAAATGCGTAAATTTGTTCAAATCAAGTTAGTTCCAAAAACTCATAACAGATGGCGCCAAGAGTCGCCTAGATCGCGCTATCGCTTGCTCATGCGTATTTCTATAAGAGGTGGTACCATGATAAATTAGGTTTCTCGATTCTTTCGATTGTTATACACGTTATTAATTATTAACTCTGATATCTATGTTGGTAGCAACATCAGAAACAACAGCCTACCAATGATAAATACTAAATAGTTTATGGGTAAAGCCATAGAGTACTGGTCTCTGGTAAAGCTAGAGTTGTGTAATGGGCTAAATAAGCTTTAAAATTTGGTATAAAAAAGTTTAACTAAAAAAATTTAAATATTTTGATTTGAGGGATATCAGGGTTTAAAAAGCTTTTAAATTTGACACCAATTTTGTTGACACTGTGCGCTATAAACTGAAGTCCACGCGGACGAAGTCGCGGGCAACAGCTAGTTATTTATATAATTAAAATTACAAATAGGAAATTATGTTCTTAGCGCGGAGCAAAACCAGTCTCAAATCAAACATTTCTAGTAAGTATACTCTCGTAGCATTTACTCTTCGTATGTCTACTCTATACTCTATATTTGCATCAAGTATCAAGTAAGGATTAGTTAATTTATAGTTTCTAAGTAAATTCCTAACAAACCTAGACATTCAAAATAGCAAGTACTTACTATCAGAGAAGTTGATTCTAGGCAGATGGCGGACCTAAGTAATTTGGTTGCGTTAAGTCAAACTCATCCGACCGATAGCTAACATTGAATTGACATAAGCCTACCAAACGACGTAGGTATAGAGTCTATAGGCTTATGGTTGACCTAGTTGCTATCAACTAGGTCAACTAGGTCTATACTATAGACCTAGTTGAGCTAGTTGATAGCAACTGCATATAGGAATCAATTTCCTCATTTACACGTGTTGTCAATTTCATTGACATAGGAATAATAAATTGTATTATTGATAGTCACTTGTAGCTGAACATTAATTTATCGAAGCGTTTTCCTTCTAGCATTTGATGCGCCTAGTATTAGGTAATTACACCCACAAACAAAAATCCTGATTTTATTTTAAATAAAATTATCGTTGTTTCCGTTTATTTTATGTAAACCTTTAAAAAAAACTGACTTTGACTTTGAAAACAAAATGTTACGTTCGAATAATCCTTAGCTATGTCCACACTGTGCACTTTCATCTTCAATTTTCATCATCTTCTTTCATTCAACTTTCGTATTTGCGCATTCAATAATTGAATCCGTCAACGAACGCAACGCCAACATTGTCATTATAGAACAAAGCGAAAGTTTTGGATACGATCAGAGGGCATGCCTCACGTTCGCTGTTGACTGCGCTATAACGCATGCCCTTGATGAACAAAAAAGGCCCAGTGTGGACAAAGCTACTGATCCATTTATTGGTCTATTCAGGCTAAAGAAGCAATAAATAAAATAATTATACAAAAGAAAAACACATCACACAGATTCTTTAAAAATCGGCCAAGTGTGAGTCGGACTCGCGCACGAAGGGTTCCGTACCGTTATAGAGCAAAAATAGGCCAAAAATTTTGTTTTTGTATGGGAGCCCCCCTTGAATTTTTATTTTATTTTATTATTATTCTTAAATATTGAAGTAGACATATAATTAAGGCCTTTGTGAAAATATCAAGTGCCTAACTGTTGCTATTATTGATATCGAGCAAAAAAGGCCAAAAAATCACGTTTGTTGTATGGGAGCCCCCTTTAAATATTAATTTTATTTTGTTTTTTGTTATAGCGGCAACCAATATACACAATCTGTGAAAATTTCAGAACTCTATCTATAGCGGTTCTTGAGATACAGCCTGGAGACAGACGGACGGACAGACAACGAAGTCTCATGAATAGGGTCCCGTTTTCACCCTTTGGGTACGGAACCCTAAAAATATGAGCATAAGAAAAAATATATTGTCACCAACAACAATATGATAATAATATTAAACCTGCTATTACCAACCGACTGGCCTACTTTTTTACATACTTTTAAGTTATGTATTATTAAAAAAGACGGTATCAATCAATCTACATTTTACGATAATATTATAATGTTAAATTTAATTAAGGTACTATTTCCAATTTTAAATTAGAATTTAAGAGTGTGGCCAACGAGATTTGAACCCAGCATATGTTTAGACTGGCAACATTATTTCGATATTGACAAACAACATAATACTTAATATCACAATATTATTATGAAGAATTGAACATCTAACTATAATTTGCTCCGTTAATTAAAACCTTCTTTAAGAATTTGTTTGCTTTGTTTTATTCAAAACGATGCTTATAATTTACACAATAGATCAAATTAGTTAGTGCAGTCACATTTGCAATATAATTTCAGCTTTACAATCGAAAAGCTGTACCTATAACAATTACTAACGTATACTTTTTATACATTTAAGGCAATTCTAATAAATCAGCTTCAGGTTTTTTTTTGTCGGATTAAAAAAAAGACTGCCAAAAAATTGATTTTTCAACTAGTCTTACGCTTACGCACCTATGTAATAACTACTGTAACTCACGATTGCATAAATATAAAAATTTAACTTTTTATAATAACTACAGCTTTATGTTTGCAACAAAAAATTACTAACTTAAGCTTTTTATTATTTAAGTTTACAATAAGCATATTAACTAGAAATGTTTTTTTTTTTTTATAATTGCCAATACTCTGCCTAAGCTAAGGACTTAATCTATTTTAATTACAGTATATTTAAGCTAATGGACCTTTATGCTTCAGCATTTAATTTTATAAGTCACTTGTCGCATGTTATAAAAAATCCAAAATAATCTACTTTCGTTTGCGTATTTATTTATCTAACGCCTTTGTTACGTTAATACCTTTATTTGTCATTCTACGATTGAAAACACTTCACGTACTTACCTTTTTCCAACTACGTCACTAAGTACCACAACTACCTCTACTACGTCACTAAGTACTATAACTACCTCTACTACGTCACAACTACATGTACATCTACTACGTCACAAAAGTGCTGCACCTACCTTTATTTTCACCACCACTTCTGGTCGAATTGCAAGATGCGACTCGATGTGGATCCCAGTGGACGCCGAGTTTTGAGCACTCCTCCCCACCACTACCACTAAGGATGAGTAAATGTCAACTGGTTCTGGACTCTTTTTTTAACCGAAGACAGGTTTAGGATCTAATGCGAGAGATTTTACAACGTGATCTACAACTTTTATGTCTTATTAATCATGTTTATCTAAATGGGCTATGAAATCTTCACGTAGAGGTCGGTGGGCACTTTTGTTTGAGATGCACACGTGTTAGGAAAATATTATATTGCAGTTAACGCAAACGCACTTGCCACCTTTGGGGCTGCAGATGTCGATGAGCAATTTGCTCGCGATTCCATAAAGTAATAAGTTTGCTATTTCTCGTCGAAATATTTTAACTTGCATCTTTCTTTTGCTGTATCTCCTGAAGAAGCAGGATTGACAATGGTCCCCACGACAAACATTGTGAGGATTATGATAAGATCGGATGTTCTCGAATGACATACAAGAATGGTTTAGATTTTAGTAGACAATTATTGTAACATTAGATGGAACCATAACAAAGTGTTTTTGATGAGGTTGTGTTTGGGAATCCTGAATAGTTCGGCCTGTATTGACCTACTGGGATAAAAGCTATGCAAACTATGATCATCCATTTGTCATTCATCATTATCACCTACATATAGTGTACACGTACTCTATCATAATATTATGTTATACTTACTGCCGCATTTAGAAACAAATATTAATTACTTAACTGTAATTAAATGACTGTCAAACTCTACATTTAATTACAGTTAAGTAATTAATATTCGTCTCTGACTGCAGCAGTTACTATTTATTAAACTAAATAGGTCTTGGGCTGTACCTCCATTCCCCTATGGTTTAAAAGTATATTTCTTTTTAAAACAATCACCTTGCAAAGCCTTATAGTTTCTTACAGAAAAAAACGCTGCGTGAATCAATGATTCGCATTTTTTCTACATCAACCTTAAGTGCCCTCATACAATAGGCAATATATCAAGGTATTTTTAATCTTTAAACCTCTCAAATGAAAATTAACTTGATGGTAAATTATCGAAGTATCGTTTTTTCTGCTCGAACAACAAATTTAATTTGTAAGATGCAAACTACCATGTTAAAAAAAGTTTAATAGTCAATTCGGAGGTTAAAGGCGCCGAAGTTTTATTGTGATTTTGTAGATGATATTTAGATGTCTTAAATTTTCTTGTTTCCTTATCTGAATGATAATATTTTTTTACAATAACATATTTGCAATAACTTGTTGCTACAATAATTTATGACTTATCAAATGTCAAGAGTCGTCTCCATCGGACAGAATAACTAGGTCCTAAATCCAAAGGTGTAGGCATTTATAAAGTTTTCCGTTGATTTTTTTTCGTTTATTCCAAATAGATAATTAGGCTTGAATCTCACTTACGTTTAAATATCACATAGATTACCGACTGTCTGTAATTATAGGTATGAGAACAAAGCCTCTGCATATCTCACATAACACAAATCTCAATCTCTAACTCAGAGCTCTGTGGTTGAGAGAAAATTCCAAATAGCTAGAGCTTAAGTCACTTCCCATCCTTTTATATTAATTAATTTAATTGAAACAGGGTTCTTGTAATAAATAAAAGGTTTCTTTTCATTACCTTTAAAATTTCAGTACTATAAGGACGCCATGTCGTATTTAATTTTGTTATACTTAATTGCAATAAAAATATTAAGATTAATCTGTTAAATAAATATTATCATTACTTATTTTTGATGGACTTGGAAATTATTTTTACTTAGCAACACGGGAATTAGCAATTAAAAATACTTTTATTTGGCAATGATGAAAACAAAAACATGATTTGAAATTTTGATTAGTGAAATTATAATATAGTCTCATTAAAAACCTGATTTTGTTTGTGAACTTGACTCTGTCTTATATCACATATGCTTTCAAGGTCAATGAAGATGCGATGTAATAATAATGGCCCCCTATTAATCAAATACTGGCTTCTCAAACTGGCTGAGTCGCTCCACAATTTAAGTAAAATCAGAAATAAAGAAACAAAAATTGTCTGAGTAGTGAGTAGGTTTATTAGATAAGTAAAATAAAGCCGTTGTACTTCTATTTTTAAGGGTTATTTCAGTGCGACAACGATAGAAAATAAAAAGGTAGACGAAGAGTGTCCAAACAGTCGCAAGTCTTTCAATATCAGGAGTTAACATGTGATTTTTATGCGTTTTAGCCCTTAAGGAAATGCGGCTTGCGAGGTACAATTACTGTAATGTTGGACTTATGAGTCCAACTCTTCTTCTTTACTCTGCTATATGTACTAGAATAAAAGCCAGGGACAGCCAGCCTTTGGCCATTTTATGACAGCTGATAGTTTTTCTTATGACCAGCAACTATGGTGTTTGGGTTGCGGTTAATATAGGAGGTACATGTAGATTGTAGGTACAGTAAAACTTTCAACTTTTATAAAAAGACAAAGGTCCGGCTGCTCCTGGATCTTAGGCCATAGTTACAGAAAATGGAGTACCAACAAAGCTATATTACTAGTTATTTAGTATGTGACGTCTTATAAGACAAAAATAGTGTGCAAAATATTTCGTTACCAAAGAATTCGATCTATTTAGAACATTTTAAAGAGGTTCATGGGTAAATGGCCCACCACACATGCCCAGCACTGCAACTCCTGTGTCACCAGATCGACAGTGGTAACCAACCACGAAAACCATTTGATATGATCTCATGGATCCCAAGGCACAATCTTGACTTGTCTTGGGACCCACAACGAAACTAATTAGAAGAAAGGGATATACAATACCCTCTCCAGGCAAAGCAGCACATCGTTAAACGGATGCAAAGATAAAAACTCATGCAAGAAAATCTCGGCATTTCGTGTTGATATCTCCAACTATGGGCCTTCCGGTGGCTTCTAGAGATTCGGCAAAAAATTCTCATTTCTTTCTCCTAAGCGCCTTACCATGAGTCATCGTTTCAGTAGACCTACTACGAAACCGTTTTGAGATTCAAACAATCGAATGAGAATGCTGCGTCCTGCTCTAACAACGTCATTTCACGTTTGTTAGAGTAGGACGCGGCATTCTCGTACGATTGTTTGTGTCTCAAAACGGTTTCGTGGTACGACCCCTGATAACACGTGAGGTAAAGGTCATAGTGTTAAAGGCGACATCACCAGCTGTTGTCAAGCAACTCGCAACACACACACTCTGAAACGATAACCTGTATTTTAATAAGTTGAGCGAAAAGTTGAGGGTTCCGTATATACTAAATAACATTATTGAAGTAAAAGTTTTTTGTCACAAAGAAGTGAAAAAATGTCTAATCTCGGACACGTGACCCGATTAAGGCTTCGTTCAAACCTACGCGACCAAGCGACTGCGAAGCGGGAGCCGCTCCCGCTTGACGTAACTTGACGTAACTTGACGCTCCTGGGGAGCGTCAAGTTACGTCAAGTTGTCAAATGTGTGTTTTGTATTGACGCTTCCGCTTCGCAGTCGCTTGGTCGAGTAGGTTTGAACGAAGCATAAAGCGCATCACACACGGTGAAGATAATATTATAATATTTTATCTTAAGATGCCCAAATATAAAATATTATAGTATCTTAAGCTATCACACACGGCTAAGATACGATAATATTAAAAATCTGTTCATTTCCTTACGAGTCTGCGTTGGTGCCACACGTATTCCTTGTTAGAGTTCTATATACAGGGTGATTGACTATGAGTGATAACTGATACTGCCTTACTTCTTGATTTGTTAGACAACTCCTCAGACGATGATTCTAATATAGAATGTGAAATGCAGATTGCAGTAGCACATTCCAAAAGGAGAAACATTTGGATAGAGCCTCACATAAAAAAGAGAAAAACCTGAGGCGAATTTAACCTTTATCAATATATTCTGTCAACGAAGAAGTTTCAGGAGTATTTCAGAAATTCAAGAGAAACATTTATTTCGATTCATGAGCTTTTTAAGCTAGCAATAAATTATAAGTCAATTTTATTTAAAATTACCCGAAATGTTACTTTTTCCCTCAAAATGTTACTTTTCGAATGAGACTTGAGAGTATGTAACTTTCTAACATACAGCACTGGCAACACTGCATCCACTTAGTGCGTCCGATCACCGATGAGCCCGCTGCCCGACACAAAAACACCCTGTATTCATAAAGATGTATATATTTCGCATCTTAAGATAACATATTAAGATACGAAATATATATTTCCATATCGCTCGGTATCTTAAGATACAAAATATAAATTAACTTCGTCGTGTGTGATGGTTCATAGGATTTGTATGGTGAGCGATATTCTAAAATATGCTCTAAGATAATACGAGTATATATTTTATATTATCTTCACCGTCTGTGATGCGCTTAAGAATTTGTAGATGTAGGTAGAGAGTAAACTCTACATTTTATTTCATACTGTACTGATGTAGCCCGCAACTCCGTTCAACAAAATTAGTTTATCGCGCGGACACCGCACATTTTTCCGGGATAAAAAGTATCCTATGTCCTTTCCCGGGACTCAATGACTCAATCTCCATACCAAACAGCAATTATGTCGGCTCAGTGGTTTGGGCGTGAAGTAGTAACAGACAGACAGACACACTTTCGCATTTATAATATTAGTAAGGATGGATGTATTAATATCTATTTGTGACAACTAAAAATTTGTTTTCTGACATTTATACAGGATGTCACTAAACAAAGTGATATTACTTTAGTGGTGTATTTGTCCCTTTAGTAAAGTACTACCATTTTACACACCCTGTATAATTTTATTGTTTTCTCTATGTCTCTGATTATGTTTTACTAAATTATATAATTTTTCTATACACTTAAATCTTTTAGCTATAACTAAAACTCTTTTTTGTAAGCTAACTGAAATTTGTTAACTCTAAATGCGAACTATAATATAAGAGTGAACAGGATTTCTTAGCGTGACAAGGGAATTCTAAAACAAAACCTGCATTTAAATAAGAATCATCTAATTTTACATTTTGCACTAATAAATTTTATAAAAAGAGATATTTTAGAAGAAATGTCAGCAAAGATCTGTCTCCACTGAAAATAAAAAAAACATATTTTAAGTCTCATTAGCATAATATTTTGTATATTGGTTGTATGTAGGTAAATAGTAATAATAAGCGTGCATGTATTTTTCTTATTTATTGTATTTTCATTAATAATGTATCACAAGGCTCTGCCCGCGATAACACTAGTTTTTAGAGTTCCGTTCCAAAGGGTAAAAACGGGACCCTATTTCTAAGACTTCGTTGTCTGTCCGTCTGTCTGTCCGTCTGTCTGTCTCTAGGCTGTATCTCAAGAACCGCTATAGCTAGACTTCTGAAATTTTCACAGATTGTGTATATCTGTTGCCGCTATAACAACAAATACTGAAAACAAAATAAAATTAATATTTAAGGGGGGCTCCCTTACAACAAACGTGATTTTTTCGACATTTTTCGCTCTATATCAATAATGGCAAGAGGTAGACACGAGAATTTTTAACACATTCTTTTGTTATATGTGTACTTTAATATTTAATAATAATATTAAAATAAAATAAAAATTTAAGGGGGGCTCCCAATTCCCATACAAAAAACACAATTCTTTGCCTATTTTTGCTTTGTATCGGTACGGAACCCTTCGTGCGCGAGTCCGACTCGCACTTGGCTGATTTTTAGTTTTCCGTACTAAAAGGTTAGAAACGGGATTACGGGGACATACACTTCGTTGTCTATCCGTTTGTCTGTCTTCAGGTTGTATCTCAAAAACTGCTATTGCTGTAGAGTCGAGCATCCATCTTTTGCAAAAATTTTACAAATCTACCTCTGACATTTTTGAAAATTGTGCATATATCTGTTGCCGCTATAACAGAAAATACTAAAAATAAAATAAAATTAACAAACATGATTTTATGGCTTTATGAGCTCAAAATAAATAATTTTGGGTGGGTGGTTTCAGGTTTGGGTTGATTTCAATTGTCTAGCTGCCTGTTGCCATTATTGCACTTTAATAACTTACTTATAATAAAATAAAGGCCTCCCATACAAAAAATACAATTTTAGGCCGATTTTTGCTATATATTATGCAAAGGTCGGAGCAGAGAGCGCTACGAGCACATACAGTTAATAATCTGACATGTTGGGCACGTCATATCAGAGTTTTGGCAGAAATTATGTCAAACGTTGAACAAAACTTTTTGTTTACTGTCTATGCTGGCACTGCCTCTAGAGTAAAACATTTACTCTGGTTAACAAGTGCCATTATCCTCAAAACCTGATCTAACGCACCGAAAATTATGATTTTGGTCTCATTCGATTCGGAATACCATCTAGAACATTCTATCGAAATTCCAAGAGGGGCTGAAAATAATGCAAAAGTTATAAACAATTAAGTAAACAGAAAAAGAAGGGTTTAGTTTTTTTTTTTTTATATTTCGAAAACTATTTGAGACAACCAAAATTTGAAAATAGATCCTTAAAGAGCAGAAAATTTCCTAAAAAAAAAATCCTAGATCCTGGAACCTTATCAATAATCCTTATAACTTTAATTGAGCGACGGAAGTAACGGTAAAAACGCGTAGTTCGGGTTTCGCGTGAATTGCCGCAATCTGCCACGTGAACAAAAAAATATATTTTACTGATTAAATATTAATATAAAGAAATAAAAAAAATGAGTACTAAGTAGACATATCAATCAACAATAATCCGTCAACAAAAATAAATTATCACAATTTGTTTAATTGTTATGCTTTTGTTAGTTTGTTAATAGTCACCATTTTAATGTTAACATAAAAACGCTGATTATTTCAAAACAAGAAATCTAGAATTTTTTATTATTCTTTTGAGCTAATCTTAAAAGGGCTTAGAAGAGTGGTGATGACTTGCAAAATTTTGACTATTTTGGAGAGGAAATAAAACGACTGGTCGAGGCGATGAATTGGCGTATATTGAAATAATGTTCGTTGTGAGAGGGGTGCGAGGACGGTGCCGTAAAGTTGCAGAGATTGCGCGGGGCCCTCCCGCGCGATGTTCACGATGCGGTGTCGCGTAGGTGTTGTGCCGTGGCTCCGCTGGCGCTGTAGTCGCGGAGTTCGCAGCCTGTAGCTGCGCAGGCGCCCGCATAGATGGCGCCGACATACCTATATATATACGACGTCGTCTTTTCCCTTGTAGACGTCTTCAACTCTGCCCAGCCGCCATCTCAACGGGGGTTGATTGTCCTCCTTGATAAGGACTAGGGTATCCTTGGTTAGTGTGTCCGGGCTGGCCTTTTTCCATTTTGTGCGCGTCTGCAGCTCCGAGACATATTCCTTGGACCACCGCTCCCAGAAGTGCTGCCGCAGCTGCTCCAGTCGGTCGAAGCGAGGCAGGCGATGAACAGGCACCGACGTCAGGTCGTCAGATGCTGGTGAGGTCATAGGTCTGCCTATGAGGAAGTGGGCTGGGGTAAGAGGTAAAAGGTCATCTGCATCTGCGGACATAGGAGAAATTGGACGGGAATTCAGGACGGCCTCAATCTGTATCAATACCGTGCTGAATTCCTCGTAAGTTAAGTGTGCATTACCTACGACCCGGTTTAAATGAAATTTACACGATTTGATGCTTCCCATAGACCTCCAAAATGTGGTGAGCGAGGTGGTATGAATTTAAATTTAATATTGTTGTCGTGCGCATGTTCTAATATAGTTCAGGAATGTGAATCAAAAAACCTTTTTAATTCTTTCATGGCCCCCACAAAATTTGTTGCGTTATCAGAATGAATTTCTAAGGGTTTACCCCGGCGAGAGATGAATCTTTTGAGAGCAAGTAAGTATCCTTCTGTGGTAAGACTAAAACATACAAACAAACAAATATAACACTTCTCCAACCGTGCACCTCGGCCACGGCGATTTAAAATTAAAAATGGGCCACCATAGTCCACCCCACACTTTAAAAACGGAAACCCAGCTTCTACTCGTTCCTGGGGCAGGTTACCCATGATAGGTGTAAGTGTTTTACCTTTAAAGTGAGTGCAAAGTACACATTTACGTACAGTTTGTCGTGCTAAATTTCTACCATTTAATGGCCACCAATCTTCTCTGATACTATATAAAAGTAATTGGGGTCCCGCGTGAAAGAGTTTTAAATGTTCGAATGAAAATAAAAGACGAGTAAAATGATGCTTACCGTCGAGTAAATAAGGATGTTTTTTATTGTAACTGTAATTATTACAATTCGCAAGTCTACCACCCACACGTAATAATTTATTTTCATCTAAAAATATGTTTAATCCTACTATATTTTTCGATGTCTTCAATGGTAACTTGTTATTTAATCTGTTGTATTCATTAGGAAAGGATTCTATTTGCGCGAGACGAGTAATTAGTGCGAGCGACGCGTTCAACTCGTTTACTGATAAGGATCCGGTATTGCGATTATGTTTCTGTGCGCGTGAGTTATGAATGAAGCGAAGTACATAAGCTCCCGTGCGCCTTAAGCGATTAAATGATGAAAATTTATTAAAGTCTATGATATCATTTTTAACATAAAGTTTGTTTGACATACATGTTACGGTTAAAGATTTAATTTCTGGTAAATTACGTTGCATCTCGTTGTTGAATGTAAATGTTGAGTCTGGCCATTCTGAATGGTGTTGCCGTAGAAACGTAGGCCCTTCCCACCAGAGGTGGGACCTATCTACTAGGGCGTCTAGATCTAGACCGCGTGTAAGTAGGTCCGAGGGATTGTCTTTACTACCTACATGTCGCCAGAATGTGCCACTAGTTAACTCATTAACTTCGGTAACTCTGTTTTGGACGAACGTTTTTAACTGGTGTGGTGACATACGTAACCAACCGAGTACTATAGTTGAATCTGTCCAAAAATAAATTTTAGAAAATTGTAATCTGAGCGAATTAATTATTTTATGATATAGCTTGGCTCCTACGAGCGCCCCACATAATTCTAAACGAGGAATACTAACGGCCTTGAGCGGAGCGACCTTACTTTTAGAGCACAATAATTTTACAACTATAGGATAATTATTATCAGAATAGGTACGCACGTAAGCGCAAGCTCCGTAGGCGCTTTGTGACGAATCTGTAAATATATGTAACTCGACAAATTGTTTGTGCGGGCCTATAACATGACGTGGAATTCGAATATTCGATAAACAATTAAATGAATTTATAAATTGCTCCCATAAACATTTGATATCATAAGGCACTGTACTGTCCCAATCGAGTTTGGCAAGCCAAACCTTTTGTAAAATAATTTTAGCGCGTATGACCGCAGGTGCTAGCATACCTAGCGGATCGTATATACTAGAAATTGTTGACAATATAGACCGCTTCGATATATTACGAGGGTTATTAAAATTAAGTTTTGTATTAAAATAGAATTCGTCGCTTTGATTAAGCCAACCTAAACCTAGCGTTTTGTTATGACAATTTTCACCTACAGATAAATCCCTAACACTCACTTAAGGTTATATCAAAGTTAAATTGCCATTTATGTAGTGGAAAACAACCCGATTCTAATATCGAGGTAATGCGATTGCAAATGTGCATCAAAGTGTGACGATCATCATGGCCGGTAATTAAATCATCTACGAAAAAATCTTCATTAATTATTTTTGAAATTAAATTTATGTTATGAGGATCTTCGGTACTAGTGGAACAAGAATTATCGGTATTCATGTTACTGTATTCCTGTGCGAGTTGTTTTAAACATCGAATACTTAGATAAGGCGCGGACGCGGTACCATAAGTAACCGTGTTGAGCCTGTACGTTTTTAGAGGCTCTGATGGATCAGCTCGCCACAAGATTAATTGAAGATTACGTTGATCCTCTTGTATATTTATCTGTCGATACATTTTAGTAATATCTGCACATGCAACGAACCTAAACTGACGAAAACGTAAAAGAATCGAAAAAATATCATTTTGAAGCGTAGGACCGATATATTGAATATCATTCAAAGACTTGCCGGACGTTGTAACAGCACTGGCGTCAAAAACCGTGCGTAATTTTGTGGTAATACTATTTTCGTTTATAACGCCGTGATGCGGCAAAAAATTATTAGGAGGACTATAACTATCTATTTGAGTCATATGTCCTAACTCCTCGTATGTGCGCATAAATTCAATGTATTTCGATTTAAGTTCAGGCGAACGCCGAAACTTGCGTTCTAAAGCATAAAATCGTTTTTCGGCAAACGAATAACTATCACCGAGAACAGTAGGCGATTCTTTAAGCGGAATGCGAACCGAAAATCTACCGTCTTTCTCGCGAGCGAAAGTTTCTTTAAATATATTTTCACAGATGAGTTCATCAGCTGTGAGAACCTTTTGAACTTGAGGCACCTCCTCGAGTTCCCAAAACATTTTTAATTGTGCGTCTAAATTATTTATTAAGTTGCAATTAAATTGCTTGTTGTAGCGCGTATTAAATGTATTGTAAACAGGCCCAGAAACTACCCAACCTAATTTTGTGTTATGTAAGTAGGGTCCTGTGGGAAGTCTCAATACACCTTCCGAATAAAATTCCCAAAACTTGTCTACACCAATCAACATAATATCTATTTGTGACGGCTCAAAGAATTTAGGATCTGCGAGTTTTAATTTATTTGGAATATGTAAATTATGATAGTCGATGGGACATGAAGGCATATTAGTAGTTATATACGGTAGAACTAAGCATTTTATGCGCGTATGAAAATGACTCGTCCTTGAACGTATATTAATATCACACTTATGCGTAATTTGTGTGATAGAGTGCCCTACTCCCACGACTTGAACAGAGGACTGTATTAATTGTGCGTTTATTTTATCTGTAAATGCCTTGGTTACAAGACAATGTTGACTACCGCTGTCTAATAAAATGCGCGCTTGGTGACACTTGTTATCACTGTCTATAACGTCTACCAGTGCAGTCGATAGCAAAATTAAAGATTGCGAATTATAATCACAAACGTTTTCACGATTATGTTTTAAATTAGTGGCGTATAACGCGGTGGACTGAGTCTTGACTCCCGCGATTGCGACCGCGCAGCTTGCCTCGGGCTGCGGCGGCGGCGCTAAGCTCGACACATGCGACGACGAACATAAAGTACCTACTTCGGTGTCGAGTTGCGAATTATAATTGCTATTATGAAGCAAAGTATTGTGTTTATTGTAACACTGCCTACACGGGCCAAATGTACATGCGGATATTGAATGACCGCTTCGTAAACAGTTACGGCATAACTTTTTTGAATTAACGAATTTTATTCTATCGTTTACTTCTAAATTAAGAAATTTCGAACAAGAATTTATGGGATGAGCGTCGTTACACATCGGGCACGATCGCTTTTGTTTCGTCTGCTGAGAATTATTATTTAAATGCGTGCTGGTAAAACTACGAATTTGTTGAGAGCTAGTAGGCTTTTTATTAGAGTTGTATGAACTAAATTTCGGTTCAGCCGGGTTTTTACTACCGCTAGCCTTTATCATTTCTAATACATCTGCGCGATCTTTCAAAAATGACAAAAAATGATCTAATTTAATCACAGTTGTATTGTTTTGTGATTTAAATCTAGAAGAGCCTTTGTGTTCCTCCCATTCGCGTTCCGTGGAGGGGTCGAGTTTTGAAACAATTAAATGAATCACTAACGTATCCCATGACTCCGTTGGTTCACCTAAAGATTTTAACGCTCTTAAGTTCCTAGAGATACTATCTATTAATTCATGAAGCCCCAAGCGGCTACATCCGGCCGCGATAACAATGAAAAAGCTATTGTGTCTCGTTTTGCCACGACTGATGGGTTAATTTTCTCAATTGCGATGCAGACTCTTTTTGTATAGATTGAATAGCAAATAACGCCTTCGCGTGGTTATGTATTAGCAAACGAGTATTATTAAATCTAGTATCTAATAATTCCCACGCATGGGTATAATTTTCGGCGGTAAATTCTAAGGCTCCTATTACCTGCAATGCACTGCCCGAAAGGGATGACTTTAAATAATGAAACTTTTGAACTGGATCTAAATCTGTGCGAGAGTGGATCATGGTAACGTACGAATTTTTAAATTCTAACCATTGATCGTACGCGCCATCAAAGGATGGTAGCTTAATATCAGGTAATTTCACGGAAGAAAAACTGTTAAAATTATTTTGTTTGTACGTTTTCAACCCGTCGCCATCTTATGTTAAGCTATGTGCGAATGCTAACACGCGGTAATATTGATCTACAAAAGATTCCCTCTCTTGAAATTGCCTATTTTCATCCTGATCGGTACTTAATTCCTCGATTTGAGTTTGCAAAATCTCAAAATCATTAAACATATTAGATATGGCCTGCACGCGTAACTTAACTTCACACTTTTGTTGAGAGTTTAACGACAAATTTTCAAATTTAGTAACAAATTTTTCGAAATTTGTAAGCCTAGGCTTTAGAGCACCCCTTTTCCTTATTAAGTCTGTGTTTTTCGGTACTCGGGGGCTCTTAATCATGCTAGATTCACCCTGAACTATTCCATCACCCACCATTTTGAATTTCTATAAAAACAAGGGTACTCACAGTTAAACTGCACTGCTTCTGCACTGCCTGCAGCGGTCGCGAATCTATAAAAAACAGCACGATATTAATAAAAAGATTGAGGAGATGGGATTTGGAACGATGGAAGCCAGACCTGTACCAAATCTTCCTTTTTTGTTGCGAATGTAGCCTTTTCTCGTCGTTTTCTTGCATATATTCCGCTCCAATCGCTGCTTCCTTGGTTGGATATGCGGCTCGAAGACCAATTTGATGGTGATGACTTGCAAAATTTTGACTATTTTGGAGAGGAAATAAAACGACTGGTCCAGGCGATGAATTGGCGTATATTGAAATAATGTTCGTTGTGAGAGGGATGCGGGGACGGTGCCGTGAAGTTGCAGAGCTTGCGCGGGGCCCTCCCGCGCGATGTTCACGATGCGGTGTCGCGTAGGTGTTGTGCCGTGGCTCCGCTGGCGCTGTAGTCGCGGAGTTCGCAGCCTGTAGCTGCGCAGGCGCCCGCATAGATGGCGCCGACAAAGAGATATCCGTTGGAAAAATTCACTAATTTTGATTTTTCAATTTTTTATGAACAATCAAAGGCATTCATGAAATTTTTATGTAAATATAGCAATTAGGGTTTTTTCATAAATAAAAATGATTACTTAAATTTTATTAGTTATAAGTTAAAAAATAAACATTGTTATCTGGCTTCTTACAATAACAAAAGAAAATAGTAACAATAATTGGGTATAAAAGTACCGTAATTGCTTTATTTACATGAATAATTTTGGAATGACTTTGAATATTAATAAAAAAGTGAAAAATGAAAAATTTTGAATTTTTTCAACGGGGATCTCTTATAAGGCCTTTTAAGATTAGCTCTAAAAAAATCTGGATTTCTTGTTTTGAAATAATCAGCGTTTTATGTTAAAATTAAAATGGTGACTATTAACAAATTAAGAAAAGCATATTAATTAAACGAATTGTGATAATTGATTTTTGTTAACGGATTATTGTTTATTGATATGTCTACTTAGTACCCAATTTTTTTTATTCCTTAATATTATTATTTAATCACTTAAAATATTTTTTTAGTTCACGTAGCAGATTGCGGCAAATCACGCGAAACCCGAACCACGCGGTTTTATCGCTACTTTCGCCGCCCAATTACAGCTATAAGGATTATTGGTAAGGTTCCAAGATGTAGGATTTTTTGTAGGAAATTTCCTGCTCTTCAATGATCCATTTTCAAATTTTGATTATCTCAAATAGTTTTCTAAATATTAAAAAAAACCAAACCCTTCTTTTTATGTTTACTTAATTGTTTATAACTTTTGCATTTTTTTTTCAGCCCCTCTTGGAATTTTGATAGAATGTTCTAGATGGTATTCCGAATCGAATGAGACCAAAATCATAATTTTCGGTGCATGAGATCAGGTTTTGACGAAAATGGCACTTGTTAACCAGAGTAATTGCAGATAATATAGTATATTATCCTTTAAATTCTCCTTCACAGAGAAATGAGCAATGCGCCAAATGAGCACCGCAGACAAAATGAGCTAGTGAATTCATAATATTATCCCAATAAAATCTCCATGTCATTAATCTCAATAAAAGGACATTTTCTTTCATAAAATATATAATTCTACAAGTAGAATGTACCAAGGTACTCTTAAAATAAAATGCAGATTTTTACTTTCATTATTTGAACTCGAACGATAATGTAACTATGCTTATGTAAACGCATTATCTAGGTGCCTTGAAAAATTGTGAGAGCTATATAAGATTTGTTATTTTGGTAAAATATTTTGTAGGAGCTTAGCAGCACTGAGCATATAATATTGTATTATCAGAAAAATCGCAAAATTTACACTCTGTGTGCAATTCAGATGTCTAAATACGTACTAATTTGAATTGGTGAGTTTGACAGTTTTTAACCAACTTCCAAAAAACGAGGAGGTTATACGTTCGGCTGTGGATATTTTTTTTTAATGTATGTTCAACAATTTCTCCGCCGTTTGTGAGCCGATTTTCAAAATTTTTGTTTTGTTGTATTAGGTTTCACTCCAATTTGGTCCCATGTTCACAAAAGTGGTGACCTGATGATGGGATCCATGAGTAATCGAGGGAACTCCTCAAAATTCAAATGGAAACATATGGTTTTTTTGGTTTCATATGAAGTATTGCAGGCATATGTTACCAAAAACAAAAAGTAAGATTTTGCACCAGGATATACCATGGTTCGAGGGTGGTGAACAGAACTCCTTACTCCTTATAGATACAATATGTTTGGGGGTTTCGGCGTTGTTTTAAGAACTGAAAGCATATACTACTAAGCTTATTACATAAATAATCATCACCATCATCATCACCACCATTCCACCATACACCTTCACATTATGACCCTATTATAATTGGTAGGTATTTTTCATAGTATTTTTAGATCAAAACGGATCACGGATGTCTTTAAACATTGTTCTGTAAAAAGTTAAGCTATTTTGAAAATTATTTTATTATTTCGACCTGATGATAAGATCCATGAGTGATCGAGGGAACTCCTCAAAATTTATATGGAAACATATGGTGATTTTGATTTTATGAGAAGTGTCCTAAGCATATGCTACCAAAAAGCAAAATTTTGCACTAAGATATACCTTGGTTCCGAAGGTGCTAAGAGAACTCCGGATTCCTTATAGATGCAAGTTTGAGGGTTTCGGCTTTGGTTTAAGAACTCAAAGCATATGCTACTATGCAAATTACATTCATTATCATCATCACCAATACCACCAGTCACCACACCATGAATCATTAAATCATAACTCTTAATTTGTCGAACGATTTCAAAAATTATATTGTTATATCAAAGTAAATGATTCAAACTTGGTGATCAGGTTACCAAGTTAGCAATTTGATTATGAGATCTATGAATTATGAGTCCGTATGTAGGAAACTCCTTGTTATTGGGACAAAATAAATAGTTAGGTATATTAACGTAGTTCTAAGTAGTTTAAGCATAATATTATAATATGAACAATAATTATAGTGAGCTAATGACTTTCCAGGAGTGTTGTGATAGAAAGAAAGTCACTGAACAGAACTTTAGAGCCTTTAGAGATAGGCGCATGAACATTAATTTTATCATTGCTTGATTAACGCCAAGCTTATATTATTAATTATACAGTGATACGAGTATGTTCTTGGAGTTGCTTATGCAATTCTCTATTCCGAGAGGGCGCTAGGTATATTAACTTTATAGTTCTCATATTATCATAAATGTGTATCCTGGCTCCAAAGTCACTTACTAGAACACATTAGTATTTACAGAAAACCTTATAAATTACTTAAATTACTAAAAAGAGTGAAATTATTATTTTTAACAAAAAATTAAAACCGACTTCCAGAGTAAAAACAATAATTCGAGGGTATAGTGCTAAAACCCAATAAGTGAGAAATTGTTACTTTCAAGATATTCAATGTTAAAGGTTCAAGAACAAAAATACATATTTAATTAAAATAAAAACATTAAAATTAATATTTGTCATAAAAGCGTATACATTCTTTTAAAATAAAAACATATTTTAAAGTGTCTAAAGTGGTTAATTTTTTTGTAAAAAATATATAACTTAGGTAGGGTACCGACTTATTGGGTTTTAGCCTAATCAAATAGGACATATTTTGTATTTTAATCAATTTATTTAGAAGAAATTTAACAAAAAAACAGAATTTATTACTCCTCCTCACTCTCAAAAGCCGGTTGTTGGCTGTGTGTCTTCATATCTCGTATCCACGCATGGAGTTCTTCGGGTATAATAAGTTTTTCGCACATTTTCATAAGATCCTTCTTTTTTGCGATACTTATAGGAATACGAGTAGAATATAAAAGCTCTAGTTCAGGTAATTCTTGTAAATTGACTGAAGGCGGGTTCGAATATCGTTTTGCTCTGGTTTTTGGTGTATTGATATAATTCTTCGAAATATCAATACTTCGAAAATTATTAGACATGTCATAATTATAATAAAGTTTTAAATCTCCTTTCATGTATTTAATTCTTTTTATTTTTAGCCAGTTTACAGTTTCATTCATATTATCCTTATTTTTGTTTTTTATAATAGCAGCGCTTAGACTTTTCAAGTCTAACATCTCATTGAATTTAAATTCTCGGACTTTATAATTATTAATCTCTATTGTCTGCTTTACCCCTTCTTTTGTGACAATTTTCGACCTCTTCTTCCTAGCGGCTGTAAAAATGTTCTTCCATTCACTCACGCTATTAATGGTTTTATTTTTAGACGCTGCTTCAATAGCTGCATGCATAGAGTCGACCTCCATATGAGTATGACCACTTTCCAAAAATTTCTGTTCAATTATATTCAAGTGATCAATTTTTTGAACAGCCCAGAGCAAAAGTGCTGAAATGTTTTGATTCCTGTTTTGCCCACTGCAGGTATCAGAAAAAATGCTTATTTCTTTGACGGATTGAGGCAATTCTTTTGATAAAAAGTAATAAAGGCACGTACCTATCTCACAACTACCCTTTTTACCATTTACTTCGCTCCAACACAGACAATATGCATTGTTAGGTAATTTTGCTTCATAAATAGTGAAATTATACAGCACTAACTTCCTCATGTAATATAATATGCTTTCCCCTCCACTTGGTATCTGTAATACTGCCTGTAAGTCCATAGTTATAGACATAAACGACTCGTCTGTATTGGCGCGAACTTTGTCAGCATCTTTTTCTGCTTGACATATTTTTTTACGTTGTAAATGCTCCCGGTATTCTTCTTCAAAACCTTCTTTTGACTCAGCTTTATCATATTTTACGCAAATATTGCAAAGATCTTTTTTAGGTTGGAAAAAGCTAAAATTGTACGACTTATTAAATACGTTACGATACATAAACGATGAAACTGCTACTCTACCTGAATCTTTGCATAATTCTTGGTATAATCTGTACATGTTATTTATAGATTTTACATCAGGAGCCAAATATCTTTTTTTGGTATCTTTACGACAGTAATGAGACTCCATTACAGGAAAAGATTCTATATGTTGTTGGACAAATGCAATGTCTTCCGGGTTAGTTTTATTAGGCGGTTCTTTTTTTCCACGTTGATCAGCACTATTATAAACTCCAAGTGAATCTGATTTGTTTACAGCGTCAGTAATAACATCTACACTAATACATAAGGTTGCTTTGAAAAAATTCAGACAGACTTGAATATTTTCATGATTCTTTCTAAAAAAGTATTTTTTGCTGGTCATACGATCTTTTTTATTGGAGGTTTTCTGCAATTTTCTGGTCTTTACTGGCTGAATTTTTAGGCATGAAAGAATAAAGTTTTTCTTAGAAATAAAGTCTAAACTGTAATAATGACGACACAAATTATTTCGTTCTTCAAAAGAAAACTTTTCAGTACATTTAAATGAGCATTTAGCACATTCTATGGACTTAGGCACTTTGGCAGGTCTAGTAACACCGTTTGTAGTATACGATAACCCCTCAGCCTTCCTAAGCTTATTTATATTACGTTTCCACTCTTTAGGCTGAGCTCTCTTTCGTCGCGTTAAGGGTTTGACGGATAACCAAACTCTGTCCAAAAGATTCTCAAGAATTAGCATAACGCATTCCTTATCAGCTTCATTGCCAGAATTTTCCATATCTGGAGACTCAGGAATGATCACATTGCCTTCAGATGCGGAATCATTTTGAATGTGTTCGTCCGAATCCGGCACGTAAGTGGGATCTATATCTGAATAGTCGCTGCCAAATAAACAGTTTTTGCTATTAAAAACCATATCTAGTTGCGCAAGATCCAGATCTGATGAGCTATTTGAAATGATATCAACATCATTTAAGGACGTCGAGGGCCCAGCTATGTCTGAAATTAAAAATAAAAAAATAATAAAAAATATTTATATAACTACCTACAAACTTGCAAAAAATAAATTACTTGAAGATAACTTACCAATAACATCTTGTATACTATTATTTCGACATAAAATCTCCGTAGACAGTTCCATTTTATCATTCCAGTCAGTATCTAAAAAAAGAAGTTTTAATAAATAATTAAATAAAACAAAACAGTAAAAAGACACTGATATCCAATTCAATTCAAAACTGTTGAGTAAATCTTAAAAAATAATAAAAAAAGTTGATATTTCATACTACAAACTTACAAAAAAATGCTTGTTAACTTACCAGTAACATCTTGCATGCTACTATTTTGACGTAAGTTCTCCGGAGGCAGTTCCATTACATTATCATCAGCGCCAATATCTAAAAATAGATTTTTTAATAAATTATTAAATAAGAAAATCCAATTCAATTAAAACTGTTGACTATATCTTTAAAAAATAGTAAAAAGTGGATACTTCATACTACTAACTTACAAAAAAAATGCTTGAATAACTTACCAGTAACATCTGGCATGCTACAATTTTGACGTAAATTCTCCGGAGGCAGTTCCATTACATTATCATCAGCGCCAATATCTAAAAATAGATTTTTTAATAAATTATTAAATAAGAAAATCCAATTCAATTAAAACTGTTGACTATATCTTTAAAAAATAGTAAAAAAGTGGATACTTCATACTACTAACTTACAAAAAAATGCTTGAATAACTTACCAGTAACATCTGGCATGCTACTATTTTGACGTAAGTTCTCCGGAGGCAGTTCCATTACATTATCATCATCGCCAATATCTAAAAATCATAAAAATATATTTTTTAATAAATTATTTAATAAGAAAATCCAATTCAATTTAAACTGTTGTCTGCATCTTAAAAAAATAAAGAAGTGGATACTTCATACTACAAACTTATCTACAAAAAATGCTTTTACTTATCTTACCAGTAACATCTTGCATGCTACTATTTTCACGTAATTTCTCCGGAGGCAGTTCCATTACATTATCATCAGCGCCAATATCTAAAAATAGATTTTTTAATTAATTATCATTCATTAAGAAAATCCTATTCAATTAATACAGTTGATTTTAAATCTTAAAATGTAAATAAGTGTTTGTAGTAAAAACCATTATAAGTCAGGCCAAACCGCGATACTCGTCTTGCTATCTCGCTTCTTTGATAGCGCAAAGAATGAAACAGCGGCGAGACTCGCTCACAGTAATTATTGTCGGAACTTTTAGGTACATAATATTAATATCAAACCAAAACTATTTATAAATTATACTACAATTATTTTGCGATATTGATTACATTACATTCATTACTGTTTTGCAAGTATGATTCGTAAAAGAGCTAAACAATTAAAACTTAGGTTAGTTTCATTTCATTACAAACGAAAATTAAATGAAAGTACTAAATAAAGTGTAAATTTACCTGTTATTAGTTGTGTATTGCAGGCTAGCTGCACTAGTCTTCTTCCTCGATCACCCATCTTATGTTTGAAACAAATAAATCAGCACTAAGCACAATACTTTTAAGAAATATTCGCGCGTAACGTGCCCGCCGTGTACGATGCTCGTTGCAAACTGTCAAGTGTCAACACACGCTGCGCGTGTATACGTACTTGAAGTTGTAGATCAAACCGATTTATTGGGTTCTTCCTCAAACAAGATTTAAAGAAAGTCGATTGACGAAGCGAGCATAAACCGTATAACTAAATATTAACTGTTAATTTCGTAATATAATTAAACAGTAAAAGTCGACAAATATTTTTATTTGGTTTTAGTATTTTTGGTTTGTGTGTTGTCCTATTTATTTAACTAAAACTAAAATCCAATAAATACGAATAATGGTTATTATCATATGCCTTTAAGTAATTGTAATTGAAAAATATAAATACTAAATACAGATAAATCATTATTTGCGGTTTTAGCTTCAATTAAAAAAAGGACTTAGAAAGTTAATAGGCTATATAGTGTTTTAGTTTTTCAGTCATGGCTAAACAAGCGCAATTTATTGGGTTTTTACCTCGACTAACTTTCTTTTCACTGTGAATTCTGCTTATTTGATTACACCACTAGAAAGAGCGCAAAAAAGTGATCAAGATGGATTAAAAAAGCATTTTTCGATTTTTTTACACTTATTGGGTTTTAGCACTATACCCTCGAATTATTATTATTATGAACAAAAAAGTATGAAATAATTCTTACTCTTAATAGTGCCTTATGCAGAATACTCCTAAAGCTCTACTATTTCTGTACACAATCTTCATAATTTTGAAGTCGGTACCAGTCTTTAAAATTAAAAATATTTTGTCTAAGAATTCACCATTCTTAGCTGGTCCGGCCAAGACTTCAATATTATGAAGATTGTGTACAAAAATAGTAGAGGTTTAGGAGTATTCTGCATAAGGCACTATTAAGAGTAAGAATTATTTCATACTTTTCTGTTCATTATATTATAATAATTATTATTATTGTTTTTTACTCTGGAAGTCGGTTTTAATTTTTTGTTAAAAATAATAATTTCACTCTTTTTAGTAATTTAAGTAATTTATAAGGTTTTCTGTAAATAGTAAATACTAATGTGTTCTACTAAGTGACTTTGGAGCCAGGATACACATATTTATGCTATAGATGACGCCCGCAACTCCGTTGCGCCAAAATTCGTTTATCGCGCGGGAACCGTAAATTTTTCCGGGATAAAAAGTATCCTATGTCCTTTCCCGGGACTCAAAGTATTTCCATACCAAATTTCAGCAACATCGGTTCAGTGGCTTAGGCGTGAAGAGGTAACAGAAAGACAGACAGACAGACAGACAGACAGACACACTTTCACATTTATAATATTAGTATGGATGAGAACCATAAAGTTAATATACCTAGCGTCCTCTCGGAATAGAGAATTGCATAAGCAACTCTATGAATATACTCGTATCACTGTATAATTAATAATATAAGCTTGGCGTTAATCAAGCAATGATAAAATTAATGTTCATGCGCCTATCTCTAAAGGCTCTAAAGTTCTGTTCAGTGACTTTCTTTCTATCACAACACTCCTGGAAAGTCATTAGCTCACTATAATGTTCATATAATATTATGCTTAAACTACTTAGAACTACGTTAATATACGTTAATATTTATTTTGTCCCAATAATAAGGAGTTTCCTACATACGGACATACCTCATAATTCATAGATCTCATGATCAAATTGCTAACTTGGTAACCTGATCACCAAGTTTGAATCATTTACTTTGATATAACAATATAATTTTTGAAATCGTTCGACAAATTAAGAGTTATGATTTAAGGATTCATGGTGTGGTGACTGGTGGTAGTGGTGATGATGATGATGAATGTAACTTGCATAGTAGCATATGCTTTGAGTCCTTAAACCAAAGCCGAAACCCTCAAACTTGCATTTATAAGGAATCCGGAGTTCTCTTAGCACCTTCGGAACCAAGGTATATCTTAGTGCAAAATTTTGCTTTTTGGTAGCATATGCTTAGGATACTTCTCATAAAATCGAAATCACCATATGTTTCCATATAAATTTTGAGGAGTTCCCTCGATCACTCATGGATCTTATCATCAGGTCGAAATAATAAAATAATTTTCAAAATAGCTTAACTTTTTACAGAACAGTGTTTAAAGACATCCGTGATCCGTTTTGATCTAAAAATACTATGAAAAATACCTACCAATTATAATAGGGTCATAATGTGAAGGTGTATGGTGGAATGGTGGTGATGATGATGGTGATGATTATTAATGTAATAAGCTTAGTAGTATATGCTTTCAGTTCTTAAAACAACGCCGAAACCCCCAAACATATTGTATCTATAAGGAGTAAGGAGTTCTGTTCACCACCTTCGAACCATGGTATATCCTGGTGCAAAATCTTACTTTTTGTTTATGGTAACATATGCCTGGAATACTTCATATGAAACCAAAAAAACCATATGTTTCTATTTGAATTTTGAGGAGTTCCCTCGATTACTCATGGATTCCATCATCAGGTCACCACTTTTGTGAACATGGGACCAAATTGGAGTGAAACCTAATACAACAAAACAAAAATTTTGAAAATCGGTTCACAAACGGCGGAGTAATCGTTGAACATACATAAAAAAAAAAAAACCACAGCCGAACGTATAACCTCCTCGTTTTTTGGAAGTCGTTTTGTCGTTTTGACAATTCATTTTGTGAATTGATTAAGAGTCACTGACATGTATAATTAACGTGACCATACGTCCCGCTTTGGGCGGGACAGTCCCGCTTTCAGGCAGTCTGTCCCGCTGTCCCCCGCGAGGCCAAAATTGTCCCGCTTTTGCAAACAGACCAAACGACAATAATTGAAAAGTATTTTTATGTTTGAAATGCCTGTGCAATGCCTGGAAGTAACGCATACATACAACAAACGTGACTATTCTGCCATATTGTGCCAAATAACATAGAATTCGTGAGAAAAGTCCTTTCAAATAATTTTTCCCGTTTTTTCCACATTTTCTTCTGTTTATTCGCTCCTATTAGTCTTGGCTTGATAAAATATAGCCTAAAGCCTTCCTCAATAAATGAGCTATCTAAAACTGACACAATGTTTCAAATCAGATCAGTAGTTCCTGAGATTAACGCGTTCATACAAACAAACAAACTCTTCCTTCCTTTGAAATACTTACATAATTATTCATAAATATTTTGGGGGGGGGGGGGTTGTATTTGTCCCGCTCTGACAAAAAAAAATGGTCACGTTATGTATAATAGAAGTCAGTGTTGAGAGTCGAATTGCTAAGGGTTGGACCTCATCTGGCAGCACGGAATCGCCTTTTTCCGTCGCCCTTTCTCTTTCTGTCGCTTAGAACTGCCATTTGCTAGACCGAGACAGAAAGCATATTAATGCGATAGCCTCGAGGATTCCGCCGCGTGCTATCGCATTATGCTTTCTGTCTCGGTCTAGCAAATGGCAGTTCTAAGCGACAGAAAGAGAAAGGGCGACGGAAAAAGGCGATTCCGTGCTGCCAGATGAGGTCCAACCCTTAATGTGACCATTTTAGCCCCGCCGCGCCTGTACTGTAAATTATTTGAATGTACTAGTCCTACGGAAGTCCTACGTCTTGTCATCGAGATGTTTTTTTTTTTACCCTTTCGGTTTTTTCTCTTTGAGTAGTGCTGCGGGGCTAAAACGGTCACATTTACCCATAAACTTATAATATACTGTCGTACATTTACCTAGCAATCCATAGATAAAGTATTATAGTATCTCAATGTAGCAATCCCTCTCAATCAGTTCACAAAATGAATTGTCAAAGCTGTTAAACTCACAAATGTCTTCTTTCTTTCTTTTTCTTCTTTTTTTGGCAACTTGACACAAAGGATGTGTATGCTGTGCCACAGACAAGGTAAAAAGGTAAGGAATATAGCGGAAAAACCATATTCCTCCTATTATAATTTTCATCATCGTTTTCATGTATCGTCAGGTCTAAAGTCTAGTCAAAGTCTAAGTTAAAGTCAACACAGTCACAGGAGTCAAGTCGGTCGATTCAGTAAAGTGGTAGACGCTTTACTGAAACTTTCGATGGAGTTTTGGAGGGAACACAAAATAGCACGTTTCTGGATATTACATCACTTTCCTACACTTATGCATGAACACGAATATCTAATGGTTAATATTCTACCAATATTACACATTAAAAACCCAGCTAACACAATTTTAGGAAAATAATACAAAAACACAACAGCACTCTTTCACATGCCCGCCAAAACTCCCTCACAAATGTCAAATTAGTACGAATTTAGACTTTTTCTTCTTCTTCTTTTGGCGTAAGCCTCCCCATTTAGGAGTTGCCAGCGTCAGAGTTGAGGCGAAAAATATGTACAGTTATAAATTAGTTATAACGCAAACTGATTGCCATGCACTGGGCACGGATGAGTGATGACTTCATGCGACCATGCAAATACAAGATATAATAATAAACCAGAAAAAACCAGAACAAGCAAATATAAAGCAAAATATTGTTTCTTAGCCTTTAAATATACACGGAATACATAAACATAATTACAATAAATAATTTAATAAATCTGAATTGCAAACATAGTGTCAATTTTGCGATTTTAAAAAAAATAAATCATAATCTTTGAGTTTTTTATTGTTTTTTTTTTCATATAATATCACTAGCTGTCCCGGCAAACGTTGCTTTGCCATAATATAAAGTATTTCGCCCATATTATTTTATTGAAGTGACTAAATAAGTATGTCGCCATGGCAACGTCGAACGCGATCTCGTCGCGCAAACAATGGTCGCCGTCAGTCTCAGGTTGTAATAATTTACTATTATTTATTCATCAAATTCACTTATCAATACATAAAGTACCCAGTAGCCGATTCTCAGACCTACTGAATATGCATATAAAATTTGGTAAAAATCAGTATAGCCGTTTCGGAGGAGTTTGCGGACTAACATTGTGACACGAAAATTTTATATTATATAAGATAAGATAAGATTGATCATAATATTATGATTCATAATTTGAGATTCTCCAAAGCGACCATTTTAGCCCTGCAGATCTTAGTAGTTCTGTCATCTACTATTCTAACGGTAATGCAGATTAAATCATGGATCGAAAAAATAAAAATCAAAATAAAAAAAAAGCCCATATTAAAACAACTTGGTATTATTTATATTTCACAACCATTTTTTTAATTACGTAGTCACAACTTTAAAATATTAACTATATTAAGTACCTAGGTACCTTGTTCGATAAATAGCTATAAGTTACAATAAATATTATACGAGTACCTAGTTTTAAAAAACTTTATCAGAAACATGTCAGAAAACAATAATAATTAACAGCACAGAGCAATTGAATAATATGATATAAATACGCCTACAACTTTACAAGGCGCAGGTTCGGCCTCATATGGAGTTATGTTGTTGTCATCTCTGGGCAGGGGCGCCAAAATACCAACTGCTCCCTCTGGATCGTATCCAACGAAGGGCCGCTCGAATTGTTGACTGCCATAGTGTTTCAAACAGCTTGGACCCCTTGGAATTACGCCGAGATGTAGCTTCACTCTGCATCCTCTATCGGTTGTATCACGGGGAGTGCTCTGAAGAATTGTTCGGAATCATACCACCTGCAATTTTTCGCCATCGTCCCACGCGAAAAATTTACCATCCTCATCACCTTGATGAGTGGCAGTCTTCCACGGTGCATTTCTCGCGTAACTTTCTGCCGCGCACTGTAAAACTCTGGAACGAACTGTCACCAGCAGTTTTTCCGGACCTATACGACCTGCAAACCTTCAAGAAGAGAGCGTATTCCCTCTTAAAAGGCCGGCAACGCACCTGCAGCTCTTCTGATGTTGCGAGTGTCCATGGGCGACGGTAGTTGCTTACCATCAGGTGACCCGTTTGCTCGTTAGCCCCCTTATTTTATAAAAAAAATTATATATAACAAAATAATGTGCAAACAAATGTTCTTATAGAATAAATTACACATGGCACCTATTTTTAATTGTAAGTACTATTTTATAACATTGAGTTAAAATTACAATATAATATCTTGATTTTGGAACTTCTTAAATTATTTTGTAGATAAGTCTAAAATTATTTAGGAAACCGTCCGAATTGTTAAGGAACCGTTGCAAAAGCGTATTTTAATATATAAAATTATAAATGCTTGGAATTTATAATCTTATATCTTTAAACGAGCAATTCTTGTATATAGTGTAGTAGTAATAAACAACTAGCTATTTGACCGAGCTTCGCTCGGTACCTATTCGATGAAACACGAATAAAATGACATTTTCTGAAAATGATTCCTAGCTAGATCGATTTATCGTCCCCGAAACCCCCTATATACGAAATTTCATTCCAAATATATATATATATATATATATGAAATTTCGTATATATATATATATATATATATATATATATATATATATATATATATATATATATATATATATATATGATATTATGGTCAAGTTTAAAATAGTAACTTTAAAGTGCGTTCCGTAAGGGAACCCCTGGGCCCTGATAGGCTATGTACTACATCACATTACAAAACAAAAACTTCATCTGTTACAGACAATTTTGAATGCTTATAACTCACATCTATGCTGCACAGTTGGTAAAAAAACCGGCAAGTGCATTGTGGCACGTTGATAATGCTGGATTTACACGGGTGACTAAAGCCGCACGATTTACGCCACACGCCGAAAATCGACCGTGTAAATGGCAATTCGACTACGCCGCATGCGGCTAAAGCCGCAAGCCCCAAAGTCGTACGGCCAATGGCCGCATGTGGCTGGTGACTAAAATCTACCGTGCAAACGCTCAGTCGCAAGCGATCACTTGCTGCAAATATATTATAGTTTGTCGGCACTAGTCACAGGCGATTTTTATAGAATGTGTAAATGGGGTGGCGATTCGACTTGGGCAGGCGATTCGACTGGTGACTTGCCGGGCGACTAAAATCGACCCGTTAGTCACCCGTGTAAATCGACCATTAGGCAGGGTTCGCCATCTCTGGCCTATGCTTTCTAATAAGAGAAATCAAGCCTACACAAAAGTTCTTCACTGCTAACCAAATTAATTTACATGGACCCCTGCCTACAATTGTGGACCCCCATTTTTTGTCAGGGACAACATAAGCCCCCGTTAGTCTCGCGTGGACCCCTGGGGGTTCACCTGGACCACTTTGGGAATTACTGGTCTAAAAGGTTCCTCCAGCGACGTAGGACGGTACCTGCTTCACTTGCGGGTTCTCCTCCGCGGTCATGTACTTGCCGAACTTTGACAGCATCTCCAGGACCACGCCGTTGGTCCAGCCGAAGCCGAGCGCGCCCCCGCTGCCGATCTTCCCGGGAATCTCCACGTCGTACTTCTCGAACATGGCCTTGGTCTCGTTGAAGCCCTTGTAGTTCGCCTGAACCCACCTCTGGGCGAGAGTGAACGCCAGCTTCGAGGCCTCCTCGATCTCCAGCGCCTCCAGACCATTGATCATCATGCTGACCAGCGGCGGCCAGGCGTTGGGGAAGTCCCACTGCTCGCCGCTGCGGATCAGCGACGTCGGCACCCCGCCGGGGTAGTCCAGGCCGTGGGAGTTCTTGAGGTATTTCAGGATGGCCAGCCCTTTCTCCTTTATGAACGGTTTGTCGACGGCGCGCATCCACAGGGGAGCGACGTTGCTTGGGTAGAAGTATTTACGGTGCTGACCGTGCTCCAGGTCCCAGTCATACCAGATGCCGTCCTCGTCGTTCCACAGAACGTCCTCGATGTCGTTCCTCCACTGCTTGGCGAGCCGGTCCCAGGAGACGCCCTTGCGTGGCTGACCGATCTTCGAGTAGAAACGCGCCAGGTTTTGCATGGCGTTCGCGTAGATTGAGTTCAAATCGACGGGGACGATTTTGAACGTGTGGATAGTCGAGCGGTTACCCCTGTTTCCTCCGTTCTGGTCGATGAACCAGCGCGTGGAGAAGTCCCAGCCGCTCTCGGCGCCGCTCTTAATGCTGACGTAGAACTCCCTCCGGAGCTCCTCGGTCCGGAAGGTCTGGGCGTTCGTGTAGTCCTCGTAGTAGGACTCCGGCCGGGGTCCCTCGCTGGGGGTGAAGTACCGGAGCAGAGTGTACTGCTTGCCGCACACGTCGAAAGTCACGCTCTGCGTGTCCAGCCAGTACTCCATTTCGCTCTCGAGGGCGTCGATGTTCTCCCTCAGGAACTCGAGGTCGTTCGTCGCTCGCATGTACTGGGAGACCATGCCCGACAGCAGCGGCGGCTGGCTCCTCTCCTGGTAGTACCACCGCGATCCATTGGGGATGTGGCCGAACTTCCTCTGCAACTCGATGAGATTGCCGATGATGCCCTTAACGGTGTCCTTCATGCCGCTGATGAGAAGACCCTCGATTATCCAGTAGGTATCCCAGTAGTACAGCTCGATGAATCGGCCGCCAGGGATGATGAAGCCGTGGTGGACGGGGATAAAGCTGACCAGCTCGGGTTTCTCGTGAACGACGTCCTTGACTTTCCTGCCGAGATCGGGCCAGATCTGGTTGATGTCGCTGGCGAACTGGCGGAGCTTCTTGTCCCTGATGCCGCGGAGGAAGGGCGGGTTCTGGTTGAAGTCGGGTGGCGTCCACTTCTCCAGCTCGCTGATGTCTTCGAAGTATTTATTGACGAACTCCCGGAGCTGCTCCTTCGTGGGATCGTCGTTCGTCTCCGCGAGTAGTTTGTCAAACTCGGCCAGAATAGTCTGCTCGTCGGTCTTCATCTGGAAGTCGACGAAGGTTTTGGAGTCCTTGTAGAGCCTCGCCATCTGGACGTGGTGCAGCAGCTTGCTGTCGCAGTAGACCGGCCTCTCGCAGGTGGGCGGCAGGGCGGCCGCCTCCACTACGCTGGCGATCACTGCCACCAGTATTAGCTTCATCTGGAACAATCGAAAGCTTGCTTTAGATATCTACAAATTCTATAGTACGGGATCTTGTTGAGGATGGCTTTGTTGTATATGCTGAACCCACAACTTCAAACCACTGTTGTTTGTTTTTTTCTACATCTATTAATTAAACAGATTTTAAGTGGCTAGTTACAGGAAAGTTACAGAAAAAAAACATCTAAATCTTAAGATTTTTTTACTTATTACTTAGCCGGTTTTTATTCGCAACCTAATTTTTTAGACCTCTGTTAAGTTATGACTTATGACTTATGTTATGAGTTATGACATTGATCCACTCCTCACCTGAGCAGTTTTTTGTACAAGTAATACATTAAGATTTTAAGGGGGCGACTAACCCAAAATTGACGATTTTATCATTCATTTTTATATTTGAAAATAAACCCCGAATCATTTCATTTTTTAAACATAGATATTATTATAGGTCTACCAGGATCTGATGGCTAAAAGTGAGAAAAGAAATTGACTCTAGAAATACCGGGATAGTTGGAATAAAACATTTTGATCCTTTTTTACCCGACTGCCAGGAGGGTTATGTTTTTAGTTTTTCTTATAGCGGCTGAGTCTGTGTGTGAAACATGCAAATATAAAATTTATCCAATGATCAAGGATTACCGTGGGAGAGCCATGCTTAAGCACGAATGGGTTGGCTCGACCGGAGAAATACCACGGGCTCACAGAAAACCGGCGTGAAACAGCGCTTGCGCTGTGTTTCGCCGAGTGAGTGAGTTTACCGGAGGCCCAATCCCCCTACCCCTCATACCCCCCCTAGAAATTCCGCAGTTGAAAAGCAATTTGTTACCCCCAGGAGGGTACCAACTGCGTTGGAGAATCCCTCTCTGGACGTCCATACTCACTAACCACTAGAGCTGAGCGTGGACGTCCAGGCTGCCCCTCGTATTCTGGGGAGGGTAAAACTGCGCTCCAATCTGCTCGGGGCAACCCCTCGATATTAAACATGGACTTCTGTAATATCAGGGGATTACACTCCAAACTTAATGCCGTCATCTAGCATTGCATTGTATGTACAAAATATATAAGGGGTGAGTGGAGGGTTTAGGTCATTGGCTCCCGCGGCGACTACCCGAGCTGAGAGCGTTAATTTCTTTTTTGGTTTATGCAGTTTATGGTTACTGGTAGCGTATTCGTCTTTTTCAGTTTGAGAATTTTTTATTTGCTATGCCTGATTTTCTGCATTTGATGAGACATGTTTTTCGAGTTGATATTTTTTCAGGTATGATGTGATCGAAGCAGTGGAAGTTGATGGGTTATTATTAATTGTAGACTATGTATGTGGTATGGCCGGTGAGTATGTAGTTTTGACTTTTTCTGCATTTGCTTCTTTTGAGTTGATGAGTTCCCAATATTATGGTTTTCAGTCGGACTAGCCGATAGAGCTCTCTTGTTGCTAGATTTTTCTTTGATAATCATATTGTTGGAGTTGAGGGATTAAAGCTTTCCTTTTTTCCAGAAGATGAGGTGGAAAGTCCTCTTTTATGTAGGAGCCCATCCTCTCCAAAGATGCTTTTTTGTGCAGTATAACAATATTTAATTTCAAACCAAATGTAGTAAAAATTAGTCTAATTGGTCTTGGTTTTTCTCTTTTCTTTTCAATTCTTCCGGCATACTCTATGCCTCTACGGTCGCATTCAATATTCATCTTTTGACTTATAATTTTAAACATCATATTTTCTAGTTCCAGGTAATTCTTTTCATCTTCCGCAATACCGAAGAAAATCACGTTGCACTGACGTATAATTTTTTCTAAATGTTCTAGTCTTTCTTCGTGTTGTTCATTTGTTTATTTGTTCAATTTCCGATTCGAATTTGCTAAATTTTTCATCTAACTTTGAATGAATTTTTTGTGTGATATTTCTTCGGATTGTTTTAAGATCTCATTGTCCTCTTTTTTATTTATTATATTGTCTTCGTTGACCACACTGACCTCTATACACTGGACTGGCTATGCCATACAAGATGACAGCTATCTTTTGTGCCGATTTGAAGCGCCGCGGTGAGCGTACTGTGAACTAATTACCTAGAAAATTACAACCGCCATTTGCAAAATAGTAGTTCCAAGTACACTCACTACTGCTTTCGCATAGTAATCAGCGCCAATATGGCGACTTTCAAATAGGAACATTTTATTGATAGCGATCGCCTGTCCAGTGTATTATAGAGGTCAGTGGTTGACCAGCTTGATGTCAAATGTCACTGTCATTTGACATCAAGCTGGTCTTCAGTTTGTTCTTCATTATTCAGTTTACTATTTGAGCTGTCACTGTTTTATTAGGTAGTAACAATGGTAGTAATGAGTGGGTAGTCTTAATATTCTTGTTTTCTAACTGGTTGTCATTCGTAATTCTCAGCCCCGGATCTAGGGGGGGGCAAGCCGGGGCCCCGGGCGGCAAGTTCAGGGGGCGGCAAATTCACACTTCACGGACCAATGGACTCATCATTTATTTAACTTTGGCCACGGAAAAAATAATAGCACAAGTACAGCAATTTCATGGCCATATCAACTTGACCGATACCCTGAGTGCGGACTGCGGAGTGAGACGTGCTGCACGAACATATTTTATTATTCGCGAGGCGCGTTCTAAATACGCGCCCGGTCCCGCTCGCCTGCAGGAATCGCAGAGCTCGTTCTAGCAAAATAAAACTGGTTAAAAATTATTTGCGATCTTCTAAGCCAGAAACGCTTATCGGGTCTTGCAATCTTAGCGATAGAAAAACGTATTGCACACGAGTTAAATTATGACAAGGCTTTATATAGATTTATTTGCTGAACCAAAAGCTCGAAGAGTAAAATTGTAATTTCAATTCACAAATTTAATAATATATTTGATTTTTGTTTTTATTATGCATTTAAAGCGTATTTATTTTTATTTTAAACCCAACCCTGTTAAATATTATATATCAAAACATAAACTGTAGGTAGGCGGGGCGCCGTAGCGGCGTTTGCATTAGCCGGTACCCCTCCATGGGACCTGGAAGCCCGTGTGCAGGCGGAAGTCTATTCCCGCACAGCAGCAGCAAAGGAAAGAGGGGAACGGGTGCCACTAGATCTGGCAGCCCAATGGCGTCGCCAAGCGCGAATGCTGATAATGCGCACCTGGCAAGACCAAATGGCATCGCCAACTGCCGGTCACAGAGTTGTTGCAGCAATTCGGCCAGCTCTGGAGGATTGGGTGGCGCAGCGTAATGGCACTCTCTCCTACCGGATGGTGCAGATTCTGACAGGACATGGGTGTTTCAGTCAGTACCTGCACCATAAGGCCAGACGGGAGCCAACGCCCCAGTGCCATCATTGTACGGACGAGGACGACCGGACCGACGGAGCCCCGGACCGCTCTCCCGGAGAAAGCGGCAGAATCCGCGCAGATGGTTCTGCTGGTAGAGCAGATGACGCTGTCTGGGCTGCTGTAGTTATCGCCTCAGGCGGGTCCAGCGGCTCAACGACACGCGGAGGGGAGGCACCGTTGGGTTTTAGTGGGTAACCAAGGGTGCTCCTCCGTACCGCAGCACGCGAGGAGTCCCACATATCCAGGCGCCCACCCAGGCTGCTGGGAATGCATCAAGCATTTCCCAACGGCAAAAAAAAAGGGCGGGGCGGCATTTTTCAGTTTTTGTCCCGCCTAAAAAAAATTGAAGATCCGGGGCTGGTAATTCTTATAATTTGAATTATAACTGTTTTTAGACTTTATATTTTTTGATAAAAGTTAATTTTTGGTGTTGTGCTATATATGTGCTGTTCAGGTGTTCGTAATTAGTTTAGCTTGAATGTAATTACTCACACCGGTCAGTTTTTCGTTGTAAAAAGTTCTTCAAATCAGCTGTATTCTGTCTTCGTTGGGTGATCAGCTGTTTTCTTGACGAATTGTAATAATGTAAGTGTCCTTTGTATTTTGTCGATTTTTTATTAGAGTTCCGTACCCAAAGAGTAAAAACGGGACCCTATTCATGAGACTTCTATGTCTGTCTGTCCGTCTGTCTGTCTCCAGGCTGTATCTCAAGAACCGCTATAGCTAGAGTTCTGAAATTTTCACAGATTGTGTATTTCCGGTGTCGCTATAACAACAAATACTAAAATCAAAATAAAATTAATATTCAAAGGGGGATCCCATACAACAAACGTGTTTTTTTTTGCCTTTTTTTGCTCGTCATCAATAATGGCAACAGCTAAACGCTTAAAATTTTCACAAAATCCTTAATTATATTTATAATTTCATTATCTAATATATTTAAAACTCAAAGGTATCTATATCTATATCTATATCTGTATCTGTATCCGTATCTGTATCCGTATCCGTATCCGTATCCGTATCCGTATCCGTATCCGTATCCGTATCCGTATCCGTATACGTATCCGTATCCGTATCCGTATCCGTATCCGTATCCGTATCCGTATCCGTATCCGAAGCCGTATCCGTATCCGTATCCGTATCCGTATCTATATCTGTATCTATATATATATAAATATATATTTATATATATATATATATATATATATATATATATATATATATATATATATATATATATATATATATATATATATATATATATATATATATATATATATATATATATATATATATATATATATATATATATATATATATATATATATATATATATATATATATATATATATATATATATATATATATTTATATCTATATCTATATCCATACTAATATTATGTACTATTATTATAATATATATATATATATATATATATATATATATATATATATATATATATATATATATATATATATATATATATATATATATATATATTTATATCTATATCCATACTAATATTATAAATGCGAAAGTGTGTCTGTCTGTCTGTCTGTCTGTCACCTCTTCACGCTCAAACCGCTCAGCCGATTTTGCTGAAATTTGATATGGAGATACCTTGAGTCCTGGGAAAGGACATAGGATACTTTTTATCCCCCAAAAAATGTACAGTTCCCGCGCGATAAACGAATTTTGGCGCAACGGAGTTGCGGGTGTCATCTAGTCTAGTCTAGTAAGATATAAAACTCAAAGGTGACTGACAGATATGGTGATCTATCAACGCACAGCCCAAACCACTGGACGGATCAGGCTGAAATTTTGCATGCAGGTAGATTTTATGACGTAGGCATCCGCTAAGAAAGGATTTTGATAAATTCCAACCCCATGGGGTTAAAATTGGGGATGAAAGTTTGTATATAATAATATACTTCTTGACGCGAGCGAAGCCGCGGGCAAAAGCTCGTTAATAATAAAATTTAAATAAAATAAATATTTAAGGGGTGCTCCCATACAAAAAACACAATTTTTTGCATACTTTCTGATTTCTATCTGTAACGTTACGGAACCGCTCGTGAGCGAGCCCGACTCGCAATTGGCCGATTTTTATTATTCTTATAACACTTTTTCTGAGCACTCTTTTTGTAGGATATTATTATTTTTTGTGCACTGGTTATTTTATTTATGTTAAATAAATACGGAGCCACAGAATATATATTAGTAGTGCCAAACGGAGCTTGTTTAAAATAAACTAGAGCGGTCAGAGCCACCTAGCGGATAACTCGATAAATATACAACGTTTTAAAAATCCGCTAGGTCAGTTTCTCAATGATAGAATTTTATACAATGCGTTAAAATATTAACTTTGTGTAATGCACGGTTATGGCAATATATGAAAAATTCGTGAAAATTAGATGCATTTTTGGGATGATTTTCTATCGAGAAAATTTTAAGATATCGTGTTTTCGCTAGGTTGGATCCTCGGAGATATAATGTTGTATCTATGTTTAGAAAATGAAACAATTCGGGGCTTATTTTCAAGTATAAAAATGAATTATAAAACTCGACAATTTAGGGTTAGTCACCCCGTAACCTATTTTGAATAAGGGTGAATTTCAACATGTCCATATTTTTTTTCATTTCGGTGAACTTTTTTGTTTCTGTTTTTTTAAGTTTTTACCGAAGTTTCCTCTCAATTTTAATGTTTTATGACTACGAAACTAATGACATAAAAATTAAATAATAAACAAACGTAGCACACACGTTTATATTTTAGCTGTCACCGAGATGAAAAAGTCAGTCACCGAGATGAAAACAAAATTCACCGAAATGTAAATTCACCGAAATAATATACAGCGTGATTGTAAAACAAGCGAAATAATGTATTTTTATGGAAAAATTTTGACACTTTGGGTTACACTTTTGCAATTTTCGAAATTATCTCTAATATTTTTCAGAATAAAACATAGCCTATATCTATCAGCTATAATTGCACAACTCTTTTGCCTCCGTGACGTACCGATGATAAGAAACGTGTCCATTATCAAGGCCAATGTTTCTATTTGAATTTCTACAGCTCAATACGGCCATTTTAGGCATTGAGGCATTTTTAAAATTCCGATTTACGTCCGATTCCGATAGCAGACTAAAGAACAGACTTTCGAAATACGAGCATTGCTCGTCGTTTGGGAACGCGATATTTCACGCGAAGTACATACACATGCGGTATCTATCTTGATCTATGCCTGTGGATAGAATAATGTATTTTTGTTTAAAAAAAAATCATGTTACAAACGATTTTAATTACAAATAACAAAATATATTAATACTGGGAAATAATTGACACATTTGCTTTGAATAAAAATTACCACGCGCCAACTTCACTCGGCAAAGAATAAATGCTGTTACTATTTTGAAAAGGTATCTTCTAGTGCTTAGTTAAAATTTTTCGTTATAAAAATATACTTAAGTTAAACAGTTAAAGTAAAAATTGAGTAACTATTATTCTAACATTATTATAACCAAAACTACTTTTTGATAGGATTCATTAAATTCTAATATTAAATAATCATATTATATTATCTCGTACTGTTTTTGCTAATTCACTAATCAACGAAAGTCAATATTTTAGGTAATCCTAATAAACTACATAAGGTCAAAATATCAGTATCTGAGTTTCTTATTCATAAAATGAAAGGTAAATGTTGTGTGTAAATATTTAAAGTTAAAAAAAATTACAAATATTGATTAAAACGACGTTAGACGAATGTTAGGTGTTTTTCGTTACGGAATTTCTTGGTAAACGCGATCAAAGCTATACAATAGCTCAAAAAAATTAAACATTAAGAAGCACCATATTTCTTTTTTATTTATGAACATTTTTTTTCACCCTGTATAAAACAACTTTAAAAATCACCGAGATGAAAATGCATTCACCGATATGAAAACTATTGTCACCGAAGGTCACCGAAAGTCACCGAGTCACCATTTCCGTGATTTTTTTTCATATCGGTGATTTTTTTTTCATTTCAGTGACCAAATAGGTCACCGAATTCACCGAAACGGAATCACCGATATGAAAATTTGCGACAAATCGTTGAATATTTTGACACCTATAATAATAATACCGATATCTATACTACATACTGATACATATTATTAAAAGTGTTTGTAAGAAAATAAATTAATACTTCTAGCTGGTTCAATTAACATGATAAATTAAATCACGGAAATGTAGAGAAAAGTGTCGGGTGTCACCGAGACGATATACTTACGTTTTTAGCGGGAACACGCAGCGACGCAGCAAACCACCTCTAGCTCCGAAAGCACAAGCATGACTGGCGCTTGAGTTCGAGAAGCGGCATAACGTTCAAAAGTACTTCTGGTCTCGACAATTCATGTTTCTTTTTTATTCACCGAATCAAGACAAAATGTTGGGACAGTTTTATTTCTCCCGCTATTTTGAAAGTATAACGATTGGGATTATGAAATTTGTATTGATTATACCTCCATTCTTTAAGAATCCAATAAAAGAATCCGTTTGTTTGTACCACTAATATTTTTTCCTCGGCTGACGAAATTAGGACTAAAAAGGTCGTTGGGACAGTCACCGAGGGGCCTAATTTCCACCTTTAGAATTTTTTATTTTTATGTTCTAGTTATCGAATTAAAAACGTGTCTATTGCCTCATATGAATAATCACACAAACTATACGATGAAATTTTATTTAACCCTAAAAAGCGATTTCACACCCTCAATAGTAGTAGCCGCGAAAAAAATGTGGTTGGGAAATTCACCCATAAGAATATTTTTTTAAAGACATCATTATGATGGCAAGGCCGCGTTATAGCTGTACACCAGCCAAGCCAAGCCTATAGACATTATTTTGACCGGGTTGAAAAATTTAAAAACAAATATACATGGACCACCGGGTGAGCAATTCACCTTTTGTAACATTTGGTCTTTTTTGTTTGTGGTTTAACTTTTCGTAAATAATTAATATACTAATTATATCTATAACTTGTTTTGTATTTGTATTGATAAGGTAATTATTAATGAACGCCATATTTTTAATTTAGATCTCGTTAGACCTGTTCTAATTTTAAATTAGGTAAACAAGATCCTAATCGGTGCGTACGCAACTTTAGGATGGCAATAATTAAGGGCGTTCTCTACGGAGATTCCGTAATTTACCGTATTTAGAGCCTTATAAACTCATAATTTGAAAGCTACAGAGTTATCTAGACACGCGGTAGCGTGTCAAGCCGAGTTCCAGCATAACAGAATGGCGAGCCGCACCGTGTGTAATATTACACAAACCATTTGCAGCTACTTTTGACCCCCTCATAATTCAGAAACTATTTCACATAAACGTTTCAAATTTGGCTCATATAATAAGACTTGCGAGATAACTACATGCTCTAAGTTTCATAAGCACAGCTCAAACGGTTATTAAGATATTAACGTCCGAAAATCTACATTTTTATCACTGACTGACTGACCTATAGATCAAAATTCTAACCCACTTCCAGATGACCTAGAAAGCTGAAATTTGGAATCCAGCTCGGTAATTGTGTGAAAACGTAGGGAAAAATCAGAAAACAAAAAAAATCGGTCAAGTGCGAGTCGGACAGAGCGAAACTAGGCAAAAATTGTGTTTTTTGTATGGAGACCCCCCTTAAATATTTATTTTATTTTATTTTTAATATAAATTATGAAAATAATAATATAATTAAAGATGTTGTGAAATTTTCAAGTATCTACCGGCTGCCATTATTGATTTTGAACAAAAAAGGCCAAAAATTCACATTTATTGTATGGGAGCTCCCCGTAAATATTTATTTGTGAAGTTAAAAAACTTTAGGAAATTAATAGAAGGTGACTTTATGAAGTATGTCTGTCTGTCTGTTACCTCTTCATGCCCAAATTGCTTGTACCGATTGTTCTTAAATTTGGTATGGAGATATAGTTTGAGTCCCGGGAATAGACATAGAATTCTTTTAATACGACTGTCCGTCTGTCCGTCTGTCTGTCCGTCTGTCCGTCCATCCGTCCATCTCTCTGTCTGTTAGACAGCTATAATATTAGCTACTTCCGCACAATAAGCCGTACCCTATAGTTAATGGTTGGAAATACACTTGTGTTATACCGTATTATTCCAATGCCTCCTGATGGTAGCTGCTCTTTCCATTCGCTTGGATTTTCTTTGTTTTATTCGTCTGATACTCAACAAGGCTTAGGGGCTATTTCCCCACTTCCTGATAAGTTTCAGATAGGCTATTCACAATTTATCTGACAGATGAAGTATCTGCCAGATAAGTTGCGGATAGCATATCCGACACTCGTCGGGAAGAGGTGAAACAACACCTTAAGGTTGCGATTGAATATAGTCGAATATTTTGTATGTTTGAACTGGGAAGATTAAGATGTCTACTGTCTACCCTTGCTCGGAAAGTTTTCTTTACAAAAAGTAATGATATCCCACCAAAAACATAAAATATGTAAAAATAGAAAGCCAAGTTCCATACAAATATTATTCTTGTCTATGGACTTCGCCGTAAAAAGGATGGAGATCTAAATGAGTGCCAAGTTCCATGGAAAATCGAAATATGTATGTATAGGAACCAAATAACATTATGAACAAATAATAGAGTCTATTTCTTTGCTTTATTGAATATCTATGACAATTGATGTTATTTAAATAATGTGAGATCTTAAAGTAGATTAGATCTAACTTGGCCAGTTTTCATTACATCAGTCATTTTATAAAGTTATTGAACATTTTAATTCTGATGAAAACTAGCCAAGTCAAATCTAATCTAGTTTAAGATCTCACATTATTTAAATAACATCAATTGTTATAGATATTCAATAAAGCAAACAAATAGACTCTATTATTTGTTCATAATGTTATTTGGTTCCTATACATACATATTTCGATTTTCCATGGAACTTGGCACTCATTTAGATCTCCATCCTTTTTACGGCGAAGTCCATAGACAAGAATAATGTTTGTATGGAACTTGGCTTTCCATTTTTACATATTTTATGTTTTTGGTGGGATATAATGAAAATACAGCAATAATCTTCAGTATATCAACATTCCTTTCCACGTTTTAAATTTTCTATTTTCGCTTATTATATTCATGATATGAGCTTCCAAAGTAAAGCCAATTTATTAAAATTCAAGCATACATTCAGCATCTCCTTAGTATTTAGAAATTACTTTTATTTGAAACACATGCTTTAATAGATCGACAATATCATAAACTACATATTCCCCGTTTTAAATTTTTTTTAGGTCAATTTTGAACTAAGATAAGTAAAAAATAGGGTTTTGGTGCGATCTCGGCAACGCGGCAAATGTATGGCCAAGGTCGTTTGCTCGGGGGACGGCCTTAATGTAAAAACCAAGCTCGACCTTCAATTTCGATTATGGATGTAACAACCTACAACTTAGGTTATTCAAAAACAGTCTACGAACGGTTTGAAAAATCGGCCAAGTGCGAGTTGGACTCGCCCATGAAGGGTTCCGCAGCAGCAATAGATAAGGTTTTTTTTTTATGAAATTAAAAGGTTTTTAATATTTTAAATATAATACGTGTGGGGTCTTCTATGGATAGGTCTTCAAAAATCATATTGAGGTTTCTAATATCATTTTTTTTCTAACATAGTTTGCGAGAGAAACTATTCCAAAGCGGTAAAATATGTGTCGTCGTAGTCCCCCCTCCCTCTCTAACTTCTAAAGTAAGGCGTGTAAAGTAACTTTCTAGGCGTGATAAGTCTAAAAAAAATACATGATGTACATTACTATAAAAACTACCAACGAAAATTGGTTTGAACGAGATGTAACAAGTAGTTTTTTTAAACGTCATAAATGGTATACCTTAACTTTCATTAAATCAACTGAAATATAAAAATAAATCAAAAAACTTTTAATTTCATAAAAATAAACATTATTGCTGCTGCGGAACCCTTTATGGACGAGTCTTGGCCGATTTTTTAATACATTACTATAATTATAATAAAGAATAAAATAATTATATTACAATGAAATAAAAAGGTTTTAGCACTACAATTACGCTTTATAAATATGTTGCTTTCAATTTCAAGCCATTTTAAAATCGTTTCAAGAATAAGGGTCTGTTTCTGTAGTTTTCACCACTTCCTGATAAGTGACGAATAGGCTATCCACCAATTAATTTAACAGATCAAGTATGGAGAATCTGTCAAAAAAGTTGTGAATAGCAATAGCCTATTCGGTACTTTATCAGAAAGTGGTGAAAAAAACAGGCCCTAATTATTATAAATATTACAAGAACTGTAGCTTGTTAAATTTCACACTTCGATGCATCCTAAAATAATAGTACGGGAGCCCTAAAACAATTTTTAGGGTTCCGTACCCAAAGGGTAAAAACGGGACCCTATTACTGAGACTTTGATGTCTGTCCGTCTGTCCGTATGTCCGTCTGTCCGTCTGTCCGTCTGTCCGTCTGTCCGTCTGTCCGTCTGTCCGTCTGTCTCCAGACTGTAACTCAAGAACCGCTATAGCTAGACTTCTGAAATTTTCACAGATTATGTATATCTGTTGCCGCTATAACAACAAATACTAAAAACAAAATAATATTAATTAATATTAATATTTAAGGGGGGCTCCCATACAACAAACGTTATTTTTAGGCCTTTTTTGCTCGATATCAATAATGACAACAGGCAGCTGGCACTTGAAATTTTCACAAAGGCCTTAAATATATGTGTACTTTAATAATTAATCATAATATTTAAAGAAAATATATATTTAAGGGGGGCTCCCATACAAAAAACACAATTTTTGGCCTATTTTTGCTCTATAATGGTACGGAACCGACTCGCGCGAGTCCGACTCGCACTTGGCCGATTATTTTTAATTACTATCAAGCTAATTTTTTGTGAGTATCTTCATTTCTATAAGACGAACAACATATTTTGTAGCGGCGAAAAATCTTGAAAGTGGTACAAATGTTGTTCGTCTTATCAAAATGAAGCTACTCACAAATATTAGCTTGTTAGTAATAAAAAAATTGTTCTAGGGCTCCCGTACTATAATCCATTTATCGATACAAAACAAAACAACTTAAATATTCAAAAATTTTCCTACTCAATAAAATAGTTAACTAAATACCTTGAAATCCTACTTCCACCCACTCTCGTGGCTTTGACCAAACTCGGAGGATCTCCTCTACGTACCATATTTTACTAGTACCTCCCCACCACAACAAACCAGTCACATCACTTATTCACGAAACAATATTTTCCTTAATTAAAATAATTATTGCTAATTAGTAATTTTGTGACATATTGGTAGCGATATTATTTACGGCTTATAATTAACTGATCACCAGAAATATTAAGATTTCATAGACAAAAATAGTAAACGATCACCAAAATACAGATCACAATTTTAATGTAAAATGATAACCAAAGATTTAACATCTTAAAACCAAAAATAGTAAATGATCACCAAAATAAGTAAATGATCACCAAAATTAGTAAATCATCACCAACATTATCTAGCATTTTAATGTAAAATGATCACCAAAATTAGTAAATGATCACCAACATTATACTAGCATTTTAATGTTAAATGATCACCAAAGATTTATTATCTCGCTATCCTATTTATGCAAAATGACTCCAAATAAATCATTGTTAAACCAAAAGTGGTAAACGATGACCAAAATTAGTAAATGATCACCAACATTATACGTTAGCATTTTAATGTAAAATTATAACCAAATATATTTTTATTTAGCAATCCTATGAAAGAGAAGAAGACAAATAGACGGATAGACAGACATCGAAGTCTTAGTAAAAGAGTCTCGTTTGTACCCTTTGGGTACAGAACCCTATAAACGGGACTATATTACTGAGACTTCGATGTCTGTCCGTCTGTCCGTCCGTCTGTCTTTCTCTAGGCTGTATCTCAAGAGCCGCTCCAGCTAGAATTCTGAAAATTTCACAGATTGTGTATATCTGTTGCCGCTATAACAACAAGTACAAAAAACAAAATAAAATTATTATTTAAGGGGGGCTCCCATACAACAAACGTGATTTTTTGGCCTTTTTTTGCTCGATATCAATAATGGCAACCGGTAGGCACGTTGATATTTTCGCAAAGGCCTTGATTATATTATTATGTTTAATTCAATAATTAATAATAATATTTAAAAAAAATAAAAATTTAAAGGGGGCCTTTAAATTTGGGGTCAAACAAAAACACAATTTTAGGTCTAATTTTGCTCTATAACGGTATGGAACCCTCCATGTCCGACTCACACTTGGCCGATTATTTTGTTAATAATATATGCTTACATTTTTTATCAATCGTAGTGATTTATTTGGACAGAAATATCGCATTGATTTGCTCACAAGGATTTGGTGATCATTTACTATATTTGGTGATCATTTACTTTATTTGGTGATCATTTACTATATTTGGTGATCATTTACTATATTTGGTGGTCATTTACTATATTTGGTGATCATTTACTTTATTTGGTGATCATTTACTGTATTTGGTGGTCATTTACTATATTTGGTGATCATTTACTATATTTGGTGTTCGATTACAATTTGAAGTGTTGTCATGACTAGAATAGCTGGTAGTATTGCAATTTTAGACTTTATTTATTTGGTGTTAAGTATCTTTTTTGGTAAACAAGTTTAGGGTATCAGTGCATTTTTGGTGGTCATTATATTTGTTCCCATTATTAACAAACGACGACTCATAAACATTAACGTATTTCTGTCTGTCCGTCCGTCTGTCTGTCCGTCTGTCTGTCCGCGGATTTGCTCAGAGACTATTTGACCTGCAAAGCCGTAATTCGGTATGAATGCGCAATTATTAATGATGCCAACAAAATCGTTTATGGTAAATAAAATTAAAAAAAACATAATTTGTGTTTATATATTAATTCATTTATTTATAGCTGTTGTATTTTCTTATAGTTGTATTTTATTATAAGTAATTTGTTTTGTTATAATTTGTTAACTTACGTTTAATAATATATCATTTGTGTTATAGTACAATCGTATATTGCCACAAACATGGACGTATAAAAAAAGGCGGACGGAGTCCCACTATACACAAAACTGTGCCGTTCAGAGTCGGCCAGCTGGCTGTATGTACACGGTCCGCACGCACACATTCTTGCGCTAGTCCATACCATTTGACAGGCGTCAGAATGTGTGCATGGCCGACTCTGAATAAAAGTGAAGACACAGTTTTGTATATGACAAGACTCCGTCCGCCTTTTTTTCTACGTTCATGGCCACAAAATACAAATTAGAAATCATAGAAATCTATACAATCGCAAGCTCCCAGTCCCCATTTCTCTAACATCCGGTTGCCTAGCAACCGTCACTCGACCGTGTTGCCTACTTGCTACATCAAATTACAAGGGCAATAATTATTATGACCTGAACTTTACATCCTGACTTACTACTCCTTGCTGGCCACATCCATAACACCTTAAAGTACTTGAATTATTGGAACGGAGTTCCTTTTCGCGCGTTGCGAAAGGGGGCTAAGCCGAAAAAGTTGTAACGACACTTTTTTATTAGTACCTGCATGTTACGGGCAGAGGGCGTTGCGCGTTGATAGTATTCCTGTGCGTCAACTAGATGGCGTTTTTTTGAGAATAAACAGCGACGCGTTGTTAGTATTCCTGGGCGTCAATAAATGGCGTTTTTTATTAGTACCTGCATGGTAGGGGCAGAGGGCGTTGATAGTATTCCTGTGCGTCAACTATATTATAGATGGCGTTTTTTTTTAATATTTTTTTGAGTATATGTACTATCATTATAGTACATATACAGATTTTTTGAACATAAGAAATAACTCCGTTCCATTCGGGTGTCCCTTGACACATCTCAAGTTTTTTTATTAGATTGTGACTTACCGATGTTCTCGCTTTATACCCCAGGAAAATTAAACATTTGACCTCGGAATAATTCGCATAGAGCTGAAAATTGGTAGAGACATTAAATACACCATTATAAATAAAACCTCAAAAGTCCCCGGCGATCCTCCTTGTGCAAATTTTTTTATTCAAGGTCAAATGTAAGAAAATGAGGTTTTTCCTGTTTATTTTTCAAACGGTACATTTTATCATAAAAATAGGTAGGACAAGAGTGTAGATCATAGAATTATCTACAAAAAATATCTTTACACTTTTTTTCGTAAGAGTAAGTCTTACGAAAAAAAGTGTAAAGATATTTTTCGTTATAAATAGCAGGCGTATAGTTAGGAAAATCATATCTATGTAGAGCTTGTCTAACTTAAAATGACGCACCCCTCCCTCGTATTCACAGTACAAAATTTTTCATTTCTATCAACTTTTGAAGTGGTGGGGCGCGTCTTTTCAAATTAGACAAGCTCTACATATATTTTAAAGCTAAAGAATTTGTAGAATTACTGGTTCGAATTGAAAAATTATTTTTGTGTCGGATAGTCTTAGATATGAAAGAAGGTTTTGGGCTATATAGCATCACCCTGCGACCAATAGGAGGGAAGAAGATGTGAAAAACACGGAGAAAACAATTTGAAAGGGTTTATCTCACGAACTGCTAAAGCAATTTTTATATTATTTGGCACAGTTATAGAATAGACCACGTGGAGGGAGGTGGGCTATTTTGTTTTTGAGAAAAATGTACGGTTTCCGTGAAATTTATAATAAACGCAGGCGGAGCCACGCTTAACGTCTAGTACTACATACTAGGGTTTTTTGACATGTTCTCGGCCTAACATACTTCTGAGTGCCTTGCAAGCGTACTGTTGCTCTTCGCGACTCGAAAAGGTAAGGTTTGGTAACGGTAACAGATCACGCAGAAGTATTTTTGGCTGTGAACAGCCCTCGTATGCTGTAGTACAAGAAGTTCCGCTCCACCCTGTTAATTATGTATTTCACAGAAACCGTATATTTTCCCGAAAAAACAAAACAGCCTATGTCCCTCCAGGTGGTCTACTTTATATTATATGTGCCAAATAACATAAAAAATTCTTCAGCAGTTTGTGAGATAAGCTCTTTCAAATAATTTTCCCCGTTTTTCCACATTTTCCTCTGTTTCTTTGCCCCTATTGGTGGCAACGTGATGTTATGTAGCTCAAGTCTTCCTCGATAAATAAGACTATCTAAAGCAAAAACGAATTTTTCAATTTAAACCAGCAGTTCCACAAATTTTTAAACTTTATAATATAAGTATGATTTTCATAAACTTTAAACCCGCAAATTATGAAAAAAGTGTCTGGATATTTTTTGTAGAGAATTCTATTATCTACACTCTTGCCATACCTATTTTTATGATAAAATGTACAGTTTGGAAAAAAAACGGGAAAAACATCATTTTCATACCTTTGACCTTGAATAAAATTTTTAGCACAAGGAGGATCGCCGGAGACTTTTGAGGTTTTATTTATATTGGTGTATTTAACGTCTCTACAAATTTTCAGCTCTATGTGAATTATTCCGAGGTTACGATTTTTTTGCGTCTAACGGCCGTTCCCAATATTCGATCTATCTTTGGTTTTGACATACTAGGTGTAGAAAAAGCTCTCTATCTTTAATTTTTCTGTCCCAATATGTCTATCCAACATAGGCAATCCTACCCGCGGTGCCTATGTATATTGGGAACGGCCGTAAATAGACCGGGCTAGCTTGCAGGTTGCGGCAATTTTAATAGTGTGGCATATTGTGGCATAATTTACAATACGCGCAACGTACCCGATAACGTTTCGATAGCGGATTCGAGTTTGGCGTGAGAACCGATTTCATAGTAGGGGCCGAACACGTAGTAGGGCTTTTTTATGCGCGGGTAAAGTTACGCGGGGTCGCGGGAGCGGGCGAGAGGGAAGGGATTACAATAGAACAGGGATGGGTAAGCTACTGAGTATTTTCTCAGACCAGAGTAAATACTCAGTAAAAATGAATTTAGACACTCAGTATTTACTTTTAACTGAGTATTTATGTTTTACTAACCACAATTGAATTATTTAAGGTTTTTCTTTATTAATTATTATTTATTTGTATTATATTTTAAGTATAAGCTATGTTCCTTTTAAGTATAACCAGTAAAAATGAAAATAAAATTATATAATATACTGAGTGCAAAATTTTCTTTTAATATTTTTTGGACTCAGTAACGAAAAATTAGGTACCTCAGCTATAGAATACCTAATTTTGATGATAGACTACTTAATTTTGGTATTTAGGTAGACGATTTTTACAGTCGTCCTCCAGCAGCATGCTCAGGCCGCGTAGCGCGTGCTCTTCACTGACGTTCGCGCATTCATAGTATACTTCCACGGCGTCCAGTAAGGCCTCCAGTTTCTCGACCGTACCGTGTATTTTGTGAAATTGACCGGCGCGGGCGGGGCGGCGGCTGCGACAGGGGCAGTTGAGCTTCTCTGCGTCGACGCCGCCATATTATTAGGACGTTTGTGCACTATATACACGGAATATACTATAATATGTGCGTTTGTGCACTACACGGAATTTTACCGTCCGGCGTTCATAACTTTCACGTTTGCCATATCAAAATGTAAGAAATCGGAACGCTGGACGGTAAAATTCCGTGTAGTGCACAAACGCACATATTATAGTATATTCCGTGTATATAGTGCACAAACGTCCTAATAATATGGCGGCGTCGACGCAGAGAAGCTCAACTGCCCCTGTCGCAGCCGCCGCCCCGCCCGCGCCGGTCAATTTCACAAAATACACGGTACGGTCGAGAAACTGGAGGCCTTACTGGACGCCGTACTAAACAACAAAAATTTTGGAATTATTTATATTTCACAACCAACATTAAGTTACGTAGTCACAACTTTAAATGCAACAAAAAATTAAGTTCTTTGTTCAATAAATATATTTAAGTACTTAATAATAAATATTGTAGTTTTAAAAACTTTATCAGAAAACAATAATTAACAGCACAATACATTTAAATAACATAATATATAAATAACAACAAAATAATGTGCAAATACAATATGTTCTTACAGAATAAATCACACATGGCACCTATTTTTTATTACTATTTTATAACATTGAGTTAATTAAAATTAAATATTATAATATCTTTATCTTGATTCTGGAACTTTTTAAATTATTATGTAGACAACTCTAAAATTATTTAGAAAACCATCACTGTTACAAAAGCGTAATTTAATATTATATAAAATTATAAATGCTTGGAACTTGTAATTATTGTTTATTAAATAAACAAAAACATAGAGCAGGGGCTCCCAAATTATTATGTTCCCACCAAAACACAAGTGGTGGTGTTTCAATGGTTACAACAAGAGACAGAGTATTGAATTTCAAGTTATGTATCTGTTTCTTACTACGTGAGTTTTATGCCCACTATTAATTAAGGTAAGTTCTTCTTTCTTTTCACCAAACCTTTACAAATAGAAACCAAGGATATTATGGTCAAGTCGTCTTATTTAAAATAGTAACTTTAAAGTGCGTTCCGTAAGGGAACCCCTGGGCCCTGATAGGCTATGTACTACATAACATTACAAAACAAAATCTGTTTCAAGACATCATCTGTTTCATCACAGACAAGTTTGTATGCTTATAACTCACATCTATGCTGCACAGTTGGTAACAATTGTCTTAGACCTACGCTAAACTCTACACTAATACTTTGTCTAGGAGGTTCCTCCTGCGACGTAGGACGGGACCGTTTTCACTTGCGGGTTCTCCTCCGCGGTCATGTACTTGCCATACTTGGACAGCATCTCCAGGACCACGCCGTTGGTCCAGCCGAAGCCGAGCTGCACCTCGTACTCGCCCCCGCCCCCGATTTTCCCGGGAAGTTCCACGTCGTACTTCTCGAACATGGCCTTGGTCTCGTTGAAGCCCTTGTAGTTCGCCCGGACCCACCTCTGGGCGAGAGTGAACGCCAGCTTCGACGCCTCCTCGATCTCCAGCGCCTCCAGGCCGTTGATCATCATGCTGACCAGCGGCGGCCAGGCGTTGGGGAAGTCCCACTGCTCGCCGCTGCGGATCAGCGACGTCGGCACCCCGCCGGAGTAGTCCAGGCCGTGCGAATTCTTGAGGTATTTCAGGATGGCCGGCCCATTTTCCTTGATGAACTCCTTGTCGGCGGCGCGCATCCACAGGGGAGCGACGTTGCTCGGGTAGAAGTATTTGCGGTGCTGACCGTGCTCCAAGTCCCAGTCGTACCAGATGCCGTCCTCCTTGTTCCACAGGACGTCCTCGATGTCGTTCCTCCACTGCTTGGCGAGCCGGTCCCAGGTGACGCCCTTGCGCGGCTGACCGATCTTCAAGTAGTAACGCGCCAGGTTTTGCATGGCGTTCGCGTAGATCGCGTTCAAATCGACGGGGACGATTTCGAACGTGTGGATAGTCGAGAGGTTGCCCCTGTTTCCGCCGTTCTGGTCGACGAACCATCGCGTGGAGAAGTCCCAGCCGCTCTCGGCGCCGCTCTTGATGCTGACGTAGAACTCCCTCCGGAGCTCCTCGGTCGGGAAGGTCTGGGCGTTCGTGTAGTCCTCGTAGTAGGACTCCGGCCGGGGTCCCTCGCTGGGGGCGAAGTACCGGAGCAGGGTGTACTGCTTGCCGCACACGTCGAAAGTCACGCTCTGCGTGTCCAGCCAGTACTCCATTTCGCTCTCGAGTGCGTCGATGTTCTCCCTCAAGAAATTGATGTCGTTCGTCGCTCGAATGTACTGGGAGACCATGCCCGACAGCAGCGGCGGCTGGCTCCTCTCCTGGTAGTACCACCGCGCCCCGTTGAGAATGTGTCCGAATTTCCTCTGCAGCTCGATGAGATTGCTAATGATACCCTTGACGGTTTCTTTCATGCCACTGATGAGGAGACCCTCGATGATCCAGTAGGTGTCCCAGTAGTACAGCTCGGTAAACCGGCCGCCGGGGATGATGAAGCCGTGGTGGACGGGGATGAAGCTGAACAGCTCGGGTTTCTCGTGGACGACGTCCTTGACCTTCCTGCCGAGATCGGGCCAGATCTGGTTGATGTCGCTGGCGAACTGGCGGAGCTTCTTGTCCCTGATGCTGCGGAGGTATGGCGGGTTCTGTTTGAAGTCGAGCGGCGTCCATTTCTCCAGCTCGCTGACGTTGTCGAAGTATTCATTGACGAACTCCTGGAGCTGCTCCTTCGTGGGGCTGTCGCTCGTCTCCGCGAGTAGTTTGTCGAACTTGGCCAGGATGGTCTGCTCGTCGGTCTTCATCTGGAAGTCGACGAAGGTTTTGGAGTCCTTGTAGAGCCTCGCCATCTGGACGTGGTGCAGCAGCTTGCTGTCGCAGTAGACCGGCCTCTCGCAGGAGGGCGGCAGGGCGGCCGCCACCACCGCGCTGGCGATCACCGCCACCAGTATCAGCTTCATCTGGAACAATCGAAAGGTTGCTTAGATATCTATAAATTCTATAGTATCGGGTGTTATAACGGGTTTGTCTTGTTGTGGATGGCAATTGTAGTATATGCCGAACCCACAACTTCAAACCACCATTTTTAGTTTCTTTCTAAATCTATTAATTACACATATTTTAGTGGCTAGTTACAGGAAAGTTACAGAAAAAAAATCTAAGTCTTAAGATTTGTTCACGTATGACTTAGCCGGTTTTTATTCGCAACCTTAATTTTTTAGACCTCTGTTATGACATTGATCCACTCCTCACCTTGAGCAGTTTTTCGTACAAGTAATACATTAATAGATAAGTATGCAAATAAAGAGTTTATTTATATCGTTTTACATAATATTGTTCGATAAGACGGTATTATCTTGGGCCTTAAAATTGAATACAGAAAGGACGACAATATTCAGTACTGTAATAATATAAGTTGGATAGATGCTTTAAATAGAGGGACTGCAAATTAGAAACGAGAACGAGACAGGCTTCTAAAAACATTATTGTTTGCTATACGTGCGCGTCTTCTCGTATTCTGTATAGCGATAGTCTTGTATTTTGTATATTTTATCTAAGATTTAATATTAAGGACCATCCAAAATGTAGATTAGAATTTAGATTAGATTGCGAGTTTCTTACGCCGGTTCTTCTCGCCGGGCTAGTTCGCGAACCGGTGGTAAGCATCGTAGTCCCGACGTTCAAAAAGTTTATTTATAATACCTATTTTGAATTAAAAAAAAAAAAGTAGTTTTGGCCAAGTCGCGTTATAGCTATACACCAGCCAAGCCTATACAGGGTGCAATTAAACCTTCCTGCCAAATTTTGATATATTGATCCTTGTTAAAAATGAAAATACACGTATTTTTTTCTTTTATAATCACTCAGTATTAAAATGATTTTTTTTTTTGTTAAATAGACTCTCCCAGCGATACCTAAGGCCAGGAAAAAATTTGGCAGGAAGGTTTAATTGCACCCTGTATAGTGCATAGACATTATTTTGACTGGGTTGAAAAATTTAAAAAATAATAAACATGGACCACCGGGTGAGCACTTTGCCTTTTGTGACATTTGGGCTTTTTGTTTTTGGTTTAATTTTTCATAAATAAATATAATATGTACTAATATCTATAACTTGTGTATCATAAATTATTGTATTGATAAGATAATATCGGCAATTGATGATCGCCATCTTAATTTAGATCTCGTTAGACCAGTTCTAATTTTAAATTAAACAAGATCCTAATCGGCGCGGGCGCAACATTAGGATGGCAATAATATAAAAAAAACTTAGCACGACCTTCAATAATTTCGATCATGGATACAATCTGTTAAGGTTATTATATAGAACCTCTTTCTTTTTGGCAGTCATTTAATAAACCAAAAGTGTCACTTTTTGTTTATTTTTATTTTTTTAGAAAAGTACTCTCTATAGACACTTTCACAATAATGTATTTAAGTCAAAAAATACTTGCTTTTATTGTTTGGATATTATTCTATTCCTCCTTGAAGTTTTTTAAAACATTAGTACTATTTTAGTAAATAATAAAATTATTTATTGTACAATGAAATAAAAGTTTTTCGCACTACAATATTAAATACGCTATATAAATATTTAGCTTTATTACGCTATATAAATTTCAAGCCATTTAAAATCGTTACAAGAATTGTAAATATTACAAGAACTGTAGCTTGTTATTTCACACTTCGATGCATCTTAAAATAATTGATTTAATATATTGATATAAAACAAAACAACTTAAATATTCCGTACTCAAAAAATAGTGAATAAAATACCTTGAAATCCTACTTCCACCCACTCTCGTGGCTTTGACCAAACTCGGAGGATCTCCTCTACGTACCATATTTTACTAGGACCTCCCCACCACAACAAACCAGTCACATCACTTATTCATGAAACAGTACGAATAATAAAAACTAAACAATAATATTCTTAATTATTGCAAATTTTGTGACATATTGGTATTATTGTTGGCGATATTATTAACAAAAGACGACTCATAAACATTAACGTATAACAATTGTTTAGTTGTCGTCACATTGTAAAAACCGAAAATGGATAACTTTATATTGATGACTTTTTATGTCATGCATTGTCACCGAGAAGCGAGAATTATGGGTTTGAAGACTGAAATCTCTCGACTTCTAATAACGAAAAGGCTTACTCAAGGGAAGACAAATATTTCGGCTTCAATGGTATGGCCACTGAGTGTGTCTGCACTCTGTCTATAATATGTACCATTTGACGCTTTAGGGTCAATTCAGACCGCAACGCGACGAGGCGAGGCGAGGTGAGACGCGGCATAAATTTGTATGGATTTGACAGATTTCGATGCACGAGACGTTTTGCGAATCTATCAAATCCATATAAAAGAAACGCATCTACGCGTCGCGTTGCGGTCTGAATCAACCCTAAAGCGCTAAGCTGAACTGATTTTAATGAAATTTTGTGTAAAGATGTATAGAGACCAGGCAAAGGACATAGGATAGTTTTTATCCCGGAAAAAATCACGGTAGCCGCGCGATAAATGATTTGCGTGCAATTTAAATCAACCTTTTTTATAAATCTCTTTTCTTGTTAATCATTTGTTAACGTTTCGCTGCTTGTTTTCTTTCTACTTACCCCGGAACCTCACTACGGAATCAGAGGAGGTTCATTGTGAGTGCACAATACGTCACGCACATTCGACGGCCGTAGCATTGACATTGACGATTAGTAGGGTTGCCAAAAACCCTAAATTTATAGCTAGAATAAATTGGATAACAAAAAGGTGGTGAAAATGCGAGGCTGAATTGAAGACTGATAGACATAGATAGATAGACTAGAACTTCTAAATTCCTACTAATATCATGATTCAGAACGAATTTAGACGAAAAATACTTTAATGTGCCAGCCCTGAACGGCGTACTGCAAGGCTGCGACTATTCAACCGTTTAAAATTCGCGTCATTTCTTTAACAACCATCGCAAGAAAGGATTTGTTTACTATTGATAAAAACGTCATTTTCTTGTTTATTACAAAAAAAATTAAGCGTAAACTGAAAATAACTAAAGCAGTCACAATATATTCGAACGACCCGTTACAAATAGACTGGTATAAACTGTTTTTAACCTACTTCCAAAATGGATGAGGTTGTATGTTTGTACTTGTATGTACTTTCACAGTGAACTCTCTAAAAGGAACACGTACACGCCCTAAAGTATTATCACTTACGAGTAGGTTTGTTACACCCTGTATAATAAAATGCACTTAGTTTTTTGTTATAATACACTAATATCACAGTGTAGTTATTTACACTGTGCTAATATGCTCTTTGCCTTTATTATCTAATCTAAAGTTAACTTTGACCTTTTGACTTTTGTAACCTTTTCGTGTACCTACTGTATATTGTTATTTACTTCAAACCAGATTTACATTAAAATAAAACTTCATCAAAATTGATTTAATTGCCAATCATTTCGTTTTTGTTCGTTTATTTCTAAATTGATATTAGAATTTCAAAAATTTTACCTAATAAAATATTATATCTTTGTGGTTTCGCATAGTTATCTACTGTTATGCAAAAAGTTATTTATACAATTAATTGCAGAGACAAAACTTAAATTATATATTGGAAAGATTTAATTGACTTTTTGCATTGGATACCTATATTGGGTAGATTTTGATAACATTCGTCGCAGGTTGGTATCATTGTAAATAGAGACCGTATATAAGAATCCATTGAGTGGTCTTCTAGATAAAAGGAGTACATCACATTGGCTACTTTTATTGTTGGAAAATGTGCAGTTTCCCTTACTGTATGACGACCTCTGTGGCTCAGTGGGTGAGCGTGTTGGTAGCTCAAGCCGGGAGTCGCGGGTTCGGATCCCGTCGACGGAACAAAAAGTTTTCCTAGTTCCTGGGTCATGGATGTGTATTAAATATATGTGTATCATCTAATAAAAATCTTAAATGTATTATGTATACTGTATACTGTATAGTATCAAAAAGTATTGTATCAAAGTATAGTAAGTATATTACGTTATCTGGTACCTGTAACACAAGTCCTTCAGGTACTTAGCACGGGGCCAGACTAACGTGGTATGAAGCTATATATATTATTATTATTAGTATCTCTATCGGTATATTCTAGTCTATATTGCACCTAAAATAATGTACCAGTGATTAAAATACCTAGTAATATTATTTTTTACTTTAAAACATAAGCACAATGGAACACGCAGCAGCTAGGTTAATAACTGTTATTTCTTTCTTTAATACTTCTTCCAATGTGACTTCATTGATCGATAAAATCATAGATCATCTATCTCTACATAGAAGCGACACAATAAAACTTAAGTGCCTTTTGTTTGCCTATCTGAGACATATTTATTAGTTTATCTCTACCACATACTGGCTATGAATTATTATATAGGAAGTCAATTATTATATAATATAGGATTACAGCCGTTATTGTATGCAAAAATCTGTACATACACTAGTTTGGTTAGAAGAAAAATAGAGCAAAGGCATTTCTCGCAAAAAAACTTGCCCGTAACTTCATATATAAATAGATTATAGACTATATGATAATAATATGTTATATCCATTAACGTATGAGTAATTGAAGAATTTGTATGACATATTAGGGTGTGTAATGTGTATGAGTCCCCTGTAAAGAGTCCACTGTGAAAGTAGCAGTGCTGCAAAATTAACTAACGCCTGACCATACAAATCACAAAAAAATTGTTCTTTCAGCGCTGTACTTTTACAGTGAACTCTATGTAAGGGACACATACACACCCTAAACTCTAAAGTATTGATATTATCACTTTGTTTTGTTACACCTTGTATAAAATGTATGACAAACTGTCGAACTTAGTATAGGTCTACCAGAATCTGATGGCAAATTTTGACAGCAGATTTTCAAAAAATATCCTTGATCATTGGATAAAAACTATATATTTGCATACACAGAATCAGCCGCTATAAGGAAAAAAAAGGATCAAAATGTTTTATTCCAATTACCCCGGTATTGCTAGAGTCAATTTCTTTTCTCACTTTTTGCCATCAGATTCTGGTAGACCTATAGTAAGTAATATAATTTTAAATTAGGGAAATAAAAATGCTTTGCCCATCGCATTATTTACCTTTGAGTCATAAAATGAACACTTGTATACACTTGTATAATTTACAGGCTGTAAAGTGTCAGACGTGTACACACTATGCACATAAAGGTTTTGATAACAATTTGCTATTCGGTAAATGTGCGTGCTTGTACATAAAATTAACACTTATTAATATAATATGATTAATCCTATGACATAAAATGATATAAACTGGACTTCCCACGTGGATAACCCTGCACGTATGATGTATCACTTTCATTCAGAAAAAAATCCCCTAATACCTTAGAAGTGACCATTAAATATTTTTTTTCTAACATTTTGGACATTAACGGCCATGCTACACGACGCGGTACGGCAGCGCACCGGTGTCCGTCTCACCGGACGGCGCCGTGTGCCATACCAATTACCATCTATTTTTATATGTAGGAGCGGCACCGGTCAGGCGCCGTACCGCCGCCGCACCGCATCGTGTGGCATGGTACTAAGGGCCTGTTTCACCACTTCCTGATAAGGGCCGAATATGCTATTCACCACTTAACTTGACAGATCAAGTATGGAGAATCTGTCAAAAAGTTGTGAATAGCCTATTCGGCACTTTATCAGAAAGTGGTGAAACAGGCCCTTAATACGCTATTGCATGGATACTTTTCTTGTATGGAGCTTTCTTCCGTCAAAAGTATAATGTAGTTATTCAGTCGAGTTATGTCTAGCGGCTCGAAATAACTCGACTGAATGAGGCTAGACTCTAGCCTAACATAATATTATGATCTTGACAAAACTCAACCAAATTAAGTAGGTCCTATGTACTACCAAGAAGTTGATTCATAGGCAAAAGAAGGGCCTATTTGGTCACGTAATGTCAAACCCAGCCCGCAGATCACGACGGAGCCCGGAGACAGGAGACAGGAGCTGGTAGGCAGCGGACGACATGAAGCAACCGCAGATGACATGTCGTCGCGACACTACTGGTTAGTAGGTATGTATTTATATGAAATACCCTGCGCAGCTAACGACACGAAGCTAGCGACACTTATTCATAGAAATACATAGAAACCAGTAGTGTCACGACGACACGTCGTCTGCTGCAACTTCATGTAGCCGGCTTGTACCTTTACAATTAAATTGACATAACCGGACCAAATGACGTAAGCGCACAATCCGCCTATGAACCAATTTCTTTGATAGTGCAAATTTCTTTGTTGTGCTTTGCGACTTTTCCAAGCGTCGTGTATGTATGTCTGTGAGTATTATCTTGTCACTTGTTACTTACAACGTACCTATACTCAAAGTATTTGCATCAATTCTAGATATTTAATGTGTGAACATTTGAACAACAAAAGACATACAATTTTAACTCGCAATTATTATTACAGGTTGTTACTTGCTCATTATAACAAAGGCAGAAGATATAAGGAGTTAAATACATAATTATATTCCCAATCATCTTTAAATGTTGTCATTTTACTTGACTAAAAGTAATTTGGAAAAGCATCACTATTCATCATCAAAGCAAGACGGAATTAAGTCACTAAAGACCCAGTTTCATCAAGCAATCTATACATATAATAAATCTGTAGAAATGTCAATTCTGTACATTAAAGGTATTCAAAAAATAATAAGCGGAGGGTATCACAATATCGCTATAGAAGCCGAAAAGTTAGTTAGTTTTTTTGTCTGTCTGTCTGTCTGTCTGTCTGTCTGTATGTTTGTTCCGGCATCACACGAAAACTACTGATCCGATTTGAATGCGGTTTTCGCAGATATATTTGTCTTCTTCCAACTTAACATCTGGTGTATAAAAAAAATTCTCCCCACCCCTCTAAAGGGACGAAAGAGGGGGTCAGATTTTGTGTAAGACTTTTGCTTTAACACGAAAACTACTGATCCGATTTGAATGCGGTTTTCACAGATATATTTGTCTTCTTCCAAATTAATATCTGGTGTATAAAATTTTTCTCCCCACCCCTCTAAAGGGACAAAAGAGGGGGTCAGGTTTTGTATAAGACTTTTGCTTTAACACGAAAACTACTGATCCGATTTGCATACGGTTTTCGCAGATATATTTGCCTCCTTTCAACTCAACGTCTGGTGTATAAAAATTACCCCCCCCCCCCCACCCCTCTTAGGGGACCAAAGAGGGGTTTTGTATCAAACTATTTCTTTAATGGACTTACTTCATATTATTAACTGTTTTTCCAACTTAACATCTGGTGTATAAAATTTTCCCCCCACCCCTCTTAGGGGACAAAAGAGGGGGTAAGATTTTGTGTCAACTGATGAAGTAGAAATACTTTAAATGGCAAAACAATGTCTGCCGGGACAGCTAGTGTTAAATAAATAATGGAATAGAATAGTACTTACTTATATAAAATACCAAAAATAACTTAAATTATGGTAATATTACAATAAAATAATGACAATAAAATTACTAAATAAATCAGCCGCAAATTGGACCAAGTGTGCTGGCACACCTAGCGGGTATCCAACGCCGGTCTTCCGCTTGACCCATTCCGTGACCTCACAGGCCACAGCCGTCCCAAGTCTCAATTATTTCAATTACATTGTCATTATTATAGAAATCAGGTTTGAGGTAAACATGCAATTATCAAATTTTACAATAAAATTAATGGCTTGTTAAATTAGGTGACGGCCTGTTAGAGCTATCGAGCGTTCCACCACACGCTAATGTCTTCTCAAATCACTTAACATAGTGTTCAATTCAATTTAATTCCTGCTCTTTCGTCCGTTAAATATTTAACAGGCCGGTAAATAGTAAAAATGCAATATAGCAATGTGGACTCTGATAATATTATTTATGGATTTTAAATAACAGCGGGATTACTTTAAAGTTTAAAGAGTACGACGATTTATATATTTTTGGCACGAGATTTTGTTTATTAACAAAAGAATCGTTTTTGGGTATTTCCACCACATCATTATGTTTTTCCACGAGATGGATAAGTAATTATTTTATTTTTATTTTGACAAAAATTCAGCCCTCGGATTTTCCTTGACATTGCAAATACAATTACTTGTATCAAAATAACCAAACCGAATAAAGTATAAATAAAAGTTTGTATCATGATTCATGATTCATGTTTTCAGCTTTGACAGATAATAATTATTAACCTGGTTAACAAAAGAAATATTGTAGTGTAACGAATATATTACAATCAGTGATAATTTAATTTGGTCGCTAGATGACGTATTATTCGAATAAGGAAGAAAATTACACATTGATGCTTGAAGAAAGTGAGAATGGAGGCTTTAGGGCCCGGAGATTTAAAATTGGTTATGCAAGGTTTGTTGAAATTATATGGGGAAAATGAGTAATTGTCCTTATGTTATAAAATGTTAGTTATCTAACTCATCTACTCACATCCACACTAATATTATAAATGCGAACGTGTGTCTGTCTGTCTGTCTGTTAACTCTTCACGCCCAAACAGCCGAACCGATTTTTCTGAAATTTGGTATGGAGATACTTCGAGTCCCGGGAAAGGACATAGGATACTTTTTATCATGGAAAAATTTACGGTTCCCGCGCGATAAACGAATTTTGGTGAAACGGAGTTGCGGGCATCCACTAGTCTTCGATAGTGTGTATTTGTTTAAGAATTTTCATGACTTTAATACTTATTCTTGCAAATAAAGTAAAGAAGTAATTATTTTCTTTTCATTATCGTGACTTGTTTGTTCGGAATAAAATAAATGTAACAACGCTGCTCTACAAACCGTTACAAGGTTGTCCATAATAAGTTCAAGTACCACCATAGATTAGATTACATTTTATATTGATTCACTAAATCTTAACATAAACGTATATAATAAAGATAAATTAGGAAATATATAAGTAACAAAACAAAACGTTAATATCAGAAATTAGAATACAAGTTGCAACTGAACCACAGAATACATAATAGTACCTTACGGTAACTGAACTCATGAAATAACTGGAAGTTACAAATCTGGGGTCACGGTAGTGCCCCCGCCAAGACGAGCCAAGCGTAGCGCAATTACTTATTATTTTTCATGAAACTCCGAATTTTCCTACACTGATCGGGCAGTTGATGACAAACACACACACACACCATATTTATAAACATCCCTCCCGCTGTCTAGCATAGACAAGGTAAATTAAATATTAATAAAATTATACGATTTATGAAAATAAATTGTAAGATTACCTACTATAGGCTACTATATCCATACTATCCATACTTCCATACTAATATTATAAATGTGAAAGTGTGTCTGTCTGTCTGTCTGTTACCTCTTCACGCCCAAACCGCTGAACCGATTTTGCTGAAATTTGGCATGGAGATACCTTGAGTCCCGGGAAAGGACATAGGATACTTTTTATTCCGGAAAAATGTACGGTTCCCGCGTGATAAACTAATTTTGGCACAACGAAGTTGCGGGCGTCATCTAGTAATATTATAAATGCAAAAGTGTGTCTATCTGTTACCTCTTCACGCCCAAACTACTGAACTGATTTTGCTGAAACTTGGTATGAGGATACTTTTTATCCTGGAAAAATGTACTGTTCCCGCGCGAATTGCGATACACGAGTTTTGGCGCAACGGAGTTGCGGGTATCATGTAGTAATTTATAATTTCTTTACCGTGTGTGACGCGCAATTGAAAACCACATTATGGTTTAATAAACCATAATGATTTTCCCAATATGTTCATTCAACTTACATTGACGTATTCATCACAAGAAGTTTCAGCATCAACGTAACGACTAAAGGCCTGTATTCACTTTAATTAGTGATAAGTGCAGGTGATTAGTGCAGGTGATTAGTAATCAGGAGAAAGTAAGTGTGGACAGCGACTGATTAGTGCAAGTCCTTTATTCTCTCCTAATCACTAATCACCTGCACTAATCGCTTGCACTAGCACTAATCAAAGTGAATACAGGCCTTATGAGTTATGGGTCAGTTCACATTGCAACGTGACGCAGTAGTACGAAAAATAACCAAGTATAGTAATTAGTAAAATTAGTTACATACTCGAAACACGTTTAAAATGGTTTGAAATGCTATTGAGACTGCATCTAAGCTGTATTGAATTTAGACTACAACTGCATAATAATTATGAATAGATTGAAAAATAATATCTAAATTTTTCACTGTACCATCGAATAAATTGAATTGACGATGGCGGGCATACGTCATTTTGTCGGGTTACATAAATCCAATTACTCGTGATAGGTTAGCTGGGTTTGAACTTTGACATAACGCCATAATTACTAATTAAATCACTTCTCCGATAGTACATCAATGAAAATTTTAATTCTGTGACACATTACACGAGTAACGTAAGGAAAATCAGTTCGGCCTTTCTGGAGGTTAGTCGTGATATGAAATTGAGATTCAAATGACGAATGTTCCGTATTCATCATCCATGCCATCATACAGGGTACTTAGACAACTTGAATTCGATAATTCCGACAGTGCAGTTAGGAATAAAATGTGTGGGATTTAATATTAACAATGTGTTATCAAAACCTTGGTGAATTTCTTACTTCCGCAGGTTCTGCACTCAGATGATGATTAAACTTTAATTTAATGAAGAATTTGACAGATAAAGTATAGAGCATATTATGTGAAAATCTTCATTTAATTACAGCTAAGTATAATAACTATTCGTCACTGACTGCCGCATTCAGAGTGGAACATTAATGACATTAAGTAATTATTACTTAAATGTGATTACTAATTAATTCAAAATTTTGACATAGGCCCCATACATTATCTGTCAAACTCTTCATTAAATTGAAAGTTAATCATAATTAAATGTCTCTTAGTACGGTGGTGAGTGCGTCAGTTAGTAGTTTGTTTAATAAAAATTCTAATAAGAATTCGACAAGGATAAATTAAGAATCAGGTACATTATTTAATTGGTATTATTTCTTGGTGAAATTAAATCAATACTCTTGGCCTTAACACTACCTAATAATGAGGAAAATGAAGAACAAAGTACCCAAGTAGTACGTGAGAAATTATTATGATTGGGATTATAATAAATATTGATGTAGATGTAGAGTTTTTATTTTTTTTAATTTTTTAGTACTTAATTGTGTTCATACAAAAACTCGACACTTGCTTCTACCATCCGTATTAAATTATACATAGGTACGTGTCTGTCTATTACCTCTTCACGCCCAAATCGTTGAACCAATTTTGTTGGGTAGGGATATACTTTGAGCCCTAGGAAAATTTATAGCCGTGTTTTCACTAGGGGACATGTCGTCCGACAAGTCGTCCGACATTTACGTAGTTTGTCCCTGCAACACGTAGTTTGTCCCCTGCAACTTTGTCCCTCGACATATGACTTGTTCACACTAATCAGTGGTGAACAGTATGTCGCCAGCGACAAGTCCCGCAACCCGTTAATGTCGCTGCGACATACGTCATATGTCGCGGGACACGTACATTTCGTGTCGCGCGACTAGGTTGCGAGACAAGTGTCCCCTAGCGAAAATGCGGCTTTACGGTTCCCGCGCGATAAATGAATTTTGGCGCATCGGAGTTGCGAACGTCATCTAGTTTTTAATATATATTTTATGCATCTAATAAATTCGATAGCGAAGCTCGTTAAAAATGTATGGGAATTGACATAACTTTTCGCCAAGAGATGATATAGATAAATAAATAAGGTATAGTATCATGGCAAATCGTAATCATAATCCTTTTTTTAACTTCACCGTCGAAATTTATCGAATGATCTTGGATAAACGCTCTGTTTAATTAACAAAAGAAAGTATTATTTCATGTAGGGCAGAAACGCCAATGACTAATTTAGTATCAGTTACATGACAAAACCTAAATAGCAATAATGTTATCTTATTGTTTGGAGTGTCTTGTTTGAAACGAAGTGGATGTCCCACGACTTTGATAAGATATCGTTTCTTACTACCCGACTACGCTAAATTCAAAGGATGGATTGATTTTGACACTCCACATGCTCGTTACTAAGATTAGGGAAGGCAAGAATGATGTTAGCAGTACTATAGTAGCGCCTAAACTAGCCCCGGATTTATGAATAGGCCGTTATAGGCCACGGCCTAGGGGCGGCAGCGTCCTAGGGGGGGCGGTAGCGCCCATAAAGGCCCTACAGATTTCGTACATGGGGCGGCGGAGTTTAAATGGCCTACTCTAAAAAAATATAAATGATTTAAAAAACTAGATAAAACAAGCATCTTTTAAAAATGAAAACTTCTTTAGCACCGTCGTGCACTTGTTTTGGGATCGATAAAAAAAATCGCGTCAGGATGTTACCCTGATCGAAAACTGCTTAGGTGTTAAGACGATAGGAATGTTGCTTTTGTTGTTACATTTTTCCTTTTACCAGCACTTTGGGTGATCAGATATGATCAGAAAGACATACCTACGCTTCGCATTTATAAATTACAAGATGACGCCCGCAACTCCGTTGCACAAAAGTTTTTTTATGATTTTTCTGGAATAAAAATTATCCTATGTCCTTTGCCGGGACTCAAAATATCTCCATACCAAATATCAGCTAAATCGGTTCAGCGGTTCGGGCGTGAAGAGGTAACAGACAGACAGATACACTTTTCTTTCCTTCTACCTTTGAATTACAATGTAGTATTATTTTAGGTCTCAGTATCTTGAAGTCGTTTACATACAGTACGTGCGCTGTCCGCTCTAGATAAACGTTACAATGTGTTTTATGATCACTTATATTGCCACGTTATCAACCCATAAAGTCTCTCTTCTGGCAATAATGAAGAACCACCCATATTTCTTACAATAATAGAAAAATTTAAATGTAAGCTTCATATTCTCCGTTGAAAATTGAAACGCATTCATGTAACTAGAGTAAGCTATTTCGATTCGCCAATGAGAAGAAAGGAATGATTCATTCGCCTAATTATTATATCCATACATAAAAGTTGATACTGGCTGTACACAAATCACACCTAAGTACACCTATAGTACATGGCAGAAGTTCCGGTTCCCACGCAATATTAAAATGTTCATGATCAATTTCGCAAGCAACATTGTACTTATATAAGTATCTAGTTTTATCAGAGTAGTTCATAGTTCCTATTAGTCAAATTTTCCTCTTCTACTTATGAGATGGATTTCCTTACCAAGTTATATATTGCATAAGACACCAGCCACTGGAGCCAGCAACTTGTGCTAAAAATAGAACTACATAGATATAAATCGTCATAGATAAGCCCTCACTTGATCATGTTGATCGTTATCAACATATTGATCAAACTAAAACACGCTTTCAAATTATTAAGCTGACTCGTTGCTTTAAGTGAATTGAATTAAAATTGATCAAATAAAAAGTAAGTAATGGTTTTAGTGTGAACAAGTAGCAAACAGATACAAATTAAAATGTTTATATTTGATACAAGGTCCACTTCGCGCTATTATTAAAAATTTAAAATATCACGTTATAATTATATCTCACTCCTAATATTAATTATTATGTAAGGGAACAAGCGCAACAAAAACCGTACTCATAGCTATGCTCATAACTAGTACGGTTTTTGTCTCACTATGAATGCTAATGTAGGCATGCTGAACTTGCCCCAGGCATATCCTAAAAACCATAGGCCATACACCATTATTAGAGGGTTTCACAGTGTAAAAGCAAAGAGTATTAATTTTTGCCAGCAACCCGGCTCTTGCAAATAGCAAATTTATAAATAAATCTTAAATAACAAGGACCCTATTATAGCTTAATCCAAAGTCTTAAATACTATTATGCAAAATTTCATTATATATATAATTTGCTAAGTAGTTTTTTCGTTAGGTAACAAACAGTCAGTAGACATTTTAATACATCTGGACGTAAGTATCTATATTTTTAAATCTTTGGCTAATTACCTGCTTCAATTCAGTTGAGTCTATGACGACAGATGGCAAAAAACGCTGACATTTACAAGAACAACTCATTAATGGCGCATTTTCACTGGTCGATGCGGGGTGCGGGAGATTTCTGAAACGCATGCCTCGACCAATCAAAATGCGCCATTAGTTGTCATAGACTCCCCGCATGCTGTATACCGTACGAGTTAACGACTAATGAAAATGCGCCCTAACACGAATTAAAAATTAAATCCTTATTATTTAGGTTAATAGAAAATCCGTTAAAAGAAGATCCCGTTTTTTGGTTTTTTGCTTACTCATCATACTATATAATAAAAGTTAATTAAATTCTCTACAACTTTGTCCTTTACACTTTGTATCTATCTCCAATCATTGCCTCGCTATGAGCTTCTAAAATTGGCCGAGTGTGTTTTTTAGGGTTTCGTACCCAAAGGGTAAAAACGGGACCCTATACTGAGATTTTAATGTCTGTCCGTCTTCCTGACCATCTGTCTGTCCGTCTGTCTGTCCGTCTGTTTGTCCGTCTGTCTGTCCGTCTGTCTGTCCTTCTGTCTGTCCGTCGGTCTGTCTCCGGCTATAACTCAAGAACGATAATAGCTAGAGAGTTGAAATTTTCAGTGATTATGTATTTCTGTTGCCGCTATAAAAATAAATACTAAAAACAAAAGAAATTAAATATTTTAGGGGGGCTCTCATACAACAAACTTGTTTTTTTTTGCAATTTTTTGCTCGATATCTATCATGGCATAAAGTAGGCTGAAATGTTCACAAAATACTTAGTTATATTTATACTTTAATAATTAAAAATAAAATTTAAATAATATAAATAATTAATAATTAATTTTTTAAAGAAGGAGGGGCATATCGTCCAAACTAATGTAGCACTTTGAGACATAGTACGCCAAATGAAAGGGCTTGAAAAGTTGAACATTTTATTGTATGACGAAAAATCTCTAAACCATGGGAGAAAAAAGTTAATGAGGGTAGAAGGTAAGAAAAAATCACATAAAAACACCCTATATTATTGCATCAATTTATAGTGTTGCTGGTATGTAATGACTTCTGGAAAGTAATCGTATATGACAAACTTGAGGAAAGTGTTGTATTTTAGTATATTGTTTCATATTTTTAAGAAATGTATGGTAAAACAATAAAACCTTAAAAATCTAACCTTTCCTGGACTTAACCGTACATAGTTACCTTGGAGAATTTGTTCATAATAAGCAATACTAGCGAATGGTGCAATAATACAGGGTGTTTTATTTTTCATAAGAAATTAAAAAAACGCCCTTTATTATTGCACCATGCGCTAATTTTAAACAATTTCTGCAAAGTGATATAAAACGAAAAAGTCAGGCAAAGGTTCGATATTCAACATTTTATTGTTTTTCATATGAGAAAAATCAAGTTTGTTGTATGAGAGCCCCCCTAAAATATTTAATTTATTTTGTTTTTAGTATTTATTATTATAGCGGCAACAGAAATACATAATCTCTGAAAATTTCAACTCTCTAGCTATTATCGTTCTTGAGTTACAGCCTGGAGACAGACAGACGGACATACAGAAGGACAGACAGACGGACAGACAGACGGACAAACAGACGGACAGACAGATGGACAGACAGACGGTCAGGAAGACGGACAGACATCAAAGTCTCAGTAATAGGGTCCGCTTTTACCCTTTGGGTACGAAACCCTAAAAAACACACTTTCGAAAATCGGCCAATTTCAGAAGCTCATAGCGAGGCAATGATTGGAGATAGATACAAAGTGTACAGGACAAAGTTGTAGAGAATTTAATTAGCTTTTATTATGTAGTAGAAGAAAATTTCGTACGAAGCACCGTTTTTGATGAGTAAGCAAAAAACCAAAAAACGGGACCTTCTTTGCCCCCCCCCCCCTCCCTCGGGCTCACCTCGGAGGGGTCAGGACTTTTAGTATGTTTATCTCCTAACTACTCTAAACAAAGTATCAAAGTTAAAATTTCTGCTTTCGACTTTTCCAAGCAGACCCCCATTTTGTGCATTCGTTTACTAGGCTAAAAGCGAAAAGAAAAGAAAGAAAACCAAAATCTGCACCCCTTGGAAATTATTTCTGCCAGTGCCCATGTACACACTTTGCCTATAATAGCAGTAAGCAAGCTTCGATACGTAATGCTAACATATCAATCCTAGTAGAATTTGAATAATGCGTTATTTATAATTCACCTCCGATTAACCTTTTAAGGTTAATCGGAGGTGATTTCTAGATCAGTTCGTCTCGGGTCTGGCGCCGCGGGATTGCAAAACTTACTACATGTCGCGCTAAACAGCTATATTAATAGACTAGCTGTTGCCCGCGACTTCGTCCGCGTTAACATAGTATAATAACAAAGATGGATAGTTTTCCCCTTTTGTGGTTCCTTATACAAAGCGTAAAAACGGGACCCTATTTAAGCAAACGTCAAACGCAAACGTCAATAAACTTTCATGTTTCTAACTCAAGAAGTCATTTCTTGAGTTAGAAACATGAAAGTTTATTGAAATTTTCTACCCCAATTTCACCCCCTTGGGGGTAGAATTACCAGAAACGCTTAAATACGTATCCATTCATTTTTAATCAGTAGCACAAAAATAAAGTTTCATGTTTCTAACTCGAGAAATGACGGACTTTCATTCAAACTTTCAACCCCAATTTCACCCCCTTGGGGGTAGAATTTCCAAAAACGCTTAAATACCTATCCATTCATTTTTAATCAGCAGTCCAAAAATAAACTTTCATGTTTCTAACTTATGAAATGTCGGACTTTCATTTAAACTTTCAACCCCTATTTCACCGCCTTGGGGGTAGAATTTCCAAAAACGCTTAAGCACGTATCCAATCATTTTTAATCAGTAGCCCAAACATAAAATTTCATGTTTCTAACTCAAAAAATAACGGACTTTCATTCAAAATTTCAACCCCAATTTCACCCCCTTGGGGGTAGAATTTCCAAAAACGCTTAAATACGTATCTATTCATTTTTAATCAGTAACCCAAAAATAAAGTTTCATGTCTCTAACTCAAGAAATGACGGACTTTCATTCAAACTTTCAACCCCTATTTCACCCCCTTCGGGCTAAAATTTTCAAAATTCCTTCCTTAGTGGGTGTCTACTTAATAAAACAACCCTACTCACCAAATGTTGTGGCTGTAACTTTAACAGTTTTTGCTCAGCGATGATGAATCAGTCAGTCAGTCAGTCAGTCAGTCAGTCAGTCAGTCAGTCAGTCAGTCAGTCAGGACATGTAATTTTATAAGTATAGATTAAGGCCTAATTTCATCAACGACTGTTAAAGTTGAGGCTCGATTTAGTATAACGTTTCTCTTTCGTTTTTTATATGATTGACAGAGAAGACATGACATTTTAACAAGCTATTAACACTATCTGTTAGTGTTAACAGCTTGTTAAAATGTCATGTCTTCTCTGTTCACTGTTCATTGGTGAAATTAGGCCTAATTCAGTGTTTTTACCCCTTTTTATGATGCGACATCCTGGATTGAAAAAAATGTTTCGTGACCTCCCCTCTGCTTTTTTTATCAAGTATATAATAATTATTAAATTATATTTAGAATTGATATCCTTTTCTTTTAACCTACACATTATATCCATATTTTTAATCTTGTAAGTTTTTTTTTCGAAATAGTTTTCTCGACCTCTGGCGAAGCTACAGAAGCTTCGTGACCCTCCAGGGGATCGCGACCCGCAGGTTGAACAAGACTGGAATATGTCATGGCTTCGATTAGGCCTGTAAGCGGTAATGTTATGGCAAAAACTAGTCCAACTAGCCACGTCGTGAACCTCAGCTAAAGTTCAAGGATACAGTCAACCACTATAACTTTTTGTCCATTGATACTTGTTTTCCGCGACTGCGCACGCGCAAGTTAAAGCTCACGGAAATTAATCATTTTACCGCATCGAAAACGCGGTTAAATAATCAATTAAATTAGTCCACGGCCTTCCTAATAGTTTATTCAACCTTTATACGAAATTTCATCCAAATCGGTGTAGTGGTTTTAGAGAAAATACAATGCAAACAGACAAACAAATCGTGCCTCTTTATTATAGTATGGCTAGATCAATCGACAAGTTTTTGTGGTTTAATATCTTCTGGTAGTTTTTCTTGCAGAAATGTTATCAAGGTTGTCAAGCTTAGATGCGAAGGATATTTTTTGTTTTGTATAATAAATTATAATACTTAGTTTAAAAGGAAGTAACGCGTGAACATAATTTATATTAATTGATACAGTTACCAAATTTTGTACCAAAAATCTCCTATAAAAGTAAATTATAGCCAAGACAATTTAAGATAGCACCAGCGATCATTGACCTTTCTAGTCTAGGAGCTTTGTGAAAAATACTCGCACTGCTTTCTGATAACTTAAGAATAAAATTTAATTCTTGTAAAGAAACAGACTATGTATTATAGTTTCATAAAAAAACGTCTTAGTTACCTCTTCGTATGATAATAATATAAAATCTCCAACTATAGTTTGTGCGTTTTAAGATGATATGGGTGACACATTATAATTGACAATAGTAGGGAAGTTATCTAAAAATTTTAATCGATAATTTAAAAATATCGAATCACTTCGTAAAGGAATTGCAATCGAAATTATCGATTTCGTACTGACGTTTCAGAGTGGCGCTATAAGCGCGAGTAAGCTATTAAGATGGCCGCCCTTTTAATCGATTTGATTTCGATTCAACAGTGTCAATCTCTATCGGCATAAGTTCCGTTTCATGCATTTGACATTTTTCAAATATTTTCGTATCAATAATTTCATACGCCTACTTCACTGTTAATATTTATAATTTTATATTAATAAGTTAGCATTTAGCAACTTTTCATTTTTATTCATTTACAGTTATAGGAAACATTTGTTTTTGTAGATGGAATATAATTTATAACATTTTGATTTTTTTTTTGTTTTCTTGTAAAAAAATCCGTAGCAAGGAATATGAGAACTGTCACCCATATCATCTTATAACGCACAAACTATATTATTTATGAGTTTGAAGTGATATAATTCATACTGTGTTCACAACGTGTATGCAAAATACGATATACCCTTAGACTAGAAACATGTGCCACTTTATCGCGATTTGTATAGAAAATGACAAGTTTTTTGACAGAGAGTCAATGACCGCTACAGACAGAATTCCACGATTGGGAATAAAAATATATAAGTAATATTGTTAAGTTAACCTTTTTTTTTTTAACAAAATTTTAAATTAATTTCTATAACGGAATGGCTGCTAATATCTAGTCTATTTATATATTAATTGAAATATAACATAAAAAATGTCGGATTAAAAAAAAACTTTGTTTTATGTACCACACTCATTGTAAACGACGACACTTTACAAGCTAAAATCTATGCAAGCCGTTCAGGCTACAGAGCATGCCACACATACATACATACTCGAAAAACGGAACCCCCCCTGACGCAATTGAGTAAAAAGTGTACGCAAAAGCCCGAGCGTAGCGGAGCTACGAGCGAGCTTACGGGATAAAGACATCAACGCGCACGCATTTACACATTATTAGTTTTTTGGGGATTTTTTTTATTTTATAAAAGTATCCCACGGTAGCACTGCATTTTTACGGAAAGTAGCCTAAATGTCTATCCATAGCCTAATATTACTTTAGTATAAAGAGTAATAGATGTATTATAATTATCTTAACCAAAAATATTATCTGACCCTATTATTTTACCCTATTAGTTTAAGACTCAAAGTTTTTTTTTCCAGTTAATTATTTGATGATGAAACATTTTAGGTTAATAAGGTATTACCTAACAAAGTCTTATATCTATATGAGTATTTGTTTCGCAAAATTTGAGAACTCATTGTATGCAAATGTCATGATAATATTTATTTTTAGCTCTTTACACAACTTTTAGAGTTTTGACTATGGCATCGATTACATTCATTCTTCTGTATGAATTCAGCTGATTCATCAGAGCGAGCAAAACGAGCCCAAGTATATCCCACAACCTGTACATTTTGTGGTACACTTTACGGAAAAACTATCACGCCTATTGATTTGTGCTTTAACATAGGAATTTTTATTTATATGTAGATGTGTTATCATCAGTCAGTCAAGGTGTAACGATGCGAGACCTCACAAAGCTCGGTTTTTAGCTAGTTAATTAATCGAATCGACGTAAAGGGCTCTCTCCACGTTGGACCAAGATGACTTACCATGATTGTCATCATAACTGCGTAACTGTCATTTATTTTTCACAATTAACGTTGATCATGGACAATAGACGTGTCCCCTCTACACTTCGTTTGTAAATTGGTCCCCCATGGGTCAATACAACTTACTGACTCCTCATTTAGGACAAGCACCACTTCCTGATAAGTGCCGGATAGGCTATCCACCACTTAACTTGACAGATAAAATATGGAGAATCTGTCAAAAAAGTTGTGGATAATTATCAGGAATTGGTGAAACAGGCCGTTAGTGTTATAAGACCCTTCTTATAACACGAACGATAAGAAGGGTCTTCTGGTTTAATACCGTAGAGTGTAGACAATAAAACGCAGGCGGTGATAGTCCATGGCCCTTAAGGCCGTCCCCCGAGCAAACGACCTTGGCCATACATTTGCCGCGTTGCCGAGATCGCACCAAAACCCTATTTTTTTACTTATCCTAGTTCAAAATTATCCTAAAAAAATTAAAACGGAGAATATGTAGTGTATGATATTGTCGATCTATTGGCGTGTATTTCAAATACTTACTTAAAAGTAATTTGTAAATCCTAAGGACTGGAGATGCTGAATGTATGTTATGTATGCTTGAATTTTAATAAATTTGTTTTATTTTGGAAGCTGATATCATGAGTATAATTAACAAAAACAGAAAATTTCAAACGGGGAAAGGAATGTTGATATACTTACTGAAGATTATTGCTGTATTTTTGTTATAACTTTGTAGCTTTCAAATTATGAGTTTATAAGGCTTTAAATACGGTAGGTAAATTACGGAATCTCCGTAGGGAAGGCCCTTAACTACTTTCTTTACTTACGTCGTTGTCAAATTTCAATAATATGAATAAGTACGAATTTAAATATAAATTTAAATGTTTTATAGCATATCATTATCAACTTTTCTTAATTTGTAGTAACTATCGAATGCAACTTGGCTAAAGGTCCTGAATATCACTCGCTCAGAACTACGCTTATTTATTTTCCTTATTAACCTGTTCCTAAAATATCCTAAAACTTTTTTTGGTAGTCCGATTTTCCTTGGTTTGTCATTAGTCATTACTTCCTACCAGCTACCTAAGCTATTACCATTAATACTTATTAATATTATAAATGCGAAAGTTTGTCTGTCTGTCTGTCATCGTCACGCCTAAATCGCTGAACCGATTTTACTGAAATTTGGTATGGAGATACTTCGAGTCCCGGGAAAGGCCATAGGATGCTTTTTATCCTGGAAAAACGTACGGTTCCCGCGTGATAAACGAATGTTGGCACAACGGACTTGCGGACGTCATAGTTAGCATGAAATATTTTTTCATGATAAAATATTACTACATTTAAAACCTCAAAACTAAATAAACTTGTACATAATGCGAAAACTTGAAAAAATATAATTACAATTATTCATAGACGAAGGTCGTTGTACTGCGAACAATTATTTTGTTTATGGTTTCAGATAACGATTTATATTTTATTACAATTTACAAATGACAAGTATACTCGGCCAAGCATGTCCTGTGTATTAATTCATTTAATTAACTATAATATTTTCCAATAAATTTGCCTATTCAGAAAATTCTCTGAGATGGATATAACTTTTGGTTACATCCATGATTTAAGTGAGGCTTAAACAACTTAAATTATTATTATTTGCGACTGTGTTAAGGTGTTACTATGCTCTATTCTAATAAGTGCTTTTATTATTAATTAATCATAATATTTTTGATCGTAATATTTAAATACATTGGATGTTCGCCGCCGAACTAATTTTCGCGCCAAATTATTACAATAAAGAAATAAAGCCAAACAAAGTAGATTGAAACTTACTTTTAAAATTAGAAGACTGCAATTCGGTGCACTTTTTTTTAATTGTTTTTTTTTTTATTGTTTGTAGCGCGCGCCACGGCTGGCGTGCGGCGCGAGACTGTTTATAAGTCGGTTATCAGCTGTTGTCAGTTATCAATTATTGCACAGACAATTTAGATAGCAGGGTTACCCCCATAGATATTTATTTTATTTTTTTTTAGTATTTATTGTTATGGCACAGCAACAAAAAAAATCAACTCTCTAGCTACTACTTTTTTTGAGATACAGCCTGGAGACAGACAGACAGGCAGGTAGACTGACAGACGGACAGACAACGAAGTCTTCCTAGGGTCCTGTTTTTACCCTTTGGGCACGAAACCCTAAAAATCAAAAGCGGTTCATCCAGCACTGGATTTATAAATAGGCCGTTATAGGCCACGGCCTTTTTTTTGGGTCGGGAAATGCTATTACTCATCCCCGGCAGTGTTGGGGAAGGACCACCGGGGTATGTGGGACTTGCTACGGCCGAAGAGATGGTAAGTGGCCGCAGCTGTACCCACTAAAACCCGACCGTGTTCCTACTTCCACGCAGGACGGAGACGCGAGGGATAGGCCACGGCCTGGGGGCAGCAGCGTCCATAGAGGCCCTAAAGGCAACGTACATGGGGCGGGGGAATAAAGGGGTCTACTCTCATAAAAAATTCGGCACTGGGTTCATCAGTTTCATAGCTTTTATGCCAAGGACAGACACACGGACACATGCAATTTGTAACATCTCTTTTCGAGGGTTGAAAAGAAAGAGATCAAGCATCCCCATTTACCCCTATACTTAAAAGACGTCTTCCTCAGGAAATATTTAAAGTAACGTACTTTTAGTGTTAACGACTTTTATGATACGGGCTGATAAGAATGAAGGCCCAGGTAACAATAGATATATGGCATTACGAGTATGTAGATCTTGTAAAGGTGAATCTTGTAAATGAAAACCCCGTCTTTGAAGACGAAAATACCAATAGTTTAGTATGTTTTTCGATAATGTATTTACTATCAGGGAAGTTGAGTCATAGGCTAAGGCGGACCTACGTATTTTAGTAGCGTTATGTCAAACTAAGCCAACTGATGACAACTTACATTGAATTAAGATGATCCGACCAAATGAAGTGGGTACGTCAACTGCCTATGAATCAATTTCTTCGATGATACAATTGTTTGGCATGTTGTGCAGCCTGAACGAATTTGGCTTAGATATAGTGTACTTTTTTTTGAACCAGAGAAATGCTGTGACGCATCCGACGCGGGGGATGGGGATATGTGGGGCTCGCCGCGGCGATGGTGGTAGGTGCCGCGGCCCTACCCACTAAAACTCTGCGATGTTCCTTCTCTTGCTGCTGGCGGATGAACGGGTCCCATGGAACATTACTCCGCAGTTCCGACAGCGCAACGCCTGCTTAATTTACGCAGGCCCGTCCCGTATAATATATCTAGACATAGTGTACCTAGACCACGGAAAAGGACATAAGCTACTTTTTCCGGGAAAATGTACGGTGTCCGTGGACTTTTAAAGCAGGCGCAACCATTCGGAACGTCTAGTTAAAGATATAAAAGAAAACGTCACCCTGTATAACGTGAACACGGGAAGTGGAACGTGCTAATGCACTATTAGTATTACATTAGTCGTAGTATTCGTTAGTCGAAGGATTCCCTTCACTTCCTCCTGAACGATCCTTTTACCGTGAACTTTACTGTTAAGGCTATTTTACAAAAGACATAACTATAGTCAGGACAATTTAAGGTGGCACCAGCGGCCATTGACCTTTTTAGTCTAGGAGCTATGTGAAAAATACTCGCACTGCACATTGTTAACTTAAGAATAAATTTGAATTCTTGTGAAGAATATAGTTTCATCGGAAAACGTCTTGGTAGCTCTTCGTATGATAATATCCAACTATTTATGAGTTTGAAGTGATATACTTATACTATTATATCGAGGGTATAGTGCTAAAACCCAATAAGTGAGAAATTGTTACTTTCAAGATATTCAATGTTAAAGGTTCAAGAACAAAAATACATATTTAATTAAAATAAAAACATTAAAATTAATATTTGTCATAAAAGCGTATACATTCTTTTAAAATAAAAACATATTTTAAAGTGTCTAAAGTGGTTAATTTTTTTGTAAAAAATATATAACTTAGGTAGGGTACCGACTTATTGGGTTTTAGCCTAATCAAATAGGACATATTTTGTATTTTAATCAATTTATTTAGAAGAAATTTAACAAAAAAACAGAATTTATTACTCCTCCTCACTCTCAAAAGCCGGTTGTTGGCTGTGTGTCTTCATATCTCGTATCCACGCATGGAGTTCTTCGGGTATAATAAGTTTTTCGCACATTTTCATAAGATCCTTCTTTTTTGCGATACTTATAGGAATACGAGTAGAATATAAAAGCTCTAGTTCAGGTAATTCTTGTAAATTGACTGAAGGCGGGTTCGAATATCGTTTTGCTCTGGTTTTTGGTGTATTGATATAATTCTTCGAAATATCAATACTTCGAAAATTATTAGACATGTCATAATTATAATAAAGTTTTAAATCTCCTTTCATGTATTTAATTCTTTTTATTTTTAGCCAGTTTACAGTTTCATTCATATTATCCTTATTTTTGTTTTTTATAATAGCAGCGCTTAGACTTTTCAAGTCTAACATCTCATTGAATTTAAATTCTCGGACTTTATAATTATTAATCTCTATTGTCTGCTTTACCCCTTCTTTTGTGACAATTTTCGACCTCTTCTTCCTAGCGGCTGTAAAAATGTTCTTCCATTCACTCACGCTATTAATGGTTTTATTTTTAGACGCTGCTTCAATAGCTGCATGCATAGAGTCGACCTCCATATGAGTATGACCACTTTCCAAAAATTTCTGTTCAATTATATTCAAGTGATCAATTTTTTGAACAGCCCAGAGCAAAAGTGCTGAAATGTTTTGATTCCTGTTTTGCCCACTGCAGGTATCAGAAAAAATGCTTATTTCTTTGACGGATTGAGGCAATTCTTTTGATAAAAAGTAATAAAGGCACGTACCTATCTCACAACTACCCTTTTTACCATTTACTTCGCTCCAACACAGACAATATGCATTGTTAGGTAATTTTGCTTCATAAATAGTGAAATTATACAGCACTAACTTCCTCATGTAATATAATATGCTTTCCCCTCCACTTGGTATCTGTAATACTGCCTGTAAGTCCATAGTTATAGACATAAACGACTCGTCTGTATTGGCGCGAACTTTGTCAGCATCTTTTTCTGCTTGACATATTTTTTTACGTTGTAAATGCTCCCGGTATTCTTCTTCAAAACCTTCTTTTGACTCAGCTTTATCATATTTTACGCAAATATTGCAAAGATCTTTTTTAGGTTGGAAAAAGCTAAAATTGTACGACTTATTAAATACGTTACGATACATAAACGATGAAACTGCTACTCTACCTGAATCTTTGCATAATTCTTGGTATAATCTGTACATGTTATTTATAGATTTTACATCAGGAGCCAAATATCTTTTTTTGGTATCTTTACGACAGTAATGAGACTCCATTACAGGAAAAGATTCTATATGTTGTTGGACAAATGCAATGTCTTCCGGGTTAGTTTTATTAGGCGGTTCTTTTTTTCCACGTTGATCAGCACTATTATAAACTCCAAGTGAATCTGATTTGTTTACAGCGTCAGTAATAACATCTACACTAATACATAAGGTTGCTTTGAAAAAATTCAGACAGACTTGAATATTTTCATGATTCTTTCTAAAAAAGTATTTTTTGCTGGTCATACGATCTTTTTTATTGGAGGTTTTCTGCAATTTTCTGGTCTTTACTGGCTGAATTTTTAGGCATGAAAGAATAAAGTTTTTCTTAGAAATAAAGTCTAAACTGTAATAATGACGACACAAATTATTTCGTTCTTCAAAAGAAAACTTTTCAGTACATTTAAATGAGCATTTAGCACATTCTATGGACTTAGGCACTTTGGCAGGTCTAGTAACACCGTTTGTAGTATACGATAACCCCTCAGCCTTCCTAAGCTTATTTATATTACGTTTCCACTCTTTAGGCTGAGCTCTCTTTCGTCGCGTTAAGGGTTTGACGGATAACCAAACTCTGTCCAAAAGATTCTCAAGAATTAGCATAACGCATTCCTTATCAGCTTCATTGCCAGAATTTTCCATATCTGGAGACTCAGGAATGATCACATTGCCTTCAGATGCGGAATCATTTTGAATGTGTTCGTCCGAATCCGGCACGTAAGTGGGATCTATATCTGAATAGTCGCTGCCAAATAAACAGTTTTTGCTATTAAAAACCATATCTAGTTGCGCAAGATCCAGATCTGATGAGCTATTTGAAATGATATCAACATCATTTAAGGACGTCGAGGGCCCAGCTATGTCTGAAATTAAAAATAAAAAAATAATAAAAAATATTTATATAACTACCTACAAACTTGCAAAAAATAAATTACTTGAAGATAACTTACCAATAACATCTTGTATACTATTATTTCGACATAAAATCTCCGTAGACAGTTCCATTTTATCATTCCAGTCAGTATCTAAAAAAAGAAGTTTTAATAAATAATTAAATAAAACAAAACAGTAAAAAGACACTGATATCCAATTCAATTCAAAACTGTTGAGTAAATCTTAAAAAATAATAAAAAAAGTTGATATTTCATACTACAAACTTACAAAAAAATGCTTGTTAACTTACCAGTAACATCTTGCATGCTACTATTTTGACGTAAGTTCTCCGGAGGCAGTTCCATTACATTATCATCAGCGCCAATATCTAAAAATAGATTTTTTAATAAATTATTAAATAAGAAAATCCAATTCAATTAAAACTGTTGACTATATCTTTAAAAAATAGTAAAAAGTGGATACTTCATACTACTAACTTACAAAAAAAATGCTTGAATAACTTACCAGTAACATCTGGCATGCTACAATTTTGACGTAAATTCTCCGGAGGCAGTTCCATTACATTATCATCAGCGCCAATATCTAAAAATAGATTTTTTAATAAATTATTAAATAAGAAAATCCAATTCAATTAAAACTGTTGACTATATCTTTAAAAAATAGTAAAAAAGTGGATACTTCATACTACTAACTTACAAAAAAATGCTTGAATAACTTACCAGTAACATCTGGCATGCTACTATTTTGACGTAAGTTCTCCGGAGGCAGTTCCATTACATTATCATCATCGCCAATATCTAAAAATCATAAAAATATATTTTTTAATAAATTATTTAATAAGAAAATCCAATTCAATTTAAACTGTTGTCTGCATCTTAAAAAAATAAAGAAGTGGATACTTCATACTACAAACTTATCTACAAAAAATGCTTTTACTTATCTTACCAGTAACATCTTGCATGCTACTATTTTCACGTAATTTCTCCGGAGGCAGTTCCATTACATTATCATCAGCGCCAATATCTAAAAATAGATTTTTTAATTAATTATCATTCATTAAGAAAATCCTATTCAATTAATACAGTTGATTTTAAATCTTAAAATGTAAATAAGTGTTTGTAGTAAAAACCATTATAAGTCAGGCCAAACCGCGATACTCGTCTTGCTATCTCGCTTCTTTGATAGCGCAAAGAATGAAACAGCGGCGAGACTCGCTCACAGTAATTATTGTCGGAACTTTTAGGTACATAATATTAATATCAAACCAAAACTATTTATAAATTATACTACAATTATTTTGCGATATTGATTACATTACATTCATTACTGTTTTGCAAGTATGATTCGTAAAAGAGCTAAACAATTAAAACTTAGGTTAGTTTCATTTCATTACAAACGAAAATTAAATGAAAGTACTAAATAAAGTGTAAATTTACCTGTTATTAGTTGTGTATTGCAGGCTAGCTGCACTAGTCTTCTTCCTCGATCACCCATCTTATGTTTGAAACAAATAAATCAGCACTAAGCACAATACTTTTAAGAAATATTCGCGCGTAACGTGCCCGCCGTGTACGATGCTCGTTGCAAACTGTCAAGTGTCAACACACGCTGCGCGTGTATACGTACTTGAAGTTGTAGATCAAACCGATTTATTGGGTTCTTCCTCAAACAAGATTTAAAGAAAGTCGATTGACGAAGCGAGCATAAACCGTATAACTAAATATTAACTGTTAATTTCGTAATATAATTAAACAGTAAAAGTCGACAAATATTTTTATTTGGTTTTAGTATTTTTGGTTTGTGTGTTGTCCTATTTATTTAACTAAAACTAAAATCCAATAAATACGAATAATGGTTATTATCATATGCCTTTAAGTAATTGTAATTGAAAAATATAAATACTAAATACAGATAAATCATTATTTGCGGTTTTAGCTTCAATTAAAAAAAGGACTTAGAAAGTTAATAGGCTATATAGTGTTTTAGTTTTTCAGTCATGGCTAAACAAGCGCAATTTATTGGGTTTTTACCTCGACTAACTTTCTTTTCACTGTGAATTCTGCTTATTTGATTACACCACTAGAAAGAGCGCAAAAAAGTGATCAAGATGGATTAAAAAAGCATTTTTCGATTTTTTTACACTTATTGGGTTTTAGCACTATACCCTCGATATTATAAATGCGAAAGTATCTCTGTCTGTCTGTCTGTCTCGCTTTCACACCAAAACTACTGAACCGATTGTAATGAAATTTTGTATACAGATAGTCTAAAGCCTGAGAAAGGACATAGGCTACTTTTTAACTGGAAAAAGGGGTTGTAAGGGGGTGAAAATGCGCAAATTTGTTCAAATTAAGTTAGTTCCAAAAATTCATAATAGATGGCGCCGTGCGTCTCCTACATCGCGCTATCGCTTGCTCTTAAGTCTTTCTATAAGAGGTGGTACCATGTTAAGTCATTATTTCGATTGTTATACACATTGATAATATATAACTCACTACTCAGTAGTCAGTACTTTATTTAAGCAGTGATGAGTGACGTAACCTTAAACCTACCAATAATAAATAGTTTATGGGTAAAGCTAAAGTTATGAAATATTATGTGCATTTAGGGGGTACCAGGGTTTTAAAAAGCTTTTAAATTTGACACCAATTTTGTTGACTCCGCGCGCTGTAAGTACACTGAAGTCCACGCGGACGAAGTCGCGGGCAACAGCTAGTAAATAATAATTCGTACTCTGTTCACATCCTGTATGTAAAATACGATATATTATTGTCAATCGTGATTTGTATAAAAAACGACAATTATTTTGACAGGGACTCAATGACTGCTACAGACAGAATTCCTCGATAGACTATTTTTATTTAAATCTAAGTTTTAATTAAAATTCCTGAGTCAAAGTTCTGCTTATGACTTTTCCATCCAGAACTAGGTCCCTAGAACAATTTTTTTTGTGATTACTAACAAGCTAATTTTTTGTGAGGGTAGCTCATTTTGATTAGACTAACAACATTTTTATTTTTGAAAAATCTCGAAAGTGGTAGCTAACAGAGATAGAAAGGATTTCATACTTTGACTTGATGGTCCTAAAATATGGATTGTTTTGGTTATAGTACGGTCCCCAATACCGTTCTTACCCTACTTCCGTTCAACTCATCTCCGTCCTACGAATTATTGGTATGCACTTATTGGGCATATTTTCCTGAACACGAAAAGTGCTGTTGTCACTTCCTAAGTGTATGGAGGGGGTAGCTATGACATCACAAAGATGGCCGCCGGGCCTATTATATTGTGCGGATTATTGAAATATCTACTGAACCGATTTACTTAAATAGGGTGTCAAACGAAAGGTTATTAAATAAGCAACATTTTGTTTCTTAGAACCATCCATGTAAATTATGTGCCAAGGGAAATATTTCCAAAAAACGTAATTTCTAAAAAAAAAATTCTTCTTATGTATATAACTTGGTAACCGTCAGGATGATGGAAATATAGGTTATTATAAAATATTTGACTACTTTTATCAGCTTTCTAACGAACTTTAAATCATTCCAATAAAGCAATAAACAACGGAACTGCAGCCGTTTGAATGAGCCTCGGTAACGCTGAACCCATAGCGGTAGCTAAGCTACTGGGCTGGTTTTCTATAGAATGATAATAGAATTTTAAATAAAAAGCATGAAAGTTGGTAATAAAAATATATATAAGTATGCTAGTACTTATTCATAGGTTGTATTTACAGTTTTTTTAATAATAAGTTATGGGTAGGTATGTGTTGTACTAAAGTTACTGATAAAATTATTAAAAAATATTTAAAAAAATCGGTTGTCTGTAAAGTCGGTTTACTGACGATAGTTGAACGTGACAACGTCATAGCCTTAACCCCTCAGTTCCGGGAAAAATCTATGCACAAAAGTTGGCAGGTCAATGTGCAAAAAAAATGGCGCCCGGCCTACCCTCTTTGTAAAATTAATGTAATATCCTTACATACAATCCATATTTTATGTTTGTGTGAACTACATTATAATATATGTTAAATTTTCTATCTATCAAGCCATCATAATATAGTATTTAGTCCGATGTGATATTAGTTTCTCGACTATAAACTTTCGAAACTATAATTAGTGACTTGTTCAGAAGAAATAAACGAATACTTTATTCTTCATACGAGTATATTAAGTCATACCTTGACACGTAGGAAATAGAGCACAATTTTGAATAGCCGAAATAATACTAATAGCTCACAGATTGTTTATTTATTTTTCATTCAGAGTGTGGTCAATGTATCAAAGGTCATAACTAACCAAACTTCTTCATACAAAAGTATTCTCTAAGTCATCGAAATACGTAATATAATCGAAACAAAGAGCGCGGCCCAGGTGGGCCTTACGGTTGTTGAGAGACTTGAGAGTGTAAATGGAACGCCTCAGAGCTATCAGCGAGGTAACGCCGCATGAACTGTCATGTTTTTCGGGCGCGCACCCCATATCGAATTATAAGATGTTATCACGTCAAAAAGTGTTTCAAATTAATGTCCTGAATCTGATCTTCTGAATACCGATTATAAAATTTGTAACCGACATGACACATACACAACTGGATCAACGGGACCAGCTTTACATTGACATGATATTATAAGTTCGAGATCTTTCAATGAGATTGAATTTACGGATGAAGTAACTGGCAATAAGAGATTGATATCCCCGTTCTTTCAGCCACAGCTTATGGGTTCAGGAAGCGTGGGCTTTGCAACTTGGGCGTTCTCCCAATGTAGCGTCTGGTAGTTCGATCTTAGTGCATGCTGTCGAAAGGCTTGTCGTGTCAGCGGTAACTTATAAAGTTGTGTCAAGTTTTGAAGCTTGAAAAACAATTTCTTTTGATAGGAAATCGGAGAAACTTTCTTAAAGTATTAGACGTAGGAAGTACCTTCTTTGATGTTCTGGAACATTGCTGCTCTTAAGTTGTCTAGGTTATCCAGTTCTTTGAGTCCGCGGTCTTGTTTGTATACATAAGAGTGACAAATCTTCCAGCGTTACAAAATCGTTCTTCTGTAAGCTGAGCTAACACCAAAATTTGAAAGGTGTTGTTATCAACACCTTTCAAATTTTGGTGTCGTTGGAAAATCGGCCAGCTTGATTTTTTTGTGTGACCTGACAACGTTATAGTGGCACACCCAGTTAGAGTGTGATAAGCCAGCAATAATTTCCTCTTATCGGTTGTTTGTTTTTTGGTAGTGCCAGATTTCATCCACACAACACTTGGTAGTTTCTCAGAGAAGTGCATAATGAGCACAACATTGTCGCGACAATTTACTGTTAACCGTACAAAGCCGGAATATTTACAATCAATCACATGTAGTATGAAACGGGTATCAGCTTCTTCTTGAGTACTTCTCAAATGATCCACGTTTCTTTGTAAATATATTAGAACTAACATGTTCTTTGTCCGAATATCCACCTAAAAATAAAAGTTCCTGTGTTGTGTCAAGTTTTGATGCTTAAATCGTAATTTCTTTTGAGCAACAAATGACATGAAACACTTTTGACCAAGAGCCTGCGACGGCCAGACTTTCCTCCTTTTAGAAAAGCTGAAAGTTTGTCTGTTTGTGACCTTAAAAGAGGTAAAAACGACCAGCAGCTATGGAGTTTCGGTCGCGGTTACTTAAGGAGGTTTCCAGTTCTGAAGGGCTACCTGACCTTCGAGAAAGAGTAAAGCTCAATTTTTTAGTTTATATTCTTCGCAGTACCTAAGTGGAGGGATCTTGTCTTCCAGTGGTGCTTCCCACTGCCAGACACCCTTAACGTTTAATACTTAAAGAAAGTTTCTCCGATTTCCTATTAAAAGAAATTGTTTTTCAAGCTTCAAAACTTGACACAACTTTTTAAGTTACCGCCGACACGACAAGCCTTTCGACAGCATGCGCCATGCGCTTAGATCGAACTAACAGACGTTATGTTGGCAGAACGCCCAAGTAGCAAAGCCCACGCTTTCTGAACACATAGGCTGTGCTGTGGCTGAAAGATCGAGGATACCAATCATTTTTTGATTGCCACTTATTTCATCCGTAAATTCAATCTCATTGAAAGATCTCGAACTTATAATATCATGTCAATGTAAAGCTGGTTACCGTTCATCCCGTTGTGGATAATTGAATATTATGTCATGTCGGTTACAAATGCAATGTCCCTTCTAAAGACTTTTGTTACCAGTGTAATTAATCAAAAGATACAGATAAGGTTATGGACATTAATAAAATAAAAAAAAATGTTTAATTATTTTTAATAATTTTATCAGTAAGTTTAGTACAACACATATCTACCTATAACCCATTATTAAGTTGATTACATTAAAAAAAACTGTAAATACAACCTATGAATAAGTACCAGCTCACTTTAATATATTTTTAATACTTCATTCATGCTTTTTATTCAAAATTCTATTATCATTTTATAGAAAACTAGCGACCCGCCCCGGCTTCGCACGGGTTTAAAATATATAGCCACTGAAGAAATGATTAAAATTTATTGATTCAGCAGTTTTATATTCATTTAATACTACCCGTGGCCCGCATAGGTCGGTACCGCCGCAAAAGCTACGTCTCACAGGAAATTGGAGCCTTTTGCAGGGTATAGGAAAATCAGTAGGGATCATTGGTATTCTCGGTATATGAACTAATTCACCAGCTGCAGGGCCGGTAATAATCTTCGTTACTGCGCACCCCCGCCTTGGTAAGTTGGTAGCACCCACTTCGAAACGGGCGTAAATCGCAATTTTTAACTTCATCATAACTTCTAAACCAAACGTCCAATTTTAATCATTCAAACACCAAATATTATCTACACAAACTGTACTTAGTGATGAAATAATTAATTTTAATAAGGATTATCAGCATGAGTAAAATAAATGCGTTTGAATGTAGTCCAAAAAAATCAAGATTTTTAAATAAAAAAATGGGTGCTTTGCCTCATTTGACATAGATAGGTATAGAGTGTTGCAGATACTTTTGTAGATATTTATAAGATCTACATTTACTTAGAACATTGTATGGTTCTATCTTTTATAGTTTAGGCAGCGTACGCAAAATAAGTAACTTTTCTGGTTGATTTTTTTCACCTTGTGTCAGAAAAACCCAAATATCTTACGGAACCCTATATTTTCTACAATAAAAAGTAGCCTATGTTACTCGTAAATAAAGTAGCTTTCGAATGGTGAAAGAATTTTTAAAATCGGTCCAGTAGCTTTTGAGCCTATTCATTACAATTAAACAAACAAACAAACAAACAAAGTTTATCTCTTTATAATAATTAGTATAGAAGTATAGACTAGCATAGTAGCTTAGCTACCGCTATGGGTTCAGCGCTACTGAGGCTCGTTCAAACGGCTGCAGTTCCGTTGTTTATAGCTTTACTGTAATGATTTAAAGTTCGTTAGAAAGCTGTTAAAAGTAGGCAAATATTTTATAATAGGTTATTATAATATATTAGCCTACTTTTATAATAACCTATTATAAAAGTAGGCAAATATTTCCACTATCCTGACGGTTACCAAGTTATATACATAAGAAGGAAAAAATATTTTTTTGAAATTATGTTTTTCCGAAATATTTCCCTTGGTACTTAATTCACATTGATAGTTCTTCATAATAAAATGATGCTTATTTAATAACCTTTCGTTTGACACCCTATTTAAGTAAATCGGTTCAGTAGATATTAAATAATCCGCACATAGTCCGGACTAATTAGACGCAAAAAAATCGTAACCTCGGAATAATTCGCATAGAGCTGAAAATTGGCAGAGACCAGAGAGAGAGAGGTTTTTCCTGTTTTTTTCCAAACTATACATTTTATCACAAAAATAAGTAGGACAAGAGTGTAGATCATAGAATTGTCTACAAAAAATATTCAGACACTTTGTTTATACGACTTACCATTCCTTATAAATGGCGGGCTCAAAGTTTGGGAAAATCATATCTATGCTTAAATTATAAAGCTAAAGAATTTGTGGAACTACTGCTTTGAATTGAAAAATTCGTTTTTTGTTGGATAGTCTTATTTATCGAGGGAGACTTGAGCTATATAATATCACGTTGGCACCGATAGGATCAAAGAAACAGAGGAAAATGGGGAAAACGGGGAAAATTATTTGAAAGAGCTTATCTCACAAACGGCTGAAGCATTTTTTATGTTATTTGGCACAGATATAAAGTAGACCACGAGGAAGGACATAGGCTATTTTGTTTCTCGGGAAAATGTACGGTTTCCATGAAATACATAATTAACGGGGCGGAGCGGAACTTCTTGTACTACAACATACGAGAGCTGTTTTCAGCCAAACATACTTCTGCGTGACTTACCAAATCTAAATTTTTTGAGTCGCGAAGAGTAACAGTACGCTTGCAAGTCACTCAGATGTATGTCAGACCGAGAACATTTCAATTTTTTCAAACAACCCTAGTATGTAGTACTAGATGTTATGTGTGGCTCCGCCCGCGTTAATTATAAATTTCACGGAAACCGTAAATTTTCCTGAAAAACAAAATAGCCTATGTCCCTCCACGTGGCCTATTCTATATCTGTGCCAAATAACATAAAAATTGCTTCAGCCGTTTGTGAGATAAGCTCCTTCAAATAATTTTCCCCATTTTTCCCCATTTTCCTGTTTCTTTGCTCCTATTGGTGGCAACGTGATGTTATATAGCTCAAGTCTTCCTCGATAAATTAGACTATCCAACAAAAAACGAATTCTTCAATTCAAAGCTGTAGTTCCACAAATTCTTTAGCTTTATAATTTAAGCATAGATATGATTTTCCCAAACTTTAAGCCCGCCGTTTATAAGGAATGGTAAGTCGTATGAAAAAAGTGTCTGAATATTTTTTGTAGAGAATTCTATGATCTACACTCTTGCCCTACTTATTTTTGTGATAAAATGTATAGTTTGGAAAAAAACAGGAAAAACCTTATTTTCATACCTTTGACCTTGAATAAAAAATTTTGCACAAGGAGGATCGCCGGGGACTTTTGAGGTTTTATTTGTAATGGTGTATTTAACGTCTTTACCAATTTTCAGCTCTATGCGAGTTATTCCGAGGTCGAATGTTTAATTTTCCTGGAGTAACAATAGAATAGGCCCGGCGGCCATCTTTGTGACGTCATAGCTACCCCCTCCATACACTTAGGAAGTGACAACAGCACTTTTCGTGTTCAGGAAAATATGCCAAATAAGTACATACCAATAATTTGTAGGACGGAGATGAGTTGAACGAAAATCGTTATTTGAAGACTTTCTTGCAAATGGGTCTCGTAATATTACTCTTAAATTATATAACTATTAACCTACAAATATACAATAAATCAGCTGGTTAGGGTTCCGTTTTAGGGTACAGTAGTCAACCAAGTTTTGTTGATTACAGAACCTTAAAACGGAACCCTAACCAGCTGATTTTTTGTTTATTTGTAGGTTAATAGTTATATTATTTAAGAGTAACCTTGTCCTACAAATAAAACAATCAATATTTTAGGACCATCAAGTCAACGTATGAAATCCTTTCTATTGTTAGCTACCACTTTCGAGATTTTTCGAAAATAAAAATGTTGTTTGTCTTATCAAAAGTAGCTACTCACAAAAAATTAGCTTGTTAGTAATCACAAAAAAATTGTTCTAGGGCTCCCTCACTAGTGTAATGCACCAATAGAGAAATTACTCATAGACACATGGCAGACGTCATTTGTCGGATTATCTGGGCTGCATATAGCCCGACTAAATCACGTAATCCACTATCTGCCTATTTTAATTTCTTTTATAATGCATAAAAGTATATACAGCCGAACGTATAACTTCCTTCTTTTTGGAAGTCGGTTAAAAACTACCTACCACCTGCTTGATGAGAAGAAAAAGCATGGTAGCAGCAGCAAAGCGATAGTTGCCAGTAATTCTAATTATACTCCACTCGGGCTAGCTTGTCGCTAGCGGTCATTGACTTCCTGTCAAAATCTTGTCATTTTCCATATAAAACCACGATTGACAATATCTGACACTTCATTGTCAATCGCGGTTTATATGGAAAATGACAAGTTTTTGACAGGGAGTCAATGACCGCTAGCGACAAGCTAGCCCGAGTGGAGTAGGTATAGTCATTTCTGTATCGAAATTGTAATTAATTGTTAAAATAAAAATTTTATTACTTAAAATTCAAGTTGCTGTCAAGACATAGTATAAGAGCTATCGTACTTATATTTGTCGTAAAAGGTTCGTGATGTTTTATACGTACACACAAGGATCTTATCATATTGACTAGCTAAAAGCCGAGCTTTGTGAAGGAACGCGTCGACACACATTGACTGACTGGTGATAACACATCTACATATAAATAAAAATTACTATGTTAAAGCACAAATCAATAGGCGTGATAGTTTTTCCGTAAAGTGTACCACAAAATGTTAAGGTTGTGGGATATACTAGGGCTCGCTCGCCCTGATTGAACATAGTCAATAATTGGGGAATGGATGCGAAGCAGCTGTAGCTCAAAATGACAGCGCTAATTTGCATTTTGGCCTTTTATACAGAGTGTAACAAAACTTAGTGACAATACTTTAGGGTGTGTATGTGCCCCTTATATAGAGTTCATTTAAATAAAGGTAGCAGCTCTGAAAGAGCAAAATTTTTTTGTGATTTGTATGGGCAAGCGCCCCAGCTTGAATTATTCCATACAAAAGTGAAAAAAGTTACTCTTTCAGCGCTGCTACAATTTCACAGTGAACTCTATACAGGAGACTCATACAGACCCTAAAGTATAATAACTTAGTTTTGTTACATCCTGTATAATGATACATAGATGACATTAACAGAAGGGTACAGCTCAACAAGGCTTTAAATCAGCCTTATCCAAAGTGGGCGATAATGCCCCCTCGTGGGCGCTGAAGGTCTGAAGGGCGGTGTGAGACTCAGAAAAAAATGGGGGCGTTGTGTAGAGGCTTGGGGGTGATTCATCAGGATGCATTTTAAATTGAAACAATGGGGGCGTTAAAATATAATTTGTTCTTAAAGTGGGCGGTAGACACAATAAGTTTGGGAACCTCTGCTTTAAATGAACGTGGCGAAAAAAGGAACTAACGCTGCTATCATACAAAAACGTCATTTTTGACAGTCCTCCTTTACCAGCAGCGCTCCCGCCCACGTTCATAAAAAGCCTTTTCGCACTTTAAGTATGTAACAGCTATTACAAGTGAGTAGTGACACTCTACAATACGGTGCTAGTTCCGAATTTGCCATACGCCAAAAGAGCCTTGTAAATGTAAAGTAATACTTAGATAGTTTATGTGTTTGAAATTTAGTTTATGAAGGGGCATCCCCTGGAAATAATTTATTTTTAGTAACTCATATTATAAGTATTTCATTGTCTTATGATATATTATAAAGATTTTCATGTGTCATTATTTCCCAAGCACATAAATTCTTGAATAAAAGATTGTAAAAGACATAAAACTCTATATTCTATCATCTATTTGCTCGGTAAAAACCCCTTGTATGACGTGAATATAACAAAAGGCTGTAAACAGTTGTGTTCATTTTACCTCTAAAATAATAAGTATGAGAATATCATCAATTCGATCATTATAGGTACGCACACATTTTTATGGGGCTATGGTGATTTCCCTTACAAATTTTATGATATCGCAATTCGCAAACCTGGCCAAAAAAACTTGTATGGAAAATGTCACAATGTGCGCGTACTCTTAAACAACAACAAGCACAGTTTTTAACCGACTTCCAAAAAAACGAGGAGGTTATATGTTCGGCTGTGGATATTTTTTTTTTTATGTATGTTCGACGATTACTCCGCCGTTTGTGAACCGATTTTCAAAATTTTTGTTTTGTTGTATTAGGTTTCACTACAAATTGGTACCATGTTCACAAAAGTGGTGACCTGATGATGGGATCCATGAGTAATCGAGGGAACTCCTCAAAATTCAAAAGGAAACATATGGTTTTTTTGGTTTTATATGAAGTATTCCAGGCATATGTTACCAAAAAGTAAGATTTTGCACCAGGATATACCATAGTTCGAAGGTGGTGAACTCCTTACTCCTTATAGATACATGTTTGGGGGTTTCGGCGTTGTTTTAAGAACTGAAAGCATATACTACTAAGCTAATTACATTAATCATCATCATCATCATCACCACCATTCCACCATACACCTTCACATTATGACCCTATTATAATTGGTAGGTATTTTTCATAGTATTTTTAGATCAAAACGGATCACAGATGTTTTATAAACATTATTCTGTAGAAAGTTAAGCTATTTTGAAAATTATTTTATTATTTCGACCTGATGATAAGGTCCATGAGTGATCGAGGGAACTCCTCAAAATTTATATGGAAACATATGGTGATTTCGATTTTATGAGAAGTATCCTAAGCATATGCTACCAAAAAGCAAAATTTTGCACTAAGATATACCTTGGTTCCGTATTTCGTGGTAGATGCACGGTGTTACTCCGTGTCGTAACTTCAGTCCGTTATTTAATCAAAAATCTGTGAAAATACCTCTGTAAACCACAAGAACTATAAACAAAAGTGCAGTGCAAGAACCCGTGAAAAGGATAAGCCATAAATTCTAACTGTTCTCCTGTGATTTCGAGCATAAAACAGCGAAATAAGGACGAAAAGCATATATACGTATACCTATATATCTACAACACGCCAACCACAACGCTTTCATACGTCAATTTGACAACTTACAAACGTCAAATCGTCCGACGATTTCCGGTACAGTGACAGTTGACAGACAGAGCGGCAACCTAAAGAAAAAATACAAACCAGCATAGACTAAATAAAAAGTTGCCATCCTCAAATAAGGGATACCAACAAACAAATATGGAAAAACAAATGGAAGAACTTATAAAAGATATCGGCGTAAAGATGAACGAAACGATAGAAGAAATAAAGAATGAGTTTAAACAGCAAACAGCAATTTTAACTGAAAATTTTGCCAAATCTATGGCTCTTACGATTGAGGAGAAATTGAACCCTCTCTTTGAAGAAAATAAGAAACTCCAAGCAGAAGTGATCTTGCTAAAACAGAAAGTTCAACACCTAGAGAAAAGCAATAGGAAAAATAATATTATACTTCACGGGATTGATGAAAATGAACAAAAAAAACAGATTTATTGGACACAGTCTTAGAGGTCCTTAATAAAATGGCAGACCAAGCAGACATCACCAACTTCAACAAATGGGAAATCAGCGAGGTCTATAGACTAGGCAAAAAGAACATAAACAAAACCAGGCCTATCCTAATTAGACTAACCCTGGAATGGAGAAAGTACGACATCCTACGAAATAGCAAGAAATTTATAACACCTACTTACGCCACTGAAGATTACCCCCCCCCCCCCCCGAAGTATTGAAAACGAGAAAAGAACTAAAAAGTAAACAGAAGGAAGAATACGAAAAAGGAAATGTAGCCATAATTAAATATGATTAGCTTATAATCAAGCAAAGGGTAAATCAAAAAATTGGCAATGACAAAAGGAAGCGGTCCCCATCAAAAACACCATCAAATAACTATGACCAATCTGGCACTAGTAACACAGCTGCAAAAATAAACAAAACTAACGCATTTCAATACATGAACCGCGCAAGAACAAACGTTGCCTCCGGAAGCAAACAATAGCAACCAACTAATTTAAAAACAAATAGAAAAGGTCTCAATCCGGCTGGTCCCCGTGAGACGTCAGACCACCACCTTTCAACGAACAAGAAAAGATGCGAAACTCTCCAAATTGGAACCTTGAACACTAGAACTCTAAGAACAAATGAAAGCCTATTAGAACTAGAACAAGCTCTAGACCAAATAAACCTAGACATCCTAGGAATTAGTGAAATGAGGAGGGCAGGAGAGAAAATTGAGGAATATAAAAAGTTTATACTGTACCAAAAAGGAGAACCAGGTGGACAAAAGGGAGTAGGATTTCTCATTAAACACTATTTAAAGAAAAACATAGTAGAACTGGTCGGAGTCTCGGACAGACTAGCAATACTTAACTTGGATCTACCAGGTTACAGGAAGCAATGGTCCATCATACAGGGATACGCGCCAACCGAACAAGCTGATAAAACAGTGTTGGAATCTTTCTACGAAGAATGGTTACAGGCCATCACGAGAAACACAAACAAACATATTTTACTCATGGGAGATTTCAACGCACAGGTTGAAGCAAGACAAAACAGCGAAGAATATGTGCTGGGCAAGTTCGGTCATGGAAAAAGAAGTCGTAATGGGCAAAAGCTAGTCGGATTTCTCATGGAAAATAACCTAACAGTGCTTAACTCAATCTTCAAAAAAATACACGAAACAAATGGACCTGGTTATCTCCTGACGGCTCTATTAAGAATGAAATCGATTACATTATAAGCAATTTTCCAAAAGCATTCACAGACACAGCGGTCATAAGCAATCTTAACTTTAATACAAACCATAGAATGGTGCGCTGCTCACTACGACTGAAACAGACTAAAACCTCACGTAACCACATCATCGGCAAACAGAAAATACCAGCTCTCTCCGTAGCAGCTACAATTGATTTTGACGCAGTAAAAAAACAAATCACGAGCGAAGCACTCGACCCAACACAAAAGTATAACCTAGTAGAAAAAAGACTTCTGACAAATAAGAAAAGAACCCAACAAAACAACAAATATGAACTGAGTGATTCCACCATACAACTAATGAAAGAACGTAAAAACTTAATATCGAGTCATCCACGAAAGGAAACAATCAAAAGAATAACTGATCTAAGCAAAAAAATTAGGCAAAGTATACGAAAGGACAGGAAAACTAAAAGACTGAAAACTTTGGAACACTACATAACGAAAACGGGAGGAGTAAAAAAGGCTCTAAAAGAGTTAAGAGATGCTGGGAAAGAGTGGATACCAAGACTTAAAAAGAGAACAGCAACCACAACAAGAAGAAAAACCATCAGTGAAATAGCCACGCAGTTTTACAGCCAGTTCTATGCCAAACAAGCTCCTGAAGTAACAACCAATAATAATGACACCTCTACCGAAGCAAATCAGTTTGACAATGAAGATACAATACCAATTCCGGAAATACTTCAATGCGAAGTTGTAAAGGCAATAAAAAGCCAAAAGGCAGAGAAGTCACCTGGACCAGACAAAATAGTAAACGAACTCCTTAAAGGTACGATAGAAGAACTAACTCCTATTCTTTAACGAAATCATCACACGATGTAAAATCCCAGAGCAATGGACAAAATCCCATATTATTCTACTACACAAAAACGGAAGCAAAGACGACATGGAAAACTACCGACCGTTAAGTTTGATGTCGAACGTATACAAAATATTTGCAAAGATACTTCTAGACCGACTAAATAAAACACTGGACGAACAACAACCAGTCGAACAAGCGGGTTTTCGAAAAGGATTTTCGACAATCGACCATATCCACACTCTGAAACAAATATTGGAAAAGTACACCGAGTGCAATAAACAAATTTATATAACCTTTATCGACTACGCCAAGGCATTCGACAGTATAAGCCACACTCACCTTCTGCACAGTTTGAAACAACAAGGCGTACTAGCAACATACATTGACGTCATCAAAACGATTTATAGCAGTAGCAAAGCCAAAATACAGATGGAAACCTTGGGAGACATGTTCAATGTAGAAAGAGGCGTAAGGCAGGGGGATCCGTTATCCCCAAAATTGTTTTCAGCCGCTCTAGAGAGTGTATTTCGGAGACTAGACTGGGACAAATATGGGAATAATGTAAACGGCAAAAAACTCAGTCATCTCAGATTCGCTGACGACTTGGTGCTGCTAGAAGAGGATCCAAATAAATTAGAGCAAATGGTGTCAACCCTGAACAAAGAAAGCGCAAGAATTGGGCTTAAAATAAACCTTACAAAAACAAAACTTATGACTAACAGCACCGAGACATGCATTAACTTGGACAATGAACCTTTACAATATGTGCAGGAGTATACTTACCTGGGTCAGGTTATATCCTTTAGAGACCAAATGATGAAGGAAATTAATATGAGAATAGCTATTGGCTGGAAAAAGTTTTGGTCCCTTAAAGAAATCATGAAGTCGAGAGAACTAGGTATGGCTATAAAGAAAAAAACCTTTAATTCATGCATATTGCCCAGCCTGACATATGGATGTGAAACTTGGGCTCTTACTGCAGTCCAAAGATCTAAGCTCGCTAGGTGCCAAAGAGCTTTGGAAAAGAGTATGACCGGACATAGGAGACTGGATAGAGTGAGAAATACTGACCTTCGTACCAAAACAGGAATCACTGATGTCCTAACTCGCATTGACCAGCAGAAATGGCGTTGGACTGGCCACATGTTACGAGACACAAAAGGAAAATGGAGCAGAGAGGTGACAGAGTGGTACCCAAGGGATGGCAGAAGAAACCGAGGAAGACAAAACCAAAGATGGGAGGATGAGCTAAAACTAACTGCGGGTCCAAACTGGAGACGGGTTGCAAAAGACAGAAAACAGTGGAAGTCGTTGGAGGAGGCCTATGCCGAGAGGCACACTGTGTTAAGAGATCTGATTTAAAATGTAAACACTTAAACAACAAAATTTGTAAATACGCAGAATAAAGGGCTTTTTTATTTATTTATTTATTTTTATACCTTAGTTCCGAAGGTGCTAAGAGAACTCCGAATTCCTTATAGATACAAGTTTGGGGGTTTCGCTTTGGTTTAAGAACTCAAAGCATATGCTACTATGCAAGTTACATTCATCATCATCATCACCACTACCACCAGTCACCACACCATGAATCATTAAATCACAACTCTTAATTTGTCAAACTATATCAAAAATTATATTGGTGTTATATTGTTATATCAAAGTAAATGATTCAAACTTGGTGATTAGGTTACCAAGTTAGCAATTTGATTATGAGATCTATGAATTATGAGGTATGTCCGTATGTAGGAAACTCCTTGTTATTGGGACAAAATAAATAGTTACAACAAAGTAACAATAATTATAGTGAGCTAATGACTTTCCATGAGTGTTGTGATAGAAAGAAAGTCACTGAACAGAACTTTAGAGCCTTTAGAGATAGGCGCATGAACATTAATTTTATCATTGCTTGATTAACGCCAAGCTTATATTATTAATTATACAGTGATACGAGTAGGTATATTCTTGGAGTTGCTTATGCAATTCTCTATTCCGAGAGGGCGCTAAGTATATTAACTTTATAGTTCTTAGTTCTCATATCATAAATGTGTATCCTGGCTCCAAAGTCACTTAGTAGAACACATTAGTATTTGCAGAAAACCTTATAAATTAATTAAATTACTAAAAAGAGTGAAATTATTATTTTTAACAAAAAATTAAAACCGACTTCCAGAGTAAAAACAATAATTATTATTATAATGAACAAAAAAGTATGAAATAATTCTTACTCTTAATAGTGCCTTATGCAGAATACTCCTAAACCTCTACTATTTCTGTACACAATCTTCATAATTTTGAAGTCGGTAGGTACCAGTCTTTAAAATTAAAAATATTTTGTCTAAGAACTCACCATTCTTAGCTGGTATCGACTTCAAAATAATGAAGATTGTGTACAGAAATAGTAGAGGCTTAGGAGTATTCTGCATTAGGCACTATTAAGAGTAAGAATTATTTCATACTTTTTTGTTCATTATAATAATAATTATTGTTTTTACTCTGGAAGTCGGTTTTAATTTTTTGTTAAAAATAATAATTAATAATATGTGAAAGGGCGTAATGTTGTCAAAAGTTAAGTATGTATTGTTCAAAAGATAATAAAACAGGAGCGGGAGTGGGAGCGGGAGCGGAAGCGGAAGTGAAAGCGGTAACGGAAGCGACAGCGGTAACGGAAGCGGAAGCAAAATCTGGAGCGAAAGCGGGAGCAGAAGTGGAAGCGGAAAATGAAGGAAGAAGCGGCGAAAACTATGTCCACTGTCCCAGTTGTCAGTTGAAGTGCCAATACCTCACTGTGCTTATTTTTTAGGTATAAGGAAAAAACAATTAACTTTTGAAGTTTTATTTACAGAATGTTCCTATATTTTTAAAAAATTATAAAAATATATACCTACAGCTTACTTCTTATTTTATTAATTGCAACTTAAATAATATATTACGTTTGCTTGTAAGACCGTCGATTAGAAGATTTATATGTGTGTGTATTATCTTGAAGTAGATTTCTTAAAAATGTTAGTCAGGACTTAGGAATAGGTACTGGCACTTCAACGACGATATAAAAATACATTTTAAAGAAAAAAAGAAATCCTAACAGTACTTGCTCCTCATCTACAAATACAATAAACTGTTTAGTGACATCGTTCTATATTAAATACTATCATCAGAAACATTTAAATGACAATTTGATATCGTTAGTACTAAATTAAGAAACCTCTTAACCTATTTCAGAAACGAGTAATTTCAAAGTTTACTTGCGCTTGTTGCATGCCATTAAAAATGCGCTTACAAGTTGCAACTCATGAGTCATGCAAGACATATCGATGGTACTCAGGTGGTTGACCCTTTAGTTACTATTATCGTTATAGTTTCTAAAGGTCTCTAATTATATTATACATTATACTACTATTTTACACACCCGTATAAAAAACTCATGAATTGAGACCGCATATCTTTTCACAGAAATTCCAGGGCCGGATTAACCATATTATAACCCATGCGCGTGCAGTCTTTATAGGCAAAAAGGCAGTGCTTGCCATTCACAGATAACAGATATTTTAATTTAATTTTCGTACTTTTTAAATGACTCATGACGTTATTTTTTTAATAATAATAGTAAAAAATATAGTAAAAAAATAAATAATACACATTTAAAACGCCTCAATTTATAAAATAGCAACATGTAATCAGGTACACGCGCGAACGGGTTCACGAGAGGTCAAGATAGGCTCAGTGTTGAGGTGCCTGCCTTGCGCGTATGTGTGAGTGTGTCCGTGCACAGCCGAAAACGCACACAACCATGAATATCGAATGTGATTATTGTACTGCAAGCTCTGCCGAAGACCCCAGCAGTGTTGCCAACTATGGGGATATCCCACTTTTAGTAGGGAAAAATTAAATATATAGTGCGTATTTTAGGGAGTAAAAATATTATATTATATTCATGGGCGTGAAATTTTTTAAGCAAAAATGTATATTTATTTGGTTTTTATTACTGTTTTTATATAAATAATGACATCATGAGTGATGTTTTTGCCGCAAACAATAATTGCGGTCGGCTGAAGTAGTATTTTCAGCGTTTTGATCTCTCAGTGGAAAGTACCCCAAGTAATAAATAATATATTTAAATAATAGTTGGGGAGTTCTGGTAGAAATTCAATGGCATCACTGGCGCCGCGGCCGGCGCGGGCGCCCGCGCCATCCATGCCGACGGCGATCGGAACTACTCGTGAATAGTCGTGAGCAATCGGATATAATCCGAGTAAAATGAATAGACGCAAATCTAACTAATTACGTATAATATGTACATTATGCATTTTTGTTTTGTGAGGTTTATAATATTTGTTTACATTTTACATAGCTGAAATTTTTTGTGTTTTAGGAGGCCATTTGCTTTTTTCATGTGATCGAGCACTGTTAGTACTATATTATATTATTATTTTTGGTTTTATAGTTTTCTAAGAATATTTTAGATTTTAATATTTGAAAGTTTGTATAATATTTAACAGTTTAACATTAATAATTGCGTACATTCATAACTATCACTCACTTGGATAAGATAATAATTTGTGGTGGCCAAAATTTTGCATTTATTTACATCGGATTATGGATCGGATCTCAAGTAACCGGAACCTTGATTATGTGAAAAGACAAAAGTTAAGCTGATTAGGTGAGTACTTAAAATATACTAGATAGATATATAAAAAGCTGTAAAAGAAAAAGTTTTTGTTTTGTTTTGTTTCATGCCAAAACTAATGAACCGATTGTAATAAAATTTTGTACACAGTTAGTCTAGAGCCTGAGAGAGCCATAGGCTACATTTTGATGAGGCAAAAATATAGTATCTAATTTCCATGGTAATATCGATGAAAATAAATTCACATTGTATTTCTAATACGTAACAATAGATGGCGTTTTTATTTATTTTAGCGCACAATATTATGTTCATTGTAGTTCCAACGTGTGACAACAGATGGCGTTTTTTTTATTTCTTCATAACAGAACGTAATTATACTAATAGTTTAGAAAACATAGTTTTTAATTTATATCCACACTATTATTATAATTTATGCGAAAATATCTCTTTTTGTCCGTTTGTCTGTCTGTTTTGCTTTCACACCAAAACTACTGAACCGATATCGCTGCATTACCAGTGTCAAAATCTTGTGCACGCCGCTGTTATAACCATTGTAGCACGTGCTCAGGGGGTACCGCACCGACTCTTTTTGTGAAGTGTGTCATGTGTCTGACCGCAGTCCGCGGACCACGACTGAATTACGTAGTAACAGATTACTAAATATCTGTGCCTTGGGACTTGGGAGTGACAAAACATTTATTAATACCTACCTATACATTTAAGAACAGCTTTCAGCATGTACCTAACATTCAATAGAAATTAAATCATCTAAGGCAAATCGCGGACTGACGTAGGTCCGCCTTCTCCCTATTTAAATAAAATTTCTCCGGTCGTTAAATTCATGTTCAATGGAAATTATGAAATTGACAAAAGTCGAATGCTGAGTTCACGACCGTGTATGTGAATTTCATGCTTTTTTTTTTTTTTTTAATTCTAATTTAAAGGGCTTTATCGCTAAGCGATTAAGTCGCCCTGGTAGGTAATCACAATATATAATATTATGTAATCTTAGCTAATAAATATAAATAATAGGCATAAAAGCTTTCCTGTAATAAGAAAACTCCTATGGTTACCTATTGATAAGCTGCAATAGCAACCTGATATCCCCAGAGAGCGGAGAGGCCAGGATACTATTACAGCCACCTACTTGATTTAAAGTTATTTCTCTAATATGATACATTATTTTTCTAATATGCCTGTTCCGGGCACATTCCATCAATATATGATCTATATCTTCAACGACGTTACATGTTTCACAGTTTGGCGAGGTAGATTTTTTCATAAGAAAGGAGAATTTATTGCATGGAATGTGTCCGGAACGAAGTCTCATAATATTTACAACATCTAATCTACTCAATTTAGATTCATTAATCCAAGGGGGTTTTGGGGGATGCGGCTGGACAGTGCGATACCATATACCTTTTTCCTTTGACCTTTCACAAAAGTATTCCTTAAATAAGTTATCACAATACAATTTATATGAGAAGGTATGATAACTAAAAGACGGTAAGTAATCTACAAGTAATCCATCTGAAGATGTTTCCTTTGCATATTTATCAACTTTTTCGTTTCCTACTATACCTATGTGGGATGGAACCCCAATGCTTACATTTTTGATCAGCGATTGCATAAAGAAACGATGAAGAAGTGTTGGCCAAGCCACCGGCTCTTCAGCAGACTAAGTTTAAATTTTCGTCACTTACCATCGTAAGCACTTACTAATTATAGTTATAGTTTACGTATTCACTGTGAGAAGCGACAAAAACTGACACTCAGCTCTCTGAAATAGGAGCGGACTCCGGAGGATACCGCGAGATATGCTACGGGCGCCGCGCTAGCTGTATCCGCCACTGAGTAATTAGTAGCTATTATGATTTATGGGTCCAAGGCCAGATATGGAGGCGGGTTTGTCACGAGCCACCATGCCAGGGCCCCATTGGCTTATTGTATAAACCTTATCTTCAACCGACGTCACAGCTCGTCACAGCAACAACGTATTTAGGTACATAAAGGCACAGAGTATTAGGAGATATGCCTGAAAAATTATTGTTTGATGCCTGAATATTGTTGTTATTACTGCGCGGTTGGTTAATTATCCAAGAAATGCCTACGTTAGTAATTGGCTGAATCTACCTGAATTCGTTGATGATACCTCATACCTGCGTAATATTATTGTTCTTTTGGCATTTTTTAAGCGCATTGATTAATGACTAAAGCAGTTTTTGCAATCGCGTTGTTAATTGTTGTGGCATCGTTTATTATTAGTTTACCAACTTATTTTGCCTTTGAGTCTGAGTTAAAATAAGTTAGTAAATTAATAATGAACGTCGGCTTAGACGCTATGTATGTTATGTGTTTATAATGATTATACTAAAATATAGAATAAATCTTGAGTAAACTGTTTTTTTTTTTTTTTTTTTTTTTTACTTAAATAAGGGGGCAAACGAGCAAACGGGTTACCTGATGGTAAGCAACTACCGTCGCCCATGGACACTCGCAACATCAGAAGAGCTGCAGGTGCGTTGCCGGCCTTTTAAGAGGGAATACGCTCTTTTCTTGAAGGTTTGCAGGTCGTATAGGTCCGGAAATACTGCTGGTGACAGTTCGTTCCAGAGTTTTACAGTGCGCGGCAGAAAGTTACGCGAAAAACGCACTGTGGAAGACTGCCACTCATCAAGGTGATGAGGATGGTATGTTTTTCGCGTGGGACGATGGCGAAAAGTTGCCGGTGGTATGATTCCGAACAATTCCTCAGAGCACTCCCCGTGATACAACCGATAGAGGATGCAGAGTGAAGCTACATCTCGGCGTAATTCCAAGGGGTCCAAGCTATTTGAAACACTATGGCAGTCAACAATTCGAGCGGCTCTTCGTTGGATACGATCCAGAGGGAGCAGTTGGTATTTAGGCGCCCCTGCCCAGAGATGAGAACAATATTCCATATGAGGCCGAACCTGCGCCTTGTAGAGTTGTAAGCTTTGGTCCGGACTGAAGTACTATCTCGCTCTGTTAAGAACACCAAGTTTCTTCGAGGCTAATTTGGCCTTACCCTCTAGATGATATCGGAACTGGACTTCGCTCGATAGGTTGACGCCAAGTATCTCAATGCTAGGGGAGATGGTTAAAGATGTGCCCTCGAAACGAGGATATACGACCATTGGTGACTTTTTAGTGGTGAACGCGCAGACTCGTGTCTTAGCGGGGTTGAATTGGACCAAATTACGTCTACCCCATTCAGAGACCTTCTCCAATGAATTCTCCACCTTAGACACAAGTTCGTTTTGACTCTCAGTGACATTTTGCCGAGAAATATTGGGGGAGCCGGTATATACAGCATCACCTGTACTATCATCCGCATAGCAATGAATGCCGTTGGTCTGTAACATGTCATTGATATGCAGTATGAATAGAGTAGGCGATAGCACACAGCCCTGAGGGACACCAGCATCAACAGACTGAGTTTCCGAGCATTCGCCGTCAACTACGACCTTAATGCTTCTGTCTGCTAAGAAACTAGTGACCCACTTACATAATTTCTCGGGCAGCCCGTATGATGGAAGCTTTGATAGCAGCGCTTTATGCCAAACCCGATCAAAGGCCTTCGCAATGTCCAAACTAACAGCCAATGCCTCTCCCTTCGACTCAATTGCCTGAGCCCAACGATGAGTCAGGTACGCCAAGAGATCACCAGCCGAGCGACCCTTACGGAACCCGTATTGTTTGTCGCTAAGTAATCCCTGGCCGTCCAAGTATCGAAGAAGCTGGCTATTGATAATGGATTCCATTATCTTCGAGAAGAGAGAGGTTATAGCGATTGGTCTGTAGTTGGAAGGATTTGAGCGATCACAATTTTGGGGATCGGGTGCACTAAGGCTGTCTTCCAGGAAGCCGGGACGATACCAGTGGAATAGGAGAGCCGAAAAAGACGCGTCAAGACCGGAGCCAACTCTGGAGCACACTTTTTCATCCAGGGTCGAGTTTGACGCAAAGAGCTTGCCCAGAAGATCGGCTTTGTCTTTTGCGTCCTGGGCCAATGATCCATTTCCTACGTGTAGGGATGATAGGGTTGGCTTGCAGAAATTTCCTTCAATAGCTTTGGCCAGAGACCAGAATGCACGGGTTCCCGAGGGGAGGCGCTCAAGTCTCTTGCCAATTCTATTGACGTGCTGTTGCTTTGCCCGAGTAATCTCTTTCTTGAGGGACCTGGAGGCAAGGTTGTACTCCTTTTTATACGTGCTGGTATTTAAATCCCGAGCAGACACTGCGTTGGCCCAGGATTGGTAAGCCTCCTGCTTCCGGCGAGAAGCTTTTTTGGGGGATGAACCAAACCAGGGACGAAATCTGCCGCCAGTTGGCACTACAGAGGACGGAATGAAAAGTTCCATCCCCTGCATTACCACATCGGCAACAGAGTTGGCAGTGTTGTCGGGATCATCCGGCGAGAAGCACACGTGCCCCCAAGGATAGGATGCAAAAAACGACCGCATCCCATCCCAGTCCGCTGACTTGTAGTGCCACACACGACGGTATTTAACAGCACGCTGTCTTAACACCGTCGTAAGTGGCACAGAACTCCCAACAAAGCAATGATCCGATGAACCAAGTGGTGCGGTTACGGATATTTGGTAGCCGTCAGGATTTGAAGTCAGCAGGAGGTCCAACAAGGAAGGATTTTGACCATCCACATCTGGGATTCGCGTAGGCGTAGTAACCATTTGTGTTCGTTCGCAAAGGCAAAGTTGCAGACAGATCTCCCAGCTTGATCAGTTTTACTGGAATTGAGCCAGTCGGCGTGGTGGGCATTAAAGTCGCCAAGTATTATGATCTCTGCGGATGGGATCTACTGCTGCACAAAATCTGAAGCAGCTTGCAGGTGCTCCAAGAGTCGGTCCGTCTCGGGGTCACCACTATGGGACCTATATAGGCACGCATAGACGCGAGGGTGGTCGTCGCAATCTATGCGGAGCCATAAGGTGGACAGATCTATGACCTCAAGATTGCTGAGGCGGCGAGAGCTGATATCATCTCTGAGATACACACACACTCCAGCTTTGGGTAAAAAGGAGTGCTCGAGATAATACCCAGGGTGGGAAAGGTATGATGTGTCACTCGGAGATGATATCTGCGTAGGTACTGTTACCAAAATCTGATGGTAAATTAAATTATAGTTCTCAGTTTTTCCGCGGGACTTATTTGATGGCGCCGACTTTATATGAAACACAATTAGCAATAACCCAAATACGCAACTGACGTTCATATACGACATTATTGTAGCTTTTTATTTAGGCATACCTATCTAACAATATAATTATTATATCCTTGCAAAATCAAAGCTAACCTTGAATTGATACGGGACTAATTATAATAATTATTTTAACATATAATTATTAATATTAAGGCGCATATCCACGTTATACAGTGTTATACATAGTTTACAAATACCTACATTATAGTAAATAGTTATTATATATTTTGTAAGCTAAATAATATATAATATCATTATCAGATAGAACGATTATAATTATTATGCTTATTATATCTGACGAGCGAAGTGATAACGTATTTAATAGTTAAATTTAATAGTTAAATTTAATAGTAAATTATCACAAATATAAGCCTAATTTAAGTACGGTTAGTTTTTGATAGAGTAATTAATTTACCTACATATCAATATCGACAGAGCTTTACCTCGGAACGCCTCAAAATATATTTTGAATTTTGAATACTTATAAAGGGAAGTCACAGCGTTTGCAATTTAAGAGCTGCAAAACAAACATCAAGCCAAGCTCATAATAATTAATAATACTACTCTGTAATATTATGTTTTAATCTATCAACCCCCGTAAGGACCAAGTGGGCCGCGATAACTAAAGATTTTCAAGAATCGGCGATCGAAGGATTAAAATGATGATCAAAAGCACGATTTACAATTATTATTTTTTAACAAATAATTAAAACCGACTTCCAAAGTAAAAACAAAAGTACTTAATACTTATTCTTAATCTAAAAAGAATCAAATAATTCTTATTCCTTATTATAGTGGCGTCTTCAGACTTCGCCTAAACCTCAACTATTTCTGTACTCAATCTTCGTACTTTTGAAGTCGGTACCAGCCCGGAAAAGTTCTGAGATCCTTGACATAGCAATTACGCTAATGTAAGCTGGTACTGACTTCAAAAGCATGAAGATTGAGTACAGAAATAGTTGAGGTTTAGGCGAAGTCTGAAGACGCCACTATAATAAGGAATAAGAATTATTTGATTCTTTTTAGATTAAGAATAATTAGTATTAAGTACTTTTGTTTTTACCTTGGAAGTCGGTTTTAATTTTTTGTTAAAAAATAATAATTTTACCCTTTTTAGTTACATAATATGAGATGACAAGGCTATAATATTATAGCTTGTTGTCTTAGAGTTGTACTTATTACTAGCGGTCGCCCGCGGCTCCGCCCGCGTGGATGTCGGTTACGGCTGCAAAAAGCCTACCCAGGAAAGACTCGGTAAGCAAAATGATTCCCAGGTCAATTCACAGACTCCGACACTGACATCGACGACGCGGACGCAGTCATTATCCGAAGGGTGTACAGTGCCCACTGCACAGATTGTCTTCCTCTCGCAAGCGCATCCCGCTTGATGACGCCCACTATCGTAATATATTAATTTCGCCATAATTTCAAAACCAAACGTCCAATTTTAATCATTCAAAGACCAAATTTTATCTACATAAGCTGTACTTAGTGATGAAATAATTTATTTTGATAAGGATTAATGGCATGAGTAAAATAAACGCGTTTAAATGTTGTCCAAAAAAATTCAAGATTTTTAAATAAAAAAATGGTTATTGTGCCTCACTCGACATAGATAAGTATAGTGTGTCACGGACTTTTTTGTAAATATTTATAAGATCTACAATATTTAGAACATTTTATGGTTCTATCTTTTATGTTTCGGCAGCATACGCAAAATAAGTAACTTTTCTGGTTGATTTTTGCACCTGGCGTCCGAAAAACCCAAATATCTTACGAAACCCTATTTTTTCCAAAATAAAATTTAGCCTATATTCAGCAGAAATAATGTAGGATTTGCTTGGAGTAGTTTAAATAAAGCCAAAATCCTCAAACTTGTATCTATAAGGATTCAAAAGTTCTGTTGGGTACCTTCAGAACCAGGGTATATCCTGGTGCAAAATCTTACTTTTTTGTAGTATATGCCTGAAATACTTCAGAAAAAATCGAAATCACCATATGTTCCCATATAAATTTCAAGGAGTCCCCTCGATTCCTTATGGATCCCATCATCAGATCACCACTTTTGTGAATATGGTACCAACCTCGGATTCAACCCTGTACAACAACAAAAGAATCATGAAAATCAGTCCATAAACGGCGAAGTTGTGGTTGAACATACAAAAAAATATATATAAACAGACGAACATAAACTCCTCCTTTTTGGAAGTCGGTTAAAAAATGCATTTATTGACTTATGTAGCTTTGGCAGGCTGATTGTCGTAGCCCAGTTTTCTTAAGTCTTTTGAGACCATCGTCATCCGTAGCTCTACCGTCCCGTAAGAAGACGTCCGTATCACTGAAATGATGAAGTGATGATGATTGAGTGATAATAAAAAGCTCACTTTATGATTGGGACTACAGCCCCATAAAAGATCAGTATCTTTTACGCAGGGAGAGCTTCGAGAGTACATAGAGTCATATAACCTATGATATAATATTATAAAAAAAAGGTAGATATCGCACTAGCGCGTAGAATCTGGGGCAGGCAAATGAACCTAATTAGTGTCTTTACGAATTAGTTGCATGTTGGCAGCGAGCGAGTGACGACGAGTGACGTTTTTGATTAAAAATGCCTAATCGTGTATTCAGAAAATGCAAAAATTATAATACAAAGGTAAAAGGATGAAAAAGTTCCGTACCACACGGAATTACAGGAAAACATCTAGTAATTTACATTATAACTGAATATTTTCAAAAATTTTAGAAAAATTATTTAATGCTTTATTTTATACTGAAAAAGGATAGAAAATACGGACGACAACTGCAGCGAGATAAGGATAGATAGTCACGTGCCATAGAATAATCAATTGAAGTATTCAGAAGCGATTACGTAGGCATCAACACGTAGGCATAAACTAATAATTGCATAATATTGTAAGCATGTTTTCGTTTTAATATTTTTTAATTTCAAACATGCGTGCGCCTTTTTAACTTTCTAGCCTTAGCCAAATACTAATTTTATAGATAAAAAAAATGGATAAGCCGTGTAGTACGCCACGTGCCGCTCGGTTTTCGGGGCCTGTCCATAATACAGGGTGCAATTAAACCTTCCTGCCAATTTTTTTCCAGGGCTTTGGTATCATTAGGAGAGTCCATTAAAGCAATAAAATTTGGGTGTTATTTTTTATGTAATATTTTATCCCATTTACAATCGTTGCAGAAGGGAATGATAGGGGTTAGGGGCTGACGCGGGGGGGAGGCGCGCGCGCGGGGGCTCGTCACGCGCGGGCGACGCGTCGTGTCCATTAATTGTAGTGTTTTTTAGGATAACTTTCGGAAGCTTTTTCTCAACATTTTAGTACTGAGTGATAATAAAAGAAAAAATACGTGTATCTTAATTTCAAACAAGGATCATTATATCAAAATTTGGCAGGAAGGTTTAATTGCACCCTGTATACATAAATCTATACAATAACATACGCGCCGCGCCGTCTTAAACCACCTTAAACGTAATTTGAATATTATTTGGATATGAGTGTTTGCTTCTTTTACATTATAACAGAAGTATGCCTTTATAAATAAGTAGCCATGTAAATATTACTAGCTAAAAGCTGAGCTTTGTGAGGACTCGCGTCGTTTTTCTGTGTGGTGTTAATCTATAAGGCAGTTTTTTTTATACATATTTAGTAACCAAACCTTGAATGACCGATGATAACACATCTACATAACATCTGTTGAGAAATTCAACATTTTAGTACTGAGTGATTATAAAAGAAAAAATACGTGTATTTTTATTTTTAACAAGGATCATTATATAAAAATTTGGCAGGAAGGTTTTATTGCACCCTGTATATAAAATATGAAAATTACTATAATATGTTAAAACACAAATCTTTAAGCGTAATACTTTTTTCGTAAAGTGTATCACAAAAGTGCTCAAGTTGTTGGATATACTAGGGCTCGCTTCGCTCCCACTGATGATTTGCAGGTTTCCGAGTGAAGAGCTCATAAGCCATAAATAGGTCGACAAAGTACGGGCAGAAAGGGGTGAGCATAACTGGATGCCTACAAAAAGTAGGTGTCCAAAAAACTTTGCGAACGTTTAAAATGTGAAACGTGTCGTTCATGTTTGTTCACCGACGAAAAATTGTGGTTTCACAAACTGGTCACTTTGAAAGATATGCCCAAGTTTATGTTTCGCTTCACCCAATGTTTATTTAGTTTCCTATTTAGTTTTATATTTAAAAAAAGGCATGCAGTACGTTACGAGTCTAGCCCGGACATACATACAGACAAACAGACAAAAATTATAAAAACTATAAGTATTTTTGGGTTCGATATCGATTGTTGATCACGGTCCAGGAATTATTTAAAAAAATATTCAATGTACACTTCTTACGATTTTATTATAATATATTATGTATTTATAATAATATATGTATAGATTAACCCATCAGTCGTGGCAAAACGAGACACAATAGCTTTTTCATTGTTATCGCGGCCGGATGTGGCCGCTTGGGGCTTCATGAATTAATAAAAAATAATCTAACAAACAATTAGTTTTATTCAATGTCTCTTCTGTTCAACAATAACAATAAATTCTCTTGATCTTTTTCGCGCATGCGTGCCGATGCGCCTATCAAGTGCAACTCAAAACCATCTCAAAACATATAGCTATCCTTTTCTATATCATTCGTTACGTATTATCTGTCGCATTCATTGTTGTAACCTAGGTAACCTATATAAATATGACAGAGGTAAGTACGTATAATTATTAGTGGAGGCAGTGCAGGTTTTCACCTCCGATTTCGTTGAACCTCCATCGATTTTCATGAAAATTGGTAAATAGGTGGAGGATACCCTAAGAAACAAAAGTGACATAGTGCCAACTTGCGCTTTTGCCCTGGGGGTGGATGCCAACCCTTCTCGGGGGGTGAATTTTTTTAAATAAAAATAACCCCAGGAATCAATAGACACACAAATTCTAAGCAAAATTTGTTATATAAAGTTTTGTGAATAAATCAATACTTTCGGAGTTATAAAAGATCAAAGATCATGTTTTTGCGTGAGAAAAATACTTGTCTTAAAGCAGTTTTTCATAATTAACTAAGAAACTATAGGTTTTTACGAAAAATGTGTAATAACCAAAATTAAAGCCAATAAAAAACAAACCAATATCTACTCTAAAATGCCTTCCTATATTCATTCAAAGTGAGCTATAGGTGATTGTATATATATTTTCTTTCGGCAAGTACCTGAGTCTAAGGGCCGGTTGTTTGATCACTAGTAAAAAATAACTAATAGTATCCGTAACCATTAGTTAGTTGACTATTTTATAAAAGCACTCTTTTTGGGCAGAAAATATCTCAACGCGACTAGATATTATCCGCTACAACAAACAAATCAAACTAATGGTTAACGTTAACTACGCAGTCCGAGCGTAGTCATCTTATTTAACAATTTGTCAAAAACTTTAACTACAGTTAGCTTAACTATCGATTGAAAAACAACATTTTGTAATTTTTAACCAATAGTTAGTTTAACTAACAGTTTTTAACTAGTAGTAACCTTAACTAGCGATCAAACAACCGGCCCTAAGCATTCAAACTTAAACAACGGTAAGCCGATGCATTTTATGACATGTACTTCCTTGAAACTTTTTAAAGTGCTTAAAAATGCCTTTCTAATAAGCATTGTAAAAAGTTAAAAGCATCAAAATTGAACAAGTTATGATAAAAATAAGATGACACTTTCAATTTTTTTTGGAAAAATCGAAAAATAAAACGTTGACCATTTCTACAATAATTTAAATTTATGGTTATCCCCAAAGACTTTTCTTAATTTTAGCATTAATAATGACCTCAAAAAAATTTCTTGGTTTAGAATGCTTAGTTTTGAAAAAAATAATGATTTAGTAAAATCGAAATTATTAAAATTTTCGTAAATATCATTTTGTTTTGAACATAACTTCAAAAATATTGAACCTTCGTAAAAATTATAAAGAACGAAATTGGTGTCCACTTTTTTAGGAATCTTTTGATTTTCTTTTGATTTTTATAGGATGAAAAATAACGAAGATAGAGACGTTTAAAGCCTAACTTTTACTGCAAGAACCATGAAATCGAGACCTTTTAACCCTAATTAAAAGTAGATTGAAAATATGTATGTATGTATATATAATTTGTAGGTAATTAATTGTTGTATTAATTAGTTAATTAGTTCTTGTCACTTTTATTATTTGTTTTTTTTTTCCCGTAAATCTTGTGTTTAGTTTAGTTGCGTTGTGAAGCCACTCATTGGCCTCCGCAGAATATCAGTGCAGCGGGCTTGCTTGCTGCGTTTGCTGAGCTGGGGCCAATTTTTGGCGTCACACAGCATTAAAGTAAATTAATTTTAATACTGCGACCTGTACTACTGACTTATATTATAATGTATTGTGTGATGCTAAAAATAAATCCATTCTTATTATATATTTTTTTAAACCAAGGGTTTTAAAAATTATTGTTCAAGTTGATCTTAAAGCTCTTTAAATTACCTTTAAAATGGTCCATAAATAAACACGATAACTTAAAAATTAACAGAGCTATTGTGATAAAACAAAAATATTTTTTTTGAAAACAATTTTGAAACAGAGATTTGGGATGCAAATATTGTAGGAAAACCTGTCAATAGGTACATAACATAAAATAATACACTAATATTATAAATGCTAAAGTGTTTTTGTCTGTCTGTTACCTCTTAACACCCAAACGGTTTAACCGATTTTTCTGAACTTTAGTATGATGAAAATACTTTGAGTCTTGGGAATGGATATGGACATAGAATACTTTTTATCCCGAAAAAATGTACGGTTCCAGCGCGATTGCAGGCATCATATAGTCCTTACTAAATATACGTTAATCTTTTCAAGTCTTTCAATATTCAGAAAGTAAACAAGACGGTTAATGTCGACTCGATAAGAGAGGGGCTTTTTAAAATGATGTGCGTCTATTAAATATTTCAGTCTAGCAAATTCAGCCTTTGCGTCATTTTTTTGCACAGAGGGTAGTTTGAAATCGTTGTTTGAATATTTTGGACTAAATAATATTATCAATGTTTGAAATATATTAATAAAATTTATCTTAACTATGAAAAAATATTAGAACTCATTAAAGCTGATAAAAACTTAAAATAAAAACTTAAAACTTATTTTTCAGACATTGGGTAGTTTACAGGGGTGAAAAAAATTCGCAAAACAAAACTAAATAATAAATTAATACTAAGTAAATAAACTGAAAAAATTGGATTCAAAAACATAAACCTATTAAGTTTTTGAACCCAAATTTTTCCGTGATTCCGTTATAAAGGGGTACTTTTAGGGGTTTATATTTCAGTCTTATCCAAAAATTATATCATAAATGCTAAACAAACTGTTTATACAATGTAAATATGCGATTTTAAAGTTCAGAAATACAAAAAGTGTTTTTTCACGATTAAAGGGATGGTTGCCATAAGGGTTGAAAAATTAATTAAATAATCATAAAATATCATGAAAAGAAACATTAAAACATTTATTTTATCGAATTAAACCCAATTAGTTAAGCCAGAATGGTTAAATCTGCATGTTTTCTATTTTCAACAAAAGGGGTGGATTTCACCCCTAAAATAAAAAAAGCGCAATACGAGCGTATGTCACTTTTAAAGTAGAGGGTTTAACGTACTTAATCCCAAATTTTCATCCAAATCGATGGAGGTTCAACGAAATCGGAGGTTGCACCTGATTTTTGCCTTCATTTACTGTACTATATGTCGTTTAGGAACAAAATCTGAGGACCAATTTGTATGAACATACGCCATCTTTATTAAAACATCATTGCATTTAACTCTATATTGTACTCTCGACTCTCCCTGGAACCCCTTAATAGCAACAATAAAAATATAAAAGTATGCGTGCTAAATTCACCATTTATTTGCTGACTGCGTACTATCGAGAGATTAATTCATTCAGAACCTACATAATTTGGTCGGGCTATGTCATAAAAGCTTAGCCGTTACCATCAATTTCACCAGAATCTGATGGCAAATTTTGAGAGCAGATTTTCAAAAAATATCCTTGATTATTGGATAATTGGATAAATTTATATATTTGCATGTTTCACACACAGAATCAGCCGCTATAAGGAAAAAAGGGGTCAAAATGTTTTATTCCAATTACCCCGGTATTGCTAAAGACAATTTACTTTCTCACTTTTTGCCATCAGATTCTGGTACACCTATACTAGCAAAGACTAGATTACAATTTTTACTACAAACCACTTACAATAGCTATCCTTGCCGTTCGCCAGCATCTTTGGATCAGCCAACTCCGGGTTCTTGCCAGTGGCCCACGCCAACCACTCGCCCAGTACAGTGGCGGAGCGCGGGCAAATCAGTGGCGCAGTTAGCTGCTGTGCGCCTGGCGTAGGGGGCAAGAGGAATAGGGCATAGCCACGTAAACAGTCCCCTGTTAGGCTGTTCTTGGCGCGGACTGTTATGATAAGCTGCGGCCCTGAAAATATGACAAATATCCTTAGAATAAAAAGACTTGATCAATCTTCGTAAACAAAACGTAACGGGCCGTTTGGATTCAGCCCTGTTGGACAGGGAAGTAGGCAGGGAAGTTAGCAGAGAAGTAGGTAGCCCGAGAATGTAAATTAGTCACTCGCGCTGCCACTCGTCATTCCGCTGCCGCTGCCTGACGCGGCAAGCATGTAGAGGGCTGAGTGCTCACTCGCGTCGTTACTTCCGAAAAAGTATTGGCAATGCTGCCATCAGCGCGAGGTCGAGCAGCGACGGTGGCTGAATTTAAACGTCCCATAACAAAAAAATCTTACATCCATACACATTCGTACTACCGAACGTCATTTCTACCGGCATATTAAAAACCACTCGCTCTGGGTCGCTTCCAGATCTGGCCATCTGACTCACACCAGAGCTTAGACCAGAAATGGGGTCCCAATCTGGTCCCCAAGTAACTTCATAGTGCAAGTACAGTTGGTCATCAAATACACCCGCAGGAAACCTAATAAACTCTATGTGACCACTAAAAGATACTAAGAACTTGGTAAGATCGTTTTCATTCATAGCTGATAGTCTGTTAAGGTGATATTCAGATTTTTAAAGCATCGTGCTTCGCATTATTAAGGGTTTTTCTTGGGTTTTTCTCACTTTTTGCTAAAGTCAAGATAGAGTAAACAAAAACAAAAGTAACCATGGCAACCAATGTTACCACAACCAAAATATTGCTGTCGATTTTACCAAATGCCAAAATGACCAAAAATAGTATTTACAACAACTAAACTTGAATTAAAATTATTGTTCTGCTAAAGCTAATGAATCTTTAAATTATAAAATAAATAAAATTTTAAACATGTACAGTATCCGTAAAAATATTGTCTATGGTAGAATATTTTTCTTGTTTTTTTTCTGCATGTTTCCGTTGTGCTGTTTTACCTACGCCGAATGTTTACAAAATTGTCAAAAGATGGCGCTCGACAAGCTTTCAAAATCCGAATCGGCCACCATTGTTGGATGTGATCCTTGTGCATAGTTTCATTTGATTTGCATTTTTTATCTAAGTTATTAGTAATATTGTGAACATATTTCGCAAAAAATAAGCGTCCAAAAGCTAAAGGCATGAGATAGGAGTGTAAATACATCAAATCGAGTGTACAATCAAAGAATAAACGCATTCAAAATGTCACACGAAGTGAGCTTCGGATTCGTGAACACCATACCGTACGAGAAATAAATGTGCTTTTATGTGAAATTAGTGTAAAAACTGCAGTGTAGAGGTGCTATATTCTTATGTTGTGAATAATCGTTGTCGCGAATCGCGAACACAACAACGTGTTTCTATGAAAACACCTGCGAAGTTTCTGTACACGTCGTAAGGGAGTGTAGTTACGCGGGCGAAGCCTTCATTTGCCGGTATCATTATGGTGGACTGAGCTAATTGTTTACGGTGGAAAAGAAGCTCGAACACGCGGATCGGAGCGCCGAGCGGGCCGCATGCACGATGTCCGGCGGGTCGCAGCACAACCCCAACGGGAGGCAATCGCAGCTTGGCTCGGGATGGAGTCCCTTGCAGGTGCTCAATGCTCATTATTTGTTTGCTTTCAATGCTCAAACACAACAAAGCGTCCGCGAAAATTTCGCGACAGCTGCATAATCATCAATATAAAATCGATGTGGCTCCTATTTATTCGTATTAGGTTCGAATATAATAAATATTCGATTTTCAAATGTATGATAAATGATAACAGCATGTTTTCATTCAGTTTCGTAGTGGTTTTGTGTGCTTATGAGAATCAGCTGTTTGGACTACCTACATAAAATGACCTTTCTACTCACACATAATCATAAACAAGAGTTGCCATAATAATAAAACAAACAATAAAAATAACACTACACTACATTTTATTACATAATTATGTTTTATTCAATGATATTATTCATGTTCATATTATATTTAATTGCATTTATTGAAACATTGTATTGCTAATGTTAACAATAAAAATATAAGCAAAAAAATACTTTTGCACATTTTCTTATAGGAAGAACATTTTTTTCTTCTAAGAACACTAATACTCATGTCCTGAATGAACAAAGTAGTTCATTTATGTTATGACTCATTATTATATCTCACATGCTATAAAACTTTGCTAATATTGTGTTCAAGAAACTAAGATACTATTAATCCACACCAGTTTTATAAAAATATTCTAATAATCAGTTACATCCAAAATAATTATGGACATCAGGTATTATATTTGACTGAAATATTAAGGGGGAGCACCACGGAAATAAGGTTAATAATTGTGACTCCTAAGCTAAAGCTAAGTTAATATTGGAGTTTATTGTGTTTGACTGTTGCCAATAATAATTGTGAGAAAAACGCTTGAAGGCACGGAAGTTCCTAGCGCTGTCCACATAATCACCGTAGTATGTGACTCCAGATGTACAGAATAGATTGTTTAGCATAGTAGTTCTTTCGTCCTGCCAGAGACTGCACTCCCAGAGAACATGATGTGCGGTTTGTTCAAACATGTTGCCTTCGGTCGAGCACTCGCACATGGGTGATGCTACTAGTTTAATTCATGAAGCCCCAAGCGGCCACATCAGGCCGCGATAACAATGAAAAAGCTATTGTGTCTCGTTTTGCCACGACTGATGGGTTAAATCCGTAAAGTTTGGCCTTAAAATTTCCATGACCGGTCAGGAATTGAGAAACGCAGTGATCAATATCCATCCAATTTTTGGATAGCCGTTCACAAATATTAGGGAAAAAATTATAAAGATGTCGCCCTTTGGTGGAACAGTCCCATCGCAACTGCCATTCGGAGATTAAATAAGATTATATGCACAATATAATAATAGAAGCACCAAAATATACTACATATATGCAATCAACAAAAAATTTAATCTTTCTCTGTGGACTGTGGTAGTCCTTGGAAATATTACAACTCTTCCCAAAGAGTTTGTAGGAAATAGTATTTATCAGTGCCTGAATCATTAACCACATCCGATAAACTGAGTTTTTGAAAGATAGGTTTTTGAATACTTCATTTTCAGCATTGCGTAATAAACTCTAAGCATAATATTCCTTCGATCGTGGATTCTTGGAAATCTATTGTTATTCAATTGTTGTTGCGTTCGCTGGTGTCCTTTGGGGGTTGATAGGTTAAATACGTATGTGCTTGGAGTTCTTTAACAAATTCTGAAGTGGTAGTGAACTCAGAACTCAGATAATGAGTTTTCATATTATGAAGGTGTATCCTGGATCCAAAGTTACTAAGTAGAAAACAATATCATGTCTTTACAGAAAGCCTTATAAATAAGTATCTAATAAAAAGAGTGTAATTATTATTTTTAACAAAAAATGAAAACCGACTTACAAGACTTCTTATTCTTAAATGAACTAAAAAGTGTTAAATAATTCTCACTCTTTAGCAGTGCCTCTTTCAGAATTTACCTGAACCTCAATTATTATTTCTGCATACAATCTTTATAATTTTGAAACTGTCGGTACCAGTCCAAAAAATTGTGAATATTTTGTCATAGAATTCACGATTCTGAGCTGGTACCGACTTCAACATAAAAAAATATATCCACAGCCGAACACTGTAGCTGATTTCTCACCAAAATCTTGTATTAAATTATTATATTTTCTTATATACATACTTAAATTATATGCATGTATATATAAAATAATCTAAATTGATCAAAAGAAAATATGTAACATCAACTCACTTAAAAAAAAACTACACTGTTTTCTACAAAAGACGTAGATGTACAATGTTTTGTCAGATGTTACAAAAGTTACTTCACAGACAAGTCCGACTAAATATTGCATGATTATAACATCCTGCAGTTCCATATGTAGTATGTACACAGCACAATTTTTTAAAGGGAAGTGGATGAAGCAAGAGGACCAACATGTCATTAGGACAAGCTCGTACCCAACAATCCAATGCAGTTGATAATAATTGGACGCTGTTAAGAATTTGACATTTGTGTACCATGAATTCAATCATGTTCTTTACATCATTTAGATTTTAGACCAAGACTGCATTTATAACTCAAAAAAAAACTCTTTTTTTTTTTGTACCTGGTTAATACTAGCTTAACAGCAACCTATTATAGTTTACAACTCATTAAATTTTAACTGTAAACTGATATTAAAAACATTGTTTCTAGTTGTTGAACCTATGAACATATTTAATGAAAAATAGATAATGGGGGGCTCGGATTTAAACATTATTATTATTATTGTGGATCACTTTTTATTACAGATCAGCTGTGTACTTCTTTTTTTTTTAGCACACTTTTATTAGCTTGGGCTGTATGTATGTATGTAACGGAATCTTTGAGCATGCTGCATGACTTTTACTTATCTCCAGTAGTCTAATTAATTGGAAACTTTGCATACGTATTATGAGCCAATGACAATGCAATAATTTGTTAAATAAAAAAAAACAATAATCTAGGAAGTGTTTTTTAACTATAATTAATAATTATACAGGGTGCGATAAAATGTCATTAAAAAAAATATAACAGATTTTTTTTTTGTTTAAATGGACTCTCCTAATGGCTATGTCCACATTATGCGCTTTCATCTTCAATTTTCGTCATCTTCTTTCTTTCAACTTTCGTTTTGGCGCATTCAATAATTGAATGCGTCAAAGAACGCAACGCCAACTGTCATTTTTAATAACAAAGCGAAAGTTTTTGACGATCAGAGGGCATGTGTCGCGGGCATGCCTCACGTTCGCTGTTGACTGCGCTATAACGCATGCCCTTGACGAACAGAAAAAGGCACAGTGTGGACAAAGCTAATGATACATAAGCCCTGGAAAAAATTTGGCAGCAAGGTTTAATTGCACCCTGTATTATTCTGTGACATAACAAGAGTATGTACCAGTTGCAGGTGGCGAATCTTTTGGCGCGCGTGCCGCAGGCGCACATGGCGTCGGACCGCGGCGTGACGTGGCACACCCCGACACCGCCGCCGCACCTCTACCACGTGCCCGCTCCGTCACCGCCAGACCCGGTGCAGCTCGTAACGGATCCATACCCTATCATATCAAACTGCATGCAGGTTGGTACCATCGAGAAAATTGATTCCTAGGCAGTTGACGGACCTACGTCATGTGGTCGGCTTATGTCAATTCAATGTTAGCTGTGATCGATCGGGTGGGTTTGACTTAACGCGACCAAATTACTTAAGTCCGCCATCTGCCTCAAAGAACTTGATTCCTCAAGTTCTTTGATAGTACAATAGTATCATTAGCTATGTCCACACTAGGCACTTTCGTCTTCAATTTTCGTCATCTTCTTTCATTCAACTTTCGTTTTGGCGCATTCGATAATTGAATGCGTCAACGAACGCAACGCCAACATTGTCATTTTTGAAGTTTGGTTACGGTCAGAGGGCATGCGTCGCGGGCATGCCTTACGTTCGCTGTCTGCGCTATAACGCATGCCCTTGACGAATAGAAAAAGGCACAGTGTGGACAAAGCTATTAAAGGAACGAACTTTATTATGAGTGGGCCCATACCTCACCGAGATGCCATGGCGACGTGGCCAGCCACGTTGCCATGCCTACGTCTGGCGTCCCCGCGTCGCCAGAGTCGCCAATCCATTCGATTCCGTCTCGATACAGTCGCACGTAGATATTACAGCACTGTTATTATATCATTGCCAGCGTCGCAAAAAGATGAAACAAAAAAAGAAAAAATATGGGTCATCCGTTTGTATCAAACCGAAGTCAAAGCGGTGTTTTTCTCAAACTCTATGACGATCTAAGAAAATACCCCAAAAATGTTCGATTATATATGAGGGTGTCACTAAATAATTTGATGAATTATTAAGTTTATTTCGGAATGATTTAACTTTGGTGGCTGAGTGAGTGACGGAGCATACAAACACGTACAAACAACTTGTACTTACAACAACATAGTCTTGATCTTTTGATTAATTTTATTTTCCATACCTTAGTCAATTTACTTTTCAAACCTGGCTTTAGGCCGCGCGCCCATTGCGACTTTTTGTAGCGATGCAGTCGCGATACTCTCACATATTTGCATCGATACAGTCGCGATGCAGTCGCTAGCTGTGTGTCCTGTATGGCGTTGCAAATGCGATTAACGCGCGTTAGTAGTGATGCAGTCGTGCGCTTCATAAACGCGCGACTGTATCGCTAGTCGCTACTAAGTCGCAGTGGGTGAGGGTCCTTAAACTTTCATACCTGTTTTATACTTTCATACCTGTTTTTTACTTTCATACCTTTTTTTAACATTTCATACCTGCTTTTTTACGTGTATACCTGTTTTTAATTATTTTCATACCTGTTTTTAACATTTCATACCTGTTTTATTTCATGCATCATCACACTAACACCGGTACCCGGTACACGCAGGATGTGTTGTTGCAGGTGATGAAGGGCGCTGGCAACTCGGTGTCTCGGCACACGGCGACGCCGCCCGACCACTACCGACACACGCCGACCCCGCCCGACAACCACACCATGAGGTAGTGCCACTGACCTCCATTATACAAGTACGCTGGACATAAGATACCCAGCTGTTTTTTGTGCCTATTTGAAGCGGAATCAGCGCCCCCAATGCGGGAGAAGAGAACTAAATATGACGTAAATTGCAAATGGCCGCTCAATCGCTATTGGTTGCAAAAACCGAAAAGAATATAATCACTACGGTGGTAGAAACTAGTATTAGTTCCAAGTACTCCCACTAGTGTATCAGCGCCAATATGGCGACTTTTAAACGTCATTTTTACGTCAGATTTAGTTCTCTTCCCCGCATTGAGGCGCTGATTCCGCTTCAAATAGGCACAAAAAACAGCTGTCATTTCCAAGGATATCATAGGTCCAACGTACTTGTATAAATGAGGTCAGTGGGTAGTGATTACTTATATGAGGGGATTTCGCGACCTGCTCGAGCGTGTAAGATTAAGGTGACGCAGCGTTAAAGTAAGAAACCGTGTTGAATATGTTTTAGATTGCTTGTTTTCTATGAGAGGCCGGCCCGGCCTCTCATAGAAAACAAGCAATGGAACAGCAAAAAATGGAAAGGGCGTGAGCGACAAAATGGTTTTTGTCGCTTAATTTAAAAACCATAAATACATTTCATATAAGCTATGCACAAATTAAAGTGCATGCTTGAACCAATTTATGTACAAATTTTGGAACCTTAAATCACTCTCCTCCGTTGGAAAAATAGGAATCCCTTTTTTTACAGAGGTCTTTTCGATTGATTATTCTGTGCTATAAAAATTGTCCAATCGTGTTATGCTATGGGCAATTCAAAGACAAAGACATGATGAATACTGACAATGAACTTCAATTTCTTAGCTTTAGTCATTGCTGAGAAAAATCGGCATCGCTACAGCTACAGGCTTCCGTAAGATGTGTTTGTTATCATCTATACATATTATAAAACAAAGTCGCTTTTTTTCTCTCATGTCCTTTTGTTCCCTTTAATCTTTAAAACTACGCAACGGATTTTGATGATTCTTTCAGTGTTAGATACCCCATTTATCGAGGAAGGCTATAGGCTATATTTTATCACGCTAAGACTAATAGGAGCGAAGAAATAGAGGAAAATGTTAAAAAACGGGGAAAATTATTTGAAAGGGCTAACTTGAACACGCTAATCTCAGGAACTATTAGTCCGATTTGAAAAATTCTTTCAGTGTTAGGTAGCACATTTATTGAGGAAGGCTATAGGCTATATTTTATCACGCTAAGACTAATAGGAGAATGTAGAAAAAACGGGGGAAATTATTTGAAAGGGCTTATTTCGCGAACTACTGGAGCAATTTTATGTTATATTTGGCTGAAGGATCATATAGGCTATCGAATTTAATCATTTTTTTCAGTGGCTATATATTTTATACCCGTGCGACGCCGGGGCGGGTCGCTAGTGATATAGAAATCAGATAGAATCAGATTTCTTATATGGTTGGTTTAAAGTTATTTTCGAACATTGTAGTTGGGGAGGGGAAGAGGGGATTTCGCGACAAGCTCGAGCGTGTCAGATTAAGCTTGTATAGGCTTCCGACATGTGTCTAGTTATCATGATATAGAAATCAGATTTCTCATGTGGTGGGTTAAAAAAATATTTTTTTTGATAATTGAAATGTCATCGGATCTGTCAGAATAAGATAGGGGATGTTTGGTATACCCCAAAGAAGCTTCCACATAAAGCACTGACGATTTAAAGATTAGGTTAGACATATTAAAATAAAAAATAAAGCTTCATATTTTCATAACTAAGCTTCGCAGATATTATAATATGTTGCACTAAACTGAATGAATTAGTCCTTGTTGTCTAAAATCATGTTATAATTTACCTAAATAAGCAATTTTCTTAATATGTATTCTTTTTCATAACTTTAAAATGGCTGCAGTTTCTGAACTCACCGCTAAAATAAAAAACGCTATTTTTTTTTAATCAGATTTACCTAATGTAAAAAACCTTATAGGTCTTCATGATGCTCGAGTAACTACACAAATAGCACTCTGGGCTCCCCTACTATAAGTGTGTGTTGTTTTTCAGACACACCCCGTCTCCCGGTGTGAAGTTCATGCCGATTTCGGCAGACATGTTCCCGCTACTGCCCGGACGAGGTGACTTACATTCTTTTTTTTTTATAATATAAAATAAGGGGGCAAATGAGTAAACGGGTCACCTGATGGAAAGCAGCTACTCTCGCCCGTGGACACTCGCAACATCAGAAGAGCTGCAGGTGCGTTGCCGGCCTATAAATTTTATGGGCCGTTTCAGGTCTGGATTTAATATTTGAGGCAATAAAGCAGCAGCCCCTCCGACAGGCTGCCCACTTCCCTACTCACTTCCCTGCCCACTTCCCTGACCAACAGCGCTGAATATAAATGCCGCAATAGACCGTCAACGTTCTTATAGAACTACAATGATTTATGTATCTTTGTAGTCTAGTATTTTCTTTCGACCTAATTACCTATCTATTGACATAACAGCGGCAATAGTTCCGATTGGCTACGCGATATTAGATCATTGTATTTACTAATAATTATATTACATAATATTATAATATACATAATATTATGTGTGAAACTTTGTGATCATGGATGCATGGATTATTTATTTCACGCTCACGCCGAAAGAGTTGGTATCTCATTGATGATGTCCTGTCGTTTTCCTTTGCCGTCCACTTCTTTATAAAAAGTTTTTTTTAATTTCCACTGTGCGTCACAGATAAAGCCCCCCGCGATTCGGAGTACCCGCGCGGTGGCGTGGACCTGAGCGTGCGCGGCGCCAACGGCTCGCCGGCCCCACCCCCCGCGCCCGCACCGGCCACGCCCACCGCCCCCGCGTTGTCTGTGAGAGATGCGCCCACTATCAACAGGTAAATTGGTCGCTGCTTGCTGGCTAGGCGATCTCGCGACCGGTTGCCGGCGTTTGACAGCATATGTTGTACATTATCTGCTGTCAATAGTTTTTTTTTTTTTTTTTTTATCTAGAAAAAAGGACTTTATCGTAAAACGATAATGCCGTCCTTATAGGTATACAATACAGAATATTGATATGTAATTAATTAAAAATCAGCAATTAAATCAACATACTAAATATATCTCATAAACATCCCAGAGATGTGAGATATATCTATACTCCACTCGGGCTAGCTTGTCGCTAGCGGTCATGGACTCCCTGTCAAAAACTTGTAATTTTCCATATAAACCGCGATTGACAATGAAGTGTCAGATATTGTCAATCGTGGTTTTATATGGAAAATGACAAGTTTTGACAGGAAGTCAATGACCGCTAGCGACAAGCTAGCCCGAGTGGAGTATAGAATCTTATAATATAATGATTTAGCAGCCTCAGAAGCAAAAGTTTTGTATATAAAATTGTAATTAATTGATTAATTAACTTCTACCTTGGTTGTTGTAATACTACAAGTGGTGAAGACTGCCTTTGTAAATATTTGCATAGTTCTTTAAACGGGATATAGTCTGATTAACAAGTGCCATTTTCCTCAAAACCTGATCTAATGCACTGAAAATTATGATTTTGGTCTCATTCGATTCGGAATACCATCTAGAACATTCTACCAAAATTCCAAGAGGGGCTGAAAAAAAATGCAAAAGTTATAAACAATTACATAAAAAGAAGGGTTTAGTTTTCTTTTTATATTTCGAAAACTATATTTTGAGATAATCAAAATTTGAAAATAGATCCTTAAAGAGCAGGAAATTTCCTAAAAAAAATCCTAGATCCTGTTACCTTATCAACAATCCTTATAACTTTAATTGAGCGGCGAAAGTAACGGTAAAAACGCGTAGTTCGGGTTTCGCGTGAATTGCCGTAATGTGCCACGTGAACTAAAAAATATATTTTAACTGATCAAATATTAATATAAAGAAATAAAAAAAATTGGGTACTAAGTAGACATATCAATAAACAATAATCCGTCAACAAAAATAAATTATCACAATTTGTTTAATTGTTATGCTTTTGTTCATTTGTTAATAGTCACCATTTTAATGTTAACATAAAAACGCTGATTATTTCAAAACAAGAAATCTAGAAATTTTTATTATTATTTTGAGCTAATCTTAAAAGGGCTTAGAAGAGATTATCCGTTGGAAAAATTCAACAATTTTGATTTTTCACTTTTTTATGAACAATCAAAGGCATTCGTGAAATTTTCATATAAATATAGCAATTAGGGGTTTTTCATCAATAAAAATGATTATTTTAATTTTATTAGTTATAAATAAAAAAACATATATTGTTATCTGGCTTATAACAATAACAAAACAAAATAGTAACAATATATGGATATAAAAGTACCGTAATTGCTTTATTTACATGAATAATTTTGGAATGACTTTGAATGTTAATAAAAAAGTGAAAAATAAAAAAAATTGAATTTTTTCAACGGGAATCTCTTATAAGGCCTTTTAAGATTAGCTCAAAATAATAATAAAAAATTCTAGATTTCTTGTTTTGAAATAATCAGCGTTTTTATGTTAACATTAAAATGGTGACTATTAACAAATGAACAAAAGCATATTAATTAAACAAATTGTAATAATTTATTTTTGACGGATTATTGTTTATTCATATGTCTACTTAGTACCCAAATTTTTTTATTCCTTAATATTAATATTTAATCACTTAAAATATTTTTTTAGTTCACGTAGCAGATTGCGGAAAATCACGCGAAACCCGAACCTCGCGGTTTTACCGTTACTTTCGCCGCTCAATTAAAGCTATAAGGAGTATTGGTAAGGTTCCAGGATCTAGGATTTTTTTTTAGGAAATTTCCTGCTCTTTAAGGATCTATTTTCAAATTTTGATTATATCAAATAGTTTTCGAAATATTAAAAAAAAAACCAAAAACTTCTTTTTATGTTTACTTAATTGTTTATAACTTTTGCATTTTTTTTCAGCCCCTCTTGGAATTTTGATAGAATGTTCTAGATGGTATTCCGAATCGAATGAGACCAAAATCATAATTTTCGGTGCATGAGATCAGGTTTTGACAAAAATGGCACTTGTTAACCAGAGTAATAAAAAACATGAGTACATTGTTTCCAGTCTGATAGCTCGCGCGGCGCCGCACGGTCGCGCGGTGCACGCGCGCGTCGACGCGCTGCTAGAGCGGCTGTCCGCGGCGCCGGCGTCCCCGCACTCCGTCATAGTACATCCGCGACACCACACGCCCAGCCCGCCCAGCTCCAACGAGGTGCGTGACACACACACACATAAACTTAGAGTCATCGCAAACAGGGCGACTTGTCGTTGCGTCTAGTCGTCGCGTCAGACGCGGCGTTGTCGTTTGCAACTAGCGTCTTGTCGTCGCATCTAGACGCCGAGCTGCCGCTTGCGTCGACGACTAGTCGTTGCGACAGACGCCGTGCAGGAAGCCATCATTAGTAGTAGAGTATTCGAGAGATACGGCCGTGTTGTTCATCTTGTGAGTGAATATGAATGTGGTTCTAGTTGTACTTGCCTTGGTTTGGAACATATTTTAGGCATAATTCCTCCCAAGCCTGATTTTTCTTCCCTCGGTCACTATACTCATTCGAACGTAAGTCCCAAACAGCAGGACGCGCTTCGACGTCCGAAATGAACACATCAACATCGAACGTATCCATTTTGAGATTCTCAACAAAGACGTGCACCTTGGATAGCGCTCACAGCGAGACTGACGCGCGACTGTCGTCGTGTGTGCGCGTGTACAGCGATTCCAGACGCAGCGACTAGACGCGAGCGCGCGCGGCTCCCCTAGCTTGTCGTCGCGACTCGGCGACTCTGACGCCAAGTGTGCGGAGCTTCGAACAAAATATTTAAATATGAAAATTGTCGGCCGTAGCCTGTCGTCGAGTCTAGTCGTCGAGCTTTCGCTGTCGTCTGTCGCCTGGTGTGCGCCCACACTTACAGTTTACTATTATACATGTAAGTGTATGCGCGCACGGGCAGCTTAGTTGCTCGGCGATTTATTTGTCTCTTTCGAAAAAATTATCGCCATGTCGCCGAGGTGCGCGCACGAGAGCGACAGCAACCCGACTTTTTTCAGTTTTTTCTAGACCAGTGTTGCCATATATACAGATTTCTCCGTATTTATACAGATTTTTGGCGAGTAATACCGATAATTAATACTGGATACAGATATTTACACAGAATTACAGAATTTTGTAAATATGATTATTTTGATTAATTTTGTAAAAATTCAACAACGCAACAAGCTAAATACAGACACCATTGAAGGCCTTTTGCATACAAAGTAACTGATTGGTGCAAAACCATGCTATAATATAGATTCTAGAGGTTGATGAGCAGTTGCTGTCGAAATTTAACAAAAAAAATTACAAATGAAAATAATATTTCGATCTTATAACTTATTGCTGTTTTTTATTTTATTTTATTATGTTAAGGGCCTGTTTCACCACTTTGTGATAAGTGCCGGATATTTTATCCACAACTTAACTAGACACCTGACAAAGTATGGAGAATTTGTCAAAAAAGTTGTGGATAGCCTATCAGGCACTTTATCAGGAAGTGGTGAAACAGGCCCTTAGTGTGTTTAATTTTTTTTATTAGATTTTAAATTTTTACTGGCTGACTCTCGGGAAATTTCATACTATGTTTATGAAATTAAGAGTATACCCAAAAAAAATTTTCCGTTACTTCAGAATGAGTGTCGAAAGTTTCGATGAACTGTGATTTGACATTTACGTCTGAGTATTCTTTTATTTTTATTTTTTTTATACAGTAATGGTCTGCTTTCTACTTCTTCAATTAGTCTACTATTATCAATATCTTCTTTGACCGGCATTTTACTTGGCATCTCCGATCTCGGAACATAGAATGCGCGCGCGTATCCGTCCGTACACTGCAGCTTACGCCTTACACACAAACTCACGCTGCGGCGGTCGAGTGGTAAATAAAGTACTCTGTGCGTGGCAACTGGCCGGTCGGCGACTTTTTTGTTGCCCGTGCGTGCACTTGCATAGAAACCAATAGGGAAGGAGACAGTTGCGTCGCGGGCTCTGGGCAACGAAAAAGTGGCCCAGAGTTGCGTCGCTACGTGCGCGCACTTCCATACTAGCTCCTAGACTTGATCAAGAGACAAATAAATCGCCGAGCAACTAAGTTGCCCGTGCGCGCATACCCTAAGATGATTATTTGACAGATCCTTCTGCTCTACGACTTCTATGTAATCTATGAAAAGAAAAGATGGCCGAATGGACTAAAAACTAGAAAGTATTATCATTGATTTCGGCGATTGTTAATTTAATAACTCTAAATGTCGTTTCTTTGTTTTTTCCAGGTAAGATTTTGTTATAATTTAAATGTAATAATCAAAGCTTTATGTTATGTGGATCCACATATTTTGATTAAAATAAAAACTTTGTTTTTTCCAGAAACCCAATTGTGTTATTATTTACTACGTAATCGTAGAAAATCCTAAGAAATAACCTTATAAAACGACATTTATTGTCAAGAAAAGAAAATATGGAAAGGTTGAAATTTGCATTCCAAGTAAAACCGACATCAGACGGAAAGTCGAACCACATTGCCATAACCTCAATCAGTACACAAGATGACAAGATTTTTCTAATTCCTGAAGAATATCAAGCTGGGTCACTCCGCAAACATATACAAGCCAGTAAAACCTTTAGTACAGTGAAAAATACACTGAAAAAAAGACACCAATCCAGAAATGTCTGGATAAAAACTACGGAGGACATTTTAAATACTTATGTGGATGAGGATAAAAATATGATTTTCCAGGACCAATTTCTCGAGGAGATAAGTCAAGAACAATTTGCTAAAACCAATACAAAAGTAACAGAAGTCGACCCAATTGTAAAGGTTTTGGAAAAATTGATTGAAAGTCAGGAAAGAAAAGAAAAACAAAGTATGAAATAAAATAAATTAATTAAAAATAAAAAAAACCCGACTGCAAAAAATGTTAACTAAAAAGAACGAAACAATACCTAGGTAATTCTGCTGGAGGCATCGAATCCATGTTTTAATTGATACGACTCTTGCTTACGAGTTTCATGCCAGGATAAATAGAAGGTTACATAGAAATATCTAGAAGAAGAAAGTGGATAATAAAATGCAGTCGGAGGCATGTCGCACCAAGTTTAACATTAATTCATAAATCATAAAATATTATGCCTCCGACTGCATTTTATTATCCACTTTCTTCTTCTAGATTTTTCTATGTAACCTTCTATTTATCCTGGCATGAAACTTGTAAGCAAGAGTCGTATCAATTAAAACATGGATTCGATGCCTCCAGCAGAATTACCTAGGTCTTGTTTCGTTCTTTTTAGTTAACATTTTTTGCAGTCGGGTTTTTTGATTTTTAATTAATTTATTTTATTTGCGACTTTTTAGTTGTAGTCAATGATATTCTACTTATACAGATCTGTTACGTTCATACTATTTTCCGGCTTAAATCTCTTCCGAACAACATTGACAAATTTGACAGATAAGTGAAACAAAAGATACGAAATGCTATTTACATAAAAGAGACAGACTAAATAAAAGACGACCCAATTGGGTCGTATTTGAATCTTCACAACGCGCGCGGTAGTAACATATCTGCTAAATGAGTTTTTTATGTAATATCATTGGTTGTATTCATCTAACCATTTCGACAATCAATCTAATAAAAAATTTAAAAACTACCGTGCTGATATAACCATATATCGTAGGTACACTTAGAAAAGTGTACCTACCTACAATACGTTATAATAGGTACATAGGTTTGGTATTGTTTCAATGTATGTTTCTAGTTTTAAGTACCAAATCATTGTTTTTTTTAATACTTTGTCATTAAATTTTCATCTTGTTTCAGTAATGTCACTTAATTTTTAATTAACATTGGATTTATCCATGCAGGCGGATTTTGGTTTTTTCTTATTTTATTACTAGCGGTCGGCCGCGGCTCCGCCCGCGTGGGTGTCGGTGAGCTCTGTAAAAAGCTTACCCAGGAAAGACTCGGTCAGCAAAATGATTCCCAGGTCAATTCACAGACTCCGACACTAACATCGACGACGCAGTCATAATACGCAGGCTGCACCCTGCAATTATTGTCTTCCTCCCGCACGCGCACGTCCGTCTTGGTGACGCCAGATATCGTAATATTTTAATTTCGCCATAATTTGAAAACCAAATGTCCAATTTTATTCATTCAAAGACCAAATATTATCTACATAAACTGTACTTAGTAATGGAATAATTTATTTTGATAAGGATTAAAAGAATGAGTAAAATAAACGCGTTTAAATGTAGTCCAAAAAAATTTCAAGATTTTTAAATAAAAAAATGGTTATTGTGCCTCACTCGACATAGATAGGTATAGTGTGTCGCGGACTTTTTTGTAGATATTTGTAAGTTCTACAATTACTTAGAATTTTATGGTTCTATCTTTTATAGTTTAGGCAGCGTACGTAAAATAAGTAACTTTTCTGGTTGATTTTTTACACCTTGCGTCCGAAGAACTCAAATATCTTACGGTACCCTATTTTTTTCCAAAATAAAATTCAGCCTATGTTCAGCAAAAATAATGTAGAATTCTAATGGTAAAAGAATTTTTAAAATCAGTCCAGTAGTTTCGGAGCCAAACAAACAAAAAATCAAATCTTTCCTCTTTATAATATTAGTGTAGATTTATTGTTCTATTTAATATTAAAACTGTAAGTTATATACATATTTAGAATCAGTGTTTAAAATCCTTTATTTTGATACCCCACTCGATATGCTTGGTAAATTTTTATTTTTGTTTACCTCACGATATGGCGTCAAACATCCGCCATTTTGGTTTTTTCTTAATGTCACCTATCTAAGAACACTCGGGCTATTAAGACAAATCTAACGATACCTCAAATGTGAAAATCCGTTTAGCCGTTCTGAAGATAGAGGTAATAAAGAATATTACATACATAGAAGATACGCGCTAAACACATAACCCTCCTGGCAGTCGGGTAAAAACTGGCTGACAAATTCGTTATTGAAAAGCTTGATGGACGAAATACAATTAGTGCATCATATTGGATGGAGACATTTGAAAAGGAATGTGAAAGGTTTGGAATAGTAAACGGAGATGAAAAAATTGAAATTTTCAGATTGTTTCTTGAAAAATCTTGCACAGATTTACTGCAGTCGCCAGAGGTTTTAACCTCCGAAAATTGTAATAGTGAATGGATTTTTGTTTTTGAGGTGTCATTTTCTTTTTTACACAATAACTTGCAAAGTTTACCAAAAAAAATTTTGTGCTTTTAATTTTTTAGTTACTTAATTAAAAATTAATATTTCACCATATAAAACCGGTCCCGAAAAAAATTTTTTTTTCTTGTTCCTGTTATTTAATGACACTTAACCGATTGCTTACGTTGAAAATCAACCAAATACACCATTTTTAAAAAAGAAAGTTTGCTTTGCTAAGCTAAATACAACTACAAGGTTTTTGCAAAGTTTTTAGAGATTAACGCTCGTCGTAACCAAGATAAAAGGGTTTCGGTAGATTTAAGGGTTGTAACGAAAAGTGTGTTAAACTTACTTGTTGTGCGTATTTAATTTTTAGATAAATGATAACTTATAAGTACTTAAAAACGTTTAAATATCTCCAAAAATGTGTAAAATAGACCGAAAATATTTTTCTATATTTCTTGAGAATTTATTAAAGTGAGAGCTAAAACATCAAATGCATCGACAAATTAAAGACTTTTTCTAGTCCTTGAAATATATTTAAGCTTCCTACTTAAAGCCAGAAAAAAAATTGGGTGCTACAAATCTCACGTACATACTAAAGACGCATGCTGCGACCTATGTTTGGAAAATGCTTACCTGAATGCAAAAAATATCAGTTCTTAACCTAATTTGTATTTTTTTCCTTTAAATATATTTTAGCAAATATAATTAATGAAAAAAATAAATAAAAAATAAATTTTATTCTGTAAAAACCAAACCAAAAGAAATAAAATACAGATTTTCTTCGAAATATCCGTGAAAAGTTTGTGCTACATTTTCAGAAAATTTAATAAAGTAAGAGCTAAAAAGTTATACACATTAAGAAATAGAAGGCTTTGTTAAGCCTAAAAAATAATTTTAAACTTCCTATTTAAAACCAAAGAAAAATTGGAACGCCATTTACCTGGCGAGGCACACAGCAAGCACATTTGGAGGTATGCTCATCTACATACAAAAATATTAATTTGAAATATAAATTATATATTTTTTCAACTTATTTTCTTTCTTTGGAATATAAGCAATGATACAAATCAAAAAAATAATGATATATTTTATTATTTTGCTATATATTTAAAAGAAAGAAATATGCAAATTTTCTTCAAAATTTTACAGTTTTTGAGTTTACTTGAAGTGGAAGAGAATAATTTAAAAATCAAAAGCACAACTTTTCAATAGGTAAACTTTATTATTTATGTTATCAGCTACACATTCCTTTTTTTCTTTTCAATTTTCATCCACTATTGCAAAAATCGGAGGTTTGCACGATTTTTACGCTCTGGGAACTCCACTAATTGGTATGCCGCCATGATGATTAAACATAGCTTACAATCAGAGTGGTCCGAATGGAAATCAAGTTTTTTACAAACCTATGCCATTAAAGGTTGGTCAACAAGCAAGTATGCATTGTCTTTTAAGTATCAATCAGGCTCTTTGTTGGACTATGCTGTAAGAGAAGAAAAACTATTGCTAGAAGTAAGAAAAACAATTTATGAAGGGACATTAATTGATATAATAGCTGCGGGCTTGCCAGACTTTATAACAGACAGAAAGAATTTTGACTATGACTTTTTAATAGGACTAGACTGCATAAAAGAATTTTACTTGTGTCAAGATAAAAATTTAAAAGTACATCAGAAACTGCCTGGTTCTAAAATTCAACGGTTTTTTGAAGAAAAAAATAATTCAAATATAATGAACTTTAATGAACACTTATGTGAAGAAAACTTTCAAATTTACATAAATCATCTAGATTTCAAGGATCAAGCACAGATTGAGGAGTTGATATCAAAACATAAATCTGTTTTTGGAAAAGATAAATATGACATAGGGAGAGTAACGGGTTATGACTTATGAGGCACACATCGATTTACAAGTGGAAAAATATTGCAGTAAAAGACCATATCGTTGCACTATTCAAGATAAGAAGGAAATAGAAAAACAGATTGCAAAGTTATTGGAAAAAAATATAATCGAGGAATCATATAGCCCTTTTTCAGCACCTGTTACACTCGCTTACAAAAGAGATGAAAATAAAAAGTAAAAGATTATCCATAGATTTCCGAGAACTTAATAAGATAGTTGTTCCGCAATCGCAACCATTCCCTCTTATTGAAGACCTTATAGTGAAAACAAGAGACTGCAAATTTTTCTCTACGCTAGTTTTGAACTCCGCTTTCTGGTCCATACCATTGCGTGTTACTGACAGATACAAAACTGCATTCGTCACCAATGGACCTGTTTGCCATTCGGTCTAAAGACAGCACAGGCCATTTTTCAAAGAATAATGTGTAACATTATACGAAAAAATAAGCTAGGAGAATTTGCAGTAAGTTTTATAGACGACTTATTAGTATTTTCAAAAACATTTTTAGACCATATAAGACACCTAAAACAATTATTTGAAGCCATAAAAAATGAAGGCCTGAAACTCAAAATTTCTAAAATATGTATGTTTGCAGCACAATCAGTCAAATACTTGGGTCATATAATACAGAATAACTCAGTCAGACCGCTGAAGGATAATTTGATATCAATACAAAATTTCCCAATTCCAAAAACACAGAAACAGGTAAGGCAATTTTTAGGGAAAATAAACTTTTCCCATAAGTATGTGCCAAATATAGCAATAAAACTAGAGCCTTTGCATAATCTTTTAAGAAAAGGACAAATATTTAACTGGACTGAAAAATGTCAACAGTCATTCGATGAAATGAAACAAATTTTATGTTCTCAACCAATATTAACAATCTTTGATCCTAATCTCCCTATTCACATATATACAGATGCCAGTATACAGGGACTGGGAGCAGTCTTGAAGCAGCCACAAGACAATAATGAAGAAAAACCTGTTGCATACTTCTCTAAAAAGCTAAATGAAGTTCAAAAAAGGAAGAAAGCAATATATCTGGAATGCCTAGCGATTAAGGAATGTGTTAAGTATTGGCAGCATTTATTGATAGGTAGAAAATTTACTGTATTTACTGACCACAAACCGTCTAACTATGAACATTAAATCAAGGACAGATGAGGAATTGGGTGAACTTACATTCTATCTGTCACAATATGATTTCCAAATTAAGTACTCGCCCGGCAGATATAACATTGAAGCTGATTGTCTGTGTAGAAACCCTGTCCTTGGACCAAATGAAAATCAAGATGAACAATTAAAAATAGTAAACACAATAAAACTACAAGAAATCTTAGAAGATCAAGAAAAAAATGAAAATATACAGTGCAAGAAAGATAAATTAATATCAAAAGACAACATATATTATAAGAGAGTAAAGAACAAAGACAAAATAATTTTATCTGAAAAATTTAGCATACAATTCGTAAATAAAATACATAAAGACATGGGTCACTTAGGAATTAGGCAGATGCAAAGTATGATTAGTTCATTGTATACAGCGGAGAACATCACAAAGAACATAAAAAGAATTTGTGAAAATTGCTTAGTGTGTATAAAAAACAAATCAAGAGGACAGAATATGGATTAATGTCACATTTGGGACCTGCCACAAAACCGTTTCAAATATGTTCTATTGATACAATTGGAGGCTTTGGAGGTACACGGTCGACGAAGAAGTATTTACATCTGCTAGTGGACCATTTTACTAGGTATGCACATATTTTAACTTCAAGTACACAAAACTCAAATGACTTCATCAAACTCATAAAAAACTGTGGAGAAATTTATAATATTGAATTGATTCTATCGGATCAGTATCCAGGTATTAATTCTAAAGAATTTAAAGGATTTTTGGACCAGGAAAATATCTGTATAATCTTTACAGCAGTTAACTCGCCTTACACAAATGGTCTAAATGAAAGACTTAATCAGACATTAGTCAACAAAATCCGATGCAAAGCAAATGAAAATGTTAAAAAAGTTGCATGGACAACCATTGCTCAAAACTGTTTTAAAACTATAATGAGACGAAACACTCGGTTACTGGATATGCTCCAAAGTACCTACTATATGGCACAGATGTATCTCTTTTGCCGAATGAGATGAAGCTGAAAAAGACTGAGAATGATTTAATAAAAGACAGGCAAAAAGCTTTAGAAAACACAATAAAATCACATAATTACAACAAAGAAATCTATGATAAGAATCGAATATGCATAGACTTTAAAGTTGGTGATATTGTCTTTGTGGAGAATGGTAACAGACATAATAGAAAAAAACTGGATGAATTGTAACTCGGACCTTATCAAATTATAGAAAAAATATCAAATACAATCTACAAGATAAATACTGATCATAAGAAGTCGGAGTCAATTTTTTTTCACATCTCAAAACTAACCCCAGCTCCTGATGGTATCTAGTCTGAGAGTTTGCGTGACTAAACACCTGATTATATTTTCTTTTGGGGGGGGGAGATGTAAAGAAAAATGTATTTTTCTTTATTTGCATTTTTTTTATTATTTGACAGATCCTTCTGCTCTACGACTTTTATGTAATCTATGAAAAGAAAAGATGGCCGAATGGACTAAAAACTAGAAAGTATTATCATTGATTTCGGCGATTGTTAATTTAATAACACTAAATGTCGTTTCTTTGTTTTTTCTAGGTAAGATTTTGTTGTAATTTAAATGTAATAATTAAAGCTTTATGTTATGTGGATCCACATATTTTGATTAAAATAAAAACTTTGTTTTTTCCAGAAACCCAATTGTGTTATTATTTACTACGTAATCGTCGAAAATCCAAAGAAATAACCTTATATACATTTGCCACAGAGATATGACAGAGATAGAAACACACGCAATGTTTTTTGTGAAAGAATTATAAACATTTAATAATAAGACTCCAGATGACTCCTAATTTTTGCTAAATTGACAAAAATGATGTTATGGTTTGGTTATTCTAATCAGTAATCACATAGATGGAGAAATGTGCTTACACAATGTCAATAAAATTTTCAGGACTCGGCCGACTCGTGCGGCGCGCCGCCCGGCTCAAAGCGGAAGCGGAAACCGGAGCGCACGATACGCGTGCCGGTGCCGGCGCCGGAGCGCGCGCCCTCCCCGCCGCCGCCGCCCGCCGAGAACGGCGACGCGCACGCCCCGCCCCCGCCGCCGCCCCACCCCGCGCACGCCCCGCCCTCGCCCCCGCCACCGCGCCGCGCCCGCTCCGGCTCCGCGGAGACCATCGACGACATCGCCGCCATGATCGCCGGCACCGACCCCGCGCCCGCGCCCGCGCCGCCCCCGCCGCCCGAGCCCGACGCCCCCGCCACCGTCGACAAGCTCGAGAGCGTCCTCGCCAGCCCCGAGCCCCACAAGTCGCCCGAGTCCCCGCCCAAATCGCCCGAGAAGAGCACCGAGCCCCCGCCCTCCGCCGCCGCGCCCCGTCGCCGGAGCGCCCGCACCTCCAATGAGTCCACCAACGTCCCCGTCGAGTCTCCCTCCGAGGCAAAGCCCGCGGAGCCCGAGGCGGAGGCCCGGAGTGCGGACCCCGTGTCGGCGAGCCTGATCGAGGTAGAGAAGCAGCTGAAAAGCATGTTCGCGGGCATCGACGAGCCCGGCGAGAAGCCGCCCGCGGCCGAAGTCGCAGAGACAAAGCAGACGGCGAAGGCGAGGAAGCGCAGAAAATCTGCCCCCGCCAAGGGCGAGAAGAAGGCGTCGAAGCGGACGAGCCGCGCCAGCACCGGCGACGAGAGGAGGAAGCTCGCGAGGAGGAAGGGGGCGGCGAAGAAAGACGGATCCGTGAAAGACGCGTACGACTCCGGCAGCAACGCCAGCTCGAGCCGGTCTAGAGGACCGTATATACAAGTAAGTAAAGTATTTTATGCTGTGTAATAGGCGTAATGGTTATTTTTTTCTTGTTGGTAACTAAAGGACCGTTCAAAAATAGAAACATCACTGAAATTATTACTCTGTTAACTTAAAAACTTACATTTATTTCAATTATAGACCTCCCAAATGCAAAGGCTTCTATTTAAACTGAGGTAGACGTGCCGTACTCTACGAAATGTCATTTGAAAAGCAATCCTAAAACAATACACTCAAAACATTACACACACACACAAACTATAAGTATCTACGTAGTCAAGTGCGAGATGCCAATATTATTTTGTAACAAGAGTGACAAGGATGCAGGCCTATGGCATTCGTCATACCGAACGCAAGCGTCTCCCCGAAAGACTAGTAAACAAACGCCCGCAAGTACTGACTGCAAAAAAGTCTATTACAAATTAAGTTTTTTTTTTGTTATTAAGTTTATTGTTTATTGAGTAACATCAACAACAACAACATTGAAGTTAATATTGAATATTTTATCCTTTGTTTCTTTTTTTTTATTATAGCGTTTCGGCTATATAACCATGGCCAGTGTCAAATAAGTGGTGGGAAATCTATGTTCTTGTAACAATTTTTAGCATCGATTTTCTATTTGGTAAAGTCCAAAGTCTAGTCAAAGTCTAAGTAAAAGTCAATGCAGTCAAGGACTCAAGTCGGTCGATTCAGTAAAATGGTAGACGCTTTACTAAAACTTTCGATGGAGTTTAGGAGGGAACACAAAAGGCACGTTTCTGGAAGTTATATCAGTGGCCTACACTTGTGCATGATAACAAATATCTAATGGTTAATATTCTATCAATAAAACACGTTAAAAACCCAGAAGAATCTTAGGAAATTACATAATACAAAACACAACGCCACTCTTTCACATTCTCGGCTAAACTCTTCCTTCGTTTATGTCCTAAAAAAATTTGACTTAAGCATGTTAACCTTATGGCTACACACGCTACGGTCTACCGGCAAGGTCACCTGCAGGTATGCGTGCGCAGGTGTCACTCGAAAGAATTGATTCTCGATTTTGCGCCGGTCGCCTGCGCAGGTCCAAGCAACTGCACAGGTCTATTCCCACACATATTCCGATTTACTTGCGCAGGCGTACCTGCACAGGTAGACCTCTCCGGTAGACGGTTGCGTGTATGGCTAACATTAGACTTTTTATTTGTTTTTTATTGTTTTTTTTTCTAGTTGATTTGATCTGTTATATTTTATCAGTGGAGTAATATTTTAGTTACTTAAATTTTAATATTTTATTCCTTTGTTAATGTTCTAAAAATTATATTCAATAATCCCTATCCCTACAACTAAATAATATGATTTATTCAAACAAGAACCTGTTTTATGCAATTTACCGTATGTATGCATGGTCGGTAGTCTGCAGATTACCTAGATATTCTGCAGATTATCTAATAATGTAAGAATAAAATCAAATTTTTGCACTTTAACTGACTCACCCAGATAATCTTTGGCATGGAGATACTTTGAGTCCCGGGAAAGGACATAGGATACTTTTTGTCCCGGAAAAATGTACGGTTCCCGAACGATAAACGAATTTTGACGCAACGGAGTTGCGGGCGTCGTCTAGTATGAAAATAAAACAAAGTTTGTTTTAAAAATTTCCTTGCTAACCGTACACACTCGCATGCGACCGTCGCGTACAGCGCGCCAGTGAACACTGACTGCAACGGTGTGAATTAGCTCTATTGGAACGGCGGAACATTTGGTGCGTATGGCCTGTCTACCTCAGTTTAAATAGAAGTCTTTGCCCAAATGCTCCATACCGACTGCAACTTTGTAATGTCATCACAATTTTATGATTTGTACTTTGTACACATCACAGAAATTACTTAAATATTGCATTTATGATAGTGGTTTCTCAACAAAAGTTGCTTTAAGTTGCATAAGTTATTGATGGTATATAAATAATATCTAAGAAGGCTCATAACAAAAAAATGCATAAGTTATCAATCAAGCTGAATTTTTTGTACATATTTATCTCTATTTTATTTAAAAAAATCACAAAACTTGTGAACTAATTTTTTTTTCCTTTATTTTAAGTCGCTTATTTACATAAAATAAAGAAAAAAATATTGAATACACCGGTTCTCGTCCGAGAACTAATAATTATTTTGAAACAGAAATTAAAAATACAACATCCCAGAAGTCATCTAACATTACAATTTCTAGATCGTGGGACCGCGGGATTCCCCGGTATCAGTCGCAGTAGTGAACGCCGCGGCGGGCGCGAATGAGGAGGCCCGGGGTGACGAGTGGCGAAACGGTCTCCGTGCTCGTGGCCTCCACGCGAGCACCCTAGGGCTTCGGTACGACGCGTCCACACCTGACGCCTCCTGGCTGTGCGCGTTCTGTGAACGAGGACCACATTACAGTGGCCTGGGAGACCTGTTCGGACCATATGCGCTGGATATGGAGTGTGATGAGTACAGGTATGTACCATCGGGGAAATTGATTCATAGCAGACCGACCCACGTCATTTGGTCGGACCATGTCAATTCAATGTTAATTGTGATCTGTCGGCTGGGTTTGACGTAACGCGACCAAAATACGTAGGTCCCCCATCGGTCTATCTATGAACCAACTTCTCTGATATTGTGTTGTTAATTTTTAATGTTCAATTAAAACATAGCTATGTTCTATTAGTAGTTTCACGGCTACTAATCTTTCTTAGATTTTTATTAATAACGTGTAAATAAAATTGTAATGACTGGGGTGGCAGAATGTTTATAATCTTCGTAAGGGATCGTTCAACAATTAGGTGATCATTTTTGGCCGTTTTTTAAACTCCTCCCCCCCTATGTGATCACAGCGTAATACATATTTTGAATTTACCCCCCCCCCCCCCCCCTCGCCTTGATTATATAATCTTCGTCCGTGCTTAAATTTTTTGCTGTTTATTAGCACTGACACGTATGCCATGTTTCAATTCCTCTAATATAGGTACCTATAAAAATACTGATGCTTGGAAAAGTCGATAAAATAATACGCCGAAAAAGTATAAAGATACTGAATCTGGTTTCCACAGTTATAGCAAGGGAAATCCCGTTCTATCTATCTAATAGTTAGTGTTACCAGTATTAGATTTCAATATTGGACGTAAATATATTTTAGTTAATTAATCCTTCGATGGCGTATTCTTGGAAGTGTAATTGTATTCTATTGTTGTCGGATCACCGGTGCTTGTATGGGGCTTGATGGGTTAAAGTTATAAAATGATGATGACGTAATCATGGATTCTCACCCCCCCTCCCCCCAAATAATCCAGATTTATATACAAGCACCCGACCCCCCCACCCCCTTCCGGTGATCACGTAATTGTTGAATGATCCCTAATGTGGTACAGTTTTTATCTTGCGATTTGTGCCTCTTCATTTTTTATTTTGAAATTCTTGAGGCTTATAGTAATGTTTGCCCTAGAATATTTTTTATTACTATCAAGCTAATTTTTGTGAGTAGCTTCATTTTGATAGAACAAACTTTTTTATCTCCGAAAAATCTTGAAAGTGGTAAAGTATGAAATCCTTTCTACCTCTGTTAGGTAACACTTTCAAGATTTTTCGCAGATAAAAATGTTGTTTAAGATATCAAAATAAAGCTACTCACAAAAAATTTGCTTGATAGTAATAAAAAAAAATGTTCCAGGGCTCCTTGACTATTACGACGTATATATGCCAGCTTTATATTATGGCTATAATATGTTATGGCTTAAAAAATAAGAATACATTTATTTTGTCAACACACAACAGAAGAAAAAAAAATAATAAAAAGGACTTAAAACATACATTTGTATATATTATGTGATGTAAAACTTGGCCCCAGCTCAGCTATACGCAGCAAGCAAGCCCTCTGCACTGGTATTCTGCAAAGGTCAAAGAGTGACTTCACCACATAACACCGGTGTGTTTGTTAAGTGCCACCCTTCACAGTCATTTCTTATCTTTCAGGTCGTTGGACGAAGCATCGAAGCGTCGCTTCGCGTCGTCGTCGGGTGGTGCGGAGGTGTGGTTTCACGAGGCGTGCGGCGTGTGGGCGCCCGGGCTGCTGGCGGCGGGCGCGCGTGTGTGGGGCCTCGCGCCGGCGGTGTGCAACGCGCGAGCGGCCCGCTGCGGGACGTGCACGCGCGCCGGCGCCGCAATATCGTGCGCGACGCGCGCCTGCCCCGCCGCCGCGCACTACCCCTGCGCGACCGCGTGGACGCTCCGCGACGACTTCCGCGCCCTGTGCCCGCGACACGCCGACTCGCAGTGATAAGTGTCTAAACACACCATGCCGAAGTTCCGCGGCGGAAATTCGGCATGATTACGTCAGAAATGTCAAACGCATACCATATAACGCGACGGAATTTCGGCATGGTGTGTCATCGGTAATTTAAAATACATTGCAGGCGGAATCATGCCGAACTTCCGCTGCGGAACTTCGGCCTAGTGTGTTTAGACACTAAGTGACTAGTGCGTGAAGTGACCGCGCGATCCCGTTACCTGATTCTGTGACGCTCAGTAGCGACCGCTCTGTCGAAGCTCGGACGAGTTACCTGTGATCGTGGACGTGACAGAGATGCTTAGTGTTAATAATATTACTCATTATGGTATTAGTACGGAGAGTATATTGAATGCTTTGATTTGGTGTACTTATTAATATTTATATATTTTGGACCTAAGACACCCGTGTGCATCTGATGACGGAATCTCTAGGAAGGGGCTCTCGGATGTAGGTATTGTTATGTAGTTTGTTGTAGCTAGACGACTGTGTATGTGACTGTAGAGTATTGCGACATACCTCAACCTCGGGATTAGATTATGCCCATCACGTTGGGTGTTCTGATGCCAAATCGTGAATTTATCGTACTATATTTTATCGAAAATCTTTTATAATGTTTTTACACGTGCACAAAATATTTTGCCAATATTTTTATAGTACTCGTAGTGTTTCTTATCTGTGTGATATACGGCTTGTGTTACTTTCGTATTTATTTTTTTGAGTACTAGTACTCATTACGTTAAATGAAATCTCAATGAATTACTTTCAGCAAGATAATCATACAATATAAGTTTTGATTATTGCAATCAAAGTATATTTATAGTAATGGTATATTTCAAATTAAACTGGGGGAAAGTTATAATATTATATAAAAAGTGGGCCAAATATAGCAATATTTTTAATTTAAATTTACGGAATTCACGTTTCATTAAGAAAACACATTTTACTATTTCAATTCCATAAATCTTACAGTATAGTAAGTAACACTTTTTTCTAAGTAACACTAATTCCCAAAATATATCTGATACATAACTAAAGTACACTATATTCTTTGTATGATGCTTGCCATAAAGTACAGCATGATATGCAGGGAAGACTGCATATTAAGACAATTAACAAAATAGTTTTTTTTTAAATCCAATATACAGTAATTTAAATCGTCTTTTACGAACTTCCAAGAAGCCCAAAATCCATTATACCCTAATTAATGTCATTAGATGTAATATAGCGAAGTGTAGATAAATTCTTTGTTACGCATCTAGTATGTATCAGATTATGTGTACAGGTTAGCGGCTAGCGATAGACAGAATTCGCTTGTAAATATAGACGTAATGTATAGACGCATCAGAACACCGTCTTAGTGGACAACAGTATTTCCGTAGGGGCTATCTCTATGTAATTTTAAATAAAACATATTTATTGGCGTTTAACAATACAACGAAAATTCTCAACTTGTAATCAATGAATCAATGCATTGTTTTTAACTAGAATTTCAACCCACCCACAGAATGATACGCTTGAAATTAAAAAAACTGAAAGTATGCAATAACTAGAAACCTGTAAGAGCCCCTACACACCTTTTGGTGATTACAACTGAAGAGGGCCTCCACACTATTCAGAACAAACTCACAAAAGTATATTATTTTAATACTTATAAGAAATTTGTGAAATCAAAAATCGGATTTGTTTTATTTCTATCAATATTTATCAAAAATAAAAAGGTTTTTTCTGAAGAGTTTTATTTCATTTGCCAGTTTTCCTTTTTATGTAGGGGCCTTGCAGTATGTACCAATGTTACCATCTACTACTATAATTTATAGAAGAATAGGCTACTTGACCTACTTTTTTCTTCATGCTAATCGCTTCTTAATGATTCATTTTCACAAAAAAACTGATATTTTAATATTTTACAGAGTAGAAACCCATAAAAATGTTTATTGAAAAATACGCCTCTTAAATGGCGCCGAAAACACTGTCCGCCATAGTGTGACGTCATACGCTTTGTATTTTAAACTCTCTTTATTGAACATTTTTATGTGCTAAATGTACGAGTCTAAAAGTGCCCAAAAATTATAAAAGAATTAAATAAGAAATTAGAAATCATTTGTAATGTTGAAAACTTTTGGAGAAAAGTTTCGGCCATTTCATTTCCCGTCTACAATAAATGGAGATAATATTTAAAACTGATGTTTTAAGTGAATTATTCAATAAAATATATTTTACAAATCTTTCTAGGCTTATTCTTATTATTTATGTACAGATAAACTTACATATAACGAGCGCGATAAATAAAAGATATTAAATTACTATGAGGATGACGTCACATCCAAATCGGAAGTACCGCAAAAGCGTTTTCGTCAGTACAAATCCTATTTTCATAAAATCATATTTTCAAATCGACTTTATTTATCAATCATAAGCTTTTATTTGATGATAAGGGTGAAATATGGTTTCCTAGGCCAAGTTCTACTAGAAATATGCATTTGTTCAATGAAATTGAATATAGGTCAAGTAGCCTATTATTATTATTGTGACTGCAATAATAATAAATTGAGTAAACTTGGCAATAAATTATGTTAAAGTTTAGTTTATAGTATGACCGAGTATTTTACATAATATTTTAAGTCTTTGAAATGTAAATCCAGCTATGACGCAATTTTTGTGGCATAATAATTTAATTTGAATAAAGCTAGTCAATAACATCACTATTTTACAACATAAACATTATGATAGTTTTATTTTTAATCACAAAAAAATTGTTCTCTACAATTTTTTTTTTTTGCTCTTTTAAATCTTTATTATCAAGGGTAGCCCAAATATTTTTTTATTCAGTAGTTCATAACTACATAATTGTAACTAAAAGTTTAAACTTCCTTTTTTCTCACATATTTTAATATCATGGTGAATTCTACCTCTTCATTTTCACTATTCATTAAAGAAAGACGAACCTTTACTTGAAACTAATGTCAAAATCATTAGGCGAGGCACAGGCACATCATGACACTATGAAGCTCCATGATGTCTCACAATTTTTTAATAAAATAACTTTAAACTGTAACTAGGTTTTATTTGGAGGCCATATTTAAAAGTTATTGTACTATAAGTATGTATATTGTAAATGGCTAGTGCTAGACATAAGGAAGTGTTGGACCATGCTCGACAGAACATAAAAAATGAGTGTGGTTGAGGCATAACATGGTTGTATGCAAAATATGACAGAGTAGTAATATATGCAGATAAAGAAAAAATTGTATGTGAATGCACAAAAACTATACCTATTATTCATATTATAATAATTATGTACGAACAGGAAATTTATCCATAGGCAAATGGTGGATCTACATTATAATATGGTCGGATTATATCAAGTCAATGATAGTGATATCTCTTTAGCTGGCCTTGACATAACGCAACCAAATTACGTAGGACCTTTCTCTGACGGTGATAAATGATAATACACTATGTTCAACGAGAGCGTAACCGGCAAAATTAATGTTAGAAATTAATTAACCCATCGATTGTGGCAAAACGAGACACAATAGCTTTTTCATTGTTATCGCGGCCAGATGTGGCCGCTTGGGGCTTGATGAATTAAATGAAACATAATTTATTTTATATAATTGTTTATTTATTACTTTAAAATGCTTTGTCACTAATAAGCGGTCCAGTCCCCTCTATTATCTATTATGGACTGACATCTCCGAGGCATACTTTCAATTAAATTTTCAGTGTAGTCACGGGACAATGCTCTCCATATCGCTTTTATATTGCGACTTAGCTGTGCGACGGTATTCGCATTACTCCTCCGTAGCTTTAGCTTCATAAGCGCCCGAACATTTTTTATGGGGTTTGCGTCTGGTGACTGTGATGGCCAGTCTAAAACATCAATACCGTGCTTGGTCTTCCAGGCGGTGCAGACACGGCTTCGATGTTTGGGATCATTGTCCTGTAAAATCCATTTTTCTATTGGGTTTACAACCTTTTGGTAGATGGTAATAAAGCTTTTTCATAAATGTTCATTTTTGCTGCATCCAGGTTGCCCGTAAATACATACAAACTTCCAGAACCTCGTTTTGACAGGCACCCCCAAACATGCACCTTTGCTGGGCGTTTAACAGTGCGTACCAATAATTTGTTGCTGGAGGTTGACCAAGCACGAGATGTTATATTCGATGCCCAAAAAGAAGCTTCGTCACGGTCAAGATTTTCCTGCGCTCACGCCATTCTTTTTTTAATGTGAGTCTCGGAGAGAAAGTGTTTTTGATAGTGCTCCTATATTTCACTTCCGATTCCGCCAGTCGATTTCTTATGGTATTGAGAGACACATAAAGCCCACGTTCTTTCAGTTTTTCTTGAGCTGAACGTGAGATAACCGAGGATTTTTTAATTTTTTTTTTAAACATTTGGACAATGTGTTTGTCTTCGGCTGGAGTCGTCTTTTTTATTTTCCCTCTTTCTGGTAGGTTATCAACGCTCCGGGTTTCGGAATATCGTTTCACCCACTTGCTCACGAATGCTCTTGACTTCCGCTTGTATTTGGCAGCTTGCGAATGCGACATTTTTGGCCCTTTTGGGTGCAAACAAAGAAACACCGCTTCATGTCGTGACGCGACGGCGGTACTCATGGCGGGAATCGTGCCGTCAACTCGGCGCATGCACAGAGACTGCTTTATTTTGTGCTAAGCATTTTAGACAAAGAGCCACTGAACGTGATGAAGTGTTTTTTTTTTTCAATGTTGGTTATGGTTTTCGATGTAAAATGCCGGCTACGCTCTTGTTTAACACACGTACCATATTGGCAGCCATATATAATTTATTATTATTATTTTATTTTATGCCTTCTTGAGCCAAAATTTGCAATTAGTAAGCCAATTACACAGTAGCAAGCACCGCATTGGTTAGGAATTATACCAATATAAATCATGAATACGTACTGGTGGGTTATTATGACCTCTTATTTCCAGCCAGTTTACGCCCGAAAACGGTACATTTTGGGCGTAAACTGGCTGGAAATAAGAGGTCATAATAGCCCACCTGGACTGTATTTTACACAGATACAGTGCTGGTACAGCGCTAAGTCATGCCTGCTACTGCATCATATTTAATCAGGGCGAGCGAAGCGAACCCTACCATATCCTACAACCTGAGCACTTTTGTGGTACACTTTACGGAAAAACTATCACGCCTAATGATTTGTGCTTTAACATAGTAATTTTTATTTATATTATGAAGATGTGTTATCAATTATCATCGGTCAGTCAAGATTTGGTTACTATTAAAATCTTAAAAAACTGCCTTAAAGATTATTACCACGCAGAAAAACGACGCGAGCCCTCACAAAGCTCGGCTTTTACCTGGTAATAGTTTAATCTGAAAGTCAATTTTTACTCTTGTCTGTCCACTGCTCTGTCCTATTCTGTGATGATCGTAACACGCGGGTCACGCGTGTAATGTACTTTAATTCCAGTGAATAGATATTAGAATTTATTTAGTGAATATTAAGGTACAAATTTACGGTAGGTGAAGTCGGCCAGTAGCGTTTTTAAAATCTTTAATCGGATCCACCATCCCCAAGCCTTCGTATTGTACATTGTGGAATTTTTATCACTCACGGGCGAATAATTATGTAATTGTTATAAATTATATTTATCATGACATTATAAGCAAATTGAAATACAACATGTTTAAATGAGCACGCTTGTTTTATTATGTACAAAAAAAAAATGGCGAACCTACGTAATTTGGTTACGATTATCACTGATTTGACATAACCCAGCCAAATTATGTAGGACCCTCTAAAACTTTTGATTGATGATTTTAGCTCGGAAAATGTATGATTTAGGCGCAGCGACTCGCGGGCACATCCATACTTAATAATATAAATGCGAAAGTGTGTCTGTCTGTCCGTCTGTCTGTCTGTCTGTTACCTCTTCACGCTCAAACCGCTGAACCGATTTTGCTGAAATTTGGCATGAAGATACTTTGAGTCCCGGGAAAGGACATAGGATACTTTTTGTCCCGGAAAATGTACGGTTCCCGCACGAAAAACGAGTTTTGGCGCAACGAAGTTGCGGGCGTCATCTAGTCTAGTATAAGTCAAGTTATGCCTTTACTTCACTGATATGCATTTTACAGTCATAGAAGGAGCACGTTGCTACGAGCCCTTTGGAGCTCCAATCGGCGCCGTACGCTATGCTCTCATGCTCCAAATACTCAGAGACCACTTTTGGCTGGTCGTCCATATGGAGTACTCTAAATCCGCCGTACATGCAGGCCGCTAGGAGGATCTTTGGCCGTCGAGGATGCCATTTCAACCGCCAAACTCCTCCGTTGGCGCCCGTTTCTGTGATACAACGCTTGAGGCTGCGAACGTCCCACACGCGGACTTTTTCGTCGTAACTGAAATAAGCGATTTCACATTATAGCCTTTAGGAAGATATTTTTAAGCATTTTAACTTTTATGATTGCTCAGCAAAAAGGAAGTGGAAAGCGCATTGTTTCATTTGGTCAAGACGACCTCTGTGGCTCAGTTGGTGGGCTGTTGGTAGCTCACGCCGGGGGTCGCGGGTTCGAATCCCGCCGACGGAACAAAAAGTTTTCAAAGTTCCTGGGTCATGGATGTGTATTAAATATGTGTATCATATAATAAAAAACTTAAATATGTATATGAATAGTATAAAAGTACTAAATATATTTCCGTTGTCTGGTACCTGTAACACAAGTCCTTCAGGTACTTAGCACGGGGCCAGACTGACGTGGTTTGAAGCGTCCATAGATATTATTATTATTTATAGTATCAGGTGTAATGAATGAGCGGAATGGATGCGATTATAGAAATCAGATTTAGACCCAGTTTCATCAAGCAATGTTAGATAAATAATGGTAAATCAGTTAATGGCCTGTTAGAGCTATCGTAAATCAGTTAATGGCCTGTTAGAGCTATCGAGCGTTCTACCATGCCCTAATGTCATGTCAAATCACCTAACACGGTGTTAAATTTAATTCCTGCTGTGGAGGTCCGTTAAATATTTAACAGGCTGTTATATGAGTCAAAACAACGACTGTCAAAGACAATATCCAATATCAATAAAAGAATCTGTTTTGACTTTTGCGTGTTTCCGACATGTTTCCGCTACATCCTTACATAATATTTATTATTTCCATAGTTATGAATATAATATATTTATTTTCACGTTGTCAAAAATTCAGCCCTCGGATTTTCCTTGACATTGCAAATACACTAACTTGTATCAAAATTACCAAACCGAAATATGTAAATAAAAGTTTGTATTATGATTCATGTTTTCAGCTTTGACAGTATGGAGGGTATATGAAAGGAGCAATATCTTATATGGGGGATATTTGAAAAAGTGTCCAGCTGTACGCAGTAAATAACAGTTGAAAAATCCTCCACGAGTGGCGCCAGCTGCATCCGAAGGGTATGGAATGAATTATGGAGTGTAGGAATTAATGTAGCCGTTGGTGACAAAATATAAATTATTACTGGAATATAAATTATTACTAGAATTACTGGGTTAATACCAATATATTTTGAAAAATATAACCTAAAATAGCTGAAATAAAAGTTGCTAAATGATTAGGATATGGAATGAATTATGGAGTGTAGGAATTAATGTAGCCGTTGGTGACAAAATATAAATTATTACTGGAATATAAATTATTACTAGAATTACTGGGTTAATACCAATATATTTTGAAAAATATAACCTAAAATAGCTGAAATAAAAGTTGCTAAATGATTAGGGTATGGAATGAATTATGGAGTGTAGGAATTAATGTAGCCGTTGGTGACAAAATATAAATTATTACTGGAATATAAATTATTACTAGAATTACTGGGTTAATACCAATATATTTTGAAAAATATAACCTAAAATAGCTGAAATAAAAGTTGCTAAATGATTTAATTGTTGCTACTGTAGCGCCACCTAATTAACATTTCTAAAACCTAATTTAACGCATTTCAGTGGACACTTTTTACATACAGAGATATTCCTCCTTTCATATACCCTCCATATTTGACAGATAATAATTATTAGCCTGGTAAATTAAGAAGAACTATTGTAGCGTAACAAATGTATGCGATCAGTAATATTTTAATTTGGTCGCATTATCTACCAGATGACGTTATTATACGAATAAGGAAGAAAATGACACATTGCAGCAAACATGTTGTATTAAACTTGTACATTGCAATTTCGTCGGCTTATAACAAGAATGAACGAATTGATAGTTGTTCACTCGTTGTTCACTTAACATTGCATTTACTAATCCGCTGTTAAATTTTTACTGTGGGACATAAGTATTTTAACAGTCTGTTTAATTTTCTAAGGTCCGTTAAGTAATGCCTTGTTAGGATTTAACAAACAGAGGTTGGTGAAATTGGGTCTTAACTCTTAGGCTGTTTGTTGCCGCCGTCCACCGAGAGCGAGATTATTTTGGGCCGATAAAATGTCCCTATGACCTATTTATAGGTTTCATTTTCTGCTGACATTGATCTAGCGACCGCCGGAGCTGCTTTGTAGTGGCATAACGAAATGAAACCTATAGGACCTAAAGTAATGTCATACGATGGCTTTTTATCGGCTCGAAGTAAGCTCGTTCTCGTTAGACGACGGCAGAAAAACTGTCTTAGGGTTGTCTTGGGATCGTATATTGTTAGTTATGTTATTGATCGACAGATGCTATCACTGACCTCCATTATACAAGTACGCTGGACTAATGATACCCTTTGAAATGACAGCTATTTTTTTGTGCCTATTTGAAGCAGAATCAGCTCCCCCAATGCAAGGGATAGGAACTAAATTTGACGTAAAAATGAGGTTTGAAAGTCGCCATATTGGCGCTGATAGCAGTAGTGGGAGTACTTGGAACTAATACTCGTTTCTACCATGGAGGTACACTATTAATCTGTGGTTTCTACAACCAATAGCGATTGAGCGGCCATTTGCAAGTTACGTCAGATTTAGTTCTCTTCCCCTCGCATTTGGGGAGCTGATTCCGCTTCAAATAGGCACAAAATACAGCTGGGTATCATTGGTTCAGCGTACTTGTATAATGGAGGTCAGTGCATGCTATTGACCCTTAAGTTTCGCTGAATCTTAAACTTGTGTGCTTATACCTTCCAGTCAACAGCTGATGTTCCACCTCCACATGACTCCTGATGGCGGTGATTCCAGCCTCGTGCGACCGGTTAGTAGTTACGGGCTCAGGTAGTCTTGTATCGTAGGACTTGAAAACACAGTCGTCGCCGCCTGGAATGAGTTAAAAATATATATATTTAGTTTTTTAATGCTTATTCACCCAAGTAAATAAGTAGTCCATAAGCATTTTAAATTCAAATTCAAATGTTTAAGTAACTAATGACCATTAACACAACAACAACAACAGCTTATAGAAACGTAGAGTTATTAATCTATACTAATATTATAAATGCGAAAGTATCTCTGTCTGTCTGTCTGTCTCGCTTTCACGCCAAAACTACTGAACCGATTATAATGAAAATTTGTACACAGATAGGCTGAAGCCTGAGAAAGGACATAGGCTACTTTTTAACAGGGGTTGTAAGGGGGTGTTTATGCGTAAATTTGTTCAAATTAAGTAAGTTCCAAAAACTCATAACAGATGGCGCCAAGAGTCGCCTAGATCGCGCTATCGCTTGCTCTGAATACGTATTTCTATAAGAGGTGGTACCATGTTGAGTTAGGTTTTTCGATTCTTTCGATTGTTATAACTTATAGGTACACGTTATTAAATAATTCACCTACTTACCAACATAGATATCAGCTAAACAACAGCCTACCAATGATAAATACTAAATAGTTTATGGGTAGAGCTAAAGTTGTGTAATGGGGGGCTAAATAAGCTTTAGGTATAAAAAGTTTAATTTAAAAAAATTAAATATTATGTGCACACTGCACAGCTGTTTTGGGTATTTTGAGGGTATAGTATCAGGGTTTTAAAAAGCATTTAAATTTGACACCAATTTTGTTGACACCGCGCGCTATAAACTGACGTCCGTCCACGCGGACGAAGTCGCGGGCAACAGCTAGTATTTAAAATAATTACAACTGAGTATTAAAGCACTTCTTGCTTTGGCTAATAGATTGCGCTAGCAAACTAACACCGATTTACTTCATTATGTGAATGTATTCCTTTGTTAGAGATAAACTACGATAACATGGCGATTGGCGCGGCGCGCCATGTTAAAAATTCATGTTTCAATGTGTGTAGTCACATCCTTATGAAAGAGTTTGTATGTAGTTGTAAGTATTCAACCAATCAACCAATACTCGTAATATTTCACTTAATGGTTGCGCTATGTAGGCCTACATATTTTCACAAAATATACTTACTTTCAAACGTTTTGAATTTTGGAGGGGCGCGCCATGCTATCGTAGTTTATCTCTACGAGGTTTATACGCAAGTAAATTTACGATAAACTTCATTCTTACCTGAATAAAAAATATTCGGATTCCAGTAGTTAAAAGCCGCTATCCACGCCTCAAATCCGTGGCTGTTCCATTCGCCTTCTTTAGTCAATTTCCCCTCCACCCTCCACAAGGTTATTGACCCGGACGAATCACTCACCACAATACTCGGATTTTGGAGCGATTTATTCGACGACCAGTCTATAGAAAGCGCTAGAAGATCTCTACCTATCTTTTCTTCTAACCACAGTTCCAAATTTAAAATTCCTTCTTTATCTATCAAGCGATATAACTGTATGAGACCCTCAGAGGTTACTACTGCCAAGACTGGATGACCTTCGATGAGATGATAGCACCATTTTTGGTCCAACACCCCAGAGGTCTCAATAGTTTGGATGGGGTTCAGCTCAGTGGTATCTTCGTCCACTGTAAACAGATAGATTTTGCCAAGCCTTTTCTGCTTCGGTTGACCTATAAAAAGAAAAAAAAAGTTATGGTGTGGTAAAATAAATTAATGATCATCTGGGCATAATTATTATTAAGATCTACTGCTTCTTTTCTTAATAGACGTTTGGGCATAAGATAACTATCAAAATCAATCCAAAAAATATTAGCTAGTGTTCATACTAAGACCGCTGAATCCACTGCACTTAATTTACGAAATTTGGTAAGGAGATACTAGGAGTTTAAGGCCAATAACTAGACAGGACTATACTAGTCTATCCCGAATTCCTGGGCGATCGAAGTTGCGGGCAACATCGAGTTATTTTACTTACCTTCTTCAGCCTCGCTCAACTGGTAAGTGCCGCAGACCAGGACACGCGTGTACGGCTGAACTGGACACCACTCCACAGAGTCCGCGCTGTACCCCGTATCCCAACAGCATTTTGTACGCCAATCGAACATCACTGAAAACAAAGTTGAAATAAACATTAATATTTAAAAGATCATTAGTGAAAGAAAATTACTTACCGTAGTGCAAATTTATACATTGATCCATATACTTAGTTTTGTTATTCGTAGCATATACTACTATAAATGCGAAAATGTGTCCGTCTTTCTGTTATCTCCTAAAGCCCAAACCTCTGAACCGATTTTTCTGAAATTTGGCATACAGATACTTTGAGTCCCCGGGAAAGGACATAGGATACTTCATATCCCAAAAACGGTTCCCACGCTAACTAACTACAGCTTGTAGTTTGTGACTAGAACAATCTTAATTATTATGATAAATAAATAGTTAATAGAATATTTGTAGAAACTGTTATTAAAAATGTGTTTTTTAAACAATGTTGATGCCACTATAGCAAATTGCTTTCCAGCGCCGTTAAACAATATGGTATGTACAGCGAGCACGGTATGTATATATAACCACAAGTATGTGTGCGTGTAATTCCACATCGTAAACTTTAGAGACTGGTCGAGCGCCAGTTTTGTCGACATTGATAAAAAGGTAAATAACTAATTAAATAAAGATTTAAAATCTTAAATGAAAATGCATCATAATTTTAAACCATTTATTTATGTTAAAAATAAGTCCATACTAATAAATATTAAATATAAGTAAAATCGTTACACTATGAAATAGTTTAACATATATATTTTGTTTCACTTTAACATTATCTAAAATTTGTACTGTGTATTTATTAGGTATACCATCACTATTACACTATAAATGCAAATCGAGGCAATTTATTGTTATAGAAATACAGAAATGTTTACACACGGGCATTTAAAACGTTCACCATAATTAATTTTCTAAAATATTTGCTTCAGTACGTAGACACAGCTTACTAGTTACTAGGTACCATAGGTTGACAAGCATAAGTGGGCACACTGCACAGTATGTAATTTTCTATTGTGTACCGGAATTTAAAATGATTACGTTGTGGCGGGTACCCATAATTAACGCCACAATCTGGCACAATCGCCACAATCCGTGCTATCGAAGAATTGTAAAACCCAAACCTAAGAACATCATTGTAATCAATTTCTTGGAAATAAAGGATATGAATATAAACTCTCTTACTCAGTCGGAAGATCTTCCTTTTCAGCGCCATGCATATTCCCATACCTAACATAGTTATTTGACATGACTTGCCGCCTATAGTTCTTTTCCATCTAATTATATAAAACTCAAAGGTGACCGACTGACATGGTGATCTATTAACGCACAGCCCAAACCACTGGACGGATCGGGCTGAAATTTGGCGTGCAGGTAGATGTTATGACGTAGGAATCCGCTAAGAAAGGATTTTGATCAATTCTACCCCCAAAGGGGTTGAAATAGGGGATGAAAGTTTGTATATAATAATTAATAATACTTCTAAACGCGAGCGAAGCCGCGGGAAAAGCTCGTTATTTTATAAAAAGAATCACGCCTGGTGACACAAATTTGAAACTTTAAATCCATTACTGGACCAGTGCTGCCACTTAGGGTCTAAACCAGCGTTGCCAGACGTCCCGATTTTGGCGGGACGTCCCGATTTTTTCATCGAAATTAAATGTCCCGCGCGGGACAGGCTCAGTCCCGCTTTTCAGGGACAGCCCGAACGTACGTGCAGCGTGCTGAGAAAGAAAGGTGCGTAATGAAGATAAGAGTGTGGGAGGTAGAGGGGTGGATTTTCTTTGGCTACTTTTGCTATCTATTGTCATGTAAACGTTATTTTAACGCAAATAAAAATATAAAAATTCAAAAAACTTTTGATTTTATACCTTTTTTACTTTGTCCCGCTTTTGACTGAAGAATCCCGCTTTTTCACTCAAAAAGTTCCAAAGTCCCGACTTGGCACAAAAAAAACTGGCAACGCTGGTCTAAACACACTAGGCTGAATTACGCCGGCGTAAATTCCGCCGCGTTTAAATTGCATACAAAATATGGGCCGAACGCGAGGGGTGACACCTACGAATAATAAAACCTAAGGAAACGTAACTCCCATACTAATACAGTTTTAAATTTGGTTCCATTCGAACTGTCATGTAACGTCAGCCTTTATACCGCTCAAGGTCACCTAAATATTGCAAATGTATGAAAAGTGAACCTAAGGTACACTTTTTTGACAAGTATTTTGGAGCATGTTTTTTGACGGAGTTACTCTTCCTTAGTTTTTATTATTCGTAGGGTGACACACTATTACGTCGTATTTTGTATGCGTTTGATATTTGCGGCGGAAATTACGCCGGCGTAATTCAGCCTAGTGTGTTTAGACACTTATACTTGTCCTGCATGTTATTATAACTGTGTATCTGTACAACGCTTATGTGGAATATTTAAGGGTATTTTGTACTTCAAAAATGCATATGCCCATCATGCTCACATTTGCCAAACATTCTGACTTTACTCTTACATGCTAAACATTTAATTTTTACTTGACATAAAACTTTGGTAACAGATGAAATGAGAAATGGTTTACTTAGGTACTTTTGGCATCTGAAATATTATTTCCTGAGACAATTAGATACTATAATCCAATACACGAGACGAGTCACAAAACTTCATAATATTATCAAATCTTAAAATGTTGTGACTAGCTTCGTGGTTTGGACCCAGTGAACTTTTTTGGACCATATGAATTTCATGTTTGTTCATTGCTCGTTAATTTTCTTAAAGATGCCAAAGTGACCTCTTTGCTTGTACAAGCTTAACCCCTGATTAAATTCGAAAATTAAACATATAAATTAAAAATCCAATATAAAAAATATAAATATAAATGGACTTCTAAAATAACGTTATGTAAGTACTAATTAATTATTAATGGTAACTTATTTATATACTTAACAACTATTTCGTAATATCTCCTTACAATTACTTAAAACTATCAAGTATACATCCACGGCAGTTGAGGACTGAAATTGGTTCATTTTCATTTTCATAAAAAAGAAAAAATGCTGTCAAGCAAAAACAATTTTTTTATACCAAGGTTTTGTTAATTTAATATTTTGAGTAATATGACCATTAATATCTGAAATGAAAGCTAATCGAAAAAATATTTACAGCTTAAAACTAAGAAACTCAATTAAATAATTATTATAATGAGCATAATTTTAATATCCTGGAATTATTTTATAGAGACGATATATAATATGATGCCACTATAAGGCCGTGTTCACACCAAACTGACTATACGCCGCTGAATGTGAGCAGGCTCACTGTGAGCCCCAGTGTGAACGTAAAATCATACAAAATATACGGTATCAAATGTCCGCGCCTACGCCTAGCGTATTGTCGGTTAGGTGTGAACGAAAAAGTGAATATGTATAGAAATACAATAAACTGCGTAACGCTCGCTCACATTCAGCGGCGTATAGTCAGTTTGGTGTGAACACGGCCTAATGAAGAGTGTCACTAAATTTAGTTAGTCCGCTTAATACAATGACGCCTTAATGACTGATAAATAGTAAAATTGACTCTAAACTCTAGTCACTTAGATTCTGTAAAGTAGGGTTGCCAACCGTCCTGTTTTCCCAGGACATGTCCTGGTTTTTGTAGTGTCCTGGGACGTCCTGAATAGTTTTTAAGCAGCGTCCTGGGTTGTCCTGGGTTTTCTAATTTTAAAACTCGTGCGCGTTGTTTTATATTTTAATAACTTGCTTTCAACTCGTTTAATTTTATTAAAATGTTTTTATTAAAAAATGTGATTATTTTAATTTCTTGAATTCCATTTCACCTGTTTTCAATAGATTCTAGATATTTATTTAACTATTGCAACTCTATTAAGAGGGCGACTAACGCAAAAAATCAAACATCGTCCTTCTCTCTTTACACTCACGCCAGTCTTTCATATGCCAGGTGAAAAAGGACGACGCGGAATCATCGCCAAGTTAGTTTTTTCTTAATAACTCGATAAATATACAACATTTTAAAAATCCGCCAGGTCAGTGTCTCAATGACAGAATTTTATACAATGTGTTAAAATATTAACTTAGTTTAATGCACAGTTACGGCAATATAATATGAAAAATTCGTGAAAATTAGATCTATGCATCTTTGTGATTTCTTTCTATCGAGAAAATTTTAAGATATCGTGTTTTCGCTCAAATCAAATTCTTGGAAATATAATGTAGTATCTATGTTTAGAAAATGGAACAATTCGGGGCTTATTTTCTAGTAGGAAAATGAATTATAAAATCGACAATTTTGGGTTAGTCGCCCCCTTAATGCGTCCTGTTTTTATACTGAATTGTCCTGGTTTTTCCAACTTCAAATCCTGGTTTTTTAAATTTGAGGTTGGCAACCCTACTGTAAAGGAGGATAATAATCTCACTTGCTCATATGAAAGAAAATATTAAATTAAATTAAGAAGAAAATATCAACTCCTTTTTTTGTAATGTGTGTTATACATTTTTAATGCAATATAAGGTTTTAAAGATTAGTCCCATGAAATTAATCTTCTTAACAGTGTATCCTAAAATAAAATTGACCATGCTACTTGTCATACTGATAGAAACATTCAATCAAAGAAATATATTATTATTATTGATCTAAATTGGTGAAATGCCTAACATACGTTAATATTAATATTATTTGTTTCGTTTTGAGGTAGATGTTCATAATGTCTTGATCACAGCCTGTGTCTAACCAGGACTACTTACTAGGTGAATGTACTATTAGAGAAGTTGATTCATAGGCAGATGGCGGGCCTACATAATTTGGTAGGGTTATGTCAAACTCAGCCAATAATTCATGACTAAAGTACCCCACAAACTATCAAATTTGTTTGATAAATATGTTTGATGTAATTTACGTTTGACGAACAAACATGCATAAAACAAGTTTGTCAAACAATTAGCTAGAATCGATTTGAGATCATGAGATCTTGTTTAACCAAGTCCTAAATAAAGATTTAAAAAAAAAAGAGATCTTGTTTGACAGCGGAACACGTTCAAACACGTTTGTCAAACGCTACACCAATGCAAATTTTCTTCAAACAGGTCAAACGCGTAGTTTGTTTGACAAACGCTTCAAACAAAACAGTACACTATCAAACTGTTTGACAAACACGTAAAAGACAAACAATTTTATCGTTTGCGGGGTACTTAATATTGAATTGAGAAAATCCGTCCAAATTACGTAGGTCTGTCAACTGCCTATAAATCAATTTCTTTGATGGTATATTGTAAATAAAACTTAACTTCCACTAAAGGGAGTGTTCAAGTATTACATAACATAGTTTAGGAAGGATGCATAGGCATACATACAGAAAAATTCACTGTGCATTACACAAGATAAGTAGGCGTAGCATGGTCACCATAGAAACGGTTTCTTTCTACAGAAGAATAGACAAAGTGACAATTAGACAATGGAAATCCGCCATTTTGTCGATAAAATCTGTCAGTATGTCGATTCTTTCCCATTTCTATTGTTGTTATGCTAGGCATGTTGAGGTCTAAAATCATCAAAACATATTATTATGTTATGTAATACTGGAATACTCTTATTAAGAAGTATCAACTTAAATTGAAGATTTCTCGTCTTAAATGTGAGTAATAACTAGCAAAGATCTAGGAATGTATCTTCTAAATCTTAAGGCCTATGCAAATTGTTCTGTAAATTGAATAATTCACTCCTTAAATTGAATATTATGTCTGTAAATGTTATATATTATGTTACTTTCACCATAGTAACTACAATAAATGCATTTTGTATATTTTTGTACTATATGATTACCGAGTAATTTCCAAAAAAGAGTAATATTACGTTGCCTATTTATGAAAATTATAATCATGATAAATTCAAAACAAGACTACATTAAAATACAAAGTGCTCTCTTACTTCTGAAATATGGATTTGTAGGTTACAGTAATTAAATATCTTTAGTGCCATTTTCACAAACACCTGTTAAAGTTAATTGTCGATTTAGAATTATTATGTTACCTCTTTTGCTTTTCATAAAAATAAAAGAGAAGGCATAGTATTTTAACAAGCCATTACCAATGTCAGGTGTTTGTGAAACTGAAACTTAATCTTACATTTAAACAACTGCCATAACCTTATAATATTTAATAACACTATAATATTTTAAATATTTAAGAAAGTTAAGTATAAGGTATACATCATAAAGCGGTAAGTTTTGGGATTTAAAACTATTCATTTTCAACATGATGAGTTTCATTTTAATAAAACCTGAGAATAGCTTGTAAATTTAATGTCTAAGTACCCTGAATAATAAATTTTTGTTTAATCTAATCTAAATTATGCACATAATATCATTTAGTTGCATCTAAACCATTACTTGAGCTGTAAAATTTTGTTTTATATTTAGCGTGGTACAACAAACGAATCATATTATTTCAAATTAAAAAAATATCAAATACGTCCAAACCATCTTAAAGGGACCATTCACTATCCTGCATTGCAGTCCTGCTGCAGTCCGCCGTGCAGGCCTGCAACACCATTCACTATCTTGCTTAAGCCGGCGGACTGCACGCAGGATAGTGGATGGTGTTGCAGGCCTGCATGGCGGACTGCAATGCAGGATAGTGAATGGGCCGTTTAAGACTGTGGTATTAAAAATTGACTGTAGGGAATGTTTACTGTCGAGCAGATCTCTCTGTTTCGATCAAACACTCTCTGACCAAGATGCGAGCATGGACGATGCCACGTTTGAGACGTTCTGCCGAACTGCGACTGCCGGAATAGCTCGGTCGTACTTCCTTACCCATCTCCTCGATGACTGCCAGGAGCTGGGCATACTTCGACATACCATTGTCCTTATCCTTCCCATTGGAGGTGGGGGACGACGCCGGCACTGATGATATAGTAGCGTGGCTGGTGGTACTTATAGACAGATCTTTGTGTGAACTTTTGCCACTCATAGGTATAGCAGTCACGGTCACGTCGCTAAGCTTCGACTCGACCGCTTGGATATCCATGGCCTCCATCTTCCTGCAAATAACGTTTCGTTGTCACAATAAAAGAAAGCTGATGTATGTACACGAAAAAAACGTAACTTACCGAAATAAAAAAAAACATAAGTTCGATGTTTTCACTGTTTTAATAGCCCGAAAATGAAACACAATTGGAAAGATAAATTAAAGAAACGTGTAAATATAGCCACATACCCGAAATGTATTCGTTAGGATGCCTGTAGGTGCCGGTTAGTAGCGAGATCCGCTCGGTTATTCTTGCTTAAAAAGAAATATGAATTGTTTATAACTCACTAAAATTAATAGAATATACTGCGTCTACAATCTTTTCAAAATAAATTACCTAAATTAAAACCCGTTTATTTAGAAAACAAGAGCAAATAATAAAATCACCACATTGACAACTACCTTTGCAGCTTGAAATGTCAAAAAAATAAAAAATAAAATACTCTACCGTCTACATCTTCTTACTTTAATCAAAATAACTTAAAGTCTGCCAAAAAATATTTTTCTCTCTGTTTTGTTTCGAAGACAAGGCAAGTAGCAAAATTTGTACAAAATAATTGATTTGTATTGTATATAGTCCGTCAAGAAAGTCATGACAGGCAGGAAAATTTTCTAAACGTAATCACGCTTATAATGTGTATTTTTTTCTTTGTATTTTCACAGAGAACGCTAAATGCATTTTAAATATTGTCACCTTGCACATTTTTATCTCGAATTAATAAAGGTGGAAAAAAGTGACTATTTTTGACAGCCAGACAGCCTGTTGACAGTTGACATTGTTGACATTGTTGATTGTAAATTTTTGACATTGACATATATAATGGCATCAAGATCAAGAGGAATAGGAATATCGAATTTCTAGCCAGTTTAAAGTCTTTTGTCGCAAAAATGTACTGCAATAAATCAAACACGGCTATTATTTAATGTTAATTACAACAAATGGACGTTAAAATTTATAAATCCAAGCGTTTCCGCCGCGCAGTGAAGTTCTCGTGATGTCATGAATTCATTGAATTAAAATCAAGAGCTCGGCGTTAAGTGAGATCTCCGCCTACAACGGCTCGTTTAAATTATGCGGCTATTGAGATTGATTGTTTGATGATGGCAACTATGTCTGGAGAAACCGATAGGGCGTCTCGACCGAATTCCCTGCTGTTGGAGACTCCGGCACCGGAACGGGAGCCCCTTCGCTTCGATGTGCAGCTAGTCGGAGCCCCGCCGGAGGTGGAACAGCTCGTCAACAACATTAAACAAGTGGCTGAAGACTTTCTCTACCACTGGAAAACTTTTCCCATTGGTATGTAGCATAATTAATATCTCACAACGCTTCTTCATTACAATAATTATCATAACAATGATGAGATTTAATTGCATATTGCGTCCTTACTAAAAATTGTTAATAAATGTTAACTTATGCACTACACAATGTTTGTCTTTGTCTCATACCTAGGTAAAAGTCACTCTTGGTTCAATGTTGACAGACTTATTTAGTAATCCCTGTTAATAAAATAAGACTGCCTGTTGCTATAAAGCCAGGGGGCTTAGAGTATTGATCAGCAATAAGATAATTTTAAATCTAAAATTATATCGGTTACTAAAATATCCATGTACGGTTTTCAGTTCTGCCTCCTTCAAGGTTCACTGGTCCGGGTAACAGACCTTCAGACATTATTATCGCTCCTTCATGTGATGAGCTGGATGCAGCTGCCCTCGATGCCGGTTGTGAGCCCCACCCACTCACACCTAAACAGCTTCATAGCATACGGGAGAGAGGGTGAGTGAAAAATATACAGATATAGCTATAACACAGGCTTTTCATTCATTGATAGTAAGTTTTTATTTTTTTAACCGACTTCAAAAAAGGAGGAAGTTATATGTTTGGCTGTGGATATATATTATATATATTTTATTTTTGTTTTAAACGTCAAAAATACTCACAGTCCTTTGTGAATGTGCTTAAGCTTCAATAATTTTATTTGAAAAAAAGTGTTGAATAAAAAAGAAGAGAGCAATCTTCCAAGCTATTATTTGGTTGTAATTCATTATGTAATTTTGTCTTCGAATCCCAAAGGCATTGATTATTATTATTATTTTCTTCATGTAATCCCTCGATTGTGGATTCCTGGAAAACTATTGTTTTCGCTGTCGAATTCGACCACTTGGGAGTTGAAGCATTAAGAAGGACCAGTGTGGATAGAAGAATAATTTATGTAATTAAGAAGGAAGTTGATCAAATAACACTTTAGATAATATAGTGACTCATTTTGTGATCTTTAGTGGTAATGTTATGTATCCTGTTTTTCTCTCAATCATTATTCATTACATAAAAAGATTATATCAAACAAGTCATAAAAAAAATTAACTGTATTTTAATGTACATAGGAAATAGAAATAAATATTTTACATTAAAATTACTCAAGTGGGATGAAGAATTTTAATAATAAATTGATTGAATAATTATTGCTTTTTAGTTTTTTTTATTTATTTACTTACCTATAAAACTGTTATCTTTTACTATTATCTATCCCTCTAAAATCATAATGCATTTTACTTAGTAGGTTTCATTCAATTTAATAGTAATTTTATGAATATAGAAATTAATATTTTTGTCATAATACATAAAATACAGTTTCTTTCACTTCTACAATATACATTGATCAGCTTTATAGTACACTTGTGCAAAATCATTACTCATACATTTCAGCTTGTTACAATGTATGTATGTATCTGTATTATCATATGCCAACATTTTCCATGAAGCTTGCTCGAGGAGAGAGTGTATGTGGCACGGAGGCTTAATGCTAAGCAATTGGGATCTATTCGTGAATTGGGGTATGTTACCCTGATAATATGTGTAGTCCATATTGTTATATTGGCTTCAATATAACAAACTATAATCATTTTTAGAACTTAAGGCGAGACTGCACTAAGGCCCGTATTTTTGGTCAGTACTCAAGATGCATCTCGGTCTCAAGACAATCACAGAGCCGAACCGCGTCTTGAGACCGGGTTGCATCTTAAGTACTGACCAAAAATACGGGCCTAAGGGGCCAGGCCACAACACCGCGTTGCGGCGTCGTATCGCAAAACCAACATCGCACGGAAATGCGATACGTTGTCACAACGCAAAAATGTCATCGGAAATCTCGCTGTCGCGTCGCAAATTTCCACGATGCGTTCTGCGACGTCGTAGATTTTTACAATGCGACGTCGCAACGCAGTTTTGTGGTCTGGCTCTAAAGCGACACGACACGACGTGACTCTTCAGCTTCTACAGAACTGGCGTTTGTAAAACGTCAGATTCAAGATTGTAAAACGTCAGTTCCATGGAACGTAGGCCGTGTTCACACCAAACTGACCCGCTAAATGTGAGCGAGCGTTACGCAGTTTATTGTATTTCCATACAAATTCACTTTTTCGTTCACACCTAACTGACCATACGCCATTACGCTAGGCGTAGGCGTGGACATTCGATACCGTATATTTTCACGTTCACACTGGGGCTGACAGTGAGCCTGCTCACATTCAGCGGCGTATGGTCAGTTTGGTCTGAACACGCGCGTAGTGTCTTGTCGCGTCGCTGCCGCGTAGTGCCGGGTGGCGGGTAGTGTGGTCTCACCTTTATGTTGCCCGCAAGTTTGTTCGCTCAGAAATCCGTTTTTCTCGCGGGTACCATACTAGTTGGTACGATAAAACTATCCTAATTCAACTTAATTTTTTTTTACATTAAATAATATTTAATTGTGTGATCTGTTTTCCAAACTATTGTATAGCTCTTTTCTCCAGTATTGCGTTCGCTTCTCATCCTAGAGATAAACTACGATAACATGGCGCGCCCCTCCATATTACTGTTTCAATGTGTGTAGTCACATCCTTATGAAAGAGTTTGTATGTAGTAAGTATTCAACCAATCAACCAGCACTCGTAATATTTCACTTAATGTCACTTATATCAAGCTTTGTTGGTCAACTAATCATAACTAGCCTACCGCGCAAGACAACGCACATCAAACGTTTTGACAACGCACTTCAAACGTTTTGAATTTTGGAGGGGCGCGCCATGTTATCGTAGTTTATCTCTACTTCTTACTAATAAAACTGTTTAAGAAAACACTATGCAGCTAGATATTCTCTAACATATTAAGATTTTAAAAATATATTGAAGCCAATATTATATTTTCAATAGCATGCACTGCATCCCATATCCATAACACAATAAATATAGTATTTTATAGACCAAAAAATTACATAAGTACAGATTTTAAAAATATATTGAAGCCAATATTATATTTTCAATAGCATGCACTGCATCCCATATCCATAACACAATAAATATAGTATTTTATAGACCAAAAAATTACATAAGTACAGATTTTATAAATATATTGAAGCCAATATTATATTTTCAATAGCATGCACTGCATCCCATATCCATAACACAATAAATATAGTATTTTATAGACCAAAAAATTACATAAGTACTATATATTTTATTTACACTGAAACTAGAAAACCCTATATTATGTAACAATTTTTATTCTATAAAGAAAACCTCGAGGTATCCAATTTGTGCTTAAATTCTTGCAAAGCATGATAAAAAATTCTTTAGGCCCTCTCTATTTTTATATAAACAAAGAAACAATTATTGTTTTAAAAAACGTGTTTTACAATTATCTCGATAGTCGATCCTATGTTAAACTTATGTCAAAATCCCCTAGAGTAGTATGTCCAGAATCCAGATAAACCTCTGAAAGTGATGTAAGCTTATTTAGCTGAACCATTTTTTTATCCTTTTCTCTTGCCGAATAAGAGCGTGGCCAGTAACACGTCGAAACAATGCAATGCATTTTAAATGAGCCATTCAAAATTACACAAATTGAATTGACGGACTTGCCGCCCGCGTTGTCGGCCTGCCTGTTCCAAATTTTAATGGCTCCTTTAACAACGCATCACTGTGCTTTGAAACTTAAGTGTCTAACTCTAGACACACTGGGCTGAAAAAACGCGGCTGAAGTTCGGCATGATTACGCCTGCAATGTATTTTAAATTACCGATGTAATAACGTCGCGTTATATGGTATGCGTAGCGCATTGCTGACGGAATCATGTCGAACTTCGGCTGCGTATTTTCGGCACAGAGTGTTTAGACACTAGATGGATAATGTGACAACTAAATTTAAATTATTCCACCCAGGGAGTTCGAAGTGCCCTCCCGCCACTTCCCCGGTCAGACCCATGTGTGGCGAGTAGCTGGGTGGCTGCAGCGGGGCCGGACTCGAGCGAGGGAGGAGCTATACTGCCATGTGGCGAGGGCAGCGGCGCTGATAGTGGTCGTGGCTAGGGACAGGCTGCTGCGAGACGAGCCCCTGTCCGTCATAGCTGGGGCCAGAGCGCTGCTGGATGGGCTGTACAGGTGACAAACATAGCCCATGTTTGGATTGTAAAAGAACCTTAATGTTCTCATTGTTGTAGTAGATTTTATGATGCCCGTAACAATGTTAGCGTGGGAACCATATATTTTGCCGGAAAAAACTATCCAATGTACTTTCCCGGTTCTTAAATTATACCCCTACCATCTATATTCCTTGCTTGTTGAATTCTTCCATTGTATGATGTGTTTTTGGCTTAATTTTTTTACAGATTTAATTGTGCTCATTTTTTGCATACTCCTTGTGTAGATTGCTGGATCTAGCAGTGGGTATGCCGTCTCTGGAGGCTCGTGACCTTGAGAAGAAGCTGCGAGAGGAAAGGTCACGTTATTTGGTCGCTGAGCTTATCTGTAAGGTAAATAAACTATTAACGCTGGGTACTAAGAGCATAAACTAAATATTAATGTGAGAAATAGTAGGTAACTATACTTTCATGTCGAATGTCTATCGTGAACGAGTATTAAAAAGCGAATAATCGCAAGGAAAGTGGTTAGGGGAGTATAGTATAGCATTTCCAAGAATCCCCGATCGAAGGATTAAGCCCGGCCGCACATTGTCCGAAATTTCTGATACGAAACATTTGAACTGCCAGAGTACTCTGGTGTTTCGTCCCAAGGTTTTTGGGCCCAGTGGGCCCAATGACCAGATATTATGAATTTTTAACATTTTTTCATCTGGCGATTGCTCCCAAGTAATTATTTTTTATGACTTTTGGGCTTAGTCTGTAGGGCTAGCAAAAAAGTTGTAGATTTGAATAAAAAACAAAATAATTATTTTGTATGAAAACATTTCTTACACACTGAATGAATAAATGATGATTTAAAGAAAAATAATTCAATGGACATCTATATCTATATATATTATATAAAACTCAAAGGTGACTGACTGACATGGTGATCTATCAACGCACAGCCCGACCGATCGGGCTGAAATTTGGCATGTTATGATGAAGGCATCCGCTAAGAAAGGATTTTGATCAATTCTACCTCCAAGGGGTTAAAATAGGGGATGAAAGGCGGGCAAAAGCTCGTGTATAATAAATTGAAATCTCTTGTGACATAAACAATAACTAAACATAAATAAAATTTATTTATAATTATTATTTTTATATAAAGCTTATATGTATATTTCTTTAATTGGCAAATTATATATAAAATTCTTTGTAAGATAACGACTAATTAATTAATTAATTTTATAGTAAGTTTCATTCAATTGCGCGCCATTGTTATGGCAGAATGTTAGAACTATAAAGGTGGGTTTAAACCAAAAGAACATAGAGAAAGAACTGCACAAAAACATTATTTCGTATTCGTTTAGTGTAAACTATAATTCGTTACAACATACTTTAGATCGTTTACACTTTACACCAATCGAACCAACAAGAACATCAAGAATAAGAATTTTTGCTCTATAGATGAGAATCATTTTTAGACCAAACGAGCGAATGCTCATTGCTCATTCGTCAACGATAAGTAGTAGGGTTCACACTACACTATGTCTGACTGTGATAGCGATATTGTGATTTCAAGTGCTGCATTTATTGTTATAATTATAACGCAATTAATGTGAAATAAAAAATAAAGAAAGAGTGGCTGGTGGGGAACAAATTTAATACAAAGAAAAAGACTCGATAATTTAAAAAACCCGCCAAAAAGTCAAAATTTTCAAGAACACTAGAATCCCTTTGAAGTGAACGCCTCGAAGAGCGAGCACGTCCGAACACGAAAGAACGCTCTAGGCAACTGCTCGAGCGCTCTTGCGTCGGTTACACCAAACGAGCGAGCATTCTCGGAGCATTCTACCTATTTACCGCCGAACACGTGGCGAACACACTAGATTCTAGAACAACTAAAGAATGCTCGTTGTTTGTTTATATCAAAAGAGCTTTACTAGAATGAGCATTCGCTCGTTTGGTCTAAACGGAGCTTTAGTAGTTAATAAGACCTTTATATCAACAACATTCTGGCAATAAAGACATTTGAATTTGAAAATGAAAAATATTTTGTATGACGTACTATGGCAACTTTATGCCGATAGGCGCGAGCAGCTATAACCCGGCCGAATTTTATTTATGATTTGAATAAAAGAAAAACTTCCCAAGTCTATCGTACTATTAAGATAGAATCATTTTACTGTGGGAAAACAACCATTATTAAAATTTCACGCAGTACCTATATAGCAGGTATTTTTTTTAAACTTGATTCGACGCAGTATGTTTAGGTATTAATAATAATAATAATATAAGTTTTAAGGTGATAGTGTTAGATATGTTTTAACCTATCAACCCCCATAAGGACACCGGCGACCGCGAAAACAATAGAATAACAATAGATTTCCAAGAATCCGCGATCGAAGGATTAAATGTACAAAACAATATTATTATGGTTATAACTTATAAGTTATAACTGATTATTTTTGTGCTAACCCTACTTCAAAATTTCTTGCCAGAAAACAATGGATCATAAAAGTGGGACCAATCGCCAGATGAAAAAATGTTAAAAATCATATCTGGTCATTGGGCCCAATGGGCCTAAAAACCTTGGGACGAAACAACAGAGTACTCATCCGATCGACGTCATTTGATAAATAATGACAGACGCCCGCCGTTCCGCACTCTGCTCATATATTTTGTATCTGACGTCCGGCCCGGATGAGTTGTCAGATGCCGTCTATCGGATGGCAGAAATTTTTAATTGCTTTCCGGCGGGCGTCCGAAATTTTACGTCAGATGACGTCGATTGGTAGCAGTTCAAATGTTTCTGATCAGAAAACCGGATCGCGCTCTCTCTTACATTTTGTACTGAGCCGAGTGAGCTCGAACTCGCCGGAAGGAAATTTCGGATAGTGTGCGGTGTGGCGGTCCGGCCGACGTTCAAATGTTTCGTATCAGAAATTTCGGACATTGTGCGGCCAGGCTTAAGCTCAATAAAAAGTTTCACTATAACCAATTTATTGATAGTCAATATGTACAGTCTAATTGCAGTTAAACATAAGTATAGCAATATTTTAAGTATATTTAAGTATTCAGATAGAGCATCATTATTTGCGTAGTTATTTGCATAGAATGTGATTGTATGTAGTACATACAAAGAAATTAACACTGTCTATATTATTAGCCCGAGAACCAAGAGGATGTAGCGGCGTTGGCGGCCTGGGTGACGCGAGCCATGCGTCGCGCCGCGTCAGAGAAGACGGACGCCCGCGACGCGCCGCGCGCCGTGCCGCGAGTGCCGTACCTGTACACCACGCCGCAGCGGACGCAGGTGAGCGAGACAGACATATTACCATGCCGCAGAGGATGCGAGTGCGAGCGAGACAGATGTATAGTCTTTGTGATGCGGGCTATGCGTTGCACCGCGTCAGAGAACACAAAAGTTCACGACGCGCCTCGTGCGGTGCCGCGAGTGCCGTACGAGCGCGACAGATATAATATAATCAGGTGGCTGTGAGCGAGACAAACATATATATGATAATATAGCATTATCTGTCGACGTCGACGAAGTTTCCTTTGTCAATCTGTCACTTTAACTTTACTTCCATAGAAATATACTGTCTATGGTTACCATACTGAGCATGCTGGCAAAAAGCAGCTTCAATTATAAGTGAATAAATCATTCTGAGATTGAGCTTCTCGTTTAAATCGCATTAGCCCTCACGACACAAGTTATCCTAGTCCGAGTGCTACAACTAATCATTCAAAGTAAATTAGGTAGCAATTAAATTTGACATGCTAGTATTTCTGGAAGCACCGTATGTTGTAATTATTATTTTTTCATTTGCCAGGTGGACCTGCGTCTATACAAGCGCGACATCCTGCGTCGCGCGGCGCCGGCGCTGCAGCAGATCCTGGAGCGGGAGTCGCGCGGCTGGTTCTTGCACTTCCGCGAGCGCACCGCCGCACACCTCGCCAGCCAGAAGGTGCCCCGGGAGGATATTGAGGAGGTACGTGACGTCATAATATGTCAGTAGCTGTGACGTCATACATCAGCAGTTGAAATATCAAACTATCTGATAATTTCAGCCATACTCAACCTTTTGTTTGCTGTGGTGTCGTGAGTTACGAGCGAAAACAAATGGTGCAGTCCTAACCTTATTTATAACGATCAAGCCATAAGAATTTCACAGATTATAGTTTTGTGAATGCTGTTCATTATAATGTAGCTTCTTTGTGAAAATTTATGTTTAATGCTAAGTACTCACATACGGTTTTGCTCGATAGTTTTACTCCAAATCGAAGGATATGACATATTTGACATATTTAATTCCATCGAGCCGGCTCGAAGCGAGCGTTCGAGCTGTCAGTTTTGGCGGTCCACAGGGTGGTTATTGCTCGATTTGGAGTAAAAATATCGAGCAAAACCGTATGTCAGTACTTAGCATTAGAGTAAATTAATAACTGATTTGTCGCTTCGGTAAATAAAAATTATAATTGATGTCATCGCAGGAGGTTCGCGGTGCGGCACTGCGCGAGTACGTGTCGCGCGTGTGCGGCGCAGTGGCGGGCAGCGCTGAGCTGGCGGCGCTCGGCGCGCACGTGCCCGCGCTGCTCGCCGACCAACTGCGCGCCGCCGTCATCGTCGACAGGTAATACGGGAGGTGGGCGGGGCGAGTACGTGTCGCGCGTGTGCGGCGCAGTGGCGGGCAGCGCGGAGCTGGCGGCGCTCGGCGTGCACGTGCCCGCACTGCTCGCCAACCAGCTGCGCGCCGCCGTCATCGTCGACAGGTAATACGGGAGGTGGGCGGGGCGAGTACGTGTCGCGCGTGTGCGGCGCGGTGGCGGGCAGTGCGGAGCTGGCGGCGGTCGGCGCGCACGTGCCCGCGCTGCTCGCCGACCAGCTGCGCGCCGCCGTCATCGTCGACAGGTAATACGGGAGGTGGGCGGGGCGAGTACGCGCGTGTGCGGCGCAGTGGCGTACACGTCGCCAGTCAAGTTTGAGCTCATAGAGCTAGCAAGCAGCGCCCGTGGTTCATTTCTTACTATACTGTTATGGAAATAACGAGGCACATAATTTCATACTACTTATTTATTTATTTTTATTTATTTTATTTTCATTAAAATCTCTCCCTACGGCCCTGCGTCCATACCTAACCTAACTTATACTAATACTCGTGCACACCCACTCAAAAAATTACAATAACGACACACTATAACCTAAAATTTCGCTCACAGGGCCGAAGAAAGCGTACGTCGTGCAGTCGCAGCGGGTGCACGGGCCGCAGAAGCGCGCGCGCGGGCCGCACACCCCATTCTATCCCGCGCTAGCGCATGGAGACGCGAGCGTGCGGCGCGCGCGGCGGCGGCGTTGCGTCGCGACGCACGGTGGGCGGCGCTCGACGACGCGGCACAGCGCCTGCAACACCATGCGTTGTACCAACACAGATACTTTCTGTTGAGAGATATTGCGTTTATGCGTGACCGCGAACCGCTGCTAATGAAGGTGAGCATACATAAAAAATGGGATATTTAAAAGTCTTCAAATGATAGACGGCGCTGATAGTAAAAGCAATGACGTTTGCTTGTTTATCTTAAATTCTGCTACTCTTGTAGATTTTGTATCTCGTCTTTTACGATCATTCTTTCTACCACCCACTTTTTTACTGTTATTTGTACAAAGTAAATATCATACGTCATATCATCTATGACATTTTTTTTTTTATTTACCAATCACATATGTCACAGGAACTACAAGCGGCCAAGACGCCGACTCGCGAGTTCATATTCGCGACTCGCATCTGGTTACCGCGGAATTGGACGATTACACGACACTTCCGCGGCCGCGCCGAGCGTATACCCACTGTGATCAGCACTCGAGCGACCAACATAGTGACGCCGCGCTCAGACCCCTCCCAGCCAGTGTTCTTAGCGGACAGAGAGAAGATGCGCACAACTACGACAAGATGGTTCGGCTGGAGACTATTGAATTTCGCGCACAGGTGCGTACGACCATGCATAAGTCCGCAAGACTTTGCGTGGTAACCATCTACTTAGCGTGCGCGTTAAACGTATACCCATCGTATGGTAAAACATACAACTAATAGAATATTAAACATTCGTTTGAATTTCGCATAGTTTCGAACTGACACGCATAATTATGTGCACATATACGCTAATTATTTGCGTATCGGTATACGTAACCATTTCACTAGGCCGCCTAACTTTGCAAACTTGTACGCTCAACATAGAAGACTAACTAGTTTTCTTTTAATCTTTTTCATTGATTTTTTTGAAGAGTTTTTATATCCTGAATAATGATGGTCCGTAGATCTTGGTCGTGGTCGTGGAACCTGATGTTCGTGCTGGGCGTGCTGGTGCCGTGGTGCTCGGCGCTGTCGCTGCGCACGCTGCTCTGCGTCAAGCCCTTCGTGCCCGACCTCGACCTCTCGCAGGTGACCTCACTTGATGACGGTAGACCTTGGAGCTGGGTGGGGAACCTGATGTTCGTGCTGGGCGTGCTGGTGCCGTGGTGCTCGGCGCTGTCGCTGCGCACGCTGCTCTGCGTCAAGCCCTTCGTGCCCGACTTCGACCTCTCGCAGGTGACCTCACATGATGACGGTAGACCTTGGAGCTGGGTGGGGAACCTGATGTTCGTGCTGGGCGTGCTGGTGCCGTGGTGCTCGGCGCTGTCGCTGCGCACGCTGCTCTGCGTCAAGCCCTTCGTGCCCGACCTCGACCTCTCGCAGGTGACCTCACATGATGACGGTAGACCTTGGAGCTGGGTGGGGAACCTGATGTTCGTGCTGGGCGTGCTGGTGCCGTGGTGCTCGGCGCTGTCGCTGCACACGCTGCTCTGCGTCAAGCCCTTCGTGCCCGACCTCGACCTCTCGCAGGTGACCTCACATGATGACGGTAGACCTTGGAGCTGGGTGGGGAACCTGATGTTCGTGCTGGGCGTGCTGGTGCCATGGTGCTCGGCGCTGTCGCTGCGCACGCTGCTCTGCGTCAAGCCCTTCGTGCCCGACCTCGACCTCTCGCAGGTAACCTTACATCGTGATGACGGTAGACCTTGGAGCTGGTCGGGGAACCGGATGACCTCTCGCTTGTGACCTTAACCTTAGAACCATTATGATGGTAGATCATGGAGTTTCCATCACGAAGCACGTATAGTTAATCCTTGGTTGTAAGTTGATCCCAATTCCCATTGTATATGGGGATATTCCGAAATAGGCAACAGCAACTGTGTTAGTCACACCGAAAATTTTAATTAAATCAATGATGAAAAAATTCTACATGTTTTCTTGATGTTTGATGGTTTGTCCCATCATCTCTATTGACCCTAACATGACATACATTTTTCTCGTGTAGATCTGTCGTCAAAATAACACATTTTTATCGAGTTTTGTCGAGATTTTGACATTATGAGAAGAGTCGTTTTTAACTACACTCGAGAGTGAGATATCTCGTCGCACGTATGCTAGACGCATTGTAAGTATGACATAGTTGTAGCTTGTTCAAAATTGTGACCATTAGCAATGAAGTTAATGTTCGTCAAAGTTACATAATAAGGGCACCCCCCTTAGTCAGTTGTTATAACGTAGATCGTGTTGCAGGTGAACGGGACTCTATTCCCGAAGCGCAGCAGCGAGACGCAGACCATGTGGTCGCGGCTGCTGAAGCTGTGGCGACACGTCTCCAAGGAGCGGACGCGATTTGAGACTGAACCTGATACAGGTATAACGAACGAAAATATTGCCATTTAATGTTTCTGTGCGCGAGTGAAAGAGATACATAACGATAAGTATTAACTTATCGTTATGTATCTCTTTCACTCGCTTTTATATTAATAAATTAAGAAATGGTAGATTTGTAAATTTTATTCAATCATTATTAAATAGGCATAAGCGTTGAATAGGGTATTTTAGTGTATATGAGAAAAAGTGAAAAAATGTATTATTATAATAGTTTAGAGGAAAAGCAATCGGAAAATGTTAGTTTGGCTTCATAAGATAGCTTATTATATTTTTAAATGTAGGTAGTTTAAAGATTTTAGGATTTTTTATCAGTCTTTGAACGCTCCGAAATCTTTCCGCCATGCTAATGACGTCATTGGTATAGTAAACAAAAAAATGACAACTGTGTCAACTGTCAGAGTCGAATGTCTTATGTCAATTGATGCCTGTTTGTTTACTAACGCAATGACGTCATGAACTCATGACCACAGAGCAAACATGGCGTCCACTAGCGGAAGCGTTTTTGCAAAATACGCGCGAAATTTGAAATTATGTAAAAATAATCTTTCTTTTTTCATACTTATCGTGAGAAAAAAATATATATTTTATTTTTTAGCGTCATATTATCACTAAAGAATTGTTTTTGGATACATTTCAAAAATTCGTGTAATACCCTATTGTCATGCATGAAGTGAAAATGAAGACATGATTACAAATATTCTACATTAAGAAGCTAGATGTCGCTACTTATTCTTTTTTTTTTTCACTTTAAAATCTCACTAACCAAATAGAAAAAAACGTTATGTGTGTGTATTTACTCCAGCATCCACCGTAGCGACTCATGTACTAATCAGTATTACAATATAAATGTCAATCAATCATATTCCGATCAACATAGGCTAATAAATGTTTTAGATAGTCGGGTTTTAACTTGTCATTATTTTCATATCCAAGGTCTACTGGGCAAGGGTCTCAGTCGGCAAGCGAACCGTCTCTGGTGGTACTGTGCCGGGGGGCTGGGGTCCATCGTGCTACTGCTGCTGTTTCCGCTGGCGGCGCTAGTGGCGAGCGCCGGTGCGATAGTGCTGGCGGCGGCCGGCCCGCTCGTGGCCCCGCCCCTCGCTGCTGTACTGCACGCTGGCCACGCCCTCGTGTACGACGCGGACTGTCCTGATCCACCGAGACTCAACAGGTGATAAAGTGTTTTAGAGGTGTATAATATCCGCTGGCAGTTGTCGGGCTGTGCTACATCGCCCCTCGCCGCTGTACGCACGCACGCACGCTGACCACGCCCTAGTCTACGACGTGGATTGTCCCTATCCGCCAAGTCTTAATAGGTGAGGGAGTGTTTTAAGAGGGCGACTAACCCAAAAAATCAAATATCGTCCTTCTCTCTTCACACTCACTCTTTCATATGTAATTAGTTTTTTCTCAATAACTCGATAAATATCCAACATTTTAAAAATCCGCTAAGTCGGTTTGTCAATGATAGAATTTTATACAATGTGTTAAAAATTTAACTTAGTTTAATGCACGGTTATGGTAATAAATGAAAAATTCGTAAAAATTTGGTGCATCTTTGTGATTTTTTTCTATCGAGAAAATTTTAAGATATCGTATTTTTGCTCAGATCATATTCTTGGAAATATCGTGTAGTATCAAATTTTTGAAAATGAAAGAATTCGGGGCTTATTTTCAAGTATAAAAATAAATTATAAAATCGAAAATTTTGGATTAGTCGCCTCCTTAAATGTATATTACAACTACTATATCTCTTTACTGTACTGTACTGGCGGCGCTGATGGCAAGCGCTTGCGTGATATGCAGTTTATAACGGATATTGCACGTTGGCCACGCCCTCGTGTTCGTACACGAAGGCGTGGCCAACGTGCAAGAGTCGTCTCTGACTGCCCTGATTCGCCGACTCTAAACAGGTAGTTGAGTGTTAAAAATATAGTCTATTCGCGCTGAGTTGTGCCGATACATGCTTAAGTAATAAGGAGTAAGCTCTTTTGACCGAAGTGATTTTTAATAATCGAAATAATAATATTGATTTATTACATTTTATTGCCATATTTTTCTATCAAGGAAAAAAAAAAGAGGATGCAATTTTACCAAGGTGCTTATCGATCTACCTTTGATGTCGATCAAATGCAATTAATACATACATTAAATTTATTAGTGTCAACAACTTTTCTGAGTCTTACATTTAATTATGATTAACCTTCAATTTAATGAAGAGTTTGACAGATAATGTATGAGGTTTATGTAAATTTTTTTAAGTAATTAATGTTCCACTCTTAGTGCGGCAGTTAAACTACTTATATCTGTTGTAGATGGTTCGTGTTGTTCGAGGCGCTGATTTGGCGTATCGGTATACTGGGGCTGCTGCAGCCGATACTGGCGGTCATTGTCGCCGTGTTCCTGTGTCCGCTCGGCGCCGTGCTGTTGTTAGTCGGTAAGTTTGAATAAATGTGATTATTAGATACAATCAAGCTTAAGGACCTATCAGACAGAAAGCGGTCACGCGTTCAAGTGTTCTGCGTTTGTACGGTCAATGGTTTGTCGACAGTACATCACGTTTCGCACTGTCAGCGTATACGCCGCCACGCGGTATTATAATTTACTTTAATTAACCAGTTCGCGTCAAGCCGCCAATCGGTTCGCGTGCTCTCTTTACCATTTTACCATTAAACCATTTTAGCATAAGTAAAGGATTCAATAAACCTATTGAACCTAACTTGTCTTTTACTCTGCGGTCAGTCACACAGAAAGAATTCTGAAGCGGTCAGAACGACCCCTGTGTGAGTACCTCTATATAGCGTAATACAACACAAAGAACGCAAAACTGACCGTTTGAACGCTTGACCGCGTGACCGCTCTCTGTCTGATAGGTCCCTTAGCAGTTTTATTAGAGAAAAAAAGTGGAAAAAATTATATAGTAAAGACAAAAAAGACATTGGATAGTTTTAATGCAGCAAAAAATTGTGACTGCCTCGCGATATACAGATTTCGGCACAATAAATGCCATTTAGTGTTTGTTTGTTACGTGTATACAAAAAAACCGCCAAACCTATTTTGTTGTCATTCTATGCTTTCCAATTGAAACACCAGAGCATAATGCGACTCACTGCTGCACAAGCCGAAGTGTGCTAATTGTATAAAAATAATTAGAACTTGAATTAGTTAAGAGTGTAGTTGAAATATTCAACAAACATTATGCCCATAACTGGAAAACACATTATATAAACGATGTGACAGGCGGCAGCGTGTGGTGGGCGTGCCGCGGCGCATGGGAGGCGTGCGCGTGGCGGCTGGTGATCGTGCGCGGCGCGCGCGTGCCCGCACACGACTCGCGCTTCGCCCGCCGCGTCGCCGGCCCCGCCCTACACTCGCACCTGTCCTACCAGATCACGTGAGACATCTTATTTTTGAAGTGAAAACTTCTTTAGCGGCGTTGAGCACTTTTGTGGGATGGGTAAAAACTGTGAAACTCGCGTCAGATTTTCGTGTTGATCCAAAAACCATAGAAAAACCGTAAGACGGTTGGAGAGTAGTGTTTTGTGTCGAACTCGAACTCGAAAACTCGAAAACTCGAGAACTCGAAAACTCGAACTCGAACTCGAATTGCAAGGGTTTCGATTAATTAAAAAAATCGATTTTTAAAAATCGATTTTCATAAAAAATGGGTTAAAAATTTAATCGATTGTAAGGGTTTCGATTAATTAAAAAAATCGATTTTTTGGGTTAAAAAAAATGCACAACGTTAATAATCAAGTTTTCACTTCTGCCGGCACTCCCGGAGTGCAACCCGTCTTTTTTTTATTTTTATTCTTTAAAGCAGATGATTTTTAAACTTTAAACAAATAATACAATAAATTGGTGCCCTTGTCTAAAATCTTGCGCCGTTTATTATATTTTTTTAGGACATTAACGCCCCTAGTCCACCGACGCAGCGAACTGCGAAACAGCGGCGAACCGATTTACTGTCTCATCCACCACATGACAATGCGTTATATTGCATCTCGCTCTATTCCTGTTTCGCATTGGTTTCGCAGATATTTCGTAGTTCGCAGTGTCGGTGGACTAGAGGCGTAAATAATGAAACATTTTTGACATATACAAAAACCGTTTCTGACTGAAAGGTATAAAAAGTCGACCGTCACGATTAACAAAAAGTATCTAAATTTAAAAAGCAAAAAGATGGGTGGCGTTTGTGTCATGTCAATTTAGGGTTGGACCTCATCTGGCAGCACGGAATCGCCTTTTTCCGTCGCCCTTTCTCTTTCTGTCGCTTAGAACTGCCATTTGCTAGACCAAGACAGAAAGCATAATGCGATAGCACGCGGCGGAATCCTCGAGGCTATCGCATTATGATTTCTGTCTCGGTCTAGCAAATGGCAGTTCTAAGCGACAGAAAGAGTAAGGGCGACGGAAAAAGGCGATTCCGTGCTGCCAGATGAGGTCCAACCCTTAATCTTGAGCTGTGTACTGCACTCATAGCGCGAAGCGCTAGACAGGTGCCCCCCGCCGCCTCTCGCACCCCCTCACCTACACCGATCGCTCCGCTCCGACGATCGAGCCGAGAGATTCGGCCGCCGCGGCGTTCTTACGATTAACCTGCGTGCGCAGATCTAATAGTATGCACTGCGCATCGAATGCCGCGTCGGTATGCGTCCAGTTCGCGCCGGTCCGTAATACGTGCAACACGTACAATTCTCTCTCATATCATGTAATAATAGTTTGTAGTAGTTACCGTTATTGTAATTTGTTGTTGAGAACATTGTAATCTCTGTGCAATAAACTATTTCGAACTATACACTGTGATATATTTCCTGTAGACCCGCGCAGGCGCTAGCAGCAGTAATGTCGCGGTCTGAGCTAGACGCGCTGGCGACGTGGGCGGCGGAGCTCGAGGCCGCCATAGAGCGCCCGCTGCGCGACTACAGACACTTCGTCGATGCCTGCTTCGGCCCGTTCTCCGTGCAGATCGCCAAGGTAGTACTTGTCTAGGGTCTCTTGTACTGTCTACGGTAGAGTAGAACATATTACTTAAACGAAATTAATTCAAAATTTTCACGTAAGCCCTGTACATCATCTGTCAAACTCTTCGTTAAATTGAAGGTTAATCATAATTAAACGTCTCTGAGTACGGAGGTAAGTGTCTAAACACACTAGGCCGAAAATACGCTGCCGAAGTTCGGCATGATTACGCCAGTAATGCGCTACGCATACAATATAACGCGTCGTAATTTCGGCATAGTGTGTCATCGGTAATTTAAAATACATTGCAGGCGTAATTATGCCGAACTTCGGTCGCGTTTTTTTGGCCTAGTGTGTTTAGACACTAAATGGCGAATTGATGCATATAACTTCATTAATGTCTAAATTTATATGAAACTCAATGGCCTGTTATTTTGATTAATTGTATAGAGCAGGTCTAAACAGTTTGATATTTTTTAAATCGCATGTTTTTGCCAACGCAAAGAAAGTTAAAAAGAACACTTAGCTTGAGAGCAAAAAGGCTTTTTACTAGAAGTTCCCATTCATAATGATAAATTCTATCCAACCTCTCACATTTTTCTATCTCTCTCTCTCTCTCTCTCTCTCTCTCTCTCTCTCTCTCTGTCTCAACTCATATCAGGATTCCACACCTCAACTTATTACCAACTTCGAAAAAATATCACTGTCAGTTGGCGATAATGTTACGTGCGTTGACACTACACTTTGCCCTCTACCTCTATAAATATATGCCAATACCTCTAAAATTATTTCCACAGACGGGCGCCTACAAGCAGCTCGAGAAGGAATGCGGCGAGCTGGTGCTGTCCGCGCGGGAGAAGGTGGCGGCGCGGCGACGCGACCTCGCGCCAGGGCTGAGCGACGCCGCGCGGGCTCGCGTCAGGATGCCGGCGCAGGATTTGAGGGTGATTTTTTAGGGTTCCGTACCCAAAGGGTAAAAACGGGACCCTATTACTGAGACTTTGATGTCTGTCCGTCTGTCTGTCCATCTGTCTCCATGCTGTAACTCAAGAACGGTAATAGCTAGAGAGTTGAAATTTTCACAGATTATGTATTTCTGTTGCCGCTATAACGACAAATACTAAAAACAAAATAAGTTAAATATTTAAGGGGGGCTCCCATACAACAAACGTAATTTTTCAAACATTTTTTGCTCGGTATCAACGATGACAACAAGTAGGCACTTGAAATTTTCACAAAAGCCTTAATTATATGTGTATTTTAATAATCAAAAATAATATTTAAATAAAATAATAATTTAAGGAGCCCTCCCATACAAAAAACGCAATTTTTGGCCTATTTTTGCTCTATAACGGTACGGAACCCTTCGTGCGCGAGTCCGACTCGCACTTGGCCGATTATTTATATATATTTATGGACGCTTCACACCACGTCAGTCTGGCCCCGTGCTAAGTACCTGAAGGACTTGTGTCACAGGTACCAGACAACGGAAATATATTTAATACTTTTATACTATACATATATTTAAAATTTTTATTATATCATACACATATTTAATACACATCCAGACCCGGGAACATTGAAAACTTTTTTGTTCCGTCGGCGGGATTCGAACCCGCGACCCCCGGCTTGAGCTACCAACGCGGTCACCACTGAGCCACAGAGGTCAAAAATTGTTATTGATTGATTGTTATTGTCACATCAATAATGATACTTTTGACAAGTAATTTGCTGCTAGAAGGCAGACCAATTTACACTTTATTACAACTCTTGACAAGTCATCTGCGGAGCGGACCCGACTCACATAAGCGCCGCCTAGTGAAATATGTCGGTAGGAATTGAAGACGTGAGTGGAAGAATCGAACAAGTAACATTTCGTAACATACGGACAATAACTCATTTATTACCTAATTATTTTAATAAATGTAACTTATCTTTATTACCTAATTATTTTAATAAATGTAACTTGTAACTTATCTACTCCATAACGTAGCTAATATATCTGGCTACGCATATAATCCATAGTTTTTCTATTTCAAATATTTTTTCCGGCCCTAAAGCCTCCATTTAAGCGAAAAAATGGGAAGTTTTTTCATGTTACTTACCTTATTCATCCACTCACGTCTTGAATTATTAAGACATTTTCCCTCCTGCCATCTGAAACCGTGTAGAGTTCTGTATCAATCGGGTCCTTGTCTTATCAAATGAAGGGTCCACTGCAATAATGATGAACGTCCAAAAAAATTAAAATCTTAACGAGTAATTTTTATAATTATTCGGTGACTTGAAATAATATCTTTAAAATGTATTTACAAAATTAGCAATATCGCTTGTAGTTCCGTGATAAATATGTTTTTTTATATTTCGGTTACAGGCGTTTACTTCAAAATAATCTTTAATTCCAAGTTTCGTTATACCGTTCTTAATTTAAAAACCCAATTATCTCAAAACTAACATTTTAGGACATTCATCATTATTGCAGTGGACCCTTCAAATATAATCTTACATATTGTATTCTTGCTAATGAGAATATTAAATGCAAAAAGATAAGTTGTTTGTGGTGAGAAGCTATACAATCTGATCTGCTTGTCTAGCATATAGAAAACGTCATAATATTAGAGACAAAGCTCTTAAATGAAGAAAAGTTTTAAGCATTAAAAAATAACTTTGACAACGTGACATGAATTTAAACAGATAAATTGAACATAAACTATTCCAGACGGCAGTCCAAGCGGCGGCGGTGGAGTTGTCTCGGTGTGCGGGCACCCGCCCCGACGAGTGGTGGGCGGCACGCGGCCTTGAGTCCGCGGACTGGCACGCGCTAGCCGCGAACACGCTCGTTGAGGTGCGTATACGCATTATGTGCGTACATTTACGCAGTCTGTGCGTACACATACGCAGTCTGTGCGTATCCGTGTACGCACATATTGCGTCATATTATACACCCTTGACCCTGCAACGGCAAATAAGCTATTCTGTTCGAAAAAAAAACAAAAAATATATTACCAACCTTTTTCACCGAAATTTTTAGCTCTTTAAATATTTGGACGGCGTTATGTAATAACAGATTAAGCGACACTTGAGAGAATTCGAGAAAATAAGCTTCAAAGATTTTAAACTTAAAATTGGTGTAGAATATACTTTAAAAGATATAGCCATTTTTCCGCTTAATTCGTTAATGTTTTATAGCTATATTCAGATAAATTAAATTTGACAATAACGTACTATACGACATTATTGTCGTTTGATTCTTTAATACGATTTATTTTGGGTGAAATAAAGTGCATTAAAAGATTAAATCCAAATATTTTAATGCAAATTTCTCAAATTAAACAAAAATTATACAGTTTTTCTAAGATTATAATGTATGTCTTTAATGATTTCGAAAATACACATAAATTTGTATAGGTTTTTATAGTCAAATACCACAAAATAACATGATTATTTGCTTGTCTTCCTATCCTTTATGAAACTAATATAAATGCGAAAGTATGTCAGCGTGTCTGTTTGTTACCTCTTCACGCCCAAACCGCTGAACCGATTTTGCTGAAATTTGGTAAAGAGACACTTTGAGTCCCGGAAAAGAACGTAGCATACTTTTTGTGCCAGAAAAATGTACGGTTCCCGCGCGATAAACAAATTTTGGCGCAATGGCGTTACGGGCGTCATCTAGTCTTTTAATAATTAAAATGGCACTTTTTCAACATAAAAAAAAACAAAAAAAATTACGCTCAATGATAAAAAATGAATGTAATCAATTTTTTTATTTTTCTAATCTTCATCTTCTATATCAAAATCTTTTGCCATTTTAGGCGGTTAGTTTGTCATTGCGTTTTTAAAGAATAAATTGAAACGGATTATCTACAACTTTTGTGGATATAATTCGTTTATGCATTTTAAATTCCTGTTTGTGTATTTTGCAACAGTAACTTAGGCGCATAATTCTTTAATACGTAACTAAATTGTGCAAAACTTCTAACTAATTTTGACATGTCGCTTAATTCACCCCTTATTATAAGGCACTAGGATTGATTTTTGAACACAAAATTAGCTGAAAACATTGCTAATGATGCCTGAAATCGATCTGCATTCAAAACTCATTTTTTTTAATTTTGTCGCTTGATTCGTTATTACATAACGCCGTCCATTTTATCGTCATAGTTGTCGATCAGAACATATTGATTGATTTTAGTGGCACCAACAATCCTCAACTTTAAGGAAGAGTTGACAGCGTTTATAACTTAGCGATCGCTATTTAACTTACTGATAACCGTAAACAATATATTATAATTTATAATACATAGAGCCTAATGAAAGAAGTCAATACATCTTATTTTCTTCGTCGTCGTTTTAGTCATAATGTACTGCTATGACTTTATGGCTTACCTATTTTTTTTTTGTCAGGTGTTCGACGCAGAAATCCTAGTCGCACTGGAAGAGGGGGAGGCGCGTGTGCCGTTGGAGGAGGGTGCGGGTGCGGCGCGGTGGGCGGTGCGGTGCGCTCGCGACCCCCCACCCGACGTGCTCGGCAGCCGCGACACGTGGCCCGCGCCAGGTGAGTGAGTGTGTGTGTATGTGTGTCTGATTTTATCTCTATTTATCAGTGTTATAAAACGTAATATTATATTCATTATTAAATTTAATAAAAACCTACAACATGACGTACGCTATACAATGTTGTGTCCCTGTGCATGAATCATGATACATTGGAAAATTCGCTCGAAAGACAAGCACAAAACTTTGTTACGCTTATTACTTTGTGCACTTACCGTCGGTGGCCAAATTATTATACTCACTTGAAAAACAATACGTTTTTGTGCCTCATAAGGAAAAATTTTTATCTTTAAAAAAGTTAATAATTTTTTTAGCCTTATGGTAAGGTGCAGAGTCCTGCAATACATATGCAGGTCCCGTCTGGCTGCTATTCAGCCATCTGGGGATGGAGATGACTTTGTAAAACTAGCAGATATTGGTCAACGCATGGTTCCTTCAACCACGTGTAGTCGACCATTCCTGTTTGAGAATTTTCATGTCGCCTTCGGTGAACAAACTAGGGATTGTCCTGGAGGATCTGAATCAATTGGGTCATATTAAGGTCACGCATTTATCTTCGTAATTAAAAAAAATGAAATTAAAATAACTTGTTTTCCTCCTTCCAGTATTCCTCAGACCAGTGTTTTTACATTGTAGCAAACGCCAATCGCTTAGCATGCATGCATCTGGGGTAAACTTAGGTTTTTCGAAGGACGGAAACAACTGAAATTCAGTTTCTTCAGTTTCGCCTTAGCATTCTGTTAGATAAAGCTACGCCAGCATCATCTAACAAAACTTTTTGATTTTCAGGGGTTTTCTTCTGTTCTCAACAATAAAAGGCCTTGTTTCCTCTCCTGTTCAAGCAGTCGAAAAACGTTTTCTATCACATTTATCATCTCGCTATGGGGACAAAGATTTTTTCAGGTTCATTACTTTTTTATATTTCAAAGTGTAGACTGGGAAACGTCTACTAATCACGCAATTTCTCTCCGGGTATGATTGATATGACTCGAAGGTGTCTAAATTTTAGATTTATTTCTAGCTGAAATGTCTGAATTCTTTCCCATGGCTACATCTTTTATTAATTTAACTTAAAATTACATTATCACAAAAAATAACCAAGAAAAACTATAATCATGTGTTAATACCTATTATTTATACATTACCCGCATTAATTAGCGACCCGCCCCGGCGTCGCACAGGTATAAAATATATAGCCACTGAAAAAATGATTAAAATCGATAGCCTATCACGATCCTTCATGTGGTCTACTTCTTATCTGTGCCAAATAACATAAAAATTGCTCCAGTAGTTCGCGAGATAAACCCTTTCAAATAATTTCCCCCGTTTTTTCCACATTCTCCTATTAGTATTAGCGTGATAAAATATAGCCTTCCTCAATAAATGGGCTATCTAACACTGAAAGAATTTTTCAAATCGGACCAGTAGTTCCTGAGATTAGCGCGTTCAAGTTAGCCCTTTCAAATAATTTTCCCCGTTTTTTCCACATTTTCCTCTATTTCTTCGCTTCTATTAATCTTAGCGTGATAAAATATAGCCTATAACCTTCCTCGATAAATGGGCTATCTAACACTGAAAGAATCATCAAAATCCGTTGCGTAGTTTTAAAGATTAAAGGGAACAAAGGGACATGAGGGAAAAAAAGTGACTTTGTTTTATAATAAGTACAGATAATAAAATAGATAAGACTTAAGTATTGCTTTTTATAACACGTTTCACGCAAAAAACATTTTTAGCGCCTGTGTCTAACTCCCTATTGCACGCACTTAACACAGGAAAATATGGCATATTAAGTGACTGTCGTACTAAATGGTGTTATTATTGTTAATTTAGAATGAAAATTGTTTATTTTTATCACTTTCTTTATTTTTACTTTATAAATATTACACTTTTACTAAACACATCTATCTCGTATAAATTTTGACAGGCAAGAGGACAAGTCCGAATCGGTCCTTCCCCTTCTTTGAAGTTTAACTTTTTAAATTACATGCTATTGAGCTAAAATGTAAAAGTACACATTCTAACAATTATTACAAGATTATTATTGAATAATAAATGTTACTGACTCACAAAATGTAGAAGACAGCCTAAAGTAACAAAAAATAAAAGAAAAAACTAAAACTAACAACACAAAATGGCTAAACAATCAACCGATACGAATCTATGTATATATATATAATCTGAGTATATTAATTTGGCCACCCACTGTAGATTGACGCAAGATCGTTCGTAAAACGTAACTTTATATAAATTGATTTATAGGTGAATTTCATCCCACAAAATTTCTTTGCAAACACCATGACTCATGAGTCTACAAATCGAATTATCTGACATGACATTTCACATGCTCCGTTCCTAATAATTTAGTATTATCCACCAGGTGTATGGAGCGAGTGGTCTGGTACGGCGGCGCCGCGCGTGCCCGCCCCGTCGCTGGAGGTGGGCGCGTTCAGTCCGCGCGCCGCTCACCTCCCGCCCCTCCCGCATCCCGCGCTCGTCGCGCTAGTGCTGCACAACAGGTACATACAGAGCCCCTAGCCTAGTAAGTAGTCGAATGTCGACGTCATAATATTATTATTATCAATCGCTTATGTCAGTTCCATACATTTTTAAACGGTGATTCTATAAAGAAGCGGTAAGCGGTAATACGACAAAAAAACAAGGTTTTATCTGAGAAAGAGTGTGCTGGTGCAAGTGTGGGCGTGTTAAAGCCGCGCGCCGCCCACCACCCCTCCCTTATGTTGCGCTAGTGCTGCACAACATGTACTTATTGCTCTTGAGAATACAGACTTAAAATATGAGTTCTCGGAAGCAAATAAGTGTAGTGGCGTAGATGTGGGTGAGTTTAAGTCGAAGCGCCGCCCACCTGCCGCCCCTCCTACACCCTGAGCTCGTCGCGCTAGTGCTTCAGAACAGGTGAAAAATTCGTTTTTAGAGTTCCCGAATGGTAAAAATGGGACCCTATTACTTAGACTTCGATGTCTGTCTGTCTCCAGGCTGTACGTCAAAAACCGCTATAGCTAGACTTCTGAAAATTTCACAGATTGTGTATTTCTATTGCCGCTTTAACCTCTGCTAGGAACGCCCACGACATGGAACGGAACGGAGTGTTAGTTATAGAATGAAAACATATTGATCAAGGAACACGGTGTTTACAGGGAATCAGACACGCCGGTGCCGCTAGACTCGGAGCTGTGCGCGGAAATTCTGAAGACTCTGGAGGACGCGCCCGATTGCGACGACGCGAGAGGTATTACTTATTGTTATTACTGCGTAATTATGTACCATCGAGGAAATTGATTCCTATGCAGTTGATAGACCAACGTTATTTGGTCGAATATGTCAATTCAATGTTAATTGTGATCTGTCGGCTGGGTTTGACGTAACGCAACCAAACTACTTAGGTCCCCGGTCTGCATAGGAATCAACTTCTCTGATAGTACATTATGCATTGATAGTATGACGTATTATATACTTACTAGCTATTTGACCGCGTTTTGCTCGGTATTCGATAAAACACGAATAAAATAACATTTTCTAAAAATGATTCCTAGCTAGATCGATTTATCGTCCCCGAAACCCCCTATATACTAAATTTCTTGAAAATCGTTGGAGCCGATTCCGAGATTCCAATTGAGTACAAATACAAAATACAAATACAAATCTTTATTGTCATAATTTAATTTTAACAAAATGTTTTAAAAAGTGGCAGTCACCTGTGCTATGGGGGAATTCTTAACGAATTACAGCAAAAAATAACAGAAAATTAAATTTAAATTAACAAAAATATTCTGGGAATTAGGAAAAATAATAATAATATTTAATAAAATCTTAATACAGCAACAAAAAATAAAATTCTTAGGTTAAATAATTATTATATTATTTATTGTTTATTAACCATAATGAAGTGTATAGGTGTGTATGAAAGTGCGTGTATGTGTGTGTGTGTGTGTGTGTGTGTGTGTGTGTGTGTGTGTGTGTGTGTGTGTGTGTGTGTGTGTGTGTGTGTGTGTGTGCGTGTGCGTGCGTGCGTGCGTACGTGCGTGCGTGCGTGTGTGTGTGTGATGAGTAAGAAGTAGAGTATGTCTTAATAAGATGTATATAAGTATATACAATACTTGCTCGTTTAAAGATATAAGATTAGTTATTACTATGGTATCTGCACAGAACAATAAAAACAGTAGAAATGGTAAGTGGGCGAGGCACGCGTGGCACTAGCTTACGTTGAAACGCAAGCTCGCTAAGTACTTACGCAAACTCGACATCAGTCGAGTCATTTGTTTGTACGCGGCAACACGTGTAGTCGATTGTTAAAATTTAAACCTAAAACAATCTTATTACCTGAGAAATAAAGCATAATTTTGAAGTAAGCATTTGATGAAAATTGTTCGCTCTTATAATACTGACATCTAGCGTGAAGTAACTAAACTTTTTAGTAAATGCACAATATGTAGAAAAATCAAACCAAAAACAATCTTATTACCTGAAAAATAAAGCATAATTTCAAGTAAACACATTTGGTTTGCCATTATAATACTGACATCTAGCGTGAAGTAACTAAACTTTTTGGTAAATGCACAATATGTAGAAAAATACAAACCAAAAACAATCTTATTACCTGAGAAATAAAACATAATTGTGAAGTAAACATTTGATGAAAATTGTTTGCCCTAATACTGACATCTAGTGTGAAGTAGCTAAACTTTTTAGTAAATGCACAATAAACTGATGCTCGAATACGAAATGTCTTAAGTGTCTGTTTTGTGTATTGCATAGCAAACTCTATTATAGAGCATTGAAGGTGTGTTTTTGTTTTCAGTTTTAATAAATTTAGGCTTATTTGGGTTTACAATTACGCGTCTAATCAAAACATTTGTTTGTTAGTAGTGCAACGGTCTATTCTCTGTTTGTTTGTGTGAGTTTGGCAACAGTGGTTCTGGTAAACAAATCGTGGTATGTCATTTCTACTGTTTTTATTGTTCTGTGGGTATCTGTATACACAGTGTGGAACTTTTTATAAGCAAGGTTACTAAAACAATAAATCTGTTATTCAGCTTTTATAACATACTTTACTTTTATTAACCATTAGAAGGCGTAGAGAGATACCGTGGAGGAGCGGCGGGCAGCGAGGCGACGAGTGATGCGAGCGGCTCCGACACGCCCGACGAGGATGCACGCAGGGAGCCGCGAGAGGACGCCACCTGCAGGTATAGCTGTCTCCCTTACTCTCAGACGTTAGAGCGAGCGAGAGACACCGCGGTGGCGCGGCGGGCAGCGAGTCGACGAGTTATGCGAACATTTCAGTTAAAGTTATTTACTGATAATTTGTATTGCTGTCTGACGTCTTTTTATTTTTTGTGCCAATAAAAAGAAAACACGATTATAATATGACCATGCGATTGGCCGACCACCGCGTTTTGATTTAGACTTTTTAAACTGATAAAATATAAAACCATAGAAAGCGAAATATCATAGAAAGAACTATGATATTTCGCACCAAGTCTTACAGTTTAACATTTAAATAAATAAATCATTTTTCATCATACCAGGACCGAAAGTTTGATTTTCTTCCCTTGTTTGCGGGAAGAAAGGTGCATATTTCAGACCGCTCACAATTAAGTTTGACAGTTTAAAATTTTCTTCCCGCTACCTATTTGAAATAACTCATCACCATGGTAACCGTGCAGTTGTTATTTCAAATCCATAATATTAATACACGCGGCAATTTAATAATAATACAATAATATTTATCTAAGTGTTGAGTTGTTGAGTTGAGGACGCGGCTACCAACTTAGCTATTTTAAATAGCTATAGGCCAGCAATCAGGAAAAGCGGGGGAGAGCCGATATATTATCATATTATAATATACCTACTTTAGTAACATAGAATATCATTGACTTTATCTTTGAGCAACAGCGATGGACGTTGCCATGGTGCCATACTTGTTAAGTCACTTCAATAAATATCTTCACAAATAAAGCACTACAACATGACTACAGTTTTGTTAGTAACATAGAATATCATTGACTACAACATTACAAAATGGTATTTTAACAAAACAACATTGTTTTATTAAATCTATTAATTTGTTGTTTTATTTTGCCTGGGCTTCGGCCCCCCAACCCCCCACCGGGGCTGCGCCCTGGACTCCGTCGCTAGATGATTTGAACCACATTCGTTTTCCTTATATATGTATGTACTAGCGACCCGCCCCGGCGTCGCACGGGTATAAAATATAATATAGCCACCGAAAAAATGATTAAAATCGATAGCCTATGATCCTTCACGTGGTCTACTTCTTATCTGTGCCAAATAACATAAAAATTGCTCCAGTAGTTCGCGAGATAAGCCCTTTCAAATAATTTTCCCCGTTTTTTCCACATTTTCCTCTATTTCTTCGCTCCTATTAGTCTTAGCGTGATAAAATACAGCCTATAGCCTTCCTCGATAAATGGGCTATCTAACACTGAAAGAATCATTAATTCATGAAGCCCCAAGCGGCCACATCCGGCCGCGATAACAATGAAAAAGCTATTGTGTCTCGTTTTGCCACGATTGATGGGTTAAAATCCGTTGCGTAGTTTTAAAGATTAAAGGGAACAAAGGGACATGAGGGAAAAAAAGCGACTTTGTTTTATAATAAGTATAGATATACGATTTTAATAATTATTGTCATTAAACTTTCGGTCCCTTGTATGATGAAAAGTTCTTTACGCGCCATGGGAGGACAGCATGAAACTTTAACCGACGCTTTTGTCACCCTCGCCTTCGGCTCGGGTGACAATATCGCGCGGGTTGAAATGTCATACTTTCTTCCCTTGGGGCGTAATACTTTACTAATTACTATTTTATAACTATTTCAGAATATCTCCATCAACGGAGCGGGCAGCTTGCCGCTGGACGCTGACGGGGCGTGGCGTGCGTCTACGCGCCGATCTCGCCAGCCCCGAGGACGTCACGCTAGATACCGACAGACACGTGGGTACGTCCGTCTGAGAGAGACATACAGACAGAAACGAGACATATATATGACGATATACGAGACATATATGACGATAAACATTGAACAGTTTCAAAAATTCTCAAGAGTGAGATGGACATCAACGACAGATTGCTCATTATGAGAGTAAGATGAAGTAGTACGAAAGTTGAGAGTGTTAAGTTGGGAGCGATAAATACATCAAGTTGGATGCATTTGGGAATAAAGAATATAGTAGGAATATGAGAGTGATATGAAGTGATGAAAGCTGAAGATGCGATAGGCTCAGCGTAAATGATTCGATAAAACGGGCATCAAAAAACGAGCCCGCAAATATGCGTACGTATAGCGTATGCGTATACGTAAGTTGCGTGCACGCAATGGGTTTTAGGATGTATGTGATCGTAAAAAGGATAGAGAATGTTGAGACCAACGTGTAAGGTCCTGCGCAGCTGAGCTTAATCTTTTTCTTATATTCATGACAAAAAATGCATATGCTGGCATTGATAGCTTGCATAATACCCAACGATTTTGAATACTCATTTTTACAACTTACCTGCGCAGGATCTTAATTGAAAGACTGTCCATAAGGCAAAGATATCTTATTCACAAAGTATTGTGGAGTAGTGTAAGCGCCTTAGTCCACTAAGCTTAAGCTTGTAAGTCAATTGGTGTTTTTTTTTTACTCAATTTTAATGGCAGCTATTCCAGTGATGAATCAGCTCAGAAAATAATCTAGTTTGTTATTGTAACTTAAATGTGTTTGCCGCGTAGTGTTAAAACTTAAAAAAAAGTAATCGAGCGCTAAAATAAAAAATAAGTGTATTTGTATATTATGTTTTAATCTGGGAACAAATTATCGGACGAACGTCCGCGGACGTTTTCATCGGATGCGGCTTGTTTCTATCTGATCAATACAAAATACACTAAACTGTGCACATTGTCTGACATAAGTCGCGGACGCGACCTTGAGCGTTCCGACGTCCGAACAGAATCTGGCTGGCCGGATGTTTTTGCATCCGCGGCCGTCTGCCATTGACATAAAGGTTAGGTCTTTGACGTCCGCGGATGAACCGTGCACATTGTTAAGCCGCATCCATCAGCCGCGACTTATGGATGCGTTCGATAATTTGTTTCTAGCTTTAAACGCGGCAAGTTGCGTTCTTATTTTAAAAATAAAGGCATTATCCAGCCAGTTGCCAGCTTTAAAATTAAAATTGGAATCTCATTTTGCATTTTGCCTTATCTATCCCGCGTTTGTACGTTTTAGCTGTAAGGAATAACGAACTCGCTTTAAGGATATGTGAAACACTAAAGTGCTTTTGTAGTCGTCGGTAGGTTATTTATAAGACTGCACGATCAATTCTAAAACTACCCACCATTGTAAATGTCATAGACGTAGGAAGGATCATAGGAGCTGTTCTGATGACGTCGCAACAATGGAAAATAACAGTTTGGTGTTTTTAGATGGCAACATCTAAAGTCCTCCAAAACAGCGTTAATTTAATAATTAATTAAATTAACGCTGTTTTGGAGGACATCACCCCTCTTTGTTTCGCGTAATCGGATAAAAATATCTGCTTTGCATTTTATCGTCGTGAGAACAGCAAGAACGTTGGAATTGAGAATGTACCTATAAGTGCACTTGTCGGCCATCGATCGTGCTATAATAAGAGAATGTAATTTGTTTGATCTGTATATAATATTTTAAGCATTCATTTTCAACTATTCACTGCGTTGCGTTAGTGCGTGCTCCGTTTCATATTAACTTAAAGGTATATAAAGCTAATATGCTAATATATCCACAAATTTCATGTATTTACTACGTTTGTTTGAGGCTCTAACCGCCGTACTCAGAGACATTAAATTTATTTATGATTAACCTTCAATTTAATAAATATTTTGACAGATAATGTATGGGGCTTATGTCAAAATTTTGAATTATTTACATTTATTTAAGTTATGAATATAACTCTAAGTGCGACAGTTAATCTATTTATTTGTTCTATTTTTATTAAAATTGGCGTCGTAGTTTAATAGAGTTTGGGGCATAATTAAGAAGATGATTTCTGAATATAAACGGATATACTCAAATTTTTAATGATTACCTTTGTTATAAAAATAATATGGTCACTTAATTTAAGCATTTGTGTACTAACCCACAACAGGAAAAATTTGATAAGTCATAAATGCAGTCTTATTCTAAATGATCTAAAGAACATGGTTGCATTCATAACTCAATACGTAATTTTTGTGGGATGATACACAAATGCTTAACAGCGTCCATATGGCAAGTGAAGTGTAAGGCTGCGTTTCCACTGAAGCGGAGCGGAGCTTAGCGGTGCCGAATTGACCAATCACCATGCTCGAAATCTTCGCTCCGCTTCGCTGTCATTCCGCTGGAATAGCACGATTGGTCAATTCGGGCATCGCTAAGCTCCGCTCCGCTTCAGTGGAAACGCAGCCTTAAACATCTCATTATAATAGTACAGTCAAGCATAACATTTTGAAGTTTTGTTTTTATGAAGTGAATAAAAAAGCATAATGTAAAACGATGTTAAGATTGTTATAATAGGTTTTATCCCAATTAGTTTATAACATTTAGAATATTGCATTTAATTTAACGCAACCATGACATTATTGAAGCTTTACCTTTAGTATTTACTATGTTTTGTTTAACTTTTTATATTATATTAATAATACTAATATAGCGATAGCATCCGCAGTGTAAAAGATCTTGTCTTAATCTCAAGTCCTTATCTCAAAGATTGAGTTTTAAGGTTAAGATATAGGTTAGGGGAAACCTTTTCAAAATTAAAAAAATATACTCAATTTCATACAATCAGTTTTAACAGAAGGTTTAACCGTTTAACATTTTTACAGAAAAAAAATCGGCCTACGAAATAATTTATTTACAACATGAATTTTCTGTGCAAAAATATGATTAATTATTTATACAAAATATGTTTTTAAAAATATTTTCTAAATTTTTTTTACTTTTTAGTTGTCTATATTTATGCAATATTTCGGGCAATAGAAATCGAAAACCAAAGAAATGCATTAAATAAAAAATATTTATATGGCTTGTAAGATCAGAATAATATATGAATAAGTAATAAGCTAGGCTTAAACGGCCCATTCACTATCCTGCATTGCAGTCCTGCTGCAGTCCGCCGTGCAGGCCTGCAACACCATTCACTATCCTGCATTGCAGTCCTGCTGCAGTCCGCCGTGCAGGCCTGCAACACCATTCACTATCCTGCATTGCAGTCCTGCTGCAGTCCGCCGTGCAGGCCTGCAACACCATTCACTATCCTGCATTGCAGTCCTGCTGCAGTCCGCCGTGCAGGCCTGCAACACCATTCACTATCCTGCATTGCAGTCCTGCTGCAGTCCGCCGTGCAGGCCTGCAACACCATTCACTATCCTGCATAAGCCGGCGGACTGCACGCCGGATAGTGAATGGTGTTGCAGGCCTGCACGGCGGACTGCAGCAGGACTGCAATGCAGGATAGTGAATGGTGTTGCAGGCCTGCACGGCGGACTGCAACAGGACTGCAATGCAGGATAGTGAATGGGCGCTTTTAGATGTAATAATAATTTGAAGTACCATCAGGGACATTAATTCATTGGTGGGTGGCGCACCTACATTATTTGGTCGGGTTATATGAAGCTGATCTATAGTCATTGTCTGACGCAGCTATACTCAACCTGCCCGCCGCGCTGGCACTTTATTAGTGGCCAGCGTGAAGTTAATATAACCGCCATCATCATATCAGCCGCCAAAATAGTGCAGAGACGTGAAAGTCTAGAAAATTTTTCCACTTATAAATCGCAAATTTTAAACGTTATCTGGCCCGCGACACCAAGACCAAAACGTGTTTGTGGCCCGTACCTATTAAAAAAAGGTCGAGTACCACCGGTCTGACGGCTTGACTTGACATTACCCAACCATTTTACGTAGGTCCGCCATCTGCCTATAAATCAATTTCTCTGTTGGTGCATATTTATTAAGCGGCACAATTGCAGCCTAATTTCTAGAATAAAAGGTCCAGAAAAAATAACGTGGCAATATACAACAATGAATTGAAATAATTAAGGAATTTATTTAGAATCATATACATAGTTCTCATAGTTCATACTGATTACTCCACTTATGTCAATTTTGGTCTCAATGTAAACAAAGTTTAGAGAGGCGACAATGTTGCATCAAATAACAGATTAGATTGATCAAATTTCAATTACACTTAGGTAAAAATGAGTTGCAGTGGAGTATAGCCATATAAGGCCAAAAAGTACTCATTTGCTAGCATCTGTAAGCTAGTCTTGTTATTGGCACTAGGTTTAGTCTAAATAGAACCTATACAGCTAAGGCATAAGTAAAATGCTAAATTGTGCTGCATCAAATGAACAAAAAATATATTGATAGTAGAGATGTGCCGATCATGACTTTGGCCAACTAGCCGATTAGTCGGCTGCAAAGAAGCCGACTAATCGGCTGACTAGTCGGCCAAGTCGATCATGGTTTCGGAAGTTTCCGTAACACTTTTTTTACTGCTGTTTCGCGGGTAGGTCGCGCACGCCGCCTGCAAACGTGACACGTGTAGAATCGTGTTATGTTTACTCCCAAATTAATAATGCGCATGCAAATCTTCGCTAATTGTCGTAATCACGAAAACACCCGAATCTATGAAACGTAAGAGCCCCAAACAATGCACTTGCATTTTGCACCTTGTTCAAATGAAATAGAAATAAATATCATATAGCCGGTGGCTGTCCGTTGCCGCCGGTCCATCTATAGCTATATCCACACTATGCGCTTTCATCTTCAATTTTCGTCATCTTCTTTCATTCAACTTGAATGCCGCAACGAACGCAACGCCAACATTGTCATTTTTGAAGATTTGGATACGGTCAGAGGGCATGCGTCGCGGGCATGCCTCACGTTCGCTGTTGACTGCGCTATAACGCATGCCCTTGACGAACAGAAAAAGGCACAGTGTGGACAAAGCTAATAAGTGCTTATAACTCACCGGGAAGCCATCGCTTCGTTACCATGCATGGTAACGTCCAAGCAACGGCTGGTGCTTCTACGTCGCCGCCAAGCGCTGTTTTTCTTAAAGTTGAGTTTAACAACAGCGCTTGCAGCGACGTCTTCCGAGTTCGGAAAATGCGACCGTTGTCGAAAAATTATGAAAATTTCTATGCGCATTATCACTTTGGGAGCACTGTACTTTATTTTGTTTCTATGATACAGTTGATGGTTTTCATTAAATATTTCATTTTTTGTTAAAATTATATTTATGAAAATAATTTCTTTATTAATAAGTAATTTCAGAAACACTTCATTTAATTTTTAAAATGTGCAACACTGATTAAGTGTGGTATGAACACATTATAAATAATAATCAAAGTTTTTCTTTACTGTAATTTCAATAATATATGGAGTGTACATGAAGGAGAACTATCTTATATGGGGGATATTTGAAAAAGTGTCCAGCTGTACGCAGTAAATAACAATTGAAAGTGGCGCTAGCTGCAGCAAAGGGTATGGAATGAATGTAGCCGTTGGTGACAAAATACTTAATAAATAAAATAAATGACAAAATAAATTATACCAATATATTTTGAAAAATATAACCTAAAATAGCTGAAATAAAAGCTGCTAAATGATTTAAAATTTACCCTGTTGCTACTGTAGCGCCACCCTAATTTAACGCATTTCAACGGACACTTTTTACATACAGAGATAGTTCTCCTCCATCTACACTCCATACAAAAGCCGACTAGCCGGCGCTTTTTGCCGACTACAAAAGTGGCCGGATAGTTGGCTTTACCGACTAGTCGGCACATCTCTAATTGATAGGCGTTTGGCGCACCTGTGGTATTTAGTCGGGTTATGTCAAGTCGATGTTGACCGATCGTGATCTGTCGGCTGCGTTTGACACATTCCGACTAAATTACGTTGGTCCGCCATCTGCCTAAGTGTCGATTTCCCGATTGTACTACTGACAAGTTTCCGCTTTACTGGGCCATTGAAAATAGCTGAACAGCGCTTTATACGGTTCGAGATGCAACTTTGTCGGCAATCTTCTTACAACCTCATTAATATTAATTAATAGGCAGCTAATTTTATTATTAATTTACTGTTATTTAGTGCCAATAACAGGTTATTTATTTAAAAGTATTGAAAGCCGCTTGTATTAGAAAAGAAGGCAGCTTTCAAGTTTTCTTTTACCCTAATAAGGTTATGTTCACAGGCCTGTTTGGAAATTGTTTCCAACTGCACTAGTATTAATGCTGGTTTGAGATTACCTATATTGTTTTATTATTTTACAAACTTTATATTGTATTTCATTTAAAGTGACCACTGAATGTGTTATAATAAAGTTTTATTTCCTAAAGATGAATGTTTTCTTTTAATTGCATGCATGCATGTTTGATTTTTACCTAGAGTCTAGACCACTGCAGTATTCTTACTCTAAGTGTTGGGGGTTTCGCTATAAATAAAAGACCAAATATTGAATGGAATTTAAAATTTATTAAACCTACCTACCTATAATATTATACTCTTCATCTCTGTTACATGTTATATCACATGGATTTGAAAATTATTTTGTTATAAAATATCTACTATGACAAAGTATAAGCTTGAATGCATACATTACACATAAATAGAAAAATTAAAATGAAAACAATTCATTTGATCTTTACGAGTGTTACACTACTATATTATTCATCTCTAATTAACAATAATAATTTGAAAGAATTTGTTGAACCTACCTAGCTAAAGATTAAATAATTGAAAAATTATATTAAAAATAATAATAATAAGGTATTATGCTTACACAATAATAATAAGAGTTTAAACAAAATTGGTCCTAAGTTAAATAGAACTAACGAAAATGAAAAATAGTAACTGCTCTTGTAGTGGAATTACTCTTAAAATGCGTTCATATTTACTAGGATCTGATACTCATGATGATTATTTAATAAATAGCTGATAAATTTATAAATTAATTTATCCTTTAATTAATATCAGACCTCTGGTATCGTAAAACAATATCTGAACGCAATTTAATAGTAGCTCCCGGCGTTACACAAAGTGTATCGGTCTGCAACAACAAAAACAACAAACCACACGCTGTTTCTACCGTATAAGTGTAAACTAAAACGATTGCATGCAAATACATTATACATCCAAAACCAGGGTTGCCAGATACATTTCGATATTACTGTAAATCGGTAAAAACGTGTGCCTTAAATATATTAAACCTTTAAATACTAGCTTCAAAAGTGTCGGCTCTCTCTGATATGTGCAAACGAAAGATTCCCGGAACACTTTCAAAACTTCAATATGCAATACAGCGCATACCGTTATAAAATAATATAAATGTAATCTCCATGTGATAAAGGTAATATATAAAAATAAATGTGATTCTAATACACGTCTAATTTTAAATAAGTAATACAAACACTAGCAAGCTACATTAGGCAATTACAACACCATACATATTGTATCCTACACTCGAATAACCCTACACGCGTGTTGGCAGGGCCGGATCTACCTCGGCTTTATGGGCCCAGGGACCCATAAACTCAAAGGTTTCCCGCTAAGTCAAAATCAAAAATAGACTATCATGCAAAAAAATCCATAATTTTATTAAACAGATCGTGTTGTTCGCAGCCCTGTGAATTCTACGATCAATCGAACAATACATTATATTCCAGTCTGCGTTTAGGTGTTAAAATTATGTAACCCTAAGTGGTATTAACCCAGGGCCCCCTAAACTCACGATCCGACCCTGCATGTTAGTGACAGACTTGGCCTCGCGAAATCAATCATAACCCTCATTTTGTAGCAACGTGGCGTAGCTCGTGTTGGTATTCCCAGCTCTAAATTCTACTCCGGTTTTCGCATAATTTGTCCCGACAGTGGCGCCATCTTTTAGCCAAAAATAGTTAGCAGGTCGACAATTTTATTTTATAAAATTTTGAACGCCTTATTAAAGCCTCTAGTCCACCGACGCTGCGAACTGCGAAACAGCGGCGAACCGATTTACTGTCTCATCCGCTACACGACAATGCGTTATATTGCATCTCGCTCTATTCCTGTTTCGCAGATATTTCGCAGTTCGCAGCATCGGTGGACTAGAGGCGTAAAAACATAAATCCGAACACAAGTATCACTTCGACTAATCGATAGTGCTCTAAAAATAAAATACAAAAAAAACTGAATATATTTTTATATCAAAGTGGCGCCACCTAAAACTTTTATCGGCGCACAAAACATTTCAATTTTTACAATAGCATCGGAACAAATCATACCTTCGATTTCAATAAATTATTATAAGCAAATAGGTATATTACATAATAACAATACAAAAAGGTACTATACGCATTTTGAAAGTCAATATATTCACTATATGGATATAATGTGATTTATAAAGTCTTTATCTATATACAATACTCGCAAAATCGTATGAGGTTATTTGTTACTCTTATTGCTTTAGTTTTTCTTCTATATAATTGTGTATATAATATACTATGCTTTTTGAAGGCCACGCTGCGGGCAAAATTTAAAATTGGGATTAAATAGTGGCGACACTGAAAACTAAAATTTGAACATCGAACATTAGCGGAACACCTACTAATATCATTGTGAAGCTCGCCACCAGAGAAAATTCTAGAGAATTCTAAGCGAATTAGAAAAATGAATAGTCGAGACGGCCTACAATAACACATCCTACATTAGTAAACCACCACAGTACACAAACGGAGACAAAATGCCGCACCGACATGAGGCGACCGACCTACACTACAACTTATTGCCATATCAAAAAACTTTTGGCCAATTTTTCGTAATATAAAAAAACATATGGACATAATTTTTTAAGAATGATGAGAATGAAATATAATCTACATTAAATTGATCGAATAAAATCAATTACTATACAAAATAGTTTGTAGTATTTTTTGACCAACTTTACTCCTTCAAAACTGAGTTGTTACTTAATAATATATTCTGCTTGAAATAATCATAAAAGATAGATTGAGCATTCTGTAATTAGGAAAATTACTTATGGCAAGTAGTAAATTGGTCGATCACCCCTAATACACATTGTTATAAGGCGGTGGTGGTTGTATTGCTTCAGATACCCACAGCATAAATATCATGCAGTATATTAAGTCGACACTGTCTTACCTCTATAATCAAGCTCACTCAATACAGCGACAAGTTTTTTATTCATGTGCTACTTTTATGAAATCACGCTCATGTGTGCGTTCGATTCGAGCTATCTAGTACGAAGATTATCTACTGTATGTTATTTATACTGTGGTAGTACTATGCACGATTCATGCCACTACACTTAAAACTTCAAATACAATTTGAAAACACTACTTAGAGCTAAATGTTACGTCTAAATTCAATTTGTTATTTCTATTTAAATATAGTGATTATATAAAAAAACGAAAAACTAACTAACTTTAAATATTTCAAAATATATAAAATTTATTTTTTTGTAGAAAATTAAAAAAAAATCCAATATAAAATGCTTCACTTTAGGATGGTACAAAAGTCTAAAATAATTTGGGGTCTCCGTATCGAAAATTATTTTGTCAAAATATAAAAAATGTAAATAAACCCCCAGATTTTAGTCAAAGACGAGATTACTGTCTCGAGAGCGCCGCTGTTACACGCCCACTAAATGCTCAAAAACATTACCCTTCTTGTACGTAGTCAGGTAAAAATCTGACCGTCACCAAAATAATGAATTCCATATCGTAAAGTGGTATTACACTCACAGGATCGATACGCAAAAATAGACTTGGGTAAAGTGCAGATAGCTTAAAGATATTAATTCATGAAGCCCCAAGCGGCCACATCCGGCCGCGATAACAATGAAAAAGCTATTGTGTCTCGTTTTGCCACGACTGATGGGTTAAGCAATCCGCCAATATCTACTTTTGCTAAGCGACCCCCTAGTTCTTCTCGGCCTATATTAACAAGTAAAGAGATTTGATAAAATATTAATGTCACTTCAAAGCAAATTTTTAAGTATAATAACCACATACATGAAGATATGAAAAACATTATAGTGATCTCTAGTTGCGACGTTATTAAAATGTAAGAAAAAAGAACAGTGTAAAACGTCACAACTAAGTCCAAACAATATAATAAAGCGAAACTTTTTTACAAAATGAACCAAACACATTTCGGCCAATATCTTGATTACAGTAATTTCTGATCTCGTTAGGCAAGTGACATTGCTAATGTAGCAAACAAAACTGTGAATAAGATATTCACTACGTATTTTAACAAAATTTAATTATTAATGAGTCTTTCTCATTAATAATTACATTTTGTTACAATGACAGTTCAAAAGTTTCGCTTTTAAAGTGTCAGAAAACACAAATTTTGAAACCATGATTTTAGGTATGTGATGTTTTTGTCCAGTATCTAAAAACTGCATTCAAATATCTGAAACTCGAAATATTCTCAAGAATGTTACAGCAGTAAAAGTATAGCACAAGTAGAAACAAAAGATTTTTATAGAGTGAATGCAGCTTTGATACTATTTGAGTTTTTGCAGTTTCTTTTATACAAAATATACTCTTTGCTTTGTGATTCTGTATAATATTATAGTTCCTATATTAAAGTACCTGTGGAGTAAAATGCAGTATTTTCTGAAATGACCATAGAGTAATGGGAACTCAGCTCTTGTGTCTGATACATCCGCAATAGGAATGTTCACAAAATGCACATTTTGATCTCTACGAAAGATTAATATAATATTTATTATAATTTACGTTTAGAAGTATTAGCATTGGTCGTTAAATATTCAAAAAAGCATTAATTACTCTAATCGTAAAAGATTCTTTACAATAAGAAAGGTATGAAATAGTCATTTAGAAAATGTAAAAAAATAACAGTCAACAACATTTGTTTAAATATTATAGTCGATATATCTATCTATGGTTATGAATATAGAGAAACAAAACTTTCGACTCGGTCTCCAATAGAATATGAAATAGATGGTCTTTTAAGAGTTACATTTTAGAAAATTAGTATCTATGTGTACATAATGTCATGTTACGCTACCATATTATGAACCTACGCTCGTAAGTTACGCAGCTGAAAAAATAAACACGATCAAGACTCTATCCGCACGTCAATTCCTTAAAACGTGTCCTCGTGAAATATTACGGTACCGAACGACACCTACTCTAGTAAGTATGTAATAATTTATACGTGGAAAGCGACGAGTCGTCTAGCACGAGTCTAAAAGTAAAACGAGTTAAGTAACATCAAAAGCATATTACCTCGGAATATCAAAACTCTACGCGTGACCATGCACTATAATATAATAATATACTCGTTTACGAAAAATACTCGATAGACGCTATATTATATTATGTATTAATAGACGAATATAAAAATGTTATAATTTAAACCGACGCCCCACCGGTCGCGCCGGATACGGTACGTACGCTCGCTACTGGTGGTGCGTGACGGGCGTCTGGCAGTAGGGGCACTCGGCGGCGGTGGCTGCGCACGCGTCGCACACCACGTAGTGGTTGCACGGCGCCAGCGTGACGGCGCGCGCGCGCTCCTCGCACGTCATGCACTTGGTCGCCGTCTGCAGGTACAGCGCCTTGTCGATGTCCTCGAGCTCGGCGCGCGCCTGCGCCTGCAGCGCCTTGAGCGCGGCCAGCGGCAGGTTGCGCGGCTCGCGGCGCGGCGCGCGCGCAGCCTCCAGTTCGCGGGACAGCGCGCGCGCCGCCGCCAAGGCCTCGTCGCGCTGCCGCTCCGCCAGCGCGGCCGCGCGCGTCGCCTCGTCCGCCTCGCGCTGCCACGCCTCGCACGCCGCGCGCGCCTGCGCGATGCGCTCGTCCCAGCGCGCAGCCGCGGCGCGGGCGGCCGACACCTCCTCGCGCAGGCGCGCCACCTCGCCGCCCTCGAACTCGAAGGGCCCGCCTCCGCCGAAGCTGCCGGCCTTCATGTGCGAGTTGAACAGGCGCTCGGGGTCGGCGGCGTAGCGCAGGAACAGCGGCGAGGCGGCGGCGGGCGGCGTGTAGCGGCGCGGGATGTTGACGGGCGCGGAGGCGGGCAGCGGCTCGTCGGCGAGGTCGCGCAGGTCGCGGTCGAGGGAGGCGACGAGGTGCAGCGGGTCGTCGATGACGTCGTCGAGCGCGTTGCCGACGACCTCGTGCAGCACGGCGCTGTCGAAGGCGGCGCGCGGCGGCCAGGCGGGCGCGGGGGCGGGCGCGGGCGGGGCGCGCCCCATCGGCGGCCCGGACCCGCCGCTCGAGGTGGAGGCGCACTCGGAGCCGTCCCCGCTGCCGTTGGCGTGGGGGGGGGAGGCGGGACGCGCGTCCTTCTTGTCGCCGGGCAGCGCGGACGACAGCAGCTCGGCGAGGTTGGTGCCGCAGTCGAGCGGCGCTGTGAGGTCGCGACCGCCGCCGATGTCCTCGGCTGTTTGAAAAAAAAGTATTATAAACCACGCGTAAATTTTTCCTGAAATTATTCCCAAAAATATCACAAAATTGTATGTACTCACGTTCTACATGGGCGAAGGCGCAGAACAGTCCCCTGGGGCAGTATCCGGCCTGCTGAACGTCATTGCATTTTGTGGACTTGTATATCTCTGGATGGAACTGCTGTTCGGTGCGTGTATGACAGTACCCGCAGGCGTCTCCGGCCTCGCAGTTGCTGGGCTCGCCCCACTCCTCGCCGTGCTTCACATTTGGACAAGGTGTACTGCGGTATTTACATTTACGTGGTGATCTACGTTTATCCTGTAAATTGTTGTTATTATTAATTGAACATTATGTTGGTAAAAAATGAAGTTTTTAAAATTGTATACAAAAATACTTACTTTGCTATTGTGATATTGTGGGCATGCATAACCCTGTCTACATAATCTAGGTGGTCTCTTGCAAGGTTCAGTTTTATATGATGATAATACATAATTTGTATCTGAAAAAAAAATAACACATCTAGTAAGTATGCGGAAACATAATTACCAACAATAATTATAAAATTATAAAAAAAATTTACTTCAATAATAATAAAATATTACCTTGCCACTTTGGATCTTCATTCATTAAATTTCTTTCCCTATCGAGAGCATTAGGTGCTGCTGCATCGCCATCAGTACCATCAGGATTTTCCAAAGCTTGCAACTCCCTCATATCCAAGACAGGTGGTCTAAGGTCTGGGGCTCCATGCGCAAAGGCACAGTGGGCTCCATTTTTGGTACATAGGCCTCTAGCATCCGTATCGTGTACACACATACAAGTTTTATAATATCGTAAATGATACCGGCGCTCTGTGTCTCCAGCCGTTCGGTGTAAGTATGGGCATCTAAAAATATGTTGATAATATGAATATGAATTATACTCTTACCTGAATGCAGATTGCAGAGATATTTAAAGATTACCTTACTTTAATTAACCTATCAATCCCCGTAAGTGGGCCGCGATAACAAAAGATTTCCAAGAATCGGTGATCGAAGGATTACTTAATGAAGTGTTTCACAGATAAATTTTTAAGTTTCTCATCAATTATTTATTTTAATAATTATTTAATTAATTTATGATATAGCAGCTTCTGGCTTTTGGTTATGGGTACAGTATTTTACAGAAATAAGTAACAAATAAAGGTACAAACCTATTATCATCTCCATTTGTACCAAACATTAAGAACTTTAACACACAGAGCAGGTAATGTAAACGATACATTTCGATACATCTTTCTATAGAAATCGTCAGGAGACCAAACACAACAGCTGTAATGTATAATTAAGATACAGAGCTATATGAAAATATACATTTGTATTTTGATACATGGGTCATTTTCATTTACACATGTAAAAGTGTGATAGCTTGATATTTTTTTTTCGTTTTAATTGAATGTCAAAAAATATTATTATACGATGGTATTCGACTAAATTTAACCCAGCAGGCATGTTTTACATTATTATTTAATCAGCACAATTTTTTTTAAGGTTTATGTAACCAAATGTCACGCAACGTGGTGTGTGCAAAACCCAGATTTACGCATTTTCGACCCTGTATCTTTGTAACATACAGTTTACGGGTACTTAGATACTTATTTTGCCTAAAAAAGTATCATATCAATTTCAAAACAAATAATTTTTTTATGATGGACTTGCAAATTTTGTGATTGACTTTGGGGATCACAAACATGGCCGTTTTTGTTTCCCCCATAACTTTAGTAAATTTTAATTTTTTTCTATTAGCAGCACTTCTCTGAACGTCACTTGACTGCTATTTATAATCGGCCTGTTTCGTTGGAGCTAACGTTTTTGCATGAAACTAAGATTATTTAATTTGTGTGTCTGCTTCAACTTTGTAAAGCATAACGCGTCAACGACGTGTTTATAATCATGAAGTGATGGTGTACAATATCGATCTCGATTTTTAATATAAAGTTTGGTATAGTAATCAATATGCCTCATTATAGATATCAACAGTCATGGATGTATTTTAGGTAATGTTTTGCTAGTCATGTTCAAATAATGTCACAGACGTGGTGTTCCTAAATGTGGCTCGGTCTGTCTGTCTCCAGGCTTTATCTCAAGAACTGCTGTAGCTAGACTTCTGAAATTTTTACAGATTATGTATTTATAGAAATACATAATCTGTAAAAATTTGTTTTTAGTATTTGTTATAGCGGCAATAGTGCCGCTATAACAAATACTAAAAACAAAATAAAATTATTATTTAAGTGGGGCTCCAACGTGATTTTTTTGGCCTTTTTTGTTCGATATCAAAAATGGCAACAGGTAGGCACATGAAATTTTCACAAAGTCCTCAATTATATGTACACTTTAATAATTAATGATTTTATTAAAATAAAATAAGATTTTAAGGGGGGCTCTCATACAAAAAACACAATTTTTAGCTTATTTTTGCTCTATTATGGTACAGAACCCTTTGTGCGCGAGTCCGACTCGTACTTTGCCGATTTTTTAAATAAAAGTTTCATAATCAGACTTTTGTTTAATTTTATCTACATTCACTACAGTAGTTTCAAAGAAAATGTCACAAACATGGATATAATTATCCCAGATGTGGGTACTACATTTTTTAAAATTAAGTTTTCTAGCAAAGTATGCACTTCTAAGCTTGACCACTCATACTTAAATACTTCAAATTAACCCCTTAACATATTTTAACCATAAAACATATAAAATTTAAAATCAGTCATTTTAACACTTAAAATGAAAATGACTCACATCCTAATACATCTCAATACATTTCAGTGTAAAATATACATCTCTTCTCTTCATAGGATGTTCAAAAATTTCTGTGATTATATTATGTATGATAGACAGAGTATATTATGTATGTTACCACCTCAGCACAGCACTTCACAGCAGGCACTGCAGGCAGTCTGTTCCCCAGAGCCTAAATTTTCAATCGAATATCTTTAATCCACATCGTTCTGTTTTGAGCACATATTGTAACAATTGTGCGCATCAAAATTACAATCCGAATCATCTTCTGATGGACTATCTAGTAAATCTAATAGCAAGTTACTCGAAGGGTCCATAGTATTATGACATTATAAATAAGAACATCCTGTATAACACCTTAGCAGCTGAAAAGTGCGTCAAGCGGGGCGTATACCATTGAAATGTAGGGAAAGATACATTACATTACCTGCTGTGTGTGTGATAGATTAATATAATGTAAAGCTATACATCCCGGGATGTAATGTATACTAATCCCTCGATCATGGATTCTTGGAAATCTGCTGTTTATGCGGTCGAATTCGACCGCTTGGGGGTTAATATACATTACCTGCTCTGTGTGTGAAACCCCTTATATTATGTAATATTTATATTTTTTCATAATTTCTTATGATTTTCTGAATCATTAATATTATCCAAGTAATAGAAAAACATGCAAAAAAATTGAAGTAGTTGTAGATCATTTAAAATTAATCATCAAATACATTAATTCCTGGCCACAAAAATAACTCTACTATAAAAAACAGTTTATGTTGAGGAAATTGAATAAGATACATGTACTAATTATTACTGTACGTTCTTATTGAGTACATACAATACATAATAAACAGTTGATTTATTAATGTTGGATAGATTTTACAAGTACACTCAATTATTAGGCAAACATCAAATAAGAAACCAGATTTAGTACATCAAAGGTTGAAAATATTAAGGTGTGTGCACTGTATATACAACAAAGAAGTGTCACTCACTCGTCCCCATCCTCGCATATTCCCGAAGTTTCATTATATTTTGTACAATAGTTATCTGCGCTGTAATTGAAGGTTCCATCCCTCTTTCGAACTGGCCGTCTTCTCCTTTGATTATTGAAATGCCAGTGAAAACAAGTAAAGGGCCTATGTTGTGTACATTTGTGTTGTAGGAACGACGGACACTGTTCGACGCGAAATTCTTTGAGATATCTGAAAGAGGCGAGAGCGAAACTTAATGAAACGAAACTCATAGTGATCACGAGCACTGGCACTTTCATTTTATCGTCGATATCTATATCGAAAAGCATAATTACTTGTAATGATTCGGTTTTTCTGTTTGCGCTGTCAACAAAGGTTTAGATTCCGACGGCATTTTGATGAACTATTATTGCGCCTTCGCGTCGCGCAGGGCACGCTCACCGATGACCAATTAAAATTCGATAAACTATCACTTTTGTGTAAATATTATAAAAGGATAAAGATATTATGATAACTATTACTATAAAACGTTAATAATATTAAAAACATTTCAGATTTATTAGACCTTGAACTTAAAAATACACTAATCTCTAGCAGACTTCCAAGCAAAATTCACAAACTGTGTACGCATTCGTCATTGACAGACATGTCACGTCGAATGTTTTCTATTTGTCTCATCTGACTCTTAAGAATGAATACGGCCGAAGAATGAGATGAAAAATAGGTCGCATTTCACTTTTTTTATTGTTTTCAAAAAAGTTACTCTTCTTTTCGATAAATTAAAAAAACAAATCCTATGTGTTTAATTTAATCATTGGTTTAATATATGTTAAAATTAAATTTTACCTCAAACTTGTTCACATTTAAAATCATTTCTATACTGAAATTAACAGAACAAGAATTATGTTGAATATTTTTTTGATGATACTTACTGTATTCCTGTCCTGCTAGAAAATCTACAAAATTAATTGCACCTAAAACTAGGCTACTAGCTCGAACATTATAGTTTATAATTTTTTTTTCCTAAAAGTAAATAATTATATAAATACACCTATCGTTGTTTTAATTTTTTGTTATTTATTTCATTTTTATATTTTTAATTTTTATACTCTGACAACCCCAAATACATTTTTGATCCAATGGGAGCTCATTTCTAAGTAAAAGCTCTATTTAGGTAACCAATGAAATCTTAGCTTCTTGTTACCAATCACAGGTCAAGAATAGCTTTGAGGCTAACCAATCAAGAATAAGTATAATGGCGTCAGTGTTCGAGCCTGCCATTCTCTCGGCGCCATTTTGTATCGCTCTTGAGCATATGATCGGTGCTTTTCGCTTTGTACAAATTTTGTTATAATTGTTTTTAAATCACATTTTTCAACTAAAAAAGGTATGTAAAGTTATCGTTACACCATTTTGATTAATTTGTGATAAAAATGAGAACAAATGTGCCGTGTTTTATTATGTTTTAGATTTAGTTATTCCAGTTGAGTGTCGCAACTCTCGATTTGTTTATTGTGATCTTGACTAACTTTCTCTCATATTTGTAGGAAATTTAAAATGGCCCGTACCAAGCAGACTGCCCGTAAATCCACCGGAGGAAAAGCTCCCCGTAAACAGTTGGCCACAAAAGCGGCGCGAAAATCAGCCCCCAGCACTGGCGGAGTGAAGAAGCCCCATCGTTATCGCCCGGGTACAGTGGCCCTCCGAGAAATCCGTCGTTACCAGAAATCTACTGAGTTGCTCATCCGCAAGCTGCCTTTCCAACGTCTCGTGAGAGAAATTGCTCAGGATTTCAAGACTGATCTTCGTTTCCAGTCTGCGGCCATCGGAGCGCTGCAGGTGGGATTTTTGCTTATTTTCATTGTTCTCTATAACCTAAATGTTATAAATACCTGAGCACATGTATACAACCCGTCGGAAATATCTGCGGACCTCGCTGGAATGCGCTTCCCCGCTCTTCTACCCGTTATCGTCTATCCAGCACGACGAATAGACGATAACGGGTAGAGGAGCGGGGAAGCGCATTCCAGCGAGGTCCGCAGATATTTCCGACGGGTTGTACTTTGATCAGTATCTATTAATTTACACCTACCTACAAACTGGTGCAGTGATTTTAATCAGGCTTTTATTGCTTTGTAGGAGGCGAGTGAGGCATATCTTGTGGGCCTGTTCGAAGACACCAACTTGTGCGCCATTCACGCGAAACGTGTGACCATTATGCCTAAAGACATCCAGCTGGCCAGACGGATCCGTGGGGAGCGTGCTTAAGTTAGCATTAGTATAGATTAACTCTTATTATAAATTATTCGTAATTTGATTAGACATTAGACATTAATTCACATTCTTTGTCTCATATTTTATAATAATTCATTAAATGTAAACATCATATTCATTTAAAGTAAGGAGACAGCGGAACTGATTTTTTTTCATAAATATTTTCTTGTACTCTTAAGTATGACTATGTTGTTTTGCAAGGTATCTCTGAGTGCGACAATTTCTTATGACATGCTGAGTTACTGGTTGCCGTTCATCATCTTTCAGCCATGCCTTACACAACAGCATAGCGCTTTATATTATATGTAATTGACTTGTGGGTTCGTATTTAGTGTAATAATAATTAGACAATATTGTAACCACGTCCTCTGGGATAATGTGTTTGGAGCAAATTGATGTATAATGGATGTGTCATGGTGTTAAATAAATAAAACTAGGATTAATTTATGGTTTTCCTTCTCTCCTATTTCACTCTAAGGTTAAAACAAAAGTAAGTCTTAGGGAGATCGCACACGTCACACTTTGTGTGATCGAGTCTGCGGCCTTCATACAATCTGCATGGCGCACGCCATCAGATTGTATGTAAGCCGCAGACTCGATCACACAAAAAGTGTGACGTGTGCGATCTTCCTAAAAATTTGAGACAAATCTTTAAGATAGATATTTTATACATTGAACAATCAATCAGCCCAAACAAAGCACAGCAAAAAATGGTTTCTCTTAAAAATTCTCTTAAAAACCTCAAACTTTATACAATTACTCTCTTTTTGATAACCTGTGGCCTGTGGGAAGTGTACAAAGCTAGAAGCTAAAATATATTGAGGTATTTTTATAGAGGGAGGGATTATAACATGTTTCATAACAGATAATTAGATCTTTCGGTAGGTAACCAGTCTTATTTTAGAACTTCAAGCCCCAAGTGGTCACCGGCGACCTCGACAACAATAGAAAGGCTATTGTGTCTCGTTTTTTCAACAAAGGATTAAAACAATAATAACAAATCCCAGTGGAAAAATACTGCCAAATCAAATTTCTCGCCCAGTAAAAAATATAATGTAGGTAATATTGTTTTCAAGATTAATATTAGCATTGAGACTGACACCTTCATTCATAATAATATGGTGTAAGCCAGTGGTCCCCAACCTTTTTTTCATGCGGGCCACAAACATGTTTTGGTCTTGGTGTCACGGGCCGCAACAAAAATTTTTTAGGGTTAAAAAATAACATTCTTCAAAATGAACGATTTTAAAGTGGAAAAAATTTAACTGCTATCACGTAGACTACGTTATTTTGCCGGTGGGCGTGAATTTCAAAATTGTTTAACATCACGCGGGCCACAATTAAAGTCCCGGCGCGGCGGGCCGCAGCGGCCGGGTTGGGGATAGCGGGTGTAAGCAGTCAGATAGTTTTTCAATTTTTAAGTAGCTTACATGTGTTTTACTCTATAGACACAAAGAGAAAACACAGTACTTTAATAAATAATTTATTAATTTAACCACAACTTTGCTAAAACTTATTACTTATCTCTAGGCAACTAACTTTGCCTCCTCCAACTCTATTTCTTTAAGCCTGGTCTCTATCTCTTCCACGCTGTATCCATTTTCCTTATTGAACTTATATGCTTGTAGTAATTGATGTTTTTCTAAGCCTTTAATCCTATCATAAAGTGTCTTGTTGAATTCCAAATCTAGGTCATTTTCCTCTCGGATAAAGCAAAAATATATGAGGAATATTCCTACGCTGCCAACAATACTGAACGGCTGATACCAGGGCATGGAGTCCTTCTGTACCCTCAGCACGGGACTCAGGCCTCTTTGGGCTGCGGGACTGGTTGAGAATTTAATTGGTGCATTCTCTTCACTAGCTTCAGTTTTGTTGCTAAACCATCTTATGTGTCTGTTTGTTCGTAAAACACTCCTGCAAACAAATAACTTGTATAATATTAAATTTGCGTGATTGCTAGTTTACTTAAGTACATAGAAGACTTTTATGAGAAATAAATATTGCATATTATGGTATTCTCGCTAGCCCTCATTGTAACCAGGTCAGTGTAAATTAAACTACGTATTGATGATATTGACAACCTGTATGAGTAATGCTGATAATATTACAACATAACAACAATTATTAAGCAATAGTTAACAAAAATATGATTAATAAATTATTAATTAATATAGGTAACCTTAAATGGGTGCTACATCGATTCATTTTCGTGTCTTTGTATGTACAAATTTAATTTTAGCCACTTTACGTTAAAAATAATATCTTTGGATCATAAAAATCATATTATTTATTGTGTAATATTTTGCACTTTTATATTAATTTTCCCCTTGAATATTTTGACGTTTTACGGAGGGTGTGTTCCTAAACTCTAATAGTGTATGGCAATAATTGGCAAGTACTATCTGACGTCTCGATAGCCAATGAAATCTCGTGAAATCGCACAAGATTATAGAATCATATTACATACTATACTATTTGAGTTTTGGAACATATCCTATCGTAGGTCTATCTATGGAAGTAGATTTGACGTTAAGTTTTTTATAAACGTAAAAACATAGTAAAAACAAGCAGCTTTGCAGCTTACATACAGCTTTCAAAAAAATTAAAAATCTTTTATGTAGTTTTCGATACCGCGTTATAAAATATATTAAAGTAAGAATATTATGCTTTAACATTTTACTATAATTTACAAAGCACTGAGTTGGGACAGACTAGGTACCAAGTGTAAAGTGCCTGATAATACAGCATAAGCGCTTATTCCACTTATCCTAGCTAGGATCCTAGCTTTCTAAATGTTATTCCACTTGACCAAAGGATATTATTACTATATTTAGGATCCTAGCTAAATCGTTTCCGATTTAGTCAAGTGGAATAACATTTAGAAAGCTAGGATCCTAGCTAGGATCCTACCTAGGAACCTAGCTAGGATAAGTGGAATAAGCGCTATAGCAGGCGGTCTGCACGTTCGAATAAAGCGTCTCCCAGACAGACGCGGCCTGCGGTGGCAGTCAGTTGGATGACTTAAGAGTTCTAGGAACGACACAGACACACGCGGCCACGCGGCCAAGTCATCCAACTGACCGCCACTGCAGGGCCGCGTCTGTCTGGGAGACGCTTTAAGGGATGATGTTATACAATATACAGCATACTTACTCGAGTTGACGAATTTGTACTTTCTTAAGTTGTTAGTTAAATCAATGTTCATTTTTATTGTATTTGCCGTTTCTTTATGTCGGCAATGTTGTTTATAGAGTAATTTAAAGCATTTTTTATCCTAAAAAAGAAGAGTAAGTATTATTTTTTTATAATCGAGTTTTATAATATTATGTAGAAAGTACTAAACCTACAAAGTATAGGGGGGCTAGTGGCTCCTAGCATCAGGGTTTCATTTTAGAGAATAGGTATTAGGTAATGCTAATTTATATGGAGCCTGCTGCCTGTTACAAAGAAAGCTGATCCTCCTCTCCTTCCTTTGATCAGTATAAATAAAATTCGTGAGTTCACGGCTTTTTTTCTTTTTTTCTACAGAATGTCTTTAAGGCCATATTACACCACACTTTTTCAGGACCCGGTAGAGAAGGTGCAGGGCCCCCGTAAGGGCTACTGGCGCCTGTGTGCAAAAAAAAAGATTTTGGCGCCCCTTTAGGCCAATTTTTTGGGTCCTTGGTTTTGGCGCCCCTAAATATGGCGATATGGCGCCCCTAGAGGATGGCGCCCGTGTGCATTGCACACTTTGCACATATGGTAGCGGGGGCCCTGAGAAGGTGTGGCGCGACTTATCGACATTCGACGCCCTTGCAAGGAGGGTGCAAGGGTGGCGATAGGCTAGCTACTGTTACTCCCGAAATCCACTTACACTGCCAAGTGCCAGCTGCCCATGAGCACAGAATACAATAAAATAAGAGTCCTTCCTGAATACAGTGTAGTACTTTACCTTATAAACTCCTCTCCTTTGTCGGGTTCGGTTCGTAAGCGAACACGCTCTGCAATAAGCTTTTCCCGTTTTTCCTTCGCAAGCTGTAGCTTGCGTTCATTTTTTAATTCCACCTTGACATTCTCTACTTTTACAGTCACTGGTAATAATTCGGGGCAGACCGGCTTTACTAATAACGCCCATATATCACACTCATCGGAAATGTTGCTCACAATTTGGCATAACGAGGACCTCGATTTCCATACATCGGATATTCCCTGTTCCTATGTAGAGAAATGTTTATTTTGTGGCCTAGACTTTTTATATGGTCAGAGAATTCTGACCAAATAAAAAGTCTAGGCAGAGTTTAACGAGTGATCTACAAAGCTGTTTACATCTGTTGCCGCTATAACAACAAATAATAAAAACAAAATAAAATTAATATGTATAATAAAAGGGGCTCCCATACAACAAACGTGATTTTTTGGCCTTTTTTGCTCGATATCAATAATGACAACAGGTAGGCACTTCATATTTTCACAAAGGCCTTAATTATATATTATCTACTTCAATATTTAAGAATAATATTTAAATAAAATAAAAAATTAAGGGGGGCTCCCATACGAAAACACAATTTTTTTGTCAGATGTTTGCTCTACCGTACCGTACGGTAAAGCAAACATCTAAGACAAAAAAGTCGGACTCGCGCTCGAAGGGTTCTGTAACGGAACCCTTCGAGCGCGAGTCCGACTCGCACTTGGCCGATTTTATTGTACCTATCAGTTGTTTTAAAGGTAATTTTGCGTTAAATTTTACGATAAGCTGGTTGAATACTTACACATTTTTGTTTTAATTTTATATAATCGCTCTTCATATATAATATTTGATCTGAAATAGCGCGATGGCGGATTTTTTCAAGATCCAGTTGAACTTGCAGTTTGCTAATAGTGGCAGTTAGCTCGTTTTGGTCAGTATTCGACTTTTCAATTTGAAACTTTATATCTCGTATCGATCTTTTTAAAACAGATATTGTAGAATCAACTGTAACAAATTAATAATGTCGCGAATGTAAAATTTTGTTAACCTACGTAATCTTAAATAAGTAACAATTTATTGAGCACATATCAATGTTCCCACTTTCTCTCTTTTCTTTTAATTTAGTTTCATTGTCTAGTTCTTGCAATTTAATTTTTTGGATAGTGGAACCGACTGAATCATTCATATTATTATTTACACTCGAACCTCGATTGAATAACGCGCGTTTTATGATTGTGTCTCAACTCTCAAGCCAATCGAAAGCGAGAAATGAGATTACGTAGTTTAATTAATTATCCTCTTTGAAATTGGCGGGAAATATTTCAAGTGGTATTTCCCGCGCATTTCTTTTTTTTACGTGGTTGGAGGATTTACTGCACAAGCAATGATTTATGCGTTCCTAAAGTTGCTATGGTTACCATAATATTTATTTTTAAGAAAGTATAACATTGTTAAATAAAGTATAATTAAAATTATTTTTGAAATGGAGAGACCAGACGAAAAGGGATTTGTTCAAGTGAATTGGCCAAGCAAGAGTATTCCTCATGGAGGAATACTTCATACTAAGGTTATTGAACCATCGACAGAGCAACAAAGGTTTCTTAAAGGTTTGTAGCTGGTACTAAAAATAATTAATAGGTACTTATTTAAAAATTTATTCTACCCACCTACCGGCCACTACCGGCGTTCTTTGATATCTATATATTTTATTAGTAAGGGGGATATATTATATAAAACTCAAAGTTGACTGACTGACATGGTGAACTTTCAACACATAGTCTAAACCACAGGACGGATCGGGCTGAAATTTGGCATGTAGGCAGATGTTTTGACGATAGGCATCCGCTAAGAAAGGATTTTGATAAATTCCAACCCCAAAGGGTTAAAATAGGGGATGAAAGTTTGTATACTTCTTAACGCGAACGAAGCCGCGGTCAACAGCTCGTTCATTAAAAACGCGCACATTTTGTTGTTAAAGTGTCGGGTCGCATTTTCATGTAACATTTACCTCAATTATTATGATCCGTAACTGCTTCATAATAATAAATTGTAGGTATAGTATAATTATTTATGTTTACAATAGCTGACCTAAATAATTACTGTATACTGTTCAGAAATCAGAAGTAACAATTGGTGTGTGGTAGCCGGTAGGTAATACTTAATAGCTTTGTCCACATTGTGCCTTTTTTCTGTTCAACAAGGGCATGCCTTATAGCGCTGTCAACAGTGAACGTGTGGCATGCCCGTGACGCGCGTCAAAATCCACCCGCGTTGAAAGAAAAGTGTCATAGCGCGCGCTACGATTTCAACGAGCGTTACGGGCATGCCTCACGTTTGACGTTGACAGCGCTATAAGGCATGCCCTTGATGAACAGAAAAAGGCACAATGTGGACAAAGCTATAAGCTGATAAGTGATATAAGCTTATAGTGTTTACCTACCCGATATCTAAGCAATATCAAGTAAACTTTGCAGTAATTAACCACTAGTCGTAAAGTTGTATTTACCCAACGCTACTTACTGCTATCTTTTTTTGGCGTATCTAGGCACTTTAACATCTTTTTTTAGTTCTACTTGAAGAATCCAAGCTTACAATATCTCAGCGTCGGAAAGGTGCGTATGTTTTGCGGCAATACGACGAAGTTGCGCGTACAGCAAGAAGTGAAAAGCAAACAGTGGTGCGTCCTCGAACATCGCGCCGAAGATCTTTGTCCGCCATTCGGGAGTCGGGAATTTACATCGTTGATGAGTGAGTCTGATTCTGAAAATCTTTAAACCTTATTTATTTTGATGACATAGGTAATATATTTTATGGCGTGGCTGCGGTGTCGCAGACTGGCTAGGTATTTTAAACGGGTTACCGTCTCACTTTTCTATATCTTCTTTGCCGCTTTCATAACATGTCAGTGGTAGGCATAGCTGGGCATTAACTCGTTTATCCGTAAATCGTTAATAACGAAGTTAACATTTTGATTAACGAATTAACTTTTAAGTTAAATTTAGAAAATGTCAACGGACACGTTAACTTCCGTTAATATGTAGAAGTCCGTTAATCGTTAATCCAATACCTATAACTATTTACCGCACAGCGCCGCGGCGTGGCGCGAAAAACAGGTTTCATACGTACAATCTGTCAAGAAAGAGTAGACTCAGTATAAAATTTTCTATACGTAAGATTTTCACGCTCAAAAGGTGGTTTTCTCTTTGTTTTTCCACAGAGAACGCTTATACACTTTAAATATTATCACCTTGCCCATTTTTATCTCGATTTAATATTAATGTTTTCGTATTTATATATGATTTCAAAATTATGTAAAGTGTTATATTTCAAAGTTGTGTTAACTTCCAGAACCTAAACCAAGCTGCGCTGCGTTTCCACTGAAGTGGAGCGGAGCTTAGCGGTACCCGAATTGACCAATCACCATGCTCGAAATCTTCGCTCCGCTTCGCTGTCATTCCGCTGGAATAGCACGATTGGTCAATTCAGGCACCGCTAAGCTCCGCTCCGCTCCGCTTCAGTGGAAATACAGCCTAACGCAACGATATAAAAATGCAATTTTACACAAATTAACGGATTAATGATTAACGTTAACTTGCGTTAATTCTTCCGAAATGTAACGCTTTAACGTTTAACGAAGCTAACTTTTTTTGTAGCGGATTAACGATTAACAAAGTTAACTATTTGATTAACGGTGCCCAGCTATGGTGGTAGGAATCCGCAAGCATTTTCATAAGTTTTGACAACATGACGAAACCATTAAACTACGTCTTATAAGCTATAGCCTACACGTAACGATAGTCAAATATTTAAATTTTAAAGGTACCGACCGGTGAAAAGAGGCGAAGATCGCGAAAAGCTAAAAGAGAATCTCGTATACCAAATGGCTTACGGCGATAAGGACCAGAGATCAGAGCCGCGGCCGCCACCGCGTCCAAAACATCAAACCAGGTTACCCACCAAGAAAGAACAGTGGAACGATTGTAAGAAACGTTTAAAAAAGCCATTTTTCAGTATTCAGTATTACGGTGAGTATTTAAAGTATTTTTTTTTATATTTTTAGTGGTAACACAAATACGAGAGCGCGCAGATTGGTTGGCGGAAATGGAATATTTAGGACAAGGAGCTCAATATCGTGATCTTGTTAACGGCCAAATAGCTGAGAGGATGAGGGCATTGGATGCTTTGGGAATTGACAGCGAGTGCTCTACCGCGAGAACCACAACTTCGTCTTCAAGCAAGCCCTGCACAAGCAAGCTAAGCGTGAAATCTACAGATAGCGCCGCCGGTTTAAGTAAGAATGTTGTTTTTATTACGATCCTAATAGGTACCTCTTTCACTACTCACTGATAAGTGCGGGATAGGCTATTCACAACTTATCAGACCTATAGCGTACCTATGGACTATGGAGTCTGTCAGATAAGTTGTGGATCCTATCCGACACTTATCAGGAAGTGGTGAAACAGACCCTAAATCTTACGCCGCGTTCCATTTTGCGTTAAAAACGGTCAAAACGCGCGCATTTCCGAGCGTTTTGATCGTTTTAACGCTAAGTGGAACACGGGGTTTGTAACACTAATTTTACATTTTCGAAAAAGGAGGTTTTTCTTCTGTTTGTAGGCGAATCGCGGATAACTTCGCCGTTTGTTTTTTTTTTTATTAAATAAGGGAGCAAACGGGTCACTTGATGGTAAGCAACTACCGTCGCCCATGGACACTCGTAACATCAGAAGAGCTGCAGGTGCGTTGCCGGCCTTTTAATTCATCAAGCCCCAAGCGGCCACATCCGGCCGCGATAACAATGAAAAAGCTATTGTGTCTCGTTTTGCCACGACTGATGGGTTAAGAGGGAATACGCTCTTTTCTTGAAGGTTGGCAGGTCGTATAGGTCCGGAAATACTGCTGGTGACAGTTCGTTCCAGAGTTTTACAGTGCGCGGCAGAAAGTTGCGCGAAAAACGCACTGTGGAAGAGTGCCACTCATCAAGGTGATGAGGATGGTATGTTTTTCGCGTGGGACGATGGTGAAAAGTTGCGAAAAATTCCGAACAATTCCTCAGAGCACTCCCCGTGATACAACCGATAGAGGATGCAGAGTGAAGCTACATCTCGGCGTAATTCCAAGGGGTCCAAGCTGTTTGAAACACTATGGCAGTCAACAATTCGAGCGGCCCTTCGTTGGATACGATCCAGAGGGAGCAGTTGGTATTTTGGCGCCCCTGCCCAGAGATGAGAACAATATTCCATATGTGGCCGAACCTGCGCCTTGTAGAGTTGTAGGCGTTGGTCCGGACTGAAGTACTGTCTCGCTCTGTTAAGAACACCAAGCTTCTTCGAGGCTAATTTGGCCTTACCATCTAGATGATATCGGAACTGGACTTCGCTCGATATGTTGACGCCAAGTATCTCAATGCTAGGGGAGATGGTTAAAGATGTGCCCTCGAAACGAGGATATACGACCATTTGTGACTTTTTAGTGGTGAACGCGCAGACTTGTGTCTTGGCGGGGTTGAATTGGACCAAGTTACGTCAACCCCATTCAGAGACCTTCTCCAATGAATTCTCCACCTTAGACACAAGTTCGTTTCGACTCTCAGTGACATTTTGCCGAGAAATATTGGGGGAGCCGGTGTATACAGCATCACCTGTACTATCATCCGCATAGCAATGAATGCCGCTGGTCTGCAACATGTCATTGATATGCAGTAAGAATAGAGTAGGCGATAGCACACAGCCCTGAGGGACACCAGCATCAACAGACTGAGTTTCCGAGCATTCGCCGTCAACTACGACCTTTATGCTTCTGTCTGCTAAGAAACCAGTGACCCACTTACATAATTTCTCGGGCAGCCCGTATGATGGAAGCTTTGATAGCAGCGCTTTATGCCAAACCCGATCAAAGTTTGTGAACTGATTTTGATAAAAATTATTTTTTTGATGGAAAAGGAGGTTAATTTAAGTGGTCCCACGACATGGAAATAGTGTTTGAAGTCGGGTTTATTTTGTTAAAATTAAAATTCTATGTTATCGTTTGTTTTTCAGGACAATCAAGGAAATCAACAAGCTCTTATCGATTGCCTTCCAAAAGCGTTAGGGAAGAGAATGTTGCTGATTATGAAAAATTGACACCAATAAAATATTCGCCAAGACGTCGAGTTTAATAGAAAATCAAAGAAATTATTATACTATGTACCTATTCTTAATATTATGCTTGACAATATTTGGAAACGAAATGTTTTATTTTGTTATTTTCATGATTTTTATTTTATGAAGAGCTTAATTGAGCATACTGTATATTTATAATATCTAAGTAACAAGTATTTCTTGAGTTGAAAAGACGTGATGTCGAGACTTAAGATCTAGAATTCCAGACTATAACATAATATAGTACATACAAGACATAAAGGGCCTTGCCAATTAAAACAATACTCAGCTAAAAATGAATTGCAACACAGTTGCTAGTTGCCGATCTTAATGTCTATGAACCTGCCCTTTCATCAACTTGTTAAAGGCCAACATATGCAGTTAATCATCATCATCAATCAAAATAGTTTTTAATTTCTTTGCTTTATGATCTTCAACTGCTTTTCTTTTAACTGCATCATTTTCGTTGCCTTGAGATTTACTACTCGAAATTATATCTAAATCTTTTGGAGTAGGAGAATCTAACTCAAATTTGGTATACCTCCTTACAGTCATTTTTAATGAGAAGGCTGGGTCATCCAATGCCTCCATGTTAACACCTTTTTTCAGATATACAACTGTTGAATATGCAGTGAAGTGAAAGTCTTCTACTAAGTATCCTTCTATTAATAAAAATGCTATTATGTCTTCACCTTGACTGCGACTAAAGTTCGGTTCCTTACCCTTGTGCCTGAGTGGAACGGGTCCTTTTAAAAACCAGGCATCTAATAACTTCTGTGCAGTAAGTTTTGTGTCCTGAGCCTCAGCATTTTGGATAATACTAGCCAAAACTCTACAGTGTGGAGCAAGATCGAGTTGAATAGAGTTTGTTGCAGTATTACAACAAACATCACACATTTTGTTACAATCTGCATCACCCCAGTCCTCGTCAAAATGTTGTGCTATTATTTGTCTCCTACATAAAGTTCCATTCAGACAGTACTTGACCATACCATACAAATGTTCTATTGATCCAACTGAAGAGAACACCATTGCACTAACTCTGAAAATATCCTGCATTCTATATAAAGTTATGCATTCAGCTCTAAGACCATTGCGACCGGCTCGTCCACTTTCTTGATAATAATTTTCCATTGATTTACTTATTGTGTGATGAATAACAAATCTTACATCTGGTTTGTCTATGCCCATACCGAAGGCAACAGTTGCTACAATAGCTTGGTAATGTTTCTCATGCCATTTTATGTGAACTTTAGATCTGGCATCTGACTCCATGTTGGCATGGTAACAACCTACTTTTAGATTCCTTTTCCTTAAGCCTTGTGCTACGTCCTCAGCATCTTTAATACTATTTGTGTATATTATACCACTCTCACCCTTATATCTATATTTGAGAAGCTTCTCTAAAATTGTTAAACATTCCTCCTGTGAAGTTGGTTTTTCAAGTATTTTATAATACAAATTGGGTCTGTTGAATGTGGATTTAATAATAAGACAACCTTGCAAATTGAGAATTTTCTGAACATCAGAAAGTACATGTGCAGTAGCCGTGGCCGTTAAGCCTAATATTGGAGTGTTAGGAAACATATTAGACAATATCCCAAGAAATTTATAGTCTGGTCGAAAATCATGGCCCCACTGAGAGCAACAGTGCACTTCATCTATAGCTATCCTCTGTAATCTGCCCTCAGCATAGCACTTTTGTAAGTTAGACATGAACCTCTTGCTTTTAGCTAGTCTCTCAGGTGTAACATACAGGAGTTTTACATCATTATTTTTATCTTTGAGTAAGTTTAAAGCAGCTGTTGAGTCTTCCTTGGAGCTTGTGCTAGTCATGAGTTTAGCTGGTATATTTTTATTTGTTAGAGATCTCACTTGATCTTCCATGAGCGAAACGAGTGGCGATATAACAACAGTTATTCCCGGTTTGATTAATGCTGGCAGTTGATAGCACAAGCTTTTACCGGCTCCCGTTGGCATGACGACTATTGTATGTTGACCAGAGAGAGTTGAATTTATAGCACTCAACTGTTTTGGCCTAAAAGTTTGTAATTTAAATACATTCTTTAGGGTTTCACTTACTTTTTCTGACCACTCATATGTAGTACCTCCCCAGTCGACGCTTGCTAACTTGTCTGATTTTAACTTGTCTATAGACTTTTTTAAAGCGGATTTCTTTTCTTGTAGTTGCCTTTGAATAGTTTTTAACTTTGCTATTTGAGCATCCACACTTGACAACTCTTTATCGATTATTTTTATTTCCTTTTCTAATTCTTGTGTTGTTGACATTTTTATTTTCAATTTTGTCAAAGCCTACTAAGTAACACCTAGTTACAATCAACGATGTAACAAATTTTAACGAAATTAATAAAATATCTGTGAAATTATTGCTCTGAAACTTATTACTTGGTTATGTTTTGACTTTTGAGCAATTTTTTTTTCTTGTTATGGCGCTCGGCTTTTAAACCATGGCCAGTGCACAGATTATTATTATATATTGTGACGTTTGACATGACAGTTCGAAAATGTTGCCACATAAAGAATTTGTAAAAATGTTTAGTGCCACGACTCGCTAGCCAAACTCTATATATAATTTGTAGGTAATTAATTGTTGTATTAATTAGTTAGTTAATTAGTTCTTGTCACTTTTATTATTTGTTTTTTTTCCGTAAATCTTGTGTTTAGTTTAGTTGCGTTGTGAAGCCACTCATTGGCCTCCGCAGAATATCAGTGCAGCGGGCTTGCTTGCTGCGTTTGCTGAGCTGGGGCCAATTTTTGGCGTCACACAGCATTAAAGTAAATTAATTTTAATACTGCGAACTGTACTACTGACTTATATTATAATGTATTGTGTGATGCTAAAAATAAATCCATTCTTATTCTTATTATTCTTAAAAATCGTTATGTTTCGGTATTTCGGTAGAACAGAGCCCATATCGGTAGAAATACCGAAAAATCGGTAGGTTCGAGACCACTGACTGTCAAGTAAAGTTGGCGGGAAAAAATTGTTCGTTTATTATCGTTTTCGGCATCTGCTCTGCCCCGGGGCAGGGTAGGTCGACAGGATACGGAAACAGCCGAAATTTGAATTAAGAACATAAACTACGTATTGCACTATGATGATCCACGAAGCACGCGGACAGTACTAGGTATACATAGTTTATGTTCTTAATGTAAACTTCGCTTATTTCCGTATCCTGTCAGCCCACCCTGCCCCGGGGCAGTGCAGATGCCGAAAACGATATATTATGTTAAAATTTTACAAAATATATATATTATGGAGTGTAAATGGAGGAGAACTATCTTATATGGGGGATATTTGAAAAAGTGTCCAGCTATACGCAGTAAATAACAATTGAAAGTGGCGCTAGCTGCAGCAAAGGGTATGGAATGAATGTAGCCGTTGGTGACAAAATACTTAATAAATAAATAAAATAAATAACAAAATAAATAATACCAATATATTTTGAAAAATATAACCTAAAATAGCTGAAATAAAAGCTGAAATGATTTAAAATTTACCCTGTTGCTACTGTAGCGCCACCCTAATTTCACCCTAATTTAACGCATTTCAGCGGACACTTTTTACATACAGAGATAGTTCTCCTCCATCTACACTCCATAAAAATATATGAGTCGTGTTCGTTTGGTTTTTCAACTGCGCATGCGCGGCTTTTTTGTTTGTCAGTGTGAGTGTCATATGCTAAAATACCATTGACTTTTATAGAGTGGACTCGGCATAATGGTCTATACCAAATCAAAATACTGTGGCCGGTCCGCCATTTTATGTTCCGGTTGATTTTATGTTGATTGGTTGACGTTTAGTGATGTACTTTTTTATTGAACTTAAAAAATATAAGGTGAAGAATCTGCTCATATAATATTTTAAAGATTTTAACCTTAATACGCCTCGTTATCTGTTTGACAATACTTAATCATAACAAAATCAATGTCATTTCAATAGTCACTTTGTTTTCATTCTAATAATAATAATTTTACTCATTATGTAAACATCAAACTTCTATAACCCAAATTAAAAGTGATAAGACGTACATCAGTTTATTTAAAGCATCGCTGTACTATAGTGTTTGATGTTAATTACACTTAAAACATCTTAGTTTATCGATATCCTCGACAAATATCAACCGAGTGTCCCATCACTATAGACCGCCATGTTTAGTTCCAGGCAATATGGCGCCGGCCACACTTTTTTGTAGTTATGTCCCTTCCATATGTTTTCTTATTCATTGTAAAATACCGATGAATTTGTCAGATTTTAGAAAATCTGACAGGTATTTTAGAACTTTACACTCACTTTGACACTAATTTATAACTTTGCGCATGCGCAATGTGCATTGAAAAACCAAACGAACACGACTATGTTTATGAACGTGGCGAGAAAAGGAACTAATGCTTCTATCATACAAAAACGTCATTTTTGACAGTTCTCCTTAACCAGCAGCGCCCATTGATATCATTGACATACCGTAAACTACCAGTCATTGGACAGCTAAGGATTTTTTTAATGGCCCCATTCACTGCACTGCAACTGCAATGCAGGATGCATTGCAGTCCTGCTGCAGTCCGACGTGCAGGCCTGCAACACCATTCACTGTACTGCATAAGCGGCGGACTGCACGCAGGATAGTGAATGGTATTGCAGGCCTGCACGGCGGACTGCAATGCAGGATAGTGAAAGGACCGTTTTACAGAAAAAAGCTCTAAAACATTAAATACTTCGCATTAAATAGAAATAGATATCATATTTGTGTCCATAAATTATCTAACTTAAGATATGCAAACATAAAAATGCGATGGTTTTTCAGTTTATATTGATTTTTTGGTAAAAACTGAATGGTAGGTAAAACACATTCATGGGACGGAATTACAGTAGTTGGGACACCCAAAACCAGTAGTCGGACAAGCAGTTTGATTGAAATTAGGTTAAAATTGGTATTGTTAATAGGAGACATTATAAATAATTTGTTGTTTTCACATATATTTTTATTATTTATTGTAAAACAAGGTATTTTAATTAAATATTTAACAAAAATTACGTCAAAAACTTAAAACTCTTAGCAATATTACATAGTACTATTGTAATAACTTTTTTTTTAATCGTTTATTTACTTATCTAAACCAATACAATAATGTCGTACCACGGAAACCACGCAGGGTTTATATTCTGTGCTCCAGCGAGTCGCTAATTACACAATAAGTAGATTGTTAATAACTTGTTATTTAGGTAAATGTAGTGCAGTTGTTACTTAGCGTACATTACATATAACAACATAATATTATTAGATATTATTTTTAACATTAGGTAAGTAGTACCGTTTTAACTTATGATACAAATTCTTAGCATTATAATTGTTGGTTTTACCTATGGCTTTATACAATTTTTGTAGGTCATTTGGTAGTTCATTAGCATAATGTGGTATTAGATAATCTGAAGTTCTTTGACCATAAACATTGTTAAACTTTGGCAATACATATTTATTAAAATAGGATACTGTTCTTAAGTTTGAAGGTCTCTGTTTTTCTATAAGACAATCTGGATTGTAAGATACTGTTAAAATTTGAAATTTAATTTTATAACTTTAATATAACTTTAAACTAACTAATATTATAACTTTATAAGTATGAAAGTCTTATAAAGTTATAATATTCGTCTGTCTGTCTGTCAATTACTTCTTCACGCTCAAAACACTGAACGCAATTTGCAAAAATTTGGTATGGAGACACTGAGTCCCGGGAAAGGAAAAATAGTACTTTTGGTCCCGGGAAAATGTACGGTATCCACCCGATAAACGGACTTTGACACAATGGAGTTACGGCCGCCATCTATTAATATTATATATGTGAAAGGATGTCCGTCTCTTTATCTGTATGTCTGTATATTACATTGTTCAGGTAAAACGTAACTCAAATAGACAATAGTTAGAGATTTCAGATTGTCCTCATCGAGCCAATCGGCATACTCAGACAATATTATATCAGTATGGAGCACAATGCATAGCAGCTCATTTGCCTGTCGCTGTGGTCGTACTCTACTTTCAGGAGGAAGTTGGGCTTGTCTAATAGATCCCACAGGTTGCACATGTTCTTGAGTCTAGATTATACTGATGGGTAGCAAAAATTGTATGGCATTTGTTTAATTTTTAATTCATTATACACAAAGTCGAGGGATTTCATGAAAATATATAAACTAAAGGCTCGCCATTTGCCTACTTCAGCGACAAAAAAAATAGGAACGTACTACACAATCCAAGGATTTCCTAATAAAACATGTACAAAAAGGGTAGCTGATTTTGAAAATTCTTATTCCTCTATAAAACCGAAAAAAAAAATTAACGCGTTGTTATCAGCTCAATGTTCAACGCACCGTAGCATTTTACAAGGCCCCCAAATTGCGTTACGTTCCCTTATTCATTCCATACAATACAACTAACGACAACAAGTAGGTTTTTGAAGTAGTCAGAAGTCACACTTCATTGAAGTATTCAGCAGACATAAGTCAGCTGCAAAGTAACTTTCGTATTGGATAATACTCTCATCTTTCGAATATTATATATCAAGTAGATCAGTATCATTTCATATGGTAACGTCCAATAACTGTTTTTCAGCACTTTTACAATACCAGTAGTAGGACAGGCCAAAAAACCTTTAAATGAGATAAAAGGTTATTAAGAATGTACAAAAAATACTTAATAGATTGTTATTTATACAATAACACGTTTATAATAACATACACAATGTGTATCATAAAAAATATTATTAATAAAATCTTTAGCATGTTACTAAATTTTTTCTTTTCATTTGCAAAACCAAGGCGCACCTGATGGCGACAAAAAGATGTTTTATTTAGGTTACACCGCAACCTGATAAAAGTACTCTATTTTTATTGTAGCGTGAATGCCCCTCAATATTAATTCCATTATTATTTACATCGTATAAAAACCACAAACTTTTATTTTTACGATCAAAGTGTAAAGTGTCCCTCTACTGAAAAATTCTAATGACTCGTAATTTACCCTATTCATTTAAAGCCTTCTCGAACTGCATTTGCGTATTTGAACATGATTTGAACACATGTCTGGGCGCCAGCCTGACGCTGTTTTCATACAAAAACGTCATTTTTGACAGTTCTTCTTTACCAGCAGCGCCCATTGACATATTCATTTAAAGCCTTAGAGCACTTTATGTCTATAGTCTATACATTATCCAATATAATTGACTCAATGATCTAGGATCCAATGATAATCCAATATGTCCCTTATTCGTGGTTTATCTATATTCTACAGTATAAGTTAGAAAATGATTTTTTTAATACTTAGGCTTTTTGACTAACGGTTTGTCTCCAGTATAAATTCGAATATGCCTTACCAAGGCTGGTATAAATAGTTAGTACTAGTACTCGAGATGCATCCGAGAAATCCGCCGCGCAAAATCCGCGCCGATGCGCCCCGGCACAATCCTCACTCCTTACCACATTTATGTCTAAACTTCTTCAAACATACATCGCATCTGTATGGCTTGTCTCCATTATGAATCTTTAAAATATTTTAAACAAACTCTGACTAAACTTCCTCAAACATACAATTCATACAAAGTATCATCATCACTGTACGGCTTTTCGCTAGTATGAATTTCAAAGTGTGCTTGTAAATAATCTCTTCGTTTAAACTTTTTCAAACATATTTCACAAGTGTACGGTTTTTCTCCAGTATGAATTCTTAAGTGTCTGTTTAATTCACTTCGCCGTTTAAACTTATTTAAACATACATCGCAGCTGTACGGTTTGTTTTCAGTATGAGTTATAAAATGTCTGTTTAAGTAATATTTTCGACTAAACTTCTTCATACATACATCACAATCGTACGATTTGTCTCCAGTATGAGTTCGTATATGTAGTTTTAAATTATATTTATAATTAAACTTCTTCAAACATACATCGCAGCTGTATGGTTTGTCTCCAGTATGAATTTGGATGTGTTGTGTTAAATTACCTTTTTGACAAAAACTTTTTAAACATACATGACAGCTGTACGGTTTGTCTCCAGTATGAATTCGAATATGATTTTCTAAATTAAATTTATAACTAAACTTCTTCAAACATACATCACAACCGTATGGTTTGTCTCCAGTATGAACTTTGATGTGACGTTTTAATAAATATTTTTGCCTAAACTTCTTCAAACATATATCACAACTGTACGGTTTGTCTTCAGGAAGTATTTCAACGTGTTGTTTTAAGTTAACTTTTTGACCAAACTTCTTCAAAAGTACATCACTGCTATAAGGTTGTTTGTAACAGTCTGGTGGCGCTTCGTCCATACGTTCTTGCCCTTCGCAGTCATTCGAGTTTTCTTGCTCATTGTCTCGTCCAAACCCTAAAAAAATAAGAAAACAATAATTGATATTATAGATATGTATTATATACAGGATTATTTTTTCACCGGTACAATAAATTTAACCACGTCATTGGTATCGATAATAGAGTATATTTCACAAATACTTATAAATTTTTTTCATTTCAATTAATTTATCCTTTAACCAATCTAATACCGCTTGGGCGCACTAATTACAAGGCGACAACGGGTGCGGTATGAGGTAGGGGGCGGCGGGGTGAGGAAAGCGATCGGCCGGGCGCGCTTCAAATGCGTAATGCATCCACATTTTTTAGTAGTTTAGCGGATAAGTCCGGGGCTTGATATTTTTGTTTTTTTGTTCCAAAGGGGTAGTAACAAAAATCGCTAGTATTTTTTATTTTTGACAAATAAAAAATACGTATGTTGATTTATTGTACTGGTGAAAAAATAATCCTGTATAATAAAAATTTTACGTTCCTTACTAGTAGGAACTATTGTGGTACTTCAAGGAATATTCTAAAAAGATCTTCAAAGGTGATAATAATGAAGTTTCTTATATAATATGTATGTCGCAGGCCACTGGTTAAAATTGTCGTTCACCATAACCGTAACCGAATCCTAGATAAGTTTTGCATAATATCGGATAGGAGCGGAGCCTTATTAATAACAAAAGATTTCCAAGAATCGGCGATCGAAGGAAGACAGGTTTTTGTATTTTACTTACGAAATTCTTTAAAAATTTCATATCCGGAACCGAAAGTATCAGAAGCTAACAGATTATCCGAAATAATTTCATACCAGTTTCCATATCCGGTATAATAATAATCCCACCAAAACATTAAATGTAAAAGGAGCCAAGCAAAATATTGCATAGCTATGCAATACTTCTGTCACAATAGACATAACTACCAGTACTTCGACTACTAAGAGACGGACGAGTATTAATATCTGTCATTTCTGTCGGGTTTCGCCAGGAGAAGTTAAAGGCTGGCGCGCTGGCTGGTATAATTTATTTTTAAAAAGAAGTTTTTGAAATTGAATTCTGATAGTTTTCTTTGCATGTGCCAAAATATAAACAACAACTAAACTCTATAAAAGTCAATGCAACTAAATTTGTCAATGCAACTACATCAGTTCTAAGTCGGCATACTCTATCATTCTGTTTACTCTGCTTCTGTCGTAAAAAAATTTCAGATCACATTCAAGCCAAGCCTTCAACTTATTTTGTAATTGAAATCAACATTCAGTGAATGTATCAATAGTTTTCTTTATTTAAAAATTATTATTATAGTGGCTCGGCAATGAGCACATAATTATTTAGAAACAAAATAATATATGAAACTGCATATTTGGAGGAGTTCATACTTACACAGACGGCAAGCGTAAAATGTTTTTTTAGTTTATCGTAACGACGCATCTGGTCGATGCAGGTACCCATATAAATCCAATTAGTCGCTGATTATTTCTCTAGTGCTCATTGCCAAGCCACTATAATAATTTTAAAATAAAGAAAACTATTGATACATTCACTGAATGTTGATTTCAATTACAAAATAAGTTGAAGGCTTGGCTTGAATGTGATCTGAATTTTTTTTACGACAGAAGTATTGCATAGCTATGCAATATTTTGCTTGGCTCCTTTTACATTTAATGTTTTGGTGGGATTTCATTTCTTTTTTTAAGGTTTTTTTCTTTTCAGGTCACGTTAAAACTATTCTACCATATTAACAAAGTCTTAAAACTTCGCTGTCTGTCTGTCACCAGGCTGGATCTCGAGAACCGCAATGGCTGGATAGTTGAATTTTTCACAAATTATGTATTTTTGTTGTCGCTATAAAATAGAATAGTCCTATTAAAATAAAATAATTTAGGAATGGCGGGTCTCGTACAACAAACACGATTTTTTTGCTCTATCTTCATAATGGTAACAGTAAGGTTTTTGGAAATTTCAGAAAATACTCAATTGTATTTCAATTTTAATAATAAATAATAAAAATTAAATAAACCTTTTATTTAAGGGGGGCTCCCATACAAATTTACGGTACAGAACCCTATCTACGCCAGTCCGACTCGAACTTGGCCGGTTTCATAATTTTTCCTTTCATTGTGAATAAAGACCTATCCGGGTACCAAATTTCAAGGTTCTAAGGTACTTCTAAGTTGCTAGAAGTACCTTAGAATTTTGATGATCTGTCAGTCAGTGACAAAACGTAGTAACTTTGACCATCCGTAACTAGTAAACTATTAATCAGAATATAGTGTAATTTGGAGGTTAAGCTAATTTTAATACTTGCTCCTAGTTATCGAAATTCTAAATCTCTAGCTTTGTTAACATCGAAGATAAGGAGGGTGTGAATTAGCCGCGAACCGCTTCGAGAAAAGTATGGCACGGCCGTGCCTTTGCTAAAAAGTTTGGCTGGGGCACTGCCGTGCCCCCAGATAATCATTAATATATCCGTATCCGAAATTAGACATCCATAACATCCCTGGTTTGAACGAGACCTAGGAATTTTTATTTTTTATTTTCATATGGGCAAAGAAACAGGGCAAGATTATAGATCTCTTTGATTGCGAAAATTTCAATCATTTTATTTAAAGGGAAATTCGAAAAAAATTAAGTACCTAATTTTATTACATAATTATAACGAGAATCGAGTACAGAGTACTCTCCTTATGTAATGAACATGTCTCACCAGTCATGCGTACACACACAGTTTTGGTGATTGATGATAGATGAAACTTTATAATAAAAGTAATAAAACTTACTAGCTGTTGCCCGCGACTTCGTCCGCGTGGACTTCAGTTTATAGCGCGCGGTGTCAACAAAATTGGTGTCAAATTTAAAAGCTTTTTAAAACCCTGGTACCCCTAAAATCAAAATACCCAAAACAGCTGTGCAGTGTGCACATGTTTTTTTTTTTAATTAAACTTTTTTATAAAGCTTATTTAGCCCCCCATTACACAACTTTAGCTTTACCCATAAACTATTTAGTATCTATCATTGGTAGGCTGTTGTTTCTGATATCTATGTTGGTAGGTGAATTATTTAATAACGTGTAAGTGTAACAATCGAAAGAATCGAGAAACTTAACTCAATATGGTACCACCTCTTATAGAAATACGTATGAGCAAGCGATAGCGCGATCTAGGCGACTCTTGGCGCCATCTGTTATGAGTCCAAAAGGAACTAACTTAATTCGAACAAATTTACGCATAAACACCCCCTTACAACCCCTTTTTCCAGTTAAAAAGTAGCCTATGTCCTTTCTCAGGCTTTAGACTAATGTGTACAAAATTTCATTACAATCGGTTCAGTAGTTTTGGCGTGAAAGCGAGACAGACAGACAGACAGACAGAGATACTTTCGCATTTATAATATTAGTATAGATAAACAATGTCCTTAGTATAATTTTACTACCAATAAAAGACTGAAGACAGCCTAGTCAGAAAGGCTACTATGAATTGCCAGGCTAATATGAATTGCCAAGAGTAGGACAAACATACCTGTATCTCCTACAACTTCTTCTATTTCTTGTTTAATAATTTCATGTTTTTCTCCAGTATGAATTCTTAAGTGTCTGTTTAATTCACTTCGCCGTTTAAACTTATTTAAACATACATCGCAGCTGTACGATTTGTTTTCAGTATGAATTATAAAATGTCTTTTTAAATCATATTTTCGACCAAACTTCTTCAAACATACATCACAGTCGTACGATTTGTCTTCAGGAAGTATTTCAACGTGTTGTTTTAAGTTAACTTTTTGACCAAACTTCTTCAAAAGTACATCACTGCTATAAGGTTGTTTGTAACAGTCTGGTGGCGCTTCGTCCATACGTTCTTGCCCTTCGCAGTCATTCGAGTTTTCTTGCTCATTGTCTCGTCCAAACCCTAAAAAAAATAAGAAAACAATTGAAATTATAGATATTATATAGTAAAATTTTTACTTTCCTTACTAGTAGGCACTATCGTCGTACTTCAAGGAATATTCTAAAAAGATCTTCAAAAGTGATAATAATGAGGTTTCTAATATACACACACTGGCAAAATTAGCGGAACATAGGTAAAAAGGGCCACAACTTGAACTCAAGTGGGTCGGGCTGTGTGAAATCCTTTTTTATAGTTTCTAAGCTCATTTAAGAAATAAAATATTGAACAAAACTGGCAAGTTGACAGGTTTTTATTGCAATTATGCCCTACTAAGTGTTTTTTGATGATTGACGTTGTAAGTGTTTCTGATAAGAATGGCGTTTTTAGCGGGGTGCAAGGTATGCTAGCTCATTTGATTGTTTGGTTTTTGGAAGAACTCATTGCTTAGATACAAAATTAGTGATTTTCCAGCATCTACGACAGCTAGAGCTGTAACCACGATAGAGAAAAGCCACACCTACCGTTCGGTCAGTCAGGCCTTAGGTGTGTCGGCTTTCGTGGTCTTACGTTCGGAGACGAGAACAAGGCAGATATCGGGTGACAATGGTTCAGGATGACCGTTTTGTAAGGAAACAAACCTTAAGAAATCGACCTCAAACTGCTATGCAGACACGAAACCTGTCGGAACAGGTCCGATATGTATGTGTAAGTGATTGTACAGTAAGAAGAAGACTTAAAGAAGTTAAATTAAACTCAAAAGTGAGAGCAAGGGCACCAAAACTTGAGACAGGACACCGAAGAGCCAGGCTAAGATTTGCGCGTGAACATCAAAATTAGACAAGTGAGTGAAATCTTGTGCTGTACAGTGATGGGAGCAAATTCTGTGTACATTTTGTTGACAGGCGATAAATAATGTGGATAAATCGTAAGGAACGCTATAGGCCATCAAACTTAACGGAAACAGTGGCCTATGATGCTGGCTTCGTAATGGTTTGGGGTGGCACATGATTTGGAGCCCGCACGGAGCTGATGATTATTGATGATGGTACTTTGACAGTACAGGGTTATAGCACAGACATCCTGGAACTGCATGGTGTGCCTTTTACACAGTTTTAGGTAGTAACTTCAATTTTATGCGCGTCAATAGAGTAAAAAAATCGGGAATTATTACCTAAATGATGCTGGCGTAGCCCAGGTGGAGAGGCCAGCACGGTCTACGGATGTGGATCCGATTGAAGACGTGTGGCACATCAATGGGTGAACGGTACGAGTTTAAAATAAAAGGTCCAAAATGTGTCCAGGAGGTCGAGTTGGCGCTACTGGAGGAGTAGGAGAATATCCCACAGGGAATGATTGACAATCAAAATGCAAGCATGGAATGGCGTATCCAGGTCCTCTTGAGATCCATAGAAGGCCATTACACGCTTTTAACATGGCATTTCTATAATAAAAATGGAGAATTTAACTTAAAAACTTACTACTGAAATTTCAAAGATTTTCTTAATTTTCGATTTTTGCCGATTTTTTTCTATTTTTCACGTTTTTATGCCCTAAATTTATATAAAATTGATTTTTAATAATCAATAAATAAATAAATAAATAATTATATAAAAAACATTGAACAATTTTCAAAAAAAAAAATCGAAATTTTGTTATGTTCCGCTTATTTTGCCGGTGTGTTTATTATGTACATTACCATGTAAACATCCACCGAAAATTGGTCTGAACCGGGGATGTTAGGGAGCTCCATAACCGAAACTATCGAATATCTATACTTATAAAATTACATGTCCTAACTGACTGATTCATCATCGCTGAGCAAAAACTGTTAAAGTTACAGCCACGAAATTTGGTGAGCAGGGTTGTTTTATTAAGTAGACGCCCACTTAGAAATAAATTTTGAAAATTTTACCCCGAAGGGGGTGAAATAGGGGTTGAAAGTTTGAATGAAAGTCCGTCATTTCTTGAGTTAGAAACATGAAACTTTATTTTTGGGTTACTGATTAAAAATGAATGGATACGTATTTAAGCGTTTTTGGAAATTCCACCCCCAAGGGGTTGAAATTGGGTCTGAAAGTTTGAATGAAAGTCCGTTATTTCTTAAATTAGAAACATGAAATTTTATGTTTGGGCTACTGATTAAAAATGATTGGATACGTGTTTAAGCGTTTTTGGAAATTCTACCCCAAGGGGGTGAAATAGGGGTTGGAAGTTTAAATGAAAGTCCGTCATTTCTTAAGTTAGAAACATGAAAGTTTATTTTTGGACTGCTGATTAAAAATGAATGGATAGGTATTTATACATTTTTGGAAATTCTACCCCCAAGGGGGTGAAATTGGGGTTGAAAGTTTGAATGAAAGTCCGTCATTTCTTGAGTTAGAAACATGAAAGTTTAGTGACGTTTGCGTTTTAACCTTTGTATAAGGAACCACAAAAAGGGGAAAACTATCGAACTTTGTTATTATACTATGTTAACGCGGACGAAGTCGCGGGCAACAGCTAGTCCAATATAAAAACACACCTAAATTCCATAACCGTAACCGAATTTTAGATAAGCTTTGCATAATATCGGATAGGAGCGGAGCCTTATTAAGTCAAATTTTTTTATTTTACTTACGAAATTCTTTAAAAATTTAATATCCGGAACCGAAAGTATCAGAAGCTAACGGATTATCCGAAATAATTTCATACCCGTTTCCTTATCCGGTATAATAATAATAATCATAAATATATCCGTATCCGAAATTAGACATCCATAACATCCCTGGTTTGAACGAGACCTAGGAATTTTTTAATTTTTATTTTCATAATATGTGCAAAGAAACAGGGCAAGATTATAGATCTCTTTGATTGCGAAAATTTCAATCATTAATTTAACCCTAGAAAGATAATCTTATTTTGACCTACGGTAAAGATAATCATACGTCTTTGAGACGTGTTCGCATTTATAAGTGCCTATGGAACAAGTTTCCATAAATAACCTTTTAAAAAGTTATTGAATCATTAGTTAAGGGTTTTCTACGACAAATAAAAACATAATTACAATTAGAAAATGAATATAATTCAAAAACAACGAAATTTTATAAACCTCTTACAAAATAACTAAAAAATATTAAGTCTTCCTTTGTTGAGTAATTATGTTAATCTTAAATTTAAAATCACATTTTTTTTTTACTTAATATTATAGAATAAGGACTAATTAACAGCTTCATATAAAAAATCAACAAATTTTAAGTTTAAATCACATTTAGATACAGCCTTTACATATATCAGTTTTGTGTTCACCACAAATGCTTTTATTGCATTTATAACATGTCATTTTCGACATCCTTCTTATTTTTGACGGACAATACGCACAATATCTCTTCTTTTTGATTACTGGTTCTTCATTATTATCTAAAGTATTAGTTTTTGGTAGCAACTCTTGGATATTTACACGGACATGTCTTTTAAGAGTAGGAGCTTCTAACCTTTTCTCCATCCAAGGTGATATAAGTTCTGTGTTCAGCTTTTTCATGTAATTTCTGCGACTTAGAGGCTTATCATTGTTAGCTATCATATTATGACAGTATATGACATAAGAATTCACAAACGATATATTCATCATACCATAAAAAACTGCCATAGACCACCTGTTGGTCTTTCTCGAACATGACATAGACGAGCACATTTGGTCGAAAGTGTCGACTCCACCTTTTGTCTGGTTGTAGTACATGATCATCTCAGGTTTGCCTGTCTTTTGATTGATCGTACCTGTTTCGTCGCAAGATGATAATAAATATACCATTTTTGATGGTTTGGGTTTGTAGGACACAAGAGTTAACGGACCATCATAGCAGAACATCGAAGATCCAACTGGTCGCGAACGAGTATTCTTTATTTCTTCCGGAATCTCTGTTTTATTGGATCTTATGGTACCTACTAATGTCAGTTTGTAGGGCTCCTGAAGTAAGCTCTTTGCCAAAGGAACAGACGTGAACCAGTTGTCACACGTCACGTTTCTACAAGATCCATGTACAGTCCTAGACAGCTCTTTTACATAGTACTCGCCTTGAGGTAAACCGTTCGTGTTGGTAGCCTTTCCAATATAGGGCATGGCATTAATCATATATTTTGTGCCACTATCACAAATCATTGGTATCTTTATGCCATATTTACTCGGCTTATTGGGAATATACATTCTGAAAGGACAGCGTCCTCTAAATGCGAGCAGTTGTTCGTCAATAGTCAAGTGCGGCCCTGGAATATAATTATTTTTACATTGGCTGATTAGTAGATCCCACACCTTTCTCACAGGTATATATGGATCTTCTGTTCTTAACGCTGGACGCAATGTCTTGTCATCCATTCGTAAACATCGAATCAAAAAGTCGAATCTCTCACGGCTCATTACAGAGACATAACGCGTTCCTGAAAACGTACTATCAAAGAGTTCTTCAGTGGATAGGTGGTTATCTTTCATTGCTGAGGATAGCACCAAAATACCGATCAAGGCTCTTATTTCAATATCAACTGTATCTCTAAATGTGGCACTAAATGAGTTAGTTTTATTCTGATTTTCAGCAATGAGTCGAAATTTAGCTTCTTTGTCTGTACGTTTTCAAGATATTTCAGCATTGGTCCATCGCACTATTTCATTTATAATCTCGTCAGTTATAAATAATTGAAAGCATAAAACAGGCTCATATATATTTTTACACATGCGAGTAGGCCCTCTAGATGTCCTTTCTATATTTATATTTGCAGTTCTTCCTCGATTTTGACCCTTGATTGTAGACCAGCAATGTTTGTTTTTCCCGCGCAGTATACGTTGAGTTGGAATAATAATGCGCGAATCCAAATTTGAAGTTGAATCTTGGTTTGGTAAACATGACGGAGATGATGGTACCTGCAATTCCTCCGATGTTGAGTCTATTACTTCAGCAGCAACTTCATCAACCAATTCGTCTTCGGTGTCACTCTGCACTTCATCTTGATTCAAGTCATCCTCCACTTCACTGTCACTCTCTGAAGGAATCTCATCTTCACTATTCTCCAACAATTTTTCAATTTGGTTATAATCAAGGGCCCCGCGTCTAGCCATTGCAATAGACTACCAAAATCACCTAAAATATAAAAAAAAAAAACGATAAATAAAATGAACTATTACTACTGGGAATGAGACTCAAAAGTTACACAAAGGATAATCATACGTCTCTCGAACGTACGCCATCCCTGTATCTACGTAATTATTGTACTTACCAAGGCGACACAGCCGTCTCGCGTAAGGTCTGCCCGGCCACTGGGATAACTTAGAAGGACAGAGCGGTACGATGCGAAATAAAAAAGAGATAGCAATATTTGTGTTGGCCGTGCGTCTCAAAGACGTAGATTATCTTTCTAGGGTTAAAGGGAAATTCGAAAAAAATTAAGTACCTAATTTTATTACATAATTATAACGAGAATCGAGTAGAGTACTCTCCTTAAGAAATGAACATGTCTCACCAGTCATGCGTACACACCCTAATATGATAAGTATCTACATAATTATATAAGTTTTGGTGATTGATGATAGATGAAACTTTATAGTAAAAGTAATAAAAATTAATAATCCATAATTATAACTAATAAACAATGTCCTTAGTATAATTTTACTACCTATAAAAGACTGAAGACAGCCTAGTCAGAAAGGCTACTATGAATTGCCAGGCTAATATGAATTGCCAAGAGTAGGACAAACATACCTGTATCTCCTACAACTTCTTCTATTTCTTGTTTAATAATTTCATGTTTTTCTCCAGTATGAATTCTTAAGTGTCTGTTTAATTCACTTCGCCGTTTAAACTTATTTAAACATACATCGCAGCTGTACGATTTGTTTTCAGTATGAATTATAAAATGTCTTTTTAAATCATATTTTCGACCAAACTTCTTCAAACATACATCACAGTCGTACGATTTGTCTTCAGGAAGTATTTCAACGTGTTGTTTTAAGTTAACTTTTTGACCAAACTTCTTCAAAAGTACATCACTGCTATAAGGTTGTTTGTAACAGTCTGGTGGCGCTTCGTCCATACGTTCTTGCCCTTCGCAGTCATTCGAGTTTTCTTGCTCATTGTCTCTTCCAAACCCTAAAAAAATAAGAAAACAATTGAAATTATAGATATTATATAATAAAATTTTTACTTTCCTTACTAGTAGGCACTATCGTCGTACTTCAAGGAATATTCTAAAAAGATCTTCAAAAGTGATAATAATGAGGTTTCTAATATAATATGTAAATTACCATGCAAACATCCACCGAAAATTGGTCAGAACCGGGGATGTTAGGGAGCTCCATAGCCAGAACTATCGGATATCCAATATAAAAACATACCTAAATTCCATAACCGTAACCGAATTTTAGATAAACTTTGCATAATATCGGATAGGAGCGGAGCCTTATCAAGTTTTTGTATTTTACTTACGAAATTCTTTAAAAATTTAATATCCGGAACCGAAAGTATCAGAAGCTAACGGACTATCCGAAATAATTTCATACCCGTTTCCTTATCCGGTATAATAATAATAATCATTAATATATCCGTATCCGAAATTAGACATCCATAACATCCCTGGTTTGAACGAGACCTAGGAATTTTTATTTTCATAATATGTGCAAAGAAACAGGGCAAGATCTCATTCATTGCGAAAATTTCAATCATTAATTTAAAGGGAAATTCGAAAAAAAATAAGTACCTAATTTTATTACATAATTATAACGAGAATCGAGTAGAGTACTCTCCTTAAGTAATGAACATGTCTCACCAGTCATGCGCACACATCCTAATATGATAAGTATAATAATATAAGTTACGTGCTAGGGTTCGAGGATTCGGAGAGAAAGACCTGGTGACTCTCTTGAAGACTTTAGTCACTAAAACTAGCTCACACAAATCCCTAATTCCAAACACTAAGCACTAGATCCAAATCACTGAGCACTATCACTGTCCTAAATCGTAGCCGAGTCGTAGGTTCACTGGTTCACACACTATTGATCACTTGTTTTCACTTCGAAGTCGCCTTGAAGATCGCTTGTACCAAAATGAACTCACGGGCCGTCTACCTGCCCCTATTTATATATGGGCGAGTCGAATTCTAGAAAGTTCCTTGCCCGATTCATGTAAACAAGTAAACACGTAAACAAGTAAACAAGGGTTGGACTTTTCTAGAAAGTGCGCGCAGGTAAACATACACCTAACGCCATCTAGTATTGAGTAGGAGTATTGAGTAGGGGATTTAGGTTGTCTGTGTTCTCCTGATCAGTTTCATTGGTTTGATGCTAGATGGCACTACGTGTCCGTATTCGTAACACTACTCCCCTCTTAGAGATGCTCGTCCCGAGCATCATTATTACTGCCATGGTAATGCGCCAGACGGTCTATGTGTACCACTTTGAATGTCCCTCTTGGTTGCTTTTGAATCCTGTAAGTCACATCATTCAATCGGGTTACCACTTTGTATGGGCCGTCCCACTTGGTTTGCAACTTTGGAGATTTCCCTTTTCGGCGAGTTGGGTTATGCAGCCACACCAGTGACCCTTCTTCGAAGCCGCTCGTGTTCAATTTCCGGTCGTATCTGGTCTTCATGTTCTCACTTGACTGTAACCCATTTTCCCGAACCATGGCGTGTATATAGCGCATCTTTTCCCTTAAATCGCAGACATAGTCTTGTAAGGTCTTCGGTTCCTCCGGTGACCCTCATGTCAAGAGGTCTACTGGTACTCGCAGTTCTCTACCGTAATTGAAATACGCCGGGGTAGCTTTTATGCGGTACGGTACGGTACGATAGAAAGAAGAGCGGTATATATTTGTCCCAATCCTTTTGTTTGTCATCTACCAATTTCGCCAAATGGCTCTCAAGGGTCTGGTTAAATCTCTCAACCATTCCATCAGACTGTGGATGGCATTCCCAAAATTCTGCACACTTCCTGGAAAACCTGCGATTCGAAATTCCTGCCCTGATCGGAATGGATTTCGAGAGGCACACCAAAGCGAGATATCACTTCTTCGACTAGCTTAGAAGCAACTGTTGTAGCTTCCTGGTTTGGTATGGCAAACACTTCGGGCCATTTGGTGAAGTAAACCATAACAACCATAAAATACTTGTTTCCCGATTCCGTTACAGGAAATGGCCCAGCTACGTCAACTGCAATTCGTTCCCACGGTGCGCCAACGTTATACAGGCGCAGGTTCCCACAGCTCCTTGTCTGTGGTCCCTTCACTGCAGCGCAAGTAGTACATTTGCGGCACCAATCCTGTACATCATCTCGACAATGCAACCAGTAGAATCGTTCTCGCACTTTTGTTAACGTCCTCTAACACCTAGATGACCTCCTGATACGCCATCGTGTATTTCACGGAGAACATCCGGTACTCTCGTTCTTGGGACAACTACCTGCTGGCCGATTCTGTATCGTACATTTGTGAGTTAATCACTGAGTTAGTAACGAAACGGAGGAGTGAGCAATGGAAAGTCTGACTTTTGTATGCAAGTGAATACAAAAAGTGGCACTTTCCGTTACTCACTCCTCCGTTTCGTTACTAACTCAGTTATTAACTCACAAATGTACGATACAGAATCGGCCAGCTGAAGATGGAACTCTCTGCCGTTAGTCTTCTCCCCATTCCGGTAAAGTATTCCATTTTGAAGTATCAGACTGTCCCATTGCGCCCAGTACGCCTTAGTGACAGCGCCAGTGGGTGCAACCTCACTCCAGATTGGTTTTACGTCACCACGTTTCTTCCATGTGATGATGTGCCGTAGGTCGTCATCTCTTTCTTGAGCCTCCCTCATAGCATCATTCTCCCAGAGACCCAAGGGATTGTTCTGGTTAACTTTAAAGTTACTTCATTAGATTCCTGCTTAACACAGTGTTTGCAGTCTTCTGAACACGGCCTTCGTGAAAGTGCGCCGGCATTCCCATGCGCCTTTCCGCTGCGGTGTTCCGTCTTGAAGTCATACTCCTGGAGTTGTTCAATCCATCGAGCTACTTGGCCTTCTGGGTTCTTGAATTGCAGTAGCCACTTCAAGGCTGCGTGATCAGTTCGCAGTAAAAACTGTCTGCCGATGAGATATTTGCTGAAATGTTGTAGCGTCTTTACAACAGCCAAGAGTTCCCTTCTTGTCACACAGTAGTTTCTCTCTGGCTTAGATAAAAATTTGCTGAAATTACAATTTCTCTTTCACCCTGTTTTTGAGATAACACCCCTCCAATGGCCGTGTTGCTTGCGTGCGTGTCGACTATAAACTGACCTTCAGGTTGTAGATACCCCAGGATTGGTGTTTCACACAGATGTTTCTTCAGTTTCTGAAAAGAATCTTCAGAAGTCTCGTCCCAAATAAACTGTCGTTTATCTTCTGTCAGCCGATGTAATGGCTTGGCTATCTCCGAGAATCCCTTAACAAAACGCCTGTAGTAGGAGCATAGGCCGAGAAATGCCCGCACCTCGGTTTTGTTTTTAGAGGTTAGCCAAGTTTGAACTGCTTCCAGTTTCTCCGGGTCCGTCTGGATTCCATCACTGGAGATAGCATGGCCGAGATAATTGACCTTACTCCTGAATAAACGACACTTTTTCGGATTCAACTTTAACTTGGCCCCCTCTATTTTGGCGAAAACTCGTTCTAAGTTTCGCAAATGGTCTTCAAAGTCGCGGCCAACAATGATGACGTCATTCAAGTAGACTAAGCAAGCCTCTCCAACTAAGCCTGCCAGTACCAGCACTCATGGAGTGTGCCATGAGTCGCTCAAATGTGGCAGACCTGCCACATTTGAGCGACTCATGGCACACTCCAAAGGGCATGACGTTAAACTGCCATAAACCTTTACCGGTGGAGAAAGCTGTCTTCTCCTTGTCTTTTGGATGAATTTCCACCTGCCAGTATCCAGATTTCAGGTCCAGGGTCGAGAACCATTTCATGCCACTCAAGGTATCCAGAGTGTCGTCGATTCGAGGTAATGGATAGCTGTTCCATAGTTGCTGCTGTTTGCTGAGTCTGAGCCTGTGATCGAACCACACTTTCTCATCCAGACAACTTCCTCGCACTTTCCAATGACGTCACCTTTGTTCAAGCAGATCTCGCGATCACCAAGATTCAAAACCCTGACCACAGCGTTACTGCTTCCACTAACAAGGGTTCTCGCCGTCATCAGTTTTTGCGCTGATGTCTTGGTAGTTGTGTCTTCGATCAACACGCATCTGTTTAACTTCTTCTTTCCAGCTGGCGGTAGTTTCACCAGCACTCTAGCTTCCGCTCGTCCAGTTATAATGACTTCCTTTACACATGCGACTTTCCCGCAGGCGCCTCCAAGGATGAAAATTTCTCCTTCACCACACTTGAAAACTACGTCAGCGACATTAATTTTGCAGTTATGCTTCTTCATGAAATCCAAACCCAAAATGCAATCATCCATAATCTCAGCCACGATAACGTCATGAGGGTATGAGGACCCCCCTACATTAATCGTAACTGACATTTCTCCCAGGACGGGTATTGGCTGACCAGAGGCAGTAAGGAGCTGACAGTTAATTCTCGTCTTGTGTCTTCTTGTGGCTTTTACCAGATTTGGGTTCACTATCGTTCTAGAGGCTCCTGTGTCTAGAGTCATTTTGCAATCCGTCCTGTTAATAGTCCCCTGAATCACAAGACTATTCCCGCTGCATGCTTGGGAGATAACAGTTATCGGGGCTTCCTCCGCGTCAGCCAGTACTCGCCCCTCAGTCCTGGCTTTTATTCGTTTCCCTGATCCCGGGCAGTAGATGAAGCTCCTTTCTTCAGCTCCTCTATTTGTTCCATGCGTTCCTCGAGTCTTTTCATCCTTGCTAGATGGGTCTCCTTCTGCGGGCCTATCGATTCTGCGGGCAGTTGAGCTGAAGATGGCCCCTCTCATCGCACTTATAGCACATGGCTCCATAATTTCTCTTCGTAGGAGTCTTAACCTCCCTGACTTCCTCGGGGATCTCGCGGATCTTATAGGTCTGCCGTATGTCACGCCGAACAGCCTCGACCTCTAAAGCATGCGCCAACGCTTCCTTTAGCGAGGTGTGGTGACGTAGCCTCACTGCAGCTCTGACCTCCAGATCCCTGATTCCGTCGACAAATGCTTGCACAATATTCGTATCGACCATCTTGGAATCGGCTCCTGGGTGTGCCTTCTTGACGAGTTTTTCAATTTACAACGCCCATTGTTGTAGTCCCTCTCCTGAGCGTTGGACTCTGTCACGAAGTTGAGCACGGAACACGTGCTCTAGATGTCGCTCCCCGTATCTGGATTCAAGTGCCTCCATCAGGTCTTGGAACCCGTTTCCTGTATGTGCTTCCAGGACCGACAAAGCTTGCCCTCTGAGCGCAACAGTGAGAGCGGTCAGGCATTGTTCGTCAGTCCATCCGTTGGCAGAAGCAACCGTCTGGAATTGCTGACGATAAGCGTTCCAAGAAATAGTACCGTCGTATGGCGGTACTTTTATTCTTGGTCCCTGCACCACTATAGTGTTTCCACTAGATACCGCAGCTCCCGTAGTTTCAAGGCGCACTACTTTCTTCTGTAGTTCGGTGATGTTGGTTTTCACATTTTCCATATCCGATCCTAAGCCGGTAACACGTTGTCACCGTGTCACTGACATCCTTTATAGCCAGAAGCGCCTTTTCTTAAAGGTCCTTTTGTTGCTCTTGTGACTCTTGCAAAGCGCCGAGTTTGCGGTCTTGTGACTCCCTCATTGCCTGAATTTCAGCCCTTTGAGAACCTTGCATAGCGCCGAGCTTGCGGTCTTGTGCCTCCATCATTGCCCTTTGAGAATCTTGCAAAGCCTGAATTAACTCAATTATGCTTTCCAATTGAGGAGCCATTTGAGGGGCTGTAGAAACTACGGGCGTGGCAGGATGGATGTAGCTAGTCGATGGGGCCTGAGCAGGCGGGGCCCAGTGGGCGTGGCCTGAGTGGGCGGGGCCTGAGGGGCGTGGTCAGTGGGCGGGTCCCGGTGGGCGGAGCCAGTGGGCGTGGCTTCACCCGAAGTGGGTGGAGTCTGGGGGCGTGGTCAGTGGGCGGAGCCTGGTGGGCGGGGCCTGCCCCGCAGTGGGCAGAGCTTAGTCCCCAGTGTGTGTCGCCTCCGCAGCTCCACCTCCTTTCTCGGAGTCAATGGAAGCAGCTCGCTGCGCCCTTGTCCTGACACTCCCCTTGAAGTCCTCTCTCGGAGTCAATGGCATCTCCAAGCCTCACTTCCGACACCAGTTGTTACGTGCTACGGTTCGAGGATTCGGAGAGAAAGACATGTAGCTGGAGAGCTAGTGAACCTTTTGAGTAACGGTCGCTCTGTAAGGCTAGAAATTTGTATATTTACGATTTATGTCATGCTAAGAGCAATGGCCATGACCTGGCAGGCCTCAGCCCTGCACATCATCAGCTCCTTTAGTTTTTAAACTGTTAAAAAAAGTGAGTTTCAAAACTTGTTTCTGTAAGTTTAAAAATTTAATAGTATAAAGTTTATTTAGTGTACACCTTAAATATAAAATGCCAGGCGATTACAATGAGCAGAAGTATATGACAGGTCAATTTAAAAAAAGCACAGTCTATGAGGTAAAATAAACTTCATCCTGTATACTTGAAATTTTTATATGATTTTAAGTAAATGTTTTAGAATGAATATGTTCAATGCCAGGCGGTTTTGAACAGCATAAGACCTTGACAGGCGAGGCGACAGCTGCGCGTCTGTCTGTCTGTCTCCAGGCTGTAACTCAAGAACGGTAATAGCTAGAGAGTTGAAATTTTCACAGATTGTGTATATCTGTTGCCGCTATAGCAACAAATACTAAAATTAATTTTTGCTCGTAATCCACAATGGTAACAGGTGGGCACTTGAAATATTCAGAATATCCTTGACTATATTCTTTATTTAATATTAAGTAAATAAATTAAAATAAAACAAATAATTAAGGGGGGCTCTGATACAAAAAATACTATTTTTTCGCTCTATAACGGTACAGAACACTTCGTGCGTGAGTCCGACTCGCACTTGGCCAATTTTTTTAGGGTTTCGTACCCAAAGGTAAAAACGGGACCCTGTTCCTGAGACTTCGATGTCTGTCCGTCTGTCTCCAGACTGTAACTCAAGAATGATAATAGCTAGAGACTTGCAATTTTCACAGATTATGTATTTCTATTGCCGCTATAACAACAAATAACAAAAATAAAATAAATTTTATATACTCAAGTTTTGAAACTCATTTTTTTTAACAGTTTAAAAACTAAAGGAGCTGATGATGTGCAGGGCTGAGGCCTGCCAGGTCATGGCCATTGCTCTTAGCATGACATAAATCGTAAGTATAAAAATTTCTAGCCTTACAGAGCGACCGTTACTCAAAAGGTTCACTAGCTCTTGGACTAATGGTGACTCTCTTGAAGACTTTATTCACTAACACTAGCTCACACAAATCACTAAGTCCAAACACTAAGCACTAGATCCAAATCACTGAGCACTATCACTGTCCTAGGTCGTAGCCGAGTCGTAGGTTCACTGGTTCACTCACTATTGATCACTTGTTTTCACTTCGAAGTCACCTTGAAGATCGCTTGTATCGACCTGAACTCACGGGCCGTCTACCTGCGCCTATTTATATGGGCGAGCCGAAATCTAGAAAGTTCCTTTCCCGATTCATGTAAACAAGTAAACACGTAAACAAGTAAATAAGGGTTGGACTTTTCTAGAAAGTGCGCGCAGGTAAACATACACCTAACGCCATCTAGTATTGAGTAGGGGATTTAGGTTGTCTGTGTTCTCCTGATCAGTTTCATTGGTTTGATGCTAGATGGCACTACGTGTCCGTATTCGTAACATTAAAAAGTAATAAAAATTAATAATCCATAATTATAACTAATAAGCAATGTCCTTAGTATAATTTTACTACCTATAAAGGACTGAAGACAGCCTGGTCAGAAAGGCTACTATGAATTGCCAGGCTATGGCTAATATGAATTGCCAAGAGTAGGACAAACATACCTGTATCTCCTACCACTTCTTCTATTTCTTGTTTAATAATTTTATGTTTTTCTCCAGTATGAATTCTTAAGTGTCTGTTTAATTCACTTCGCCGTTTAAACTCATTTAAACATACATCGCAGCTGTACGATTTGTCTTTAGTATGAGTTTGGATGTGTTGTTTTAAATTACCTTTTTGACAAAAACTTTTTAAACATACATGACAGCTGTACGGTTTGTCTCCAGTATGAATTCGAATATGATTTTCGAAATGAAATTTACGACTAAACTTCTTCAAACATACATGACAGCTGTACGATTTGTCTCTAGTATGAATTCGAATATGATTTTCTAATTGATTTTTTTGGCTAAACTTCTTGTAACATACATGACAGCTGTACGATTTGTCTCTAGTATGAATTCGAATATGATTTTCTAATTGATATTTTTGGCTAAACTTCTTGAAACATACATCACAGCTGTACGGTTTGATGACTCTAGTATGAACTTTGATGTGATGTTTTAATAAATATTTTTGCCTAAACTTCTTCAAACATATATCACAACCGTATGGTTTGTCTCCAGTATGAACTTTGATGTGACGTTTTAATAAATATTTTTCCCTAAACTTCTTCAAACATATATCACAACCGTATGGTTTGTCTCCCGTATGAATTTTTATGTGTTTTCTTAAACTACGTAGCAGTTTAAACTTCTTCAAACATATATCACAACTGTACGGTTTGTCTTCAGGAAGTATTTCAACGTGTTGTTTTAAGTTAACTTTTTGACCAAACTTCTTCAAAAGTACATCACTGCTATAAGGTTGTTTGTAACAGTCTGGTGGCGCTTCGTCCATACGTTCTTGCCCTTCGCAGTCTTTCGAGTTTTCTTGCTCATTGTCTCTTCCAAACCCTAAAAAAATAAGAAAACAATTGAAATTATAGATATTATATAATAAAATTTTTACTTTCCTTACTAGTAGGCACTATCGTCGTACTTCAAGGAATATTCTAAAAAGATCTTCAAAAGTGATAATAATGAGGTTTCTAATATAATATGTACATTACCATGCAAACATCCACCGAAAATTGGTCAGAACCGGGGATGTTAGGGAGCTCCATAACCGAAACTATCGGATATCCGATATAAAAACATACCTGATTTCCATAACCGTAACCGAATCCTAGATAAGCTTTGCATAATATCGGAAAGGAGCGGAGCCTTATATTAAGTCCAGTTTTTGTATTTTACTTACAAAATTCTTTTAAAATTTAATATCCAGAACCAGAGTATCAGAAGCTAACGGATTATCCGAAATAATTTCATACCCGTTTCCTTATCCGGTATAATAATAATAATCATTAATATATCCGTATCCGAAATTAGACATCCATAACATCCCTGGTTGCATTTCCCAATTTATTACTTACATAATTATAACGAGAATCGAGTAGAGTACTCTCCTTAAGAAATGTACATGTCTCACCAGTCATGCGTACACACCCTAATATGATAAGTATCTACATAATAATATAACTTTTGGTGATTGATGATAGATGAAACTTTATAATAAAAGTAATAAAAATTAATAATCCATAATTATAAGCAAAGAACCATGGTCCATAGTCCAAGTATACTCTCCGACCGAACAGTATAGTGTCGAAGCGATTGATAATTTTTATCAAGAGCTGTCAGAAGTAATTAAAGAGCATACACATAAAAATAAGATCATTATGGGTGACTTTAATGCGAAAATAGGAGACCGTATCGATGGAGAAGAAATGATTCTAGGTCCCTATTGCTCTGGAAAAAGATCAAGAAATGGAGAAAAGCTTATGCAACTATCTTATGAAAATAATTTAAAAATTACGAACAGCTTCTATAAAAATAGAATAAATAACAGATGGACATGGCACTCGCCTGATGGTCGCATAAAAAACGAAATAGATTACATCCTTAGCAACAGAAATAACATCTTTCAAAACTGTAAAGTACTCAGTAAGCTCAATTTTAACAGCAATCACCAAATGATTAGAGCAAAAATAAGAATCTTAGCTAATAAGACCAGACCATTTAAAATTAAATCAAACAGACAAGCTACGGATGAAAATACAAAAAATGTCAAAGAAGACTTAATAAACTTTAAGGAGAACATAAAACACCTAAATCCACAAGAGAAACTACATGGCTTACAGGAAATACTCACTGGAAGAAGCTCAACAAAAATTAAAAACAAAAATGCTAATAGTAGTAAACCGATTAAGGAATGGTTGTCAGAAAGAACAAAAAAACTGATAGAAGATAGAAACAAATTAATAGGAATGCGAAGTAAAACAAAAGAAATAAGACAAACTATAGCCGAAACTAGTAAAGAAATAAAGAAAAGCATAAGAACCGACAGAAGCATACACAGACTGAAGATAATAGAGAAATGCATACAAAAGACAGGCGGGATAAAGAAAGCAAGTAAAGAACTTAATTATAAAAAAGAAGGTAAACTAAGCACCAAAAGAACTGATATAATAACAATTGCAACCAATTTTTTCAAAGACCTATACTCCAGTAAAAACAAACTAGAAAAAACGCAACTATCAAATGAGGAACCTATACCAGACATAATGTTGTCTGAAGTTAAAAGGGCTATTAAATCCCAAAAGAAGGATAAGGCACCTGGAGCAGACAACATCACCAATGAGCAATTAATTGAAAATATGGAACACATTGCTCCCATACTAACAATAATATTTAATGAAATTCTAGAAACTGAGAATATTCCGGAACAATGGTTGTCCTCTACCATCACGCTGATACATAAGAAAGGCGCTAAGGATGACATAAACAACTACAGACCAATCAGCCTTATGTCAAACATCTATAAAATTTTCGCCAAAGTAATACTCAATCGAATAAGCAGTAAATTGGACGAAAACCAACCTCGAGAGCAAGCCGGGTTCAGGAACAATTATTCAACGGTAGATCATATCCACGTAGTTAAACAAATTTTCGAGAAATGCAGAGAATATAATTTCCCACTGTATTGCTGCATTGTAGATTACTGTAAAGCTTTTGATTCACTTGAACATGAAATGATATGGAGAGCCCTTAATAACCAAGGAATAGAAAACAAATATACTAGAATACTTAGGAATATATACGAAAACAGCACAGCAAAGGTAAAGCTAGAAAAAGAAGGAAAAGAGATTAAGATTAGAAGAGGCGTTCGACAGGGTGACCCTATCTCTCCCAAGCTGTTCAGTGCTGTTCTGGAAGAAATATTCCGAAAAATCGAGTGGAAAGAAAAAGGATTGACTATAAATGGCGAAAAGTTAACCCACCTTAGATTTGCTGATGATCTGATTGTATTTTCCCCAACAAAAGAAGGGCTGCAAGAAATGTTGACTGACCTGGAAGTAGAAAGCCATAAAGTGATGAACACATCAAAAACCAAAATAATAACTAATAGCACTGAAGAACCTGTAACTGTGGGAGGCAGAACTATTGAATATGTCAGCGAATATATTTACCTGTGTCACTTAATATCGACAAATGACCTCATGTCGAAAGAAATAGATAGACGCATTGCCAATGCCTGGAAACGATATTGGAACCTAAAAGAAATAATGAAAGATAGGCTAATGAGTATGGAGATCAAAAGAAAACTTTTCGATACATGTATCATACCAATTCTTACGTATGGTTGCCAGACTTGGGCATTGAACAAAGCACAAATAAGGAAATTAACGACATGTCAAAACGCAATGAACAGAAGCATGATGGGAAAAAAACTCTCAGATAAGATTAGGATAGAAACTATAAGAAATAAAACAAAAACTAGAAATGTAATAGTTACCTTTAAAAGACTCAAATGGAAATGGGCAGGGCACACAGTACCTGGCAAAGATAAATGGAGTAAATCAATACTTTCTTGGTTCTTGGGCCACTTTAAACGGAAACGTGGACGTCCCCCAGACGATGGATAGACGATATAAAAAAGATTGCAGGTCCCACATGGTCTAGAACAGCTAAAGACCGATACACCTGGAATATTACGTTGGAGGAGGCCTATGCCGTGCAGCAAACAGATAGTAAACAATAATATCAAATATGTCATAGAATATAAAAATAAATTAGAAATAAGGATTAAGTAAATAAGCATCAAAATGTCTTGTAAATATGTGTTATCTGAATAAAGGCTATTATTATTATTATGTTTGTGTAAGGTATTCCTTGCTCATGGGCAATTAAATCCCGGACCTTTGGAAGGCATGCGTGGGGCCGAAGCCAACACGTAGAGGCCCGTTACACAATTTTAATCTAATTGTTGTGTGACACCGGCCGGCGACTCTCACTGTCCGCACTATAGGAGTACGACCAAGGAGAGCCAGCGGCTAGTGTAGGACTATTGCAGGGAATGGAATTAAAATGATATCGGGCTATGGGGGTGAGGTGCTAGTGGACTGGGTAACTGGGACTATGGAAGGACTATGGCGTCTGCCGATACAACGTTGTAACATGTATCATAAAGTTGGCAGACGGTGACTCGCCAACTCTTTGAATGGGCCCCTCAAAATGGTCGCACGCACGGTGCACCGAGGCGGCAACATTGACAGAGCGGCTTGAGGCAGGAGAGGTGTCGCTGGACTTTAAACGCCGATCATTTGCACCCTCAGAGGGTCCCATCACGTCGCCCACTCGCCACTTACGCTTCACATCCTCCCTCCGAGCCGAAGCTCTCGCGACTTCACTCTGACCGGCCGGTTAAGGCAAGGCAGAGGTAGGGCCTGATTCTCCGTCAGTGTTCACTCTGGCCGGCCGGTGAAGGCAAGTCGGAGATGGAGAACAGGGGCTTCCCTGGGAGCACTCGGGTTCGTGGGGTCGCTACTCCCCAACAGCTCGCCACAAGCTGCCCTGCGGGCTTATTATTATTATTATTATAATTATAACTTATAAACAACGTCCTTAGTATAATTTTACTACATATAAAAGACTGAAGACAGCCTGCCCCCTAGCCAAGCGGCAAGCGAACATCGTAAACGCTAACGCTACAGAATGTATGGGACTTGACATTAGTATACGCTAGCGAAGGACTTATGTCAATTCGCATACATTTTGTGGCGTTAGCGTTTACGATAATCGCTTGCCACTTGTCCAGGGGGGCTGGTCAGAAAGGCTACTATGAATTGCCAGGCTAATTATATGAATTGCCAAGAGTAGGACAAACATACCTGTATCTCCTACCACTTCTTCTATTTTTTGTTTAATTTTATTAGTTGAAGTTGAGGTGAATTCTTCTTCCTCAAAATGTTCATCACGACGTTTTTCTGGACTTGACCGTACAAATTTCGCAATAATACTAGGACTTAGCTTTTCTATTATCAAAAGAAGCTCCTTTTTCGTTTGCCGACTATTATTTCTGTCCACTTTCAGAGTATCATCATCGCAAATCAAATGATTTTTCTCTGAATCAGCACATGAGGAGCCAGGATTCTGTTCACCATCTTCATAGTCATTTGTGGTCTCTACATCTTTATCTTTTTTAATTTCTAAACAAATAAAAATAAAAAAGGTAGTTGTCAAGAATAATGTTAAAATATGTAATATGTAGGTATGTATTATGTGGGATATTTTTTATTTTATATTAATTTATATTAATAATACTGTATTAATATAAATTAGGTAGTCTCGAATCCCGAAACACATTTCAGAACTAGATGGTACGATAGTATTGACGACACCTACATGGTCCAATTCCAAGCAGCGTCTCATAGCTGGGTCATGCAATACAAAACAATTTTTAAGTTACACACAGTTTGTAATAGTGGTGTTGTAAGTTGTTATTATTATTGGGCTTATTTCGTGTATTCATAAAAGCTACAGAAATTAAAAAATAATCAATTTTCGAATTCACCCACCACTTGACTTTTTCACTGTCAAAATATATAAATAACTATGGTGCCCACAACCAGATGACTTTTATTTTAAATTACTAAAATTCGTTTAGAGTGTGGGTACAGTACATTTGTCCAGGACTCAAAAGTATTTTCATACAAAAGTTCAGCAGTTTGGGCGTGATGAGGTAACAGATAAACAGGCACACTTTTACATTTATAAGTAACAATAGTATTAATACTTTGATCGGAGGTTCTAGGAATTCCCATTGTATTCTTTTGTTCTCGCGATCACCGGTGCTCGCGCGGGGCCTGAAGTATTGGTATATTTTCAACTAAAACCATAGTCCTCACTCAGAGTTGTAGCTAGGAAACCTAGAAGTTAATTCAAGACGTGAGTGGAAGAATAAGGTAAGTAACATGAAAAAACTTCCCGTTTTTTTTTGCTTAATTCATGAAGCCCCAAGCGGCCACATCCGGCCGCGATAACAATGAAAAAGCTATTGTGTCTCGTTTTGCCACGACTGATGGGTTAAATTGAGGGTTTAGGGGCAGAAAAATTATCAGAAATAGAAAAACTACGGATTATATATTGTGTAGCCAGATACATTAGCTAGGTTATGAAGTAGATAAGTTACAAGTTTTATTAAAATAATTAGGGAAAAAATTAGTTATTGTCCGAATGTTACAAAATGTTACTTGTTCGATTCTTCCACTCACATCTTCAATTCTGTTTGTATTTGAATCTAAAAACAATTTTAATAACTTACTACTTTCATTTAAATTAAATCCAGAAGTTTCATCTGTCTCTGTTTTGATTGCAGCAGCATGATATTGTGTTTTGCATGGTGGCGCTAAGCAAATGATTTTTGTGTCGGAAGTTGATAACTCCAGCAAAGATTCAAATTTAGTGTCATTCTAAAAAAATTTAAGGATTTGAATTGTTTTTATTATGAAGCATAAAACTTGTTGTATATATGCAGGTTATAGGTGTATGGCAGTGGAAGACAAAATCCTTGAGTTATTGCTAAGGGTCTACACAGACGGACCGCATTTCAACTACAATCCAATCGCAAATTGCAGTTCAAGTGCAGTTTGAATGCAGTTGACACGACTGCAATAGAACTGCAAACCAAACAGTTCACACGACTGCACGCAAACTGCAACTGAACTGCAATCCGACTGCGCGTTTGGTTTGCAGTTCTATTGCAGTCGTATTGCAGCTGTGTCAACTGCATTCAAACTGCACTTGAACTGCAATTTGCAGTTGGATTGCAGTTGAAATGTGGTCCGTCTGTGTAGACCCTAAGAAAATTACAATATAAGAAATTGAGCTGTATACTTTAATGAAGGTTAGGTTAAATTAGTTCAAACTTTATAGGAGACATGTATATGTAGAAAGTTTTGTTTTAGCCTTTATTAATCCTTCGATCGCGGATTCTTGGAAATCTATAATTGATAATTCTATTGTTGTCGCGGTCACCGGTGTCCTTGTGGGGCTTGATCGGTTAAATGAAGGTTTGGGTGACAAATGCTTATACTTTAAAATAACTTATAAATATTTTGAAAACACCAAATTTTACCTCACAGATTTGAGCAATAAGTCCTCGCGTATTTATTGCCAACTGCTGCAAAAGGTAACACTGTCGTAGTCTCTCATGGCAAATGAAACACATCCATGTCTCAGATATCACCTTAAAATATAATTAATTGTTTATAAATTATATTATGAAATTCACACCATATCATCTTAGTTTTAATCTGATTGAGCAAAATTATAAAAATACTAGATGGGTCATCTGATGTCATCAGTGAGCTTTTTAGCAAGTTTAGCCTGGAATTTAGCAAGAATAACAAAATTTTACATTAGTCAAAATTTCATATAAAGAAGAAATAAAACTCAAGAGATCTGAGATATAGACTACAGGCCCACGTCAAAAATGGATGGGTCAAATGAACCACCTGGGGACGTATATAGGACGATATTAGAGCATAAAATAATAAGATTTAGCACTATGCCGTCACTTGTAAGCTGTCCAACTGAGTGCTGGTGAGAATTCAAAAGTGCATGTAGGGTGAGTACATTTTGGTCATATGATCCTGTACGGCATTTTTACCATCGATAGACACATGAAAAATAATAATAAAGCCCGCAGTGCCGTACAAAAATAATGCGCCAACAAGTCGGTATTTTTATTTTATTTTCAGCCAATTTCCATGGTAAATTTGGTCATTTGATTCAATACGACATATGTTTCATACTGTTTGGATACAGCTTGGAATCAATTATTCTGCAACGCCGTACAAAAATAATGCAACAATAGAAAAAAATCGAGGGTTACAAACCCCTATTTTTCAGGGGTCCGGGGGGTCATTTGAAACAGTACGGCTTCGGTTCCAAACATTATTTTAGCACTCAAAAGTACTATTAAAAATAATGCCATCAAAAATTTTTTGTCCATTTTAACCCATCGATCGTGGCAAAATGAGACACAATAGCTTTTTCATTGTTATCGCGGCCGGATGTGGCCGCTTGGGGCTTGATGAATTAATAATAATTTTAATTACATGGTATACCTGATTTTTTTAAGCTGTATTTGATTCCCCTACCCCTTATTACCCTACATGCACTTTTGAATTCTCACCAGCACTCAGTTGGACAGCTTACAAGTGACGGCATAGTCCATTTTCGATGTGGGCCTGTAGTCTAATATTCTCATTTCTCAATTGTTTTTTTTTTAACTAAAGTATGGTGCAGAAAAAAAGATGCAGGTTATTTTAAATCTCAACATTTACAGAATTACTTAAAAGCCAAGTACCAAAGGATTTCAGCAATAATTCTTTGACTGTGGCAAAACACATTGTATTGGTATTATGTTTTGATATTATGTTTGGATACGTACCTTTAAGTTCGCGAGGTTTTCGTAAACATATTGCAGATTAGTTCTAAATATGTTTAAAGTTCTCTTATTGAACGTTAAACATAGAGTGCACCGATTATTGTATTTTATCATTTTCCAAGAATCATTCAGATTGGTGTAAAAACAGATGATAAAAATTATACTTAAAAATATTTCAGCAGACGAACACAATAGGTATAACCTGATATAACCTTCTCCTTCTCGGAAGTCGTTTAAAAAGACTCAACCTTATAAACACACTTAATGTACTGAAAACCTTGAATATTTATTATTATTTTATAGATTAAAATTTAACCAAAACAATACCTAATACTTCGAAAAGACGAAAACAAGTAACAATTTGAGCGAGAGCCAAGAAATCACAAGAAATCGCAACTAGTTCTTGATCTGTGCGTCAGGTGGACGAAAGTTCCGAACAAAAAAAAATTGGGTTCCAAATTTAAACGTAGCTACTAGATATAATCGCATCACAGATTATTATTGAATCGCATAATCTGTACAATTTTTAAGCACGGTCGACTGTGATTGGCTGATAAAAAAGACCATAGAGAATATAAACTACATGAGAAAAAAGAGGAAGAAGAAGTTTAAAACTCAAAGTTCGAATTTCATTTTGTGAAAATTATTTATTACAAAAATACAAAAATTGTAAAATAAGTGGATTTTTTATTGAAAAACGAAAGGTAAGCCATTGTAAAATGTAAATGTAACCGTAAATTGATAAATTGAAGCAAAACATAACGATATCATACCATGTTCTAATACAAAGTATGTCGTAGTATTATTTGCTTAATTGTACAATAATTTACAACTTAAACTATATTAATATGAAAAAGATAGATTATTATTTCATAGAAATTATTATAATGTATATCAGTATGCAGTTAATTTGGAAAATAATGAAATGTGTATCATGTGTATTTTGTTTTTTTGTAACAATACATTAGATTATTAACTATACTTAATAATTTATGTAAACTGTATGGAAATGTAATAAATGAAAAATGTTTCATTAATTTCAGATTTTTAGGTCCCTATACAGCTAGTTTGCAACATTTTAGTCTGCAAGCAATAGCTGTTACCTAAATCGCGGATTGTAGGAAATCTTTTGTTCTCGCGGTCGCATGCGACCGCTTGGGAACAAAAGCAGCAAAGAGATTCAAAGCAAGGAGATTTTAGGAGAAGGAAGGTATGGGATTATGAGTGGTACGGCCACCAAGGAAAAATCCTCTGATCAAGTGAGGTGGTATGCAGCTGGCCTGAGCCTACGCGATAGATTTCAGCTGTCGTATACAGGGTGTAAGAAAACAAAGTGTGTATGTATAAAGGTGCGGTCCACTGGATCGGAATCGGAGCGTAGGTACGCAGTGGACGGATTTGTTGCTTTGTATGTATGGTACTGACTACTATGAACTGCACTAGAAGTACTGGAACGTCATTCTGCGCCTGACAAGTATATGACGACACGACGTGCCGTCCGCACCGTACGTCCCGATTCCGACCTGGTGGACGCGCAGCTTTAATCCCCTCCCTATATAGAGTTTACTGTATAAGCCAATCAAGCAGTTAGTAGAGTAGCATAGACAGCTATTCTATTATATTTATAAATAAAATACACAAAACTATACTGTAATATTATAATATTTAATAACCTCTAGTCTGTCGATTAAATCTGATGTCATCTTGATATATGTCAACCGCCCGGCGACACCGCGACAGACGCGGTGTTGCGAGCCGTTAGGTATAACTAAAACTTAATTTTCTACGATTCTAATAACATTTATGTATTGCTACAATTACTATTATAATTATATTAAGCTATTTTTCACATTTTATTTCAACATGTTTGCCAGAGCAACGATTTAAATCTAATATAAGAATTTAAATCTAGGGTACCTAGAATTTATCAAGACTTCCTTACTTAAAATAAAATAAAAGAGGTTTCATTACTTTAATTAACTTTTATTATCATATTTGCACATATATACATGAAACAAAAACTAAACCCCAGATGTCCCCATACATTTTTTTCTCACAACACTTGTTTTCAAAGTGGGTATAAAAACTCGTCACAGTTAATGTCAACAAAAAAGGGTCTCATGTTTCTTACTATTGTGAATGACTCAATAACGTTAGTAGAAATTAACAAAAGCTTGTGGATTAAATCTGTTTTATTGGTTAATTTCCCTTATTACCCTATTTATTAAGTTATGTACAATATTTTTTATTGAAATAAAACATTTATTTGAGCTCATTTCTTTTTTATTTTTATTTTTTAAAATTTTTGGTACCTATGTTTAGAGTGAAAGGTTTTGCACTTAAAATTTTAACTTCAGTTTCAAATTAAAAAAATAACGGATGTTTATTTTTTTCTTCTAAGTCCGACCTCTTGTTACGTAGTATACAGTTTACTTCCTCTTTTTTTTTTTTTTTTTTTTTTTCTTGGCAACTTGACACAATTTTGCGTATGTTGTGCCACAGACGAGTAAAAAGGTAAGGAACTAGTGGAAGGAAAAACAGGAACGGAATTTGGAAAAGTTAATTATTATAGTTTAAAATTTAACATACATTAAAAAAACAAAGTAATATTTATAATAAAGGTATATAATATTATAATAAACTCAAAAATTAAATATTAATGCTATTAAAAGATAAGTAATTACTTAGACAAATATATACATGTTTATTATTATAACTTAGCAATATATTTACAGAAGTAGGAAATGGGATAGGTATAGATAATAAGCTGTGATATAAATGGGAATGATCATGGAGGGGACAGGATAAAATAATATGGTTTAAATCACCAATTTCACCACATTCGCATAAATTATCACGTCGTATGCCGATTCTCATAAGATGCGTTGGAATGCACAAATGACCCAGTCTCATTCGAATAATGGTTGTTGTTACATTTTTTGAAAGATGAATTCTGGAAAACCAAGGCTTAGTTGGGATCACGGGTTGAATTTTTTGGTAATGAATTGCTTTTGTTTGACTGCTCAGTCTCCATGACTCATCCCACGAGTCCATGAGAGAGCTCCTGGCAAGAGCAACCAAATCGTGACTGTAATTTTGAAAGGGGAATACATCCCCACTTAAAATAGCATCTTTTGCCAATTTATCGGCTAATTCATTGCCTATAATACCACAATGGCTAGGTATCCATACAAATGTTACAGAGTAGCCTTTACATTTACATTTATATAGAAGATTTCGTATCTGAATGATGATAGGAAAACAATTTTTTAATTTAAAAGGAAACTTACTTAAAGATTGTAAAGCGCTTAGGGAATCTGAAAATATTAGTGCCCTCTCAAGCCTACCGAGTAGAATGTACTCAATAGCCTTGAAAAGACCATAACACTCCCCGGTAAAAACAGAGGATTCAGGTGGAAATTTAACTTTTTGCACAATATTATATTGCAAGTGGTAGATTCCTACTCCTACATGACTGTCTGCAGAATTCTTAGATGCATCAGTGTATAAATGATGCCATCCCTGCCAATTGTTATTAGTAATGTATTTAAATATATTACTAGCAAAATATTTATCGGACTTTTTGATACCGATATCATAACGAACATTGGGCATCATAGTTAGAGATTCGTATGATGATTCAAATAAAGGAAAAGAAGGGGAGCGAAAAGTAGGAGCGTCCAAAGTCAAAAATTTACGATAGCTATGAATGAGTGGGGGTTTTGATTTGTGTAGCCAGTATTTACTTTTATTGTAACAAAGTTGAGATAGAGTTTTAAGTTTAGGAATTAAAGGATGATTAAGAAATTGGTAGCAGCGAAGAAAAAATTTATCTGCCAGATATTGTCGACGGAGTTGAAGAGGGGGTTCACAACACTCCAACTGAAGAGCGTTTATCGGAGATAATTTCATAGCCCCACAGATTATGCGTAAAGCTTTAGCTTGTATTTTATCGACTTTTTGTAGTCCACTCAAGTTACATGGTTCTAAAAGAAAAGTCCCATAATCTAATACACTTCTTATCATTGCATTGTACACTAGTTTCATTGTAAAGGGGTGGGATCCCCACCAAACACCGGAAAGACTTTTTAACATATTTAGGTTTCGCTCACATTTTGAATAGATGTAGTCAAAATGTGCGTTACCATTCAATTTTGAATCTAAATATAATCCTAAAAATTTTACATTCTCTTTTACAGGAATTGGAGTTCCATCATAAAGAATAGTTACAGGAGGTGGAATACGCATTCGTGAAAATAAAACTACCGAGCTTTTATTGGCTGACAACTCCAAGCCATTCCTATCCATCCAGGATTTTAGTTTCATTAAAGCAATCGACAGATTTCTACAAGCATCACGTATAGAATGAGAAATTATATAAATAGCTTTATCATCTGCGTATTGTAATAGTTTTATTATATTCAAGTCCAAACATTTTTCTATGTCAGCAGTGTATATGTCGTACAATAAAGGACTTAAAACAAATCCTTGCGGAATTCCGTTACGAACAACTCTTGTTAGTGTATATTCGTCTAAATTTAAAACTATAATCCTTTCTAACAATAGATTTATAATGAAATTTGCTAAAATTATTGGTACACCTAAGAGAATTAACTTCCCCTTTAATAAACTTATATTTACATTATCATAAGCAGAATTTATGTCCAGAAAACATGCAAGAACAAATTTATTCTCTGTAAATGAAATACGAATGTCTGTGGTTAGAATGGCAATGTTGTCTATGGTCCCTCTACCTTTCCGAAATCCAAATTGTGAATTTGTCAGGAGGTTATGTTTTTCAACAAACCATTCTAACCTATTTTTGGCTAAATGTTCAGCAATTTTTAATAATACAGAAGATAATATTATGGGACGATACGATGTAGCCGAAGAAGGTGGTTTATTGGGTTTTAATATGGGAATTACTTTTTGCATCCTCCATGAAGTTGGTATATTCCCTGATAAAAGAATTTGGTTAATTAATTTAAGGTAATATTCTAAAATGTCGTCATTAGCATGCTGAAAAAAACTATAAGGAATGCCATCCAGGCCAGGAGATGAGTCTTTTAAATTTTTTACAACCCCTCTAAGTTCTTCTAGAGTAAAAAGGGAGTTTAAATCCTTGAAACTTACATTTTCTAGCGGAGATGGAGATAGACAGGAAACTGAAGGAGGGGCTATATTATCAAGAAAATTATCAGACAAAGATTCAGGAATGGGATAGAAGGAAGATTTGAATGCTGACCTATATCGCCTAATATTATTCCACACTGTGGTAGGGTGTACGTCTGGACTCAAAGATAAACAAAACTTTTTCCAGCTTTCTGCCTTTTTTCTCTTGAACAATTTTTTTGTTTCACGAGCACAATCAAGATAAAGTTGATAATTAATTATATTTGGTTAAAATTTAGTTTGTATTATTTTTAGCAATATTCCGCGAAATAAACTTCCACCTTTAAGTAAATGAGTGAGTGTACGCATAGGCATGCGTACAGCACCTCCCTCCTCCCACACTGCCTAAGCGTACACTCGCATGCAAGAACTTGCAAACACCACCACCACACAAGCAATAATGTTGGCAAATCCGTTGCAAGGCCCCTCACCACCATGCAGGTTGAAAACCTCGACGCGCGTTTCGCTCCAACACCGGAGCATCCTCAGGATGTGGACTCTACGAACAACGTCCGTCAAGTGCCGCCACCGGCCAAAACACCGCCTTTTATACCCTATCGAGCCCCTCTACTACCCCCACTACCCTCACCAGTACCCCCGAACATATTAATAAGCGGTGACGTAGTCAAGCAAGTTTGGTCATTCAACAATGCAAGTCTGTTATTTTTCTTTTTTTTTAATGATCTCTAATTGTTCCAACACGCTCAGCCGAAAGCCTTTATCGCATTTATGTAAAACTTTATAGGAATGGCCATCGGGCACGGTATGATTACTATCTAAAAGATGTTTAGCAAAATGTGACTTATCAGGATGACCATTCCTATAAGCCGCGATATGTTCTTTATACCGAGTCTCAAAGCTGCGTCCAGTCTGATTAAAATTCTCTCGTTGAAAATTAGTTTCACTTGATGTCGATAGTTTATTCACTAATGTTCCACGTAAGGAAACATTGGGTATTTTAAGGAATGCATTAGAAAAACGTTTACCTCCTGATGAAAGTAATGAATTGCTTACTCTTACTAAAACCTGCATGGAACAAAACTACTTTCGATTTAACGGCGAATTCTTTGTTCAAGACGACGGTCTAGCTATGGGTTCACCTTTAAGTCCTTTGATGGCCGAAATATTTATGGACGATTTTGAACAAAGAAATATCGTCGTTAATAAAAGTATTTTATATTACTTTAGATACGTAGATGATTGTTTTCTTTGTTGGACGGGTACACAGAGACAACTGGACGTATTTGTTAAAGAACTAAATAAAAAACATAATATTAAAATTAAATTCAAATTAGAATGTGAAGATAATAACACCCTAAAATTTTCTCGATTTATCTATTACTAGAGTTAATAATAAACACAGTTTTGGAATCTTTCGCAAGCCGACATATACTAATACTACTATTCATGCATCGTCATGTCATCCTTGGCAACACAAACTCGCGGCCTTTCATAGTTACATTCATAGATTATTATCGATCCCTCTTAGTACAGATAATTATCAAAATGAGCTTAATATCATTTTCCAAATTGCGATATCCAACGGATATAGTCCAAAAATTATTAATAATATTTTGAAAAATAAAAACAAGAAAGAACTGGTTAAGTTTTTGTACGCAGGTCCTATTGATAAGGAGGTAGTTAGATATAAGTCCAGTTTGACCTACATGGGAGAGGTATCTGCACGCTTATCCAAAATAATGAAAAACAACGACATGCATGTCGCATTCAGGACAAATAATACTTTAAAACATCATTTATGTCATAACAAAGACCGGATTGATGAAAAATATCAGTCCGGTGTCTATAAGATCGATTGTCCTGAATGCGATAGTGTATATGTGGGTCAGACTGGACGCAGCTTTGAGACTCGGTATAAAGAACATATCGCGGCTTATAGGAATGGTCATCCTGATAAGTCACATTTTGCTAAACATCTTTTAGATAGTAATCATACCGTGCCCGATGGCCATTCCTATAAAGTTTTACATAAATGCGATAAAGGCTTTCGGCTGAGCGTGTTGGAACAATTAGAGATCATAAAAAAAAAAGAAAAATAACAGACTTGCATTGTTGAATGACCAAACTTGCTTGACTACGTCACCGCTTATTAATATGTTCGGGGGTACTGGTGAGGGTAGTGGGGGTAGTAGAGGGGCTCGATAGGGTATAAAAGGCGGTGTTTTGGCCGGTGGCGGCACTTGACGGACGTTGTTCGTAGAGTCCACATCCTGAGGATGCTCCGGTGTTGGAGCGAAACGCGCGTCGAGGTTTTCAACCTGCATGGTGGTGAGGGGCCTTGCACGGATTTGCCAACATTATTGCTTGTGTGGTGGTGGTGTTTGCAAGTTCTTGCATGCGAGTGTACGCTTAGGCAGTGTGGGAGGAGGGAGGTGCTGTACGCATGCCTATGCGTACACTCACTCATTTACTTAAAGGTGGAAGTTTATTTCGCGGAATATTGCTAAAAATAATACAAACTAAATTTTAAGCTATGGATTTCCGCAAAGTAACGCCTGATTCCATTAACTAATTATATTTGGGTTTCTATTATATTCTTTTTCACTTTTTTTCCTGTTCCTAATAGCCACTGTGCATTCTTGATCCCACCAAGGTGGAGATGGTATATGGTTAGATGAAATATTTTTTTAGGAAAACACTCTTCTGCTGCTTTAATAAATGCAGAGGCCAAGGCATCTGCACAAATAGATTCATTTTCAGACTTTATGTCAGGGAGAAATGGCAACTGATCTAAAAGTAAATTTTTAAATTTATCCCAATTCGAATTATTGTTTAGATGGTATTTTATTGATGATTGAATATGATTGGATGGTTTTTTAGATTTTTTACTAGGAAATGATATTAAGATCGGAAAGTGGTCACTTCCGTGACTAGATTCTAAAATATGCCAGTGAAAAATAGATGAAAGATGGGGTGAACAGATGGATAAATCTGGAGCACTGCAACCTTCATGAGGAGCAGTATGACGGGTTGGCTGGCCAGAATTAAGGATGCACAGTTGGTGATAATCTACTAGGTCTAGTAACTCACGTCCCCATGGATTGTCTATATGGCTACCCCATGATCGATGTTGTGCATTTAAATCACCCACTATTACAACCGGTTTGGGTAATTGGCTAATCAAATTATGAATATCAGAAAAAATGCTATATGAAGGATGAGGTATATACAATGAAACAAAACATATGTTATTTACAGATGCAGCAATGATTGAGAAGTCTGAGTGATGTGGAGGGAGAGAAATGTGATGAAATAAATGATGATGTTTGATGAGCAAGGCTGTACCACCAGATCAGATGGGCATCTGATCTATCTTCCCTAAGACAGGTATATCCGCAAATCTTAAAAAGAGATTCCGGTTTTAACCATGTCTCTTGTAAGGCAAGAATAGATGGTTTAAATTTATTAATTAGATATAAGATTTCATGTTTTTTACTAATTGCACTTCGGCAGTTCCACTGTATTATATGGTCCATTATTAGATGTATTATTATTATTTGATTCTGTATTCAATAAAGCTACGTTGGACGGTGAATAAGTAGATAGCAATGTTAATAATTTGTTTAAGGCTAAAATGGTTTCTTGGATACAGTTTAAATCAAAATTAGGTGTAGGATAGGCTGATCCATTACTTCCTGATGGAGGATTATAATCCTTTACTAAAGTATTATGAGCTTGTCTATCATACCCATACTCCTGTCTAGGAGGAGATTTGGGTTGCTTAAAAACTGTTTTTTTATATGATTTTTGATCTAAACTACTATTACTTCTAATGTTGTTATTTACAGAGCTTGATTTTTGCATATTTACAGGTGCTGACAAAGAATTGGAAGATATAAGTACATCTGAATATAATTTAGATACAGTTGGATGGAGTTTGGAGGCTTCAGAATATGATAAGCAATTATGAGCCATTGACTCTTTTATGGACTTTTGACGCTGATACTCAGGACATTTTTTGTCTGTGGCAATATGAGAACCATGGCAGATACAGCAGTACACAGATTCCTCCTCCACTGAGCAATTTTCTCCAGCATGACCTTGACCACATCTATAACACCTAGGTGTAGATCGACATTGGCTTTTTACGTGACCATACCTGCAGCAGTTATAGCATTGTATGGTAGGGAATATATACAAATCTACGGGCAGAGCATTGTAACACATAAATACCCTCTTGGGTAATACTTGTCCATCAAAAGTTATAACAACCGACTCAGTGTTATTAAATTGAGTTGTTCCACTGATAACAGTCTTTTTCTTTAATCTTCTTATTTCTAAAATCTCTCCACAACCAACGGGAACTGTTATATTATTAATTATGTCCTCGTCGGACCAATCAGCGGGAATCCCTCTGACTAGGCCTATTCTGCTGACTTGGAAGGAAGGTATAAAAGCTTTAAATTGATCTGCACTTAATTGTTGACTATTTATAAAGTTGTTTGCATCCGAATAAACAGAAAAGGAAATAGATAGTCTATTTCTTGCTATCTTTTTTATGCTACCGTTAATTATATTTTGTATATTATTTTTCTTTAAATAATGCCCAAAAACAATCGGATGAAAATTTACATTTTCATTAGGGGATTTTGTTATTTTTTGAATGTGAACTACATACGGAGTAGAGTCGGTGTCTTTATACATTAATCTACTAACCCTAGAACCACCTAAGCCTTGGTTATTCGCGATATTATCAATTGTCTGTGTTTCAACTATTGTATCATTTTGTTTACAAGCTACGTTGTTTTCAGAATCGCTAAAACACATACAGTTTACATCTTTTTTAGCTTTTTTTGGGTCACTTTAAATTTTTTTCATGCACTTCCTACAGCGCTTCTTAGATATCGCTGGACGTTTACGTGGGTTTGTTGAGTATGAAACATCTGTATCCATACTAGAATCGTTTGAAATGGTCACATAACAACCAACGGGGGGACCAGGTCCCCCCGGGTCGGGCTCCTCCATGGTATTCTTATAAAACTACAAAATAAAGAAAACTTACCTAAATAAAACTTAAGTAGACTACTAAGAAAAGAAATTATGACTAAAAATAAACTATATAATTAACTATTTATATATAAAATTAATTTTATGAAAAAATACCGCAACCGCCTTATTCAAGTTCCCGCGCTTTTTTCCTACTTCCTCTTTGATCTATGCAAGAAACAGAATTGAACAGAATAGACATCACAGATTAATATACACAGATTATATATATAAATATATATATATATATATATATATATATATATATATATATATATATATATATATATATATATATATATATATATATATATATATATATATATATATATATATATATATATATATATATATATATATATATATAAATATAGGTGGCGTAACTAACACAACTTTCTTTATTTTATATATATATATATATATATATATATATATATATATATATATATATATATATATATATATATATATATATATATATATATATATATATATATATATATATATATAAAAAGTTGTGTTAGTTACGCCACCTATAACTCAAGAACGGATGAACCGATTTGGCTGAAAATTGGTGGAGAGGTAGCTTAGAACCAGGAATAGGGCATAGGATACATTTTGTCCCGGAAAAATGTACGGTTACTGCACAATATACTTTTATGATTTGCGCGTAAACTATTCAATCGATTTTGATGAATTTTGGCATTGAGATACTTTGAGTCTCGGAAAAGGACAAGGGATACTTTTTGGTCCCGGAAAATGTACGGTTCCCGCACAATAAACTTTTATCTCAAGAACGGATAAACCAATTTGGCTGAAAATTGGTGAAGAGGTAGCTTAGAACCAAAAAAAAGGACATAGGATACATTTTATCCCGGAAAAATGTACGGTTACTGCACAATATACTTTTATGATTTGCGCGTAAACTATTTAATCGATTTTGATGAATTTTAGTATGGAGGTACTTTGAGTCTCGGGAAAGGACAAGGGATACTTTTGTTCCCGGAAAATGTACGGTTCCCGCACAATAAACTTTTATGATTTTCGCTTAAACTATTTAATCTATTTTGATGAAATTTGGCATGAAGATACTAATTTTAATCTATTGTTTTCTTAATTAAACCAATTCGAATTAAATAATCATCGTTAAGATAGGACAACGTCTGTCGGGTCAGCTAGTATGAAATAAGTTTTTCATCAGGCCATAGATAGACAAAAAATAAGAATAGACAAGAAATAAGAAAAGCATCACGCTGGCATGGCATCACGCAATGAATAAAGCGCTTATTCCACTTGTCCTATTTAGGAAGTCCTAGCTAGGGTCCTAAAAAATTTACTCAAGTGGAATAACATTTAGAAAGCTAGGATCCTAGCTAGGATCCTAAATCGGAAAAAATGTGGCTTCTAGCTGACTAAATCAGTGTTGCCAGATGGTTTCAACCTTTTATCTGTAGTGGGAACTGTTAAATCTGTATTAAAGTCAATTTGTATTATGTTATAAGATCTGGAATCCATTCGTAGGTAATTTCTTAAGTCTGCTGGTTCCAAGTAGTTCAGAAAGTTCATAATTCATAATTTTACGTGGAGTGAAAATTCTTTCAACCGTCTTTTTCGCCTTTTATTTATTTTTATTTTCATTGAGCCAACAGCTAAGCCTATGAGAAGGTCATTTTTTTGTTGCTTTGATAGAACTGGAGCCATTAAGAAGACGTCTGACCAAAATGACAACTGATTTAGTCACTAAATTAGGACAAGTGGAATAAGAAGCTTCTAAAAGGGTCCATTCACGGCAATCCGCCGTGCAGGACTGCAAATAAACATAGCTCACTGATTGGTCCACACTCGGTGTTTCCGGTCATGTGGACCAATCAGTGAGCTATGTTCATTTGCAGTCCTGCACGGCGGACTGCCGTGAATGGGCCCTTCATTGAGGCATTTTCTTATTTTTTTAATTTGATTGTCAAACAGTTTCCATTTTAGTAACTAGATGGCGTATGGGTAGACAACTATCGGTAATACCAGGGAATACCATCAATAATGGGAAGTTTTCTTTTTTAAATCTCCACCAGACGGCGCGGCGGTAGACACTTCTAGATTTTCTATTGGTTCCCCACCCATCTGAAATTATCTGCAGGTTGGCATCACTGACAACATATTGGTAGTGTTTCAAAAAAATATCAGTGTACTGTCAAGTGTGGCGTAAATCAAAATATCTTGAATCTAAGCCATCATTGGCCTAAGCGATTAGGCCAGTGTATTGGTAACAGTTTAGGAACACGCAAATTGTCAAACTGAAAACTGACAACTGACAGAGTTTTGGCGGGCATGTCACTTTCAAAAATTCTTCTACTTTTTATTGTTGGTGTGGTTTTTATTATTTTTTCCCAAATTGTGCTATTTGTGTTTTTGATGTTCAATATCGGTAAAATATTAGCCATTAAATATCCGTTATCTTGCACAAGTGCAGGTAAGATGTTGTCAAAACCAAAATGTATATTTCCTGTGACATATTTTGGTGTGAATATCGGTAAACAGGGCTATTTCTTCCGTGAGTTTTAACTAAAACATCGTTATAATAACTATTATCCTATTCATTGGAATATTATTGCGTCTTTTTTTAATTCAAATGTATCAAGTTTTACATTCTTTTGCCCAGTTTTGTAGCAAGTATTGATGGTATTCCCTGGTATTACCGATAGTTGTTTACTCATACGCCATCTAGTTACTAAAATGGAAACTGTTTGACAATCAAATTAAACAAATAAGAAAATCCCTCATTGAGGGATTTTCTTATACATTTCAATTTGAAAAAGACGCAATAATATTCCAATGAGTAGGATAATAGAGTTATTATAAGGATGTTTTAGTTAAAAATCACGGAAGAAATAGCCCTTTTTACCGATATTCACACCAAATGTCACAGGAAATATACATTTTGGTTATGACAACATCTTACCTGCACTTGTGCAAGTTAACGGATATTTAATGGCTAATATTTTACCAATAACGAACATCAAAAACCCAAATAACACAATTTGGGAAAAAATAATAAAAACCACACCAACAATAAAAAGTAGAAGTAGTTTGAAAGTAACATGCCCGCCAAAATTCTCTTTCAGTTGTCAGTTCCATTGAGATAATATACACTAGGAGAGAGCCTTATATCGGTGTATAAGCGTCAAAAGCGTGTAATGTTATGTCCTACTTACTCGGACATAACAAAGGAGTTGGTCTGCATATTTCATGTAATAAAAGTGTTAATAAAGGTTTTTAGTGAACATTTTATGTTAGATATTGTTGAGTTTTGTGATTACGCTAAATAATAAACCATAAGAATGGCCAAAGAATGCCTCAAACACGTGGATTTAACACTAAATACGTAAGTTTTGAACAACGTTTTTTGGGCTTTTAATCGGTATTTTTGTAAGCTAAAAAGATAATTTATAAGTTTAATAATCCTTTATTCGTGCTATATAAGGCATTAGTGCTAAAAATGTCACATCAATTAATAATTTGTCCACAAAAATTGCATAGCTTTTTACGTGTGTTTACGGATTCTCATTACTGCTTCGAAATGATCCACAAATAGAAATATTCAAGAAAATAAAGGCACACTACTTGTATGAAAATAAGCACAAAATGGCCACGCGATGACGGGCTAAGGTTACATCTATATATATATCCTTACTCTGTGGTCAGTTCTCAGTTTGACAATTTGCGTGTTCCTAAACTGTTACCAGTATACTGGCCTAATCGCTTAGGCCAATGATCGCTTAGGCGTATGCTCTTCGTGACTTGACAGTACACTGATATTTTTTGGAAACACAGCCCATATGTAGTCAGTGATGCCAACCTGCAGATAATTTCAGATCGGTGGGGAACCAATAGAAAATGTAGAAGTGTCTATCGTCGCGCCGTCTGATGGAGATTAAAAATAAGAAAACATAACATTAGTCTCCTATGTAGGATCCTAGCTAGGACTTCTAAATAGGACAAGTGGAATAAGCGCTTAAGGAAACACAAAGTCAATGGCAACACGTCAACCATACGTCAACAGTCATTTGGACCATTGAGTTAATGGACAGTCAACACTCAACTGTCATTTCAATTTTTGAAGTGAAAACTTCTTTAACGGCGTTGAGCACTTGTGGGATGAGTAAAAACTGTGAAACTCGCGATAGATTTTCGTGTTGATCGAAAAACCATACAAAACGCATAAGACGGTTGGAGAGTAGTGTTTTGTGTCGAACTCGAACTCGAACTCGAACTCAATTTGAAACTTGATCGAAACTTTATCGAAACTTGATCGAAACTTGATCGAAGCTTGATCGAAACTTGATCGAAACTTGATTGAAACTTGTTCGAAACTTGATCGAAACTTGATCGAAACTTGATCGAAACTTTATCGAAACTTGATCGAAACTTGATCGAAACTTGATCGAAACTTGATCGAAACTTGATCGAAACTTGATCGAAACTTGATCGAAACTTGATCGAAACTTGATCGAAACTTGATCGAAACTTGATCGAAACTTGATCGAAACTTGATCGAAACTTGATCGAAACTTGATCGAAACTTGATCGAAACTTGATCGAAACTTGATCGAAACTTGATCGAAACTTGATCGAAACTTGATCGAAACTTGATCGAAACTTGATCGAAACTTGATCGAAACTTGATCGAAACTTGATCGAAACTTGATCGAAACTTGATCGAAACCATGATCGAAACTTGATCGAAACTTGATCGAAACTTGATCGAAACTTGATCGAAACTTGATCGAAACTTGATCGAAACTTGATCGAAACTTGATCGAAACTTGATCGAAACTTGATCGAAACTTGATCGAAACTTGATCGAAACTTGATCGAAACTTGATCGAAACTTGATCGAAACTTGATCGAAACTTGTTCGAAACTTGTTCGAAACTTGATCGAAACTTGATCGAAACTTGATCGAAACTTGATCGAAACTTGATCAAAACTTGATCGAAACTTGATCGAAACTTGATCGAAACTTGATCGAAACTTGATCGAAACTTGATCGAAACTTGATCGAAACTTGATCGAAACCTTGATCGAAACCTTGATCGAAACTTGATCGAAACTTGATCGAAACCTTGATCGAAACTTGATCGAAATTTGATCGAAACTTGATCGAAACTTGATCGAAACCTTGATCGAAACCTTGATCGAAACTTGATCGAAACTTGATCGAAACTTGATCGAAACTTGATCGAAATTTGATCGAAACCTTGATCGAAACCTTGATCGAAACTTGATCGAAACTTGTTCAAAACTTGATCGAAACTTGATCGAAACTTGATCGAAACTTGATCGAAACTTGATTGAAACTTGATCGAAACTTGATCGAAACTTGATCGAAACTTGATCGAAACTTGATCGAAACTTGATCGAAACTTGATCGAAACTTGATCGAAACTTGATCGAAACTTGATTGAAACCTTGATCGAAACTTGATCGAAACTTGATCGAAACTTGATCGAAACTTGATCCAAACCTTGATCGAAACTTGATCGAAACTTGATCGAAACTTGTTCAAAATTTGATCGAAACTTGATCGAAACTTGATTGAAACTTGATCGAAACTTGATCGAAACCTTGATCGAAACCTTGATCGAAACCTTGATCGAAACTTGATCGAAACAACTTGATTGACGATTTTTTAAAAATCGATTTTCATAAAAAATGGGTTAAAAAATGCACAACGTTAATAATCAAGTTTTCACTTCTGCCGGCACTCCCGGAGTGCAATTTTTTTTTCTTTTTATGGCTCTTCAGCTACGTGGCGATGAGGCATTTTCTTATCTTTTTTAAGCCATCAGTCGTGGCAAAACGAGACACAATAGCTTTTTCATTGTTATCGCGGCCGGATGTGGCCGCTTGGGGCTTCATGAATTAAATTGATCGTCAAACAGTTTTCATTTTAGTAACTAGATGGCGTATGGGTAGACAACTATCGATAAGGTAATGGCCAATGGGTTGTTTTCTTTTTTAAATCTCCACCAGACAGCGCGACGGTAGACACTTCTAGATTTTCTATTGGTTCCCCACTGATCTGAAATTATCTGCAGGTTGGCAGCACTGACTACATTAACATAATATTTGATATTGGTTGTGTTTCTAAAAAATATCGATTAGACCAGTATACTGGTAATAGTTTAGGAACACGCTGTCATAATAAAAACTTGTCAAACTGAAAACTGACAACTGAAGAGTTTTGGCGGGAATTTTACTTTGACACTTCTTCTACTGTTTTTTTCTTTCTTGTTATGGCGCTCGGCCTTTAAACCATGGCCAGTGTCAAGTAAAGTACTGGCGGGAAAAAAAAATCGTAAAAAATTTACAAAATTGAATGTAATAAAAGAATAAATTATAGAATGTAGGTATTTATTGCTGTTGATGATAAAAATATTGTACTTTGCATCTACCTCATCTTGTCTCAACATCACCCAAAGGTTGGCTGGAAGAAAATGCCTAAAGGCATTAAGCCCGCCTCTGTACCTCTATGTGTGCAAAAAGTGTAACAAAAAAAGAAAAGACGGGTTGCACTCCGGGAGTGCCGGCAGAAGTGAAAACTTGATTATTAACGTTGTGCATTTTTTTAAACCATTTTTAATTAATCGAAACCCTTACAATCGATAAAAAAAATATCGACAATCGAAAAAAAACCAATCGATTGTTCGATTAATCAATTTCGATTAAAGTTAATTTTAATCATTACTTAATTTTAATCATTACTTAATTTTAATCATTACTTAATTTTAACCATTACTTAATTTTAATAATTACTTAATTTTAATCATTACTTAATTTTAATCATTACTTAGTTTTAATCATAACTTAATTTTACTTATTACTTAATTTTATTCATTACTTAATTTTAATCATTACTTAATTTTAATTATTACTTAATTTTAATCATTACTTAATTTTTATCATTATTTAATTTTAACCATTACTTAATTTTAATCATTATTTAATTTTAGGACCATTCCGCTGCAGAGAAAATTAACGAGAATTTTTTAAATGTGTTATTAGTTACATTTTTCAATTGGAATATACGTAAGAAGATGTGTATTTACTAACAAAACAACTTTTATCGGTAAAAAATGGAATTCGAATAATTTAGAGCGTTTTTCAGCATTATCATCTGAGGGACGCGATGTTTTTTCCCATATTTTTTAATTAAAATACCATTTATTTCAAATTAATGTTTAGTTGTAGTATAGTTACACAGCAATACGTCGATTTTTTTTGTATAAATTACACTATTCAACCGTTTTTAGTGATTTAGACGATTAATTTTGTCAGGCCAATAAACAACTGAAAATTAAAAAAAAGTGTGTCAGCTCCGACGCACGACTGGAGTTTACTCCTTAAGTACGAGTATCTAACCATACGCAAAAAGAGTTTATTCAACTGAAAAAAGATTAATATCATATGAAATCAGATGTTCCGGCAATATTATCTACACCCCTTTCTGCCATAGTTATTTCAAAATACTTTTATTTCAAAATACTTTTAGTTCACTTTAGCCAGTATAATGATAAAAATTATAACTTCACAATAACAATATTAATTATTGATATTTATAACAAAAATAGCAACATAAATACATCGACACTGATAGAAACAAACAAGCCCAATAACATATAGTATATAGGTATAGTCGCCTATACAGCATACCATATGTACGTCTTAATCATAAAGTTAATATACCTATCGGAATATAATATTATATAATAATATAATAATATAATTATATAAAATATAATATAATATTCCGATAGGTATATTACCTTTATGGTCTTAATACACTCACAGCCAAATTAGAAAGTTGCGCACTAAAGGTGCGCACCAAAAACGTGACACATTTTCGTTACTTGTTAGTAGGTTTTACCCCTCGGATTTTTCTCATACCGGGCGCCTTATATATGAAAATCGATTCTTAAGGAGTAAACTCCAAAAAAAAAAACTACAATTTGATGTAGTTTTATTACAAATTACTAGTATAATTATATATTCCATATCGAAAATTTTAAAATTTGTTAGAGAATTACGATTTAATTCACCTTTAAGAGATTAGAAAATTTTGATGTTGCACCCGCGATCCTAGAAATGGTTAATAATGTCTAGTAATTATTACTATAATAACTTTTATCTTGTTACATAGTTTCTTTGTTTTATGCTCTTTTGAAATATAGGCAAGTTATTTTGTAAAAGTTTCGCAATAACCAGTACTCACATATGAACTCATCACAGTTCTTAATGGAGGATCAAATTGGTTGCACCGGCGATGGCACTTAATAATAATAATAATAATAATAGTTTATTCATGCTTTAAGACAGCGGTTCTCAAACTTTTTTGGTGGCGGAACCCTTTTGGAAAGCAAAATATTTGACGGAACCCTACAATAAAATAATAGTTTTTAAAAGTGTATTTTTTATTAATAAACATAATAAAAGTATAATGTAACAGTTACTAATTATTACTTACTTTAACATGCCACATGGCAAGTACATTATTACAAGATATTAAAAAAGAAAAAATCTAACTAATGGGAGGTATGAAACTGTTTTTTATTTTTCATTAATTGGTTGATGTCAGGTTTGATAGAATACAGTTGCAGTCTCATATCAGGTTCGGCGTCCAGTCTATTGCGATATTTTGTTTTCGTGGCTGCATACGTTGAGAATCCTGTTTCGCACAAATATGTTGTTGGGAACGGGAGAAGAATATTCAGAGCCATTTTGCCAAGCATTGGATATTCATTACGAATTCTGCACCAAAAATCGTTGAGAGGCATCGTTTTGAACAGTGACTCCATACTTGTGTCTGATGACATTTCTAAAAGAGATTCATATATCTCGTTTGACATACTTTCGGGCTTTTGCAAGTTGGGTAAAAAAGGATTATGAATCCATGAATTCAGTTTTATTTTTGTATTCTGTTCTTCGGGAAAATACTTTTCAAAAGATGCGCGCATCGAAGATATTGGACCAATTCTTCAAACATATCATCTTGAAACATTTCTGAGTCGTTATCGCTAACAAACTCACTAAGTGACGTAAAGCTTTCTATTTCTCTCTTATCAACGCAAACAATCCAAAAATCTAATTTTCTTTTGAAGGCAGTTATTCTGTTATAGGCCTGGAACACTGTTGTCTGTTTACCTTGCAATGATAAATTCAATTCGTTTAGTTTTTGAAAGATATCCGCCATAAAAGACAATCGGAACAACCAAGTTTTATCATACAAACGGTCTTTCAAATTAAAAGAAGTATCAGCTGAAAGAAACATTTGTAACTCCGCTCTAAGTTCAAATAGCCTTGTTAAAGTTTTACCCCGAGACAGCCATCGCACTTCTGTGTGGAGCAGCAGTGTTTTATGTTTGCTGCCATAATCTTCACACAATAATGAGAACAATCGGGATTGTAGTGGTCGTGATTTGATAAAATTAATTATTTTTACCGCTTCATCCATAACTAATTTTAGATTTGACGGCATTTGCTTCATCGCAAGTGCTTGTCTATGCAGAATACAATGACTGGAACTACAATAAGGCGCTTTATTTTTATGCGTGACACTGCTCCTGCTGTTTTACCTGTCATCGCCTTAGCCCCATCTGTGCAAATGTCAATGCAATCGTTCCAACTGAGATTATTTTCTTCAAAAAATATGTTTATTTTATTAAATATTTCTTCCCGGGTAGTGTTTGTGGGCAGCGGTGAACACATAAGCATATCTTCTTCAAAAGAACTTTCATATGGATATCTCACGATAACCAGCAAGATAGCCAGACCAGCGACATCAGTTGACTCATCCATTTGCAAGGCAAATCGTGTTTTTTGTAGACGTGTAACTAGTTCTTGTTTGATGTAGCTTGCCAGATCATGGATTCGCCGTGACACAGTAACGTTTGATAGCGGCACAGTAGAAAGATGCTTTGCAGATTTTTCATCGAGCATACATTTTGTTATGTCTAACACACATGGCTTTATTAAATTTTCAGCGATAGTGTGCGCTTCACCTGCTTGTGCAATGCGATAGCTAACTAAATATGATGCCTCCGTGGCCTTTTCATTGATAGTTTGTGTTACATGCATCATATTTTTTTGACTTTCCAATAACTGTTCTTTTCTGCGAACAAAAAATTCTTTATTCTTGTCTTTAGACTCGGGGTGTACAGTTTCTAAATGTCGGCGCAATTTGGCAGGTACCATGGAACTATTAGGAATCAGTTTACTACATAGCATGCAGAGAGGTAAGCCGTTGGAATCAACAAATCCGAAACTGATATATGATTCATCATACTTCCTTTTTTTCGTCTTTGAAACCGTGGAGCTTGACGTCGTGGCATCATCATCTGGATCGGTAATTGCTGCATTCTCCGCGCGTACTGCTTTTGAACATTCAGCGTCATTAGAAGATGATGTTGCAACACGCTTAACGCCTTTAAGCCAACGTTCCATTATTCTTTATTAATAATGTTACACGTCAGGAATCAGGATGGTGGGGTCAAAATAATTCACAATCGTTACTGCTTATAAGAGACTAAGTTTAGTCCAAAGAAGAAATGTACAAATCTGATACAATCAGAATACAGCAGGCAGTAGAACAATAAACACTAGTTACATATCACGTTTAAACTCCGCAATTCGCTAGCTAGCTTGTAAGTAGATAGGTAGGAACTTATCGCTCCGAACGCTTCAACTGACTGACGAGGCGCGACACGCGATCGCCGCTTTTATACTTAGTCCTAGACTCAATCTCGAACATTCTCAAAAATACTCGAGTCGGCGCCTTTGATAAACAAAAAGCGGAAATAAAAATACAAAAATGCGTTGTAAACAATCTCGACTTTATGTTTTGAAGTTAGAGCCAAAAGTCGCTTGTTCACAATTATAATGTCTAATTCAGAGGCGGCTTTTATCAAAGGACGCGCGCTCACAATTAGTACTCGTAGGTATGCGCGCGGCGGCGGCGCGGCGGGCGGAGTCAAAACGTTCGACCAGAGAGAGGTGTTTTGATATTTTTTTCTAATTTCTTACGAAACCCCTACAGGGGTATCACGGAACCCTAGGGTTCCGCGGAACACACTTAGAGTATAGCTGCTTTAAGACAATACACAATATTAAAAACTAACAATAATTTCACAAAATGTTTGACACCACTACATAATATAGAAAAAAAATATCATAAATAGGTATATATAAAGATTAAAGATAAAGACTATGTAATAAACTGTAATAACTAACACAATTTTAACATTTACATTTTTACAATAACTAAACAATTATAAAATAAAACGACGAATACAAAAACTAAAAATAAAAAACAAGAACGGCATCAGTAGGCTGTGTACTGTGTATTGCTTAACACAGAAATGGAATACCACTCTGGGTCTTCCGTGGTTCCGTAAACGTATGACGTGCAACAAACTCAACAGACAACTCATTAACTAATGATAACAATACAATAATAATATATAATATTATAATAAAATGTACTATGTAATAGTGTATACAAAACATTAAACAATAGCTGCTGCTGTACAAAGGAGTCGAACAGGCGCACACAACGCATGCGCGCCCGTGACATAACCAGAGTGATTAGTGAGGCATGTACCTATTTCATGGACTTCAGTCATCAGTGCCTGAATCGACATAGTGCGGGGAGCTCGCGCAGGTGCGCGCCCGCGCCGGCTATCTCTGACCTACTTAATTACAATGCAACGTCCATAGCAACTAATTACATAGGCTGCTATTTATGTATCCGGAACTGGCCACTTACAAGAACAATATTTAAAAAGTAATTACAACATTTGAAAATAGAACTCTTTGGTTGAAGAATACATTTTGTTTCATGTGACTGTCAATTATTTTTCCATTGTGGCGTCATTTTGAAAATTGCGTGTCTTCATTTGCCATGGATTTAACGCGTGAACATTTTCGTGCAATGATTTACTACGATTTTCGGCGTGGGCTAAATCAACAACAGTGCTTTATTCAACTCACCGCAACTTTTGGAGATGAAGCACCATCAAAAACCACTGTTTATCACTGGTACAGTGAGTTTAATCGTGGGCGGTCTATGCTCACGGATGAAAATAAAGAAGGTCGCCCAAAAACAGCTGTTGTCCCACAAAATATAGATGCTGTGCGGGAACTGATAATGCGTGATCGTCATGTTACATATCGCGAGATAGAGGGGTCCTTAGGCATAAGTATGACGAGCATACATAAGATATTACACGAACATTTGACTGTAAAAAAAATATGTTCGCGTTGGATTCCGCACAACTTGACAATCGATCAAAAACGGGCTCGTGTCGATTGGTGCAAAAAAAATGATAAAAAAATACAACCGTGGTACGTCAAAAGCCGTTTATAATATCTACACAGGTGATGAATCTTGGATCTATGCATATGACCCCGAAACTAAACAATAGTCAACGGTGTGGGTGTTCCAAGATGAGCCGAAACCAACAAAAGTTACTCGTGCAAAAAGTACTTTGAAGCAAATGGTCGCCTGTTTTTTTGGAATTAATGGACATGTGGCTACAGTGCCATTAGAGAATCGTAAAACGGTTAATTCTGAATGGTATACGACCATTTGTTTACCAGAAGTCTTTGAAGAAATAAGAAAGGACAACCGACAACGCAGAATCATATTACATCACGACAATGCTAGCTGTCACACCTCAGCTGAAACAACTCAGTTTTTGGAGGGTCAAAAGATCGAATTGACTGGTCATCCGCCGTACAGCCCTGATTTGGCACCTAACGATTTCTTTTTATTTCCATACGCGAAGAACAAATTACGTGGTCAACGTTTTTCGAGCCGCGAAGAGGCTGTTGATGCGTTCAAAATGCACGTTTTGGAGATACCTCAATCAGAATGGAAAAAGTGCTATGAAAATTGGTTCCTGCGTATGCAAAAGTGTGTCGATCATCGCGGCGAATATTTTGAAGAGCAATAAAACCATATTAAATGATATATGTTTGTTTCTCTTTTTAATTCCGGATACATAAATAGCAGCCCTCGTACCGCATACCAAATACTTATGGTGTGAATAATATCCTACATAAATATTATCATGGTAAGTGTGCTTACATAAAATACATACTAATAGTTATACCTAGTATTACTATAAAATATAATATCGATACCGGTAAGCCCAACGACCGCGATGGACATCCAAAACCCACAGCAACTGAACTTTCCGGCATCGATATAATGCATATATAAAGTATTAATACAAGTTTATGTCAAAAATTTAATTATAATAAAAAAAAAACATTTTATTTCAGGGACATAATTATTAGTATTATGGCGTAATTACAACCTAACAACATGAAATATAGACTATTATTCTCCAATGCAACGTCAACTCAATGATCCAATAAACCACAATTTACAAAGTTTTATGTTGGTATACCTGGCAAGCATCCGTGAACTACTTGTATCTCCCTGTTTTGGCTTAAACCACGAACGGTAAGTACTACTAATTAAATTATAAGTAAATAATTCTAAGTACTACTAAATAACTTCAGACCTGTTTGTGGCTCTTCATACATTTGATGAAGGTTTTCATTTATAAATCATTGTTAAACTAGTTAAAATGTATCCCTTCACGGGATATTTTATTAATAAATATGCTTCATTTTGCCTGTAGGAAGCTTTAAGTGTGTCAAACTGGTGCACCCGCGAAATGGAATCGCCCTTTAATTATTACTTAATTTTAATAATTACTTAATTATTTTAATTATTACTTAATTTTAACCATTACTTAATTTTTATCATTACTTAATTTTAATCATTACTTAATTTTAATCATTACCTAATTTTAATCATTACTTAATTTTAACCATTACTTAATTTTAATCATTACTTAATTTTAATTATTACTTAATTTTAATCATTATTTAATTATTTTAATTATTACTTAATATTAATCATTACTTAATTTTAATCATAACTTAATTTTAATCATTACTTAATTTTAATCATTACTTAATTTTAATTATTACTTTATTTTAATTATCATTTAATTTTAATTATTATTTAATTTTATTTAATCCATATTTATTTTTAAATATTATTTAATTTTAATCCATATTTAATTTTAAATTTAAAAAAAAATTATTATAATTATTACTAATTTTAATTATTACTTAATTTTAATTATTACTTAATTTTAATTATCATTTAATTTTAATTTCGATGTGACAACACTAGTAACTCTCCAACCGTCTTACGCGTTTTGTACGGTTTTTCGATCAACACGAAAATCTGGCGCGAGTTTCACAGTTTTTACCCATCCCACAAAAGTGCTCAACGCCGCTAAAGAAGTTTTCACTTCAAAAAAAAAATCAAGTTGTTTTTCCAGATTATCGTCAAGTCGAAAGTCTAGTCAAAGTCTAAAAAGAAGTCGGTATAGTCACAATAGACATAACTACCAGTATTTCGACTGCAAAGAAACGGACAGGTATTAATATCTGTCAAATTCGTCGGGTTTCACTAGGATTATGAACGGAATGTGCCTCGCGCTGGCTGATATAATTTATTTTTAAATATTTAAAATAAAGATTTCAAAATTGGATTCTGTCAATTTTAATCGCATGTGCCAAAACACAAACAACAATACGACCAAAGAGGAGCACGTCCAGCGAATATGTCAAAGTTTTAAATTCGTAGGTAACAAATCAACAACCCTAGCGACGATTTTCGTCATAATACGTCAAATTTAAAAATTTCAACATCAGTTTTAAGTCGGCATACTCTATAATTCTGTCTACTCAGCTGGCCGATTCTGTATCGTACATTTGTGAGTTAATCACTGAGTTAGTAACGAAACGGAGGAGTGAGCAACGGAAAGTCTCACTTTTGTATGCAAATGAATACAAAAAGTGGCACTTTCCGTTACTCACTCCTCGGTTTCGTTACTAACTCAGTTATTAACTCACAAATGTACGATACAGAATCGGCTAGCTGCTGGCCGATTCTGTATCGTACATTTGTGAGTTAATCACTGAGTTAGTAACGAAACGGAGGAGTGAGCAACGGAAAGTCTCACTTTTGTATGCAAGTGAATACAAAAAGTGGCACTTTCCGCTACTCACTCCTCCGTTTCGTTACTAACTCAGTTATTAACTCACAAATGTACGATACAGAATCGGCCAGCTGGTATAGTCAACGAGTCAAGTCAGTTGATAAAGTAAAGTGGTAGACCCTTTACTAAAACTTTCGATAGAGTTTTGGAGGGAACACAAAATGGCTTGAAGTTTCACTTCCCGGCAAAACTCCTTCTTCTACTTTTTATTGTTGGTGTGGTTTTTATTATTTTTGACGTGATAACGTCTCACGGAGGCACTTCACATGGCTATTTGTATTTGCGTATTTGATGTATTCGCCAAACAATCACCATGTGTAGAGGGTATGTTTGACAAATATTGGCCTTATTTGCCTATTTGACAAATATGACCGTATTGGTCATATTTGTCAAATAGTTCATTTAAAAACGTGACCGAGCGCGTTGCAGCAGCTACAGGTTCGTGTTGCTAGTTAATGAAAAAAAGTCCCACAGGTTCTTTAAAAAATGTGCCTTGTTCTCAGTATGTTCCAAAAATATTTTGGTTCATAGTTTACTTATTTTTTCATAGTTTTGTCTGTCCGTATGTTGGTCTGTCTGTCTATTTTCAGGCTGTATCTCAATAACTGCTTTAGCTATAGACTTCTGAATTTTTCACAGATTATGTATTTCTGTTGCTGCTATAGCAGCAAATACTAGAAATAAAATAAAATAAATATTTAAGGGGGGGCTCCCATACAACAAACGTGGTTTTTGGCCTTTTTTGCTCGATAATATAATAATTATAGCCTATACTCTGTAGCCTTCCTTGTTATATGGGCTATCAAACACTGAAATCATTTTTCAAATCGGACTAGTAGTTCCTGAGATCAGCACGTTCAAACAAACAAGCAAACTTACTCTTCAGCTTTTTAATATTACTAGTACTAGTATAGATATACATGATTCACAAATTACAGCCCTTCGTCCTGGCATAGTAGGTATTGAGGATACGCCGCGCCTCTACTATCAAACAAGGAAATTGCCTATTATTGAATAAGTCGACCTTTACACTCTCATTTTGGGCAGTGTACTTAGATGTCGTGTACGTAAAATGTTGATTAAATTGCTTATTTTCATTTTATCAATTTAGTAAGTAATACTTTTATTAACGTACTTATAATCAAGTAATTAAATTTTATAAATTGTAGTATTGCTGTAAAAACACGTAGAAATATCATTGCTATCAGCATAAAATATTTCCAGTCAAGTGTTATTGCTGGAAGAAAAAACTGCAGCTCTTATTTTGGCTCGTGGAGGATCTAAGGGAATCCGATTAAAAAACTTGCAAATCGTCGGTGGAATAACATTGCTAGGACGATCAATATTGACTGCAAAGAACGCTGGGATCGACGATGTTACCGTATCTACTGATCATCCTATCATTGCTTTGGAAGCATTGAAATGTGAGTATTAATTTTAAATATTTTTGGGTCCCATGTCTTCAAGAAGGGTCTCTTGAAGACGTACGAGAAGAAAATGTGTACAGTATGGTAGTCATGTTAATTATTTATTAACCGACTACAAAAAAATGAGGTCATCAATTCGACGCGTACCTATAATGTATGAAGGTTATAATTCTATGAATGTGTGTACCTAATATTTCCATTTTCGTAAATGCTAGTCTGTATCAGCATCTGAACAAATGTGTCAAATTAAAAAAATATATGTATGTAGATTTGTATATGTATGTATGTTTTTATGTTTGTATTCGTATATCTCTGGAACTACCATTCCGATTTCAGTCATTATTTTTTGTTGTACTAGGTATTATTCAACTTAGGGAATACTGCAAGTTTTATCAAAATCTTTTCAATAGTTTTGGAGATACGGAGCTTTTATTCTCATAGGGAGAAATACGCGTGAGCAAGTCTCCTTTTGGTTCTGACCGTCTCTCGTCTTATAGATTTTGATTTTTGTATTGCCTTTTTTATTTCAGATAACGTCAGTGTATTTAAGAGATGCTCAACTGCGTCTACTGATTGGGCTCCATCATTATGGGGTGTCCTGGAATTTATTGAAAGAAGATCGAATGTAACAACGTTAGTTCTACTTCAAGTTACCTCGCCATTTATCCAGGCGAAGCACCTTCGGTCTGCTTTGATCAAACTTAATGAACCAACACCATTTGATTGTGTTTTTTCAGTCACCAGGTAAAGAATAATAATTAAGATGTATGTGTGCTATCCATCATACTCAATTTAACATTTAAATAAAGTAACATTATCGTAATAATATATATAATAAGCTACCGACATGCGAAGTGTGTTTGTTAAGTTTATTCTAAACAAAGTTGTACTTAATGACGTGATATGAATTTTCAATTTTCGTCTGGATTCCGGATCATATTATAGTCCCAGGCCAGCCCTATATCTAATAATTCCGAACATAATTAAGTTAAAAAATAAAAACAACATTCTAGGAGTCACAAATTGCGATGGGATTGCGAAAAATTCTTGCCGTTAAACTTTGATGTTAGCAACCGACCAAGAAGACAGGATTGGAATGGAGAGTTTGTTGAATCTGGAGCGTTTTATGTAACAAGAACATCACTTTTAAGGCAAGGCTATCTACAAAACTCCAAGTGAGTAAATACCAATTCAAAGTCGGTATCTAAAATAGTGCGACTACTACAGTAAATTGTACTATGGTGGGCATTGAGTTTTAAAATACCGTAATAACAGTTTTTAGACAATCTTGTTTCACATAGACGAGTCAGCTTTACGAATTACGAATAAAGAGAAACAGTAATTGTGTCGACCACTAGGCGCATGCCAAGACGAAACTGTTTTGTCTACGACGACGCAATGCATACGCTAGGTCCGCGCTCTGAATGCTCGGATAAGACTACTGACTAAGTACACCGCTAGACAGTTTTGTCGATGTTGTGCGTGCTCGCATACACTTCAAAGGGGAGCCGAGTGCCGACAGTCGTTAGTCAGACTTGTCGCCGTGCAGTTCTTATACGCAGACAACTTTGTCTATGAGACGTTTTGTTTCAAATGTGCGCGTCTAGTACAACTTTTACAACAAACTTTTTATTATGCGATAGTCTGTCTAAAAATTGTCGTGTCTCCAATGTGCGGTCGCCCTTAGCGCATAAAAAATTGGCCAAGTGCGACTAGGACTCGCGCACGAAGGGTTCCGTACTGTTATAGAGCAAAAATAGGGCAAAAATTGTGTTTTTGTATGGAAGTCTCCCTTAAATTTATAATTATTTTAATATCATTATTAATTATTAAAATACATATTTAAAGGACTTTGTGAAAAATTCAATTGCCTGCCTACCTACCTGTGTCCATTATTGATATAGAGCAAAAAAGGCCGAAAAAATCACGTTTGTTGTATGGGAGCCCCCCTTAAATTTTTATTTTATTTTATTTTTAGTATTTGTTGTTATAGCGGCAACAAAAATACACAATCTGTGAAAATTTCAGAAGTCTAGCTATAGCGGTTTTTGAGATACAGCCTGGAGACAGACAAACGGACAGACAACGAAGTCTTAGTAATAGGGTCCCGTTTTTACCCTTTGGGTACGCAACCCTAAAACATCACGTTTTGGATATAATGGGTGTGAAGGAAAGTTTTTCATCAATTCAATCACTTTGCAAAATAGCGGGATTATAATATCGATTTTTATGTCGAGATATTTTATACATGGCACAACCACACGTAGAAACGAGTCACGAACTCACGACCCTAGTGTTTACCCGATTCGTGGCCAGTGACGCATATACGCGTCATGAAGAAACCTTTAGGGAGGCCAATGACGCATATACGCGTCATTTGAAAATTTTTGTAATACAAATTATTATGTAATTTAAATAAAAACAACTATTATTTTATATAAAAATCAGCACCTTAGAGATACAAATAGCTGTGGCCACTAGATTTTTTTGAAATATTAAGTTGTCAGAGGTTGTCAACCATGTGGATTAATAATTTTCTTATTTTTTTAATTTGATTGTCAAGCAGTTTTCATTTTAGTAACTAGATGGCGTATGGGTAGACAACTTTCGTCGATACCATCTTAATCGTCACAAAATAGGGCAAAAGAATGTAAACTTGATACATTTAAATTTGATAAAGACGCGAGACGCAATAATATTCCAATGAATATAGTTGGAGAGGGGAAGAGGGGACTTCGGGATAAGCTCGAGCGTGTCAGATTAAGCTGGTATAGGCTTCAGACATGTGTCCAGTTATCATGATATAGAAATCAGATTTCTCACGTGGTGGGTTAAAAAAAATTTTTTTTGAATATTGAAATGTCATCGGATCTGTCAGATTAAGATAGGGGTGCTTAGTTTACCCCAAAGAAGCTTCCATATAAAGCACTGACGAATCAAAGGTAAGGTAAGCCTGTAGGAACATTTTAAAATATAAAAAATAAAGCTTCATAATTTCCTAACCAGCGTTGCCAGATTTTTTTTGTGCCAAGTCGGGACTTTGGAACTTTTTGAGTGAAAACGCGGGATTCTTCAGTCAAAAGCGGTAAAAGGTAAAAAAGGTTCGTAAACGTTCGCACGAAGGGTTCCGTACCATTATAGAGCACTAATAGGTAAAAAATGTGTTTTTTTTTTATCCCAGTTTTTTTTTAATTTTGATATCCCAGTTTTGAGAGTCAAATATAATTGGAGATCTGCTACGTTTTTCTGAAAAAACAAATAAGTAGGTATTAGAAATAAAAACTGTCAGCAATAATCTGGTAGTACTCGTAGAACTTAGAAGTGATATTCGTGTTGTAATATGTTTGACTCTATTTATTTCAATAAAAACATACAAATAATTTGCTTGTTTTCTTAAACTGCCCCATACAATATTTACCTATATTGAAACTGGTTGGTTGTATCATAGAATAATATGTATATTAGAAGACTTTTATTTTAAGGTTAATATTTTTTGGTAAGTACTTAGGTAAGTAAACGGTTTAGTATCCCTAAAGTAAACGCTGAACCTTTCAGCCAGGCCAATGACGCGCCAACGCGTCATTCGATATCGTAAAATATTTATGAAAAAGAGGGTGGCAACGAATCGGTTACCCAGATGACTTTGACAGCTTATTGACAATAAATGTCAAATTATGTAAAATAAATCCGGTTTCCGGACGTGGCATCATTATCGGAAATAATATAAAGTAATCTGTGATCGGAAACTTCGAAGTTTTTAATATTATTTTGTATAATATTAATTTATTTGATTTATCCCCTTATATAAATAAAACATTTAATTACAGTTGTACTGTGTGGGAAGTAACGGCAGCGGAAAGCTTAGAGATAGATAACGAGTTCGACGTAATTTTAGCGAATAATTTATTAAAAGCGAATTGGTTATTAAGTTGAAAACTTGTAAGTAAATCTTTAGGAGTAATTTAAACCAGGTATGTAGTGCTAATTAAATTAATATATCCATTTAACATCGTTCGTCCCATAATTAGTTATATTTTGTGCTTTCTGTGCTTGTGCTTGTTTTTTTCTACTATTAATTCTTGTTGTACTTAAGTTTTTTTGTTTAGTGCAAGTATTTACTGTTCACTAGATATTTATAATAACTTAATACGGTATTAACTTTATAGTGAAGCCGACTCACTCAGCCAAAAGTTGTTTTTAATACTACAATCAGCTACAACATAGCATTTCCACTTCCCTCCTAAAGATTTGAAGACAAAGTAACTTTCTGCCAATCTAAAAGTTATTTTTCAATCTTTTTTTTGTAGACATATTATGTTGATTTAGTACGTTATATATTGGTATGCATAAATAATTGTAATATAATCATGGACGTAGAAAAAAAGGCGGACGGAGTCCCACCATACACAAAACTGTGTCGTTCAGAGTTGGCCAGCTGGCTGTATGTACACGGTCTGCACGCACACATTCTTGCGCTAGTCCATGCCATTTGACAGGCGTCAGAACGTGTGCGTGGCTGACTCAGAAGAAAAGTGAAGACACAGTTTTGTATATGACAAGACTCCGTCCGCCTTTTTTTCTATGTTCATGAATATAATACTGTTGTTGGTGGTGATAAGAATAATAATTATGATAAGTTCTAAAACATGCTAACCTTGAATCACTTTGCTTAGAAGTTTTTAGTATTGATAAATATAATATTATGTATTATTATTGAAATACAATTTAATTAATATTAAAATCATTTTTTTTCAGCAATATTATGTCATACAATATAGACGAGGTCACATTTGAAGATCTAGAGGCAACTGATGTTATAAGCGTGGAACTTGTGCCTGAGCGCAAGGGCTTGATACTGAAACACTGTGAATATTATGTGAGTTCTCGTCGACATGGTACGACAGTCACAAGAAGATATAATGATTTTGCACTTCTGTATGATGTGCTGTATGCTAAATATCCATATAGGTAAGTTATATAAATCACAACTGCTCATTCTATGTCCACTGCGGCTATTATCATAATATTATACCTATTCATATCAAGACATAATAAAATGTAAGAGCCATTACTGAAAGTGTTACAATTTCACTCTCAAGTTACAACTTACTAGATTTTAGTTAAATTAAAAGCTTAAGTTAACCTTAACAGACATTTTATTATTTCTTTATTTTTAAATTTATATTTATCTATACTAATATTATAAAGCGGAAGAGTTTGTTACTTTGTTTCTTTGAACGCGCTAATCTCAGGAACTACTGGTCCAATTTGAAAAATTCTTTCAGTGCTAGATGGTCCATTTATCAAGGAAGGCTATCCAAACTAATATTATAAATGCGAAAGTGTGTCTGTCTGTCTGTTACCTCTTCACGCCCAAACCGCTTAACCGATTTTGCTGAAATTTGGCATGGAGATACTTTGAGTCCTAGGAAAGGACATAGGATACTTTTTGTCCCGGAAAAATGTACGTTTCCCGCGCGTTAGACGAGTTTTGGCGCAACGGAGTTGCGGGCGTCATCTAGTAGGCTATATTTTATCACGCTAAGACTAATAGAAGCGAAAAAATAGAGGAAAATGTGGAAAAAACGGGGGAAATTAATTGAAAGGGCTTATCTCATGAACTACTAGAGCAATTTTTCTGTTATTTGGGTCAGATAAGAAGTAGATCACGTGAAGGATCATAGGCTATTTCTTGTGGACTAATTTGTCTGTGAAATATCTAATTTACGCGGGCGAAGCCGCGCGGAACGTCTAGTTATAAACAAAATTAAACCTATTATCTTTAGGGCCGTATGCAGCCTACCACCGAAAAGGGTGGTGGTAGGAGGTGGGAGTCCCATGTTTTTGCAGCGCCGTCGAGCAGCTCTTCAGCGATGGCTGACAATAGTTGCTCGCCACCCTGTACTAGCCCATGATGCTGACCTACGTACATTTTTGTGCGAAACCTCCCCAAAGTTGGACAAGCCCAAACATGATGAGTTCGTTTTAGCTGGCACGCAAGATAATAATATACAGGTTAGTAAAAAAAAAAAACTATTTAAATGATTAGGAATAAAAACCAATATAATCAATACATCAAGATTCCTTAAATTTTTTGTGAATAACTGATTGTTATAAATAATGTTTTGTTTCAAGCTAGCCAAGTACAACAGGTAAATTATACCAATAAGAGTAGAATTTTTGTAGGATTTTTTTATTAGTACCAATTCATTTTGTGTTTTTTCATGTAATTCATGCATATATGTCTTTATAGTATTTTATATAATTGTTTTTGATGCTTTTCAGAATGATATTACGACAGAAGAAATGCAGAATTTGTTTGCAACAGAGCAGGAGCAGCTACGCTTAGCGCATCTAGGATTAGGGAGACTTTTCAAAATATTTGAAAAAGGTAAGTTGAAAGTTGAAACAGCCTAACAAAAAAAATTTAATTATACATAAAGACGCTTTGCAATTCAGTAATTTGAGTTTATAGTGGTAAAAGAATGTATGATATAATATTTTGCTTATCTGATATTTTTCCTGTGAGATAAATTATTGTTTGTGAGATACCAATGATTGAATCGGTTTTTAGGGTTCCGTAGACAAATGGCAAAAAACGGAACCCTTACGTCATGTCTGTCTGTCTGTCTGTCCGTCCGTATGTCACAGCCACTTTTCTCCGAAATTAAAAGAGCTATACTATTGAAACTTGGTAAGTAGATGTCGACTGTGAACCGCATTAAGTTTTTGATATAAAAATGGAAAAAATATTAAAAATTTTAGGGAGGCTCCATAGGTACAACTAAAAAAAATCATTCATCAAACCTATACGTGTGGGGTATCTATGGATAGGTCTTCAAAAATCATTTAGAGGTTTATAATATCATTTTTTTCTTTATTTTCCTTATTACCATTTAGAAAAAACACAGACATAGATCAAGATTGATCTATGTCTGTGCTTTTTCTAACCTAAATAGTTTCCGAGACAGACTCTTCCAAAGTGGTTAAAAATGTCCCCCCTTCTAACATCTAAAGTCGGGGCATGATAAGTGTAAAAAAAAAAACTGGTTGCACTCCGGGAGTGCCGGCAGAAGTGAAAACTTGATTATTAACGTTGTGCATTTTTTTAACCCATTTTTTTATGAAAATCGATTTAAAAAAAATCGTCAATCAAGTTGTTTCGATCAAGTTTCGATCAAGGTTTCGATCAAGTTTCGATCAAGTTTCGATCAAGTTTTGAACAAGTTTCGATCAAGTTTCGATCAAGGTTTCGATCAAGTTTCGATCAAGTTTCGATCAAATTTCGATCAAGGTTTCGATCAAGGTTTCGATCAAGTTTCGATCTAATTTCGATCAAGTTTCGATCAAGGTTTCGATCAAATTTCGATCAAGTTTCGATCAAATTTCGATCAAGTTTCGATCAAGTTTCGATCAAATTTCGATCAAGGTTTCGATCAAGCTTTGAACAAGTTTCGATCAAGTTTCGATTAAGTTTCGATCAAGTTTCGATCAAGTTTCAAATTGAGTTCGAGTTCAACACAAAACACTACTCTCCAACCGTCTTACGCGTTTTGTATGGTTTTTCGATCAACACGAAAACCTATCGCGAGTTTCACAGTTTTTACCCATCCCACAAGTGCTCAACGCCGCTAAAGAAGTTTTCACTTCAAAATATATGATGTATATTACTATAAAAACTACCAACGAAAATTGGTTTGAACGAGATCTAGCAAGTAGTTTTTTTTATGGTAAACCTTAATTTAACTTTCATTAAATCAATTGAAATATAAAAATAAATCAAAATCCCTTAAATTTCATAACAATAAACCTTATTGCTGCTGCTTCCACCCTTCATGGGCGAGTCCAACTTGCACTTGGCCGGATTTTGATTTTCTTTTTTGCTGTGTGTGTATATTAAGGAAAAAATATTTACGCAGTGTTTTTACTATTCGCGGCCGGCACTCCTTGTGTGTCACTTGCCATTCCCAACATTCTTGAATCTTTGCTGTGGAAATTATTTTTATTAGTGAGTTTAACAAAACAATTATTTTTATTTTATTTCAGTGGAGAGCCGATGCGAGGCGGAGCGGGCGGACATTCGGGAGTTGGGCGCGGCACTGCACGCGTTGTCGGCGCCGGCTGACGCGGACAACGCCAGGTGGACGACACTCAAGGAAGCTCTCAAGTCGGCAGCAGAGTAAGATGAACTACATAAAGCTTTATTTCAGTAATAGGAGAGCTCACTCACAAAAGACCAAATACAATGCGTCGTCTCTGTTAGTTCGTTGAAACATCCCACGACTCTACGCTGAATCAAAACTCTTTTTGAAGTGAAAACTTCTTTAGCGGCGTTGAGGACTTTTGTTGGATGGGTAAAAACTGTGAAGCTCGCGTCAGATGCTCGTGCTGATCGAAAAACCGTAAGACGGTTGGAGAGTAGTGTTGTAACATCGAAATCGATTAATCGAACAATCGATTGTTTTTTTCGACTGTCGATATTTTTTTATCGATTTCGATTTTAATCGGGATTCGATTAATTAAAAAAAAAAAGATTTTTTAAAATCGATTTTCATAAAAAATGGGTTAAAATTTTTATCGATTGTAAGGGTTTCGATTAATTAAAAAAATCGATTTTTTTCAGTCTAACATCAGACATGGGCGACCACGAGCGGGACACGGACGAGGGCATGGAGCGGATGTTGATAGCGTTGGACGCGGTGGGCGGTCACAGGCGGTTGTGCGGGCGGCTGCAACGCGGGTTACACGCCGAGCGCGCCGCCGCCGCCGCCGCCGCCCCGCCCACTCCCGCCGCGCGCACGCTGCAACACAGACACAGATACGCGCTTCGAGCTGCGTTACAGGTATAGCGAGCGAACATATTTCCGTTTCGCGTGTGAGGCCTCGAAGGCGGTTGCGCAGGCGGCTGCACGCCGAGCGCGCCGCCGCCGCTGCCGCCGCCCCGCCCACTCCCACCGCGCGCACGCTGCAACACAGACACAGATACGCGCTTCGAGCTGCGTTACAGGTATAGCGAGCGAACATATTTCCGTTTCGCGTGTGAGGCCTCGAAGGCGGTTGCGCAGGCGGCTGCACGCCGAGTGCGCCGCCGCCGCCGCCGCCGCCCCGCCCACTCCCGCCGCGCGCACGCTGCAACACAGACACAGATACGCGCTTCGAGCTGCGTTACAGGTATAGCGAGCGAACATATTTTCGTTTCGCGTGTGAGGCCTCGAAGGCGGTTGCGCAGGCGGCTGCACGCCGAGCGCGCCGCCGCCGCCGCCCCGCCCACTCCCGCCGCGCGCACGCTGCAACACAGACACAGATACGCGCTTCGAGCTGCGTTACAGGTATAGCGAGCGAACATATTTCCGTTTCGCGTGTGAGGCCTCGAAGGCGGTTGCGCAGGCGGCTGCGCAGGCGGCTGCACGCCGAGCGCGCCGCCGCCGCCGCCGCCGCCCCGCCCACTCCCGCCGCGCGCACGCTGCAACACAGACACAGATACGCGCTTCGAGCTGCGTTACAGGTATAGCGAGCGAACATATTTCCGTTTCGCGTGTGAGGCCTCGAAGGCGGTTGCGCAGGCGGCTGCACGCCGAGTGCGCCGCCGCCGCCGCCGCCGCCCCGCCCACTCCCGCCGCGCGCACGCTGCAACACAGACACAGATACGCGCTTCGAGCTGCGTTACAGGTATAGCGAGCGAACATATTTCCGTTTCGCGTGTGAGGCCTCGAAGGCGGTTGCGCAGGCGGCTGCACGCCGAGTGCGCCGCCGCCGCCGCCGCCGCCCCGCCCACTCCCGCCGCGCGCACGCTGCAACACAGACACAGATACGCGCTTCGAGCTGCGTTACAGGTATAGCGAGCGAACATATTTCCGTTTCGCGTGTGAGGCCTCGAAGGCGGTTGCGCAGGCGGCTGCACGCCGAGTGCGCCGCCGCCGCCGCCGCCGCCCCGCCCACTCCCGCCGCGCGCACGCTGCAACACAGACACAGATACGCGCTTCGAGCTGCGTTACAGGTATAGCGAGCGAACATATTTTCGTTTCGCGTGAGGCCTCGAAGGCGGTTGCGCAGGCGGCTGCACGCCGAGCGCGCCGCCGCCGCCGCCCCGCCCACTCCCGCCGCGCGCACGCTGCAACACAGACACAGATACGCGCTTCGAGCTGCGTTACAGGTATAGCGAGCGAACATATTTCCGTTTCGCGTGTGAGGCCTCGAAGGCGGTTGCGCAGGCGGCTGCACGCCGAGCGCGCCGCCGCCGCCGCCGCCGCCCCGCCCACTCCCGCCGCGCGCACGCTGCAACACAGACACAGATACGCGCTTCGAGCTGCGTTACAGGTATAGCGAGCGAACATATTTCCGTTTCGCGTGTGAGGCCTCGAAGGCGGTTGCGCAGGCGGCTGCACGCCGAGCGCGCCGCCGCCGCCGCCCCGCCCACTCCCGCCGCGCGCACGCTGCAACACAGACACAGATACGCGCTTCGAGCTGCGTTACAGGTATAGCGAGCGAACATATTTCCGTTTCGCGTGTGAGGCCTCGAAGGCGGTTGCGCAGGCGGCTGCACGCCGAGCGCGCCGCCGCCGCCGCCGCCGCCCCGCCCACTCCCGCCGCGCGCACGCTGCAACACAGACACAGATACGCGCTTCGAGCTGCGTTACAGGTATAGCGAGCGAACATATTTCCGTTTCGCGTGTGAGGCCTCGAAGGCGGTTGCGCAGGCGGCTGCACGCCGAGCGCGCCGCCGCCGCCGCCGCCGCCCCGCCCACTCCCGCCGCGCGCACGCTGCAACACAGACACAGATACGCGCTTCGAGCTGCGTTACAGGTATAGCGAGCGAACATATTTCCGTTTCGCGTGTGAGGCCTCGAAGGCGGTTGCGCAGGCGGCTGCACGCCGAGCGCGCCGCCGCCGCTGCCGCCGCCCCGCCCACTCCCGCCGCGCGCACGCTGCTACACAGACACAGATACGCGCTGCGAGCTGCGTTAAGCTCCGTTTAGACCAAACGAGCGAATGCTCATTCTAGTAAAGCTCTTTTGACGTAAACTAACAACAAGCATTCTTTTGTTCTAATGTGTTCGCCACGTGTTCGGCGGTAAATAGGTAGAATGCTCTAAGAATCTCGCTCGTTTGGTGTAAACGACGCAAGAGCGCTCGAGCAATTGCCTAGAGCGTTCTTTCGTGTTCGGACGTGCTCGCTCTTCGAAGCGGTCTCTTCAAAGGGATTCTAGTGTTCTTGATATTTTTACTTTTTGGCGGCTGGTTTTAGGTAGTTTATCAAAGGTTATTTCGTAAATATGGATTGGAGTAATGAAAAATGTTTACAAATGATAGAATTATACCATAACAAAAGATGTTTATGGGATCCAACCTTTGATGACTATAAAAATAAATTAACTACATAAGTAGTTAATTGACGTTGACGTTGACGAATGAGCAATGAGCATTCGCTCGTTTGGTCTAAACGGAGCTATATGATTCTCATCTATAGAGCAAAAATTTTTATTCTTGATGTTCTTGTTGATTCGATTGGTGTAAACGATCTAAAGTATGTTGTAACGAATTATAGTTTACACTAAACGATTACGAAAGAATGTTCTTGTGCTGTTCTTGCTCTATGTTCTTTTGGTGTAAACCCACCTTTACAGGCAGGGTTGCCTGGTGTTCGGTATTCTACCGAACGGTTCGGTATTTTAACACCGTCTTCGGTGTTCGGTATGACAAATATACCGAAGTATGGGCGGTTCGGTATTTTTTTATTATTATTTTGTGTCCCTAATAAATGATTGAATTGTCAGATTTGACGCAATCAGCTTACTTACTTAGTCTGTACGACAGCTCACAGCCCTGAAAAATTATTTAGTGTGGACATGATGAAGGCTGAATTATGTATCCGAATGCCGATGTAATTTCAGTCCGATATGTCGCGAAATGCATGGGGCTGTTAAAAGCAAATAAGACATTGCTGGTAGCTTGCATTAGTGAGAAAAAAATAATTTTTTTATAAATTATAGGTAATTAGGTTAGCTAGTTATAAATATACAAAATAATTTTGGCCTATTTTTGCTCTATAATGGTATGGAACCTTTCGTGCGTCAATCCGACTCGCACTTGGCCGATTTTTTGTTCGCTGTTCGGTATTTATTTGAAAAAGACCTGGCAACCCTGGTTACAGGTATAGTGATAAAGCGAGATGCAACATATTGCCGTTTCACGTGTGAGGCCTCGGAAGTTTTTTAGCCACGTATATGGAATAAACATAACTTTATTAACAGGAGGGGAGGGTGGCGCGCGCGTACGCGTTATCCGCGTTGGAGGCGTTACCTGAACTGCTGCGGACGCAGTCGGCGGCGCACGCGCGCGTCGCGGCGCTGTGGGCAGATCTACACACAGTCCTGCGACACCCACACTCTAAACCGCACGTCAAGTGATGTACCATCTAAGAAATTGATTCATAGGTAGTTGACGGACCTACGTCATTAGCTTTGTCCACATTGTGCCTTTTTCTGTTCATCAAGGGCATGCCTTATAGCGCTGTCAACGTCAAACGTGAGGCATGCCCGTAACGCTCGTTGAAATCGTAGCGCGCGCTATGACACTTTTCTTTCAACTCGGGTGGATTTTGACGTGCGTCACGGGCATGCCACACCTTCGCTGTTGACTGCGCTATAACGCATGCCCTTGTTGAACAAAATTTTATTTTTATTTATTTATTTAAATAAGACATCTTGCCCCATATTACAAATACCATTAAAGACTATAACATACATATATTTATACTAAAAAGTAATACTAAACACGTATTGTCTGCGACGTGTTCAGAGGTCGTCCTCGGTACCTCCTGACGACTCCAATCGGCCAGAAATCCTCCTTCTCGAAGATCGGTAGCATTTAGAAAATGTGCATCTGCGCGTCGCGTTGCGGTCTGAATTGACCATTAATGTAAGACGTTATATTTTGTCGGCTGGGTTTGACAAAACGCGCCCAAACTAAGTAGGTCCGCCATCTGTACTATGAAACAACTTCTCTGATAGTACGATATATTTTTCTTTTAACGTTCATCTCCCTGTTTTAGGCACGACTTTATAGTCTATACTATATGGCATAGCTGTCGTTCAACTTTTTTTATTATTGTACAAAACCACAAGAATTACAATAATTTAATATAAAAACAGAATTTAAATGAAGCAAAAAAACAGAAATTTTATGGACCAATTACGTTTAATGATTCCTATGATTTTTGAAGCAGCTTTTTGTTTAGAAATTACTGATGGTTTAGTTTGACGACCGCAATGGTCTGTGTTAAAAATATGACGTAATAAAATAATATTTTGCAAGCTGGCTATGGCATTCACATTCAATATTGATCATAAGCAATCAAAGACGAATAAAGAATCTTCAGGGAATCTCTTTTGCAAATCAAAATATTTTTTTAATCTGTTAGAAACTACTGTGAAATGGTTTCTTTATGTATATTGTAATAGTTTATTAATTAATGTTAAGAAATAATAATAATTTGCCGTTGTAAGTTAAATTCACTTTATTTGTATATAAGAATGTAGTAATTGTATAAAAATGTTTATTGGAAATTATAATCTCTTTGTATAGATGTCCATATTCAGATATCTTTTATGTATTAAATGCATTTTTTTATTTTTTAAGGCCCCTCCATGTTGAGCTATGAAGGATAATATGACGCTGCCTATCCTATAGGGCCGATAGCGTAATCGCGATCAAAGGCAATCATAATAATATGATATAATATGATGGAGGCACTTCACATGGCTATTTTTACTTGCGTATTAGATATATTCGCCAAACAATCACCATGTGTAGACGGTATGTTTGACAAATATTGGCCTTATTTGCCTATTTGACAAAATATATGACCAATACCAAATACACGTATCCGTACCTTTGTCGGTTTTTGACGCACATCAAAAGAGTCAAAAAGAAATAATTATAATAATAATTATAATAGTAAACAAAATCAAGTAAAAGTTTGGTATTTGACGTCCATGTTTGGAAGGCCGTATTTGCCTTTATTTGCTTGTTTGTGTATAGGTACGTCAATAATTTTGCCAAATGCAACAAATAGCCAATAGCAAAATTAATACAATTAGCCATGTGAAGTGCCTCCATGACGTTCATAATCGCTTGGTCCATCATGGGGCAACGTGTAGAGGCCGCCTTACTGACAGAATAGGACTTAGTTGTTATCTGGTGTTAAACAATTACCATGTAATTTGTTACTGTGATAAATTTAATGCCTTATTAAAATAAATGATGCAATATTTTGTAGTTACTTTAACTGTTAAATAAAGGTTTTTCCGAAAATGAAAATGGTTGTTATTATATTTTGTTTTCCTTGTTCACTAATTAGATATTACAGATAGATTAGATAGAATTTCTTCATATTTCAATGATCTTTAATCACTTATGAACTAATTTTAACTTTGACGACCTCTGTGGCTCAGTTGGTGGGCTGTTGGTAGCTCAAGCCGGCGGTCGCGGGTTCGAATCCCGCCGAAGGAACAAAAAGTTTTTAACGTTCCTGGATCATGGATGTGTATAATATAATAAAAATTAAACATCTTAAATATATGTATAGTATAAAAGTATTAAATATATTTCCGTTGTCTGGTACCTGTAACACAAGTCCATCAAGTACTTACCACGGGGCCAGACTGACGTGGTGTGAAGCGTCCATAGATAAAAAAAAATAGTTCTTGATTTTATGTGTTAGATAACAATTTCCCAAGTCACAACTCACAATGTGTATACCTACTATTAAAATATACACTGTAGGTTCTTCCTAGCGTTAGCCATGATTTATAACAATTGGATATCTATGATTGCCCCATTTTCATGGGCGAATACAGGCGCATACAGATTTTATATGTTCGAAATATCTTTATGTCGGCACTACATATAGGCAAACGCGTTGGCCGACGCGTTGGCCCAATGTGTAGAACGGGCGACTCGCGCGTTGGCGGTAGGTATTTAGACGTTGGCCGACGCGTTTTGTCGGCACTACATATAGGCGAACGCGTTGGCGAACGCGTTGGCCAACGCGTCGGCCAACGCGTTCGCCTATATGTAGTGCCGACTTTATATGGATTGGGCCATGGGCCAAAGTAAGGAAGAGTTGTGTTCCTAGATCCTAATGGCGCATCCACACATGCCGCCAGCTTATATCGCCGGGTTTGCCGCCGGCTTTCAGCCTGCCTTGCCACCGAAGCCGGCGACATGTGTGGTTAGCCGGCGGCCGGGCCGCCTACCGTGCCGCCGGTATAAGCCGGCGGGCATGTGTGGATACAGCATTATTCCTACCGGCTACCAGTCAGTTCGTTGCTCGCATTATTTTTACAACTCGAATAATAATTATTAATTGTGCTTTCATAATATGTGTGCAAGTTTTTTAACAGTAGATAATGTGATTTTATAAAGTTTTTAGTAAAATTATTTTAAAACGTAATATCGATATCTTACCGATGACTATTTTATATATGGGGACATCCCTATTCCGGATCTTTGACATTTGTGTGACGTCAACGAAATGTCAACAGAAATGGTGTGTTCCTATGTTGTACCAATGTACTTTTTAGTGCGTCACTTCGATTTCGCGAGATTTGATTAAGCGCTTATTCCACTTATCCTAGCTAGGTTCCTAGATCCTAAATCGTTTCCGATTTAGTCAAGTGGAATAACATTTAGAAGCTAGGATCCTAGCTAGGATCCTAAATCGTTTCCGATTTAGTCAAGTGGAATAAAGCGCTTATTCCATTTCACTAAATTTAGATATCTAAATGATTTAGTAACTAAATTTAGTCAAGTGGAATAACATTTAGAAAGTTACTAAATGTTATTCCACTTGACTAAATTTAGTCACTAAATCATTTAGATATCTAAATTTAGTGAAATGGAATAAGCGCTTAACATAGACAGCTAGGATCCTAGCTAGGCTCCTACCTAGGAACCTAGCTAGGATAAGTGGAATAAACGCTTTAGCCATTGAAACATCCGAACGCACTGGCCAGTATACTGGGACAATAAATAAACTTCACTGTTACTTCAGATTTCACATTTCGTGGAAGTTTTAAACACTGAACAGTGTTTTGAAATGGTTTTTATTTGTATTGTTGAATTTAAATAAAGCTTAATTTTGTACAGTGACATATGTTAGAATTTTTCTCATGTTAGAATCTTAGCATTTAAGATAGTGCTAATTTAACATATTTTATATAATGGCTAACTTATTTACAAACTTATTGTGTGTCGCGATTTGCTTTTCTTTCGTGATAACAGATTCGTCTTCAAAGTTTTACGAAGAAAAAGTAAGTAAAATTACATACCTTTACCTATACAGTATACTTACATATTTTATTACATACTTCATTAAATTTGTATGCTACAAAATTTGACTGTTTTAATCAGCTGATAAAACTTAACAACTTTTTCATTATTTTTACTGTTTATTTGATCGTTTTTAAAACATTTTCATATTTAAAAATTACAACTTATTACTGCAACTTTTGTTATACTTAAATGCTTTTAATTGCCTCAAATTCTCTAACTGTACATCATACAATATGTAACACCAATGTAATGGTAATAGAATGATTGTCAGTTTTTTCTTTACTTTAAAAAATACTGTGGTGACAAGAAATATACTTAAATATTGGTAAACTATTTTGAAGCTATTGGAAATGTGATATTTTTGTTCATTCATATAAATTGCTGGTGTTGCGTGTGACTATCTCAGTGCAACAAAAATTACCTTAAATATTCATGATAAAAAGTAGTCAACTTTTTTATAGTACAATTAATCAATCCTTTTCAACAAAAAGGTCAATAAGATATTTTTACAATAGTAAATATTTTTTTCATTTACAGGTTACTTTAACTAAGTATATACCAGATACCTATATTATTTTAAATAAAACTTCATTCATTATGTTATAATTTTTCATAATATACTAGCATGTTTTTTAAATAGTTGAATATTGTAGGTATGTCTCATATAAGTAGATGTTTAGGTCAGTGTTTTTCAAACTGTCTACAGTTCCCCCAGGGGTCCATGGAAAACGAATAGAAGTGGGCACCAAGTTAATTTTGGCATGGACCCCTGAAATGAAAACCCCATGAAATTATGTTAAAGTTACAAATCATAACTTACAACATAAAATAAATTTTCAAACAAAAAAAATATATATCCACAGCCGAACATATAACCTCCTCCTTTTTGGAAGTCGGTTAATAAAACTACTTAGGTACTTAACATTCATAATTTCATTCATGCATTAATTTCTGATTTTATTTGCAAATAGTCTCGTGACTAAATCATATTATGTGTTGTATTACTTTTCAAATCATACATGTGAAATCAATTTTTCGCCTTCACTACATTCTAATTAATGGAAGCCGGTGTAAGTTTTGTGAAAAGTAAAAAAATGAAAAAATATGAATTATAGTAGCCTCGATACTCCAAACACCCTGAATACATAATATATTTAGGGTATAATATTTGGATGTACGCAGCGTTTGGATTATAGTATGTAGACATTTTTAAAGGCATTTTTGACAATAAAACAATGCTATTAATAATAAAAAAAATATTTTGATCATGCAAAACTTAGGTACTTATGCAAAAGTATTTCTTATTTAAACTTTCTTAAAGAATACCAGTATAGTACTTTGACGACCAGTATTTAGTGACATTGAAAATGCTTTATTCCTTAATTTACGCAAAAGCAAGAAGGGAGATTGTTCGGATTATAGAGGTATTTGGATTAGCTGGGTTCGGACTATTGAGGCCCTACTGTATTGCTTTTATTTGGTTTATCTATCTACAACTAAATTATTGTACACAACGTACACATGACATGCAATATTTTTGTATTTACCGGTAGATGAAATTAGTATAAGATAGGTCTTTTATAAATATTAAAAGTTGCTAAATCAATTTGTGAGTGGTTGACCAAAAAGGGACCTGAAGGTAAATAATTTGATTTTGAGTAAAACGCGTTTAAAGTTTCGTGTTTCGACTCTTGCGCGGTTCACAAAAAAATTCATTAAAAAAAACTACGGCACCTAAAAATATTCTGGTTAGACCAAAAGAAAGCTAAAAGACCACCGATTAAAAAAATTAAAGAAAGTAAATAATTAGATTTTGAGTAAATCGTGTTTGAAGTTTCGTGTAGAAACAAGTTACGACTCGTGCGCGGTTCACAAAAAAATTCATAAAATAAAAACTACGACACCCAAAAATTATTCTGGTTAGACCAAAACAAAGCTAAAAGACCACAGACTAAAAAAATAAAAAAAATAAAAAAAACGGTTTCAAATCCTTCAGGTCCCTTTTTGGTCAACCACTCACATTTTTCTGTTTACTCCATTTGCGATTTTTTAAAATCCTTTTTAGGGTTCTGTAACATTTCTTTCAACAAGGACCCTTATAGTTTCAGACTGTCCGTCTGTCTGCCTGTCTGTGGTTTTGCTCAGAGACTATAGGACCTACAAAGCTGTAATTCGGCATGAATGCACATATTAATGATGCCGACAAAATGGTATATAAAATCTTTAAAAAATATTTTTTAATGTACCTCCCCTACACATGAATGGGGAATGGGGATGATTTTTTTTTCGTGGGGTGTTACTGGATAGGTTTTTTAAAAAAATATTACGAGTATTCAAAGATCATTTTCTGATTTAGGTATCCATTTGTGAAATATGAATTCTTAAAGTGGAAAAAATCGTTAAGAGTCCAATGTCCCCCCCCCCTTCTACCAGCTAAACTGTTGCTTCTGTTACTGTTGCTATGCTGAATTTAAAAGGAAAACTATCACGGCCAAGGAGACTGCATAAGTCTTAAATCATAATAGTCGATCAGCTAAAAAAATGTATTCAGCGAAGTTTAATGCAACTTTTCGTTCAAATTCCTTTGAACGTAACTAAGATGATGTTGTTAGTAATGTAAAACACGTTATAAATAATAAATGTACATTCATTGACCATACAATAATAATTAAGTATCAAAAACTAGCGGTACTGCGGAACCCTATAATATTGCGTGTGGCCCGACACGCACTTGGCCGGTTTTTTAAGTACTTTCAAATATTCGTATTTCTTTGTAAAATTCGTAGAAGTTTGAGAAATCTATATTATAGGAAGAATTTTAATATGTGGCTTTTTTTATTACAAATTGCGCCAGTATCTAGGGTATTTGGGTCAATTTGTTTGTGCACTATAATGATTAATGGGCAATGCTATGTCGCCAGACTTACTTTGATTACTCTATTGCAGGGGTCACCAATTAGTTTCGCTCGGGGTCCTTTTTAAGACAAGAAATGACCTTCGCGGTCCACATATTTTATTTAAAAAAATATTTAACCATTGAGGGTAATTACAGAAATGACAAAGGCATTTTTTTAGATATCAATGAGAAAAGTAACCATTTTTGTAGCTAATTAATAATTATCTCTCTAAAGTTTGGAGTGAAATATTGGTGCAAGCAATAGATATTGACATTGAATCCTGGAGATGTTGAAGTCCTAAGATAAACGAAAGTCATCTTCGAACATGCTTGGTCCGCACACAATTATTATGGGTCGGCGCGGCGCGCGGCGCGGCGGGCGGTCCGGATGCGGACCGCGGTTCGCCATTTGGTGACCCCTGCTCTATTGACATAGTGAAGTGTTCGTTTTTATAGAAAATATGAGTAAATGGTAATTATTAACAACATTGAACATGCACATACAAATGTTTTGAGCAGAGGTTTCCAAAGTGTACCCCAGTCAGCACAAATGTCAAAGCTACATGACGCAAATAGTTGACCTTTGTAAACTAGTAAAATAAACAACTGAGGTTCTAACAGTTATGGTAATTTTCGCTGGTCAGGGCGGAATGCCGCAAAAAATATTATGAATAAGAGTTGCCACTTGCCGTAGATTAAAAAACATTGAACACCCCTGGTTTGGCGGAAAAACTTGAAAAGAATATTATTAATTTCTTTATTAAACCTCAGTCAACTTCCCCCTTAATTAGGTGGGTAATTAAAAAGATGTTTATATGATTGTAAATAGGATAATAATAAAATAACTGTTTTTGTAACGAAGAGTATAACTTACGAAGGCTGCTCATTATAATACGTATAATTAAAGAGAAATATGAATGTTGTAGTGAATATTTTAAGGTCAACGTGTACGTGCGCTATGGTAATATTCACTAATGTCTTTGATTGTGACCCTGGGTCGTATATCTGTTTAGAGGAGTGAAAGAGTCACACTCACAGAAAATGTCAACTCATGTCCCAACTTTACGAGAAATCGAATTATTGTTAACGCTCTTCTTCTTTTCTTCATTGAGAACTGGACGTTGAGCGCAACTTCATTTCGCCATAATTCGTCTAATGCGGAAACCGTACATTTTTCCAGGGTAAAAACTATTCTACCTCCATACCAAAATTCATCTAGGTAAATCGGATAAGTCGTTCATGAAGACCCAAGCGGCCACATCCGGCCGCGATAACAATGAAAAAGCTATTGTGTCTCGTTTTGCCACGACTGATGGGTTAACCCATCAAGCCCCACAAGCTCACCGGTGAGCGAGACACAATAGAATAACAAATAGATTTCCAAGAATCCGCGATCGAAGGATTGAGTGTATAGAAGCGATGCAAATGACAAGGTTATCTATCTAAATTCAACCGTAAATTCCAAGATAAAATAACTAACAAAATATAAAATGTAGAGAACCACATTTTATCTAAAGATCAAACCTTTACGTGCCTTTACAAATTTAATTTTCATAACGATGTCATCCACGTAAACAGCGTCGTAAAAGCGAGGACCGCTTGAATTTCATACTAAGATTTAGCGATCCGTAAGTCGTAACAATATCTTTCTAGTCGTTATTATATTTTATGTAATTTTTAGCCGACTGCGTCAGGTGGGTCTTTTAAATGATTCTTGTAATTTTGTATGTTTCTTTGGCACGCTTCAGCCTTATGGTTTGTCGCTTTTAAACTTAAAAGGCTAAATTCATCGTTACCCATGATGATACTTCATACTAATATTATAAATGCGAAAGTATCCCCTTTATTAGTATCTCTATCTTTGGTAACTGTACCTCTTTGTCACGGAAAAATTTATGGTTCCCAGTGATAAATATTTTACAAGGTTACGGGAAACATCTTAGTTATTATGTACATATAAAATTAGGATCTAGTATAACTGAGCTTTGACTGCAGAGCATTCCACAAAATTAATTTAGATGTTGCAAATTGCAATACTGACCTCTAGGGAAAGTATTCAATTAACTTTATATATCGCAAACTACAAAATATATTGTAGGTTTGCGCTACCTACGTCATTCGCGTGGACTCTTTCATGTGTAAGATCAAGAAAGTTGTTTTACTCCCACTCGTGAACTTTGACATTTATAGTCAAAGAGCGTGGCCACACTGCGCCGTTGCGGTGCGACTTGGATGCGTCGCCGCAGCGGCAATACTTATGCGAGACCCTTGTTTGGCCATTATGAGTTTTATGTAACATCAAGCGGCTTTTAGCATGCACAATCAACGACGATCTTGGACAATCATAGACGTACATGCTATACGATAGTAATCACTTATTTTGTCCATCATGGAAAAACTTCGGCATTTCATGCATAGTTATTGGTTTGCTACTTATGAACGAAGCATAGCATTACCATGTAATATTTGCGTTGCGTCCTCAGGCGGAGATTGAAAACGAGATGAATTACGAAAAGGGATAAAAGGTATCATTTGCTGCGCCGCGCGCCGTCACGATCTTGTTTCATACTCGCGTGACTTTGCTGAACTGAACGCAGATGTAAATTGCACTGAATATTCCGTCCCAACGACGCAACGCACCGCACCGCAACGAAGCAATGTGGCTTCGCATTTATTACATCTCAGAGTTTCTATCAGTGGATATTTCTTAGGACACAAAAGCTAAGTCAAAGACGAAAATAACTAGGAACAATCTGCTCTCTCGACTCTCGAGTCTGGAGAATTTATGTAACCCTACTCCCTAGAACTATTTGAATATTGACACAACGAGTATTCTGATCTCTCGGGATTTTTTTATTTCCGTCGTCATATTGTGTTGTCGTAAATCTTATCACTATCGCTGAAAATTCTTGCTAACTTATCAATACGTGTCAATCCTATCTTCGAAATATTATGTTTTATGATATTTTATAGTCTATTTTGTAACGACAAATAATTTTGTACAAATCATATTAGTATGAACTTTGCGAGTATGATTGTTTTAAATATTATTTAATGATCAAAATGTGTCCATAACCCACCTGAATCTCCTGCTGCGCTAATTCTTTCATTGAACATTATCTTTACAGAAATTCCACGAGCCCTACGACTTAACGGATCAAGATATAATGAACATAGCCAAGCTATCAGACAAGCGCCATTTTAAACAGGTGCTTAATGAGATCCTCATACCCAGGGTGGTGGGTACTCCCAACCATGAGAAGGTGGGGAACTATATCGCTGATCAGATGAAGAACCTGGGATGGGATGTAACGGAGGACCTCTTCCCTGACAAAACTCCAGTCTTCGGGACGCTGAATTTCAGAAATATCATCGCTACCCCGAATCCTGATGCGGACCGGTACCTGGTGCTGGCCTGTCATTATGACAGCAAATATACGAGGGAACACCATTTTGTTGGTTAGTTTTCTGTGACTCCTAGGATGACGTGCTAATATCTGGGCCGTGACTCTATTAGGCTTACGTTTCTAAAGCTACACAAGCGAGCTATGGGTACATTTATATACGAATGCTATATTCTTATCTAAAATCAATTAGTAAAAGGTTTAAAATTAAAACACATAATAATATGTACTATCAGAGAAGTTGATTCCTATGCAGATCGGGGACCTACGTAGTTTGGTTGCGTTACGTCAAACCCAGCCGACAGATGACAGATCACAATTAACATTGAATAATTGACATATTCGACCAAATAAGTAATAACGTTGGTCTATGAACTGCATAGGAATCAATTTCCTCGATGGTACATGTACCTACACTATATACAGTATAGCTCATAACACGCAGTGCGGATGCCTACAATACTAGTATTATTGCCATACATAGATGCGGGTGGTCTAGTACGAAGATGGTTTTAATTACTACTGCATATTTTATGCCGTGTTATTGTTTTTAGGTGCGACGGATTCAGCGGTCCCCTGCGCCATGATGATCAACCTAGCCAAGGTGATGGCGAAAAACATGGAGCACTTGAAGGAGTCATCCCCCAGTCTCATGTTCATCTTCTTTGATGGCGAGGAGGCGTTCAGACAATGGGGGCCCAAGGACTCCATCTACGGCGCCCGACATCTAGCGAAGATGTGGCACAGAATGGATTATAAAGATGGCGCGAATCATCTGCAGAGAATGGTAAGTTTTACTGTTTATTATTATTTTTAACAAAAAATTAAAACCGACTTCCAAGGTAAAAACAATAATAACATCCATATAATATGAACTAAAAAGTATTAAATAATTGTTCCTATCTAATAGTGCCTTTTTCCGAATTCGGCTAAACCTCAACTATTTCTGTACTCAATCTTCATTATTTTGAAGTCGGTACCAGATAGCTGAATCTTCAGTTCTCTGACAGAATATTTGAAACTTTTGGAACTGGTACCGACTTCAAAATTATGAAGATTGAGTACTGAAATAGTTGAGGTTTAGCCGAATTCGGAAAAAGGCACTATTAGATAGGAAAAATTATTTAATACTTTTTAGTTCATATTATATGGATGTTATTATTGTTTTTACCTTGGAAGTCGGTTTTAATTTTTTGTTAAAAATAATAATTTCACTCTTTTTAGTTACACTAGTAACTTTACAGTTCGTCTGTATAGACCCTTAGGGTTGATTCAGACCGCAACGCGACGCGTAGATGCATTTCCAAATTTTTATGGATTTGACAGATTCGCAAGACGTCTCACGCAATTGAAATCTATCAAATCCATTCAAATTTATGCCGCGCCGCGCCTCGCCTCGCCTCGTCGCGTTGCGGTCTGAATTGACCCTTACGCACGCGCCGCGCGGCGCGCGGCAGCGACGCCGTCGCCTCTGCGGCGCCGACCGCCGTGTATAAACAGCCTATTGGTGTTGTTATACAGTACATAATTATTTGTATTGTATCCATACCTACGCCTTGTACTATTATCTATTCTGTGCCATGAGACAATGGTGACCTTAACACCCTGAAACTATAGGACGATTGTCGTACTTACGTACGTTTCTTAATTAAAATGGGTGTGGTGACGAGCTTTAGATAAGGCCCAAGTCCAGCAGTGAATGTCAGTAGGCTGACGATGATATGGTGGTGAATTGCGATAAGAATTAACGGGTAAATTCATGACACAAGGTGGGCCGCGAACTTTAAACTTTCTTGTAGATGGGTCGCGGTCCCGACAAGTTTGGGAAACACTGGTCTAGACAAATGATTTTTTATGCAATATTGGGATCTGTTAAATTATGCCTCTACGTTCGATTTTTTTTTAATTTACTAATATATTATAAAAAAATATGACCATTCGAAAATCGCCAAAAACGAATGCCGCGTACCCCGCCAATCAACCGACTATAACATTTTGAAAGATGTTTACGATAAAATAAAAATAATCGTCCAAGTGCGAGTCGGACTCGCGCACGAAGGGTTCCGTACCGTTATAGAGCAAAAATAGGCCAAAAATGGTGTTTTTTTGTATGGGAGCCCCCCTTAAATTTTTATTTTATTTAAATATTATTATTAATTATTAAAGAACACAGTCATAGAACTAAGGCTTTTGTGAAAATTTCAAGTGCCTACTTGTTGTCATCATTGATACCGAGCAAAAAATATTTGAAAAATTACGTTTGTTGTATGGGAGCCCCTCTTAAATATTTAATTTATTTTGTTTTTAGTATTTGTTATTATAGCGGCAACAGAAATACATAATCTGTGAAAATTTCAACTCTCTAGCTATTACCGTTCTTGAGTTACAGCCTGGAGACAGACGGACAGACGGACAGACATCGAAGTCTCAGTAATAGGGTCCCGTTTTTACCCTTTGGGTACGGAACCCTAAAAACGTAGAGGCATAGACTCATTCTTCCTGAAGATATAAAAAAAAATAATTAGATAGACGAATACGTAATCTCGATTTACTGTATCTGTCTCTATCAAAAATCAAAATACACGTGCCGGCGCGCGGCGCAGGGTGAAGCGTGATGGCAATAGTTTGTTCGTTTAAATTCTACTGTACCCGCGTTCCCTCAAGGAAATTATTGTCTTGCTATACTGTTTGTACTTTGACCCCCTTATTTATTAATAAAAAAATCGGCCAAGTGAGTCGGACTCGCCATAGATTTAAATCGTTAACTCGCGCACGAACGGTTCCTTATCAGTTATCGTTATATAGAGTGAAAGTAGGCAAAAAATGTGTTTGTATGGGAGGCGCCCTTAAAGTATAAATATAAATATTTGTACTTTAATAATTTTTACGAGCAAGAAAGGCTAAAAAATCATGTTTGTCTTAACTCATATGGGAGCCTCCAAGGACTAAGGACTAAGGAGCGCCCATAAAATATTAATTTAATTTTGTTTTTAGTATTTGTTGTTATAGCGGCAACAGAAATACGTACTGTATTTCATTTAACGTTCACCTTAATTTGGTCAGTTATACTATTTTACGCTTTTTTGCTTAAACAAATAGGTTCTATAGGTTCTATTGCGTTCAGGAGCTGTTTTGTAATGCACAATGCGTATATTCGGCCGAACCAATTTAGGTGAATAATAAATGTGGGTGACAACCCGTCAGTCACAATGGTTAGTAATTACGGCGTATGCGCGCGGAATAGAAAAGAGAACGGATGGCTGAGGTCAGCACTTGTCACCTTGTGAATATCCGAGTTTAGATAAGTGCTCGGTGAAGTTAGAACTCTACCAGTCCACTACTTAAAATATTCAAACGCAACACTGCAGATGTGGTTTTATTTTGTAAATTGAGGGCGACGCCTTGATAATTTGGCTGTAGCGATATCGATTTTTCTCTTGAAAACCGTGTTGGATATCTAAAACATATCCAACACGGTTTTATACTTTAACGCGGCGACATCTTAAACTATAATTATACTAGATGTCGCCCGCAACTACGTTACGTATCCTATCATCCTATGTCTTTTCCCGGGACTCAATGTAACTCTCAATACCCAGTAAAATCGGTTCAGCGGTTTGGGCTTGAAGAGGTAACAGACACTTTTGCATTAGGGGGCGTCCACAAATTACGTCAGGTGTTTTTTTTTAATTTTTTGACCCCCCCTCCCCCCCTCGTGAGATTTCGTGAGATTTTATTCAATCGCCCCTCCCCCCTCCCAAATCTCACGTGAGATTTTACAAAATGTGGGGTTCTGCGTAAACGTTTAGTTTGACAGTCAGTAGATTTTCTTTCGAAGGAATTTGTAAATGATCTTAATCGTATAACGATTAAATCTTAAGCGTACTGTATACAACCATAGAGGTACAACCTGGATGAAGTGGACGAAAATAGTATTATTTTGTTGAGAAAAAAATTACGTGAGATTTGCCGAGACACCCCTCTCCCCAACGTGAGATTAGATGAGATGAGATTTGACTCGACCCCCCCTAAACACCTCACGTAATTTGTGGACGCCCCCTTACTATTTTGTAATATTATTATGGATAATGAACTAAATCATCGAGCAAGGAGAGATTTTGATAGAGTCCTACCACTTCTTGTCTCGCACTGTCTTGCTTTCACATTTCAATCAATGTTGTTAACCATACATAAATAGAAAAGCCGCGCATATAAATTGTTTCTACTGAGTTCTAATTCTAATAAGTAATTTAATGAAAGACTAGCCGGTTTAATTCTAAGACTTCTAGATTCTCGGAGAAATTCCTGACCCAGAAATAAAATTGAGCCATAACTTTAGGTCTAGGCTATATTGAGAGTAAAAAACTTGGAAAACTGGTTGCACTCGATATTAGGTACTAGAATGCTGTATTTAGCTTATCGCAAATTTCTAGGCTGAAAGCTTTTAATCAAGACTCTGTGTCTGCTGTGTATCGATTTCACTCATTTTCACGGAATATTTAGTTACTTATAATATCTCGATATTATGAAGCCTATTTCGCGTTAAAAATAGTACCTACACTTTATCATATCTGTTTACGGTAGTTGACACTTAGAGGTGCTTATTTAAACACCACCATCGTGGGTATCGCAGACACAATAGATTTTCAATTGTTATGGCCGATTTACACGGGTGACTAAAGCCACACGATTTACGCCGCACGGCGAAAATCGACCGTGTAAATGGCTATTCGATTACGCCGCATGCGGCTAAAGTCGCAAGCCCCAAAGTCGTGCGGCCAATGACTAAAATCGACCGTGTAAAGTTGTAAACGCTCAGTCGCAAGCGATCGCTTGCTGCGATTACTACTGTAGCGAGCGCAGACGCGACATTTTCACGCAGAATGAACTAGTCACAGGCGATTTTTGTAAATGGGGTGGCGATTCGACTTGGACAGGCGATTCGACTGGTGACTTGCCGGGTAACTAAAATCGACCCGTTAGTCACCCGTGTAAATCGACCATTATGCGGCAGCCGGCTGCCGCTTGGGGATTGATGGGTTAAGAAGCCTAACCTAACCTCTTTTATTTCAGGACGTCCTAGTTCTCCTAGACCTGCTGGGGACACCAGACCCGACCTTCTACAGCTATTTCAAGGCTACGGAGAAGTGGTACGTGCGTCTTGCAGCAGCCGAGCAGCGGCTGAGCGAGCTCAACCAACTCTCCCGCTACTCCAGAGGGAAACCCGACCAGGTTTACTTCAAGCTGGCCACGTCCAATGCCGTGATTGAGGACGACCATATACCGTTCTTGAGACGAGGTAAATATGATGGACGGTAGTTATAAAAGTTATTCTTTCTAATGTTACAAATGTGAAAGTGGGTCTGTCCGTTACCTCTTCACGTTTAATCGGCTGTCCCGTTTTAGATGAAATTTGGTATGGAGATATTGTAAGAGACGAGAAAGAACATAAAATAGTTTTTGTTGCGAAAAAAACGATAACAAGTCACGGCAAGATCCAAGCTCTAAACCAGGGATCACCTATTAGTTTCGCTCGGGGTCCATTTTAAGAAAAGACATGACCTTCGCGGTCAGCACATTTTATAATAAAAAAAAAAACTAATTAAACAAAGGTAATTACGGAAATTAAGTATTTATTTACATATCAATGAGAAAAGTGACAATTTTATTGCTTGTTTGAAGTGAAATTGGTGCAAGCTATTGACATTAAATTCTGGAGATGTTCATCAGTTAGTCTGAAATTTATTTTTTAAGAAGTTCACCTCCGAATATGCTCGGTCCGCATACAATGGGTCGGCGCGCGGTGCTGCGGTCCGGATGCGGACCGCGGTCCGCCATTTGGTGACCCCTGCTCTAAACCATTGGAACATGGATGCGTTTATTTTGACTAAGGCCTACATCTACAGTTTTCATACTAAATTCATATCCGTAATACACGGACCGCTCGAGCAGTTCTTGAGCGGTCGGTACAAAGGGGTATGAAGATTTTTGTATGGAGCCTGGCCGACCTACACGAATATTTTTTTCGAACGCGAAAATACACAATTATTTCGAACAGTAGGTCGGCCAAAATCTTCGTACCCCTTTCAACGCGACCACCCTAGAGCAGTCGGTCCCGACTGCAAGTTGCGGTCCGTTTATGGCCAGTCTAACCGCCATTCTATAATTTCCAGATGTGGACGTCCTACACGTGATCCCCAACCCGTTCCCGTCGGTCTGGCACACCGCACGCGACGACATGGCCGCCCTCGACTTCAACACCATCGACAACCTCAACAAGATATTCCGCGTCTTCGTCGCCGAGTACCTAAGCGTCGCACCCTAGCGCCGGTGGAAGCTGCGATACATCCTCCGCGTCTAGGCCTCCACCCAAACTGACAGGTCATAGCTGTCACGCTGACACAATCCCCACGTTCCAATAAGCGTTAAAAACGCTCAAAATGCCTCCTATTTTGAGCGTTTTGATAGGTGACAGCTGTCACACTGACGTCTGACAGATGTCATAACTTGAATATTATACAGTAGACTGTAGAGAGTAGACCAGCCTTATCGAAACTGGGCGATATATACCTAACGCCACGCCCTCTTGTGGACGCTGCAAGCCTAAAAATAATTTATTGTCAAAGTGGGCAGTAAAGAAAATAAGTTCAGGAACCCCTGGTGAAGAATATCTAAGAGTCTAGACCACCCGGTAAGGTCGATAACCTTACGCTCAGTTATTTCTAGATGATTCGCTAGGTCGCTCACGCGTTTGACTTATTCCTGTGTGGATTAAGTTTGACTTTAAGGCAGCTACTCTACTGTATGATATTTAAACTGTGCGGATATACAGGGTGCAATTAAACCTTCCTGACAAATATTGATATATTGATCCTTGTTAATAATAAAAATACACGTATTTTTTCTTTTATAATCACTCAGTACTAAAATGTTGAGAAATAGCTTCCGAAAGTTATCCTAAAAAACACTACAATTAATGGATACGACGCGTCGCCCGCACGTGACGTGCCCGCGCGCGCGCGCCTCCTCCCGTGTCACCCCCGCGCCGCGAGTGACCATTCTGCAACGATTTCAAATGGGATGAAATATGTAATTAAAAAAATAACACCCAATTTTTTTGGTTAAATGGTCTCTCCTAATGATACCTAAGCCTTGGAAAAAATTTGGCAGGTAGGTTTAATTGTACCCTGTATGCCAAACTGACAGATGACATGACAAGTCAGTTTTCTACTCTATGACATTCTTGTGATTAAATTGACGAACGGCGAAATCGATATTAAAATGGTCCAGTTATTAAATATTAATCGATTTTTAGATTTTTTTTAAGTTCCTAACGGTTAGGAACTAGCAAAATGCTATTTTTGGACGAATATTATAGTTGTGCTTGGGCTACTTACTTAAATTTTATTTCGTTTTTTTTTTATTGTAGCCTTTTTTTTTCGTGATACCAAATTTTTGCAATCTGCTAACCGTCCAGTGTTATAAATGGTCGATTTAAGCATAAACGCACAGTAGGATATGAAAAATAAGTAATATGGTGCAATTTTACACATAATATAGAAAATTCCCGTTACAAATAAAAATGTTTATACGTTTGTAATAACTAGAGACCGGATTATATGCATTTGCATATTTGCATATGCATTTGCATATTTGCATATGCATTTGCATATTTTAGCCATTCTCAGCGGTAATAGCATATTTTACCTAAGATCTAGTTATGATGCATATTATCAGTACATTTACAAAATTTTTCACTAACCCTGCGTTCCGAAATGCGACAAAAAATAACAATTACAGTTACAAAACATTGTGACTTTTTTTACTGCATTTCGAATGAAGTCAGTAGCCGTTCGCATCTTTTGTTTTGATGGTTACGATATGAAAATGAAAAAGACAGAAGAACTCGCGCATGCCAACTACAAATTAGTGGGATGGCAGAACTTTTGCCAGAAACTGTAAGTGCTAACATAGCACCCGAATTCAAATTCTGCCTTGTTTCCTCAGTGAATGTGGAACGAACCTTTTCTATTTACAAAAACATAATTATTCTGAATGATCGCAGACACAATTTTACAACTGAAAATTTAGAAAAATATTTGATTGCTTATCGCTTACGTTTACAAAATTTTTAAATAATTTTATTGTCATATTATAATGTTACTGTAACTTATTATCGCCTATCAAAAAATAATTTACTAATTGTATGCAGATTTTGAATTTGTATATTGTCATTTAATTTTGCATATTCTGCCAATTTTCAAGCATATTTCAAGCATTTTTCATGCATATTTGCATGCATATAGCTTTTTATGTTGCATAATATAATCCGGTCTCTAGTAATAACGGTTGCTGTCCTCCGAATTATTATACAAAGTAGCTTGCAAGATATTGTGAAAATATTTTATTAGCAATAGAGATATGACAGTAAACAGACTCGAATTAAATGTTACTTAAATAGTAAATACTCATTGTAAATTAGTACAAAAACTAATTCTCAGATTGCAATAAATCAACATCTCATACGGTGTAGCAAGAAGACATAATATTTATTTATTAAATAAGTTATTTATTTCTTATACTTACTTTATTTTTGTGTTTTATTGCCGTAAAATTATACTAAGCTGCATTTTTTAAATATTATTACTTAGATAAAATAAATTATTGTAAATAATGTTTTAAGGTGTTAACATAATTTTTAATGGAATAATAACTTTCGCTAACGCCTTTTTATACCATATTATAGTATGGTTTCAAAAATTATACTGTTAAGCTTTAAATTGTTATTGAGAGCTAAATTGTTGTACATTCCAATTGTAATAAGATAATAATATATGTCTAAATTATATTTACAAATTTTATTGCACTGTGTGATTGTTTTATTTTATACGAATCCATGTTTTTACGCACCTTATTACCTATTGTATCGTATGATATCGATCGATGCAGATGCCTACTAAAATTTGACGTCTTGTCGAACTAACGTTCTATAGTGCGAAAAGGCTTTAGAGTTTAAATGAACGTGGCGAAAAAAGGAACTAACGTCTCCATTATACAAAATCGACATTTTTTGACAGTTCTCCTTTACTTGCAGCGCCTCCGCCCACGTTCATTTAAATTTTAAAGCGATGTCACTCGTCGCTCTGTAAAAGAGAGATCGAGTGTCAAAAACTCACAGTCAGCACTCATTGGCCAAATGGACTTTGGCCAGCAGTTCTCAAAATTTTTGGTAGTGGGCCGTCGGACGCTTTTAAGATGTGTCATTTTTGACAGACCCCAACAAAAAAAGAATGTTTTGTCTTTGAATTAATTGTCTCCGTAGAAGTGTCTGATGATACTTCTAAAAAAATATGTATCGTGGATCTCACTTTGAGAATAGCTGGTTTAAGCTAACGTTTAGTATTGAATCTTTATGAACTACAATGCCTCGCGAACATTAATTATACTGAACTCGGCAAAACATAACGGTAGCGGTCATTGACTCCCTGTCAAAAACTTGTCATTTTCTATACAAAGCCACGATTGACAACATCTGACACTTCATTGTCAATCGCGGTTTATATAAGTAAAGTTTTTGACAGGGAGTCATAAGCTTTGTCCACATTGTGCCTTTTTTTTTGTTCAACAAGGGCATGCGTTATAGCGCAGTCAACAGTGAACGTGAGGCATGCCCGTGACGCGCGTTAAAATCGTAGCGCTCGCTATGACACTTTTCTTTCAACGCGGGTGGATTTTGACGCATTCAATTATTGAATATGCCAAACGAAAGTTAAATAAAAAGAAGATGACGAAAATTTAAGATGAAATTGCATAATGTGGACATAGCTAATAGCTTTGTCCACATTGTGCCTTTTTCTGTTCATCAAGGGCGTGCCTTATAGCGCTGTCAACGTCAAACGTGAGGCATGCCCGTAACGCGCGTTGAAATCGTAGCGTTATATCGCTATCGTATCGTATCGTAGCTACCGCCATGTTTCGCCGATTACAGTATAGAAGAAAATATAACAAACTAATTTTGAAAATTAAAATACCATAGTCTCGTTAGTACACTTTTAAATAAAATAATAATAATATTTATAACATTTATTACATCGATCTTGTAAAAAAGGTATACAATGTAAAAAGGTGTGCTATACAAAATTCATAAGAACAAGTCGTAGCTTGGCAATGAATAAAATAATGTGTGACAATTTCTGATTGGAAAACATGCAATTATTCTCAATTTCTTGGTAGCATACTCATTATCACAATAATATTATATATAAACTATGTTAAGCTGACAAGCTTCCCTATATACTTACTGTTATAATCTTGAAACAAAAATCGCATAAGGTAAATGACTGATAGATTGGACAGTACCAGTCATTGGAAAAAGCACAAAAACACAATATTTATTAATGTTTCTTTAAAAAATTCCTGTTTTTAAAGTAAAAGAACGCCTGTTTTTAAAGAAAAACAGTCAGTTTTAAAGCAACATTAATAAATATTGTGTTTTTGTGCTTTTTCCAATGACTAGTGCTGTCCAATCTACTAGTCATTTACCCTATTATGGTATAGCTATTTGTGGCAGTTAATTTTTTATTATATCTAGATTCTAAGAGGCTATTTTACAATATTATAGAATATAGAGCAAGCGGGAGAAATATATTCATCTATCTATCTCTCTCATGCAGAGATTGCCATTGAAATTGGTTGCTATGCTGAACCTATTAAAATAATCTTTTAAGATTTAATTTAAAACTAGTTTTTACCTACTTCAGATTTATAAGAATAACTGTAAGTATGCAATGGATAATAATAGTATGCCTGAGATTATCTAAAGGTTACAGCTATAAGTTATAGAAATAGCTTATAGCTATATCGCAGTCGACTGGTTAAAAAAGCCTTTCAATCAAACAGCTAGCCCTTTGACTGAACAACGCCATTCAACCACACGGCTATTACGTCGTATAGCCGACTTGTTGACTGCAACGTTCTTTCAACACTACAGCTAGGTGACGCTAATAGCAAACTGGTCAAATGGTAAATTAACTAAGGTGACAAAGGAATGCCAAATGATATGAGATGTATAACATAAAATAAAATTTAGATATATTTAAAGTGCTGTTTGAATGGTCGGTTATTAAAATTAACCTAATTTATAATTCAAACTGCACTTTAAATATATCTAAATTTTATTCAATGTTATACATCAAATATTCAGGCAATAGAAGTTATTTTAAATACGACATAATTAATTTAAAATCACCGGAAAACTGTTTGTTTACAATCCATCACTTCGTCATATTACAATCTCGCGGTGTTTACAATCTTACGGTGACAATAACAAGCAGATTCATTGTATTCTAACTTATTTTGAACACAATTACAATAAATACCTTAATGATGCATTTCATAATCCCGTCATTTCTCCTCAAATATTAGTTTAAATTTTGATTCACTCGTATATGCCCCCATAATGTCTGTCTCTGTAGCGTATATTTAGGAAAAATATCTTAATACAACCACAAAACACCGGTTAGTTGACGCCACATTGTAAACAAAAAGCACCTAGCACCGCGGTGGTGAGCGCTGAACTAATTCAATCAAACGGCGGCTTTTCAATAAGCTGTAGTGTTGAACGTTTTGAGCGACTTAAATATTCAATTAAAAAGCTAGACGTGTAATTGAATGGCGTTGTTCAGTCAAAGGGCCAGCTGTTTGAGAGAACGGCTATTTAAACCAGTTGGCTGCGACATCTATATTATAGCTATTCTTTACCGTAACACAGTACACCAACGTCCAACATAATATATTAATCCATTTACCAACAAATACCCCACTTAAAACAATATTCTGACCCTCTTACTAAAATATATTCACGCAGCGTATTCAAGGTCCGCGGCGGTCTTTGGGTGTCATGTGACTTTTTTAACATGCCAGACAAGAACAATTTGCTGTAAAAATATTCTTTTAGCAAGGGGTAAATTAACATATTACAAACATTAAAGTATTTACATTTGATATATTAGTTACTACTAGCTACACAAATAAATTAATATAACTTTCCACTTTTATCATGATTGCTGAAAAATATGGAGCAAGAGATTTTTTAGTCTTTAATCATTGGCAAATCGAAGTCAACACATTTATAAAACACTAGCTGTCCCGGTTAACTTCGTGTCACTTTAAAACCTTCCCTGGACTTCTACGAATATTTTAAGACTAAAATCAGCCCAATCCGTTCAGCCGTTTTTGAGTTTTAGCGCGACTACTCGTAACACATTTGAAAATCCATTTTTATATATTATAAGATACGTAATTATAATGGTGCTCCCAGACAGAAGTTATATAACGTTATAGGTATAACATTTTTTAACAAATTATAACAAAATACACGTTTATTTTTTGACATGTTGTAGCGTATGTTACACGATGTTATAAAATGTTATCGTGTTACACAATGTTTTATAACGTTATATAACTTCTGTCTGGGAGCACCTTAACAATACTTTGTACTTTAGAATCATAATATGAAATGAAATAAAGAATCTATTAAACTGTAGGATAAAAAAAGACGGTAAGCCCGGCCGCACTTTATCTAAATTTCTGATCAGAAAAATTCGGACGCCCCGCCCCGCTCATACATTTCCGGCGGGCGTCGGAATTTTTCTGATCATTTTCGGATAATGTGCGGCCGTGTTCAAACCAAACTGACTGTAAGCCGCCGAATGTGAGCAGGCTCACTGTGAGCCCCAGTGTGAACGTGAAAATATACGGTATCGAATGTCCACGCCTACGCCTAGCGTAATGCCTAATGGCGTATTGTCGGTTAGGTGTGAACGAAAAAGTGAATAGGTACCTATGTATGGAAATACAATAAACTGCGTAACGTTCACTCACATTCGGCGGCTGACAGTCAGTTTGGTTTGAACACGGCCTAAAAGTTAAATTACGGTATGGACGGATTAATCCATAAGTTAAAAAAAATATATCCACAGGCGAATAGATAACCTCCTTTTTTTTGGAAGTTGGTTAAAAAGAAGGAGATATGTGATTTTGTTAATTTTGCGTAACTTTTTTTATTGCATTGACTTCAAAACCATATACAATAATACGTTTTTAAACACTAACACATCCTATAATATTACATCTAGATTCTAGGACATCTCAATCTCTAGACAAGCAGTACATTTTCATACTCTTAAGAGTAAAAATTCATTAACCATTTTTTAGAATATACTATCTAAAAATGAACCTTTGAATTTCATTAAAGCCCTCATTTCAAGATCATTGATTTTCTTATCAATTGCATCTTGAATATTTTCAGCTACTTGGGTATTGGGTATTGAATTATGGCTTATATTGTTTGTCATTTCAATTTCATTGGATATTTCACTAACACTATCAGACTTAACTATTCCATTTTCTAATTCTCTGTTAGTTTTAACTTCATGTTGTTCCATATTTACATCTTCTGTGTAGTTTAGTTTAATTTGTGAAGTATCAACATTTAAATCAATTGTTTCTTTATCATATATTTCATCAGACATTTCTATTTCATTGCTAGCTCTTGAATTGTTAAATTCGTCGCTTGTAATAACATCGTTTTGTGTATGTTTAAAAGACATTTTTTCATGTTCAATATCATTCAATTTTATAAGTGATATTATTTCATTATCATAATTCGTTAAGTTTTCATTCATACCAGTTAGTGATTGAGTAGAATCTTCATCTTTTGGTATATCTGCATTTGTTTTAAGTACATTCACATTGTGTATTATATTTTCATCATCATGATGATTATTTTCATTATTACATTCATGTGTTTTTGTACCATCTATGTTGTTTTGTGTGTTACTAATTTCCATAGTTTTATTAAAAGTAAAACTTATTAGAGAAGGAGAATCTTCATCAATAAACTTCGTTTTGATTTCTTTCGCTGCTCTTTTACTAGATTTGATAGGTTCCTCATCATTGATTTTTCTTTTCGACTTCTTTATTTTGGTTCCTGATGCATCTTTGTTCTTTTTAGTACTAACACTTGAGACAGATGTATTTGTGACATTGGTTTTCTGTAATATAATAAAAATCAATCAGTACTTCTTTGTTTACATTTTATATTATAATTATAATTGTAGTTGTTATGTTAATTTGTTGTAACTTACCATTAAAATAGATTTCAAATGGTCTGTTCTCACAACCAAATCTTTAGTAAAAGCTTCCAATAAGACAAGTGTTTTAAGCTTTTGTCTGATATTTTTGTTACTTATTTCAAAGTCAGCAGTGTTGATAGTATTGCTGGGATTGATGAACTTACTGACACTTGAGAGCATGGTAAGATCTTTCTGCAAATTGCAATAAAAAGTTTAATTACTAATACACACTGGGTAGAATTGTAAGGTTATTCAGGGTAAGTTCGGACACAGGGTAAGTCCGGATAATTCAACTTATCACTAAATTAGTCAATGTTTTTTTTTGCCTGGCACTACTGCAACCACACTGCAACTACAAACTGTAGTACCATACCGTAACTGGTGTTTGATTTAGCATTAACTTGAATTATCCGGACTTACCTTGTGTCCGAACTTACCCTGATCAACTATTATATAACATTGCATTGGCACAATTATAATATTTACATGAAAAAGAGCACTATGAGATGGTGTCCTTACTCCTTGTAAGGACGTTTCATAAAAGAAAGAAATAAATCAGTTCCTTTTTTTTTTAAAGTATCCCCATACAGAGAAATTGATTCATAGTCATTAAGCAGAGCTTTTTCAATTCCAACGCTAGTTGTGAATTGTGTTCACGATCAAGTTCACAATTCGAATCTAGATCCACCATCTGCCTATGAAACATTATCTCTGAAAGTACCCAATACTAATAATAATAATATTTCAATATCTAAGTATAACCTACAAACACATCCACTGAAGTAATCCATATTCTGAATTCCGCATCAAACACCATTTTGCCAATTTCTTTAGTCATTTCATCATTCTTCAATATCAAGACACTCCAACAACGTCGATAAAAAGAATTACTCAAATCCATTGACTGTATAAAGACATTTTTCTTCAAATATGGGTTTGTAGAATTAATGGCAATATCGTCTGAAAATATAAAATTAATTGCTCTATTGCTCCGTACTCACATACGGTTTTGCTCGACAGTTTTACTCCAAGTCGAGTAATAACCACTGTGTGGACCGCAAAACTGACGGCTCGAAGCACAGATTAAGGATATATATATATAACGAGTCTCACGGTAAAATTGGCCTACGATCAGACATTTTGTGGGCCTTGTGTGGGTATCGCGCAATGAACAAGAACGAATAACAATAATCAGAAATAGTTTTTATTACAATTCACAGAATCACACTCATTCACCAAACACTTTCACAAATAAACTTCTCAGGAACACTTTTACACTTTACTAAACGCTTCACAATAATTATCACTTCCTAACACACTTTAATCACTTCACTCAGCACAAGTAAACGAAACTAGGGACAGTTCCGGAACGTGTTGGTTAGTTGAAAGCCCAGACGAGACTGATCGCATCTTCTGGCGACTGGCACAGGAGAGGAAATTTCCCTCTCCAACTCTCCCACTCCGATACGCCCCGACTGTCAAAGCGCGCCACTAGTTTCATAAAGATGGCGCACTTAAGTTCCGTTTCCGTTTTTGACCGGATGCGACACGGCCATCCTGCGACGACGTGCGCCCTCGCACGTTAATCTGAAACAATATTAAAACAAGCACAGTATGCGCTCGACCATTCCTGACATTTCATAATGCTGTCAATGTATGTTGAAAGAAATTCATTGTTTATCAATCAAACGGGATTATTATAACCGACTTTATAGTCTATTAGCAAAATATTTAAATCTGAAACAAAAATTGACAGCTGCATTAATCTAAGACATCATTTGATTTTTAACTAGTTAAGTTTCTAATACTAAAACTTAAGGTTAAACCTCATAATTAAAAATGGGTCAAGTACAATTGATGAGATGTATTCTCAAAAATCACATTTTTAACTTCGGTTACTCATTCGTGGTCAAAATACACTCAGAAAAACACAAAACACAGAAAGCGAGTCACATACTGACTCTATGGTCTTGGCTTCGAGGCTAGACCCGACCACAGCATCCAGAGCTACTGCTGACCGCGAACCCACGGACGACCACAGGGGTCGATACCGATTTCTACTAGGCTACGGCTACAGTACACTGGTATGGTCTCCGACCCAGCGAACCGAGTATCCGAACAACACAACTAAAAAAATGCACTAAACATCTTCAACAACATCAATAGGTACTTGGCTCTCAGGCATTTTTCTAAGACGATCATGAGCGTATTTGTAAGTGCGTTTATTAGCTAACGACTTTTAAAGATAACGGTCACCATCTAGAAGTACTACAATTTGAAACGGACCTCTAAATTTGGCATCCAATTTGGTTTGGTTACGTTATTCATTTTCTATCAAAACGAAATCACCCACGGAAAACTTATTAACGTTGGCCTTTGGACGATCAAATCGGTTTTTATCAAAATAAAATCAATGACAAATCAATGACAGTCTTAGGATCCACATTCTCAATTCATAGGTTTGCAAACCTGCGTAAACACATAGCTACTCATAAAGAGAGCCCGAGTCACACTACGACTCTATGATCAATGCTACACGGCCTGATCCGACTGTACCACCCAGGACTACCGCCTACCGCCTATCCACGGACTACCTATAGGGCAGATGCCGATTTCTACCGGACTACGGCTACAGCATCCTGGTACAGTCTCCACACACACACGCACACTTATGTGAATGTGAATCCTATACTGCTTTTAACTATGGCTCTTTGGAATCGTACTATTGGAATCGTACTATAAATGTTACTATTGCCAATACCAACTAAAGAAATCACATTATTTAATCGTTTACCTCTAAATTTACTTGCAATATTTTCTTTAATTAATGTACACTCGGCACCATAATCAAATTGAAAGTTAAAACGCTCACCGAAATGTTCTAATGTACCGGATGGAGGCTGGACAGTACACACGTCTATCCGTTTCTCCACAGGGGTTGATGGTCCAGGCGTAGAGTCAGTACAGCGACTTGCGACGTGACCAGCAGTGCCACACTTGTAGCAAACGACTGGGCTGATTTGGCGACGTTGATTGGGCGTAGAAGCTGACATCGCAGACGGTTTTCTGGCTTCAGTCTTTTTAGAACGACAGTCCGATTGCTTGTGTCCCAATTCTCCACAAGAATGGCACCTTATGTTTGTTGATGTCGAGAACTTTTGTCGTTTTCCATTCCCAATAGTATTTGAATCATCCACAGGTATCTTTTGTTTCGGATAAGAAAACGCTTGGAGTTCTTGCTGTAGATGATGGCGCGTTTTAATTGGGGCTGTAAACGCCAGGCGTTGCAGACGAGTATCCATTTGAGCTAAATGAGCAAGCACTGTAGATACTGCAATTTTTTCTAAATTTAAATCTTTCCACTGATTCAATAATGAAGTAACCAGCCGACTTGAATACGCAGCATAATTTTCATTTTCCTTTGGTCTTTCGGAATTTATTTTGATGAGAGTTGCCGCAGGCGTTTCAGTACTCAAAAATCTGGCTTTAAACAACTCTTTGAATTGTGCCCATATCATCCCAGGATAGGCTATCTGAGACAACCACGTGGAAGCAGAACCCTTAACGAATTTGCTAAGTGTCATAACTAATTGACTACCTTCCATCACGTGTTCACCAAAGCATAGGTCTGCAGTAGTACACCAAGAGGCAGCATCAGATTCCTGCACATCTGGATTAAAATCTGGCAACACCACAGCGTTATCGGTCACTGGAGTCTTCAAAGTTTGAATCAACGCTTGTATTTGTTGATTTTGCATTTCTAGCAAAATATGCCATTGATCTCCACCGTTGTTGCCGTTATTTTGTTCATTTGCGCGATTAGATCCCACTTCTGATAACGAGTCTCACGGTAAAATTGGACTACGATCAGACATTTTGTGGGCCTTGTGTGGGTATCGCGCAATGAACAAGAACGAATAACAATAATCAGAAATAGTTTTTATTACAATTCACAGAATCACACTCATTCACCAAACACTTTCACAAATAAACTTCTCAGGAACACTTTTACACTTTAGTAAACGCTTCACAATAATTATCACTTCCTAACACACTTTAATCACTTCACTCAGCACAAGTAAACGAAACTAGGGACAGTTCCGGAACGTGTTGGCTAGTTGGAAGCCCAGACGAGACTGATCGCATCTTCTGGCGACTGGCACAGGAGGGGAAATTTCCCTCTCCAACTCTCCCACTCCGACACGCCCCGACTCTGTCAAAGCGCGCCACTAGTTTCATAAAGATGGCGCACTTAAGTTCCGTTTCCGTTTTTGACCGGATGCGACATGTATATATATATATATATATATATATATATATATATATATATATATATATATATATATATATATATATCTATCTATATATATAGATGTAACCTTAGCCCGTCATCGCGTGGCCATTTTGTGCTTATTTTCATACAAGTAGTGTGCGTTTATTTTCTTGAATATTTCTTTTTGTCGATCATTTCGAAGCACATTATTATATAGAAAAGAAAGTCATTTAGTTCATGATATCGATAAACTTATAGTTCAAGTAATGAGAATCCGTAAACACACGTAAAAAGCTATGCAATTTTTGTAGACAAATTATTAATTGATGTGACATTTTTAGCACTAATGCCTTATATAGCACGAATAAGGGATTATTAAATTTATAAATTATCTTTTAAGCTTACAAAAATACCGATTGAAAAGCCCAAAAAACGTTGTTCAAAACTTACGTATTTAATGTTGAATCCACGTGTTTGAGGCATTCTTTGGCCATTCTTATGGTTTATTATTTAGCGGAACCACAAAACTCAACAATATCAAACATAAAATGTTCACTAAAAACCTTTATTAACACTTTTATTACATGTTTAGAGGACCGGTTGGTCTCTCTAAGAGTTCACTAGAGGTCGGAGGAGTAAAGAGTAAAACTCGATTTACTGTGGTGAACTGAAGTGATTTATTTACAAAAATGCGCTGCTTATATACAAAAAATGAGTTAATTATTATTATTACAAATCTGTACAAAGGTAAAAAGGTTGTTTGTGATTGGTTAACTAGATTAGACAGAGATATAAAGAAAGAGATAAAAATATTTACAAAACAAGAAAGAGAAAAAAATCGAATAAGAAATATTTACAAATCTAAAAGATTGCCGCGCGAGAACTGGCCGCCCCGCAATACGCGGCGCTGGTGTCGCGCGAGTATAAATATAGGCTCGCGGCCCGCGGCCAATTCAGTCCGCGCGCGAATTTCATACCGACGTCGTCTCTCTGCCGCTCGACGCCGCGCCGCCGCGAGTAGTTGTGCCGCCATTTTGTGAAGATGTTATGCAGCTCTGCAAACGCCATGAAGACTAGCTATGCTGCGAATATCCCTCGCTCGACGTAGCCTCGATGCGTAGTGTTGTGTTGTGAAGAACTCTTATTAGAAAAAGTCCTTTTCAGGGCTGTTTCGTGTCCGGTGCAAATGCACTTAATATACACGGACGGTTTCTCTCGTCATTTCGAACGTACGTTCTTGGCAGAACGATTTTCTTCTATGTTTCAATCTTCCACGACGAACGTGTAGGTACTTTGTAGGTACTGCTACACATGAAATATGCAGACCGACTCCTTTGTTATGTCCGAGTAAGTAGGACATAACATTACACGCTTTTGACGCTTATACACCGATATAAGGCTCTCTCCTAGTGTATATTATCTCAATGATTCGAAGGCTCGATAGAATTAAATATGTCAAATATGTCATTTCCTTCGACTTGGAGTAAAACTGTCGAGCAAAACCGTATGTGAGTACGGAGCATAATATTGCATTAGAAATTTATAGACAATCATTATTTAGGGAAGGAAGTACGAGTATAATTATATAATATTTTAAATTATATTACATTATACCAACTAAAAAATTAACTACCTTCAGTGTATTTAGTCCACTTTAACAATATTTCTTTCCAATATTCAATCTCATGATTTTCTTGGCATAGAATTAACACTGGGTTATCTAATAAACTCTGGATAGAAGCAACAAATAAGGAAACCAACACAGTCTTGCCTCTATTAGATGCATCATTAAGTATGACCCCTGGGTTTTTCTGTAAATATATATTAAACTGTATTAGTAGTAGCTTTAGAGCGAGATGAATAGAAAAACTTGGGGGTAGGCCTTTGCTTAGCAGTAAGACAGCATAGGCTCTTAAAAAATAGTTATTTAAGTATACCATGTCAAAAATGTATTTACTTAACCCATCAAGCCCAAGCAGCTTGGCTGCATAATGGTGCTCCCACACCGCAGTTAGAAAATGTTTAGTAACGTTAGTAAAGATTTGTTAGCAAACATTTAATCACAAATGTTAAAAAATGTTTAAAATGTTTAGTAAACGTAAGTTAACAAATTATATCAAAACAAATTATAACAAAATAAAACAATGTGTTACCTTTTGTTTGTAAACATTTTATAAAGGACAACGGGGTATGCGGTGAGCCAATACCAGATTTAAATGTTATAAAATGTTAGTGAACATTAGTAAACATTTTCTATAGTGTAGGAGCACTTAAAACATGTAACAGTTCCTAACAAAATGTAACAATTGACAACATTTGTTAGTAAATGTTTTTATGTTAGAAAATGTTTACAAACATTTTCTAACAGCGGTGTGGGAGCACCATGACAATTCAATATCTATTGTATCTGCGATTCCCACGAACGAAACATTAATTGAATGATTGAAAAAGCAACAAGTGATTAGAAACAAAACATAATACAAGACTTCTTACCTTTTTAAATACTTTGTAAAGGCCTCTTAACCCATCAATTTGATTATTCCGTAGAATTCTACAGTTATCCACATAAATGTCACCATCACCCCCTTTAGAAAGGTATAACCTTTCAGGAAACTGGTTACGAGGTGGTACACTCATATTGACTGCTGAAAAAATAATATACATAATATAACATAACACCAATAAAGTACAATTCTTCTAGAAAATAACACACATAATTACTATGATCAAGCCAAGACTATGTATATTAACATATAGAATAAGTATTCACTTTTAAAATGATAATCATTGTTGCGCTTGCCAAATCCTCTATGTTTAAGTAAAATTTTCAGGTGTAGACAATAAACTATTTTATTGAATTATTGATTAATTATTTCAATAAATTAAAAAATCTTACTGCATAGATAATATGACTTGCCACCATACTGCGTTTTTAATTTACTGATAAGTCCAACCATCCAACCATAAAATAGTTTGTTTACCACAAAATTTTTTACTAAAAACACATAGAGGATTTAGCAAGCACAACGACGATATTGAATTATACAATTTGAAAGAAAAATTTATATCTATAATAAACACTGGTGATGTTAATAACTTACCTGTTACGATGGTTAGGATGACAAACTTTGATTCAATCTATTCAGAATTGTAAGAGTCATTATTAAAATATATAACATTTCCAAATAAAATAGGGCAACGAATACAGAAACACTAGTTTTGTGTACTTCCTCCTCCTCAAACTCTTGCATTATTTGTCGGTTACGGTATACATGGTCCCAAAACATTTGTGGAGCTGTTTGAGGACTTTGAACGACAGAAACATATAACACACTTGTTGACGAGTAAATAATTACGTACACGCAGTAAACAATCCTTCAATATTTGCGTTACATAGCACTTAAAAACTAAACAGTCTTGCTGTTATATTTATGTTGCATCCATACAATAGAGAATCGAAGTTTTGGGATTAAAATGATTTATAGGAACCCAATACATTAAATTTCATAGTTTTTGACACTAAATATGTTTCATGGAGAAAATAAGGAAAAATAAACAAAAATTAGACAAAAATTATCCAACTTTGGCAAAAATTGTTCACTTAATTACTTGTCAATGTCAAAATAATGTCAAAACTAAACATTTTTTTTCTTATTGAGGCTATGTTCCTAAATGTACTGCGACCACTGCACAGTGCTATCACTGTAGAAAAAATCGTTCCGTAATGGAGTTGCAGTACACTGCCGCAATACCCTAGTGAAATATATGACGTCATCAATCGTCGCCATATTGTACTGTGAGTACTGGCGTTTCCGAGGTAAGGCACTCGCAGTCATGGAATTAATATAATATCATAGATAAAGTAATAAAGTATAGATGTAATCTCAGCCCGTCATCGCGTGGCCATTTTGTGCTTATTTTCATACAAGTAGTGTGCGTGTATTTCCTTGAATATTTCTATTTGTCGATCATTTTGAAGCACATTATAATCCAGAAAAGAAAGTCATTTAGTTAATGATATCGATAAACTATAGTTCAAGTAATGAGAATCCGTAAACACACGTAAAACGCTATGCAATTTTTGTAGCCAAATTATTAATTGATGTGACATTTTTAGCACTAATGCCGTATATAGAACGAATAAGGGATTATTAAACTTATAAATTATCTTTTTAGCTTACAAAAATACCGATTGAAAAGCCCAAAAAACGTTGTTCAAAACTTACGTATTTAATGCTAAATCCACGTGTTTGAGACATTGTTTGGCCATTCTTATGGTTTATTATTTAGCGGAACCACAAAACTCAACAATATCTAGCATAAAATGTTCACTAAAAACCTATATTAACACTTTTATTACATGAAATATGCAGATATGTATATATTAATTCCATGCTCGCAGTACTTTGATCACGTGATCAGTCAACTGTCAAAAGTCAACTGTCAAGTGTCAAAACCACTCGAGTGTCTAACTTTTTAAAACAATACGTACAGTTTAATCCCAAAGTTATAAATTTCTGTTATTAATTTGGATTAATAATAATAAAACAAGAAGAATTGCAAAAATTAACCTTATTAGACTGTGTTGAAAATGTTCAATAGCAGCTGTCAAAAATGCGGCTGATAGTATACTGGATTGCGTTCCGTTTTAAATAGTAACAAGTATACCAACTATATATCCTTAATCTGTGATACCATTTACCAACAGTATACTAGATATCCTTAATCTGTGATACCAACAGTATACTAGTCGTGTTCGTTTGCTTTTTCAACTGCGCATGCGCGACTTTTTTGTGTGTCAAGAGAGTGTCATATCCTTTCATCTGTCACGAACTGTCAGATTTGACAGTTCGTTTTTCGAACATTTTTCAATTTCCAATTACTCTCATTAAACTGATCAAATTATATAAAGAAATTACCACGAAAGCTTTAAGCTATATTATATAATTAGAATTTTTAGTAAATAAGCAATTAGTCGCAAATACACATAGTTTTATGTTTGAAACAAAATACTAAATCGGTGGTCTGCAAAGTAGAAGAAGAACTTTTGCATAGTTAGGGTAATGCGCCCATTTTGGGCGCTTGACAGATGAGCTAATATTCTAAAATACCGATCAATTTCTGTCAGATTTTAGAAAATCTGACAGATATTTTAGAACATGACAAGGTTTTTTAGAATATGACACTCACACTGACACACAAAAAAGCCGCGCATGCGCAGTTGAAAAAGCAAACGAACACGACTACTAGAATTCTAATACCGCATTTATACATTCGCACGAATAGCGAAGCGAATCACGAGGCGAATGACGAACACGAATGTGTAAACAGGCGATCGCTATTCGCCTCGCACTTCGCCTCGCGATTCGTGGCATTCGCGTTGGGAGCGGTTTTTCGGACGCGAATCAAAGGGCACCAATAGCGAATACGAATTACGAACTTACTGTTTACAAATTCGCCTGCATTCAGTTGACAGCTAGCGTCCGATCCTACAGGACGTGTACAAAGCTGAACATACATATTTGACTTAAGTACACTGTACTGAAAAGTAGCCTATTTTTAGTACAGTGTATAATTACTGTGTATTAGAATGTTACAGGTCTTGCAATCTACGAGCGCGCGGCGCCCTTAGTTGTGTGAGTGATCATATCTATACACGCGCACATCGCTCGCTCGCTACTGACTGCTCCGTCAGGTACGCACACTAACGAAAATGTCTATTCACATTTCCAACTACAAATAAAGGCTACGCGCGCTCGTAGATTGCAAGAACTATATCATGTTATTATTATAATAATGTAAGTACAATGTTATTAGTTATTACAGTCGTTTCTTTTCTTACTGAGCCACATTAAGGTATAACATACATACTTATACAAAAAGATTATATTTTGTTGTTAAAGTATAATATTATAATTATTTATTAGTTTCTTAGTATTTATGAGCGCGAAGCCCGCTGACAAACTACTATGCAGTTTAGCGGGCTAATATTATAATAAGGAAATATATTTTGGTTTTCAATACAGATTAATTATTAGTATTTACATAGTATTATTATGTAATAAAAATGGAGTGGAGTGAAGGGCGAATTTTAGAATTCCTAGAATTTTACAAAAAGGAAGAGCTCATATTTTGGAACCCAAAATATCGCTATCATAAATTTCATAATATTTTTCATTCAACGTCGCTATCGAACACGTCCTCCATGTTCGTGTGCGAATGTCAAAATGAATCACCCCACGAATGTGTGAATGGTAGTTCGCGACAGCATTCGTATACGAATGTTTCGTCGAATGCTTCGTCGATGACGAGGCGAATGGCGAACGCGACACATTCGCGTTCGCTGCAGTATGCAGTATATAAATGCAGTATAACGGGAGGTTTTCTTATTTTTAATCTCCACCAGACGGCGCGACGATAGACACTTCTAGATTTTCTATTGGTTCCCCACCGATCTGATATTATCTGCAGGTTGGCATCACTGACTACATATGGTCTGTGTTTCCAAAAATATCAGTGTACTGTCAAGTCACGAAGAGCATACGCCTAAGCGATCATTGGCCTAAGCGATTAGGCCAGTATACTGGTAACAGTTTAGGAACACGCAAATTGTCAAACTGAAAACTGACAACTGAAAGAGAGTTTTGGCGGGCATGTCACTTTCAAACATCTTTCAAACTTCTTCTACTTTTTATTGTTGGTGTGGTTTTTATTACTTTTTCCCAAATTGTGTTATTTGGGTTTTTGATGTTCATTATTGGTAAAATATTAGCCATTAAATTATTTATTTATTTATTTTTTATTTATTTATTTAAATGCACAAAACACATTACAATCCCAACTAAACACAAATATAATAAGTATTTAAATGTAAGATCTAGATCGTAACGTAACAAATATGTGCTCACATTAAAATTAAAAACAATAAAAATACATTAAACTAGCACAATTTTTTGGTTTAAAAGTTAACTCAGTACATCTGGACGTTACTTATTTCACCCATAACTTGCTGAGGTAATTTATATGCTATGGAGGATGTCTTTGACGATTTTAATATATTTTTTACAGTTGTGTTCAAAAATGTCCAAATTTGAGCAGTCTTTAGCTAACTCATTATATTGTCTAGCCATACGTGTTAAAGGGTTAAAGTAAGAAATATTATTTTTATAGACCCGTAAAGCAAATAAATTTGTACGATGAGCTCTACGTGCACTGAACTTGGTATTAAAACTAATTTCAGATAGTAACTCCGACGAATCGACAATGTGATTTACAATTTTATAGAAGAACAATAAGTCAAAAAATATGCATCTATTTTCAAGAGTCTCTATTTTAAAATGCAATATCTGTTATATGCTAAATATCTGTTAACTTGCACAAGTGCAGGTAAGATGTTGTCAAAACCAAAATGTATATTTCCTGTGACATTTGGTGTGAATATCGGTAAATAGGGCTATTTCTTCCGTGAGTTTTAACTAAAACATCGTTATAATAACTCTATTATCCTACTCATTGGAATATTATTGCGTCTTTTTCAAATTTAAATGTATCAAGTTTTACATTATTTTGCCCAGTTTTGTAGCAATTATTGATGGTATTCCCTGGTATTACCGATAGTTGTCTACCCATACGCCATCTAGTTACTAAATGGAAACTGTTTGACAATCAAATTAAAAAGTTAAGAAAATACCTCACTATAAAGGAACGGCTTCGCAGTATACTAAAATAACGTCACACTCTGCAGTGGTCGCAGTACATTTAGGAACATAGCCTATGGCACTTCGGCTATAAAACCATGGCCAGTGTCAAGCAATGGCGGGAAAACAATATTCTTGTACTCATTCGGCATTGTTTTTCGATTTCGTCAGGTCCAAAGTCTAGTCAAAGTCTAAGCAAAAGTCAATACAGTCAAATAGTCAAGTCAGTCGATTCAGTAAAGTGGTATACGCCAAAACTCCATCGAAAGTTTCAGTAAAGCGCGCTTTACTGAAACTTTCGATGGAGTTTTGGAGGGCAGGGCCGTCTCTAGCCCATGTGGCGCCCGTGTGCAAATATTACCCTAGCGCCCCCTAGCAAGCGCGCGGTCGCCTAAGAGTCAGGCCAGTGCCAGTCCTAGTCAAATTTTCAGTTGTTGTGAAAAAGTGGCGCCCTTCTAAATAAAGAAATATCGGCCAAGTGCGAGTCGGACGCGCGCACGAAGATTTCCGTACGATTATAAAGCAAAGAAAGGAAAAAAAATATGTTTTTTTATGGGAGCCCCTTAAATGTTTATTTAAGTAAAAATACAATTCAGTATTTTGTGAATATTTCAAGTGCCTACGTGTAGCCGTTATTGATATACATAATGGCCAAAAATTAAAGAGTTAACAGAAATACATTCTTAATCTGAGAATTTCAACTCTCTAGCATAGAAAATATTATAATGAATGCCATCTATGACTAAGATAAATATGAGGTGAGCCGTAAGACCCTTAAACTGCCTTAATTCTAAAAGTTAATACTTTTTTTAAGACCAGACCATCTCAAAGTCTAACGACTTTGAGGTGGTCTGATCTGGTAGTGGTCTGTTCTTGGCTTTCTTCTGTGGAACATCGGCTACCATTGCATCCTGCGAGCGGCCCATCTCCGTGGGCTACGTTTGGTCTGCTATCCAGACGACACATACATGCTGGCCCAACGGGTTTGGTCCTGGATTCTGAATGGATTTAACCCCTCATTTTCGTCGATTGGCACTAAAACTGAAGAAGATGGCCATGACCCTGAATCACCTTCTGATAAATCTTTGGTCTACCGTCCAGAGCCCACCTTCAGACGGCTTTGTACAGGGGTCCTGCAGTCCTGTTTGGGCGGAAAACGTAGGCACTCGGAATAAGCAGCTGCTCAGAAGCCCGCAGCATGGTTTAGCGCTGCGGATACTACGCTGCTATCGAACCATTAGCTGGTGAAGTGGCGTTCCGTGTTTTCGGAGGGTGTATCCAACACACAGTCGAATTTAAAAAGCGAGGAGAGCGGGTGCTACCGGACCTGGCAACCCGATGGCGCCACCAGGCGCATGTCATTACAATACCCACCTGGCAAGACCAGATTGCATCCCCAACTGCCGGCCGCCGAACTGTGAAAGCGATCCGGTCGATACAACAGTGAATTGCACATTCAAGAGGCGCCCTTACCTTCGGTCATTACTTGGACCATTATACGGACAGGAGGAAACCTTCGCCTAGGTGCCATCACAGCCTGAGAAAGACGATACGGCGCAGCATACGCTCATTGAACGCTTTGCTTGGGCAGAGCAACGGGCTTTGGCGTCGTCCTTGGATTGGATCTTACGACTTATTGGGAGGCAGTACCCTCTGCGAAACTGTTATGTCGCAAACGGAGGCTGCATAACGAGAGCGGGAAGCAAATTAATGCGCAGATCCCATGAGAAGGAGGCACGGAGGGCGTAGGCTGCACAGCGCCCGGTGCCACCGCAAGGGCGCCGTCAAGAGTACATTTGCTTATGATCTTGTGGATTATTAGCGGCGCATATAAATCCAACCTGACGTGAATCACGCGGCTCTTATTTTGGCGCCCATCTTTAAGAAAAATATACTTAATCTTTATTTATGTGTTTTAAGGTTCATTTCACGTTGAAAAATAAAGTTTATATTTATATTGCAAAAGCCGAGCTGCTTTGCTGTTATTCGACAAATATAAGAAGAGCTCCAGATGCAATACAAAATGCAAACTGGAGTTCTTTTTACGTTGGTCATTAAATCACGGCGGCCGGCCAACGCGGGCGCCGAGTGGGGCTCCGTTGCGAGCGGCGCTCGGCGCCCCTACGACCGTGGCGCCCGTGTGCAACGCACACCCTGCACCTAAGGGAAAGACGCCCCTGTTGGAGGGAACACAAAATAGCACGTTTCTGGATGTTGTATCACTTTCCTACACTTGTGCATGATAACGAATATCTAATGGTTAATATCCTACCAATATTACACATTAAAAATCCACTTATCACAATTTTAGGAAAATAATACAAAAACACAACAGCACTATTTCACATTCCCGGCAAAGCTCCAAAACAACTCCAAAACTAAATTATATTTTTTTTATTGTAACTTATATAATACTAGCTGTCCCGGTGAACTTCGTGTCACGTTAAAACCTTCCCTGGACTTCTACGAATATTTTTAGACTAAAATCAGCCCAATCCGTTCAGCCATTTTCGAGTTTTAGCGCGACTAACACATTTGAAAATCCATTTTTATATATAAGATTTGCCATAAAACTTACTATCGAGAGAAATAAAAAAAGCATTATATGGTCAGTAATAAACTAATAACTATCAAAGAAGTTGATTCCTGGGCATCTGCTCGACCGTAGTTTGGTCGCGAAACCCAGCCGACAGATCAGAACATTAAACTAACATAACTGACGTATTGTAGGTCCGTTAACTGCCGGAATCAATTTCCTCGATAGTACTATCAGAGAAGTTGATTCCTACCTGATTCCTACGCAGATGGGGGACCTACGTAGTTTGGTCGCATTATGTTAAACCCAGCCGACAGATCACAATTAAACATTGAATTGACATGATCCGACCAAATGACTTTGGTCTGTCCATGGTCTGTCAACTGCCTAGGAATCAATTTTCTCGATGGTACCATCGAGGAAGTTGATTCCTATGCAATTGACAGACCAACGTTAGTTGGTCGAATATGTCAATTCAATGTTATTGTGATCTGTCGGCTGGGTTTGACGTAACGCAACCAAACTACGTAGGTCCCCGATTTGCATAGGAATCAACTTCTCTGATAGTACATTCAGCTTACATTGTTCTTAGATAATTAATAACACTAAAACTGATATCAAGATTCGTGGATAACGCAACGCAATAAAATAATAATTATCATTAATAAATAGAATAAACTTTTATTATAAAACATGGTTTAGTAAAATCTAAAAGTATAATATTTAACAATTATGTGATGTGTAAAATGTATAGATATACAAACACTTTATAACATTTTTCCTTAGTCTTTAGTTGCAGATTTTGCATAAATGCTTAAATATTGGAATTCTACATGCGTGGGGCCTTTTTTAATTTATTCATTCTTGTAGTTAGGGGCTCTTTTCTCAATGAATGCTGTCATGCCTTCTTTCCTGTCTTCCTGTAATTTCAAATGTTTAATATTAGTATTATCATAAAACAAGTGTTTTAACAATATTTGGGGAGCAAAATAGAAGAAAATAGTTTAAAAAATCCTAAATAGTGAAATATGACTTTACAATATTTACATGCATCTTTTCAATTCAATTATTTTATTTGCCAGAATATGGTACAAACAGATGTTAACATTATATAATAGCACAAGCATATTCTGCCACATACGGCGTGCAAATATTTAGATATAGGTAATACATAATAGCTTGGAATTTTGATTACAATAATTAAAACAGTTAAGTACATTAAAATAAGTTAAATACATTAAATAACATTCCATAAATTCATTAATAACATTTCAGAAATTGATTAATAATAGATTCAACAATTACATTTTATAAATTCATTACATTATATATAGTCGCAGGCGGATTGTATAATACGCCGTTTTAAAAAACAGGGCCGTTTTGTAATGCGGCGGTTTAACGATTAGCCGGATTGTCATTACGATACGTTCTTCAATAAGGCGGCCCACGTTTAGCTGTATTGTATTAGTTAAGTACTTACTACTTAAATTGTAGGGTGACCATACTTGCAGAATAAACTATGTTTTTAAAGATAATTTTGTATGTTCAACGATCACTCCGCCGTTTGTGAACCGATTTTCAAAATAATGAATATTGTATACATAAATAGTTGAGGTTTATGCAAATTCTAAGAGAGGTTTAGACTGAAGAGTAAAAATTATAAATAATAATTTTTAGTTCATTTAAGAATAAGTAACGTTTTCACTTGGGTCGGTTTAAATTTTTTGTTAAAAATAATAATATTCTTACAATATTTTTACAATATTCTTACAATATTCTTTACTAATCAAGTATGATTATCAATAATTACCATAATTACTTTATACTAAATGAAAGATTGGACTTTTTACAATTTTATCTTTTACAATATTATAAATCACACATTAAATATTTCAATTGCCTTTTTTAATAAAGAGTTTTTTTTTATAGCGCATTATATCTCGGTCACCTTCCCCACTTTCTTTATGAAATCGCAGTAAATTCCTAAAGAAATTCTGCCACATTCATAGCATCATATTTTTTACATTAAAAATGATTGTGTAGTGTTCCACCGATCACCAGAATTCACAGACACTTTAGTAGTTTTGATGTGCGTTTAATACTTAACTTATAACCTCTAAAACTTCATGTTCATATGGTTTTCTTACTGTTTACATTGAGAATAATATAAATTATTTATTTGCACACGAAAATTGTTCTTAAATGTACTGTTTTCTGTGTTTATTTCATTCAAAACTTCGCAATTTAGCAGGACACTTTCTGTATCCAACGACATTGTTGTTATGTCACATGCCACGAGTGTTAAGAATCGGAACTAAAAACGTTCAATGAGGCGGCTAATCTTTCGCTTTATTACATTATGGCTAGCCGTTTTGAATAACGTATGGCGCCGAATACAATCCGGCGGTTTTTGATTCAGCCGCATTCAATCCGGGTAAACGTTAAACCGCCGCATTACAAAACGGCCCTGTTTTTTAAAACGGCTAGCCGTAATGTAAAACGGCGGATTATACAATCCGCCTGCGACACATACATTTTATTCAATTCTTTATCATTGATATATTCATTTACAGAATAATAACACTTTTTTACCAATAATTGAAATAATCGTAATTTAATATTTATAATTTTATTAAATAGATCCTTGTTATTGTACACCTATGATTGATATAGTTATATAATATGTTGTCCTTGTCTATGTTTTGTCCTTGTCAGATAAGTCAGAAGAAATATGGCATGACAGAATGTTGAACTATCCGTCTATACTCTATATCAAAGGTAGGTCACAGTGTGAGAGCTATGCCACAGGCATTTCACAGCAGATTCTGCACGTGCTGCGTGTCATTTTCGAATACAACATTTCGACAAGATATTTTGCAATATCTGCCATCAAACGCCTATTATGTATCTGTTACAGGATTGAGGATACGTAATCGTCCTGCGCGTCTTTTCCAAGAAAACTCAGATATACAGGGTGCAATTAAACCTTCCTGCCAAATTTTGATATATTGATCCTGGTTAAAAATAAAAATACACGTGTTTTTTCTTTTATAATCACTCAGTACTAAAATGTGGAGAAATAGCTTCCGAAAGTTATCCTAAAAACACTACAATAATTAATGGACACGACGCGTCGCCCGCGCGTAACGTGCCCCCGCGCGCGAGCCTACCCCCGCGTTACCCCCGCTTACACCCACCGCCGCGAGTGACCGTGCAACGATTTTAAATGGGATAAAATATGTCATTAAAAAAAATAACACCCAATTTTTTTTCCTTATGATACCTAAGTCCTGGAAAAATTTGGCAGGAAAGTTTGATTGCACCCTGTATGAAAAATATACTTACAGTAGCGAAGGTGCCATAGAATATCGACTTCTCATATTGGAGTCCAGACTTAAGTGTGGTTTCGTACGCTTGGTTGACGGACTGCTTGGCCATCTTGACGATAAGTGGCGAGTGGGTGCCGATCTTCTCGGCCAATTTGATAGTCTCTTCTAGAAGCTTTTCAACAGGGAACACTCGGCTTACAAGTCCTAGAAAAAAAAGAGTTTTTATAAGCAACTGCGGTACCCACAATAAGTCTCACAATCCTGCATCGCACTATCGAAGTATCGGAGAACGGCAAGACATATACAACGTCTGAAATGACGTCAGTGGGCTTCGGCTTGACCGAGCATGCTATCTCGATCGGTCGGAAGTTCTTCTTTTTCGGCCGCCACGCATATCGTTAAACAACTAAATAAAAATATAGACAACTGAAACTGGCTACTCCGTTGCGGCAAATATCGCGCGGGAACCATACCTTTTTCCGGGATTTAAAGTATCCTATGTCTCTTCCCGGAAAAAAATACGGCATGTTCACAATATTATGAAGTAATATCTTACTTTAAGATGTTCTTATTTTTAGGTATAGATTGTTAAACTAATATGTATTCTGTGGTATAGATAAGTAATCTAGCGACCCGCCCCGGCGTCGCACGGGTATAAAATATATAGCCACTGAAAAAATGATTAAAATCGATCCTTCACGTGGTATACTTCCTTTCTGTGCCAAATAACATAAAAATTGCTCCAGTAGTTTGCGAGATAAGCCCTTTCAAATAATTTCCCCCGTTTTTTCAACATTCTCCTATTAGTCGCGTGAAAAATATAGCCTATAGCCTTCCTCAATAAATGGACTTTCTAACATTGAAATAATTTTTCAAATCGGACCAGTAGAGTTCCTGAGATTAGCGCGTTCAAGTTAGCCCTTTCAAATAATTTTCCACGTTTTTTCCACATTTTCCTCTATATTTTCTTCGCTCTTATAATTAGTCTTAGCGTGATTAAATATAGCCTATAGCCTTCCTCGATAAATGGGCTATCTAACACTGAAAGAATCATCAAAATCCGTTGCATAGTTTTAAATATTAAAGGGAACAAAGGGACATGAAGGGAAAAAAAGCGACTTTGTTATAATATAATATCAAATATGTATAGTAACGCTGAAAGGACTGGATATCGTAAGTTCAGTGTGCCATAGGCAAACTCTATGCTGTAGAGCAGATGGGTGATTTTTGTCTATGATTTATCTATATAAACCATAGACAAAAATCACCCAGCTTCTCCGCTTCATGCGCGTCAATGAAGTTGCCCGTGAGCACAATCTCCATGGCCTTGGACTTGCCGACGTACCGCGGCAGGCGCTGGGTGCCGCCCGCGCCGGGAATCGTGCCGATGATGACGTGAGTCCTTTACCATAGATAAACCATCGACAAATTGTTGATAAACTATAGACAAAACTCACCCATCTTCTCCGCTTCATGCGCGTCAATGAAGTTGCCCGTGAGCACAATCTCCATGGCCTTGGACTTGCCGACGTACCGCGGCAGGCGCTGGGTGCCGCCCGCGCCGGGAATCGTGCCGATGTTGATCTCCGGCTGGCCGAACTTGGCCTTTTCTCCCGCGTAGACAATGTCGCACAGCATGGCTAGCTCGCAGCCGCCGCCCAGCTGAAATGGTTTAAGAACAACATAAGATTATAACCTTGCCATCACAGTTTTCCTGCGTGCACATCCGTACTAATATTATAAATACGAAAGTGTGTCTGTCTGTCTGTTACCTCTTCACGCTGAAACCATTAAACCAATTTATCTGAAATTTGGCATGGAGATGGAGTTCCGGGAAAGGACATAGTATATTTTTTATCCGGAAAAATGTACGGTTCTCACGCGATAAACGAATTTTGGCGCAACGGTGTTGCGGTCGTCATGTAGTTATGATATAATGATATCTAAAATTGTACTTTAAAAATTCGCATTCAGAGACAATATGATGAATAAACTTCAATTTAAACTATCAACTCCCAAGAAATAATAGATTTCTAAGAATCCACGATCTAAGGATTAATGAATAGCTTGAGAGATAATAATGTACGGGGCTTATGTCAAAATTTAAATTTAATAATTACAGTAAAGTTCATCTTCGAGTGCGACACATTATATAAACAGACTGTTTGAGGCAATTTTGTTTTATAAGTGATTTTATATAATATGGTACCTCTATATTAAACGAAACATATTCTAAGGTGTGTAGTGTACCCTATGAATGTTTACCAAATTATGGATTTAAAAGTAACACAGAGGTCAGAGGCCATTTGCAAATAATATGCAGAATATTGCGTTTTTGCTGCGTTACATAGACACATGCATCATGTAACGCAGCAAAAACCCATCAAAACATCAATATTCAGCTGTGAATTGTTAATTTAACAGTAGGTGCCTATGTAAAATTGTTTTACATAGATACAGAGGCATGTTTTTGTACGAATCATCTTATATACATTATCTCTAAAATTACTTTTGTTATCAGCAAACTCTGTTATCTCAAATACTTGTGATACAGTTAAGAAAATAACATATGTATTATAATGACAAATATTCCACTAAGCAAAGTGTAGCGTAACTGAGAGAACTGTACATTTTTTGATATAATAAGTAGCCCATTTCAGTCCAACTCTATTTTATCTGTGCTAAATAGGATCAAAATCGGTTCAGTAGGCCTACTACGAAACCATTTTGAGACTCAAACAATGGGACGAGATTGCTGCGTCCGGCTCTAACAACAACAACAAGTTTGTTGGAGCAGGACGCGGCATTCTCGTACGATTGTTTGAGTCTCAAAACAGTTTCGCGGTCCAGTTTTGCTTTTAGTTTGTATTCCATACAAACTAAAAACGCCTTTCTTCTTTGTATATTATGTAGAAGTACATTTATATATGACATTATTTTTAGCCTTTGTTTCCAATGAAATTTACGAGAATATCATAATTTGCATAATTATTATAGGTTAGTAACAAAATAAACCTACAGCAAATCCATTGACGGCAGCAATAATGGGCTTGCCACAGTTGGACACATCTTCCCACTCTTGTAAGAAGCCCGCCTTTTGGTTGTGAGTGTATGTGTTGTTTTGCATCTCCTTGATGTCCGCACCAGCTGCAAATGCCTTTTCATTTCCTAAAAATTTGAAAAAAAAAATTACTGAAAATGTTGGCAAAAAACAAAAACTTTATTTGAGGCGTCGTATTTAAAATAAAATACAATTGTAATTTAAGGTCATAAAATACTAATTACTAACAATTTCTGTATAATATTTTATTATTCTCATTAGAGACAGTATAATAATATTATGTTAATTACAAAAAAATGCTAGATTAATTATTATATAACTTGATGTTTTTTATGCTATTTGCACAAGAGTGTTACATAAAAATTATATAACAATATGATTTCCTGGGATAAATAGCATTATCCTGTCTATTTTCTGGACTCCAAGTATTTCATACCAATTGCATTAAAATCGGTTAAGGCAGGGGTTCCCAATCTTTTTCGGCCTGCGGCGCCTTTACAAGTCAATATTTTGTCACGGCGCCTTACTTTACCTAGCTATTACAAAAAGATACATGAATAAACACCATAATCATTATATTTAGGTTAAGCAAGTAAATATACGACTCACGGCGCGGCGGCGCCCCTCTTGCCTTTCCACGGCGCACCAGGGCGCCGCGGCGCACAGTTTGGGAACCCCTGGGTTAAGGAGTTTTAGTGGCTCTACTGTGGCTCTACTTTACTTAGCCTTAAAGGATTTTTTACCTGTAATTATAATAGCGGCAATGCTGTCATCTGCATCAAAGTCCTTCACTGCCTTCCCTAGTTCCTTGAACAGAGGGTTGCATAGGGCATTGAGGGCTTTGGGACGGTATAGCTGGATCAGACCTACATTCTTCTTGCTGCCTACAACTTCTATCTTGATGTTTTCATATTGAGGTGCTGGAAAATTTTGAAAACATTATCTTATGAATCCATGTACCAAAGCCAATAGTAGTCAAGTTATTGTATTGTAATAATAGACCTTTTTAATGAGAGGGCTGACTTTTCTCTGCTTGGCACAACTTTGATTGTAATGTGTTGTTACTGGCTATTAAGCTACTGTATGAACTTGTATTGTGACTATACTATAGAGGCTGATTTAATTAACAGCTTATTAATTTGTGGGACCTCATGGGCAAATTAACTAGGAAGTTTTATATTTGTGTACAATGTACATGAGGTATTATTAATCCTTCAATCTGGGATTCTCGGAAATGCTATTGTATTCTATTGTTGTCACGATCACCGGTGCTCGTACGGGGCTTGGTGGGTTAATATAATATTATTATGAACAGAAGTTTTTATAAGTAGGTAGTTTATTTAGAAACCTATTGTTATGTTAATTTTAATATAAAGTTATTTTTGAGTGCTAATAATAATCGGCCAAGTGCGAGTCGGACTCGCGCACGAAGGGTTCCGTACCAATACAGAGCAAAAATAGGCTAAAAATTGTATTTTTTGTATGGGAGCCCCCCTTAAATTTTTATTTTATTTTAATTTTGATTATATATATAAATGTGTGAAAAATTCAAGTGCCTACCTCTTGCCATTATTGATATAGAGCGAAAAAGGCCGAAAAAATCATGTTTGTTTTATGGGAGCCCCCCTTAAATATTAATTTTATTTTGTTTTCAGTATTTGTTGTTATAGCGGCAACAGATATACATTATACACAATCTGTGAAAATTTCAGAAGTCTAGCTATAGCGGTTCTTGAGATACAGCCTGGAGATAGACAGACGGACAGACGACAAAGTCTTAGTATTATATAATATCATTATCATAGAGACTGCTAATTAATTTCGTTAATTATGCAAAACAGCAAGTTTTTATTTTAAGTCATCCAGTATGAAATAAGGAGAGATATTTAATCTTTATACAACACAGAGATAAAAGCAACAAATAAATAAAATTGTTTAATACTTAGATAAGGCACTGTGACATATTTACTAAAGTCAAGGCAATATATATGATGTAAGAGATAACGATAAAATTTTGATAGTTTGTACAATTAGATAATATGCTTTGAATATTGGGCTTGAATTTCTTGGCTAAATGCTTAAAAAGGTCAAAGTTCAAAGTATTAAGTTAATACTATGATTAAGTTAAGTTTGACATAATTTTATTTTAATCCATCAACTCCCAAGCTCAGACCAAATAAAAACTCTATTTGGTCTGAGCTCCCAAGCGGAACCCACATTAACAATTGAATATCTATTGTGTCTGTGATTCCCACGATCGAGGTATTAATCAATGTTGTAGGACAGTTGATTTTGATGATTATTTTACATAGCCCCCTAAGGCCGCGTCCCCATGAGACACGGCGCGGCGCCGCCACACACTGGTCCCAAAGTAAAATAAATGGGACATTAAGAATTTTCGGATCGAAGGTCAACGGATCAGGCTGATATTTTTTTTGTAGACAGCTGATCCAATTACAAGTCACTTTTATAGATGTCGTTTTTTCAAATATGCCGTATCTACAGAGATAAAAAATAATGATTTTTTTTGTATGGACGAAATCATAATTTTGTCATTTTCATCCAAGATTCAAACGTATTCAAAATAAATCATAGCATAGCTTGTAGAGGGACTCTTGTCGTACATTTTTGTCATACACACTCAACTGCGATTTTTGCGCCTTTTAGAGCTACAGGCACTTTATTAATTTTTTTTGGTCAGTGGATGAAGCTGATTTTTTTGTAGCGTCTCATGCAATTACAAGTAACTTTTATAGACGTCGTTTTTTTCAAATATGCCTTATGTACAGATAAAAAAATATATGAATTATTTTTTGTATGGACGAAATCATAATTTTGTCATTTTCTTACAAGATTCAAACGTATTCAACATACATCATAGCACAGCTTATAGAAGGACTCTTGTCGTACATTTTTGTCATAGACCACTTAACTGCGATTTTTGCGCCTTTAGGAGCTACAGGTACTTTAATTTTTATTGTTTTGTATAATTCATTTTCGAGTATTTCATATGGATTTTAATAAATATTGTTAAGGATAGACAATGTTTTCTTTATTGACAAGTAAAGAAACTCTTACTAGTAATGTCTTATTTTTTAATTTAAACTATACATAAAATAATGACTTATCGTTAACTTGACAGTAAAATGGCTGACGTTTCTATTTCTTCTCCAAGCTGTTGCGAAAATGTAAATCACTTATGACGGCAAAAAGGGGTAACGGATTTTAAGAGCCTCAATTAATTATGTATAGTTTATTTACCTGGTTTAGTGCTCGTTTATAGTGAAAAGTGTATGGGAATTTAAATGCATGATAAAATGTGATACGCTGTGTGTTTTGGTATTGAATTTAGGCTGTTTTTGTGCTAAAAACGTCAGTAATTATTTAGTAAAGTTAAGTACAGTGCTTTTAAAAGAACAACAGGATTCACACATCGTCAATAAGGAGTCTATGAGAGTAAAGACTTTATAACGGCATCAATTGTTTATTATGCTATCGCCATTTTACATATACTTAGGGTTCCTTTCACACTAAAAAAATCGCACCTAGCTATGATGATTTTTTTCCACTGTAGTTGGGTTGGCTGAAAGAGACCTCTTTATAAGGATACTTTAGCTCACTTTTGTGCACTAATTTTAAGTTTGAAATATTATCAAAGATACGTGATTATCAAATGAATTGTTTTATTTTTTACTTTTCTTCTGTAACCATCGCTCCTTTTCAGCCATTGTTTTGAATCCCTTTATGAAAGTACGGAACCCATCGTGCGCAGGTCCGACTCGCACTTGGCCGATTATTTCGCTCCGCAAGATATTCACACAATCTTTTGTACGTTTAAAATGGCGAATTTAGTTATGTTAAGCATTTTATTGTAACCTTAAAGAGAATAATATCTTCATAATCACTGTATAAGAGAATAGGGATTGCTTTCATCCTTGTTCAGGTCATATAAAATATTAGCATTCGTTTGTTGGATAGATGTGATGATTAAATGCCCCTATAAATTAAAAGCATTATAGTTACCTTGTGCATTACTTTTATAAGAATAATTGACCATATTAAAAGCCTTGTAACTAGCCACTATAAGATGAACATATTTCGAAGCCTTATAGTTGCCGTATAGAGTTATTAACGTTTACCCAACCAAATTATAAGAATAAAGGTAATATTATCCAAATCACCTAATAATGTGCCACTATAAGTAACATTGGCATAATGAATGCTCTTTTATAACAAGTATAAGAGTTTAGACCTTATTGACTTAATTTTCTAAGATTAGTTTGTTTGTTGGGTACAAACTGGATGAGTCATAAAATAATTTACCTACTACGTACATGTTTTGAGATTTCTACTTTAATAATTTGTTTAGTTTAAGTATATACTCGTATAGGATTTTTTTATAAATAAGACATTACTAGTAAGAGTTACTTTACTTGTCAATAAAGAAACCATTGTCTATCCTTAACAATATTTATTAAAATCCATATGAAATACTCGAAAATGAATTATACAAAACAATAAAAATTAAAGTACCTGTAGCTCCTAAAGGCGCAAAAATCGCAGTTAAGTAGTCTATGACAAAAATGTACGACAAGAGTCCTTCTATAAGCTGTGCTATGATGTATGTTGAATACGTTTGAATTTTGGAAGTAAATGACAAAATTATGATTTCGTCCATACAAAAAATAATTCATATATTTTTTTATCTGTACATAAGGCATATTTGAAAAAAAACGACGTCTATAAAAGTTACTTGTAATTGCATCAGATGCTACAAAAAAATCAGCTTCTTCCACTGACCAAAAAAAAATTAATAAAGTGCCTGTAGCTCTAAAAGGCGCAAAAATCGCAGTTGAGTGTCTATGACAAAAATGTACGACAAGAGTCCCTCTATAAGCTATGCTATGATTTATTTTGAATACGTTTGAATCTTGGATGAAAATGACAAAATTATGATTTCGTCCATACAAAAAAAAATCATTATTTTTTATCTCTGTAGATACGGCATATTTGAAAAAAACGACATCTATAAAAGTGACTTGTAATTGGATCAGCTGTCTACAAAAAAAATATCAGCCTGATCCGTTGACCTTCGATCCGAAAATTCTTAATGTCCCATTTATTTTACTTTGGGACCAGTGTGCGCCACCGTGTTACGGCACGACGCGCGACGCCGCCACCGTGATACGGTACGGTGCCGCACCGTATCACGGTGCCGCGTACGGTGCGCCGACCCGCGTCCCTATTCAGTCGATATTTGGCTCGAACGAAAATGCTTGTCTGGATATGGATCGCGAAAGAATTCTTCTCTTGTTGTTACTAAGACGAATATTAAAAAGAAACAGACACAGAGAAATTTATTTTTGCTATTTTTTGCTCTATACCAATATTTACAACAGATAGGCACTTGAAATATTCACAAAATACTCAATTGTATTTATACTTTAAAAATTGATGGTAAAATTAAAATAAACTTAATAATTAAGGGGCTCTCATACAAAAAACATATTTTTTGGTTATTTTTCTCTATAATAATGGTACGGAACCATTCGTGCGCAAGCCTAACTCGCACTTGGCCGATTTTTATCTGTTCCAAAGAAGCGCCTCGTTTGAGTTTGGACACAATTTTTGTTCGGAAGTTTCACCCAGAATAGGGGCGCGCGATGCACTGTACACGGCACCGTGACACGGTGTGGCGCCGTACTGTATCACGGTGGCGGCGTCGTGCCGTAACACGGTGACGGCGCCGCGCCCTGTCTGATGGGGACGCAGCCTTACTTTATTGGGTAGATATATAGCTTATGTCCTAAATTGGAAACTTGATAATATAAAATAATAAGTATGTAGTTCTTTTTGATCTCACATAGTGTGATGATCCCGTGAAGAGCTTACTATAGAAATGATCCTATGAAGTAAAGTCTTTGAGCGTCCGTGGCCTATTGGGTAGACCTTTGGTTCGCACTCTTAGAGGGTGCAGGTTCGATCCCGGGTGGAGGCGTGTACCAATGAGACATTTTCTGATCTCAAGTACTCAATACGGACGCTCGTACGGTGAAGGAAAACATCGTGAGGAAACCCGCACATAGTTGGTCCCAGACATATTGACTAGTTCTTTCCTCTGGACTAGGCCGACTATGTTGCGAGAATGCCGTATGCGCTTGGGCGACCATACCTACGGACATTTAAAAATCTTGTCCCAGGCACTACAGTATTTGAGGAGTGGTTACTTCGCTCTGAAAATACTGTATTTAATCATCCACAACGGATGTAAAGGCCTAGTTCTTTTTGGACCATTTGATCATTGTATGCAACTTTAAGGTTATGATTGTTGCACAAAACGATGAGGCTCAGTTTGAATTATTAAATAATATTAAATATTCTGTATTATATCATTTTATTAATAATGGGACATGTCGCAAGATTGTAGCCCATACATAATAATATAATAAAATAAGTTGGTAAACTATCTAAAAATAAACCAACAGTGCTTGAAACAAACAAGTTTTATTTTGAAACTTACCGGTACTGTAGAGTTTCATAAACTTTGTGTTAGCCGCTGCTAAAACTCCATTGTTTGATAAAATATTCTTTCCAAGTAAAACTCTTGTGACCGTACGTAGGGAAGTCATTTTGAATAAAAAATTAGGCTGCAACGAAATGCCGACTGTCCAGTGTCCACTGTTATCACCAAGCACTCACCAAGCAGTGATAATTTTATAACTTCGTTGTGAACTTTGAACCGACAGTATATAATATTTGTCTATGACTTTGAACACTGTGTTTTGCTGTCAAAGTCAAGACCAAATCAAGAGCCGCTCAACCATTGAGATAATATACACTAGGAGAGAGCCTTATAACGGTATATAAGCGTCAAAAGCGTGTAATGTTATGTCCTACTTACTCGGACATAACAGGAGTCGGTCTGCATATTTCATGTAACAAAAGTGTTAATAAAGGTTTTTAGTGAACATTTTATGTTTGATATTGTTGAGTTTTGTGGTTCCGCTAAATAATAAACCATAAGAATGGCCAAAGAATGCCTCAAACACGTGGATTTAACATTAAATACGTAAGTTTTGAACAACGTTTTTTGGGCTTTTCAATCGGTATTTTTGTAAGCTAAAAAGATAATTTATAAGTTTAATAATCACTTATTCGTGCTATATAAGGCATAAGTGCTAAAAATGTCACATCAAATTGCATAGCTTTTTACGTGTGTTTACGGATTCTCATTACTTGAACTATAGTTTATCGATATCATGAACTAAATGACTTTCATTTCTGTATAATAATGTGCTTCGAAATGATCTACAAATAGAAATATTCAAGAAAATGAACGCACACTACTTGTATGAAAATAAGCACAAAATGGCCACGCGATGACGGGCTAAGGTTACATCTATATATATATATATATATATATATATATACATCTATATATATCTATATATATCCTTAATCTGTGCGCTCAACTGTCAAACAGTGACATCTGATGTCTCTCGTAAAATCAGCTGTTTTCTGTCACTTTTGTCATACGACATTGACGTAACGTAGGCGTCAAATTTCAAAATTTGTTTTGCTTTTTGCAAATTCTGATAGTATTTTTTATAAAACAAAACAATATTCAGTATTCTGGTGCTTAATTCCAGAAACTCTTATAAAGACCGCAATAATGGCGAAGGATATCAAGTACTTCATCTTAACTGGAGAACCCGGTAAACACCTTACCTATTTGATCATAATATTATATATATGTATAAAAACTATAAAATATAATAATCTAAAAGAAGCTTGTACTTCGCAACAGGTGTAGGTAAAACTACATTGGTCACAAAGTTGTGCAAGTTATCAAACGATTCAGGTATTAAAACCAGTGGATTCATAACTGAAGAAGTGAGAGAAAATAGAGTTAGAAAGGGTTTCGATGTGGTCACATTAGACGGAGTGCGGGGGAAACTTGCCAGAGACCAACAGCTACTTGGTGCCCCCTCTAAATACACTGTAGGAAAATATGGTGTTCTCATATCAGACTTTGAAAGAGTGGCTCTTCCCACATTACAAATGGTAGGTAACTAAAACTTTACTTTACATTAAGGTAATCATACCTAAGTAGCAGCGGTTCTACAGTCACAAAATAATTTATACATTTATTTATATTTTAGGTATAAAGTTAAGAATGTTATAAAAAATATTTAAATAAAAAGCTTTACCTATAGGTAATAATTATTGCTCAATGATTTAGGGTAGATAATATTATTATGCTTGTCAAATTATTTTATTATATTCTTGTCTTATAATTCGATGGGGCCGACTAGACTGTGCGCACGAAAAAACATGACGCAATATGCGGCGTTACCTCGCTCTGAGGCATTCCATTTAAGGCTATGACATTGTCACGTTCAACTATCGTCAGTAAACCGACTTTACAGACAACCGGTTTTATCTGTGTTTGGCGGTCTGTACACCGCACAGAGCACCGTACATTCGGGGAAAATTGTGCTAAGCAGAAATGTACAGTCGGGGAAAATTGTGCTAAGCAGAAATGTACAGTCGGGGAAATGAGTTGTTTAGCAGAAATGTACAGTCAGGGAAAATTGTGCTAAGCAGAAATGTACAGTCGGGGAAATGAGTTGTTTAGCAGAAATGTACAGTCGGGGAAATGAGTTGTTTAGCAGAAATGTACAGTCGGGGAAAATTGTGCTAAGCAGAAATGTACAGTCGGGGAAATGAGTTTTGACGTGACAACATCTTAGGGCCGATTCACACCGGAATGGCAGAGGCCGGCAGCGGCCGGCAGAGGCGGCTCGCGTCGCCGCGGGTGGACGCTCGCGGCCGCTTGTGGACGCTCGTGGCCGCTGGCGGCCGCGCGCTACCTCCAGAGCACGCGTGCCTTTCAGTTTAGATTCTACATTCGGCAAGGAAACTCGTGTCGTGTGTTTGCAGCAACATGACGGAATTGGTTATTATTGCACTTATTGCCGAAGAACAAGTAATACTTATAACTATTAGTATCGCTTGAAAACTTCAAAAAGGGCTCGAGGCGCCGCGGGCGGCCGCGCGGAGACGCGCGCGGACGCTGGCAGCCGCGAGCAGTTTCCGCCGACGGACGCGCGGCGCCTCGCGGCCGCCCGCGGCGCCTCGAGCCCTTTTTGAAGTTTTCAAGCGATACTAGTAGTTATAAGTATGTAGATAAAGTTTACAATTATTTCACACTAAAAGTGCTCTTCGCGCCGCTGCCGGCCGCTGCCACTCCAGTGTGAATTGGCGCTTATAATTCGATGGAGCCGGCTGCACGCACGAAAAAACATGACTCATGCGGCGTTACCTCGCTCTGAGGCGTTCCATTTAAGGCTTGAAGTGCAAGCGAGAGCGCGGAACGAGCGACAAAGAGGCACGTTGTCACGTTCAACTATCGTCAGTAAACCGACTTTACAGACAACCGTTTTTTTAATTTTAGGTTGACAATGGATGCCTTGTAATAGATGAAATAGGCAAAATGGAGTTTTTTAGTCTGGCATTTAAAAACAAAATCAAGGAGTTATTTGACGAGAGGAGCAATAATATTTTTATACTTGCTACAATACCAATAAGGAAAAGTGATAACCTGATCGAAGGTATAAGGAATAATAAAAAGACTAAACTATGGATTGTAAGCACCTTTATTTTAGTTGTAAGAAAATATTAATTTGATGATAAAAATTTAAGTAATTCCTGATGGTCAGATTGTTACACATTTATTAATTTGATTTGACATTACAATATGATTACAACATTTTGTTAAAATTAAAAATTTTGTTTCAGGTGACAAAAGAAAATAGAAATTCATTAGTTGAACAAATATTTACACAAATCAAAATTATTATAAGTACCAAATGATTATATTATACCTACATTATTATTAGTAGGTATAAGCTTTATAATATTACAATATCAAGTTATCAACTAGTTACTAGGTATGAAAGAACATAATTTAGTTAACATAAAGTGTTATAACATAATATTAAATATTTTTCAACTTTAATCTGTAAAATATATTTTATTTGTGATGATAAAAATATTAATATTTTATTGCTGCAACTCCTGCAACTCCCAAGTGGCCTCAAATTCCAAGAATCCACGATCGGAGGATTAATTAAATGTTCACAGTATTAATTATATATTAATACTGTGAACATTTACAATAAATTTGGAAATCTATTATTCTCGTGGCCACAGCCCACATGTGACCGCGTGGGAGTTGAAGCGTTAAGGATATAGTACAGTAAATGAAGGCAAAAATCAGGTGCAACCTCCGATTTCGTTGAACCTCCATCGATTTGGATGAAAATTTGGGATTAAGTACATTAAGCCCTCTACTTTAAAAGTGACATACGCTCGTATTGCGCTTTTTCATTTTAGGGGTGAAATCCACCCCTTTTGTTGAAAATAGAGAAAATGCAGATTTAACCATTCTGGCTTAACTATTTGGGTTTAATTCGATAAAATAAATGTTTTAATATTTTTTTCATGATATTTTATGATTATTTCATTAATTTTTCAACCCTTATGGCAACCATCCCTTTAATCGTGAAAAAACACTTTTTGTATTTCTGAACTTTAAACTCGCATATTTACATTGTATTTAAACAGTTTGTTTAATATTTATAATATAATTTTTGGATAAGACTGAAATATAAATCCCTAAAAGTACCCCTTTATTGCGGAATCATGGTAAAAATCGGGTTCAAAAACTTAGTAGGTTTATGTTTTGAACCCAATTTTTCCATTTATTTACTTAGTATTAATTTCTTATTTAGTTTTTTTTGCGAAATTTTTTCACCCCTGTTAAGTACCCCATGTCTGAAAAATAAGCTTTAAGTTTTTATTTTAAGTTTTTTATCAGCTTTAATGAGTTCGAATATTTTTTCATAGATTAAGATACATTTTATTAATATATAACTCAAACATTGATATTATTTAGTCCAAAATATTCAAACAACGATTTCAAACTACCGTCTGTGCAAAAAACTGACGCAAAGGCTGAATCTGCTAGACTGAAATATTTAGTAGACGCACATCATTATAAAAAGCCCCTCTCTTATCGAGTCGACATTTACCGTTTTGTTTACTTTCTGAATATTGAAAGACTTGAAAAGATTAACGTAAATTTAGTAAGGTCTATATGACATCTGGAATCGCGTTGGAACCGTACATTTTTTCGGGATAAAAAGTATCCTATGTCCATATCCACTCCCAAGACACAAAGTATTTTCATACTAAATTTCAGAAAAATCGGTTGAACCGTTTGGGTGTTAAGAGGTAACAGATAGACAAAAACACTTTAGCATTTATAATATTAGTATAGATGTACCTATTGACAGGTTTTCCTATCTCTGCTTCAAAATTGTTTTCAAAAAAATATTTTTGTTTTATCACAATAGCTCTGTTAATTTTTAAGCTATCGGGTTAATTTATGGACCATTTTAAAGGTAATTTAAAGAGCTTTAAGATCAACTTGAACCATACTTTTTAAAGCCCTTGGTTTTAAAAAAAAATTGGGGTTAAAAGGTTCCGATTTCATGGTTCTTGCAGTAAAAGTTAGGCTTTAAACGTCTCTATCTTCGTTATTTTTCATCCTATAAAAATCAAAAGAAAATCAAAAGATTTCTTAAAAAGTGGACACCAATTTCGTTCTTTATAATTTTTACGAAGGTTCAATATTTTTGAAATTGTGTTCAAAACAAAATGATATTTACGAAAATTTGAATAATTTCAATTTTACTAAATCATTCTGTTTTTAAAAACTAAGCATTCTAAGCCAAGGAAAATTTTTGAGGTCATTACTTATGCTAAAATAAAGAAAAACCTTTGGGGATAACCATAAATTTGAATTATTGTAGAAATGGTCAACGTTTTATTTTTCGATTTTTCCAAAACAATTTGAAAGTGTCATCTTATTTTTATCATAACTTGTTCAATTTTGATGCTTTTAACTTTTTACAATGCTTATTAGAAAGGTATTTTAAGCACTTTAAAAAGTTGTAAGGAAGTCCATGTCATACAATGCATCGGTTTACCGTTATTTAAGTTTGAATGCTTAGACTTAGGTACTCGCTGAAAGAAAATATAAATACAATCACCTATAGCTCACTTTGAATATTCTATAGGAAGGCATCTTAGAGTAGTTATTAGTAAATTTTTTTATTGGCTTTAATTTTGGTAATTACACATTTTTCGTAAAAACCTATAGTTTCTTAGTTATTTATGAAAAACCGCTTTAAGACAATTATTTTTCTCACGCAAAAACATGATCTTTGATCGTTAATAACTCCGAAAGTATTGATTTGTTCAAAAAACTTTATATTACAAATTTTGCTTAGAATTTGTAAGTCTATTGATTCCTGGGGTTATTTTTACTAAAAAAAATTCACCCCTCGAGAAGGGTTGACATCCACCCCCAGGGCAAAAGCGCAAGTTGGCTTTATGTCACTTTTGTTTCTTAGGGTATCCTCCACCTACTTACCAATTTTCATGAAAATCGATGGAGGTTCAACGAAATCGGAGGTGAAAACCTTCACTGCCTCCACTAATATGTGGACGGTATTTATCAATCATAGTTATTATTATTTCCTGATTTTTATAACAATTTAACATGTAACCTTGTAGAGTTGTAAGCGTTGGTCCGGACTGAAGTACTGTCTCGCTCTGTTAAGAACACCAAGTTTCTTCGAGGCTAATTTGGCCTTACCCTCTAGATGATATCGGAACTGGACTTCGCTCGATATGTTGACGCCAAGTATCTCAATGCTAGGGGAGATGGTTAAAGATGTGCCCTCGAAACGAGGATATACGACCATTGGTGACTTTTTAGTGGTGAACGCGCAGACTTGTGTCTTGGCGCGGTTGAATTGGACCAAATTACGTCTACCCCATTCAGAGACCTTCTCCAATGAATTCTCCACCTTAGACACAAGTTCGTTTCGACTCTCAGTGACATTTTGCCGAGAAATATTGGGGAAGCCGGTATATACAGCATCACCTGTACTATCATCCGCATAGCAATGAATGCCGTTGGTTTGTAACATGTCATTGATATGCAGTATGAATAGAGTAGGCGATAGCACACAGCCCTGAGGGACACCAGCAGAAGTCCCCTCGATTCCTCAAGGATCCCATCATCAGATCACCACTTTTGTGAACATGGTACCACCAAATTCGAGTTAAACCCTATACAACACAAAAAGAATTTTGAAAATCGGACCACAAACGGCTGAGTAATCGTGGAACATACAAAAAAAAAAAGATACATACAACCGAACATATTACCTCCTCCTTTTTGGAAGTCGGTCAAAAATGTGTTTGTTTTCAAATTAAACATAATATTTCTACTCCAGACACCAGTTTTTAACGAAATAAAAATACAATATACAGTAAAACCCGTTTAAGACGATTTCACAGGGACTTAACCAAAAACGCGTCTTAAGCGGGAAAGCGGGATATAGGAAAAACGAACCTGCACGAAAAGTGAGAAAACACACTACTTATGTATTAATATTTACTATCTTTTTTCGGATGTAGGTGTTCCTATCAATGAAGATAATTATGCGTCTACATTTAATCTGGAAGTGATCATCTAGAATTCTCTAGCTTTTAACCAATAGATGAAACGAATGCCGGTCATCCAAGCTCAAGATTGTGCATCATAATAATATTATGTTACAGGAAGCGATTTCACGTTTTTGGAACAACGTGAATTTTTCGCCTTTAACCAATCACCAGCAAACGTAACTTTTCCGACCCATCAGAATTGGCACAGGCCAGGACAGTCAGTCTCTCTTTATTTGCTTTGCTACCACGACAAGTCTCTCCCTTGAAAACATAGGATTTTTCTGGCATCAATTAAAAAAATAAACTGAATTCGTCTGCCTTAAAAATATCTCGCGGTTCGTAATTTTGCAACAATTCAGGAAGTGCTGCCACTTGCCATTCACGTATCAACTATCAACATCTCAATTCCCACTGATTTGACGGTACACAATGCCATGTCGATGGGTAAGAGGTAGTATTATGTGTTGGCTGTTAGTATTAAACGGGATGACGATCGTATCCATGACGCACTTTTTATTCTGTGGAAATAGAACCTATGCAATTATATGCAGTAACGCACATGACGCGCAATAAGTCCGACGCACAAAAAATTCGTATAATTCTGGCAGACCGCATCGCGCCGCTTCGCGCCGCGCCGCACAAAAAGTGTGCGAAAAAAATAGAACGTTTGCTTCAACACGCGCTAACGCAGACGGCGCATACTTTTAGTCTACAATCTGCATTTGTAGTGACGTAACGTACGCGATCTATTTAATTAACATGGCGCCAGATATCGATGTAACGATGTTAACTCATGTGTGGCGGTACCCACAATTCGCCTAATATTCCTGCATTGCGCTATCGAAGTTTTCTGAGCGCGGCGGTATATATACGACAGCTGAAATGTATCACGTGGGCTTCGGCCTGACCGGGCATACCACCTCGCTCGGTCGGAAGATCTTCCTTTGGCCACCACACTTTATTCCCACATTGGTGACCCTCGACAGAACACGCCTCCTTCATCATCGTCACTCCCCGCCCCTCCGCACCGCGCCAGCCAGCATCGCCTCATCGGGTACATCGTCCACTAGCCGCAATGTACCGCGGCCTGGGCGACTCCGCATCGGCATCATCGGGCTTTCTCACTACACCGACCGGTCAGCAAGCAGAGCACATCTCTCCTGGTCAGCACGTAGCATCGGCCCCGCTCGGCAGCTTATCCGACTCACTGGATCCCGTGCAGCAGCTTATAGTTCCGACTCACTGGGACTCACTGCAACAGTTCCGACTCACTGGAACTCACTGGCACTGGCGACCCAAGCGACAAGACTTCAAGATTCGACCCCCGGTCTTCGGGGGGGAGTGATGTGGCGGTACCCACAATTCGCCTAATATTCCTGCATTGCGCTATCGAAGTTTTCTGAGCGCGGCGGTATATATACGACAGCTGAAATGTATCACGTGTTCTTCGGCCTGACCGGGCATACCACCTCGCTCGGTCGGAAGATCTTCCTTTGGCCACCACACTTTATTCCCACATTGGTGACCCTCGACAGAACACGCCTCCTTCATCATCGTCACTCCCCGCCCCTCCGCACCGCGCCAGCCAGCATCGCCTCATCGGGTACATCGTCCACTAGCCGCAATGTACCGCGGCCTGGGCGACTCCGCATCGGCATCATCGGGCTTTCTCACTACACCGACCGGTCAGCAAGCAGAGCACATCTCTCCTGGTCAGCACGTAGCATCGGCCCCGCTCGGCAGCTTATCCGACTCACTGGATCCCGTGCAGCAGCTTATAGTTCCGACTCACTGGGACTCACTGCAACAGTTCCGACTCACTGGAACTCACTGGCACTGGCGACCCAAGCGACAAGACTTCAAGATTCGACCTCCGGTCTTCGGGAGGGAGTGATGTGGCGGTACCCACAATTCGCCTAACATTCCTGCATCGCGCTATCGAAGTTTTCTGAGCGCGTCGGTATATATACGACAGCTGAAATGTATCACGTCGGGGTCACCAATGAAGTGAGCACGGTCCTCGCGTCGTTGCGAGGTGAATCGCTTGCCCAACTTTCTTGTTTTGAAGGTGCGAAGGAGAAAATGATAAAATAGCACACTCGATATTCCAGTTGAATTATTATAATTTCATGACAAAATCTATCAAAAAGTAAACAAGTCAAAATACCATAAACTAAAGAGTACAAAATAATATAAAAAAGGTTTTTATAAAAGAAATTTAGATATGTACACTACACATGAAATACAAAACAGACCAGTAATTTATGATACCTCTAACAGTGTCGGGGCAAGACCTAAATTTTATGTGGGCAAGATATATCTTGCGAGGCCCCCTAAAATATATTATGCGAGGCCCCCCTGATGGATGACGCTATAGAACGGATTTATTGAGAGAAATAATTTTTTGATAAGTACTTAAAGTTTTATTTATAAAACTTTTTATTTATGAATATTTGAGTATCACGTACAACTCGTAAAACCTTTAAAAAAACCTAGTGGTCCAAGGGGCGCCAGGCCCCTAGGACCGCGGGGCCGTGGACGGTCGCCCACACCGCCCACGCCTTGCACCGCCTCTGACCTCTAAGGCAGAATAATGCAGAATTGAATGTTTAATATGGAACTGTCCCTTCAATAATCTGTCCGAAATTATAGGATGTACCCAAAATTTTCTATTTTTTCTTCTTTTTCTGTACTTCAAGTACAAAATAATACTTCGCGATCTTTGCACGATCTCCATAGCGTCTACGTCCCTACAGTTCAGCGGACAGAATGATCGAAGATGTGCATCGTGTGCGTTAAGTCTGTGAAAAATCCGCGAACGACATTTGTGCGCCTTTTGTGCGCCGCAGACTCGATCACACAAAAAGTGTGACGTGTGCGATCTCCCTTAAAGAATGTATGAAAACATGTCTTAAGTTGCAGGGACTCATGCAAAATCTCGTATTATGCGGGAAATCGTATAAACCCATTTAGACCCAAACGAAACTGGGCTCGTACCACGAAACGGTTTTGAGACTCAAACAATCGTACGAGAATGTTGTGTCCTACTCTAACAAACGTGAAATGACGTTGTTAGAGCAGGACGCGGCATTCTCGTCCGATTGTTTGAGTCTCAAAACGGTTTCGTGGTAGGCCTCCTGGAGCCGTGGAAAATATGAAATTTCTTTATTAATTTATAGAAAACAATAAAATTATTAGGAAAAAACAAAAAAAAAAAACTTATTTTTTTTAATTTTTATATTAAAAAAAATGCCATCCTCAAATGGGGCCAATGGGATCAAACGGTGTGAAAATTTTCGATACATTCTTTATAATTGTACCGTGTTTTCACACATTTCTCAAATGCCTTTGACCTTTTTCATGACGTAATGCAAGCCCACCAGAACAACGCAATTGTTGGGATAGTTTTTCGGGAAAGTTACTCTTCATGCTGCAGGTTTGGCAGTACAGATATGTATTGCTATTTATTGCATTCTATCGCTTGTATGTATCAAGTATTGACGACCAAATGCCGCTAAAATTGGAGCTGATTGAATTCTTGTTTTTTTACTTTGATGATGCAGCCGGCATGCGTTTGCCACTGTAGCAGTGGCAAAGCAATCCAGCATGTGCGTAAACAGAACCTACCAGTTGCCACCAATTTTTGTTTCGTATAACAGTGCGAGAAAATCGATTGACCAGTTGACTTCACCCCACGCATATCTTTGTTATAGCTTTGATAAAAATGTAGGAAGCTATCGTCCACATTCTTTCAACAGTAATACATCTAGTTTACTTTTCCTTTTGCCCCGATCGCATAGACATTATAATCCAGCCGATGTAAAACAAATTCTGATTTAGTTGGTCGAAACGGTAGTCAAACTCAGCGTTTTCTTTTTTTTTCATATCCTTGACGGATACGAGAGGACACTTCTCTGTACTGCTTTGGCCAACAGTAGCAGTTGCACAATAGCCAGCTTCCCCTTGGAGTAATGAAAAACTGGTTAAGAGACAGATGGTTGCGAAGGAAATACGACTAAATATATCTTTTCACTGTCATCTTCAATCACGGCAACTTCCTGTAGTCTATAATATTTATCATAGCTATTGAATATCCTTCAGTTCATTGATTGTACGAAATTGATCGGTGGACAAAAATTTGAATAATTTACATCCTATGTGCCCATTGGCCCCAAATAGGGACACTTGTATAAAACTACTTCTAATCTTATAAAGACTAAAGCTTTTCACACTAATATGTATATTTTTAATATGTTATAGTGTAATGAGCTCTTTCAAGTGAAAAAATATATATGCCTAAAAGAAAAACTTAAAAATAAAAAATACTAACTTGGCGTCATTTCGGATGTTAGAAACAGCTTCAGAAAAATCACTTTAAAACACTGTGAACTGTATTTATATTATTTGTACCTTCTAAGAATAAGAAAATACACTTTTAGCAAATTGAAACTTACTATAAAATTAAGTATAAATTTGAATGACAAAAAATTTAAGTAATTTTAAAAGTGTCCTCATTTGGGCACGGCGGGTCTATATGGGTTAAGCGTGATCGTCTTAAACGGGTTCTACTGTATTATGGAGTGTCGATAGAGGAGAACTATCTCTGTATGTAAAAAGTGTCCGCGGAAATGCGTTAAATTAGGGTGAAACTAATTCACTTTAAGGTGGCGCTACAGTAGCAACAAGGTAAATTTTAAGTCATTTAGCAACTTTTATTTCAGCTATTTTAGGTTATATTTTTCAAAATATATTGGTATTAACCCAGTAATTCTAGTAATAATTTATATTCCAATAATAATTTCATTCATTTTTTCTTTCATTTCATTCCTACACTCCATAATTCATTCCATACCCTTTGCTGCAGCTAGCGCCACTCTCGGAGGATTTTTCAACTGTTATTTACTGCATACAGCTGGACACTTTTTCAAATATCCCCCATATAAGATAGTTCTCCTCTCACTCCGTATACTGTATTAATAAAAAATATTAAGTAAGTATTTTATTATTATACTAAAATTTTGAAATGAACCAATTAGCAGAGATAAAAGAAAAGAAAAACTTAACCCTCACTTAGGTATATCAAATTTAGCATGCAGTATTTTGTTTTTTTTCAATAACATATTAAAAATGTAATACTTCTGGTAAAAAAGATTCTTTGTTTAACTTCAGTGGCGGGGCAAGACCTAAATTTTATGTGGGCAAGATATATCTTGCGAGGCCCCCTAAAATATATTATGCGAGGCCCCCCCCATTGGATGACGCTATAGAACGGATTTATTGAGAGAAATAATTTTTTGATAAGTACTTAAAGTTTTATTTATAAAACTTTTTATTTATGAATATTTGAGTATCACGTACAACTCGTAAAACCTTTAAAAAAACCTAGTGGTCCAAGGGGCGCGAGGCCCCTAGGACCGCGAGGCCGTGGGCGGTCGCCCACACCGCCCACGCCTTGCACCGCCTCTGTTTAACTTGTACAAAAATGACTGTGTTTTAATTAAATTATTACCTTCTACCTTAATTAGAATGGCTTTAGTAATACACAAGAGACATAAAGCTTCTTTACCATGATTTATCAGTTGTAATCATGATTCATCATTTATCAGTTGTAATCATGATTCATCTTTTATCAGTTGTAATCACGATTCATCACTAGAGTAATCGTCAAATTGTCCTTCAACCTCCTTTTCTACTTGTGGGTAACACAACTTTTCATACTTCACCTTCTCAAATATAGACACAGGGTGGACATCCATGGGACAGAAGCTGCCTCCAGCCATTTTTCGGTACACAAAAGACAACCACGGTGATTGTGGCGCACCCAGGTGGTTGATATAGTGCGGCACCCAGTAATCATCTGAATCCCAGTCTTCATCAGATGATTCGGAATTTCTGTTATATTCTTCTGGAAATATAAATGTTTCTGTATGAACAATTAGTTGTAATATATATATATATATATATATATATATATATATATATATATATATATATATATATATATTTTTTTTTTTTTTTTTTGATAATAAATGTTGTTTACATGGAAGATAATTTTACAGATTATTTCAAATAATTTTAGTATTTCATTGAGCTTTCATACCTATACATTCATTATCTGCATTAATAAATTCTTCTTCACTTTCTCTAGATTTCGGTGTGTCACTTCTTTCTATTTCTTCTTTTCTGTAACATAATATGAAATTTATTTTTTAAAACGAAAACAATAACATTTAATAGGTCTAGGTACCGTACTTATTACTTTCTAAAAATATGGCCAATAAAATTAAAGTTTGGGAAGAGAAAAGCATGAGGACTAACTGTTAATTGAATTATAAGCAATGACATAATAAACATTGTACTTTTAATACCTTCCATCAAGTCTGTTTTCTTTATTAATTCTCAATTTGTTTCTCCTACTTATATATTGGTCTTCAGAAGGCTCATCAAAATAGTTCTGTGCTAAATCTATTTCTAGAATATTCTCAATGCTATCAGGTACATCATATAGTTTATTGTCATACAGATCAAGTTTAACAAGCTGAGGAAAATTTGCCATATTTGGAAGCATACACATTTCATTACCATCTATGCATAGTATTCTTAATTTATTTAATTTATCAAACCTATCTGGTAGATACATGATATTATTATAGGATAGCAGGACAACTTCTAGGTTCAGCAACTCACAAAACTCATTTGGTAATCCACATAACCTGTTCTGCGTCAGATTGAGTTCATAGAGGTTTTTGAATAGACTTATGCTTGGGTTGACAAGAAAAACATCAGTATTGCTTGCGTTTAGCCTTTCAATTGAGCTGCATTTCTCTGACTTTCTGTATGGTATCTCAGGAACTATGTTGGCAAATTTCAAGTTAGTAAGCTCTTCCGTACCAATGTCTAGTTCTTTTATCTTTACAAATGTTCCTAATAATTCTAAGTGATTGACTATATTACAGTTATTTATCTTAACGTGCGTGACTAGACATTCATACTGTAGTAGTTCCTCGAAGTATCCATCTTCGAATGAGTGAGTTAGGCACGGGTTGTGACTCAAATCTAAAAATTCTAAATTATTTGGTGATTCTGTCCACACCCAGTAAGGAGGGCTTTTCAATTTGTTGTTGGATATGATCAAAGATTGGATTTGCGAACAAAAACTTGGTGTGTCATCAAAAAACTGTAGGTCATTGTAGGAAAGGTCCAATATTTTTATATTCTTTAGCGTAAGAAGCACATGCGATACTTCACTTAATCGATTGTGACTGAGATACAGCTCCGTAAGACTCAATTGCAGAGATAAGTTTTCAGGCAATCTATTTAATTGTTTTCTGCATAGGTCAAGTTTTATTGACTTCTGACCTGACCCTTCTGTTGTGCCGGTATTCTTCGAATTTTGATTATGTTCTACCTCCATTTTTTATTTACATAATATTTAACAGTTCCTACGGGGTTCACAAAACAGTTTCTGTTACATCATATTATTATATTTACGCTAAAATTAAAGCAAATCTTCATCGTGGTATTTTTGAAATGTTGGTGACCGAATTTTTATTTTGATTTTTGACGCAGGTGACATGTGATGAGCTGTGAGTTGTGACATTTGTTGACATTTGATGGAGTGACTTGACAGTCATTCCATCTACTGTCTTTTTTCTATGCACTATGGCAGTCATAGACTACATTGAAAAGCAACAGTTTCTAAGTTCTATCCAAGAATCTTATATATCGCCACCTTGGGGAAGAAAGGTCGTAAAAACCAAAACCCGACTTTACAGGAGAACCAAAAAACAAAAATTTTAAAAATAAATCGGCTGTAAATTTTTTATTGTCTTATATTATTTAGCCCAATTAAGTGACATATATTATTTTTTTACGGCCCTTCGAATGGTAAACCTTATTTTAAAGTCCATTGCTTACTTTAGAAGTAAGCGTGGAGTTACGACCCAATTTTTTCGTAAAAATGGTTTATACGCCCCATGATTTTTTAAGATATTTCATGAACTTTTCTGTTGTTGGGCGTAAAAACCACGACTATAAAATAGAGAGAGTCGAACAATCCTAGGAGGATAGACTATAGGAGAGAGCCTTATATCGGTGTATAAGCGTGAAAAGCGTGTCAAGTTGCGCCCGACCTACTCGGTCATAACATAACAAAGGAGTCGGCCTGCATATTTCATGTAATAAAAGTGTTAATAAAGGTTTTTAGTGAACATTTTATGCTAGATATTGTTGATTTTTGTGGTTCCGCTAAATAATAAACCATAAGAACGGCCAAAACATGCCTCAAACACGTGAATTAATTGATTATTTAGAGAGAAATATAACAACTCGATAGGTTGTAGTTAATAAGAAAAGACTTGATGAAATATTATGTTTGTTATATTATATTAATGTATGCTTTACCGTTTTTGTATCCAACAGGTGGATGCTCAATATGAACCACCGATAAAACGACCCCGCCTGAAAGATTTAAATGTACAGTTACGTTCAAAAGTCCAGTAGCAATCGTACGCAGCTATAGCGTCAACACTTAAAGTTATTTCTGACCTTTTTCTATAAAGACAATTCACACACACACATACACTTTGTTTCGCTGTATATTCATATCGTCAATTTCGTCTCAACATGTGAGCACTGCCTAGGCCTAGTGGTTAAGCAAGTGCGTGTGTTTATTCTAAGATCATCTGCATCAGCTAAGTTGTATTGAGTATTGAGTCTGCGTCGTTTTTACGTAAAACAATTTTTGAGAAATATTAATTATAAAATATGATTATGAATGTTGATACAACTATGTAGAATAAAAAATTACGTTTCTAACTAAAAGCACAGTAACGTATAGTTAGAAACGTAACATTCTAGTCACAGCAAAGAATGTGAGGGTAGATTTAAAATAAAATGGAACGATTGCTTGAAGATAACAAAATATTAAAATGTTATTGGTTGGTAAACTCAGCTACGAGTGTTTGTGTTCTTACTGTTGCGATACAATTTATCCAATATGCAAGCAAATATTACTATTGAATAATTTATTGAATAATTTTAATAACAATAAAAGGATATGGGCGAACAGCCCATAGACGGCTCCAATTTTATAAATAAAAAAAAATAAAAAAAATATTACTATTGAAGCAAGAGCTAAAATTGTGGCCCTATATTCGAATGGCCTGAATATTTCTCAAATTTCTAACGAAACTGGCTTCTCAGTAAGTAGTAATTAATTATATTATTAATGTGATGTGTATTTTTTCATTGGTTAAAATCGTCTTTTACAATTTATTCTTGTTTTTTAGAGAAATACTGTAAGTCGATGGGTGAAAAGATACGAGGAAGAAGGTGGCTTGCAGAGTCGTAAACGAAGTGGAAGGCCACTTCTTATTAACCAGACTCAGCGGCGTTATATGGCAGCGGAGTATGAAACATGTGGTTTCATACCGACAAGTCGTTTTGCCGATGAATTTAACACGTCATTGGTCACCGTTCGTCGTGCACTTCATGACGAGGGATTACACCACCGAAAGCCGGCGAAAAAACCGTTTTTGACTCAAAGGCATAAAGACGAACGGCTACGCTTTGCACGAGAGTATTTAGATTTTGATTGGGAAACAACAATTTTTTACGATGAGAAGACTTTTAAATCCTCTCAAAAAGGAAGACTACATTTATGGCGTAAAGATAACACCCATTGGTGTGAAAATAACGTGGTGTCAAACACTGAATCTGGCAGAATAAGTGTGAACATGTGGGGATGGATTAGTGCTCAAGGGCCGGGTGAACTTGAATTTATACCTACGCGAGCCAACAGTGCAAATTATGCAGAAGTGTTAGAGGACATTATGTTACCTACTGTGCGAAATGTGTATGGTGATAGCGAAATAAGTTTTGTGCATGATAATTGTCCAATTCACCGAGCCTCCATAGTTCGCAATTGGTTCAGTGAACATTCTAATATTAAAGTTATTCCGTGGCCAGCACGATCCCCAGACTTAAACCCGATTGAAAATATATGGGGTTTAATGGTGCAAAGATGGCGAGCACGCGATGATAGATGTCCGGAGCTGCTCAAATCTCATTGCATGCAGTTGTGGGAGGATTTACGTGGAACAGATATCTGTAAGAATATTGTGGCTTCCATGCGCAGACGTCTTCTTAGTTGTATCGAAAATAATGGAGGTTACACAAAATATTAAGAATCATTATTAATATTAAATTAAAAATGTGTTTCTATGTCGCAATAATAAGTGTAAAGTAATTGTTATAATATTTATATTTCGTAAGTTTCAATTGGGCATTCTACAAAGGAACGTGCTGGCCAGTAATTGGTAGGTTTAAAATTTTAAGGTTGAGGTTAAGTTTTAATCCTCTTTTCCTCGGAAAACGAATAATTAAACTATAACCTCAACAATATGAAATATTGATAACGCAATAGATATAGGTATTATTATATTGATAGACCTGTGAATCAAAGATTTTACCGTCATCCGTCAATCAATTCAATTGTTCAATAATAATTGTTATGTCATTGAAATAAAAATATTTTTTTTGAAAGTGTTGTTTTATTATAATATATAATTATCTAACTAAAATACTTTTACATTTAATATTATCTTATCACTATGTTAGTGATATATTATCTTATCACTATGTATGTCATTTCATTAAGTTTTCAAAAATGCTGAGATAATAAAAACAATATGAAAACTTTAAAATAATATGATAATCTGAAATTTGAACCGTGACCATTTTTCGTCCTAGCTGTGATGCGAGGCCAATTATTTACCGATGGAGCTACGAACTATCTTACGTGTCTAGTGAAATTTTTGCATTTATTGACACAGTGCAGTGCAATAAATGAAGAAGAATGAATGAAGAAGACAAACATAATATATGTTATCTTTGTCTTTCATCCACTACACGCAACTTTCTTGTATTGATTGATACTGTACGACATTTAAGTGTGTACACGGTAACATGGCGCACACATAAATATGCACTGTACCGGCAAACGAATATAGTCGTTACGATGCTACTGGACTTTTGAACGTTGACTGTACAAGACATTAAAATGAATCCTAAAGTATATAGGAGGTTTGGCAGTGAGAAGCAACTATCATAAGTGTCCGGTATTGAAAAACGAGATTCCTACATTTATCCTGAGGAAATTACATAAAAAATTATTAACCTTTTACTTTATAGAAGGTTAGATAGACATTCGGAACACCTCCTAAAGTAACCACGATCAAAACTCCACTGTTGTTGATGGTTATTACCTCTTTAAAAATTAAAATGTCATATCCACGAAATCTTAGAGGTTTTATAAAATGACGAAAGTCTGTCGCTGGCTCTTGACTCTTGAGTTAATACTGTTCGGTCGAATATGTATCCTCTTTGTATTTTAAGAAACATAGTTAGTGACAGGTGAATTGTCAGTATTGTTAGTTGCAGAAAATGGTTGTAATAGCAATATGTAGGAGTCAATAAATATAATTTATAAAGCATTGCAGCCTTTCAGTAGTTTATTCATGGTCCTTCGAGCGAAGAAAATGTATACAGTCAACTCAAGAAGAAGAATTTAATATGGTCCCGGACCTCTGAGAATTAAATAATATGGTACCGGGCCTCTGAGACTCAAACAGAAGAACATGATCCAAAAGGACCTTCGAGAAGTTAACATGGTCCTTTATCTTTATAAATCTTCGAGGACTCATGCAGGGCCTCTGAGAACTTAAAATGGTCCTGCAGGGCCTTTGAAAAATTAATATGGTCCCGGGCTTCTGAGTAAAGAAATTAATATGGTCCCGGACCTCTGAGAAGTAAACATGGTCCCGGACCTCTGAGTAGAGTAATTAAACATGGTCCTGGACCTCTGAGAATGGAAGAATGGAACATGGTCTTCTTCTTCAATTCAAAAAGGGCCTTCGAGTATTAAACATGGTCCTTGCGAGAGAAGGTATAAAATACAGTAAGCATTGTGTTCGAGATACAAAGTAAAAAAAGTGAGAAGCGTAAAGGAACCTAAGAACAAAACCAAAGAAAGGTGTCATCGTAGAAACATTCATGAAATTCAAGTCAAAGACGTCATATAATAGTCAAAGAGAAGAAAAAGTCGAGGTTTAATTTCTCAAATTAATTTTTTACTCAAAAAAGGTACCTGAAAAGAGCTAATCTGAAAGACGTCTCAGATTGACAATAGCGTCAAGTTATAAAAAAAAGGTTTGAAGGAATTGAATACGTTAGTAACATACAATATCATTGGAATTGAAGGATTATTTGATTGATAACAATTTGTAAATATTGAACTAATATTGAAACTATCCCTAAATAAAGATAAAATGGAAAGAGTTACTACATAATCAGTTTAAATTTCGAAACAAATATTCAGGATGATAACAGCATGTGGCGGAAAGCAGAATTTTAATAAAAACTATAAACAGCGAGATGTGGAAGGGAGATACATGACGAAAACAATTGAGACTAGAGAGTCATAGTACAGAAAGAGAATTTAAAGGCTATTAGAAATACATTAATAGAAAGAAATTCAATAATATTTGCAAATACCGATTGCTAAAGTGTGCTGCCTTCCAAAGGGATAAACGTTATTTTTTGACAATTTTGCTAGTTTATATTCATTTTACTTTTACTACTTTTGTATTTTGTTATCATATTGGTTTACTTGTTAGAAATTTATCATTGTTATTTCACTTATTGCTCTCCCGTTAAGGACATTACAAGATGTCCTTGGTGGGCGGCATGTTCGGTCGAATATGTATCCTCTTTGTATTTTAAGAAACATAGTTAGTGACAGGTGAATTGTCAGTATTGTTAGTTGCAGAAAATGGTTGTAATAGCAATATGTAGGAGTCAATAAATCTTATATCTTTAAACGAGCAATTCTTGTATATATATAATTGGAATCTCGGAATCGGCTCCAACGATTTTCATGAAATTTAGTATATAGGGGGTTTCGGGGGCGATAAATCGATCTAGCTAGGAATCATTTTCATAAAATGTCATTTTATGTGTGTTTTTTGAATTTTTTGAATACCGAGTGAAGCTCGGTCATATAGCTAGTATAATTTATAAAGCATTGCACCCTTTCAGTAGTTTATTCAAATACTATTCATGTATTTTTCGTTTAATTGCAAATTGACCTTGTGAATGTAAATTGTTATATTTTAATTTTCGTTGTAAATAAATAGAATATTAAATGCATGTGTATTTTTATTTATTACTAGCTGAACCCGCGACGTCGTTCATGTTTAAAAGTCTGATCCTCTCTATTGCCCCTTAACTTAACGACGACATGTATTTATTATAAGTTTGACGAGGATCACAAAGCATTAAGCGAGCTCAGATTTGTAAATATTAACTGGTAGAAGACAAATGCATTTGTGAAAATCGCTGAAGGAACACTTGTTTATATGTAGCAGTTTTATCATTATGAGCTCGGTGCGTTGGATGTACACACCTGTAATCTCGCGTCATAGCTCAGTCAGGTCGTGTGTTCAAGTCAGGACATTTTTGCAACTTTGTAAAACTAATGTGGACTAAAATATTCTAATAACGCTAAACTCGAATAACAACAAACATACAGACAGAAAAAAATCTAACAACACAATACACATAAATGGCTTATTTATTATAGATATTTATTGTAGACTGTAGTACCACCCCCTGCTAATTTTTTTAAAATAATATTTTTATTTTAAATTCCACAGTATTATTGTTTTATATATTATATAGGTCATCAATTCGTGAATTAAGAACCACAGTTTTTTAATAATATAAATAAAACAGTATTCTCATACGGCAACGCACTTGCAAGTTGCAATTATTATTACTCTTCTTATGTTGCGAGTGTCCATGAGCAACGGTTGCTTTCCATCAGGTTACCCGTTTGCTCGTTTGCCCCCTAAGTTTTTAGAAATAAAATGATGTTTTTAAAATAATCTATACGTTATTAATTATTATTTTCTTCTTACTTGGAAAAATCCTAAGTATAGATCAATCATGGTCACCTCAAAGAGTGAGACAAAATACATAAGTGACGTCACCCAAGGTCAAATTTTTGGTCTTCAAAGATTTGTATGGAGTGCAATTTCCAGTGTTTTTTAAGTTTCTTGGTTCTATCCTTGATCCTTTTTAAGCGCTTATTCCATTTCACTAAATTTAGACGTCTAAATGATTTAGTAACTAAATTTAGTCAAGTGAAATAACATTTAGAAAGCTAGGATCCTAATTAGTGTACTAAATCGTAAAAAGTGTGACTTCTGACTGACTAAATCAGTGTTGCCAGATGGTTTCAACCTTTTATCTGTAGTGGGAACTGGGAACTGCTAAATCTGTATTAAAGTAAATATATTATTATTAAGTTATACGATCTGGAAACCATTCGTAGGTAATTTCTAAAGTCTAGAAATTACCTACGAATGGTTCCAAGTAGTTCAGAAAGTTCATAATTCATAATTTTTCGTGGAGCAAAAATTCTTTCAACCATCTTTTTCGCCTTTTATTTATTTTGATTTTCATTGAGCCAACAGCTAAGCCTATGAGAAGACCAATTTTTGTTGCTTTGACAGAAATGGAGCCATTAAGAAGACGTCTGGCCAAAATCGCCGCGTCGTCACAACTGATTTAGTTACTAAATTAGAACAAGTGGAATAAGAAGCTTCTAATTAGTCTTCTATTTAGGATCCTAGTTAGAACTTCTAAATTTAGTGAAATGGAATAAGTGCTTTAGTCGACTTTCAGAAAGGAGGAGACTCCGCTATTAAAGTATGTCTAGTGATAGAAGCCATAATATTATTAGATATGTTACCCAATCCAACACTATGAATACATAATATGAATCCAACCAATAAAATGTTATCCATAGATGTTATCTATTAAATTATATCACCAGGTATAGTCTGTCTAGAAAGTCATGACTGGCGGGATTTTTAAATGAAATAAAAATTGTAATTAGCGTTCTCTGTGAAAATACAAAGAAAAAAATACACCATAAAAGCGTGATAACGTTTAGAAATTTTTCCCGCCTGTCATGACTTTCTTGACGGACTATAAGTACTTCCCGGTCATAGAGAAATATAATAGATTCCCGGTTTTTATGAATCCCCCTCTATGTATTAGTCAATGAATAAGGAACTCTATAAATCCTTTATTATATTATCCTCCTTTCAGTGGCGGGGCAAGACTTAAATTTTATGTGGGCAAGATATATCTTGCGAGGCCCCCTGAAATATATTATACGAGGCCCCCCCCATTGGATGACGCTATAGAACGGATTTATTGAGAGAAATAATTTTTTGATAAGTACTTAAAGTTTTATTAATAAAACTTTTTATTTATGAATATTTGAGTATCACGTACAACTCGTAAAACCTTTAAAAAAACCTAGTGGTCCAAGGGGTGCGAGGCCCCTAGGACCGCGAGGCCGCGGGCGGTCGCCCACACCGCCCACGCCTTGCACCGCCTCTGCCTCCTTTCCTATAGGTATGATTGGAATTAGTGATCTTGTACCTACTACATCTCGGTGGTATGTTCTTACTGTTTACAGATGGTCTCTGACTACATACTAACTTTATACAAGCAGAATAATTACACCCATGATTAAAACCATTTTGCTCTCATACCTACTACCGGTTCTAAAACATTTAATACTTTCCATAAACGTGAACTATGTTTACTAACACTCTAATCTCGGCAAGCTTTGTTTTCATTTTGTAAACATTTCTTAGGTCGGAGAAAATTCAGTCTCGTGATCCAGACGACGACCGACATCAACATGTTAAGGATATCTTTGAATTGTTTAGTAATGTTTGCTATAATAAATTGTATCTTAGCTGGTGATACAGCGAAACTTCTTAAACCGAAGAGGGAAAGAACGGGTAAGTTCTGAGACGTATTCTATACAAACGCCCTTACCAAGTAAGTTCACGATAATATTAGGTACTAAGTACCTATAATAGATACTTTTCAAACAGGGTCCTATTCCTGGAAAATCGCGGTTTTTTTAGTTACTTAGCTACATAATACGTATTTGTGTTGTTGCTTACTTTGAAGATCGATTAATCAGCTATCAACCCCTATAAGGACACCGGCAACCGCGACAACAATTATAGAATAACAATAGATTTCCAAGAATCCGCGGTCGAAGGATTAAAGCTGACTGTCTCTTCGTAATATAATATTGTTCTTTCATTGCACAGAATTTACCACTCTATTATTATTTCGTAGCTAAGAATACTACAGTGGGGAATTTAGCGAAGGTAATCAGTCAAGTGATAAACCTGCCTAAGTTGTCGTTTGGCGCCAAGTTCAGGACACCGTGCAAGACTGGCAACAGGTGTGGAAAGGTAAGTCTAACTTTATTTTAAAGCTTTTGTATCCAAAGCATTGCGTCGTCACAACGGAAATATAGGCGACATCTGCGTTGCGTCAACGCTGCGACTATACAACGCAAGAGAGTACGCACTAATGTTTGCACGGCCATAGAATTATCTGCCAATCAGAGCTAATTATCGGCGTTTTGGTGGTATTGGTTAAAGCGCATCATAGCTTCTTTATTTCCCGACAATGCGGACATCGTCGTCTCCGACTTCGAAATCCATTATTGTCCTAGAATAAATTTATTACTAAGTAGCTGTATAGTCTATCAAGAAAGTGAATAAATTAAAAAGTGGCAACATCGTAGTGTCATCTCTTTCAAATCAATGAGAAAAAGGGATGATGTTGGCACTTTTTAATTCTATACCTGTAGATGACGCCCGTAATTCCGTTGTGACAAAATTCGTCTAAAGTACCTCCATACCAGAAAGTGTTTTCATTCATTCATTCATTCATATACTTATAAGTTTCAACAAAATCAGTTCAGCGGTTTGGGCGTAAAGAGTTTCTTTCACACACTTTCGCTTTTATTATATTAGTATAGATCTTGACGTCGGCTGCCTGGACGCTGCGTCGACGCAACGCAACGCGCCAACCGCATATTTTTTCAGGTAGTAAAACGGCTTATGGTGCCCAAGCTGGCGCAGCTGGAGAACACGATAATGGGCATCATGAGGGAGGTTGGCAAGAACCCGCCCGGCGCCCGCCTGCCCGACAAGTACACCAAGACCGAACCCATCAAACTGCTGTTCGATCAGAATTATAAGTATGACTGTTTTTTTCTATAAAATAAGAGGGCAAACGAGCAAACGGGTCACCTGATGGAAAGCAACTACCGTCGCCCATGGACACTCGCAACATCAGAAGAGCTGCTGGGACGTTGCCGGCCTTTTAAGAGGGAATATACTCTATCTTCTTAAAGGTTTGCAGGTCGTTTGCAATTGCGTCTTAGCGGCCGATTTAATGATTTTAATTAAATGAGGACTTTTACATAAATTCTACACATTTTTAAACCTTGATACAAGACAGTTCACAGTAGGTATTACAAGTTTTTGTATTATTCTGTTGGATGTGGCCCAAAAATATTATGTTGAGAAAGCACTTTTACACGTTAACAGTGGAAAGCTGTAAGCGCTCTTATATTATTGTCCTTCTTCAGGTTGGCCAATGCCAACTAAAAAGACCAACATGTGACAGATTTATACATTACATAAAGTACAGTTCGACAAGGCTTTAAAATGAATAAAATGAATGAGAACTGTCAAAAATTACGTTTTTTGTATGATAGAAGCGTTAGTTCCTTTTCTCGCCACGTTCATAAACAGCCTTGCAATAATTTTAACCAGCAATAATTACCAACGGAAGCGCGTCCACCGGACGGTGCGTACGCAGCGGACGGATTTGTTGCTTTGTATTGATTTCTATGGTAATGCATGCACTGGAACGTCATTACTGCACTTGATAAAATATAAATGACGACGCTCCGTCCGCACCGTACGCTCCGATCCCGTGGACGCGCAGCTTGAGACCTATTTGCCTAACTTGATTGACGAAGGCAGCTGCTGCAGACATGTTGGTTGACGTAATACCTGTGCAGTGTGTAAGTTCGATAATAGATTTTTGTTCATAGTGTAGTTCATAATATTTTTAATCTTTCAGAGAGGACGCGTGCATAGACAACATAGAGGCGTGCCTGAAAGAAGATAAACGGAGGAAGAGGATTCTGAAGAAATTGTTCTTCAAGAAGTACAACGCGATGAGAGAAGAATTGATCGGCTATGGCGGAAGACGACTGTGGGGAGGGGAGGGAAACCTCTTCTATTAAAATAAATAAATAATATAAAGTTACTTGGGCATTTTATTTGTGCTTATAGATATTTGTGCTTATAGTTTGTAAAGTAAGGTTTCCTTTTAAAAATTGGGTTAAAAACGATTCTAGGTGACATAATATTAACATAGTAGCTCTCTTTATAAATCGTACAGTTGAATATTTTTATTTGCTTTGTAAAAAATATTACTGACACATATTTTATCATAACGAGTGAAACACAAATATCGGAGATATTGTAAACATTTTTATCTTGTGACTCTTATCTATATTCTATAGTCAGTATAATAGTATACCGTAGTACTTCAAGACTCAAGCTCCTAATTCAAGCTCCTTATTTTCCTTTTTTATATTTACTATCTGCCCTCCGCTAAGGCCGCTAAGGGTTTCAACTTTCACCGCGTCGTTGCAACGACGCCATGCATTTTTCACATTACACTGATGCGATGCATTTTTAAATGAACCATTCAAATTTAGAACATTGGATTGCGTCGTCGATCGTCGAGTCACGTCGTAATGTCAGGTAATGTGAACTGATTCCAAACTGTAATCAAGCGGTATTTTAGTTTCAGACAAAACACTTTTCACCAACACTTTTGTGTCAAATCCTTTAGAGGTTGTCTTACGCCTTAATGGCGCGCCTCTCCCTCGTATTCACAGTGCAATTTTTTTTATTTTAAATATCAACTAGAGAAGTGGTGGAGCGCGTCATTTCAAATAGACAAGCTATACCTAGAAGTCTACAGAAGTTTATTAGAAAGTACAGTACATGCCCGCAACTCTGTTGCGTCAAAATTCGTTTATCGCGCAGGAACCGTATATTTTCCGGGATAAATACTTTTTATCCCGGAAAATATACGGTTCCTGCGCGATAAAGTACAAAAAAAGTTCTATACATTTTAGTGTGTAAAACCATTGTGTAGAACCGCGAATTATACTTAAATACGCCTGACAAGTTAGAAAAGCAATCAACCATTACAGGCTTGCATCCATACTAATATTATAAATGCGAAAGTGTGTTCTGTACACAATGGTTTTACACACTAAAATGTATAGAACTTTTTTTGTACTTTTGTACTAAAATATGTATAGAACTAGTAGGGTTATTATTCAAGTTTACACAAGTTTAACATAACTAGTTAACACACCTAGTTAGCTTAATAATGAAAAATAGTACATTACGCACCTAGGGCAGGAAAATAGATACATTTCTAATGTCTCAGATCACATGTAATAATGTATCTATTTTAGATTTTGGTGGTTTGGACCCATGGTGCGTATACTATTTTTTTCACCTCCGGGCGGAAAACGTCAACTTTCTTCCCGCTGCGCTTACCAATGTTGTCGTTTTCCGCCTCCGTCGATGAGAAAAATAGTATACGCACCATGGGTAGTAAATAAGAAAGCTCCTCGGCTTCGCCTCGGCCAACAATTACATGTGATCTGAGACATTTCTTATTTTCCTGCCCTAGGTGCGTAATGTACTATTTTTTTAAACATTGAACTTAAAATTAATCGCCATAAGATAGTAATTTTAAACAAGTGGCCATACGGAGAAAGAGATTTTTATGAATGCGCCAATTATTTAAGCTACTGCTTAAATAATTGGATCATATTCTGCCTAAATCCTAAAAAAACAATCGCTGATTGCTTTTAACCCATCAATCCCCAAGCGGCAGCCTGCTGCCGCATAACAATTGAAAATCTATTGTGTCTGCGATACCCCACGATGGAGGTGTTAAAAGTAGATGTTTTATGTAATACCAAGTTGTAAGTGTAAGTAATGTTATTGCAATAATTCGGTTTAATACGTATATTCCAAGAATATTTAGATTTTAGATTATCAGTATTTGGTTACAATATACGTACTTACTTACTGTTTTGTGTTTGCGAATTCGTTGGTACATAACAATAGAAAAGTTTTCAAATCACACGTGATTTTTATCAAGAAACCAAACAGTTATGAAAAGTTTTCAAAACTCTCTTCCTGCAGTTCATAAGCTACACGCTAGATTAGTCTTTCTTGGTTCTCAGCCCAGTTAAAATGGAGAGCAGATATTTCAAAGAAGTTGCTTCTTTTAGATATTTATCAACTTTATTAGTTTTATCGTATTTAATTTTAAATTGTGCCGCAGTAGAAGATGGTAAGTATATTAACTGAATTTAGTATTCAGTCATTATAAAATCTATAATATATACATTATTTCACTCAAGTTTCAAGTCACTCTTTATATTAATAGCAATTTAAAGCTGTGTGGCGCGGTGCGGAGGGGCGGGGAGTGATGATGTACTTTACTTTACTTTACTTTACTTACATACTTAGTGTAAATTAGCTTAAGCTACCATTGTTATTTTCCACCTTTTTGGTAAAAGGTGGACCCGTGCGAGTTTCTTACGCCGGTTCTTCTCGCCGGGTTAGTTCCCGAACCGGTGGTAGGAGTCATGTAGACACGACGTTCTAAAAGTGTTAACTTTGTTAACCTATTTGGAAATAAAATATTTTGATTTTGATTTTTGATGATGAAGGAGGCGTGTTCTGTCGAGGGTCACCAATGTGGGATAGTGCGTGTAGGCCAAAGGAAGATCTTCCGACCAAGCGAGGTGGTATGCTCGGTCAGGCCGAAGCCCACGTGATATATTTCAGCTGTCGTATATACTGACGCGGACGCGCTCAGAAAACTTCGATAGCGCGATGCAGGAATGTTAGGCGAATTGTGGGTACCGCCACACTATGTATAATTATATCGCCTATCTGTATAGTATATAAAAAAACGCTTTCCTAAAAACGTAAACAAAAAAGCTGATATTATTATATTTTATGAATTATGATATAGAACTAACACGATGATATTATTTATTTCTTACGCAAGCTCTACATACTTACCTTCTATGTTTGAACTTTTCATCATCGTAATATTCCAGACGTCCTGTTCACTGTGACTCGAGCACCGCGCTACCTCGGCATCCTGCAGGACCACCGCGGAGAACCGCTGTCAGTGGAACCCTCGGCGGAATACATGGACCAGGACTACATAGCCACTAACAGGTAAACTACATTGTCACAGGTAGACGTACATAGCCACGAAGCCACGAAGGTAAATTACATAGCCACTGACAGGTAAACTTACATTGCGAGAGGTAGACTTACATAGCCACGAAGCCACGAAGGTAAATTACATAGCCACTAACAGGTAAACTTACATGGCTTGATAGGAAGACTTAATTTAACGGAATAATTTTCGCAATGTAAGTCTTTCTTTGGCGTTTTGATTTTAGGCTCACAAAGCAAGTCGTCTTAATCATCTTATACATCATAGTATTACAAAGTGTATTTTATTTTTCAGAAAGAGACACAAAATGAACTGGGATAAGTAAGTCGATTTTTTTAATATTGTTATTTTTTTATCTTTGACTGTCATTCAAGTAACTTGAAGTAACTCATTCTTTAAAGAATTTTCGGCTGCGTCCACGAATACTTCAAGCAACTTCTTCAGTTTTTTCAGCTGTTCACTTTTCGGCCAACTTGAAATAATAATAAAAAAGCACTTTATGGGCGCAGCTACGGCTTTATCAGCCTACAAGATGACGCCTGCAACTCCATTTTGCCAAAATTCGTTTATCGCGCAGGAATCATGCATTATTTCGGGATTCAAAGTATCTCTATACCAAATTTTAGCAAAATCGATTCAGCGGTTTTGGTGTGAAGATGTAACAGACAGACAGACAGACAGTCAGACAGAAACACTTTCGCATTTATAATATTAGTATCGATATTTTAAATGAGTACCTAATAGGGTCCCGTTTATATCTTTTTAATACGGAACCCTAAAAAAGTGATCCCCTGTTAGTTATTACAAGTACGTATTCACAGGAACCCCCTGGAAGTGGACGACTTTGAGGACGAAGACACGGAGGAGGAGGACAAGGACCACGACGTGCGGGGCAGGGGGAGGGGCGGGAACAGACTGCCGGGGGCACCGGTTTAATATAACTACTTGAGATGACACATGTTCTTTTATTACCTCTACATTCTTCTTAATTATTTCTTATAAGCGGGTCCACTATTATACTTTTTTTTTTCTTCTTTTTTGGCAACTTGACACAAAGGATGTGTATGTTGTGCCACAGACAAGGTAAAGAGGTAAGGAATATGGCGGGAAAACCATATTCCTCCTATTATAATTTTCATCATCGTTTTCATGTATCGTCAGGTCTAAAGTCTAGTCAAAGTCTAAGTAAAAGTCAATACAGTCAACTGTCGTCGGTCGCGCGCGTTGCGTCTGTCGTAGGCCCCGCGCGACCGTGTCAAAGTTATATGGCACGGTCGCGCGCGGCTTACGACAGTCGTAGGCCGCGCGCGTCAGTCGCGGGCCTCGGAAGCGGTGCCATACATTTTCATACGCTGACTATGGTCGCGAGCGGCCGACGACAGTCGTAGGTCGTGCGCGACCGCGATCGATCGCGATGCACGGAATTGTACCTTTAGGCAGATGGCGGACCTAAGTAATTTGGTCGCGTTACGTCAAACCCAGTCGACACTCGACAGATCACGACTTCATTGAATTGCCATAACTCGACCAAGTGACGCGGGTACGTCATCTGCCTATTTATTCAATGGTACATACAAATTTTGTAGTGGTCCCATACTATATTATGTGATGAGCTGTATCCTTAGTTTATGGTCATCGTGTTAGTAATCGAAAGCTGTAGGAAATACAATAATATAGAAACCTGAGTATTAAGTTCAATACGCTTGTTATACTCGAAAGTGGTAGCTAACAGAGATAGAAAGGATTTAATATTTCGATTTGATGGTCCTAAAAATATAATATGGATTGTCCTATTTGTTGGTCTTATTAAAATGAAGCTACTCACGAAAAATTTGCTTGATAGTAATAAAAATAAATTGTTCTAGGGAAATTGACTTCTGACTATATGTTTTAACATTCGTTCAAAGATAATAACTTATAGTTATATAGTTCAGACACGTCTTTGATGTCTTATTTTCAACAAAAACCAATAGATTAAAAAAATAAAAGTTGAATTAGATCTTATGTTCAAAACTATCAATTCAATGTGTAACAAAATAATTTAGTAATAGATGGTAAAAGGCCTACAAAGTCACGCGTAAAATATTTTGGCAGTGGCGTAGACCCCCGCGTAGAGCGCTACGCCGTAGGCCTGGCATGAAAATATTATTTTTTTAACAAGTCTGCCTGTGTTTTCGTTCTAGAAATTTTGCATAACTATTTTTTATTATAATTTATAACTTATAAGCATTACTATTTATTATTATGTTTATGACCAAGAAAAAACTCTTAATGTACAAATAATAAAATTTGCTTTTGCACACAGCACAGATATCGTTTGTACGAACGAATGAGTTATGGCTTATTTAACTGCTAAGCTACACTGCTACACGGTAGGGGTTCTTGCTATTGTTAAAATAGAATTACACCCAATTATAATCGAGTAGCTGTAGTTAGAATTACATCAATCATAAAAGTGCTAATATAAGTTCAAAGGGACAAAACATAAATACCTTATTAAAAATGATATAGTATATTTACAAAAACAATTATAAAAGTATCAAAAATTCTCCATTCACACGGACACGTTCTCAAGTCTCTCTAGCGATCTCAAGTCATCAACATTAACTCGCGCTATTTCCAGTGACTCTTGAGACCCGTAGTCCTCATCTGAGTATAGCGCGGCCAGGTGGTCTTGATAGATCTTCTCGCATGCATCCATAGGTGGTAAGGTCTTGCCGTGGTAGCCTACACCCTCTATAGGACCCACAGTCAGGTAAGGCACGGGCGACGTCACTTCGAAGTGTTTATCTGAAACGACTCTTTGGTAAGTTTCACTCCTAAAATAGACACCGGGTGTACAAAACTAAGGACTAGTGGGACTGATAATGGCACGCTTTATAGCGTGATTTATTATTATTGCTGTAATGAATTTGTTTATAGCCACGAAGCCAGGCCTTCGTGCTAGCTAGCGGAGGCCTTTAAAGAAATATTGAACAAAGATATCACATTACTTTTGATCCGGTATACGTGTCATATTCCGTCATCACCAAAAGCATCTCCTTCGGATGTAAGAGAAAGAAGACAATGAGAGTGAAAGAGAGAACACTCACGGTCTATAAGATCTGGCAGATATTCATGATCACAATTGCTTCTGATCCAACATACACTTTATCCTCGGTGGTCGGCGCACAGTCTTCTTGTAGATGTGAGAGCAAGAAGACAGAAAACAATAGGAGCAAAAGAGATAGAATGAGCACTCACGGTCTATATGATCATGGATCAGGCCATATCAGGCATGATCACAGTAGCTTCTGACCCAACATGCACTTCATCCTCCGTGGTCAGCACGCAGTCCTCTTCCAGATGTTAGAGTAAGAAGACAGAGAAAACAATAGGAGTAAAAGAGATAGAATGAGCACTCATGGTCTATACTCTATATGATCAGGCATGATCACAGTAGCTTCTGAACCGACATACACTTCATCCTCCGTGGTCGGCGGACAGTTCAGCTCCAGATATGAGAGCAAGAAGACAGAGATGACACTAAGAGTAAAAGAGATAGAATTAACACTCACGGTCAATATGATCAGGCATGATCACAGTAGCTTCTGATCCAACATACATTTCACCCTCGGTAGACGGCTCGCAGATCTCCAGGTGCCGTCGCCCTGACTGCTGCTCTGTGGTGCCACCGGGGGGTGGAGGTATGTCTGTTAGGGGTACGAACACTTGGATGTCTTTTCCAGCTGGTCTAAGGCTAAGCAATCTGGAAAATAGGTTTTATTGCATAAATAAATGCTAATTAGTAATACATATGAGCATGATAAAAGAGCAGACAGATTGCTTGCTGCTGTATGATTAGTGGTTAGTGGTTAGTGGTTACTGCTGCATAAAAACTTTGGATATTTAGACCCACTTGCGCCAGTCTCGTTTATTGCTAATCTCTTGTGAAAATATATTTTTCTCACCTGCGGGCGGAAAGCGTCAACTTTCTTCCCGCTGCATTTACGGATGTTGCCGTTTTCCGCCTCCGTCGATGAGAAAAATAGTATACGCACCATGGGCAGTAAATAAGAAAGCCTCAAACCACATGTTTGTTGACCTCGGCTTCGCCTCGGCCAACAATTACATGTGATCTGAGACATTTCTTATTTTCCTGCCCTAGGTGCGTAATGCACTAATGGCTTTTACTTTCATAAATTTGAAAAAAGAGAGTTAGCATTATATTTAATGCACAATAAACTTTAACGCAGACGGCACATATGCTGCTTTCTCGAACTTTTCTATTTTGACCGCAATAGAAGCTGCATAAAATTTTTATCTTCTGTTTAACCTATCAAGCCCCATAAGAGCATCGGTGATCGCGACAACAATAGAATAACAATAGATTCTCAAGAATCCGCGATCGAAGGATTAAGTTGCAACGTGTTACTCCATCACGTCACGCACAGCAACCCATCTTTCCACATCAAGAAATAAAATCAATAGTTACTTGTTAAAAAACGAGCTCTCCCGAATCGCTCCGAAGATGACGTCACAGGAGACGAGTAGAACCACAGCCAGCTTCATCGCTATGATGTGTGACAATACTATGAGCTGTGTCCGATGGGACAGTATATATGGCAGTGCCCTCGTAACATCTGATATCGAAACAATGAACATTGTTCAAGCACAGGTGTTCTTTTTTGGCTCGAATGTGTTTGGTTACGTAAAAAAGATGGTTAATAGTTCGGTAACTACGGGTAAGTTAAAGTAACATTTAAAATTTAGTTCAGCTGTTTGCAATTGGGGAAAAGGTATAACTTAGCAAAAGTATGAGTAATTAAGTATACGACGCCATTAAAGAAAACAAGGGATTTGCAGTCCGCAAGTGCCAGCTGAAGTGAAAACTTGAAAGTTATCGTTGTACAATGTGCAATTTTCAATATTTTAGTGCGATATGGGAAGCACGCGTTCCTAAACATTCATCACTATAAAAGAACTTACAATAGTTTATGAACTAAAAAATAATGTTCAATTACATTAGGATAGGTAGAAATGGAGGAGAATGAATCTTCTACGCGATTTAGGGTCAATTCAGACCGCAACATGGTGAGGCGATGCGAGGCGAGGCGAGGCGCGGGGGCGCATTTTCATTAGTCGTTAACTCGTGCGGTATACCGTATACAGCATACGGGGAGTCTATGACAACTAATGGCGCATTTTGATTGGCCCTATCGACCAGTGAAAATGCGCCATTAGAAATGCATCAACGCGTCGCGTTGCGATCTAAATCAACCCTATCTCTTAAAAAAAAAGACGGGTTGCACTCCGGGAGTGCCAGCAGAAGTGAAAACTTGATTATTAACGTTGTGCATTATTTTTTTTAACCCATTTTTTATGAAAATCGATAAAAAAAAAAAAAAAAAAGAAAAAAAAAAACGATCGTTTTAATTAATTAATCGAAACCCTTACAATCGATTAAATTTTTAACCCATTTTTTATGAAAATCGATTTTTAAAAAACCGATTTTTTTAATTAATCGAAACCCTTACACACGATTAACATTACAATCGATTAAAAAATATCGACAATCGAAAAAAAACAATCGATTGTTCGATTAATCGATTTCAATATTACAACACTATTCTCCAACCGTCCTACGTTTTTTCCTTGGTTTTTCGATCAGCATGAGAATCTGACGAGAGTTTCACAGTTTTTACCCATCCCACAAAAGTGTTCAACGCCGCTAAAGAAGTTTTCACTTCAAAAACAATAGAAGTCGAGTAGTAACATTTTGCGCGTAGCTACAGATTGCTCTAAGCCTATTCCGTAACCAATAGATCACGATGATCAACAGTATTAATTGTGGTACAGGTTTATACCATCACAATACTGTTATACGACCATTTTAGTATTCTCAGGTGTGGGGAAATACGTTAATATGACATTTAGACCATAAATAACGACATTGTTCTATAAATCCGGACTCCAAAAGCGAAACGCGGATCGTGACATTCCCGGAGTCTTTATGGCTTTGCCGTCGACGTACCATCTGTAGGTACTTTACATTAAAATAATAATAATCTATGTTTGTACATTTTGACTAAAATTATTCGAAACTATGTATTCAGTTACTCTAACGTCTTTAACACGGCGCAGAAACGACATATCGCTCATTTGGTACAACAATGGCGTAATTACACTTTAACAAATTTTACAGGAGACACAATCAAAGATTTGAATCCAATATATGACTTTTTGGGAAGACTTATTATATACCGACTCAATTTAAAAGTAAGGTTTATTTGTGTTGTTTCTATTAGAGTTCAAGACTTTTCGATACATCATACATTACTTAAATTATAGGCATTATTATAATGATGTGTATGTAAATACGTAATTGTTTCTTCAGAATTAAATTTAAGAAATAATGCATACGATAGGGGATTTTGCATTTGTGACAAAATAAAATTATGTAGATTAATAAATCAGCTTCACTATTTAATTATGTAAGTTTTAAATCAGTTCAAAACCAGGAGGTTATTTCTATTTTACCAGTTACTTAATTAAATATTTAAAAAAGAAACATTTTAGTAACAGAAACTAAATTCTAAATAACTAGACGTTCAGCGCGGCTTCGCCCACGTAATTTAGATATTTTACAGATAAATTAGTTCACAAAAATAGCCTATAATCCTTCACGTGATCTACTTCTTATTAGTGCCAAATAACAGGAAAATTGCTTCAGTAGTTCGTGAGATAAGCACTTTCAAATAACTTACCCTGTTTTTTTCACAATTTCCTCTATTTCTTCGCTCCTAATAGTCTTAGCGTGATAAAATATAACTTATAGCCTTCCTCAATAAATGAGCTATCTAACACTGAAAGAATTTTTCAAATCAGACAGTAGTTCCTGAGATCAGCACCTTAAAATAATAACCAAATAATCTGTGATTTTTGTATTTATATCTGTGATTATAAAAAAAGTAAATACAGGAACAATTTCCATTGCTCCTCCACCTCCCGTAGCTTCATGCCAAAAGTAACAATAAGTTTGGTCTTCTTTTATACCTGTAACCCATAAGAAAAGTCATTTATAAAATCAATTAATATTAAATTTGGAGCTACAATGACATAATTTACACAATTATGTCGTAGTTTCACCAAAAATTATCGAATTGAATGTCATATTGACCTTTACGACGTTGTAGCTCCTAAATATAACCACAATCAGCGGGGCGCCCGGCGCAACTGGCTGTCCGGACGTTGTAGCATCAGAAATGTCGCCATTTCAGTCAATTCCACAATGACACTCACGCTCCATCGCGAAAATACACATAAAAACATTACGGTCGATGTTTATCCGGGTGTAAATATACTTTTGGAACATACTGACATAATGGCTCATTTTCACTGGTCGATAGGGCCCGCATGCGGGGTGCGGGAGATTTCTGAAACGCATGCCACGACCAATGGCAATGCGCCATTAGTTGTCAATTAATTGTCATAGACTCCCCGCATGCTGTATACCGTACGAGTTAACGACTAATGAAAATGCGCCCTAAGTAACTCACTTTTGAAAAAATAGGTAATTACGACGTTGTTGTACCAAATGAGCGATATTATGAACGTCTGGTTCTCTTAATTTAAGTAATCTCATTTTTGCTAAAGTAGCTTAAAAACGTTAAAATAGTTCCTGATATAACTAAACTTTGTAATTCTGTTTGTATCACAGATCTTCGCAGAGAAGTTCAACTTAATTTATCCTTAATAGATATCAGACCCGACGCAAACCATCGTCTAGAAGAGAAATTAGTAACGAAAACTGTTAAGAAATACATGCGATTCTCTTAGATTTCGAAATAGAGGACTTAGTGGATGTGTATCAAAACAGCGCTCTTTGTGGTAAACAATGGTAACTAATAATTCGACACCATAATTCTTCTCACAGTGACATTGGAGCAGCATGAGGTCCAAGTCGCGTCAAACACCTGTCGATAGAACGAATTCTAAATCCTGACAAAAACCCGATGGAACATCAACGGGCGTTATACTAAAATCTAAACTTCCACTATATTTTATGCCTATTTGGGTTGCGGGCCGGGGGGTATCGTAAATGAAACCCGCCTACCGCACTATATACAGCCTATCGGTTATCGTTCACAATTAAAGTGGTGGAGGGCAGATAACTTGATTTTCGCCGGATAACTTCGTGGTACAGTATAACGATTAACGAGCAATAAGGCAAAGTACATAAAATTTATGTTCTATTTAAATTTAATTGTGCCAGGCAGTGGGAGCCGTGCATGGATACGTACTAAAGGAATGTGAATTACCTGTATTAGGTACTTAAAATTGTTGTGTATTTCTACCATAATATTTCTACTTTCTACCTTACACTAATAAAACACAATTTTTCGTAAGTAATCATGTTGAACACTATTAAAAAAAAGTTTTAATAGTGTTCAACATGAATTTCCACTAAGAACCAACATAATTATATTTCTACCTTACAGTTCACACGCTTACTTCTACTCTTAGGACCTACATTTAAAGCTATGTCTTCATACGGTAAGAATGTTGTAACACTATTCAGAAATCTTTCCTACAAAATTCTTGCGTAGGTATTATTTCTTTTTCTACACACAGTATATCAGTATATCTGTTGTATACATTTTATTTTTTACATCCAATTTCTTAATTCTATATTGGTGAAAATGTACAATCAGAGAAATTGATGAGGCAGTTTTAGTCTGACGCCGACCGTAAGCAAACGGAGTATTGCGAAGCTATTATATATTGGCCGACATAGCCCGACTCGTAGGTCCACCAATCAATATCTTTGATACTGCAAAACTAGACTTTAGGTAATGAAACACCAACACAAACACCAATATTTATCAATTAGTATATGCGTGCTGTCTTCTTCTTGTGCATTATCGGATCCAGGTGCCAGGTCTCGTTGCCGCCGCAGGAGGTGAGCACGAGGCAGCCGCCTGGCACAACTGGCGGGTCGCTGTCTGGCACGCATATGTTGTCGCGGCAGAATGTTGCTGTACCTGAGTGGGCAAAGCGTTAGTGAAGAGCAAAAAAAAAGAAAAAGGCTGCAGCAGAAAAACATAGTGGGGCACTCTGTGACTGCTGCGGCAAAGCACACAAACACCGTGCTGAACTAAAACGATGTTAGACGATGCACGGCAACGCCCGAGTGGGGAGTGTTTATTTTCGTTACGGAATTTCTTGATTCGGTTGCCGCGCTCAACGCCCGCGATAAAATGCTATGCAATAACTTAAAAAAATAATATTAGGGAAGAAATTATTCTAACACTTAGATGTTATTACGGCAGAAAGTAGCAGTTCCTAGTCGTGTATGGATGGATTGATAGTAGAAATGGCAGATTGTTAGCAGGCCTGTGGAATTGGTGTGTGGTGATGTAGGTCTTATGTGATGGTTGTATGTGATGATACCTATATTGATAGATTGGTTTAGATTGGTCAAGCCACTGTAGAAAATCCAACTCACCAACATATCCAGTAGGCCGCGCCTGTCTCTTATTCTTGACGTAATCCACCACCGCTTTGGCCAGCGCGTAGAAGTGCTTACTGGACTTGTAACGCATCTTGGCCAGCGCGGCGTCGCAGTCGCTCTTGTCCGCGCGGCAGTGGTAGGCCAGGTTCCGCGTGTTGGTCTTCACCATCCGCTCCCGGAGGAGCTGGTACTTGGTGTCTGTGTACAGCATCTGACCGAAGCGGACGTTCACTGGGAAAGAATCATGATCGAAAGGAGAAAAGTTAGTCAAATTAAACAAGGTATTCTTTGAGACTTTGCAGAATGGATAATATATTACTGATAATGAATAAGCGACTTTGTCTATGAAAACAAAGGTTTTTACTTTCCAAGTAGAAACATAATTTAGCACACAATTAAGTACTGCTTCTACACAAATAGTAACAAATCTTCATACTAGTATTATAAGTCTGTATGTTGTGCAAAATTAAAGAAGAATAATATTTAGTTACCGAGGATTAAAATCCAAACAACGTCCAAGTTCCAGTACATTAACTCCCAAAATTGCTCCCATGCTTTTTTCACTTTATTTTTTTAAATATTTTCCCCACTGCGTATAAAGGAGTATACTCACGTCCCGCCCCCACAATGTACCCATCAGCACAATTAGCGACCACCACAACCAGCAGCACCGCTTTCAGCATGTTGCAATACGGATTTTACGACGTCAATTATTCCTTTAACAACCAATTGCATTGAAACAATTACTACGTTCTGATTGCGCTCCTCAAACTGTTTTATTAAAGGCCACACTCAGTGTTTCACTGACTTAACTTTAATTTAATGAAGTGTTTCACATAAACTCCGTATACTATCAGGTTTCAATCTCTTTATTAAACTAAAGTAATCATTAATTTCTCTGAATCATGAATGCGGCAGTAAGAGGTACACATGTTATTTCATCGATCTGTTTTAGCTATTACGAATGGCTGAAATAAGATGCAGACCATCTTTAAATTACGTGAGGCGTTAGGGGGATACGTAGGCAAATTTTACTTGGCTGAGAAGATTTAGATTAACATTTCTTATCATAAAAATTACTACAAATGACAAAAAGGTTATATATTATCCAAAAGTTTGTTGCTGTTCATGTCACTTAATATTTCTGTTACAGTGGATTTTCTGGTCTTGATAAAAGTAATAGAATATTGTAGTTTACGATCTCAGCGCAATTTATATACAACTCCTTTGCGCCAAAATTCGTATATCGTATGTCCTTTCCCGGGACTTAAAGTATCTAAAATCAGTTCAGTGGTTTGGCCGTGAAGAGTTAATATACAGACAGACAGATAGACACACTTTCGCATTTATAATATTAGTATGGATATGAGTTATATTTCGCACCTAATCTATCTCTAAACTTTTAAGAACCATTTTACAATTCCAATGCCTTAATTCCTGAATATCTGTAAACAATATTGAATTTATTAACTCCGGCGCCGATTAACAATGGGCCATTTGTACGGACAATGACATTCCTAATTACAGTGCCCCACAAATTGGCCCCAAATATCCAGATAGTTACGCCTCTGAACTATTCGGGATATGCCGACTATGGCTTTTGAATACAGAGTACAAAATCATTAGAGGCGCTAACTATTTGCTTATTGAATAGCATTTAGCAATAAACTATACATTAGCAGTAATATCATGTTTCAGCACTTAATTTGGTTTACTTCAAGGTTGTGACATATATTTTCGAAGTAAAGTAAATATAATATATTTAAATATAATAATAATGATAATAAAGTTCATTATAACTGTACTTAGTCTCTTTGATTGTTCTTGGTGGAAATCACGTTTAACAATCAACCTTCTTGTACTATTTAAACATTGTAGATACGAGTATAGTGGGTGAAGATTATGTTTTATCAAATTTTATTGCGCGTAAAATGTTTTAATAATATTATAGTGCCGTTAAAGTTTCAGAACGAAAATTTACACGCATTATTTGAGGCACTTCGCCGCCAGGAGTGTGGACACACCTCTGTACCTACAGGCGGTGATCCGACGCGATTTCACGAGCTACTTTTAGTCAGGGGAAAGGACGTAGGATAGTTTTTATCTAGAAAAATGTACGATTCTCGCGCGATAGACGAATTTTTGCGCAACGGAGTCGCGGGCACAACTAGTGAGTTTATATTTTACTACTAGATGTTGCCCGCAATTTAGTTACGTAGTTTTCGGGATAGCGACTATCCTATGTTCTTTCCCGGGATTCAAAGAGCAGCGGTTTGAACGTACAAAAGTAACAGACGGACAGATTTTTGTATTTATAATAAATATTTGAGAACTGTGTGAGACAGGGTAAAGAACTTTGTCGACTCTTAATGTACCAAAATAAAGTTCGCCTAACAAACATTTCTAGTAAATTAACAATGCAACGTAAACATTTTTCCAGGTGCACATGCTAGCTCGTGATTATGGATACTGTTTTATTTATTTGCTTGGATATTTTACATCGATGCTTCGAATTCCATTTACACATAAAAATACAATATATACACAGTCTATAACTCACGACTATTGTACTAATTGTGCGACAAAATAATACATCAGCCGCAGGGTTGCCAATGCTAATTATCAGATTTCCCCAAAAGTCATGGTCAAATTCCCCAAATTGGGGACAAAAATTTGCTGATTCCCCACAAATTCCCCACACATGTTTTTTTTTCAAACGAATCAATATTCTACTACGTGAGTATAATTTGCATTAGTATAATTAATAATAAGTAGTAAAAACTCAAACAGTTATTATGATCAATAAGTTTTATTTTATTTGTGTCAACTTTCACGTTACTTTCTTTATTTTTTCGTACAATAGTCGTGTTCGTTTGGTTTTTTCAATGAGCATTGCGCATGCGCAAATTTATAAATTGGTGTCAGTGTGAGTGTCATGTTCTAAAATACCTGTCAGATTTTCTAAAATCTGACAGAAATTGATTGGTATTTTAGAATATGACACTCACACTGACACAAAAAAAGCCGTGCATGCGCAGTTGAAAAACCAAACGAACACGACTATTACAAGAACCTTCAGCTGAAAAAAAAAACACTACAAAAAAAAGGAATAGTAGCAAAATTGGTCCATGGAAATAGCAATACATTTTTTATAAATAGTTAGATTGTAGAAATAAAACCTCTTTAATATTATAAATATTCTTATCTATATTTTGTGGAAAGCATTTTCTTTGAAGGGTTTCACTTAACACTTCCCCCAGTTTTTAATTCCTTGTCTTGCAGCCAGAAATTGTACAAAGCCAGCGCATTATAATATGTGGGCATCAGACATCAAACGCTTAAAAATAGGAAAAAGCAAATCTACTACGATCAATCGATTGTAAAAATGTTCGATACGTCAATGTACAATGATGAAATATTTTCTAAATATTGAAAAAGATGTCAAAATGTTAAAATCCCCGCATTTTCCCCACATAATGCCAATCCCCAATGAATCCCCAATCAACTTAAATTTCCCCGCAGTTTGGGGAATTCCCCACAAATTGGCAACGCTGATCAGCCGCTTATCTTCCGGCTAAGATAGGGCCGCGCCAATTACAAATAACTAGCCGACTGCTAGCCACTAGCTGACTGTTAGCCGCTAGCCGACTGTTAGCCGCTAGTGGCTAGCCGACGTATTGTCCTCTATCGAGGCTGCCCTGATTGACTGTCGGTATCGCAGTTTGTTATTTATGGCATATACAATCGGAATTTAACTTTAAAATTTCTTCGGCATGTTGAATCGGCAAGTTTTTGAAATACAAAATGACGTCGAACACATTGTTGTGTTTAAGAAAATTCTGGTTGTTATTTCGGTAAAGGATTTGTAAAGAATTTTATTGTGAGGCGTTTGTATATTGACTTATTTTGTATTTCTTCACGTTGGGCTAATTGGATACTAAATAATCAAGCGAAGCTGTCAATAGCATTTATACTTTGATAGAAATCGGTAATTGATATGAATAATATGGATATGACCACAAAAATCCGGGATTTCCCGGAATCAGGTTTTTCGGATTCCGGGATCCAGAACCGTAGTAAAAGAATTAAACACATTTCTAGGATTAGGAACATGTATGATTTTACAGTGATTTCACAAAAAAATCCGTATAAAATTATTATTTTGTGTTATTTTGTTTGTCATATTTTAACTTTAATACTTAGTAAGTAAAAGGTACGGGCGACGCAGAGTTACCGGAGCGCGCGAGTGGACAGAGCGAATATTGCGATGTGTTGTGCTGTGACGTCATCGCGTCAAGCGCCGAACCCGAATTGCGCACTTAAATTAAATATCTCGGAAACTACACGACGTATCGTAATAATTTTTTCTCTCATATTTTTTATTTTAGACTTAGTTAACGGAGAGCTAAAAAAATAATAAGTAAACACTCTTCATTTTATTTCTATTGAAAACTGGAAATTTCTATTGAAACTATTTTATATAATATGAATCATTTTATAAACAAATTAACATAAATTGGATTCATTTATAAATTTAAAATTACGTACTCGGACATTTTCTGATTTTCCCGGGATTCCCCGGATTACAAGTGTTATCCATATCATTCTTTACATTGAAAATTACACCCAGATTCCAATGTATGGTAATTACAAACGAATATGCCTAAGTTCGTAATCGTCTGCGTTGGTTTTCCATAGTAAATTAAAAAAGTTTGTACACTTACGAGAAAATTTGTAATTTTTCGCTTTGTTTTATTGATTTTTCGTCGCGACTGTACACAGTTGCCAGCTGCAAAAACTTTTGCCACTTTAATGGCATTCCAAATTAAATTCCAATGCAGATCGCTAATTTATTTACAGGCGCGCGGTTCTAATGGGGCGAGACGGTTATCGGTCCATTGTTGCCTCCAACATTGTTCCATCTTCCAACATTGTTCCTCTATCGCGGCCCAGAGACCCGATTCTCAATCCTCGAATCTCGTTTCGATCGCAACAGGTCGAAACACGATTTCCGTTTGACACGGATTCGGAAACTTTACCGTGCGGTTACTGATCATGCCTAGCGCAGCGAGCGTTTATTGGATGTTGCGCGATGAAGTTTGCAAATCCACTTCGAATTGCGCATTGTAAATCAGGGCCCAGGAGTGAGATAGCTAAAGTAACTTGAGAATCGGGCTCCAGATGCCGGCCTCGTTCCCCTATCATAGATTCCGAGCAGCCGCGAAAACTGACGGAAATGCACGACGATATTGGCGAAATTAATTGGTGCGATTTCGATTGTTGGAAACAATGGCCTTCGGTATGCAGTTTTCAGCTTGACAATGCTAAGGGAAAACACTATTGTTGGCAATTTTGGAGTTGGAAAGTTAGCACGTTAGTGTTAATGGCGGGCACATTATAATAATACTAGCTTTTCCCCCCCAACTAACATTACCGCTGCAAATATAGCTTATTTAGAACCTGAAATGTTATAAAGGTTAACTTGGAGCTGTCATTATAGTTTGTGGCGACAAAACAGAGTTAGTAATAAAATGTAACACTTGTAGTGACAAAACGGGTCTATAAGAGCGATTATGAAGGCTAAAGTGGAACTGCAGCGATTATTATCCCTACAGTACAGACCAGAGCTTCTGTGTTATAGGTTTGAGCGAATCATAACACTATAAGATCTATATACGAAATTATCATCTCCTATTAACTCCTTTAGCGCATTTAGTTGCACCAAGGAAGCAATTAATGCTACTAGCTCTACAAAGCTGTTTTTAACTCTTTTGCAAAACCAAACTCCTAAAGGGATGCAAAACTCCTCTATGATATTTAGGGCTGTATATTAGAGTTATTTTCCCCTATTAAAACCCTAAATTCATGAGTCCACCATTTTTTGACTACACAATTAATTCACAAAAATAATAAAAAGAAAGTACAAAATGAAAACGTATTACAATGAAGTTACTTTTCTTTGTAGCGTTTTGATGCCTGGGTCACGAAACTTTTAAGACAATAGGTAAAACATTAAAACAATCTTATCAATAAAAAATGTTTTGCTTTATTTGAAGCGACACTTTTTTACTTAAAATACACAACAAAGAGTGGGCCCCTTCATTTTTTGCTTATACATACTTAATACATAGTCACATTCACAGTAAACTCATCTTCGCAAAGAAAATTCCGCTTCAGCCTTCCACTAACAAGTCGAAATATTATTTCACTACTCAACTCCGCCATTGCAGTATTTTCATAAAAATCAGGTGTTATAGTGTAAGTATATGTGTAACATGCACATAAACACAATATTGTTAATCCTGTTACAAAAAAAGTTAAAAACATATCATAATTACGTTACAATTTACCGTATTGCCACCCTTAAGGTGCTTAAAAAGTTAGTAAGATGTTATAGATCTACTATAACCCTAAAAGGGTTAATATTCGTGAATTTGCTTCTTTTGTAGCACTCAAAGGGTATTAGGTAGCCTGTAACTCTGTTATACCGCTTGAAGAGTCACCAGTCACTTAAATACTTCACTTAAAACGCTTTAAGGCTCAGTGATCGCTATTGTACATCCACAATAACTTAACTGTATCTCTAAAATTTATGCTATAGCTCTACTATACCGTCATAGTGGAACATAAGGCGATAAGAATTTGTGCCCAATTCAAGGGTACAGTAGAGTTATAGCGAGCTGTAACTCCATGTGATACCACTTGTTGAACACCATTTGATGTGTTTAGCTCTCTTGTAGATCTGTTCTAACTCCTATGTTAGCGCCTAATGTTAGTTGGGCCGCTACTTCGTATGAGCAAAAAATCTCTCCGGTACTCGGTTTTCATGCGATTTGAGATAGTCAATATCCTTCCCCATGTTTGTGTGCTCTCTATATCTACGCCTTTCATCAAAATTGTTCCCCTCACGATTCCGCGACTAAATAAAGTATGAATGTTTTCATTTTCCGGAATGCAAAATTATGTAACTTACTAGGTATGTACCTACTGCAGGATTCTCAATCACAATAATATGTAGCTCGCAATTTCGTTGACACAAATGCTCATCGCGTATAAGCCGATGATTTTTTCCGATATGAAAATATTCATGATCTTTTCCGGAACTTGAAGTATCTCCACACAACATTTCTTCAAAATCAGTTCAGGAGTTCTCTCTCGCATTTATTTTATTAGTTTAAATATCTATGTATAAAGTAAGCGTGGCGTGGGCTATAACAATTAAATGGCACCATTAAATGGGACATTCCATTAAATGGACCCCAGTCAGTGCTAAAAGTCAACGTAAACCAATATCTTACTCCAAACAGAAATACATAAAGCTGGAATAAACTCATCAAAGCAGCAGTAAAAATGGCGCGAAAGCTGATAGCGCCGTATATGGCGTGATATATTATAAAACAATGGCCGCCATCGGGGCTAGAAGTGGCTCGTTAAGGGAATTCTAGGCCGCAGGAAGCGTCGAACAATATCGTACACTCCATAGATATGGATCTACAGCTACATCAATACGTACTAATATTATAAACGAGGTGTTATCCGAAGTTGTTTAAGGTGACGCCGCGTTAAAGTAAAAAACCGTGTTGGATAATATGTTTTAGAGAGGCCGGCCCGGCCTCTCATAGGGCGTAGCGACAAAATGGTTTTGTCGCGTAATTTAAAAACCATAAATACATCAATTTCATATAAGCTATAGGCAAAATTAAGTGTATGCTTGAACCAATATAATATGTACAAATTTTGGAAGCTTAAATCACTCTCCTCTGTTGGCAAAATCGGAATCCCTTTTTTTACAGAGGTCTTTTTGATTGATTATTCTGTGTTATAAAAGTTGACCAATCATGTTATGCTATGAGTAATTCAAAGACAAAGACATGACGATTACTGACATTGAACTTTAATTTCTTAGCTTTAGTCATTGCTGAGAAAAATCGATATCGCTACAGCCAAATTATCAAGGCGTCGCCTTAAGTCAAAATTATTATTATTATTTTCCAGGGATCAAAGTGTCATCTTAATCGCTTCAGTGGTTTGAGCGTGAATAGATGTACAGAGTTACAGACACACTTTCACGTTGATAACATTATTCGTGTAACGAAGTGAGGACCATACTTTTCTCTACATACTGTAATTTTATTATTAAGCATATAAAACATCGTCACTATAAAAAATCTGACAAGTCGTTTTTAGCTTTAGATTCTATTTTGCTGTATTTAGCTCCACGCCACCACCAAGTAGCAGTGGCATAGGTCGCTAGACCAATGTCGCTAGAAAATGAAACATAATATAGCCTAGTAACTAGGCTTTTTTTTAGGCAAAGATTTTAATAAAATGCCACTTTATGAACTAGGCCCTAGTTCATAAAGTGGTATTTTATTAAAATCTTTGTCTAAACTAGGCCCTAGTTCATAAAGTGGCATTTTATTAAAATCCTTGTCGGTCGTAGTCGCTTGCCGCGAGGATGGGAAAGTGGACCTGTCTGGTCCTTCGAGCCGGATGAAGAAGAACGAGCTGCTTTTTAACTAGGAAGATAATCTGCCCTTCAAGGTTGAAGAATAGTAACCAAGTTTTGAAGAATAAGAAGAACGAAGTACTTGTCAGTGTCAGACGCCATTGACAAAACAATGAAAATACAATAATTACAATAAAATTTACAATTTATAAAAAGGTGCAAATTGGCGGCCTTACCGCTGTGAGCGGTTTCTACCAGGCAACCATCAATATTTAAAAATAATTGAAAAAACAATAGTATGATTAAACTGTTACTTACATTAATGTGAGATAAAATAAACTACATAAACTTTACATAGATATAATAAGGCAAAAATATGAAGTTTACCGAGTCGAAGAGGTTTAAAAACGTCTAGCGTTGTAACGTTGACTCCATACATTGTCGGCGTGTTGATTCCGTCGAGCGACAACGTGTATTCGTTTTCACAATATTGTCTGAGGTGTTTTAAGCTAAAAATAAATTGTCAGATTAATACCACGATCATGGGAATCGCAGATTTTCAATTGCTATGCGGCAGCCGGGTGCCGTTTGGGGATTGATGGGTTAAAACTCTACCGTTTAAACTGTGCCAAAGTAACATACCTTCATACAGCTCAAAGCTAGCGGGGTAAAAAGCCGAACTAATAGCCCAATAGATTAATAAATAGTTACTCGGACATACTGTACAATAGACTATAGCTTGTACATAGATCGTTATGTAAACACAGATCTAGATATGGTGTAGGGCCCTGATTGAGTTATTGGAGTCGTTTCGTTAGCTATTAAGATTATCGCGATAGTCGTAATAGATTTGAAACATGCACGCCACGACTGTTATATTCATCATCATCATCAGATTCTTGCCGTCAACATCAGAACTCTTCAAACACTTCAACTTGCATGATTTGACCGGCACGCCACGAATATAAGATACATCATTATTATGACATCAGCTTGTACTCGGTAACATCAAAATTTAAAAACTCCACAATACAAAAAAAAAAAAAAAAACAAAAAGCAAGTTGGAGTTGCTTGGCAATGGTTTGATTGTCGTTATAGATTTGACAGGCACTCCAAGACTGATATGTTCATCAAATCATCAGTATCGCCATCATCATCAGCTCGTTGCCCGAATGCTCCAACTTGCATGATGAGGATTTGATGGCTGTAACATATTTAATATGCCAGTAACATCACTAAATGATGATGATGAACATCAACTTGCTGCCATTAACCGTGAAAGTCTCCATATAATCCAAATATTTTAGATGAAATCATAATGAGGATAGATTATTATTTGATACTTACTCGTAAAAACATCTAAACATGCATGGTGCTATGTGAGCTGACCTTAATAATTATTTTCCATCTTAGCTACAATTAAAATTTTTAATTTGAAAAATGTAAAACATTAATATTAAGTAAGAGTTCTGGCAATAAATTAATTTTAAATAGATATAATTGCTCTATTCAAGGTGCAGATTCAACCCCCGGTGGCCCGACATTTTCCTTATTACATTTATGCACGAAGCAATTATAATTACGCTAATAAACTTTTTTACTCGTTTTTACGAATTTCTGTATATCTTACTGTGGCAATCTATGGTATATTGCAATAACCATTGTCCGTTCTCTTTGTACACAGTATAAATAATATACAGTAGATTATCTTTCACTAAACCATCAGCTGAATCTTACACACACATTGGCGGGATTGCATAATATATTACTCGAAGAATTCAAAACTCACAGTAAAATAGCGTATACACGTGTTAAGCGACTTCGATTTCAAGGACAAATGTCCTTGAAATCGTTACACTATTGTTTTCTTTTATTCAAAGCCATTGACACTAGAGCTTCCGCCACTTCTTCATATCCTCTACCAGCACCTATAGCTCTTTATAAGACTATCTCCCTCTACCCCTTGTAGAGAGAGAGAGTAAACTGCTTTATGATATTTATACTGTGCTTTGTCTCTGAACAAATGGTCACAGTTATTGTGGTAGAAGGATATTAATTAGCGTTATCTTCTGTCTAGTGGTTATCGTCTGTTAGTGGTTATCGGCTGTCGCAGAGGTTACAGTGGTTGGTTAGTGCCTTAGTGGTCAGATAGTGGCCGCTACAAAACGATTTACAATTATTGTTTACAACGTTTCTTCATTACTTTTATGTAACAGATTTCTCAGTAAATAATATCGTTTAATCTATGGTATTGCTATGTTTGTGCGGAGACGTAGATTTTAGCCGTTTACAATTTATCCGTTTGTACAGTGTTTATTATTCAAAAGGCAGCAGCATTATTAGTTTGAACGCATAATTTACTAATAAAAATTAGCAAATTTTGGTTTGGAATCAACTTTGTTCGGGGAAGTAGCTGCTACCATCAAAGGTTTTACTATGAAACACCAATTTTTGTTAACTTGTACTAAATTTAAAATTTTCAAGTATATAATATTTATCTTGAAACTTTAGATACTGTTTGAAAAAACACTTGTATACTGTTTAATACAATTTTTCATACTGATCAGTAAATATTTTTTTAGATTTATCATATGCATATTTCTTAGAAAAGTGCATCCAAAATATTTGTTTAGTGCAACATGATCATAGAGAAAAATAAACATATACCGGAATTATGATGATGAATGAAAAAAAGTGAAGCTTATAATGAAACTGCAGTGTCGAACAAAAAGCGGTAGCAAGTAGCAGTAATATTATAATAACTTGCTACTTGCTATAAAATTTTGTGCTTACATGCAATAAGTAACTAAAAATTAAGTTAAAATTTAGTTAACTACTTATCTACTTAATACGTGTAAACCAGCCCTAAGAGCTCAGACTATGACAATATCTTTATTTATTTACCGTCAACTTCAAGCCCGTTATATCTGTTATCTTGACAACAAGTCGCAGGAGCACGTCAGATATCGGTTTGATCATGAGCGGCGCTTTTGACCCGGTCGCGGACAGCAGAGCCCTAACGTGGCCGTATACGAGGGCGTCTAGTTCTGTAGGGCTGGATATAAGGGCATGTATTCACTTTGATTAGTGCGAGTGCAGGTGATTAGTGCAAGTGATTAGTGATTAGGAAAAAATAAAGAACTTGCACTATTATATGCAGATGATTTTCCCTATGCAATATCTATCGTTCGTAATGTAATACAATTTGAAAATAAAATTACCAGCAGTATTCGTTAGAAGCTGATTATGCAATATTGTAGGAAATGGATGTATGCTAATGACAATAAATAACAAAATTACATGGAAGTAGTTTTTTGTAAGGTTATTGTTAAATGATGTGTGGTATAGTATATATTTCCTTAATTGTTAATACATGATAAGGTTGAACAGTCATTTTAACGTACTTTTGTAACCAGGGGAATAATTTTTCATAAAATTAAACGTAAGAAGCCCTTGGAAACGGTGGCGCGGGTTTGAGTTTAATGGAAGATCTTTACGGAGGCCTTTAGCTAGCACATGCTAACAAAAAAGCTCTTAGCATAGCCTTCGTATAAGTAACGAAATTTGAAATTAAAATCTATAGCATTATTATAGGCGTCGCTGTTCGCGAATAAACTCACTTGATGTCAAATCCCATATAAATTTTTGATCAAACTTTCATAGTGAAATTGACGAAATATGGGTTCGTTTTCTGCGATATTTCACCGTGTTCTCTAATAACATGTAAAATTCTCGTGTCGCGCTTTTTGTTGCCAAACTCCTCCAAAATGGCGGGACCGATTTTCATGAATTGTGTACGCGGTGGTTCGGGAAAAGTGAAACATTTATGTTTCATATCCAAAGTAGCATAAAGGACAAAACAGTTCGTGTATTACAAAGTTTTGTGCCTCGCCTCGACTTACCTACAACTGGCTGACTTCCCGCATATAAATAAAATACCAAAATTAACCCTACTATACTGTACTCGGCGAAACATGGCGGTAGCGGTCATTGACTCCCTGTCAAAAACTTGTCATTTTCTATATAAACCGCGATTGACAATGAATGAAATGCGGCTTTGTATAGAAAATGACAAGTTTTAGACAGGGAGTCAATGACCGCTATCGCCATGTTTCGCCGAGTACAGTATAGCAATTTGCAATAATGAGTGTACAATTACATTAATTTAATCATTATTATTATAATTTTTTGCGGGCTAACAACTGTGCACGTCGTATAGAAGTTATTATGTCCGGTGTTACCGAGAATTTGCATGCGCTCAATATGGATTGGTTTATGAAAGAAATAATTTATTAACAAATTAACAGCCGTTAGAACTTGTAATGTTCATTATAATTTGTGGTATTGCGCTGTGTTGCGTGTTTCTTTGAAACCCTTACCGACTGTATTAAAAGGAAGTTTAGTATGTGTGTGTATGTACATATTTACATTTCTTTGACGAACTTAGCTAATTCCTTTAGAACTTTAAATACAAGCACAAAGAAAATCCATACTGACCTACATGCTTCCCAGTATTTTTTCCCCTTGAGAAGTCACAACTTATTATGGAATTAGCGATGTCACTTAGAGTAATGCTATGTCAAATTCAATATTATTTGATATTTAACTTTGCTGACGAAATTATTGAATGCAATCAACTACATTTCATGTACCTGTTCTACCCGATTAGTTCGAATGGTATGAAATTGCAACCAGTAATATTTGTACCGAATAATGCGCTGCGCTTGCCGGTTTACATTAAGTAGAAACTAAATTCTAATTGTCATCTAGCTAAGTACTTACTAAATTTTAACTTGCTACTTGCTACTAAATTTTGTGTTTACATGCAACTAACAACTTAAAATTAAGTTAAAATTTAGTTAACTACTTATCAACTTAATACGTGTAAACCAGCCCTAAGTGCTAAGGGCGGAATCTGGGCGGTATGTGTCGGTTGATATCGGTATGTACTTTCTAAACTAATGTCTGCATTACGCTAATCACTTAATATGTAGTTGGACAGATAATATATAATATACAGTTCGATATCTATCTGTAATTAGCTCGGCGCCGCGGGGCCGTATTACAGTAAATTGCGTTTCTGTTTACCTTATTACGATGGCGTATCTCGATACATCGATTCTCGTCACTAGAATATATTCGCAAATCGCTCGGAGGATTTCCTCGTAGTAACAACCGGGACGCCCAGCAGCAGCAGAAGGCCGTTTGAATTTCGAGTGCAGACGATCCGGACATAAATTTTTTTCATAGACACAGGTGAAAAATATTTGGTAGGTATGCGAAAGGTGGAAGGCACGTCATCAAGGTGATGACTGATAAGTGATAAGGAAGATTTGTCATGTAGAGCTGAAGCGAAAGGTTTTCACGAGTTGCAGGTTATGTGTATACAGGGTGTAGCAAAACATAGTGATAATACTTTAGGGTGTGTACGTGTTCCTTGTAGAGCAGTGGTCCCCAACCTTTTTTTCATGCGGGCCACAAACATGTTTTAGTCTTGGTGTCGCGGGCCGCAACAAAAATTTTTTAGGGTTAAAAAATAACATTTTTCACGACAACGATTTAAAAGTGGAAAAAAATTAACGACTATCACGTAGACTTTACGTTATTTTGCCGGTGAGCGTGAATTTCAAAATTATTTAGCATCACGCGGGCCACAAATAAAGCCCCGGCGGTCCGCATGCGGCCCGCGGGCCGCGGGTTGGGGATAGCGGTTGTAGAGAGTTCACTGTGAAAGTAGCAGCGCTAAAAGACCAAAAATTTTGTGTGATTAATTGTATGGGCAAGCGTCACGAGTTTTTGCACCAAAGTACAAAAAAAATTGCTTTCAACGCTGCTACTTTTACAGTGAACTCTATACACGGGACACATACACACCCTAAAGTATTATCACTTAGTTTTGTTACACCCTGTATAATGAAATTATTCTTTTTACGCTAATATTGTACTCGTACATTACCTGTTGCATTGCTGTCGCAAGTTTCGTTTCACGCATTCCCGTGTCACACACACGGGCAGGTCGCCCTGCGATCAGTCCGATTGGATCATTCGGCCTCCGCATATATGGGGCCCTTAAAAAGATTTCCAAAAATGATTTTCGCACACTCAATATTTTTTTGTATAACAAAACTTATTTGAACTAGATAACAATATTATACTATGTTTGTCGTAGTTTTGTTATTCGTAGTTTGTCACCAAGTAAGTTAAGTTTATGATAGGCCAGCTTAATCTGTATGGCCTTTTTAAAATAAAGAATAAAAAAAGGTTTTTTCGCACAAAGCAGTGGGAATATTAGTGTTTTATCTCAATAAGTTAGTATCTGCATGTCGCTTCGATTTAACCCACGGTGAACTGAGACAACATCGGTACATTTAAATTTCCCAGAGGCGGAATGTAAACAGCTTATATCTGATTAAAGACGTGCTCTGATATCGGAATTGGTCCCCTACTAATGGTTGTCGACGATGAAAAAACTGGAAGTTATGTAGCGGCTAAAAATAAGATGTACCATCGAAGAAGTATATTCACTGGGAAATGGCGGACCTGCGTTATTTGGTCGTGTTATGTCAAACTCAGCCGACAGATGACAACTCATTGAATTAACTTGGTCGGTGGTCCGACCAAATGACGTAGGCCTGTCAACTGGCTATAAATCAATTTCTTCGATGGTACCAATATACTAACAAAATTTTGAATGTGTCAAAGATTGCTGAAATTGTGTAAGGTTCATTGACTAACAGCCGCACTACATTGGTTATTTAACTTTATTTTAATGAACTTTATGGAGTTTATGTCAAAAACAATATAAAACTCTCTGAGTTCGGCTTTTAAGCCCCCCCCCCCCCCCTCCCCCGCACACGGGCCACCGGCCACAACCACAAAACGCCGCTACCTGCATATTTCCTGTAGTTTTCATAATATATTTTATATAGACTCGCCGCACACAGTTGACGCCGGTGACCGTCACATGCTACAACAATTCACTTTACGACCAATAAGCTTAAACTACCATGGTCTTTACCAGACCAGTAGTTTAGACCCTTTCGAAAAAAAGGCGACACTAAAACTTGCAAAATATTGAATGCCTCATAAATAGATTTTCCCTCCGAAACTCATGGTTCTTAAATCGATTCCAGTTCAAGCGCTTTCGCACCACGTTCGAGATTGATAGAGAGAGGTAAGGTATCCGAAGTGCATTTAAGGCCGTCCCCCGAGCAAACGACCTTGGCCATACATTTGCCGCGTTGCCGAGAGCGCACCAAAACCCTATTTTTTTTTACTTATCTTACTTCAAAATTGACCTAAAAAAAAATTAAAACGGGGAATATGTAGTTTATGATATTGTCGATCTATTGGCGTTGTTCCAAATAAAAGTAATTTGTAAATCCTAAGAAGATGCTGAATGTATGCTTGAATTTTATTAAATTTGTTTTACTTTGGAAGCTGATAGCATGAGTATAATTAACAAAAATAGAAAATTTAAAACGGGGAAAGGAATGTCTAAAAATGCTGAAGATTATTGCTGTATTTTTATTATAACTTTGTAGCTTTCAAATTATGAGTTTATAGGGCTTGAAATACGGTAAATTACGGTATCTCCGTAAGGAACGCCCTTAAGCTATACTTAATAGAAATAGATCTTCTATGATACGAGCCCCCATAGCCGCTGTAGCAGCCATTTTACTGTCGGCCGTATTTTCAAGAGTTCAGAGGGCCTAGACAAGCGGCAAGCAATAGCTTTGTCCACACTGTGCCTGTGTTATAGCGCAGTAAACAGCGAACGTGAGGCATGCCCGCGACGCATGCCCTCTGACCGCATCCAAAAAAACAAAAATGATAATGTTGGCGTTGTGTTCGTTGACGCGTTCAATTATTGAACGCGCCAAAACGAAAGTTGAATGAAAGAAGATGACGAAAATTGAAGACGAAAGCGCATAGTGTGGAAACGCCAACGCCACAAAATGTATGGGATTTGACATTAGTATTCGCTAGCGAAGCGATGACTTATGTCAAATCGCATACGTTTTGTGGCGTTAGCGATAATCGCAATTGCCACTTGTCTACTAGGGCGGATCGGAAAGCTGTAGGACGACAGCGCTTTCGTGTGTCAGTAGTAGGGGTAAGAACTCGCAACCGCGTTATCTCCGCCCGCGGCGAACATCGCATTCGTTTGTTCCTCCGCGTTTATACACACCACTATTTACAGACAATCGTCCATGCATCACTGGCGAGAGCCCACAAATATATCAATATATTAGTTTTACATAATATTTGCATCATACGATTTACGCGAATAAAAAGTTCGCGTGCGGTACGAGCGTGACTAAAACATATGCAAACACAAAATTGAGGGTAAAAGACACGCGCTGCTGATGATGAGGTAATTTATGAAGTTTGAGGGGAGGAGTTTCTAGGAGCTTTGTCTAGACCTGGCTCTTTAGTCAAGACGTTTCCTTTATCCCTTCTGTTAACACCCAGTAAATCTGTTCCAGGTTGTCTGTCATTTAAAGTTACGACATCTAAGGGTCAATTTACATTGCAAAGCAACGCGATGTGAACCATGCTTGAATTTAATTTAAAAAAAGAACTGGCCCCATTGAAGCTATGCGTATAGAGCATAATATGAGGCCTAAAAAGTTGAATTGAATATAATTTTTGTGGTAAGGATAAATTGCTATAATTTGTACTAATAATTATAAATCACCGATAGTTTACCGAAGCGTTCGATAATATGGAGTTGTTCGATTCATACATTTTTTTCGCGCCACTCTTTAGCGCGCGACGAATATGACGTTGGCAACACTGCAGCGCGTGAGTCTCAATGAATAAGAAAACATAAGTCAATGGTGAGTCTGCACTCTGCGCTGTCAACTGTCATACGCGAAGTGACGTGAGTGACAGTGAGTGAAGTGACACATTCCGCTGTTGACTTCCGCGTTCGTTACATACGAAAATCTTACGGTAGCCGATCGGCCCAAACCTCGCGATTAATCCCATAGTTACCCGTGATTGTCAGCTCAATAAACTCAGCTCAGTGATAGTGATTGTAGACCAAGGTGACAGTGTCGTGTGACCACGGAAATCAGCGCTTTTCATCTCATCTCCGGCCGCCAGCATATAACATCACCAGGTAACTCCCAATTTTATCCTTCCCCACTCAGCTCACAGTCGTTGTAGGGCTTCGCCCCTACACATTTTGATCGGTGATTCTATAAAGAAGCGATAAAGAAGACGTCTTGGCTAGGGGCTCTGTACTAATAAACCGACATTAACTTCAACAGCAGTAAGTAGTCCTGAAGAAGTTTTTGTCTTGAGCTGTGTGTTACGTCTAGTTTTAGGAGTCATAGAAGTAATTAGTTACATACTACACAGTTTCATAAAGGCGACATTGTGTATCATTAGCTTTGTCCACATTGTGCCTTTTTCTGTTCATCAAGGGCGTGCCTTATAGCGCTGTCAACGTCAAACGTGAGGCATGCCCGTAACGCGCGTTGAAATTGTAGCGCGCGCTATGGACACTTTTCTTTCAACGCGGGTGGATTTTGACGTAGACAGAATTATAGAGTATGCCGACTTAGAACTGATGTAAAAAAAATTAAGTTTGACGTATTATGACAAAAGTCGTCGCTAGGGTCGTTACCTACAAATTTAGTTGTTGTTTATATTTTGGCACATGCAAAGAAAACTGTCAGAATTCAATTTCAAAATCTTATTTCTAAAAATAAATTATACCAGCCAGCGCGCCAGCCTTTAACTTATCCTAGTGAAACCCGACGAATTTGACAGATATTGAAACCTGTCCATTTCTTTGCAGTCGAACTACTGGTAGTTATGTCTATTTTGTCACGGGCATGCCACACGTTCACTGTTGGCAGCGCTATGAGGCATGCCCTTGTTGAACAGAAAAAAGGCACAATGTGGGCAAAGCTATTACGTCTGTTACCTTGTTGTGCTTATATTGATTTGATAAAATTGGCGTCCTTGGAAATTACATCCCGGTAAATGTATGGTTCTCATATGATAAACGAAATTGCGGTCAAAATTTACTTTTAACCGACTTCCAAAAAGGAGGAGGTTGTATGTTCGGCTGTGGATATTTTTTTATTTATTTATTTAGTAAGAATAAATTTTTTCGCCATCAGCTTTCTTCTTTCCCAATTTTTCCGTTTAATATCTATTTTTATAAAGTTTTGTAAACATATCCGATTTTCTTTTGTAGGCCAAGATAGATCGATTGGACCTGCGACCACGCAAGTTATATCTAACATTAATAGATTCCTGGTTCAAACCCAATAAATCCATACGATAAAATTTATTTCAATCATAACCCTCATTCAAATAAGTTTTATCGCATATTAAAAGATCTCGGATCAGTTAACACCCGATATATATCTTCCAGGTTGTCTGTTATTTAAAATTACGACATCAAAGCTAGACCCCTTGGAATTACGCCGAGATGTAGCTTCACTCTGCAATCTCCTTTATCGGCTGTGTCACGGGGAGTGCTCTGAGGAATTGTTCGGAATCATACCTCCTGTAGCGCCATCGTTCCACGTGAAACTAACTAACTTTCTGCCGCGCACTATTAAACTCTGGAACGAACTGTCACCTTTAGTATTTTCGGACCAATACGACCTGAAAACATTCAAAGAGAGCGCGTATTCTCTAATGTTGCGAGTATGACGGTAGTTGCTTTCCATCAGGTGCCCCGTTTGCTCGTTTGCCCCCTTATTTAATGCGAGGCAATGCGTTTATAAGCCTCATATCATATGAGTCCAACATATTATGAGTCATATGTTTGGACAATACAGGCAGGACAACCACGCGTCGGATGGGTATGTCAAAAGTAGGCACCTAAACTCGCCAGTCGTGTCGGTCATCCGTTCTACTGAAAATAATGGTAGAGAGAGTACTGTTGTGTACTGCGAGCATATTAATTGGTCACTATAATAGGGCTTCTGCGTGGTTCTAATTAAACCGGCCATCACTACCAAAGCCGGTCTGGGAGGCATTTTTAAATGAAATTATAAGTAGCTAAAAATATGTGTGGCACTCGGGGAGTGTCGCGGTAAAGCTATTGCATAGAATTTTTTATCAACTTGTGCAATAATTAATTTGCATGCATCTAGTCGCACGCACACAAATACCAAACTGTTCCAGTCGGAGTGGGAGATGTTAGGTTTTTTTCGTTATGGAACTTTTTGATTCGGTCAACGCACTCCGTTCCGCAGCAGCAATAAGAATTATTTCTATGAAATTATAAGGTTTTTGATTTATTCTAATATTTCATTTTTGATATAATGAAAGTTAAACTAAGGTTTATCATTTATGACGTATTAAAAAAAACTACTGCTAGCCAGTAGTTTTTTTCTCGTTCTCTCCTTCAAACCAATTTTCGTTGGTAGTTTTTATAGTAATGTACATCATATATTTTTTTTAGAATTATCATGCCCCTACTTTAGAAGTTAGAGGGGGGGGGGGACACATTTTGCCACTTTGGAAGAGTCTCTCTCGCAAACTATTCAGGTTAGAAAAAAATGATATTAGAAACCTCAATATGATTTTTGAAGACCTATCCATAGATACCCCACACGCATAGGCCAGATGAAAAAATTTTTTTTGTTTCAGTTGTACCTATGGGGACCCCTAAAATTTTTAATACATTTTCAATTTTTGTATCAAAATCTTAATGCAGTTCACAGACTACATCTACTTTCCAAGTTTCAATAGTATAGCTCTTATAGTTTCGGAGAAAAGTGGCTCTGACATACGGACGGACAGACAGACAGACAGACAGACATGACGAGTCTGTAAGGGTTCCGTTTTTTGCCATTTTGGCTACGGAACCCTAAAAAGGGACAAGTTGTTTTTAATTGCTGGGTGAAAGCTTAATCAGATGATGATGAAGCCTTGTCCTCAATAGCAAGTGTAGAGCAGTGATAATAATGTACAACAATATCTGGCGATAGAGATATCCCGGGCCACGCAATCTGTGCTACGTGTTGCTGTGACAGAGAATTGTAGACGAAGAGCCCGCTCACTAAATATCGATAATGAACGATAATTTCGGAGGAGAAGTTAAAGAATATTGCATGGGATTTGATTTTGTTGTGTATGCGCATCGACAGTGTTATAATTGTCAATTTCAATAAACCAGTTCACGCTCGACTCCCGTCTTTCATTGCCGTGTCCCGAGAGATAACAGATTTATTAGATCTTCGAGTAAGTGATTGAGATAAACATGCAGTTTTAAGTATGACATAATATTTTTTTTTAGGAACGAAGTTCCTTATTACGCGATCGGCGTAAAGGAAGCTAGACAGAACGATAATTTTGACGGCGTTTTTTGAGAATAAACAGCGACGCGTTGTTAGTATTCCTGGGCGTCAATAGATGGCCTTTTTTAAATATTTTTTGAGTTTATATTATATTATATATACAGGTTTTTTGAACATAAAAAAACTTTGTTCCATTCGGGTGTCCCTTGAGACCTCTCAAGTTTTTTTAGTAAGTACTTTTACAGTTAATACGAAACTAATGAGACCTCTCAAGCTCGTATTGTACGTCAAGCCAAACATCTTGAACAAAATTAATCTTTCTCATGCGCAGTCGCAAGCTTCTTTTGCAGGACACCAATTGTCTACGCTTACAAATAATATGCAAAGAACTCAAAACTGGACCATCCAATTCATTAGTAAACTTAATTTATGTAAGCTCGGGTACGGCACTAGCCAAACTATTAGTCGTTTTGAGGCAACAAATATGTAAGTAATCCTTTCATGTATAACTTTTTAAATTAAGCTCTCTATTCGTCCACTGGCTCTCAGACTACTAGCAGTCTGGGGAATGTTGCGACAACTGAAATGTGTGTATCTGTATGTATCTGCATAAACACCGTCTGATTTTTCCCGCGTGGACGGACATACCAATAAACTATGTAATGGGCCGACACAATGTAAATGACTGTCGCGTTGATGTAACATACGCTGGATATCCAATTACTCGATACGAATTTATGACAGAGCATAGTAATTGAAATTATTTATTAATAAACTAGACAAATTCCCTTAGTAATTGCTCCGATATTCGTTTGTCGCGTTTTTCTAATGTTCTGAAAAGTTCCATGTACTCAAATTAGATACTTTGATTTTGATAAAGAAAATAGTGGTTTAAGAAAAAAATATACGATATAGACAGACATGAATCTTATGTTAAAAGTTTAAAAAGTCACGTATCAGTACAAATGAGACGCTTTTATTGTTTTTGATTAATTTGGTTGACTTAAAATCTTTGACATTAAGATCAAAACGAATGAAAACGGAGTATGGAGGTTAAATGATTTTTTTTAAGAAGGCAGGTCACTGTAGCCCTTACGTCACTGCGACCCATGAGGATCTATCGTGACTCGTTCGCACTAGAATATCATCCCCAACCCAACACTACTCATAAATTGATCGATATGGTTGGGGTTGGTACCACGAATTTCCTCTGTGGATGAGTATTCGTGGCGACCAAGGTGCCTGTTCCTGCTCTGTATGAAATGATAATAATAAAAATAATCACTACTTTTATACAAGTTTCTTGGTATCGTCTCCTCGTACCTTTAACCCAATTTATTTCTATATGAAATGCGATATCTCTACATATGGTACGTCAAAGTAATACAGACTTTATCGTACGGGAAGGGTCATTCGGTATAAGTTAGTACAAGGACTCTACAGTATAACTTATAAGTGAGAATATAACTTGTTCGGGACAAGGTGCTTATGGCATAACTTATACCTCACAAGGTCCATTATGGCATAACGAATTTCACATGGCATATATTTCGGACGAGGTGCTCGGCATAACTTGTTTTTAAAGAGGCAATATTCTATACTTATTATAAAACAAAGTCGCTTTTTTTTTCCCTCATGTCCCTTTGTTCCCTTTAATCTTTAAAACTACGCAACGGATTTTGATGATTCTTTCAGTGTTAGATAGTCCATTTATCGAGGGAGGTTATAGGCTATATTTTATCACGCTAAGATTAATAGAAAAGAAGAAATAGAGGAAAATGTGGAAAAAACGGGGAAAATTATTTGAAAGGGCTAACTTAAACGCGCTAATCTCAGGAACTACTGGTCCGATTTGAAAAATTATTTCAGTGTTAGATAGCCCATTTATTGAGGAAGGCTATAGGCTATATTTTATCACGCTAAGACTAATAGGAGAGTGTGGAAAAAACGGGGGAAATTATTTGAAAGGGTTTATCTCGCGAACTACTGGAGCAATTTTATGTTATTTTGCACAGATAAGAAGTAGACCACATGATGAAGGATCGTGATAGGCTATCGATTTTAATAATTTTTTCAGTGGCTATAATAATATTTTATACCCGTGCGACGCCGGGGCGGGTCGCTAGTAAAGAATAAATATGAATTTTTATGGCATATAAGGAATTATCCGTTGGAATCGCGCTGAACTAGAGGAGTACCAAGTGCGTTCCATGAAATAATCATTTGGCATCTGGCTGGGGCAACTCACACGGCGTTAATTACTGACTAGATGACGCCCGCAAATCCTTTGCGCCAAAATTAGTTTATCGCATGGGATCCGTACATTTTCCCCGGAAAAAAGTATCCTATGTCCTTTCCCAGGGCTCAAAGTATCTCCATACCAAATTTTAGCAAAATCGATTGTCGGTGGGTGTGAAGAGGTAACAGAGACAGACACACAAAAGATCGGCTACCTGCCGAAAATTTCGTATATTATATTTTTTATTGTGAAACTTCTGTTGCATAGCTGTCGCAAGGTACATAATCCCCGCGGATCGCCTTCCCCGTATAGGGCTTTAAATAAAGGTCGTAAAAATCCGCAGTAAACGCGTAATCCATATGAAATCGCCTCCCAGTACAACTTCATTATTGCAGCACTGGAATATGGAACTAATCACAAAACACCACCCGCTCGTGTTGGGAACATACGGGAGGATATTATTTTGTAGGAAAAGTAGGCTCTCTAGTAAGGTCGACGCTAAGGGTCAATTCAGACCGCAACATGACGCATAGCTATGCATTTCTTTTGTATTGGATTGACAGATTTGCATGACGTCTCAGGCAATCAAAGTCTGTCAAATCCATACAAATTTAGGAATGCATCTATACTACGCGTCGCCAAGCAGAAAGGAAGAACGAGTTTGGTCGATCGGTTGGAACTATATTTTATCACGCTAAGACTAATAGGAGAATGTGGAATAAACGGGGGAAATTATTTGAAAGGGCATATCTCGCGAACTACGAAAGCAATTTTTCTGTTATTTGGGTCAGATAAGAAGTATAGACCACGTGAAGGATCATAGGCTATTTTTGTGGACTAATTTGTCTGTGAAATATCTAATTTACGCGGGCGAAGCCGCGCGGAACATTCTTATTATACGCGGTTTAGAGGAAAATCTAGCTTCGTGTTTTTCAAAGAGCATAAGCACTTACTTCTAAAGATAATTAGATAAACGAGATTGGTTTAAGGAAATTGTTTAGCAATCGGTGCTCTAATCTCAGATAGCACGGCGAGTATCTCCATTCTCCACTGTTAAATTGTTCGTTGTGGTTGTGGTGTTTAATAGATGTTTATTAAACACCTCTAAACATAAGTTAAGGAAGACGAGTTTATTTCTGTTTCTAAAGTTAGACCTTTATGTAAAGATATTGTATAAAAAACTCAAAGCAGATATATGTTACTACCGCGCGCGTTGTGAAGACTCAAATACGACCCAATTGGGTCGTCTTTTATTTAGTCTGTCTATTTATGTAAATGGCATTTCGTATCTTTTGTTGTTCGATTCCCGCGTTAGAAACATGTTATTTGATATATTTTCCAAGTTTAGTTAGGGCAATGCAGGCTGATCACCTGATTGTCTGACAAGTAAGATGATCCATGCGTCGGATGGGCACGTAAAAAGTCGGCCCTGCGCCTGATCTCTCGTGTCTGACCAGTCGTGTCGGTCTTCCGTCCCACTGGGTTATGAGAGTGAAAGGAATAGAGAGTGCTCTTGTGTAATGCGCACACACTTGGACATTATAAAATTACGCCTGCGTTACTGGCCTGGTTTCAATGAAACTGGCCACCGTCATCGAAACCGGCGTGGGGAGTATTATAAATGGCCAAAACAAATCAAAACGAACAAATTGTTATCGGTTTATTCTTAAATATTTGGAACCAGTAAAAAGGTTCTAAATATATGTCTCTATCTACCTAGGATTTTTACTATAATTACTATTATTCGCACGCACCTGACTATAACACCTGACGATCGGCTAAATGTAAAAGTGTTTGATGCCGACGTTTACAAAGCTTACATGCCGGATTCCTAACATGAATTGGCTAAACGGCCATTATTAAAACGATTATAACATACCTTGTGACTTTGTATTTAACTATTTCTTTAACACTCATAGAATGAAAACTCAAATAGTTATTGAGCTTATGATAGCCATTACATTTGGGATACAGCAGCCGATGACTCTACACTTTCATTACTCTGTACTGATCGTCGATCACTAAACTAAATAATTATTTTGTGACAACTTCAAAGTTTCTATCTAGTCCGCGTGGTTGCGAAAAAACTCCAGAAATAAATCGAAATTAATGAAATTATTATTTTTTATTTACAGTACCTTTAAATTCTTCCAACTGACGGTATATTTTGCTATTTAATTTTTGAGTCACAACATAAATTAACAGTGTATCCTATATAACAGGCTCATTTAATGCCTCGAGTGCTCTAAGATTCTTATTCAACTGAACAGTCAAACGTTTGATAGCAGAGGACTTTTTTTACATGGGGAAATGCTTTACGCATCCACGGCGAATTAGCGACCGGAGTATGTGGGACTCCCTGGGACCCATGTGGGAATCCACCATGGGATTTAGTCTACCCAGTACCCACTAAATCCCATGGTGCTCCACTCCTCCCTTAAGGCAGAGTTGCGGGTACGAAAGAAACTACTGCAATAGAGGACACTATACCTAGAGAGTCAATATTAAATAATGAATTTATTTGAAGTTTTATCAATTGTCTAATCTCTCTAATAGCCTATAAGACAAATGCTGTCTCCATTTCCAAGCGAGATAAGCTACCACACACTCTAAGTAGCCCCATTATGGAGGTTCAGATCTGGACCATAAACCAATCATAACACGTCATCCGTGCACTTAATTGAAGACGGTGTACTCAATTTAGTACACCGCAGTGCCTTATTTATCTAGCACCATCAGAATGTGGGTGGCATAAGTCTCCCAACCCATCAACAAAGGAATAACTATCCTGATACTTTGGACTTAGGGTTGCAAATTCTTTGGACCACAAAAATATGGCAGCACGGATTATTGATGTACAGACTCGGCGACTATTGGACACGTCAAATCGGAATCAACAGAGGTCATATTCGCGTGATCGTATTTGCAGTCATTACAATGGAAATAAGGGTGAAGCGATCGGGTCGGCAGGGAATAATGGACTCTAGTGTGGTAACGAGCGGCGATAAATTGTGGACTAACGAAGCGCTGATAGGTAATGGACGGGCTTCACGCCGCAGATGTCATCGCTAAACAAAACTCCGTGGAGCTGTCGCTTTATTCTTATTGTATTGCGGCGGTAGTCGGTACCCACAATTAGCGCCACAACGACGACCTCTGTGGCTCAGTGGTGAGCTCGTTGGTAGCTCAAGCCGGAGGTCGCAGGTTCGAATCCCGCCGACGGAACAAAAAGTTTTCAATGTTCCCGGGTCTGGATTTATATATTAAATATATTGTATATTATGTATAGTTAAATATATTTCCGTTTTCTGGTACCTGTCACAAAAGTCCTTTAGGTGCTTAGCACGGGGCCAGACTGACGTGGTGTGAAGCGTCCATAGATATTATATTAAATATTATTACTGCATCGCGCTATCGAAGTTTTGTAACTTGTAGTATCGTAGATGCAGATGTGTGAAGATGAGATGAATAATAGTCCAATGCACGAGATGACAAATAATTTATTTGCTCACACAATACAATGTTCCCAACCAAACACGCTAATCCTAATGTATTAATTTTTGGTAAGACTATGTCTAAAAAGTGAAGATAGTTTGAATAAAATGATTGATATTATATTTTCAGCGACTTTGGTATTTATAGAATCCATAGTCAATTATTGATGATCATCTATTAAATAAAACTATAAAATATATAAATATCTATCTGACTATGTACTGAAATATAATATTTCGTTAGCTTAAAGTTTTTAATCTTGACTGTTTGCCTTGCCAATGCCTTCCAATTTTCTCTGTTCGGCGCTGCCACTGGCAACTGGCCATAATATACTAAATTTTTGTGTGGAAAAATATTTACTTGACAACCCAAGTAACAAAATCTGGTCTTGTAGTGGTTCCGGGGCCAGGACTATAACAGGCTAGTAAACGTTTATAACCACGGAAAAGGGCCCATTTTATACGCGTACTTTTGCTAATAAAGCACTCATAGTAGACTTGCCTAGCACTACTTAGAAAAATAATACACTTATTGTTGGACTACGCAGAACTATCTGCTCCCACGAAGCCAACTATGAGCATCATATAGAACCCCAGGCAGGACTGTTACGTACTCCGCGCTTCTATTACTAGCTACTTCAAACATTAATTTTGTGTATTGTGTATGAAAGGTGAGTTAATCTACTCACTCGCGGAGGTCAACTTGGAGGGTTAATTAATAAAACGAAATTAATTAACTCTCACTAAATTTCTGTTCTGACAATAACAAAAATCTGTTACAACTATATAAATGGCATTCGTGCAAGCGATAGCGCGATGTAGAAGCAACTCAGCGACATCTAGTGAAAACAACATGAAACTATTTTTCTTATACAATTTAAATTGGCAATGTAAATTACTATTACTGGCGTGTGACCTTATAGCGGATTTATAATTACTTCTTGTAGTCTATTACAAATGTAACTTTCTGGAGCAAGTTTTCTCAAGTATATTTACACCTTTGAAACACTCGTATAGGCCATTTTAGCCTTTACTGCGCCTATAATCTCGTTCTATACGCGACTATAACTCTTACTTATAAGAACATGTTTACTACAAACCCAAACAAACTCCGTGTAACCTGTTATAAGCTTGGTAGTAGCACCTGGAACCACTAAGCAAGAGTTACTAGTGCTGCAAGCCTTTAAACTGTGCACTATAGGAGAATTTTGTTAATTGGGAATTAGTTCAGTTATATTGTATTTTTGCTAGGAAAGTTTTGGGGTAGTTCTGATTTTTTCATTCCATATGTGTTTTGGGGTGCTTAATCTGAATCTGAGGTTTGCGGACAAAATTTCGTGACGCAACATTAAAATAATCGGCCAAGTGCGAGTCGGACTCGCGCACGAAGGGTTCCGTACCGTTATAGAGCAAAAATAGGCCAAAAATTATGTTTCTTGTATGGGAGCCCCCCTTAAATTTTTATTTTATTTAAATATTATTACTAATTATTAAAGTACACATATAATTAAAGCATTTGTGAAAATTTCAAGTTCCTACCTGTTGTCATCATTGATACCGAGCAAAAAATGTTTGGAAAATCACGTTTGTTGTATGGGAGCCCCCCTTAAATATTTAATTTATTTTGTTTTTAGTATTTGTTGTTATAGCGGCAGCAGAAATATATAATCTGTGAAAATTTCAACTCTCTAGCTATTACCATTCTTGAGTTACAGCCTGGAGACAGACGGACAGACGGACAGACATCGAAGTCTCAGTAATAGGGTCCCGTTTTTACCCTTTGGGTACGAAACCCTAAAAAACATTAAAAAAAAACGGTTTTTTTTGCATTTTTCCGGTTTTTTGCTTAAAACTCGAAAACTATTAACTTTTGGTAAATGGTCTATTTACAGAAATTAAAGTACTTGAAATTCTCTACAAATAGCAGTTTTAAGTTTTTTTTTCAGACGAATCGTTCGGTTTCTAGTGCGAGTTGAAAATTGTAAATTTTTAGCAGTTTATGCAAAACCCACTTTTTACATTTCAATATTCAATTTTTATGGATGCTGCCATTTGATAATTATGTCACCTGGTTTTCCACACAAGTAATCCAAAAGAAAAAAGGCAATAATTATGCAAATTTAGTAGGTATCAAAAAAGGTAGAACTCATAACAAAATAAAACTTAAAATCTCGTTACTTATGATCATATTATATTATTATGTTTATAAATTACAATATGCAAAATTTATATGAGCCGTTGTCTTTTGGAAGGCCCTGGCTGAGGTTCTTCGATAACGATTAGTCCTGGTTCTGCTTGTTCTGGAAAATAAAAGTTTAAAGTTAAGTCATTTATCAAGAAGAGATGAAGATTGCAAAATAGATTGTGAGATTAAACATACTTTTCGCATCGCACTGAGGTTCTTCGATGGCATCGGGCCCTGGCTTAGGGTCTGATTGCTCCATCGTCAGCGTCGGGAGTCGTTCTCCTGGAAAATAAAAAGAGGTAAGACACATATCATATATCAAGGAGAGATGAATGACTACAAAATAACTTGTGAGATCCAACATACCTCCCTCTCTTTCTACAGTTTCTTCTACGTCTATGTCAGAGCTGTCTTCTGGGGGCTCAACATCGTTACACAATCCTTCGCATGATATGCATATTGGGCAACAATGGAGTCCCGCCTTCCTGCATCCACAATTTAAGACACAAACAATACGTATCTTCATCATTCAAAAATAAGACCAACATTTCCTCATTGCCCCCAACTGAAGCTGCTGCACGAGAACATTCACTGAGAGTTTACTATCAGGTGCAGCAGTGGTTATCCGGTCAAGCCACACCTAACGAGCAACAAAAATACCCAAGTGAGTGGGGATGGAAAAAAACTAGTAGTGGTCTCGTGCCAGTACCAACTACTTTGGACCCTGCACCAAACTCGATACTCCGGTACATTTCATGTAAATGTAAAAAGGGCTGTCATCGCAATTGTGGATGCAGGAAGGCGGGACTCCATTGTTCCCCAATATGCACATTATGCGAAGGACTGTGTAACAATGTTGAGCCCCCAAAAGACAGCTCTGACATAGACGTAGAAGAAACAGAAGAAAGAGAGAGAGGTATGTTGGATCTCACAAGTTATTTTGTAGTCATTCATCTCTCCTTGATATATGATATGTGTCTCACCTCTTTTTATTTTCTAGGAGAACGACTCCCGACGCTGACGATGGAGCAATCAGACCCTAAGCCAGGACCCGATGCCATCCAAGAACCTCAGTACGATGCGGAAAGTACGTTTAATCTCACAATCTATTTTGCAATCTTCATCTCTTCTTGATAAATGACTTAACTTTAAACTTTTATTTTTCAGAACAAGCAGAACCAGGACTCATCGTTATCGAAGAACCTCAGCCAGGGCCTTCCAAAAGACAACGGCTCATATAGATTTTGCATATTATAATTTATATTATAATCATAATAATGTATGATCATAAGTAACGAGATTTTAAGTTTTATTTTGTTACGAGTTCTACCTTTTTTTGATACCTACTGAATTTGCATACTTTTTGCCTTTTTTCTTTTGGATAACTTGTGTGGAAAACTGAAATGGCAGCATCCATAAAAATTGAATATTGAAATGTAAAAAGTGAGTTTTGCATAAACTGATAAAAATTTACAATTTTCAACTCGCACTAGAAACCGGACGATTCGTCTGAAAAAAAAACTAAATACTGCTATTTGTAGAGAATTTCAAGTACTTTAATTTCTCTAAACAGACCATTTACTAAAAGTTGACAGTTTTCGAGTTTTAAGCAAAAAACCGGAAAAAAGCAAAAAAAAAACTGTTTTTTTTCTGTTTTTTTTTTAATGTTGCGTCACGAAATTTTGTCCGCAAACCTCAGATTCGGATTAAGCACCCCAAAACACATATGGAATGAAAAAATCAGAACTACCCCAAAACTTTCCTAGCAAAAATACAATATAACTGAACTAATTCCCAAGTAACAAAATTCTCCTATAGTGCACAGTTTAAAGGCTTGCAGCACTAGTAACTCTCGCTTAGTGGTTCCAGGTGCTACTACCAAGCTTATAACAGGTTACACAGAGTTTGTTTGGGTTTGTAGTACCGAACGATTCGTCTGAAAAAAAAACTAAAAACTGCTATTTGTAGAGAATTTCAAGTACTTTAATTTCTGTAAATAGACCATTTACCAAAAGTTAATAGTTTTCGAGTTTTAAGCAAAAAACCGGAAAAATGCAAAAAAACCCGGTTTTTTTCTGTTTTTTAGGGTTCCGTACCCAAAGGGTAAAAACGGGACCCTATTACTGAGACTTCGATGTCTGTCCGTCTGTCCGTCTGTCTCCAGGCTGTAACTCAAGAATGGTAATAGTTAGAGAGTTGAAATTTTCACAGATTTTGTATTTCTGAATGAATTGAACAGTGAAATTCAAAAAACATAATTTTTGGCCTATTTTTGCTCTATAACGGTACGGAACCGTTCGTGCGCGAGTCCGACTCGCACTTGGCCGATTATTTTAATGTTGCGTCACGAAATTTTATCCGCAAACCTCAGATTCAGATTTAGCACCCCAAAAAACATAATATGGAATGAAAAAATCAGAACTACCCCAAAACTTTCCTACTAGGGTCATTTTACGGTACAAATTTACTGAATCAAATACAATACATACGCACTAGTTTGCAAGTTCACCGTTCTACCTTTCTAAGGATACTCTGTGGAAGTAGTCACAAAGTTCATTTCTGCGTTTTGCAGAATTAAAAATATTTTATAGCTTTGACGCTCGCAACTCCGTTGCGCCAAAATTTGTTTATCGCGCGGGAACTGTCAACTGAACATTTTTCTTTGATAAAAATATTCTATGTGCTTTATCAGGACTCAAAGTACCTTCATACCAAATTTTGCCAAAATCGGTTCAGCGGTTTGGGCGTGAAAAGGTAACAGAGATACAGGCACACTTTTCCATTTATAATATTAGTATGGATCTCTTTGATGTATTGCAGAAGCCGATCGTAGTTTCCACATGTTTTTTACGCGCGACTCCACAGTTGTCCTGTTCATCAGTAGCTCAGACGTTAGAGTTTAGTTCGTTCATTATGTCGGGGTCGGGGGCAAACAAATTGCAGACGTATCGCCCATCGCCGGTCACCCATGATTACCTCCCAATTACAGTAGAATCTATTTTGAGTCTGAATTCCCGTTTAGCCAAGACGTTTTCTTTATCGTCTCTCAGTTTATATTCAAACAGCGGCGTGAGATGACGGGGTGATGAGGTGCGATGATTATTAAATGAGGTTCTATTTCCGCGTGAGAAGTTTGGGGAAACAGTTCTCGAAGTGAAAAGATTTCAAGAGTCGGAGGTGGCGGGAACATTCCGCGAAAACGGCTCTAATCCTCGGATAATTTTCCGCCGTCGGATGTCAAACTCTCATCCGCGGTGAGATGTTCTCGAATCCGTGGCGGAAACTATTTCACTCATACAAAAGAAATGTCACTACTGTCAAAATGACAGCAAAATCGGAAAGTATTCACTTGTCATTTGCTTGAAAGTGAAATAGTTTCCGCAATCGGGAAGATTCCACGCGGAATCGCTTAGTGAATCACCCCACAGGTTTATGTTGATAAAAGAGTTTTTTTAATCAATAAATGAGGCTGGCAGACAATTCTAGAAGCCCGTTTTTCTATAAACATATTTATATAAAATAAGAAATGTGGTATGATGATACTGTGAGTCCCGGGAAGGACATGAAATACTTGTTAAGTATGGTTTCAGCGTGATAAACGAATTTTGTTGAAACAGAGTTGCGGGAGTCATCTAGTACTTTTCTATAATTACGTATTTAATGAGGTGCATAGCACAGAGTAAGCAGATACAGAGTCAACAGCTCCGTCACCACTATCAAATAATTACATCATCGAAGTGGACCGACTATCGTCTATCTGTAATGAAACCCTTAATTGAGTTCTCTACCTGTTACTTATCACGTCACGCTTCCAATTCCACGGTTCGTAGCTTATTATGTTACTAATTAGCAATATACAACAACGACATACAAATTATATTATGTGATACGAGTTTGAGAAAATATTTGACAAAACTTTTGTTTAGGGTAGATGATACATGACGCACGATGTTAATTTTCAAAAAGAAATTCATGAGACGAAGGAAGAGCAGACCGCTGTTACGGCATAGAAAAGGTCATAATATCCCCTAGCTCTGTCTCTACACCATGCAGCGAAAACTTAATATTCAAATTTTCACTTCTGCCCTCTGAATGCATGTCTGTTTTAATTTTTTGTTAAAAATAATAATTTTACTCTTTTTAGTTAAAACAATAGTAATATGAACTAAAAAGTATTAAATAACTCTTACCCTTTAAAAGTGCCTTTTTCAGAATTCGTCTAAATCTCAACTATTTCTGTACTGTATACTACAATCTTCATTATTTTGAAGTCGGTACCAGCTAATTTAATCGTGAGTTCAGTAATGTCAGATTATCTGAAACTTTTGGGACTGGTACCGACTTCAAAGTAATGAAGATTGTAGTATACAGTACAGAAATAGTTGAGATTTAGACGAATTCTGAAAAAGGCACTATTAAAGGGTAAGAGTTATTTAATACTTTTGAGTTCATATTACTATTGTTTTTACCTTGGAAGTCTGTTTTAATTTTTTGTTAAAAATAATAATTTTACTCTTTTTAGTTAAGTATCTACAAAATTAGGCTTTATGCGTAAATAACCAATACGAATGTTAACTATTCACATTATGTCACTGTAAGCGAAATTGTGGTAAATGCTTGCAGTTATCTAAGCGATGCTGCAATTTCCATACTTTTTATCTTTAAAGATTCAGGAGTTCTGTTCAGTGCCTTTGGACCAAGAGACACCTTCGTATAAAATTTCTCTTATTCGTAACATATGTTTAACTTACTAGAAACAACATTTTAACCACTATGAGTGTTTTGATAAAATTCAAGGATTTTCCTCGATTGCTCATAGATCCAATCATCAGCTCACCACTTTCGTAATTGTTATACAAAATTAAGATTATATCCTATACAACAACACGAGAATTTTGAAAATCGGTCCACAAACAGCGAAATCATTATCAAAAACGTCTGCTTCGATGCAAAATATCACGAAAAGTACCAATAATTGGGTCATAGTGTGATGACCCATGGTATAATGATGGTTGTGATGATGATGATTAATCAAATTGATGTATTAGCTTATGCTTTCAGTTGTTTAAACAACGCCGAAATCCCCGAACCTGTACCTATAAGCATTCAAAAGTTCTGTTCAGTACCTTCGGATCCAGGGTATAACCTGGTGCGAAGTCTTACTTTTTGGTAGCATTTACCTCGAATGCTTCAGAAAAAATCGAAATCACTATATGTTTCCATACAAATTTTAAGAAGTCCCCTCGATTCCTCAAGGATTCCATCATTAGATCACCATTTTTGTGAACACGGTACCAAATTCGAGTTAAACCCTAGACAACACAAAAAGAATTTTGAAAATCGGACCACAAACGGCTGAGTAATCGTGGAACATACAAAAAAAAAAAGATACATACAGCCGAACATATTACCTCCTCCTTTTTGGAAGTCGGTCAAAAATATAGCCGCGGTGACATTTTGAATGCGTTGGGCGAGTGCGGGGGGTATGAAGTGCGCGGGTGAAAACCGATTTTTTTCTGCCATAGGTCGCCCTCTTAACTAACCCAAAATTATTGTCGATTTTATAATTGAAATAAGCCCCGAATTGTTTCATTTTCTAAAATTAGATACTACATTATATTTCCAAGAATTCGATCTTAGCAAAAACACGATATCTTAAAATTTTCTAGATAGAAAAAAATCACAAAGATGCATCTAATTTTCACGAATTTTTCATTTATTGCCATAACCGTGCATTGAACTAAGTTAATATTTTAACACATTGTATAAAATGCTATCACTGAGAAACCGACCTAGCGGATTTCTAAAATGTTGTGTTATTCCCAGAGCGTAAAAATCGTGCAAACCTGCGATTTTTGCAATAGTGGATGAAAATTGAAAAGAAAAAAAGGAATGTGTAGCTGATAACATAAATAATAAAGTTTACCTATTGAAAAGTTGTGCTTTTGATTTTTAAATTATTCTCTTCCACTGCAAGTAAACTCATAAACTGTAAAATTTTGAAGAAAATTTGCACACTTCTTTCTTTTAAATATATAGAAAAATAATAAAATATATTATAATTTTTTTGATTTGTATCATTGCTTATATTCCAAAGAAATAAAATAAGTTGAAAAAATATATAATTTAGATTTAAAATTAATATTTTTGTATGTAGATGAACATACCTCCAAATGTGCTTGTTGTGTGCCTCGCCAGGTAAATGGCGTTCCTATTTTTCTTTGGTTTCAAATAGGAAGTCTAAAATTTATTTTTAAGGCTTAACAAAGCCTTCTGTTTCTTAATGTGTATAACTTTTTAGCTCTTACTTTATTAAATTTTCTGAAAATGTAGCACAAACTTTTCACGGATATTTCGAAGAAAATCTGTATTTTATTTCTTTTGGTTAGGTTTTTACAGAATAAAATTGTTTTTTTTTTCATCAATTATATTTGCTAAAACATACTTAACGGAAAAAAATACAAATTAGGTTAAGAACTGATATTTTTTGTATTCAGGTAAGCATTTTTCAAACATAGGTCGCAGCATGCGTCTTTAGTATGTACGTGAGATTGGTAGCACCCAATTTTTTTTCTGGCTTTAAGTAGGAAGTTAAAATATATTTCAAAGACTAGAAAAAGTCTTTCATTTGTCGATGAATTTAATGTTTTAGCTCTCACTTAAATAAATTTTCAACAAATATAGAAAAATGTTTTCGGTCTATTTTACACATTTTTGGAGATATTTAAACGTTTTTAAGTACTTAAAAGTTATAATTTCTCCAAAAATTAAATACGCACAACAAGTAAGTTTAACACACTTTTCGTTACAACCCTTAAATCCACCCAAACACTTTTATCTTGGTTACGACGAGCGTTAATCTCTAAAAACTTTGCAAAAACCTTATAGTTGTATTTAGCTTAGCAAAGCAAACTTTCTTTTTTAAAAATTGTGTATTTGGTTAATTTTCAACGTAAACAATCGGATAAGAGTCATTAAATAACAGGAACAAGAAAAAAAATATTTTTCTGGACCGGTTTTATATGGTGAAATATTAATTTTTAATTAAGTAACTAAAAAATTAAAAGCACAAAAAAAATTTGGTAAACTTTGCAAGTTATAGTGTAAAAAAGAAAATGACACCTCAAAAACAAAAATCCATTCACTATTACAGTTTTCGGAGGTTAAAACCTCTGGCGACTGCACTAATAATATTTATCGAGTTATTGAGAAAAAACTAATTTGGCGATGAATCCGCGTCGTCATTTTTCACCTGGCATATGAAAGACGGGCGTGAGTGTAAAAAAAGAAAGACGATGTTTGATTTTTTGGGTTAGTCACCCTCTTAAGAGAAAAATTGTATGTTAATTATACATGCACAATATTGTAGAGAAGCAATGTCAAATTTTTATGGATATGACAGATTTGCAAGACGTCTCACGCTCACGAAATCTGTCAATTCAGTATAAATTTAGAAATGCATCTACGCGTCACATTGCGCTCTGAATTAGACCCTAAAGAGGTATATTAGCATCAGTAGCCGGGGCGGGTCGCTAGTATCACGTACAATATACCACACTGTGCAAGCGCCGCGGGCTGGAGATACATCGGACATACGACTGTTTAGACAAATGTGATTAAACACTAGCCCACAGCCTACAGCGGCCTGGAAAAGTCTGTATCTTATGTAAATATTTTATAGCACATACAATGATGTAACCAGGAATATTTTTTACAGCACGCTAAGTGCTTTCTATAGAGTTACGAATAAGCACTCATTTGCACCGTTACAGGACAAGCAAAAGGTTGTTACATTGTCGATGACATCAGCTTTTAAACAAAATACACATACACTTTAAACTTGTGGAAACACCCTTAGAGGAAGATCTGCTGCTCAAATGAGGTCGATCTCAGAAACTTCGATAGTACCATTCAGGACTGTGCGTTACTTGGTCTACAACAAATTTATAACTACTGTGCCTACATATTGTATATTATATATATTAACAAATTATTATTTGTCATTCATGTTTGCGTCATCTAGGTCTCATCATATTATCTAGGATTCTAGGCCGTAGCACCATTCCCAATTTGTGCAGGAATGACTAAACATCAACTCTGTATAAATAGTCATCGTTTTGTAATTACGGACACACTTCGCTTTAAGCTCGCAATATTGTAACTCATCATTCATCAACAATAAACGGTCACGGTAAATCAGTCTTTAAATAATTCCTATTACCTCCACACTGGTAGGTAAACTACCAATTAAAATTACTATTTTCTTATTGGGGTTAAAAATAGATCTGTCTATTTTCAACCCCAGTATAGATGTGATTTTCTTGGGAAAAATAAGCTGACAAACCATTCGTAGTTCTATAAAATGTACCACATTTTCACTTACTTACTTTACTTACATACTTAGTGTAAAATAGCTTAAAAGCTATCATTGTTATTTTCCACCTTTTTGGTAAAAGGTGGACCCGTGCGAGTTTCTTACGCCGGTTCTCCTCGCCGGGTTAGTTCCCGAACTGGTGGTAGGCCTCATGTAGACACGACGTTCTAAAAGTGTTAACTTCGTTAACCTACTTGGAAATAAAATATTTTGACTTTGATTTTGATCGCTCAATTCAGATCCTCAAGGAAAATCCATTATGTTACAAAGTCTCATACTGAACATAAAATAAATGGTAAAGTAGACCGTCACGACCGCCGTTAAAGCTTATTATAATTACCAACAAAATGGCGGACTCTAATGAGGGCAAATTCAATCGACTCTTTAGAAATAAACTCCATAATTACACCACAAAGAAGCATTTACTGCAGTTTATTTGAATGCACAATTAAAAGGTAGATCTAGAACTTATTAGTATTTATAGTTTTTTTAAACGATGTAATGGGTATTATTTATATTTTTTTAAACGATGAAATGGGTATTTTGTATCCATTTCAATATACCTAATTAACATTTCAGGAAGTCAAATGATCGCACGATTTTAACAGAATTCCACCATCAAATTTCGACCAAACCGCTCGTTCTCGCGGTGTGGCGACCAAACCGCTCGTTCTCGCGGTGTGGCGACAAAACCGCTCGTTCTCGCGGTGTAGTGACAAAACCGCTCGTTCGCGCGGTGTAGCGATGAAACCGCTCGTTCGCGCGGTGTGGCGACGAAACCGCTCGTTAGCGCGGTGTGGCGACCAAATCGCTCGTCCGCGCGGTAAAGCGACCAAACCGCTCATTCGCGCGGTGTTGCGGGCATCAATAACAAAATAAAATTATTATAAGGAAGGCTAAGAAAGCTTTGAAAGAAATAAATGTAAAATCATTTGTTTCAAACAAAACGCTTACAGCTAAAAGTAACTACTGGTAAAACATGTATTTGAAAATATTCTTGTTTGTTCAAACTTTGTAATTTCCTATTGAAGATTAAGCAGGAAAAACTATAAATTGTTTTTTATTTTCTTTTCATCAAAATTATTGTGCATTTTTAAGACAAGACAAAATCTAATATATATAAATCTCCTGTCACGATATTTGTCCGCGATGGATTCCTAAACTATTTAACCGATTTTAATGTTGTTTTTTTTAAATGTGTGCTTTTTTCCAACTTGAGAGATAGGATAGCTTAGATCTTTAATTATAGTCGCAATTTTATTTTATTGCAAATTATTTGTCTATAAAGCTAGCGACCTAGCGACCATTGTTTATGCGACGCAGGTCACGGGATAGCGATGGACGTTGCCATGGTGACATACTTATTTAGTCACTAAATTAATAAAATAATACGGGCGACATACTTTATATAATATGGCAAAGAAACGTTTGCCGGGACAGCTAGTTATTATATATTTTTTTGAATTTTCTATTTATTATATTTTAAATTTAAACTTGCTTCAAACATTAAAATATTTAAAGTTTTGTTAAATGTAAATAAGTCTTAAATCGTATATAAGATTAAGAGGATATCACTAAAGATTCAACACTTATCTAGTTGGCGCCAGATCGGAGCCATTAACAGCTTTCCGGACGAGTTAGCGAGATGAAGGTGTTAAGAAGTCTTCAAGACTTATTTACAATGTAAAAGAATGTAAATGGGCAGCAATGATGCTTTATACGAGACAATTTTTATTTTTTTTACTTGTCAATGCTTTACTTACTAACAAAATTATTTACACAGTCAATCAAAGTACAAACTTGTCTTTGTCTAACAATTAGGAAATGGCACAGAAAAGACAAAGACCCACCTTGAATAGTCATACGCTGCTTAAATATTATGATATTGATAATAATAATAAAAATTGAAAACTTAAAGTTTGCTTCTAGTGTTGTTCCGTTTTCATTGTACAAATATCGATACTTTTAAGATTAAAAAAAAGTTGTGCAATATTTATCTACCTTCTTTACTTTTACAACATCTATGTCTGGTGGACAGTTGACGGCTGTGGTGGATAATTTGCGGAGAGCGGGCGTGTCGTCCATCCGTCATCGGGGCTGTGCACGCATTTACTTAACGACTAGCTGGTGTAAGATACAAGGGGCCGCGGGTGTGATACGCTTATGCGAAGATGAGGCGGAATCCTTAAAGATTCGAAAGATAAAATTACAAATACAATAAAAGTGTCAATCAATCCCTCTTGAAAGGAGGACTATGCTTTTTCAGTCAAATTACATTCAATAGTTTGGACGCTCAAAATAAAGAATGTTACATGATATCGCAAGCGCCATGTCACTTGCCAAAGTGTTATGTCAAATACAATTTACTAAAGGCTTAGGTTCTTTTTATCATAATAAAGTTAAATAACAGCTATTTCGCAAGTAAAAATCTACGTAATTTTTGTGAGTATCACTAGGTTTTCTTTATTTTCTTGTCCCACACCAACCATCCCCGGCTCACGTAAGTGTTGTACTCTTATCGAATATCGACAATAAATTAATTCCATATTGTAATTGAGATGAGAATCGTGATGAATCACGCGAGGCGGGGAGATAATATAAATAAATGGTAGCAGGTTCCGAGCGCAAACACTCGGGGGCTATCGATAAAATCGGAGGGCGTTACGCTCTATATTCAAATGTTGAGAAATCGATAAGTAGTGGTAACAACACTAGTTTACGATTGTTTTGGGTTTATCGTTGAAATACCAGTAATTTATGCTGACGTATGGATTATTAATAATAGAGATTGTGCTGAGTGAAACGGGGTGGCGCAAAAGTGTTTATTGTTTTATGTTGGTATCGTGCTTTAGCTACAAACGATTACCTAAGAAAAATAAATATTTTAAATAATATAAAGAAAAATAAATATTTTTAAATCTAAATAGATTTATTCCATAAAATAACTTATTTTAATTAAATATAAACAAAGTATAGAAACTTAACCATGATTATTTCTATATTCTATAATCAAAATTAGGAGAAATTTAAATTGGTATCACAATAGCCTAAACTATTAAAGCGAACTTTGTTTAATTTTTGACGAAACTAAATTGATTTTGGTCAAAACATAAACTGTTGTGATTTTGATCAAAATAAATATAATTAAAAAAAAATAGCAACTAAAATATTTTATTTACACAAAAATTGAATAAACTTTACTCAGACACAAGGTGTTTTTTCACATTTACTAAGGTTATTAGTTAAGAACTTAAAACCGACTTTGATCAAATACCTTTTAGCATAAAAGCCTGTAATGCTCACCGGAAGCGGCGCGCCGGAAGCGAGATCGTGAGCTGGCCGTCCTCTCACATCGCCCTGAGCACAGCTTAGCTAAATACAGGATGTTGGCCAACATCATCAACATCACTAAACTAGTGCCCTTTGTTCTTGGTAATATCTGAAAATTAAAAAAAAAAACAACGGGTTCTTTTTTTAAATATAATAAAACAAAACCCGAGTTAGCCGTTGAACTTTTTAGGATGGGTAGAAATGTTCATATACTTACATTAAATGCACGTGAACTCATCGGAAATTCGTAAGAGAGAACGTAGGCTATCAGCGAGGACTGGTAGAGTTGCGGTAGGTTCTTATATCGTACCCGCAACTCGCCTTGCCTTAAGCGATGAGTGGAGCACCATGGGGTTTTAGTGGGTAGACTACGCTGGAGTCCCACATACCCCGACCGATATCCCCAATTTGCCGGGGATGCGTGAAGCATTTCCCCGATGCTAAAAAAAGGCTATCAACGAGGAAATAATATCCTTTTTAACCGACTTCAAAAAAAGGAGGTTATCAATTCGACGCGTATGTATGTTATATTTCCAGAACTGTCCAGTTTTTGTATATGTTACCTAATCTATAACGGGTTCTGAACAAATGTGCCAAATTTCAAAAGCGTATATTGTATGTATGTATGTATGTATGTTTTTATGTTTGTGCACGCATATCTCCGGAACTACAAGTCTGATCTAAATGATTCTTTTTTTGTTGTACTAGGTATTGTTTAACTTAGGGAATACTGCAAGTTTCATCAAAATCGGTTAAGTCGTTTTTGAGATAGGGAATTTTAATTCTCAATTACGTACAATATTGAAGTCGGTTTTATCTTTTTTAAAATACAGTTATTTTCTACTACGCGGCGAAAATGTGTGTCCCTCTTGTTCCATTTTTATTTCTGCAGGAACTCCCGGATTCAAATAAACGCATGTATTAAGAAAAAAGACGGTAAAAATAACATGTAAAAAAAACGAAACGTTAACTTATTAATGAGGTACGTTGTAATTTTGTAGCCCCGTAGAATTTGAGGTATGCTTCACATAAGGGTTTATTTGCATTTCGTACACAATCGTGGTAAAAACATTGCCAATTTCTGGAACTATTCTTTCGTCGTATAATGCTTTATGTCATCGATGTATAGATGAATAGATGTACGTCTAGAAATAATTTTATAGTTATCAGATAAAACTGAAGCATTTTTGTAGGTAATCCAATGATATTAATATAAAAAACTCAAAGCAGATAATATGTTACTACGGCGCGCGTTGTGAAGACTCGAATACCTCCCAACTGGGTCGTCTTTTATTTAGTCTGTCTCTTTTATGTAAATGGCATTTGGTATCTTTCGTTTCACTTATCTGTCAAAGTTTAATTTTGAATTTGAAAATTTCCGGAACCGGAAAAAAAAGCCGGAAAATAGTATGAACGTAACAGATCTGTATAAGTAGAATATCATTGAGGTAATCAATAAAAGGTGGAAACTTTCTTTGCGGTGTTGTGCCTGTTCTGGGGTGGGTAAAAATGTAAACTAGAGCTAGGACACGTGACAAGTTCAAGTTTTCACTTCTGATGGAATTCCAAGCATGCGCCTTATTGTATTTGATTTTAAAGAACAGGTAGAAAAAATTTGTTTCGGGCTAACAGATAACATTGCAAGATGTAGTCACTATACTAATAACAAAATTTTAAAATACATCTAACTACAATTAGATCTAGATACTAGAATTCTCTGTTATACTTAATTGGATCGTATCCAACGAAAGGCCGCTCGAATTGTTGACTGCCATAGTGTTTCAAACAGCTTGGACCCCTTGGAATTACGCCGAGATGTAGCTTCACTCTGCATCCTCTATCGGTTGTATCACGGGGAGTGCTCTGAGGAATTGTTCGGAATCATACCACCTGTAACTTTTTACCATCCCATGTCCCACGCGAAATATCACCTTGATGAGTGGCAGTCTTCCACAGTGCGTTTTTCGCGTAACTTTCTGCCGCGCACTGTAAAACTCTGGAACGAACTGTCACCAGCAGTATTTCCGGACCTATACGACCTGCAGCTCTTCTGATATTGCGAGTGTCCATGGGCGACGGTAGTTGCTTTCCATCAGGGTCACCTGATGGAAAGCAACTACCGTTTTTCACCGTTTGCTCGTTTGCCCCCTTATTTCATAAAAAAAAGAAATCCAAAATTTTTTTTCATTTCAAATTCAGAATTCATATTCTTAAATTTATTTAATTTTAAAACATTAATCTCGTATCCATTAGCGTATCTAGCTTATTTAAGATCGTGCTCAATTAGTGATATCTTTAATTAGCTCACCTCCATGTAGGTAGCTCGAAAAACCCTAATTACCAGATAATTAGTCTAATTATTAAACAGTTTAATGATCAGTTCTACCACCACATTCGACCTTTCGTCGAATTCTCCTAACCGATGCTCGTACTTAATTAGGAATACTAAAAATTTTTGACCCAATAATGAGTTGATTAGCAAAGGTTAAATAACAAAATATATTTTTATCTACCCATTTCATTATTTTATTAGTGCTGGCAAGAACTTTTTAAAGGTAATTTATATTGTTAACATTTTGTGAGTGTTACTCTTTAATTTTAATTAACCGAGTGCCAATTTCACCAGGACCCATTTATGGTAATGATCCAATTATGTATCTCTATCTCTTTTGCACGTATTAATGCAAGAAAAGGCATGATGTTTTGATAAACGACGTGGATTCTTGGAAATCTATTGTTATTCTATTGTGTCTCGCTCACCGGTGAGCTTATGGGGCTTGATGGGTTAATAGTTAATACTCAAAACCATTGGTGAGGTGTTAGCTAAAAAGAGTGACAAAACTCAACATTTATTCAAGATTATTTTTTGAGCGTACAAAGTGGGCTAAATGACTTGATGCACATATTTTTACCTTTGTCTATACTAGCTATACCTTACTGGAACGCTATCATTTATTAATTTAAAGCTTCAACTACTACAATAATATCAAATTTCATTAAAATCCATTCAGTAGTGTGCAAAAAGGTAACATCCACCCTGATAAGCTTTCACATTCAAGGAACGCAACACTTGGTGGTGCTAAAAGACGTCACTAAACACCCCGTCAGCCACTGCGCAGCCGCGAGCGACGGTTATAATGCTTCCAATATTATTTTACCTCTCACAGACTTCTATTCCCGTTAGATAAAGGTCATTATCAGAGAAATTAAAAGGCAAAATAACCCTGTACAGTACAACACAACAATGCCCATGTAACATTGTTACATTTTCATGTCTCGAGGGTATTATTAATGGAAAGGTGTGGGGTTTTTCCGTCTTCAGTAATCTAGTGCAGTGTAATGCCAACGTTGACTGGCAGAAGACAGCGGCTCATCACGATATTGAACTTATAAATGCTTAGGTAATTTTTATTCGCGCTTCCTTAGATGTAATTTATTTGTAACTAGATGACGCCCGCAACTCCGTTGCACCAAAATTCGTTTATCGCGCAGGAACTGTACATTTTTCCGGGATAAAAACTATTCTATGTCCTTTTCGGGACTCAAAGTATCTCCATGCCAAATTTCAGCAAAATCGGTTCAGTGGTACGAGCCTGAAGAGGTAACAGACAGACAGACAGATAGACAGACAGACACACTTTCGCATTTATTATATTAGTATGGATTAAATAAAATGTTTGAATTTTAAGAGCTCTTCTGTGACAATATAAAAAAAATATGGACCATAGTCCATAATACGAGCCACTAGGCACACGCAGGCTAGCCATTGGTCACATCATACAAATTTTGAGAATTGTAAACTTTTGTAGTTCGTCTTTTGAATTTGATTAGTTAGGGTAAAGTAAAAAAAAAAAACACACACACACTTTGCTACTTTCGTAAATAGGTAGTGAACAAAATATTTTATCACAAACAAACAAATTAAACACTTGATTTCACTGATCCGTTCGCCTTTATATACCTATACAAATCTTTAATACGCTCACAGTTAGAGTATGCAGTTGTAGTCTGAGATCCTATTTATAATGTCTATAAGGACCATATTGAGAGAGTACAAATAAATTTTTTTAAGAGATTATATTATAAATTTAAAATCGAGTTTTAAAAACATATGAAAAATGTTTAAATACGTACAAAATGTTGAGTTTAAAACAAAGACGTCAACAATAAATAGCAATGCTTCTGTTTGACCTTTGCAAGAATAAATATGATCGTAAAGATATCATAGAAAAATTATGTTTAATGTGCCTATCAGGCCTGTGATGAGAGCGACTCGCGCTCGCCACACATTTGCTCTGCCCCTATGCAGAACAAATGCTGGTAAGCGAGCGCCAATGTACAAAGTAATGGAAAATTACAATTTGAAATTTAATGAAATAGATTTATTTAGTAATAAAGCATGTTCTTTTAGAGATAAAATATATAAAAAATGTTTAAATAATTTAAAAATGTAAAAATAATGATAATAATATTAATGATAATTGTAAATTTAAAAGTATTGTACTACTAATAAGAATAATAAGTTTTAACAGTATTGTGCTACTACGTAACTATACTCACTCACTCACTCACTTACTCACACACAGACACGCACACACATACACACACACACACACACACACACGCACACCCACGCACAACTCCCAAAGAATTATTGTTAGTTGTATATAAATAAGTGACTAATGTTGTTCGCTATACAAAGTATATTTTTGCTATGTCACTAGTTTAAGAAAATTCTGTATAAGCTGTTAATTGGTCCCCCAATAAAAAAAAAAAAAAAATCAGCCCAGTCAGTTCAGCCGTTTTCGAGTTTTAGCGCGACTTACACATTTGAAAATCCATTTTTATATATAAGACTAGCTGTCCCAGTGAACTTCGTGTCACTTTAAAACCTTTCCTGCACTTCTACGAATATTTTAAGACTAAAATCAGCCCAATCCGTTCAGCCGTTTTCGAGTTTTAGCGCGACAAACACATTTGAAAATCCATTTTTATATATAAGACTAGCTGTCCCAGTGAACTTCGTGTCACTTTAAAACCTTCCCTGCACTTCTACGAATATTTTAAGACTAAAATCAGCCCAATCCGTTCAGTCGTTTTCGAGTTTTAGCGCGACAAACACATTTGAAAATCCATTTTTACATATAAGAAGAAGATAGTACGAAATAAACTTGAAGCGTAGTTATAAAAAAGAATAGTTTCAGTATATAAAAGTGTCTTGTTTCAATATGTGTATTATTATATTAACACACCAACACTTTTCTCGCTCGTCGTTTTTTGGTGTCAAAATCACAGTACCCTTTACGAGCGCGTAGCGTTGCTACAAACTGCTACATAATAAAGACGTCAACGCGCGACAAAGCTCGCTGTATTTTTGGAGGAACAATTAAAATGTAAAAATTAATTAATATATAGAAATAACAATTAAAATATAGGCAAAATTATTTGTCCTATTATTGTTTTCTCTATAATTAAATAATGGAGTGGAATTTAAAATATGTTTCTTATTTTGTATCTTCAAACCACTTACGGACTTTTCTTATTCCTATCTGACGTTACGGAATAATATAATTACGGACGGAAAGCATCCAAAATAATGGGAATAAGAAGAGGGTATCCAACAAAATCCGTAAGTGTACTCAGGAATAGGAATAAGAATAGAAAAGACGAGGTCTTTAGTCTATAAATATTATCAAGTTTCATTAATTTTAATTAGCAACCTGCTTATAAAAGTTTTTTTTTTTACATTTTTCCTCACTAATTTCACAAAGTTTCTTGTTTCTCCAACAGGTTCACGTCAATATTAAGTTATCAATCTATATAATTGGTGTGTACAGTGCACCCTGCGGAACCCCGCCGCTGTGACAGTGATCGACCGCTGATTGGTCCGTCAATTAGGGTTCGTCAACGACTTTTTGTTGACAAAAAACGGAAATAATGATATCGACATGTTTTTGCCATAATTGTTACTCTTTTTATATAATTAGTTCTGTGCGAGGACATTCCTCCTATGATTGGCGGGAGCGAACGCTCTTACTTTTTTTTTAATAATGTCTATTAACCGGCACAATTTTCAAACATTTATTTAAAAATTAATGTTTTGAAAATTTTGAAAATTACGGAAATTAAAAATATTATTATGTTATACACTAAAGGAGTTTGAAATTCAAAGCAATTCATCTTTTTCAAATTGTTATTTAATTTTAGAATAAATTTGAAACAAAATATGTTTTTAAATAACTAGGGTAAAACGACTAGTGATTGGACAGTACCAGTCATTGAACAAAGCACAAAAACACAATATTTATTAAGGTTGCTGTAAAAACTTCCTGTTTTCAAAGTAATAGAACGCCAGATTTTAAAGAAAAACAGGTAGTTTTTAAAGCAACCTTATTTAAATATATAGTGATTCTGCACTCTGTCTAATGACTAGTACTGTCCAATCACTAGAAATGTTTATATTTTCTTATTTGTAGCACTAAAACGGCCCATTCACTATCCTCAGTGCAGGCCTGCAACACCATTCACTATCCTCAGTATCCTGCATAAGCCGGCGGACTGCACGGCGTTGCCGTTGGGCCGTTTAAGAGCTTTTTAAAAAAATATAAGAGAAATTGTATTCCACTTTTCTAATATGCCATGTTGCATTATTTAGTCGAATTAAACAAGTATTAATAACGCTTCAGTCAGGAATTCCTAATAACATGAGAGCTGTCTGTCAGTCTGTTTGTACAAAAAACAAACGCCAAGTAATTGGTTCTTTGAACACCTTGGCTATTACTTGTCATGTTTTAGATAACTTGCAAATTGCACTTAAATATATTAAATAATACAAATAAACTTTTCCGTAGCCTAGTGGTTTAAAGCATGCATGGTAGACTCGGAGGTCACAGTAAAATAATAAATGAAATAAAAATTGTTTTATTTCTGAATAGATTTTAAAAAAATACTTTCAGAATATTGATACTTCTGGTGCCTACCACCGGTCAGGGGTTCCATTTCCACGTTTTGTCCAAGGCGTGAATCAAAAATGTTGTATACAAGCTTATTTAAAAATTGGCCAAGTGCGAGTTGAACTCGCCCACGACGAGTTCCGTACCGTTATATATATAGCGTAAGTAGGTAAAAAAATACACAATCTATGAAAATTTCAGAAGTCTAGCTATAGCAGTGCTTGAGATACAGCCTGGAGATAGACATACAGACAGACGGACAGACATCGAAGTCGCAGTAGTAGGGACTACTGCGACTTCGATGTCTGTCTTCGTTTCTACGTTTGTTAGTGACTCCTGCGTAGCTTGGTTTGAATGAAATCGGTAACCGTCACTGAAATCTTTATGGTAGCTATCATTTATTAATAGCAATAAAATGTCCTTACGTTTCTATGAAACGCAATAATAACTAAAATCATATGTATTTAATAAAAAAAATATACTTATTTCTTCACCTGTTAGGCGCTTGTCTGATTTTGTATACAACATGAACGCGTGCAGAGTGCCAAGTATCATAGTGTAGATTAAACAAATGATACGCCTGTCAACGGTTGTGTAAAATTATATTGCCAAGAAGGTTTTAAATGCGAATATTTATAAAACCTTTATTTGTAATAAGTAATAACGTTTTCTATTGCTGGAGCAGGCCTATTCTTTATTGAATGAGGATGACTATAATAGGGAGTGGAACTAAAAGTAGCAGCACATGTCAAGTAAATAAAATAGTACGGGTTTGGAGTTTACGCGCTTATTAGCGCTGCCTATTGGCAACAGTTCTTTTGTATAAGAGAACATGCAAAAACTAAAGGTGGAAGCACATTTACTATGTACAATAAATTATTGGACGTTTTTTGTCCTGTGTCTACAATGAGTGCAACAGTCTATTTAATACAAATAGCTACATTATTACAAATATTTATATCAGTAGGGAAGTAAGCAAAACAAATGATATGGAAGCGGAGAAAAATCGCCACAGACATAGATACGGATCGCGCACGGAGCAGCAAACAATGCAAAACAATTTATTTTAATGGGCATTTATTAAGTTTGTATCGCAGCGGGGGCAGATTATCTGCGTCACGCGCGCGATACCATCGCCCGTCTTCGGCTGCCTTCGGATCGTATCGGTTTTCGAGAATTTTCTTTATTCAAATAGAAAATGTAGATCATTTTTAAATTTGTAAGTAATGCAGAAAAAATGATTGCTTGACAAATTGTTGAACAAGCTAGCCTTAGTACAAACTTTTAATTTTCAAAACTCTCGTTTAAAAAAAATGTCCTTTCTAAACTCTAGGTATTCCTCGAGATATAAGCCACGCGCTTATTTGTCATTAAATTTTATCAAGCAAGCAATCTTTATGTTGATTGAGCTGATTGCTCGATTTACACAAGATTAAGTTTTAATTTAAATCACTTGTACTTGTAATAATGTCGTCTTTATGTTTAGATATTCTTCCTGTTAAAATAGTCCAAAGTATAATAATAACATTTTGTCCACATTCAAACATTATATATTAATAATTATTAATTGTTACTGAAACATCATTCCTGTCCATATGAAATTACATTACCTGTCATCAATTTTATTACAAAACTTAATGGTAAGTCCTTATACTTTAATATATGTTGATCTATAATATCTTTCAGTCAATATAGCCACATTAAAAGCGATTAAATACCATCTAATGTTTTTGCAACAGCACCTTTGGGTCGGTTACAACTACTAACATTTTAAATGTACACCATTCTTTGTTTGACAAGGCGCATTTTATTTTACATCTAATTCTATTTAAGTACTGTTATTTTAATGAAAAAAAAAATAACAATGAATGTGTTAAGTTGGTGTTAAAATATTTGAAGGTGATTCCTTCACCTTATATGTGGATATCTAGTGCCCTTGAGCATTCATCACAAACCTATTTCATTGTAGATTAAAGGTCGCAATTGTTACAGCATTTTTTACAACTATGATCAAGATCAGCAATTCACAATAAGAATTCCTTGCAGGCAGTTAACAATTGTACCTAGATCGTTTTGCTGCGAAGATGGTAGCGATATAAATGTTTTAATGAATCATTAGCAGTTAGCACTTAAAACGTCGGGAAGCTAACACCGAACAGGACACTAGGACAACTTGCATTAATTTTCATAGTTTTGAAGTAGAGGCTAAAAATAAAAATTTACATGGTCATAATATTATTACGTCTTTCATGCATTTTGATTTCTAATTTCACTGTTTTTCGTAACTGAAAGGAGAAAATTAACTTACTATTTTCCTTTAGAAATAACTATTAGCAATCACATCCTGTAGAAACGTCTAATTTTTATTGCTTATTAGATGACCCAATGAACTTCGTATCACATCCTTCCTAATATAAACCATTACCATTCACCTACACTTTTCCTGGACTTCTGCGAATATTTCAAGACTAAAATTAGCTAAATCGGTTCAGCCGTTCTTGAGTTTTGCCGAGACCAACAGCCGCGTACTGACCAAGCGAGCCGCCTCGCGAGGCAGCCTCGCGCAGCAGTTGCTCGGTCGGTCAGTACGCGTTAGTGCGCGGCAAACGTACCGAGGCGCCTTTGAGCATCGACAAAAACCGACAACTCTCGGCTCGGGCCGCGGCACGCACGGGCGAGGCAGCGAGGCTGCTCGATTGGTCAGTACGCGGCTAACAAAATTGAAAATCAATTTTTCTACAGGGTGTAACAAAACTAAGTGATAATACTTTAGAATGTGTATGGATCTCCTATATAGAGTTCGCTGTGAAAGTAGCAGCGCTGAAAGAGTAACTTCTATTTTTTACCTTTGTGTGGAAAAAATATTCATGACGCACGGGCACTTCCCTTACAAATCACAAAAAAAATTGCTCTTTCAGCGATGCTACTTTTACAGTAAACTCTATATAAGGGACACATATACACCCTAAAGTATTATCACTTATATTAGTTTTGTTGTTACACCTTGTATAGAGGTATATAGATTTTTTTACAACATGACAACACTACTATGTTAGATACTAAATAATATAGTAGAATATTATTTAGTATAATATGCAAAAACATCAAACCTCTTACCATGAATAATAATGCAAAGTCCCTTTGAACCCAGATATAGTTTATACCGTCGCATCCAGGCTTTTGTGCGATTGACTAATGGCACATTACTATCAATAGAGCACGAGACAGTATTGAGTTGCCTGAACACAAATTGATAATAAATTGCACTTAATGTTGCGACCGCCACAATGCGCATATTTCGCGAAATATTTTGTACGCTATGAAATGAGCGTAGGGTTGTCGCAAGTCTCGAGAAATTTTCAAACATGAAGACAATAACCTCCTTTTTTGAAGTCGGTTAAAAGAATTATGATTAGTAATTTCTGTACGTTATAATTGTTTTGATTTTCAGTAAACGAACTTTCAACTCCGTTGCGGTCCACGAGCCACGAGATTCGCTATCAGGCGACGGGTTAGCTCGTTTGCTTCATATCTTTATCAAAATATAAGCATCGCGTTTGTTGAACTATATATTTCGAGTTACAAAAAAGGTCTACCCTGTACATTAAAAGATTATGAAACAAATTTCATACATGTTCTGTCAAACTCTTTATTAAATTAACGTTAAGTGTTCATTTAATGTCTGTGAGTGCGCCCGGAGGTTTAAGTGGGTATAATTTAACTTGGTATAGCAGGCTATCAGCCTTGAATGTCATGGAAATAGTAAAAATAGAAGGACACTGAACACACACAGTTCTAGTTAGTCTCCTGTATGCAATTATTCAATTTTAATTTCATAACGCTTGGAAATAATATCTACTCGATAGCTTGATAATGCAGCTTAATGCTCATAAATGGATTTTTATTGCGTCTAAAGGGTAGACCCCTAAGGGTGTGAATTCTCGGTTATTAAATGCATGATTAGGGGACTCAGTCAACTTGTATTCGATTATTTCATTAGCGAAATTGGGAATTAAAAAAATTGAGATGAAAAACGCTTCGCTAAGCTTGTCTCGGCGTTTGAGATGCGTGACGCTCCCATACATTTATAATATTGTTACGGATACGGACACGTGGTGCCATCTAGCGTCGGACCAGCGAACTTACCAAGGGAACACAGGTAACATAAATCCCCTACTTGATACTAGATGGCGCTAGGTGTATGTACCTACGAGTAATTTCTAGAAATATCTCATACTTGTTTACGCATATCGGGTTTATTCTGGGATGTTCCGGAATCTTCTGAGATTCGATCCGGCCCATATAAATAGCCGCAGGTCTGGCCCGGAGTTCAGTTTAGTCTGAGCGATCTTCGAGGCGACTTCGAAGTGAAAACAAGTGATCAATAGTGAGTGTGATAGTGACTCGGCTACGACCTAGGAAAGTGATAGTGCTCAGTGATTTGGATCTAGTACTTAGTGTTTGGACTTAGTGATTTGTGTGAGCTAGTGTTTGTGAATAAAGTCTTCAAGAGAGTCACCAGGTCTTTCTCCGAATCCTTCAAACCCTAGCACGTAACAATATTTGACTTCACTCTCGAAACTATAGAATGCAAGTTGTCTAAGTACCCATGGCTAGAATTAATCGGAGTAACCTGCTAATTTACGCGTTTGTATTTTATACGCACTTCGCGGTGTGCCTGGGGAATTTTAGGGTTACACCCATAGACATAGAAGTTAAACAGAGCGTTTTTAAATAAAGTAAAAACGCCATTAGTATTCATTTGATATTTGTTACATTTTTTATGCAATAATTTTTTAAAATTGTTTTAATGTATTTTTTCAATAGTATTATTATGGAATAGACACAGCTGCGTTTTTGATTGATCTCCATAAATAGGATCCTAGTCTTTGTTGATAATTGGATATTATGATTCCTTTATAGTCGTTGTCTAAAAAAGCATTCTAATATGGCCCAGCGGAACGTATGAACCGATCATGTTGCAGTAAACTATTACATTAGGCAAATTATATATCCAGTGAGAATTCTAAAACATCTTAAGTCTTATTGGTTTTTGGATTTCAAAGGGGGTTATCCCGTTAACGGTTAATCGTTATACCCTAAATTACTCATCAGGTTAACTAGTTAATTGCATTCAAGTTTACCAAAAGTCTCCACATATTTAACCCCCCTAAAGAAGTTTCTTCGGCAATAATATGTCTCTCTCCTGTCCGTATTGTGGTCTTATAAGTTCTCGCCACCTTGCTACGTGGTTATCACGTGGGACGTGACTGCGGGCTACCGCGTTGATTGTTTGTTATTACCTTTTTATACAACCGTTACACAACTTCGGCCATTCCACATAATAACATCGAATTACGCATAAAACGTAGAAAAGTAGAGAATATTTTTGTAACACGTATAAACTCGAGTAACTGCTTTAATTACACGTTTTAATGTTACGTAATAAATAGAATGTGTGAAGGCTTTTTTCATTAAATTAAAAAAAATTAAAACATCAGAAATCATCCTGTTTTATGTGCCTGACATAAATCTGCTTTAGTAAGGCTGATTCTCGAGTAAAGCTAAGTCGAAGTAAATGTTCAGGCGATTTCAGTGGCACTCAACTTACATTTCGGTTCAGACATAATACAAAAAGTCAAGAGTACACAGTTCATCTGTAACACATAAATATAGAATTAATTCAACAGTGTGCTCTGTAAGGGACATTGAGATTACCGAGGACATTGATAATTCTAGTCTAGTTAAAGTATAGTTCTGGTTTAACTATGGTTCTAGTTAATGTAATAGTTTCTGGTCGATATATCGTGGGCTTTGTAGTGCCGCGGTGATACGGCATTTAAGGAATTATTAGATACAATGATCTCGATTCCCTTTGTCTTTTAACGGTATTGCTGAGTATAGTTACGTAGGAGGTACGCTAAAAACGTCTTGTTTTGTAGCCAAAATATTGGCAAATCAATAACGATGTGAAAGTTTACTAAGTAAAAGTATTTTTTGTTTGCAAGCAAATTATAGAAGAAAGTTATTAACAGCATAATGTTTCGCCTAGACTACAAAAAGAGGATATCAAATCCGAGTTGCGTCGTCGCTGCAACACTGCGTTTTCCCGTTGCGATGACGCGTTAATTTTAGCTCACATAGTTTAGCTGATTTTAGTCTCATGCTGACTGTCGGCGCCGTCAGCGAAATGTCTGATATATCGGCGCAAGCCGCGACGCGTAATGCATTTCTAAATTTGAATTAAATTGAAAGTCTTCAATTGCATGAGACATCATGCAAATCTGTCAAATCCATACAAATTTAGAAATGCATCTACGCATCGCGTTGCGGTCTGAATTGACCCTCAGAGACTGTCCACACGGGCGTTGCGTCAGCGTTGCGTCGACGTAGCGCTGCCGTTTGACGCATAGCCGGCCACACGGGCTCTGCGTCATCGCAGCGTTATTACGAAGCAGTCTTTCAACACCCCTCCCGCTTCGTCTCGGGGGCTGCTGTCCGTCATATTGTGTGCGTTGCGCGTTGCTGTCACGAGTCACGACGCAGCGCGCCGTGTGAACACCTTGGTTATTTGTATGTAAAACAACGCTGCGCAAGCGCTTGACTCAACGCGCCGTGTGGATTGGCTCTTAGTTGTAAATTCCTAAGCGTACTGTACTTTTTAAATATCGCTCCCATCGCCACCCGGTGGTCCTTACGATCTGATACAGTAATGAAGTCAGCTAGTTCCGTGTCCGATAGTTTGCACCTGCCCCTCCGATGTCGCGCGATTCATCTAAGCCTTTCCAATTTAATAATCGGAATAGATCCAATTAGTATACAAGATTCGAAAGATAAGTCAACCTTTGAACTAAGATTAAAAAGATTATGGGATTCAGCCAGCGCAGCCAAGCGCGATAATTTTTGTGGTCATCTGCCATTTAGATTTTTGGGTTGCTACATCTGGCTATTATAATATCTGACTATGAGACGACCTCTGTGGCTCAGTGGTGAGCGCGTTGGTAGCTCAAGCCGGGGGTCGCGGGTTCGAATCCCGCCGATGGAACAAAAAGTTTTTTCAAAGTTCCTGGGTCTGGATGTGTATTAAATATGTGTATGATATAATAAAAATCTTAAATATTTGTATAGTATAAAAGTATTAAATATATTTCCGTTGTCTGGTACCTGTAACACAAGTCCTTTAGGTACTTAGCACGGGGCCAGACTGACGTGGTGTGAAGCGTCCATAGATATTATTATTATATTATTATTATTATATATTATATTATATATTATTATTACTATATATTACATTTACAAAAGCAACATGTTGTATCGCGTTCTTGTAGCCCGTTTACTTCACTTACTGCCGCACTTAGAGTGAAACATTATTACTTATTAGTTATTGTAATTAACTCAAAATTTTGACATAAGCCCCATACATTATCTGTCAAACTCTTCATTAAATTGAAGGTTACTCATAATCAAATGTCTCTGAGGACGGCGGTCAGCCATTAAAATTTTAATGTCACTTTACCTTGGTTAAGAGTACTTTAGCGGCTGCTCCGATACTTAACTTTAGAAATGGTCGTGCAAAACTTTGAAATATTTCTTTTTAGAAAAGATTAAGTTTAATTAACCCTTGACCTATGCAAAGTAAAAGACTCTCAGATATTTATAGTGGCACTTTGACCCAACGTTGCTGTTTTGCTGAGTTATTGTTCTGTTGCTGAGTTATTACTGCGCGGCTATCGACGGAAGCCAGGACACCGAGCAATGGTCTCGAGCTAGACAAATGACATTTCAAAGATACAATTTGCAATGGCTCCAATAGAATTTGTTGAAGATCTATAATCTGAAATGAGTATAAAATCATTGTTTTCGCAGCTTCTTTTATGTTTAACGTAATCGGTAAATATAATGAAATGTGAATTTAAATTGCTGTATTTACATGGATACATTGTTTTCTGATCCTTTTTAATTTAACATTACTATACCACGTAGGTATGACATTATAGTCAACGAACCAGATACAACTTCGTAGAACATCAATTCGTACTATCAGAGAAGTTTCAGATTCCTAGGCAGATGGCGGACTTAAGTAATTTGGTCGTGTTAAGTCAAACTATCCGACTGGTCACAGCTAACATTGAATTGCCATGCCACATAATACATAAGCCGACCAAATGACATAGGTCCGTCTAGGTATCAATTTATATTTAAATATAAATAATCAATTTACTCGATGGTAAATAAAATAAACAAAACTGTCTTATGTCCTTTTCTGGCGCTAAAATTTTCTTTACACTTATATTTCGATCGGTTAGCTCAGCGACAGCGATATAGCAGATATATATTAAGTAAGTTGGCTACGGATATTTCTGTATCTTACGATGAATTAATCAATCCACGGAGATTTTCACAAGTTGACGTCACAAAACTGGAATTTTCATGCGCTTTTCATTATTACGTGCGACACGACGTCGCAACGCAACTTTGCTTTGTAAAAGACACCACACTCATCCATCATCCCTCTAGCGTGCAAACTTTCATAATCATGATTATAATATTTATTTATACAAAAACAATGATGAGCGAAGCGTGCAGAGGCTCAATCATATGTCGCACGCGCACCACCGCACGCCGCACGGTATGTCGACCGGTTTTTACCGCGCAATTATAATATCACTGAAACGAGCACGAGATTTGTGATTTATCTGTAATATGATAGGGTATAGTGGTGTAAGTCTTTTTTGGGTAGTTTAGTTGTAACATAATACGTGTAATTCTTGCGTAATATAAGAAATCATAAGTTTAGTTGGAATGAGAATGGCGGAAGGTAATGAATCGAAGAAGTACGCCCGTCGCCCAGGGAAATAATCTAGTAGCTCCTTAATTAATTTCTGTGTCGGTGAATAGCTATGTCTACACTATGCGCTTTCTTCTTCTTTCATTCAACTTTCGTTTGGCGCATTCAATAATCAAATGCGTCAATGAACGCAACGCCAACTGTCATTTTTAATGACAAAGCGAAAGTTTTGGATACGTTCAGAGGGCATGCGTCGCGGGCATGCCTCACGTTCGCAGTTGACTGCACTATAACGCATGCCCTTGACGAACAGAAAAAGGCACAGTGTGGACAAAGCTTATAACACACATACAGCAGTGAAGGCGACATAAACTAGCAGTGTTTCTGTGTGTTATAACTTATAATATACGAGGGCTGCTATTTATGTATCCGGAACTGGCCACTTACAAGAACAATATTTAAAAAGTAATTACAACATTTGAAAATAGAACTCTTTGGTTGAAGAATACATTTTGTTTCATGTGACTGTCAATTATTTTTCCATTGTGGCGTCATTTTGAAAATTGCGTGTCTTCATTTGCCATGGATTTAACGCGTGAACATTTTCGTGCAATGATTTACTACGATTTTCGGCGTGGGCTAAATCAACAACAGTGCTTTATTCAACTCACCGCAACTTTTGGAGATGAAGCACCATCAAAAACCACTGTTTATCACTGGTACAGTGAGCTTAATCGTGGGCGGTCTATGCTCACGGATGAAAATAAAGAAGGTCGCCCAAAAACAGCTGTTGTCCCACAAAATATAGATGCTGTGCGGGAACTAATAATGCGTGATCGTCATGTTACATATCGCGAGATAGAGGCGTCCTTAGGCATAAGTATGACGAGCATACATAAGATATTACACGAACATTTGGCTGTAAAAAAAATATGTTCGCGTTGGACTCCGCACAACTTGACAATCGATCAAAAACGGGCTCGTGTCGATTGGTGCAAAAAAATGATAAAAAATACAACCGTGGTACGTCAAAAGCCATTTATAATATCTACACAGGTGATGAATCTTGGATCTATGCATATGACCCCGAAACTAAACAACAGTCAACGGTGTGGGTGTTCCAAGATGAGCCGAAACCAACAAAAGTTACTCGTGCAAAAAGTACTTTGAAGCAAATGGTCGCCTGTTTTTTTGGAATTAATGGACATGTGGCTACAGTGCCATTAGGGAATCGTAAAACGGTTAATTCTGAATGGTATACGACCATTTGTTTACCAGAAGTCTTTGAAGAAATAAGAAAGGACAACCGACAACGCAGAATCATATTACATCACGACAATGCTAGCTGTCACACCTCAGCTGAAACAACTCAGTTTTTGGGGGGTCAAAAGATCGAATTGACTGGTCATCCGCCGTACAGCCCTGATTTGGCACCTAACGATTTCTTTTTATTTCCATACGCGAAGAACAAATTAGAGCCGCGAACAGGCTGTTGATGCGTTCAAAATGCACGTTTTGGAGATACCTATATATATAGAATGGAAAAAGTGCTATGAAAATTGGTTCCAGCGTATGCAAAAGTGTGTCGATCATCGCGGCGAATATTTTGAAAAGCAATAAAACCATATTAAATGATATATGTTTGTTTCTTTTTTTAATTCCGGATACATAAATAGCAGCCCTCGTACAAGGACAAATTTTGTTGCTTTACTATCATTGTTCGGTGGGAATATAAAAACTGAAACCCCGGCGAGATATCATGCAGACACAGGAGTCTTTATATAATGCATATTTGACGTCTAGAATCTAGACCATCTTTCTTGTCAGACAATCAGAATCATTTTTTTTAGACAATCAGACGATCAGATCTTAGCCAAACTTGAAACAACATTTTTAGTTTTTCTAACCACTAGACCGCGTATTTACTTTTGTGGTTTGAAATAACTGTAAGGGTGAAGCCAAACGAGTGTAATTTATGAGTTGTGAGTCGCAGAATTTCTGCCGCGTAAATATCTTATATCATACAAATCATGACTCACAAAATTACGCTCGTGTGAATCAAACAGGACTTTGGTATGAAACTGAATGCAGCAGAATTCTGCCGAACCGAAATTCTGCGACTCACAACTCACAAATTAAGCTCGTTTGGCTTCGCCCTAAAAGTATTTTTTCTTGGACGTAGAAGCGTGGCATAAGCTTCAAAGCTTCTATGTAAATTTTTTAAACGGGCTTTGGCCCACCACACATTCCCACCACTGTATCTCCTGTGTCGCCAGGATCGACAGCGGCATCCAACCACGAAAACCCTTTGATATGATCTCAGGGAGCCCGAGGGACATGCTAATACTGTCTTGGGACCCGCAACGAAATTAATCAGAAGAAAATAGGAGGAATAGGAAGATTCCAATTTCCCTCCCCATAAAAGCGGGAGATAGCACAAAGTTGCAATGACCGAAAGTCAAAGAACTTAAGGGGGAGCACCATGGAAATAATGTTAATAATTGTGACTCCTAAGCTAAAGCTAAGTTAATATTGGAGTTTATTATGTTTGACTGTTGCCAATAATAATTGTGGCAAAAACGCTTGAAGGCACTGAAGACTTTAGATTCAATTTCGGAACGTGAATTTGCATGAACGATGAGAAAACCGTCATCGGCGTAGCCAACTAGTACGCACAGCGGTGGTAGGGGAAGACTTAATAAATCATCAAATCCGAAATTCCATAGTTTTGGCGAGATAACAGAGCCCTGAGGGCAGCCGCATGTTAAATCTTTGGCGTGTGTACAATGGCCAAGTCGAAGCTTAGTTTGACCGTTAAAAAAATAAGAACGTATTATGGCATAAATATTAGAGTAGCAACCTCGATTTTTTAGTTTTAATAATAACATCGGCCACCAAGCATGATCGAACGCGCCGGAGATATCTACTGAAATGGCGACCACGTATTTAGATTCCGAAAGATTTACTATTTTTCTAACTTCCATAGCCGCGTCAACAGTCGATTTCCCGCCGGTGAAACCGAACTGATGACTATGAAATTTAGGGCCACCGGGTAGCAGGCGAGGTACGATGAGACGTTCTAGTAATTTACCTAAGCAAGGCAGTAACGTTATCGGACGGTAAGATTTTGGGTCGTCAGGAGGTTTGTTTCCCGCTTTAGGTATTAATTTTAAGCAACCGGTGCGCCAAATTTTTGGAAATATACCTTCTGCGATACATCTGTTGTAAACATGTAGAATCGATGAACTGGCCGCTAAGCACGCTTGTTTTACCATAATATTCGATATTTTATCCTCGCCCGCAGATTTTTTTATAGGCAAAAGGTTTACTATTTTACTAAACTCCTCCGAAGTTGGTAAATCTGAGGCCGGTGTATGAATGGGGTCTAGCATTCTACTCCTAATGTCGCGGTGGTGTTCATCATCCAAGGAGGGCTCGTCGACTGGGATGAGAACGTTTAGATATGCCTTCGCCGTTCCGTCTAAACTACAAATGTAAGAGTTGTTAATTTTAATATTTGAGAAAAAGCTTGGCTCATTACTACTACCGGGTTTAAGCTCGTGGTATAAAGAGGACTAGGGGCCCTCTTTATCCAGTCTATTCGCGGCATTCTTCAACATATAATTTTTCGCAAACGTAACGGCAGCGCGATAGCGTGACCTTGAAATGCGTAGGTTATTCAAACTAATTATGTAATTATCATCCAAACGATCGTGGCCAGATTTACGAAGATTATTAATTTTGCGCCTGGCCCTTCTAAATTCCCGACGAAGATTAAGAAGGTTACTGTTCCACCATTTACAGTTGTGATCTTTTTTAAGAGGTCTACGACCCAAGGCTACATCGGCACAGTAAACAAATGTGTTTGTCATAATTTCCGCGCACTCATCGACGTTTAAATCCGGCCGAGTGAAGTCTCCGGCATGAGCGGTAATGAGGGAGCGGAATAAATTCCAATCGCCGTTCTTTACGTTGTATTTATAGTCATTACTCGTAGAATTGACTACGGTATCACTCGGGACCGCACGAGAAAACTCGTACACCAATAAGCGGTGATCACTACTGGACGTACGCGCTGGATAGCGTGACGTCAATCGACGATTCGCCCGTTGGGCTACTATAGGTAGGTGGTGCATCGGGGGTGTTGTGAATTTGGAGGTTAAACTCCGCAATAAAGTCTTCTACAGCGGTACGACGGTCGCGGTCAGTGTACCTAAGCTGGCCGTGCCATAAGGGCGAGGATGCATTGACGTCGGCGCCAATAATAATTTTATCACCCGCGAAAGATTGTAATACGCGGCGGAGTTGATGTAAATGTGGGCCTACGGTATCCGCGTACTGAAAGTAGCAGCTTACAACGTATAGTCTAAACTGAGGACACGATACCTCGGCTACCGCACAATGCGACGTCGAAAGGTTAGTTAAGGCCGTGACTGAAAATCTAGACTGAGGTGTGTATATACCCGCGCGAGCCTAGTTATTAATTTGTATCATTTTCGACCGAAACGACGCGAGTTGATATTGCTCTTGAACAAGTACTAAGTCTAAATTGTGGTCAGAAACTAACTTTTCTAATTCTAAAGTCGCGTGCTTGTTATTATGGAGGTTTAACTGTCCTATATTTAAACTATCCATACCTAGTTGTTAAAATAAGTTGCTCCATTTTGCTTTTATATGTTGGACAGTCTGGGGAGCCCGTGGGGTGGTCGGAAGGTTTTTTATAACGTTGGCAACTACCACAAACTGGCTTAAAATTTTCTTTATCTTTGTTGGGGCACGACAACGAGCTGTGTTTTTCGGCACAGTGATAGCAGCAAGGATTAGGATCGCGACAGAACTTAGCGACGTGCCCAAACTGTTGGCAGTTGCCGCAGCGGACCAGCTCAACGTCGTCCACGAAGCGACACATCGCCCAATCGATAAACAGTTTTTCTTTTGAATTGATCAGGTGTTTACGCACAGCGGGGTCTAATTCGATACCTATCCATTTCCTGTTGTTGTAATCTTTATTTAAATTACGACGTCTTACTATTTTTGTTGAACGCAAAAATTGTTCTTGAGACATATTCATTTCACCATTAATATTTTGATTAAAAAGTGCGAGAAGGAAATTATCATCCGTCATATGTTCTTCTATGTAAATTCTAAAAGCTTCTATGTAAATAGCTAACAGACTAATTTTGTTTTAAATTACACCTTAGACAACTGATTCGTACTTAATACTTATATATGCGCAATATCACAACCACACCACAGGGCATTTCAAACCAATCCAAGAAAATATGAATTCGCTACTTACACCCGTTTGCCTCCTGGCCGGCTGCTGGGTGGTGGACGTCAATTATATGAGTTATTGTGAGGCAGGTCGTGCGCGCGCGCATGTAAGGCACCGCCGAGACCGAACAGAACTAGAAACTCCTAATATACCTCATTCAGAGGAGCATAATTGTCATGAAGGTTTCGAATGATGACGAGGAAATAGCCTTTGTACAAGTAAATTGCATTTAAAAATATAAACAGTTATAAAAATATAAATTTACAAAGTATTATCATATAGTTTTGTTACATACTTTAGGTGGTGTATTAATATATTTTATCACTTAGTTTTGTTACACCGTATGGCTTTTTTGATTAAAATTGTATAACAAATTACAATTTACGTAAGTGTCTTCTGGACGCTTGTGGACCTGATTAATTTAATAATTATTATACTTATGTAATATTTAATTATTTTTGACATAAATAATGTAATTAGGATTTTAATGAGGATAATGATAATATGAAATAATATTCTTGACTTTTCTTTATTAATGTTATAATAATATGATAAAATATTATGTTAATGATTCTTTCTTTAAATCTTTTCAAATAGTTTGTTAATGATTCTTTCTTTAAATCGTTTGCATGTTTATTAGAATATAAGATTTACATGAAATGTTTAAAACTAGACAATATTTCCACGCTAATGAGGCAGAAATTTTGATACTATAACCTAACCATAAGAACTATTGTAACAAATTTCATTGAAATAAATATACTATTCTATTCTATTCTATAAACTGTATGACCTACCATTCTTCCATAGATGTTATAATCCATCCTTTGTTAGTAAATCCATTTAAAGTAGTAAAAATTAATTCTATGTAGGTAGGGGCTCTAAGACTGAACATTTTATTGCTCTCCTACTTTTTATTGTCTATTGCTGTGTTTTTCATTTTAGAGTTCATGGGGAAAAACTGCGAATATTATGTAAACAGGCGTATTTATCTATGATTGCACTAATAGTTAAACGAAATGGCTGAACGTGGAGCAGTCATTCAAGTATATAGGTATATATTTTTTAATTTGTTTTAGTTGATCTTTCATCTTTAATACAAACACCTTTCATATACTTATACCGATCGATATTTATTCCAGCGATACCTTAATAATTATAGAACAATATCTATTAGATGAATCATAGAAAACTTTTCTGTGTATTGTAATTAAAAGAATTATTACTAATTAAGTATATAATTAAAATAATTACTAAATAAATATATTTTTCTCCATAAAAGCTTGTCGGCACTTGACAATCGGCACATATGTCATCGACGTACATTCTCGGGGATGTTTAAAATATTCCTATGCCGGGACGTGATAGGTTGCGTCACTCGTGTCCCATGCGACATTGTTAGAAAGGTGTTTATTTATCTATGTTCCTATGTTCCGGCAGAAGTAGGGAACGGACAGAGATACCGATATATTTCTGTTTCTATGTTTATGTTAAGAGATGAAGTTAATGGTACCTACTGTGAAATATTTGAATCTGAAGTTCTGAATTGTTCAGAACATACTTAAACCTAAAATATTTTCGGCACTTACAATTTTATTTGAAGATACCCGTCCCAATGTTGACAGCCATTTTGGCACTTTTGAAAAAAAAAAAATGCATGACACAATTTGCAACGCAACATTCGCGGGTTTTGTAGTCTACAAAATATTGTGGCCATTAGGTGTTTCGTACAAGTATATTAATTTACAAACATTTTTTCTTAAAAGTATTAAATTTTTATTACGTAGATTTTAATCCATCAAGCCCCATGAGGACACCGGTGACCGCGACAACAATAGAATACAATGGCATTTCCAAGAATCCCCGATCGAAGGATTGCCTATAAATCAATTTCCTCGATGGTACTAAAATATTGAAAAGGGTATCATAGGTGGCTGTAATAATTTAGTTTTACGTCAACTCTCGCACTTTCTTTAACCTATACGTACAATTTATTAATTACGAAACATTAAAGCGACATCGTTAAATTAACCCTAAACTGCCTGTTAATTGCTAACGGAGGTGTCGGCCGCTTTGACTTATTTTTTAATGAGGTATTTTTTAACCCATACTAGCGGGTGGGCCGAAAGGGCCACAGCGGTGTATTCGATATAATTGAAGCCTTATCGCCACCAATTTTAGCGATGAAACAAAATGTCACCGTGTAATTAACCCTTTATGTATTATACTAGTCGATATGTGCGAAGAATCGTATTTCGATCGTTTACAAGTGGACACTTGCACTTCGACAGTAACATAAAAGTACCGCTCTGTTACTTTGTAACAGGATAAACATTATTATCTTATATTTATAATTTACTTAAACTTCAAAATAATTTATTCAAAATAGGTTTACAAAAACATTTTTTGACGTCAAAAATTAAAACATTATGCTTTTTGGTTACGTTGAATGTTAACCGATCAATAGAGCTGTTGTATAAATAATTTCCTGCAAAAAACTTCAGAAACCGGGCAGAAGCGTGCTAAATAATAGTTTCAGATGTTTCCCACATTGAAACGTATAGCGTTAAAATTACTTAAGTCAGTTTTTACTTAACCACTGTTTGTGCTCTACTTTGTATGCTAAATATTAATTTAGACGTTTTTCTACATTTAAATATATAGTAATAACCTCAATTATCATATTTTTCTACGCTTACACCATCTTAACTTCCAGGAACACTTCTAAATTCAATTAGACAACATTGTTGAGGATAACTTTAAATGAAATATTATACGAGTTGTATATATTTATATGTTGTGCTAAGTACTGGTATTATATAATTAGAGGGGGGTGTGACGTTGATGTCTCACTCGACAAAGGTCAAGTATGATTATACACTATACACTATACAGTGGGCAGAGGAAAAGGTTGTACTTGTACAACTCGACAACTGTAGCTCCGACCTCGCTAAGGTTGAGGATACACTGGTCTCTGCTCTCTAAGCTAAGGTATCACGAAGTTATTTAAATTGTAATAAAACGTTAAACTGTAAACGTTTTTTAAAATAAAACCTAGTATATTTCCTTTCCCGAAACATTAAAATATCATCCTAAAATTAACCAAAAGCGGCCAACGACAGTCGTAGGCCGCGCGCGGTCGCGATCGATCGATCGCGATGCACGGAATTGTACCTAAGCGTAAAGAGACTAATAGACAAACAGATGGACACAACACATACTCACTTTTGTATATATAATATGAGTATGAATATGGATATTGATTTGTATTAAATACAATAGCAGTGTTCGTAAACTTAACGGTCGTTTTAGTATTTAAGCGATTATATAGATATATATTTCAACATAATATCGAGTCTGTCCACACGGCACCTTGTAAGTTTCTGTAACTGTGCTACCAGCTTAACGGGTATCTAACTCGAGCCGCATTAATTTTTATCTATGCACATGTGGAACATTAACGATCTTAATTATATGCGTTTGTTCTAAAAGGGATAATCACACGGCCTGCCCTTTCCTAATAGTAAAGATAATATTTGTTAATACTTCGCTCTGTCATTAACTTCTTACGGCTGTTAGAAAGATGTTTGCTTTTAACGACTTTATCGTTAATTTGAGGAAGTAACGACGTTTCAGTGATGTTGAACTAATGATTTATATATCTTTAAACGAGCAATTCTTGTATATAATTGGAATCTCGGAATTGGCTCCAACGAAATTCATGAAATTTAGTATATAGAGGGTTTCGGGCGCGATAAATCGATCTAGCTAGGAATCATTTTTAGAAAATGTTATTTTATGCGTGTTTTATCGAATACCGAGCGAAGCTCGGTCAAATAACTAGTGATTTATTTATCGTGAGTTTTATTAGATTTTTACGATTTATTACAAGAAGCATTTGAAAAGCAAACGGATATTATTTAACTTAATTAAACTGTGAAAATTCTCAGGAAATGAAATATATAATTTTATACATTAAATAAATATAATTAAAGGCAGAAACATGAAAAAATATGTATTTGAAAATCTAGGCTATAATCTTTTCCTGAAAAATCATGCATGTTTAGTTACTTTATTTATACTTCAAGTAAGGCTCGGTTGCCCAGCCTTACTTGAAGTATAAATAAAGTAACTAAATCGTTAATGGTATTGAATGAATATCGATTCGATAACCATACAAATATTGTTGCCCCAGGTACCTAGCTTCTTCATAACTATATTAATATCCGCAATGGTCGTTTCATTGCCATTACTCAATAATATTGAAATAACGAAATATCGAAACAAAATCCTCAAACCGCAATAAAGATGTAAAAGCACAATGCCCGCTGTAATTTGATGCCCGGACGATTATCAACTGGCATTTAAATAGGTATTACCACAACCACACCATATAGTATACAGTAGACTAACTAACGTAACTACTGACTAACTGCACTCAGAGACATTTAATGATGATTAAATCTCAATTTAATGAAGTGTTTGACATAATATAATATATGGAGTTTTTGCAAAATCTTCATTTTATTACATTCACGTAATTTACGTTCGTCTCTAAGTGCAGCAGTTAGCCGTATAACGAAAGGGAAATTCGCTCGACACAGATACAAGTTTTTTGCAATAAACTGTATTGTTTTGGGGTTGCCAGTGTTTGCGATCGACACAATCTTTCAATCTGAAATATGTGAACTGGATTCTTAACTCTCTCTCTGGATTCTCACTCCACAGTTTTGGATGGTTTTGCCGCTGATTTTGTATGTCAGCGGCAAAACCATTACATTTAAACTCATTACATAAAAATTACTACGTCTTACGAGTGGTGTATTTTTTAGCTCAAGAAATTATCTGAAATTAGATGACGCTTTTTATCGCGAGGGAATCGTACATATTTTTTGGAAAAAAAAGGATCCTATGTCCTCTCCCGGGAATCATAGCATTTCCATACCAAATTGCAGAAAAATCAGTTTAGCAGTTTGGGCGTGAAGAAGCATGCATGTTATTCGCGACAGACTAGTGTGTCGGCGTACTGTGCATACTTATACTACGCCAGAATTATCTAGGTTCCATCTGGCATGATTCCATGAATTCAGATTCGCCATTAGATGCACGAATTATTATTCAAATGCGTATTAAAATTAGCTAGCGGAAATTCGAAATTGCGGAATCTTTTAGTATTTCATTACAAGAAGATCTGTAAGATTTTAGAATGTTCATACAAAAATACGGTTAAAAATATGTACTACAACACTTTTTTGACTAGTTTTAGTGTATATTTGATTAAGAAGACGTATTTGTTTCTTAGGCAGCCTAACCTAACCTAACCTAACCTAACCTAAACCTACAACAATATTGAACAATATTTTATTGTACAATTTTTTTACTATGAGATTGAAAGGCGCGCGATATTCAATATTAACCAACCCTAGGCCGTTAATAAAATTGCACAAATACGTCATATTTCACAATAAAATTGATCGTCTGGTCTGGGGTCGCTTAAAGTCGCAGAGGCTCAGAAACTGCTGACCTCAATTGTTGAAATTATCTCAAGATTAGGGCTTCACACGAGACAAAGAGTAAGCGAGAGTAACAAAAATCTCGTCTCGGTCTCGTCAATCCTCAAAAAATTGAGTCTCGTTCAAGTCTCGGTCTTGAACGAGACTTTATATTTTGTAAAATATATTGTTTTCTAAGTAGAACTTTTCTGATTTTTCAAATAAAAACTTCATTAAAATAAATAACGAGACCCAAAACGTGACTCTCGGGTTGCGCTGTATGTGGTCTCAGTATTGCCGATAATATTTTTCAAAACGTCTCGTAAAAGCGAGACGAGAACGAGACGAGACGAGACGAGAAAAATCTCGCTCTCGCGGGAAGCCCTACTCAAGATTTTGCGTAGAACATGGCAAAAGATTTTCGATTGCGCGAAAGCATACTGGGGAACCTGCATTTTCTGTAAGTTATTGAATCACAAATAGCAAAAATTTTCCTTACTTCTTAATTAAACGAAATATATTTTCTATGCAACATGGAAATATTTTAGAAATCCTTTACCTACACTATCAATAAGCTCGCGCTTAGATAACTACTAATGATAAGTACTCTTTTAAAATGCAGTTTTCTTCCGACGACGATTATAACTTTCAAGACTATGGAAGTTTCATAGTCTTGAAAGTACTAAAAAAAGTGACGTGGTCGTCAGTTGGGCACCATGCTGAGTACCTGGAGGACTAATTGTGTTACGCGTACCCGATAACGGAAACATATTTAACATTTTCATACTATACAAATTAATATATTTAATGTTTTTATTATAATGGGTTAATGGATGTATATTAACACAGCTATAACCCAGGAACATTGGAAAACTTTTTGTTCCGTCGACGGGTCTCAACTACGTGCTCAACCAATGAGCCACAGAGAAAGTAAATTAACTAAGATTCATTTTCAAGAGTACATACTGATAGTGATGCTAACATCACGTGATTTACAGTACCTAGCCAACCATTAACATTACATAGCTAACATTGTAACGTGCGTCCGCCATGATTGGTGACGAGAGGGCGGGGCGTCGCTAACCACTGCCAGACGCAACCACTAATTTCTATCACGCACTAACCACTAATCACATGCCAACCACTAATTTGTACTTCACACGTCCGTTGCCTCTTGTCATATTGATACCAGCAGCTGTGAAATTTTTGCTTTTTTCATGTAATTTAGTTTTAATTACTTGTCACTCACTCGGTTGAAGGAGTGAAAATTCTGCGCCAATATAATAAATGTAAAAATTTTATTTATAAAATTTTATTTTTAAAAGCTTTGCTTCAAAAGTTATATTAAAACCCACATGCTCCCTTCCTTAGACTGTACATTTCAAAGTTCTGAGCAGTACCTATAATTTTTTTTGGGAACGTACTAGTAAAGAAGCTGCTATGCTTACCTACTCTTTTAAAATGTCCAAAAGATGTCGAATACTTGTCTCGAGAGTTTTGACACTCCATATTATAACTTACATGCAGAGTCAAAAACTTGCAAAAAATATGAGCTACTTACCTTTATATATTAAAACTCTTTTCAGTGTTTAATACTTACATCAGTAAACAATAACGGCTTATTAACTGTTGTGCAAATACAACCTAAACAAAATGTAATGTTAGAACAATAATGAAAAGTATCATTTGACATCATCACTTCATATCCCATTAGCGCTGTCCGCCGCGGGCTACTTTGGTTATTAATCACCCGGTGATGCCGCGGGGTGATGACTTTCATCACCTCGGTGATTATGACGACAATGTGACATTATGAGCGCGAATGTACCCCCTGGGTACAAACGCGTTGACAAGGTGTGACCGCTCCGGGGATGTGACTGTACTTATACAACTGTAATTTTATACCACACGTTTATATGGAGATAATTATTTAATAACTAGCATTTTTCTATTTGAATTCTTGCACGCATATCTATTTCTTACATCAAAGACCTTCTCCATATTAGTCTGAACGTTAAAACTCAACAGCATAATATGATATTATGTCGACGTGTTTGTTGTAAACGATAATCTTATTTAAATGCTCGACTCAAATTATTAAAAGCTTATTTTATCAACGGGAGCCGTACTTTGCCATGGCTAAAACTTTGTACTTTTCTGGTTTAAATGTTTTTTACAATTTTAACCATAATATATGGGTTCATTGGTTGGTGCGTGAAGAGGTAACAAAAATAACTCTTTTTCGCATTTAAGATATTAGTATTGATATTAAAGTACCTATTTCAAAGAATATCAAAATTTCTTCATGATAGAACACCATAGTTGCTTATAATAGTCCAACATTTACACAAAAGTAATAAGATACGAGCACGACTACGTGATATTGTAATTCTATGGTCGCAGTGAATCGCCGACCACGGTTATATATTCCCTCATTGTAAGAGTATTTATGTTTTTATCAGTGATAATAAAGTTGGTATTGCAGTATATGGAAATTGTATTAATGTTCCCAAACAAAACGAACGAATAAAGTCTCAGAGTGGGAATACATACTGCTTTAGCGCGTTGATGTCTTGTTAAGGGGGCGACTAACCCAAAATTTTCGATTTTATAATTCAGAAAGAAGAAAATTAGATACTACATTATATTTCCAAGAATTCGATCTCAGCAAAAACACGATATCTTAAAATTTTCTCGATAGAAAAAAATCACAAAGATGCATCTAATTTTCACGATTTTTTCATTTATTGCCATAACCGTGCATTGAACTAAGTTAATATTTTAACACATTGTATAAAATTTTATCAATGAGAATACGACCTAGCGGTTTTTTAAAATTTTGTATATTTATCGAGTTATTGAGAAAAAACTAATTTGGCGATGAATCCGTGTCGTCCTTTTTTACCTGACATAATATGAAAGACGGGCGTGAGTGTGAAGAGAGAAGGACGGTGTTTGATTTTTTGGGTTAGTCGCCCTCTTAAATGGTAAGCCCCAGTTTTACCAACGACTGTTAAAGTTAACGCTTGAATTAGTATCACGTTACCTCTTTCGTTTTACTTACGAATGATAGTGAAGACCTGGTGAAGACATTACGTTTTAGCAAGCAATAGCAATTTTATTACCTGCGACGAAAACATACGGGTGGTATAAGTTTGACGCGTCTGAAAGCAGATAAGATCGAGAGTGTTTAATAATAGTTCATTATTATCCGTCGGCGTGCTTGAAAATTTGAAGTTTAAGTATATCTACTTATTTAATGAAAGGTTGTAAGTTGATGATTTGAACAGTTCAATATTTTGCATTCTAATTACCGACATACCTATTTTGTATCGGATTTTTTTATAATGAAATATACGTTATTTTATATATGTATTTTATGATTTTTTATTTATATTTTAATATTATTTTAAAACAATATACGTATACCTAACTTTATACGCCCAAGAACGTTCTTTAAGTATTTAATTTAACCCATCAAGCCCCGTACATGCACCGGTGATCGAGAAAACAATAGAATATAATAGCATTTCCGAGAATTCCCGAGGATTCTTTGAAATCGATTGTTATTCTATTGTTGTCGCGATCACCGGTGCTCTTATGGGGCTTGAAGGATTAAGGGACCTTAAGTTATTAAAGTCTAGTTGGGTAATCTGCGCCCAAGGCAGTTGACAAATTAAATTCATATAACTGACAAACCATCGCGAGTGATTAGCATTCTTTACTCAGGGCCGTTGTAAGAACATGGTGATGATGTAGAAAATGAGGAGACCAGAGTTTATTCGCGTTAGGGTGGCCTCAAATCAGGTCAGTGTCTAAACACACTAGGCTGAATTACGCTGGCATAATTTACGTGGCCGAAATTACGTTCAGCCGCTTACGTCCGATGCGACACACTATAAATTACGCGAAAAGCCGAAATTTTGCGGCGTAATTTCCGTTGCCGAAAGCGCGCGTAATTAAAATTCTCAGATGTAATGTGTGTATGTCTTGACATTCACTCAATTTGCAATATAAACCCTTCGCCATATTATGAATCAAAACCAAATCAAATCCAAAACAAAATGCAAAGAATATCTATTCATAAATATTTAAGAAGTACATCCAGCGTCTTCTTTCTCTTTCTCTCTTCACTCATCGGAGGGAGAAGCCCTGATTGGCCTCGTCTATGTAAACGGGCAGGGCAGAGAATCGCCTGCACTTGGTTTTCTTCTTCACCTTGTCTTCGGGGAGAAAGTTCCAGATTATCAAATCTTCGTCGGCAGTCGCAGTTGCTATAAAAAAGAATTTTAAAAATTAATAACATAAAAAAGTAATTGTAGTAGCGCCTGGTACCCGTAACTCAATTTCAAACCATATCAAGAGACTAGATTGTGATGTGGAGCGTCATAAAAAATACGGATACGGATACGGATTGGGATTCGAATTTTTGCAATATATTTTAATGAATTAGGGATTTGTAATTTACTCATTGACAATTTCTAGTACATGTATGGAGCAGATGTTTTTTTTTTGTGTTAAGAGTCCGTATACGAAATTTGACGATTTCACTGATTTTACAGACGTGATTTTACAGTTAAAATACAGTATTTCTATAAGTTTTAATGCACAACATGTAAGATAATTTCAATTATAATCGAGTGTTGGAGCTATATATTTTATTTTTTAAGTATTTTTAAATAATCCAGCTCAAACCCGCGACAGTTTTGTGATTTTTGCTGTAAAATGTTTAGAATATCACCTGTTTATGGATTGTATTGACGTCATAACGGTATGAAAAAAAAAGTGTGTCAGCTCCGACGCACGACTGGAGTTTACTCCTTAAGTACGAGTATCTAACCATACGCAAAAAGAGTTTATTCAACTGAAAAAAGATTAATATCATATGAAATCAGATGTTCCGGCAATATTATCTACACCCCTTTCTGCCATAGTTATTTCAAAATACTTTTATTTCAAAATACTTTTAATTCACTTTAGCCAGTATAACGATAAAAATTATAACTTCACAATAACAATATTAATTATTGATATTTATAACAAAAATAGCAATATAAATACATCGACACTGATAGAAACAAACAAGCCCAATAACATATAGTATATAGGTATAGTCGCCTATACAGCATACCATATGTACGTCTTAATCATAAAGTTAATATACCTATCGGAATATAATATTATATAATAATATAATTATAAAATAATATAATATAATATTCCGATAGGTATATTACCTTTATGGTCTTAATACACTCACAGCCAAATTAGAAAATTGCGCCTACAGGTGCGCACCAAAAACGTGACACATTTTCGTTACTTGTTAGTAGGTTTTACCCCTCGGATTTTTCTCATACCGGGCGCCTTATATATGAAAATCGATTCTTAAGGAGTAAACTCAAAAAACAATGTACTGTTGAGAAAGTCGTCTATAAAATGTTGGAATTACTTTTTACCACTTTAATATGAAATAGTTGAGTAAAAAAATTTGTAACTCGGCAAAATTTTTGAGAAAATGGGCAAAGAATTGCTGTTAATTTCGGCAACTTGGAGCTGTAATTCATAAAAAGAAAACGACAGAAATAATCTATGGATAAAATTCTATCCAATTCGAGAAAAAAAAAAAAAACAAATTGTGCCAAAAAAACACGATTCAAAACAACCTAAATCTCACATTATATTACTCGCCGCAAGTTCGAGTCGGCTTTCCGCGCTTAAATAAATTTTAAATCTAATAATTAATATACATTTTTTTATGTCTAATAAGGGGAAAAAACCTAATAATATTTCTGTAGCAAACCTTTGCAATTTCGGCAAAATCGACAAAATTTCCTATACGGACTCATAAGTACGTACCAAGTTTGGTCCCATCGGGACTGAAGACCATGGTGCGTACGCGGTCCAGCCCGTAGCGGCCTTCCCCCCACTGGTCCACCACGGTCTCTGGACCACTCAGGACCACGAGCTGCGAGTAAGTCTTACTGAGTGTCTGTGGTCTCTCTGTTAAATGAAAGAATATAATATTATTTTGTTTTCTTGAGCCATTAGCTCTTGTACTATGGGCTAATCATTAACCTAACTGTAGTACAATTAAATTATTTTTTTATCTAAATGTAAACAAAAAAATTAAACTCTGACAAAACCCTTTTTTTTCTTTAATTGTCCGTCAATAAGTTACGTGAGAAGAGAGATAAACGTTTGCATATTTTCATACCAAGTACATCAACCACCAATTTGTATACCTTTACTGTTTTGCCAGGCATGACAATTAGTGTGTACCATCAAATAAATTAATTCATAGGCAAATTGGGAATCTACGTAATTCAAGTCAAGCCAAGCCTAGCCGACTATAAGGATTTGAAATAGCTTGACATAACCCAAATAAAATTTACAGTAGGTAAACTGTCCATCAATTTCTCCGATGATTTAGAAATCATTATTAGTGACAAGTTCCTATACTGTCACAAGCCCACCAGTGTTCCACAGGCTGATGACCAGCTCGCCGGAGCGGCGGCTGAAGAGCATCGCGTCGAGGCTGTACTGGTGTCTGCCGAGCGCGGTCTCCTGGACCCTGCAGCTGGGGGCGTCCCACAGCGCCAGCCGCGCCTGCATGCCTGCTGTCATGGTGCCGATGCCGAGGAGAGCGCTGCGCCACGGGTGCCAGGTTATGGCCTGAAAGGGTGTTATTTGAAGGATAGTGGATACTGGGGAGGAAGGTGCTTCGTTTTGTGATGTAGCTTTTAAATGTGAAACAAAATAATGTTTTGCTGTCGCAGTATAAAAATAAAGTTTATCCTAGGTGCCCGTGGAGAATACCTGTTCTCGGATATAGGAACTAAACGGCTTCTTGCTTTTGAGATATCATCAGAGTTAATTGCTAGTCGCTAGTTTTGACAGTGAAGTTAAATAACTTTGTTCACACTGGGCCTTTTTTTGTTCATCAAGGGCATGCGTTATAGCGCAGTCAACAGCGAGCGTGAGGCATGCCCGTGACGCGCGTTGAAATCGTAGCGCTCGCTATGACACTTTTCTTTCAACGCGGATGGATTTTGACGCATTCAATTATTGAATATGCCAAACGAGAGTTGAATTAAAAGAAGATGACGAAAATTGAAGATGAAATTGCATAATGTGGAAATAGCTAATGTCTATAATTTGACATAATATTGTTATGGCGTTTACGATGCATTGCAGAATTATTTATTTATTTATTTATATCAGGCTACGTAGGCCTATACAATAATATATTATATCTTAAGGACTAACATACATAAAAATTATATATACTTAACAACTACACATTATCACGAATTAAAGGCGATGTGACGCATGCGTCATTCCGGAGTCTTCCCCGGAACCTTCGGTAAACCACACCAGTCGGCCAGAATTCCTCCGCTTCGAGGGTCGGGAGAAGATGCGATAGTGACTTAGCAATCTGATTAGATGTTTACCTGGATAGCACCCACATACCCGGATAGTCCAGTCCGCGTTGATGACGGAGTACATCTGCAGCGTGGGCCACGTGAGTAGCGTCACGTAGGCGGTGTTGAGGCAGGTGGCGGCGACGTACCGCGCGTCCGGCGACACGCGCACCGCTAGCACCGTCTGCCGCGCCAGGCGCTGCCAGCTGATCACCTCGCCATTGCGGCTGAAAGACGACACGGCGCCCCAGGTGCAGCCGCTGAAACATGATGATGGGGAAGTTTTTGATACAGGTGTAGGCAAAAGGGTACAGGCGGTAGATGAAGAGATGAAGTTATCGTCCTACGTAAAGTGAACAGGTGATATGTTTACCGAAAATGAGCTGTTATATGGATAAATCGTTTTATTACAGTAACATGTCTTTTCTTGCTTGTTGTCAGCCGCGCGCGAATCTGGTCCGTATGCGGGTGCCAATATGCTCCTGGCCGCTGGCTTCATAGAAAAAACATCTATGAAATGATAGGCTTTCATGCGAACCAAATCTGCGCGTGGGCGATGACACACATGACAGGAATGAAGAAGGAGGACAGAAGAAGGAAGCGCCCCACTTGGCAGTTGATGGACCATACCTGGCGAGCGAGTTGCCAGTGGGACTCCAGTCCAGGGCGACCACGTTGCAGAAGTCGTTGTCGAGCGTCGCGCATTTACAGAAGCAGTACCACAGCGCCTTGTTGCGCCCATTATGGTGGAGCTCCAGCACCTGAGCTTCCGTACCGAGCTGGACATATAACGATACATTTGAGGGTCAATTCAGACCGCAACACGACGCGTAGATGAATTTTTATTCGTATGGATTTGGCAGATTTGCAAGACGTCTCACGCGATTGAAATCTGTCAATTTAGTACAAATTTAGAAATGCATCGCGTTGCGGTCTGAATTGACCTTTAGAAGTTGTTCTATCATTTTTAAATTTCTTATATAGCGTAGATGCACATATTTTATGTATATGCGACTACAATGTAAAAAAGATAATAAAAGGTAGTAAAAGAAAACGAATTGTAATATTTTAGGCTCAAACAATTTTGTTGTTTTAATAATAAGAATTTGAAGAAACGTGGATTTTTTTCGAACATCAAGTGACGTCATTCCAGTTTTGGCAGTACATTGCTGCGAAGATAAACATTATTTTTCGAATTTTTCTAATAGCGCAACTGCACACGCGCGAGATCCGCGTGCGACTGTTGAAACAAGTATCTCGCACGCGCAATTATTGCGCAAAGCATGACTGTTGTAGCATATTTACGACCGTTCCCAATATTCAATCTATCTCTGGTTTGACATACGACCGATCGCAGCTAACATTGAATTGACATAAAATAGGTAACTATTCCTATCTCTAGTAGGGCAAAACCAGAGATAGATCAAATATTGGGAACGGCCGTTAGACTGACCTTACGCAAAAATTGTGATCTCTTTTAAAATTTTTGAGTATACAAGTACATATATATTGATGATGCAACTGCTTATTTATTGTCAGGTACTTACAGCTAGCAGTTCTCCTCGGGGGTCAAACTTGCAGCACTGTATGGGGAACCTGGTGAGGCCCTGGCTGGTGAGGCTCTGGGTACGCCAGCTCCACTTGTGGTAGTTCATGCCCAGCGCCGCCACCAGGATGTTGTCGCTGCTCCAATCCAGCAGCTCTGGAACTTGGTATTTATTAAGCTGGATGGAATTGGAGTGTCATACGAAAGTATATTTGTTCTAAGGTGTGTTATAGTGTGGATATAAATTGTGCACATGTTTAAGTTATATTGGGATCTTAGAGTAAATATTCTATGTTATGATATAGGTATGTTATAGTATCAATACTATGAAATATTTTTGTATCACGACCGCAAAAAGCAAAATATCCACTTAATCCAATCCGAATCAAAATATTTTCAATGCAGCTAATCACAAATAACTTACACAAGTTCCTGTTTTTATCTGTAAATTTTCATCGCATCAGAAAAAAAACAGCAACCTTGAGCTTTCCGCTATGTAAATCTTTTTATGGTATCTTATATTCTATTGATCTCAAGTTTGTGATATGGCTTATCAAGGGACTTACAAACAGCATAGCTATAAGACGGTAGATCCAGTATGCTGTCAGCAGAAGACAGGTAGCTTGTCTTCCGCGGTCGACACGGCCAGGTCTGCACCACATTAGGGTCCTTGGCCACCGGCTCGATGCCAAACGCGTCATCAAGGTAATTCGCGTACTTCTTCTGTTGTATGTATTTTGCGTACTGTAATAAAACCGAGTATAATTAATTTTCAAAACTTACTGCATAGTACGATGGTATACACTATAGTCTATACCAGCGGTCGGCAACCTTTTGGCAGGCGAGGGCCACAAGGTGGCAAAACAAACTAAAGGCGGGCCGCAGACCTTATACTCGTATTAACCCTAGAAGCTCAATATACCTACACATATTGAAAGGAAATAAGTTTTTATTAAAAATGGCACAAACAGCTACGTACTTAAGTGGCAATAACTACTGGCAGTATTGGAAAACATTGTTTTTGATACACATAACTAATTAATAATTATTCACAAAACATTCACGGGCCGCAAGGAAGACGTTCGCGGGCCGCGTGTTGCCGACCGCTAATCTATACAGATTATTTAATCGATGTACCATCGAGGAAATTAATTCATACGCACTTTACATACCAACGTCATTTGGTCAAATTATGTCAATTCAATGTTAATTGTGATCTGTCGGATGGGTTTGACAAGACGCGGCCAAATTACGTAGGTTCCCCAACTTGACATGAGCTTTATTCGATTATTTAGAAAACAAAATGATACAGTTACTGAGGTTAGTTATAGGTATTGGCAGGATTTTATCTTTTAGATAGCGTTGTCGATAGGCATTTGTTTTGACATTAACCAATCAAAGGCGCCAAATACAAAAATCCTTATCCAAAAAGTAGAATAAGATCACAAGTGCCACCCTAAACTTTGTTGCGCCAAAATTCGTTTTTTTTCGTATATCGATAAGTATCGCAATACCCAGCAAAATCGGTTAAGTGGTTTGAGTGTGAAAAGGTAACGAACATACAGACTTTATAATATGAGTAGGATAGGATAGCTTATGAACACTGACCTCTACACACTGGACTGGCTGTGCCGTACAAAATGACAGCTATTTTTTGTGCCGATTTGAAGCGCCGCGGTGAGCGTACTGTGAACTAATTACATAGAAAATTACAACCGCCATTTGCAAAATAGTAGTTCCAAGTACACTCACTACTGCTTTCACATAGCAATCAGCGCCAATATGGCGACTTTCAAATAGGAACATTTTATTGACAGCGATCGCCGGTCCAGTGTATTATACAGGTCAGTGCTTATGAACATTATTATCGTCATCACTACCCAAATATCTACATCAGTCTGTTGTGAGCAGGCGGCGTGCCAGCTCCGTCGTCGCTGCAGGTTGTAGACGTGGTCGCGCGTCGGCACGAACCGGTCCACCCGAGGCCGTTGGTTGTACTGAAACCATAAAAATAATACTTGAAAGAAACTAAAACATGATTTATTTATTTTCATCTTTTATTACAATTATTCGAATTATTATGATTTTTTTTTACAAATTATTGTATTGTCATTAGCTCTTAAGGGCACTCTCTTCCTAAATTAGCAGGTCGATTGTCTGTCAGTGCGAATATCGACGTAAATGACATTAAAATAACATTCATAACAGCGCGCCTTGTACGGTGGCGGTTACGACGCTCGCCGCGTCCATGATAGGGCGAAATAGGAGAAAAAACCTTTTTAAGGCTTAATATAATACATATTTCAATTTATGTATTGCAAAGCAGTAGATATTTTTTATATATTCTTTTGATAAATAATGAAGGAGTAAAGTGGTTTCATTCAACGATTTGGAGGTGATTTGGTTTTTTATTTCTTTATTATGTGATACCGATAGAATAATATGGCAAAACCAAATTACGTATAATATCATGTAGATTACTAATTATTTTTTTCAGATATAATTTCTCTGTTAATGCCGATGAAAAGTTGTTTCATCTGCACGCTTTTTTCGAGAGAGCAGCCTTAATACGTATGCAAAATTTCGAATAAATTATACTACTGGAAATAGGTAAAAATCGTGCTCAAGGATTCCGTTACATTCGATCCAAGCTTATATAAGCGTATAAAAAGATCGTTACGCTGAAAAAAAGGTCTGGTTAATAATTTGAGTTTCGCCCGATAAACGAATTCCTGCAAAAGGGAGTTGCGGGTGTCATCCATACTAATATTCGCATTTATATGCGAAAGTGTGTCTGTCTGTCTGTCTGTTACCTCTTCACGCCCAAATTGCTAGACCGCTTTGCTTAAATTTGGCATGGAAATACTATGAGTCCCGGGAAAGGACATAGGATACTTTTTGTCCTGTAAAAATGTACGATTCCCGCGCAATAAACGAGTTTTGGCGCAACGGAGTTGCGGGCGTCATATAGTCTATAGATAAAATTCTCGTGTTTGTTGCCAAGCTCCTGCTAAACGGCTTGACCAATATTTTATGTGCTTACAGGTAGGTCAGAAAATCGGTCAACATCTATTTTCCATGCCCGAAATAACGCATGTGGCAAAACAAGAATTGTCGGGTCAGCCAGTAGCTATTTAAAATAAGAATATTAAAGTATAATGTCGACGGTGTTGTGGTAAAAATCAATTACCAGATAATAAGGATCAGCTGTGATCAGCATAAGAATTACCATTATATTAAACTAGACATTATACTTTGATAGCTCCTATGAAAATGCTTAATAGATTTAAATTTTAAACTTGTTATTATTTACAAGCATGATTAACTTTATATAAATAAAGAGTATTAAATTTTTTGCGCAAATAGCTTAAACATATTATAGCAAACTTACAGGTTGGTTTAATGCAAGTTGATTTTGATACACGAAAAAATACGAAGATATATTATTATTTTTAATAAAAAATTAAAACCGACTTCCAGAGTAAAAAACAATAACAATTATTATATTATATAATGAACAAAAAAGTATGAAATAATTCTTACTCTTAATAGTGCCTTATGCAGAATACTCCTAAACCTCTACTATTTCTGTACACAATCTTCATTATTTTGAAGTCGATACCAGCTATGAATGGTGAGTTCTTAGACAAAATATTTTTAATTTTAAAGACTGGTACCGACTTCAAAATTATGAAGATTGTGTACAGAAATAGTAGAGGTTTAGGAGTATTCTGCATAAGGCACTATTAAGAGTAAGAATTATTTCATACTTTTTTGTTATTATATAATATAATAATTATTATTGTTTTTTACTCTGGAAGTCGGTTTTAATTTTTTGTTAAAAATAATAATTTCACTCTTTTTGGTAATTTAAGTAATTTATAAGGTTTTCTGTAAATACTAATGTGTTCTACTAAGTGACTTTGGAGCCAGGATACACATTTATGATATCAGAACCATAAAGTTAATATACCTAGCACCCTCTCGGAATAGAGAATTGCATAAGCAACTCCAAGAATATACTCGTATCACTGTATAATTAATAATATAAGCTTGGCGTTAATCAAGCAATGATAAAATTAGTGTTCATGTGCCTATCTCTAAAGGCTCTAAAGTTCTGTTCAGTGACTTTCATTCTATCACCACACTCCTGGAAAGTCATTAGCTCACTATATGGACTTTCCTACATACGGACATACCTCATAATTCATAGATCTCATGATCAAATTGCTAACTTGGTAACCTGATCACCAAGTTTGAATCATTTTTGAAATCGTTCGACAAATAAAGAGTTATGATTTAATGATTCATGGTGTGGTGACTGGTGGTAGTGGTGATGATGATGATGAATGTAATTTGCATAGTAGCATGCTTTGAGTTCTTAAACCAAAGTCGAAATCCTCAAACTTGCATCTATAAGGAATCCAGAGTTCTCTTAGCACCTTCGGAACCAAGGTATATCTTAGTGCAAAATTTTGCTTTTTGGTAGCATATGCTTACTTCTCATAAAATCGAAATCACCATATGTTTCCATATAAATTTTGAGGAGTTCCCTCGATCACTCATGGATCTTATCATCAGGTCGAAATAATAAAATATTTTTCAAAATAGCTTAACTTTTTACAGAACAACGTTTAAAGACATCCGTGATCCGTTTTGATCTAAAAATACTATGAAAAATACCTACCAATTATAATAGGGTCATAATGTGAAGGTGTATGGTGGAATGGTGGTGATGATGATGATGATGATTAATGTAATAAGCTTAGTAGTATATGCTTTCAGTTCTTAAAACAACGCCGAAACCTCCAAACATGTATCTATAAGGAGTAAGGAGTTCTGTTCACCACCTTCGAACCATGGTATATCCTGGTGCAAAATCTTACTTTTTGGTAACATATGCCTGGAATACTTCATATGAAACCAAAAAAAACATATGTTTCCATTTGAATTTTGAGGAGTTCCCTCGATTACTCATGGATCCCATCATCAGGTCACCACTTTTGAGAATATGGGACCAAATTGGAGTGAAACAAAAATTTAAACATCATTCTAAATTAAAAAAATATCGCAATCAATCAGACTATGAATGTTTTATTGCTTTGCGTGACAGTGCAAAATTATTAGAAAAAGAAATGTTCGATGATTACATTAAATTAATTGAAAGTAATATTTATAAATCCCCTAAAGCATTTTGGTCCTTCGTTAAAAATAAACAAATGTCCAACTCGTATCCATCCATAATGAAGTTTGGACAGCATTCGTCAAACCAGGGCGATTCTATTTGTTCTATGTTTAGCGATTTCTTTTACAGTAATTTCCTCCCCAGCTCACCCACTTTAGACAACTTGGAACAACCTTTTAGTACCGAGAATGATTTTGAGTCAGCCGCCGACATTAGTTCTATTGAAATCTGCAGTGCAGAGGTATTTAAGCTCTTAAAATCCCAGGACCTTAATAAATCGGAGGGCCCTGACGAGATTCCCGCCACACTGTGTGTCCGATGCGCTAGAAGCTTAACCCTCCCCCTTACATTACTGTTTCAGAGGTCTCTTAGGGAAGAAGTTGTTCCTCGCATTTGGAAAACTGCCTTCATCACTCCCATTCATAAAAAGGGCCCCAAAAACCAGGTAGACAATTATAGGCCTGTTTCAAAACTTTGTCTGTTTGCTAAAATTTTAGAGAGAATAGTATATTCCCAAGTATATCATGGCCTCGCCCACACATTAAATGATTTTCAACACGGCTTCATAAAAAAAAAATCTACTGTGTCAAATCTTTTAACCTGCTCCGAATATCTGAGCCGCATTATGTCAGAACCCTCTCAAGTCGATGTAATATATACCGATTACACGAAAGCGTTTGACAGAATAGATCATATCATCCTCCTACGCAAGCTCCTTAAAGCAGGAATCAGAGGAAATTTATTTAGATGGTTCGTGTCATATATAAGAAATCGTACTCAGACAGTTGTTTTAAATGGATATAAATCTACACCGACAGACATTCCATCCGGTGTCCCCCAAGGTTCACTACTCGGTCTCTTGCTGTTCGTCATCTTCATAAATGACATAAACACATGTTTCTCATACGCTAAATTGTCACTCTATGCAGATGATATGAAAATATTCTATCCAATTTCTAATTACAACAATTGCATCCAGTTACAGCAAGACCTTGACAATCTCCAAGCTTATTGTAACCTATATAAACTTGAACTTAACGTCTCGAAATGTTTTGTCTGTTCGTTCACTCGAAAACCTAACCCTATTATCTTCAAATATAAACTTCACAACATAGATATTAATAGAACCAATAAAATTAGAGACTTGGGTGTGGTTTTTGATTCTAAATTGCTTTTTGACGCACATATAGATACCTCTATTAACAAGGCCAACAAAGCGCTCGGTTTTATTTTAAGACTCTCTAAAAATTTTAATAACATTAAAACCCTCAAGATCTTATACTGCTCCTTTGTCCGTAGCCACTTAGAATATGCTTCCCAGGTGTGGAATCCAAATTATAGCTGCTACATTGATCGAATTGAATCCATCCAAAAGCGATTTCTACAGTTCCTACAATTTAAAACTCGACATTACGTATCTGGTTATGAAACACGTTGCAAAAAATTCCATATTCGTTATTCGTATTTGAGAAGATAGGTCAGCGATACGACGTCGTATCGCTGACCTATCTTCTCAAAATAGCGAACGGTAAGGTAAACTGCCCTGAGCTGCTAGGTGAAATAGGTTTAGTAACACGCTCATTTCTGAAGCGCAGGCCCAAGCCCAAGCCCAAGCCCAAGTACACATCCCGTGTGTAAATAGCACTTACAGGCAAAACAGCTACCTGATACGAGCCAGCAGCTTTAATGAAATTTCGTACGAGTATCCAAACATAGACCTATTTAATACCAGCGTTTCTACATTAAAAAAATGTATTTCAAAAAAGTTCTTTTGTCTGTAATTTAAGCATATTCTGTTATGTTTGTTACTCTTTGTGTATAATTAACTACCGACTTTAATTTCTTGTTACATTGTTGTCTATATGTGAAAACTTTTAATTGGCCTTCATGTGTGTGTTCTTCTGTTTATAATTGTATGTAGCCGTAAGTTTTCCGAATTTGTTAAAATAAAATAAAATAAACCTAATACAACAAAACAAAAATTTTGAAAATCGGTTCACAAACGGCGGAGTAATCGTTGAACATACATAAAAAAAAAATATCCACAGCCGAACGTATAACCTCCTCGTTTTTTTGGAGTCGATTAAAAAATATCTTCCGAGACGTTTCCACGTAAATGGTTGGGAAGTTGAAACTTATGTCGGCACTACAAATAGGCGAACGCGTTGGCCGACGCGTTGGCCAACGCGTTGGCCTATTGTGTAGAACAGGCGTTCGCGCGTTCGCGGTAGGTATTTAGACGTTGGCCGACGCGTTTGCGAGCTTGCCGCGCGGTGTCGGAATGATCAAAGGAAATGTGTCGCAAGGTTTGTCGTAAGGCTTGCGTTCCATCCACACATAGGCCGCGCGATCAGTTCGCCCGGAGCAGCGCTGAAGAGTGCACGTTTCCTTCTTGTGGCGAATTAACATCTAACTTGACGAAATAGCGAACAATATAAGTATCGAGTAAACATTTAAATTTATTGAGTTAACTATCAGAGTAAATCTGCCTGTGGAACAAAAAAATCATATCAAAAGTGGTAAAAAAATAAGGTTCTTGGACATGCTATTTTTTTCCTCACGATGTTTTTTAGGGTTCCGTACCCAAAGGGTAAAAACGGGACCCTATTACTAAGACTTCAATGTCTGTCTGCCTTTTTGTCCGTCCGTCTGTCTGTCTGTTTGTCTATCTGTCTGTCTCCAGGCTGTATCTCAAGAACCGCTATAGCTAGATTCCTGAAATTTTCACAGATTGTGTACTTATATCTGTTGTCGCTAATAACAATAAATGTACTTAAAACAAAATAAATTAAATATTTAATAAATAATAAATATATAATATTAATCATGATAATTATAAGAGATATGTACACTACTTATTATAAGATAATAATTATTTTATAATATAAAAAACAATCATTACTTAAAAAAATAATTATATTATTTTAATATTATAAAATATGTAAAAGTGAGTTTATATCTTTGTTTGTTACGTTTTCTCGCTTTTTACTTATTTATTTCGAGAATACCCTTTAAAAACTTTTTGTTTTCCACATTTATAAAGTAATTATAATCTGTGAATAAATATACAGCTGCAGCTGTTAGCGACTCAACATCCATTTTGAATCCGTCCGCACATTGGCGCGATCCAAAGCATACTGAATGACCTTCCAATGTGTGGATTACTCACAAGCGCCGTTGCAAGCGCACCGCCAACGCGTTGGCCAACGCGTTGGCAGTGCGTTCGTCTATATGGGGAGGCAGCATTACACAGAGACTAGGGGTATGTTCTTGAAACTCTTAACAGTACAAGTGCTACGTAATCTCGGCAGCCAATAATCGAAATATTTTAGAAAAAACAAAAGTATATTTTATTTCATTTAAATGTAACTCCTGGTGCATTTGTGTAGAATTTTAATTTATATTTTGTAATACCTATTTTATATCTACATGAAGGTAGACAAGCTAAGGCACCTTTTTAATTAACTAAGCTTCCTCAGGTTAACTATTATAAACATCTGTCGATTAACTTTTTTTACAAAACTTCTGTACTCGTTTATAAGAGGTGACGAACTGAGGGCTATTTATGCAAAATATTCTCAACAGTAATTGATTACATACCGTATTATGTCCTCGCCTCCATACTTGATAGAAAAAATAAAAAATGTCAAGTGCGAGAGGACCTCACACTGTGTTTAAACTTAGAAGACTTTCAGTCCTTTTAATTTTAACGCCATGATATGAAATTGCGAGACTAATGAATAAACATCAAAATTTAATAAAAATGAATAGTTGCGTCGTTAGATGAGATGTTTCAAAAGAAGGAGAAGAAATAATGTGACGAGGACGTTTTTGTTTCATAATAATATTCCTCCAAATCCCATTGATTTGTTTGGTATTGTTTCAGCACGAGTATAATTTATCGCGTAGTCGCAGGTATAGCGTAAACTGTGTAGGGCCATGGCCTATGTCAAAAAAGTCGTTGCGGCGTTTTACCACAAAAACTATGTAGATTTTTACGACGCAACGTGATTCCGTTGCGACGATACAACGCAACGCAATGACACAATATTGCCTTGCCCTCTCCGTTTTACTCAACTACGGCGAATTTCAGTAGTACTCTAATGCGAAGGAGTCACAATAGATCTTCAAGAGTGGCTGTGAGTTTTTTGTCCCGAAGGCAGGTCATTGTAGCCCTGAGGCTACAATGACCTGCCTTCGGGACAAAAAAACTACAGCTACTATTTAGCTATCTCAATACATCCCGACTTTTCGCGGATCTCTAATAACCAGTTTTTCTATGCATAACCAAGCGCTAGATTCACAGCTGCTATGCCCGATGATATCAGTTTATTAAATATGATTGTGACCTAATAGAAACCTACACAATTAACGATACTAGATCATAGATACTGCGTTATTTATTACCTAGTTACCCAGGACTTGTAGATCAATGCAAAACGGTAGGGTAAAAAGTACTGAATAATGCTTGCTTAGAAACAGAAGCAGTGGAAAGAATATCCCCATTAGACGAGGAAAAATGCGCTTGTTATACGGAAATAAATTAACTAATGTTATTCTCTGTTATATGCAAATATTGTTTTGTTTCTTTGCAATTGAATAGTGGATAAAACTACAGCACCGACTTTGAGTTTATCACATGGCACACGTGTTTTAATGGATCAAGAGAAACCATTGGTATATTCTTCGCAGCAGAATTCATGGTTCCTACTTAGTCGTAGGACATTGATTTTATTGCGACAAAAATACAACACATACATACAACTTGTCCTATTTTGAAGTTCATTACAAGATAAGAAAAGCGCTCAACTTACAAAAAATACTGTCCTTTCCATTGACTAAAATTATTGTTTTATAATAATAGGTACTTAACTTAAAGGTAGCTTAAAAAACTAAGTGACTTTATAAAGTGTTATTTCTAATTACAATTCATACTTGTTATACAATGGTTATACATTGTAGATTATTGTATGATCATTCCATCTGTCGATAGTCTTTTTGTCGTAATTAATAAATGAGACGTCCTGTTAGAGGTCCATTCATCATTTTACTGAAAAAATATTTACACTGACCTTTAGAAAACGGTAATTGCTGACTCCCGTAGGGACATTATTTGACTTAATAACGCTATAAGCGATCAATAAGATGTTGATACCAGTAATAACGTACCGCACAATGTAAATACGAATCTATTTACATCGCATTAAAGATGCCATTTGAATAAAACGGCGATTAGTTTTATCTCGAGGTAGTGGACATCGGGTACAAATTAATTACATATTTTAGCGGCGGAATAATGCGTTGATTAAAATGTTGATAGCGTGTGAGGCGTCTTCACACTGGAAGAAACTAACGCCGCTGTTAACATGGCAAGAAACAACGTAGCAAAGAATGTGAAGAAGCAAAGCAGTATAATAAAAGATCACGTCGAATTTAAATAATATTCTTATTTAAAGGCTGATTAAGTTTAAAGGATAAATACTTAGCCTAAGAAGCGAGATGTAGGAATACATTCAATATTCTTTTACTATCTAAGAGAATATTTATTTAAATTCAACTTGGAAGTTGCAAATAACCACAAGGACATGAATTCACTTAACTTTATGTATGTACAATTAAAGCCTCATTGGACGATTTTCATTATTTTTTGGATGTCGTGAAAATATTAAATACGATTATAGAAATTTGGTCAATATGAACACATTAGTAAAAAATGTGTGATTACTAATTAACGCTCATAACTAACTTCTACAGTTACGAAAATTTAATATAGTATTGTAGGAATTTTATTGATTTTAGTGGGAGTATGCGACAAAACGCAGCGTCAACGTAATCAGTGTGAGGCGCCGCAACGCTGCGCTGAGCGATGGTGATGGTTCTGTAATCGAGATGGATCGTTTTGTTGCGGAAAGAGCGAGCATTCATCTGTTCATACTGTTACTTCCATTCTTAAGGACGGCCACTCATTTGCGATAGATCGTTTCGATCAAATGAACTGTATGAACTGGTTAAGGGTATGGTAAAATGAAGGGACATGACATTAATTTGTAAAATAAATACCTACTGAAGGGCTGTGTCCCGCACTTCAGCAGCCGCCTGGTACGGCATGTCTAATACGATTTTATACAAATACTAGCTGTTCCGGTGAACTTCGTGTCACTTTAAAACCTTCTCTGGACTTCTACGAATATTTTAAGACCAAAATCAGCCCAATCCGTTCAGCCGTTTTCGAGTTTTAGCGCGACTAATACATTTGAAAATCCACAGCAACAAGCGTCACGACCTGTGACGTATGTTGCTGTGCATATGCCTATGTAGTCTCATCTTTTACGGCCGTTCCCAATATTTGATCTATCTCTGGTTTTGCCCTACTAGAGATAGGAATAGTTACCTATCTTAAGTCAATTCAATGTTAGCTGCGATTGAATATTGGGAACGGCCGTTAGTGGTTTAAGCTCGATGAAGTAACTAATAGGTATATCTATTAGTTACTTCATCGAGTAACATACTTATTTATTAATCTTTCGATCGCGGATTCTTGGAAATGCTATTGTATTCTATTGTTGTCGCGATCGCCGGTGCTCTTATGGGGCTTGAAGGATTAAATTAGTATGGATTCCTATGCATATTGTTGTATACTTGGTACCAACCTCACAATCTAGTTAGATCTATTATATAATAATCTAAGACAGTATTTCCCAAAGTGTGGGTCGCGACCCACTGGTGGGTCGCGGGTAGATTTTGGGCGGGCCCTGAAACTATAGGACGATTGTCGTACTCGTTCGATTGTCATTTTGCTTGTTCGTTCGTCGTCGTGGGCCCGTGGCGCCGTGTACCGGATAAATGCTGCGGCAGCAATATACCGCTGCTTTTTTGTCTTCATGACACAAGGTGGGCCGCGAACTTTAAACTTTCTTGTAGATGGGTCGCGGTCCCGACAAGTTTGGGAAACACTGATCTAAGAAGATTGTGAGATTGGTCTAGTTAGAATATGAAATGGTCACAAATTATAATGGTTGATTCATGCGAGACCCACTACACAATTTTTGAGGAAACTTTAGACACAAAGTACCAGATAAACACTTTTAACGTTTTTTTTGTCAGAAAGAATGTCACTAGCAATATCTAGTATTCATTAAGTAGCACTCATAAAAAATAATCTAGAACAAAAACGTCCGAATATGATATATTCTAATGAAATAGATAATTATGAAAATCACCACCATGAAAACTCGAAACCATTATTATTATAGATAAGCAAATAGAATTAAAAAATATACATATTTATGTAAAATATTCATAACCGCCTCACATAATAGGTACATAATTTTAATGAACATTGCATTATTGTAATCGACCACTCAATTTATAAGAAAATATAACGAACAGGAAAAATTATAGAAACTCACTGTTTTTTTGCCGAATGTTTTTCTTTCCATAATATATCACTGTGTAAAAATAAAATCGTCTATTTTAAATAACGCTGCTGATAGTTACGATATACAGGTCGTTTTTAAACTACCCTCATTTAATTCTAATCATTTTACTTTTTAAAAGCAAAAACTATTTGTTTTCACGAAGCAAAAGCTATTTGGTTCAGCTTGTTTGGATCTTTGGATAAGGTTATTTTTAACAAAAAATTAAAACCGACTTCCAAGGTAAAAACAATAATAACATCCTTGTAATATGAACTAAAAAGTATTAAATAATTTTTCCTATCTAATACCTTTTTCCGAATTCGGCTAAAACTCAACTATTTCTGTACTCAATCTTCATCATTTTGAAGTCGGTACCAGATATAGCTGAATCTTCAGTCTGCCAGAATATTTGAAACTTTTCGAACTGGCACCGACTTCAAAATTATGAAGATTGAGTACAGAAATAGTTGAGTTTTAGCCGAATTCGGAAAAAGGCACAATTAGATGGGAAAAATTATTTAATATTTACTTTTTAGTTCATATTATAAGGATGTTATTATTGTTTTTACCTTGGAAGTCGGTTTTAATTTTTTGTTAAAACTAATAATTTCACTCTTTTTTGTTACTTAGTAAACCATCGCGTACTATACGTAGAATAATACACCTGTATATTATTCTACGTATCTTATTACAATTTGTTAACAGTCACACTTACAAAATATAATATCAGCTGCAGATAATTTTAAACAGGACATAAAATTAAAAAAAATATATTAAAAAAAGTGGGACGGATCACGGAAGTGTTAAGAAGTAAATAGAATGTAAAAGTTCCATAAATATGAAACAATTATTATGTATCACTTCTCGCTGCTTTATAGGGTTGTTAAAAGTAGATTCCTTTGGTTTTTCAAGCTCAGTTTCATTGTGAATACGTAAAGAATGGGAATAATTGTTCCAGTTGGATAACACGCAGAAGGTAAGTAGGTACCTCGTTCTAAAGAAACTCTTAAGAAGCCGTTGCCAATTCAATTTTACTTGTTGTAGTTTGTAACACTAATACTGAGGATTGTTCAAAAGTCAAAGTCAAAAGTCATAACTTCATAAGTCAGTTATGACTTATGAAGTTATGACTTATAAGCATCTTGTGTGCTGAAATATTATCAGAATTATATTTCACTAAAATAGTGTTCTTTGACTTTTGAATTTGTAAAAAAAAAAAATCTTGATCTACCTACAAATTAGATTTATTGACGCTGTCACATTGAAATATGTCAAAATTGACTTTGAAACTTTAGTTGAAAGGCAGTTGCAGAAAGCGATGGTTTTGCTTTATTAAAAGAAGAAAGTGAATAGCAATAAATTTATTTATTGTGATTTAAACTATTTTTAGTCAGTTTTAATTAGTTATAGTTGTAATCTATAATATAACTTCAGTGAATTGTGTTCGAACTTCAAATTTGGGCTGGTTTTAAGAATTTCAAGTGCACAGTTTCTGCAATCACCCAAGCACCAGCGAAAAGGTAAGGTTCAGTGCTTATTATTATTAAATTAGACGTGACCTGTAATACCAAAGAGTTTTCTTAACATTGTGATCGCCTTTTTAGATATGACTTGCTTTGATCATTACGTATACTATAATTACTTTCGCCACTACTTACTATAAACTATTTAGCTTATTTACTTTAAACTACTTAGCTTATTTAGGTTTTACCGACGATAATTTATGTTGGGTTACTTATATACATATCTCACGTAAGTCTACTTTACACTGAGTATAAGTAAGCGATACCGGAGCGGTATCCGCAATAAACCACTCATATTTTTTCGTCCAAGTACCGCGATATTCCGTGCTAATATATGTGTATAATAATCAACAGTTTTTGCATGCTCGGACCGTTTGATTTATTTTCTTGAAAGTGGTTGGACAGAATTGGAATAAGTGTTATTAATTACTCTTTTTGCGTTCATTAGGAGTGACGTATCAATATATGATGTAGTTTTTCGAGTAATATTACGTGCTTAGAAAATGCTTTATATAGTTATCGCTAGAGAGTAGGATGAATAAAAAGTGGCGACGTAAGTGAGTAAGATAATCGAGAAAGGTATTGAAATAATCGTTCGCTAAGAAGCATATAAAAAAAGAAGGCAATTCTTTATAATATAGCCGTTCGCATACTCGTTGCTCTGTTCAACTAATTATTAATGCAGTCCATAAAGTTAATATACCCAGCGTTAGGTATATTAACTTTATGATGCATAGCTGCCATAGTGTTTCAAACAGCTTGGACCCCTTGGAATTACGCCGAGATGTAGCTTCACTCTGCATTCTCTATCGGTTGTAACTTTTATCACGGGGAGTGCTCTGAGTAATTGTTCGGAATCATACCACCTGCAACTTTTCGCCATCGTCCCACGCGAAAAACATACCATCCTCATCACCTTGATGAGTGGCAGTCTTCCACAGTGCGTTTCTCGCGTAACTTTCTGCCGCGCACTGTAAAACTTTGGAACGAACTGGAGAGCGTATTCCTTCTTAAAAGGCCGGCAACGTGCCTGCAGCTCTTCTGATGTTGCGAGTGTCCATGGGCGACGGTATGTTGCATCAGGTGACCCGTTTGCTCGTTTGCCCCCTTATTTAATAAAAAAAAAAAGATGTAGTCCCAATAAATCTGCTCCATTTTTCCTAAATTTTCCCACCTTTTATGCAGCTGCTTTCGAGCTAAACGATGCTTCAAAATTGGTTGCCGTTTTATATGAAAGAAGATTTCGCGTGTATTATTTTCACTAAAGCTTATACAACTTACTTACCACCTAAGAAATTAATTTAAAGGTTGACCTATGACATATTTTGGTCGATTTATGTCAATACAGTGGTCGTGATCTATTGGCTGGATTTGACATAACTCGACAAAATTAAGTACATTCACTATCTGCCTACGAATCGAATTCTCTGATAGTGAATTTTATTTCAATTTTTTCAGCGATTGTGCCACCGAGTAATAAATTTGAAATTTTATTTGCACTTTTACAATAACAATTAATAAACAATTAAACAATAATCGCATCGATATGTTAATTTGTAATTTGTCTTCTTAATTGACTAGCGTGTTGAAGCCGCCTCCTAGTGAAAATAAAAAACAACCTTGCTTACCGAGGACATTATAACAATAGGTGTCTTTATATTATAGTCGTATATAACAGACATGTCGAGGCAAGTGTGGATACCACTTCTGATATTGAAAGTGTTTTATAAAATTTTATTTTCTTGAATGTTAAAGTGTTTGACATTAATCCTGCGATCGCGGATTCTTGGAAATCTATTGCTATTCTATGTTGTCGCGGTCACCGGTTGATAGCGATGGGCGAGGTGGACTGTAATATTAAGATGAAAACGACGATAACTAATAACTAGCAAATGATACACTATGTGAAGCGACAACTATAATGTTCAAGGTTCAGAGATAGACTAAGTCAAAAATACATCGAAAATATAAATTGTCAATACGAAAAAATGTGACATAGAAAAGTAAACAAATATTCAAAAAACAGAATTATTGGCTCTGGTCTGTCCAGCCAGTCGCCAACACCGGTGTCCTTATGAGGCTTGATGGGTTAATAAGAAGTTAAACTTTTGACATGTTAAAGTCATAGGCTCTTACTAATTAATCCTTCGATCGGAGGTTCTAGGAATTCCCATTGTATTCTTTTGTTCTCGCGATCACCGGTGCTCGCGCGGGGCCTGAAAGATTAATGTCTCTGAATCTTACATTGTGTTTCATACTCAATATCTATTGAACAGTCAATATTCCTAAGTGTTTTGTACTACAGTAAAATGGGTCAAAGACAGTTGGAACTTTCTAAACAATAAGATGTTGTCCACGACATTGCGTTGCTCCAAAATTTGTTTATCGTACGGAAACTATATTGCTCATATTTTCTAAAATAGAATCAATCTTGTATGTACGTCTTTGTGAGACTCAAAAATCAAAACGCTACAAGCCAAAGTTCATCTACAGCTTGTCAAAACAGAGAAGTCACACACAATTTAAAAATAAATCACTTTATAAGTTTAAAAACCTTATTAAATTATACATATTATAAAAAGTAGATGATGCTCGCAACACCGTGGCACTAAAATTTGTTTATCGCGCGGGAACCTTACATTTTTTTGGGATAAAAAGTATCCCATGTCCTTTCCCGGGACTCAAAGTATCTCCATATTAAATTATCAAAAAGAGGTAACAGACAGACAGATAGACTGACACATTTTTACATTTGTAATATTAGTATGGATGTTTCATCACTTGCAACTCACAGTATTTAAAGAAAAAGCTATAAAAACGTTATTTTGTGCACATACCAAGCAAAAAAAAAACATAATTCGATCGTGATTACGATTAGAAAATGTATTCAGCTTCTACTCTTTCTTGACAGGCTGTAAAATTTAGTGATCTACGTTTGAAGAGGCACACACACACTATCGCATTCATAATATTACTAGATGTTGTACAAACTCCGTTACGCCGAAATACGATTGATGATTGAAAATGATCTATTTCTCGTTATGTCAGTCTCTTATCAATTACTGCGTCTTGGCTTTGGGTGGGTATTCCTCAGCAACTCTCATCCCGCTTGAGCGAGCACAAGAGGCGAGCTTAGGTAGCGCTGGAAAAACCTAAAAAGTATAGCACAAACAAGCTTTATGCGGAGACTAGGGTTTTGAGTGTAAGAAAACTATATTATGTTAGGGTCGTTGAATCAGAACACAAATCCATTACAGAATGTTGAGCAGACGAGTTTTCAGAATACCCAGTACACCCGTTAACACATCCTTTGCCTATAGATTCGGAACATTCCTATATCCTTTCATTTACAATAAACTAATAAATTTATTTGACTTAAAGCAGTATTCCGCACAGAAAGCAAAAAAAACTATCTAAATCAATACTAACCTGGTCAATGGTCATACACAAAAACAGAAAATCTTATTAAGGTGTACAGATAACTCATAATTAGTCATAAGACTATAAGCATACTCTTTACACACACATTCAATTACATATTATACACACGCACTTTCACCAACACCAACACACTTCACTATTGTTATTATTATTTTATCATTTAAAGAACTTAAATTTTTGGTTGTTTTTATTGAGATTTTTTTTGTTTATGTTAACAGTAATTCGCAGGATAATTTTGCTTAGAATTATTTATTGTTTTTTGTTTGTTAGCCGCACTCTATATAATATTGCTATTCACTAACAATTCCCCCCTTAGATTAATCATTGGTTTTCACCACCAATGATTAATCTAAGAATTCCTCCATAGCACAGGCTGCGCCAAGTTTGGGGGACTGATATCTTTGTAACATTGTAGTTACTATTGGCAATAAAGATTTGTATTTTGTATTATCACGGAGAAACAGAATTTTTTCCGGGAAAATTCTTTATTCCGTGGACTGGAAGTATTTCCATATCAAATATCGATTAAGCGTAATAAAGTGGCTGCGTGAAGAAGTACAGCAGACGTATGAACACAAAGAAACACATACTCACTGTCGCATTTATAATATTGCTTTATATGGGTGTGAAAGCGTATTTGTCGCAAGCAACAATGTAACAATGTCTTCTACGAAATATTACGATTGAGATTTAGGGAAATATATTCGTACGCCATCGCAATAGGCGGTGTCGGAGGTGGTGCCTGATGAGTGGTGGTGAGCGGTGAGCGGTGGGGATTAGAAAGGCATGTGTGATGACAGCCGCTCATTGGGTTAGTGCTAAACCTTTTACCAGGTTTTTTACCGAGTAGTGTACGGTCGGAGACGTGTCATTTTTACCTATTGTCAACCTTGTTTGTTGGTGGTAAGGTTCAGGCCACGTTAGTGCTAAACTTTTTGCTAGGTTTTTTGCCGAGTAGCGTACGGTCGGAGACATATCTGTTTGACCAATTTTCAACCTTGTTTCTTGGCTCGTTGGAGCTGGGGTAGGGCTTAATTACTAGGTTTTTGACGCGCGTACGGTTGGAAATGCCTTTCGCGACTTTCGAACTTGGTGTGTTGGTGTTAAGGTTCTAAAGTGGAAGTCTGAATTCATTGTTAGGTTTTTAGCGTTCCCTTACAATGTTTCGTCGGGATTTTTGCCAACTATTTTATTAGTAAAAAGTGGAAAACGATAAGTTAGTATTGTCTTTTTTTATTATTATTAAATAACGGGGCAAACGAGCAAACGGGTCACCTGATGGTAAGCAACTACCGTCGCCAATGCACACTCGCAACATCAGAAGAGCTGCAGGCGCGTTGCCGGCCTTTTAAGAAGGAATACGCTCTCTTCTTGAAGGTTTGCAGGTCGTATAGGTCAGGAAATACTGCTGTTGACAGTTCGTTCCAGAGTTTTACAGTGCACATGAGGATGGAACAAGGTGATGAGGATGGTCTGTGGGATTTGATGACAGTAGTGGTGTGTTTGAAAATCAAAAAGTGTATTACTCCGTCCATCGCGGGTACCGGCTGCCGGCTGCCGCTTGGGGATTGATGGGTTAACATGGGTTAATGTACAACATCAACATAATTGGGATTGTCCATTTTTTTAATTTTAATAGCTCCCACACCGGTTTCGGTGACGGTGGCCGGTTTTATTGAAACCAAGCGTAATTTTATAGTGCCCAAGTGTGTGCGCGGTACACAAGAGCACTCTCTATTCTTTTACTCTCATAACCCAGTGGGACGGCAGACCGACACGACTGGCGAGAGATCAGGCGCAGGACCGACTTTTTACATGCCCATCCGACGCATGGATCATCTTACTTGTCAGACAATCAGGTGATCAGCCTGCGCTGTCTTAACCAAACTTGGAAATATCATGTTTCCAACGCGGGAATCGAACCCACGACCTCCGAGTCAAGAGCCGCGCTCTATACCACTAGACCACGGAGGCTATTTTGTAATGGGCATAATTTTTTAATTATGCCCATTACAAAAACATTTCGATGAATAAGGTCAGTGATCGTTATTCTGTATATAAACTAAAAAAAAACCCTTACGTTACTTAAATATTTAAACAAATATGTTTAACATTAGTTTGATCTTCAATGACGTCATCACTGGAAGGCATAACGTTAAATTAGCAATAAACTCGACCAACATTACGTTTTGAACTTTTGGTAAGTTTCTAGAATCAGCTTTCACATAAATAAGGTAACTTACCTTTGACGAACCAGCCATTATAAATACGATTGAAAGGTAAACAAATAGGGAGTGCCTCCGCTGCCGGCGCCGGCTCCCAAAAATATCAGTGATGGGAACCGGCGGTAAGTATACTGCCGGCAGCCGAGATATAAAACAACGGCTGCCGGCGCTGGCACTCAAAATGGGAGCCGGTGATAATGCGTAAAGCGCTAGGTTCCAGTGCCGCGATACACAAATTTTAAAAAGAAATAGTTATAATCTCAAATATATTCGGCTTTACCGACCAAAGAGAATACAATCACTACGTGTTTATCGACTTCAAAAGGTGAAGGTTTAAGGTTAGGTACCTACTTGTTCGGCTGTGGATATTTTAGTTTTTTGTGATGCATTTTCTTTGCTTAGCTTTACCTTAGCTACCTTTTTTCAGCTACCAAAAAGCAAGATTTTGCACCACAGCTACAGTTATAAACCCCGTGGTATACTTCCGAAGGTACTGAACAGAACTTCAGATTCCATAAACATGTTAGAGAGTTTCAGCGTTGTTTAAAGAAGCAAAGATATTGTGCTACGTCCGCACGTTTGGCGTTTGCTACAAACTCCAAATCGCCACAAATGGACACAAACGTTTGGCTTGATTTCGAAATCCATCCACACGTTTGCGAGTGAGTTAGTTTGTTCTGACGCGGCAAGCATGACGGACGTCGAAGTTGCTGTATCTGCTATAAACATTTAGCAGTTATTTTTATCTATACATATAAATAAAATTAGAGTGTCTGTTTGTAATATTGAAAGAATATATTATATACGCTACATATACCAAAACAACATTTTTTTTATTTTTGTCTGTATGTCTGTCTGTCTGTTTGTTCCGGCTAATCTCTGAAACAGCTGGAGCTATTTTGACGGGACTTTTTTTGGTAGATAGCATATGTAGTAAGGAGTAACTTAGGCTACTTTTCAACCGACTTCCAAAAAGAAGGAGGATATAATATTTTACTTTGACGCGGGTGAAGTCGCGGGCAACAGCTAGTTATAAATATAAGAAAACTATATAATTAATATAATATAATTTAATACGTTTTCATTTGACCACCAGTCATTCATTTTTCGAAAGCACACACAGACATACTACGTACGTGTAGCACGTCTGTTCGCTTACAGAGCATCGACAAGAATGAACGCTCACAAACGTGTGGACGGGTGGCAAACGCTTGCGTCAAATTCTCTTTGATTTGTGTTCAAAAACCGACACTGAGTCGGATCGGCTACAAGTCTTTGCAAACCTATACAAACCAAGCCAAACTCCCTATCCACACGTTTGTTTTTGTGACCGTTTGTGACGATTTGTTGAGGTTTGGTAAACGTGCGGACGGGCCTTTGTATTAAGTATTCTGTTTCAGAGATTAGTCGGAACAAACAGACAGACATACATACAAAATTTTTAAAACATGTTGTTTTGGTGTATATAGCGTATATAATATATTCTTTCAATATTACAAACAGACACTCCAATTTTATTTATATGTATAGATAAAAATAACTGAAAAATGTTTATAGCCGATACAGCAACTTCGATGTCCGTCATGTTTGCCGCGTTAGAGCAAACTAACTCACTCGCAAGCGTGTGGATGGATTTCGAAATCAAGCCAAACGTTTGTGACGATTTGTGGCGATTTGGAGTTTGTAGCAAACGCCAAACGTGCCGACGTAGCATTATGCTACGATGCAGATCAGATTTATCAGCATCATCATCACCACCATTAATCCATCAAGATTCAAGCCCCATACGAGCACCGGTGATCGCGACAACAATAGAATACAAAAGCATTTCCAAGAATCCCCGATCGAAGGATTCAAATATTATGCATCCTTACAATATGACTATTTATGACCTTTTGTACTTAAACTAGGTATTTGAACTGGAATACACGAGTATCTTGGGGCAAAATAAAAATAACAGACCTACAAGGTACAGTCCTAGAAGGACACTATAAGGTCTTTTATTTTTAGTTAATATGATGAATTTTTTCATGCTCAATTCTCTAGAAAATATTATTACTGCTTAAAAGCCGAAATTATGTTTTCTGGAGAATATATACTCTAAATATATTTCGTAATTAGGTATTTCTAAGTATAATATACAGCTGAAACTAGTTGCGTGCGTGTCCGCGCTAAATCAGCAGCACCGGGCACCCCGCAGGAGCGGTGCGCTGATCTCGTCCATTTGTCTCATATATAAATGTGATCACGGTTAATCCAACTTTAACGAGGGGCGACATTATCGATAAACTGTCTCCGACGTGACGTAGTGATGTGACTGCTGTCGCGTCGCTGTTGTTTATGGATTTTATCGATATCGATAAGGTGACGGTTAATTTGCATCAGTAATAATTATATTGGAATTAGTTTATAATAACTATTAGTCCAATATTAAAACTATTGGTAATTTGAGACCTCAGACGTATAAAAAGTAAGCCTCTTATAGACTAAGGTTAAAACAAAAATATGGATATGATATCAGATACTGTGGTTAGCTATATCTCTCTGTAAATGCTACAGGACTTTATGACCATTCTGTAAAATGTTTTTGGAACTGTCGGGGCTAGGCGGAAAAAATTGTAACGGCACATTTTTATTAGTACCTGCATGTTAGGGGCAGAGGGCGTTGCGCGTTGATAGTATTCCTGTGCGTCAACTAGATGGCGTTTTTTTAATATTTTTTTTGAGTATATACATGTATTATGTATACAGATTTTTAAACATAAGAAATAACTCCGTTCCATTCGGGTGTCCCTTGACACCTCTCAAGTTTTATTTTGCAATTAAAATCGACCAATTATTTTTTAAATATCATATTAAGTTTAACACTAATAAAACACAATATGAATTTCCACCAAGAACCGACAGTACAATCAATTACATAAGTTTACACACTATAACAAAAAAGAACGGCCAAGTGTGAGTCGGACTCGCGCATCGGTCCTAGCTTGGAGACATTTGCACAGATTATAAACGATGTCTTAACGAGTTAGTAGTTATATCGTTATCACACTTACATCTACATTATATGGCTCATTAAAGGATGTTAGTGTTGTCTCCTTTTATCAAGTCAATGATTTATCGATATTATTTTTAGTATTCTAATATTATTTTAATTACCTAGGAAGACAGAAAATGTATTTGTTGATTTGTCGGGATTTGAACTCTTGGCCTAAAGTTAAAATACTATTAATCCTTCGATCCTGGAAATCTATTGGAAATGCTATTGTATTCTATTGTTGTCGCGATCACCGGTGCTCTTATGGGGCTTGAAGGATTGTCGTCGAAAAGCTGCACTGGGACGGAACTGTTCAAAATGTTATTCCGTCGGTGCAACAATAAATAAATAAATAAAAATATGTGTGGTACTCGGAGACTGCCGTCTACGTACGTCTAGTCGTACGCACACAAGCACCGTGCTGAAATCTGCCGATCTGAAACGAAGTAAGACAACTCACGGCAACGCCGCACCGCTATGCCGGTCGGAGTGCGGATGTTAGTTTTATTTTTGTTACGGAATTTTTTGATTCGCCACGCTCAAAGCCCGCGATACAAACTATACAATAGCTGAAAAGAAAACATAAATAAAGTGTTTATCCAATTTGCATATTTTACATAGTTTCAAAATGTATCCAAATTTTTTATTTAATAATATTCTGCCCCCCTAGACAACTGGCAAAACGCTAACGCTAACGCTAACGCTAACGCTAACGCTACAAAATGTATGGATTTGACATTAGTATTCGCTAGCGAAGCGATGACTTATGTCAAATTTTTTATTTAATAATATTCTGCCCCCCTAGACAACTGGCAAAACGCTAACGCTAACGCTACAAAATGTATGGATTTGACATTAGTATTCGCTAGCGAAGCGATGACTTATGTCAAATCGCATACATTTTGTAGCGTTAGCGTTAGCGGTAGCGTTTGCCACTTGTCTAAGGGCGCTGATTAGATAATTAATAACATAATCTTTGCATTGAAATTTAGCAGAAAAATAGCACCTAACAAGAAAAAAAAAGACGCCCCACAAGAAACCAACTAGCAGCATTCAAAAATATATATTTTCAATAATTACAAAACTGGCAAAATCAAACGACGCTGATGATAATGTTGATCGTGATAATCACGGAACTGTACAATTTTATCTTTAAATATTCTACTCTGTAATAAGTTTTACAATAATTATCGGCGGGATGAGTCAACGGAAACTAAAAATAAATCGTGCGCCCGCGTCGCCGCGTAACAGTTAGCTCCAATTCGTTTCGGAATTCCTAGAACGCTTCTGGTTTGATTGATTTTTGCTCTTTAAGAACAAGGTGAAAGGACCACAGCAGTGGAAAAGAACAGGCTAATTTAAAATAAGTAAAGTAAGTAATTTGAAAGAAGGCAACCAATGATACCTCGCTTGTAGTCGATATCTGTGAGTTAAACTCTGCATAAATAATATAAATATTTACTTGACTCGTTCACCTATCTTATTTCTCAGTAAGCATAATTCTTTGAACTCTGCACTAAAACTTTTTTTTCATGCAAAAACAATATATATTTATGTACTAGTATAAAAATAATATCTATACATATAATAAATCTGTAGAAATGTCAATTCTGAAGATTAAAGATATTCAAAAAATAATAAGCGGAGGGTGTCACAATATCGCCATAGAAGCCGAAAAGTTAGTTAGTTTTTTGTCTGTCTGTCTGTCTGTCTGTCTGTATGTTTGTTCCAGCATCACACGAAAACTACTGATCCGATTAGAATGCGGTTTTCGCAGATATATTTGTCTTCTTCCAACTTAACATCTGGTGTATAAAAAAAATCTCCCCACCCCTCTAAAGGGACGAAAGAGGGGGTTAGATTTTGTATAAGACTTTTGCTTTAACACGAAAACTACTGATCCGATTTGAATGCGGTTTTCACAGATATATTTGTCTTCTTCCAACTTAATATCTGGTGTATAAAAATTTTCCCCCCACCCCTCTAAAGGGACGAAAGAGGGGGTCAGATTTTGTATAAGACTTTTGCTTTAACACGAAAACTACTGATCCGATTTGCATACGGTTTTCGCAGAGACTCAACATCTGGCGTATAAAAATTACCCCCCCCACCTCTAAGGGGACCATAGAGGGGGTCAGATTTTGTATCAAACTTTTTTCTTTAATGGACTTACTTCATATTATTAACTGTTTTTCCAACTTAACATCTGGTGTATAAAATTTTTCCCCCCACCCCTCTTAGGGGACAAAAGAGGGGGTAAGATTTTGTGTCAACTGATGAAGTAGAAATACTTTAAATGGCAAAACAACGTTTGCCGGGACAGCTAGTTAAACATAATATGTGTAAAAACCAGCCAAGTGCGTGTCGGGCCACGCGCAATATAGGGTTCCGTAATACCGCTAGTTTTTTTTTTAAGTTTTTGTATGGTCAATGAATATACATGTGTGTGTTTTACACTACTAACAACATCATCTCAGTTACTTTGAAAGGAATTTGAACAAGAAGTTCCTTCGTACTTCGCGGAATACATTTTTATTAGTTGATCGACTATTACTCAATAACTTATGAAGTCTTCTTAGCCGTGATTGTTTTCCTTTTAAATACAGCATAATATTTCCTACTCTCGCGAATTTTTTCACATTTCTAGAAACAACCGTTTAGCTGGTAGAAGGGGAACACTGGACTTTAAAACGATTTTTTCCACTTTAAAACTTAATATTTCACAAACGGATCTCTGAATCGGAAAATCATATACTTACGAATACTCATAATATTCTTAAAAAACCTATCCAACAACACCCCACACGATGGGGTGGACGCGATAAAAATATTCATCAATTCCCCGCTTGATGTGTAGGGAAGGTACCATAAAAAATATTTTTTAAGATTTCATGTATCATTTTGTCGGCATCATTAATATGTGCATTCATGCCAAATTACAGCTTGGTAGGTCTCTGAGCGGACAGACAGACAGACAGACGGACAGACAGACGGACAAACAGACAGACAAACACACGGACAGACAGACGGACAGATAGACGGACAGACAGACGGACAGACAGACGGACAGACAGACGTACGGACAGACTGAAACTATAAGGGTTCCTTGTTGACTTATGTTGATTTACGAAGAAAAAAAAGTTGCAAAATAATTTTAGTAGGTACAAAATAATATTATGACGATCGCACAGTTTCATACGAAAGACTACAACGACTAAACCGTTTAATACAAAAGACATCAACGACTACACCATCTTATACAAAAGACATCAACGACTACGCCGTTTCATACAAAAGACATCAACGAGTACAAAGACTCATACAAAAGACACCAACGATCACACAATTTCATACAAAAGATATCAACGATCATAAAACTTTATAGAAAATATATCAACGATCATACAATTCATATATACAAAAGATATCAATGAACACATACATACAAAAGAAATCAACGATAAAGTTGGAAAAGAATACCTCGTGTTTTAAAATTTAATGCAAAGCTTTAAATACGTCAGCTGGGGCGGTCAGCTGGGCTATGTCAAGCCCGGCTGACCGGCCATTTGACATTAGCCGACCAAATAATGTAGGTCCATCGTCTGCCTACGAGTTCTTCAATGGTACATTTTATAAATATATCAATAAAAACTGGGAATGAAAATTGTTGCATTGGCGTCAGAAATGTAACATTGTATTGGCGTTTCAAAATCTCGTCATCTAATCGGCCGTCAAAACAGCTTGTCGCGTATCACGGCACGTGATTAATTAAAACGAATCCCGTGTAGCCCCACTTCGCCGCCCACCGTCGCGTTAGATGCACAGAATGGGATTAGAGAAAAGATGTTTGAAATAGTTCTCGGCCTCCTCATTCGCCGCGGAGACTGCGGGCGGCGCGCGCGCGCGCACGAAATTAAAAAAAAAACAACACGTCAGTTCATTCACGGCGCCCGGCCGTCGACCCCGCGCCGCCATTTTTTTACCGAACGTCCTTGCGAACAGCTGATGACACCAATTTTGAATCTGTGCTTCGAATTTCGAATTTTCTTTTTTTTAGAGCCAAGTGTCACGTCGGTAATAGTGATAAAGCCCCAAATTGTTAATGTGTGGTGTGTTGTGTTTGTGACTGTGATGAGGTGATTAGTGGCCAGGTAGGTCGTAATTTTAAAAGCAAAACCGTGTAAATATTTTTTTATTTGCGATCGCGATGAAATTATTAATCGTCGCCGATAAGCTTACATTATTGCGAGTGTCGGGCGCAATAGTCGAGAAATTGTAGTAAAAGACAAATTAAAATTTGCTTCTCGGGAACTCGTTAGTGAAATTATACCGTCCGTCTGTCCGTTCCTAACAAATTATATATTTTACAGTGGTATTTTCAATTAAGCTGAGTACGCATTATCCAGTTTTATTGTTGGTGCTAATTCCCATTACTGCTGTATTTGCCGTTTTTATGTTTGTTTGTTTTCACACAAATTAATAAAACCGTCGGCCCTCGTTACGTTTCGCGTAATATAATAACAGCTGTACCTAGTATCTTTATATTTTCTTTGAAATGAGGTTCTAACTTAAAACATTCGACATTATAAAACTTTTATGTACTTGTTACTTGGTAAAAGAGTTGCCGTGGTGAATTGATCAAAGTAATTTGTCTTTACAGTCGTCCTTACACCCTTCTATTGTAAAAAAAATCCAGTTATAACAAATAATACTCATCAAACTATCAACATTTGACAAACCCACTAGTTAGATATTTGTTTTCTGTAATATTGTTTTTCATTATTTTGCTATACAGGATAGTAAATTTAAATTAGAACATAATGATATTATCATCTCAAAATCTGTAGAGGATCTATTTAATTTTATTACAAACCTCTAATTGTTTGAAGTGGTGGTTTTTTAATTATGTGTACCTACAAATTTTTTAAATAATTATTTCTATAACTTTAAGTAAGTACTTGCTGGGGCAAAATATTTGCCCTTATTTAAAAATATTTTTAAATATGTCTCCCTCTGTACTCTGTACTCTACGTACTATTTAAATACAAAGAAGACAAACGTGCAGAATATATTCTTATCTGCTAGAATATAATCTAATGATTAGTAATTTTAGAGTGCCAAAACTAAAGTACTATTTCTTCATATTCCATGTGCTAAATACACAAACCCAAAATCTCCTACATCAAATCTACAACGGAATGTCTATCTGAAATATACCTCCCCCCGCTTAAGGCCATCCCCCGAGCAAACAACCTTGGCCATACATTTGCCGCGTTGCCAAGATCGCGCCAAAACCCTATTATTTTTACTTATCTGAGTTCAAAATTGTCCTAAAATAAATTTAAAACGGGGAATATGTAGTTTATGATATTGTCGATCTATTGGCGTGAGTTTCAAATAAAAGTAATTCGTAAATGCTAAGGAGATGCTGAATGTATGCTTGAATTTTAATAAATTGGTATCACTTTGGAAGCTGATATCATTAGTATAATAAACAAAAATAGAAAATTTAAAACGGGGAAAGGAATGTTGATATACTGAAGATTATTGCTGTATTTTTATTATAACTTTGTAGCTTTCAGATTATGAGTTTATAAGGTTTTAAATACGGTAAATTACGGAATCTACGGAGGGAACGCCCTTAAGCCTCAGGGGTGGAATTTTGTAAAATCCGTTGTTAGCGGAAGTTTTTACACCATACGGAAACCCACCATCCAAATTCCAAGTTTGAAGGTGCTGTAGTTTCTGTGACTTCGTGGTTTGTTAGAAAATGTGTCTTGTATCTTGTGCCTTTATAATATAGGATCAAAATGTAAATTATAAGATTAAAATCTATCTTCTTAATTCAATCGACATAAAAGTGTAGTTATGCGGCTGAATCTGTCCGGGCGACTGATTGCGCGTGTGTCAGTCATACCTTTACAGTCATATCGATAACTATCTGCTGGACATCGCAGACACAGTATAATATAGTAGATCGCCTGTAGATTATCCTCATCGCTTAACTAGATTGCTCAAATCGGGTTTTATCGTGGTTTCAATGTACTACTAGTACATACATACATACATAGTACAAAGTAACCTACTTAGGTTGAATATTTCAACAGTGAAGTTAGAAAACAAAAATATATGCCAATAGACAAACGCGTCAAATACCTGAGTAGGTATCTAACGCGTTTAAGGGTCCTTACTCCTTCTCCTTACAAATAAAAATATTATGTGCTTGCGCAGCGAGAAACTACTTATTATACTAGGTTAGGTTGTCTTTGTTTGGCATATTATAAAACTCAGACCACCGACAAAGGCAGAAAACCTATACGCTGCGTACATATTTTTTATTAGTAAGGAGTAAGTGTCACACACGTATGGAATATATTATGGGATTTGACATACAAATTTTTTTATATTTTTTAATTTTCAAAAGCAAGTTATATCTTCCAAGATAACCTTAAAATATATCAAACCAACGTAATAGCGTGTGCGCAGTGTTGAGCGATTTCAAGGACAGTATTGAGTTACTCTACTGTGTTATACTGTGTCACTAGTGATGTAGCTCCGTTTATCGATATGTGAACATCAATTTACCGCTCTTTTGAGTCTTCGTTAGTGTTTTGAAACTGTGGACTTCAATAACTATTGACTGCAAATAGCTTTTAAGACCTTTTCAAGCGGTATTATGTTCGTTTTGATTTATATAGCGATCTTTACAATATTGTTATTATTAATTGAGAATAAATTCTGCTTGCCTGTAGTTTTGAACATTGCAGCATTTTGTCTATGTATCCTTTATATAAAACTCAATAGAAGAAAAAATTATATGTAGTCTATTGCATAATTTAACTACAAATTATTCACTACATATTCTCGGTATGATTTTTTATTAAGATGAACTATTTTTTCATATGTAAAATAAAGTTTTTTGTATGTAAGGACATCCTTTAAATATTTGACGAAAAACAATTTAATCGTCAAGGTAAAAACTTTCAGTCACATCACTAATAAAGTAAACTGTCACTTAATCTAGTTCCATAATTCACATAAAAAATGAGAACACAGTAATAAACCAAGTTTCACAAACCCGTTGATGTGAATATTATGATAATTGATAGTTTTATATTTTTTCGGTCTTACAAATGTTCAATTAATAAATTATATTATGTCGATTAATATTCGATATTTCTATGCATATATGGTCGTGTAAAAAGTAATGCATTTTTATGGTTCTCATAATAAAAACCTATTGATATGGTGTAAGATATTTTTATTATTCTCTTTCTTTACAAAAACGTTTTGTTTTGTGTGTACGAGTCCGAACTCGCATTTGGCTGGATTTTTAGTTATGGCGCTGTACGTGGCCAGTAATGAGGGGTTAAAACACAATATAAATAATATTCAGTAGACCATCTTTTTACTGAACCGCCAAATCGCACACATTAGTGAAATAAAAAAAAAACTGGAAGTAGCAAAACATATTAAACATGCCGTAACTACGTATAAATTGTTTGTGTTCAGCGAGTTTGATTAAAAATATGTGAAGGAACTACTAAAATTTATTGATTTTTTTTCAAACTCTTTCATTAAAGATAAATTATTAAATATTTCCGAGTGTGACCATGAGCTACTCTACTGTACTAAATTAAAACTATGGCAAAAGTGTATCGTCCTAGTAATCGGCCATAAAATATTTAATCGCTAATTTGCGGCTGACGCGCAACTTGTTAAGATTGATGAGTTACTACACTTCCGAATTCAATAACGATTATGGGCCATAAAGATACTGAACCTTGTTTGTATAGACTAGTGATGCGCCAGTGTCGATTAAAGTTTACGAGAATTGTAAACGACATCGATAAAAAGTTAAAGTCTCGATGAGTTTATCGATAGAAGTTATAGAAACAAATAAACGAGGTGTTGCTGTGGATGTTGGGTGTGCGGGTCGAAATGAAAATTTGTTAACTTTATTTAAATCTTTTGGAATATTCTTGCATATATACAACATGTTATATTTTATTTATTTATAAATTATGTCAAACTTGATGCTAAGTAATGTCAGTGGCAGTCTTACATCTAATTATGTGGTATAATACAATATTCATTTATTGCGCATCGACCACCATCGTGACAATTTATATTATTATAATATAATATATACGAGTATGTTACTGTAAAAGCTCGAACTGCAGTAAATCCTAAGATTTTCTAATAAAACCTAAGATCTACCAATTCCTTATGGTAAATGTCCGAAAAGGTTTGCGATACGAACTTTTACCATCATATAGTAGGTAAATCTTAGGATTTTCGTTAATGGCACGGTATATGTTGAAAAAAAAAACGGACAAGTGCGATTCAGACTCGCGCGCACGAAGCGTTCCGTACTGTTATAGAGCAAAAACAGGCCAGGAATTGTGTTTTTCATATGGAATCCGGAAGGCCCTCTTAAATCTTTATTTTATTATTATAAATTATTAAAGTTAAATAGGTTAGTATTACTTACTACTATTGTATATAATAACTATAAGTACCTACCTGTTTTTTCTAATAGGTCATTAAGGTAAGAATTAAGTATTAAAAATTACTCATTGTTTTATTCCTAAAACCAACATTTACCAGTTGAAGTAGTAAAACCTAACATATACCGAATTGTAATGGTAAATGTTCGAAAAAATCGTCATATTTTTAGAAATACTTACATTTTACAACTCGTGTCGGTAAATCCTAAGATTTACACTCAAATCTTAAGATTTACCGAAGTTCGAGCTTTTATATGTATATGTATATATATATATATGTATATGTATATATATATATATATATATATATATATATATATATATATATATATATATATATATATATATATATATATATATATATATATATATATATATATATATATATATATATATATATATATATATATATATATATATATATATATATATATATATATATATATATATATATATATATATATATATATATATATATATATATATATATATATATATATATATATATATATATATGTATATATACATATATACTAATAATAACTCGAAAACTCGAACTCGAATTGTAAGGGCTTCGATTAATTAAAAAAAATCGATTTTCTTAAAAAATGGGTTAAAAATTTTATTGATTGTAAGAGTTTCGATTAATTAAAAAAATCGTTTTTTTAATAATCGATTTTCATAAAAAATGGGTTAAAAAATGCACAACGTTAATAATCAAGTTTTCACTTCTGCCGGCACTCCCGGAGTGCAACCCGTCTTTTTTTTACAATCCCAAAGTGCACGCGCCGCTAAAGAAGTGTTCACTAAAAAATAGAATACTGTCCCATCCCTAGCGGGCGTACGTGTTTTGTAATATAATGTTCACATCTTACAATTTACATAATTGTATACAATTTCTTTGGAAAACAATTAGCATATTTCAAAAGAAACTTTTAAGTTATGATTACTACTTCATCATCATGAATCAGCTATAGTCTATTTCAATTTAATCTTTTTTTTTCAGAACTAAAAATGAAAAGGTACTAATAATAAAATAAATAAAATAATAACTGTATTTTAAAAAGATAAAACCGACTTCAAAATTGTACGTAATTGAGAATTAAAATTCCCTATCTCAAAAACTACTGAACCAATGAAACTTGCAGCATTCCCTAAGTTGAACAATACCTAGTACAATAAAAAAAGAATCATTTAGATCGGACTTGTAGTTCCGGAGATATGCGTGCACAAACATAAAAACATACATACATACATACATACATACATACATACATACACTTTTGAACTTTGGCACATTTGTTCAGAAGCTGTTATAGATTAACATATACAAAAACTGGGCAGTTCTGGAAATATTACATACATACATACGCGTCGAATTGATAAACTCCTTTTTTTGAAGTCGGTTAATAAAACATTATAATAATTACTATTATAATGTTTCACTGCTTTTATATTATACATGAGAGGAGTCAGTTTTGAAAAATTCTAATGTGAACATTTTATAACTTGTCTCGTGGTTTGGATTATTAACACTTACTTTGTGTTTTCTTTAATTTTGTTGCGATTTAGTTCTTTGCGACTTTAAGTCAACTTCCGCTTTCCTTGGGGAGGGAAATTATGGAATAATTTCTACCCATTCTACATTTCTTTCTAAAAAATTTATTTGCGGATCCCTAAACAGTTTTGGCTTGTTTCTTGTCAGTTTTAGTATGATAACAGTTGATGCTAAAATTTAGCCCTAAAAAGCAATACTAATATTAGAATAGATAGGATTTTTTTATTATTACCACCTCCATCGTGGGTATCAAATACACAATAGATTTTCAATTGTTATGCGGCAGCCGACTGCCGCTTGGGGATTGATGGTTAATAAACTGATTTACAAAATTCTTAATTCTAAATATTTCACATTTGAATAGCTTAATAAATAATTTCAGCTTAGCTTAGCTTTTCTTGGTTTCCTTTTTCGAAACCGGTGTGGGAGGTATACCAAATTCTACTTCTTAGCTGCGCTGTAGTACAAACAATTCACTCCCTTACTTTGACATAATTTAATCAACTTGATTTCAGCAGTTTTTGTCACTTTCGGCATCGGTAGTGCACCGTGGTGGTTTAAGTTGTTACTAATCAGGACCGAGAAGTTTGACGTTCAGTCTATGTAATACGATTCGAATTTGTAACCCCAGATTACACTGAGAATGAGTGGATTCGATTCTCGACTATGTCGGAAGTAAGGAAGCTCCAAATAAGGAATCGTAAATCGAAATCGTATGAGTTTCGGGAGTAGGCCCCAGGTATGTACGTAACAACATCAAGGAAATAGCGTACGTACCGTACGTATCTCAACAAACCCTAAGTTATTGCGACAAAAATGTGCAAGTGATAAAAACAGCACGTTAGCTCTTGTCGACAGAGCCCTGTCCCTTTATTAAATTGTAAAACGAAATGTCAGGACAGATGGAACGGGCATATGAAAGGCATTATTCCCCGCGCATATTATTCTTTTTTATTGACCATTCGAAACTGTTATTGAAAGTTTTAGTGATATTTTTTAACAAAAAAATCTTTAGCGTCGTTGTGCGTTTTTTTGGTGTAAGTAAAGATGTTAAACTTGCATTAGAACACGTGAACCAGATGAAAAGTCCACAAGACGAAAGGAGAAAGGACCTTCAGCACGGCGTAGAAGAGGATGTTATATTCATCCTTTTTTTAAATGCGGCTAACCGCATGGCCCTTCCCCTACGGAGTTTCCATAGTTAACCGTATTTCGAGCCTTATATTATAGTTCATGGAAATCGTACAATAAAAGGTGTCTTCACTTGCATCAAATGAGGTAGTTCTGATTTTTTATATGTTGTATGTGATGAGGTGGTAATGTCAAATGTAATTTTTCCACCTCGAAATCCTTCCGGAACATTGTGAAATTCATGAGAAATCATTAAATTTTTGATCAGTTTTCAGTTTTTGCCATTTTTTACCACCAAGGACCTGTTTAATGATAGAAGTCACCAAAAATTGTTTTAAAGTAGACTAAGTTTTCAACAAAATGAGGATAGTTTGGTCTCGATAAACTGAATAGTTTCAAAGATACAGCTGTTCAAATGTTTGCAAAATCTAAAAATATATATATTGTCGTGGTTTGTGAATAATTTACTCTCAGATGTAATATACATCACTAAAATATATGGTCAGGAACTATAGTCAGGACAATTTAAGGTGGCAACAGTGGTCATTGACCCTTCTAGTCTAGGAGCTATGTGAAAAATACTCGCACTGCACTGTTAACTTAAGAATAAAGTTGAATTCTTGTAAATATACTATTATATTTTCATCGGAAAACGTATTGGCTACCTCTTCGTATGATTATTTCCAACTATTTATGAGTTTGACGTGATAATATAATTCATACGGTGTTCACATCGTGTGTGCAAAATACGATATCGCCATTTAATGTCCATGGAAATCGTACAATAAAACGGGTCTTCACTTGCATCAAATGGGGTAGTTCTGATTTTTTTATATGTTGTATGTGATGAGGTGGTAATGTCAAATATAATTTTTTCACCTCGGAATCCTTCCGGAACATTGTAAAATTCATGAGAAACCATTAAATTTTTGATCAGTTTTCAGTTTTTGCCATTTTTTACCACCAAGGACCTGTTTAATGGTAGAAGTTATCAAAAATTACTTTAAAGTAGACAATATTTTCAACAACATGAGAATAGTTAAGTCTCGATAAACTGAATAGTTTAAAAGATACAGCTGTTCAAATGTTTGTAAATTTTCCAAAAAAACATTTATTTTTCGAGTTTTTACAAGTTCTCGTCAATGTGGTCAATTATTGATCTATTTGACGGCATAAATTAATATACGTTATTAAAGAAGACAAATTTTTCAACAAAACGAGACCAATTTGGTCTATTACAATCTGATAGTTCCCTAGCTACAGCTGTTTAAAGTTGCTGAGGTGAGTAAACAAAATGAAATAATATGACTTACTAGACGTTCCGCGCGGCTTCGCCCGCGTAAATTAGATGTTTCACAGACAAATTAGTCCACAAAAAATAGCCTATGAACCTTTACGTGCTCTACTTCAAATAACAGAAAAATTGCTCCAGTAGTTCGTGAGATAAGCCCTTTCAAATAATTTCCCCAGTTTTTTCCACATTTTCCTCTATTTCTTCGTTTTTATTAGTTGTAGCGTAATAAAATATAGCCTATAGCCTTTCTCAATAAATGAGCTATCTAACACTGAAAGAATTTTTCAAATCGGACCAAGTAATTTCTGATATTAGCGCGTTCAAATAAGCCCTTTCAAATAATTTAACTCGTTTTTTCAACATTTTCCTCTATTTCTTCGTTTTTTTAGTCCTAGCGCAATAAAATATAGTCTGTGTTATACGTATTAACTTTGAATGTGGCGGTTGAAGTTGAGGTCGTCACAGGAATTTTATTATAGTGGAAATCTGCTCCACAAAGTTGTGTGGCCTCGGAATGTGTCTTTTGGAGGAAGACACATTCCGAGCCGGGAAAGAGAGGAGGGTGCCAGATATGTCCAATACTTGAGAAGTCACTACGGCTCCTATATAATCATGGTTTTCGACGGGTATCCATATGACGCTTCAGGAAAAAACACCATAAGCTCTGAACGTCTCCATAGAGTTGGAGCAAAGTCTACCCTGTTATCTTTGACGAGACAACCATTGTTTCAGTTGCTCAGGATAAGTTCCTACTGAATGACAGGAACAAGATTAGATTCATCAACATGCTGAAGGTGCAACTGGAGAGGAACAATATTCTTACAGTACAAGCAGAGGAGGATGCTAACCGACTAATAGTAACTACAACCATTTCCAATATTAGGTTTTCTACATACGACGTAGTGAATTTTATTTTGAGATTTTGCAAACATTTGAAAAGTTGTATCTTTGAAACTATTTAGTTTATCGAGACCCAACTATTCTCATTTTGTTGCAAATTTAGTCTTCTTTAAAGTAATTTCTAGTGACTTCTACCATTAAACAGGTCCTTGGTGATAAAAAATGGCAAAAACTGAAAACTGATAAAAAATTTAATGGTTTCTCATGAATTTTCCAATGTTCCGGAAGGATTTCGAGGTGGAAAAATTATATTTGACATTACCACCTCATCACATACAACATATAAAAAAATCAGAACTACCCCATTTGATGCAAACCAAAATGTACCAATTCCATGTACTATTAGACTAGAAACATCTACTTAACACTTCATTGTCAATCGTGGTTTGTATAGAAAATGACATGTTTTTTAACAGGGTGTCAATAACCGCTACAGAAAGAATTCCTCGACTTGAGAATAATAACAAAACTGTATTTTTACATAATATTATGCTAAATCGAAATTAACAACTTGTCACTAAACAAAGATGAAAGACATCGATTTTTATATTGTACATTTCATTCAACCAAGTAAAAGAAATAAAAGTAATTATAAATATTCAACTGCAATAAAATATACAAATAAAACATAAATATGAAAAACACCGCAATTGTACAATTATTTGTAATAACAGAAATAAATGAATAACTCTCACGGTTTATAGTTTAATTGTTATAAAACTTTTACCTGTTTTTGTCATGAAAGCACCGTGTAATGAATATGGGGACTTTTTATACCTTTGTAAATATATTCTGTCGCCATTTTGATACCTTAAATGGCACTTTCAGCGAATGTACCATCGAGGAAGTTGATTCCTATGCAATTGACAGACCAACGTTATTTGGTCGAATATGTCAATTCAATGTTATTGTGATCTGTCGGCTGGGTTTGACGTAACGCAACCAAACTACTTAGGTCCCCGATTTGCACAGGAATCAACTTCTCTGATAGTACAAATTAAAAGAAGTCAAATGCTTTTCGTGAAAATTGTGTCAGTGGGCGGTTCTACTGAAATTAATACGCTGCAAGAGTCAATGTTATAGTGCCCAAGTGTGTGCGGACCTCACAAAACTTTCGGTTCCTTTGCTGATGGGGATGGAGTTACCCTACGAGTCAACTTGTTTGTGCACTTTGTATTTGAAATTTTGTTGAAACTTATTAACTTTCAGTTTTTTTACTCCGTTAAAGCCTTATATGACGAAACAATGCTGTTAATAATAAATAATAAAAATCTATCAGAATCCATACTTCCATACAAATAATATAATAAAATATGCAAAAGTGTGTCTGTCTATACAGACCACTTCTCGCATTTATAATATTAGTATAGTTTTCCTTACTACTTTGAAGGCCAATCCAAGTCAAGTTAACCATTGTAAAATAAAAGGCCACGCTTTTTCTTTCATAGAAACGGGAAACTAAAAAAGTATTATAATATTTAAACTAAGATTAACTTTAACCCAGACTAGCGCAAATGGCGTAATGCTAATCATGACTAACAAGATCTTACAATATTTTTATGATTACAGTTTTTACGTAACCGCATCATTTTATACGTTGCCGTTGGCGCTACGGACGCCTTTAAAACTACTTTGAGGTTAGGTTATGGTTAGCCATATATGATTACCGACTATGATGGAGCACGACCTTATAAAAGTTACGCTCCATTTTAGATCTGTGGAGTGTGGAAAGTGGTAGATAGATTAAAATAATATTGGTTCCTTGACGACCTTTGGGTCATGGATGTGTATTAAATATGTGTATCATATAATAAAAATCTATACATATAATAAATCTGTAGAAATGCCAATTCTGTACATTAAAGATATTAAAAAAATAATAAGCGGAGGGTGTCACAATATCGCCATAGAAGCCGAAAAGTTAGTTAGTTTTTTTGTCTGTCTGTCTGTCTGTCTGTCTGTCTGTCTGTCTGTATGTTTGTTCCAGCATCACACGAAAACTACTGATCCGATTTGAATGCGGTTTTCGCAGATATATTTGTCTTCTTCCAACTTAACATCTGGTGTATAAAAAAATTTCTCCCCACCCCTCTAAAGGGACGAAAGAAGGGGTCAGATTTTGTATAAGACTTTTGCTTTAACACGAAAACTACTGATCCGATTTGAATGCGGTTTTCACAGATATATTTGTCTTCTTCCAACTTAATATCTGGTGTATAAAATTTTTCCCCCTACCCCTCTAAAGGGACGAAAGAGGGGGTCAGATTTTGTATAAGACTTTTGCTTTAACACGAAAACTACTGATCCGATTTGCATACGGTTTTCGCAAATATATTTGCCTCCTTCCAACTCAACATCTGGCGTATAAAAATTACCCCCCCCCCCCCACCTCTAAGGGGACCATAGAGGGGGTCAGATTTTGTATCAAACTTTTTTCTTTAATGGACTTACTTCATATTATTAACTGTTTTTCCAACTTAACATCTGGTGTATAAAATTTTTCCCCCCACCCCTCTTAGGGGACAAAATAGGGGGTAAGATTTTGTGTCAACTGATGAAGTAGAAATACTTTAAATGGCAAAACAACGTTTGCCGGGACAGCTAGTCTTAAATATATGTATAGTATAAAAGTATTAAATATATTTCCGTTGTCTGGTACCCGTAACACAAGTCGTTCAGGTACTTAGCACGGGGCCAGACTGACGTGGTATGAAGCGTCCATAGATATTATTATTATTATTATAATGCCTCCCACACCGATTTCGGTGACGGTGGCCGGATTCATTGTAACCAGGCCAGCTACGCAGGGGTTTAATTTTATAGTGCCTAAGTGTGTGTGCAATACGCAAGAGAACTTTTATTTAATTTACAGCTTTTAATACAAGATATGAATTTTCTCACACAAAATTCACAGTAGCTACATCAAATTAACGTGCTAATATTTTTTAATACATCAGCACATACGTAATGCTACATTGATAGCGTATCATACTTAACTGTATTTTGTACAAAACAAATTGAACGGGTACTTCGTTTCAATTCATTTTCAAACATTTCTGTGAGCATTTTAAGATACCTCCACTTTTAAACCAGTCAATATTTTTTATTATTTTAAAAACTTCACATATAGTCCATTGAAATGTTACAATTTTAGGACCGAATATTGCATTTATTAGAGGACGCAATTTTATTTTTGAATATGTTGGGGGGCTCAACAGAGGCTTAACCTCAAGTTTGTGGGGTCGCCACTCTTGTCCCCCGGCCGCCATCTTGAAAAAGGGGTGACAACACTATTTTCGTGATATTTCGGAAACTATAAGTCTTACAGAAAATTTTTTAGAACATAATTTGTTGCAAAATATTTTGCCTACAAACATGTTTATATATCTTTTTACCCTAAATTAAAATCTTAAAAAGTTATAAGCAAAAAAGTGAGAAAATTTTTGAAAAGGTTTATTATCACTTTTTAACTTTGTTTAACACATTTTACAAAAAAAAAAATACCTTAGAACAACCTTGTTAATGATCTTTTATTAACAAAAAGAAATTTTATTTCTTGTGAATGATCTTTTACAAGCAGACAAAACAAAGTAGAACGTATAACTTGTAACTTGTAACCTTCCAGACGATTCTATCGCGTGTTGAGTGTAGTAGAAAATACTCACAACAATTTTAATTTTGTCTATACAAGGAGCTGTTTACGAGTTTAAAATCCAGACAAGAGCGAGAGGCGTCATAATTATGTGGTTCTGTAGTTTGAGCTTATATTGATCAATTACGAGTAGGAATTTACGATTATATTTATCAGTTCTTCGAGGAATAGAAAAAAACTTTAACTTTATTCTGCGTAAGTAATGCTAAATACTCACATACGGTTTTGCTCGATAGTTTTACTCCAAATCAAGTAATAATTACTGTGTGGACCACAAAACTCACAGCTCGAAGGCTCGCATCGAGCCGGCTCGATGGAACTAAATAATAATATATATCATTTCCTTCGATTTGGATTTTGGAGTAAAACTATCGAGCAATGCTGAATGTATGGAGGAAAGCCCAAGCCGCGGGTTTTGCTCGACGTTATTGCTCGATCGAGCAAAACCGTATGTGAGTACTTAGCAGCATAACAAAAATCTGCCTGAATATAGTTAAAATTCAAATCATAATCTACCATACCCGATAGTAATAACTTTTTGCCGTAGTCGGGTAAGGTAAAATCAAACGGTAGAGGCAAACGGCACACAAATTCAACATACATATTCCTTTAAGCCCTTCGGTTTTTCTATCAGCAAGGGACCTCGAATCAGCACTTACAATTAGAATCTACTTTGTAATATGTAATTATGGCATTATCACATTAATTGTTCTGTTTTTGTGTGCTAAATCTCTATAGAAAGTTGTGAAGACCCTACACACTGGTTGTTCTGGTTGTTACAAAAATACAAAAGCTCTTCTATGAGCATTATTATTTTAACTCATCAACCCCCAAGCGGCACCCGGCTGTCGCACTTTTGAAAATCTATCGTGTCTGCGATTCCCACGATCGAGGAATAACACATTTAACCCTCGACTTAAGTCAATTCAAACTTGCAAAAATTTAAAAGTAAAAAAAAAGTTTTAATAATTTTTGATGATAAGTATTTTATTTTTGTTTGCTGACAACAGAAATCTAAATCGCATTCTCGTGTTTCGATTGTGAAGTAAAAATTCGTAAATTTTATTTGATGAAGTCAAGGCGTTAAGGGTCAATTCAGACCGCAATGCAATTTGCATTTGACAGATTTGAGACGCCTCACGCAATTGATATCTGTCAATTCAATACAAAAATGCATCTTTTTGCACGCGTTTTTACGAACGTTTTTTCTACGTAATTGACCCTAGACGTACATGGCCCTTGACCTGTCTTCGACATTCTGAAAATAAAAACTTCTGTAGTAAGCTGCCAGACTTAGAGTCATTTTTTCTGCGGATTAATTTCGGACTTTTCAATTATATTTACCTATCAAGAATCTTTTTAACTGGTTTTTCTGGTGACCCCACTATTGTGTTCCAGTGAGTAGGACCCTTAAAGTAGTATTAGGTAGTTACTAGTTATTGTTGTTTAGAGCAATCATCGCACATTATTTGTGTAGGAGTTACAGTAAAAACAGATGGATGTGTATTCAAAAGGTGTTTGTGAAATGTTTATTTATTTGTATATGATTTGTAAAATTGTAATTATTATTCGTGTTAGACACGCGGGTGTGTGTAATGTTGAGAGTTTAGTTTTTAAATATATCGAAATTAATATACTGATTTTGATACGTGTAATTTGCTGGGTATGGAGATACTTTGAGTCTCGGGAAAAGAGAATTTAATACCAAAACTTATAAGTACGGAATTTAGAATTTTGGATCTAGTTTTTTTTTAAAGAAGGCAGGTCGCTATATCCCTGACGTCACTGCGACCCATGAGGATCTATCTATTGTGACTGAATGTGACTTGGATCTAGTTAGAAAGTGTCATAACGAGTTATTATAGATTTAAATATCAATTGAATTGTTACATAAATATTGAGATAAAAAAGAATAAACTAATTTATTACACGAATTTAATAATATTGGAACAGAAGTAGGAAAGGGTATAGATACCGACTAGGTATACTTCTTTGTCTCCTTGTATTTATAGAATAACCTCAAAAATCAGGCAGCGGGTAACTTATGAAAATTATTAAAAAGTCGATCCCGCAAAATGTACGATTTCCACGGGATAAACAAATTATGGCGCAATAAAGTTGCGGCCGTCATCTAGTACCAGAATGTCTACATTTGGAATAGAGTCAAAAAAATGATAATTATTATTTAACGTCTCTATAATGAAAAAGATAAATTCCTGTCAAAAGACCCCAAAACTGGTGTGAAGTTATCTTACAATAAGGGACTTAACCCATTATTATTATTTTTTATGTCCATTCTTTCTGGGCTTTGACAAGTTGTCGATAAAAATACTAATATCGTTCCAGTCGTTTAATAATGACCAACAAGAAGCACAATGTAATAATCATACAGTAGAGTGATTTGGCAATGATTTTAAAATCAGAATTTTAAAACCGAGTTAAGTTGAATGAGATATCAACGTGACATTGTAATTTTTGATCCTTTTTTCAAATGACCCAAATTGTGTGCGTGCGTCTGAAACGTGCGGTTTAGTATATAAGTATAGTAAGTTAGTATAGTAAGATACGCGCCATCTAGTAGATGACGCGTCTATATCTATACATATTATAAAACAAAGTCCCTTTTTTCCCTCTGAATGTCCCTTTGTTCCCCTTTAATCTTTAAAACTACGCAACGGATTTTGACGATTCTTTCAGTGTTAGATAGCCCATTTATCGAGGAAGGCTATTTTTATGTTATTTGGCACAGATAAGAAGTAGACCACGTGAAGGTTCATAGGCTATCGATTTTAATATTTTTTTCAGTGGCTATATATTTTATACTATACCCGTGCGACGCCGGGGCGGGTCGCTAGTATCTTATACTTTAAACATCTTATCGTATTTTGACCGACTTCCAAAAAGGAGGAGGCAATACGTTCGGCTGTATGTATATTTTTTTTGTAATATCATTTTTATATTATTTATTTAAAACACTTTATGCAATTAATATGTATTTACATAGGCGGGCTTAATGCCTTGTGGCATTCTCTACCAGCTACTCTATTATCATGAGTTCGTGAGCAACGGTTGCAAGCTTTGCCCTCAAATTTTATGTAAGAGCGTTTTGGGGTAGAACGATCTAGATTGAAGTCTGGCAAAGTGCGCGTTCCTGAGTTATTCACTGCTTTCTGGAAAGATCGGCCTCTCAGGTATTATTACTTATACCGTGCAAAAAGCATAATACAAACAACATTAACAGTTAATGAATCTAATTAAGCTTTCAATGACCTCGTAGCGTTCGCAGGGCTCCCCCTCGCAGCCTATATTAGGTTTCAATCAAACCTACTTAGCGATAATGTAAGCGAAGTCAGCTAATGTAAAGAAATTTGCAATTAATAAAACATCGTGCCCTATAAACCAAATGCGGAGGGTCGCAAAAAGATGTTTTACTATTAATTTCTTCATCGTTTTAGAATTGATTTGAGCAACATTGTAAGATTCGTTTTAATCATTTACGACGTATTTGACTTTGCCATTAGTGCTAATTGATACTAGCTTTTGCCTGTTGCCTTTCCCGGCCTAATTTATTAAATAGAATTTTCTTAAAAGAAAAACAGTGTCATGTCCTACAATTTTTCTCCACACAGGCATATTTTGTTTTTCCAATGGGAAGATTCTGGAACTTTTTGCCACACAGACGGTCACAGATACTGGGATCGGATGGTTAAGAAAATGAGTGAAAGAAAATATAAGATTTCGTTCAAGTGAACAATCTAGTGAACCATCTTATATGTCAACTTAAGACCCATAATGACGACATTTTTATGACAGCATAAAAACTGCTGCCATAAGCCATTGACAAGTCTAAATCTATACTAATATTATAAATGCGAAAGTATCTCTGTCTGTCTGCCTGTCTGTCTGTCTCGCTTTCACGCCAAAACTACTGAACCGATTGTAATGAAATTTTGTACACAGATAGTCTAAAGCCTGAGAAAGGACATAGGCTACTTTTTAACTGGAAAAAGGGGTTGTAAGGGGGTGAAAATGCGTAAATTAGTTCAAATTAAGTTAGTTCCAAAAATTCATAATAGATGGCGCCGTGCGTCTCCTACATTGCGCTGACGCTTGCTCTAACATTTTTCTATAAGAGGTGGTATCATCTTACATTAAATTTTCGATTGTTATTTCTTTTTTACGTTATTAAATAACTCAGAACTCAGTACTTTATAAATTATGCAGTGACGTAACCTTAAACCTATCGGCTATCAATGATAAATAGTTTATGGGTTAAGTTGTGTATTGGGGGGCTAAATAAGCTTTACATAAATAAAGTTTAATTTAAAAAATGAAATATTAGGTGCACACTGCACAGCTGTTTTTGGGTGTTTTGATTTAAGGGGTACCAGGGTTTTTTTTATAAAAGCTTTTGACACCAATTTTGTTGACATCGCGCGCTATAAACTGAGGTCCACGCGGACGAAGTCGCGGGCGACAGCTAGTCTATACTTATAAAATTACATGTCCTGACTGACTGACTGACTGACTGATTCATCATCGCTGAGCAAAAACTGTTAAGGTTACAGCCACGAAATTTGGTGAGTAGGGTTGTTTTATTAAGTAGACACCCACTAAGGAAGGAATTTTGAAAATTTTTCCCCGAAGGGGGTGAAACAGGGGTTGAAAGTTTGAATGAAAGTCCGTTATTTCTTGAGTTAGAAACATGAACTTTATTTTTGGGTTATTTATTAAAAATGAATGGATAAGTATTTAAGTGTTTTTGGAAATTCTACCCCCAAGGGGGTGAAATTGGGGTTGAAAGTTTTAATGAAAGCCTGTTATTTCTTGAGTTAAAAATATGAAATTTTATGTTTGGGCTACTGATTAAAAATGATTGGATACGTGTTTAAGGGTTTTTGTAAATTCTACCCCCAAGGGGATGAATAGGGGTTGAAAGTTTAAATGGAAGTCCGTCATTTCTTAAGTTAGAAACACGAAAGTTTATTTTTGTGCTACCGATTGAAAATGAATGGATACTTATTTAGGCATTTCTGGTAGTTCTAACCCCAAGGGGGTGAAATTGGGGTAGAAAGTTTTAATGAAAGTCCGTCATTTCTTGAGTTAGAAACATGAAAGTTTATTGACGTTTGCGTTTGACGTTTGCTTAAATAGGGTCCCGTTTTTACCCTTTGTATAAGGAACCACGAAAAAGGGAAAACTATCCATCTTTGTTATTATAAGTACTATGTTAACGCGGACGAAGTTGCGGGCAACAGCTAGTGACAGTATAAAAGTGTAATTCTGTGTAATAGTGTAATGATGACGCAAAGGTGTGAAGCTAACGCTGCGCCCGCGCCGATCTGACACCGTAATTGTTAATTACTATCACAAGCGCAATTACTATCAGATGTAAAACGAATTTCTGTCGTTTCTATGAAAATAAAAAAGCTGGGCCCTTAGCTAACTACGGCTTCGTCACTTTCAATGCAACACTTGTAACAAAAATTAATGGGATATACCATGACATCGTGCCATAACATTTGATATGCCTCGTGTGAAATTATAGCGTGAGCATAATATAATGCTAAGAGACTTACAAAAATGTGAAATAAGGAATAATTTAACATTGTAGTTACCTTATCACAGTGCAGCTTGATAAAAAGTAAAAATAAAAATTCCGAAATCCACATATAATGTGTTAAAAGCAAATAATTGCTTGTATTAATTCAACTCGTTGGTGTAAAGTTGTGAATTGATAAACGCATGATACGTGGCCCCACCTGGCGCACCCCCCGCGGCCTGGGGCCCAGTAATGAGCTCATTACCCCCGGCCCTTTACTACCGCCGGCCCTGACAATAAACTGATAATTATTATGATATAAATATCATACAAATTGTGACCGGCTACCACTGTTACTAGCGTTACATGCGAAAAACGTGAAAAGTAGCATAGAATAAACAAATGCTTTTAAAATTTACAGAATTTGACGACCTCCGTGGCTCAAGTGTGTGGCAACTCAAGCCGGGGGTCGCGGGTTCGAATCCCGCCGACGGAACAAAAAGTTTTTCAATGTTCCTGGGTCATGGATGTGTATTAAATATGTGTATGATATAATAAAAATCTTAAATATATGTATAGTATAAAAGTATTAAATATATTTCCGTTGTCTGGTACCTGTAACACAAGACCTTCAGGTACTTGGCACGAGGCCAGACTGACGTGGTGTGAAGCGTCCATAAATATTATTATATTATTATTATTTTTAGAATTTTGTACCATCAGATAAATTGATTCATAAGCGGATGGTGGACTTTATAATTAGGGAGCTGGTGAGCATTTAGGTATATGATTTGCACAAGTTTCACATCGAGGTAGATTGCAGTTTACGTCATTACGAATTGATTTGGTCCAGTCATTTAAGGTCCTACATCGCTGCGTTTTCGCGTTACAGCCGATTGAAGTTGCTTAAAAAAAGGGGATATTAAATCATTTGCACATGTATGCCTCTGGGGTTCATGGTCACAAACAGCTTGGAAACGAAGAAAATCGAAGAGGCAGACATTCAGGGCTCTGCATTATTATGGGGCGGAGTTGTAAAAATGTTTAAAAAAAAAGCTCTACTAAGTAATTTGCACACGGTTCTCATTGCGCCCATTCGATTCATTATGACTCCGTGGATATGAAAAACATTTGGCAGACATTTTGCTTACTGATTTTTAGGTGTATAACTATTTGAAATTCACAGAATCAAGGGGAAGCGGGTATTGCATGGGATTATTGTCATTCTTTATAGTCTATTGTTATTATTTAGTTTGATATTATTCGCTGAAGTCGCGGTAACAATTCAACTTCTTCTGAAGCTGAAATCTGTGGAATCACATTTTTGGTCAATCACAATTCAAATGGTCTGCCTTTGAAATATCAGAGGCCTGACGTCTGGCTCATCGAGTTTCTTGGTTTTCATGATAAATTCAAACATCAATCCAAGAGGCAGACATGTGCGCATAATATAGCACTTTTTTTTATTTTTTACATTTTTGAAACGCTGTCAATAGCGAACGCAGAGGCAACATGCTGGCAGACTATTTTTCCGTGGTCCTTCTTATTGTTATTAATCGAACAATTTCAATTAAGAGTTCTTTAAATCATAAAAAAAAATTAGAAAATTGAAAACTACAAAACTCAGAGCCCTGGATGTCTGCCTCTACGAATTTTTGTGTTTACAGGATGACTATGATCATCGGCCCCCAGAGGCAGACATGTGCATACCTATAATATCACCCACCTTTTTTTCAACATTCTTGAAACGCTGTAAATTGACAACGCAGCGCCACCATGGTGGCAGACGAGATTCTCGATGTTTCTTAGGGTATAAATATCACTATTAATAACGTCTGCCATGTGTGCTGATCATATAGAAATTTTGCTCGCCAGCCCCCTAATTATAAGTAATTTTGTCGGCCTACGTCACACCCAGTTCACGACTTCACGACGATTGACATTAATATAAGCCTCCTGACTCAATTCAATACAAAATGAGAAATGGCACGGAAGTTCGTGGAAACTTTTAGTGCCCTTTTTTGTGGTTCTGATTGTAGCTTTCACTATTCCTTACGTCAGCGATTAATTAAAAAATAGGGCTCACGAAAATTGTTTCTCACCAATATAAATATATTTTTTTCCTATAAATTGCGTCATAACATTAATTCTAATAATTAATAATAAAAGACCCATAAATGTTATATTTTAGGCTCTTCATCTACTTAATATTCCGGTTGTTGTTTTTCAAGCACTAGTTAAATCAAGTCATTTCATAAATTCAATTTTTGCTATGAGGATATTTTTATTTTTCAAAAAGATGATGTTTAATGCAAAACTAGTGGCCCTAGTACTTTCATATGAAACAGGTGACTTTTGAAGCTAAAAAAATTGACTTTAGTAAAACTTTTTATAGTAAGTTAGGACGTTAGGAGTCTGGAAACTAAAATAAGTATCACAACGTTTCTGTTTATAGAAAGAGAGGAAAATATTTCTTTTGGTATAACAATTTTATTAGTATCACAAGTATGTTCCAAAGTGTAGCCACCGTGGCTAGACGTAGGCACCTTAATTGGCGACCCTTTAACATTCTATCGGTATATCAGAATTGTATCACCTCTATAACAGGTGTAAGTCGAGCCGGTATGTCGGCAAAAACCCAGCGATCTCGTACAAGAGGAAGCTGTAAACTCCTGCGACGAAAAACGAACGCCCAACATTGTATCATATTTCTCATAAAAATTGCATGCGCGCAATAGAAATCGTCCATAACTTACATGCTTCTCTGGAGCACATAGCGGACACACGGCCGCGGCGAACGACGAGCGCGTTGGCGAGCGCGCTCGCTGTTCTGTGTCTCGTTTAAAAAGACCGGAAAGAGACAATCGAAACAAAGAAAATCTCTATTTTCGAGATAGAGATAATTTATGTTTTGTCGAGGCAAAAACCTTGTTCGAACGATTAATAAGGCCACGGGCTAAGGGGCTATATTCGGGGTTCATTTGGACCATTTGATATATTATAAGTATTTGATTTATTTGAGCATTTGATTTCAGGGTTTTATTTTATTTTATTTATTTATTTAAGCAATACAATTCTAACTTATATGACAATACGAGTAATATAAAATACAAAAATAGAATTAGATATGGCGCGGGCGTAACTTGAATTTCTTTCTTTCTCTTGCAATCAGTTTTTTTTCTTTCTGCCAAATATAGGTCGTGATATATCATTGTAATCTGGGTATCAACCACGACGGTTGACCAAAAATGTTCACGGTAGGAGGGGTACATGTGTCCCAATGAACTGTTAGGCGACAGATCTGCGAATGCTGCAGAAAGAATGTCGATATAATAAAGGTATGGCGTTTTTGTGGGCGAGCGATTAACGGGTTATTTAGTGGTCGACGCGGCCAGCGGCTTGCCGCTTCACCTGTACATCATCATCATCACTATAGATATCAATCTACTCATCACCATCACCATCATCGATACGGACACTCACTCACACCTGTACGCTATCATCATCACTATAGATCAATTTACCATCATCACCAACATTTGTCACCCGTTTAAATCCCGCGATTAATAGATCTACGACGACACATGCGACATGTTACTATTTTCTTTTGTTTTCCTAAGTTAACTAAAATCACGCTTATGTGTACGTCCACACAAGCTATTGAAGATACAAGAACCACCATTTATAAATATATATTTCTATTTTGACATTGTAATAACTAAACCTTTGTTAGTGAAGAAGTTATTGGCTACATATTACCAGCAGTTAGGTGCGAGTTAATATATCAACATGGACACCTTCATTAGGTTGCCGCGTGGCCGGCAACCGCTGCAGGTTACACACAAACCGACATGTCAGCTCAGATTTACCGTGTCTATATTTCAGTTTGGACATTCGTAGTCTGTGGCAATTATTCTGTCAAATACGCTACATGTTGCCGTTTCTCAAATTTTCTTATCCTCAAAAAAAATTCGAGCTAGTATGAGCGCTTGAAAACTAAACAAAAAAAAACACGTTTGATTTATGGGATCATCCTTACTTTTGTTTTTAGTATTTGTTGTTATAGCGACTGCAGAGATAATATTATGTCACATGTAATTTCATTGTCTGCAATCGTGATCCATCCTAGAAACAGACAAAATATGTCCATCAGAGACATACAGACAGAGCAAACTTTGTAATAGGGTGCCGTTTTTTACCCTTCAGATACAGAGCCGTAAAAATGTAAACTTCTAAGCTCTATCTCCCCTAAACAACTTTCTATAGAATAATATTCTGCTTAATAACATCGTCTGCTGTCTCTATTTAGCAAAATGTCTAAGACAGAGTCAATACTATTCTCATAAACTACCACTTACTCGTTATACAAATTTGATATCTATTGTGAGGTAATGTGGTCGATATTATATTGTATTTGTGAACTGCTGATTGTGTGTTATTGTTTACAATTAACACGTAACAAGTCATTAGCTGGCGTATGCATATGCATGAGTTGTAAGGAGAAATTCACACTGGAATACGAGTATCAAAATCTTACTATCTCTCACATTATATATTTTATACAGTAGAGTGACTCGGCAGTGTTTTTCAATTGAACTTACACAAATAGACAAGTCTTACAAAGTTTTAAAGTTTAAAAAAGTAAGTATAAAAAAAGTTACGAACAAAATCAAGTTAACTTATAAAACTTAGGTATATATTGCAGTAAAATAATAACAGCATAAAAAACTTATTAAGATGGTTTTGTAAAATTAATAATTATGCCCCTCTTGTATATAGTAATAAGTAGAAATAAGTAGCAACGGTTTTTATAATTTCACCATGAAGTACGGTAGTATTTTTTGTAGCTTGCCAAACGTATGTTTGCTATAATATAATCTCAAGCTATGGATGTTGACATAATATACATTTTAAGATAAAACCTGTGTTACATACATATTCAATCCGTTGACGCTTTTCCATTTAACGATACCGATAGAATTAACTGCAATAAAATCGGGTAAAAAGAGGCATCTAGGAAAGGACAGGTACAGTGTAGTACAAAATGATATTTTCATAAGATATTCATATATTCCAGGCTGTTATCGTTACACGCGATAAGGATATCCTATTACTGTATGAAGTTTTTCTATCACCTACCAATTAAGCATTTCCCTAGAGCGAGTTTTTCCCAACTTGAATCATGGCGTCGGTTTTTATTAAAATGTTTCCACACATCGCAATGTGCAGGCGCGCCGCCCACTGAGATGTAAGGCGCTGGAGTTTGTTACGATTTTAATGAAACTTTTTAACCGACTTCCAAAAACGAGGAGGTTATACGTTCGGCTGTGGATATATATATATATATATATATATATATATATATATATATATATATATATATATATATATATATATATATATATATATATATATATATATATATATATATATATATATATATATAATATATATCCACAGCCGATATATATATATATATATATATATATATATATATATATATATATATATATATATATATATATATATATATATATATATATATATATATATATTTTTTTTTTTTTTTTTTTTGTATGTTCAACGATTACTCCGCCGTTTGTGAACCAATTATCAAAATTTTTGTTTTGGTGTATCAGGTTTCACTCCAATTTGGTCCCATGTTCACAAAAGTGGTGATCTGATGATGGGACCCATGAGTAATCGAGGGAACTCCTCAAAATTCAAATGGAAATATATCGTTTTTTTGGTTTCATATGAAGTATTCCAGGCATATGTTACCGAAAAGTAAGATTTTGCACCAGGATACAACATGGTTCGAAGGTGGTGAACAGAACTCCTTACTCCTTATAGATACGTGTTTGAAGTAAGAACTGAAAGCTACTATGCAAATTTTATTAATCATCATCATCATCACCACTATTCCACCATACATCCATGAGTGATCGAGGGAACTCGTCAAAGTTTATATGGAAACATATAGTGATTTTGATTTTATGAGAAGTGTCCTAAGCATATGCTACCAAAAAGCAAGATTTTGCAATTAGGTATACCATGGTTCCGAAGGTGCTAAGAGAACTCCGGATTCCTTATAGATACAAGTTTGTGGGTCTTGGAGTTGGTTTAATAACTGAAAGCATATGCTACCATGCATGTTACATTCATCATCATCATCATCATCATCACTACCACCAGTCACCACACCATGAATTATTTAATTATAACCCTATTATTGGTACTTTTAATCGTCTTTAAGATCGAAACCCGAATTTGTCGAACGATTTAAAAAAATTATAATGTTATATTTTCAATGTAAATGATTTGACCTTGCAGGTGTTTAGGTTACCAAGTTAGCAATTTGATCATGAGATCTGTGAGGTATGTTATTCTCCTTAAAATTTATAAGGACGATTATAGTTATATTTGAGCATAATATTGTATTATGTTGAGCTGATGAGTTTCCATGAGTGTAATGATAGAAAGAAAGTCACTGAACAGAACTTCAAAGCCCTTAAAGACAGGTATATGAACATTATTTTAATATCATTGCTTGATTAACGTTAAGCATATTATATGTACTGTGGTTGTATTAGGTTTTACTCCAATTTGGTCCCATGTTCACAAAAGTGGTGATCTGATGAGCATATGAACATTATTTTAATATCATTGCTTGATTAACGTCAAGCATATTTTATGTACAGTGGTATATGCTTGGAGATGCTTAAGCAATTCTGAAGTGGTAGTGATATCAGACAATGAGTTTTCATATCATGAAAGTGTACCCTGGATCCAAAGCAAATCCAAAGTCACTAAGCATAACACATTAGTCTGTACAGAAAACCTTATAAATTAGTCAAATTACTAAAAAGAGTGAAATTATTATTTTTAACAAAAAATTAAAACCGACTTCCAGGGCAAAAACGATAATAATTTATAATGAACAAAAAAGTATTAAATAATTCTCACTCTTAGTGCCTTATGAATAATTCTCATAAACCTCAACTATTTCTGTACACAATCTTCATTATTTTGACGTCGGTACCAGTCTTAAATATTAAAAATATTTTGTCATAGAATTCATAAAGTTTTGAGTTGAGATGACGACTTCTGTTGACTGGATCAATAAAAATTCTATTAAAGATTCTATTGACAAAAATATTATTAAAAAATATGGTTTGTTTTTGAATTTTGAATGTTTTATTAATAATTTGTGTTTATAGTACAGGAGCCCTAGAACATTTTTTTTTGTGATTACTGATTACTAACAAGCTAATTTTTTGTGAGTAGCTACATTTTGATAAGACAAACAACATTCTTCATCAACAATCTCGAAAGTGGTAGCTAAGAGAGATAGAAAGGATTTCATACTTTGATTTGAATCTTGATGGTCCTAAAATATGGATTGTTTTATTTGTAGGACAAGGTTACTCTTAACTTATATAACTAATAACCTACCAATATACAAAAAAATCAGCTGGTTAGGGTTCCATTTTAGGGTACCGTAGTCAACCGAACTCTAACCAGCAGATTTTATGTATATTGGTTGGTTAATAGTTATATAATTTAAGAGTAACCTTGTCCTACAAATAAAACAATCCATATTTTAGGACCGTCAAGTCAAAGTATGAAATCCTTTCTATCTCTGTTACGAGTAGCTACCACTTTCGAGATTTTTCGAAAATAAAAATGTTGTTCGTCTTATTGAAATGTAGCTACTCACAAAAAATTTGCTTGTTAGTAATCACAAAAAAAATTGTTCTAGGGCTCCCTCACTATTATTTTAATGCGTTGTTTATTCAGATCTTTTACAGTAGAAATATTGGGGTTTAAAAAACTCAACAAATTATTTTTTAATCGTAAACCAATTTTGTACCTTACAGCCGGTAGTCGGTAGGTAATAGGTTTTTTGTCTGATTTAAATTTTGACCGTCATTTCCACCCCAAGTATTTAGCGTCATACAAAAATACTGCACTGGAAGAAGAACACTGTACTTCATAATAATTATTATAAACGCAACGCACCTTGAATAGTATGAACCAATTATGTACAAGTATCCGTCGCGCCTTACGCTAACTTTATGGTGAACTTAGGTCCAATTAAGTGTAGTATTTAAGGGCACTAATCAAATACCTATAAATCTACATTTCCTGGACGACGCTCGCGCTGCCGCTTGTTATGGCGCAAATTAAAATATCATATACTATGTTACAAGTAATTAAGTCTCAACCACCCGCTATTTATGTGCTGTGCTTTTTATTTGTACGTGTTCTGTTAGGGCTCGGTTACATGCCATGCAGTATTGAAACCTTTTTACTGATAAAAAAATTGATACAGTTAACAGTTATTTTTTAGCTTTTTTTTGTCTGGCATATTGGAAATGTCAGGTGACAGATACGACAATACAATAGAAAAATCTTGAATAGTTATAGGCTGCGTACATGGACGTATAAAAAAAGGCGGACGGAGTCCCACCATACACAAAACTGTGTCCTTCAGAGTCGGCCAGCTGGCTGTATGTACACGGTCCGCACGCACACATTATTACGCTAGTCCATACCATTTGACAGCTGTCAAATGGTATGGACACATTCTTACGCCTAGGCGTAAGAATGTGTGCGTGGCCGACTCTGAAGACACAGTTCTGTGTATAATAAGACTCCGTCCACCTTTTTTTCTACGTTTATGGCTGCGTAAATATTATTTTTATTAGTAGCAGAGTATACTTATGCTCGCTGCCTTTATCTGCCATATTGTGACTTCCTATGTACAAGACAAAGACAGCAGACATTGTATACTTAATAGCTGTGTAAATATTTCACTTAGTAAGGGGATTAATGTTTACATTTAAATTTAAATTAATTCGGTATATCGCCATCAGTATAGATCATGAAGGAACCTTACTGCACTAGTCCTGAATTATTATCCGATAAATTGAAGAGTGTGAATAGGCTGTAAGGAAATTTGGTCGCTGTTAAGCATTTGTGTATCAACCTACAATTTTATTTATTATTAAGTTATGAATGAGTCTTGTTCTAAATGATCTAAAGAACATGACTGCATTCAAAACTTAATACTTAGTTTTTTGGGGGATGATACACAAAATTTATGCTTCATAGTGTCCATTTGACGTATGGACCTTCTCAATTATTCCACGGTTCCATAGAAATAGGAAAATAATTCTATAGCCTATACTGTATAGGTTAGATATACCTTTAACGTTAGCAGAAAAAAGGCGTCGCGCGTCGTTTTGTCTAATTAATTTTAAAAGTTATTTTCATACAAACAGTAAAAATAAACATTTATTCAAAATCAATTACCCCGTAAAATTTAATACAGAATTATTTATTACAGCAACAATAATTCCTTTTAAATTATATTATGATTTGAAACGACATCCAAAAAGAAAGAAGCTATGTTCGGTTGTAGGTTTTTTGAGCTGCAAATAGATTTTTACTGTTCCCAAATCGGATCCCACACGAAACGGATCGAACGAATTTGATTTTCGATTTGCCACAATGTCGATCAATAATCGATTCTATGAATCGGCTAAAAAATCGAGAGGCGGGCAAAAAACGTAATGCTGCGTCACGCACGAATGCGCAGATGTCAAAGACATCGACTGGTAATGACGAGAACTCTGACTCTGGCAACTCAGGAGGCTGACATCAATTAAAGAAGAAGAAGTTAATTTTTACCTTAGATACTTTCTGTCATAATATGAGGATTTATCTATAGTCATATGTTTAACTTTGTACGCGTACAACGAACCGCGGGAACTAATACAAAACCATTAAAAAGCAGCCTGGGTACTCCTATTTGTAGGTTACTTTATATCGCTGAAAATTTTTGTCTAATATCTGTATGATATTTCATCATTGTGATGAAATTTCACCCCCTTCCCTTTCCTTCCTTCCGTCCCTTTAATTTTCCTAACATTAGTGTCTGCGCTAAAACTAAATAAAACAAACAGTATCTCTATTATTTTGTTTTATTTAGTTTGACTTTTGTCGTGGATGCCTCTTCGTATTTTTTGGTATATTTCATATTATATTGTTCTGACGTCACATGAGCATTGAGCAATAATATTTTGTAGTCTATACCTGTTAAGATAACCTCCTTTTTTGAAGTCGGTTTAATAATAAAAATAATGCAAAATGTATGTTTTAAATACAATGGTTTCTACTTAAAACGTAATTTAAAGTTACTGACCTTTTTATTCTATGACATTCTGCAAAGAAAGTACAATTGCTGTATGTATATTGTATAAATCATTTACAGATGCAGCATTATTTCTAAGAAATAAAACCCACCAACAAACACAGTTAAACCACACATAATATTCAGAATATCCCAATTTTTTTTATAACTGTCATACTGTCACTTTTTAACAACTGTCACTTAATCCAAATCCATTTCTGTTTCTCACAAAAGTAGTAATGATACTAAGTGCTACTTATCACGTAATTATACTTCTAAGATGGCCGCCGGGGTCATAAAAACGTACATAGGGTATGTGGGGGGGATCGCGCCGCCTTAAGTCAACTAGCGTGACGTAGGTATGTTACATGTGTGCTCATTGGTTTGTGCTAAGTGGATTAAGTATGTGATTAATATTTTATTTTCTTATTTAATCTGTTCTGTTAAGCTGGATTTAAAGTGTACAAACAGATGGTAACGATCAGGGATTCAAGTCTTTTAGAGCTTTAGAAGGTTTAGTTTGCCTTATTGGCTCATGAGATCAGGCCACCTGTTTATAAACACAACTGATGTATACTTATTTAAAAATCATAATATTGGGTGTGTGTCTTAAGCAAATTATGTAAACTGTGAATTCTTTAAATATCTTAATCAATCAATCAAATATTCTTTATTGTGCACACAATACAGAGAGAATACAAACAAATAAAAACAAAAAAATATTACATAGGTGTCACAATGGTGGCCTTATTACTAGGTAGCAATCTCTTCCAGGCAACCACGAGCGAAGGTGAAATTGTAAAAGAGATTAGCGTGCATGTGCAAACAAAAGAATGCAATTAATATATTGTTATGAATATATGAATAAATATGCGTATATACAATAATACTATACATAAATACCAAATATAAATATATCTTAGTGATTCTAGCATCAATTACATTATTTATTACTTAAAGTAGGTGTGCATAAAAATTTGCAATAAAGAAAAAGAAGTGGGTGAGGCCGTGGATTTTGCCACTTTTTTTAAAAGAAAAGTGTCTCATATGTTCATCATAAAATAAAACAGAAAATACCAGTTAAACTGTAACACTGATCTCATATATAACTTATTTCAGTTATATTTTATTTCTTTTAGGATAGTTTTAAGCGGATTATGGTAAATTATCACGTTAAAACGCCAATCTGAATATTTCAGAGCCCTAATTTTAGATAAAAAAGCGATGTCTTTGATGGTAGGTTACTTACTTGTCGTTATTTAACTTTTTTATTTTATGAGTCTACTGAGCAAATTTAATTGAATCTAATTGTCTGATAGTTGAGACACAATAAAGTGGTTTTAAACTATTGAAAACAGGCATTAATCAGTGATTTATAAACATTTAAACATTTGTCTCATTTTTTTCACTTCTACGTTACTGTTTTCTTCGTTACCAGTATTTCGAGACACAAGCATATAAATGTAATTTTAAGTAGAAATTCGGAATTATTATGAAAACACCGAGTTATTGGGCCAAGAAAAAAGTGAAAAGTCACCATCTTGTTTGTTAAAATTTGTGACAAGTTTATGACGCGTGTTTCAGCAACGCAAAATCAAGAGAGTTTTTTGGTGAAATTAAAGGTAAATATCGACTTTTTAACTATTGTTTACGTAAAACTATGTGTCGAAATGGATAATATAGATGATAGTTTATAGATTTATTCCAAATATGGCTTAATTTAGAAATTATAACCTGCAATAGCCTTGAAAATCGAGCTTCTACGTTACTTAAACGTTACTTCTATGTTACTGGTAACAAATATTCTATGTTACGTAACGTAGTAGCATTGTAAAGACTAATGCATATTGTCAATTTCGCTGTTTACTATACCTACACATAGTATTTTTTATCCAACAAATTGGCCATGCCTTTTTTTGTTTTGGAAATCTCATAAAGAAATGTTCTGTAAATAATTGATTAGTATTTACATGCGTTAATTTTTTAATATGAACAATAAAAAACACTTCTTATTCCAATAAAATAAAAAATTTCCATATCTTTTTAAATATTTACTTAATTGTCTCCTTGATTATTCTGATCGACAATAATCAAAAAACACACAATTTGTTACAATTTAAATTTTTTTTTTATCACTGTACCCACTAGTTTTTTATAATCGCGTCAGTATGACATAAGCTTAACAAAGCAACACCGTTACTTTCGCGTTACTTTAGTGTTACTGTAACGTAGAATATTCTGCGTTACTATACGTTACAAAGTGGCAAAATCCACGGCCTCACCCAAGTATATTTTATCGTACGTTGAAAAACAAAAAATACTATCAATACTGAAAATATCTCTTACGAGATGCTTCCCACATATTACCTATACACTATACGTATAAGCAAAAAATATGCGCAGAAGTCGTACGCATATCTATTATATAAAAGAAAGTGGTGTTCGTTACACTACTTATAACTCAAGAACGGATGAACCGATTTGGCTGAAAATTGGTGAGGAGGTATAGCTTAGAGCCAGGAGACGGACATAGGATACTATTTATTCCGTTCGACAGTATTCCCGCGTGAGTTGACATAAAATATCAGTCACTATAAAACGTGTTATAACAAAAAAGAATCAGACTTGGAATAACAAAACACAAATGACAGCTATTGTAATGGACGTATGGATGACAATTTACAATATTAAAACTATTTCCCAAATCGTAGGAAAGTCAATTCTGTACACTGAATATTTTTGAAAAATAATACTTGGGGCGTGATGTGCTAGTTTTATATAATAATACTAAAAATATCTCTTACGAGATGCTTCCCACATATTACCTATACACTATACGTATAAGCAAAAAATATGCGCAGAAATCGTACGCATATTTTAAGCTCAAGGCTATAGGTACTTAAGAGTCCGTATACGAAATTTTGCCGATGAATACGAAATTGCAAAGGTTCGCAACAGAAATATTATTAGGTTTTTTCCCCTTATTAGACTTAAAAAAATATATATTAATTATTACATTTAAAATATATTTAAGCGCGGAAAGCCGACTCGAGCCTTGCGGCGAGTAATATAATGTGAGATTTAGGTTGTTTTGAATCGTGTTTTTTGGCGCAATTTGTTTTTTTTTCTTTTTTCTCGAATTGGATAGAATTTTATCTATAGATTATTTATGACATTTTCTTTTTATGAATTACAGCTCCAAGTTGCCGAAATTAACAGCAATTCTTTGCCCATTATCTCTAAAATTTTGCCGAGTTACATATTTTTTTACTCAACTATTTCATATTAAAGTGGTAAAAAGTAATTCCAAAATTTTATAGACGACTTTCTCAACAGTACATTGTATTTTTTTCATACCGTTAAGACGTCAATACAATCCATAAACAGGTGATATTCTAAATTTTTTACAGCAAAAATTACAAAACTGTCGCGGGTTTGAGTTGGATTATTTAAAAATACTTAAAAAAAAACTAGCTCCAACATTAGATTATAATTGAAATGATCTTACATGTTGTGCATTAAAACTTATAGAAATACTGCATTTTAACTGTTAAATTAAAAATTAAATTAGTAAATGAAATTTGCCGATTTCGTGACGTGACGTGCTGTTAAATCAGCGAAATCGGCAAATTTCGTATACGGACTCTTAAGTAAATACGAAGACTGTACAACTTATTTCATGCAAACAAAAATCGAATGTTTCCTCTTTATAAAATTTATGTGGACTTATAAGTGGACATAAGCAACAACATGATAAATGGATATAAAATAAATTATTAGATAATGATTATAATATTCACGCCAATCATATTGTATGTGTGTAGTAATCGTACTACAAAGAAATAAACATACATTTGCGAATGCAGTGGTCATTGTTTTAATGAACAACAATAATTGCATATAATTGTATTATGAATATTCAAATATATCCCATAATTAAGACTCCACATTTACAGGGTTCCCTATGAAATTATTGAAATTCAAGGGGTGATAACTGTATCTAGCTAACAAGGTACCGTTCCTTGTTAGCTAGACACAGTTCAAAGATTTTGTATTGTCTCCTAAGCCAATTCCTAATTCACAATCATATTATTACAAATAATTAAGAGGTGTTTGTCTTTCTGTTACTTGCACTAAACCGATTCTGCAGTTTAGTATGAAATTCTTTATATCCCGAGAAATAATTTTGTTTTTATCAAGGAAAATTTTTCCAATGTGGTACTTATAAACCAATTTCTGCTCCGTCAAAGTTGCGCTCTACATCTAGGCATATAACAAACTTTTTATCATACGGGGTCCATCATGCTCGAGCCCGACTCGCCCTTGGCCGGTTTATAATTGCCCCCTCGCGTCTGTTAATTGATATATAAATAGGCGAGCCGCGAGTATCGAAGGGCTAATATCGGCGTTTTAGTGCAATTATATCATAACTGTAACGTGTCTTTGTTGCTATTCCATAATGGTGAAGACATTTCATTGGCTAGTAATACTTTTTGTTGGACGTATTTTGAAGTGAAAATTGTTGGGTGGTAATTCTTAATGATGTTGGTAATGAGTAATGAGAGAACTAATGTTACTGATGTTGCTCAGAGAACTAGCTAATCGCTAAAGTGGAAGTCGGCTTACTTTCAGTAGTGGACGGCGATGAGCTGATGATGATAATGTACTCTGTATTTGAGGTCTATGACTTGTTTATTGAGTGAATCTCTAAAAATTAAAAAAATACAACAATGTTTATGAAGTTACTCGAATTTTTTGTTATTTGAACGAGCTGTTTACAAATTTTGTAACAACTTTTGTAAACTTTTTTTATGAAGGTTCAAATTTTCATTAAATTAAATTTAAGTAACTTATAAGTTTTCAATTAGTTACTAAGTAACCCTTATCCATGTTTATTTATCCAACTGCACTCTACAACAGATAGTCGCTTACTTTGTAATATTTAAGAAATAAATTAAAGTTTTTATGTCGGTGTTGAGTGAAACAGCGAAAACATCTTTATGAGTTGGCAATTTAAAAGTTGCCGACTATTTATTTTCGCACCCCAAGTAATACTTAGCGGTACGATAAATAATACTAAGTATTGTCAGCACGTCAAGTAAATCGAATTCATTTTTAAATGTTTCTTTTATTATTTTTATTTAATGTTCATTCTGTTATCATAAATGCAAAAGATTTTCTGTTACGGCGCGTTCAGACGTGCGCGTTTTCTGCAGTAGTGTTTGGGAAAACGTGCGAACTAAATCCGTGCGCGCAAAAACGTGCTTATCCAAACGCACCCTTATACTACGCTGAATAAATGAAATTTGGTATAGAGTATCACTTTTCTTAGTTCAGGACTCAAAATCCTACCCAGAAACATCCAGAAAGTATTTATTGGAAATTTAATGTAAGTATGCAACTTATTTTGCATACTGTCAAAGAAACTTAAGCGCGGTTTGTGATAAAAAAGTTCTAGCTACTCATTTAAACCATTAATTAAAATAAAAATGAAACATGGCCGCCCACGCAACGCTAATGAAATTATAATGACTCAATTATCGTGACGTTTCGTTTAATTAGCGATACGAGTATATAAGATTCAAAAAGGTTAAGATGGTATCGACTTCAATTGAACCGCGAGAAAAAATAAACATCGGTAGCCGTGTTCGACTAATCCATTCCTTTACGGCGACCCGATACAATGTATAAAATTCAAATAACTTATGCAAGGCGGCCGCCGTACATAGCCGACTAACGAACAGACAAACCGACACTTTTTATTACGAATATGTTTATTCTATGAAGACTTGGAAGCCGTCGCTATATATGGAGATATATCATATTATGGCTCTAAAAACCATAGTCTTGTACCTATGTCACGTGGCGGTTTTTGCAGTCGGGCCATTTGACAGTAATTTACTGTCAACGGCGGCGATCGCGGAATACTGTGCCGTCGATTACAGTAATTAGACAATAATTGACACTATTATTGGTCGCCTCTAATTCTTTGTATAGAATGGCCTTTTTGGGGGTTCAGCCATTTTTTCTTCAACAGCCAATTACGTGACTTTGAGTCAAAAACTTTAATTCATCGACCTAAATGTAGTATTTAGAGAATGTAATTTATTTTAACATGCTTAAATATGATATAATTTCGAATTACTTCTTCGATATCATTTTTATTCCAACTAAATAGACCATGGCTAACTATATATCTGACTCGACGATTTGACGACCTCTGTGGCTCAATGGGTAGAGTGTGTGGCAGCTCAAGCCGGGGGTCGCGGGTTCGAATCCCGCCGACGGAACAAAAAGTTTTTCAATGTTCCTGGGTCATGGTCATTAAATATGTGTATGATATAATAAAAATCTTAAATATTTAGTATAAAAGTATTAAATATATTTCCGTTGTCTTGTACCCGTAACACAAGTCCTTCAGGTACTTAGCACGGGGCCACACTGACGTGGTGTGAAGCGTCCATAGATATTATTATTATTGTTATTCAAATTCAAATTCAAATTCAAATCGTTTATTTCGGACAAATTACGTATAGTCCATATTATTATAAATTGAAAATTACAATTAAACTAATTAATAAGTAGTACAAAAATAACACAATTAATGCACAACAAAACATAATTTTACAAATTTCAGTGTGCATGCATTTGATTCCATTTTATCATGAATGGACAATCAGTGTCCATTCGACTCGCAATGAGTTGTAGGTAACTGTTGGAGGTGCCGCGTAATCTTCTCATCAGGGATGCGGATCTTTTTCGCATTATTGCTGTAAAGCCGTCCACTCCGGCGTCCGCGAACATCCCTGACGCGCTACAGAATCGCGGCAGCCCCATCAGTGCCCGAAACCCATTATTATATTGGACCCGCAGGGCACTATAAGCCGCTAGCGTATGTTTGACCCATAGACTGCACGTATAGAAAGCCTGACAGTAGGCACGAAACAAAGTAACCTTCACCTCTGCAGTGCATTTAGCAAACCTACGAGCCAACATATTCGCCCTGACTGATAGTGCCCTGCGTTCCCTCGACATGTCCAGGTCATCTGCCAGCGACTCAGTGACCCAGTGGCCCAGGTACTTTACGCGCTCGACTCTTCTGAGCGGCTCGTTGTTCAGTGTTACGCTCGGCATAGAGTAACTCTTGGTTCCCGCCTTAAACACGAGTATCTCGCTCTTGTCAGTATTGTACCTGAGCCCATGCGCCTCCGCGTAACGCTCGCAAATTCTTATAAGGCGCCTAAGGGCACTGACAGATGGGCTCAGCAGTACCATGTCATCAGCGTAACTTATACTATTGATGCATTTACCATCAATAGAGCAACCCACCCCGGTACTGCTGAGCTCTCTGATCAACGAATCCATGTATAGGTTGAAGAGTCGAGGAGAGGTTCGTCCACCCTGTCGAACTCCACTCTTCAACCTATACACCTCAGAGAGTGCCCCGGGCCAACGTACATAATTGGCTTGGTTGTTGTACCAAAACTTAAAAATTGAGATGATCTCGGGGAGAATATTAGTTTTATTCGACATTTTTTGCCACAGCTTATCGTACTGGACAAGTTCGAAAGCCTTGGAAAGGTCCAAGAAACACGCATAAATAGGCGTGTTTCTACTGGTGTAGTAATGGACAGTGTGCTTGACAATTAGTATCGCGGACTCCGTAGACAGCTCCGGTCTAAAACCGAACTGCGCGTCGTGAAGGTGAACGGTAGATTCCAAATGACTATCAAGTACAAGTTATTATATCTCTTTCGAAATGAGGCTGATAGGACTTCGGTTTCCATCATTACCTTCTTATCCATATAGAAAATATAGGTTTAACTCGAAAAACATTGTTACAAAGTTATTTAGCAAAAAAAACGCAATAGCAGTAGAAAACGGTATTTTTTTACATTTACAAACATATTTCAACGCATATTTTTACGACTCCAAAATGTTATTCAAAACGTCGGTTTCTTCAAACCGATAAACCGAGCGGATATTTTTGCTCAAAAAAAAAAAATTCTTTTTTAGCACTGTAGGCTGGAGCATTCTGCAAATATCGTCAGTCATATTTTTACCTTTCTGTATGTATTACGGTGTCCTAGGAATAACTCTTGGGACGTTGAATAAATTACAGTGTAAATGCGGCAGCTGTCGCCGGCCGCTAGTCGTCAGTGGCTGATGCATTTGCATCGCACAATAAACATTGTGTAATCGATTATTGCGGTCACCCATCCAGCTGGTGATCGTCCTGCTCGCGCTTAACGTAAGAAAAATTTACAGTAGTTTTTTACTATTCTTCTTTCTATTTAAGGTAAAGGCCCTTCTCCATGTCCTTTCCTAGCACGTCTATGTGATATGACTATGATTTTCATTACATCGCGAAGATTCTTACTAGCCGCATGAATTGGTGCGTACAAGAGCATGAATTCGGATAACAGCCCGTAAGTAATCTTGTCGCTTTTGAGTTGGCTGCATATGCTACTATATAATTACTATGTATTATATTCCAAACGTGAGGTGAAAATTGTGTATCGTGATATAGTAACAGACATACAGATACAATTGTGTATCGCGATATAGTAACAGACATACAGATACAATTGTGTATCGCGATATAGTAACAGACATACAGATACAATTGTGTATCGCGATATAGTAACAGACATACAGATACAATTGTGTATCGCGATATAGTAACAGACATATAGATACAATTGTGTATCGCGATATAGTAACAGACATACAGATACAATTGTGTATCGCGATATAGTAACAGACATACAGATACAATTGTGTATCGCGATATAGTAACAGACATACAGATACAATTGTGTATCGCGATATAGTAACAGACATACAGATACAATTGTGTATCGCGATATAGTAACAGACATACAGATACAATTGTGTATCGCGATATAGTAACAGACATACAGATACAATTGTGTATCGCGATATAGTAACAGACATACAGATACAATTGTGTATCGCGATATAGTAACAGACATACAGATACAATTGTGTATCGCGATATAGTAACAGACATACAGATACAATTGTGTATCGCGATATAGTAACAGACATACAGATACAATTGTGTATCGCGATATAGTAACAGACATACTGATACAATTATGTATCGCGATATAGTAACAGACATACAAATACAATTGTGTATCGCGATATAGTAACAGACATACAGATACAATTGTGTATCGCGATATAGTAACAGACATACAGATACAATTGTGTATCGCGATATAGTAACAGACATACAGATACAATTGTGTATCGCGATATAGTAACAGACATACAGATACAATTGTGTATCGCGATATAGTAACAGACATACAGATACAATTGTGTATCGCGATATAGTAACAGACATACAGATACAATTTTGCATGTTCAGTATTAAGTGTATAATTATAGGTCTACCAGAATCTGATGGCAAATTTTGACAGCAGATTTAAAAAAAATATCCTTGATCATTGGATAAATTTATATATTTGCATGTTTCACACACAGAATCAGCTGCTATAAGGAAAAAACCGACCAAGTGCGAGTTGGACTCGCCCATGAAGGGTTCCGCAGCAGCAATAAGGTTTATTTTTATAAAATTAAAAGGTTTTTGATTTATTTTATATGGGAACTAATTTTTTGAACAGTTATTTAAATATTCGAAATGTTATTATGATCAGTTGAAAAAAATATTGAGCACTTATTTAATTATTATGGCGGTTGATTAATTATTGCGACAGTAAAACATGGAGAGTAATAAAAAAATTATTGAGCAGTCCAATAACTAAATGAGCGGTAAAAATGATGGAATGAGCGGTTCGATAAATAGTTCGGCAGATCTTAGCGAGCGGTGACATCCGAACTCAAGTTCATTGAAAAGAGAGGTACTTTTTTAAATGTTCGTTAGTTGGGCCGTGGGCGGAACTTATTTTAGCAGCTATTAAGCAAATTCTACGTCAGTTTAATCCTTCAAGCCCCATAAAAGCACCGGTGATTGCGACAATAATAGAATACAATAGCATTTCCAAGAATCCGCCATCGAAGGATTAATTACTTACTTAAATACATGTTTCGAATCCATAATAATAATTATTATAAAGGCGAAAGTGTGTCTGTTTGTCTGTTAGCTCTTCACGTCCAAACCGCTGAATCAATTTTGCTGACAATTGGAAATTGAGTACCGGGAAAGGACAAAGGCTACTTTTTATCCCGGAAAAATGTACGGATCCCGCGCGAAAACGAGTTGTCGCAACGGAGTTGCGGGCATCATGTAGTTCGAATAAAAGTTCCTATTATTATTATACAATTTGTTTTTTAAATTCCTTCTGTGAAAGTAAAAGTAATTTAATTTTTCATTACTATTTAAGTACTGTTCTTTTCTATGGTTCCATACCCAAATGGTAAAAACGGGTTACGGGACCCTATTACAAAGACTTCGTTGTCTGTCCGTCTGTCCGTCCGTCCGCCCATCTAGCTGTCTGTCTCTAGGCTGTATCTCAAGAACCGCTATAGCTAGACTTCTGAAATTTTCACAGATTATGTATATCTGTTGCTGCTAAAACAAAATTTCTAAAAATAAAATAAAATCAAAAATTTTGGGGGTTCTCGTGCTATAAACGTGTTTTTTGGCCTTTTTTGCTCGTAATTAAAAATGACAAAAGCTAGGCACTTGAAACTTTCGCAAAATCCTAAATTATATTTGAACTTAAATGATCAATAATAACATTAAGATAAAATAAATATTTAAGGGGGCTCCGATACAAAAAACACATTTTTTTCCTACTTTATAACGGTACGGAACCCTTCATGGGTGGGTTCGACTTGCACTTGGCCGTTGATTTTATTTTACCACCTCATTGTTTAATCCTTCAAGCCCCATACGAGCACGGGTGATCGCGACAACAATAGAATACAGTAGCATTTTCAAGAATCCCCGAGCGAAGGACTACAGAACTGCTTAGAACAAAGATATTTTACCTCTAGATAGTGTGATAGCGTGACCACTACAGTGCTTCTCGCTTCAACCCTACTGTGTACTACCTTAAAAATATTTCCCTAAGTCTCGGGTAAATTCTGCCGAATGCCGATATTTCAAAAGAAATTCATGAAATTGTAATTCAATAAAATGTTCGAGAAAGATTTAAAAATATATTGCATGTCTCGTGATGGTCGCGTAACGAGGAGATTTATCGTTACGCGATTAGTAAATACCCTGGACCTCCAGGCGGCCCTAACATGAAACAATATATATTATAAACATGTAAATTAAAACTCATTATTCAAATTCACATACTTTATTTTCTATAAATAACATAATATTAAAAAAAAAACTTAGATGATTGCCTCCCCGGGCATTGTATACAGGGTGTAAAAAAATAAGTGATAATACTTTAGGGTGTGTACGTGTTCCCTGTAGAGAGTTCCCTGTGAAAGTAGCAGCGCTGAAAGACCAACATTTTTTTTCACTTTTGTATGGGGAAACTCGTGACGCTCGGGCTAGGGAATGCAACCCCGCAAGAGAATTTCAATCCCGGTATTTGCGGGATTGAACCATCACAATCCCGCTAGATCCCGGTATTTGCGGAATCCCACTGGGTGGATTTAAACTTTTAAAATAAATCGTTATAATGACTTTACTTGATAGACCCCGTTTTATTCTTAGAATCTCAAATAAAACAAACTTTGTCGGACACTTTTTTCAAGGGTTTAATTATTAACACCTTGTTACTGATCCAGACTTTATAAAAAAATGAAAGAAAACTAATCATTTTTTTGGAAATGGCTTCGTAATAATAATAATTTAAAAAAAAACTAAAAAAAAATCGCTTATTTATGTCCATCTTTTAGGTCTCCTTGTTTTGGATTAAGGCGCACGCAGGACTGAAGGGGAACGAGAGGGTTGACGAACTAGCCAAAGAGGCCGCGCTGAAATTGAGAAGGAAACCTGACTATGATCTGTGTCCCGTTTCATTCGTCAAGCGTATCTTAAGAGAGGATACGGTTGAGGAATGGGACAGGAGATATGAGGTAGGAGGGACGGCCGGAGTCACGAAGCTCTTTTTCCCAAGCGCTGCTGCTGCATATAAAATAGTCAAAAAGATAGACATTACACCTTACACCACGCAGATACTGACCGGCTACGGCAGATTCGCCTTCCACTTGAACAGATTCAAGCTGAAGGAGGATCCGTCGTGTCTGTGCCAGCCCGGAGTCGAGGAGACGGTTCCTCACCTGCTATTCGAGTGTCCGATTTTTGCTATCAATAGATACGATATTGAACAAAAGTTGGGCACATCGATAACGGGTGAGAATCTGCCATCCATCCTGGGGGGGAAAAAGTGGGACATCTTCCTAGCTTTTTGCAGGAAGATCGTGGGTGTAGTTTATAAGAGATATAGCAATATTATAATCTGTGATACTAATTAGGTTCTATTGATAGGTTAGCAGCTGTGATATTAGGATAGTTTTTGTATTGTGCCGCTGTTTTATTGAGTTTTTTATACTATTGACATTGTATTTAATTTTAGAAATTTTATTTGTAATTATTTATTTGAATATTGTAATATTATTGGCTATTTTAAATTATTCAAAGATGTAAATTATGAACAGGAAATGTATTTGGAAAAATTGTATTAGACTAATCATGTGAAAAATCAAAAAATAAAATTGTGAATTAACAAGCCCTGATAATGTTAGGGGGCGGATAAATATAAAAAAAAAGCAGACCTTGTGTAAATTTTTGTAAGGAGTTGTCAGAAACAAAATAAATACTCACTTTCATTCTAATTCCTACGTGAAACTTAAAGAAAAGCAACATTTATAGCGGTACTTACGCATGAAATGTTAATCCAGGTATTTGTTGTTCGCTACGCTTTTACAGCCAACAATGAAACACCCCACCAACACAATCGAAAGAGTTTCCTTGGCCACTTAATTTAATAACTCTTTTAATGCTCATTTTTCACTTTAACACAAAAAAACAATTGAAAATCACAGCGCGTCTGTTTGTTTGGCAACTAATTGTCAAATAGATTAGTTGCCAAACAAAAAAAGTGGCCATACCGAAAGGGACAAAAAAAAAGTCATGCGTCTCTTTCATATATTAGCTGATTTGTATTGAGCTATCACTTTCTAACAATTCGTGACGTCATCGCTATCCATCTAGAGGTAAAATATCTTTGGCTTTGAATGAGATTTCTTACAGGCAAATTCCGATTTATTACTGCCCACACGTAGCTGCTCATTCATTAATTTTTACCGCTCATTTAAATATTTTACTGTTCAATAATATTTTCAATGACCCATGTCATTATTTTTACTGCTCATTTTTGTTTACTTTACTGCTTAGTTTTAACTGCTAAACTAGTTATTGAACATACCATTTATAATTTTTAACTTACCAAAACTGCTATTTACAACTGCCCCTTTAAATCAGTGCCTTTTTATATTTCAGTTGATTTCATGAAAGTTAAAATAAGGTTTACCATTTATGACGTATAAAAATAACTACTTGCTAGATCTTGTTCAAACCAATTTTCGTTGGTAGTTTTTATAGTAATGCACATCATATATATTTTTTAGACTTATCATACCCGTACTTTAGAAGTTCGAGGGGGGGGGGACAGACACACGTTTTACCACTTTGGAAGAGTCTCTCTCGCAAACTTTTCAGGTTAGAAAAAAATGATAAAAGAAAGCTCAATATGATTTTTAAAGACCTATCCATATAGATACCCCACACGTATAGGTTAGATGACATTATTTTTTTTGTTTCAGTTGTACCTATGGGGACCCCTAAAACTACTTGCTAGATTTTGTTCAAACCAATTATGGTTGGTAGTTTTTATAGTAATGTACATCATGTATTTTTTTTAGACTTATCATGCCCCTACTTTAGTGCAGTTCGAGCTTTTACAGTAACATATACATAATATAGAAAACGCGCTCGGTGAAACGATAAGTATATAACTATTCGCTCCAGTAGCTATGTTATATTTTATTCGAACCAAGCATTTTATTGCAGAGTGATTTTATAAATATTTTATTTTATTTATTGTGTTCTAATTGGTCAAAACAACGTAAGGGAGATCGCACACGTCACACTTTTTGTGTGATCGAGTCTGCGGCTTACATACAATCTGCATGGCGCGCGCCATCAGATTGTATGTAAGCCGCAGACTCAATCACACAAAAAGTGTGACGTGTGCGATCTCCCTAAAGCAATTAATCATATCAATCCAATATTCAGGCGATTCGTTTATTCATATGTCAGTTATTTGCAATTAAGTAAAAAAAGTTCAGAGGCCTGAGGGCTTGGCCAACACGTTTTATTTAACTCTTCTTTATAGAATCGCCGGACAAATTGACATAAGCATACGATAATATGAGCTCGACATTCGACTCATATGATGTAAAATACCATAATGTATAAAATTCTATTCGAATTTGACAACTTTTTGATGATTTGACTAAAAGTTTGGCGAACCTAGAGTTGGCCAATAAAGGCGATCGCACATTTATCAGCACGCACGCACCGAACACGCCGCATTTTAGAATTCGTTGCATGAAATGTCGCACATTCGTCCGCACCGTACGCGCCGCGAATTGAGAAGTCTTAATTAGATTCTTACATAAATCGTGAATCATCTCGCTGAACTAGCTTATTTTTACTCAAACTTATCATTACCGAGCTACCGCTATCAATTCTACAGATATTAAGATGTTAATTCCTGTTCCACATCCAGTAATTTACATATGCAAAGCGAAATGTTTTCATTAGTCCAATACATAACATTGACGATGGATGCCAGTCCCGATATGCTAACTACCTCTGTATGTCTTTATCTTAAACTAGTCAGTCACTTCCGTAAATGGTAAGTATTCATAATATTTTACGATTCCGAGTTTTTTTCTGTTTTGACTGTCGTGACTCACGCTGACCGTCGGCGCCAAACTGTATGTTGTATCAGCGTAGACCGCTACGTGTAATTCGATAAGTATACATTAAGGTACAGCGCAGACGACAGACTATCCGTGACGCACTTTTAGTCTGTGGAAATAGAACTTATGCAATTATATGCAGTAACGCGGCGAACTTGTTGCGCGTCGTGTGCGTTAGGTACTGCATACAATTGCATAGGTTCTATTTCCCACAGACTGAAAAGTGCGTCACGGATAGTCTGTCGTCTGCGCTGCGCTTAAAGAGTATAAAAAGTTTTGGGAATTATCCGTGACATGATTGAAAGTGCTTCATAGACTAAAAGCACTTTTAATCATGTCGCAATTTGAACAAAAAAACTAGATCAAAGTCAGTCCATCCATTTGTACGCTCCGATGCCAGGGAAAGACAAACAACGTCGTACAACGTCGTCAAACTAATACCGCCCCTCTTTTTGGTCGGGGGTTAAAAATAAGCCTTACTATTCTCACCAGTACGTTTATAGTTTGTAGATCGCACAATATTTTGAAAAAAAGTTTGTCCTCAGACTTCTTACTCGTACAATACACATAAATGAGTCATTCTATAGAAATCTGTAAAAAATTACGTGTGAGACAGAATTTTGAGTTTTCGAGTTTGACCAATTAGAAACTTATTAAATTATTAGCTGTCCCGGTGAACTTTGTGTCACTTTAAAACCTTCCCTGGACTTCTACGAATATTTTAAGAATAAAATCAGCCCAATCCGTTCAGCCGTTTTCGAGTTTTAGCGCGACTAATACCTAAGATTTATTTATTTATCACACAGATATTATCTTCTTTTACAGAATGACCCAATTACAGCAGAGAGTTATAGAAAGTCATACTGATTTCAAATACGTGATTGTCTCAAATTTCAACGCTGTTAAATACTAAAATCAGGGATCAATTATTTTAAAATATAGAAAGATAGATATGTAAGACAATTCTGTGTTTAATAATAGATAGATATGTAAGACAATTCTGTGTTTAATAATAGATAGATATGTAAGACAATTCTGTGTTTAATAATAGATAGATATGTAAGACAATTCTGTGTTTAATAATAGATAGATATGTAAGACAATTCTGTGTTTAATAATAGATAGATATGTAAGACAATTCTGTGTTTAATAATAGATAGATATGTAAGACAATTCTGTGTTTAATAATAGATAGATATGTAAGACAATTCTGTGTTTAATAATAGATAGATATGTAAGACAATTCTGTGTTTAATAATAGATAGATATGTAAGACAATTCTGTGTTTAATAATAGATAGATATGTAAGACAATTCTGTGTTTAATAATAGATAGATATGTAAGACAATTCTGTGTTTAATAATAGATAGATATGTAAGACAATTCTGTGTTTAATAATAGATAGATATGTAAGACAATTCTGTGTTTAATAATAGATAGATATGTAAGACAATTCTGTGTTTAATAATAGATAGATATGTAAGACAATTCTGTGTTTAATAATTAATATAATACTATACAATATACATTTTATTGCAACATAAGCCGATGCCTTTTGCATTGAAATGTGTGATCGTTGATGTCTTTTATATGAAAACTAGATGTTGTCCGCTTTTTTGCGCTGCATATTGTTAATTTTTTGCGCGGAAACCGTACATTTTACTTAAACTCAAGAATTTTATGTTGTTTCCCATGACTCAGTTGAATCCTTGACAATGTCATCTGTACTTTGTTGGTTAAATCATGAAAATTATAGATACAATTTTGCATTAATATTGTACGGATTAGAATATTAGCAAAAAAACAGTTCGAACTGTTTTGTAGTGTGCATTTTCTTTTAACTATTTACTAGTTTTTCAAATAGTTTTAAAATAAATTATTACAAATTATAAGCATGTTTTTACTCCGATCATGTATCAATATCACACACACTTTAAGCTAATAATCACGGACCGCTGCTTCTAAACATAATATATTGTGATATAACTAAGATATAATATTATAATTATCTACTTTCTTTGAAAACGGATTAAAAACAAATAGCAGGAGGAGGTTACGCTTTAGCGGCCATTCCTCAGAAATATCTCGACTTATCATACTTAGCACATAGCATATTACCACATACATTATTTATTATTTCACTATAATTCTACATAATAAATAGTAAACAGTAGACCACCTTTAACCGCTCGAATCGAGCGGACGTGTTAGCGTAATTTCAGATAACTTGAATTATCAAATCGTAGTATGTAGTATCACGTCGACGCGACTAAACTATACTTATTACAATTTCCAAAAACCTTTGACATTTTATAACTTACCTAGGATCTTTGTACAATTCCTAGGCAACTTATTAAATTCTAGACACTAGAGTCTAACTCTAAACCGTTTGAATAGGGGCAAGCATACAAAAGCGTGATTTCTTGTAACTCAAAAGAGACACTTCGCACTCGCCTAAAACTTGTCTTTTTGTTCAGCGTGTTTAATTTCAAGGACACAGCTGAATCTACTACGTATATTTATACTGTAAAAACTGTATGGGATGATTGATAGCTTCTGTACTCTAATTAATAGCTAATAGAACAGTCGAGTACAATACTGGTTCCTTTCGATACATTTTTCCGCCCGATCGCTCGCGAAAAGAATTCATTAACTCACCAAACGTACTCAAATGGAAATAAAAGTTTTATTCCTAATTAATGTCTTGTTGTGCCTCGACAGTACTAATTAATGTGCAGTATATGACCTAAATGAGTAATATTACTATGTAGTGAGAAAAACATACTCGTATTATGTAGATACTTCAACGTGAATGTTAATCCAATTATGATTTACGTTCTTGTAGCCAAATGTGTAGTTTTTAAATAATTGTCAACTAATTAGAACTGTATTGTTTTAGGCGATAAAAATACTATAAGTTTATGCTAAAAATGCATTTTCTCTAATCTTAAACGAAAATGTTGTTATTTTTATTAATTCATGAAGCCCCAAGCGGCCACATCCGGCCGCGATAACAATGAAAAAGCTATTGTGTCTCGTTTTGCCACGACTGATGGGTTAATAACTCAATACCAACGGTAAAAAGTCCTGAGTCCTTGTCTTCGGTATTCTCTATTTTCATTGTCAATTTTATAAAAAATTGACCAAGTAGTTTCGGAGCCCATTCGATTGCATCGAATCCAGGCAAATGACGCTCAACGAAAGTAGTTTCTGCGGTGGTATCAACTCAAAATATATGACAACTGCTTATAGATAACCACCGTTCGTGCTTCGCGGACAAGAATCTTGTAAATGAACAAAAGTTCAGAAGAAAGTTTAAGCGTACTTACTTCACAAAATTCAATATTTTAAGTTTGTATACGACAGTCATCAACCTATCACGCACGCCGATAGCATCATAGAATAAGAAATGTTGCCCAAGTGCACTTGTACCACATTACATCTGTACGAAATATTGCTCTATATAAAAGTACCCGCTTACCTCCTACACCGTTATATCACAGTATAAATAAAGTACAGTACATCTACCTTACTCGATTACTAGACCACTCAAATCGGATGCACATTGCACACCTATGTGGTTTCAGATAATTTTAGAGAGCTGCGGGGCTAAAATGGTCGCTTTGGAGAATCATAATATTATGAATCATAATATTATGATTCATTTTTTAAAAATCGCAAAATTGACACTCTGTTTACAATTCAGATGTCTAAATTCGTACTAATTTGATATTCGCGAGTTTGACAGTTTTGACAATTCATTTCGTGAATTTATTGAGAGGAACTGCTAAATGTGTCGCGCGGGCGTAGCTCGTCTCTTGAATGTGCGAGTATTTGGATTTTGCAGACGTCCGTTCGGCAGATAAAACGAGGCACAGTATTTGACAAAAATGTTGACATTTTATACAAAGTTTCGTGCCTTTATTTGCCGTTTGGACTTTAAAATACGCTACTGTATCCATTTGTATTATGTACCTGCCACCTACAATGTTAGCAAAACGTTTTGGTTCAAAACACTGTAACTCATTAATTGATTTACGACCTAATTACGAAATGCGATAAAAAACGGAGAAAGTAAACTGCTTAAAATTAAACTTTAAGTAACATTTCTTTTAGTGACGTGAAAAGAAATATGCTGTCGTAGGTCTGACACGTAACTGTACTATAGTTCATTCGGAGTTTCGTCGTCAACACCCAAGTACTGCAGAACGCTTATTTAAAGCGAAACGTTAATTATTCGGAGACCCTTATATCCTCATTTTTTTATTATTTTTTTTTAAATAAGGGGGCAAACGAGCATATGGGTCACCTGATGGTAAACAACTACCGTCGCCCATGGACACTCGCAACATCAGAAGAGCTGCAGGTGCGTTGCCGACCTTTTAAAAGGGAATACGCTCTTTTCTTGAAGGTTTGCAGGTCGTATAGGTCCGGAAATACACTGTGTGACAGTTCGTTCCAGAGTTTTACAGTGCGCGGCAGAAAGTTACGCGAAAAACGCACTGTGGAAGACTGCCACTCATCAAGGTGATGAGGATGGTATGTTTTTTCGCGTGGGACGATGGCGAAAAGTTGCAGGTGGTATGATTCCGAATTTCCTATTCCGAATCCTAATTTCAAATTGAAAAATAAATTCCAAAATCAAAACTAAGGAATTTATCACGCGCACTGCCATCTGCCATCTGCCGCTCCTCCGTGCGCGCGGTCTGCCTCATTCCGCAGCTCGACAGCTTGCGCCTCCAACGTCTGCATCTTGGACTCGCCTTCCTAGATCTCGCTTAGCAGCCACCTGGCATACAGGGTGCAATTAAACCTTCCTGCCAAATTTTGATATATTGATCCTTGTTAAAAATAAAAATACACGTATTTTTTCTTTTATTTTTTCACTCAGTACTACAATGTTGAGAAATTGCTTCCGAAAGTTATCCTAAAAAACACTATAACAATTAATGGACACGATGCGTCGGCCGCGCGTTATGTGCCCCCGCGCGCGCGCCTCATCCCGCGTCACCCCCTCAGTCCCCCGCGCCGCGAGTGACCATTCTGCAACGATTTTAAATGGGACAAAATATGTAACTGAAAAAAATAACACCCAATTTTTTTTGGTTAAATGGACTCTCCTAATGATACCTAAGCCCTGGAAAAAATTTGGCAGGAAGGTTTATTTGCACCCTGTATTATGTGTCATGGGTAACCAACCTTTTTTTACTTCAGTCCTGTGCTATATCTCGTCAGGAGTAACCAACATTTTTTGGAACTTAAGTCCAGCGCTATATTTCGTCAGTGGTAACCGACCTTTTTTAACTTCAGTCCCGTGCTATATCTCGTCGAAAGGGAGATATAGCAATCGATCTCCAACCATTTTTATAAACTTTAGTAGGGGTAACAAACCTTTTTCTGAACTTGAGTCCAGTGTTTCGTTATTGGTAAACAGCCTTTTTTTCAGCCTTCCGTCTAACCGCTAACGTCACCACCTTGCTGCTGTGCTGCGGCACGTGATCGACTTATTGATGACTAGTTAAAAGCTACCACAAACAAACACAGATATTGAAATTCATATCTAGTGCTTAGTTTAACTGTTTAATCGAATACAGCTCAATGAGGTTTATTGTTGTTTGACACTCACAGACACAGTAATATGACTACTTAATTAAGGTTTGCCACAATGTTCATACTTCTCTTCATGAAAAGTTTGACATAAAAATATATTGTATAGAGTTTATGGCAAAATTTAATTAAATTAAAGTTGAGTAAACGTTAAATATCTCCGAGTGCCATAATTTGCTAAATAACTATTTTGGTAATCATTAAAATGATTCTATCTGACCTATCACCTAACTCCGCATTCCCAATTTTTGAGCTGTTTTTATCGGAGTTTCTTTAAAATGACGAAGTAAAAAAATTTCAAGTGACTTGTATGTTTTTATTTAACTGGTGGTAGGCACCAGTAGTATCAACGTTCTGAAAGCATTTTTTAAAATCTATTCAGAAATAAAACAATTTTTATTTTTATTTTATTTATTTTATTTTATGAGAAACGCCCCAATTTTATGAATTTGCCCATACAAAATAAAAATAAAACTATCACGTAACTACCCGCACGTACATAATATTTCCGGAATGAAAAGTATCCTATGTCCCTTCCCGGGACTCAAAGTATCTCCGTACCAATAGACAGACAGAGACACATTCGCATTTGTAATATTCGTATTTCGTATGGATAGTCATACTCGTTACACATGGGATAAGGGCCGCGGCGGAATCTGCGTGTGCCGAATAAACAGTCGGCGAGTCTTTTGAGCGACAGCCGGCGACGTCGCGTCACCGACGTAACGAGCTGTCCGACTGATTGGAATGTCGGGACGTCAGCGGACTAGTAGGGTCGGTACACATTGTTACGTGACGATGCGATGCATTCGGAACTGGATAATAATATTATGCCACATAAGTCACAGCGCTTCGTAACGTTGCAATGTGATTTGACCTTTACTTAGCAGTAAGGTCAGGTCACATTGCTACGTGAGGCGACGATGCGATGTATTTTTGAGTGGGGCATTCAAAACTGAATCTCGTTTTCTAACATATATAAAGCAACGCCTCGTGACGTTGAATTTAATTGAGAAATGTGATTTGACCCTTACTAGAATTTCTTGTCCAAGTTCTGTACTACTCCTGTGCGGTACGGTGCGGTGGAATAACGCAATGTATTCTATAATGCTGCGTTGCGGCGACGTCAACATAAGGGGTCTCGCACACGGGCCACCGGCCACAACCAAGAAACGCTGCTACCGGCATATTTCCTGTAGTTTTCATACATTTTATATGGACTCGCCGCACACGGTTGACGCCCCACATGCTACAATCGTCCAACCGCCTTGCTTCTTGTGAGTTGTGGCGGCGTTTGTTGCTGTCGCGTGTGGCCCGTGTGCGGCGACACTAATACGAGTCTACGACAGCGTAACACGTTGATCCATAGCTTCATCTCCGTCCGTCGTTACATCAAAACATCGCGTCGGACAATGTGACGCGAACGCATAAAAATACAGTAAGTCTCGATTTCTATGCGTCCGCGCGAATCAGTGGTTTAGCCGTTACATTTCGAGATCACAAGCGAATGTATGCAACGATTTATTTAAATAGCGGTGCGGTCGCGTAGCGCGTCGTCATCGTGGACGCGGTAGCTCCGCAACGGAGCACTATAGCTTCTCTCTGAGCTCACTAATAACAATGTATATAGTATTTAAGTTTCATTCAGTAAACCATCTTCATAATAGAACAGATCCGATGCACACATCATCGTGTTTTCAGATAACATAGAGAGCAGGAAAATGTGTAACGTGCGTTAAACTGGTCTCCGTGTTACACACCCGAGTTACTTTAATGTTTTGTATTGCTCCTAGTAATCCCACTACTAGTGAACCTACTAAAACACGGAGATTTACGTAATTAAGAGCATTTTTTATAGGCGACAGGTAAATTGATCCCCCGTTGAAATTGTCAGTAACGAGCAGTTTAAATTAGCCGATGCCGCCCGTAATTGTTATTCTGATTGACAGATTTATTGATGTTTACATTGGATGTATGTACAGCTAGTTTGACAGGGGAGATTAATAAATATGTATAGAGTAATTTTTAATTATTATAGGTCTACCAGAATCTAATGGCAAAAAGTGAGAAAATAAATTGACTCTAGCAATACCTGGGTAATTGGAATAAAACATTTTGATCCTTTTTTGTCCTTATGGCGACTGATTCTGTGTGTGAAACATATAAATATAAAAAATTATGCAATGATCAAGGCTATTTTTTGAAAATTTGTCATCAGACTCTGGTAGACCTATACTAGCAGGCCCAACAGTCATGACTCATGACGCTGCATTTGTCCGTACAAAAATTTAAAAAGTTACTCTAAATAAGCGAATTAAGCCAATTTTACATTTACACCAAAGTCACTACAAACAGACTTAAGTATAAATTACTAGCTGTCCCGGTGAACTTCGTGTCACTTTAAAACCTTCCCTGGACTTCTACGAATATTTTAAGACTAAAATCTGCCCAATCCGTTCAGCCGTTTTCGAGTTTTAGCGCGACTAACACATTTGAAAATCCATTTTTATATATAAGATTATCTAGATCGTAAAAAATGTTATAACAAGGCTTCAGGCAGGCTGATAGACTATCAAATAATTTCATTCATTATTTTTGGTCATCATAACGAAGTAATTTTCTCAACGTAATGTGTTTTTGATGACTTAATCTTAGCGTATTCATTTCTCATTCATATGTTATTGTTAATTTGTTTACATTTCGAACATGCAACGGTATAATAATATGTGGTTAGTCAAGTACAAGTTTCGTTCCTGCAGTTTTTTTCCTTCTGTCGGAACTCCCAGAGTCCAACCTGTTTTCAGGGTTACATATCCAAAAGATAAAAACGGAATCACTAAGACTGCGTTGTCTGTCCGTTTGTTCGTCCGTTCGGCTGCCACCGGACTGTATCCCAAAAATCACGATAGTTAGACATTCGAAATTTTTACAAATGATGTACATCTGCTGCCGCTAAACAACAAATACTAAAAACAAACGCCTCCGTGGTCTAGTCTAGTGGTTAGAGCGTGGCTCTTGACTCCGGAGGTCGTGGGTTCGAATCTCGCGTTGGAAACATGTTATTTCCAAGTTGATGATTTCCAATGCAGGCTGATCACCTGATTGTCAGAGAAGTAAGATGATCCATGCGTCGGATGGGCATGTAAAAAGTCAGACCTGCGTTTGATCTCTCGCCAGTCGCGTCGGTCGTCCGTCCCACTGGGTTCTGAGAGTAAAGGAATAGAGAGTGCTCTTGTGTACTGCGCACACACTTGGGCACTATAAAAACTACTGGCCTAGTTACAATGAAACCGGCAACTGTCACCGAAACCGGTATGGGGAGTATTATAAAAACAAGGTAAACTCACTCGCGCGTGTGTTTATTATAATTATTATATCCGCTAATAGTAGCTGTGAAGCGACATTCGTAGCTTGAGGATCGGACCCCTAGCTATATAGAATTGATTGCAGTAGTTAAGTTTAAGCGGTCTATTAATTGGATCGTTAAATATTAATACAATAGAACCTTAAGTGTGTTGTGTAATAATAGTATTTTAACTCCAGTTTTGGGCAGCAGATAGCGCGAGCGCACATCAGCAATGCTAATGCCTATGTACCATCGAGGAAATTGATTCCTAGGCAGTTGCCAGACCAACGTTATTTGGTCGGATCATGTCAATTCAATGTTAATTGTGATCTGTCGGCTGGGTTTGACGTAACACGACCAAAATACGTAGGTCCCCCATCTGCCTAGAAATCAATTTCTCTGATAGTACATCTTCCAGTCCTTCATTTCACTCTTATTGCTAAAGAGATAAGGTTGAAATAGTTTGTCAAGTTAAGGCTATAGGTTAGAGGACCCACATTGTTATCTAGACGTTGATGTGACGTTATATTCTAAGTAGATATCGCATTAGCATATATTACAGACAATGAAATCTAGGGTTTATGAATAGATTGTATAGGATCGAAAAAATAAAGAAGTCTGAAACGATTAATTGAATATGATGATACATTACTGCAATGTTTTGACGCTAGAGTGCAGCACCGGCACAGACAGTAAACAAAAAGTTTTGTACGACGTTTGACAACGTTTCTGTCAATATGTCGTGTGCAACATGTCGGATTTTGGTCGGATTGTTAACTGTATGTGCAAGTAGAGCCCTCTGCTCTGACCTTCGCGTAATATACCCTATTTGAGGAAATACTTCAAGGCAATAATTTACTATACTGAAACGACATCGAAAATCGTCGCTTATTTTCTACTAGATGATGCCCGCAACTCTGTTGCGCCAAAATTTGTTTATCGCGCGGGAACCGTACATTTTCCGGGATAAAAAGTATCCTATATCCTTTCCCGGGACTCAAAGTATCTCCATGCCAAATTTCAGCTAAATCGGTTCAGCGGTTTGAGCGTGAAGAGGTAACAGACCGACAGACAGACAGACGGACAGACAGACAGACAGACAGACACTTTCGCATTTATAATATTAGTATGGAAGTATGGATATGGATGAGTACCGAGGACTATTTTCAACTAATTGTATTTTAAACTTGCTGTCCCGGTGAATTTCGTCACTTTAAAACCTTCCCTGGACTTCTACGAATATTTTAAGCCTAAAATTAGCCCAATCCGTTCAGCCGTTTTCGAGTTTTAGCGCGACTAACACATTTGAAAATCCATTTTTATATATAAGAGAAGAAGACTAGATGGACTCGGTGAACTTCGCCTTACTTCCCTGACTAGCGTAACCATTAACCATCCTTCACTTCACTAACATAAACCTGCCCTGGACTTCTACGAATATTTTAAGACTAAAATTAGTCAAATCGGTTGAGCTTTTCTCGAGTTTTAGCAAGAGTATAAATGGAAAATTCATTTTTTCTTACATAAATTTTAATGATAATACAAGTAAGTATGTGGTCTAAAATCGACCTCCCACATTTCTACCACACGCTACTCGGTTCACAAAAAACTATTATATAATTATGTTTCAGTTAAGCTTATTTTCCTTATTAACGGCGCTTTGTAGGATTAAGCTCTCAATGTTCAATTAAGTTTTAAAGGTTAATACTCGAGCCAATCACTTATTTTTTATCTTTGGGCCACATGCACCATCCGAGTTCCTTTTCGTTCATACTAAAAATGAGAAAGATAATAATTTCGTAATATTATAATAATATACCTTGTATTATAATAATATCGCAATATTCTAGTACCTTCATCGTGGGTATTACAGACACAATAGATTTTCAATTGTTATGCGGCAGCCGGTCGGGGATTGATGGGATAATATTATTATACCTTGTATAGAAAATCAACTTAACACATTTTGTCTATGTCTATATTGTGATATACTGCTTAGACCAAGACGTTTATCTACAAAATAATATTTGTCGTTCGCAAGTAGAAACTTTTCATGTATCGGCATCTCTCCTCTTAACGCAAGCTCGCTCATCAAAAAGATAATTTTGCAAGTGTAACAATTGTTATTTTTCTATCTAAATATCTTTATGTAAACTCTATATCATATTATACACAAAATATCTGTAGTTGATTTTTTGCCCCTTAAAATATGACCAAGGGTTAACTTTAATCGAGCCTAGCGCAAGGGGGCCTTAATGGCTTAAGATAAGGGCCCATTTCCTTTAATGTTCGTTACAATGTTGCGTTACCCATTCTTGGAATTACGTGTTTTGGTAGCAAAAAGCTAAAAAATACATTTTTCCACAGCAAAATAATAATAAATATGAGCTATAAATCAACTTGAGGCATTTAAGGTTGAAGTTCAAAGCATAATAATTATCTATCTTACCTTTATAGCAAGAGGATTCTTCAAGAAGAAAGGAGTTCTTTTGTTTTTGAAGTGTAACTTTAAAGAAGGTCGAAATAATTTAATAATCTTATTTTAATTCTTGTCATCTATGGGACTTTGTCGTCTCTTTTTCAATAGAATTTATATCTTATAAAATATAACACTTCTTGTGTTTCATTTTTTGCAGATTAAGCTAGTTTTTGTCTAATGCGCAATTGGACATTTTTTATTTTTTTCTTTTAAAAGTGAACCGATGTCATAAAAAAGAACTTATATACCGTTTAATTTAGAAACCTCCTCCTTTTTGGAAGTCGGTTAAAAATCATCATCCACTGATAACATGGGCGCGGCAGGTGTGTGCAATGGAAGCATCAGCAATATTTCTTCCAAAACATTAATATTCTTAATATGGTTATCACTTAAACACACATAGAAGGCGTTTTAATGGTGGTACTTTGTATCTAACTGCATATATATTTTAATTTTTCGTCGTAAACTTTACGTAGGTACTAATTTCCTCGCTTATAGCTTCTTATAAGGTCTATTTTATCATATTACTGGTTATTTATTAAATTTTGTATGTCTTAAAACTAAAATTACCAACTCACAACAACGAAAACAATGACATAGCGATTCTATAGGCGCCAGCAGGGGGGTGCCAGGGGGTGCACTTGCACCCCTTGGAATCTCGGGATCAACAGGAATTATTGAAATAAAAAGCATTTTGTAACCCTATTACCATGCCGTACAAAGATAGTTCGTAATGTTTCGGCACTAAATGTATTATTTTGACGTAAATTAGACAGTCACTGTTGTTAGTAAAAAGTAAAAAGAAAAGAAAGAAAACTAAAATCTGCACCCCTTGGAAATTATTTCTGCCGGCGTCCATGACTGCGATTCCATTATAAATTAACTTACATAATTATTTTGTGGGATAATTAACTTTCCACCGTACTCAGAGACATTTAATTATGATTAACCTTCAATTTTATAAGAGTTTGACAGATAATGTATGGGGTTTATGTCATAATTTTGAATTAATTACATTTACGTAATTAATGTTCCACTCTGAGTGCGGCAGTTAAGTGCGAGGAAAAAAAATCAGCGGGGCTAAGATGGTCACATTTAGCAGTAAATTCAGCAAATGAATTGTCAAAACTGTCAAACTGACGAACGTTAAATTATGGCTGGTTTGCACGTATTAAGTAGATAAGTAGTAACTAAATTTTAACTTAATTTGAAGTGCCTGCCCGAAATGTGTCAAGTGACAAGCCCCGCCTGCCAACTTAACAGAAAATAGTCAAAATTATAATTTCCTTGTTTAGTACTTAACTAAATTTTAACTTGCTACTTACTTCTAAATTTTGTGTTTACATGCAATAAGTAACTTAAAATTAAGTTAAAATTTAGTTAACTACTTATCTACTTAATACGTCTAAACCAGCCCTTAGTACGAATTACTAGACATGAATTGCAAGCAGGGTGACCATTTTGCGATTTAAAAAAAAATTAATCATATTATTATGATTCATAATATGATTCTCCAAAGCGACCATTTTAGCCCCGCTGGCGATGCAAAGATAACACGTAGAGCAGTATGCTGTATTTCATTAGAATCGTTTCAGTCTTCCGAGATCGATTATGATGAAATCCTGTAATATTGCCGCTGTATCATCATCATCATCATATCAGCCTGTATTCGTCCTCTGCTGGACATAGGCCTCTCTCAATGAACGCCAAGATGACCGATCAGGAGATCGGTCATCTTGCCGCTGTATGTGATATTATTATCTGTGTACACTGTACACAGATATTAGAATAGCAACGCCTCGTGCTATGTATCTTTTAATGAACCTGTCTTTGCTCGTTTTAACTACATAATATCTTATTTAACTAGCACACATTAACTCGAGGAGCTAGTAACAATCAAAACAATTAAATTAATTAGCCGTTCACCCTTTTTTGTTTCCCGGAGCCATTATATGTGTTGCCACATCACAAAAACTCTATTTTATTTAATTGTCGATGAATTTATTTATTTTATAGAAATTAGTTGTGCGATCGTTACATATTTATAGCTTTTGTTGGAAAGAAAGCGATGTATGCCTAGAACTAACGAGCGTTTTATGATTTTTAAATATTTATTATATTAAAAAGTCTGTAAAAAGTCGACACGCGTTGCAATAACTTTTACATTTATATTCCTTTCAATTGAGTCTTTATAATAATAAAATATGATATTTCATGATAAAGTTAAGCACGTGTACATGGACTCCCATTCATAGACATCTATTATACATGGAATATCGAGGCAAGAAGCGCGACTAAAAAATAAAGTACCCTTTGTTGAGCTACCGATTCAAAAAATCTTTTTACCTCCTCCTTGTAAGAAGTTTTTTTCTGGAAAATTCCCACTTTACAAATCTTTGATTCTGTTTGACTTACTTACTAGAAGCAAATAAAGGACAAGATCCAACGTCCATACAATTATGGGCTAGTTTAAAAAGTGCCGGCCAACTCAAATAAACCCATTATTTAAATAGAACATAATCTAAGGAACAATTTTTATTATTACACCAAAGTTCTAAGTCAAGTCTCCGAGTTGTTATTCAAGGTCAAACTTTTTTTTTATAACATGTAATAAAACTTATTTTATTAATTAAAAGTAATAAGTAATCGATCCCAACGTCCCTATCCGAGTCATAGAATAGATTAGAGGCCAAATACCTACAAATGATTTGGAAAAATTGACGGACGGAGCCGCAGGAGCCACAACATTACATCCGCGACTCCATCGGCGGTCGCCTGCTGTTTATTGACGGACGGAGCCACAGGAGCCACAACATTACATCCGCGACTCCATCGGCGGTCGCCTGCTGTTTATTGACGGACGGAGCCACAGGAGCCACAACATTACATCCGCGACTCCATCGGCGGTCGCCTGCTGTTTATTGACGGACGGAGCCACAGGAGCCACAACATTACATCCGCGACTCCATCGGCGGTCGCCTGCTGTTTATTGACGGACGGAGCCACAGGAGCCACAACATTACATCCGCGACTCCATCGGCGGTCGCCTGCTGTTTGGGGTATAGCAGGCTCGTCTTGGGGGAAGGTTTATTTACCTTCCGCCCGTCAATTTTTCCAAATCATTTGTAATCTCTAATCTATTCTATGACTCGGATAGGGACGTTGGGATCGATTACTTATTACTTTTAATTAATAAAATAAGTTTTATTACATGTTATAAAAAAAAGTTTGACCTTGAATAACAACTCGGAGACTTGACTTAGAACTTTGGTGTAATAATAAAAATTATTCCTTAGATGATGTTCTATTTAAATAATGGGTTTATTAACGTTGGCCGGCACTTTTAAAATTAGCCCAATTTGGACCTTGTCCTTTTGTATTACATATAGATAATGTAACTTTGTAGATATACTACTTTGTAAACAACGTAACAAAATGAAAACAACAGATGACGGAACTGCCAACATTCACGATAAATTACATTTCATTCAGAACTATTACACCTCTGACAGGAACTCTATGTCGTCGGCTTAATGTTCTTTTTCGAAGCAATTCGGATGAAAATAAAGTGTTCAACAAAAACTGAAATATTGTGTGTACGCAGAACTTAATAGGACGTTAATTAAATTAATACTTGTCGCACCGACAAGCACGAGTATTCAGAATATTTCTGGGACCTGTGTCACAGTTTTTAACTAGTACTTAACCTTAACAGTATCTTAATTATAAGCTTTTGAATGTTAAATCCTATGTAAAAAAAAATGCACACACAGAAAACACGACGGGTTGCGCTCCGGCTCCGGGAGACTGACAGAAGTGCAAACATAGAGGGGGCTATTAATTTCTATCCTACGCCGCGCCGGCGAACTAATATCTACTAATATTCTAATCGAATATTCATTTAAAATAACAGTACTGGCTTAAGTAAATTTAGGTATCCAAAAAAGTACATTTCTAGGAATCAAAAAAAGTACACAATGCTGTTAATGACGGGCTCTTTGACGAACTGTCTCGTTCCTTTTTTACTACGGGTTTTTCTTTATTTAATAACAGATGACCTGATGAACTTCCTACTACTTTACGTACTACTTTTCTGGACTTTCACAAATATATTAAGACTAAAATTGGCCAAATCGGTTCAGCCGTCCCGGAATTTTAGCGATGCTAACAAAATTTAAAATTATTTTTATTAACATTAATAAATGAAATTTTCATCTTGTGTTTCATATATAAAAATCCCTAAATAAATATAGATAAATAAAAATCTTATGTTTCAGCTCCCTAACGTTAAGTTAAAATCATTTGCGGGACAGTTTCATTTACGCGTGAATGCGTAACACTATTATTATGAACTTCATAATTTAATTGGTTACGTAGAAATACGTACAATAATTATTCAATAAGCCTTTTAAAACTCACCGAGTTATTCTTTAATAACCAGCCTATTGTTGTAGTAATTGTAGCGTTTAGCGCTTTTTATCATAAACGTCGTAAAATATTATTTGAGAAAGTGCGCTAAAAACTTTACGAGTTAACTTGTTCTATTGTGTACTTTTTTATAGACACAAGCTGGAGTTTAGGAAAACGATATACCTAGCTACACAAGTAACATAATTTCTTACGTCTATTATTCCTTAATAACTTGTAAGATTGGTTTTCCAAATGAAATTACATAAATAATTTTAAATGCCAATATCTGGACCCTGACTCATTTCTGCCTGTCTGTTACCTCCTCATGCTGCTGAAGATGCTATAAAATGATTTACATTAAATTTAGCAAGGAAATACTTTTTAAACCCGTAAAGGGTCTGGCATTGTTCTGTACAAAAAAGTATAATATGCCGGATAAAAGATGCGGGAAATATACGAAGACTACGCATTTCTGAAAATATTACATAGGTACTGGTCGATAGAAGAATGTAATCATTCTTTTTTGAAGTTGGTTACGTTACTGTGTAAATTTATATTGTAGTACCGCCACAATACAAAAATACAGTACAGTAGTATCAGATAATCATTCTAATGAGTAATGACTAACAATAATTTAACACTAGACTATAATAGTCCGCAACCTTAGAGTTTTTCACCCTTATATCGTCACCGTAAAGGTCGTATCACAGGTAAAATATTTGTGAACAGAATGCAGATTGTCACGGTATATAATATAGTCCGGGCGACAATCGCCATTGTGCCCCGTCCACATAACTCATCTCATGATATTTATAGCGCATTATAACGTCTAGCGAAGGACCAATTCATACCAGTATTACCAGCGCAGAGACGAAGAATTTTAATGCTTTCTGCAAAAAAATATTATTTTTTGCTATATTTATTTTTAATACTTTTTTGGGTTTCCCGTTTCCGTATCTAAGGGTGCGTCTACATTTGTATCATTTGCGTGACCAGATCCCCGATCAGATCTCCGTCGCGTATCATCAAAGCGTGTCAAAATGATACGCGTATCATGATACGCCCCGATCGCTATTAACCGCGTATCTGATACATGTCGTATCAAATACGCGCATGATCGGAAGAATGATCTTACGGTGCGTCTACATTTGTATCATTTGCGCGATCAGATCTCCGATCAGATCTCCGTCGCGATCATCGCGCCGTATCAAGTATGCGTGTCATAGTGTGGACGCCTATTAGATCATTCTGCCGATCATGCGAGTATTTAATACGGCATGTATTAGATACGCGGTTAATAGCGATCGGGGCGTATCATGATACGCGTATCATTTTGACACGCTTCGATGATACGCGACGGAGATCTGATCGGGGATCTGATCGCGCAAATGATACAAATGTGGACGCACCCTTAGGCGTCCATACTATGATACGCATACTTGATACGGCGCGATGATTGCGACGGAGATCTGATCGCGCAAATGATACAAATATGGACGCACCGTAAAGGGTGAAAGCGGGACCCTATTACTAAATTTTCGCTATTTGTCCATCTGCCCATCTGTCTTCAGTTGCTCTTATTTGGGAGACGACCCGTACAATTTTTTGCTTACATTTCAATGGTACTGAGCCCTTTCTGCGCGAGTCGAACTCGCACTTGGCCGATTTAACTCTAAACATAGCATATTCGCAAATGGCCGACACCATAGAATAGACAACACAGAGACTCACATAGCCACAATGTCATACGAGCTTTATTATTCTGTGTAACACGAATATTATATTCATTTTTCGATAAATAATGGCTATTTATGTAGGATTCAAAGCAGATTACATAAGTCTTTGGCGCGTCCATAGTCCCGTACTTTAAAGCGTAGCTCACTCGGAGGCCATGAGTTCGATTCACGCGATGACTAAAATATGTTATTTTCAAGCTCAGTTAGGACAATGCAAGCCGATCACCTGGTTATCCGACAAAACTCGGTACTGCGGGTTATCTCTAGCCAGTCGTGTCAGATGTCCATTGTCCGTCACTGGGTTACAAGTGTAATGGCTTAGAGAGTGCTCTCGCGTACTGTGCACACACTTGGGCATAACAAAGTCACACCGATCACGGCCTGGTTTCAATGAAACTGGCCGTGAGGCTGGCAGGTAAGGCTTTCGTAAATAACCTATTACAGCTTTTTACGACGTCATTTCATAGAATTTTGTAATGACTCAGTAACTCTGCGGATTTTACCCAAATCCGTAATTGTGAGTTTGTGTGTATCTTTGTTATTTCTTCACGCTTAAACGGCTGGAGCGATTTCAATAAAATTATACCTATGGGAAAATCCATGACATTAATGAATTCGCTTAAAATCATCGACATCGACGTAATACCGTGGGATACAGCTGGTTTTCTATATATTAAAAAAATTTCTATCGAAAAATCTAATATTCTGTCTGTAAAATGCAGTGCTGTATCGCGTCTCCTCTCGGTGCGAACTAAAGCGCAGTAAATAATTTTACTTCCCTGACGACTTCATTAAGGCCTTAATTATTATAACATAAAGTTCGGCGAGACAAAGGCGTACGTCAGTGTAGCGCCGTTGTTAATGTCGCCGGTACACCACTAGTGAGTTATGGCGCCGTAAAACCTCGGATCGATTGAAACAATAGACGATGTTCGACGAGGAAATGGGGTATTTTCGTGGAAAATGATGTGTGTGTGTGTGTGACGTGTGAATCAGATGCGTGAGACGTCTTGCAAATCTGTCAAATCCACATAAATTTAAAAATGCATCTACGCATCGCGTTGCGGTCTGAATTGACCCTAAGAGCCATCGCAAACAGGGCGACTTGTCGTTGCGTCTAGTCATCGCGTCAGACGCGGCGTTGTCGTTTGCAACTAGCGTCTTGTAGTCGCGTCTAGACGCCGAGCTGTCGCTTGCGTCGACGACTAGTCGTTGCGACAGACGCCGTGCAGGAAGCCATCATTAGTAGTAGAGTATTCGAGAGAGACGGCCGTGTTGTTCATCTTGTGAGTGAATATGGGTGAGGTTCTAGTTGTACTTGCCTTGGTTTGGAACATAATATTTTAGGCATAATTGCTCCCAAGCCTGATTTTTCTTCCCTCGGTCACTATACTCATTCGAACGTAAGTCCCAAACAGCAGGACGCGCTTCAACGTCCGAAATGAACACATCAACATTGAACGTATCCATTTTGAGATTCTCAACAAAGACGTGCACCTTGGATAGCGCTCAAAGCGAGACTGACGTGCGACTGTCGTCGTGTGTGCGCGTGTACAGCGATTCCAGACGCAGCGACTAGAGTCTAGACGCGAACGCGCGCGGCTCCCCTAGCTTGACGTCGCGACTCGGCGACTCTGACGCCAAGTGTCCGGAGCTTCAAACAAAATATTATATGAAAATTGTCGGCCGTAGTTTGTCGTTGCGTCTAGTCGTCGAGCTGTCGCTGTCGTCTGTCGCCTAGTGTGCGCCTACACTAAGGGGACGCTTCCATCGCTGCGTTGCGAGGAATGTGTTTTCGGAACCAACAGAATAGCTTCATTTGCTTCGTTAAGTGCAGTGATTCTTTTGGATCTTGTAAATACATTCCTCGCAACGATGCTTCCGTGAAAATACAGCCTTAGGCTCTGCCTTGGAATCATACAACGACGGCAGTGCGATGGTGGTGAGATATTTTTCATAATACGCAGAGGGATGTGGCGCATTTTTCGTACAAATAATGATGGTCTAGTCCGCGATAAGTTATATTTTTTTATGAAAAATGCATTTCGCACGTTTACGTTCCGTATAATCATTCGCGAATACGTTACCTCGATTAGCTGAAATGAAAATTTTAAGGTCTGCCTTGCCTTACACTACCACACGTAGTGGCTGAAGCTACGCGTAAACTATGAAAAAGATTTCGGCTTTCTGGCTGGCCATGAATTTAAACCCTTTGACAATATGATTGAAAAACAAAAAAAAGCAAATTTTTAATTGCCTTACTAATTATAATCAGACTCTGACAGCACTGTAAAACTAATTAAGTAATTTTTTACCCAACTATAAGCTATTAATTAATTAAACATCACTCACTAATGATGTCTACATTAATTTATTGTCTGTCAAACTATACATAATAAGTTATGTACAGTATTATATAAACATTAGCATCGAAGTGCGTTTTATGATAATCTGAGAAAAACTTATAAATGCGATTTCATTTACGATGTAGAGCGTATAAGTGATTATTTAAAAAATAATTGAGGCGGAAAGCACTGAAAGTAATCAATTATGCAACTACAACGCGCATGCGCTGTTAAAACCTCGTTAATCAGCCTCGACAAGTGAAAATATCGATAATAATGAAAAAACAACATAACACAGTAGCTGCACTCCTACATCGTACTACATAGAATAAATGACGTACACGCACACATTGGCGTGATTTCAGGTAACTATTCAAGTAAAATAACCCACTCGTGAAAGCCCTGCAAGCCATTTAATTACATCGCACGCGCGACGCACGTAACATTGGTCTCTATTTCGAGCGAGTTTGATCACCGATTTCAATGAAATTCCATCATATAATACTTATCTCGAGAACAACCCCGGGATACTAAATTGTTTTAATCCCCAATAAATGAACGGTTTTCATGCTATAAACAAATTTTGAATGAAGTTGCAGGCAACATAATTATTATAGTATAGGGCGTAAATATAAAACAATACTTCAAACCAGCGGCTCTGATAAAAGCTGATAGCGATCGGTTGTCACTCATGCGCGGGCAAAATCACCAGAAGATCTGATAATATCTGATATCGAACCTTTTTGTCGCAGGTGTTTCAGCCTTCCCTGTGCGGGTTCACACTTCAGCAAAATTGATAATAAAATTTAAATATATTGAATTTTAGATTTTCGTCTTTATTTAAAAATAGATAAAAAGCTTTTTAAAAATAGAAAGTAGAAAAATCTGTTTCGGACATATTTTTTTATTATTCTACCTGAAACAAAGATCTTGTGACCGAATTGGGAGTTGTCATATTTTTAGACTTTAAAGGACAACTCATAACAAAACCTCCAACACTCAGACAAACTTCCTTGCCGCTTCAGGATTGAGCGTGGTTTGTTTCGCTACAACATTATTTCGGGTATAGAAAACAGGCGTTGACCAAAATTTGAACTAAATTGTCCGCTTGGGAGGAGCTTGATAACAAACACCGCTATGTAACAAGAATTTGTATATTAGATTGTTAAACTGTGTGTTGACAGTAGATTCCAGAGATATTTAGCGAGCGAGAGCGATTATTAGCCAATTGAGTCTTTCTTGAAATTGTAATATATTTTTTGACAATCTGAAAATAATATTAGAAAGTAAATTTAATTTTAAATTTAAAGTAATAAATTAATTAAAAATAAACATTTTCAATATAATTTTCAACTTGAATCATAACTTTAACTTGTTCATTGTAATTTAACAGAACCACATTACATAAACTGTAACAAGTTATAGACAAGTGTGACAAAATTATCTCCTCTATTAGAACCTAAGCATGGTTGTAAAAGATAACAGCCCTCTGATTTAAACACCTATGTCTTATATGTGTAATCTTGTATTAACTTTTATTGGTGTCCAGTATGTGAGCAAGTTCGTTTATTTTTACTGCTGCAAAAGTATACAAGTTGCAGGGTCCTAACAATGGTAATACAGTTCTAAATTACTGAAAAAATATGATTTAAGCAATTACGAAAACTTGTATATACTTATAGTTAAGAAAGTTATATCCCGAAAAAACTGATGATTTAGTTTTTGTTTTCGCAACATCTTTCAGTACTTTTCACTATCTCTTACAGTTTCAGATTAAGTCAACTAACTCATTTTATACATGTACATAAACGTCAGAATCTATTTATATAAAACACATAAACTGAGATTCTTCTCTTTTTGAATAAAATACTATTTTGCGTAACTTTAACCTCTCATTATATTATAAACAGAAGCGGCTCAAGTCGAGATCCCTGAGGAACTCCTAATTTATCTAACGAGCAGCGCTAAACTAGACTAAATTAATTTCTATAAATTGCTACGTTCGATCGCTGGGCGTTATTAAAACTAAATCAAGCCCATAAAAGTTAATTGTGCGTATATATTCCGTACGGAGCGATCATTTGCACCCGATAGTTGTAATTACGAGTCTGATGCTATCGAAAACTGTAAAAGACAATTAGATCGAGTAATTTAAATTGTTTATCCTAATAGTATCCTCGTGTCTAATGAACGTATTGTTATAGGAGAGCTCTGATTCAACTAATTTTATGGGAGTTTAATGCAGGTGTGATCCTGAGATTTGCATTATGTTTTGTTTTAATTAGATCAATTATTGAACTATTTTAAGCAATTCGGTGATATCTTAACCTTTTTTAAAGTCTTGATACCTATTCATTTTTGTGAGGCGTGTATATTATACTGATGACTGTTTATGTGAGACTATAATTTAACCTTAAAACCTTTAATAGAAGTAGTGCACAAATAATTATAGTAGCATTCAGTTGAATTTTCGACGATTAGGAATTTATTTTTAATGAGAAGATGAAGTCCGTTTAAAGTTTAATAAACTTATACCTATTTTACGCCATTTCAAATGGTTTAATCTAAAAACTTGATCTTAAACACATAATATGTTAACTGCTAACTGTACTGACAGCTTTTAACATTGTATTCGTTAATTTATTCAAACTATGTTGTAAACTTTTTGCGAGCCTTTATATCTCGTCACCTTTGTAGTTGCTGGAAGTTGTCACTATTCATTTTAATTGTTGTTAATTGTTATTCCTGTTTTGATCTGCGATAACGCCGACATCTCTGCTATGCCTACATGGGCGTACCCAGGTAGGGGCAGGGGGGGGGGGCGGCAGCCGCCTTCCCCTGGAAGATAAAAAAATGTCAATTTTCTTAGCAAGTGGGAATTAAAAACATGTTACCTACTCAGCGAAAAATGAAGTGTTGGAATCAAAAATAGAACTTTTCAGTCAGATAAAATAAAAGTCAATTTTGATGATTTTTTGTTTCAGTATACCAGCGACCACCTTCTCGAAACAGGTAGCTGAAATTCTGGGTACGCCACTGTATGCCTATATCTTTAATCTTAATTCACAATCACAAAGGTGCTCTGAAATTGTGTCATACTATAGACGGGTTCCAAGGAAAACCGTCACCTTTAAATTAGTGACAATTATTGAGGTGTTACTTATTTTTAATTGCGACAATTTGCGGCGAGACACTTGGAATTTTCACCTAAATTACGGGTAATTTTACTGCTGGTTTGGACTACCAATGGCTTATTATCGATTCGTTAGTAATCTCTCTATTTTTATGTATCTTATCCTATAATTTTAGAAAGTACTGGGGAAGATCGTTAAAAAGACCGCGGACATATTATAGGTAACTGCTTTACGGAATATAATATTTTTTAACATTAAAAAATAACTTACACGACTATAGTACAGATAAGAATGACTTTAGTAAAGATAAACGGTTAAGCAGTTTAAGCATGGAAAACGGGCGCACTTTAACACTTAATAATAGTATAGTAGTACATAGCTATTTAGAACAACGCGGTCCCCACCACTGACGCCTCCCACTCGTTACAGTAGGAGCTATCTACTATCGCCGATACTACTTCATAATTGAAACTCGGTAATAGCTTCGGCAAATGTAATTGCGACTTAGAGCTGTAGTAACATTGGGTATTCGAATTATTTGAATATTAGATACTATATGAATTGTTAAAATTGTTTAAAGTATCAATACTAGTGAATGTTTTCAAAGTTAAATGTTTGCAGCGACGTATTACACTTAGAGATTCTTTTATCGAATAACCACCAGTACGTAAACTTCTTGATACATTCTTAGACCATCACACCAGCCATCCATGACCCGGTATGCTGGGGAAGATATACGAGTGATCGCTAAACGCACATTAACGCGGTAATTATTTCAATACCCGATTGCTGATATGAAATAAAAACCTGGCATTCGCAGAATTCTTCAATCTTTATACTCATAAATCTGTACGTATAGTGATTGAACTGAAACTGTTGGACCGATTTTTATCAAACCACATTACTTAATTAAAATTGCCCCAGCCGTCTTAGAGGAGTTTTGCAAACACCGCAATACGAAAAATATACATATTATGACTTGAAAAATGTTAGTTAAAAATTATGCTCCACACCTTAGACGCAGCTTGCTCTACCATCCTCTATATCTTAAACACTAAAAATAGGTATGGCTCGCACGTACAGGATAGCGAATTTAACAATAAAAAGTCAGTCGTATTAATTGTATATAAACGAGCAAGAAACCGCACAATATGTAATCGACAGCAGATTGGTTATTCACCGCGCGGCGGGGCGCCGGCCGCAAGCTGGTGCTGAAACCACAATTAAAATTTATGAACACTGTTAATTACTGCGAGCTGCACTCGTGAATATACTGAATACGCTCCGACACGACAATACGATAACGAGACGATGCGGTGACGATACGACTACAAATTACAATGCAATTGACATGCGGATTTTGATGATTCTTTCAGTGTTAGATAGCCCATTTATCCAGGAAGGCTATAGGCTATATTTTATCACACTAAGACTAATAGGAGAATGTGGATAAAACGGGGGAAATTATTTGAAAGGGCTTATCTCGCGAACTACTCGAGCAATTTTTATGTTATTTGGCACAGATAAGAAGTAGACCACGTGAAGGATCATAGGCTATCGATTTTTAATCATTTTTTCAGTGGCTATATATTTTATATATTTTATACCCGTGCGACGCCGGGGCGGGTAATCTGATCGCTAAGCATAAGGGGATACATTAAGATATCTTTGAGCATTATAATTGCGCTCGTAGGTGATACGCGATCGGATACAACATAAACTTATGCTGATTAAGCATTAATACTGATTCAGCAATTAAACATTCTAACGACGTATTCGAATGTAATTAACACGTTGCTATCTGAAATAGTTTAGTACTAAGGTTTATACTATTTCATGTAACACACACTAGTATAATTTTATATCCAAATGTAGTTATTAATCCCAATGTAGTATAATTTTAAAGCTAAGATGTCTTTATAGTTTTTAGCCGCTTACGCATTTTTTCACGCAACACTTTTCTTATTTTCGACGTTGAAAACGTTGAGAATAAGAAATTATAGCTTTTGTTATACATTTTGTATGAGCGTGCATGCTCATACAATGTGCAAAAATATTTTTTGTATTTACTAAACTAAACATAATATACTAAATTATTTAGTTAAGTATATTATGTTTAGTTTAGTGTAAAATTATGAGATAAATAAAGTTATCTTCGCCGTATGTAACGCGCTATATAATATTCAAAATGGCCGCAAAAAAGTTATATCTAGTCAAGAGGATTTATTATAGTAAAAAGAATGTGGATCACTTACGTATAAATATTAATATTTATATTTGAAAGTATATAATAATTTTCTTGTTCAGTGATCACAAACATTTATTACAATTAATTCTATTCTATATGCTTTCCAACCGTTATGTGTAAAATTTCTCGCGTATTTATACATCGGTTGTTTTTGTTTCGACCTTTTTCTTGTATTTAAATGAATAAATTCTTGAGCACTTGTGTTGTAGAGCATAAAGGCCGGAAACGCACTTGTGACTTCACTAGTATTGCTAGAGGCAGGAAGTACGCGTCTTCCATTCACGCGAATCCGCATTGGTCGTTTCTACTTCAGTTACACTATTCTGGGCCCTCAGCCAAGATGTCTTCGTTAATTGCACTATAGAAGTTTGAAACCTAATATATTATGTATGATGATTGACTTGACATGAGGCATCAATAAGTGCAGACATGTCATTTGCAATGTCTAATGTAAAATTTCATTATATTTTTGATTTCCTACAGTGATATTACGAAGGCATCTCGGGCGAGTGATCAGTAATAATGAATTTTCGATTTTCTAAGCAACTGGAGCGCAGCTTGTATAAAAAATAGTCTAAAATTGGTATTCCTAGTAGTTCGGTGTCGTGGGGCGACAAAAAGTGTCGTAATCGAATCTGTGTTCGCAGAAACGTCGGTTCGACGACACGGATTTCAGTTCATACGGACTCAGCTTATATTGGCGCGTGGCACTGCACTGTTACATTGAAAAAATAAAAAGTCAGTTTAAAATTTATAATAGCCGGTTTACACTTACGTATGGGGTATACGTAAATCGGCTATTTCACAGACTCTTTTCAATAAATTACAAGACGTGTCATTTGCATGCAGTCGAAATGAAAACCATCGCTGGCGAAACTACAATACCCAACATTATAATTTACTAGCTATTAGACCGAGCTTTGCTTGGTATTCGATAAAACACGAATAAAATGACATTTTCTAAAAATGATTCCTAGCTAGATCGATTTATCGCCCCCGAAACCCCCTATATAAGTCCAAAATTTCATTAAAATCGTTGGAGCCGATTCCGAGACTCCAGTTAAGTATAAATAAATATTTATATACAACAATAAGATAATATTACGTTTTATGCATCTTATGCGCATCTCATGTAAAAATTTCCTGAAGCGAATCGTTCTTTTTTAATTTATTTTGATGAACGTGACTATAATATCGTCAACACGCCATAACATATTCTGTATTGTTTTGACGCAAGAGGTTATACAAAACTAAAGACAGCTTTTGAAAATAAACAACAACCCTTATTTGTAATGCGTTCAAGAAAACTTTTGATACCTATAATATTTTGATTATTCTGTATTATTCATTGTTTAAGTAATAATATGTCATAATATTAAATATTATGATGTTGTATAAACGTTTTCTATTTATATTCTAATTCCATCTTACCTTGCTAATTTATTCATCAAACGCGGTACACTGGCGGCGCGGCGGTACAATCGGGGCACGCACGGTAATTATGCAGATCTCGTCGCTAATCCAATTCGTCTCGCCGGTGCCAGCGCTAGTACCAGTACTGGCACAAAGCTTGTGTGGCTTGACACGTGAACATCAGTTATTAATTATTATGAAAACTTTTCGAAATACAAATTTTTGGAATTAATTATAAATAATTTATAAATTCGATTAAAAATTGAAGAGTCAGCATTGCGGGCGGCAAGTTTGTGAATCTAATGTGTTTCTCGTGTTGCATATAAATTCTGTTCGAAAGGCTCATTTCAAAATACATTCTTGGCACGTTGCAATTTGAACTGAAAAATTCAAAAAATAGCTAAGTATTAAGGAACTATTTTTTCCAAGTTTTCAAAATGGGTCACCGAAAATAGTACCTACCGAAGGCATTATACTAAATTAATTATCCATTAATTACGTTGCGCATCGTTTCGTAACACAACAAATATTATGAAAATACATTTTGTATTGAAAAAATTGGTGCCAGGATCTCTGTCCTGCTAATAAAAATCTTTATAAAGTCTGTTTTGAAATCGCTCCAATAGTAATTACAAGTATTAATTATTATGGTTACCGCTATATTCGTACAACGATACAGATTTATGAATGCCATCCATTCGTACCCGACTCGGCTACCTCGGAGTCCAACTTTACAAATAGCGACTATTTCTGTTACTAATGGCTTATTCCAGGGCATCTATAAATAAACTTCTGTATTGAGTATTAGGTGATATATGAGCTCTTAATAAAGCTACTTCATGCCTCGTAGATGTTAAGTAATGATCGATTTTGACGTTTACATAAAACACGTGTCAAATGCCAAATAAGTTCAGTAAATCAATGCTCGGTTGTGAGGTTTTTGACAGGAGTTTTCCTTTTCACTAGCTCATTTGATTGGCTAAAGTGAAGTAATGTAAAGCAATCAACATCATTATTGACAGAATAAACACCATTAAAGAACCTCAGAATGTGGGTATAAGAACTAACTTTACGGAGTACTAGTTACACTAAGTTGCACGCAACTTCGGTCGCGCAGAATTTAATTTAGCGGATCGGAATCGTACTTTTTTTTTTAAATGATCCTATGTTGTTTTGTACAGTTTAGTATATCATCAAAGACGGTTTTAATCGAAACCAAGAACGGACCAAAACTTATGTTTTGAAAAATGAATACAGTTAAGTTAAATATGTAATAATTAGGATGAATATCTTTGTAAATGATACGGATGGTTTTGCTTTTTCGGTCTTTGATAAGTCTCTTAAAGCATCCTTCAATGCATTTGTACCAAATTATACAGGGTGCAATTAAACCTTCCTACCAAAATTTGATATATTGTTCCTTATTACAAATAAAAATACGCGTATTTTTTTTATAGTCACTTAGTACTAAAATGTTGAAAAATAGCTTCCGAAAGTTATCCTGAAAAACACTACAATTAATGGACACGACGCGTCGCCCGCGTGTGACGTGTCCCCGCGCGGGTGCCTCCCCCTGCGTTACCCCCGGTCATTCCCCCGCGCCGTGAGTGACCGTTCTGCAACGATTTTAAATGGGATAAAATATGTCATTAAAAAAAATAACACCCAATTTTTTTTGGTTAAATGGACTCTCCTAATGATACCTAAGCCCTGGAAAAAATTTGGCAGGAAGGTTTAATTGCCCCTGTATAACATTTATTCACTTGAAATATAGTTCATAATAAATCAAGGATAATTCTTGTTTTGTGAAGATAAATATGAATTTCAGTAGTATTTGTTTCTATTTGTAAGTCCGACGAATTGGTAAGATACGGTCTGGTCTGATCGTGCGGACTAACGGCCTCCATCGACAAATGAAATTATTTCGCCTCCATTCGCCATCTTTGTTTCACGCGATTTACAGGGCTGTCAAAATTTAGAAAATTTGATAACACTAACGACTTTATTCATTTTAAAAGATGGTTGAAACATAAAAATTTCACTCGTTATGGATTATTCAGTTTTGTCATTTTTTTTCTCGAAATCAGTAGAAAAAAACTAAGCACTTAAAAGGATAAAAGTCTACCATTTCGTTCTCTTTTTCGCTGCTACTTTCACATTGAACTCTATATAGGCGACGCATACTCACCCTAAAGTATTATTACTTAGTTTTTTTAACACCATGTAGGAAGAGCCGATTTTTTACCTAGTTTTTGCGAATATTATCCTCTCATGATAGGTTGTAGACCAATCGTGGATTTTGTATTGTGATCTTCTGTCCATTTTACCGCTAATATGGATCTAGTAATAAGAGTAAAGGGAACAATTTAAACAACCTTTATTATCTTTTCTGATATAAGCTACATTTATGTTTTCTCATAAAAATCGTATAATACGATATATTAAGTTATACGAGTAACTGATGCACCACTTTAAACTATGTATTAATCAATGTTACATCGCATCTGTGAGCCCATATTTAGTAGTTCTGTAACTATTTGTAACCCTGGACTGCGGCCACAATTAGTTGAATCTACCGATCTCTAAACATCGGCGCCAAGCTAAATCCCTCTAACTGTATAGGCTTCGACAGACATTAGACGGAGAGCCTCGCTGACTCACGGCTATCATCAGCAACACTTTCCATCACTTTTGAACTTTAAAACAAACTGATCATGTTTAACACCACTGATCACGTTTGATCGCCTTAAAACAAACAAACAAGTAACGTGACCTGATCGAAAATTCATAAGACCTTCGTCCTACGGATTAACAATCAGATCACTTGACACCGTTATAAAATCCCATAGGTGGCATCTACCTATTATAAATCAATTCCTTAGATCAGGGATTCCCAATCTTTTTCAGGCTGCGGCGCAGTTACACGTAAAATATATTGTCACGGCGCCCTACTCTACCTAGCTATTAGAAAAAAATACCTAAATAAACACCTTTAATGATTATATAGTTAGGTTAAGCAGGTAAATAATAATGAACAAATATTTCACCATCTACACGCTCTATATATAATAATTAATATTTTAATTTTATTTTATAATATTTGTGGTTTCGGAAAATGATGGAGGATAGACTCACGGCGCGTGGCGCCCTCTTGCCTTTCCACGGCGCACCAAGGCGCCGCGGCGCAAACTTTGGGAACCCCTGCCTTAGATGGTCAATACGTGATGATGATTAATTAATTTTCCAATCCAATAGTACTTACAGTCTACAGATCTCGATCTCAGCAAAAGCAACATACATATATAGATACAGACAGCCAAGATATAGATTCAGTACACGCGGAATAGCTTTGGTCACGAACCGCTAAAAATTTATGATCTCATGACACTGTGTCAGATGAGAGATTGTATGCAGATTGCAATCATTAATTTGTAGGTCTTATTTCGCGTGTTAATTTGATAGCAGTGAAAAAAGATGTCAGATTGTGACAGCATACCACTTGTCTTTAGGTAAATTAGAGTAAAGGCATTAGGTACTACTAAAGCACCCCGCAAACGATCAAATTTGTTTGTCAAACATGTTTGATGTAATTTACGTTTTCATCAAACAGCAGCGCAGTCGAACAAACGTACATCAAACAAGTTTGTCAAACAATTAGCTAGAATCGGTTTGAGAGCATGAGATCTTGTTTGACAAATACAGCGGAACACGTTCAAACACGTTTGTCAAACGCTACGCCAATGCAAATTTTCTTCAAACAGGTCAAACACGTAGTTTGTTTGACAAACGTTTCAAACAAAGCTGTACACTATCAAACTGTTTGACAAACACTTAAAATTTGACAAACAATTTGATCGTTTGCGGGGTACTTAACGACTCTTATAACAGGAGAGATAGAATCTGACGGCCGCACTCAAAGACATGTATGTAATGTTGATTATACTTCAATTTATTGAAGAGTTTGATAGATAATGTTTTGGGCTTATGACAAAGTATAGATTTAAAAGCAGTTAAGCCGTGTTTTCACTAGGGGACATTTGTCTCGCGACCTAGTCGCACGACACGAAATGTACGTGTCCCGCGACATGTCGCCCCACGCCCGACGTCGCAGCGACATTTACGGGTTGCGGGACTTGTCGCTGGCGACATAATATTCACCACTGACTAGTGTGAACAAGTCATATGTCGAGGGACAAAGTTGCACAGGACAAACCTACATGTTGCAGGGACAAACTACGTATATGTCGGACAACTTGTCTCCGCGACATGTCCCCTAGTGAAAACGTGCTTTAAGTTATTAATATTCGTCTCTGAATGCGACAGACTTACCCAAATAGATTAGCTAAGCGAAATACTTTTAAAAAGCGTTCAGTTATTTGAATATATTGTGTAGTACTAAATATTTATTCTGTTTCGAGACTAGCGTTTTATATGGAACAGTTTTAAGATGAAAACTTGATGGCATGGAAAGGATAAAGGAGTCCTAAAAACGATATATCTATTTATTCAAGCTCAAGTCAATATTTATTGCTTTTTGTGACTTTCCGGAAATAAAAAAATTATTTAAGATTGCGGTACTATAAATTATCTTTAGACAAATACAAATATTGATTGACCAAAAAATTGTAACAAAATATAATGCGACAACGGATCCCCACACTAGACGATGCCTCCTGTGGGGGGGGGGGGACGAAACGAAATTACAATAATTACATATTTTTATTTTTACAATTTTACTTTATAACAGTCAAAATAATGCACATAATATGTAACTAACGGATGCGCTTAGCGACAGTCAATGATTACTAATTAATTTAATGAAGAGTTTTAGAGAAAATGTATGGATTTTATGTCACATATTCATTAAAATAAAGTTAGGTTCTTCATTAAGTTAAGTAATTATTAAATATAACTGACTGCAGTAGCATACGGCATACCCTAACTGCCGAACTAAAAAACATTAATTGATGATTAAACTTCAATTTAATGACCAATTTGACATGTAATATATAACTAGCTATTTGACAAAACACGAATAAAATGACATTTTCTAAAAATGATTCCTAGCTAGATCGATTTATCGCCCCCGAAAACTCTTATATACTAAATTTCATGAAAATCGTTGGAGCCGATTCCGAGATTCCAATTATATACAAGAATTGCTCGTTTAAAGATATAAGATAACGAAGGCATGTGTTAAAATCTTCATTTAACAAAGAGGATATATAAACTAGGTAACCATTTAAGGCAATTAATTAATATTTATCTATGAGTGTGTCAGTAAATATAGTTTTAATATCTAATTTCATTACTCTTTACTCTTTGAATAAAATTGACCTTTTTAATTTCAGATACACCGTTCTGCGCTCCCCGAACTCGGTAAGTCATAACTTAGATTGTGTGATAGTGTGGATATTGTTATAGTTTACCGAGCAATAATTATATTAACAATACAGACATAAATCAAAAACAATGCCCGCTAAATAACTATGATGGGAAGATAAGACTAACACAGGCGATGCTTAAACTACCTTCTGTACCTTCCTAGCCAGTGGCCTTGCTAACAAAGAGCCCTAAATTACTTTGCCTTCTAATGGCAAGAAGGCTACCTTAGTTGTAAAAAATGTCTTACGGCTTAAATACCTTCAGTTTTGCCTTCTCAGACATTAGCATTTATAAGTAATGATTTCAAAGATTTGAAGTGGAAAAGTCTCCATAAACTTAGTTGGATAATAAATTATTTTTACCACGTGTTAAAACATTTTATTGAGGTGAAAATTAATTTTTAATAAATTAAATTGTTATTTTACTATGTTATTACGATAACATAGCAAAATAACAAACTGGTTACTATACTATATTATAACTAATACAACCGCTATACTTTCAAAAAATGTATACGTTACACTAAATAAAGTGATTGATATTTAGAAGTATCGATCTACATAAATCTGATATCGTCCTCACTGTATTATATTGAACCTCACTTGTGATATCTAGTATATTAATCATAACACTAGTTAACCTGGCAAAACGTCGTTTTGCTAAATATATAATATATTATGTTATGAATATATTAGACAACTTACAAACTTTTCTCCTAAATTGTAATCCTATATAAAAAGTGCAACAAATTCCGTTGCGTAGTTTCAAAGATCTAAGCATACGCGAAAGCGATTTTCTTTAGGGAGATCGCACACGTCACACTTTTTGTGTGATCGAGTCTGCGGCTTACATACAGTCTGATGGCGCGCGCCATGCAGATTGTATGTAAGCCGCAGACTCGATCACACAAAAAGTGTGACGTGTGCGATCTCCCTTAAGCTATGTAGTGATATTTAATCCTTTCATAACCTTTTCATTTATTCAAGATCGTAACAAGCTGTACAAATATGCAGATTAAATGGTAACAACAATTCGTGTTGAGTTGTGGTGAATAATTTGGCGCCAGGCGGCTGTATGTCAGCGGACGGCGCGAAACGCGGTGTGCATTACAGCGAGGTTCTCACGAAATCCTCACTTCTAATTAGCTTATTGTTATCCTCATATTTCGTTTGGTTGGTATGGTTAACTACATATTGAATGTAATTTAACATACCTGCAACAGACATTTAATAAATAAAATAAAAATATATGTACAGCCTAACATAAAATATGTTCGCCCTATTTTGGAAGTTGATTAGAAGCGTTTTTGCGCCTGCATGTCACAGCTTGAGTTAAAAACTGTACGTGAGATTGCGTTGATGTCTTTTGTATGAACGATTTGATTATTTGAAGTTTCTAAGTCCCTATTTTCAAATTTGAACATGTAAATTATTACAATAAATATTATTTTACCAACTTAAGAGTAAACTATTTTAATATAATGAACATAATTAAATTAGGTAGGTACATAAAACAAAATACAAAATTAACAATAACAATATATACAGGTAAAATTCGCTTAATTATTAGCTTTTAAATTCATATTTTATTTCTTTATTTAATTATTAAATACAAAAATATAATACAGCTGAGTTTTTTTGGTGAAATATGTTCCAATGAAAGGTGAAATACAACATTCTTTGCGACAATAATTGGATGACATGAAATGAAATATTGTGAATGGAATGATAATTATTAATTAACGATATAAAAATGTTATATACCTATAGCAATTAGTAGGAGACAAAGAAAAAGAAAAATTAATAAAATACTGATATAAGTGATAGTAGATTTTTAGCTGAACAAATATAAACAGTAGATTAACTTGGCTTTTAAATCAAACTCGCTAACACAGATAGAAATTTTGCCCTCGTATGGATGCTGTATGCTGTATATTATTCTATTTACATTCTGATATGGCGCACAAGTTGGTTTAAGTATATCCTTTTCCGGGCTTTTAATTGTCTTCATACCAAACATTTGAATTTTCTCAGCTTATAAAGGGAACAGACAGACAGACAGACTTACGTATTTATAATATTAGTATAGATCGTTGGCGAGCCCTGCATAGATCCAGGCAACAGATTCGCTGTAACGCGATAGTGTTTATAGCCGGTTCGCATTTTACTTTCAACCGTGTCAAAGGTCAGGATATGTATTGTTGGTTACATTTGTAATAAAACACCTACACCTAATTTTATTATTATCCATACTAATGTTATAAATGCGAGGTGGCTATTTCTTTATTCCCCCTTCATACTAAAACTGCTGAACAGAGTGAGAGTGGTACATTTATTAAATTAAATTAGGGATTGCGCGGGAACCGAATATTTTCCTGCAAAAAAGTTTCCTTTTTCCTTCCTCTCTATATTTGTGAAAAATAACTTAAAAATCGGTCCAGTTGTTCGTGAGATTAGCGCGTTCAAACAAACTCATCAGCTTTAAGTATATATTTTTTCAGGTGCGCGTAACCGCGACAGATGAAGTTTATTTCCATCGTTAGCAGTTAGCGCGACACACGATCAGATAGCGCGTTGTAAATACGTCTAAAAATCAGATAAGCCACATTAAGACGAAATTGTATCTCGAATCACTTAATTAGAAGGCATTAAATCTGTCATTTGCGCCTTCCAGGAGTCTTTATAGAGCTTTCTCCTTAAACTGCGTTTATAGGTCTTATCTAGATGAGGTCTAGGCTCCTATACTCCATTATATCTAGCGGTTAGTTTATGTTTTAGGCCAGGTGTAGTTAACCCGGTGGAGGGATGAGTGTGAGATGAGAAATGGCGGCCATGATTGATTGATTTCAAGTAGCGAGATCGGCTGATAGGCGTTTAATGGATGTAGTCCTTCGAGAGGCATCTATGTTTCGATTTATTGAGATAACTATTTATCTTAGATGAGAGTATAATATTATGCTTAAATTTTATTATTGTTATTATCTTACGAGTATTAAAAAGGTGCAAGGCTTATTTACATTAAGTAAGTTGCCTTAAATAAAAAATATATTATAAATCGTTTTGGAACCAAATGTTTACCACCCCTGTGATAGAGAGGTGGCGTTGTTTTGGCTAAGTAATGGTGGTTACAATTATCTCGTTATAACGATCTCCAACGTAAATCCTGCGATCTGTTGTATATTAGATTTAATTTAGCACTCCATTGAGTTCTTTTCGCCGGTTCTTAAATTATGCATAGATTTTTAGAACGAAATATAATATTTATTTATATACTAGCTGTTGCCCGCGACTTCGTCCGCGTTAGCATAGTAGGTCACATCCCAAGTATTATTTTTCAAAAATAGTCAATGCACAGTATAAATGACTTACTTTGTTAAAACGACCGATGCCAAAGCTCACCGCATAGTAATAAAACGACACTCGAAATCTGTATAGATAAGATACATAAAAGCTGATAGCAAGGCAAGGAGTGGAGATAGATACATAGTGTAAAGGACGAATTTGTAGGAAATTTTATGAGCTTTCATTTCGTACCGTACTTTTTTTCTCTACAACTAACCGTTTAAGCGATATGAGCAAAAAACTAAAAATATTGAAACTTGAGCCCCTTCTCCCCACCCTGATTGATATCGTCATAATTTATAGCCTATGTGTTGACTCGACCTCTAAGTAATATTCGTGCAAAATTTAAAGTAAATTCGTTCAGTACTTTCTGAGTTTATCCCGGACATACATACAGACAAACAGACAAACAGACAAAAATTCTAAAAACTAAATTTTTGGCTTCCATGTCGATCGTAAATCACGTCCCAAGTATTATTTTTCAAAAATAGTCAATGTACAGAATTGACTTTTCTACGATTTTATTATATGTATAGATATTACGGTACAGTTGCAGACCACGGAATAACAACATACAGTAACATAACATTAACAACACACAGCATTTAGACTGCATTGAAAGTAACAATATTTAACAGATGGGTTTATTTAGTGAAAGACAAGGAAACTATGTAAATAATAATAATAATGTAATAAAAATATATTCTACTAGATGACGCCCGCAACTCCGTTGCACCAAAATTACTTTATCACGTACAATTTTCCGCGATAAAAAGTATCCTGTGTTCTTTTCCGGCTCCTAAAGGATATCTTCATGTCAAACATCAAAATCAGTTCAGCGGTTTAATCGTGAAAAGGTAACAGACAGACAGATAAAATTTGGTAGGCAGGTACTTTGGATCCCAGGAAAGGATAATTTTATCATATTATAAGGATATTTTTTGTTGCGAAAAAATGTATGATTGCGGCGAGAAAATGAATTTTGGGCGGAATTGCGGGCGTCATCGAATGAGCTATCTCCATCTAGTTTAATCTATCCGCCTGGCAGCCCTGTATTAAATATCCCACATGCGCCAGACCTCCCGAAACGTCTGGGCTGAATGGGAGGTCCGTTCATTAGCTAATTAAGTCATACAGTCCACCCACGAATTACGTATTATGTGAGGTTTAATTGAAACAATAATAATAATATCCAACGGACGACGGCTTCGTCCTCGTAAAATAGTATACCTATACATTATTTTAACAAAACAAAACAAGTGATAGTAATAATACTTAAGGATATATTATGTATATTATTATTTATGTGTCCCTATACAGAGTTCACCATAAAAGTCGCAGCGCTGAAAATTTCTATAATAAATGCCCCAGCTCCCAACGTCATGAATTTGCCCAAAAAATAGTTAAAAAGGTGACTCTTTCAGCACTGCTACTTTTACAGTGACCTCTATAATATAAGAGACTCATGTATATACCCTAAATAGCAGTAAATAGTAATAAATGTACCTACACTTTTCATGCACAGTTTATTCCACTTTATAAATAATAAATTATATTCACTTTGTTTTGTGACAACTGACACCTGTATAATTTGATATTTAAATTTATTTTTTGGCAAATTTTTAACAGAATAATAAGATTACTCTTAAATTACTTGTGCAACATTTCAACTTCTAGTAAACTCTCAGAGGGCTTGGCGTGCTTTGCATTGCAAAGACAGCTAAAAAGACTTTTTACCTTTAGACCTATAAGATGAAGTCAAACGAGCGTAATTTGTGAGTTGTGACTTGTGAGTCGCAGAATTTCGATCGCGTAAATATCTTTTCACACAAATCATGACTCACAAAATTACGCTCGTGTGAATCAAACAGGACTTTTGTATGAAACTGAATGCAGCAGAATTTCTGCCAGCCGAAATTCTGCGACTCACAACTCACAAATTACGCTCGTTTGGCTTCACCTTTAAGCGTGAGAGAAATGCGTGTGTGTCAATAAACGTTTTGCGCCTTGTCTCTGCATTTTGACTATAGTAAAGCTCCGACTAGCTCCTTTAACTCATCCCGCGTCCGTATCTAGGATCTACGTCTAAGGTGTGATTACTGCTCCCACCCTCAGCTCCTTACAACATTATCTGACCATCTCGTAATCAACTTTATAATTAATACGGCTATGTGATATTAAATAGCTTCTCTGCTTAGGTTGGCAGCTTAACTTGTCTACACGTAATATTGAACAGCTAAAACTTTTAAATCTGTCAGTAGACAGAAGTGTGTGAGAAACAGCCGTTTATCAATAATACGTTACAATAAGACAGTATCTATTTACTTATCTATTGACTGTGGTGCTATCTCGCGTAAAATAGCTTATTTAAGGTGACGCCGCGTTAAAGTAAAAAACTGTGTTGGATATGTTTTATATTTTATGGCCTGTCATGGAAAACAAGCAATGGATCAGCAAAAAATGGGAAGGGCGTAGGGGAATTGTGCTTAAGATGGCATAGTCAGATAAGACGACACATCGGCAAAATTCGTTGAAATAATTGTGCTTTCTGTGAACTTGTGACGTTTTATGGAGCACCTCAGTGTGCCCCTAGTAGCCCAACTTAGTATGCCGGACAGGGACCGTTCTTTACAAAGTAATAAAGGTTTTCCTAATTTTGATGAGAGAAAAATTTTCTTACACTTTTGTTTCATGCTGAAAAAACGTATAAGGTTAGAATCTTTTCTTATAACAAATTGTTATCATGGACATGGATTCTTATAGGCCACAAATATTAATAAAAGCGTGTTCTAACGTTAAGTGTTTTTTTACAAAATTTAAATGTATCCACTATTACTCATTTGGTAAGATGACTACTATTGGTATACTAAACGTCGGCTTAAGATGACATACTATATTTACTTATGTTTCCGCTAAATCGGTAAGCAGAAGCATTGTATATTTTTGACGATGATGAAGAACTTAAGAATCCTTACACTACTGACTACTAGAGGGATGATAATGCAGCTTGGATTTACGTATTGTATAAGAAGACATACCATCAAAGTCTAAGGAATCATAGTATGTCGTCTTACCATATCGATATGTCATCTTACACTCGTCGACCTGGCGTGCAATTTATGTTTTTTTTTTCACTGTTATAATAAGTTTATTTTTCTAAAACTGTTTTATTTCGTTATTTATGAATCATTTATTTATAAAAGTAAGTTACTGATCTCATGTGACTTATTTTATTTTAAATATCTACCTTTTAAATGTCATCTTAAGCACAATTCCCCTAAGCGACAAATTGGTTTTTGTCACGTAATTTGAAAACTATAAATACATTTCATATAAGCTATGGGCAAATTAAAGTGTATGCTTGAACCAATCTATGTACAAATTTTGGAAGCTTAAATCACTCTCCTCAGTTGGCAAAATTATCCCTTTTTTTACAGAGGTCTTTTTGATTGATTATTCTGTGTTATAAAAGTTGACCAATCGTGTTATGCTATGGGTAATTCAAAGACAAAGACGTGATGAATACTGACAATGAATTTTAATTTCTTGTCTTTAGTCATTGCTGAGAAAAATCGATATAGCTACAGCCAAATTATCAAGGCGTCGCCTTAAGCCGTTTCTAGCGCTAAAATAAATAAAACTTAGCTTTATTAACACTCGTAAACTCCAAACGTCAATAAACTAAGGCAATAATTACAAGGAATCTTACCTTAAACGAGCTATTCTGAATTCTCTGCTATCAGATAAATTGATTCAAAGAATCTCGAAAACGCATGTATAGGTATATTCAGCAGTATGTGTCCGTCAGACTTTTTGTATTAGGAAAGTGGAGTTTCGGCCAGGAATTTTACTATTTTTTAATGTGTAAACATGATTTCTATTAGCAGCAATAGTGTCCCACTGCTGGGCGACGACCTCCTCTCTTTCCTTCCACAGTTCACGATTCTGTGAACTGTGTTTCGATCACGACCAGTTCGTCGCGCCAACTTTGGGTCGGTTTCTATTACACTGACCAGAATGACCAATAAATACAATAATTATTATATATGTGTTTATCTTATCATTTTAATACCTCTATCATGGAAATCGCAGACACAATAGATTTTCAATTGTTATGCGACAGCCGGGTGCCGCTTGGGGATTGATAGGTTAATGCTATTTCTACAAAAACATGGTAAATTCAGAGCCTTTAATCGAAATGCGTTCGATATTTTCAGCTAATTTAAGAATGAAAAATTTAGGTATTGGATTTGACATAAGACATCGCTGCTCGCTCGGTAACAATTTACTCTCTCTCATATCAAATACCCAGTACCAATTATTATTGAATGCAACTTGGCTAAAGGTCTAGGTAGTATTAAGTAACGTCATTCAGAGGCAGGAGGGTGGCCGGTAGGACGTGCATACATCGTAAAAACAAACGGGCCACGCCGCCCGATAGTGCGGACCACCGGGTGACATGACGTGTCAACATCAAGACATACATACTCATTATAAATGCATCATTATAATAAGACGGAAACCTCAGAGGTCAAAACTTAAATTAATATTATGTACACTATATTTTAGTATACTGTACATAATATAAGACAGAAAAGTTAAATGTCGAGATAGATAAACGAGATTGAGCTGCAAAAATGTTTCAAATAATATTTATACAAAATATAGTATGATATATGGTCCCGTTTTTACCCTTTGAGTACGGAACCCTAAAAAAGGTTGGTTACCCCTGACGAGATATTAATCCTTCGATCGTGGATTCTTGGAAATCTATTGTTTACGCGGTCGAATTCGACCGCTTGGGAGTTGATAGGTTAAAGCACTGGACATAGGCTTAGAAAAAGGTTGATTACCACTTACGCCCGACGAGAACATAAATCATAGCACAGGACTGAAGTTCAAAAAAGGTCGGTTAGCCCTGACGAGATATAGCGCTATGGTAAATTTCAAAAAGAAATAAAAGGTCGGCTAGCCCTGGCGAGATATAGCACCGAATTAAAGTTAAAAAAAGGTCAGTTAGCCTTGGCGAGATATCTATACTTATAAAATTACATGTCCTGACTGACTGACTGACTGACTGACTGACTGACTGACTGACTGATTCATCATCGCTGAGCAAAAACTGTCAAAGTTACAGCCACGAAATTTGGTGAGTAGGGTTGTTTTATTAAGTAGACACACACTAAGGAAGGAATTTCGAAAATTTTACCCCGAAGGGGGTGAAATAGGGGTTGAAAGTTTGAATGAAAGTCAGTCATTTCTAGAGTTAGAAACATGAAACTTTATTTTTGGGTTACTGATTAAAAATGAATGGATACGTATTTAAGCGTTTTTGGAAATTCTACCCCCAAGGGGGTGAAATCGGGGTTGAAAGTTTGAACGAAAGTCCGTCATTTCTTGAGTTAGAAACAAGAAACTTTATTTTTGGGTTACTGATTAAAAATGAATGGATAGGTATTTAAGCGTTTTTGGAAATTCTACCCACAAGGGGGTGAAATTGGGGTTGAAAGTTTGAATGAAATTCCGTTATTTCTTAAGTAAGAAACTTGAAATTTTATGTTTGGGCTACTGATTAAAAATGATTGGATACGTGCTTAAACGTTTTTGGAAATTCTACCCCTAAGGGGGTGAAATAGGGGTTGAAAGTTTAAATGAAAGTCTGTCATTTCTTAAGTTAGGAACATGAAAGTTTTTTTTTTTGGACTGCTGATTAAAAATGAATGGATAGGTATTTATGCGTTTTCGGAAATTCTACCCTCAAGGGGGTGAAATCGGGGTTGAAAGTTTGAATGAAAGTCCGTCATTTCTTGAGTTAAAAACATGAAACTTAATTTTTGGGTTACTGATTAAAAATGAATGGATACGTATTTAAGCGTTTTTGGAAATTCTACCCCCAAAGGGGTGAAATTGGGGTTGAAAGTCTGAATGAAATTCCGTTATTTCTTAAGTTAGAAACTTGAAATTTTAGATTTGGGCTACTGATTAAAAATGATTGAATACGTGCTTAAGCGTTTTTGGAAATTCTACGTCCAAGGGGGTGAAATAGGGGTTGAAAGTTTAAATGAAAGTCCGTAATTTCTCAAGTTAGGAACATGAATGTTAATTTTTGGACTGCTGATTAAAAATGAATGGATAGGTATTTAAGCGTTTTTGGAAATTCTACCCCCAAGGGGGTGAAATTGGGGTTGAAAGTTTGAATGAAAGTCCGTCACTTCTTGAGTTAGAAACATGAAACTTTATTTTTGTGCTACTGATTAAAAATTAATGGATACGTATTTAAGCGTTTCTGGTAATTCTACCCCCAAGGCGGTGAAATTGGGGTAGAAAGATTCAATGAAAGTCCATCATTTCTTGAGTTAGAAACATGAAAGTTTTTTGACGTTTGCATTTGACGTTTGCTTAAATAGGGTCCCGTTTTTACCCTTTGTATAAGGAACCACAAAAAGGGGAAAGCTATCCATCTTTGTTATTATACGTATGTTAACGCGTACGAAGTCGCGGGCAACAGCTAGTTAAATATAATATAGCACTGAACTAAAGTCTAAAAAAGGTTTCCCAACTAGCAAAATTTGATTATATAAGTTTCGAGACAACGTTTTGGTTATAACTTGAGGTCAGGCCTTTTTGGTTATATAGCATTCGTATTAACCTTTATATGACGCGAAATAGGCGCAAAATATATAACTTTTATTTGCATAGCGATCGTGTCATGGTCGTTTTAGTGGCTAAATATTCGTACAGCAGTCGTAAAGTGATTAATTTTATAACCGTTTCGTCGTATTGTGATCCAGTAGACGTTGTATAAACATTGGGAAGTAGTCATCAGCATTACCTTTTTGCGGATACTAATTATTTTACAGTTCTGTTGAAGTAAGATAAAAAAAAAGTAGCCATCATGTTGGTAAAAGTTTGTCTTCCATATTTATTATTGAATGAATGCTATTGACTATAATGTATTTGGTGTTAGCACGCCTCCGTGGTCTACTGGTATAGAGCGCGGCTCTTGACTCGGAGGTCGTGGGTTCGATTCCCGCGTTGGAAACATGATATTTCCAAGTTTGGTTAGGACAATGCAGGCTGATCACCTGATTGTCTGACAAGCAAGATGATCCATGCGTCGGATGGGCATGTTAAAAGTCGGTCCTGCGTCTGATCTCTCGCCGGTCGTGTCGGTCTGCCGTCCCACTGGGTTATGAGAGTAAAGGAATAGAGAGTGCTCTTGTGTACTGCGCACACACTTGGGCACTATAAAATTACTCCTGCGTAGCTGGCCTGGTTTCAATGAAACCGGCCACCGTCACTGAAACCGGTGTGGGAGCTATTATTATTATTATTTGGTGTTAGTCGGTAACAATATCTACTTTTCTAAGGGAAATTAAATTTCTCGACGATTGTATATACGTTTTTTAACAAATATTTAACGCCCCCCTACGAATAATTGCAAATTAATATTTATGAATATAATTTAATCTAAGATTACCTGTTATTTTACAATTACACGATTTTAGGTAATGATGATGACTTGTATATGATGTCTCATGACTATAAGTCGCTTAACTTACCATTTATTTATTTTATCATCCACCATTTTGGGTACCGTAAGAAAGTGGAAACCCATGCATTTTATCGAATTCTCAATATGGTGATAATTTCTGATGTCGAATTTTTTTTAACTAATTAACGATTTGAAGTAATTGGAAAGTTCTATATTTTAGGGTTCCGTGCAAAAAAGGTAAAAACGGGACCCTATAATTACTAAGGGTGAAATCTATAGAGCGATCTTAGACTTAACTCAGACTTTACTTCAGACTTTACTTTACAAAATCTTAGCTTAGATTAAGCTTAGCAAAATCTTAAGTGAATAGGAGGACCCAAAATCCATTGTTGGGTCCTCCTATTCACTTAAGATTTTGCAAAGCTTAAGTTTAGCTAAGATTTTGTAAAGTAAAGTCTGAAGTAAAGTCTGAGTTAAGTCTAAGATCGCTCTATAGATTTCACCCTAAAGGTACAATTCCGTGCATCGCGATCGATCGCGGTCGTGCACGACCTACGACTGTCGTCGGACGCTTGCGACCATAGTCAACGTATGAAAATGTATGGCACCGCTTCCGAGGCCCGCGACTGACGCGCGCGGCCTGCGACTGTCGTAAGCCGCGCGCGATCGTGCTATATAACTTTGACATGGTCGCGCGGGGCCTACGAGTGTCGTCGGTCGTGCGCGACTGTCATAACTTCAAGACACGATCGCGCGCGGCTTACGACAGTCGTAGGCCGCGCGCGTCAGTCGCGGGCCTCGGAAGCGGTGCCATACATTTTCATACGTTGACTATGGTCGCGAGCGTCCGACGACAGTCGTAGGTCGTGCACGACCGCGATCGATCGCGATGCACGGAATTGTACCTTAAGACTTCGATGTCTGTCCATCTGCCAGTCTTCAGGAGCTGTAACTCAAGAACTGCTATAGCTCGACTTATGAAATGTTCACAGATTTTGTATTTCTGTTGCCGCTAGAAGGAAAAATAATAAAAACAAAATATTATTCATAATATATTTTAAGGAGGGCTACCATATTATAATAAACATGACTATCTCGCCTTTTTTGCTCTAAATTAATAACTAGACGTTCCGCGTGGCTTCGCCCGCATAAATTAGGAATTTCACGGAAACCGTACATTTTTCACAAATTAATAACCCAATTTTCACGTAGTTTACTATGTATATTTGTGCCAAATATCATAAAAACTGCTCCAGTAGTCCGTGAGAATAATATCTCACGGACTACTGGAAAAAAACGAGGAAAATTATTTAAAAGGTGTAATACACCTTTTAAATAATTTTCCTCGTTTTTTTACATTTTCCTCTGAATCTTCGCTCCTGTTGGCCTTAGCGTGATAAAATATAGCATATAGCCTTCCACGATAAATGGGCTATCAAACACTGAAAGAATTTTTCAAATCAGATCAGTAGTTCCTGAAATTAGCGCATTCAAACAAACAAACTAAGTAACAAACTCTTCAGCTTTATAATATTAGTAATAGATCGTAAAAAGTAGGTACATGAAATATTCCCAAATTTTCAATTATATTTGTTATTTAATAATAAAATTAAAATAAAGTGAATATTTAAGGGTGTTTCCATAAGAAAAACAATTTTTGGCCAGCTTTTGCTCTATATACGGTATAGAACCATTCGTGCGCGAGTCCGAATCACACTTGGCCGATTATTTCTTGGTCGAAGTCGTAAAAGAGAAACATGAGAATATCATCCCATCAAAAACATAAAATATGTAAAAATGGAAAGCCAAGATCCATACAAACATTATTCTTGTCTGTGGACTTCGCCGTAAAAAGGATGGAGATCTAAATGAGTGCCAAGTTCCATGGAAAATCGAAATATGTATGTATAGGAACCAAATAACATTATGAACAAATAATAGAGTATATTTCTTTGCTTTATTGAATATGTATAACAATTAATGTTATTTAAATAATTTGAGATCTTAAACTAGATTAGATCTAACTTGGCCAGTTTTCATTACATCAGTCATTTCATAAAGTTATTTAACAGATTAAGATCTCAAATTATTTAAATAACATTAATTGTTATAGATATTCAATAAAGCAAAGAAATAGACTCTGTTATTTGTTCATAATGTTATTTGGTTCCTATACATACATATTTCGATTTTCCATGGAACTTGGCACTCATTTAGATCTCCATCCTTTTTACGGCGAAGTCCACAGACAAGAATAATGTTTGTATGGAACTTGGCTTTCCATTTTTACATATTTTATGTTTTTGGTGGGATATCATTACTTTTTGTTAAGAAAACTTTCCGAGCAAGGGTAGACAGTAGACAACTTAATCTTCCCAGTTCAAACATACATAATATTCGACTATATTCAATCGCAACCTTAAGGTGTTGTTTCACCACTTCCCGACGAGTATCGGATATGCTATCCGCAACTTATCTGGCAGATACTTCATCTATCAGATAAATTGTGGATAGCCTATCTGAAACTTAACTGACAGATTCTTCATCTGTCAGATAAGTTGTGGATAGCCTATCTGAAACTAATCAGGAAGTGGGGAAATAGCCCCTAAGCCTTATCAGAGGAATAAAACAAAGAAAATTCAAGCGAATGGAAAAAGCAGCTACCATCAGGAGGCATTGGAATAATACGGTATAACACAAGTGTATTTCCAACCATTAACTATAGGGTACAGCTTATTGTACGGAAGTAAAGTAGCTATTATTATAGCTGTCTAACAAACAGACAGACAGACGGACGGACGGATGGATAGACGGACAGACAGACGGACAGACGTATTAAAAGAATTCTATGTCTATTCCCGGGACTCAAACTATAACTCCATACCAAATTTAAGAACAATCGGTACAAGCAATTTGGGATTGAAGGGGACAGACAGTGAGGACAGACAGACATACTTCATAAAGTCACCTTCTATTAATTTCCTAAGGTTTTTTCACTTGACAAATAAATATTTACGGGATGCTCCCATACAATAAATGTGATTTTTTGACCTTTTTTGCTCAAAATCAATAATGTAGATACTTGAAAATTTCACAAAATCTTTAATTATATTTTTATTTTCATAATTTATAATAAAAGTAAAATAAAATAAATATTTAAGGGGGTCTCCAAACAAAAAACACATTTTTTGCCTAGTTTCGCTCTGTCCGACTCGCACTTGACCGATTTTTTTTGTTTTCTGATTTTTCCCTAGGCTTTCACACAATTACTGAGCTGGATTCCAAATTCCAGCCTTCTAGGTCATCTGGAAGTGGGTTAGAATTTTGATCTATAGGTCAGTCAGTCAGTCTCAGTGATAAAAATGTAGATTTTCGGACGTTAATATCTTAATAACCGTTTGAGCTGTGCTTGTGAAATTTAGAGCATGTAGTTATCTCGCAAGTCTCATTATATGAGCCAAATTTGAAACGTTTATGTGAAATAGTTTCTGAATTATGAGGGGGTCAAAAGTACCTGCAAATGGTTCGTGTAATATTACACACGGTGCTGCTCGCCATTCTGTTATGCTGGAACTTGGCTTGACACGCTACCGCGTGTCTAGATTAAATAACTAAAATGTTTTATAACAGTAAGTTTTAAAAGTATTTTAAAATCATTACTTAAGTAAGTTATTTAAGTTCTCAAAATATGAATATTAGGCTTATAAACATTTTATAATAGTCGTATAAAGAGAGTCAAAAATCATGCAAGAAACGTTTATTTAAAGGTGTATTTTATAACAGTTAAATATATGGACTTTACATGATAGCCATGTAGAAATCTTATTACTGATAAAGAGTAGTGTTATGGTCGGGATTACAACCAGATTATGATTGTTATATAAATTAATTTTATACAACATCAAATATGTATTTTAATGGTCACAACTGCGATATTTATAGGATAGTCATATAATTTGGTCGTGTTAACGATTACAGGACTAAATTAAATGACTAAGCTCTTATACGACCTATTGTTCGTTTAATATATTGTTACACGATGTTGGAAACTTTAATTACAACTATACGATTTCTATACGACTAAATGTCATTTAGGCTTTTTGTTTAAGGACTAATTTGCTAGTTGGGTTGTTACTCCTGGTGAAATATATCACTGGACTTAAGTTCAGAAAAAGATTGGTTACCTCTTACCTCTGACGAGATATTAAAAAGCCCGACTGAAGTTCAAAAAAACTTGGTTAGCCCTGGCGAGATATATCACTGAACTAAAGTCCCAAAAATGTTGGTTACTACTGGCGAGATAGCCTTGAACTAAAGTTCAGAAAAAGTTTGGTTACTCCTGACGAGATAATAGACTTGAACTAAGGTTCTGAAAAAGGTTGGTTGCTATTGTCGAGATATAACATAGGACTGACGTTAAAAAAAGGGTTTTGTTAGTGGTTAGTGGTTACCCATGACGAAATAGACAACTAAGTACAATAATTTACAAAACCCTAAAAGGTTATAAGTGGAAGGCCTATCTAGACAAAAGAATTATAACATACAAAAGTATATGTTTATCTGTCTATCAAAAGTCTGCGATTAAACCGCTTAAACGATGGTTGCTATGCATTTTGAAAAAGGACATATTATTAGGATACATAACAAAACATTGACTATCGTGGAATTCAGAACAGAATTAACAGACTAATATACACCTTAACATCATTTCTTACAGCAATTTAATTAACAACAATAATGAACAATTACTATAGTTAGTTGCTTATTTCATAGTTAACAACTGCGGGTGGTAAAAAAAATGTTTATTTTACTTCAGCAGTCAATTAATCTAAAATGTTACCTCTTAATTGAAACATATCTTGTTACTTACATTGTTTGTTATCATCTGTTAATCTCCTTAATGGCCCTTAACCAAGATACATTCGTTAAATTCACAGCCGGCGTTCGAAAAAATTATTGGATTTGAAAATTCATCGCAAATACCATTACAATATGGACACTGTTGAGCATTTTTGTGTATCATCCCACAAAAATTACATATTAAGTAATAATTATGTTATATACCTATATCATTAAGAAACTCAACACCAAATGTTTTATGGGTTAATACACGATTATGTAGTAATTAATATTTATACAGTGGATACGGCTACTGGGTTGATCAGTCCATTCCATCACTATTTGATAATATAAAGATTCTTCTGGTGCCGTGACGTGATGCCCTAGGCAATTGCTTAATTTGATTAAGGGTTAATCCGTCACTGCTACTAATATTATTAATGTGAAAGTGCCGGTCTGTCTGTTACCTCTTCACGCCCAAACCGCTAAACCGCTTGTTGAAAATTGGTTGGAGATAACTTACTAGATGACGCCCGCAACTCCGTTGCGTCAAAATTCTGGTATTTTATTTTTATTTTATTTTATTGGAAAACTTATGGCTACATACAATTATAATCAGAAGAACATACGCATGAAGGCCAATTAAACGTTTTCACATATATACAGAAAATCTAACAAGAAACATGAAGTCGGCAGCTTAACAGACATAACAAAATATCAACTAAATAAATAAATCACGCACTAAAGAATTGTTTAGTAATACATTTTCTCAATGAAGAAACGGTGGTATTAAATAAGTCTATGGTTGGATGTTCGTGCGAAATTTCATTAAGGGCGTTCCCTACGGAGAATCCGTAATTTACCGTATTTAGAGCCTTATAAACTCATAATTTGAAAGCTACAGAGTTATAATAAAAATACAGCAATAATCTTCAGTATCTCAACATTCCTTTCCATGTTTTAAATTTTCTATTTTCGTTTATTATACTCATGATATCAGCTTCCAAAGTAAAGCCAATTTATTAAAATTCAAGCATACATTCAGCATCTCCTTAGTATTTACAAATTACTTTTATTTGAAACACACGCCAATAGATCGACAATATCATAAACTACATTGTCCCCGTTTTAATTTTTTTAGGTCAATTTTGAACTAAGATAAGTAAAAAAATAAGGTTTTGGCGCGATCTCGGCAACGCGGCAAATGTATGGCCAAGGTCGTTTGCTCGGGGGACGGCCTTAAAGCTTCTGCTGGTATAAAAAGTATCCTATAGTATGTCTTTTCCCGTGGTGACTCAAAGTATTTCCATACCGAACAGAAAAATCGGTTCAGCAGTTCGGGCATGAATAGGTAACAGACAGACACACTTTCGCGTTTATAATATTAGTATGGACCTAAAACGTGATGTTTAAAGCCTTAAAATACACGAAACACATTGTGAACAGGCCCTAAATAAAAAAAAAGAACTATACTGTACTCGGCGAAACATGGCGATAGCGGTCATTGACTCCCTGTCAAAAACTCGTTATTTTCTATATAAACCGCGATTGACAATGAAGTTTCAGATGTTGTCAATCCCGGCTTTGTATAGAAAATAACAAGACGTTTTTTTCAGGGAGTCAATGACCGCTAGCGCCATGTTTCGCCGAGTACAGTCATAGTTCTTTTTGTACTCTTAATTTTCATGCCATGTGGCATTTGACTTTAAAAACATTTTACGTTTAAAAATATTGTTTATTGTTTCATTAAGAAAGGCACCTTTACATTCTTCGAGTGTATGAGCTGTCTCTACTTGTTAGCAGACAATTATGCAGAGCTAATAAGACAAATAGTCTTCGACAATATTGTTTCCATTTCATTCAAACGTTTTAGTCCCTTAACGGCAAAAAATGTTATTACAAGATAATATCTTGTTTTTAGGTAATTTCAGAGAAAATATCTCTATAATATGTTGACAGGCCTATTATATGCAATCATCACATGTGTCATGACATCAGAAGATTGTCCACAAGGACACCGACCGGGGTCATAAATTTTTCCTTGCTTTCTGCCAATATATACGTTTAAGCTTAGCCCACAATCCTATAGGTAACTTTTATGAATTGTAAAGAAAAATTTTACCATACTTGCGATTAAAAACATAAAACACTTAAGTTTGACCTAAAACGAACGAGGTGAGAAAAGTACACACCTTACATGTAAAATACGGTGTAAAATGTGGTAAAAAATCTAATTTCTGCGTTATGTCACTCACATTGTAAGTTGTTACATTATGACTGTATATGGAAGAATTAATAAACCACTTTGTAATATATGTAGGCTTGTTAACTTACCAAAGTAAAAAGTGTTGTGACAGTTTACTCGTTAAAAATTTAAGTATTTTTACCATTTATTCATAGTAACTGGGAGTCCGAGCATTGCTCGAAGGGAAAAATAGTTATAGTAAGTAACTCAAGAAAGTGCGGTTTCCCAGGGATAAGAAAATGCCATACGTGCGCTTACTCATTTACAGATTGTTGATAATTTCCAAGAATATTGTTAGAAATATTATTATTTAAAAAAAAAAATACTTATAGACCACCAAGAAACCGATTATACAATGTGTCCCAACACCGGTGTCCGATCCTTTTATGTCATAATGTATGGCATATTTTATTGACAAATTGCCTCTCAATTTATTTTTCTCTAACTTAGAAAATATTTTTTTTCTCTGGCTCTCATACAAATCTGAACAATACTTCATAATAATCGTTCGTTCGTTATAACTTCTAAACGATCAAACTTAAAGCAAAGAAGTAAGGGCTATTTAAGATTAAAACCTACTCTATATTTTTTTAATAAAAAAGAACCAGTTTAATGCGCTTACACATTCCTCAAATTTTGTTTTTTTTTATGTTTTATCATAAAATGTCATAAAACTTTTATGACATGAAATTCATAAAATATTATCTGTGTAAACGTAGTCCACAAGTTTAGCTATCAATTTGAATGAGACCTTTTTTATCTTCATAGGATATTTACATAAGAAGTATTGGTCAGATTAGTGTGAAAGCCTGAGAAAAACTAAAATGGCGGCATATTTCCCTCTTAAAAGACCGGCAACGCACCTGCAACTCTTCTTATGTTTTGAGTGACGACGGTAATTGCTTTCCATCAGGTGACCCATTTGCTCGTTTGCCCCCTAATCTTAAAATAAGCTCGGTCTCCCCCAGCTACTTATATGTTGTAAAACATTACCTATAACCGCATATAAAGCACCGCTTAGCGATGTCTTTGTGCATATATTTCTTATTGTGTATAATTATTTGCATTACCTGTGCATAAACTCATTAAAGCATAATTTATATGGTTTTAAATTGAATAAATTATGAATATTAAGTATTAACAAAAGCTACGGATATGGAAATAATGGTTTATATTTTATAATTTCTGACCGGAAATGTTATGGTTTGCGTTTTTTGTTACCGTACCAATTACCATTATCACTTATGTTAGTTATAATATGAAAATGACATTACAATTTTTTATTTTTTCCATTTAAAAGAAGTTAACATGTTTAATTATTTCTTGCGAATGAAGCCTAACTTTAATCTAATTCAGAATACTGTGCTAGATAATTCAGACTAGTATGATAGTGGAAATAGTGCAGAAGTATTGTGTTTTAAGTTTTTATTAGTGTTTAATGCGGTGAGGCTGCATAGTGCCTACAAACCCGCTCGTGTCCAGCCACATCCTACAAGAAGTGGCGTCATTTATCATCTATGATCAATTGGACCAGAGCTTCCTGCCGCGATTAGCTCACATTAACAATCAATACGATCTATGCAAGAAAAACTGACTGAAGTTGTATATATTGTAAGCATTATAAGCCAACAGGATGTGTGTTATAACTTATAAACAATAAGGGTGTATCACACGCTATTTTTTTATAAAATACATCCTATTCCATAAATAAATTGGTAAGAAACGCAAGATAAAAAGTGTGATGAAAGTGATCGATTGGCCGAGATGGGGTCGACTTTGATATTACTGTAGTGATCGAAGCTCGAACTCTACATTCTCTGCTCAGTGTGTTACTTGACCCGCACGAGATGAGTGACATTCGAGGCATGAGAATCAGGTCCGAGGACTCCCGGAGCCCGGAGTTTACACTAGATTAATAAAAATCCTGCGACAGAGAGACTGTCATGTCGTTTCTACGCACGTATAACTACATAATAGTTATGAACTTTAAAACTTTCGCGTTGCATTATATTTGATACTTATTATTCGGGACTTAACGTGACTTATATTCTAGTAGTAATGCTACTACATACTTTTTTCCCGACGTTTCGGCCGTGTTGCAGCGGCCGAAACGTCGGGTAAAAGTATGTAGTAGCTAATGCTACTACATACTTTTTTCTCGACGTTTCGGCCGTGTTGCAGCGGCCGAAACGTCGGGAAAAAGTATGTAGTAGCTAATGCTACTACATACTTTTTTCTCGACGTTTCGGCCGTGTTGCAGCGGCCGAAACGTCGGGAAAAAGTGTGTAGTAGCTAATGCTACTACATACTTTTTCCCGACGTTTCGTAGTAGTAATCTACTAGAATATAAGTCGCGTTAAGTCTCGAACAATAAGTATCAAATACATAATAGTTGTCTGATAGTCGTTAATGTTAAAGGTATGAACACGACAGAGTCATGTTGGGGCATTCATTTCGCTCTGAGTTACAGATTGCATTGAATCGACTAAACAAAACGTTTTCTTTACTCAAGTTGCATTTCAGAATTTCGACAAAATGCATCGTTTTTTCCCGACGTTTCGGCCGTGTTGCAGCGGCCGAAACGTCGGGTAAAAGTATGTAGTAGCTAATGCTACTACATACTTTTTTCTCGACGTTTCGGCCGTGTTGCAGCGGCCGAAACGTCGGGAAAAAGTATGTAGTAGCTAATGCTACTACATACTTTTTTCTCGACGTTTCGGCCGTGTTGCAGCGGCCGAAACGTCGGGAAAAAGTGTGTAGTAGCTAATGCTACTACATACTTTTTCCCGACGTTTCGTAGTAGTAATCTACTAGAATATAAGTCGCGTTAAGTCTCGAACAATAAGTATCAAATACATAATAGTTGTCTGATAGTCGTTAATGTTAAAGGTATGAACACGACAGAGTCATGTTGGGGCATTCATTTCGCTCTGAGTTACAGATTGCATTGAATCGACTAAACAAAACGTTTTCTTTACTCAAGTTGCATTTCAGAATTTCGACAAAATGCATCGCAAGTGGTGCCACTTAGTGAATCAACGAATGCGACATGACTTAACTTTATATGTTCACTGTTTAAACTTTAAAATAATATTCCTTGGCCCCTGCTTGCTTAGCACGATGAATATTTGTGATTTTATCCCATCAGTATTTTTACTGTGTTCAAAATACTGTCAGATTTTATAATAATTATGAAACCAGAAGTTAAAATAAGCGAGATATGAATGTTTCAAAAATACATATTTCAAAGTGAGCATAAAAATAACTACAGGGAAATTCATGAATTGCGAACGAACGATATCTAGTTTTCAGTTGTAAAGATATGCAACTTTGTTCTACTTAAGCCTGGTTAGCTTTCTTTGCATATGCAATTCTAATGCAAAGTCTTTGTTAGGTATTAGCCTGTACAACAGACGCCTTATCCGAGGAGTCCCGGTACAACACGTGTTGCACCGACACGCGACGCCACGCTGCGCACGATTAACGTTAACTCAACACAACGTGGATATATATTTAACTAGATGACGCCACTCGCCCGCAACTCTGTTGCGCCAAAATTCGTTTATCTTGTGGGAACAATACATTTTCTTAAATCAAAATATCTTATGACCTTTCCTAGGACTCAAAGTATCTTCATGCCCAGAAAAATCGGTTCATTCGATACGACCCCAATAAAGCCCAATTAACATGCAAAATTTCTTGAGACTTGCAATGAATTTAATGAAAAAAAAGTAGAATGTGAGATAATTATTCAAAAATTAAAACTGATGTTAGAATCGAACACTTACTATTATATGTAGTAGCTGTAACAGCGATTTCGTTAGCAATAGCCGACAAACCTGGCAAACTAAGCCAGTAGTGTTTTAAGAGTGTTCGCAGTTTAGAAGCGTATCCTCTCTTTGTTTACTCTCGTAGTAGCCCAATGAGATGGCTGGACGTAGGGCCGATGTTTTACATGTCCAGTCGACGCATGGATCATCTTTCTTGTGAGGCAATCAGGTGATCAGCCGGCATGTCAACGTATGTAACGCGGGCGTCAAACCCAAAGCTTTCGAATCAAGTGAAAAGCAGTACGCTAAGGAGGTGTCACCAATATCCCATTAAACAAATGTTATGTCCATTATTATATCAAATTAACAATGGGTATGTCAATAAGATTAGTAGATTACGGTGCGCGAAGTTCTACGGCGTCATTTTCTGTAGTAGAAAATTGAAATCGAACTTAGAAACTTGTTTCTAATATATTGCAAACTTACTTTGGACTCTTATTTATTTTAATAACATTATACTAATGGTGAACAAGAACGCGTAGCTGCATTATTCTCATAATATTTCATGTGAAGCATCTATATACATATATCTGTGGTAGTTAGACGGACAGAGCGGCGCGTGCGCTGAATCTCTGTAATGTATCCTTCATTAGGTGTTGTTATTTAAGTGTATCCGCGCGATTTGTAACGCAAAACGCCTATAAATTCTACTCCAACTTTATAAATACGCCCGGGGCCTTACAAAAGGAGTGATCAACATTTTTAGCTGCGCCGTTTAAGTATGTAATAATTTAATGGACATTTATCGTGGATTGCATACAACTTTTACCTTTAGGGTATTTCGACCTGTTTTGTAAGCTAACTCTGATTTGTAGAGAACTACGTCTCAAAAGATATTAGTAACTAGATGTTTTCTATACTTACTCTATGCCTTGTGGAGACATTCAAAATAAATGATTAAATATTTTCTATTCATAATGCAATGAATATATATATAGACAATGGTGTCTATATAGATAATGGTGTTCTTTTTTCAAAATTGCCAAAATTGAATAAAGTTGATTTTGACCAGCTTGTGGCTGGTTTACACGTATTAAGTTGATAAGTAGTTACTAAATTTCAACTAATTTTTTAAGTAAGTAATTACAATATGTAAACATAAAACTTAGTAGCAAGTAGCAAGTTAAAATTTAGTTGAGTACTAAACAAGATAATTAGAATTTCGTCTAATAGGGGGCATGCACTTCAAATTAAGTTAAAATTTAGTTAATCATTTATCAACTTAATACGTGTAAATCGGCCATTAAATGCTGACTCATCACAACCACTTTAGAATGGGTACTCGTAATGTCAAAACATTAATCAATAAACAATGCCGTTAAAAGATAAAATGCAGTCAAAACATTTTAGAAACCGAGCATTAATCAAATAATACTTGTAGACACTTCAGAAAAAATCTAGAATTTTTTTTCTCACCTTGGTGTTATCTTTAACGTTACCTTTAGGATCTAAAAGTTATCTCAAGGTCTAGCCTAGGTCTTAGATAACGATCAGCAGCTCATCAATAAATACCTTCTGGTAGCTCTATCCCCAATCTCACAATCTCTCTCAAATATTATTGGAGTGATCAATCTCGCGTATCTCCGATCAGCTTGTTAGTGAGATTGCAGAATGCACCATCAATTTCGTGTGGTTGATTTTTTTTTCTAGTTCGATGTAATTGAAAAACTTCTTTTTTCTTCGACGTAACGTTACTTTACTGACATGATTGAAAATGGAAAAGTGGACTTTATTTTAACTTTGAAGTGCCCAGGAGGATTACTTGATTGATTTTAGCAATGTTTATGAAATATTTTTGTCCAATTTATAATATAAAAGGCCGCTGAACTATTGGTAAGTACTTGCGGATTTCACTCATCGATGGCTTCAGTTGAATTTTTTGGGTTACGTGTTAATTAAATTTCAATTCAAATGGTTTTAAAATTTATAAAATAAGTACGAAATACTTGAGTCTGGGTGAGGGCAAAATAATATTATTATTATTATAGAGGTGGTTTGTATCACAGAAAAATTTACGACTCCTGCGCGTTTTTTTATCAAATTAATTAAAAATACTAAAAAATACTAAAGATGAGAAAACAAAGTCAATGAGAATCAACTTTTTTACGAATAAAAAAATAGTAGCTTTCTTATCAAAATAAAGCAAGACAATAGTAACACAAGAATTTATGTCATACAATTACTTGATCAGAAGTGACCGCTCAATCAGCGATCAAAAAACGTATACAATCGCGTTCGTAACTCACTACACAATATCCCAGGCGGACATACATATTTCATACAACCCGTTTACAATGGTGATGAATAAAGACGGATGTTTTGTTTACAGGTTTAAGATAAATATTTAAATGTAAAAAAAACAAAATGGCATTTATTTTGCTAAACAAAATAAATAAAGAGTTAAGTAGATGACTGAAGAGTTGAGTAGATGATAAAATTGCATTTTGTACTGCAATAGTCTGTCTTAAAAGTTAAAACTTTCGTATCTCATAAGACCGCTTGCTGTTAAAGGCCTGATAGACAGACGTACGAACTTAAAGCAAGCGGGTTTTAAGTTCACGAGCTTACTCGGCTCGACGTCGGTGATAGACGTACGAACTTTAAGCACGCGGGTCTTACTCAACTCAACTCAAATTTTTTTATTCAGAATAAATTTTTGCAAATATTTTCTAAAAGTCTACATGATGCCTACCACCGGTACCTTATACATAATTGTAAGTCCTAAAATAATGTAGAAGCAGCCTTGCAAGCAGCCATCCTACTCCCAAGATGTGTCATCGTTTATGAAATCATTGACCTTATAATAGGCTTTGGCACACAAACGTTCTTTGACTACTTTTTTAAATTTATTCATGGAAAGATTTTGAACGTTTTCTGGGATTTTATTGTAAAGGCGTATACATTGACCTTTAAAAGATTTACTAACTTTACTAAATCTGATCACCGGTATTTCTAGTTTGTACTTATTTCTAGTGTTTCTTCCGTGACTGACACTTTTGGTTGTAAATTTACTAAGATTCTTTCTAACATATAATACATTATCCAAAATGTATTGAGAAGCAACAGTCAGAATACCAATTTCTTTAAACTTTTCCCTCAGAGATTCAAAAGCTGACATTTTATAAATTGAACGTATAGCTCGCTTCTGCAGCACAAAAATCGTATTAATGTCGGCAGCGTTTCCCCATAATAGGATGCCATACGACATTCTACTATGAAAATAACTGAAGTAAACTAGTCTTGCTGCGTCTTCGTCAGAAATTTCCCGTATTTTTCTGACTGCGTATGCTGCAGAACTAAGCCTATCTGCAAGATTAGCAATATGATGACCCCACTGTAGTTTACTATCTAGTGTAATGCCTAAGAATACAGTGGTGTCCACCAAATCCATCTTCTCATCATTTAATAGTATATTGGTTTTAACTTGCCTAACATTGGGCAAAGTAAATTTTGAACATTTAGTTTTCTTAGAATTTAGAAGTAAGTTATTAACGTTAAACTAATGTACTATTTTTGAGAGAGCACTATTTACCTCGTCGTAATTTGACTGTTGTCGCTTCACTTTAAAAATAAGTGAAGTGTCATCAGCAAAAAGTACTATCTCATTATCATTATCCTTAACAAGATAAGGTAAGTCGTTTATGTAGATGAGAAAAAGGAATGGACCTAAAATGAATCCCTGCGGGACGCCTAATTCTATTTTAGTCCCATTGGACCTTTTACTATTTATGTCAACCCTTTGAGTTCTATTTTTGAGGTAAGATGTCAAAAGGTTGAGTGCTGAGTCCTATTAGGGAGTAGTAAAAGTCTTGAATAATTATACATTGAGCGGTATTTATTCGAGCAGAGTTTCACCTTACACGTTTCAAAGTTATTTACAGAATGCCCCCATCAATGTAATATGGCTGGCTTTTATACCATTTTACACAAAAGAAACGAACTTCCGTTGACAATTCAAATATAGTAAAATCATTATAGAATACATTAAAAATTAAGAATGGCTAAGAATAAGTAGGTATATAATTCTAAATATTAATTAACGTACTTCTCATATTTAAGATAATTATTTACTTAAATATGAGAAGAGGAAGTTATAACGGAAGTAAATAATCCTCCCGTCCATTTATAACTATTTGTCAAAATCAATTACCTTACCTATTACTATTCAAAATATAATAATCACTAATTAAACTTAAATAATGTAGTGACTAACTTAATATACAGATTAAAATAAAATAAATATAATATTATGTAGCTTGTCCATTGACATCCGCTAACAGTCCCTAATGCCATAGTGGTGCAATTTCCTGATCAATGTAGCATGCTCAACACAGTCAAAAGCCTTGGAGTGGTCGCAAATAACCCCTAGGGCATCCTGCGAGTCCTCCCATGCTTCAAATATTCTATAAAGAAGACCTATACCAGCATCCGTTGTGGATCGACCCTTAGTAAAACCATATTGATTCGATCGCGAACTTACTCGGCTCGACGTCGGTGATACACAAGAGGCTCGCGGCTCGCAGTCTAATCCAGACGTAAGAGCCGAGACGACCTACGAGTAAAATTCCAAGACAGCGAACTTGCGCGGCAATCTTTAAGTACGCGGTTTTTACGTGACACACAGGCGATTAAGATCGTCAAGCCATATGTCCGCATACTTACTCGCATGTATGTCACTCCCTTAACATTAATAATGCATTTTCTAACAAATCTTGATAAAAGTGACCAGTAGATGTCAGGTCGTGTCTGACTAGCGTGCAGCGGAAGCACCGCTCATACCCGTCAACGCTCATTCGCATGCAAAATATATTCCAAAGCCTTTTTCTAACGCATTGATTGGCTATAAATTGACCGAAACGACGTGGCATTTGATAAACAAATGAATTAGAATATGCAAAAAGCTATTAGATAAATAGATACGTTTTTGTTGACGATTGTACTAGTCCGCGTTTTCCTGAAGACAAGCCGTCTGTAAATTTTTAATTGAATATTTATTATTTAAATTAATTAAACGTTAAAGCGTTAGCATAGAGCTGTTTTATGCATTTCCATCATTTATTGTATTGTACATGATATTTTATCTGTTGTGTCACTAACACTACTTACATCCCGATCCTAATAGATAGTCTAGTAGTAGGGGAGGGGAAGGTGCTAATTTTGTAGTCACTCGAGTGCCATGGAGACCTAGTAGGTTTTTTACATTAGATAAAACTGATAAAAAAATAATAAGAGCGTTTTTTTATTTTAGCGGTGGGTTCAGAAACTGCGGCCATTTTAAAGTTTTGAAAAAGAAAATATATTCAGACAATTGCTTATTTCGGTCAGTTATTATTATATTTTAGACAACAAGGACTAAATCATTTAGTTTAGTGCAAAATAAAATACCTGCGAAGTTTAGTTAGGAAAATATGAAGGTTTATTTTTTATATTTTAAAATGTTCCTACAGGCTTACCTTATCTTTGAATCGTCAGTGCTTTTTATGGAAGCTTCTTTGGGGTATACTAAACATATCCTATCTTCCTACCCTATCTTAATCTGACAGATCGGGTGACATTTCAATATTTAAAAAAAATTAACCCACCACGTGAGAATCTGATTTCTATACCATGATAACTAGACACATATCGGAAGCCTATACAAGCTTAATCTGACACGCTCGAGCTACTCCTAAAATCCCCTCTTCCCCTCCTCTACTATAATGATATAACGGATACTGTATGCTGGACTAGATATAAGAAAACATAAGAAATGCACCTCCTTACTATCAGTAAAATATTCTTTCATTTTGCCCTTTAAAAGTCTCTAACTTTTTCAAATGCTACCATTCAATTATTATTTTTAACAAAAAATTAAAACCGACTTCCAGAGTAAAAAACAATAATAATTATTATATAATGAACAAAAAAGTATGAAATAATTCTTACTCTTATTAGTGCCTTATGCAGAATACTCCTAAATCTCTACTATTTCTGTACACAATCTTCATTATTTTGAAGTCGATTTTAAGTTTGAATTTAAGTAATTTATAAGGTTTTTTGTAAATACTAATGTGTTCTACTAAGTGACTTTGGAGCCAGGATACACATTTATGATATGAGAACCATAAAGTTAATATACCTAGCGCCCTCTCGGAATAGAGAATTGCATATTAGCAACTCCAAGAATATACTCGTATCATTGTATAATAAATAATATAAGCTTGGCGTTAATCAAGCAATGATAAAATTAATGTTCATGCGCCTATCTCTAAAGGCTCTAAAGTTCTGTTCAGTGACTTTCTTTCTATCACAACACTCCTGGAAAGTCATTAGCTCACTATAATGTTCATATAATATTATGCTTAAACTACTAAGAACTACGTTAATATAACTATTTATTTTGTCCCAATAATGAGTTTCCTACATACGGACATACTTCATAATTCATAGATTTCAAGATCAAATTGCTAACTTGGTAACCTGATCACCAAGTTTGAATCATTTACTTGGATATAACAATATAATTTTTGAAATCGTTCGACGAATTAAGAGTTATGATTAATTGATTCATGGTGTGGTGACTGGTGGTATTGGTGATGATGATGATGAATGTAACTTGCATAGTAGCATATGCTTTGATTTCTTAAACCAAAGCCGAAATCCTCAAATTTGCATCTATAAGGAATCCGGAGTTCTCTTAGCACCTTCGGAACCAAGGGTATATCTTAGTGCAAAATTTTGCTTTTTGGTAGCATATGCTTAGGATACTTCTTATAAAATCGAAATCACCATATATGTTTCCATATAAAATTTGAGGAGTTCCCTCGATCACTCATGGATCTTATCATCAGGTCGAAATAATAAAATAATTTTCAAAATAGCTTAACTTTTTACAGAACAATATTTAAAGACATCCGTGATCCGTTTTGATCTAAAAATACTATGAAAAATACCTACCAATTATAATAGGGTCATAATGTGAAGGTGTATGGTGGAATGGTGGTGATGATGATGATGATGATGATTAATGTAATAAGCTTAGTAGTATATGCTTTCAGTTCTTGAAACAACGCCGAAACCCCCAAACATGTATCTATAAGGAGTAAGGAGTTCTGTTCACCACCTTCGAACCATGGTAATATCCTGGTGCAAAATCTTACTTTTTGGTAACATATGCCTGGAATACTTCATATGAAATCAAAAAAACCATATGTTTCCATTTGATTTTTGAGGAGTTCCCTCGATTACTCATGGATGCCATCATCAGGTCACCACTTTTGAGAACATGGGACCAAATTGGAGTAAAACCTAATACAACAAAACAAAAATTTTGAAAATCGGTTCACAAACGGCGGAGTAATCGTTGAACATACATAAAAAAAATCCACAGTCGAACGTATAACCTCCTCGTTTTTTGGAAGTCGGTAAAAAATATCTGTAGACTTCATATTTTAATGGTCGGCATACCAAAGTCTACAGATATCTTGACTTAGACATGTATAATCATAATACTTTTACTCTGTAGTGGCTGACACCGCATTGCGTAATAGGCTATCGCTGAATACTGAGCAGTGTATACTGACAGGTGACATAAATTATACTTTACAATAAACGCTCGCGTTACTTTCCTTGTGGGGCCACGAGTTATGCTTACACACTTACATATTAAGTAGTATTCTTAGTTGTTTTCTCGAGATTTCCTCCACTCAACTCAACCTGAATCCTCCAAAATTATGTCATTAGTTGTGTTGCACAAATAACAAATAATATAATTTTTGAAGATTGAGGTTGAGTCGAGTGACGGAAATCTCGAGGTAACGACTAATGATACGGGAGTTAGAAGGCTGCATGGCGCGTATCCTTTAGGTAGGTGTCTATTGCATTTTTGACATTTCAACTGTCATCATCTTTTTCAAATTCTGCAGTTTATATTAAATTCAAACAGCGAATCAAGGCACCCTATAAAATGTCAGCACGAAATTCTGTACCTCGCTATTCAACGTTATTCATCCATTGTTTAGTACTAGGATGGATAGTCCTCTGTTACACACTATGAGAGAATGCTGACAATGAATTCCCAATACCGTGAATTTCCTCGCCCCATGCGGAATACAGGTCCAACAGTGGCATCATCAGTCATCACCGATATGTATCAGTCTCGGACACACTATAAATACCTCGTGGGACCGCGCCTGTACCTACCGTATGTGGGATATCTGTATCACACCTGTGTCCTACTGGATATGTGGAATTTGAAGAGTTACTGTTGCGGGAAACGCCTTATATTCCAATCTAACCTAGATCGGAATCAATGTCCGTTATAATTTAGTATGATGCTCGCACTCCGTTTTTTTACACCAAAATTCGTTTATCTCGCGATAACCATACATTTTAATGGAATGGAAAGTATTCTAAGTCATTTCCTGAGACTCAATGTATCTCCATACCAAAATATAGCAGCAAAATCGGTCCAGCGGTTTAGGCGTGAGGAGGTAACAGATCAGACACACTTTCGAATTTATAATATTAGTATGGATTCAACTTAGAAACGAACAGGAGAATCATCCGATGGTAAGCTAAAGCTAATGCTAGCGAGTTGCGCTCCTGGTGATAAAAATGTGACCAGGAGCACCATTTTTTCAAGACTTAAGTGTAACCCTTTACTCTACATAATCGCTACTTCGTGCCGGGTTTCTATGAGACCGTGGTATTGAGTAACAAGCTCAATGTAACTCGAGTGGCGCGGTGGCTTATTTTAAAACAGTTTCACTCACCGCGCAACTAATGGAATACAATGGCAGATTAATATGGACGAGTTTAATAAAAAAATCAAAATAAAATAAAGTTAGGCTAAGTAAAACCTTATCTATGGTAAAAATAATTTGTCACAAACTTCTAGAATCGCTCGCTCGAGCCGGCGCGGCAGCTCGCGGGTTAAAATTCCGACCTGTCCAATAAATACGCGGCGGAGTTGCGCGCATTCTTGATACTTGAATAATGTTTGACACTTGCGACATTCCCCGATACCTCCGCTATGTTTGATACTTGCAACGTTCTTGCCAAACTGTTTTACGGCGGAGATCTAGAACTGAGATGGTCAATGCAATAGAACCGTTTTACCTTTTATTATGATCTCGGAAAAAGGACCAGATGAAACATAATAAAAATGCAGCGATAACCTAGCGATCTTTGTTATCTAAGATACATTATTTTGATGGTTTCCAAGGGATAAAATCCAGCTTGATAGTTTTTCTTCTAGTAAAATTTTTTAAACTGTGGGCTCACTAAAAGGAAACAGAAAGTGGACACAATACGTCCTATCTATCCTTACTTACATTATAAATGCAAAAGTGTGTGTTACCTCATCACGCCCAAACTGCTAAACTTATTTTGCTGAAATTCGCTATGGAGACACCTTGAGTCCCGGGAAAGGATATAGAATACTTTTATCCCAGAAAATGTAGAGTTCCCGCGCGATAAACGAATTTTGGCGCCTCCGTTGCGCTTCCGTTTAGGGTACCATCAAGTGTCTAAAAAAAGACGTTTATCTACGTTGCAGAGAGTCATGTCCCCACTCCCCTGTGACGCGTTCCTTCCTAAGAAAGCGCATGTCGATAATCGGCAGGAATCAGGTTAAGCCGGAACAAGTGGTGAAGCCGAATCCGCGTATCGGCGGCGTGATCGCGGCCATTTGCATGATGCGCACGCATCAGAGATCGAGGAGATTACGCTAGAGTTGTACACGCGGTGTTAGTTGCCAAATGGCTAGACAGATTTTGATGAAATGTTCGAGTAGATCGTGCTAGCTGCTAGGGCTGTCATCACGTGGTGTCGCCAAAGTCTTTTCAACTTTTATGAAAGTGTAATAACTATGAGGGTCTTATCACACTGGCGATTAGCGAGCGGTTTGAAAGCGACGCGATTGCGCAGCGCGCACGCCGCGATTGCGCGACGTGCATGCCGCGACAGCGCAACGGCGTCGCGGCGTGGCGTGGACGCCATTTTGTACACTCGTCTAGGGAATTCCCTAGACGAGTGGACTCCATTTTGTACACTTGTCTAGGGAATTCCCTAGACGAGTGTACAAAATGGCGTCCACACCACGCCGCGATGCCGTTGCGCTGTCGCGGCGTGCACGTCGCGCAATCGCGGCGTGCGCGCTGCACAATCGCGTCGCTTTCAAACCGCTCGCTAATCGCCAGTGTGATAAGGCCCTAAAGATCTTGGCTGATCCTCAGACCTCAAGTAGGTCTGAGCATCGACCAACATATTTCTAAAACCCGAAAATACGTTCTAGCGGACTAATCCTGAATGGCCGATGGCGCCATTCGGGATGTGGTTTGAAAATTCTAAAAGGCGTTGCCATTACAACGTCAGAAATGATCAGCACACTTAGCATGGCCACCATAGAAAGGTTTATGGTAAAGTAGACAAAGTTATGGATTAACAAAGGAAAGTCAGTTTGTCCGTAAAAACTGACAGCGTTTCTATTCTTTCACATTTCTACTGTGATCATGCTAAGCCTGCAGGAAAACAACTACTTGGTCAGAAGATCTCCCTTTGTGATTCTTGACGTATTCCCATAACATATATGGCAATATAGCATTTTAAAGCTCAGCTAGTAATTTAAAACAATTTTACATGGCTCGGCCATTAATTTAACGATATCTTTATTAATTTAATACTTCTAACTTTCATTTATACCTGCAAACGGCAAACCACACTAATCATAAACAAATAATTCAAATCGACTACAATCTCAAACATTATTTACATGGATACTTTGAAAGTAAATCATAATAAGTAGTGTACATTTAATTTAATAGCCAACATGACAATAAAGTTAACTTTCTACGTTTCAATATTCCACTCTAGGGTTGATACGATACTTTAACATTTTTCTGAAAGATTTATCACGTTTTCAACCGACTTTCAAAAAGGTGGTTCTTAGTTTGGCTGAGTAGTCAAAATGCATTCGCTTAAATGGGATTTGACTTTTCACACTTTTAGGTAAAAGAAGTGGGTAAGTCAGTGTACAAAATTAATTTATTTTTTTGCAAAAATATCATTAAATACAGAAAGGTTTGCCATCCCTATCGCGGCCTAACTCGCCCCTCGCCTGATTAACTTCAATAAAAATTATCGTTAAATCCTAGCCCTACATTATAGCGCGTTTAACTTTTTAATATGCGTACCACGATCCAGGATACTTTTAATCGTTTTTAGGGTTCCGTACCCAAAGGGAAAAAACGGGACCCTATTACTAAGACTTCGTTGTCTGTCCGTCTGTCTGTCCGTCTGTCTGTCCGTCTGTCTGTCTCAAGGCTGTATCTCAAGAACTACTATAGCTAGACTTCAGAAATTTTCACAGATTGTGTATATCTGTTGCCGCTATAACAACAAATACTGGAAACAAAATAAAATTAATATTTAAGGGAGCCCCCCATACAATAAACGTGATTTTTTCGGCCTTTTTCGCTCTATATCAATAATGGCAAACTGTAGGCACTTGAATTTTTCACACATTCTTTTATTATATTATGTGTACTTTAATATTTAATAATAATATTAAAATAAAATAAAAATTTAAGGGGAGCTCCCATACAAAAAACACAATTTTTAGCCTATTTTTGCTCTTGATCGGTACGGAACCCTTCGTGCGCGAGTCCGACTCGCACTTGACCGATTTTATTATTAATAGGTAGTTATTTCGTGAGGATGTTGCAATATTTTTTTGCTAATTTTGTGTTAAAAATAATAACATATTTTTTGCACGTTTCGTTGACATCGTAGTCAGTAAAGTAAACGAAAAGACTTTTTAAATGTCAAAACCCGTCGTTACTATCGAACCTTTGACATTAATTTTAACCTTATAACGTTTTTAATGAGCAGGTAATTACCTGTCAACGCACTACTTTCTTAACCCAAATTCCAAACAGTCCAGTCCTAATAAATTATTTTTATGCCTTTATTGATTTTTCACGGATTTAGGATTTGATCTCCAATCTTTTTATAGCCTTCACAAATACAAATGATGAATAGCATCGTCTTCTACTTAACAGGTACTATTACACGCGTCTCTCACTAAAGACATCATAAAACAAATGGATATATTATGGCATACAGGCCGACCACTTACCGAATATGGCGTCATAAGCTTATTAATGGTATATTTCAATAGTTTTTACGAGGCATCAGCACTGATATCTGTATTTTAATGACGTTTACGAGGTATAAATCCTCCTCTTGCCTTTTGCGATGTAACTTTAGACAGAGGTGAGCTATGAATCTAAAAACTATATTGAACTAACTGTCCCGGCAAACGTTTCTTTGCCATATTATTATATAAAGTATATCGCCCGCCCGTATTAATTTATTGAATTAGTTACTAAATAAGTATGTCACCATGACAACGTCCATCGCTATCCCGTGACCCGCGTCGCATAAACAATGGTCGCTCTTTATGGACAAATAATTTGCAATAAAATAAAATTGGGACTATAATTAAAGATCTAAGCCATCCTATCTCTCAAGTTGGAAAAAAGCACACATTTTAAAAAAACATTAAAATCGGTTAAGTAGTTTAGGAATCCATCGCGGACAAATATCATGACAGGAGATTTATATATGTCGGAAATCAAGTTTTATTCAGAACGCCAGCGCCATCTCTCGGCGCTCGATGGAGTTAGTGCACCGCGCGCGCCACTATTTAGTGACAGCAGCAGAGAAGACTCACTTCACTTCTCGGGAGCGGCGCGTGCGGATGGTGGCAACTAAACCATCCTGCGTTCTAAAAATAGATTGTGTGACCTAGATACTGCGATTATAGTGACTGTGATTTATTAGTGATTGATTATTAAAATAGTAACTCTGTAAATAGTTGAATATAGTTTGTGATTGGACTAAAGTGTTTTCCAACATTACCCACAACTGCCCACAGTCGTTGAAATTCAAAAATTACCGACGAAAATCAGCCTTCACCGTTATATATATTAGATTATGTTATGTTTTGATACGCCGTAAGTAGGTTTGTTTACGTTCTAATCAAATCAAAAAAACGACTCAGATTTTTCTTAAATTAATGATTGCAAAATACTCTACTAGTTGCGGACATCTGATGACACTTTATAAACCACATTAATAAAGTGTTCTTATTTGTTAGTGCTTACTTTACTTATAGGTATTATTAATATTCACCTTTATATAAAGCTATTTGTGTGTTTGTAACAGCTCTAAACAACATGTTCTAGTCGAATTATGATCAATTTTGGCACGGTAGTAGTTCAGGCCCTATAGTCTATACTAATGCAGCAGCTCCATGCAGGTTACTATTCTTTTATTTTTCTTACAAAGCCGTAAGCCATAACATTGTTATATTATTTTATTTTAAAATTGTAATTTTCCATTTTTTTGAAGTGAAAACTTCTTTAGCGGCGTTGAGCACTTTTGTGGGATGGGTAAAAACTGTGAAACTCGCGTCAGATTTTCGTGTTGATCGAAAAACCATAGAAAACGCGTAAGACGGTGGGAGAGTAGTGTTTTGTGTCGAACTCGAACTCGAACGAAATGTACAGTCGGGGAAAATTGTGCTAAGCAGAAATGTACAGTCGGGGAAAATTGTGCTAAGCAGAAATGTACAGTCGGGGAAATGAGTTGTTTAGCAGAAATGTACAGTCGGGGAAAATTGTGCTAAGCAGAAATATACAGTCGGGGAAATGAGTTGTTTAGCAGAAATGTACAGTCGGGGAAAATTGTGCTAAGCAGAAATGTACAGTCGGGGAAATGAGTTGTTTAGCAGAAATGTACAGTCGGGGAAATTAGTTGTTTAGCAGAAATGTACAGACGGGGAAAATTGTGCTAAGCAGAAATGTACAGTCGGGGAAATGAGTTGTTTAGCAGAAATGTACAGTCGGGGAAAATTGTGCTAAGCAGAAATGTACAGTCGGGGAAATGAGTTGTTTAGCAGAAATGTACAGTCGGAGAAAATTGTGCTAAGCAGAAATGTACAGTCGGGGAAAATTGTGCTAAGCAGAAATGTACAGTCGGGGAAATGAGTTGTTTAGCAGAAATGTAAAGTCGGGGAAAATTGTGCTAAGCAGAAATGTACAGTCGGGGAAATGAGTTGTTTAGCAGAAATGTACAGTCGAGGAAATGAGTTCTTCCACCTGCAAGACAACTGTCGCGAGAAGTGTCTCACAGTCTGTCTGACAGCAGCTTTTTTTTTCGATTGTCGATATTTTTTAATCGATTGTAAGGGTTTCGATTAATTAATTAAAACGATCGTTTTTTTTTTAATATTTTTTTTAATCGATTTTCATAAAAAATGGGTTAAAAAAATAATGCACAACGTTAATAATCAAGTTTTCACTTCTGCCGGCACTCCCGGAGTGCAACCCGTTTTTTTTTTTTGTAAAAGATGGCCCCGTACGAGTTTCTTACGCCGGGCTATTTCCCGAACCGGTGGTAGGCAACGTAGTTTCTTCGTTCTTTCTACGACTTTCAAAAAGTGTATCATGAACCCATTTTGAATAAAAAGATATTTTATTTTTATTTATTGTTTAATACAGAAAAAGATACTTGTCCTAAAAAGTAGTGTTCAAGTGGTATAGTGGATGGAAGCTTGTAGTTAAAAAAGAGTTTTTATCGAGTGACATGAAGTACGTTTCTTATATTTTTCCAATTACCTATAGATAAGAACTGCCGATTGATTCGAGATAAAAAATCTGATTTAATATTATGAGGGCGACGTCAATTATTTCATAAAATATGTTATTAACACGACTGGTTTACGAGCGGTGGGGCTGGGAACGTGGCAGAACATTTTTCTATCACATCTCTTTAATTTCATGAAACTTTCATTTATTTTATTTGTGGCTGTAAAATAAATATTTCTTTTCTTAACAAGTTAACGATATGTAATATATTAAATCTCAGTATCTAGGTGAGCTTTGCTCAGAGTTCAAAGAAAAAATTATAAGTAACTCAAATATGCGTGGTTTGTCAAATCTAGCTAGATTGATCGATTTTTCCCAACTACCAATAGTGTAGGAAACGAACCAAGTGAACCTCGGAGTAATTCCTCAGTCAGAAAAAACTTTATAGCATGGTAAAGTATCATGAATTAAAAGTTTTGTATAAATATCCAAAAAATAATAATAATAGAAGTTAGGTATTTTTACCTAAATTCGTAATTAATTAATATCTTTTGTAGCAAAAATGCTCCGTCGAATTTTTTTTCACTGGACATATTCATGGAATGTATAGAAACAATGTATGAAATATCCAAAAAATTATCCCAGCAGAAACACCAAAATTTAATAAAATATGTTTTTTTGGCGTGGCTTGGACGCCAAAATTGCTCTGTCGGACTTTTTTACGGGAATGACATTATATTAAAGTTTTATAGCCACAAAATGAAAATCCAAAACATAAACCATGTATTTATATACTATTTTTAAAAATTGCATTTTTACCAGCAGGGCAAAATTTCTCTATCTGTTTTATTTATTGATTTAAGTACACTGTCAACTTTCTTTTCAACTAGAAAAATATCCAAAAAAATCATCAAGCGTATTAAAAACTAAAAACATTTTACATAGACAGATTTGAATATAGCAATCGGGAGCGAGCGAGGTGTATGCGCGGGGCGCGGGCGGGAGGTACAGGCCGCCCACCGCACCGCCCGCCACCCCGCGCGCTATTCATTCGTGGCTTATAAGTAATAAGTAAATTGTTGTTGTAATAGATTTAGGATTTTTTTTTCGCTGCGGTTGTTTGTTTGACACTAACACACGTTACCGTCTGGTTATTGCTCGTTATGGAACGTTGTATTATGTGCAACAAAAGCCTCAATGGCTTAGAAAGTGACAGTAAAGAAAAATAAATCGGCCAAGTGCGAGTCGGACTCGCGCCCGAAGAGTTCTGTACCGTTATAGAGCGAAAGTAGGCAAATATTGTGTTTTTTGTATGAGATTCCTAACATATTTATTTTAATTTAATTTTATTATAACTTAATTTTAAAGTACAATTAATATAATTTAGGATTTTGTCATTATTGAATCTTATGAGTTACGAGCAAAAAAATCACGTTTCTTGTATGGGAGCCCCCTTAAATATTTTGCTTAAATTAGTATTTGTTGTTATAGAGCGACAGACGGGCAGTTTTTACCCTTTGGGTACGGAACCCTAAAAAGGAGTGGAAAACATAAAAAAGTGCAGCATAAAATGAAACGACGTATTAATAGAGCTTATACTTGAAAAAGAAGAGTTACTCGTACACGTCTCTTGCAGAAAAGCATACATAAACGAAAATATTATCAAATCATAATATTTGAAAAAGAAAAAACTAGACCTTACCAAAAATATTTTCATGTAAAAATGTTGCCAAGACGAGTAATATAATCGTTCGTGTAAAGTAACATAATATTATAGTTCGTGGTGTCAAGTCACCAAGTTTCTAACCTTACAGCCCTAAATCTAAAAACCTTAATTTTACACTTAAGGCCATCCCCTGAGCAAACGACCTAGACCATGCATTTGCCGCGGTGCCGAGATCGCACCAAAAACCTGTTTTTTTACATGTCTTAGTTCCAAATTGACCTAAAAAAAAATTCAAACGTCAAATAATATGTACCTAATGAAATTGTCTATGTATTGACGTGTGTTTCAAATAATCGTAATATCATGTAAATAGAGAGATACTGAATGTATGCTTGAATTTAAATAAACTGGTATTACTTTGAAAACTGATATCATGAGTATAAAAACCAAAAATAGGAAATTAATAACTATGAAAGGAACATTAGGTACTAAAGATTATTGCTGTATTTTTATAATAATTTTGTAGCTTTCAAATTATGAGTTAATAATAAGGCTCTAAAAACGGTAAATTACTAAATTTTCGTAGGGGGAAGGTCTTAAGTCGCGGCAAAATACTTGACATAATGTTGGGCACTGTATGATTATTATCTAAAAGATGTTTATGATTTATCAAAATGTGACTAAGTTTTGTCAGGATGACCATTTCTATAAGCCGCGATTATATTTTCTTTAAACCGAATCTCAAAGCTGCGTTCAATTTGACCAACGTATACACTATCGCATATTTTAGGATAATCGATCCTATATTTATTTATAAATAAAATGCTTTAATGAAATCAATTAATTATAATGTAATATTTTAAAGAAATAGTATTGGTGAACTGTAAAATGTAATAAACAAATGATAATGGTTTTAATGTAATCAATTATGTAATTGTAACGTAATATTTGAACATACGTAGTATCCCTAAGTAGTCTGTGATTTGAACTGAATACCATTATAATTAATAGCTAACAATAATATGCATGTAATCTTATTTAAAAAAAAGGAAAAAAATGTAACATTTATTGGTAATAGAATAAAGGCTATATATTTTTTTGTGTATATATAAAAAAATGGGGATTTATTTTTGTCAACTTCTAAGATTTGTCAATTATTTTAGTTTATTTTAAAGTTTTATTATCAATTAATTTATATAATGCCTTTAAAAATGCAAAGTGGCAATATGTCCGCAGGAGTGTTTCAAACAGTTTCATATTTTGTCTGATTTATGTTTTTTTTTAAAAACACCTCCTAAAGATTAGGTATTTTATTGTTTATTGGATGCTTTATTCGCATACTGATACATAAGCTCGTTTTAACTTAAACAATTTTGTGCACATTAATCGAGGAAAATAAATTCAAAAGTAGAGTCAGATCAACTAACTAATATATTTATTTTTACATTTCTTTCGTAATCGGGCAAAGGGAAATAATTCCCCATCTTGGTTAGTCATGAACAGGCAAAGGGAAATAATGTCCCATCCGTAAAAACCTTATTATTTTCAGATTAATTTTTTTTTCAGTAAATTTCAAAGTAAAGTTTCAGTAAATTTCATTCAATTTGAACCTACTAGTTCAAATTGAATGAAATATTTTTAAATACTTAAGTATTCCGTGTTGATACAACGCTTGCTTAGCAACTAAAAATTCAAGCTTATTGTTTTATCCACAACGAAGTTTTAGGGGGTCGAAAAGAGTCTGAATTGCTTTGAAAAAAGGATGGTTAAATCATAATTTGAAAGCTACAAAATTATAATAAATATACAGCAATAGTCTTCAGCATAATTATAACCATTCTTTTTACTGTTATTTATTTCCTATTTTTGTTTATTATACTCATGATATCAGCTTCCAAAGTAATACCAATTTATACTTAAAATTCAAACATACATTCAGCATCTCCCAAGTATTTACAAATTAAGTTTATTTTAAAACACTCGCCAATAGATTGACAATTTCACTAATTACATATTATTTACCGTTAGAATTTTTGTTTTGGTGCGATCTCGGCAACGCGACAAATGTATGCCATGGTCAAGGTCGTTTGCTCAGGGGACGGCCTTAATACGTCCTAAATAAAAATACTTGATTTTCTAATGTAACAAATCCACCAAATATTTTATTTTATATTTTTATAAATAAATAATGTACTTAACTAATTATAATAATAAATTATTATCTTGAGGAGCTCAGACTTAATCTGACCCTGCCATAGCCGATAGTTTATATTTTATGGTGTTTTTCAAGCAACTGTACAATTAGTAAACATAATTAATAATAAAAATAATTGCTTGTTTAACACTGAGGTAAATAAGTTTTATTAATTATTTATTATTCTATTCTACATAATATTATGTTATGTAGGTAGATACTTACATGTAAGTACCTATAACTTTAAATTTTTAGCGAAGATAAAAATATATTATCTATCTCAATTAGTTTTGTGTTGTCTACGTACCCACAAAGAAAAGAAAACTGTAAAATGTAAAGAATCACACACCGACCCGCGAGGTTCCTAGACCGTGCGGGTCACGCGGTCAAGGTCGTACTATATGCACGTTGACGCTAATCTGCACCTAACTAGTAAAGCAAGACGGTACATTATTGCGTAAACACGGGATAGATACATAGCTTCGCTTCTAAAATTTCGGTGTTCTGGATGGTATTTCTTTTGGATATTTTGTATTTGTGTGTATATTTCACTACATAACATAGTTTTGAAAAGAAACAATGCTGAGAAATTTTGCATATTAAGTTTTTTATAGATTTTTAATATTTTTTTATTGGCATGGTTTTTTTTTTGGATTTTCTTACTCATGACGCCAAATTACATTCTTAAGTCATATGCGAAAAAAAATAATACTGAGAAATTTTGCTGTGAAAATGAGGTTAGAAAAAAGAATTATCATACAAAAGCAATACTTATATTTGAAAAAGTTTTGGATTTTTATAAAGTATCACATACTTGTATAAATAAATCATTTGGTAAAATAAATTTAGAATGAGAAATTATGGCGTTCGATATATACACAGGTTTGTACTTTTAGGTATAAATAACTGACTTCCCAATGTTTTTTTTTTTTGGATTTTTATATGATAGTATTGGCTCATACTACTCTATAACCCAGCAAAGTTTCATCGACTGAGGAATTATTCCGGGGTCCCCATACAAAGAATCGGTTCGTTTCCTACACTACAAAACAATAATGAGAAGCCTTTTACCTAATATTACAAGATTGTGTCGTTGAATGTATAAAATATTATAGGCTAGGGGTGTGGAGTTTAAAATATGTTACAGTATCAGAACCAGACCACAAAAAAATAATTACACATAGTACTTTCCGTGAAATTTCATGTCTTTTCCGATCCATCAAACCCTGTAACTGCAACTAGAAGCTGTTTTGGGTTTTCATTATAACTCTCCAGCGATCCGCTTCTTCAATTAGCTATAACCGAGAACTAGAACCAATAAACATGTAACAGAAGCTCGGTTTATTGACAGATAATTGGGAATCTGATTGGAGCAATTAAACTACTACATCCTGAGTATTGTCATTAATAGGGTTGTTACAAGGCCGTTTCAAATGTAGGGCTGATACTTATTAGTTATTACACACACAATATCTTCAAGAATCTTTTGGCATGCGGACGACGTTTTCATGGGGGCGTGGATGCAAAACAGCTGCTACTCAAAACACCAGCGATAAGACATATTTTAGTCTTGCTGATCGCATGCGGACCGTCTGCGCTAATGACGATGTATGGAATTGTATGAAGCGTTTTTGAATAATCCGTAGCAGTTTACGCTGACGTTTTATACAGTGAGTGCCAACGGTCAGCGAGCTGTCAATGCGCTGGTTGTCGCTCTACAAGGTGGCGACATTGGTTCTCGTTTTGACGCGTCAAAATAATCTTACCATGTGACCCATGTGTGTACCAGTAAATACCATTACGGAATATCGCGATGACCACACTACAGCTATTGCAAGAAATCTTAGGCACCTCTGCATATTACACATCCGCTCTGGCTTTTTTAATATTTAAATCATACAAGTATCCATTAATTTCTCTTTTTTGCGCTTACAACAAAAACATTTTTATTTTTCAATATTGTCGTTGCTCGAAAATCTCATAAGGGTGAAACCAAACGAGCGTAATTTTGTGAGTCGTGAGTCGCAGAATTTCTGCCGCGTAAATATATTTTCATACAAATCATGACTCACAATATTACGCTCGTGTGAATCAAAGGACTTTTGTATGAAACTGAATGCAGCAGAATTTCTGCCAGCCGAAATTCTGCGACTCACAACTCACAAATTACGCTCGTTTGGCTTCACCCTAAAAGTACCCACTAAACAATCATTTTGCTCTAGTTTTATTATTTTTATTAACTTTATCTATCATTCGATTTTTAATAAAGATACGATTGTATTATGCATAAACTTTTCATAAAGGAAATCAGGCTACAAAGCCTCGAGAACATGGTGATTTTAATACAGAAACACGATACAACAGGTGCGCTGTACCCCATAACTTGTGGCACAGATAACCTCTTCTACTTAGCGCTTATTTATAACTTCATATTTAAATTTAACGAACGCCCCGCCATGCTTAAACACGCTGTTTATGGCCGTGTTAAGTGAAACAAAAACTCACGACTCTGTTACTTATTACAGTTATTAGTTATTTAAATATCCCTAATGTTTTCATATTTTACAAGTATTTGATATCATGTCTTTCTTTATTTTTCAAATGTTTGATGGGAGTCCGAACGTATCAAGACTTGTAATTAGTATTTAATTATCTTAATCTTTATAATAATTATTATTGTACGTTTGCTTGGGACACGTGATGGTTGTATTCAAATATTTTAGGATCAATACTTTAAAAAATAAGCAGAGACTGAATATTCCTCAGAGTCTAAAGAGATAAATAATGTAAACAATTCAAAAATACGCCGATAAGACCTAGTAGACGGTTTTTCTCTCCGAAAACTTAATTACTTTCAGCCGTAACGAAGAAGCCAAATACACAAGATTATCTTATTAGATTTACTATTCAGATTCAATATGACGGAAGTTTACCTAATGTGTACCGTTATAGATTGGCGATTGCAATGACACCGCGCATTCCCGATCAATCAACCTAATACAGGCTTATGTCATGACACCGAGAGCCCGACTCAGCAGAATACTGCCGAGATTTAACATGATAGCTAGGGTTTACTGTACTCTGCAGGGCTAATGAAATAATACATGAAAATCCAATATTATAAATGGGAAAGTGTGTCTGTATGTCTCTTACCACTTTACGCTTAAACGGCTGAACTGATTTTGCTGAAATTTGGTATGGAGATACTTTTAGACCCGGGAAAAGACATAGAGGACTCCCGGAAAAATTTACATTCTCGCACGATTGTTTAAGTCTCAAAACGATTTCGTGGTACGGCCCCTGATTTCGAAGCGACATTCGTGGTATGAAAATCGGACCCCTAAGCGAATGAACTAACAATGGCGTGGTCAGATGCGTTGGTATCGTCTATGTATATGGGCCATTACGCGGCCTGACCGGTCATTTGAGGCCATAACCGTGCCGTAAACGGATCAATTGGGTATTAGCATGCTGATAGGGCTGGCAAAAACTGAACATAGTATTTAGTTGTTGTTTGCGGATATTTGACTTTTTGTTGATATAATCTTGATGCCGCAGAACAGTAATGCTGAGACTATGATCCGAGAAGCATAAAAGGTATAACCACCGGGAAAATTGAAAGATGGTACCAATAAGACTATTAGTTGACTTGACTATCGGCTTAATGAGTAACAATAAGCCTCCTTCCTACGAAAAACGCGAAGAACTACTCTATCATTTAACGCAACTACAGCTCTATAACAAAACATATTATATTCGACTACGGACTGATATTTCAGTAGCCAGACTGAAATTTTTACCTGAGGGATGACGCTTTGATATTTTATTTATAGAAAAACTCTTAAAGATATTTTCTCAAAATCTCTCAAAGAATTTACTCCTGGGGTAAAATTTCTGCCATATGGTGATTAAAAAATTAATCATTGTCCAATTAAAACATTAAGTTTTGCGTTTTGAGCTGCTTGTGGTAGCCCTACGCCGCATAATGAGTTGGCATATGACGACAGTTTATTGACAATAAGAGGTTTATGCGGTTTCCATTGCGAATTTGTGACTTATTAACCGACTTTGACAAATTTATCTATGGACTGTGATGTTTATGCAGTTCTCCTAATGTAGATTTTGCAGGATTCATCCTATCAGGAGGCAGTTTTTGTCATAACGTTTAGTGGATTAACGACTTTTTGATTGCAATCACGTCATGTCGCTGCCCATTGCACTGAGCCCTCGAGTGAGACGCGATTCATTTGTAGAGAGATGGCCTAGGCAAACCCCCGAGTGGGGAGAACTTCACTCGGGGGCAATCCCTCTCTGTCTGGAGGCCGAGTGAAACGCCTCCACTAGAGCTGGGTCTGTTCCGCACTAGGCAGACGTCCGCTGGTGAAACCACGGTAAGTGGTTCACGTATGGCTACCAAGAGCGGTTCCGCGGGGTTTAAGTACAAGTGGTGGTGTTTACACCGCACTCGTAGAATCTTACATATTACATCAATGCACGGGAGCCCTAGAACAATTTTTTTGTGATTACTAACAAGCTAATTTTTTGTGAGTAGCTTCATATTGATAAGACAAACAACTTTTTTATCCATATTTTAAGACCATCAAATCAAAGTATGAAATCCTTTCTATCTCTGTTAGCTACCACTTTCAAGATTTTTCGCAAATAAAAAAGTTGTTTGTCTTATCAATATGAAGCTACTCACAAAAATTCGTTTGTTAGTAATCACAAAAAAAAAATTCTAGGGCTCCCTCACTATAACTACCTCAGTCATGGACGAATATTCATTAGTTAATTATTGTAATTAAATAAATATTAAATATGTCAAAATTAATATTCGTCTAAGGGCCGATTTTTCAATCCTGGTCCTGGTCGGATAGTTAACTGAAGAATAAAATTATTCGGTGCTTTAACCGTCGAATAAGTCATAGTAAATTTTTCAAATGTCATTTATTCCGTAGATAACTATCTGACCGAATTTTTGAAGTCTGGCAACTCGCACTTTACACAGTTGAAACAAATAAATTGAATACTCTATTGTTAGAGCAAGACAGACTCAGTATCATTGTTTTTAACCCCCGACCAAAAAGAGGGGTGTTATAAGTTTGACGTGTCTGTCTGTCGGTCTGTCTGTCTGTGGCATCGTAGCATCCAAACGGGTGGACCGATTTTGATCTAGTTTTTTTTGTTTGAAAGCTGACATGACCGAGAGTGTTCTTAGCTATAGTTCATCATCATCAGCCTGCTCATTGCTGAAATATCACGGTTTATCTGGTTCGTGATAGGACGATTAGCAACTTGCAGTCGTTTGATGGGTTTTATATTTTGCATTCTGGTTCGTGACACTTATGAATATATACACATTATTAGAAAGTTGACCTGGTGCTGCAGCATCACCTAGTAATCAATAGGATACCCAACTCCTCACCAACTTAGAGCAGAGGTTTCGTGTTTGGGCTCATTTTAATTGCGACAACCAGTAAGACGTAGATAAACAGTAAATATTTGCATGTTGCTGCTGCAGCATCACCTGGATTCTATGGGACCGGAGCTCCGTATGAACCCAAAGTGGAGGTTTCATGTTTGGGCTCATATTGACGGCCTCATCCAAGAGGACATATGTTATAGATGAGGATGTTATAGATATTCCTTGGGATATGATCCGGTTGATAGGAATTATTCTGCACAAGTTTAAAAAGCATAAAATAAAATTAAATTAAAAAATTTAAGAAAACCCCCGCCAAAAAACTTTAAAAAGTAATGAAATAATATTATTTACTTACTGACTTTAAGTTTAAATAATTCCTAAGAGTAAAGTAATATTATAGTCCATAAATATTGTCAAGGTGTGTCGGGGGACCGCTAATGTAGATGTTTGATTTCATATAACATTCGTACATAATTTCGTGTATATAACACGTATCGAGAGAATCAGCGACTATAATGACGATACAAAATGCAAAAGTCGCGGTTGTGGTAGTTTTCTTGGCGGTCCCCCGATACACCGTGACAATATTTATGGTCTAAAATATTACTTTACTCTTAGGAATTATTTAAACTTAAAGTCAGTAAGTAAATAATATTATTTCATTACTTTTTAAAGTTTTTTGGCGGGGGTTTTCTTAAATTTTTTAATTTAATTAGGTTATTTGTCTGTTTCGTTCGGACGCCTGTGCACATTTATTGCTTAACTATTTGATGCGGCAGTCACACGCGTATCTAAGTATAGCAAATAAACAGATTACTTTGTAGAAACTATTAAAGAACTAGCTAGTATGCTTGTATATCATAAACGCGATTAGATAAACTTTTGTAATTGTAATATCTTAATACAAGCTCGAGTCCGATAAATATCGTCCTGCGGCTTGCACACCAAGCTGCGGATCGGCGCGACGCGAATTCGTACGGAGAAACGCAAAATATTTAAACACGAATTGACACAACAATAATATTTTGCTTGAGTATTCATTTGTCGACCTTCAATGACACTGGATAATATATTTCATGTACATAATCATCACTTATAAGGATTTTTTACATATTTTTACTTACTTTTACATGGATAGTTTTTTTATTGCAATAATTAGGGTCGTCTATGGGCCAGTCGCCCATATCCTTTATTTGATAGATAGATAGGTTAGGTTTCACATACACTTCCGTTGCGGGAAGCCGGGGCACAAGACCGCCGACTGCGTGGAGGAGCCTAGCTGGTTCCTCTGCACAGAGCTCGGCAGACAGAGCGGCCACGTGCTGGGGACTAACGGCCAGTGGCGGATTTGCCCTAAGGCCCAGTAGGCCCGGGCCTAGGGCGGCCAGATATAAAGGGCGGCAAATCGTGCCAAAAAATAAAATTGTAATGGGTGCGACTGCAGTGTGAAGCTAGTGGCAATGGGCGCGACTCTGGACAGACGCTATATTTTGATAGTGAATAAGGTTTCAATATCTGAATCTTCATATATAAATAAAACGTACTGGAATCAAGTTTCATTATAATGTGTTTTTTGTTTTTTAACAAAAATGATTTATTCTATTGACTTAGAAGACAATAGGGAAGATGCGATAATTTTATTTTTGTGTTTATTTTAAAGAACTCCATGTAGAACAGACCACAAGTATATTAAAAAAATTAAAACACTGGATTTCACTGCAAAAAATACGGTTTAAAATTATTGTTAATTTAAATTTTGGCGCAAAAACGGATCTATAGTCTGTATGATGTCACTACTGTTTGACAATTATTGACAATGGCCTCACCTGATCGTACCTCTCGGCTCTCAAAAAGTTGTCATGCCCCGCGTTCCATTCAGCGTTAAAAACGATCAAAACGCTCAAAATAGGAGGCATTTTGAGCGTTTTGATCGTTTTTAACGCTAAATGGAACGCGGAGATAGCAGATGTGACGTCACTGAACGCTGATTGGTGTTTTGAAATCCGATCCGTTTCAAGTTACTTTTAATTCGCAATTTTTGTAAAAAAAAATAATATTTTATAAAATATTAACCTTGCTTGGCCCTTCTTTTATATTTTTTAACATTTTAACAACAAAATTTTCATAAATATTATACATATTTGCATGTTGTACAGAAAAATGTCATTTTCGTTCTCACTGCAGCATAAGCACAATTGGTGATTGATGGACACGATTAACAAGAATTCTCATACAAAAGTATTTATTGAAACAAAACACAGCTTACAACATTTCGCACGGCAGGAAAGAGAACAAAAGCAGCGGGAAACAAATGACATTACAAATGACAAGTGACAAGTTTGTTTTTTTACAGTACTATGAAGCCAAGAATAAAATTTATCTTTAACACTCCCACTAAATTTTATATTAACAAACTCCGCCTGCATTTGAATTTATAATAAAGACTTTAACTATTATTAAACAATATTTCATCTCTCAAATGCTCAAATTTAACAGAAGGCAGAGCTTTTGTTAAAATATCAGCCATTTGCTCAGAACTTTGTACATATTGAACATCAATTAACTTTTGCTGTACCTTCTCTCTAATAAAATTAAATTTCACATCAATGTGTTTAGTTTTTTTATGATACACAGGATTATAGATTAATTTAATAGTACTCTGGTTATCAATACATAAACAAGTACAGTTCTGTTTAATATCAATATCTTTGAAAAATTGTTTTAACCACAGTAAATTTTTGGCAGCTTCACATCCTGCCATAAATTCAGCCTCAGTTGTCAATAGGGCAATACAAGATTGTTTCTGACTTGCCCAAGATATAGGGCCACCATTTAACATAAAAATATAACCTGTAGTTGATTTCCTTGTACCTAAATCCCCAGCAAAATCTGAGTCTGAATATCCAATTAAATCTACATGACCTTGGTATTTTATACATATGTCTTTTGTTTTAATAAGGTACCTAATAATCTCTCTATAAGGAAAATTACACTGCATGCTATCTACATTTTTGGTAATTTGGACATTTACATCAATAGGTGTACTACATGGGTGAGCTGTACTCAGATTGAATTTATTTATAATCTGGTCTATATACTGCCTTTGACTAATACATATTGAATTTTTAGTTTTAATAATTTCCAAACCAACAAACCGGCTTAGTTCTAACTCTTTTATATTAAATTCATGCTTTAAGTAACTAATAATATAGTCTAACACTTTTCTAGACTGAGACATAATTAAGGCATCATCTACATATAGAATCAACAAAGCCTTATTACCATGAAAGTTACCTACAAACACACAGTTGTCAGCTTGTGACTGAGTAAAGCCAAACTTAACTAAAAAATCAGTAAATTTTCTATTCCAGCAGCGGGATGCCTGTTTTAAGCCGTAAAGGGATTTGTTAAGTTTACACACAGTATTTTTAGGTGCATTAACTCCATCTGGGATTTCCATGAATATATCCTCTTCCAGCTCTCCATATAAGGAGGCCGTTTTGACGTCTAGCTGTATTATCTCCCAGTTATATTCTGCAGAGACTGATAACAATATTCTTATCGACTCATATCTTGTAGTTGGAGAAAAAATCTCACTATAGTCTATTCCTTCTATCTGTGTAAAACCACGGGCACACAGTCTGGCTTTATATCTATCAACATCACCATTCTGCTTTCTTTTAATGTTAAAAACCCATTTTGAGGTACTGGTTCTCTGATTTTGTTTTTCAACATAACTCCATGTATTGTTAGAGTTATGAGCATCCAACTATTCTTTTATAGCATCAAGCCATAATAACCTTCCCTTGCTATTTAGGGCTTCATCATAAGTCGCTGGCACATCAAACTTCATTAAATTTGCCTCAAATGTCCTTTGTCTCCGTGGTCGAGTATTCACATAAGAATCAAATGAATCAGAATAATAATTATCCGTTGATGGTTGATATGTCTCATCTTGATCATCAATAGCAGTATGTGTACTCTCATCACTATTATCTGAAGTAATATGCTCATTACTCACATCCCTCTCTCCGTTATCTGTCTCCTCTTCATCATCATCATAAATTAAAATTTCAGTTTTATTCCATTTTACTTCAATACTTTTCTGTTCATTGAATATAACATTCCTGGATACTGTTATTCTCTTTGTGTTTGGATCATACATTTTATAGTTAGTATTATCATAGCCTACTAGCATCATTTTGCGGCTTTTGGAATCCAGTTTACTTCTTAATTGATTGGGAACATGAACAAACCCCTCGCAACCAAAGACTCGAACATGGTCCAAGCTTGGTTTCGTGCCACACCATAACTCCATAGGTGTAATATTAGGTGTCTGGCTAGAAGATGTGCGGTTTAATAAATAAACAGCACATTTGACAGCTTCTGCCCATAGGTTGAGTGGTACATCACGGGAATAAAGCATGGAGCGAGCACTTTCCATTATTGTCCTGATTTCCCTCTCTGCACGGCCATTTTGTTCAGGGGTGTATGGTGCTGTAAGTTCATGGGAAATACCCCCACGTTCTAGGTATTCTTTGAAAACTTTACTCGTGTATTCTCCACCATTGTCAGTATGTAAAACACGCACACCATGTGAGAAAAGATTTTTAATTTTTGAATTATATTTTTTAAAATAGTCTAACACATCACACTTATTCTTCAAAAAATACACATGCCTAAAACTTGTTGCAGCGTCTTTGAAAATAACAAAATATTTCATACCTTGTACTGATGATACATTGATAGGTCCACAGACATCGCTATAAACAATATCACCTGGCTGTAGTGGTTGCCGTGATGATTTTTGAAATGGTCGACGGGCATGCTTTCCATAAGCACAACCCTCACACACAAATTTTTCACTGTCTGACAAGTCCACACCAGTTATAACATTGTTTTTGCACATTTTCTGAATTTCTTTGACATTTAAGTGTCCCAAACGTTCATGCCACGTTTTAAGATCCAATTTTTGCACAACATTGCAGACTGGATTTTGAATCGTTTTCACTTTTAACTTATATAAATTGTTAATTTGTAAATAAGCACACATTACTACATCATTGCCCTTGTAAATCAAGGCTTGAGTGTTTTTCTTCACAATACTATAGCCTTGTCGAGAAACTGCTCCTTCAGAAAACAGATTTCTTCTTAGTTTAGGTACATAGAGGACATTTTTAAGGATACTTGTCTCCCACTGTCCATTTACACACTTATTAATCAAAACATTTCCTTGTCCAACAACATCTATATCTTCTTGGTTTCCTAATTTTAGTGTGGGTCCTGTATATTGATATATTTCAGAAAAATTTTCTCGTTTATAAGACATGTGAGCTGAGGCACCGCTGTCTAAAATCCAACTGCTTCCATCGTCATCATCCTGCCATTCAGTGCTTTCTATGTTAAAGGCCAACATATTCTTATATTTCTTATTTTGTTTAGGTGCACGACAGTCTTTTGCATAATGGCCTCTTTTCCCACAATTATAGCAAACAAAACGATGATTCACTGTTTCTTTCGATTCTTTCTTTGTTTCTGAAGATGCAAAATTTTTTTTCTTTGCACTTTGTTTGGCTTCAACTAAAGCTGTCTCATTGTCTTCTTCCACACTAAAACTAGCCTCCTCATCTAATAGCCGTGCTGTCAAATTGATCACAGTTTATTTACTTGAATCAAGTGACATCCAAGCCTGACGGAGAGATCTATACTTGAGAGGCAGTGTACTTAATATTTTGGTGATGATAGCAGTATCACTGATATCCTCTACATTCTCTTTTAATTGCTTAGCCAAGCTCTCTATTTTGGCTATATGCTGAGCCATACTGTCACCCGGAACCATTATGTATTGATAAAAACGTTCATGTAGTAACATTTTATTCATTTCTGATTTTTGTTCATAAATGGACTCAAGTTTGGTCATGACCTCTAGTGCTGTCTCGCAATTCTCAATTAGCGCAACCTGTTTTAAATCCATGGCAGATGTAATTATGAACATCGCCATTCCGTCATCCTTATTCCACTAATGTGGGTTGGTCTCAGGTTTGGGCTTGTTTATGTCCAAACCTTTTGCACGTAGCGCGCATTTAATCTGAAATTTCCATTGTTTGAAATTTAAACCCTCGAACTTATCAAGATTCATAGTTTTTCCAAACTCGATTCTTCCGTATGAAGAGCACGACGACGCCGTCTTGACTTTTGACTAATTGCCTTGTAACACGTTTTGTTTTGTATTCTGCTCTTTGTTAATCTTTTACGCGTAACTGGGCCAATAACCAATTGGTGATTGATGGACACGATTAACAAGAATTCTCATACAAAAGTATTTATTGAAACACAAACACAGCTTACAACATTTCGCACGGCAGGAAAAAGAACAAAAGCAGCGGGAAACAAATGACATTACAAATGACAAGTGACAGGTTTGTTTTTTTACAGTACTATGAAGCCAAGAATAAAATTTATCTTTAACAAGCACTGCACCTTTATTTAAACGTCCAAAAATATTCTAAAAAAAGACACAGTGTGGACATAGCTATCCAACGACACCCCACACGCACGTGGGGTGGACACGAAAAAAAATCACTCCCGCGTTGATGTGTAGGGAGGTACTGTAAAATTTTTTTTAAATATTTTATATACCATTTTGTCGACGTCATTAAGATGTGCATTCCTGGCGAATAACGGCTTTGTAGGCCCTATAGTCTCTGAGCAAAACCGCGGACAGACGGACGGACGGACAGACGGACAGACAGACGGACGGACAGACCGAAACTATTTAAAGGGTTCCTTGTTGACTACGGAACCCTAAAAATGGGAATAAAGTAATTCATGAATTATGTATCTTGCAATGATGGGTGCTGAGAAAGGGGCGGCACATGGCTTGAGGCCTACAGCGGCCAGGACTACAAATCCGCCACTGCTAACGGCTGTATCAAAGCAGTAGGCGTAAGTAAGCGTAGGCGTAAGTAGGATGCGTAATGCATTTCCCCTCCTCAAAAAAAAGTATTACATAGACTAATTAAAACTTCTAATGTATAATACACTATGACGCACAGCATAAGTTAGTATTGTTGCAATCATTTATAGTAAAAAGCAACTATTTTAAAACTGTAATTTAAACTTGAGCATTATTTTAAAAATTCATAATTTTATTGCGGCAAAGTCGTTTTCTTGATGCGACATCGCATCGCAGTGTACAAGCCCTTAATGTGTCATTGCATTTGAATGTAGATTACACTCAGTAAAATTGTTAAAATACGAACAGACGGCGAGTCGCTTTTCTTCGCGAATATACGATATTATACTAAGTTGCACGATAATGAGAGGATTAGCTATTAAGCCCATACTGAGTCGCGCTTTATAAGAATAAGCAGGGTACAGTCACGTTGAAATTGTTAGTAGAAGTGTCGTATTTACATTGCACAGGATTTGCTACATTGTAGCTGTCGCTGGCACTTCATAATAGTATTTTATGGCAGGGAAGTAGGCTGGTTATGTTTAGACCTTAAATTATTTTCTCTCTACAATACAAACAGTATTTTTACAGGTACATACACAAGTAGCGCGCATCGCGTTATCGAAATGTTCTAAGTGCAGCAGCACTATACGACAGCTGAAATCAATAAAGGCCTCTCGCTCCGTCGAAAGATCTTCCTTTGGGACTTCCTCCTATCCCCACACTTCAAAGAACTAACCATTATAAAGGGTTTAAAAAACCTATGTGATAATACTTAAGACTTCAGAGCGTATCTCCCTCATATTGGTTAGTTCTTAAACATGTTAACAATTATTTATAATACGAGTAATTATAATAGCTCCCACACCGGTCTCGGTGACGGTGGCCGATTTCATTGAAACCAGGCCAGCTACGCAGAAGTAATTTTATAGTGCCCAAGTGTGTGCGCAGTACACAAGAGCATTCTCTATTCCTTTACTCTCGTAACCCATTGGGATGGAAGACCGACACGAGTGGCGAGAGATCAGGCGCAGGACCGACTTTTCACATGCCCAACCGACGCATGGATCATCTTACTTGTCAGACAATCAGGTGATCAGCCTGCATTGTCCTAACCAAACTTGGAAATAACATGTTTCCAACGCGGGAATCGAACCCACGACCTCCGAGTCAAGAGCCGCGCTCTATACCACTAGACCATGGGGGCGTTAGATTATTAGCATGCAATTATTTATAACTAGATGATGCCCGCAACTCCGTTGCGCCAATATTCGTTTATCGCGCAAGAACCGTACATTTTTCCGGGATAAAAATATCCCGGGAAAGGTCCCGGGCCTCAAAGTATTTCCATGCAAAATTTCAGCAAAATCGGTTCAGCTGTTTGAGCGTGAAGAGGTAACAGACAGACAGACAGACGGACAGACATACAGACACACTTTCGCATTTATAATATTAATATGGATACGTATGTAAGCTCACGTTTCTGAGCCACCTGTGCCTGTGTTATACCGCGCTCAGTAGCTTTGACCACACTGGGCCTTTTCTTGTTCATAAAGAGCATGCGTTATAGCGCAGTCAACAGCGAACGTGAGGCATGCCCGTGACGCGCGTTGAAATCGTAGCGCTCGCTATGACACTTTTCTTTCAACGCGGGTGGATTTTGACGCATTCAATTATTGAATTTATTATGCCAAACGAAAGTTGAATAAAAAGAAGATGATGAAAATTGAAGATGAAATTGTATAATGCGGACATAGCTAGTGCGTTCCTATCTAAACTCAATTCGCGTAATATATACACCTTCCAAGTGGGACCGGCGAAGACAAACGCACGAGATATAGTACAGTAAATGAAGGCAAAAATCAGGTGCAACCTCCGATTTCGTTGAACCTCCATCGATTTGGACGAAAATTTGGGATTAAGTACATTAAGCCCTCTACTTTAAAAGTGACATACGCTCGTATTGCGCTTTTTTTATTTTAGGGGTAGAATCCACCCCTTTTGTTGAAACTAGAAAAAATGCAGATTTAACCATTCTGGATTAACTAATTGGGTTTAATTCGATAAAATAAATGTTTTAATGTTTTTTTCATGATATTTTATGATTATTTAATTAATTTTTCAACCCTTATGGCAACCATCCCTTTAATCGTGAAAAACACTTTTTGTATTTCTGAACTTTAAAATCGCATATTTACATTGTATTTAAAACAGTTTCTTTAATATTTATGATAAACCTGAAATAAGAAACCCCCAAAAGTACCCCTTTCTTGCGGAATCACGGTAAAAATTGGGTTCAAAAACTTAATAGGTTTATGTTTTTGAACCCAATTTTTCCAGTTTATTTACTTAGTATTCATTTTTTATTAAGTTTTTTTGCGATATTTTTACCCCTGTAAACTACCCAATGTCTGAAAAATAAGCTCTAAGTTTTTATTTTAAGTTTTTTATATCAGCATTAATGAGTTCGAATATTTTTTCATAGTTAAGATAAATTTTATTAATATATTTCAAACATAGATATTATTTAGTCTAAAATATTCAAACAACGATTTTAAACTACCCTCTGTACAAAAAATTTACTCAAAGGCTGAATCTGCTAGACTGTAATATTTAATAGACGCACATCATTATAAAAAGCCCCTCTCTTATCGAGTCGACATTAACCGTCTTGTTTACTTTCTGAATATTGAAAGACTTGAAAAGATTAACGTTTATTTAGTAAGGACTATATGACGCCTGCAATCGCGCTGGAACCGTACATTTTTCGGGATAAAAAGTAGGTATTCTATGTCCATATCCATTCCCAAGACTCTAGTATTTTCATACAAAATTTCAGAAAAATCGGTTGAACCGTTTGGATGTTAAGAGGTAACAGATAGACAAAAACACTTAAGCATTTATAATATTAGTATAATGTACCTTTTGACAGGTTTTTCTACAATATTTGCGTCCCAAATCTCTGCTTCAAAATTGTTTTCAAAAAAAATATTTTTGTTTGATCACAATAGCTCTGTTAATTTTTAAGTTATCGGGTTCATTTATGGACCATTTTAAAGGTAATTTAAAGAGCTTTAAGATCAACTTGAACAATGCTTTTTAAAGCCCTTGGTTTTAAAAAAAATTAAGGTTAAAAGGTCCCGATTTCATGGTTCTTGCAGTAAAAGTTAGGCTTTAAAAGTCTCTATCTTCGTTGTTTTTCATCCTATAAAAATCACAAGAAAAGCAAAAGATTTCTTAAAAAGTGGATACCAATTTTGTTCTTTATAATTTTTACGAAAGTTCAATATTTTTGAAGTTATGTTCAAAACAAAATGATATTTACGAAAATTTGAATAATTTCGATTTTACTAAATCATTCTGTTTTTCAAAACTAAGCATTCTAAACCAAGAAAAATTTTTGAGGTCATTACTTATGCTAAAATAAAGAAAATCCTTTGGGGATAACCATAAATTTGAATTATTGTAGAAATGGCCAACGTTTTATTTTTCGATTTTTCCAAAAAAAATTGAAAGTGTCATTTTTTTTTATCATAACTTGTTAAATTTTGATGCTTTTAACTTTTTACAATGCTTATTAGAAAGGCATTTTTAAGCACTTTAAAAAGTTTCAAGGAAGTACATGTCATAAAATGCATCGGCTTACCGTTGTTTAAGTTTGAATGCTTAGACTCAGGTACTTTCCGAAAGAAAATATATATACAATCACCTATAGCTCACTTTGAATGAATATAGGAAGGCATTTTAGAGTAGGTATTGGTTTGTTTTTTTATTGGCTTTAATTTTGGTTATTACACATTTTTCGTAAAAACCTATAGTTTCTTAGTTAATTATGAAAAACTGCTTTAAGACAAGTATTTTTCTCACGCAAAAACATGATCTTTGATCTTTTATAACTCCGAAAGTATTGATTTATTCACAAAACTTTATATAACAAATTTTGCTTAGAATTTGTGTGTCTATTGATTCCTGGGGTTATTTTTATTTAAAAAAATTCACCCCCCGAGAAGGGTTGGCATCCACCCCCGGGCCAAAAGCGCAAGTTGGCACTATGTCACTTTTGTTTCTTAGGGTATCCTCCACCTATTTACCAATTTTCATGAAAATCGATGGAGGTTCAACGAAATCGGAGGTGAAAACCTGCACTGCCTCCACTAATAGTGAAACGATAGCCCACGATTCCGTTGACACCATTATATGGTTTGGAACCCTATGGTTCGTGTGAAACCTGCTCTTACCTTGATATTGTACAATTTGATGTAATGTTGTCTTGTACTATGTAGTAGAATGGTGTAATTTAAACCAAAGGAGAGACTAAAAAAGTCAAGTCAAATTAACTATATTTATTATTTGTATAGCCCCTAACCTAACGAACATAAATGCACATTTTAATTTAAAATTTATAACACTGAAATTAATTTGAAACATTTTGTACTTAATTATCTATTTAATGTATAACTTATGTAACTTGGTAGCATGGTAGCATTTATTCAATGCAATTCTTTATCATCTACAGGTTAAGGAAAAAATTTAATACGTATATCAATTATCTAAAAGCTGCCCCTGACGTTTTTATTATAATTGGCTTACTTCTGAAATAGAACGCTGGCACCTGGCATTAGAATAAAAATAATAATCGCATATCTAAGGGTAAAACTGAGTATATGAACATAATAATATACTATTTAGAATTTATTACAACCTTTAGTCCTGTTTTATTAAAGGTAGTGTTAATATTCCATTATATATTTACGATAATTTAATAATGACGCCTGCTGTTGTGCATACATGATAAAATAAATTGATTTATGGTATACTTTATACCAAACTAAACGTTGCTCGTTACTTAATCATTTTCCCGCCATAAAAACTATTCCTCAACATTTCCTGGAACTCACAATATCTCCGTAACACATTTTATACCTCTACAGACTACATGCGTAGAGGTAATCAGATAGAATTATTTTTTCATTCAAAATAAAATGATAATTTTCTTAAAAGACTCAAATAAGGTCTTAAGGACTAGACCGACTTTGTCTAAAATCTAGTACAGATATTTAGAAAATAATATAGGTAGGGTCGTAATAATCTTTATCTCACAAAAATATTCAGTTAGAGATATTTCGTCTCTCTCGACTCACGATGAATAGTCACTCGACTATTCATCGTGATTCGTGGCATTAATCCTTATAGCTAGACCTACTGCCGTAGGTACTCACAGACGAATGTATTCTAATAAATACTTAACTGATATTAAATTAACTGCCGCACTCAGTGTGGAACATTAATTACTTAAATGTAATTAATTTCAAATTTTGACATAAGCCTCATACATTATTATCTGTCAAACTCTTCATTAAATTGAAGGTTAATCATAATTAAGAGTCCGTATACGAAATTTTGCCGATGAATAAGAAATTGCAAAGGTTCGCTACAGAAATATTATTAGGTTTTTTCCCTATATTAGACTTAATATATATATATATATATATATATATATATATATATATATATATATATATATATATATATATATATATATATATATATATATATATATATATATATATATATATATATATATATATATATATATATATATATATATATTAATTATTAGATTTAAAATATATTTAAGCGCGGAAAGCCGACTCGAGCCTTGCGGTGAGTAATATACTTAATGTGAGATTTTGAGATTTAGGTTGTTTTGAATCGTGTTTTTTGGCACAATTTGTTTTTTTTTTTGTTTTTTCTCGAATTGGATAGAATTTTATCTATAGATTATTTCTGTCGTTTTCTTTTTATGAATTACAGCTCCAAGTTGCCGAAATTAGCAGCAATTCTTTGCCCGTTTTCTCTAAAATTTTGCCGAGTTACATATTTTTTTACTCAACTATTTCATATTAAAGTGGTAAAAAATAATTCCAATATTGTATAGACGACTTTCTCAACAGTACATTGTATTTTTTTCATACCGATAAGACGTCAATACAATCCATAAACACTAAACAGGTGATATTCTAAACCTTTTACAACAAAAATCACAAAACTGTCAAGGGTTTGAGTTGGATTATTTAAAAATACTTAAAAAAATAAAATCTAACTCCAACATTAGATTATAATTGAAATGATCTTACATATTGTGCATTAAAACTTATATAAATACTGTATTTTAACTGTTAAATCACGTCTGTTAAATCAGCGAAATCGGCAAATTTCGTATACGGACTCTTAAATGTCTTTGAGTGCGGCAGTAAGAGTTTGACAGATAATGTAACTATGACGGATGTGTAAAAAATTTAATTACAGTTAATTAATTTAAATCTATACATATTATAAAACAAAGTCGCTTTTTCCCTCATGTCCCTTTGTTCCCTTTAATCTTTAAAACTACGCAACGGATTTTGATGATTCTTGACGGATGTGTCAAAAATTTAATTACAGTTAATTAATTTAAATCTATACATATTATAAAACAAAGTCGCTTTTTCCCTCGTGTCCCTTTGTTCCCTTTAATCTTTAAAACTACGCAACGGATTTTGATGATTCTTCCAGTGTTAGATAGCCCATTTATCGAGGAAGGCTATAGGCTATATTTTATCATGCTAAGACTAATAGGAGCGAAGAAATAGAGGAAAATGTGGAAAAAACGGGGAAAATTATTTGAAAGGGGTAACTTGAACGCGCCAATCTTAGGAACTTCTGGTCCGATTTGAAAAATTATTTCAGTGTTAAATAGCCCATTTATTGAGGAAGGCTATAGGCTATATTTTATCACGCTAATACTAATAGGAGAATGGGGAAAATATGGGGGAAATTATTTGAAAGGGCTTATCTCGCGAACGATTGGAGCAATTTTCATGTTATTTGGCACAGATAAGAAGTAGACCATGTGAAGGATCATAGGCTATCGATTTTAATCATTTTTTTCAGTGGCTATATATTTTATACCCGTGCGACGCCGGGCGGGCCGCAACTCGCAAGTATAATTTGGAGTAATAGATTAAATATATATATATATATATATATATATATATATATATATATATATATATATATAGTATTGTATAGATTAAAGTAATATAAAATATTATCTTTTTCAGGTAACATAACGGATGTAAAACGTTGCGAACACCACAGACGGTAAGTAAAACACAGTACCTATATTCTTTTACTTATTTATCTTGACTACAGCTGTTTCAGGTTAATTTTCTTATTAATAAAAATGAATATGTAAAGCTTCTTGTCCCTTTATTTTAATAATAGAAAAGACTTATTAAGCACTTACTTATTGTCTTGTAGATTTTGACGTAGGTGTTTTTTTTTATAAAAAAAACTCGAAAGCTTATTATATCGAAGTTAGATCAAAAAAACAGAAGCTAGGTTTAAAAATGAGTAATGAAATTAAAAATGTAATTATTTATAACAGTAGTTTAGTTGTTACAAATGGCGAATTAGTAACAACTGTACATGACTTAGTCCTAACTAGCTTAAGATAAGGAAAGGGCAATGAATAATAAAAATAATGGGGAGATATCGCATCGCAGCATATGCACACATATTATGCAATGTGTATAACGCCTGTACATGTGTATACGTCATGGTACTGATAACAATTAGTTGATAGTTGGTACACTCGCGTGGATAAAGGTTAGAGTTAGACGATACTGATTCAGTCACGACTAAAACTCTTTCCTGATAATAAGATAATGTAAGACTAGTAATTGGTGTCCGCAATTCAGTTATGCCAAAATTCGTGTATAGTGCGGGAACCGTACACTTTTCTGGGATGAAAAGCATAATTCCGTATGTATGGTTCCAGGATGTCACACAGACACATTTTCGCATTTATAATATTAATATGGATCTGTTTATACAGACTATATTCGCTATCACATTCTACCTCACAACGAAATTGTATGCTACTCCTGGGTGATTTTTTTTTCATTCCACTGGCACTCCTGTCGTGAAATCCGTTGTTTTTTTTCATTTCAATAAGCGTCAATCTTCACATACTTGACCCATCTGAATACAAAATCAACACTTGAAGCGCCTATTTGGAATCAATTTAAAATATAAATTGTTCGGACGCGGAGCCAGTTTCTATTGCATTATTTAGTCCAGAAAGGGCCTAATCAAAGACGCCGCCGTCGCCATGGCAACGGATATGGCATATCTGATCTCGCACCTATGACGCTATTGTAACACTTACCATTATGTTCATTATTTGCCCATTTGTAATACACTTTCCGTTATCTGTCCTATGTATATTGTGTAGTCATGAGCCGCTTAATTTATACATATATTTTTGAGACATTTGTGTACGGTTTCTTAGGTTTTTGATAGGAGTTGTATTCTGCTAAGTACTGACATATGGTTTAGTACCATACGACGAGACAGACGAGTAATAATTACCGTGTGGACCGCAAAACTGACAGCTCGCATCGAGCCACTCGAAGGCTCGCATCGAGCCAGCTTGATGGAATTAAATGTATCGATTTAGAGTAAAACTATCGAGCAATGCTGAACGTCTGGACGAAAGTCCGAGCCGCGGGTTCTGCTTGACGTTATTGCTCAATCGAGCAAAATCGTATGTGAATACCTAGCAGAACAACAGGATTTTTGATTGGTTATTGTTTTGACGCTAACCTGTCAAAATCGCTAATAGATATAATAGATAAACTCTTGTCAAAAGACTTCAGGAACCTCGTGAATCAAACGCGTACTATATTATTGTGTGCATAATTTCTGCTAATTCGTATATTAGTCGATATAAAACTTGTAGACTTCTCTTCTTCAGAAAGGGCCTCCCTTGAAGAAAAGTTTGAACAGTTATTCCGCGGGGCTCCTTACGTAGCGCGTACTCTACATTACACTTTTGCATGCGACATTACGCTGCAGCAGAGCAACGCGACCCTATTTTTTGCGCAGGGGAAACCCTGTATAGGTGCCCCGGGCTGGAGGTGTGCCTCAGTTAAGCTGAGGCACCCCGGGGGTATGTGGGACTCCCGGCGAGAGGCGTCGGGCAAATACCCACTTTAACCACCTGCGGTTTGCCTTTAGCCGTATACTCCTGTCGTCCTGAGATTTCCTGGATCTGTCTAACACAGGACTCCCTCCACGACCGGCCGGTCTACCTCAAAAGGTACCGGACTTCCACCAAAGTACGGGAACGCACCGGTAAGCTGAAGCGTTCCCCTTGGCGCCGGAACTAGAGTAATGCGCATAACTATATTTAGTAATTTAAGACACTGCACAGTGCACGGTTCAACTTTTAAAGTAAAGACGTTTTGTGTCGCGAAGCTGCAGCGTAGTGCGGCGGGCCACACGAACCACAACCACACTACGTGGCTGGGCGTATACTTTGTATTGAACTTGGATAGGACTGTACAGTGTTTGACCTGAGAGTGGTGCGATGAATCTCCGGGCTACGGATCGCTACGAGTAGCAGGAGATCGAACATCTTGGTGTTCATTGAGAAAGGCCTATGTCCAGCTGCAGTTGACGAGTCTAATATGTCATGAAGTGTCGCGTCGCTTCGCTGCAGTGCGTAAACCACACTATAACACGGTCACATTAACTTGACGCATAGCTGGAATGCAATATACATGCCCGCTTCTTAATGACGTCATCAAACCATGCGTCTCGTTAGTGCCAACCCACACGTACCACAACCACATGACATCGCAACGACAAAACGTCGTCGAGCAGTGGTTACGTGTGAATGGTGTCGCTGCAGCATTTTGTGGTTGCGTTGTGGTACCGACAAAATGCCGACGTGGTTGCGTTGTTGCCAGTGGTTGCGAAGTGGTTACGTACGAAAGTCAATGAAACGGAGGGGGGGAAGAGCGCGGGCGGTGTGCGCGCACTGTCGTTGCATCGACGCAACGTTGTGGTTGCGATGTGGTTGCGATGTGGTTGCGACGTGGTTGCGATGTGGTTGCGATGTGGTCGGCCGTGGTTGCGTTTGACAAGTTATCTGACAAGTGGTCGACAACGACTGCAAAATGTGGTACGTGTGATTGGTCCACTTCATTTACAATACGAAATATACGCCCGACCATGTGGTGTGGTTGTGGTTGTCGTGTGGTTGTGGTACGTGTGGGTTGGCCCTTAACGTGACCGTATTATAAAGTGAAATATCGCGTCCCGTCGCTGCCGCGCAGTGTCGCGCAGCGCGGTCTCACCCTACAGTGGTCAGCGTGAACCCTTGCAATATCCTAATGAAACATTCCGAGCGCGTATGTCCATCGGCCGATTACTATCGCGCCGAGATTCCAGCATCCCACTGTTAACGTACCCCGCGCACGCTATAAACAAAGATATTTAAATAAAACTATACTAAAGGTTGAATAGAGTATACATCTATACCAGTCTTTCCCAAAGTGGGCGATAACGCCCCCTTGTGGGCGCTGAAGGTCTAAATCCCCCCTTTAGCTGAGCTGTGGGACACGGAAAAAAATGAGGGCGTTGTGTAGAGGCGTGGGGGATGATTCATATTTTCATTTGGATTCATTTTAAATTGAAACAATGGGGGCGCTAACACATAATTTTTTCTCATAGTGGGCAGTAGACAAAATAAGTTTTGGGAACCCCTGATCTATACTCAAGCTTACATCGAATACACTCTGAAAGTACTGGGCCGATTTTGATAAATTTGGCGTAAACATAAAGTAGACCACAGGGCCTTCACCGTCCTAAAATGTGTCCTATGATCCTTACCATAGGATACCTTTTATTGTGGAAAATGTAAGATTTTCGCGGGATCCTTTTATTTATGCGGGTGGAGCCGTTATGTAATATTGGTTTAATGCCCTTCCGTCATACAATTAGTAACTATAGGCACACTGATCACAGTAGACCAGGCGGCGGATAAGTTTTTCTTAAATAACTTAAATAGTTATTATTTGAGAAAATATTATAACTATTCCTCTTAAGACAAGATCTGCTTTCTTGGTCTGATATATTGTTATACTTTTTTTGTTTCTATTATAAAATAAAATATTAAAATAAATCAAAAACTAAAATGAAATCTAAAATGTACGATGTCCTTTAGTTGAATCATCTAAGTTTTTTCAACTACCGGCACGTGGCACAAAAACTCCGGCTGACAGCTCGTGATCGAAGACTTATTGTTGTCTGTCTGAAAAAAAAACAATTATCACAAACTTAGTTATGCGGGAGCTCATATCCTTAAGCCCCAGCGATAAGGTTTTAATTGGCTTATCGAAAAGTGTGTCCTAATATCATTGCTCGCGGATGTTTGAAGTTATTATGACTAATGTCAGTTTGACATAAGTTCGTGCGGCTGCTGTCAACTGCATTTGAGGCTATAAAAAAATAGCTCGTGCCTTCTCCATGTTTTTATTACGAAAGTTCGACTTTCTCATAGTAAGGATATATTTTAACCGACTTCTAAAGAAGGCTGTTGACTGTTTGGTGGGCTGTTCTTAGCTCAAGCCGGGGGTCACGGGTTCGAATCCCGCCGACGAAACAAAAAAGTTTTCAAAGTTCCAAAGGTCATGGATGTGTATTAAATATGTGTATCATATAATAAAAATCTTAAATATATTATGTACTAGCTGTCCCGGTGTCACAGGTCACTTTAAAGTAATATGAAGTAGGTTAAAGTAATTTACTAACAAATACTAACTCTTAATTATTACAACCACTTTATTGAAGTTATACTTCTTTAGGCGCGTTATGAAAAAATGATGAGAGTGAAATTTTAAGATGCGCGCGCACCTGTGACACAAAATTAACAGTATGAAGCCGTCTGCTTAACCGCTCATTAAGTCTCGAAAAAAAAGCTACCAACAAAATAGGAATTGAACCTCGATATTAGTCGCGCATGTTGGTACGCTCGTCACCTCTGATCACTGTTTTCATATTTATAATATTTATCAACATGTCTCTAGTTTATACATTCACAACACGTGTTTGAGTTTCATACAAGTGCGAATTATATATGTGCTAATAAATTATATTCAGTAGTGATTTAAATTGAATATTTTGATTGATATTACTTACTATTTGTGAATATTAGTGAAAAAAATTGTGCTTATATACTTTTTCAAGTGCTCCAATATAATTGAGGTTAACTATCCGTATGTATTATTTATTGATATAAATTAAAATACTTTTATTTAATATAATTAACACTAAATATTATTAAATTATTAATGTTAAATACTTATTATTGGTTATTTAATATTCACAAAATAAAGAAATAAATTTAATAAAACATTTAATAAAAAGTTTGTGATAAAAATTAAAATTGAACATCAAATTATAATATTAATTTTTAATATTTGCTATTTAATGATGCCAAAGAAGTATAACTTCTCACGCGCGTACATAAGTACACGCACCCATTTTTATTGTATACTATTGTATAAGATACTAACCAAGTTACTAACACATTTTATGTTTTTTGTAATTTTTTGTTTTTTTTTAAGAAATGTCTGTTTTATTTTTATTTTCATGTCATAATATTTAATTATAACCTGTAACTGTTAGGCTACAATATGGGCTATTTGGTGGCCTGAAATAAAGATATTATTATTATATTTCTATGTATTATTATTGTCTCGGCATTTATGCCGGTAAATGATTCAGGTACGGGCATGTGCCAAGTACCTGACTCAATTTGTGTCAGGAAAGTATCATGATCGTGATGTATTGAAAGACGATGATGGATTTAGAAACCTCCGAACTATCGAGCAAGTGTCAATGACGATGGATTTTTGTATATTGATGTATGTGTTTTTGTTTAAGTCGAGTGCTTTCAGAGCAGCAGTGAGGGTCTTCGGGATGACGCCAGTGGAGGAGATGATGATGGGTATGATTTTTACAGTATCCTGGCGCCACATTTGTTTTATTTCATCTGCTAGAGGTATGTATTTTTGAATCTTTTCGTTATGTTTTTGTTTCAGATTATTGGTGTTTGGGACGGCTATATCTATGAGGTAAGTGGTGTTTTGAGATTTGATTGTCAAGGTTATATCAGGTCTGTTACTTAATATGGTGCGATCGGTGACTATATCTCGATCCCAATAGAGTTTGGCGGAACTGTTTTCGAGGACATTGCTAGGTTTATATTGGTAATAAGGTGTGTGTGTGTCTATTAGTTTATATTTGATGGCTAGCAGTTGATGGATGTGTTTGGCGACGTTATTATGACGATGCGTATATTCTTTGTTGGCTAGTGAACTACATCCTCCTGTGATATGGTCTATTGTTTCGGTTGTTTGGTGGCATAATCTACATTTATCTGTGTCTAAGTTTTCTTTGAGTATATATTTAGAATAGTTGCGGGTTCTTATTATTTGGTCCTGTATTGCTACGAGGAAGCCTTCTGTCTCACTGTATATATTGCCTTTTGTTAGCCAGCTAAAAGATGCAGTTTGGTCTATATGGTCCTGTTCCAGCTGATGGGGGAATTTACCGTGCAGCGCCTTGCCTTTCCATTTAGCTATTTTGTCGCAATCTTTTGTAATTTTAAGTTTTGGATTGAATTGACTATTGTTTAGTTGAAGGGGTGTTCCAGAGTAAGTAAGTTGTGTTAATGCTTTATGTAAGTCGCTAGTTTGTGCTTTAGTTTGAAAATATTTTCTTAAATTTTCTATTTGACTGTAACATAGATTTTTTATGTCAATGCAGCCCCGGCCTCCGAGGTTCCTCTTTAGGGTGAATCTTTCGACTGCTGAATGAATGTGATGGATATTGTGTTTGTAGCTAGCGGTACGGGTTGTGGTGTTAAGGGCTTCAAGTTCTGTATCTGTCCATTTAATAATTCCAAATGAGTAGGTTAATATTGGTATTGCATATGTGTTGATTGCTTTTATTTTATTTCGTCCTGATAGTTGAGTAGATAGTATTTTATTTAATCTTACTTTATATTTAGATTTTAACGCGTTTTTCACTTCCTTATGACTAATTGCAGTGTTTTGTATATATCCTAAATATTTGTAGGTATCGTTTATTTGCATGCTATCTATTATATCGTCCTGTGATTCTAGGTTATATGGATTTATTTGTTGGTGTTGACCCTTTACTAAGCAGTTAATTTTGCATTTATCGATGCCGAAAGCCATTTTGATATCGGTACTAAATCTTTCAGTAAGTTTGAGGAGATTTTCTAGTTGATGTCTGTCTGTTGCGTATAATTTTATGTCATCTATATATAGCAGATGGGTGAGCTTTATATTATTAAGTTTGTCAATAGTGTATCCATATGCTGATTTATTTAAAATTTTAGATAGTGGGTTGAGTGCCAGACAGAACCATAAAGGACTGAGGGAATCACCTTGGAATATGCCACGTTTGATTTTAATCGGAGCTGTTGAGAGTTCGGTATTAGTTGTTCTTAGATTAAGTTGAGTGGACCAGGTTGACATTAGATATTGTAGTAGCTGTATTAATTTGTTGTTAACTTTATATATTTGTAAAACTTCTATTAACCATGAATGCGGAATACTGTCGAAAGCTTTTTGGTAGTCAATGTATGCAAAGTATAGGTTATTACGGTTTCGTTTAGCATTGTTGTGTATTTCGGCATCGATTACTAGCTGCTCCTTGCAGCCCATAGATCCCTTTGTACATCCTTTTTGCTCCTCAGGTATGATTTTATTTTTTGTGATGTGTATATTTAGCTTTTGTGTTAAAATTGATGTGAATAATTTGTATAATGTGGGCAGGCAAGTGATCGGGCGGTATTTTGTTGGGTTATTGGTATCGTTTTTATCTTTGGGCTTAAGATAGGTAATTCCTTGTGTTAGAAATAACGGCATGGTTTGTGGAGTCTGTATAAATGAATTAAATATGTTTACTATGTAGTGATGTGTTGATGTAAAATACTTCAACCAGTAATTATGTATTTTACCGGGGCCCGGGGCTTTCCAATTTAAAGTTCTCTTTACAGCAGTAGTTACATCATATATATCCACTGTGATATCCGGCATCTGGTTAATGTCCTGATAATCCTGTTCTTCGGATTTTATCCATGAGCATTCATTGTTATGTTGGACTGGTATTGACCACAAATTTTCCCAATAACCTTTAACATCATTTATATCAGGCGGCTGCGTTATTTTAATCGTTTCAGAATTAAGATTTTGATAGAATAATTTTTGGTTAGTATTAAATTGCATATTGTCTTTCCTTCTGGCGTTACTAATTTTAAGACGGCGCAGACGTTTGGATTGAGCTAGTAGTTTTTGTTTTAAGCTATCTAAGTGATCGAGTAATTGATTTTCTGTGAGATTTTTAGGGTTTAGTTTCCGTTGTTTCCTTGGGTTTAGATTTATTATTATTATTATTATTATTATTATTATTATTATTATTATTATTATTATTATTATTATTATTATTATTATTATTATTATTATTATTATTATTATTATTATTATTATTATTATTATTATTATTATTATTATTATTATTATTATTATTATTTAAAACCTTCCCTGGACTTCTCCGAATATATTAAGATTAAAATCAACCCAATCCGTTCAGCCGTTTTCGAGTTTTAGCGCGACTAACACATTTGAAATCCATTTTTATATATAAGATGTATAGTATAAAAGTATTAAATATATTTCCGTTGTCTGGTACCCGTAACACAAGACCTTCAGGTACTTAGCACGGGGCCAGACTGACGTGGTGTGAAGCGTCCATAGATAGAAATTATTATAGCACTCTGGGGTTATTTTGGAGCCATTTCGACTTTTGTGGTTGTAAATGAATGTGGATTACTTAACTTTTTGGAAATTCCATTTTAAAGTTATAATATAATACCTATAACGAGTTCTGATTTTATTTTAAACAAAAAGATAAATATGTTTTATTTTATAAATTAGCTCTTTAAAAAAACCTGAACTCTACAACCTTCCGCATTGACTCTTCAGTTATTATCTCTGCAAATCCCATATGTAACAACCTTAACATCCCATAAACAAGTGTGTAAACGACCTAAAGTCACCACTTAGCGTGTCACAATTTAGCGTCAAGCTACGGCCTTAGATACTATAATGGCGGTTATGAGGCCTCTCCACGTTTTCCATGATGGACAAATACAGATAACGACGATAATCTCATAGATTGGTATTTTACTGATAGATCAATTTTCAGTTTTAACATTAACCTATCAAGCTCCATAAGAGCACCGGCGATTGCGATAACAATAGAATAACAATATATTTCCAAGAATCCGCGATCGAAGGATTAATTAAAATTTTTTTTTTTTTTCCGCTGCGAATCATTTCTTTCGGAAATTGTTAATTGTCCATAATTCTCGTCGATTGTGCATTCTGTAAACAAATTCTCACATAGGCCAACATAGAGAAAAGCGATTCTATAAGGCCAGCGTTTACTGACATGAAACCATTTACATTAACTTTCACGTCGCATGAGAGGCATAGCTAATAAATCTAAATCAAAAGTTTTTTGGAACGGAGTTCCTTTTGATAGTATTCCTCTGCGTCAACTAGACGGCGTTTTTTTTTTAGAATGAACAGCGACGCGTTGTTAGTATTCCTGTGCGTCAATAGATGGCGTTTTTGAAGTGAAAACTTCTTTAGCGGCGTTGAGCACTTTTGTGGAATGGGTAAAAACTGTGAAACTCGCGTACGATTCTCGTGCTGATCGAAAAACCTTGGAAAAACCGTAAGATGGTTGGAGAGTAGTGTTTTGTGTCGCACTCGAACTCGAACTCGAACTCGAACTCGAACTCGAACTCGAACTCGAACTCGAACTCGAACTCGAACTCGAACTCGAACTCGAACTCGAACTCGAACTCGAACTCGAACTCGAACTCGAACTCGAACTCGAACTCGAACTCGAACTCGAACTCGAACTTGAACTCGAATTGATTGTAAGGGTTTCGATTAATTAAAAAATCGATTTTTTAAAAATCGACTTTCATAAAAAATGGGTTAAAAATTTAATCGATTGTAAGGGTTTCGATTAATTAAAAAAATCGATTTTTTAATAATCGATTTTCATAAAAAAATAGGTTAAAAAAATGCACAACGTTAATAATCAAGTTTTCACTTCTGCCGGCACTCCCGGAGTGCAACCCGTCTTTTTTTAGGGTTCCGTACCCGGAGGGTAAAAACGGCACCCTATTACTAAGACTTCGTTGTCTGTCCGTCTGTATGTCTGTCTGTCTGTCTGTCTCTCTGTCTGTCTGTCTGTCTGTCTGTCTCCAGGCTGTAAAGTGTAACTCAAGAACGGTAATAGCCAGAGAGTTGAAATTATCACAGATTATGTATATCTGTTGCCGCTATAACAACAAATAATAAAAATAAAATAAAGTTAATAGTTAAGGGGGGCTCCCATACAACAAACGTGATTTTTTTGGCCTTTTTTGCTCTATATCAATAAAGGCAACAGGTACGTACTTGAATTTTTCTCAAAGTCCTTAGTTATATATGTACTTTAATATTTAATAATAATATTAAAATAAAATAAAAAAATAAGGGGGGCTCCCATACAAAAAATACAATTTTTATCCTAATTTTGCTCTTTAATGGTACGGAACCCTTCGTGCGCGAGTCCGACTCGCACTTGGCTGATTATATTTAAATATTTCTTTTTGACATAAGAAATAACTCCGTTCCATTCGGGTGTCCTTTGACACCTCTCAAGTTTTTTTTTTTAATTTTTAGGTTGATAAATGATGCAACCAGCGGTTTGGCAATCTAGGTATAACACTCTTTTGATCTCACTCAAAGGCCATTTAGATGTTCGACTTTTTCCATACAACAAAAGCCACGTGACGTTGGTACATGTAAAACCTCCACAACGACCGTTTATTTAAATATAATTTTCAATCAGTTTACTTCAACCTGTGTGGTCGTGCCCTATAATTGTAACTACAAAGAGATCTCAACTCTAACCCTCAGTATTATGGTTTATTTCCCGTTGTATGTTGATGGTGTAGACTATAATCATTCAAACGACATAGTAAATTGTTAAAATTATACATCGCGGTGTTCATGTTGTAGGAGTTTATCCCGGCGAGAACAGGAGACTCAACATTGTTTTGTTTATTTGTTTTATGTGTTTAACATAATTTAATAATTTTGTGCATAAGGCTTTAAACTAAGTTAAAAAATTATATATTTCCTCAGATCCCGAAATAGCAGTTTTGAATATACCAAAACTTTGAAGGTTAAGGAACTGTGGCGAAAATATTTGTGATACAATAAGAAAAGGCAACAAAGAACATAATATGAAACCCAAGAAAAATGTCATGCAAACATTTGCATTTGGGTACAATTGGGTACCTATATTAAATTTAAAAGATTTACCAAGAAATATCCTGGCATGAAACAACTAAAGTAAAAATGCAGTAAAAAATAAAAATTATATTCGAAATTCAAACTAAATCGAACCAACCATATTCAAACATACTTTATATTCGCGCGTTATAACAACATAAGGCTCTGCGCACACTCGTAACAGGATCACACGGTCCACACTTTATGTAACAGCGATTGACCCGGGGCGGACTTATGTTATTTCAATCATAAAATAAATAAGCTATTCGTGTTTGGCCGCGCTTTGTTAGGCCGAAGGAACGGCCAGGAAAATCACCTTTGAAATATTTAGTGGGCCATAATTCCACTCGTACAATAGCGACATGGCCAGATGTTCTGTAAATAGATGTAGCTGCGATGACATAGCGTGTATATTTCGACATTGGTAAGTAACGAAATTGTTGCTAGTGCTAGTACATAGAGACAAGTACTATAAAGTAACTGACCTAACTTAATATCACTAAAGTAGAGTAGTAAGTAAAGGTATCGTATTTTTTTTTTATTTGGGCTAGACGCAATTTTCTAACTCTATTTTTCACACAGGCAAAATCATGTACAATCAGATAATTTTATTCGTAGGCACTTAGTTAGCGGACCTACGTTATTTAGTCGGTTTATTTCAAGTCCAACCAAATGACGCATGTATTCAACTGCCTAAGAATCAATTATTTCTCTTTTAGTACATGTTTAGCATGCAACTTTTAGACCATTGCAAAAGTTCCCATAAAAAAGTAAAAATTCAAAACGACTCATCCATATCGGAACACATTCTATCCAATTTGTCGCTTTCAACAGCTAGCAGGAACGATACAAATAAATAAAAGAAGTAAACCAATAAAAATACTTTTTTTTTATATAAAACGCCCCAAGGTATTTCGCACGGGTAATTTTACTTTACAAATGCTGCGAGCGATCAATTGCGAGCTGGTATACCTATCTTATAAAATCACTTATTTTATGATTATTACCATAGGCCGGCCGTTAAAAATAAAATCATGGTAGGGCTGGGACGTACTGGAAAATTCAGTAAAAGCTGTGACTTTATTTAAAGAAAATATACCTATGTTATAAAAGGCTGCAAAATTAAACTTGATCTACTTTTATTTCAAAGTTTCGTTAATTGGTGATTTTTATTCTTAAAATGCTTCATTAAAATAATTATACATAATATAAGATTTAAAATAAATAAAAAGAATAATATGAATTGCGTAAACTTTACTGATACAAGCTTGTCTTATTGTGGTTGTCACTATGGTCTCCTATATTATATCTGTGATATTTATTCAGAGTATTATTATTATTAAAAAGGCTAATAATAATAATTACGTGTCTTTGTGTATCACTCAAACTTATCACTTATTGCTTTGCGGACTGTATATTTAGATATAGATGAAAATAAAGATAAAATAATTACGTTTGAAGATAGACGTGTATGTTGTATCGAAGAAGTCTTTGACCGAAGTGCAGGGTGACGTTGACATTCCAATCTTGACAGATGACACGACCGGAAGACGTCTGGATACTTGCAATTTGGCCCATAAAAAAAAGGAATAACCGTGTATGATTATTCTAAATCAAAAATAAGGTGCGATATCGCGTACAACGTGGGGTCAGAATCTACATATTTTGGTCGGGCTATTGCAAAACCAACTAACAGATCACGATTCACGACTAATTAAAGTGTTTTGATACAACCGATCAAAGTAACATAGAACCGAATTCTGATTTTAAATCAATTTCTGTTTTAATTGCTGTTTTTCTATTTCGGCAAAATCTTTTAGCCAAATCAATATCAAACACGAAAACCCTGCTTTAATTAGAGTCAGCCTGCCCTGACACTTCTGGTGTATAATAATTACATACATCCCTACATAGCTCGTCATTATATGCCCCATACAAGGCTGTACGCCTCGTTTAAATACCGCGCACTAACGTCTCACTGCGTTTTTTATCTTAAATATTCTTCATAAGACAATGTATATATTAGCTGTGACAGCCCTACGTACGGCCAGCAGATTTGTCGGAGGTGAAAGGTGTTAAGTGTGAAAATACGTAGTTATTTTTATTAGATTGTACCCAGGCATATAATAACATTATGCACATAATAGTAATATTATGTTATGAGGTGCTAGATGACCGCGACGTCGTGTTAGAGCCTATTGGATTTGTACACCGTTTTTCCTAATAATAAGTATAGGCTTTGTCCTCCCTGAAGTCTATACCCAAGCAGCATCACAAGCTGTATAACAGCTGTATTAAAGGTCGTTTATACTCTTAATGCTGTATTTCCAGGCTGCATAAAGGCTGTATAAGCGCTTATACAGCCCTTATACCCCTGAAATGGGCACAAATTATACAGCGTTTTGCGTTATATAGGCTGTACAGTAGCTGTATAGGCAAAAATAGGCTGTATAATAGCTGTTTTTCGGCTGTACTATGGTGTACGAAGAAACCAATACACTCCAATTATTCCATTGTAACTTACTTGTTCAGCTTTATGCTGTAAAAAGTCTGTTGAACAGAGTAACAAAAGAAATAAAACGAAACAGAAGATATATTTTAATGATGGCGTTTATAATAACTGTTGATTGAAGTAACATATTATAAACGCTGTGTTTAAGGAGTTTCGATGGGGGCAGGATACAGTGCATTATCGTGTAAAAATTAATTTATTGTGGTTATATATATATATATATGTTTTGTGATAAAAAATAAACGCGCCAGCAAAATAATCAAGGAAGATATATTAAATAAGGTTACTAAATATGGTTTTTATAGGTTAGAAATTAAAAAGTTTGAATTAATGGACGTAGAGCCTCGTTGGTGCATAGAAGGTTGTTGGACAAACTAAAAATATTGATAAATATAATAACATTAGTCTAATTTTTATGTACTCATGTTCGTAATCTTCGATTTGTAATTGATAAAATGGCGACAATTTGCTAAGCAGCCTACATTCTATTTTGATGGTCTTATAGCATTAATAGCTGTACTATGTAGGTAATGGATATATTATTCAGCTTTAAGCGGTTGATGGGCTGTATAAAGGAATAAATTTACGATTATTGCTGTTTATTACTGACAAAGAGAGAAATTATACAGCCTTAGTCTGTAAAAGGGTGTACAATTACACTATAAAAAGAAGCTGTAGAAGAGAGTTTGGCTACTCCATAATACAGCAATAAGATTTGATGACCACCATAATACAGCTCTAAGCTGTATTAAGTAAGTGACGGTATGCATAATACAGCTATTGTACAGCTTTAATACTAAAATTCGGATTAAAGCGTTACAGGAAACTTAAAGCTGTACATGACAGTTTCAATACACTGATTTAGAACTTTAAGCGTACTTTTACTTCTTAATACAGACTTAATACAACTAGAGCAGAATAATTACTCCTAAACCGACATTATAACACTACAATATCTCTTCAACGCTCTTATACAGCTCTAAAACAGCGTTAAGTGCTATATTTGCTGCTTTTTAGATGTTCATTACGCTTGGTTGCTGCTTGGGTACTGTCTATGCCTGTGGCAAATTTCACCAAAATCAGCTTATCAGATTTTTAAATACAAACAAACTTTCGCCAATGTAATGTATAATATGTATAATATATTAAAACTAATATTACGAAATAATTAAAATATAATGATTTTTTAAAATATGTATAAATAAGTACATCTTTTCCGCCATCCTGTAGCATATAAATTCGTCCTATTAACCTAATACTTCATAAATTATCATGCGGTAAGATGGTCTTTATCGCAGTAAATTTACGAGTAGTCTACACAGTACACAGTAAATTTTTCAAAAACTATCCTAACTGATTTGAGAGAGACACACTTTTACATTTACAATATAGTTACACAAAACTTAATTTGTGTCACTAGTTCTTTAATATTTTGTCACACACTCTTTTTCGCAGTCAGTAAAGGCTAATCAATCAGAATAAGATCAGCGTTCCCCGCCATATACGGCGCGGGATGGTGCGAGTTGTGCGAGGTGCTGAGAACACTCGCATTATACACCATAACACCACAATTACACCACGTTATACAAATTAATTGGAATGGATTTACTGCGGATGGATGGACAATATTCCCAGTTAAGACGAAGAAGTAAATTCTCAAATGAAATTCTAATGGTGCGCTTATACGGGCAACTAAAATTATTGCTCAACTCTAGTCAATTCTCGTCAACTTTGACGTCACGACTACATCAAGCAATTTGCGGCAACAAGCAGCAATATCGCGCAATGCAATATTGAGTGATGCTACCATCGAATATTTGAGCGATATGCCACTGAGCGATATGAAATAAATTGCTCCATATTGCTCCACTAATTGCTCCAGATCGCTCCATTCGTATCACCGAGCATTAATGGCTAAAGAAAACGCTAAAAGACTTATTTCATTGTCGTTAAGTTACATATTTTAAATTGATAGCTATAGTTATTTACCAGTTCAAACTCCGAAGATGGTCCCTAAAAAGTTGATTTAAAATATACAATTAGAAATAAAAGATACAGCTACTCACGGTTAAAAGATTTTATAACTTTCATGTTTTATCCTTCTTGCGCCTACTGTATGTTGTTTAATCTGTGGTACTGATCTACTGCTCGTGCATCGTCTGTATTAGTGCAGCACCTGTTATTTGAACACGTTCCCTCGCCTAACATCACCAATCAATACGCTAGTGATGGGAACATACTCAATCTTTTCCATAATAACCCCGTTTAAATATAATCGGCTATGTTGTTTATGGAATACTAGTTTTCAAGGCGGCTTAAATCTTTTAACAATAATACATCGATAACTTATTTATTAGTTTAATTGCATGTTTCACCACTTCCACTTAACTTGACAGATAAAGTATGGAGAATCTGTCAAAAAAATTGTGAATAGCCTATTCGCCACTTTATCAGGAAGTGGTGAAACAGGCCCTTTGACTACATCTTTGTTTTAGTTACCAAGATTATTAATTTGGGTCGTGTTACTAATTTTAGTTTCTAATAAAGTTTTCACAACCTTTTTGGAAGTTGATTAAAATACGACGTTTGAGCTACGTGACGTTTCAGTAAAAATAATTAGTTAGCAGAGGATCATTGTTAATGTTTACCTACATTATAATATTTTGTAGTACTGTATACTTAATGGACACTTAGATATTTGTTCTTTTTTTCTGTTACATTATTATTTTTTACTCGGATAAAACACGTTTTCCCATCCCTATAGTCCGGGAATCACGATCAGTCAGTATGCGTAATTACGGGCGGGCGCACAAAAACGTGTCAGAACGATATCCGCGATCGTACTTAGAGATTCGCCGGTACTCGGTAGTGAGTACTGAGTAGTGAGTAGTGACATAGATGTATCATATTATTGAATATTGACACTAGATTCTAGATTAAGTCGAAATCTAAAGCGATCCTTTAGCCGGTATTTTTATAGATAAAGCTTGTAATAAAAATCTAGTCATTACTCTATATTGATCTTCTATACTATAATATTATAAAGCGGAAGAGTTTGTTTGTTTGAACGCGCTAATCTCTGGAACTACATACTGGTCCGATTTGAAAAATTCTTTCAGTGTTAGATAGCTCATTTATCGAGAAAGGCTATAGGCTTATATTATCACGCTAAGACTAATGGGAGCGAAGAAACAGGAAAATGTGAAAAAACGAGGAAAATTATTTGAAAAGGTTTATCTAACGAACTACTGGAGCAATGTTTATATTATTTGGCACAGATATAGAGAGGACTACGTGAAGGGACATAGGGTATTTTTTGCGGGAAAATTTACGGTTTCCGCTAAATTCCTAATTTACGCGGGCGAAGAAGCGCGAAACGTCTAGTCTTAAATAATAAGCAATTCCTCGTGAATATCGAGTAGGAACAGTTTCAGTAACAGAAACAATTACCTGCGATCAGAACGTTTCCTAGACTTTTATGAGCTCTAATATTATTTACTGTCTTACAATTAACTCAGAAGGCGCGCGTCGACTTCAAGTTTATGAGGGGCTTTTAAGCTCGCTTTTCAAACAGAGCAGGTAGTTAGTTGAATTTTCTTTTTTCTTACAATTTTTCCCCCTAGAAGGAAAAAAAAGAAGCTGAGACCAAACTTTGCTCGGAGAGAAAAACTTTTTGATCCGAAAGTATTCATAACAGATTACATAAGTATTATTATTTAAAAAAGTTTATATATAAGACATGTACAGCATAACGTCTGTCAGTTCCGTTAGTATACCTATACTACAATGTATCAGGTGATTTCTCAGCTCATTGCTATGATATAATCTATAGCATGGGCGTAAATCCGCACCACGACGCGCTATTAGCGGCTCGTATAAATCGCACCGTGCTAAATTTGATTTAATATGTTATGATTCGCGCTCAGGTGAATTATATGTCTGCTATATTTACATTACAATCCTACTGAAACCCATAGCTGGGCACCGTTAATCAAATACTGTAACTTCGTTAATCGTCCGTTAACAAAAAAGTTAGCTTCGTTAAACGTTAAAGCGTTGCATTTCGGAAGAATTAACGCAAACGTTAATCGTTAATCCGTTAATATATTGTGTAATATGACCTTGTTATATCATTGCTTTATAATAAGGCTACATTTTCATTCAGCGCTTACAGGGTAAAAGTGAGTAAGCCAAACATATTACGAACCTAATGATGACACTCTGTGTACGTTCTACCCTAATGCCTAAACTTAACGTGTCAATTATAGATTTACAATAATGAACCGAGTAACATGGGGTTATCCATTGAGGCCCCAGGAAAGGACATAAACGTCTTTTAACATGAGGAAAAATAACGGTTCCTAAGATTATATTATGACTCGCTTAAAAAACGCCTTTAGCGTTTTGACTCTTTTCTGAGAAACAACAGATATTCTTTAAGAAAGTTGACTAAATTATTACGAGTATAACCCTTATAGGTATTTACAGTACATTACTCTTTAGTTTTGAAAGTCTGAATACTGTTTGAAAAACACCCTGCAGACAATTTATATACGTCCTGTAGAAATTATATTATTCTCTCCGTATATACTTTCTTCACCCTGTAGAGAGGCACAATATCAAAACAGAAGTGCTAACACGTCGTGACTGTGTCCGTACCGGGTAATTCCACAGACAGCTTATCATAATTGGTTATCACACCACACCCGAAGATCGCGCGTACACGACGCCAACAGGCCGCGGAACGCAGTGGAGAATTAACGTTATTTTTAACCGACTTCCAGAAAAGGAAAGGTTGTATATGAAAATTTCCTTTTCAGGAAGGCCTTGAATATTTTAAAGATATTTTTTATAATGTTGCTAGATTTTGCGACAGAATTAGTATTTTTATTTAATCATCCGACAGTACATTTTGGAAATCCTATGAACGTCCCCGGGAGTCGAAGTCGCATGTTTCTGTTTGTATGCCAAGATGATATATCTAAATCGTTTCAGTGCACAGCTGAAAGTACTTAAAACAAACGGACGGACACATTTTCATTAATTATCTATACATATTATAAAACAAAGTCGTTTTTTTCCCTCATGTCCCTTTGTTCCCTTTAATCTTTAAAACTACGCAACGGATTTTGATGATTCTTTCAGTGTTTGATAGCTCATTTTATCGAGGGAGGCTATAGGCTATATTTTATCACGCTAAGACTAACAGAAGCGAAGAAATAGAGAAAAATGTGGAAAAAACGGGGAAAATTATTTTAAAGGGCTTATCTCACGAACTACTGGAGCTATTTTTATATTATTTGGCACAGATAAGAAGTAGACCACGTGAAGGATCATAGGCTATCGATTTTAATATTTTTTTTCAGTGGCTATATATTTTATACCCATGCGACGCCGGGGCGGGTCGCTAGTACTATTCATAAAGTGAAGATTATTTCTACCAATAAATTTGCAAATAAAATTTATTTTCTTACTAGCTGAACTGGCATACGTTGTTTTGTCATACAATTAATTATTTCTAGTGTCAAATATAGGAAGTAGGTACCTTTTCTCAGACCTAATGAATATATACATACAAAATTTCACTAAAATCCGTTGAGCCGTTTTGCAGGAGTTCGCGTACAAACACTGTGATACGAGAATTTTATTTATTTGATTAAAAATTAATGTTTTAATCCTCAACTTCATAGAATTAATTTCAATTATACATTAAAGTAACTACTTTAACCCTAAACTAATTTGAAATTCATTTACTAATTTGCACTCTGAACTGACTTAACCCTGACTTAACCCGTGCCACCAACAGCGTCGGCTGTATATGGGTGAGCTCAGTTTGGCTACCGATACAACGATAAGGGGTCATTCGGGCCCCAACCTAATGAATTACGAGTACAATAAAGGCTTTGTCCTGTGTGTTATGGGTATCGAAACTAGATTGACTACGGTATAAACTATATCTATAGAGATCGTGCAGAAACAATAGGTGGTGACAAATTAATCAATCGGTAAATGATAATAATCAATTTTTAGTTTCGGATTGGTGTCGTAAACTAAGATTTAGATTGAGTGGCACCGAAATTAGTTTATCGCGTGTGAGTCTTCGTATTTCTAGGATAAAAAGTATTCTATGTCCTTCCCCACTAAACCGCTGATGCGATTTAAATGGGTATGAAATTTTAAGATAATATGACTTTTACATTCAGGAAGAGGGCATACCGGAAAATTACACTGTTCCCGTGCAATAAGCGGACAAACAATCCCACAAAAATTACGTATTGAATTATGAATGCAGTTACGTTCTTTACATCATTTAGAACAAGACTGTATTCATAACTCGACTAAGAAATGTGGGTTAGCCCACAAATTATTAACAGCGACCAACTATGCTAAAGCCCAATTTCACCAACGTCTGTTAGTGTTAACAGCTTGTTAAAATGTCATGTCTTCTCTTTTATTCATATGAAAAATGAAAGAGGAAACGTGATACTTATTCGATCATTAACATCAACAGTTGTTGGTGAAATTGGACCTAAACCATACAAACTTAGGATAATTCGTAACGAAATCGTTGTCAAATGATTCGCTCGAAGCTCGTAGCTAGCACGAATCACGATAAATCAGCAGCACCAGAGACGCCGCAGCTGCTAGCCCCCGATGTACAATTTGCATTAATTCCCGATGCCCGGTACGTTATATACGACCCGCTTCCGATGTACCATCGAAGATATTGATTCATGGACAGATGGCGGACCCACGTCATTTGGTCAGTTTACGTGAATTCAATATTAATAGTCGTGATCTGTCAGATGGTTTTGATGTAACATGACCAAATTACGAAGGTTCGCCATCAATCTATGAATCAACTTCTCTAATACTATCGAAAAAATTGACTTATAGACAGATGGCGGACCTAGTAGTCATTCGTTGGGGTTATAAAAAGCCCAGCCGACAGATCATGACTAATATTGACTTGTGTCTTGACAAGACTCGAAAAAGAAAATTCACAGTCTGCTAATAAATCTATTTCCCTGATGGTACTATCGATAATGTTGCAACTCGACTAGACACTTAATTGAAAAAAAATCATTTTATTTTGTGTATTTTTGTCGATTTTGAACCAATTCCAACCAATTCGCTGCACAAAAATATTTTAAACTCCAAGTAATTGAATATCCAGGATTAAGAATAATTTTCTATAGGAATTATTATCGTGAAGTCTATTTAGAGGTAAAATGCGTTTGAACGAAAACTTAAAATGCATAAAATAGCCAACTAAGTATAATTGGTCCACACTAAATCAGCAGGCACACTACGCGCGTGTACGTGATTCAGACCGCAATGCGACGCGTAGATGCATTTCTAAATTTATATGGATTTGACAGATTCGCAAGACGTCTCACGCATTTGAAATATGTCATATCCATACAAATGTATGCCGCGCCGCGCCTCGCCTCACCTCGTCACGTTGTGGTCTGAATTGACACTTAATCCTGTCCTTAAAATCAAATTCTCCGGAATTATCAAACAGGATAAACTGTAACAAGTTTTACTGTGACATTGATATATTTTTCTTTCTTTAAAATCAATTTACACCGAAATTTATAACGATGGGCGATATATCATCTATTATCCATCCATCCAAGGTCCAATTTTATTTTGGCATTGACAAGTAGCGCCTAATTTCAGCGTGTTTTAGTGTTCGTATGCTATTTGAATGAGCGCGCATGCATGTCTCATGCGTGCGCCAAAAAGCCTTTATTCCTAACCTTATAATACATACATACACAGACCAGCCTATATTTCCATTATACAATTACATATATTTTGTAATTAAATGCGCCTGAATTTGACGCACTTGCTAATTAGTGATACGAGTATCAGATAACTTAAATTAGTTAGTTAGTCAGATAACTTAAAACATTAAGTGCCAGCGCGTGTTGAGTTTGATTTCAATGAAATCACTGAGATACTGTACTGTATGATATTTATACTGTGACACAACGGGCAGAGTTCGCGCTAATGAGGCACGCTCGCTAGATTGATGTTGCGTCTTGCATTTTAAAAACTGCGCTTTAAGTGAGAAATGTAAGCAATCGTTAGCGTAAAAGCTCCCATAAAAGTAAATAATTTAAAAGACAGGATGTGATGAGTAAAGTAAGATATTTCAAGAGTTTTACTTTTCTTTGAGCGATATAATATTCTTTTTGCAGTTGAAAAGCATATATCTAGCAATGAAAGCATGTTAGGCGTCTACCGAATATAAAAGGTTATAAAAATCTCTTATAAGGCACGCGCAAAATTTTTAATCGCAACCAATAAAATGCAATCAATATGCCCTTTATTGGTGAAAAAAATATTTTAAATCATATAACTTTTTGTTTCAATTGCAAATTACTGTTAGACCACAAGAGCAGACTTGCGTGGAAGCTCATCGGCTTTATAAAAGTGTATGAATAAATGAATTTGTATGAAATATTAAGCGGCGCCGCCATTAATTGAACACAAAAACCCATACATCAACATATAAGCCATACACGCCGAAGTGATAACATACACATCCATTAATATACATACAAATTGTACAACTTCAATTAATCTATTTATTCATTGGTACATACATAGAAATCGCATATTCGCTGTAAAAGAAAAGTATGCTTTTAATTTTTATACAAGTTTAGCCAACTAAGCGAAACAATAGCGAAATTATTATTTTTAACAAAAAATTAAAACCGACTTCCAGGGTAAAAACAATAATAATTTATAATGAACAAAAAAGTATTAAATAATATTTTTTACTGTTTAAAGTGCCTTATGCATAATTTTCCTAAACCTCAACTATTTCTGTACACAACCTACATTATTTTGAAGTCGGTACCAGGTAAGAATGCTGAGTTCTATGACAAAATATTTTTAATATTCAGACTGGCACCGACTTCAAAATAATGAAGATAATAATTTCACTATTTTTAGTCATTTATAAGCTCTGGTTTTCTGTACAGATGTTATGCTTAGTGACTTTGGATCCAGGATACATTTTCATGATATGAGAACTCATTGTCTGAGATCACTACCACTTCATAATTGCTAAAATTAATGTTCATACACCTGTCTTTAAAGGCTCTAAGGCCGTGTTCACATCAAACCGACTGTGAGCCGCCGAATATGAGCAAACGTTACGCACTTTATTGTATTTCCATACATATTCACTTTTTCGTTCACACCTAACCGACAATACGACATTACGCTAGCCGTAGGCGTGGACATACGATACCGTATATTTTCACGTTCACGCTGGGGCTCACAGTGAGCCTGGTCACATTCGGCGGCTCACAGTCGGTTTGGTGTGAACACGGCCTAAAGTTCTGTTCAGTGACTTTCTTTCTATCATTACACTAATGGAAACTCGTCAGCTCAACATAATATAATATTATGCTCAAATATAACTATAATCGTCCTTATAAATTTTCAAGAGAATAACATACCTCATAGTGTTATGATCAAATTGCTAACTTTGTAACTTAAACACCAAGGTCGAATCATTTATAACATTAAAATAACATTATATATTTTTTTAATCGTACGACAAATTCGGGTTTCGATCTTAAAGACGATTAAAAGTACCAATAATAGGGCTGTAATTAGATATTTCATGGTGTGGTGACTGGTGGAAGTGATGATGATGATGATAATGATGGGTGTAAGTTGCATAGTAGCATATGCCTTCAGTTCTTAAACGAACTCCGAAAGCCCCAAACTTGTATTCATAAGGAATCCGAAGTTCCCTTAGCACCTTCGGAACCATGGTATATCTAATTGCAAAATCTTGCTTTTTGGTAGCATGTGCTTAGGATACTTCTCACAAAATCGAAATCACTATATATTTCCATATAAATTTTGAGGAGTTCCCTCGATTACTCATGGATGTATGGTGGCATGGTGGTGATAATGATGATGATTAATGAAATTTGAATAGTAGTATATGCTTTCAGTTCTTAGGACAACGCCAAAACCCCCAAACGTGTATCTATAAGGAGTAAGGAGTTCTGTTCACCACCTCCGAACCATAGTGCATCCTGGTGCAAAATCTTACTTTTTGGTAACATATGCCTGGTATACTTCATATGAAACCAAAAAAAACATATGTTTCCATTTAAATTTTGAGGAGTTCCCTCGATTACTCATGGATCCCATCATCAGGTCACCACTTTTCTGAACATGGTACCAAATTGGAGTAATACCTTATACAACAAAACAAAAATTTTGAAAATCGGTTCACAAACGGCGGAGTAATCGTTGAACATACATAAAAAAAAATCCACAGCCGAATGTATAACCTCCTCGTTTTTGGAAGTCGGTTAAAAACAGGAGGTCAAACTGAATATTATTGTAACTATAGCGATAACTTTAAACTTGTTTTAAAAAAGAAATAGAAATACAGCGTTAATTTTTTTATTGACTTTATTGATGAAATCAGAAAATGTAAATAGCTTTAGCAAACAGTTATTTAAATGGCAAATTTAAGCGAATACATACTTCTAATAAGCATACTTTAATAAGAAAAAACTGCATACTTTTCGAAAAGAATACGGGTTTATATTTTATTTTCAATTAGTATACTTTTTGAATTAAGTACGAGTGATATAACAAAAAACTGCATTCTTCCTTACTTCGAAAAAAATTTTATATTTTATTTTCAGTTAGTATACTTTTTGAACTAGTAATATACACAATTTTTGCCATAAAAACTTTTACTTCTCCTACAAAAACTAATATATTTTCCTTGGACCGTTTTCCTGGCTTTATAGACCAAAATCAACTTATCATTTAACTTTCTTCAGTTTTTCTGGTCCCTGACAAATGTGTTAATTAAAAGGGCGAAAACGCACCTGCGATTATTACAATTAATACAATAATTGTACCGACTATTACACTAATACAAAAAGATACCGTGTTTTTGTTAATACTGCGTTAATGGGGTAGGTTAATTAAGTTATCTAGCTAGCAAAATAATAGATATGTTTTATGTGCTTATTAGTTATATAGCTATAATATTATAGAACATATTTTCTTTGTAAATGACGTATGATGTTAATGAGAAGGAATTTTAAGTATCTGTGCAACGTACGATAAAAAAATAGAATAAAAACTAGTTTTGCAGCATTTGTTTGGCAATGAACTATGACATTATTTGATACGAATTACAATTTTGACAAAAGATATATTAAGCTATTGCATAGCTTTTATCGTGAGCTTTGAGCGCGGCGACCGAATCAAAAAATTCCGTAACGAATAAACCTAACACTCCGACCGGCACAGCAATGCGGCGTTGCCAGACTTCGGCGCGGTGTTTGTGTGCGTGCGACTAGACGTATGCGAATTATAACAGCATAAGTTGATAAAAGGGTGGCAGTCCCCGAGTTCTTCCCTTTTTAGGGTTCCGTAGTCAACAAGGAACCCTTATAATTTTGGTCTGTCCGTCCGTCTGTCCGTCTGTCTGTCTGTCTGTCCGTCTGTCTGACCGCGGTTTTTTACAAAGCTGTAATTCGGCATGAATGCACATATTATTGATGCCTACAAAATGGTATATTATAATATATTAATCTTTAAAAAATATATTTTTATGGTACCTCTCCTACACATCCACCCCACCGTGTGGGGTGTCGTTGGATAGGTTTTTTAAAAATATTACGAGTATTCATTGATCATTTTCCGATTTAGGGATCCATTTGTGAAATATATAAAGTTTCAAAGCAGAAAAAATCGTTAGAGTCCAGTGTCCCCTCTTCTACCAGATAAACGGTTGCTTCTGGAAATGTGAAAAAATACACGGGAGTAGGAAATATGCTGAATTTAAAAGGAAAATTATTACGGCTAAGAAGACTTCATAAGTATAATAGGAACTTTTCGTTCATTTTCCTTTGAACGTACCTGAAATGATGTTGTTAGCAGTGTAAAACACGTTACAAATGTACTATCAGAGAAGTTGATTCCTATGCAGATGGGGGACCTACGTAGTTTGGTCGCATTACGTCAAACCCAGCCGACAGATCACAATTAACATTGAATTGACATGATCGACCAAATGACGTTGGTCTCTCAAATGCATATGAATCAATTTCCTCGATGGTACATTCATTGACCAAACAAAAATTTTCAAAAAGTAGCGGTACTACGGAACCCTATATTGCGCGTGGCCCGACATGCTCTTGGCCGGTTTTGATTTTGTCTAAAATTCAGCCAGCTACTGGTTAGGTATCATAATACAAACGAAACAGAAACGCAATTATTCCTAGTTAATTAAAGGTAAAATAATTTTATATCCTTTACGTCATTTTACAGTAATTTAAGTTATTTGCCGCGTTTATAATAATTGAAACAACTTTATAAAGTACATCTGATGAAATAATGATGATGAGCTTAATTAATCGTGGCGAAGTGTATAACATTACATTTCTGCGGCGGTGCGGGCGCAAAGGTAATGTTTTTTTAATAATACGCCTCGTATGTATAGATATATATACCATAATGTATGTGCACGGGAGCCGCCCGATACGATTAATGGCGGTTTACACGGTGGATTTAAATCTCATCTTTCATAAAATCGATTAATAAAATCGATATGTTGATCGTGCCCGTCAGTGGAGTATAAAAAAAGGTTTTAAGGTTAAATAGCTATGTTGATTCTGGATTTTACCAAGTAAGATAATATTAAAATTAATAATAATTCATTGTCATAAATCAGGTAGGTATGGATTAGTCTTCTAATCCATATACCTACCTGGTTTTTGACAATGCATTATTATATTATTATTATTAACAAAAAATTAAAACCGACTTCCAAGGTAAAAACAATAAGTAATAATATGAACTAAAAAGTATTAAATAATTCTTACTCTTTAATAGTGCCTCTTTCAGAATTCGTCTAAATCTCAACTATTTCTGTACATACTATAGTCTTCATTATTTTGAAGTCGGTACCAGCTAATTTAATCGTGAGTTAATCAGTCAATGTCAGAATATATGAAACTTTTGGAACTGGTACCGACTTCAAAGTAATGAAGACTATAGTGTGTACAGAAATAGTTGAGATTTAGACGAATTCTGAAAGAGGCACTATTAAAGAGCAAGAATTATTTAATACTTTTTAGTTCATATTATTACTTATTGTTTTTACCTTGGAAGTCGGTTTAAGTTTTTTGTTAAAAATAATAATTTCACTCTTTTTAGCTATTTACCGGTAAACATATAAGCTGTCAGTTATAGATATATAGGATTTAGGGCGCATTTTCATTAGTCGTTAACTCGTACGGTATACAGCATGCGGGGAGTCTATGACAACTAATTGACAACTAATGGCGCTTTGTCATTGGTCGTGGCATGCGTTTCAGCAATCTCCCGCACCCCGCATGCGGGCCCTATCGACCAGTGAAAATGCGTCATTAGGTATGAAACTATCACAATTCACAACTACTATACCTACTCAGGCAGTTTTCAAAAAAGTTTTTCCTACGTACCTCATAGATCCCATGAACAAATTGCCAACTTGGTAACCGCAACACCAAGTTTAAATCATTTACTTTGTAACAACATTAATATAATTTTCAAAATCACTCGACAAACTCGAGTCTCGATCGAAAAGACTATGAAAAGTACCAATAATAATAGGGTCATAACTCATAACTATGATTATGATGATAGTGATAATTATGATGATGATGATGATGAATGAAATTTGCATAGTAGCATATATGCTTTCAGTTCTTAAAACATCGCCGAAAGTCCCAAACTTGTATCTATAAGGAATCCGGAGTTCTCTTAGTATCTTCGGAACCATAGCATGCCTTGGTGTAAAATCTTACTTTTTGGTAGCACATGCCTAGGATCCTTCACATAAAACCAAAATCACTATATGTTTCCATATACATTTTGAGGAGTTCCCTCGATTACTCATGGATCCCACCATCAGGTCACCACTTTTGTGAACATGGTACCAAATTGGAGTTGAACCCTATACAACAAAAGAAAAATTTTGAAAATCGGTTCACAAACGGCGGAGTAATCGTTGAACATACACAAATAAAAAAAAAAATATCCACAGCCGAACATATAACCTCCTCCTTTTTGGAAGTCGGTTAGTTAAGTAATGAATAATATTTGTTTATTGTTCATACTAAAATTAAGTGTAGTATACATTTTACATAAATTGTGTGTCATGTGGTATTCAATCATATTACAATACAATAGTTTCGACGACGAAATAAGATATCAAAAATGTATGATGGAAAACGGATTTGACATAACAACCCGACATAAATGCCCGTTTTTTGAGAAACATTTTTTAACAATTTAGAAAGAGCCCCAGGAGTTTTTAGGCCTTATATTATAAGACGTCAATTGAGATACAAAATTATAGAACACATTGCCTTCAAATTAACCCAAATGTGGCCATGTCGATTCATTATTCATAAGATCGATTTGATAATTCAATTAATATTGATCTAGAATCCTAATGAACAGATTCCGATACTAGACAATGAGTCAACTCGGTAATTACGAATCGATTATATATATAATCCCACTCGATTAATTCGTCTATCGATTGCGAGTGAAATGTTACCGAATACTCGAGCTTAGTCACATCACAGTTGACCAATACATCGAGTGACTCAATCGGATATCAATTGGATTTCATATTGTTTTAATTGTGTATAGAATTATGTATGTATATTGTATATTTACCCTATAAATATGCTTTTTAAGATCCTATGGCCGCACTTAGAGACTTTCAAACATTAAGTAAAAAATAATTTAAAGAAGAGTTTCAATAAAAGTTACTATTATTTTAGTTTATGTCAAAATGATTAAATCTCTCTGAGTGCTGTTAATGTCTAAAGTCTAATTCCGAAGTTCCGCGGTGGAAGTTCGGCATGATTCCGCCTGCAATGTATTTTAAATTACCGATGACACACCATGCCGAAATTCCGTCGCGTTAAGTACCCCGCAAACGATTAAATGAAAACGTAAATTACATCAAACATGTTTGTCAAACAAATTTGATCGTTTGCGGGGTACTTTATATACATATTGTATGCGTTTGACATTGCTGACGTAATCATGCCGAACTTCCGCCACGGAACTTCGGCATGGTGTGTTTAGAGCTTAGACACTTAGACTGATTAATTACAAAACTATAGGAAGTAAAAATAAAAATTCATCGCGATAAGCTGAGAAACATCGAGAAAATTCGCCGTAACGTACACTTCATTGTCAACACATGATACAATCATCACATAGATGATTAGAGTTTTTTTTGCATCAGGCTCTGTTTCGTAAGAGATTTTTTTCGCCTGATGCAAAAAATATCTCTCAAAAGTACGCTATCGTTAAATTTCATATCTGCCTCATGCAAATTGTTACTATTAAGACTAAGGCAGGAAGACATGAGCGTTAAAAAGCTTGTGTTGTGGAGTTGTATACTGAAACCTGAACACGGAGTAATTAAAACGAATACAGTAAAATCAGTAGTTTTCACATTATTTAGTTATCAAAAGCTGCCCTTTCTTTTGAATAGTACTTCCAATTATCTGGACAAAATAGCTGACCAATAACTACGAACGACAAAACGTATCGTCAAATCTCGACATCGTTTCATTGAAATTCACAAGATATTAAGATGAGCGATACCGAACTAACCGCTCGTTACGTACTCGTACCAACGCGAGTACTAATTACGGCTGTGCGGACCTTATGAGCTCTAGACACGTTAGATTCTGAATGTACTAGATCTAGATAATATAAAACAACTATTCGCTTTTCAAACAAATTCAATCTCTTAGGTTAGGTAGGCAAACTACATGCTCTTCTATTACAAATAGAAGCGTAAAGTTTCAATTTATATGTGGATTGTGTTTTTTTCGATATTTTGCAGATTTCACGTCAAAAAATGAGTAAAAGTTTTTTTTTTTTAATCTTTATTTATTTAGAGGTTTAGAGGAGTAAAAGTTAAAACGTATTTTTACTAAGGAAGCACGGAATTCACATTACAATAAACAGCCTTTTTCTACAAAATTGCCCAAACGCTGCAATGATGAAAGTCTCAAAACAAAATAAAATATTGCACTTTCCTTTACAATATAAAAACCAATTATTATAAATTTAAATACAGTTCAAACTAATCATTATCAACATCTCAAGAAATAAATATATTAAACACCAAGAACACAATAGAATAAACTTAATTCCAACCATTTGCATATCATAAAACTAAACCCCTGGCATTTCCAATCGCATAAATTATTCCGGAGTAGCCACATTGTTTCCGCCGGGCAGAGGTTATCTGGGCGGCGGACGGCGCTGACGGAAAAAGTCCGGAGCCCGCTGACGGCGTAATGAGCTACCTGTGGCAGCGCGGCAGTGGACTGACAGGTATTTAGCGTAATATTAATACAAATCTCGGACGCGCAATGGTATTTCTTGTTAATATTATGAGCAGCGTATCTGGATTTGTACGCTTGTATGGTTTAGTGCTAATATTGAAGTGAGTCTGCCTGTTACCTCTCCAAAGTTAAGCTGCTGAAACTATTTTACTCTTTTGTGCAAAAATGACTCAAAGGATTTTTATTCACAATTACACGGTAGGCTCTAGTAACATAAAGGCCAGAGGTATATTCATATAAAGAAAACTGTTTACTTAGAATATGATAAATACTACTGTTTCACATAGGCCATGTAGGAGACACAAGTTCGTGTTTATTTGGGGAAGTTTTAGCATTGGGGAAGGACCACCGGGGTATGTGGGACTTGCAACGGCCGAAGATATGGTAAGTGGCCGCAGCTGTACCCACTAAAACCCGACCGTGTTCCTACTACCGCGCAGGACGGAGACGCGAGGGCCTATTACATCATGTCTTCCGTGGCTTCCGTCCGCGCTTGCCTGCTCACCCAAAGCAGGCCCACGCTGTTGGGGTTTCTTGTCCCCAAACGTAATGATACCTAACCTTTGTTTATAGTTTTGTAAAGTTCTCCTAAACCTACATTTATTTCTACTTTTTTTTTAACCTTTCTTCAGGTGTAACCCGCAGGCCTCTGCCATGTTGCTGTCAAATTACACTTTTCATAGACAGAAACTAACCAACAAATTATAAGCAATAACCGATGGGCCCTACTTAAGTCAGTCCACTCAATTAAGGGTGAGTTATAGTGGCCCGGGGCTCTTTGACTACATCACTAAGTCAATTAAACCGTCCCTGGCTCGCGGACTACACGCTAGGTATGTGCTATGACTCGAGTTCACTCGAGTTGAAATTCGGCCTCGATATTAAATCTCGCTTATACTTCTTCGCTCTTTTATTAGCGAATCGGAATTCGAGTATGGGCAATTTTAACTCGAATCAATTCGAGTTAAAATTGTCCATACTCGAATAACTCAAGTACTCGATGTACTTGAGTTATTTCTCACTCAACCTATCAAGCCCCATAAGAGCACCGGTGATCGCGACAACAATAGAATAACAATAGATTTCCAAGAATCCGCGATTGGACGATTAACAGTACTCGAGTTAGCCCAAAGCACTACTCGTGTAAAATCGATCCTAGCGCTACTTGAGTCAACTCGATCCTTCATTTCGACCTAGTCTCGAAGCCGGGTTCTCTAGATTCAAGACCGCCACACGTACCATTGAGCCACCGCCACTCGAGTAAACTCGATCCTAGCGCTACTCTCATCAACTCGATTCTAGCATCACTCGATTTAACTCGAGTTACACATCTCTAGAACACGCAACTGACAATCTAATTAAAAGTCCCCCGCGGCTCCTCGACTATTATTTTTAATAGTTCCTGCCATAATTTGTCAACAAGCTATTTTTAAGGATTTTTTAAGGATGTCCACAGTTTATGTAATCAATAGGTATGGGTATCGTAATTCGTAACCTGGGATTGATACAAAATGCAATCAAACTTGCAATGTGGATCGTAATTCGTAACTTGGGAATGGTATATTCAAAATTGCAATTTATAGTTAAGTGGTCTATATACAGAGTGTAACAAAATTAAGTGATAATAATTTTTTTATATTATTAACTAGCTGTCCCGGTGAACTTCGTGTCACAGGTCACTTTAAAACCTTCCCTGGACTTCTACGAATATTTTAAGACTAAAATCAGCCCAATCCGTTCAGCCGTTTTCGAGTTTTAGCGCGATTAACATATTTGAAAATCCATTTTTATATATAAGATTAGGGTATGTATATTGTATGTGCTCCTTATTTTAGTTCACTGTGAAAGTAGCAGCGTTGAAAGAGTCCTGCTTACCTCACCTAAGATAATAAAGTAAATAAAGAAAGAAAATTTTCGTTCCAATTTCAATTTTCAACTGTCTTAACCAGCCTAGCAACAGATTAGAAAGAAATAAAAAACGATAAAACTACGTTCTAAATAGCTAATTCAATTTTCAATAATTGTCCTCGCTTGTCTTAAAGATTATAAAGTCATAAAATAATTAAAGCGGCAGTGAATAAATTGTATCAGTGAAATATGTAGCCGGTTACCGCCGCGCCGGGTCGGGTCGGGGGTCAGCGGTATCCGGCCGACACCAGGAAAAGACCACTAACTCATAGATTCATTATTATGGCTGGAATTTAATTTGTTAGTTCCTTAAAGTATATCTTGAATGTAAGAATATCTATATAGCCTCTGCTGTTCCACAGTTGGGCAATAGCATCCCAAGGGTCGTATGTTGTATAATTTTTAAACGAATACTTTGTTGTTATACTATGGATAGTGTATACTATGGATGATGCAAATCTTTTTATTACTCTGAACTCTGAAGCTAATGTAATTCATTCGTCGTAAACATCTTATTAGATACCAAACAACTAACAAGTGAGAAGGGTAATTTTAGAAAACATTTCGATAAACCCTGTTTCACTCTCACAATAAGCCAGCTTAGTAAGTGCTTATCAAAAAATATACATAAACGAAAAACGTAAAAAGGACTTACGAAACCAAAATTCTAAAATTCCTTACTTATGTAGTTTCGGCTCGGGGCTCCCACACCGCGGGGCGCTCCCACCGCTACATTTCCTTTAATTACTAGCTGCAGATAACCAATATTGTTATCTACTTGATTTCATTTAGCTAAATTGAAGTTAAAGTAGGTATTTAAGTCGGTTCAGAGTTATTTTTCCTGTGACAGAATATACCAACACTAAGGATTTTTGAAGTTATACTTCTTTAGGCGCGTTATGAAAAAATGATGAGAGTGAAATTTTAAGATGCGCGCGCACCTGTGACACAAAATTAACAGTATGAAGCCGTCTGCTTAACCGCTCATTAAGTCTCGAAAAAAAAGCTACCAACAAAATAGGAATTGAGCCTCGATATTAGTCGCGCATGTTGGTACGCTCGTCACCTCTGATCACTGTTTTCATATTTATAATATTTATCAACATGTCTCTAGTTTATACATTCACAACACGTGTTTGAGTTTCATACAAGTGCGAATTATATATGTGCTAATAAATTATATTCAGTAGTGATTTAAATTGAATATTTTGATTGATATTACTTACTATTTGTGAATATTAGTGAAAAAAATTGTGCTTATATACTTTTTCAAGTGCTCCAATAAAATTGAGGTTAACTATCCGTATGTATTATTTATTGATATAAATTAAAATACTTTTATTTAATATAATTAACACTAAATATTATTAAATTATTAATGTTAAATACTTATTATTGGTTATTTAATATTCACAAAATAAAGAAATAAATTTAATAAAACATTTAATAAAAAGTTTGTGATAAAAATTAAAATTGAACATCAAATTATAATATTAATTTTTAATATTTGCTATTTAATGATGCCAAAGAAGTATAACTTCTCACGCGCGTACATAAGTACACGCACCCATTTTTTTTTAAAATTATGTTCATGTTTGTAAGCTCTCAGTTTTAGTATTAAAAAGTACTAAGTCTGGAGTACAATACGTCTAAAGTCTGAACGGACTATGTGTACCTATTTATATTACCTACATGCCAAAAGTATTTTTTACATGATTATATAATAATTATTATTCTTATCATCATAATATATAAACTAGGTAAAGTATTAAAAATATTATTAGCTACCGTTTGTGAAATGCAAGACGAGCGGCATGCGCGTTGAAGTCTTTTGAAACACAAGTATTAGACTTCAACGCGCGTAAAGTGTATTGTGGGGAAGTATTAGATTTCAACGCGCACAAGGCTAGCCTTTAAGAAGTCTAAAACGGGTTAGTCTTTTTGGAGAAGTATTAGATTTGAACGCAAATAAAGCAAAACTTTGTGAGGCAGTATTAGAGCCAGGCCACAAAACTGCGTTGCGACGTCGCATCGTAAAAATTTACGACGTCGCAGAACGCATCGTGGAAATTTGCGACGCGACAGCGAGATTTCCGATGACACTTTTGCGTTGTGACAACGCATCTCATTTATGTGCGACGATGTTTTTGCGATACGACGCCGCATCGCAGTGTTCTGGCCTGGTCTTTAGTTTGCGATAGCGAATTTGGTTTCACGAGCACAAGTTCAGCTACTATGTACAGTTGTATTGTCACTATGTCCTATTATATATTCAAATATAGTAGACTAAGTGACGCCCGCAACTCCGTTGCGCCAAAACTCGTTTATCGCGCGGGAACCGTACATTTTTCTGGGATAAAAAGTATTCTATGTCCTTTCTCGGGACTCAAAGTATCTCCATGCCAAATTTCAGCAAAATCGGTTCAGCGGTTTGTGCGTGAAGAGGTAACAGACAGACAGACAGACAGACACGCTGTCGCATTTATATTAGTATGGATGTAACATGCTAGTATATGACGGTGTAATGTGTGTGATGTGCAACAAATCAAGCGGCGGGGTCCTCGCGCCATTGTATTCCGAGATAAGATGATATCACAATATCTATGTCGCCTGCTGCTACCGAACGCGCATGCGGTAGCTACCCTGACCCTGTACCCAAGATGTTTTCTTTATCGCTTCTTTATAAAATCGCCAAAGAAAATGAATTGACTTTAGACGAGTCGAAAGTCAACGTCATATTAACGAACGCGCTTATGTCAATTCCATTCATTTTGATCGGCGAGTGAAAATACTTTAACGTCAATATAACATTTATTAAGGACACTGTTTAGTGGGTTAATTACCACCACTTGTGTCATATTGTATTAGGGAGTAGGGCAGCATCGGGATCATATCGAAACTATATTATTGTTAGATTATTACATTTTATCAGAGTCGACCAATATATTATAGTCTATCAAGAAAGTGAAGAAATTAAAAAGTGGCAACATCGTAGTGTCATCCCTTTCAAATCAATCTAAGAAAAAAGGGATTTCTTCACTATAGGTTATTTCCAAACACAATAATATAAATTGATTCAGAACAAAGTAAGTATTTTAGTGTGTCAAAAAGTAATTAAATGTATTGGAATTTTAAAAATTGACATCTAAAAATATGTAGTATGATTAACAAAAGCTTTTAGGTGATAATATTTCTACATTTACATAGGATTGTGTACCACGACAAGGCAAAGTGACAAAAACTGCGCCTCGAGTTATGCTTATCGCGAGATCGCATCTGATAGCAGGCTTGGGGACACACATAGCTAAGCTATACTAGGATATACGTAGCTACTTATTCATCTTTAGCTATAATAATGGCGTTTTCGAAAGAAAAAATACATTTGGAAATCGAATATAAAAAAAATATTACTCGTAGTTTTGAAATTGGAATATTTGTTTTTATAAATTTAAAACTTTGCCAGCTTTTAAGACGATTCAACCCGTATTTTTCGTGGTATAGTTTTCATCTAGCCGCAGTTTTTAGTAGAAATTATGTAGAAAAAAATATAGAAGTAATAAATAAAAGTATAAATATATAAAAGTATAATATATAAAAGTATACAATTAGCGTAGTTCTTTGTAAGCGAACTTTAATATAGAAAAACATTATTCAAATGATCCTCCATATTTAATTACTTACATTTTCATAATATATTTTATAGTTCAGCTTCGTATGGACGACATTGTCATGGTAACCAGTAACAAGGAATAAAATTATCATCACAAAAAGCGTATTATTACCATGTGATGTATAAGGTTCTGATTGTATCTGTAGATCTAGAGATAGACCGTATCATAGATAATCTAGAACTAATTAGGTGATAGAAAAAGCATCCCTCTTTAGCAGTTGGGTAAAAAAGTAAGCGTGTATGGTGATAATGAAGGCTGTATGAATTTTCATGAGGACGTGACAATATGTCGTAAGATATTAAAATCTACTAATACTCTTACAATCTAGGAATCTAATAGGATCTGATAGGAAATGCTTGAGTCTTGACGTTTGATGACCTCAGTGGTTCAGTTGGTTAGAGCTTAAACGCCTTGCGGTCACGGGCTCAAATCCCGCCCAGAAAACAGGGTCGCGGGTTCAAATCCCGCTCAAAAATATAAAAAATTGTATTCCTGATGAATGTAAGTGATATTATAAATGTCTGTCCCCATAGGCTACTCTATGATGACGAACTCCATTGATATCGGCTCAGTAGGTTTTCTATTCTTGCAAATATAAAATAAACAAACATTTCCTTAGGAGAAAAAGTTTGTTTGCCATATGTAGTAAAGACGATATAGTACAGGGGTCACCAAATGGCGGACCGCGGTCCGCATCCGCCACCCGACCAATTGTGTACAGATCACCGACCAAACATTTTCAAAGATAAACTTAGTTTAATGTCAAAAGTTTGCACCAATTTCACTGGAAACTTCAGACAGATAATTAGCAACAAAAAATGACACTTTTCTCATTGATATGTACCTACTCGTTAATAAATACTGTCGTAATTTCCGTTATTAACTTTGTTTACAAAATATTATTTTATAAAATGTGTCCGCACATTCGAAGGTCATTTCATTCCTTAAAATGGACTCCGAGCGAAACTAATTGGTGACCCCTGATATAGTAGGTAAGTATATGATGATGACCATGATGATGATGATGGTGATGATGATGAGCACCTATAGCACAGCCTGGCAAGTTTGTAGCTAAGCCGCTCGGAGGTAATCCTAAGTGACAATGTAATTGAATTTCACGCCTCAACCGCAAAAAATTAAGCTCGTAATATTTTTCACCTGTGTAACGACTTCATTTTGTAAGGTAAGCGACCCTGTTGTTGGTACTTTTAAAATACTATTTTATTTTTTCTTTCTTTATTATCTTATTTTTTACTTTCCAAAACAGGTTAATCAATTTGTGTCTATATATGAGAGAATATCTATTCTTACTATTATATGAGAACGTTATATATTTTTCCCAGCACCAGGAATGGTATATTCTCCCCAAGGCCCTATCCTATGTCTTATTCTTATTAAGTATTTCCAAGTCTAATTTAATCTAAATAGCTGAAAAGTGGCCTGAGTCTAGGCTAGGTTTTCAATATATATTTTTTTTGATTTCTAAATTAATTTTTGTTTAAGTAAAAAAATAAGCACAGCTCGTACTAACTACTATGTGCCAAAGACAAAACGTTTACCCTACTCAACTAATAAAGTTGTTGCCTGTTGGAAGCATGTCGGATATTAAGTATTAAGTAAATGTAACATATCTCGTTAAGCTCTAACATATTTATATAGCCTAAGTGCCACACACAGTGGCCCTTTACATTTTATTTCACACATTGGCTTCAGGATTCTTAGTGTAGGGGTTGCGCACCTGAATTTGTATTATCCTGTGTCTATCTTTTGTTTTGTTTCATTTTATTGTTATGTATTTACTGAGAGAGACAATAAACTGTTTTTCATTTTAATTTTCCATTTTCAGGAAAAAAATTATTTTAATTAAAGGCAATAGGTTAAAAGAAATATTGGAGATAGACACAGTAAATTATTCGATCAAAATTCGACATGTTGCTCACGTCATATCAGAATAATGACAGAAATGTTGTCAAACGTCGAACAAAACTTTGTCTATTCTGGCGCAGCACTCTAGCGTCAAAACATTGCAGTAATATTCAACTATTTGACATTTCAGTTGAAATTTTACTTCAATAAGGCATAAAATTCAATCAACCCTAAACGTAGTAAAAAGCTAGTAGCAATATAAGAAAAGTTTACTTCTCTACTTGTTTACAGATTGCGGTTAAGTAGCTTAACGTAGTTTAGCCGGGGTTCAGCGTGTTAGTTTATGACATCGTTAACTTTAACCACGGTATGACGGTGATCTTAACTAACCGACCAGCTACTTAACTACACCTGTGAACTTATGTCGGTTAGTTAATTGCTCACTTAAGAATTTAAACGAATAACTAATTTTATAAATAAAAGTTAAGTTTAGTGCTTTATCATGTTAATCATTAATATATTTTAGTTTAGTGTATTTTATAATATTGTAACTGAGTGGAAACATCGCCAGCAAACTGTTCAGCAGTTTGGCGATATTATATATACATGAAATCTTTGTATATAAATGAAAATAACTGAACATACATTTTATGTATCAGTTTTCAAACTTTTTGTTATTATATTTTTATTAATATAAAAATGGATTTTCAAATGTGTTAGTCGCGCTAAAACTCGAAAACGGCAGAACGGATTAGGTAGATTTTAGTCTTAAAATATTCGTAGAAGTCCAGGGAAGGTTTTAAAGTGACACGAAATTCACCGGGATAGCTAGTTTTTATTATAATCGCAACAGTGGTTGTTTTCCTGTTATGCACTTATCTACGCCTAAGCTGCTAAACCGATTTTAATAAGTTTGCAGATACTTTGAGTTCTGAGAAATATGGGATAGTTAATGTGTCACAGAATAAAAATTTAATGGTTTTCTTGAATCTAGCAATTATAGTTTTAAATGTAAGTTTGTTGACTTTTTACAATTTCGCGTGAAAACTACCTAATCGGTAATTACCGAAATAATTTACACATGAAGGATATAAACTATTTTTTACTATGGATAAATGATCGGTTCCACTGGTGAACTATTATTGGGCGAAGCCGCAGGCAAAAGGTAGTCATTTAAAAACAGAATTGAATGAGGAATGTGAAATATTTTGGTGCATTTGACTGAATCTATTTATTACACTTCGTGACCGGTTGTATGAAATGTATGAAATATTACGCACAACTTATCAGCCTGATCTGTCGAACGCTCATTCGTTTATATCAGCCCAATGATATATAAGAACTAGATAAATCTAGAATATTCATACGTAATATAAATGAGAATTTGTGTTTCATTTTTCGTGTCTGTTTATTACCTCTTACCGGAATCGAGTTTCATGAAATTTGAGTCTAGTGCGAAAGAAGATTAGAGTAGTTTTATTAAAAAAATACGACTACGCTGTAATTTGTAAGCCTACTTACTACTCTGCCACCTTCCCTATCACCCCAGCAGATCGTCAAATTGAGTATCCATATACTTTGAGTCAAGGGAAAGGATAAACGATATACAAATTTTTATACACAAAAAAGAAACCAATTCTGCGCGAACGTAGATGCAGAACCTAGTTATAAAATATCACAGCTTCAGTGTTTCGATATGCGTTTGACAATTAATATTTTAGCGTTCCGTATCACGCCATCGACGTCATTTGTTACCGCCGATACGACGGGCCCAGAATAAATCACACTAGTGCAGGTGTGGGGCCATGGGGTGAAGTTGTGGAGCCAATCATGATACTTTTCTTTGACGTCTTTAAGGCTCATAGAGACGTCAAAGAAAAGTATCGTGATTCAAAAACGCTAGGATTATACTTATTTTTTTTTCAAACCTTTTATTTTTATTTAAAACCCTTATAAAGAAGAAGGGTATAATAGTAATTTCAAGGTATTATTACTGTCAGCCCTTGAACTATGTAAGACAATTAATATTGTTTTTCTACATTATGTGCGGAAAACATGTTTTCTTTATCCACGAGTAGATAAAAATATATAAAACCTTGTGAACATTAAATAGAATGCCATTTAATGAACCTCCATAGAATCCATCAGGTGGAGCCAATATTTAACTCTAATACCTAACATGTCTACGCATGTAACCGCCATTAACGAAAGCAAATGATTTTCCCCGCTACGGGAGCAATTAGGCTAAACTCAGCTCAACATACTCGTACATTTTTCCATAAAATCCGTTGTAAATCTCCGTTTAATAATTTAACGGCAATTTATTGTGGAAGCTCGTTTTACGCCTTATACGCTCCACAATATGGTGAAATAGGGCTGCGAGTGAAATAGGCCTGTCGTTTTATCTGAAATATATTCCGCACTCGCCTGCCTGAGTTAGGGTGATACTTTAGCAGTTACGCTGAAGTATGTGTGTTTACGGGCATGAGCGCGTAATTTTCTGCGGTTGGACAGCCCTGCATAAAACATGTTTCAGTTAGCGTAAGTTTTTGTCGCAAGAAGCGTAGCTTTACAGATTTATGTGCGGAAAACGCGATATTTTATTAAAGTCGAGTTGAGTATATTTATTAGTGTTTGATGGTATGGGACACAAGTATTGCCAGATGCCTTAGGTATTGAGCGCAGATTTTAGGCAGGTTTCCTAGTGAATTTTTTCATATCATGTAGACTACTGGATCCGTGACTAAAGAAATCGAAATTTTCATAACAATTTAAAACTGATCATATTTATTTATTTGTTAATCCAACACTGTAGCTTTAATCCGAACTGTAAGTCAGCAATTTTAAGTACCTTATCAATGTTCATAAATTACGCCAATTAAATAAAACTATATTAGCCCAGAACATACTCGTATTGTGTGTAATTCTAAGTTTCATGTTAGACGTTTATGTTTGTGTGACCCGGGTCACCGGTTCGTTAGTCCGGGAAGTTTCGTTTGTCACCGTAAAATTAAATTTATTTGCATTTCCTTACAGCTGATATTAATGTAATCCTGATCAATGTTATAGTATCTATAGAATATAGATATCCTACTCCTAGTAACGTAGACGCGACGCGTAGATGCATTTCTAAAATACTATGGATTTGACAGACTTCACTAATTGTGTGAGACATCATTCACCTATTTGGACTGTGAAGTCGCGGCTGATAGAGAGATGATAGACAGCTCGTGTGATCGTATGCTCGTGTGCGTTGCTCGTGCTCGTGTAAGTTGGTTTTAAAACTTAAGTAAATAGTCCTAAATATAAAATAATAGTTAAAAAATCGGCCAAGTGCGAGTTGAATTCGCGCACGAAGGGTGAGGGAAAAATTCGCTAAATATGTGTTTTTTGTATAGGACTCTCAATTTTTGAGTTTATTTTAATTGTATTAATAATAATTAAAGTTAATAAATACAACTGAGTATTTTATGAACATTTTAAGTGCCTACCTATTTTTATTTCTATCGAGCCATTATTGCTATCGAGCAAAAAAATTACGTTTGTTGTATGGAAGCCCCCTTAAATATTTAATTTTATTTATTTTATTAAGTAAGCGTTAAGCTGCACACGAGCACACGAGTGCTCGTGTGCAGCTTAACGCTTACTTCATCCATCGTTTTCTCGAATATGACATGACGTATAAATATATATTATGCTACTAAAACGCGCTTATTTAAACTGACGCGTGTCAGTGTTAAAAGCTAACATTCAATTGCAACAAGCTGTTTTGTGGTTTGTGCAGATTCATCGTAAACCTAATTACCCTCTATCCAGCGCCATGACTTGCATTTACCGAAAATCTATAGCTCACATTAAAATAGGTTTGCGAAATCAGTGGTGCCATTAGCATTAAATGGCTGCACTAGTACGATATTTTTGACCGACTTCCAAAAAGGAGGAGGTAATATGTTCGGCTGTATGTGTCTTTTTTTGTATGTTCAACGATTACTCAGCCGTTTGTGGTACGATTTTCAAAATTCTTTTTGTGTTTTATAGGGTTTAGCTCGAATTTGGTACCATGTTCACAAAAGTGGTGATCTGATGATAGAATCCTTGAGGAATCGAGGGGACTCCTTGAAATTTCTATGGAAATATATAGTGATTTTGATTTTTTCTGAAGCATTCGAGGTAAATGCTACCAAAAAGTATCCGAATAAATAATTAATCCGAAGGTACCGAACAGAACTTTTGCATGCTTATAGGTAGATGTTCGGGGATTTCGGCGTTGTTAAAACAACTGAAAGCATAAGCAACACATCAACATTCTGGATAAGGCACTTTTAAAGAGTAAGAGTTATTTAATACTTTTTAGTTCTTAATACTATTATTTTTACCTTGGAAGTCGGTTTTAATTTTTTTGTTAAAAATAATAATCTTAAGTTTCACGTTAATCTTACGTTTGTGTCACCCGGGTCACCGGTTCGTTAGTCCGGGAAGTCGGATTTGTCACCGTAAAATTAAATTTATTTGCATTTCCTTACAGCTGATATTAATGTAATCCTGATCAATGTTATAGTATCTATAGATATCCCAGTAAGGGTTAATTCAGACCGCAACGCGACGCGTAGATGTATTTTTAAATTAGTATGGATTTGACAGACTTCACTAATTGTGTGAGATATCATTCACCTATTTGGACTGTGAAGTCGCGGCTGATAGAGAGATGATAGACAGCTCGTGTGATCGTATGCTCGTGTGCTCGTGTGCTCGTGTGCAGCTTAACGCTTACTTCATCCATCGTTTTCTCGAATATGACATGACGTATAAATATATATTATGCTACTAAAACGCGCTTATTTAAACTGACGCGTGTCAGTGTTAAAAGCTAACATTCAATTGCAACAAGCTGTTTTGTGGTTTGTGCAGATTCATCGTACACCTAATTACCCTCTATCCAGAGCCATGACTTGTAGTTATCGAAAATCTATAGATCACATTAAAATAGGTGCGCGAAATCAGTGGTGACATTAGCATTAAATAGTATTTTTGCAAAAAATCTCCGTCTCCGTCTTACAAATCATCGTGAACAACGTATCATTAAGCGAGCTTAAAATGTTTTCAAATTTCACCCATATCAAAAACCTATACAAAGTCCCTAAAGCAGTTTTTATTACAAGCACGTTTTATTCCAAAAAATCTAAACCTTAATTTAGTAAGAAAATGTTGAGAATATCTGCACGTAGCGTGCGTACGCAACGATCAGTTTTGCACGTTCACGCAAGCGTTCGGCGCCGCAAAAACACATTGCACACTATCATCATGTCTCTCCTCTCACTTGCACATCACCTCCTCCAATCACTGCACCGTGTGAAGTTAGCCGCGACTCACAAACATGGCCGCCAACAGGGAATAGTACGCAAAGATCGGAGCAGAGGGCGCTACTAGCATAAGTGCCTTTCCATAGGCCATAAGTGGCCTGTGCAGGTGATTAGTAATTAGAAGAAATGAAAGGACTTGCACAAATCAGTTGCTGGCCACAATTACTTTCTCCTTACTACTAATCACTTGCACTTATCACTAATCAAAGTGAATTCAGGCCAATGTAATTAACCAAAATCCGACATAATATTGCACACGACATGTAAGAATTTTGACAGAAACGTCGTCAAACATCGAACAAAACTTTTTGTTTACTGTATACGCTGGTTTTGCCTTTAGCGTGAAAACCTAGAGGTTTCCTACCTCTAGGTAAACCTATGTCCTATTTTTCTTCTATTATGGCCGCCTTCTCTGAGTTACCAATGCCAAAGTGGTTCAAGGAGACTTTGCTTTATCTATTTTAGGCAAAGAGTATGTAATAAAACACTGCGGGCGGCTCGTCTGTGAAATCAATATGTATCTTCTTGTGTAGTAAATAAAGTTCAGTTTTAAATAAAACAATTAATCGCCTTACCTCGCCTCGTCACGTTGCAATGAAATTACACAGGAATCTAATCAGAGGCGCGTGTCGGTATTAAAATGACACCGACGCTAGATAAACGATATATTACCACATTTCAGCGACGGGATACACGGACACACACATTTTTGTTGTTATTTACGACCAATTTATGTGTCAATATTAATTTTCTCTCTTAATTGTTGTACGTGCGGAATCAGAGTGGTTAGTGAGAAACGTTCTCAGATAGCTCCTGTTTTTACACTATGATGAGGTATAAGTATGTTTCCAGGCATGTTGAAATGAAAACATCATTTCTTCCTTCGTCTAAGATTAAATTCGTCCTAATTATTATCTTTTTTAACTTTAAACTAGCATACATTATTACGCTTAGGGTAGTGTTGGTGTATAAAATAATAGTGTGCGTAAGATGCTGCTATTTTTATTAATTAATAATAATTTGATGTATTTTCAAAATATTAAGTACAATCCGTAAATTCCTCTTTTTGTTTAGCATCATGTATGCAGTATGACGTATCTAAATAATATGTATTATGTACATACATGTGCGTTTTAAATAAGCCCCTATTACACGCACACAAAGAAATAAATTTCAATTACAAACCATTTGATCGTGCTCGCAATCAACATAAAGTACGCTAAGCCGAAGCGATGGATACAAGATGTACTTTATCAATTACAAAGCGGCTTTGTCATTCAAAATCATGGCGACCGGTCTTAAGCCGCAAGCACGAGGGAAATATTTTTTACTTAATTCGTTCATCATTTTTATACCATAAAATGTTAAATGGTGTATTTATTTTAGATAGCAATACAGTTTTTCGACGATCTCATTTCTAAGTAATACCTAATGCCTTGAAGTTGTTTGAAATAAGGGATCAAAACTACAACTTTAGACCCAGTAAAGTTGCAGCGTGCAGCAAGCCACGATGGACGAGACGTATAGGAAAAAACATATCGAAAATAGCGATCGTCCATATTCAGCGTCGATTTTCAATACCTTTTAGGGCATTATCACACTGGCGATTAGCGAGCGATTTGAAAGCGACGCGACTGCGCAGTGCGCACGCCGCGACAGCGCAGCGTCGTCGCGGCGTAGCGTGGACGCCATTTTGTACACTCGTATTTTGTATACTCCCTAGACGAGTGTCCAAAATGGCGTCCACGCGACGCTGCGACGACGCTGCGCTGTCGCGGCGTGCACGTCGCGCAATCGCGGCGTGCGCGCTGCGCAGTCGCGTCGCTTTCAAATCGCTCGCTAATCGCCAGTGTGATAAGACCCTTAAAGACTGTTCCACAATCGTGGAGGCAATAATGTTTCATGCTGTGTTTGTCTATCATAGCCTTTGGGCCATCTTGGCCAACGTGTAGAGGGGCCTTTATCTTTTAATTAATGACGCCGCGCATCCGTAACCCGATGTTAACAAGCCGGCTATACTCATAAATTGAATTTGGAATGTCCATCATGTGACATGAGCTGACATGAGCATGAGTTGATGGATGTCATTAGAGTGATCGATGTAGTTATTAGTTTATTGGTGTAAAGTTTAAAAACAAAATTGATCGAATCTTATAATTTAATGAGACATTATTTTATATTTACATATTATATTCGGTGTTTCGGCATCGCGACGGCTGCAAGTTTACCAAGAAAATAAATGTATGCGGGGTTTATCTAATGCTCAAAAATTTTTGAGTTTTTTTTTTTCAACAAACAATGATTATAAAAACTTATTCATTCATGTAATTAGCCAGCCAGTTAATTCAGCCTTTATTTCATGTGTTATCTAGGTCACGATTACAATTAATATTTTGATGAGTCAATAAATTATTAAATTATTATTTAAATTATTATTGTTATTATTATTTTTAAATAGATATTGAATTTTAAGCACTCTGCACTACCCATAATTACCAAGTTTACCAACATACAAACACTTTGACATACTTGGGTTTATAAACTTGGCTATACCGATATACTTTAACTGTATTACGCGAGGCCTGCACAAGCAAGTTCTTCAGACAAAGCAATTGTTAGGCTTCTAAACTGCATAAAATCTGCTCTAGAATGTTGTGGGTGCGACTTTGGTACATAATAATCGAACTACACCCTAAAACGGATCGTCCTACTTGTTACAACTCACAAGAAACATATTTTCAAACACAGTATAAATATCATACAGTGTTCATAAATCATAACAAAGTTTTACGCTTAATATGAAATGTGACATTCTTTTGTTTCACTACTTTTAGTTATCTAAAATCACGCTTATGTGTGCAATATAGCGTACTGTATGTTTCTCTCAGTTTTGTTCGCGCCAAATTTATAGTGCGGTAATCGTATTTTTTGCCACGATAAAGCTGTCTTGACGTGTCCAAAAACTCTATGCTATGATTTTTTGCATAGCCAATGCTTAGGCATTGTAGTTGCAAATTGGATCCTATCATTTTTTCATTATTTCAATTAAGCCTTATAACTAACAGTTGTTCACACTTTATAAAATTAATATAAAAAACAAAATCCAAAATCATGATATGAAACTACCTTCTCCCTACCCTCACGTCTTAATTTGTGCAGTTTGACTTACTCATAAGGCAGAGTTTTCGTCAACGCACTCTGACATTGGCGATTCACTAAGGAGCCATTAATAAAAAAGAAGAAGAAGAAGACTTACTATAATATGATTTTTTTTTTCTTCTTTTTTGGCAACTTGACACAAAGGATGTGTATGTTGTGCCACAGACAAGGTAAAAAGGTAATGAATATGGCGGGAAAACCATATTCCTCCTATTATAACTTTCATCATCGTTTTCATGTATCGTCAGGTCTAAAGTCTAGTCAAAGTCTAAGTAAAAGTCAATACAGTCACAGGAGTCAAGTCGGTCGATTCAGTAAAGTGGTAGACGCTTTACTGAAACTTTCGATGGAGTTTTGGAGGGAACACAAAATAGCACGTTTTTGGATATTACATCACTTTCCTACACTTGTGCATGAACACGAATATCTAATGGTTAATATTCTACTAATATTACACATTAAAAACCCAGCTAACACAATTTTAGGAAAATAATACAAAAACACAACAGCACTCTTTCACATGCCCGCCAAAACTCCTATAATATGATTTGTTCTATGATCTTCCAGGGAGTTTTGGCGGGCATGTGAAAGAGTGCTGTTGTGTTTTTGTATTATTTTCCTAAAATTGTGTTAGCTGGGTTTTTAATGTGTAATATTGGTAGAATATTAACCATTAGATATTCGTGTTCATGCACAAGTGTAGGAAAGTGATGTAATATCCAGAAACGTGCTATTTTGTGTTCCCTCCAAAACTCCATCGAAAGTTTCAGTAAAGCGTCTACCACTTTACTGAATCGACCGACTTGACTCCTGTGACTGTATTGACTTTTACTTAGACTTTGACTAGACTTTAGACCTGACGATACATGAAAACGATGATGAAAATTATAATAGGAGGAATATGGTTTTCCTTTTTACCTTGTCTGTGGCACAACATACACATCCTTTGTGTCAAGTTGCCAAAAAAAGAAGAAAAAGAAAGAAAGATCTTCCACCGCGCGTTTTTCACGTTATCTTTATGCCGCGCACTGTAAAACTTTGAAACGAACTATCACCAGCAGTATTTCCGGAACAATACGACCTGAAAACCTTCAAGATCTCTTCTTACGTATTCCCTCTTAAAAGGCCGACAACGCACCAGCAGCTCTAATGTTGCGAGTGTCCATGGGCGACGGTAGTTGCTTTCCATCAGGTGACCCGTTTGCTCGTTTGCCTCTTTATTTTATAAAAAAAAACTTCATTTTTTCTATTCTACTGTACAAAGAATCCTCTATGTCATAGAGTATAGACTATAGAGGATTCTATGATATCCATGCCGAGAATGGCATAGAGTAGCATAATTGGACTGCGACTCCAATGCGATCTGCCGGCACCTTGTACCTGTCATACACGCACTTGTCCCATTACCATTGTCCTGCACCTCCAGCGTCATACACCACGCCTTTTGCGTACCATCCCATGATAAATTCCACGTCATTTGAAATAAAACCTTATTTAAATTATGTGAGGGTTCTAATTTAGTTGGCGACGATCGTAAAAGTTCCCGTCATGTTGGACGGCACAATGAGAATTGTTCAACGTTTAATTATTATAAATGTTCTTTGGTATGTCTGAATGTTTAGATACCTAATGCTTGTAGGATTTCGCAAAATTAAGCTCAGAATATTTTTTATTAATTAAAGTAAGTTACCCAAAAAATATACTGCATGAACATAATCCGCGCAAATTCATTTTTTTTTTTTAATTTTCATTTTTAACGCACAAGAACTGTACATTTTTCCATTATAAAAAGTATTATAAATCCTTTCCTGAGACTCAAAGTATATCTACCTATACCAAATTTCATCAAAATCATTTAAGACATCTAAGAGTGAAGATATAACAAGCACTGTATAGAGATTTTTTCGTACCTATTTGTAATATTTTATAGATAGCTTTAACCAACGATATTATATGAAAAATTGGCTTTAACATTGTTATTATGCCTCCCTCGGCTATTCAAAGGAAATATATTTTGATGTATGGCACTCATCGGAAACATAAAATATTATAGCCTACATTCCCGCTTTTGTTATATGAAAATTATAAGAAATGGCTGTGAGGAATTTATATTTGTTTATTTTTCTTCCCGCACTGCTGCCGCACTGCCGCACCTTAATAGACAGGTTAATAAAGGCTGCAAATATACGATTCTTGTGTGAAAAAGTTACGACAAACGGCCGCACACAGGAAAATTTACATAGCTACATATAATTTAATGAAGACTGACAGAAAATTTATAGAGCTTTTAACAAAATCATCTTTATAAGCTCTCTAAGCTCTTTGAGAACGCCATGTGCAATTTTGCATATAAGAACATCAAATGTTTGTATTTATGTATTTAAGTATACAATAAGAAAGATAAAACCTTCAGAGTGACGTAAAAGTGCAACTGATATTTCTGTGAAAATTCTCTCAATTCTTCACTTGATGATTCTAAGCCCTTTTAATTTATAGTTTGCACTTTGCGTTTACAATGTCTATATATTTTACCTACTAGAAAATATGTGTACCTACTATGTATCAGTTACTTATTGTCCATTGGAATTTAGATTTCATCACAACTATGTCACTTTTAACAAAGGTTTGACTATTAACACGCGTCTATTGTACACCTAACACCGTGATAGTCTAGACCCAACAATGGCACTGTAAAATTAAACAAACCAAACTCACCATTACAAATTCAAAACGACATAAACCAGATAATCTCAGCAATTCCCACTTTGAATAATATTAGCTGTACAATATCTGAATGGCACGCGAATGTAGCTCGTATTGTAATGGAATAGGGTTGAAGGGTTTCCGATATATTGTTGTCCTTTCGTGAACATTGTCAGATGTTCAGGTGTGGGTCTATGGGTCGAGCGGCCGTTGGAGAGTGCTATAACGCGTTTAGATATCTGTCAGTTTATGTGTATTGTGCTGATGCTACTTGATGTGAAAATTATATTTTAGAGCTACTGGGCCCTTAGGCGAGATGTCTTCGATGATTTTACTCTCGAATCGTCTTGAAAAGTTTTATACGAATACAATTTAATGTAACACCTGTTTTACTAAAACGCCTCCGTGGTACAGTGGTCTAGAGCGCGGCTCTTGACTCGGAGGTCGTGGGTTCGATTCCCGCGTTGGGAACATGTTGTTTCCAAGTTTGGTTAGGTCAATGCAGGCTGATTACCTGATTGTCTGACAAGTAAGATGATCCATGCGTCGGATGGGCATGTAAAAAGTCGGTCCTGCGCCTGATCTCTCGCCAGTCGTGTCGGTCTTCCATCACACTGGGTATGAGAGTAAAAGGAATAGAGAGTGCTCTTGTATACTGCGCACACACTTGGGCACTATAAAATCACTCCTGCGTAACAGGCCTGGTTTCAAAGAGACCGGCCACCGTCACCGAAATCGGTGTGGGAGTTATTACTGAAATGCACAACTAAGTGTGGATATCGCTGACTTGTGGAACCATTTTTTGGCTTAGTTACTCTTCATCATCTAGATTCTAGATCATAATAATTTCGAAGCCTCCAAAATCCCGACATCCTACAGACTACCCAGCTACGGTATAATATTAACAGTCGAATCACATAATGACTAGTTCATTACCTTCTGCCGCCCCCCGCGGCGCGCCTTCATCTAATTAAGATCTCAGAGATTTCATTACACGACTAAATGGACTAATCCCACCGGGAAAAACTAAAGACTAGTTTTTCCACCATCTTGATTTATACTTAGTGTTAGGAATGCTGGAAAAGAGACATAAAGTGCTTTGAAACATGACAAGCCTTGGTATTTAGCCAAGAATACTTCATTTAGTTCTTGTTTAGTAAACACTATAATACATCGCTGTAACATGTCATTTAGGACGCTATGTTATGTCAAATCCCTGTACCATACACGGGGCACCCTGTACATTTTGAATGCGTGAATGAACCAATGAATCTTAAAAAAAGATCGTTGTAAGTCTTAGTTTGCACTTGTTACATTTATTCCAACAAAATTGAATGTTTCTAAATAGATTTTCTTTTTATTTTCAGGTAGGTACTCATCGCCAGACTGAAGAAGCGAATTAAAAAAAATGTTTTAACTACTAGCTGCTACAATAAAGGTAAAAAATACAATTTCTAATACATAATAAAACACCTGTGGGGTTTGAGAAATTAAAATTGAAATCAGAATAACAGGCGATCGTTAGTGATCAATGAAGTACCGATCAGAGGCCAGATTGGCTAAGTACACCAATTATATACCTAGCAGGTGTACCACTATGTTAATAAATGCGTTTGCGCAACACTCGTGCCATTTCAAATTGATTTTAATCAATTGACCAATCACGCCGCGAATTTATCACGTCACTCGCGCTCCCATTGGTCCGAATTGATTTATTGCCGAATCAAATTTGAATTGGCCAATCAGGAGCGGGGGCGACGTTTAATCTAAATTACGGATAATATTGATAATACGCGTTTTAGATGTTATCCGATTCGTTGAGCGTTACTAAAATTAAGCTTATCTATGCCGGTTTCTTAGGTTTTACTGGAATTTATCTATCCACTGCTGCGCTTTTGATTGGCCAACGTCAAAATATTAGCCAATCATCAACGCTGTTGAATAGGTAGTTAAACTCCCGTCGAAAATTTTTCGTGTGATTGTATGTATTTGTTTATCGTTTCGGACGAAGCGACGGTACGCTTGCTTTTGTGTGGCTTTTTGTCTATTTTTATATTCAAATAAAAATATAATAAGTACCTGGAAGACTGAGCTCAAATTAGGAAGAAAAATTATGAGGCTAGGTCAATTTTTTCCCTCAAATTGAAAAAATAAACTTTCGTTTAAAAACCTAAGAATTCGGCATTTCGCAAATGAATATTGATTTCCTATTCATATATTAATATTGATTTATTTTTAAAGCCTTTATTCACTATTGTTCTAAACAATTTATGTACAATCTGGTCAATTCAGTTTTTGCGTCTGTCGGTGATCGCTTAAGGCAATTACAAGCCGGACAATGAAGCCGTTGTGTAAAAACTCGACGACCGCCGGCCGTACTCTCCGGAGTGGTTAGAAAAACCATCGGAATCTGAGGGTTGAAACTTGAACTGCTACTTTTGATTTTGATGTCCTATCAGAGAAGTTGATTCATAGGCTGATGGCAGATCTGTGTAATTTGGTCGCGGTATGCCAATCCCAGCCGGCAGACAAGGACTTACATTAAGTTGACATAATCCGACTAAATGACGTAGGTCCCTGCCTATGAATCAATTTCTTCGATTGTACTTTACCATCCTACAATTTAAATACTAACCACTACCACTAACTATCATCCTAATATAATTTAAATACTTTAAGTAGGATAGCTTTTTTATTGACCCTAGCAGTTGCCACCGATTTTCTCCGCCACACATAACAATAGAGATTTATTTTAAATTATTTTTTCCTTTTTTCCACATTTTCCGCAGCTTCTTCACTCTCATTGGTCGTAGCGTGATGTTAAATAGCCATAGGGACGGCCGTAAATCCCTTCATTGATAAATGGACTATTAAACTCAAAAAGTTTTTTTCTATTCTAACCTGTATATTTTGACATTAGCGCGTTCAAACAAATAAACTTTCTCTATCTCAAAAAATTATAGGGAAAGCTCTTCGAAAACTAAAATATTTTAGTGTGCAGAAAGGAACCAAATTCAAAACGGTTGAAGTATGGGAGTTAGTGTTACGTTTCCTTAGTTTTTATTATACTTACGTAGGGAAAGCTATTAAAAGTAGGCGTGGTAAAGTCAAGACGATGCCGATTCTTTGAAAGATTTGTTCTATTTTTGAAAAATGAATAAATTTTTTCAGCCCATCTTTCTAAGCCTTTTCCCAGCCCTACTACATACAAGTGCTAAGTAATTGTTGAATTAATGTCAGGAGTAAACGAAATAAGTTTTTGCTCGTCAGCGCCCGACGCCCGCGCCGGTGATAGGATCATCACTTTACGTGTACTTACTAGACCCCATCTTATACTTGCTTAATAGACCCCATTTTTATAGGGGTTTACTTGCTTAATAAACTCCAATAGAGGGTCTACTTACTGACCCTGTAAAATTGGAAGTTACAAAAGTAGAATGAAATCAAGTTTCATATAGCTGATATAATTTTTTGTTTTTCGTATATAACGTTTTATTAAACCAAAATAAATATATTTGTTTTGGTAAATAATCTTATGCCCTGTTACTATACGAGTAGTCTAGTTAAACTAAGTAACTTTTGTCGCACTTGCGATTTGCGATTTCCGTGATGCCTGTCTGGACTACTGCTTTCTATAAGGAAAAACAAATCCAATATTATTATTGCTAATTTTTTCTATCTGTCTTGATATCTATATCTACCTGTCTGTGACCTCTACACGATATAAAAATCGGTTTAGCTTTGCGTTGCGGGAAAGGACATTATAGGATATTTATCACTTATTATATTATTATACTGGAAAAAATGAATTCACGGCAATTAACGACTTTCAACACAAAGCAGGCAAACATTTGTTTATAAAGCTGCTTTTAAACCAAACTTAGGGTGAAGCCAAACGTGCGTAAATTGTGAGTTGTGAGTCGCGAATTTCGGTCGCGTAAATATATATTTCATACAAATCATGACTCACAAAATCACGCTCGTGTGAATCAAACAGGACTTTTGTATGAAACCGAATGCAGCAGAATTTCTGCCGGCGGAAATTCTGTGACTCACAATTACTCACAAATGACGCTCGTTTGGCTTCACCCTAATTGTCAGCAGAATGTGAGTGAATTCAGTAGCTTAATATAAGCTGTTATAACGCAATGAGTAATGACATATTGTCTCTGTCTCTCTCGTTTATGAATTGTTTATACAATACATAAACAACGACAATAAGCCGGCAGTAATTTCACAGCGATACATAAACAACGGGAATCAATATACTTCAGCATTAAGGGGGAAATGGGTCGGTACTCGTATTATAATTCGATTTCACTACACATGCACCTCACGACGTGTCCGGCGACGCACGACCACGTGACAAATGCGCCCGCATAATGTTCGGTAAGGGTACGCGCACATTATGCGGGGTGGGCCGTAGCGGGATCGCATTTTCCTACTTTACATAGGTACATAAAAAATTGAAGATACGGCCCGCTCCTTTGCGACTGATCCATCTGATAGGCTATAAGATGGACCAGATAGCGCATCACATATATCTTACTTATATTTTCTGGCTTAGTTTACTCATGTTACTAAAATATTAAAAAAAACTGATACCTACAGTATGAAAATCGACGATAACAAATATTTCTACTTTTAATCATTACGATGCGGGCACCATGTGAATTAGAATCGTGGCCCTTGCTGTACAATCATTATATATTATACACGTACAATCTATGCTAATTATTTTGTGAAAGAGGAGTCTTCTTTTCATTAATTCTCTCTGATTTAAACTACTTACTTTACCTATCAAGATGGTCCCATCAGAAAATAACTTTAGTGGACGCTACGCCTAATGCATTGTCAACGAAACGTTAAGCTATGAAAGTCTATGAAAGGATATGAAAGGCTATGAGGGACTATGAATAAATTTGCCGCTCGCGATAGACGCGGATTTGAATTTCATTGAGGTGCGTCCGGACCACCGCGCGCGAGAAATATGGCAACATTAAAATTTATAATAATATACAACATATTATATAGAATTTTGCCGGGAATGTAAAAGGGTGCTGTTGTGTTTTTATATTATTTTCCTAAAATTGTGTTAACTGGGTTTTTAGTGTGTAATATTGGTAGAATATTAACCATTAGATATTCGTGCTCATGCACAAGTGTAGGAAAGTGATGTAATATCCAGAAACGGGCTATTTTGTGTTCCCTCCAAAACTCCATCGAAAGTTTCAGTAAAGCGTCTACCACTTTACTGAATCGACCGACTTGACTCCTGTGACTGTATTGACTTTTACTTAGACTTTGACTAGACTTTAGACCTGACGATACATGAAAACGATGATGAAAATTATAATAGGAGGAATATGGTTTTCCCGCCATATTCCTTACCTTTTTACCTTGTCTGTGGCACAACATACACATCCTTTGTGTCAAGTTGCCAAAAAAGAAGAAAAAGAAAGAAAGAACATATTATATAATTTAACACATTTTTATAGTATATTCAACAATATAGTAACACATATTATAGTATCACGTAATGTGTGGTTATATGGATACTATATCTAAATGTGTCGTCTAGAGTCTAGAGTTAGACTCTAGACTCTAGGGATTAAAATAACCAAACCAGAGTTAGAGGAGGAAAGGTGTAAGCAAGAAAATTAATGCGTAGTTTAGGCTACTTCACAAATCACACTATAAAAGGCACTTTTACACGACGTAGCAATCGTCATAGACACTTACAAAATCCTACGATGAAACAATGTTATAATTACTTACTTATTTGTATGTTTGTGCGTTTGCTTTGAACAAACTCCAAAAGTACTACACTGATTTTGTTAAATTTTTACACGGATAAAGTAAAGGGAAAATATACAAATTCCGCGGAATCCTTGTCGACGTTTGGCCGTTTCTAATCAAAATAGTGTAGCCATTTCGAAGAGTTTTCCATTTAGTTTATACTGGACTTTTAACGTTTACCTACTATGCTTAGCTACAATATTAATATATTTTATGCTTCCTTGAAAATAATGTAAGAGCAGCATGTTTCAATCAGTTCCATGTTGGTTCCATGGTATATTGAACACATGTTCGATTTTAATTAACTCGTGTACGCGACTGTATCTCCTCCCGTGATATAACGCAACACGACAGTACTTATTACGTTTTAATTAAAATGTGGGTTTGTACGTGACTGTACCTGTCAATTATCTCAGTGACATTTGAGCGCGATAATACATTGGCGCATTTAAAAACTACAATGTAGAATAAGGTTCGATACACATGGAGCGGTTTGGGAGTATTCAAAATAATACGGTATATTTACTTTAAAATTCGTTATTTTATAATGTTCATTAAAAAATGTATAAAATTACGATTGTCATTAAATTTTTAAAAAGTTAGAAAAATTTTTAGAAAAGTTTAGGACATTAGGGAGAACAAGACGTCAACAATTTTGAATAAAGGGCTTATAAAATGGCTGAAATCATAAAATTCGTTTCAAATCATATTATAACTAGTATATTCTACACACGATATTTTTAGACCTCGTCCTAGCTTTGTCCACATTGTGCCTTTTTTTTTGTTCAACAAGGGCATGCGTTATAGCGCAGTCAACAGCGAAGGTGTGGCATGCCCGTGACGCGCGTCAAAATCCACCCGCGTTGGAAGAAAAGTGTCATAGCGCGCGCTACGATTTCAACGCGCGTTACGGGCATGCCTCACGTTTGCTGTTGACAGCACTATAAGGCATGCCCTTGATGAACAGAAAAAGGCACAATGTGGACAAAGCTCACGATCGCGACTTGCGAGTCAAGATCTTACACGAGACTTTTTCAGAGCGGAATGACCCATTGATTCCCGATGGGACTGGAAAACCAAAAATCTAGCCCCCTACCACGAGGTCTTACATGACTACTTCAATATCAATTTTGAATTCTTCTTCTTCCTAGTCGTATCCTCAAGGCTGAGGGACGTGACCACCAAAATTAGCTTTCCAGGATAGGGCTCTCCACTTGTCTCTGTTTTTGGCTTGATGCAGTGCCTCCTGGAATGTGCAGTCAGCAGCCTTGACAATCGCGTCTGTCCATCGTGTTGTTTAGTTAGTTTCGTTTAGTTTTGTTTTTATACACAGATATCATGTTTGCTTATACGTTAACATGATATCTGTGTATAAAAACATACTATGTTTTTTGTTTGTGCAAAATCTGAAAGTATAATACTGCTGTAAGATATTGTGGTAGGAAAGCAGATTCCAAAAGAACGTAGACATAACTGGACTGTCATACTTCGCGCGTAGCTTTCGCTCCTTCTGATCGAGGCCTAAAATATATGTTACAAAAAGCTTAATTCAGCACTAATCAGATAAAAAACACAAGCTATTTGCTATTTACATTAAGGACGTTGATGATATATAAAAAGTGCTAAATAGAAATATCACTGACCACCGATATGAGTACCAATATTATGTATTAAGGCCGTCCCCCGAGCAAACGACCTTGGCCATACATTTGCCGCGTTGCCGAGATCGCATCAAAACCCAATTTTTTTACTTATCTTAGTTCTAAATTGACTCAAAAAAAATTTAAAACGGGGAATATGTAGTTTATGACATTGTCGATCTATTGCCGTGTGTTTCAAATAAAAGTAATTTGTAAATACTAAGGAGATGCTGAATGTATGCTTGAATTTTAATAAATTGTCTTTATTTTGGAAGCTGATATCATGAGTATAATAACCGAAAATAGAAATTTTAAAACATGGAAAGGAATGTTGATATACTGAAGATTATTGCTGTATTTTTATTATAAATCTGTACCTTTCAAATTATGAGTTTATAAGGCTCTAAATACGGTAAATTACGGATTCTTCGTAGGTTCTTCGTTCTTTCCCTTAATATGATAAGCAACGTTTCAACCATTATTTCAACAATGTTATTAACATTGCAATAATTAATATTAATGTTCGTTACACAAGAAAAATATTATATTTGTTTGTTTACATTACTAATGAACCGATTTTGATAAGCAACTGATAAGGAATAGTCTACGGGAAAGGACATGTGCCACTTTTTATCTGGGGAATGAGAACTATATCATGCAGATACCGTGCAACAATGATATATTATATAAAAAACTCAAAGCAGATATTATGTCACTACCGCGCGCGTTGTGAAGCTTGAAATACGACCCAATTGGGTCGTCTTTTATTTAGTCTGTCTCTTTTATGTAAATGGCATTTCGTATCTTTTGTTTCACTTATCTGTCAAAGTCCAATTTTGAATTTGAAAATTGTTCGGATGAGATTTAAGCCGGAAAATAGTATGAACGTAACAGATCTGTATAAGTAGAATATCATTGCCGTGCAAGCTTTGCGACAGCAAAAACTATTATCGTTTTCGGCATCTGAACTGCCCCGGGGCAGGGTGGGCCGATAGAATACGGAAATAGCCGAACAAAACCGATGATCCACGAAGCACGTGGACTTAATACTAGTGCAATAAGTAGTTTATGTCCTTAATTTAAACTTCGGCTATTTCCGTATCCTGTCGGCTCACCCTGCCCCGGGGCAGTTCAGATGCCGAATACGCTTTAGGTCATGTCCTTACCCAGGATTCAAAGTATCTTCATTCCAAATTTCATCTAAATATCTTCAGCGTCACTCGCCACTGTATCCGAATCCAGTGTAGGAGGCATCAAATCAAAATGCAACAAATTGAGTATCGTGTTCTAATTAAACAGAACAATTAATAAACTATTAACCACTATAGCGCATTAACCACTAACCACTAGTGAGTAACACCGCCCACCGGAAGAGGAAACTGTAATGTCAACCATTACTCCACTTCGACAGCGCTTCGGGCTTTCCGGACATAGAAAACGGATCGATCTTGTTGTGATAGTGAAGCTAAAACTAAGTCAATACAACTTAAATTAACAACTGTGCCAGTATTCCAAAACACAGGAAATGTATCAAAATAATCTCCAAACTATTATATTTCTGGATGGTACGCCGTAAGCCGTGTTATTTAAACATTAAAATGGCCGCACTGTTTAGGGCCACTTTAACTCATCAACTCCCAAGCGGTCGAATTCGACCGCGTAAACAATAGATTTCCAAGAATCCGCGATCGAAGGATAACAATTAACACGTCATAAGCACGCTTAAAAAATAATTATATAGGGTGCAACAAAACTAAGTGATATTACTTTGTGTTTGGACCCCCTATATAGAGTTCGCTGTGAAAGTAGCAGCACTGAAAAAGTATCATTTTTTCACCTTAGTATGGAAGAAAATTATGACGCGGGGGCGCTGACCCATACAAATAAAAAAAATACTCTTTCAGCGCTGCAACTGTCACACTTCACAGTGAACTCTATATAAGGGACACACAGTACACACCCTAAACCCTTTTTTTAGCGAGATTGATCTCGGACGAAAAAAGGCGAGATCTCGCGAGTTTGACGAGATATCACTTGAGCCATGAGCATAAAAACGTCTTATTCGAAGCGCGGACTGGCATAGACGTAGTTGCGATCTGAACAAATATTTTATTTAATTGGTATATGATGTCAATAATTAATCTGTAATATCTAATGGTTTTTTTTGAGTTCTCGTTATTTTGTTTGTTATTTAAAAGAACTGACGAACGTACATGATCGGTTTGATCAAAAGAAATAGAGTAAGCGACTCTGCCGCCTATAGTTTTCCTTTAAATGTTATTTTATTACATATGTATGCATCTCAATTTCTAGTGATAGACTCAATCTATCATTTAGCTATTTCATCATTGTCCATCACGACAGTATTGCTCAACTCATTCTCTATATTTGCCGGGGGTCGCGGGTTCGAATCCCGCCGATGGAACAAAAAGTTTTTTCAAAATTCCTGGGTCTGGATGTGTATTAAATATGTGTATGATATAATAAAAATCTTAAATAAATGTATAGTATAAAAGTATTAAATATATTTCCGTTGTCTGGTACCTGTAACACAAGTCCTTCAGGTACTTAGCACGGGGCCAGTCTGACGTGGTGTGAAGCGTCCATAGATATTATTATTATTACTATTATTATATTTGTAAATGTTCTATAAACTTCAATTTTCCCTTATTAAACAGCTCAATCCGTTCTCTATGTCAGTGCATATCCTACGGGCATCCTTTGCCAGCTAGCAGAGAACACAACATTGTTCGAAACCCACACGTTTGGGGAAACATTAAGATATACATCATCGCTGTTCGTGTAATCGCTATATTACATCTGTGCGGAGTTACGAACACCATCTGTAATTGTCTAATAGTATGCAGAGGAAAGGTTTGTTCGTTTGTAGAATTAAATGCGAAGATACCGGTTTGATTTTCATACAAATTGGACTATACATTTTATGGGGACGTCCATGTACTCGAAAATTAGGATAACCATAGACATTTTTGAAGACTTTTTGGCCCCCCTTGGGTCAAGATTCAAGAATGTGCCACGCAGTTTATATAGACCCCTCTTATTTTCTAATGTATGTACCATCGAAGAAATTGATTCACAGGAAGTTGACGAACCTACGTCATTTGGTCGGATTAAATCAATTCAATATCAGTCATGAATGATGGACTGCCTCCTGAGTTTGACATACCGCGACCAAATTACTTAGGTCCGCCATCTGCCTAGAAATCAAGTTCTCTGATAGTACAAAAATCTGTACACTGCTCCATTTCACAGCAAATACCAGCCGTCTAATTACGCGGCCAATACCGTCCTGTAATAGCGTGCGTGTCGAGATGGCTAAGATACCCTATCTACATCTCGATACTTCCTCCCTTTTTAGATAAGTGTCTATGCACATTATGATGGGCCGCATTTTCCATACATTTACGTCAGAATTTGAAATAGGTCAGAAAAGTATGGAAAATGCCCGATACCTTGCGGCCCGTCCTAGGATTAATAATTATATTATTGATCATAGCAATGTGACGATGCGAAGTATTTTCAGAAGAGCCATTCAAATTTAATTAAAGTTCAGATTTGAATAGTTAATTTAAAAAATATATATATATTATATTTACAGCCAAACGCAGAACCTCCTCCTTTTTGTAAGCCGGTTAAAAATCATTTACATCGCCATTCGCAGGCAATTTAAACTGACCCTAAAGGATGTCCATATGACGGATCGCAGGCCGTATTTTCAGTACCTATATACATTTAATACAGAATCCGTAATTTATTAATACAGAATCCATGATAGCCGATATTTAAAAAATATAATATGGAATATAATAGCCACGCTGCGACTCGTCTTACCTATATGCGCTTAAATTTTGTCTTTACCAGACACTAGACTAGACTATAACGCATCTTTGCACTTTCGTTTCACATTTATCCATCATGGGCGTTTACTCAAATTTTAAGCGATAATCCTCATTTTCGTTATTTTGTACCTTATAACCTTTTAGCGCTTCGCATGTTGAGATCAAGATACGTTATCTACATCTAGACTCCGTTCACAGATAACATAAGGAAAGTACATGAGCTTCACGGTAGCTTAAGTGTGAGCTAATTTTTAAATTACTTGAGCATGCTAAGTGCAAATTGCAATTTAGAAGAAAATAGATACGGTTTTATTCCTTTTTATACAGATAACTTGACTGAAATATAAAATGTTATAAAAATGCGCAAAAACTCAATGAAATTCGGTCGAGCCGCAGGAGGGAAATTGATGAACAATAGTACAGGTTCCTCTTAGAACAATTTTTTTATTACTATCAAGCTCATTTTTTGTGAGTATTTTCATTTTGATAAGACAGACAACATTTTTATTTGCGAAAAATCTTGAAAGTGGTAGCTAACAGAAATAGAAAGGATTTCATACTTTGACTTGATGGTCCTAAAATATGGATTGTTCTATGTGTAGGACAATGTTACTCTTAAATTATATAACTATTAACCATATATTATTATTATATACAAAAAATATATTAAGTATACAAAAATCAGCTGGTTAAGGTTTCGTTTTGGGGTTCTGTAATCAACAAGTCCTCGTTGGCGTAGTTATTATTACATAAAAAGTAGGTTTTCTTCTAAATAAAAAGTCTAAATTACATATCAAAATTAAATAAAACATATCACGTACCCGTTCATTCGACTTACCACTTTCTCGATTAAAATGTTCGATAGCCGCTTCAGATGACACACAATTATGTTACAAATTAAACGCAAATAATAGTTGGGGAGGGGAAGAGGGGATTTCGGGAGTAGCTCGAGCGTGTCAGATTACGCTTGCATAGGCTTCCGACATGTGTCTAGTTATCATGGTATAGAAATCAGATTTGTCACGTGGTGGGTTAAAAATATTTTTTTTTTTTAATATTGAAATGTCACCGGATCTGTCAGATTAAGATTAAGGGATGTTTAGTGTACCCCAAAGAAGCTTCTATATAAAGCACTGACGATTCAAAGGTTAGGTAAGCCTTTAGGGACATTTTAAAACATAAAAGCTTCATATTTTCCTAACTAAGCTTCGCAGATATTTTATTTTGCACTAAACTAAGTGATTTAGACCTTGTTGTCTAAAATATATTTATAACTGACTTAAATAAGCAATTTTCTGAATATGTTTTCTTTTTCAAAACTTGAAAATGTCTGCAATTTCTGAACCCACCACTAAAATAAAAAACGCTCTTTTTATTTTTTTATCAATTTTGCCTAATGTAAAAAACCTACTAGGTCTCCATGACGCTCGAGTGACTACAGAAATAGCACCCTCCCCTCCTCTACTATAACTGTCCATAACGAACGTGTGAACGGTCCATAATATTATATATATTACGAGCTTTTGCCCGCGGCTTCGCTCGCGTTAAAAAGTATTATTAATATTATTATATAGAAACTTTGATCCCGTATTTTAACCCCTTGGAGGTAGAATTGATCAAAATCCTTTCTTAGCGGATGCCTACGTCATAACATTGCATGCCAAATTTCAGCCCGATCCGTCCAGTGGTTTGGGCTGTGCGTTGATAGATCACCATGTCAGTCAGTCACCTTTGAGTTTTATATATCTAGATGTATCCATGGATTATGCCAATTACATTACTTTCTCTTTCTGAAAAATTACATGTCCCGCTCATGTTTATTCTGTGACAGCTCACAACGTTCTTGAATAATTCTGCTGAAACCATAGATATAGAAATTGGAGTGATCCATAATAGTTATCATTATTTAGAAACAGATTGTGGGCCTCAACCTGACCATCTCGGTCACTATCGAGGTACTTGATACCTCGCATAGTTGGTGATCATCCTTACCCTCGAAAAAGATTTTCATATTGCAATAGCCTATTTTCATATTGCAATAGCCTATTTTCATATTGCAATAGCCTATTTTCATATTGCAATAGCCTATTTTCATATTGCAATAGCCTATTTTCATATTGCAATAGCCTATTTTCATATTGCAATAGCCTATTTTCATATTGCAATAGCCTATTTTCATATTGCAATAGCCTATTTTCATATTGCAATAGCCTATTTTCATATTGCAATAGCCTATTTTAATATTGCAATAGCCTATTTTCATTACACTTATAGCGTTCCTAGAAAACCAGTATCATTTTTCCGATCAAATCATCTTTCTTTAAATTTCAATTAAAACGTTTTCTTATGTTATACGTTGTACTTCACACACTGCGTCAGTAGTATTAAATAAAATATAATAATATTATAAGTGTCAAAATAGATAAAATAAGGTAAAAGACCTAATGCTAGACACTGAACTAATAGATGACACTTATGACAAAAATACAATAAAAGTAAGAATTACTCTAATTATTTCTCACCACTGTAAATTTTATAAGCTTCTCAAGCTATCTGTTGAATTGAAAAAATATATTAGAGACGCCTTCGGGAACAAAATTTTAAAATGGGATCAGTTTTCGTAAATAATAATATGACCGCGTCAACACGCGCTCGGCAATTTCTTAGCAAATAGGTTAAGGAAGGCGAAATTTTGCACGTAAGTTTTGAATACATTTATTTGATTTTTTGTAATTTCTATTGATTTCATTGGATTAATGGTCATGTTGTATACACTAATTAATGTTTATTTAAGATTTTTTATCCATTTTCCCTAACAATATAAAGGGTGTCTACTATTAGTTCTTGAAAATGTAAAAAACCTAATAGATAACATGGATCATCTTTGAGTTTTGCAATACATACTAAAGTTATTTTGTACTTTATTCTACTGCAAAAATCATCACTATTCTCTGAAAATATAATTCTATTAACAATCAAAGAACTTAGAACTACTGCACCTAAAAATGGACATGGTGTCTAATATTAGACCTTGTACTGATCTAAAAATCGATTGCTTTAGTTTTTTAGCAGTAAAAAGAAGAAAAAGGAGAGCTGAGAAAAGAAAGAAGAAAAAAGAAGAGGCAATAGAAGCATGGAGACTAAAGACTGAAAATAAATTTGCTAGGAAAAAATATGAAAAATAAAAATAAAAGGAAAGATAGTTTCAGCATGGAAGAAGAATGAATACAATCTGGAGACAACGTGGATAATATTTCTGATGCATGTAGTTACTATGATGAAGTAAATGAAATCTTTTGAAAAATGGCAAATAAAGACCTAATAATAGGAAAAATGTAAAATGTAATGTAATGTTCTATGTCAACTATTAGTTCATATTGGTTTCTACTATTAGTGATGTTCGTTTTTTGTGATGTCATCTATTAGTACTTATGACTAAGCTTACAAAAAGACCAATAATATATTTTTTTATTGATTTGTCAGAGAAAAATTATAATAGTTTTATTTTGTAAGAGTTACTGAAGACATGGAAGAAGTTATCAATCCTTTATTTTCATAAATATATATTTTATAACATTCAAATGTTTCATGTTTCCTTATAGTGTCTGCCATTAGGTCTTTTCCCTTAATACGGTCTGCTTCAAATTAAATTTTATAAAAAAAAATTAAGAGATATTTTATTTAATATAATATAATCTTTGGTAACTGCTAGATCTATTTTCATATGTCTATGGCCTCAAATTCGCAATACAACAAGCAATTTTCATTACTAGGACAGATCTTAAATCAATATCATTGAAATGCTTTTCTTGAATTATTTACTTTAACCGCTGATGAATGAGCGGCACACGAGAACAACTCAGGCCCTACTGGGCTTAAACTTCTTTAAATAAATAAATAAATAAAGCCTTTATTTCCAGACCAGCTACAAGTTTCGGTTATTAGTAATTTACACACTATTTGTAATATATCGCGACGGTCGGTGTGTCTTACGACAAAGGCCTCCTCCAGATCCTTCCACTGCTTTCTATCGGATGCAATTCTTAGCCAAAGCGGGCCCAAGGTTAGCTTTAGGTCATCCTCCCATCTTAGTACCTAACGGCCTCGGCTCCTGAAGCCGTCTCTCGGGATCCAAGTTGTTACCTATTTACTCCATTTTTCGTTTTTCCATCTCTATTTGAGTTGATCAACACACCGCGCCGTAGTATGTCTGTTAGTTTTTTTTTTGTTTCTTATGTTAATGTTACTAATTTTATCTTTTAATAAAAAAAAAGATAAAAGATAAACTTCTTTTAGGTACAATCTAAATAATTAGGCACAGAATATATTATAACCACTACTAGATGACGCCCGCATCTTCGTTGGACCAAAATTCGTTTACGCGCGGGAACCGTACATTTTTTCGGAATATAAAGTATTTTACTATATCCTTTCCCGGGAGTCGGGACTCAAAGTATATCTCCATGTCATTTCATCAAAATCAGTTTAGCGGTTTGTGTGTGTAGAGGTAACGGACAGACACACTTTTGCATTTATAATATTAGTATGGACTAGTATGGATTGTGAATTCACATGGAAGTTTTGTGTGTCGTTAGCCGTTTGAACTTTGCAACTTTGTAATTTTTTTTAAGAAGACAATTTGACAATACAACGCTACTTTTTAATTCCACCACGCGCCAAAACATCTATGTAGGATTTAATTAAGAATGTACCTACTATTAGAAAAGTTGATTCCTATGCAGGTAGACAGATCTTGACTAAAATTGAATTGTCATAGCTCGACCAAATAACGTAGGTCCGCCACCTGCTAAAGAATCAACTTATCTCTCAAATAGGCGGTCTTACTGCTAACAGCAGTTTCTGCCAGACAACCTACATACCTGCTACAACCTACATATTATATTACCTAGATAGTACATAATATAGAATGTATAGTAAGTTATAGCCTACAGGCATGGCAAAAATAAAGGCATACTTACACTGTACTTAACATAACAATATGACGTCATAAAGAAGGCTCGAGACGATATCTATCAGATAGGAGATCGCCTATCTCCTATATATCCACGTATTATCGTGTACATCGCCATGTACACGATAATACGTGTACAGCTGTCGAATAAAGTAGCCTATGTGCTATACAAGCCTACTTTACTTTATGGTCAATGGTAAAGAAATATTATGTTCTAGTACATTCCAACCTTTGGCATGACTACGAAGTATTGGAAAGACGTATATTCTCGACTAAAAAATAGAGTGAGTAAACTTATGTCCTTTCTAAAGTTTTCTGACTGGAGTTTTTGTTGTTTGAGTTGTTGATTGGGTAATCTTTGACTTGACTTACAAACTTATATGTAAGAAATCATCAGAAGATAGGCGCTAGTCATTTTTTTCTGCTTTTGTTTTTAGTTTTTTTGGTGAAGTATACAGTAAGCACGATATCATGTCAGAATATTAACTTTTTGAAACTAAGTATCAAATGCAAGTTGTCTAAATACCAAGGCAATTAATCTATCATTCATAATACCTGTTCAAATAAAGCATCCTGCAATAAATCAATTATTTGCTTGTAATATTAATAGACAAATCTTATTATAATTAATAGTTTTACGGTTATGACTAAGGGCACAGAATATATATTAGTTGTTCCAACAGAATTCCCACTGGCGAAACCCGTTTAAAGAATTAACGACTCATGTTACGATACTATAAAGTTGAAATTCCGACCGCGCAGTGCTAGGTGCCTACAATTATATTTGCCTACATCTCCGCTCTCTTTCTATCGCATAACTCGTACCTTTTCTGAAGAAATCAGGGTTGTCTCTTTTTAAAAATAATATTATAATCTTTATATTTAACTTCTTTACATTTTATTTAACTCGATTATCTTTACATTTTATTTAACTCGATTATCTTTACATTTTATTTAACTCGAAATAATCTAATATATTATGTCTTAGTACTATGTAGATTTAATTATCATAAATTCGCGTGTAACTAGTTACGCGTACTTAGATTCGATAGGTACCGTACCTTAATTATTGAAACCGGTCTTATATTACCTACTTAAAGTGTTTGTATAACTTAGTTATTTTTGTAAACAAATGAGATTTCGAATAGTTAAGAAAGTTAAATTTGGTTTACAATCCGTGTTAAGACAGTTAAACACTGCGCAATATTTCTTTGCCCTTTTCTTGTTATTGTCCATTGTGAGATTAATATCAATTCTGTGATAGCGATTAGCGATCGAATAAGTTACGCAATACGCAGGTATGCAACGAACAACTCGTGCGCGTGCGTCACCGCTCGCTTGTGAGTCCCTACTGATTTGCCACCCGCGGGTGGTACTTACAGTTCGATGCCTATTCGCGCGAGTGGGACAGGCCTGCTAAGGGTCAGGTCACACCGAGCCTTGAAGCAGCGCTGATTTTTTAAAATTGAAACACAAAAAAGTTAAATTCAACAGTAAAAAAGAAACATTTTTGCAGCTCAAAATTCAAACTCATGCAATAAAATATGTACTTAACAGTGTTCTGTAATTAATAAAGAGAAATAATTTTGCAACTTAAAAACACGCGCCGCATCTCGTCTCAGTATGAACTGACCCTAATCTAATAATGTACCTATTACTTTAAGATTGCAGCCTTATTTCTTTGCGCATTTAGCCACACCTGTTTGATTTAGAAAATTATATTAATTATGTTGTTATTGGGACTTGCCACAACAATTCCATTAAAATTGGTATTGATACGTCTACAATAAATACAAAATAATATAAACTATAGTTGCATCAAAGTGTTCCCTGCAACTTCGTTCACTCTGTAATATGTGTAGCGGACCTAACAGTTCACAATTCGCTGGATCGCGCTATCAAAGTTTCTTACATCTCACGCCTCCCACAGGTTAAGATAGTCTTACCGGACATTTTCCTAAAAAAATACGAGATAACAAAATCGATTCCAAATCAAAAAGATCAGTAGTTAATAATATTGTGGCGGTACCCACAATTCGCCTAACATTCCTGCATCGTGCTATCGAAGTTTTCTGAGCGCGTCGGTATATATACGACAGCTGAAATGTATCACGTGGGCTTCGGCCTGACCGGGCATACCACCTCGCTCGGTCGGAAGATCTTCCTTTGGCCTCCACATATTTCCCACATTGGTGACCCTCGACAGAACACGCCTCCTTCATCATCATCGCTCCCCGCCCCTCCGCACCGCGCCAGCCAGCTTCGCCTCATCGGGTACCTCGTCCACTAGCCGCAATGTACCGCGGCCTGGGCGACTCCGCATCGGCATCATCGGGCTTTCTCACTACACCGACCGGTCAGCAAGCAGAGCACATCTCTCCTGGTCAGCACGTAGCATCGGCCTCGCACGGCAGCTTATCCGACTCACTGGATCCCGTGCAGCAGCTTACAGTTCCGACTCACTGGGACTCACTGCAACAGTTCCGACTCACTGGAACTCACTGGCACTGGCGACTCAAGCGACAAGACTTCAAGATTCGACCTCCGGTCTTCGGGGGGGAGTGATGTGGCGGTACCCACAATTCGCCTAACATTCCTGCATCGCGCTATCGAAGTTTTCTGAGCGCGTCGGTATATATACGACAGTTGAAATGTATCACGTGGGCTTCGGCCTGACCGGGCATACCACCTCGCTCGGTCGGAAGATCTTCCTTTGTGGCGATCATGTTTATCCCACAATATCATCGAAATATAATGCAGTATAGAACAATAACTCTCAATTATTCACATGCATTTGACCCCTCAAACAGAAGCTACGGCAAAGAAAATTGTATGACCGATTCGAGTTAGACAAACAACTCAAGTTCGAAAGTTGACTCGGTTATAACTCTTGTATAGTATTTATGATTCATTGGTAGACAATACTCGTCTTTCCTAATAGTACGGGGTAGGACAATCCCACTACGACCTGTTATATTTAAGTAGGCTGTATAATAATATAGTAGGATGATAAAGCAATATTTAAATATACATTACAACTAACTGTACCACAGACCGGCAATCAAAACGCTTCTGTAAACATTCGAATGAGTTTGGACAGTATTCGGAGGGGGCCGATTCTCGTAACTCATATGTCGCTTCAATTTTAGAGAATAGAAAGAGCGTAGGTATCTAAAATTAAAATAGGGGCAGAAAAAGTAAGGGTTATTATACAAGTGTACGGGCTATGGCCAGGCCAATTATAGTTGTCTTATTTATAATTTTGTTTGGTCCAAGTGACAGCCATGCGACTCTACGATTACTGTAATTAGTAAACTATAAACCTAATAATTAGTATTGGCCGTGGCCCATAGTACACTCAAGACTGAGACAGCGTAAAGACTATAAAGTAGTAATTGTAGAACAAAAAGAACAACTAAGAGCTCTTGCTCATTTGAGAGTGGTGACACGACAGTCTTCAGACAGCCTATTGCTATTCAAAACACATGACGATGCTTGTATTAAAATAGTCAGTGAGACTGACGATTTTAGTTCAAAATAGTCAACCTCAGCCCTCACTTGAGACTGTCATATCTCAAGGGAGATGAAGATACACAAACAAACATTTTAAATCCCAATCAGGGTATTAGGTTGTAATAATATTCTATCGTGTCTCAAGATCAAAGTGACTTTCGAACGCTGAGAATCATGCCCAGGTCGGTCAGAGCTGTCCATCAGCAGCTATCAAATTGGATCTCGTAGCCACCTGTCCTGGTGTAAACGGTAATCGGCTAAGGCCGCGTTCACCGTGATTCATTATAATTGACAGTCTTCGGACGCTCTACAATTTTTCAAACCTTACAAACTTAAATGGTACATCGGGTTACTTATAAAAATAACCTATGAAACATTGGCAGAAGCAAGCATATATTTTGCCGCAGAGTAGAAAAAGGGGTCTTGATACATTTTAATTAGATCACGTGATTTTAACAGTTTTTACTCATCGAAAAAGGGCAAAACTCAACTACAAAAGTATTGTTTCCTAAAATTTCTATAAAACAGCAAAATCGTAAAGAAAAGCGAAATGTATTCTGCGGTTAATATCTTAATATAGTTAAGTATAGGTTTCAAAGTTTTCGAGAAAAACGCACTTAGTACAAAAACTTTCAGTGTAGTATTCACCAAAGGCTAAACTCTCGCACGCACAGTGTCAGTTTTATCAGATTTAGCTGCTAATATTGACTATGATTGATGAGCACGGAAATCAAGTATCGGAAGCTATCGGACAGCCCCATCGAGCACCCATTAAAAGATGTCCAGATTGTACACAGTATTTGCAACTATTTATGAAAAAGTTGAATTAAAATATTATGTATCTCGTGACAAATATCGTGACAAAAACAATCATTTTCTTTAGGCTGGATACAATCACACGTTTTCCGAATTAGTTTTCCGTATTCGGTATTCGGTGAGACTAGCGCAAACGTTCGTTTTTTTCATGCGTGGACGCACCGCTTGCACTTGAAACTTACGTGCGGAATTCGTTCAATTTGAATTTTGAAGTAATGCCCGGGCCGCACCTGCGTAGTGCTTTTTTTCCTCTCTTTATTTATTTAAAGGGATTATTGTACAAAAAGACGATGTCAATCCCATCGTACCTTGTCGTGCTTAACGTATTAAGCACGATAAGGTACCCATTACCATTGGACGATCTGCGTGTATCGTCCAATGGTATCGTCTCATAGCACGAAGCTTCGTTCGATAGACGCATGTGCGGCCGTATTATACACTGATTCTACGCATTCGGATTTCCGATTACAAAAAACGAATTCAGAAAACGCGGCTAGCCTTAGTGTCTAAGCACACTAACACGACATGGTGTGTCATCGGTAATTTAAAATACATTGCAGGCGTAATCATGCCGAACTTCGGCCGCGTATTTTCGGCCTAGTGTGTTCAGACACTAATAGTTCATAAATAACATATTTTTGGATATTATATTTTACCCAATGATTTTACCATTAACGTCAGGTTCGAAAGCAAATAATGATTAATCCAGAATAAGCTATCATTAAATAAAAAGAGAAATCCAATGTGAACATATCCTAATTTAGTTCGATAAAAATCTGTTCTTTCGATGGTATCATGATTAAATTCCGATTCACATTTGAGGACTTTTTTCACCTCGATAAGCGCGTTATAGCCGAGAAAGCGTAAAATGTCCTGACTCTAATAATAACAGCTTCTGTATCTGACCAAATTAGAATACAAATTCAACAACATATTTCTTTGGCAAAATTTGATAGTCGAATATAAGAACTTAGAGCATTTCTGTTTTTTTTTTTCTTTTTTTGTCAAAATTTCCTCCAAGAATTTCATACATCTCGAGCCATCATCCGGCTGACACCAAGTACCTTCTAAAACTATTTTGATCGTACTAACCTTTTTTTCTTAAGTTTAAAGTGAAAAAATCAAAATTAAGGGCATATAACGCGCCCTTACTCGTTTAATGTAGCTGAACATTATTTTAATTATAAACGCGCGTTATCATCAGCCCGACGTAGATGGGAGCGTTTAACGACGTTTATACTTTATACCCCGGCTTATACCGCTAATGTTACGTCATTATTGCGGTGGTTCTCATCATGCATTATAAAAACGCAAGATTTTATATACTTTGCAAATTCCAAATGACCAGGGATTTAGGAATTTCAATTTTCATTATCAATTTCTGAGATTTATGAAAACATTCTGTAGCGGTCTCGTGCATCGTGTTAAAGCTAAGTGGCACTTGCGATTTACGTTAAATCCCATAGATTTTTTATATCTAACTTTGCTATCAAAACTGGCAGATGACTAAGAACTCTGATCAAGAATTCGTAAGATGAAAGGATAATAGATCGCCAGTGCGGCGGTATTAAAAAGATGCAAATTTTCCCATCAAGCCACAGACATAACATTTGAAATTACGTTGCAATCGTTACGTTTAGCCGTAAAGTTAATAGTCGACAGATGACGTAGTAAACCGCGGGCCGCCGGTCGCCGGCTAAAATTTATTTGCACTAAATTTGTTCACCACTCGATACTGATTGACGCTTCTGGCTTCTTATTACCCACCGTAAAGCAGAGGCTGAGGCGGAGGGATTAAAAATAATTAATTTATTATTGTTACAAACTGTAGCTTCGCTTAAACAGAGTAAATAAGCCTATCGTCTACTGGTACAACTATAGTAAGAGGATAACGTTGAAATAATACCAAAAACGTAAGTTAGCTACTTGTACACTGTACAGTGCCGACTTTTTTCCATAGTTGTCTCAACTTATAAACTCTAAAATACTATTGATACCAATTTGAAAGGTAGCTTATATTCTATATTACTTATTTTTAAATAAAGTCGTAATTCTAACGTCGTAAAATTGGAATTCGAGTCCGCTAATTGGAGTCCAATTTTATAAGACGCAAAGTCCTTAACCATCAATAACCACATTATAGAGTTTTGCCTTCGTCACGTGGGTTTTCCGTGAGAATTCAATCCATCCGTGAAGCAGCAATCCGTGGCTCTCAAAGTTGCTACCAAAATGAAGATTTTAAACTAAGTTTAATTACAAATAATCTTCATTCTCATTCAATTTTTTGCAGTAAAACAATATTGTAATCATTTTCATACCATGAGCAAACCTGTAAAAACAATTTAATATTTTTAAGTTTAAACGTCTTAGAGAAGCTACCGGGTTAAATATTTGGGCATTATTTGATGTCTCCTTATAGTTAATACTATGTAATTTCTGCCAAACATAAAGGCACCCGCTTGTCCCTTGCACAATCCACCTGTACAATCGCGATCAGCCGCCTCGGGGCATAAGGTAATCGCACACACTAACCACAATCATTACTGATCCGCCATTACTCCCCCCTCGCGTTCCTTATTCAAATCTGACAGGAACATAACGGCTATTACGCAGGCTATCATTCCGTCTAGCCGGCATTAAAACAGCTCGCTTTGGTATGCAATTAAGTACTTACTTAATATTTAATTAGACAAATTGCTCTTTCGTAACTGGATCTTTGCGGATCTGAAGACGCAACGTGACATAGAGTGGAGTAATGGCCACACATGATTCGCGTTTTACTGACAAATTGTAATGAAAGTGCACAGTTAATTGAGACAGGACCTTAGAGTAAGAACGTAGGCAGTGACGTAGCTATAGGGTGGCAGGCCTAGCCACGGGCCCCTGGCGCAAAAGGGTCCAGATTTTTTTATATATTGTTTTATTATTAACGTGACGATTTTTACTAATAGGGCCCCATTACAAATTAGCTTCCTTTTACATTAGAAACAATAGTTAATTACGTATAACTAGTACTATAGACTACATAACCAAGATAACGTTAAAAAAATTGAAGTGCCTTTTTCTCTCTTACGGGCCATTTACTTACGACTTACGAGAGGGTATATTTTTAGTATTATTTATATTTTTGATATTTATTGTCTGTACTTATATTTCTTTGAGATGAAAGACTCAACTACTCGTTTCTTTAATGTGATACAATATAGTTTCAGATTAGCATCAATCATACGATGATTCAATTCAAACTTTCAATAATTTCTAAAAAAAACTAGATTTCTCTATTACTATACTCAATTCTACGAGCGATAAACTGTAAACAGCAAACTTATAAGGAAATTAAGCAATTTATAGGCGCATCATTTATCTCATGCATTTTTGTACCATAACATAGGATAGCACGGTTCCCTATCGGAATGTAATTTAGATTGTATTAAATAGCTCCCGATATATTGTGCTGTAAATTAGTCGCAATCGCATCCCAACTAGAGGGAGATAGAGATATCGGCCGATACGCTGCGCGTGCGCACCGACCACGAAATGCATAGACTTAAGTAAAACGAATAAATTAATATTTCATAAACGAATATTTTAATAAACTTTGAATAAATAGAATTACGAATTCAGATATTTCATACGGAAACCATGTAAATGATTGTAAGGATTTGTACGGGAGTATTTAGAATTGATAAATAAAACATTTTATTAAAGACGAATACGAAGTAGAAACACGAATAATAATCTTCCGATCGATTTGTATCAGTTGGTCAGTTCTCTTAGCGTCAAATCAAATAAATTATTAATGTAAAGGCTCTCCACCAACGTGAAAACGTTGGCCAATGCCAATACGACAATGATTGCGATGGTTCCACAGCATGTGCAATCAAAAGTATCGCTCTAAACCAGAGGTTCCCAAATTCTTATAATTTTTTCATGCACACTCAGCTTACGATTGTGGACCCCCAGTTTTAGTCACGCACAACGTAGACCCCCGTCGAGTCTCCCGTGGAGCCCTGGGAGTCCACCTGGACCACTTTGGAAATTACTGCCCTAAACTTTCGTGACTTCCTGTATATATATAACGAAGAGCCCACTATGAGGAATCCGTATACGCATTGTGTGGCTTGTAACCATGTAATGAAATATGTGGATTCACATAATATTTGCACCAAATAAATCCCAAGTCCGCAGTTTCAGTAGCACGTTGCGTAGGGCTACCCGACCATTAGGGTAAGATAGGGCGGCGTACGCGGCATTAGCTTCCACTTACCCGATTAGATACACCGACATTTGTTAATTATACCGCGACGCCAAGCACGTACGTCGACTGTATCTGAGCACGGCAGTAGTGGCTGGGTATAATTTAGGCTTTGTCGATCTTCATCTGAAGAAACACGGTAGACGAAATTTTACATAGGTCCAAGCATGGTCCAAGTGGGAACACAATATCGATTTTGATTCGAGTGCGGATCACAATTGAAAATAGTAACAGCTTAGTCTAGCTTAGTTGCATTTCTAAATTTGTATTGAATTGACAGACTTGCATGACGTCTCCCGCAATTGACGTCTGTCAAATCCATACAAATTTAGAAATGCATCTAGGCGTCGTGTTGCGGTCTGATTTCACCCTTAATCTACAACAATGTAAGTTGTCATTGTATTGTTAAATGCGATCTGCCTCAGCTCAGCTCGGCGACACAGTTTCACCTGCTAATTAAATTTGTGTCGCGCCTCAGCTCCGCCAGGCGCGGGCCGCATGCCGCGTGCTGAGTGTCGCGCGCTGATGAAAGTACCGACGGCAACACAAGTTTAACAAAGTAATGTACAGGAGTAAAAACCCGATAGTATAAAAAGAGTCCTTTAGGGTTGATTCAGACCGCAACGCGACGTGTAGATGCATTTCTAAATTTATATGGATTTGACAGATTCGCAAGACGTCTCACGCATTTGAAATTTGTCAAATCCATACAAATTTATGCCGCGCCGCGCCTCGCCTCGCCTCGTGGCGTTGCGGTCTTAATTAACCCTAGGTTTTAATGGCTTGTTAACTTGTTACATTAGAAATATATCATAAAAATTAAAAGTTTTTTTTTTAATCCGTTTAAAAAAAAAACTTTTAATTTTTATGATATATTTCTAATGTAACAAGTTAACAGTACAGTTCTTGAAATTAGGGCATTCAACCGAAATCCGAATAAACCAACTCTTCAGCTCTTTTATACATTCTGATCCCTAACTTGAGATAAATTAAGTTAATCTTCGTACATTTCAATTTAATTATGTGTGTTACGGTGCGTCCACATTTGTATCATTTGCGCGATCAGATCTCCGATCAGATCTCCGTCGCGTATCATCGAAGCGTGTCAAAATGATACGCGTATCATGATACGCCCCGATCGCTATTAACCGCGTATCTGATACGTGTCGTATCAAATACGCGCATGATCGGCAGAATGATCTAATAGGCGTCCACACTATGATACGCATACTTGATACGGCGCGATGATCGCGACGGAGATCTGATCGGAGATCTGATCGCGCAAATGATACAAATGTGGATGAGCCTTAAAGAGAGCTTGCAGACAAACGGCATTTGTCGACGGCAGCCATCGACTGCCGTCAACTGCTGTCCACTACCATCGACGCGTGCTGTTTACACGTGCCGTTCGTCTGTAAGAAGCCTTAATAAAGAATTTGTATTGTAGGTATTTTGTAATACCAAAAACAGTTTTATTTGCCGACGGTCCTGTACAAGGAAATTAAGGAGTATTTGATTGCCGCGCGTGGCTTCGTTTATGAAATGTCTTAACAGAGCTAAGGGCGCCCACACACAATCAGCCGCATTTGTCCGCGACAACGTCCCTAACTAGGCCCGTCCTCGACTAGGCCCGTCCTTAACAAGGTACAGATTACGTTATAAGCGATAATGTCGGCCGGAATATTCATAAACCGACATTGTTTCGACGCCTCCGTTCAAATAATTAACTAGATACTTACCACTTATAATTACTTCATTTGTGAGACCCTGATTTATATCTCTATTATTATTTTACTATCGAGTATAATCTTTGATTATTTCGTTTTGAAATTGCGCGTGGAAATTATTGGCTTATTTTAAACAGGTTAGTTGTAAATGTCTTTAATATTTACAGTAGGGTGTAAATTAGTGTTTTGTTTTCACTCAACAGAAATATTATAGTTAGAAGTACTGTTAGGATTCATTATCATTTATCATTATTAATATTTATTAACTATCCAGAACCGAGGTCCTAGGGTTATCAGTTTTCCTTGACATATAATTACTTAATTAGTGTAAAGTGTAAACTATGATGTCAAAAAATATTTTCTTTAGGAGGTTTCAAAGAAAATCATTTAATAGACAGATGGCCGACCAAAGTTATTGAGTCGGGTTATGTCAAGCCAATGTTGGGTTTGAAATAACCGTACCAAATTCCGTAGTGTTTTCATCAGTCTATGAATCAATTTCTCTTCAGCTTTAACAGCGTCAAGTCCAAAACCAGAATAATCTAAATCAATCGCACTCGATTAAACCCGATCTACATCGATCATTGTAATCAACAATTAGAGCGGTTTAACGATATGACGTCATAAAGCACGGGCTGTCAAACTGGCTGAGATTACAACGTTGTGCGCGTGTACGGCCGGCCTTAATCTGGCGGACGTCAATCCGAGATTTATGTCTCTGTCACACGGAGACAAAGCCGGACGAAGTCGGAGTCACGACCGCGGAAGTGCAGCGAAGATCCCGAATTTGAATTTGATTTTTTTAAATGGCAACAAAGATTTTTTGTTACCTTCTTTGTCACCTTTTGTCTCATTAATTTTTTATTTCAAATTTTATGTATACTGAGGATTGTACAAATACTAAATAATGCATTTAAAAAATAATAATATGTATGACGCTTACATTTGTATCGAATTAAACATGGGCAACTAATGTTTTTTTTCATTATTTTTTTAAGTACCGGTAAGGCCGGGTTTCTTTAGCTCCTGCGGGCAACTTTGACTCAAATCGTAAAAATGTTTAAACTTCCCGCCACGTTGCTGCTAAAGGTGAACGCAGATTTGGCCGCACCGCACGCACCGCAGTCGCCGCATTCGGAATTCTTTATATGAAGTAATAGGCAAGCTCGCATACCTACCTACCCGCGCCGCAGTCTTCGCAACTTCATAATAATATTAAGAATTGCGAATGCGGCGACTGCGGTGCGTGCGGTGCGGCCAAATCTGCGTTATAGCAGCATTCGATTTCGTTCAAGCGGGATTCATTAGATGGCATTAGTAGCGCTAGTTTTCAATGGGATGTTTTCTTATTTTTAATCTCCACCAGACGGCGTGACGATAGACACTTCTAGATTTTCTATTGGTTCCCCACCGATCTGAAATTATCTGCAAGTTGGCATCACTGACTACATATAGTCTGTGTTTCCAAAAAATATCAGTGTACTGTCAAGTCACGAAGAACATACGCCTAAGCGATCATTGGCCTAAGCGATTAGGCCAGTATACTGGTAACAGTTTAGGAACACGCAAATTGTCAAACTGAAAACTGACAACTGAAAGAGAGGAGTTTTGGCGGGCATGTGAAAGAGTGCTGTTGTGTTTTTGTATTATTTTCCTAAAATTGTGTTAGCTGGGTTTTTAATGTGTAATATTGGTAGAATATTAACCATTAGATATTCATGTTCATGCATAAGTGTAGGAAAGTGATGTAATATCCAGAAACGTGCTATTTTGTGTTCCCTCCAAAACTCCATCGAAAGTTTCAGTAAAGCGTCTACCACTTTACTGAATCGACCGACTTGACTCCTGTGACTGTATTGGCTTTTACTTAGACTTTGACTAGACTTTAGACCTGACGATACATGAAAACGATGATGAAAATTATAATAGAAGGAATATGGTTTTCCTGCCATATTCCTTACCTTTTTACCTTGTCTGTGGCACAACATACACATCCTTTGTGTCAAGTTGCCAAAAAAGAAGAAAAAAAAAACTGAAAGAGAGTTTTGGCGGGCATGTCACTTTCAAAAGTTCTTCTACTTTTTATTGTTGGGTGTGGTTTTTATTATTTTTTCCCAAATTGTGTTATTTGGGTTTTTGATGTTCATTATTGGTAAAATATTAGCCATTAAATATCCGTTATCTTGCACAAGTGCAGGTAAGATGTTGTCAAAACCAAAATGTATATTTCCTGTGATATTTGGTGTGAATATCGGTAAATAGGGCTATTCCTTCCGTGAGTTTTAACTAAAACATCGTTATGATAACTCTATTATAATACTTTATCCTACTATTGCGTCTTTTTCAAATTGAAATGTATCAAGTTTTACACTCTTTTACCCAGTTTTGTAGCAATTATTGATGGTATTCCCTGGTATTACCGATAGTTGTCTACCCATACGCCATCTAGTTACTAAAATGGAAACTGTTTGACAATCAAATTTAAAAAATAAGAAAATCCCTCATTGGTTGGGCACTTGTTTGCGAGGTATAAAACGGCCATTTTCATGTCGGAGTTCGGACATGTAACAAAGTGCTTAATTTACGTGTGCAAACTTTATAGTGAAACTGAAATATTACGGTGAGTTTCGTTTAATATCATACTAAATCAGGTCAGAAATATATTAAGGACTAGAAAGATTATAGAAACAATTGATTTTTTACGAGATTTAATTGATAAATTTTAGTTATAAAGTGTGGGGATATTTTGCCTCGTAAATTCGGGTAACATTGGCTCTTGAGCCAAAGTTGCATTTATTACATTTCAGATCTCACAATGCCATCAAAATATCGCCTTAAACCAGGTAGTCGTCGCTATATAGATTATACAGATGAAGAACTTGAAGAATGCTTGAATGTTGTGAGGTCCAGGGTCATGCCTCAGCGAGAAGCTGCCGCTAAATATAATACTCCATGGAGCACCTGATTAATGTTCCCGAATTTAAAAATAAAGGTTGTTTCTCAGTGCCTGAGCTAGATAATTAAGTAAGTATAAGAATCGATGACTGATGTTGATTGATCTCAATAAGAAGGGTATGTAATCATAAACGCCATAATGTTATGATAATTTTGTAAGCATTTATAGTTACCACATTATTAAAAAATGTAATACTTTTGATAGATATATATTCAAAGTTAATATTTTGTTTGTAAGTAAAGTGCTATTATTTTAAAAAACCTACTTAAGATGATTTTCATCAATAAGACTGTCGGTAAATGTAAGTTTTTATTAAAATTTAAAAAAAATTGCAAAAAAATATAGAATTTTTGATGTCGAAATGTCTATTATTGTTAAACCTGTTATTTTAGCGCGTTTCTTTAGCTTTATGTCTGGATAAATAAAAGTTTTATGCTAAAAATAATCTAAGAGACAAAGTCACCCTTCTTATAGATCAACTTTGGCTCAATTTAAAAATAATAATAATTGTGTACTTATAAAGATTTACTAAATATATAATTTATTTATAATTAGCATATATCCTTATTAGCCAAATAAAATCAATATCAAACTTATAAGTCATCCAGCGCCTCTAAACCAGATAGATTTATAAAAAAATAAGAAAAAAGTAGTCAAAGTAACCCGACCCGACGGTACCGATATATTGTTAAGGAAACTTAAATGTACATTTACTGTTGAATAGGTAATTCATACGAAAACTACTATCTACAAAGAATTCACAAATTATTCATTAATCGTTTGTCTGAAACGCGAGCTCTGAATGCGCCATTACTACACAATGGTGCTGTGAATTTTAACCAGCCTTATCATTAGTTATGCATTATTTATACCGGGCAATTCCCTAATGGTCTAGAATCTAGAATGGAAGCGCATCTCCAGATTATCCGTTAGTACGCGGATAGACCTAAATTACTAACACTAGACGCTGATCGAGATTTTTAGCATATTTTTTTCTTTTCACTATTTTTTTCACATTTTTATGTTAGGTACGATAATATCCTTGCAGGGTGGCAGGTCGATTCAACATTGATTTTAATTTACGGTCATGACTATGTCTTTCTGTATAATGTGTCTTTTTGTATTCATTACGCTTGAACCACTAAATTGATTTTTAATAAAATTTGGTATGGATGTACCTACTTTGATTTTATGGATCCCGGGAAACGTTTCAAAATGGTCTTAATCCCTTAATTTTTATAACAAACTATTTTAGTCAAACACTGGAAAATGTTCGGTTAATGGCAACATCGAGTTCAATAATACCGCAAGAATAGCGCTTCCCGTATCAGAGATGATACAAACGCGTAATTATAGTGCGTGCCTCTATCGTGGGTGCTTCGCCCCCGGGCTTCGGTCTATCGGTGGTGCGCCCCGGGCCCGACCCGCTCTGACCTGGCCAGCTGCTAATATCAAGTGCAATTTCAAAAGAAATTGCTTCGTAGATTTTAAAACTAAGCTATTAGGATAAAGAAAATTTCTTACGCTTATTTTATTCAAACTTTGTAAATGAAAATGAAAAATTGTTCTATTTCTAAAGAAATTTGAATCAATTGTCCTACGTGTTTATAAATTAACCCGGCGAGAATAACCGTTATCGTAACTATAACATCAATCTTATAACATAAATCTTACTTTATAATTTTAATAACTTGTTGGTGGATAGTCTTAGGAATCCATACAATAATAGTATTATGTTCTTGTAGGAGCTACGAATTTTATTATTCGGAGGAATAAAAAAATGTAGTATTAAGGCAAAACAGGGAGATTAATTAATGAGAACTTGACAAAATAAGCGTGTCCATTCGCAAGGAATAATAAATTTTTAACTTTCTACTCGCTCAAGGTCTGGTAGATTATTTTAGTATACCAACTACCGCTTAAATAGATCACTGAACCTTTACACCTAGGCCTGACATTTCTTTGTTGACTTAATCTTAATTTATAACATTACGAAAGGTCAAATTCCTAGCAATAACGAATTACCAATCGTAATTGAAATGAGCTTTACAATATCGATTCTACTCGATATATCGAGTAGCTCGCGGCCATCACTATATTACGATTCGAATGCAGAGCGATTAAAGTTACTACCTTTATACCAACAACATAAGATTTAATTCCGTAGACCTCCAAGGTAAAATACGGATGGATGTTATTTAGATATTAGAGTTATATTCTATTATTCGAATGCATCGAATTGGCCGCCGGGTGCGTATTGATACTGCAGACGCATTATGTCATGTTCCGTCTGAAAATGTTGCATTGCATTTGCAACATTTATAATGGAAAACATAATATGATTAAAGCAAGAACAAAAACTTGGAGTTCCACAAGGTCCATTTCTATATCATATCTACGTTACGGATTTCAAATGAAAAGTTTATATACCTACTTAGGTACAATACAAAGCTGGTCGCAGGAAAAATATTACAGTAAACAAAATTTGGAGTCCCACAAGGCTCCATGTAAGGGCCAATTTTATTTGACATCTATATTACAGTCGATGCCTTACATAAAATATGTATGTATGTTACTAATATATCTAGCCAAATGTATAATGTATATATAATATTTATGCATTTTTACACGCAAACGTCTGTTCGGGACCATAACTCGCCCTGACGAGCGCTAATGGCACGGGACTTCGTAAGTCCCCTGTCCCACGTTGATTTTATTGCCGAACGCCATGTTATCGATACTCGATATCGACTCGATAGCGATATCTAATCGAGCGGTGTCCGCATCACTAGTATCTAGTTTACTCCGCCCGCTTCGCATAAACATCAGATTGTCGTTTTGGAGATTTTATTCGATGTTAATTTATGTTGGCGATAGTGGCTTCGGGAATTTTCGTTACTTTCGTTAAGTTATTTCCTGTTATAGGTTTTACTCTAATTGCAATCTGTGTACTGTTTATACGAATACTACTTATATAGCTTTGTACAAAGAAATTATTTCGACTTATTTTACTTGACTTCTGACATAAAAGAGTATTAACATACGATAGGGATGCAAAAGGATTGGTCATTAAGTTCAGTTGTGAGGAGTAAATAATAATGATTGCTTAATGCTCTTAGATGGGATATTGCGACGAGAGTTTTCTATTTTCCTAGTCAAGCAATTAATAAGTTAATTTTCTCTATTCTATTCTTTTTTTCAGATTGGTGAAGCAACAACACAAAATTTGTGTGTATAAGAAACATTCCGCTGTGGCATGGGTCTTGGTGGCCCAGTTGGTGTTCTTTCTTACTGGCCTGCTAAGTCCCAAGCCACGGCGGGGCAACACTACAGAAGCAAGAGGAAGACCAAAGAAACTCAACATGTCATGTACATATGTACAAGTTACATTGTTCATAATCATATTATCCTTTGGCTATAGCTTGATTACTTTAATATGGCCTACGTCACAGAATATAAATTAGTTGTACCAACCTACGTTAGCTTAAGTGCGTCGTTTTGGTTTATTCTCATCTTTTATGAGAATATCCTGACATTTCTTTTATAAAATACATACCTATTATATGAAAAAGAAATGTGATTACGTTAACCACATTTCTTTTTCATACATTTTTCATTATTCTGATTGCAGATTTTATCCAATACAGGGAAATGCATTAATTTTGGATCCAATGGTGTTTCTTGAAAATTACATAAAGTGATACTTTGGTTATGTATAGCAAAGAGTATATAAACTACGTAACAATGTATAGTTTAGAAACTGTTCTATGTCATAGAGCATAGTAGAGTATACTGTATACATAACAATAAGATTATGAGACCGTGTTCCTATCTGAACAATAGTCCTGTAGCGGCGACTTCAAAGCTAAATTAGCGTTTGAGGAACATCGACAGTTATTGTACAATTAATAATATCCCACAGTGACAAGCTACAGAGCGCGGCAAGAGTTATGTGGTGTACCCTCTGTACAAATAATTAGTCTGTAGCCTTTGATTAGTCATAAGTACTGAAATCGTCGGCCATAAGTTGAGGCTGTACAGGAAGTGCAGTATGCTGCCGTGTTGTAATCAATGTAATTAATTAGTTTTTTTTTTTGTTATTATGTATTAATATGTATATCACTGTTTGTCGGCAAAAGACTAAAAGTTAAAAGATGATAAGGAGCCAAACCAATAAAGAGGAGTCAACTTTGGAACCACTATTTAGAAACTGTGACTCTGATTTACATCCTTCTGACTAGAAAAATGATTTTGTTTTTTCTCTTTTGACGATTAATTGTGCTAAGGGCGTTTCCACACGACGTATTTTTTGAATTTGCGCACTGATGACGCGCCTTTCTGATTTGAAAGTTGAATGCGTCTTTTCATGGTAGAGCCATGTAGAGCTCCTGATGGGCTCGGCTTCTGCGCGTTTTCATCGTGCTTTAGCAGATATAAAGTTTAAAACGTGTCAGCTTCATTCCGTTTGCTCAGAGTTCAACGTTTGTATCGATACAAACGAGCGTAAAAAAAACGTCGTGTGGAAGTGCCCTAATATTTAGATTTTACGATGAGATTTCGTCGCTGATTATTTTATACGCACATTAAGCTACACTTATTAGACGATTATTATTATCAAGCAGGCCTCTTAATATTGTATTACAATAGGAAGACAAACCATCGCCGTATTATTGGGGTTTCTTAGTGGCATGTGCCTTCTAGCATGCAATGCCCTTGGAAATCCCAAACGTGCTGGCGACTGCCTGACGCAGATTTAAGAAGATTCAGAAGAAGAAGAATACAAGAAAATAGTAGACAACCTGAATTTATGCATATTTGTTTAATGTTTTGTGTCAAGTTTATTATATTTAATAATACATTTGTTAAAGAAGGAGGATAATAGATTTGTTAATGTAGCACGTTGTTTGTTGTGACATTTATTACATACCAAATGAAAGGGCTTGAACAGTTTTTTGTATGACGATATTTTCGAGATTTTCAAGCCATTTCATTTGATATAATATGTCCGGTTGGTCTCGCGCGATGACCAGACCAATGATTAATCTAAGGTCTGGATGTGCTACAGCTTGGGTATACGGGCTCCATACAAAAATGCCCCTTGTTCTTTGTATTTCATTACACATGCAGATTTCAGAAGTTTTCTAAACAAACATTTCGACAACAAACAAACATGCACACCCTGTGCAGTGTGCCCACCACACATTGAGTTTAAGAGCATTTTTACTTAACTTCGCCCTTTTGACGGCAGGTAGCGAATCGACACTAAGTATATGCACCATACAGTAGGTACATGGAAATTGTGTGAAGTATACTATTATATGTATACTGTGCGCGCTATCTTATAAGCAAGTCTATAGTTTTTCTTTTTTGCCCACCATACGGGGAAATCCGCCTTTTTTGTCCCACTAATCCAACTTGTCACCTGTCACGTCTCTCTGCTTTCACTGGGGGGCGGGGCGGGAGGCGGGGCGTCACGCGTCACGCGTGTGGGTGTGTCAGTAGCATCGACACGTTAGATGTGACCAACATGGTATACGGCCTTCTTCAATAGTTGACTCAAGAGTTGAATAGTTGAATCAGTGAAGACTTAAGAGTCCGTATACGAAATTTTGCCGATGAATACGAAATTGCAAAGGTTCGCTACAGAAATATTACTAGGTTTTTTCCCCTTATTAGACTTAAAATATATATATATTAATTATTAGATTTAAAATATTTTTAAGCGCGGAAAGCCGACTCGAGCCTTGCGGCGAGAAATATAATGTGAGATTTAGGTTGTTTTGAATCGTGTTTTTTGGCACAATTTGTTTTTTTTTCTTTTTTCTCGAATTGGATAGAATTTTATCTGTATAGATTATTTCTGTCGTTTTCTTTTTATGAATTACAGCTCCAAGTTGCCGAAATTAACAGCAATTCTTTGCCCATTTTCTCTAAAATTTTGCCGAGTTACATATTTTTTTACTCAACTATTTCATATGAAAGTGCTAAAAAGTAATTGCAACATTGTATAGACGACTTTCTCAACAGTACATTGTATTTTTTTCATACCGTTAAGACCTCAATACAATCCATAAACAGGTGATATTCTAAACCTTTTACAGCAAAAATCACAAAACTGTCGCGGGTTTGAGTTGGATTATTTAAAAATACTTTAAAAAAAAACTAGCTCCAACATTAGATTATAATTGAAATGATCTTACATGTTGTGATTTAAAACTTATAGAAATACTGTATTTTAACTATTAAATCACGTCTGTTAAATCAGCGAAATCGGCAAATTTCGTATACGGACTCTTAAGACGTGTAGTTTACTTTTATAACATGTCACTTCTTTTAAGTTTTATATAACATAAACTATTGAGAACCGAAAATACCGAAAGTACCGGGAAATCCCGGTTCCTATAGCAAAAAGTACCCAAATTCGCGGTTCTCCAAAAAAAATCTTAGTTGTATCCTTGAAGTGTCAAATTGAATTATAATTATTTCACATGAAATAGTTGGTATTCTGTTGTTCTGTTGTAGATGTAAAAGTTAAACTGACATGTTTTCAATCTCTCCGAGATCATGTGGAGTTATCTACAGATAAGGTTCTGTTTTAGCACATTTGTAGAACTGTACACCAACAGCCTCTTTATTGGAAATCTCAGAAGTGGTCCACTTTCAGCCCTTAAAGATTAAAATATAAAATACCAATGAAATTGTAGCAGAATGGAAAAAATTCTAAAGAGGTGTGAAATGTTTTTAATTCTTAGCTTAGTCTGTATTTTTTACCAAATAAAGTTTCTTTCTTTCTTTCTTTCTTTCTTTCTTTCTTTCTTTCTTTCAAATGAGATGACACCTTCAACCGTGACTAAGTAATGAACTAAAAACACTGGCCTACCATCTTAGAGCGTTTTTTATTAATCCTTCGATCGCGGATTCTTGGAAATCTATTGTTATTCTATTGTTGTCGCGGTCACCGGTGTCCTTATGGGGCTTGATGGGTTAAATTATAAAAAATCTACATTGATCCATCATTGATCTATAAGATTCTAGAACATTTGAAAATTCTAATGTTAGAGATCAATGTAAAAAGACTTTCGACATTATTCAAGAAAATTGTAATAATTTTCATTTGTTATTGTTATTTAGTATTAAAGTACCTACCAGGAGCACATAACGTATGAAAAGGTGTTTGCATTAAGTTTTTTCGTCCCACCCACTAATTCTAAGATTTTTCTTGTAGTTACCCCCCATATTTTGTTTTAATTCTTGGGAATCGACAAATTAATGGGGGTAGCCCATTTGTTTTAAACTATGAAGTACCAGGAGCGCACAACGTATGAAGAGATGTTTGCATGAAGTTTTTTTGACCTACCCACTAATTCTAATATTTTTCTTGTGATTACCCCCAATACTTTATTTCAATTATTGTGAATTGACAAATTAATAAGGCGAAGCCCATATTTATCTTTAGAAGTCTAGATTCTCTCGTAAATTCAAGGAGCAAAGTATGAGTAATATATTTTAGGTAACGATAAAAATGTAGGCACTAAAAATACAATCTAAAATATACAGATATATACAATTTGTTTTAAACTAAGAAGTACCAGGAGCGCATAATGTATGAAGAGGTTAAATTTTTTGACCTACCCACTAATTCTAAGATATTTCTTGTCACCACCTCTTCTTGTGAATTGACAAATTAATAAGGGATAGCCCATTTGTTTCAAACTATGAAGTACCAGGAGCGCATAACGTATGAAGAGCTGTTTGCGTTTAATTTTTGCGACCTACCCACTTATTTTAAGATTTTTCTTGTGACTACCCCCAATGTTTTATTTTCGTTCTTGTTAATTGACAAATGAATAGGGCTAGCCCATTTGTTTCAAACTATGAAGTACCAGGAGCGCATAACGTATGAAGAGGTGTTTGCGTTAACTTTTTTCGACCTACCCACTAATTCTAATATTTTTCTTGTTACTACCCCCAATAACCGATGAATGGACGGATGGATAAACAGGCGAAATATTAATCATATGTTTGAAGCGAATAGATTTTTTATATTATTTTCCATAGGTTAACCTAACAATCATAATTCACTATTGCAGGGAACTATCAATAAAACATGTAAAGTTAGTCAAATCATTTATTTATCTAATCCCAACTGTCACTCTCTTGGAACGCGGCGACACACTGCGTGTTGCTCGCCTCGAATACTTCTATCGCTTTCTTCTCGATACTCTTTGCTATTTCCGTCTCGCTCTTCGATATCTTCTTCCCCTTCTTCGCTACTTCTTTCTTACTCTTTGCTGGAACCTGTTTTCGCCCATTGACCTCTTCTGGCGCTTTTCTGCTCTCCTCGGAGCGCGATCGAGCCGCCTCAGTCTTCTTAGGCGGAGGTTCACTCTCTTCCACCTGAAATTATTGGATTTTTTTTAATGTTCGTAAGATTTCTAATCAAGCATTGAATCTACAAAATATTTTATTGGAAGTGTTCCCTGTTTTTACTATTGCTTAAGCTAGCGTAGCACATTAGAGCTGATATTTATGAAATCTACGAGTCGTATAACGTTCTTATTTCGTACGTTACATATAACGTTTCTTAGTACGTCAAGTGTAGATCGAAAAACCATGTTTCCAATCAAAAGTGAATGTCAAGTTCACATAAGTACAACACAGTCTTGTTCACGATCTTATAGTGCGTCAAGAATGTCTAGGAGGCGAAACTTTTTTTTTTTAGCAATAGCAACACTCTTTTGACATTTAACCCTTTGTTGTATCAATACTCTATGACATAAAATTAACAAAACAAACATTTTCAATTTGCTTAAATTTAGTTTTACAGTGTGAAAACTACATGTTACTGTGATTAATATTAACAATTAAAGTGAAAGACGTGTCAGAGTGCTGAAAATTTGAAGATTTTCATTGAAGAAAAATAGTAAAACGTGAAAATATCACTGAAATTCTCGCGTCCACATTTCCGATTCTGATCGTTCAATCGCCATAGTAGCAGGTAATTAAGCGTTTGTTTTATAAATTCTGTTTGTTAATTTTATTGTATAATGCAATTTTAAGTAGCCTGAGTAAGTATTATGTGGTATAATAAAACAACAATTTTACATAAACCTTATGTTTACGTAAACAATAAACTGTCAAAGAAATCTATAATATAACGCGCCTAACAATGATTGATACTTTGACTTAGGTGCTTTGCGTAATTATGTATCTTAGATGTATATAAAATTCTCGTGTCACAGTGTATGTGCTTAACTCCTTTAACACTTTGATGCAGCGTAATATAATATTATAATTAAGTATTACGTTTTATGTTTACAGGTAGCAGAAAAAGCGTATAACGAAATAACCGAAATGACTGGGAGAATTTATGCTATCATTTTGAAAAAAAAAACACTGAAAATAAATACAAGGAGTGGGAATTAACCCTTTATTAGCCCATCAGTCGTGGCAAAACGAGACACAATAGCTTTTTCATTGTTATCGCGGCCGGATGTGGCCGCTTGGGGCTTCATGAATTAGGATATTGAAGAGCTGATTATTGATGATGAAAGTGCCTCTTCACTGTGACACCACTGCTGTAACTACCTACATGGACCTAGAAAGTGGCGATGATTCTGTTACCGGCTGCATTGTAGAATATTATTAATTGGATGATCATATTTTATTAAAATAACAAAACCCTGTTTTTTATTTTTTGTATTTTTAAAATAAGTAGTTCCTTAATAAAACAGGAGTGAGCTTCTCTCAGCTCTGACTGGTCATCAAAGTAGGTCTGCACCTCTCAGGGAGAGGGTACTTAAATAACAGGTGTTATAAATTCATAATATGTAATACTAGTGACTAGCTGATGTCCCGGTGAACTTCGTGTCACTTATAAACCTTCCCTGGACTTCCAGGAATATTTTAAGACTAGAATTAGCCACATCGGTTCAACCGTTTAATCGAGTTATTGCATTTTTATATAGTCCGTCAAGAAAATTAAAAGGTGGCAACATCGTAGTGTCATCCCTTTTTTCTTAGATTGATTTGAAAGGGATGACACTACGATGTTGCCACTTTTTAATTTCTTCACTTTCTTGACAGACTATGATATATACAAACAAACAAACAAATCTTTATTTCCCTCAAAAAAGAATTTTACATGTTAAGTATCTTAAACAAAACACTGCTCCCCACACTAGGATTCCCTGTGTCGTGGAGAGCAGTCTCTTCCATCATGAACATATCTATGTGCATGATGGAAGAGACTGCTCAATTTAGTTGAAATTAATTGTATGTATCTACATACAATTAATTTTAACCAGCTAATGACATATTTGTGATAACTAACATAAAGTTACATGTTCTAAGTCTTTTTAACAGAATAATAATGTATTTGTAATTAAACAGGCAATATAATAATTTTTTTAAAGCAGGTGATGCTTTTATAATATGATACAAAATACACCTAATAGCATTACAAGATCATTACCAGAGCCACCGAAACCAGCTACAGTACGTGTAAGTTAGTGATGAGGTGAGTTATACAAAGATTATAATACTTTACATACATTAGATTGTTTCTTGTAATATCGTAAATTAAACACACACTATAACTACATCATAATTATTTCAAATTTTCTTAACTACATAATAATATATATAAATCATAATATTTACTTGTGTATATTTATTGTGTTTTTTAAACTGTATTTAATATAAAGTATCCAAATCTTTTATAGTGACTGGATACAGTGTAGCCATAAGAGGCCACACCGGAAACAAGTGGTGACTCTATTAATGTCGTGACTTTTTTGACGCACTATATAAGTACGTGTGCACAGGCTTTGAACGTATGAACTTCTCAACTGAATTTGAATTATTCTTAAAATAAAAAAAAAAACTTGAGAGGTGTCAAGGGACACCCGGATGCAACAAAGTTCCAGTTTATAAAAAATCGTCCCTACACCACACTGTTCAATGCGAGAGAGAGAGAGAGAAACACGCGCTACCGCACGGCTTACAACAATTTTTTTTTTATAAAGAAGGCAGGTCGCTGTAGCCCAGGTGACGTCACTGCGACCCATAAGGATCTATTATTTGTGACTAACATAATATAGCATTTTTTCTATAGTTGTAAGCCGTGCGGCACAAAAGTGTCGTTATGACTTTTCGTCTTATTTTTTTTTGAAGACGCTGGAGGAAGTCCTCTTGCGCGTGGGCATCGCGCCGGAGCTGTTGGAGCGCGGCTGCTTCACCTCGGCAGTGGTCGGAGTGTTGAGGCTAGACATATGACGTCATGATACCTGGAAGACGCCGGAGGAAGTTCTCTTGCGCGTGGGCACCGCGCCGGAACTGTTGGAGCGCGGCCGCTTCGCCTCGGGAGTGGTCGAAGTGCCGTTGCTGCTCTTTGCTGCTGCATAAATATTATGTCATATTAACATTATGCCTTTTATTTTTTATTCCGTTTAATTTAAGCAACTTTTATTTATAAAATTAGAACTGTTTTGTTTTGTAGTTGTTGCTAACCGCTAAAGGCATTTAGATGAAGGTTGTAGTCTACTGTATTTTCAAGAATCAAAACGTAAATTAAACCTGGCTATATTTTATCTAAAGATTCTGACGAGGTTTTTCGGGTGATTGACGACGATTAATAGAAGAAAGTTGCTCAAATATTAAAGGCAATTAAATTCAAAGGGATCTCGTTTTCAATAAAAAAATACATCATATATCTACTATCAAATAAAGAAATTTAAAGAAAACTGAAAGCAAAACTCGATTTTCTATGAAAAATTTAAAACTACTAACCCGGTGTGGTCCTTGCGTCGTGTTCAGGGGTCCTGCTTACTCTGCAACAAAATAGAAGATTTCAATACAACAATCATTACAACAATAACGACAAAATTATTAACGGTGCGGTTGACCAAAAGGTAGGTAGTTAGTTTATAGGTATTACTACTGCGCGTATAATAGGTATGTAAAATTTAATTTGGCAATATTATAAGGCTATCACAGAGATTTTTTGACATTTGGATCAAAATTAAATTAACCAGAATATAGAAAAAGATTTACTCGTCCATTTTATTTGCTGATCTAAATTCTAAACCAAGACACCTTCTTAACCCCAATTACGTGTTGGGCGCCATTTTTACACCGGCCATATATCTGGAATGGGACACACAGTTAATTGCCAAGCGCCTAATTGTGTGTTACTCTGGTCACTTAAACCTCGAAGATCGTACGAGAATGGTCATTACACCGTGGATTGTGGGTGGTGGTAAAAGGTAGAATAAAAGCGAACCGTCTTCAATTACAGAGCAGTTAGAGACGCCTGCACTAACCTGTAGCCTCGAAATTTGTACGAAAATGGCCAATATGCCGTTGACTTAAGGGTTATGTGTTATGTGAGATGTAAAAAGAAAAGATGAACGGTCTACACCAGAGTACGGCATTCAGCTGTCTACCCTCAGATGTCGACACGACAAATCGTTAGATAGTCACGATTTAGGTTTTTTGCCTAATTTACTAACGAAGTTACGACTAGCAAATACGATGGAGAAAAACGAAATGGTATTTTATAGCAAGGTATAATTTAAATGAGTAACAATACTTTGGGATATGTATGGGCCCCACACATTAACAGTCCGCCTGCATGCTCTGGTCGGCAGGCTGCCTGACAGTCATTGACCGTCGATACAAAATCCACAAAATCGACCGGGGAATTGTGAGTCTGTGGTCTTTTCCGATTAACGGAACTGTTAATGTGTGTAAAAATTAATCCATACAAACCCGTATACCGTATTTGAATTAAAACTAATAGTTACAGATAAATTATAATGTAGCATTTATCAGGAAGCACAATTCTTAAAAATCTGTATTTCAAAGTTTTTGCTAAACGTATTTATCTTTTATATAAAATTCTCGTGTCACAATGTTAGTCCGAGAACTCCTCCGAAACGGCTTTACTGATTTTTACCAAATTTTATATGCATATTCAGTAGGTCTGAGAATCGGCTACTGGGTACTTTATATATTGATAAGTGCATTTGTTGAATAAATAATAGTAAATTATTACAACCTGAGACTGACGGCGACCATTGTTTGTGCGACGGGATAGCGATCGACGTTGCCATGGCGACATACTTATTTAGTCACTTCAATAAAATAATATGGGTGAAATACTTTATATTATGGCAAAGCAACGTTTGCCGGGACAGCTAGTATTATATAAAATATGGATATAAATATTTATAATTTTGGTGTTATAAAGCCAGAAATTTTTGTTATCTTGTTCAATATTATTATAAAACAAAGTCGCTTTTTTCCCTCATGTCCCTTTGTTCCCTTTAATCTTTAAAACTACATAACGGATTTTGATGATTCTTTCAGTGTTAGATAGCCCATTTATCGAGGAAGGTTATAGGCTATATTTTATCACGCTAAGACTAATAGGAGCGAAGAAATAGAGTAAAATGTGGCAAAAACGGGGAAAATTATTTGAAAGGGCTAACTTGAATGCGCTAATCTCAGGAACTACTGGTCCAATTTGAAAAATTCTTTCAGTGTTAGATAGCCTATTTATTGAGGAAGGCTTTAGGTATAATTTTTTCAGAGGCTAGATATTTTATACCCGTGCGACGCCGGGGCGGGTCGCTAGTGTTCAATAAAAAAGGAATCAATATAAGTACAATATAAAATTGCAGGTTGAAAAGGACATTACTTTCATGTGTAGTCGTTTAGTTAAAACTTTACAGCGCTTATTTAATTGTGTTGATACTTATTTCATTTTACGATAACTGTTATATGTACATTATATTACTTGTATTAGTAACTTCATTTGTGTAAAATTATAAGTGGTAACAGTTGATATGAAACATTAAAGAAATTGTATCGACCGTTAAAAGTTTCAATAAATACTACTTAATATTATTGGTTTTTACTTTTATACTAAATATAATGTACCTATTACAGTTTAGAACTAAAGACATGAGTGAGTAAAGTGGGTAAAGCTTACATTTTACAGCATAACAGCAATTACTCATTTTACCCTTACAATTTGAACAAACCTTATAACTTACCTACTTCTATCATAATAATCTAGCATTTCGGGCTCCAAGGAAAATTTCTGTACGAAGCAAATTAGTCTCAAAATGATTGAGCCATTTCCGTATCTATACGATTCAAGAATGTAGAGTATTTTATTCCAAATACCAAATAAAAGAAATATCACGAATTAAGTGCTGATCCTATATTTTTCTCTACACACTGGTTATTCTAAAAGTGTCTCAATTTAATTGGTATCTTAGTATTTATTAAGTACAGGGCGAGAAAACCTCTAGTAGCAGGAAACAAGTGTCCATCCATTTACAGGGTGTTCAGATTTGTTTTACCTCTGACAAGACCTTTAAATCCAAGACACATGAATTATTTTCATAGAAATCCCAAGTTAAAATAAATCTGAACAGACTATAGGCACAATATAAATGATATACAGTAAATCATAGTAGGCCGCTCTAGTCTATGACATTATGGAGCACGCATACATCAGCATGATTTTTTCACATAATTTCAAGGGCACACGTCGTATGTTATACGCGTGTATGATGTGCAGAAAACACATAAACAACGTATTTATAAGTACTTCAAACATGATCCGAATAATTTAAGTAATTATTTGCTCGACGTTACATGAGGCTGTATATGTATAAGCGCGAGTTTTTAACACACGCATCCTCTGTGTCTGATATTTTATCAGCGTCTTTTGTTAGGCAAAAGACGCTGATATTTTTAACACAGAATACGTCATGTGCTATCTTCCTAAGCTAATAATTGCTATGTTAACGCGCGCGCAACTTATCTTTTAGTGGAGTTCCCAGAGCGTAAAAATCGTGCAAACCTCCGATTTTTGCAATAGTGGATGAAAATTGAAAAGAAAAAAAGGAATGTGTAGCTGATAACATAAATAATAAAGTTTACCTATTGAAAAGTTGTGCTTTTAATTTTTAAATTATTCTCTTCCACTTCAAGTAAACTCATAAACTGTAAAATTTTGAAGAAAATTTGCATATTTCTTTCTTTTAAATATATAGCAAAATAATAAAATATATCATTATTTTTTTTTATTTGTATCATTGCTTATATTCCAAAGAAAGAAAATAAGTTGAAAAAATATATAATTTATATTTCAAATTAATATTTTTGTATGTAGATGAGCATACCTCCAAATGTGCTTGCTGTGTGCCTCGCCAGGTAAATGGCGTTCCAATTTTTCTTTGGTTTTAAATAGGAAGTTTAAAATTATTTTTTAGGCTTAACAAAGCCTTCTATTTCTTAATGTGTATAACTTTTTAGCTCTTACTTTATTAAATTTTCTGAAAATGTAGCACAAACTTTTCACGGATATTTCGAAGAAAATCTGTATTTTATTTCTTTTGGTTTGGTTTTTACAGAATAAAATTTATTTTTTATTTATTTTTTTCATTAATTATATTTGCTAAAATATATTTAAAGGAAAAAAATACAAATTAGGTTAAGAACTGATATTTTTTGCATTCAGGTAAGCATTTTCCAAACATAGGTCGCAGCATGCGTCTTTGGTATGTACGTGAGATTTGTAGCACCCAATTTTTTTTCTGGCTTTAAGTAGGAAGCTTAAATATATTTCAAAGACTAGAAAAAGTCTTTAATTTGTCGATGCATTTGCATACTTATAAGTTATCATTTCTCTAAAAATTAAATACGCACAAGTAAGTTTAACACACTTTTCGTTACAACCCTTAAATCTACCGAAACCCTTTTATCTTGGTTACGACGAGCGTTAATCTCTAAAAACTTTGCAAAAACCTTGTAGTTGTATTTAGCTTAGCAAAGCAAACTTTCTTTTTTAAAAATAGTGTATTTGGTTAATTTTCAACGTAAACAATCGGATAAGAGTCATTAAATAACAGGAACAAGAATTTTTTTTTCTGGACCGGTTTTATATGGTGAAATATTAATTTTTAATTAAGTAACTAAAAACTTAAAAGCACAAAAAAATTTTTGGTAAACTTTGCAAGTTATAGTGTAAAAAAGAAAATGACACCTCAAAAACAAAAATCCATTCACTATTACAATTTTCGGAGGTTAAAACCTCTGGCGACTGCACTATTTAGTAACTTGCTAAGACAAATGCACAAATATTTTTTTAAAATGTTTACCATTTATGTAAACGTGGGTACAATGTGGGTTTGACGGCTGAGCTACTATATTTAGTTTATACTGTGGTACGGGCGACTGCCATCCTCACATGTAGCTGTCAGCGGCGACGCTCGTTTACACCGTCAGCGTGACAGACGCACATAAATCAAAGTAAACAATACCCTCTTTGACGCATGTCGGTTAATGGCGTATACATTATGAAGGTCCATGTTGGGAGTCCGCTCGTGTTTAGGGTAAATTATGTCACGGCGCTTTGATGTTTTTGCGCTGGCAACTCTGTTGCTCCTTTGATGGGCAACTTTTTAATACATAGCGTACTTTTATGGAGCTTACACTGTAGTTCAGTTATAATGATGACTTTTTCGAAAATTCCGTTAAATAAAATAATGCATAAAGGTGAGAACTGGGACCATATTAGGCGTAACGCGCCTAGAGCGCCTTGTAGCTCAGGCTACGCCGCGTAGTAAAAAAAAAAGTATTTGATAAATAACCTAACCCAGTAGGCACAATGGACAAACAAGGAACGATGCGAAATTAACATTGCATAGTAGTAGAATTTAAGTACAGTAACATATTGTATAAATAATATTATTTTCTTCGCCTCTTCGTCCGTCTGTATGTCCTTAATGCTAAGTACTCACATACGGTTTTGCTCGATAGAGCAATAACGTCGAGCAAAACCCGCGGCTGGGGATTTCGTCCACACATTCAGCATTGCTCGATAGTTTTATTTCAAATCTTTATATTTCATTCCATCAATCCGGCTCGATCCGGTTTCATCAATCCTTCGAGCGGCTCGAAGCGAGTCTTCGAGCCTTCAGTTTTGCGGTCCACACAGTAATTATTACTCGATTTGGAGTAAAACTATCGAGCAAAACCGTATGTGAGTACTTAGCATAACATTAGTTTCCTAATATTGGTCACAATGAGCAATAAAGTGTATAGACAGGAGCGAGCGCGGTAAGTCAGCGCCTGGTGTAATCCTATACTGATACCCAGCTCCCAGTATTTATTGACTCGCCACGATCTCTAATTAGAAGCAATTAGCTACAACCAAGTAGTTTGTACCCTCTAGCTGGGTACGATTGAGGGGACGAAATGAAAAGTCCTGTCACACGTGGCACAGATTACTTACCACGTAATAGTTACTAGTTACTACGTATAACGTAACCGCTGGTGTGTACTGAGTCACTTTTCCTCACCACTCGCCACAAGGACTGGAATTTGATCAGCGCAAAAATATTTTAACCAATGGTAACTAATTTGCCATACAACCTCTACTTATAAAGAAGTAAGCAACACGCACAGTGGGGTTTTCCCTGTTACGTCTTTAAAAGACTGTCCGAAACTGCACAACAATTTAGTCCTGTAATCTTCTTATAAAGGACAAACCTTATCACAAAGCTCTATCTATTAACTTTATAGTGAGCAACACAATCAAAACCGTCAATTATATTATGAATCAAAGTTCTCCTAAAAAGTCTTTAAATAACTCAAAATTTAAACAGTTACGTATGACCTAGTGAAATTTTAAGCCCTTTCTATTAAATTATAAATACCCATTTTCTTTTGAAATTCAACCCCCTATAAATCGAACTTCCTAGGCAGGCGTTAGATAAATCTCACAATCTACAGCAGAACATCTATGGCCCGCGGCCAACATGGCCCGGCGCGGGTAAATCACACGCGACGGCGCGCTACACGACGATGACCAAATAAAAGGAGTTATTACAACCGCGTATTTCACGGCTCCCTTACAGCGCTTGTACATACATGGGAGTACAGAATAGCTTTAGAAGGTAAGTTTTGTAAACGAAAAAGAAGATGGGGCATTTGCTATACATAAATGGATATTATAGTCCGTGCAATCCACGAAGACGCACCCCACCAATTTTTGGGTGAGCATATTTCCCTTTGACCGTGACGCTTTCTTTTAATTGGTATATTTATAGTAGTGCGCGCGTGCACACATAGGTAATTAGTGTGTACCGATAACAAACATTGGCGAAAGCTTATAGCACTATAGGCGATTAGGAGGAATAGTGGGGCGCGTCTTCGTGGATTGCACATAAAATATTTTTTTATAAAATATTAATTTCAATAAAGAAGATGAAACGAAACGTGAGATAGAGACACTATCTCTAGTTAGAGCTTGTCAAAGAAAATACAAAACTCTACTAATAATGACTCTACGTTCGTCCATTACTGATGAATACGGGCGTATTCACTTATGAGTTATGCCTGCTTCCCCATGATCGTCGATTGTACAATGTACGTGCTATAATATGACAGCGTGGCAATCATGGTTATTCATAAATCTGTATAAATAGCAATGAATTTAAGATTTTGTTAGTGTCGCTAAGGGCCTTTTTCACCACTTCCTGATAAGTGCCGGATAGGCTATCCGCAACTTATCTGACAGATTCTTTATACTCTATCTGTCAAATTAAGTGATGGTTAGCGTACAGCACTTATGAGGAAGTGGTGAAATAGGCCCTTAAACTCGAAAACGGTTAAACCGATTTGGCTAATTTTAGTCTTGTTCGTGGAAGTCCGAAAGGTTTATATTAGGAGGAAAGTGATACGAAGTTCACCGGGTCATCTAGTAATCCATATAAAAACTAGCTGTCCTGGCAAACGTTGTTTTGCCCTATAAAGTGTTTCGCCCATAATATTTTATTGAAGTAACTAAATAAGTACAGGGCACCATGGCAACGTCCATCGCCATCCTGTCGCACAAACACAGTCTCGAGTTGTAATAATTTACTATTATTTTAACAAATGCACTTATCAATATAAAAAGTAGCCAGTAGCCGATTCTCAGACCTACTGAATGTGCATATAAAATTTGGTAAAAATCAGTAAAGCCGTTTCGGAGGAGTACGGTAACTAACATTGTGATACGAGAATTTTATATATAAGATAAGATATAAACAGCCGAACATAGAACCTCATTTCTTGAAAGTCAGAATTAAATGGCAGTAAAATACAAAATTGAGCAACAAAATGCGCAACATCTTCATTAGGCGCGCGCCGGCCGCCGTACACACGATGTTTTTACACAAATCTCCATAGGGAAGCCTTAATGATTTTCCCTTATCCGTCACCTTATTAGACACGAAAACGGCGGGTTTTTGCCGCTGACGTCTCTGTCGTATCAATTACCCGTAATTTATGGGATGACCAGTTTACACCGAGATGGAAGAGCTGTCCCGCTCTAACACGCATAAAAACATAGACAAGAGCGAGACGTAGAGAGTTCCGTATGTTTAAAAAAGGAATGTATTTCGGAAAGTAATTGTTAATAACGAAAATAACATCCAGCTCTTTTCAGTGCACATTATTATAACAAGTTGCTGGAAAACCATACCATTCTGTTGTTAATGGAAGAAAACCATAAATAGCCTAAAAATGTGCGGTTTCTGGGGTGAGATTTTTAGTTATCTTCCAAACTTTTTTTAGAAGTAGTCCACAAAAAATTATTAAATGAAATATTTTGGCGTCTAATTTATAAAAAGCCATCAAGTATAAAATATATAATCACTAGATGTTCCGCGCGGCTTCGCCCGCGTAATTCAGGAACTTCAAGGAAACCATAAATTTTTCCACAAAAATAGCATATGTCCCTTCACGTGGTCTATTTTTCATGTGTGCCGAAAAACATAAAAATTGCTTCAGTAGTTCTTAAGATAATAAACAATTTCATATAATTTTCCCCGTTTATTCCACATTAAGCTCTGTTTCTTCGCTCCAATTGGTCTTAGCTTAATAATATATAGCCTATAGCCTTCCTCGATAAATGGGCTATCTAACACTGAAAGAATTTTTCAAATCGGACCAGTAGTTCCTGAGATTAGCGCATTCAAACAAACAAACAAATAAACAAACAAACTCTTCCGCTTTATAATATTAGTATAGATAATATTAGTATAGATTTTCAGACTAAAGAAACAATCAACGGATCGCAGTAGCTTACGTGCGACAAGCCTAAAATTTTGCTGACGCTGTCGAGTAGCAGAACTTAGAAGTTCCTCATGGCAACTGAAGGAACTCTAAAGAGTCTAAGATAATTTACGCGCAAGCTCTAACAAGCCGATATCAGTTCAATCTGAACACAGCTACTGTTCAATCAACGTTCAGACGCTTAGCTTTGATATCACACAGAACGGGAAGTGAACTTGGACTACATCATCATCGTCTGACTTGGAAGCTCCTATCCTAGGCTTAGCATGGCCACCATAGAAAGGGTTTATTTATGGACAAGCGAAATTAGTCAGTGTTCTGTGTCATCTTTCACTTCTAATGTAGCTATGTGAAGTTGGGAATTGGAATGAATACTCCGCGCATTAGTTTTGGGGAATATGAGGCTGAGAAGCTGGTGAAAATAGATACTATTGCAAAACATCCCCACTTTCACCCTGAACATTCCTCCTCCCAGAGATCAACCGGCCTAAGATGCGCACGAGATATCGCACTCTCGATCGTAGTTATATTGTCGATATCGTTATAATATTGTCGATATCGATATAATATATCTCTTTTTCCCTAACATGCGTACGCCGAGAGATAAATTTTTCGTTCGTAGACTAGCTTCACAGATAATAGGTAGGTATATATCGACAAACTACTCTTCTCGTTTGTCAAAATCTTGACAAAATTCGATAAAAATGTGTTGTCAGGGTTTTGTAGACAAAAATAGCACAGAAAAAACACAATTATCTCTAATTTTGACGACAGACACGAGATAAAAAGTATGTCATGTTAGGGTCAATAGAGATGAAGAGATAAACCAGTTAACATCGAGAAAACATGTAGACAAAATTTTCTCGTTGTGCGCATCTTAGGCCGGCAGGACTCAGGAGTGAAGTCGAAAAGGTGGCAGCCGCTGAGTGTCAAAATTCACTAATGATCACCTAATGACGCGTCTATATAAAACCTGCGTCATGCATTATTGGTTATATTGCACAGATACTACAGGGAGCAAACAGTTACGGTATATTAGAGTTATTTGATATTTTACGTCAGTGTTTCCCGATCCTAATATCATCGGCAGGACACTATCAGAAGCAAAATAACCCGGCTGTTGGAACATCAAAGTGCACCTCATTCCATCAAGACAAGCATCAAGACCGTTTTATCGCGCCATCAGTCGAACCCATTAGCGCGACCGTACCGATATCGGACGCGACAGGAGCGTCCACACGTCGGCGCACTATCCGACCCGATCGCGATCATTAGCCAAAGCCAATTACACTGACTGACGTGTCCGGGGCAAAGTGTTTTGGTGGACACATCACACGGTTTTATACCTTACCACGTTGAGAAAAAGTTCCAAATCAAACGGCGTATGCTTGCAGCAAATTGCAATTTGGTGCGTCATTACCGCAGTAATCTAATTTATACCCTACCACCTTCAGATACGGTTTTATGTAGCTTAGCTGGTATTTTTGCATTTGAAATTTAAGAGGCTGCTACGTGCAAACCGTCGCGTAGTAGACTAGGCTTCTAGAGTCGGACACGTCTAATCCAGAACTAATTAGCACCAGGGTCACCGAGTTCACGCAAATTATACCCTTTTCCTTGGTTTTAAAGAAATGTGTCTAAAATCGACAAGTTTCGAATGGTTTTTTATCCAATTAAGCCACTAAGATAATTTTTAGTTAGGTAAAAAGGACCTTTAAGCAAAACGTATGTTCTTATCTGTGCACAGCTAGGCTAGTCACAAAAATTTGTATTTAAAATATTATGAACTTTCATGACTCGCAAGTCACCTAGTGTTATAAATTCTCGTCTGAGTTAAATATCTTTTCTATTAAGCAGCAGAGACAATTAACACGATTCTTTCTTGGTGGTTTGACAAATACGACTAACGTACAAGACTACAACCCTACTTATCACAGCGACGCACGTCACGTAAGGTCAAATTGACACCACATGCCACAAAACAAACTGCATCCTTTACGGTGCATTCAATTAGGGAACAAAACACTAACAAAGACGCAGGAGGTTATCTGGGGTCTGCGGGACCGCGCATCGTCGGCGGCGTCATTAGTACCACGTCACACTGTCGTGTTATCTGTATTGCGGTCTGTGGGACGACACGCGATGGTCTGTGTCTCTATTTGTTCGCTACAATGGTTTTAAGTTACCTACATTATGTTCTAACATGATCATTATGATTTATGAGTCACACAATCTTTCTTGTATGTAGGTACATAAAGACCTCCTTCAACTATGATTTCCACCTCATGGTGTCTGTAGTGTAATATGCACAATCGACGTCGACTTTGGCAATCATAGACGAATAAGCCCCTCTTAACGTGAAGGGTTAAAGAAAAACACCATGAATAATATTATGTAATTCGTATCTAAAATTTCCTATAAGACTTTTTTCAAATCTCGACCTCCGATGTTGAATGCTGAGCTCTAAGTCACTGGAGGCTGTACAATACTCGCTGTTTTTTTTTCAGATCCAGAGCCTAAACTTGACATAATCTAACTTATCAAAATCCGTTCAGTGGTTCTTGCTTGACAGCAACAAACATAGTACACAAACTTTTCTCTTCAAACACGTAATATTATAATTACAAAAGTTCCTGTCCATGGAATTTCATTCTTGTTTAGAAGTAAAGATAACATTGAGATCCTACCTTAGCAAATAGTCCCTATAAACTATCCCGACACGGGCCATATTTCAATCAATGCAAATAACTATAGCGAATAGCAACGAATATATCATATCTAAAATATGATCTAGGATCACGCGGGCATAGAAATTTCTTAGACTTTAGCCATTGGAAGATTATTTAGCACTAGATGTTGCAGCTCTGTTACGCCAAAATTCGTCTGTCGCGCGGAAAATGCATTTTTTTCTGGAATAAAAACTATAATATTTTACTCTTTCTGAGAAAAAGAAAGTATTTTTACACCAAATTTCACTAAAATGAATTCTGCAGTTTAAGCGTTAGATGGGCTACCTCTACCGACAGGCAGACAGACAGACAGGCATATTTTCGAAATAAGTTCTAACTTCTAGATTGCTACAGTCACAGACATAGATCAAGCTACAGTCTACTCGTGCGCGGTAGGACGCATGCTACGTGTTTAACTGTTTTGACAGTAACTTCTAAATGTGCTTTTCGCATCGCAGCCTCATTGGTTTGGACAGCTTTACGAGCGAACTACGAATAATAATTCGTAGCGAGCGAATAAAAATACGTTTGAGAAATCAGAACCCGAGTTCTCGTATTTAACTAAGACCTTTAAATAGCTGTCATTATGTCATGAACTGTCTGCCTGTTTGTGAAGATAACAGACATAACGCTTAAACCGCTAAATTGATTTGGATATGTTTGGAAATGCTACTTTATATCCGAGAAAACAGAACAAAGAAATTACTTCTACGAATATACAGGATGTTTCTACTATCTCTGTAGATGTAATCGCTACTAGTATGAGCAGTTTTTGTCGGTTCGCAACAATCAGATCGCGTTAGGCTGATCTGAAGCGTGTTCCATCGCGGACGTGTCCGGGGCTGCGTCGTAAGGTACTATTATGTATTCTGTGGCTGCGTGGGCGAAGTCGGACGTACAGTCGGACAGACATATTAGAATGTAGTGCCATTATTGTTACGTTAATACTTTTTACATTATGCGGCGAGCGACACTGCTGCGCGAGCCAGACGTTGCAAGGCCCACCGCCGACAGAATAGGGTGTTAATTAATAAACATGATTATGTGAACAGTGTTTAATTTAAAAAAACCCTACCAGTAGCAGCTTAAGAGATGCGGACGAGAAGTTATGCTGTAGCTACTGATATATCACCCGTGCCAACTATACGAAACATCCTACAGACACAAGAGAAATAAACATATAGATAAGACCAAATTTTAAGATGGAACAGGAAGCAAAATCTAACCCAAGGACTTAAAGTTAAACTCTATACTCTAGTTCAAACTGAATTATTGCTATGCCAAAGACTCGCTAGAAACCAAGTTTGGGATTCCTTGCAGTACACTTAGAAGAGCAAAACATTGCAGAGTTACGTCGCTCATCGCTGGCAGAAGGTCAAATATGCGGGGACCCGGGCTTAAACTTTAAAATACGACAGACTTCTGTTTAAACAACACCTCAGTAAAGAAAATAGGTCCACCTGCAACATACCTGTTGGTTTTATTACACCGATAAAGGCTTACATTTTAACGAAAGCTCAAACAGTACGGGGAATAACTTTATTGCGGGCTCAAGTTCGCTACACAATGTACGCTATCAGCTATCACATTCCACGCCCACGCGTGGGCACGAGCCCACGTGATCACATGTGAGCACTAGTTAGCCCACGCGTCCACACCTGTCCCACACGCCTCGTCGCGTGTTAACAGCGTTGGAAACGAAAATTAACATAACTTTTGGTGGGTATTGTTTCTTGCTGATGTGCTAACATCCTATCCGACGCGACACAACCTTACGTTCACACGTGCTAACATCCTATCGGACGTGATATTAGCTTACATACATTAAAACATTGTAAATTTGTAACACATGATCCCACCTGCCGCTTCTCCAAACTAAGGCTTCTTACAGACGAACAAAAAAATTAAAATATTAAAAAAATTAAAAATTTTAATTATTTACGTTAAATTGTTAAAAAAATTTAAAATATATATATATATATATATATATATATATATATATTAAAAATTTAAATTATTAAAAAAATTAAGGCTTCTTATATATATATATATATAAATATAAGAAGCCTTAAACCTCAGACACATCACCTATCCTACCTTAATAAGTCACTTTTGCAAATGCACTGCAAACATGCGTCAAACTATGATACTTATTAAACTATGATACGTATTATTTTGCGTACGGGATTAGTTGAATATTTATGCTTGTTAAAGGCTTTGACAGAAATGGATGGACTTTATTCCGAAACCTTCGATAAGTTAAAATCACTGAGTGCGGAAGTTACTTTGATGTAAAAAACCGCAGGGACCTTGTATCTTGCGGCAGCAAACCGGCGAAAATTGTACAATTTCAAAACTTTCTTGTACAATTTCCCTGAACTTTGCCTAAACGAGGAGTGAGCACCATGGGGTTTTAGCGGGTAGATTACGGGGAGTCCCACATACCCCGGCCTTCAGATCCGACTGAAAGCCAACTAAAGTTTAGAAATAACCTTACTCCAAAGTTACATCGGGCTCTTTATCGTCTATCGTAGTCACGTGACAAACTTCGATCGGCCCGACTCCAGAACTTTCCAACAAAAGTATTTCGGAGTAGTAAACAGCCCGATTATTTCGCCGAAGATGAAAGAAAAGCCTTGCCTATAACCCTAGCTCACATGTCCAAGTGCGGCATCACGATCGAAGTCAGACTACCGAGAGCTATCTCCTGCGGCGAACACCGCGACCCACATTGCGGAGCGTGCGCATATTGCACAGAGTAGCCACAAACAGAGACAGTTGATATTCAATAACGGTAAATGGATTTTGATGCGATGTCTTGCATTTACTTGACGTAGGCTTGACTAAGTAGCCTTTTTTTATGCTACGCTTCCTACTACGTACGCAGTGCGTACCAAAGTTTTAAATATAGAGCCAGGTAATAACTAAGCCTTACTAATTCAAAATCAAAACCGTGACTGTCTGTCTTTTAATTTGTGCTTAGTTACCTCTTTACTCTTACTCCGCTGAACTGATTTAGATGAAATTATATTCTTCGTGGGCATTAGATCAGAAATACAATATGAAATTATCTGGGATTTCTAGAAAATAGACTCCTGAGACCTGTGAATTGTGATACAGTTAAAAAAGCCACAATGTCTCCAAGGTTCGTACTACGTCTGAAACAAAGCAGCTGTCAAGGCTTATCTGGTAAACTGAGCAAGCAAAGTAAAAAGTGTGAATGAACTAACTCTTTGATCCCGAAATTTAGATCACACTCTCTACATTTGCCTACTCTGAGCCATAAACAAAGGGCGCGATAGCATCGGCACGATGCGCCGGCGCGTGCCGATTGCGCGTTATTTACGCGGCCGACGGGCCGACGGGCCGACCGGCCGGCGCGCCGACGGGCCGACAATAAATCCGGGGTTCAGCACGACTACCTTAATGGAACTTTCCCCGGCTAACGGCGAGGCAATTGTTCGGTTTTTCGCGCCGGAGACGTGACCTTAGCGAGTGCAATTTTATTAGCGCGGAATTGGCACTAACGGCACTGAATTATCACATAAACTTACGACTTACGAGTAGTGCAATATTATTAGTCAGAAAACGGCACGAGTGAGGCTGAATTATCACAGCTAACATAAACTTAGGAGGCCGGAATATGAGCATATAAATGAGGCACATTTGAATAAAAGAGCAGGATCGTGTCGAATGGTAAAAGTTACTTGTATTCAGGAATGAATTTGGAAAGTTTGAATGCCGATCCTGTGTTGACAACACCCTGTATTTACCATGCTCTGTTTGTCTACCAAAAAGTGAGCAGAGAGCAAAGCAAAAAGTGTATAGGACTAAACAAAACTCTACATCGTAACAGCGCATGCGAAGCCTACATTTTCAATTTCTAACTTCACTATCGAATGCAATAATAATTCGATTCTACTCTGGTTTTTGAGCTTCAAGGAAGAGCCTACACCTGTGCTCCAAATGCTTAAACAATACGACATTCCAACAATAAAGGTGTTAGCACACAATCGCGAGCGCAACAATAGCGGGGCAGTGCGGGCCGCATGGTAATCCGGCACTGCGCGGGTCGCGGGGTCGCGCCACGCGCCGCTACTGTAAACTGACCAGGATCACTGGAATTTATAGGACTAACTGTAAAATAGTAAAGGAGCTTTGCTTAGAGTGACCTTAGAGCAAAATGTCAATGTGATCATTGCGATGTTACGATTGACGGATTAGAACGAAATTCCGTCAGAGCCCCTGTAAGGACTTGCTTCGATTGGCCGCGTATAGGCATTAGCGCGACAATTCGATTGTACGTGACTTGATATTCATCGCGTAGCCTAGCCGCAAGGCAAATATTGTGTTTGCGCTGATTCGTTGCGACGTCACAACGTACAACACGGTCAAATTAACTAGACGCACGGTTTGATGACGTCATTATGGAGCTCGCATGTTAATTTGACATTTCGATGCGTCAAGTTAATTTGACCGTGTTGTAGATGTGTTGATTTATTGCTACGACCGACGCACCTTAATGTTGCACTGTAGCATCACTTTTACTAATAAAACTTGTCCATCGTTATTGTAATCCTGGTCACCTCGGTCACCGTTAGCGGACAATAGCAGTCGAAACCTAGAAAGCCGCTATAACTCCGTGTTTATCGCCCATTAATTGCTAGTCCCGCGCGCGCCGTGCGCCCCACGAGTGCCCACGACACACTATCTCTCCTTATTAGTCAGTGAATCCGACATTACTCTTATGAGCTCGTGAATTCGACAATCTAATTAGCTCATGAATCCGACATAGCTCTTATGATTACTATTTACTACTAAGTACATGTACTATCATAACTCTAAGGCCTCAGCCTCGAATTTTGCGGGCAGCGGGGCGGGAGCGGCGGCGGCGCGGGAAGCCTAGCCGTCTAGAACGCCACGCGCCGCTCGCCGCGCCCCTGCCCACTAATACGAGGGCTGCTATTTATGTATCCGGAATTAAAAAAAAGAAACAAACATATATCATTTAATATGGTTTTATTGCTTTTCAAAATATTCGCCGCGATGATCGACACACTTTTGCATACGCTGGAACCAATATTCATAGCACTTTTTCCATTCTGATTGAGGTATCTCCAAAACGTGCATTTTGAACGCATCAACAGCCTCTTCGCGGCTCGAAAAACGTTGACCACGTAATTTGTTCTTCGCGTATGGAAATAAAAAGAAATCGTTAGGTGTCAAATCAGGGCTGTACGGCGGATGACCAGTCAATTCGATCTTTTGACCCTCCAAAAACTGAGTTGTTTCAGCTGAGGTGTGACAGCTAGCATTGTCGTGATGTAATATGATTCTGCGTTGTCGGTTGTCCTTTCTTATTTCTTCAAAGACTTCTGGTAAACAAATGGTCGTATACCATTCAGAATTAACCGTTTTACGATTCTCTAATGGCACTGTAGCCACATGTCCATTAATTCCAAAAAACAGGCGACCATTTGCTTCAAAGTACTTTTTGCACGAGTAACTTTTGTTGGTTTCGGCTCATCTTGGAACACCCACACCGTTACTGTTGTTTAGTTTCGGGGTCATATGCATAGATCCAAGATTCATCACCTGTGTAGATATTATAAACGGCTTTTGACGTACCACGGTTGTATTTTTTTATCATTTTTTTGCACCATGAGGTGCAAAAAAATGATAAAAAAATCGACACAAGCCCGTTTTTGATCGATTGTCAAGTTGTGCGGAATCCAACGCGAACATATTTTTTTTACAGCCAAATGTTCGTGTAATATCTTATGTATGCTCGTCATACTTATGCCTAAGGACGCTTCTATCTCGCGATATGTAACATGACGATCACGCATTATTAGTTCCCGCACAGCATCTATATTTTATAGGACAACAGCTGTTTTTGGGCGACCTTCTTTATTTTCATCCGTGAGCATAGACCGCCCACGATTAAACTCACTGTACCAGTGATAAACAGTGGTTTTTGATGGTGCTTCATCTCCAAAAGTTGCGGTGAGTTGAATAAAGCACTGTTGTTGATTTAGCCCACGCCGAAAATCGTAGTAAATCATTGCACGAAAATGTTCACGCGTTAAATCCATGGCAAATGAAGACACGCAATTTTCAAAATGACGCCACAATGGAAAAATAATTGACAGTCACATGAAACAAAATGTATTTTTCAACCAAAGAGTTTTATTTTCAAATGTTGTAATTACTTTTTAAATATTGTTCTTGTAAGTGGCCAGTTCCGGATACATAAATAGCAGCCCTCGTATCGAGGCTGAGACCAATATGTGGTCATGAATAAGTATAACTCATGAGCTGATATTCGGCTCGCTGAACGTCGGCGCTGACACCGAAACGCATAAAATATCAACGGCCTGCGTTGCGCTTACTCGTTTTCTGGAATTTCATACATCTTGTCGCGCGGCTGCCGCACTACTCGCGACTTAATGTGAAGGCAGCCTAAGACTAAAATCACCCTTATGATTCGACAATCATATGTAACCGTTAATTTAGGGCCACTGTTCCTTATAAGTCTGTGAAAAAGACACGATTCTTTCTAATTTGCATATAATGAGCCTACGAATTCATGCAGTTACTTTTTATGTTACGTACTAGGCAAAACTACAGTCAAGTATTATGTATGAAATATCAGTCATTATATTTCATACATAATATTTAATGAGATATATCGCCCTACGTGGCGGCGGAACCACGCGACATTTCAATCATCGTGACGTGTAGTGTCGCGTGGTCGCTCCACTGCTGTGTAGTTAGGGTCAATTCAGACCGCAACGCGACGCGTCGATGCATTTCTAAACTTTGTATGGATTTGCCAGATTTGCATGACGTCTCACGCTTACGAAGTCTTTCAATTCAGTACAAATCTAAAAATGCATCTACCCGTCGCGTTGCGGTCTGAATTGACCCTTACGCATAGTGCGTTCTCCCCTTAACTAGAATGTATTTTTTTAACAATTGTTAAAAAAATACATGCATGACATAACCTAACCAATTGGTTAGGTTATGTCATGCATGTGCCAGCTAAACTCTGTTAACAAATAAAGCAAAGAAAATAAATTAAAAAAAATAGATTACTTCGTTAAGATTTGAACAGAATGTAAGAGTGACTGGCCAACATGACTCCAAGGTGGTTTTAAATAAAACAAACTTATTATAAAAATACGTTTATTCAAAGCCCACATACAAAAATATTTTTTAAAACTTAATTAAAAACTCCTTAGAGTCACATTGCACCTTGTTTTTATAATAGTAAAAAATAGAATCAGTCAAGAAAACTTTTATAAAAACAAGATCTTGAAAATGAAAAAATATAAAATGTCTTCATAAAATTGCATTTAAACTAAAAAGCATCATTCTTACTTATACAAAGATGTTGACTGTGTGTACAGACCTTATAGTTAATAGTTAATACAATGTTTTAGTACAGGTTCCCTAAAACATTTTTTGGACCTGATTACTACCAAGCTAATTTTTCGTGAGTAGCTTCATTTTGATAAGACGAACAACAATTTCTTCAGCGAAAATTCTCGAAAGTGGTAGCTAACAGAGATAGAAAGGATAAGTATTTCGATTTGATGGTCGTAGTCAACGAGGACTTGTTGTTTATTACAGAACCCTAACCAGCTGAATTTTTGTAGGGTACATTGATTGGTTATTATTTATAAAACTTACCAGTAACATTGTCCTACAAATATAACAATCCATATTTTAGGACCATCAAATCGAACCTCCACCAGGTGCACGATTTCGTGTCGGAGGCGAGGAGATCAGGGTGAGCCCCACCATAAAGTATCTTGGGCTCACCCTGGATGGAAGGTGGACCTTCGGTCCCCATTTCCAGCAGCTGGTACCGAAGGTCATAAGAGCGGCATCCTCTCTGGGTCGGCTCCTGCCGAATGTAGGAGGGCCCAGTCAAGCCTGTCGGCAGCTGTACTCCGGGGTGTGCCGGAGTATGGCTCTGTACGGTGCCCCAATATGGGTGGATGCTCTCACCGTATGTAATAGGATCCTGCTGCACAAAATGCAGCGGGTCATTGCGGTGAGAGTCATCAGGGGCTACCGTACAGTCTCTTGGGCGGCAGCGACTGCTCTGGCGGGAGAACCGCCATGGGAGCTCACGGCGAGGGTGCTCGCCGAGTTGAATCTCCTCATCACTGAGGGGAGGTCGAATGGCGAAGCTCCTTCGTGGGAAGAGCTCAGGCGGTTCCGGAGACTCGGAGAGCAGTGGCTGCTGAGGAGGTGGGAAGAGGATCTGGCGCAGACCCGGTACGGTAAACGTACCGCTGAGGCACTGCGTCCAGTTCTTGTGGCGTGGATGCGCCGCAAGAAGAAACCCCTCACCTTCCGCCTTACGCAGGTACTCACCGGGCACGGGTGCTTCGGTGAGTACCTGTGTAGGGTTGCCAGGAGAGAGCCAACGCCAGCCTGCCATGAATGTGGCGCTGCGGAGGACACGGCCCAGCATACCCTTGAGGTGTGCGATCGTTGGGCCGTGCAGCGCCACGATCTCGTGGCGGTGCTAGGTGGAGACCTCTCACTCCCGAGCATGGTGCGCTGCATGCTCGAGAGCGATGAGGCATGGCAGGCGGCGGTCTCTTTCTGCGAAATTGTTATGTCGCAGAAAGAGGCCTCGGAGCGAGACAGAGAGGACGATCCCACCTCTCTGCCGCTCCGCCGGCGTAGGACGGGAGTGCGGAGGCGTCGCTACGCGAACCTCCTAACTCTCGTCTAACGGGGCTCCGGGTCAGGATGGGAACCTGTCCGGCTTTGTTAGTCCCGGCGTCGAGGGGAACGCTTTAGTTTGCCTAAGCGTTCCCTTACTTTGGTGGAAGTCCGGTCCGAGGTAGACCGGCCAGTCGTGGAGGGAGTCCTGTGTTTGTTAGATCCGGGATATCCCTCCTCTATACGGCTGAAGGCGAACCGCAGGTGGTTTTAGTGAGTAGGAGTCTCACATACCCCCGGGGTGCTTCAGCTAACTGAGGCACATACCCAACCCGGGGCACCCATGATGGGTTTCCCCTTCGTAAAAAAAAAAAAAAGGACCATCAAATCGAAATACTTAATCCTTTCTATCTCTGTTAGCTACCACTTACGAGAATTTTCGCAGAGGAAATTGTGATTCGTCTTATCAATATGAAGCTACTCACGAAAAATTAGCTTGATAGTAATCAGGACAAAAAAATGTTCTAAGGAACCTGTACTATTTGTTCATGTCTTAGGAAAAGTTGCTTGACAGAAAAGGTTAAACATTGCAGGTCTTTTTATAAGTACATACTTAAATAAGATAATATTCGAGATCTACAACACTGTCATAACTATAAAATATATGAATTTGATCGATATCCATGCAAATGCACAATGAACACAATAATTTGGTAAGGGCAACATTAAATTCGCTTGGTAAAAATGGAAGGGGAAGGCACACCGCACAATAGTCGGTTAAAGGTCTTATAGGTGGAGCGAGGAGTGAGCGGGGCGCGCAGGGACACGCAGCACGCTATTGGTAAATTTGTGATCAGTCGCGTCGTTATTGGTAGATAACGACCAGACGGTAACATGCTATTGGTGGTACTGCAGTGCACATAGGCGCATATGTACAGTCCTGCCCCCTCCAGTTTCGTCAACAAGTTGTATGCAGCCAATAATTACTTGGTTCTTTTTAATAAATATATAAGAAACAGAAAATGTACATTTTTTTAAGTAAAATTATGAGGAACTTAAAAAATCAAATCTCACTTCTCCTTTTCGTAAAGCAATAGAGTTAATTATGCACATGCTCAGAATACCCTATAACCCTTATCCTAAAACCATACAATTTTTAAAAAGCATCAAAAAGATAATACCGATCCATACTAATACGAAAATGTGTGTCACCGTACGATTGTAAACACCGCGAGATTGTAATATGACTATAAGAGATGGATTGTAAACCACCAGTTTGCCGGTGGTTTTAAATTAATTATTTCGTATTTAAAATAACTTCAATTGCCTGAAAATTTGATGAATAACATTGAATAAAATTCAGATATACTTAAAGTGCAGTTTGAATTATAAATTAGGTTAATTTTAATAATCGAACATTCAAACAGCACTTTAAATATATCTAAGTAAATTTTATTTTATGTTATCATCTCATACCATTGGGCATTTAAGTTATTTTAAATACGAAATAATTAATTTAAAATCATCGGAAAACTGGTTGCTTACAATCCATCACTTAGTCATATTACAATCTCGCGGTGTTTACAATATTACGGTGACATGTATATGTCTGCTAAAGTGTCCCTGTCTGATAAAATCTGGTCTCAAGGTACATACTTTGTGTACCCAGAAAGGGGCATCGAAATCGGTTTAGTTATCTAAACGTAAAGATGACACATACAGACAGACAGTCACATCTTCTCATTTATAATTTTAGTATGGACAAATTAAAAATGGTCTACTTATTAGAAAAATAGAATAAAAATTATAATATTCAAATGCAAATTTGTTCAAAAATCACAATAGTTTTGGATCAATGAGATCATAAGTTTGGAATCGGAATACCAGCAACGCTGGAAACTTGTCAGTGTTACATAATATTGCCGCAATTGGATACTAACAATTCTCAAGAAATGTAAAATATAAAATCTATATAAGCTTAGCCCAAAAAGCAGAAATAAGGAAATAAAAGCTTTCGTATTTATGAAACCGATATTCATAAATTCCAGTTATTATTCATAACGATAATTATTATAAATAAAGGAATGTGCGAAGGTCAGATTTACTGCATAGACAAAAAATGCTGGTCAAGATATATTTTAAGTTACGGGCCATTATAATAAGTATTTTAGTTTCCGTTCACCAGTCTTTATTACTCTAAAACGCCTAAAATCTTGATCTAATTATTTACGTATATATTTTTACTGAGCACTTTTGAAACAAATATTCGAGTATACACCAATAGTATCTTTTATCAACAGTCTACAACCAAAGACATGATAAGGCCATCTATCCTTATCATATTATCTATAATGTGTGTAAGAGAGAGCGTTATCAGGAATCTATGATTTCGAAAGAGAGAGCGTTATCAGAAGTGGCGTAAGAACAGCCACTGATACAGTACAGACAACAGTATGACGAATAGTACGCACAGTTCTCACAAGCTATCCTTGTCATATCTATGGTGTGTGTGAGAGAGAGAGCGCTATCAGAAGTGACTTACGAACAGCCACTGACACAGTACAGACAACAGTATGACGAATAGTACGCACAGTTATCACAAGCTATCCTTGTCATATCTATGGTGTGTGAGAGAGAGAGAGCGCTATCAGAAGTGACTTACGAACAGCCACTGACACAGTACAGACAACAGTATGACGAATAGTACGCACAGTTATCACAAGCTATCCTTGTCATATCTATGGTGTGTGAGAGAGAGAGCGCTATCAGAAGTGACTTACGAACAGCCACTGACACAGTACAGGCAACAGTATGACGAATAGTACGCACAGTTATCACAAGCTGTCCTTGTCATATCTATGGTGTAAGAGAGAGAGCGCTATCAGAAGTGACTTACGAACAGCCACTGACACAGTACAGACAACAGTATGACGAATAGTACGCACAGTTCTCACAAGCTGTCCTTGTCATATCTAAGGTGTGAGAGAGAGAGAGAGAGCGTTATCAGAAGTGACTTACGAACAGCCAACACAGTACAGACAACAGTATGACGAATAGTACGCACAGTTCTCACAAGCTGTCCTTGTCATATCTATGGTGTGTGAGAGAGAGAGAGCGCTATCAGAAGTGACTTACGAACAGCCACTGACAGTACAGACAACCGTATGACGAATAGTACGCACAGTTCTCACAAGCTGTCCTTGTCATATCTATGGTGTGTGTGAGAGAGAGAGCGCTATCAGAAGTGACTTACGAACAGCCACTGACACAGTACAGACAACAGTATGACGAATAGTACGCACAGTTCTCACAAGCTATCCTTGTCATATCTATGGTGTGTGAGAGAGAGAGAGCGCTATCAGAAGTGACTTACGAACAGCCACTGACACAGTACAGACAACAGTATGACGAATAGTACGCACAGTTATCACAAGCTATCCTTGTCATATCTATGGTGTGTGAGAGAGAGAGAGCGCTATCAGAAGTGACTTACGAACAGCCACTGACACAGTACAGACAACAGTATGACGAATAGTACGCACAGTTATCACAAGCTATCCTTGTCATATCTATGGTGTGTGAGAGAGAGAGCGCTATCAGAAGTGACTTACGAACAGCCACTGACACAGTACAGGCAACAGTATGACGAATAGTACGCACAGTTATCACAAGCTGTCCTTGTCATATCTATGGTGTAAGAGAGAGAGAGCGCTATCAGAAGTGACTTACGAACAGCCACTGACACAGTACAGACAACAGTATGACGAATAGTACGCACAGTTCTCACAAGCTGTCCTTGTCATATCTAAGGTGTGTGAGAGAGAGAGAGAGCGTTATCAGAAGTGACTTACGAACAGCCAACACAGTACAGACAACAGTATGACGAATAGTACGCATAGTTCTCACAAGCTGTCCTTGTCATATCTATGGTGTGTGAGAGAGAGAGAGCGCTATCAGAAGTGACTTACGAACAGCCACTGACAGTACAGACAACCGTATGACGAATAGTACGCACAGTTCTCACAAGCTGTCCTTGTCATATCTATGGTGTGTGTGAGAGAGAGAGCGCTATCAGAAGTGACTTACGAACAGCCACTGACACAGTAGACAACAGAAGGACGAGTAGTACGCAGAGTTCTTACAAGCTATCCTTGTCATATCTATGGTGTGTGAGAGGGAGAGCGCTATCAGAAGTGATGTACGAACAGCCACTGACACAGTACAGACAACAGTATGACGAATAGTACGCACAGTTTGTCGCGGCCCGCCCAGCTGTCCTCGCGCCGCTCCTGACTTGCCACCTGCAACATAACACTATGTAAGGACCTGATTGCACCTACCTTACTACTTAGTCAAAATGCGTTCGCAAGTGTCGAGAGCTAAGTCATTGAATGGCTAAGTGTTATGGTGCTTACGATTCCTTATGTCAAATCCCATGTCTTTTTGCCATCTACCTTCACTATTGAAACTGGCGAATGCGTTTCGACTAGGGGGCCGATTGTATATCGATGCGTTATCGCTCAATTGTAGTCAAAATAGATTCAGATAGGATACGGCGAGATTTACTGAAAAAGCGGCAGCAGCAGCTCAAATCTACGACGTTGCATTACATTTAATTCCGAATTGTCAAATAACGCTAGATATTAAATAAAAAATTAATAATATACCTGTGTTAAAATGACATCGGGCAATATGCCTATTCCGAAAACTAAAAAAAAGACTCAATACCTTGTTGTGTCCCTTGTAGATGTAGTAGGGCTGCAGCTGCACGCGCTTGTTGTGGGCGAAGGCGCGGGCGACGGTCTTGGCGAGGTCGCGCCACCAGCGTCGACGTGTCTAGTAGTGATGACGGTAGTTACCTTGTTGTGTCCCTTGTAGATGTAGTAGGGCTGCAGCTGCACGCGCTTGTTGTGGGCGAAGGCGCGGGCGACGGTCTTGGCGAGGTCGCGCCACCAGCGTCGACGTGTCTAGTAGTGATGACGGTAGTTACCTTGTTGTGTCCCTTGTAGATGTAGTAGGGATGAGGCTGCACGCGCTTGTTGTGGGCGAAGGCGCGGGCGACGGTCTTGGCGAGGTCGCGCCACCAGCGTCGACGTGTCTAGTAGTAATGACGGTAGTTACCTTGTTGTGTCCCTTGTAGATGTAGTAGGGCTGCAGCTGCACGCGCTTGTTGTGGGCGAAGGCGCGGGCGACGGTCTTGGCGAGGTCGCGCCACCAGCGTCGACGTGTCTAGTAGTGATGACGGTAGTTACCTTGTTGTGTCCCTTGTAGATGTAGTAGGGCTGCAGCTGCACGCGCTTGTTGTGGGCGAAGGCGCGGGCGACGGTCTTGGCGAGGTCGCGCCACCAGCGTCGACGTGTCTAGTAGTGATGACGGTAGTTACCTTGTTGTGTCCCTTGTAGATGTAGTAGGGATGAGGCTGCACGCGCTTGTTGTGGGCGAAGGCGCGGGCCACGGTCTTGGCGAGGTCGCGCCACCAGCGTCGACGTGTCTAGTAGTGATGACGGTAGTTACCTTGTTGTGTCCCTTGTAGATGTAGTAGGGCTGCAGCTGCACGCGCTTGTTGTGGGCGAAGGCGCGGGCGACGGTCTTGGCGAGGTCGCACCACCAGCGTCGACGTGTCTAGTAGTGATGACGGTAGTTACCTTGTTGTGTCCCTTGTAGATGTAGTAGGGCTGCAGCTGCACGCGCTTGTTGTGGGCGAAGGCGCGGGCGACGGTCTTGGCGAGGTCGCGCCACCAGCGCCGACGTGTCTAGTAGTGATGACGGTAGTTACCTTGTTGTGTCCCTTGTAGATGTAGTAGGGCTGCAGCTGCACGCGCTTGTTGTGGGCGAAGGCGCGGGCGACGGTCTTGGCGAGGTCGCGCCACCAGCGCCGACGTGTCTAGTAGTGATGACGGTAGTTACCTTGTTGTGTCCCTTGTAGATGTAGTAGGGCTGCAGCTGCACGCGCTTGTTGTGGGCGAAGGCGCGGGCGACGGTCTTGGCGAGGTCGCGCCACCAGCGCCGACGTGTCTAGTAGTGATGACGGTAGTTACCTTGTTGTGTCCCTTGTAGATGTAGTAGGGCTGCAGCTGCACGCGCTTGTTGTGGGCGAAGGCGCGGGCGACGGTCTTGGCGAGGTCGCGCCACCAGCGCCGACGTGTCTAGTAGTGATGACGGTAGTTACCTTGTTGTGTCCCTTGTAGATGTAGTAGGGCTGCAGCTGCACGCGCTTGTTGTGGGCGAAGGCGCGGGCGACGGTCTTGGCGAGGTCGCGCCACCAGCGCCGACGTGTCTAGTAGTGATGACGGTAGTTACCTTGTTGTGTCCCTTGTAGATGTAGTAGGGCTGCAGCTGCACGCGCTTGTTGTGGGCGAAGGGCGCGGGCGACGGTCTTGGCGAGGTCGCGCCACCAGCGCCAACGTGTCTAGTAGTGATGACGGTAGTTACCTTGTTGTGTCCCTTGTAGATGTAGTAGGGCTGCAGCTGCACGCGCTTGTTGTGGGCAAAGGCGCGGGCGACGGTCTTGGCGAGGTCGCGCCACCAGCGTCGACGTGTCTAGTAGTGATGACGGTAGTTACCTTGTTGTGTCCCTTGTAGATGTAGTAGGGCTGCAGCTGCACGCGCTTGTTGTGGGCGAAGGCGCGGGCGACGGTCTTGGCGAGGTCGCGCCACCAGCGTCGACGTGTCTAGTAGTGATGACGGTAGTTACCTTGTTGTGTCCCTTGTAGATGTAGTAGGGCTGCAGCTGCACGCGCTTGTTGTGGGCGAAGGCGCGGGCGACGGTCTTGGCGAGGTCGCGCCACCAGCGTCGACGTGTCTAGTAGTGATGACGGTAGTTACCTTGTTGTGTCCCTTGTAGATGTAGTAGGGCTGCAGCTGCACGCGCTTGTTGTGGGCGAAGGCGCGGGCGACGGTCTTGGCGAGGTCGCGCCACCAGCGTCGACGTGTCTAGTAGTGATGACGGTAGTTACCTTGTTGTGTCCCTTGTAGATGTAGTAGGGCTGCAGCTGCACGCGCTTGTTGTGGGCGAAGGCGCGGGCGACGGTCTTGGCGAGGTCGCGCCACCAGCGTCGACGTGTCTAGTAGTGATGACGGTAGTTACCTTGTTGTGTCCCTTGTAGATGTAGTAGGGCTGCAGCTGCACGCGCTTGTTGTGGGCGAAGGCGCGGGCGACGGTCTTGGCGAGGTCGCGCCACCAGCGTCGACGTGTCTAGTAGTGATGACGGTAGTTACCTTGTTTTGTCCCTTGTAGATGTAGTAGGGCTGCAGCTGCACGCGCTTGTTGTGGGCGAAGGCGCGGGCGACGGTCTTGGCGAGGTCGCGCCACCAGCGCCGACGTGTCTAGTAGTGATGACGGTAGTTACCTTGTTTTGTCCCTTGTAGATGTAGTAGGGCTGCAGCTGCACGCGCTTGTTGTGGGCGAAGGCGCGGGCGACGGTCTTGGCGAGGTCGCGCCACCAGCGCCGACGTGTCTAGTAGTGATGACGGTAGTTACCTTGTTTTGTCCCTTGTAGATGTAGTAGGGCTGCAGCTGCACGCGCTTGTTGTGGGCGAAGGCGCGGGCGACGGTCTTGGCGAGGTCGCGCCACCAGCGCCAACGTGTCTAGTAGTGATGACGGTAGTTACCTTGTTGTGTCCCTTGTAGATGTAGTAGGGCTGCAGCTGCACGCGCTTGTTGTGGGCGAAGGCGCGGGCGACGCTCTTGGCGAGGTCGCGCCGCGACAGCGCCACTAGCGCCGACGTGTCGTCCAGGAACTGCACCGTAATTTGACCTGCAGGCGAAAGGGTATAAGTTACCGGCTTTCTTACATTAATTTCTAGAATTTTCATGCGGGCGAACAATATTCCTTGCTTGCAAACTTTGATGCCCCATTAGGAAGACCGTTCCCCTTAGGAACTAAATTGCAACGGACGGTAACGGACAGAAACCCTTTCGAATTTATATTGAAGTATCACGGATATTATCTATTACAAGTTACACCATACAATACTTTAATAATACTTAATTAAGGTACAAGTTGGAAGCCGGCTACATGAAACGGCAGCAGACGACGTCGCGACACCACTGGTTTCTATGTATTTCTATGAATAAGTGTCGCTAGCTTCGTGTCGCTAGCTGCGAGGGGTATTTCATAGAAATACATACAAACCAGTAGTGTCGCGACGACACGTCGTCTGCGGTTGCTTCATGTCGCCCGCTGCCAACCGGCTCCTTAGCTCTCAAAATTGCTCATTGGTGCATCTAAAAATTATTATAATTGAGCACTCACCGTAAGCGCTGAACAGCTGGTTGAGATCATTCCTCTGCCACTCCTTGGGGAAGGTCAGGTGGAACACGTGGTCGCGGGACGGGGACGCTGGAACATACAATTCAATATTACTAGTCTGGCAGAATAAATATAACGTTAAAAGTAGATTAAACGGTTTAAAAAAGAAATTGAGTTTATGGGCAACGGTTTACTACTTATTATTATGTATCGTTTATTTATTTTTTTATTTTATTTTCTTAGGAAAACTTGTATTTAGATATATAAAAGTATGTAATTTTAATTTGCATTGCCCTCTCTACCAAACTGAGGTTTGGTAGAGAGGGCAATGCAAATTAAAGTTTGGGAGGGGGTGATTTGTAATTTTATTTCATCTGGATGTATTTTAAATTGAAACAATGTTCTCGAAGTTGGCAGTAAACAAAATAAGTTTGGGAACCCCTGCTATCAACAACTCACGGTCGGGGCCGGCCAGGTTGATGTAGGGCGAGTCCTGGTGCGCCGTCCGCGCCAGGTACAGCTTGTTGAGGTAAGGGCGCACCGCGGCGTCCGCCACGCGCGCGCCTCGTGCCAGGTGAGCGTGCATCGCGAGGAAGCACAGCCCGGTGATGTAGGCGTCGTAGCCCGCCTCGTGCGCCTTCTCGTCTTTCTGTTTGTAGCCGCGTCCGTCTACGCAGTCTGTTAAACAACACGCAAGGTCATCTTAGGGCAGGACAACAGGAGCACACGATATCAGCTGTCAGTCAAAAATTTTCTATCTTCTATTTAACGGCTATTAATCTAAATAGTTACACCTTCTCTCTGTCTTCCAAAGAAGAGCAAGAGACTAAACGTAATGTGAACCTTAGTTAATAAAAGGAGAATAGCAATTCAATATACTACACTGTTTTTATCAATGTCAATTACAGTGTTAATACAGTTGGTGTGCTTTATGATTATAGTAACATTTTTTTTTAATTAAGACCATTTATGCGTAGCTTAAGGCAGAAGAGTTTGTACGATGACAAAATACTATTGGACGGAACAATATGGAGAGTGTTACCAGCCACAGGCAGCGAGAAGGGTGGCTCGGAGAGTGTAAGCAGCAGGTGCGGCAGCACACTGGAGTTCACTTTGTCCTTGAACGGTGGCAGAGTGGACATGTACTTTGTGTCTAACAACCTGGAAATTCCAAAATTGAAAATCTTAAAATCAACTACAATTAATTTCAATTGCAGTCCGATCTACACATAGTAACATTTTTGAGAGAAATAAGATATCCTCAGCCTCATCTTATTTCTCTCAAGCATTCATTAATTTAGGAACTATAAATTTGGACAAAATAAAATAAATTTTGCTACAATACTGACTGACTGAGGTCACTACATAAATATTGCTATGGCATACCTGTGGATTACCACTTAACACATGCTTAAGTATAAAAAAATATAGAAACTTTTAAATGCTTACCTAGGGAACATACAATGCGCAAACTCCTTAAAGGATGGGTAGTCTGATGGCAGAGGTTGGAAAAAATGGTTCAAAGTGTGAAGCACATCCAACACCATGTTGTGGCCAATCACTAATTTCTCCTGAAAAAAAATGATATGACTTCATGATAGATTATGATACTAAATTATTTGAAATAGGAATCATTTTACACATCGATCATATTAGTTACATTTATTACAATAGAGAAAAACATCAATAAAAAAATAAGCACATATTTTATGATGGTTGTAGGTTGGGGTTAGGGTTCCTACAAAATTCTCCATTATCCTTTTATAAAAGTATATTTCTTGTAAATTCTAAAACAAATTAATTTACTTACTGACTGACTAATCATTCTTGCCACCTTTGAAAAACCAACAGCCTCTTCAAACTCTTCCCATTCTTTTTCTTTTTTCAGATTATCTTTATCTTTGACATCTGTTGATGATGTAATTCTGCTCACTTTTAACACTCTGTGATAGAAAAGAAATAAAAATTAATTTTTGCATCATTAAAAATTCATTACTAAATTTTTTAATACAATTTTTAGGTAATAAACTTGTTTGTATGTGTATATAAGTGGCTAGGTACTAACAAAACTAATTAAGCTAAAGTTTAAGTAATAACTTGCTTACTATTTTCACACAAGTTGCTAAAATTTTATTTTATAGTCCGCACGGAACTAGTTGGCCGCTCCGCCGGTATGTGAGCGTACCGGCGGCGCGGCCAACTAGTTCCGTGCGGACTATAGTTCTATAATAAAGAGATCTCGTCATATTTACCTATTCTTATTTTCTAAAACAATACTTTCAACAAACACTTCATCCTTAAATCTCAAGCGCACTTCTTGGAAGACTAAACGACGAATAAAAGCATTGCATCTATCAATTTCCATGGAATCTTCCTCCTTTTTGTCTATAAACTTTCGTATGTTTTGGCTAAAATACCAAAAAAAGTAAGAATACAAGTCCATACTAATATTATATATTAATATAATATGTATACTTTTGCACATCACCATTTTCCTAAATTCATAATCTCATAAAATTTGTTAAAGGGTTGCCTGGAAGAAATTGCTTTCAAGTAATAAGGCCGCCCTTGTGTACATGTCTCATTTATAAATATGTTTGTTAATGTAAATTTTACTGTTATGTTTGTGCACAATAAAGTATATTTGATTGATTGATTGATTTGATTATAAATGCGAAAGTGTGTCTGTCTGTCACCTCTTCAAATTTGGTATGGAGATACTTTGAGTCCTGGGAAAGGACATAGGATACTTTTAATCCTGGAAAAAAATACGGTTCCCGCGCGATAAACGAATTTTGGCGCAATGGAGTTGCGGGCGTCATCTAGTAGTTCATAAATTACAAATTAGGCCTTGCACAGATTTAGGTCAATGTTAACCCTGAGTTAAATATCATATTATTATGTCTATCATTCTTTGCATTTGTAAAAGAGATAGAATAATGTTCCTTTCAGAAAATCTTGGAAAACCAACTAGATATTGTAAAAAGAAAAAATATCATGGGTTCAGTTTAGTCATCTCTTATACTAACCAAATATTATCTATTTGACTTTTGTTCTCTTCTGGTATAGTGATTACATCCTTTTCTACTGAATATGATTTCTGTCTCTCTGTCAAGTTTTCCCTTAGCTTTTTTTCCATTGGTTCAGTCATATATGATATACCTGTAAAACAAGTTTTAACTAGTTAGTTCTTTTGGTATTTTCTATGTGATTGAAATACAGAAAAAATATTTATTGCTTTTAGGCAGAATATATTTATGAATATAAAATACAAATACAAATAAGTACAAATCTTTATTGTCATAACTTAATTTTAACAAAATGTTTTAAAAAGTGGCAGTCCCCCAAACTAGGCGCAGCCTGTGCTATGGGGGAATTCTTAACGAATTACAACAAAAAAATAACAGAAAATTAAATTTAAATTAACAAAAATATTCTGGGAATTAGTAAAAATAATAATAATACTTAATAAAATCTTAATACAACAACAAAAAATAAAATTCTTAGGTTAAATAATTATTATATTATTTATTGTTATGACTTCATGATAGGTGTGTGTGTGTGTGTGTGTGTGTGTGTGTGTGTGCGTGTGCGTGTGCGTGTGTTTGTGTGCGTGTGTTTGAGTATGTCTTAATAAGATGTATGAGTTATTTGTACACTTTAATTAAATTTTCAGTTTCTATGTATGACCAGGTTAGTATGGATTTAGTTAGTATTTTTTTACCTTCTGTACCGAATACTGCTTTAGATCAAATAAATTTATTACTTTATTGTAAATGAATGGATATAAGAATGTTCCGAATCTATAGGCAAAGGATGTGTTAATGGGAGTACTGGGTATTCTGAAAAGTCGTCTGCTTAACATTTGTGTATAAGTATTTTTTGATTTTGTAATTGATTTGTGAACTGATTCAATGACCCTAACATAATATAGTTTTCTAACACTTAAAACCCTTGTCTCCTCGTAAAGTTTGTTCGTGCTGTACTTCTTAGGTTTCTCCAACGCTACCTTTAATACGCCTCTTTGCGCTCGCTCGAGCGGAATAAGAGTTGCTGAAGAACACCCACCCCAAGCCAAGATGCAGTAATTGATAAGGGACTGACAGAAGGAATAATAGATGATTTTTAATATATTACCATCGACCGCATTGCGTATATTTCGCATTACACTCATGAGTTTCCGTACTCGTTTGGACATTTCTTCAATATGGAATCTGAAAGTCATTTTGTCATCTAACGTAATTCCGAGATAGGGTATGGTTGAAGATCGTAGAATAGACGGGCAGCAACAAAGAGTATTATGTGATAAACAGTTCAAAGAGTGAATTTTTACGTTATTTAGAGAAGGGGCCGAAGACGCAGTTTTGTGGAAGCAAATAAATTTGGTTTTAGTAGTATTTAGGGAAAGGAGGTTATAGCTTAACCAATTTAATATTATGGACATTCCGTCCTCAGCTCTTTTGCAGGTTCGTTTCCAAGTAGAGTCATGGAATATGATGGCTGTATCATCTGCATAGCATTGGAGGTCCGCATTTTTCAGTTTTAGAGCTGTAATGTCATTTGTATAAAGGAGGAAGAGGGATGGACCGAGAATGCTGCCTTGTGGTATACCGTAAGTCACAGGACTCATATTACTTTTCAGACCAGCTATTCTAATATATTGGATTCTATCGGATAAATAACTACAAAACCATTCTAATTGAGTCCTTCTTATGCCGTAGGCTTCTAGCTTTTTCAAAAGAATTGATATAGAAATACTATCGAATGCCTTCGCTAGATCTAGAAATATGCCAATGCATTTTTGCCCCTTGTCTAAATATGAAGCTACTGAATTTGTGAGGAGTGTGACAGCATCCTCGGTGGACTTCCCATGGCGGAAACCGAATTGTTTGTCAGATATTACATTATTGTCTTCTAAGGAGACAAGTCTTATATTTACTACTCGTTCGAGTAGTTTTGATATGCTTTATAGTAAAGAAACTGGACGATAATTATTTGGATTTGATTTTGGACCAGCCTTGTATATAGGCACTACAGCTGCTTGTTTCCATATTTTTGGAAAGGTACCTGATTCAATGCTTAGATTAAAAATGAAGGCAAGTGGTTCCACTATGTGTTGAGCTAGAATTTTTAGGATTTTGTTGTCTATATCGTCAAGTTCTGGTGATTTATTTGGATGCAGATTTTTTATTATATTTAGAATCTCTTTTGGGTCAGTTGGTGTTAAGAAGAAAGAATTTGGAAGTGATGGAATTAAAGTTGACTTAGCAGTTATAGAGTCGTGAGTTTCATTAAGATTGACAAAAATATTATCAGCCAGTGTCTTTCCTACTGATGTAAAGTAAGTATTTAGGGAATCTAAAGATTCTTCTACAGTCCTTTTAATCCCTGCAATATCTAGTAAGGCACTAGTCTTATTGGAATTTCTGTGTGAAATTTGATTTATAGCTTTCCAAAGGCCTCTGGGGTTATTCTTATTACTCGTTATATCATTTGAATCATATTCAGACTTAATTTTTCTCAGTATTTTAATATAAAAATTTCGGTATCTAGTGTATATAAGTTTTTTCATCTCATCGTTTGGGTATTTTCTACTTTGTAAATGCAACTTGTCTCTGTGTTTTGCGCACCTGATCAGACCGGGAGTCATCCAAGGTTGGATGGTAATTTTCTTATGACTGACGTATTTTGTAGAAGAACATTTAGAAACTGCTGTTGTGATTAGTGTCGTAAAATTTTCTGCCGCTTCGTCCACAGATGAGCTATTAAATACATTTCCTTTGATTTTTTTTATTAAATTTTCATAGTCAATTACTCGTTTTTTCCCCTTAAGGGGCCGGGTACCCTCGAAATTCTCATACATACGTAATTCCAAAATCATTTTCTCATACGAAAATATTTAACATGTTTGAGTTGTTTTTCAGTTTAAAATAGTAATTATCTAGGTTCCTGCACAAAAATTTACTTCAAAATATTTAAACATTAAAAATTTTTTTTTGTTTTAAATATTTTTTTAGTAAATTTAGTACTTAATATTTAAACACTAAAAAATAGAGTAAAACACTAAAAAATATATAAATAAATAGTAAATTTACTACAAAATATTTAAATGAGTTTTAATATTTTGTAGTAAATTAACTATTTATTTAGATATTTTTAGTGTTTTACTCTATTTTTTTGTGTTTAAATATTTAGTAGTAAATTTACTAAAAAAAATTTTAAAGCAAAAAAAGAAACTTTTTGTGTTTAAATATTTTGAAGTAAATTTTTGTGCAGGAACCTAGGTAATTACTATTTTAAACTGAAAAACAACTCAAACATGTTAAATATTTTCGTATGAGAAAATGATTTTGGAATTACGTATGTATGAGAAATTCCAAGTGTACCCGGCCTCTTAACGGCACGTATTTTAGACTTAACAGTATCAGCTCCTACCATAATTATATCATGATCGGTGAGATCAGTAGGACTTACCACTGACTCTGCTTTTATTGAGGAAGACATAAAAATATGATCTATACATGAACGGCCATGTGTCGGAAGATTAATGCAAGGAACTAGGCCATTTTCGATAACACAGAAAGGTAGGATGAAAATGAAGAAGTATATAAGTATATATAAGTAAGAAGAAGTATATATAAGTATTTGAGTCTATTATATTAATGTTAATATCACCTACCACGAATAGACAGGGAGAGGTTTGTATTGATTCTAATACTTTATCAAGAGAAGAAATAAAATGTTCAGTGTTGGTAAAACAGGGAGATCGATAGAGGGCCAAAAGAGTGAAAACGTTTTGTACTTCTATTTTAATCCGTTTGCATCTTCAATATTAGGCTCCTCGGCATGCGCTGTCCATTTAGTGCTTACATAAACTATTACTCCACCAGCTCTATTTATGAATTTTGTAGTGTTAAAGCTTTGATACCTATGGATTTGTTTAATAATAGAAGATTCGGAGATCCAACATTCGCTGAGTACAATCACATCGAAATGAATACCTAATCTACCTAAAATGATAAGAAGACCGTCAAAGTTGCACTGCATACTTCTAATATTTACGTGCAAAATTTTTAATGAGTATTTATTAATTTTAGTTTTGCAACCTTCAAGATCTTGAATTAATTGGCATTCTATGTTCAAAGAATCATCAATTTCATTTAAAAGATCTAACATAGCCATTGAAAAAGATTATTAAATAAAATGTGAAATAGGTGGAAATCAGAGGATTTGAGAATGCCAAATATTCTTATACAGATTATGTTGTAAAAGGTTGCAATACTTGCTGATTTTTTTTCAAGATTGTATGTGAATTGTAACGGTATATTGTGTAATGAGAGTGAGTGTGGTGTGTGTTCATTGTCGTGTGTATAAATTTCTCTAGTAGCAAACAATAAAATATTGAAAGTAAGAAGGTTACAAAAAACAAAAAAGAGAAATAAAGTAAGAGTTCTTGTAAAAACTTTCAGAACAAGATAAAATATTATTTTGTATGATCTAGAGTTATTGTTTATTTGAAAGGTTTTGTAAGTCTTCCAGGGAACGTATTTGTATAGGTGGACTGCCTTTGCGTCCTTCTCGCTTTCTAACATAAACTGTTCCATCACGGACCCAACAGTATCTGTATCCATTCTCTTTAGTCCACTTCCTTGCATCACGAAAAAGATGTTGACTCTCAAAAGAGAGGCGCTCATTGATATAAACCTTCATAGAACTCCCTGAACCAACTATATCTTGGCTGTCCAGCGTGCGCCTGACCTTAGCTTCTCTTAGAAATTCGTCACGTTTTACTCTTCTGGTGAACGAAACCACAATAGGTCGAGGTAGTTTTTTTGGGTTTTTATTGTCATCAGAGATTTGTGGCCCCGCTCGGGAGACATAGTTGAGATCACGCTCATCTACATCAATTCCTATTTTAGTGGCTGTGTTAAGAACTAAGTGATATGGATTTTCGTTTGGGGATTCTGTAATACCTAGAATTTCTATCTCTGATCGCATAGATTTATGAGTATGCTTATGAAGTTGATTCTGTAGGGCTAGGACTTGTGCTTTAAGAGTTATATTTTCCTTTTCCTTGACTTCTAAATCCCTTATTCGCTTTTTGTATGTACAAATAATCTCATCTAGTCTCTTATTAAACCCATCCTGCATTTGCGCCATGTCTTGCCTTAGCAGCCGAATTTCAGTAGCTATACAGTCTAAGCTAGACGCGGGGGATGGTGCTGTGTCATGTTTGTTATTCATAGCAACTGTTTTCTTACAATTTTACGTGTTAGTACATTTTCATTTGGACTGGTATTTACACTGTCTCCAAGCTTTTTTGACATGTTGAACAGCTGGTATGAGCCCAAGACTTTTTACTTTTATTTATTGTCGCGTACGGTCGCGTATCATGGTAGCGGCTGGCCGAAATTGTTGTGTTGTACCACACCTCTTTAAAAGCACTGACCTGATGTATTTCTTCAATATGAACAGTTTAAAACATTATTTATTTATTTATATGAGCAGTGGCATAACTATACCATCTGTAGCCCGTGGCAAATTGATGGGGCCCTATCAGTAAAAATCGTCCGGTTAATAATAAAACTGTTTTCAATCAATGTATAAAAAAAGACCTCATGGCCTCTTAGGCCAGGGCCCTTTTGGGTCGGGGGCCCATGGCATTTTGCCAGCCCTGCCATCCTATAGTTATACCACTGAATATGAGCTACTTTAAATACTTAAAATAGCCTTTCCTACTTAAAAAAAACTGTTAGATACTAGCAGCAGATTTACACTTTTGTATGAAACAGCTGCATATTCTTTATATAGAATAAATATTTACCCTATTTATGTTGCGTACAAGTTACCTTCTCTTATTAATTTATTGAAGTCAAATCCCTGAGCCGCCAAAAAGTCTAAGCTGGAACTTTGACACAGAAATATTTTTTCTGGCCCCGGTCGTCCTCTAGGAAATAGGTAGAAATTATATGCTTCATTCATGTAATGCTGCTTGTCCTCATCCCAGACGAAGGCGCACAGACCAAACTGAATCAACAGAAACTCGGACGATCCAATTAAAAGCGTCAAATAATACTCCTGAGGAGAGTCGAATATGGACACATCTCGGCCTTTCGACAGGCCGGTAAACTCTGCATCTATCACTAGAAAGTCCGCTTTCTTTATAGATTCTTCTACTAAGGGCAAGGACTCCTTAAAATCTAAAAGAAACGCCATTGTAAGCAAAAAAATATTTGAATTCAATATGAAAGTAGACAGCATGGCATCCCACTTACTTTTTCGAGTTATTTCCATTGTGTGAATTAAAGTAAGATGTTAAACTTATATGAATTAAATTAAAATGATTAAACTTTCAATATTTATAAATTAAAAACCATTTATAAACAGCAAAATTTATCAACACACATGACAACACGCTATCCACAGATTATTATTATATATACGCTATCTTCATATTTTGAAATTGACATTTGACAGCCAAATCGTAATCGTTTTCTTTCTTTCTTTTTCTTCTTTTTTGGCAACTTGACACAAAGGATGTGTATGTTGTGCCACAGACAAGGTAAAAAGGTAAGGAATATGGCGGGAAAACCATATTCCTCCTATTATAATTTTCATCATCGTTTTCATGTATCGTCAGGTCTAAAGTCTAGTCAAAGTCTAAGTAAAAGTCAATACAGTCACAGGAGTCAAGTCGGTCGATTCAGTAAAGTGATAGACGCTTTACTGAAACCTTCGATGGAGTTTTGGAGGGAACACAAAATAGCACGTTTCTGGATATTACATCACTTTCCTACACTTGTACATGAACACGAATATCTAATGGTTAATATTCTACCAATATTACACATTAAAAACCCAGCTAACACAATTTTAGGAAAATAATACAAAAACACAACAGCACTCTTTCACATGCCCGCCAAAACTCGCGTAATCGTTTTGTCAGTGACACCTGTCAAGTATGTATTTCTTTTAATATATCATTGCTGACTATAAATAATTGATATACAGCCAAAAAACAAAACGGACTAGCTTGATAGCGCCCGGGTCCCAACTCCCACGGCAGGAGGAAGGGCAGAGGATTTTAGTCGGTAAACCTCCGGCGTACCGAGCCGGAGGGAGTCTGACGCCGCGCTGCCCTCACCCAGTGGTGGTGGTGGATGCGGGATGCCAGATGCCTCATACATTTTCCCTCCTGAACAAATAAAAGCTCGCTTAGAAAACTAAATTTCATCGAGAGATTCAGAAAATAGTTTTTTATTTAACAAACTATTTGTATAGCAAAACATCGTTAGGGCGTATTTTCACTGGTCGATAGGGCCCGCATGCGGGGTGCGAGCATAAATTTAATATAATAGGTATATTACCTTTATGGGTGCGGGAGGTTTCTGATGGCGCATTTTCACTGGTCGATAGGGCCCGCATGCGAGGTGCGGGAGATTTCTGAAACGCATGCCACGACCAATGACAATGCGCCATTAGTTATCAATTAGTTGTCATAGACTCCCCGCATGCTGGATACCGTACGAGTTAACGACAAATTAAAATGCGCCCTCAAACGCATGCCTCGACCAATCAAAATGCGCCATTACTTGTCATAGACTCCCCGTATGCTGTATACCGCACGAGTAGTGGCACATTTTCATTAGTCGTTAACTCGTGTCTCGTACGGTATACAGCATGCGGGGAGTCTATGACAACTAATTGACAACTAATGGCGCATTGTCATTAGTCATGGCATGTGTTTCAGAAATCTCTCGCATCCCGCATGCGGGCCCTATCGACCAGTGAAAATGCGCCATTAACAACTAATGAAAATGCGCCCTTAGTCAGGTCAGCAACTAGGTACCTACTTTATAAAAATAAAATCGCACAATAAACTTTACTAAATATTGTTTATTGAACTTCATTTTAAAACAATAAATAATAATTAAATAAAACAAAATATGTACTTAATATTGTGAAACAAAACACAAACAATTAAATAATAAAACATCTCATGTCAAATAAACACAGTGCTGAGTACAATAAACACGATCCTTAAGGGTCTTATCACACTGGCGATTAGTGAGCGATTTGAAAGCGACGCGACTGCGCAGCGCTCACGCCGCGACAGCGCAGCGTCGTCGCGGCGTCGCGTGGACGCCATTTTGTACACTCGTCTAGGGAGTATACAAAATACGAGTGTACAAAATGGCGTCCACGCCACGACGCGACGACGCTGCGCTGTCGCGGCGTGCACGTCGCGCAATCGCGGCGTTCACGCTGCGCAGTCGCATCGCTTTCAAATCGCTCGCTAATCGCCAGTGTGATAAGGCCCTAAAAATAAGATTCTAAAGTCTCAACTAAACACCAACGACTAGGGCCTTAAAGATAATAATAAATCTGATCAATACAATAGTTACAAGATTTCATACACCATTTTTTCATTCTGGTTTCACCTCGGAGTTTGAAGCATAGCTAATCATCCGCATATCACATTCTACGTTACAATGCAAGATCACACAAAACGTGAAAAGAAAAATAGTGTGTTTAAAAACAAACAAACGACTCCTACAAAAAGTCCATTGTTCAACTTATGATGGTTTCTAAGTGTTTCTTCAACTTTTCGTACGCAGCTTTATTTCTGTACAAATGTACATTCGCCGTCACTTTCTTCATCAGGAGTCTTGGGTCAACGTCACTCACTTTGAGGAGAGCATCTGAAAATGAAATTACGTCCTCTTAATAAATAATTTGATAGGTCGATATAAAACGTGACGTCATAGCTCAATAGTCTCTCTCTTTCTTCTAACCACTAATCACCTGCACTTATCACAAATCAAAGTGAACACAGGCCTTAACAATACTGAACACTTCATGTCATAAAATAAGTTTGCTATCTTCTATCTTTGCTAGCTAAACATAATATTGCGCTTGCAATAGAAAGACGAGACAGAAATTGCCCTCCTGATGATATAAATGCATGTTGCCATGGTGCAACCCGGTGCCATAATGTTTAAACAAACATTGTTTAAACAATTGCTAGGAATTGTTATTCTTCAACCGGACAATTTTTTTTTTATATTCTTTATTGAAATACCAATAAAAAAGGTCCTATGACTTCACGATAAAGTTAATATTTTTAAAGATATGAATTTTTAAAGGTTCGAAAAATCTCAAATTTGGGTATTTTCGACCCATAAAAAATACATATATTAAAAAAAAAATGTCTAAGTAATATTTTTTTTTAAATTCTCTATACATTATTTCATAATATCGTTAATAGAGATTTAAAAAAAAAACATTGTTAATATCTTTTTCTATCTTAGCAAAAGTAGAAAAAAATTTGTGTTTTTTGTATGGGATGCCCCCCTTAAACATTTACTTTATTTTAATTTTATTATTAATTATTAAATTACAAGTGTAATTAAGGATTTTGTACAAATTTCAAGTGCCTAGCTTTTACTATTATTGATTACGAGCAAAAAAAGCCAAAAAAATCACGTTTCTTGTATGGGAGCCCCCCATGTTATAGTTATACTTTATTTTATTTCTAGTATTTGTTGTTATAGCGGCAAAAGATGTACACAATCTGTGAAAATTTCAGAAGTCTAGCTGTAGCGGTTTTTGAGATACTGTCTGTCCGTTTGTCTGTATGTCTCCAGGCTGTATCTCAAAAAACCGCTACAGCTAGCTACTTCTGAAATTTTCACAGATTGTGTATATCTGCTGCCACTATAAGAACAAATACTAAAAATAAAATAAAGTTAATATTTAAGGGGGGCTCCCATACAAGAAACGTGATTTTTTTTTTTTGCTTTTTTTGCTCGTAATCAATAATGGTAACAGCTAGGCAATTGAAAATTTCACAAAGTCCTTAATTATATTTGTACTTTAATAATTAATAATAAAATTAAAATAAAGTAAATGTTTCAGGGGGGCTCCCATACAAAAAACACAATTTTTTGTCTACTTTTGCTAAGATAAAAAAAGATATTAACAATGAAATTTTTTAAATCTCTATTAACGATATTATTAAATAATGTATAGAGAATTTTAAAAAATACATTACTTAGACATTATTGTTTTTTTAAATATATTTTTCATGGGTCGAAAGTACCCGAGATTTTTCGAACCTTTAAAAATTCAATTTATCAAAAATTCAAATATCTTTCATATTTCTGGTCATAGGACCTATTTTATTGGTATTTCAATAAAGAATATAAAAAAAAATATTTGTCCGGTTGAAAAATAACAATTCCTGGCAATTGTTTAAACAATGTTTGTTTAAACAATAAGGCATCGGGTTGCACCATGACAACATGCATTTATATCATCAGGAGGGCAATTTGAAGAGGATCGCATAAAAAAATTGAGGTGGAATAGTTTTCGGTACTCATGCGCCGATTCGTGCTAGACTAATATATTATTATGGTTCTTTAACAAACTGTCATTACGATCACAAATTGGTGAAGTAAGGACTAAGGGTAGGCCACAACACTGCGTTGCGACGTCGCATCGCAAAAAACTATATTGCTTTTCTAAGGTTGTTTTTGCGATGCGACGCCGCAACGCAGTTTTATGGCCTGGTCCTAAGGCCGGCATTAAAGGGCCCATTCACGGCAGTCCGACTAGGGATTGCAATCCCGAACCTTATTCAATCCCGCGGGATTGATTTGCGGGATTGGCCAATCCCGCGGGATCCCGCGGGATCCCGCATGTTTTAATTTATGTTATAAAATTGGATAAATTGAAACTACGGGTTTATGTTTTATTAATAATAAACTTTATAATAGAAAATGTCTCATATTATGCCACAAAAATATTTGTTTTGTAACAAAATAATAATTAAATTATGTAATCATTCTAGTCTTATTAGATCCTAAAATTAAAATGCGTTTAATGTCTCAGCAATCTTGAAGTCAGGGACCTCTCCACATTATGGCTCTGCATTGATTGCGACGACCATCCCCGCGATTATGTGTATTGCGTGCCTTTATATAGGTCCCATAGTGGTGACCCCGCGACGGACTGACTCTTTGAAGACCTGCAAGCTGCTTCAGATTTTGTGCAGCAGCAGAACCCATCCGCAGAGATCATAATACTTGTCGACTTTAACGCCCACCACGCCGACTAGCTCGATTCCAGTAAAACTGATAATGCAGGAAGATGTGTCTGCGACTTTGCCCTTGCGAACGACTTAACACAACCGGTTGCTACGCCTTCGCTAATCCCATATATGGCGGTCAGAATCCTTCCCTGTTGGACCTTCTACTGACTTCAAATCCTGATGGCTACCAAGCATCCATGACCGCACCACTTGGTTCATCGGATCATTTTCTTATAAGAGTTCTGTGCCACTTACGACGGTATTGCGACAGCGTGCTGTTAAATACCGTCGTGTGTGGTACTAGTGATACTACAAGTTAGCGGACTGGGATGAGATGCGGTCATTTTTTGCATCCTATCTTTGGGGGGCACTTGTGCTTCTCGCCGGAAGATCCCGGTAACACTGCCAACTCCGTTGCTAATGTGGTGATGCAAGGGATGAAACTTTTCATTCCATCCTTTGTAGTTCCAACTTGCGGCAGATTTCATCCCTGGTTTGGTTCATCCTCCAAAAAAGCTTCTCGCCGGAAGCAGAAGGCTTACTTACCAATCCTGGGTTAGTGCAGTGTCTGCTCGGGATTTAAATACCAGCACATATAAAATGAAGTACTCAAGAAAGAGAACAATCGGGAAAAAGAAACTGCACGTCAATAGAATTGGTGAGAGACTCGAGCGCCTCCCTTCGCGGTCATTCTGGTTTCTGGCCAAAGCTATTGAAGGGAATTTCTGCAAGCCAACCCTACCATCCCTACACGTCGAAAATGGATCGTTAGCCCATGACGCAAAAGACAAAGCCGATCTTCTGGGTCTTCTTTGCGTCAAACTTAACCCGAGATGACGGGGGACAGAAGCTGCCGACCATACCGCGATGCACGTCGAGCGTCACGTCGGATATTTGGTTTAATCAGCGCTTAGTGCTAATAGCCCTCCGTTCCCTTGATATCCACAAGTCGAGTGGACCTGACGGAATCCCACCTATTATTGTGTTAAAAAAGTGTGCTCCAGAGTTGGCTCTGATCTTAACGCGTCTTTTTCGGCTCTCCTGTTCTTCTGGCATTGTACCGGCTTCCTGGAAGGCAGCCTTGGTGTACCCGATCCCCAGAAAAGGTGACCGCTCAAATTCTTCCAATCACAGACCAATCGCTATAACCAATTTATAATATTAAAATGGAATCAATACGTGGACGGCCAGGGATTATTAAGTGACAAACAGTACGGGTTCCATAAGGGTCGCTCGGCTGGTGATCTCTTGGCGTACCTTACTCATCGTTGGGCTCAGGCGATTGTGTCGAAGGGAGTGGCATTGGCTGTTAGTTTGGACATTACGAAGGCTTTTGATCGGGTTTGGCACAATGTGCTGCTATCAAAGCTTCCATAATATGGACTCCCCGAGAATGAAGGGTCCGGATACGGGATCCGCGGATCCGCGTTTTGTAGTTGCGGGATCCAGCAGACTAATAATTGGCGCGGGATCTCGCGGGATTGCGGGATCCCGCTTTGCGGGATTGCAATCTCTAAGTCCGACGTGCAGGACTGCAAATGGACATAGCTCACTCATTGGTTCACACGACCGGAAACACCGAGTGTGAACCAATCAGTGAGCTATGTCCATTTGCAGTCCTGCACGGCGGACTGCCGGGAATGGGCCCTTTTAGACGGACCGCATCTTGCAGTCGATAATCGACTGCAAGATGCGCCGATCGTAACGATACGATGTGTTGCAGTTGCCGCACGGCGATCTGCAGTTTTCATACTTAATTCATATCCGCAACCCACGGACCGCTCGAGCAATTCTTGAGTCGGTGTAAATTTAAACGCGACCGCTCCAGAGCAGTCAGTCCTGACTGCAACTTGCAGCCCGTCTATGGCCAGTCTAAGACTTTCTTTATCTATAAGTGAAAATAAAAATAACCTAGCATCTCCCCTCTAAACGCGTCATCCACGTCATCTAAATGCACCAACATGGTGGCATAGAGCGCGTCGACGTGCGCGGCGAATACGCGCGCACGTACAGGGTGCCGAGTGTGAGTTTTTGTTTGACATTCGATCGTGAACGCGTTTGGCGTTTACTAATTTTGTATGGGATTTGTGCAGCGCCACCTAGCGATGCTCACGGGAGTGAGCCCAGCCCCCGTAGACAAGTGGCAAAACGCTAACGCTACAAAATGTATGGATTTGACATTAGTATTCGCTAGCGAAGCGATGACTTATGTCAAATCGCATACATTTTGTAGCGTTAGCGTTAGCGCTTTGCCACTTGTCTACAGGCCCAGCTCCCTAAACTCACACTCGGCACCCTGTACGCACTACTGCTTTGTACTATCAGAGAAGTTGATTCCTAGGCAGATGGCGGACCTAAGTAATTTGGTTGTATTAAAACAAACTCATCCAACCGATCGCAGCTAACATTGAACTGACATAAGCCGACCACATGACGAAGCTCAGTTAACCTAGGAATCAATTTCCTCGATGGTACTTGGGACATTATTTTGTTTTTGGAACGAAGTTTCTTATCGCGCGTTGCGAAAGGGGGCTAGACGTAAAAGTAACGACACGACACTTTTCGACCGACTCTTTTTGCCACAGATATAGATCAAGATAGGTACCTACCGCATGTACTTTTTTTTTAACTTCGTTCCATCAGGGTGTCGCCTGCAAGCAAAAAAAAATTTTACGAAAATAAATAACAAACCTAGCATCTCCCCCCTAAACGTCTCATCCACGTCGTCCAAATGCACCAACATGGCGGCGTACAGCGCGTCGACGTGCGCGGCGAACACGCACGCGTCGTAGTCGCGGGGGCGGCGCGAGAATAGCGCGGGCAGCGTACGCGCCGCGCCGGACCGCACCGCGGGCGTACAGTCGTCGAGACGCTTGAGGACCACTGGAAATAACTTTTATTAGACAGTGTAATATATTGATAAATGAAGATAGACACGCCCACGAACTGGTGGGACGTACGGCGCGGCGCGGGGGCCGGGGCAGTCCTCTATCAACCGCTGTACAGAGTGAAAGTGTTTAGTGATACATGGTGATACAGTATTTTGTATTTTATTTACTCGTCCTACAAGTGTTTGTATTTTACAGACAGGGACAAACTAACACAATGCAATGTAAGCAGACTTCAGTTCATCTAGTTTTAAACTATCTAATTTTAGATTAAGCCTAAAAGTCAGGGCAGTCTCGCTGCACTAAAGCGAAACAACACGACGCAACCCTTCACGTTCCATAAACCTGACGTTTGCAAACTCAGAATCAGGTTAATAAAATGGTCGTGTTGCGTCGCTGCCGCGTGGTGTCGTGTGGCGCGGTCTCAACAACACTTTTTAGCAAGTCTGAACCGCGGTATAAATTGCCGCATCAAAAAACAGAATTGTTTCTTAATTTTGCCGGACGATGCAGACTGATTACCTAATTTATCTGTCAAGAAAAATGTTTCACGAATCATGCGTCATGTCGTTTGAGTCGAAGATAAGATTTATGGAACTATAGGTTTACGTTTAAAATTAATGTACTAATCCAGGGGTTCCCAAACTGTGCGCCGCGGCGCTCTGCCCCCCTAGACAACTGGCAAAACGCTAACGCTAACGCTACAATGTATGGATTTGACATTAGTATTGTTACGTGCTAGGGTTCGAGGATTCGGAGAGAAAGACCTGGTGACTCTCTTGAAGACTTTATTCACAAACACTAGGTCACACTAATCACTAAGTCCAAACACTAAGCACTAAGTCCAAACACTAAGCACTATCACTGTCACTCACTATTGATCACTTGTTCTCACTTCGAAGTCGCCTCGAAGATCGCTCAGATAAAACTGAATTGCCGGCTGCAGTCTACGACTATTTATACGGGCCGGATCGAATCTCAGAAAATTCCGGAACATCCCAGAGTAAACCCGATATGCGTAAACAAGTATGAGATATCTCTAGAAATTACTCGTAGGTACTTACTCCTAGCGCCATCTAGTATCGAGTAGGGGATTTATGTTGCCTGTGTTCCCTTGGTCAGTTCGCTGGTCCGACGCTAGATGGCACCACGTGTCCGTATCCGTAACAGTATTCGCTAGCGAAGCGATGACTTATGTCAAATCGCATACATTTTGTAGCGTTAGCGGTAGCGCTTGCCACTTGTCTAAGGGGGCTGGTGCGCCGTGGAAAGGCAAGAGGGGCGCCGGCGCCGTGAGTCTATCCTCCATCATTCTCCGAAACCACAAATATTATAAAATAAAATAAAAATATTAATTATTATATATAGAGCGTGTACATGATGAAATATTTGTTCATTATTATTTACCTGCTTAACCTAACTATATAATCATTAAAGGTGTTTATTTAGGTATCTTTTTCTAATAGCTAGATAGAGTAGGGCGCCGTGACAATATATTTTACGTGTAACTGCGTCGCAGCCTGAAAAAGATTGGGAACCGCTGTACTAGTCTATTAGATTATTTTGTATTAAAAAACTCTTTGTTCCTGAATAAATTTTAAAAAATAAAAAATAAGATGCGTATTGACATTTTGATTATGTTCAGATTTTTATTATGTTGCTAAAACCGATTAAGGGGCCGGGTACCCTCGAAATTCTCATACATACGTAATTCCAAAATCATTTTCTGTGATACTAATATTAATAATAATACTAAAAAATATTTTTTAGAGTTTTAATATTCTGTAGTAAATTAAGTATTTATTTATATATTTTTTAGTGTTTTACTCTATTTATTAGTGTTTAAATATTAAATACTAAATTTACTAAAAAAAAATTAAAAACAAAAAAAAATTAATGTTTAAATATTTTGAAGTAAATTTTTGTGCAGGAACCTAGCTGGTAATTACTATTTTAAACTGAAAAAAAACTCAAACATGTTAAATATTTTCGTATGAGAAAATGATTTTGGAATTACGTATGTATGAGAAATTCCAAGTGTACCCGGCCTCTTAAGAAAATAACTCACCAAAATACAGCTTATGTAGCACATCAGCGGTAAAGCATTCTCGTTTGTGAGCGAGCTCGGCCAAGCTGCATATCGCCCGCAGCGTGTGCTGGCGCGTTAGGGACGAGTTGTCGTCGACCAGTCCCACTAGTAAAGGTACCATCTCGTCCAAAAACGGCTCTACTCTCTCCTTAGTGGGGAATAGGTTCACAACCTGCGGACAAAAGTAAAGCGGTTATGGCGGTCAGCCAATTTCGCAAGCCGACTCTATTTTTTTGAGCCAAAAAACACTTGCAGTTTTAAATTTAGACAGAAATAGATCACTAGAACGCCAATTACAATTCGACGCTTCAAGACATGCTAAGTAATTGAGCTGATTATTATTAGATATCGCCATCGCCTCATACTTTACATAGAGATAAACTACGATAACATGGCGCGCCCCTCCAAATTACTGTTTTAATGTGTGTAGTCACATCCTTATGAAAGAGTTTGTATGTAGTAAGTATTCAACCAGTCAACCAGTACTCGTAATATTTCACATAATGTCACTTATTACCAAGATTTGTTGGTCAACTAATCATAACTAGCCGACCGCGCAAGACAACGCTCTTCAAACGTTTTGACAACGCACTTCAAACGTTTTGACAACGCACTTCAAACGTTTTGAATTTTGGAGGGGCACGCCATGTTATCGTAGTTTATCTCTACCTCCCCCTGCCTATCACCGCCGCCATCTTGTGTGACGTCATCCTGCAGCGCGGCGCACAGACACACCACCGCGGCCGTGCGCGTCGCCTCCGCCGTGCGACCCGGCGACCACACCAGATTGGGCAGTATGACCTCTGTATATAAAGAGTATTTATTTCTCCTCCTTCTTATAAAACCTTTACGTATATTTTGTAGTTTTTTGAAAAAATTGTAAAAAAAAACCCTCACCCTTTATAACAATTTTCAAGAACGCCTCCAACTTATCTTGATCGCATTTACTAAAGTTCTTCTGCCGCTGCATCAGCACCGTGGACAGAGCCGTGAATATTTTCAGCTTGACTTCGGGATCCACCTTCGGTGTCCCGAGGGTGTCCTTCAGGAGGGGAGCTAGCAGATGCAGCTGGGAGCCTAAAGCAGAACCTGAAACCGTCAAAGAAGAAATTGAGTGACGAAAAAATTTTGGCCACAAGGTATGCTTGGGTCGGCACACGCCTTGTCATAAATATAATAGACCAGCTACGATATAGCTACAGGCATTAAAATGTAGCATAGTATATAATATGATTTTCATATCCATTTACCAAGATGTAAAACGCTAGTACTCGCACCACGCCCTTCCAAAGGGTGTGGTGCGAGTATTAGCAATATCAATAGTCCCGGAGTATATAATACCTGAGTGCAACATAACATAGTCTAGCATCGTGCAGTCGGGTGTGAGCAGCGTCCATGTGAGCGGCTCGCTAGATGTAGCGGACAGCACGCTGCGTATGTATTTCTCGATAGCGCAATGATACTTGCACCACACCCTTAACTAATAATATAAATATACCGTATACCTGAGTGCAACATCACACAGTCCAACAGCGCGCAGTCGGGAGTGAGCAGCGTCCATGTGAGCGGTTCACTAGTTATAGCGGATAGTACGCGGTGTATGTGTTTCTCATACAGAGCGCTGATACTCGGACCACACCCTGTTAGATGGCGCAGCTTGTCCAAGTTGCCTGGGAAATAAATATGCCATAATATATAAAACTTACCTAAGTTAAAAACTTAAATTTTTACCGACTACAAAGGAGCCAAAAAAACTTGTTTTTCTTACCGTAGCGCCTATACTACTGACCCGATTGTAATGAATAAGCTGTCAAAAGATTTTTCATATGGATCCTAATTTAAAAAATTCAGAGCATTATATAACTAAGCTATACACTGCATATTATGGGGTATACAATATACATTATACAAGTATTTTTGTGTTTTATATCTATTTTTTTAGTCAGGTATGACTCAGGTATGAGTTATGGACATACCGAAAGCCATAAACTGTATCTTCTCATCACTGGGCATTGCGTATACAGTGAAGTTGATGATAAACAATTTCTCGGCCACCTCTGACACAACCGCCCCGCATATATCCATGAGAGATTCGCTCACATGTATCAAGTTGCGTTGGTATTTCGGCTGAAAAAAATGTGTTGATAAATTATACCAAGGGGACTATACAAGCATCTAAGTTAGATATAGTTTTTAGCTACAAGTTTCATCTCCCTTAAGCTGATCGCACATTTGTCAGTACTGTACGCGCCGTACGCGTCGAGCGTACCGCATAGTACACGAAATGCGGCGCGTTCGGTGTGGAGTGTGGACGAATATGCGAGGTTTCACATCTTTTCATACAACGAATTCCAAAATGCGGCGCGTTCGGTGTGGAGTGTGGACGAATATGCGAGGTTTCACATCTTTTCATACAACGAATTCCAAAATGCGACGCGTTCGGTGTGGAGTGTGGACGAATATGCGAGGTTTCACATCTTTTCATACAACGAATTCCAAAATGCGGCGCGTTCGGTGTGGAGTGTGGACGAATATGCGAGGTTTCACATCTTTTCATACAACGAATTCCAAAATACGGCGCGTTCGGTGTGGAGTGTGGACGAATATGCGAGGTTTCACATCTTTTCATACAACGAATTCCAAAATGCGGCGCGTTCGGTGTGGAGTGTGGACGAATATGCGAGGTTTCAAATCTTTTCATACAACGAATTCCTAAATGCGGCACGTTCGGCGCGTGCGTGCCGATAAATGTGCGGCGATCAGCGATCATCTTAACATAGCAAATAAAAAATCTTAAATACTTTACAAGCAATGTATTACTTTTTTCACAGGAATATATTTTTTTTTAGGTTTTCAAAAATATTTAATTTGCAATTATATTGTAAAGCCGTGTTCGTGAGGTTTGGTAACGCAATAGAAAATTCCGGTACAAGATTTTTTTATACTTACAAACATAACAAGACTAGAGTAAGTATTTAAAGTATAGTAAAATTTGTGTTATTTTGTTGTCTAAGAATAGAGACTTTTATATGAGTCTATCTTATTTAGTGCACGCCGCAAAGCTCTGAATTTATGTATAATCATTAGGCAGTATAGGCCATGGGCCATGGCATATGGGCGGCAGCGTCTTATGGCCCCTAGGGGTGGAGGCATGACAGCGTCATAGGATGGCGGCAGAGTTCGTACATACGGGCGGCAAAATCAAAGTGGCCTATTCAAATCAAATCCAAATCAAATATAAATCTGGCCCTGCCGCATACCTTTCTAGTCCTGCACTTCTCCAGATCAGCCAGTTCTTTGCACAGCTGACTCATCACCTCCTGCAGCAGATCAGCTCTGGAGCCGGTGATAATGTTGGCGACTACGAAGAGACAACACCACGAGTCCAGCTCGGCCTCCAGTAATGGCCACCAAACGTCAGGGGTGATGAAATACCCGAACAGCTCCGAGGCGCGTTCGATCTGAGAAATATTAAACAAAAAAAATATAATATTACAAGAATCAGTTCGTAAAAATAACACATTTTAAAATTGTTGACTAGAGAGACACAGCTTTAAAAAGATAAAAAATCATATCAGCTTAGCGACATTTTATAAAACTATGCTTAGCTTAGCTTCTTTTCACAGATATCTTTTGAACACAAATCAGGCCATAGGTAGAGACTAGGGTCTATCTACAAGTGACCATGACAATCATGTCTTTACAAATTGATAAACAACAGACATGTGGGTGAGGATGCAAAATAACATCTGTCTTAAGGTAACTTTCCGATCTTTGCAGCAAGCGACCGTAACCCACAAAAATTCTAATAATATAGACATTAGCCTATGTTTATTTTTCTACCGAAATTGCAGCATTGGTCAGCGACCCATGTTGCCGCTGTTTTGTAGTTTAATTAATCTGAATTTTAATCTGAAAAAGATCCTTGAATGACTGACCTCTTGCACAACCCGTTCGTCATCATCAGCAGCTCCACGCAACAGGATCCTGGTAATAGCGCTGGAATGCTGTGTGCTCCCCTCCTCCGCGCACAGCAACAGCCAGCACAGCAGCTGCGCAGAGCGAAGGCGAGCGTCCGCTTGCCATCCATCCATCTCTGGATTACAAAAAGTGATTTAAAATCTCACATATATAAACAAAGCTACATTGTTCTTTATCTTTTTATTTCGTCATTGTGACCTAAAATAACTCTCTCCTAAGTTCGATATAAATAATTGCTAAGTCAAAGGACAAAACTGTTGGTTTGTCAGTGAGCCAAAGTCAAGTTTTGACCGAGGCCTCTGCCCTCTAGTCATATCAAGGACCCGCTAAGTCAAACCTTCAAGCTTTGACTATAATATAACTCAAACATATTTTAATTATAGACTTAACACCTCCACCACGTGTATCACAGACACAATAGATTTTCAATTGCTATGCGGCAGCCGGCTGCCGCTTGGGGATTGATGGGTTAAGGCGCAGCGCAGACGACAGACTATCTGTGACGCACTTTTTAGTCTGTGGGAAATAAAACCTATGCAATTATATGCAGTAACGCACACGACTCGCAAAAAGTCCGCATACAATTTCATAGGTTCTATTTCCACAGACAAAACATGCGTCACGGATAGTCTGTCGTCTGCGCCTCCCCTTGATAGTTTTGTTGTTTTTGTTATAAATACCTCTTCCAATAGCAGGAACTATCTTGCCAATATTGCTTTGTACCAAGGCCCTGCATCCCAAATTTGGTCTCTTCACATCAGGGTAATGTGAAGGCACATCTTTGAGGAAATCTGTTTTCTTTTTCAAATCTTCCTCATTCTCCTCCATGTACTGAAGCCCAATGTCATTCCAGAGATTAGTTGCTGCCATTCTTACATCTGCCATTACATCACTCAAGCTGAAAAATGTATATTCATTTAACATCAAGAGCTAAGAATAAGAATCGTCACAAACACCAATTTAGGTGATGGTAGTCATATTTCTTAACTATTATATTAGCTATTGTTATAGAAGCCAGCCATATATGTGCCCAATACACAATATCTCTTACTCTTCTAACATAATATTGCACCCTGATGTTGTCTCTTCTCGTCACTGTGTGATATCAAAGGAAGACATAACTGAATAAAGTGCATAACTAACATTATATATAACATCATTTTTATAGAAACATTTTATATTATCATGTCTTGATAAACATGAGAGAAAAAAGTAAGGATTGCTTATCTTTAAATAAGAAAACGAAATTTATCTAAGAGAAAGAGTTATAAGGTTTACCTGGTCAACAATAATGGTATCATTTTATGCCAGAATGAATATCTGTCTCGGTAGCTGAGCATCCAGTTGCCGACCTCCATGGTCACCTGCAGCCTGACTTGTGTGTTCTCATCAAAGAGCTTCTCTGCCATTGGTGTTATGGACAGCTCAAAACATTTGTAGTTGCCCGCCATAACTATAGCTCCTGAAATGTTTATTGTAGACGTAAAACTAGAAACAAATTATCGGCTTAACAATGTGCACGGTTCATCCGCGGACGTCAAAGACCTTACCTATATGTCAATGGCAGATGTCCGCGGATGCAAAAGCATTCGGCCAGCCAGATTCTGTTCAGACGTCCAAACGCTCAAGGTCGCGTCCGCGACTTATGTCAGACAATGTGCACAGTTTAGTGTATTTTGTACTAATTGGATAGAAACAAGCCGCATCCGATGAAAACATCAGCGGATGTTTGTCCAATAATTTGTTCCCAGCTTTAAAATTACTATTTATTTCCTAACTCTCAATCAATCTTTAATGTGGCCTGTGGGATAACCAACGGTCAACTAGACAGGGTGGTATAGATTATTTTGAAAAATTTATAGACAATTTGTTTTAAGATTTATATTATAATGAAAAAAAGGAGAAACACATACCTATAGCCCTCACAGCTGCGACCCTCACTCTGAAATGTTGATGAGGAAAGTTTGATACAACGGGTTTAACAAAACTTTCTGCTTGTAAGTGGAAATCCCTTGGCATAGACTTGGACAGCATGATTATGCATTCACAAGCATCGATTTTTACTTTCGGAAACGGATCCGTGCTGGTTTTAGTCAAAATGCTTGTAAAATCATTTAGAAATGGTGTCAGGTAGTTGGTCCCCTTATATTTCACTATTATTTTGTGCACAAGTCGTATGAGCACTAATCGAATTTCCTCAGACTCTTCGACAATTTCGGGACACCCTATTCGACGTACGATCACAGGAAGTATGTATGTAAGATAATAATCATTCAGTGGCAGGCGATCTATGAAATTCGAAACAATTGATATCGCCGTTTCCCTGCATGATTCTGACTCATCTGAAAAGCTTTTTAATATGTACGCGTATATGTCTGGAAAAACCACAGCCAGATCACATCCTGAATTGCTTGAGTTTTCGAATATTTCATCGTTTATGTTTACCAATGCACGCCTTCTGACTGCTTTGGAATCACTTTGCAAAGACAAGATATATTGCTCCAAATAGGCGCGCGGATTGCTTTCCAACGTTTGCTTGTTTTCAGTCATATTTTACGGGAGAAAAATTGTATCGAATATCGATTAAACAAATGTTGAAACAAGATTTTCAACATAACCACAAATTTTATTGATAAACAAAAACTTTCAGAATGTTTCCATGACAACCATAGTTTTTTTTTTTATATCTGCAAAAACAATGCGTAAAGCCTTAAAGGGGTGACAGACGTACGAACTTAAAGTGGCGTCTTCAGACTTCGCCTAAACCTTAACTATATTTTCTGTACTCAATCTTCATGCTTTTGAAGTCGGTACCAGCTTACCTTAGCGTAATTGCTATGTCAAGTATCTCAGAACTTTTCCGGGCTGGTACCGACTTCAAAAGTACGAAGATTGAGTACAGAAAATATAGTTGAGGTTTAGGCGAAGTCTGAAGACGCCACTTTAATATGGAATAAGAATTATTTGATTCTTTTTAGATTATGAAGTACTACTTTTGATTTTACCTTGGAAGTCGGTTTTAATTTTTTGTTAAAAAATAATAATACATATTTAGTACTTTCATAATTTAATTGGATGTACTACGAAATTTGACCTTATATACATCTCTAAGTTAAAATTTAGTTATCTACTTATCTACTTAATACGTGTAAGCCAGCCCTAAACTCTGTCCGTATGATCTATATAATACATTCTACCCTTTGGATCTACCACAGATTAAGCATAGGTAGATGGCTTCTTAGCTCGCCACCGCGTGGCCATTTTATGCTTGTGTGCAATTGCCGTAGTGTGCGTGTAGGGATGAGCGATCTGCTTGTATATATCGATAAAAATATAAAATGAGACTACAGCTGCTATCGACCAATAGTCGACCATAATTTTATGTTATAGATTTTTATTAAACGACATCAAAAAAAGGAGGTTATCAATTCGACCCGCATGTTCAATTTAGGATATAATATTAATAATATAATATAATGTAATAATCATTTATTTGCAAAGAATGTTGTTTACAAAGATCTTAAAGTAAGTTATATTATTAATTATACAGTATCAAACATTATTATGATCATTAAATTAGAAGTCGCTTTCAATTTGGTGAAAAGATATGATTTTATATTTATTTAAGTATAATAATATGAAAATACTATATATATAATTACACAAATACTTAGTTAAAAATATAATAATTATGTATACTCCATAAGCCACGAAGGCTTGACCGGAGTGTAATATCAATAAAATCAACAGTTTTTATAAAAAACAACAGAAGATCAAATATACTTTATTATACTTAGCTATTATACAACAATTTTGTTAAATAACAACAACAGTATTATCAAAGAAATAAAGAAGTTAAAAATGCGTTAAAACATTGGATACTTGTGACGAGACGAGACACATAATAATATAATAATGTGTCCACTGTCCCAACACCAGTGGCCGATCCTTCAGTCAATAAAATACCTATGCCATACATCATAACATGTAAGGATTGGACACCGGTGTTAGGACACATTGTATAATATTACACACATTAAAAATTAGAAAAAATAAATCAAACATGTTTAATATTTTCGTATGAGAAAATGATTATGGTATTACGTACATGTATGAGAATTTCGATGGCACCCGGCCACTTAAATGAAAAATATTCAAACACTGAAAACAGTTGACAACATCTCCTTAACGGGGGGGTCTCCTGAAGGTAGCTGAAGGTGGTAGTGATAAGGAGGGGATTTTCCTCACTTAAACCATCCCTCCTCACTCCATCTTACCACCAGAATACTCGGTTATAATCTAAACTTAAAAATAATATTATCTTCATTATAGGTCTCTCAGTCACCACCATATTGAACTGTTCTTAAGGAGCATTCCAATAACCTAAAAAAAATTTGGTTTAGTGTCATTAAATGTACTTAATACTATAAAATATGTATGTACATATAATATTATTTAAGGGGCAATATGCTTTATGTAATTTTTCCATGCTTAACCCATCAAGCCCCAAGTGGAACCCAGGTGCCGCATAACAACTGAATATCTATTGTGTCTGGAATTCGATGTTCGAGGTATTAAATTTATTTTATTAAATGATTATGACTTTAGCCTTATTAATTTTTTGCATTTTTCTTATTAAAAATAAAAATGGGTGCGTGTACTTATGTACGCGCGTGAGAAGTTATACTTCTTTGGCATCAATAAATAGCAAATATTAAAAATTAATATTATAATTTGATGTTCAATTTTAATTTTTATCCCAAACTTTTTATTAAACGTTTTATTAAATTTATTTCTTTATTTTGTGAATATTAAATAACCAATAATAAGTATTTAACATTAATAATTTAATAATATTTAGTGTTAATTATATTAAATAAAAGTATTTTAATTTATATCAATAAATAATACATACGGATAGTTAACCTCAATTATATTGGAGCACTTGAAAAAGTATATAAGCACAATTTTTTTCACTAATATTCACAAATAGTAAGTAATATCAATCAAAATATTCAATTTAAATCACTACTGAATATAATTTATTAGCACATATATAATTCGCACTTGTATGAAACTCAAACACGTGTTGTGAATGTATAAACTAGAGACATGTTGATAAATATTATAAATATGAAAACAGTGATCAGAGGTGACGAGCGTACTAACATGCGCGACTAATATCGAGGTTCAATTCCTATTTTGTTGGTAGCTTTTTTTCGAGACTTAATGAGCGGTTAAGCAGACGGCTTCATACTGTTAATTTTGTGTCACAGGTGCGCGCGCATCTTAAAATTTCACTCTCATCATTTTTTCATAACGCGCCTAAAGAAGTATAACTTCAAAGAGTAATACCAGGATTAAATTTCAAAAAGTAAATCTAAGTAACGAACTGAGTACTAAGTACTTACAGGGGGGAGGTGTGAGAGCTGTTGATCATGCGATTATTTTGCTCTCCGTTAGAACATTTTTTATTTCAATAAAATCATTGTTTCAAACTTACGTTTGAAATGATAATCCAAATATTGTGATGCCTTCATGAGGGAGTGAGAATTAAAAACTTGCATGAAACTTGCGTCTAAATACTTCTGTTCGTCGTCTATTTTGAAGCATTTTCAAATCCTGAAAAAAAAATATTATTTAGTCCATGACAATATTTTTATCGATAAACTATACTTCAAGTAAAGTGCATCCCTAAAGTACACGTAAAAAGCTATGCAATATTTGAAGCCAAATTATTACTTGATGTGACATTTTTATCACTAATGCCTTATAAAGCATGATTATGGGATTATTAAACTTATGAATTTTCTTTTTAACCGACTTTCAAAAAACGAGGAGGTTATACGTTCGGCTGTGGATATTTTTTTTATGTATGTTCAACGATTACTCCGCCGTTTGTAAACCGATTTTCAAAATTTTTGTTTTGTTGTATTAGGTTTCACTCCAATTTGGTCCCATGTTCACAAAAGTGGTGACCTGATGATGGAATCCATGAGTAATCGAGGGAACTCCTCAAAATTCAAATGGAAATATATGGTTTTTTTGGTTTCATATGAAGTATTCCTAGTAGGCATATGTTACCAAAAAGTAAGATTTTGCACCAGGATATACATGGTTCGAAGGTGGTGAACAGAACTCCTTACTCCTTATAGATACATGTTTGGGGGTTTCGGCGTTGTTTTAAGAACTGAAAGCATATACTACATAGCTTATTACAATAATCATCATCATCATCACCACCATTCCACCATACACCTTCACATTATGACCCTATTATAATTGGTAGGTATTTTTCATAGTATTTTTAGATCAAAACGGATCACGGATGTCTTTAAACATTGTTCTGTAAAAAGTTAAGCTATTTTGAAAATTATTTTATTATTTCGACCTGATGATAAGATCCATGAGTGATCGAGGGAACTCCTCAAAATTTATATGGAAACATATTATGGTGATTTCGATTTTATGAGAAGTATCCTAAGCATATGCTACCAAAAAGCAAAATTTTGCACTAAGATATACCTTGGTTCCGAAGGTGCTAAAAGAACTCCGGATTCCTTATAGATGCAAGTTTGAGGGTTTCGGCTTTGGTTTAAGAACTCAAAGCATATGCTACTATGCAAGTTACATTCATCATCATCATCACCAATACCACCAGTCACCACACCATGAATCGTTAAATCATAACTCTTAATTTGTCGAACGATTTCAAAAATTATATTGTTATATCAAAGTAAATGATTCAAACTTGGTGATCAGGTTACCAAGTTAGCAATTTGATCATGAGATCTATGAATTATGAGGTATGTCCGTATGTAGGAAACTCCTTATTATTGGGACAAAATAAATAGTTATATTAACGTAGTTCTAAGTAGTTTAACCTGTTTAAGCATAATATTATATGAACATTATAGTGAGCTAATGACTTTCCAGGAGTGTTGTGATAGAAAGAAAGTCACTGAACAGAACTTTTGAGCCTTTAGAGATAGGCGCATGAACATTAATTTTATAATTGCTTGATTAACGCCAAGCTTATATTATTAATTATACAGTGATACGAGATATACTCGTATCACTGTAGAAGATGTTGCATATTAGCAACTCCAAAAATATTCTTGGAGTTGCTAATATGCAATTCTCTATTCCGAGAGGGCGCTAGGTATATTAACTTTATGGTTCTCATATCATAAATGTGTATCCTGGCTCCAAAGTCACTTAGTAGAACACATTAGTATTTACAGAAAACCTTATAAAGTACTTAAATTACTAAAAAGAGTGAAATTATTATTTTTAACAAAAAATTAAAACCGACTTCCAGAGTAAAAAACAATAATAATTATTATATAATGAACAAAAAAGTATGAAATAATTCTTACTCTTAATAGTGCCTTATGCAGAATACTCCTAAACCTATTTCTGTACACAATCTTCATAATTTTGAAGTCGGTACCAGTCTTTAAAATTAAAAATATTTTGTCTAAGAACTCACCATTCTTAGCTGGTATCGACTTCCATGATATATCCTGGTGCAAAATCTTACTTTTTGGTAACATATGCCTGGAATACTTCATATGAAACCAAAAAACCATATGTTTCCATTTGAATTTTGAGGAGTTCCCTCGATTACTCATGGATCCCATCATCAGGTCACCACTTTTGTGAACATGGGACCAAATTGGAGTGAAACCTAATACAACAAAACAAAAATTTTGAAAATCGGTTCGCAAATCGGTGGCGGAGTAATCGTTGAACATACATAAAAAATAAAAAATATCCACAGCCGAACGTATAACCTCCTCGTTTTTTGGAAGCTACCGATACCAGCTAAGAATTAATATTTAGTTATAATAAATGACAATGACAGCTTTATTGAACGGAAAATTCTCTGAAAACTAAAAATGTATTCATACATTACTCTATTTTTTGTTTCAATAAAATCATTGTTTCAAACTTAAGTTTGAAATGATAATCCCAATATTGTGATGCCTTCATGAGGGAGTGAGAATTAAAAACTTGCATGAAACTTGCGTCTAAATACTTCTGTTCGTCGTCTATTTTGAAGCATTTTGAAATCCTGAAAAAAAAAATATTATTTAGTCCATGACAATATTTTTATCGATAAACTCACAGATTAAAGCGCATCACACACGGTGAAGATAATATAATAGTTTATCTTAAGATGCCCAAATATAAAATATTATAGTATCTTAAGCTATCACACACGGCTAAGATACGATAATATTAAAAATCTGTTCATTTCCTTACGAGTCTGTGTTGGTGCCACACGTATTCCTTGTTAGAGTTACAGGGTGATTGACTATGAGTGATAACTGATACTGCCTTACTTCTTGATTTGTTAGACAACTCCTCAGACGATGATTCTAATATAGAATGTGAAATGCAGATTGCAGTAGCACATTCCAAAAGGAGAAACATTTGGATAGAGCCTCACATAAAAAAGAGAAAAACCTGCGGCGAATTTAACCTTTATCAATATACTCTGTCAACGAAGAAGTTTCAGGAGTATTTCAGAAATTCAAGAGAAACATTCATTTCGATTCATGAGCTTTTTAAGCTAGCAATAAATTATAAGTCAATTTTATTTAAAATTATCCGAAATGTTACTTTTTCCCTCAAAATGTTACTTTTCGAATGAGACTTGAGAGTATGTAACTTTCTAACATACAGCACTGGCAACACTGCATCCACTAGTGCTAGTGCGTCCGATCACCCATGAGCCCGCTGCCCGACACAAAAACACCCTGTATTCATAAAGATGTATATATTTCGCATCTTAAGATAACATCTTAAGATACAAAATATATATTTCCATATCGCTTGGTATCTTAAGATATAAAATATAAATAAACTTCGTCGTGTGTGATGGTTCATAGGATTTGTATGATATGATATTGTAAGGGTTTCGATTAATTAAAAAAATCGATTTTTTAAAAATCGATTTTCATAAAAAATGGGTTAAAAATTTAATCGATTGTAAGGGTTTCGATTAATTGATTAAAACGATCGTTTATTTTTATTTTATTTTTTATTAAACGACATCAAAAAAGGAGGTTATCAATAATTCGACCTACATGTTCAATTTAGGATATAATATTATGGTCATTATATGAAAATACTTATATAAATAAAATATTTAAGTATATAATTACACAAATAGTTAAAAATATGCATAATATGTATACTCCATAAGTCACGAAAGCTTGACCGGAGTGTAATATCAATAAAATCAACAGTTTTTATAAAAAAACAACAGAAGATCAAATGTACTTTATTATACTTAACTAATAAACAACAATTTTGTAAAATAACAATTATTATGTATTACCGTATCGAAGAAATAAAGACGTGTGTGACGTGAAGCATGTTTGGATACTTCATACTGGTGACGGGACACATAATAATATAATATTGGGTCCACTGTCCCAACACCAGTGGCCGATCTTTCAGTCAATAAAATATGCCATACATCATAACATATTATAAGGATTGGACACCGGTGTTAGGACACATTGTATAATATTAAACACATATTAAAAATTTGAAATTAAGGGGCCGGGTGCCATCGAAATTCTCATACATACGTCATACCAAAATCATTTTCTCATACGAAAATATTTAACATGTTTGAGTTATTTTTCAGCTTAAAATAGTAATTACCTAGGTTTCTGCACAAAAATTTACTACAAAATATTTAAACACTAAAAAATATATAAATAAATAGTAAATTTACTACAAAATATTTCAATAGTAAAAATTTTTTTTTAGTTTAAATATTTTGTAGTAAATTTACTGTTTACTTATATATTTTTTAGTATTTTACAATATTTTTAGTGTTTACATTTACTACAAAATAGTAGTAAATTTACTACAAAATATTTAAACAAAAAATATTTTTTAGTGTTTAAATATTTTGTAGTAAATTTTGTTCAGGAACCTAGGTAATTACTATTTTAAGCTGAAAAATAGCTCAAACATGTTAAATATTTTCGTATGAGAAAATGATTTTGGTATTACATATATATGAGAATTTCGATGGCACCCGGCCTCTTAAATGAAAAATATTCAAACAATGAAAACAGTTGACAACAGTTTTCTTAGTGGGGGGGTCTCCTGAAGGTGGTAGTGATAAGGGGGGATTTTCCTCACTTAAACCATCCCTCCTCAGTCCTCACTCCATCTCACCACCAGAATACTCGGTTAAAATCTAAGCTTAAAAATAATATTATCTTCATTATAGGTCTCTCCGTCATCACCATCATATTGAACTCTTCTTTAGAAGCATTCCAAAAATCTAAAAAAAATAGTTACGTGTCATTAAATGTACTTAATACAATAAAATATATACATAATATATAATATTGTATACGGGGCAATATGCTTTATGTAAGTTTTCCATATTTAACCCATCAAGCCCCAAGCGGAACTCAAGTGCCGCATAACAACTGAATATCTATTGTGTCTGGTATCCGACGATCGAGGTATTAAATTTATTTTATTAAATGATTATGACTTTAGCCTCATTAAAATTTTACATTTTATTAAAAAAAGAGTAATGCCAGGATAAAATTTCAAAAAATATATCCAAGTAACGATTTGAGTACTTACAGGGGGGAGGTGTAAGAGTTGTTGATCATTTTACTCTCCGTTAGAACTTTTTTATTTCAATAAAATCATTATTTCAAATTTACGTTTGAAATGATAATCCCAATATTGTGATGCCTTCATGAGGATTAAAAACTTGCATGAAACTTGCGTCTAAATATTTCTGTTCGTCGTCTATTTTGAAGCATTTTCAAATCCTGAAAAAAAATCATTGTCCATGACAATATTTTTATCGATAAACTATACTTCAAGTAAAGTGCATCCCTAAAGTACACGTAAAAAGTTATGCAATATTTGTAGCCAAATTATTACTTGATGTGACATTTTTGACATGATTGAGGGATTATTAAACTTATAAATTTTCTTTTTAGCTTAGAAAAATAGCGATTGATAAGCCCAAAAAACGTTGTCGAAAACTTACGCATGTTATGTTAAATCCACGTGTTTGAGGCATTCCTTGGCAGTTTTTATGGTTTATTATATAGCGGAACCACAAAACCCAACAAGATATTGCATTTAACGTTCACTAAACACTTTTATTAGCACTTTTTAAACATGAAATATTGCAGACTCCTTTGTTATGTCCTATTAGGTAGGACATAACATTACAAACTTTTGACGTTTATACACCGATATGAGCTTTCTCTTTCAACCAACTTACTGCATCGTTAGTTAGAAAGAGTAACATTATCAACTGTCAAAATATAAGGTTACCTCCAATAGTATGTACCTCATTGGGATCTACCGTGTAATATTAAATCAGGGATTACCTACTATTTTAAATCTGCATTTTTCTTTGACGTTCCATTTTTGACGTCATCGATCAACGTGCACCAATCACGATTCGCCAAGTAAAGCTGTCAACGTCTGCTGTCCTGGGAATCTACGAGATAGTACCGAATTATTTCTGCATCAATTTTGTATTAGTTTTGCTACAAACAAGTGGGTTTCAGTGATCCCAAGGAACATATTGAACAAACGATACGTAACAGCAACAAAAGATGGTGCAGTTTAGTACTTTTCATTTATTATTCCTGGCCGCGTGCCTACAAATCACCCTTGCGCTGAAGGAAGGCGATTGTGAAGTGTGTATTAAAACTGTAGAAAAATTTGCAGCCACATTAACAGACGACGTAAAGAAGGACCCGAAACTCATAGAGAGAGACTTCAAGAAGTTCTGCAAAGGTTCGAAGAATAAAGAGAATAGGTTCTGCTACTATTTAGGAGGTCTCGAGGAATCGGCTACCGGCATCCTCGGAGAGCTGTCTAAACCGCTCAGCTGGTCGATGCCCGCTGACAAAATTTGCGAAAAGCTGAAGAAGAAGGATGCCCAGATCTGTGACCTTCGATTCGAGAAACAGATCGATTTAAATAACGTAGATCTCAAGAAACTGAAGGTTCGTGACTTGAAGAAGATCCTCAACGATTGGGACGAGGTGTGCGACGGTTGCATTGAAAAGACAGACTTTATCAAGAGAATAGAGGAGTTAAAACCCAAGTACATGGGTAGATCTGAATTGTAATAATTGGATATTTTAGGTAAAGATATATTGATAATGTTCTATTTTATAGATACATCTTCCATTGTTTTAACAAAAGAAATAATTCCTATAGCAAAATTACTAAATTTAGACAAGACAAGATTTAAATGTGGTCGGAATTATTAAGAGATTCTAATTTTTCAGTGACATAATTATTATTTGCAAAGTAGCACATAGAAATCAAGCTGACCCACTTAAGAGTAATGAATCATCATCAATATGTGCTACAATTGAAATATGCAGATATTTTTTTAAACATGTATTAACCCATCAGTCGTGGCAAAACGAGACACAATAGCTTTTTCATTGTTATCGCGGCCGGATGTGGCCGCTTGGGGCTTCATGAATTGATCTATATTATTTTTAAACTATAATTAACCTCAAACACCAGGATGTCAAAAGTCTATTGAGCAGTCAATGCCTGAGTTCTATGGCGTCATTTAAATTTTTCAAAAAAAAAAATTTCAAGTTTTCCAAAATTGCCCCAATCAGCAACAAAGAATCATGGCCAAATTTGTATAGGAGCTGGACTCGACTTTTATTTTTGATGTCCCAAAAATAAACTATAGTTAGATTTGGTTGTTCTTATGCTCTAAACAAATTCCGTTTGAGAATTATGTCTAAATAGCCACGATTTTTTATAATAATTAATAACGTTTACAATTATTTTGAGGTTAGACTTAAGAACTACCTTTTTCCCGACTGCGGTATAGCCTACAAGTGTATATTAGGCGATCTTGTTTCTAATTATTTCAATTTTTCCTAGAGTATTACCCAAAAAATAGAACAAATGCGAATGATCGCCGGCTGTCAGAACATAACGAAACTAAAATATATTGATCTTTTTTTTGTGGCTATTTATAGACACATTTCTAATGATTTTCGATGCCTTAAAATATTTGGGAATTTTTGCTACTAATGGCATATCGGGACGCCACCGCCCACCTGGTACGATTTGGCCATTGTTCTTTGGTGCATACTTTTTGTAGCTAACTTCAATCTTTTAAAAATAATGCATCTTGCAAACCAAATTAAATCTTATATACATTAAATTAAATAATAAAAATAATCAAGTGGCTCAATATCAAGCTGGTGGTACAGACTTACAGAAGTATTTTTATGGGTGGCTCGTAACTGTGTCGGTGGGGTTCAAGAGGTTAATTTATAATTGTAAACTAATTGTAGCTTTCTTTTCAGTGAATTATTTATGGACTTTGATGTGATATCTCAGAGCCTGTGGATGCTAAAGTTCAAGTGAAGTTCAGAGATCGTTTCTGACTGTGTTCAAGTGAATGATGTTTGCATTTACAGTAGAATAAATTATTGTATTTAATTAAATATTTTTTTGAATATAATGATTTTTATTTCATCTGCTTTTAATTTCAAAGTTGCTCCTAAAATGATTTACTGTAGGTCAGGGTTTTTCAACCTGTGGGTCGTAAAGGGCCTGTAGGGACTTCGCCAGAGGCCAAGAGGACTATTTCAGTTAAAAAAATATAAAGATTAAAAAGATTTATATAAAAAGGTGAATTTTTTACAACAGGATATATTCATTAGCACACACATTTTTTCATACCATGGGAGTTGCATCATTAAAACGGTTGAAAAACACTGCTATAGATAATAAAAAAATTTTTGGTTTCTAAAAAGTAGGGTACAATTAAAAATAATTTATACCTACTTATAATTTTTTTAAACATAGAAATGTGTCTCTATTAGTGTCCGACCGAAGGTCTATTTTTGGCCGAAGCCGAAGCCGAAGCCGATTAATCGGCAATCGCCACAACCTTCGGCCGAAGCCGAAGGTTTATAATCTTAATCGCTTGACTCAGCAATTAATTTTTAACCGACTTCAAAAAAATGAGGTTATCAATTCGACTGTATCAGTCTCAGCGTCTAATCTGTATCAGCGTCTGAACAAATGTGCCAAATTACAAGTGTATGTATGTATGTTTTTATGTTTGTGTTCGCATATCTCTGGAACTACCATTCGGATTTCAGTAAATCTTTTTTTGTTGTACTAGGTACTGTTCAACTTAGGGAATAGTGCAAGTTTCAACAAAATCGGTTCAGTAGTTTTAGAAATACGGAGTTTTAATTCTCAATTACGTATAATTTTGGAGTCGGTTTTATCTTTTTTTATTAAATACAGTTATGTTCAATATTGTCTACAAGCTACAATTAATATTAAAATTAAGTATTTCAAAACTTCAATATTGAAGGTTTTCCTCTATATTTACTGTGTCATCAAGAAGTTGATTTAGAGCTGATGGTAATAAAAGTTGGTGATTTCGTGATTAATTATTTATTACTTAATAATTTGTGGTCTTCAAATAATTAATTAAGTTTAAGAAATGACTCAAATGTGTAGTTCGAAAACGGATGAGAATTCGGAAAAAGTGTATAGAATCAAAATTATCACAGAACAATAAAAACAGTGGAAATGACATACCACGATTTGTTTACCAGAACCACTGTCGCCAAACTCATACAAACAAACAAGAATAGATCGTTGCACTACTAACAAACAAATGTTTTGATTGGACGCGTAATTCTAAACTCAAATAAGCCTAAATTTATTAAAACTGAAAACAAAAACACACCTTCACTCCTTTTGTAATAGAGTTTGCTATGCAATAAACAAAACAGACACTTAAGACATTTCGTATTCAAGAATCAGTTTATTGTGCATTTACTAAAAAGTTTAGCTACTTCACACTAGATGTCAGTATTATAATGTTTACTTCAAAATTATGCTTTATTTCTCAGGCAATAAGATTGTTTTTTGGTTTTAATTTTTCTACATATTGTGCATTTACTAAAAAGTTTAGTTACTTTACGCTAGATGTCAGTATTATAAGCGCAAATAATTTTCATCCAAATAGGTTTACTTCAAAAATATGCTTTATTTCTCAGGTATTAAGATTGTTTTTGGTTTGAATTTTTCTACATATTGTGCATTTACTAAAAAGTTTAGTTACTTCACGCTAGATGTCAGTATTTTAACGGAAAACAATTTTCATCAAATGTTTACTTCAAAATTATGCTTTATTTCTAATGTAATAAGATTGTTTTAGGTTTGAATTTTTACAATCGTACTACACGTGTTGCCGCGTACAAACAAATGACTCGACTGATGTCGAGTTTGCGTAAGTACTTAGCGAGCTGGCGTTACAACGCAAGCTAGTGACACGCGTGCCCCGCCCACTTACCATTTCTACTGTTTTTATTGTTCTGTGAAAATTATAGAGAATTTAATATGTTTTTTTTCATCGTAGAATATTTTTTGCTACAACGCATCGTTTTTTAGTTATTAGCCAAAAAAAAACAAAAATTGAGACTTGGCATTCTTCCCTCACTCCGGCTCACCTCCTAGACTTCAGGACTTTTAGTATGTTTTATCCCTAAGCACCCTAAATAAGTTCCTGCAGAAATCTCTTAGGTTCCCGCTCACACATTCTACAACTACTTTATTGACTGAACTATTGTAAAAAAATAATAATTTCTTTAATATTTCACAAATAACAATAATCAGACCAATCAATCAGTCTTTGTTTTACTCGACTAGACCGAAACTAGACTAATAAATAAAATAAACAAACACTAACTTCTTAATAAATAATTAAATGATTTATTATGAAGTTAGTTTATTTATTGTATTTGACAGTGACTCCCAGCGGCCTCTGCATACACGACCGGTCCGTCGCTCTCTCACGACTCACTCAGTCTTTCGTAACAGTTAACAGTTCGTTCAATTTCGACGGTTGCTCGGCCGAAGCCGAAGCTTCGGTCGGACACTAGTCTCTATTTTCTCTTCATACTACTGAAACCATTTAAACGAAATTTGGTATGGAGATAAATCTGGCAAAGGATGTAAGAAAATTTTATCAGTGTCAAATGTATGGTTCCTGCACTTTAATGCTTCAACTCCCAAGCGGTCGAAGTCGACCGCATAAACAATAGATTTCCAAGAATCCACAATCTAGGGATTAATTCATGAAGCCCCAAGCGGCCACATCCGGCCGCGATAACAATGAAAAAGCTATTGTGTCTCGTTTTGCCACGACTGATGGGTTAAACGAATTGGGTAACAACTCCGTTTAAGGCAACTATTATACTGCCAATCACATCTAAGCATAAACCCAGTATTAATTAATGAAAATATCTTATTTACATTTAGAAAATTAAGTCAATAGAAAAATTTTATATGAGATTTGATCTTATTAACAAAATAATGCAATATTGAAACAATAGGTTTTAATAGGATTGCATTGCTAACCTAGTGCCATAATGAAATAAATGAAACACTAAAGATTTTCACTATTTTATTGTTTGTTTAACCCACATCTAATGAAATAAGCATGCAAGGAATTATCCATCCAAAGAAATAATTTACACTGACTTCTTGAATGCAACACCAGCATCAACAGCCCTTTAGTGGTACTTGTAGTTCCTGTGGCGCTCTGAAAATTGAATAAGAATTGTTTATTTGGAGCAACAAACAAGTGTTAAATTGGTATAAGTTGATGAGAATTTCTGTTGCAAAATTGCTTGTTTAAATATGAACTAGCTATTTGACCGAGATTTGCTCGGTATTCAATAAGACACAAATAAAATGATATTTTCTAAAAATGATTCCTAGCTAGATCGATTTATCGCCCCCGAAACCCCCTATATACTAAATTTTATGAAAATCGTTGGAGCCGATTCCGAGATTCCAATTATTAATATACAATATGTATATAAGATTCCTCTTCCACACTATATTGTGATATGAATAAAAATTAAAAACACAACAATCTATTTAATTTTTTCAATTATTTCTAATATTAAAGAAAACTATTTATAGAATTTTGATAAAATAATTAACACTTACTGATTTTGCCGTAGTTGATAACATAGAAGAATGCCATTGATCCAACCAGAAGTTGGAAGAATGGGGCAATACCCACTCTCTTAGGCTGCATGTACTTGTGTTGCCACCTCCACCAGGCTTTAAAGAATAATAACAAATTTAGCTAAAACTTTAGAAACTTGTAATGACATAACCTATAATTGGATCAGAAATGTACCTCGGCTGCAAGCTCCGGCGATCGCGGATGGAGTCTTGTTCCTGCGTCCGAGCCACGCCCCGATTTCAGAGATTTTCACTTGTCCGAAAGGAGTATCAGCTGAAAGTTTTGGTAAAACATAAAATTACATAATCGTCAATGTTGATCATTTCTAGCCATGGTCACAATTTTGTCAAGCAACTTACGTTTTCCATAGTAACGAGCGGGGTCGTAGGGCCCATGGACCGCTGGATTATACTCTTTTGGATAGTCACCGATGGCCATGATTACGGTCTATCGGAAAGAATCCGATTTATTTTCCGTAAAATTTCTCCTGCCTTGCGAATGCGATGTCAAAATTTTTGACCTTTGTAAAATGTTTGCCAGTTATAATAAATCAGTTTAAAATAATAGGGTTGTGCAGACTTATGCTTATGAGATGGAGGCACTTTACATGGCTATTTGTATTTGCTATTTGTTGCATTTGGCAAAATTATTGACATATACACAAACAAACAAATAAAGGCAAATACGGCCTTCCACACATGGACGTCAAATACCAAACTTTTACTTGATTTTCTTTACTTGCCTATTTGACTCCTTTGATGTGCGTCAAAAACCGACAAAGGTACGGATACGTGTATTTGGTATTGGTCATATTTGTCAAATAGGCAAATAAGGCCAATATTTGTCAAACATACCGTCTACACATGGTGATTGTTTGGCGAATACATCAAATACGCAAATACAAATAGCCATGTGAAGTGCCTCCAAGAGAATCGATAACCAATATAATATTCAGGGAATGCCGCCGCTGCCGGCGCCGGTTGCCGAAATGGCTGCCGGCGCCGTTTTCCGAAGTTTGCTGAAGTCACGCGATGTTTGCCGAATAGGCTGCCGGCGCCTATTCGGCAAACATCGCTTGTCAAATTACAGAATAATGATCATTGATCAAAAACACAAGTCTTGAGCTAAAGGACTATGAAAAGTACAAATATGTAATAAGGTCATGATGTAAGGCTAAGGATGTATATTTTAATGGTGGTGATGATGATGTTGATAAATGTGATCTGCATAGTAGCATAATATAAGTAACTTTGCTTCTTTAAACAACGCTGAAACTCTCTAACATATTGTATAAGGATTAAGGAGTCTGAAGTTCTGTTCAGTACCTTCGGAAGGGGTTATATAATTGTGGTGCAAAATCTTACTTTTTGGTAGCTAAGGTAAAGCTAAGGTAAATGAAAATGCATCACAAAAAACTAAAATTTCCATAGCCGATCATAATATATACTTCACCTTTGGAAGTCCCTTAAGAAGTCGAATATTTGAGATTATAATTATTTATTTTTAAAATTTGTGTATCGGCACTGGAACCTAGCCTTTTACGCATTATCACCGGTTCCCATTTTGAGTGCCAGCGCCGGCAGCCGTTGTTTTAAATCTCGGCTGCCGGCAGTATACTTACCGCCGCCGGCTCCCATTACTGATATTTTTAGGAGCCGGCGCCGGCAGCGGAGGCACTCCCCAATATTCAGTCTGTTAAGAAAGAGTACTAGACGCAGTAGAAAATTTTCTTCTAAATGTAATCACGCTCAAAAGGTGTTTTTTTCTCTTTGTATTTCCACAGAAAACGCTTAAATACACTTTAAAAATATTATTACCTTGCCTTGCCCATTTTTATCTCGATTTATGGTATTCATATTTTTGTGATTTAAACATTTTGTCTAGTGTCTAGTGTCTATACAAACAAGCTTTAAATTATTATAAAGATATTAGATAGGTACCTTTTATCTTAAAATATAGGCTTAGGTACGTACTTACTACTTAATAGGTATGTCCGTAACATTGTAAATACAAATACAAATACTTTATTAACCTTAAATAAGTTTACAAGCATTTTTACAAGTAAGGGTCCCCTCAAATATCAATAATAATAATTATTTTAGAATACTATTAAAATTATGCAAGTTGCAACTGAAGTTTCAGGCTGTATGCGCATTCTACTATATAATTATATATTATACCTTAATCTGTTATGCGCATCGAGCAAAAACGCGAGGGAAGACTGAAGAGTGAGAGTCAAAATATTATGTCAGTCAATGATATTATATGAAAAACTCAAAGTAGATATGTTACTACCGTGCGCGTTGTGAAGATACAAATACGACCCAATTGGGTCGTCTTTTATTTAGTCTGTCTCTTTTATGTAAATGGCATTTCGTATCTATTGTTCAAATTTGACAATTGAATTTGAAAATTGCTCGGAAGAGATTTAAGCCGGAAAATAGTATGAACGTAACAGATCTGTATAAGTAGAATGTCAAATGTCAATTAACATTGATGTCAGTCTTTTAATCATCCAGAGAATTTTTGTTTTTATAGAAATCGATACGACGCGACGTGCCGATATCGATAGGCCGACGATTGTATCGACAAGATGCGGGCTGCGGCACATACCTATCATAATTTTGTTTTGTCATGTCACTACGAATGACAGTTCTGTAAATTGGTAATTTCGTTGTTCTATTTTGCAATTTGCAGTATTTTCGTTACTTAGAAGCAAATAATTACAACAAAATGGTTTTGGAGAGTACTATGATATGTGTAGACAACAGCGATTACATGAGAAATGGAGATTTCCTTCCGACGAGGCTCCAAGCGCAGCAAGATGCAGTCAACTTGGTATGCCACTCTAAAACCCGATCGAACCCTGAGAATAACGTCGGCTTACTAACTCTAGCTAACGTTGAGGTGCTAGCCACTCTCACTAGCGACGTGGGAAGGATACTATCCAAGCTGCACCGCGTCCAGCCCAACGGTGACATTAACATTCTAACAGGAATTCGCATCGCACACTTGGCTCTCAAACATCGTCAGGGCAAGAACCACAAGATGCGTATTGTCGTCTTCGTCGGTTCCCCGATCAACTCAGACGAGAAGGAAATGGTGAAATTGGCCAAAAGACTGAAAAAAGAGAAGGTATCATGTGATGTTGTATCATTTGGAGAGGACTCTGAAAACAATCCTTTGTTGACCTCATTCGTTAATACATTAAACGGCAAGGATAATACATCCGGTGGGAGCCACCTCGTGTCCGTACCGGCAGGGGGCTGTGTAGTGCTGTCAGAGGCTTTGATTTCGAGCCCCATTATTGGTGGAGATGGTGCTGGCCCATCTGGCTCCGGTTTGTCGCCGTTCGAGTTCGGCGTAGATCCCAATGAAGACCCAGAGTTGGCTCTCGCTTTGAGGGTGTCCATGGAGGAGCAGAGGCAAAGACAGGAGGAGGAGTCTCGACGGCAGCAGGCCACCACCGAGGGAGAAACTCCTAAAGCCGGTGAGGGAGCCCAGGACACAGGAATGGAGAGAGCCATCGCAATGTCCCTTGGTGAAGGCGAAGCTATGGAATTGTCTGAGGAGGAGCAGATCGCTCTGGCCATGCAAATGAGCATGCAGCAGGAGGCTCGTCAGGCTGAAGAGAGTATGGATGTCTCAGAGGAGTATGCCGAAGTCATGAACGACCCGGCTTTCCTTCAAAGTGTTTTGGAGAACCTTCCCGGTGTAGACCCCCAGAGTGAAGCCATAAGAAATGCTATGTCCACCTTCAAAAAAGATAAAGATGACAAAGACAAAGAAGAGAAGGATAAGAAAGAAAAATATGGTTCTGGAAGTTCCAAGAAAAACTAACTTTTTTTATTATATTATTCTTTGAACATTAAGGGCCACATTTGTAATTGTCAAATAAAGCTTATTGATATAGCAACAATTTTGTTTCTTCATTTACATCAATTTTGTGTCTACTAAGAAATGCTGAAAAGTAAAACAAAACTAAAATTTCCTGTCTTACCTTTTTTAACTATTCCTTATGTAAAATCAGAAATGAACTCTGTATATCTTCTAACTGGGGCTTGAAGTTGTGTTGGCTACTCCCTAAAAAATTTCAAGTATTATTATTGAATAATAATTCATTAAATTAATGTCAAAATGTAATTGGAGTAAAATTTTTCGAGTTTTTTTACTCTCAGGACTCAGGAACTCTCCTATTAAAAATTAAATAGGTTACATATTAATAGTTGAAGTTTGAACCTCTCATAATTCTTCTCCTAGGAGTTCTATTGCTAGAAACACTTCTGTGCTTGAGAGATGATGTTCTTGAGCCGGTAGAAGAGATTAAAGTTTTTATTTATTTGATGTTACTTATTGTATTATATTTCTTATCTTTTATTGTCTTTCAATGAATTGAGTAACTATGCTAACATAATGATTATTCGACTTAGAGCTGGCGACCAAATCGGTCTGAATGTGGCTTCAGCCATGGGCGCCGGCAGGGGAGTACCAGGTGGTGCACTTACACCCCTTGGGAATCTCGGGATCAATAGAAATTATTGAAATAAAAAGACGTCTGTAACCCTATTACCATGCCGTACAAAGATAGTTCGTAATGTTTCGACACAGTATTCTGTTGATTAAAATAGTCATTTGTTCGTAAAAAGAAAAGAATGAAAACTAAAATTTGCACCCCTTGGAAATTATTTCTGCCGGCGCCCATGGCTTCAGCTGCATTAAAACTCCGTTAGCTACTTCCCTGAACAACCCTTTCTGATAATCTGCGTGCTGGCAGGCCGTGGGCGGTGGCCGGTGGGTGTGGGTGTAGTGGGATGGGGAAACTTAGGACAGAACTAAGCTTTTAATTTGCCCATATACAGAGGGAATATGGGCATATTCCTTCTGCCTGTACTTACTTTTATGAAGATGATTCCATTCTTCTATGCTAGTGTCGGCATTGGGCACAGCAGTGCCCCTCATTGGTGTTGTGGTAGCTGTCCAAAATAAACCAAAAGCAATAATAGTCAGTAGCTGCCATTTGAAATGGGATATTACCACTTCTAGTGGAAAGAAGACTGCAGTGGCGTAACTATAGGGTAGCAGGGCTGGCAAAATGCCACGGGCCCCGACCCAAAAGGGCCCCGGCCCAAGAGGTCGTGAGGTCAGAATTTTTTATACACTGTTTTATTATTAATGTGACGATTTTTACTGATAGGGCCCCATCAATTTGCCACGGGCCCCGGATTTATAGTTACGCCACTGGAGAGGAGGTGATACATTCTCCAAAACAATATAAGGTGGTAGAGCGTACTGTGAATTGTGATAATGGAATAGGCAAGGCGGTAATTTATTTTCAACAAGATCTTAATTAGGTGGTGATGGTGGTGAGAGAAATTATTGATTCATAGGCAGATGGCAGACCTACTTTATTTGGTCGGTGTTACTGTTGGTCGTGAACTCGTGACCAAACGGCTGGGCTTGACGTTGTTCCCAAACATATCGAAGGTTTGCCAACAGCCATTATCAATAATTTATCTCATGACCATCCTGCTAATGGCGCTCTACAATCTTAGTCCTTGTGTGATGAAAGAAAGAACAATTTGGTGTTTCAAAGAAGATTGTTGCTAGGATGGATAAGATAAGGTGTTATGTCGTATATACAGTGCCGTAAATAGCCTTTTTTGCGCCCTGTGCGAGCTTCTATAACTGCGCCCTGTGCGAGCTTCTATAAAAACGCCCCTGTTTTTTTTAGATTATAGGTACCGAGAGCAACGCTGTGTTTAGACCTTGGCTATTTTCTTCCATTCTGGGTGATAAAACAAAACTTTTGGAGGCTGGAGCACCAATAACAATTGGGGCACTAGGAGCGCAGCGGGAACTTATCGGGAGAAAACAGAAAAAATAATAAATGTCCTGCCTGGTCTGGTCATTCTTGCGCCCCCCAGAGTCTACGCCCTGTGCCTGGACACCAGTGGCACTGCCCTATTTACGGCACTGCGTATATATTATGAGATTTATAAGACTTTTTACCTTTCCATACTCCAATAGATGCTGGAGTAGAAATGGGTCTTGGATGAAATTCAGTTCCTATAGAAAATTCAACCATGACAATTACACAAAGTATCAAAGCGCACGACAGTGCGCAGGCCAAGTTTCAGCAACAGGCCGCGCGGCGCGCGGTGCGAGCTTGCCGTGCACTATTTATTTCTATTTAGTTTAAACTTTAAAGAGTTATTATTTCGTATACCGAAATTATAAGAAGTATAATAACGGAAAATATTATTAGAAATTGAATATTTACTTGTGAGTGGTCTCGACTGTCTTTCAATATTTAATTTTCCTTTTATGGAGTTTTGACTAGCTGTTTCCTTCGCAATAGTATCACCTATGAAGAAAATTTGCAGTTACTTGTATGTAGATACCTACATTACTATCGTAGATTAACTACATGTTCAACAGAATTTTAAAAAAGGCCACTGTAAGTTGTAACTCTCATGAAATCAAAGAAAATTTTTAAGCGTCTCCCAGACAGACACGGCCTGCGGTGGCGGTAGCGGTGGCGGTCAGTTGGATGACTTGAGAGTTCAAGGAACGACACAGACACACGCGGCCACGCGGCCAAGCCATCCAACTGACCGCTACCGCCACCGCCACCGCAGGCCGCGTCTGTCTGGGAGACGCATTACTCAAGCATTCTCTCTCTGCAAGAAATGGTAAGAAATGTTTCAAAGGCCAACTTTTCTTACTTGCCAAACTGATGTTGCTGGAATGCTGTACAGTTTCAGCATTATTGTATTTTGTACTGCAGGCATTCTCTTTTTCAATTTTATTACTTCTGTTGGCTGAACCAATAGATCTTGGACGATCTAAATTATAAGCAAAACATTTTAATTAATAAAAAGATAAGTTCTTACTTTGAAATCGGTAAAAGCGCCGAGAAGCATCTATTCTAAAGATTAATTTTAAATTGTTTTTTGATAATAAGTAGTTCAGAATTTTTGTCTGATTTAAAACACTTTTGAGGTTATAGAATATAAGGAGTCCAGTAACTCACAATTTAGTCTCACGAAATTAATATTTGGTGAAGCTGATCTTGAAAGTGCGCCATTTCGAACGTCTTTTTTACTGTGAGGAACTGAAATAATTATTATTTAATATTATAATATCTGATCTACTAGCTACTAAAATTACCTAAATATTACATAAAAATAAACATAAAACATAATAAATGTATTTTCCCATATATTAGTAACTAGCGACCCGCCCCGGCGTCGCACGGGTATAAAATATATACTTAGCCACTGAAAAAATGATTAAGATCGATAGCCTATGATCCTTCACGTGGTCTACTTCTTATCTGTGCCAAATAACATAAAAATTGCTCCAGTAGTTCGCGAGAACTACTGAAGCAATTTTTATGTATATATACCCTTATATACCGTATAAGGGTATATGTATATACATTATACGGTATATATTTAAAAGGGTATATGTATAATGTATATATATACCCTTTTAAATAATTTCCCCGTTTTTTTCACATTCTCCTATTAGTTCTTCCTAGTTCCTCGATAAATGGGCTATCTAACACTGAAAGAATCATCAAAATCCGTTGCGTAGTTTTAAAGATTAAAGGGAACAAAGGGACATGAGAGAAAAAAAGCGACTTTGTTTTATAATAATTGTATAAACTACATACTTAGTAAGTAAAAATATATATTTTAATAATAATTATATTACTTACTAGGTTCATATGACTGGACAGAATATTTGCTGGACGAGCGTGAGTTACTGCGTATTGTTATTGTGTCCGTCGAGTGATTCCTCTTCAACTCATAACGCAACTCTAAATAGTTTAAATTAAATTACTAAAAAAGCGAAAGGTAAAAAACAACTTTCTTCTAAAAACTACTATGGTATAGGATGGATAACAAATAAGTGGTATTAAAGGCTTCATGAAAAATACTCTATACCGTACTATGATGACCGTAAACTATTAAACAAAAAAAATCTTATACTAAAACTTATAAGATCCTTTTTATCAGAATAATGAATTCTTTATTAGTAAACGAAGTAAAAGACATGACTATCAATCTATGTTGCTATCTTTGTCTTTTATATTGAAATAGCTATTTGATAAACAAAGACATCCACATAATAATATGCTAGTCTTTCTCTTCGTTTATTCATAAGATTTATGTAAAGTAAATAAAATAACTAACTGGACGCGCGGTTATCTTTGTATGGGACGCAGCGGAAAGACTTCGTACTTGCACACGACGGCGTATCACACACATATGTGATACGATCTAAAACAGGTCAATCGTTTAAAAAAGAACGTAGGGAATGACAATTATAGTTTGTGCGTTATAAGATGATATGGGTGACAGTTCTCATATTCCTTGCTACGGAATTTTTTTACAAGAAAACAAAAAAAATCAAAATGTAATAAATTATATTCCATCGACAAAAATAAATGTTTCCTATAATTGTAAATGAATAAAAATGAAAAGTTGCGAAGTACTAACTTATTAATATAAAATTATAAATAATAACTGTGAAATAGGAGTATGAAATTATTGTTACGAAAACATTTGAAAAATGTCAGATGCATGAAACGGAACTTATGTCAATAGAGATTGCCACTGTTGAATCGAAATCAAATCGATAAAAAGGGCGGCCATCTGTAATCGCCGGCGCCACTCTGAAACGTCAGTACGAAATCGATAATTTCGATTGCAATTCCTTTACGAAGTGATTCAATATTTTTTAATTATCGATTAATTTTTTTAGGTAACTTCCCTACTATTGTCAATTATTATGTGTCACGCATATCATCTTAAAACGCACAAGGTATAGATATACCACAGTCAGAGACATTTAATGATTACTTCAATTTAATGAAGAGTTTGACAGTTAATGTATGGAGCTTATGTCAAAATCTCCATTAATTTCAGTTAAGTAATAAATGGTCGTCTCTGAGTGCGACGGATTTAGATTACAATGGGCATTGTCCAAAAAAAATCACATGTACTTTTTATATTTTTTTTTCGTTAAAATAGGGTATTTTAAGAATATAAATTAAATTATTTTGAAATTCATTGGCTAGTTTTTTCTCAATAAATTTTTAAAGTTTCGCTCTGACGTCATCATCGGTGGCCAATTGACCTCACAGTATGTTTTAAATTTCCTTTCAATCTTATTTATAATGGCTGGTTCGTCAAATGCAAGTTCTCATTATGTGAAAGCCGATACGAGAAGCTTACCAAAAGTTCGAAACGTAATGTTGGTCGAATTTATTGCTAATTTAACGCCATTGAAGGTCAAACTAAGGTTAAACATATTTGTTCAAAAATATAAGTAACCAATGGGTATTTTTTTCGTTTACATACAGAAAAACGATCACTGACCTTATTCCTCGAAATGTTATTGTAATGAGCAAAATAAAAAAAAATGGACAATCCCCATTGCGCTCTATTTGGTGTAGAAGAAGATATGTACCATCAAGGAAATTGATCCCTATGCATTTGAGAGACCAACGTCATTTGGTCGATCATGTCAATTCAATGTTAATTGTGATCTGTCGGCTTGGTTTGACGTAATGCGACCAAACTACGTAGGTCCCCCATCTGCATATAGGAATCAACCTCTCTGATAGTACATGTTTCATTGGAAGAGTTTAAATGAGTACAACTACATCGCGCAATGAAACATTTTTATCTTCTCATGCAATAATAAAGTTTAAATAAAATACAGCTACATAAATATTTAAATAATTTATTACAACAATGATATCCGTATACAAAAACTGTGATATCACATGTCTTATAATATTAATTTAACATAGCAATACCCACAACAGTTTATAGCTTTGAGCTACTTGAACGACTGATACCCGGTTTCTAGTTTTTTCTTTGATTGGCTATTGTCAAAATATAAACCAATCAACAACTATGTTATAGATAAACTCCTGTTAAAAATTTTAGAAACCAGACATAAACAACTTATCCGGTTCACAGCCAAGAGTAAAGCTTAGATTGTCAAATGTGTGTTTGTATACAAAAAACACATTTGACAACTTGACGCAACTTGACGCTCCGTCACTGACGCGTAGGTTAAGCCTCAGCTTAAAAGTTATCGCATATCTTTGACTATCAGACCAATAACTTTTCTTTACTTAGTCATTTATTGTGGAACATACACAGCTTTTGAATCAGATAAGTTTATACCACCACTGACAAAAACTAATAAAAAATCATTGGCTACCTACTCTCATCTTTGTCTGTGGTCTCTTTGTCTATGATCATTTTATTATTTGTGGAGTCTATGGCCACTTTATCTGTGGTCTCTTTCTGGTCTACGTCTGCAATCTGCGCGGTGGAAAAGTGACGTATCATACCGGGAGACACATTGGGGGAGGAGGCCCGCCTCTCTTGCCGTTTCGCTCTTTGCGCCGCTTTCTGTTCCAATTCTACGCAGTGGTCAGCGAATATCAGTTGTAGGGGAGCGTACATGTGTGGTAGAATGTCCAGATCACTCATTGAAACCTGTTGAAAAAATGTATTTGTTTAAGGGTGGGTTGCACCAACTTACTATAACTGTAACTATAACTACAGTGCAAAATGTCAAATCTTTGGTTACCGTTAAATATGGCGTCCGACGCCATATTTAACCATAACCACTCATACTTATATTATCTAAATTTTCGTGATACTATGTTTCACTGTTCACAGTGTTGTATTTTTCCTGTCGATTTTTACGGGTAACTCAATTTTTTATACTCTCAATCCCATTACCTGTAGCTTTGATAAAAAAATAAACGCAACAGACATCTGTCAATTTCTGTGGTCAAAGTTAAGGTTAAAGTTAAAGCTAAGTTAGCCTCAACTTTAACCTTAACTTTAACCATAACTTTAACTTTGACCACGCCTCTGGTGCAACCCACCCTTAGTAATGAGAATAAGTACTTTTGTCAATAAGGATAATCTCTGCTGGATAATATTTTGAACTCTGATAGACAGGTTATTTGAATAGCTAGCTCATCGAGGGCGGATTCAACCAAACTGCAAACCTTCAAGAAGAGAGCGTATTCCCTCTTAAAAGGCCGGCAACGCATCTGCAGCTCTTCTGATGTTGCGAGTGTCCATGGGCGACGGTAGTTGCTTTCCATCAGGTGACCCGTTTGCTCGTTTGCCCCCTTATTTCATAAAACTAACAAGACCTACTTGTCTTTGCCTGGATGTTTGGTCATATTATTGGAAAAGTCATACGACAGTCAAAGCCAACAGATCTTGATTAATTTTGACATTATTATTTTTAAAACTGGTTTACGGTACAGTAATTTATACCATAAAATAAGATAAAATATATCTTACTTGCATATTATCAAATGCGATGCCAACGTTGCATGTATCTACCATGTGTTGGCTGATACGCGGTAGCCTCGCGTACCGTTGGCTAAAGTGCGTGAGCAGCGTGAAGTTGGCGCGCATGCGGCGGCCGATATGGATCGCCTGTGAAGTTGTCGAGTGCATCTTCGCACGGGCCTCCTGAGCTAACTCATCCTCCATTGTCGCTTCGTGGATTAGGAGTGTAGAGTCCATGCCTGGAATCGATAAGCACTTCATTATTTTCGTAATGTCTGAAATGATTTTCTTTGATATTGATAGATGTAAAGTAAAGAGGATTGCTTCTAGATTAAGTGTATCTAGAAGATTAACATTGATCTTCTGTTGTTGCATGATAACGTTTTGTCGTGTAAATGACATTGTTATGGGGGCGTGGATGCAAAATAACAAACAAATGCGCGCTATTTCCAAGTATCATTTGTGACCGAAATGAAGGGCATAGTGTCTAAACACACTAGGCTGAATTACGCCGGCGTAAATTCCGCCGCGTTTCAAACTCATACAAAATACGGGCGGAACGCGAGACGACACACTATTCCGTCGCGTATTTGTATGCGTTTGACATTTGCGGCGGAATTTACGCCGGCGTAATTCAGCCTAGTGTGTTTAGACACATATTAGTATATGTGCGCTTACAGACGAACGGCACGTGTCGGCGGCACGCGTCGGCTGCAGTCGACGGCAGACGACGGCACGTGTCGGCGGCAGTCGACGGCAGTCGGCGGCACGTGTCGGCGGCAGTCGGCGGCAGTTGACGGCAGCCGTCGACAGTTTGTAACGCTTGCAGTTGTGACGTAACGCGTAAAGGTAAGCGTCCACAGGTCGGTATAGTACGCAACGGACGTTTCGCATCAGACGGACACGGCACGTGCCGCCGACACGTGCCGTTCGTCTGTAAGAAGCCTAAGTGATACTTGAATGATATTGTTAGGAGGGCGTGATTCCACCCATCAAGCCCCGTACGAGCACCGGTGATCGCGACAACAATAGAATACAATAGCAATTCTTGGAATCCCCGATCGAAGGATTAAAACAGCTATCTTTTCGGTGACAAAATGGCGGCGTTAGTTATCAACTTATCATTTTACAAACAGCCTTGAAGTTCGTTGACAACTCATAAAACAAAGAGGCATACAAAAGAAGAAAAAGCCTTATAAGCCAGTAAGTAATCAGCTTACCAATATTAACCAGATCCTCGCAGGGTATAGTATCCCCGGAGTACGTGATCTTATGGTCTGGTAGATGGACGGCAACGCCGAACGCGTTGGGGCAATGAGCTACGAGACACGTGACCACACGCCGGACACCGATGTCAGCGAGTAGAGCTGGGGTAAGTGTGTCCTCGGTGACAGTGGCTTTAGACTCCATCTGAAAAATGGTATGGATAGTAATATTTTCTGGGTAATATCAGAGAAACAGTGATTTTTCTTAGTAAGGAAAATTAGTACAAAGTTTTTTTGAAGTGAAAACTTCTTTAGCGGCGTTGAGCACTTTTGTTGGGTTAAAAATTTAATCGATTGTAAGGGTTTCGATTAATTAATTAAAACGATAGTTTTTTTTTAAATCGATTTTCATAAAAAATGGGTTAAAAAAAATAATGCACAACGTTAATAATCAAATTTTCACTCCCGGAGTGCAACCCGTCTTTTTTTAAATCATCAAATCAGACGCGATAAAGAACCAAAAGCAAATATGTCAGAAATATTCAACCCATCTCTCTCTAGCAAATTGATTTGGTTGATGATATACAGTCACTGTTTTTACCGGCAATTGTTTATATCTTCGTGATTTTTCAAAATTGATTAAAACGGGTAATATTAAAGTATTTCTTTACTCAAAATATTGTCTATTGTCAAAAACTCTGAACATGTAGGTCTACCAGAATCTAATGGCAAATTTTGACAGCAGATTTTCAAAAAATATCCTTGATCATTGGATGAATTTATTTATTTGCATGTTTCACACTCAGAATCAGTCGCTATAAGGAAAAAAAGGATCGAAATGTTTTATTCCAATTACCCCGGTATTGCTAGAGTCAATTTACTTTCGCATTTTTTGCCATCAGATTCTGGTAGACCTATAGTTACGTAATAATAGTGTTTAACACCTCCATTGTGGGCATCGCAGACAATAGATTTTCAATTGTTATGCGGCAGCCGGCTGCCGCTTGGGGATCATTCAACAATTACGTGATCACCGGAAGGGGGAGGGGGGGTCGGGTGCTTGTATATACATCTGGATTATTTGGGGGGAGGGGGGGTGAGAATCCATGATTACGTCATCATCATTTTATAACTTTAACCCATCAAGCCCCATACAAGCACCGGTGATCCGACAACAATAGAATACAATTACATTTCCAAGAATCCGCGATCGAAGGATTAATTAACTAAAATATATTTACGTCCAATATTGAAATCTAATACTGGTAACACTAACTATTAGATAGATAGAACGGGATTTCCCTTGCTGTAACTGTGGAAACCAGATTCAGTATCTTTATACTTTTTCGGCGTATTATTTTATCGACTTTTCCAAGCATCAGTATTTTTATATATGTATGCCATGTTTCAATTCCTCCAATATAGGTATATTGGAGGAATTGAAACATGGCATACGTGTCAGTGCTAATAAACAGCAAAAAATTTAAGCACGGACGAAGATTATGTAATCAAGGCGAGGGGGGGGGGCGGGTAAATTCAAAATTTGTATTACGCTGTGATCACATAGGGGGGGAGGAGTTAAAAAAACGGCCAAAAATGATCACGTAATTGTTGAACGATCCCTTGGAAATTGATAGGTTAAACAGCTTTATTCTTACCAAGTTCTGATTAGGTATAAGCATGAAATCCCCTCTGATCTTCTCAAATTGTTGGTCGTACATGGTCAACCAGGACATGATCTGCCCCGGAGCGAGCAGATACACCGGGGGCACATCTTGGTTCACCTCCATGAAGGCTTCTCTACGGGCTTGGAGGACACCGATTAGACCTGTAAAAGGAGTAAGGAGTTAGATTGAGAACATTTTTTGGAGTCTCTATAATAATTGGAACGAAGTTCCTTATCGCGCGTTGGGCGTTGCGAAAGAAGGCTAGGCGGACGACACTTGACCTCAACACTTTTTTTAGTACCTGCTAGTATTCCTGTGCGTCAACTAGATGGAGTTTTTGAGAATAAACAGCGACATCTAGCGGACGTTTAAATAAATTTTATTACAATTCCACAAAACACAAAATATGTGTCGTTGTTAGTACGGTGCGTACGTATTCCTGGGCGTCAATAGATGGCGTTTTTTTATAAGTTCGTTCCATCCGAGTGTCCCTTGACACCTTTCAAGTTTATTTTAAAAAATGTGAGTCGAGGTACAGAACTTCATTTAAGTTTTATAACGATAGGCACAATATTAAGTAATAGAGTCTGGCTAGCGAAAGATGAGACTGGTATTTTATTCCAAAAATGATTATGGTAACACTGTCACTAACGTCATTGTCACTTATAGCATGTGTTGTTTATATGTCAAAGTGAAAAATATTTCTGTGATTTACGTGATTTTCTAATTTAAACATGACGAAAACTTTGAAAAGAGATTTGCGAAAACTGCTTTTTGCTATGATTAGTAAATACGAACAAAAAAGAAGTGAAAGGGATGCAATTTTTAAACAAAAACAAGAGTGTTTACATGAAATATCCCAGTGCATTGGTAAGTACGGGTAAAAGATTTTGATACTTTCAATTATTACAGTTAAATTTAATTAAAAATCTTTATTATTTATCACACGTATTTAAATATTATGAATTTATTGTTTTGCAGATAACATGGATGATGCAAAGGATTCAGATAAGCAAGCTATAACATCAACCATAAATAAATTAAGAGATGTGTTTCAACAAGAGTGTTTAAAGACACAAAATCAGTTCCTTGATGAGATTTCTTCTTTGACCGGTAAGACCCTAACGTTATATTAAAAAATACCTGAAAGCAACCTTGTTATTTAATGCTAACTTTATTTATGAACATGTTTTCAGATGTTAGCGTTTGTACTCTAAAAAGGATTAAAAAAGAAGGCCAAATAAATAAAGGCGTGTGGAATACACCAGGAAAAAAAAGACCACATAAACCAACAGTATCAGCGTTAGATACTTTTGATATTAATGCAATAAAAAACATAGTCAACGAGTTTTATATAGTAAAGAAACAAATCCCAACATTAAGGTCTCTTTTAAGTGAATTAAGGGAAAGTATTCACTTTACTGGCTGTCGTGAAACATTGCGTCGCATCCTTTTATCAAACGGATTTGAATTCAAGAAAAACCAAGATGAACGTACAATCCTTATTGAAAGGTATAATGTAGCAGCATGGCGACACCGTTTCTTGCGGACCATTGCTACTAAACGTAGAGAAGGCAAAGAAATTGTATATCTTGATGAAACTTATGTTCATCAGAACTATAAATAAAAAAAATCATGGCAGGGTCCTTCCACAAGTGGTGCTGTAACAAATATCTCTTCAGGCAAGAGATACATTATAGTTCATGCCGGCTCAGAAAGAGGTTTTGTGCCAAACGCTCTTATTGTGTTTACGAGTAGTAGTAAGAAGTTGAGAGAAAGCGGTCGGAATTAATCAACAGAAGGGGTGTGGTTTTTCACCATGATAACGCTAGACCTCACACATCTTTAGCTACTCAGCATGCATGCATCCGCCTTATAGTCCTGACCTTGCACCTTCAGATTTCCAACTGTTTCGGTTGCTGCAGAATTCCTTAGGCAGTGTCAGGTTGACATCACAAGAGGACTGCCAAAACCAATTGTCGCAGTTTTTTCATCAGAAGCCCCAAAATTTTTATAGCAATGGGATCATGTCCCTACCAACAAGATGGCAAAAAGTTATTGAATAAAATATACTTCAGTCAATTGTAAATAAACTTTAAAAAAAACTTTTTGAATTTTTATTTAAAATGTGAAGAAACTTTTTCCCCAACCTAATATTACATTTTGATATTCTCAACTAATACATTTCCTTATTATAATATACTTAATAAAATTATTATATATCCCTAATATATTTTGAATAATCAACTTGCAAGGGGGGGGGGGGGGGGGTATTAGTTTCAGGCATGAACAAGTAGGTATGTAATAAATAATCATATTTGAGTATAATAAATACAATCTATGATGCTTGCGAGCATTTGTGCTAATACACTTTAAATTGCATAATATTAATAAAATATAGGAAATTCTTTAACATTTAAATTGAGTTATATTTTAAACTTACAAACAGTAGAACAATTTAGTTTAAGAAAATTAAGATAATTGTTTGGTTAGATTTAATTTTGTAATATATTTCATGATGTAAGTACAAAAGAAGAAGTTTTAATACTCCGACAAAAACATTCAAGAGTTTTCGTCAAAAACATGCGTTTAATTCATCATGAAATGTATTGCAAAATAAAATTTAAGTAAACAACAACAATAAACTTAATTTTTTGAAATGAGTTGTCCTAACAAAATACATATTATTATATTATATTATTATTATTTATTGTCATAAATAATAAAGTATCAAAACTATAATTCCGACTATAGACAAGGTTGCCATACGTCGATTTTTTGAATTTGCCGCCTTTTTCCAGTCTCATCTTTCGCTAGCCAGACTCTATTAAGTATAGCTTACACTAGACTTCACTTGTCCATAGGTTTCCGTGACGTAGTAATCGCGATTCCACAAATTTTTTTAAGCTGTGTAACAATAAAAACATTCATAGAGTAAAACCAAAAGCAATGAATACAAGGCTGGAGTCTCGACTACAAGCAATCACCATATAATTTTACATATTGTTTTAGACTTGCTAGTCAAGGGATTGCCTTGAATTTAGACTTTTTTTATAAAAGGTAGACAGGCCTATGCCCTATTACGATCGAAATCCATGCTAATATTATAAATGCGAAAGTGTGTGTCTGTCTGTCTGTCTGTCTGTTACCTCTTCACGCCTAAGCCGCTAAGCGGATTATGCTGTGATATGGACTATGGAGACACTTTGAGTCCCGGGAAAGGAATAGGATACTTTTTATCCCGGAAAAATGTACGGTTCCTGCACGACAAACGAATTTTGGCGCAACGGAGTTGCGGGCGTCATCTAGCACATTATAATGGCAGAATGGCACATAACCTTCGACCCTGGCCAGACCACAATATTACGTTGCGTACGTGTACGTCTCGTCACGTGTCGTATCGCAAAAACAACATCGTACAGCAATGCGATTAGGTAGTAGATTTTACTACTTTTATCGTAGATTTTTAACATACGACGCCGTGTTGTTGCCTAGCAGTCGCAGTTAGGGACTGCAATCCCGCAAAGCGGGATCCCGCAATCCCGCGGGATCCCGCGCCAATTTTTAATCAGCTGGATCCCGCACCTACAAAACGCGGATCCGCGGATCCCGCATGACCTACATATTATTTGCATAATTTCTCGGGGAGTCCGTATGACGGAATGGAAGTTTTAATAGCAGCGCTTTGTGCTAAACCCGATCCAAGGCCTTCGCAATGTCTAAACTAACAGCAGATGCCTCTGCCTCTCCTTTCGACACAATCGCCTGATCCCAACGATGAGTTAGGTACGCCAAGAGATCACCAGCCGAGCGATCCTTACGGAACCCGTACTGTTTATCCAAGTATCGAAATAGCTGGCTATTGATAATAATAATGGATTCCATTATATTATAAACTAGCTGTCCCGGAAAACGTTGTTTTGCCATTTAAAGTATTTCTACTTCATCAGTTGATACAAAATCTTACCCCCTCTTTTGTCCCCTAAGAGGGGTGGGGGTAAAATTTTTATACACCAGATATTAAGTTGGAAAAACAGTTAATAATATGAAGTAAGTCCATTAAAGAATAGTTTGATACAAAATCTGATCCCCTCTTTGTTCCCCTAGAGGGTGGGGAATTTTTATACGCCAGATGTTGAGTTGGAAGAAGACAAATATATCTGCGAAAACCGTATGCAAATCGGATCAGTAGTTTTCGTGTTAAAGCAAAAGTCTTATACAAAATCTGACCCCCACTTTCGTCCCTTTAGAGGGGTGGGGGGAATTTTTTTTAAACACCAGATGTTAAGTTGGAGGAAGACAAATATATCTGCAAAAACCGTATTCAAATCGGATCAGTAGTTTTCGTGTGATAGTGGAACAAACATACAGACAGACAGACAGACAGACAGACAAAAAAACTGACCACACTTTTGGCTTCTATAGCGATGTAGTGACACCCTCCGCTTATTATTTTTTTAATATATTTAATGTACAGAATCTTCATTTCTACAGTTTTATTATATGGATGGATTTGAGCGGTCACCTTTTTTGGGGATCGGGTACACCAAGTCTTCGAGGAAGCCGGTACAAAGCCAGAAAAACAGGAGAGCCGAAAAAGACGCGTTAAGATCAGAGCCAACTCTGGAGCACACTTTTTTTTTAACACAATAGGAGGGATTCCGTCAGGCCCACTCGACTTTAATTGGATATCAAGGGAAAGGAGGGCTATTTGCACTGAGCACTGATGAAACCACGTGCATCACGGTATGGTCGGCGGTTTCTGTTCCCCACCACCTCGGGTCAAGCTTGACGCAAAGAACTTACCCAGAAGATCGGTTTTGTCTTTTGCGTCATGGGACAAAGATCCATTTTCGACGTGTAGGGATGATAGGGTTGGCTTGCAGAAATTCCCTTCAATAGCTTTGGCCAGAGACCAGAATGCACTGGTTCTCGAAGAGAGGCGCTCGAGTCTCTCACCAATTCTGTTGACGTACTGTTTCTTTGCCCGAGTGATCTCTTTCTTGAGTATTTCATAATTCATAATTCTTTATTCACAAGAATGCAGTTAGTACAAGGATGGTATTTCATTTTATATGTGCTGGTATTTAAATCCCGAGCAGACACTGCATTGGCCTAGGACTGGTAAACCTTCTGCTTCCGACGAGAAGCTTTTTTGGAGGATGAACCAAACCAGGGACGAAATCTGCCGCAAGTTGGCACTACAGTCTACAGAGGACGAAATGAAAAGCTTCATCCCTTGCATCACCACAATGGCAACGGAGTTGGCAGTGTTGTCGGGATCATCCGGCGAGAAGCGCAAGTGCCCCCAGGGATAGGATGCAAAAAATGACCGCATCCTATCCCAGTCCGCTAACTTTTAGAGCCACACACGACGGTATTTAACAGCACGCTGTCGCAATGCCTTCGTAAGTGGCAAGGCAATGATCCGATGAACCAAGTGGTGCGGTCATGGATGCTTGGTAGCCATCAGGATTTGAAGTCAGCAGAAGGTCCAACAGGGAAGGATTCTGACCGTCTACATCTGGGATTCGCGAAGTCGTAGCAACCAGTTGTGTTAAGTCGTTCGCAAGAGCAAAGTCGCAGACAGATCTTCCCGCATGATCAGTTTTAACTTTTACTGGAATTGAGCCAGTCGGCGTGGTAGGCGTTAAAGTCGTCAAGTATTATGATCTCTGCGGATGGGATCTGCTGCTGCACTAAATCTGAAGCTGCTTGCAGGTGTTCAAAGAGTCAGTCCGTCTCGGGATCACCACTATGGAGGTCCCATAGTGGTGATATAGGCACGCAAAAACGCGAGGGTGATCGTCGCAATCAATGCGGAGTCATAATGTTGAGAGGTCCCTGACTTCAAGATTGCTGTGGCATTAAAAGCATTTTAATTTTACGATCTAATAAGACTAGAGTGATCACATAATTTTATTGTTATTTTGTTACAAAACAATTGATTATAAACGTGATTTAACTTTGCTTGGATAGGTTTGTGGTAGTGTCGATCAGTTTTTCTCTTATAATAAGCATGCTTAATAGAAGCAAGTGTATCGAGTTCAAACAGCATGCTTGTTTTAAGCATGCTAATAAGCATGTTGTTTTTGAGCATGTGTAACTGTAGCTTTAGCAAGCGATACTAACCTATGTGGTGGTCAGCGTGTAGATGTGAGACATAAACCGCTCGCAGCGTCCGCAGGAACGAGTTGACTCGCTTCGGCCCGAAGAACCGGACGATTTGCCCGAACGTCCCTTCTCCACAGTCCAATAACATCGAACGGTTTTCACTGAAAAATATAGAGCGAGATGCACGTTATTATGGCATTATTGTGAAATTGTGAGGAAAGTAATTGACAAAAAATCTATTTATTTTTGTAACACGTATTTCTCGCCCTGTATAATAATTTGTAAAATTATTTTGTGAGAAATAAAGTCGTGTCTAAACACACTAGGCCGAAGCTACGCGGCGTAAATTCCGCATGATTACGTCCGCAATGTCAAACGCATACAAAATACGTACAGAACGCGACGGAATAGTGTGTTGTTTAAAAAATAGCGGGTAATTTAAAATACATTGCAGGCGGAACAGTGCGGAATTTACGCCGCGTAACTTCGGCCTAGTGTGTTTAGACACTTAAACCTGGGAGGCATCTCTTAGGCACTTTGTGATGGTATGCAACGTTAATTTCCAGCGATGTCACATTTTTTCCTCGCAAGTCGCAACTAAATAACTCATTCATGAATCAACACAATATTGTTTGTCTGCGACGATGTGAAAAATACAATAGTGCATGTGATAAAACGCATCAATAGATGGGTGGACACAACAGTATGGACCAATCTTAACACATAATACCTCCTCCCGCGTTCTTTAATACATTTAATTAACCAGTAAATAGCGTTTAAGCTGAACTCTATGATTCATGAGTCGGTAACATTAGCCGATTAAAATAAGCATTTTGCATACAGCATATTATGCACAATATAACTGCATTTGTAACTCGAATTTGACTTTCATCCCAATAAAACACCTTGTAGGTTAATGTTTTTTGGAACGAAGTTCTTTATGGCGCGTTCGGCGTTGCGAAAGGAGGCTAGACGGAACGACACTTGACCTCGATATTTTTTTTAGTACCTGTGAAGTAGGGAAAGATGGCGTTGATAAGTATATTGAGTGGTACTTAGTATTCCTGGGCGTCAATAGATGGCGTTTTTTTTATAACTACGTTCCATCCGGGTGTCCCTTGACACCCCTCAAGTTTTTTAAATGTGATATATTTATTTATACTATACTCACTCAATCTGTAACAAAATGCCGCTAGTATTCCTCGTCTTACTCGGTATACAAGACCCGGTACCCATGAACACAACTTTAGGGTATTCCTGTCCTGCTCTGCTCGCTCGTATACTCTCCACCTCTTGCTTAAACCTGTCCAGACTTGTCGAGAAACCGTCCACGGTGAAAGCCTCTTGAATGTAGTCCTGAATAACAAGCTTGGGCCCTGCTGATCTGTGGAATTATAGAATTTAGATAAAGCCCACTGCATTAATCTGGGTTAAAGCTTATCTTTGGTAAAGAGAAGGTTATGTTTATATATATAAGAGAGATGCGTTTAGACACGATTGACTAGGACTCAGTGTGGCAAATATTCTAAATCTTGTAGGTTATAATATTATGTAAGTATACAGAAATCATTGCAGCAGTAATTGTAAAGTATATACTTTAAGAGGCCACTACCATTAAAATATATAGGTTTTACGTAAACCAAGTTTATTATTTTGTTAGTTATTAGAGACAGAAAATGGTTTACTGGTATGTATTATAATTTATAAATTAAGACTGTTTTAATCACATCAGCATCGTAATTTAACTCACGTGTCCCACTCCTTCTTAGGCCGTAGGTGGTACGCAGCGAGCGTGCAGCCCGCCAGCAGGCCCTGCCCACTGTCATGTTGCGGCTCCGCGCGGGCGATGCTTTGGAACTGCGCAAGCGCAATCTGTGTATGGATACAAAGATTTCCCTTGAAAACTTTATCATCTATAATAAAGACATTTACACAGCATACAACTATAATAAGTGATAAAATTCTGCTATCTTTGTCTCCTATGTGACTTTTTCAATGTGCCAAACAGAGACAAGCAGACTTTGTACTTGATGTGTTAACAGTGTAAATAATAATTATTGTATTAATAATGGGATATAATTTAAAGAAATGGTAGACCCAAAACCCACCTTATTCTTTAGCTCCTCGAGTTCCTTTTCGTTTGTCACCTTGTTTTCTGTCGGTGTCCACACGGCAGGTATACTGTTGTCCCGAAGTAGGGGAAATATATCTGCGTCAAGTAGATGTAGTTTGTGCTGACTTCTATGTACGGCTTCGGAGCCGAGACAGGAGTTGTGACAATTGAGCACTAGATGCTTGGTCGTTGTACCGAACATAGCCATGAAAGCTTGGTACCTGTTTAAAATATATTACATTAATAATTAATGAATAAAAATATCAATGATTGATTATATTGCACACAAAATAATACTTTGCTATTATTTTATTGTTTAACTAGCTGTTGCCCGCGACTTCGTCCGCGTTAACATAGCATAATAACAAAGATGGATAGTTTTCCCCTTTTTGTGGTTCCATAAACAAAGGGTAAAAACGGGACCCTATTTAAGCAAACGTCAATAAATTTTCATGTTTCTAACTTAAGAAATCACGGACTTTCATTGAATCTTTCTACCCCAATTTCACCCCATTGGGGGTAGAAATACCAGAAAAGTTTAAATACGTATCCATTCATTTTTAATCAGTAGCACAAAAATAAAGTTTCATGTTTCTAACTCAAGAAATGACGGACTTTCATTCAAACATTCAACCCCAATTTCAGCCCTTTGGGGGTAGAATTTCTAAAAACGCTTAAATACCTATCCATTCATTTTTAATCAGCAGTCCAAAAATAAACTTTCATGTTTCTAACTTAAGAAATGACGGACTTTCATTTAAACTTTCAACCCCTATTTCACCCCCTTGGGGGTAGAATTTCCAAAAACGCTTAAGCACGTATCTAATCATTTTTAATCAGTAGCACAAAAATAAAGTTTCATGTTTCTAACTCAAGAAATGACGGACTTTCATTCAAACATTCAACCCCAATTGCAGCCCTTTGGGGGTAGAATTTCTAAAAACGCTTAAATACCTATCCATTCATTTTTAATCAGCAGTCCAAAAATAAACTTTCATGTTTCTAACTTAAGAAATGACGGACTTTCATTTAAACTTTCAACCCCTATTTCACCCCCTTGGGGGTAGAATTTCCAAAAACGCTTAAGCACGTATCTAATCATTTTTTAATCAGTAGCCCAAACATAAAATTTCAAGTTTCTAACTTAAGAAATAACGGAATTTCATTCAAACTTCCAACCCCAATTTCACCCCCTTGGGGGTAGAATTTCCAAAAACGCTTAAATACGTATCCATTCATTTTTTATCAGTAACCCAAATATAAAGTTTCATGTTTCTAACTAAAGAAATGACGGACTTTCATTCAAACTTTCAGCCCCTATTTCACCCCCTTCGGGGTAAAATTTTCTAAATTCCTTCCTTAGTGGGTGTCTACTTAATAAAACAACCCTACTCACCAAATTTCGTGGCTGTAACTTTAACAGTTTTTGCTCAGCGATGATGAATCAGTGAGTCAGTCAGTCAGTCAGTCAGTCAGGACATGTAATTTTATAAGTATAGATGAAAAACAGAAACGAATTAATTTGCAAGTTTTTTTTGTAAAAACTAAAAATTGGTGTAATGGAGGCACTTCACATGGCTATTCATGTAGCACTATTTGTATTTGCGTATTTGATGTATTCAGTATTCGCCAAACATTCACCATGTGTAGACGGTATGTTTGACAAAGTATTGGCCTTATTTGCCTATTTGACAAATATGACCAATACCAAATACACGTATCCGTATTCCGTACCTTTGTCGGTTTTTGACGCACATCAAAACAGTTAAATAGGCAAGTTAACAAAATCAAGTAAAAGTTTGGTATTCGACGTCCATGTGTGGAAGGCCATATTTGCCTTTATATGCTTGTTTGTGTATACGTCAATAATTTTGCCAAATGCAACAAATAGCCAATAGCAAATACAAATAGCCATGTGAAGTGCCTCCATCTCATAAGCATAAGTCTGCACAACCCTATTATTTTAAACTGATTTAAAAAAAAGGTTACTTCATAACCTTTTTTTTTTAAATAGTCAAACATGTACATGTACAAATGTGCAGTTTACAATATAAATAAAGAAGTGGAGGAAGAACTTCAGCTTATGCCAGCTTCACAGCTAATGTCAAAATAGGAGTTTTGGCGGGCATGTGAAAGAGTGCTGTTGTGTTTTTGTATTATTTTCCTAAAATTGTGTTAGCTGGGTTTTTAATGTGTAATATTGGTAGAATATTAACCATTAGATATTCGTGTTCATGCACAAGTGTAGGAAAGTGATGCAATATCCAAAAACGTGCTATTTTGTGTTCCCTCCAAAACTCCATCGAAAGTTTCAGTAAAGCGTCTACCACTTTACTGAATCGACAGACTTGACTCCTGTGACTGTATTGACTTTTACTTAGACTTTGACTAGACTTTAGACCTGACGATACATGAAAACGATGATGAAAATTATAATAGGAGGAATATGGTTTTCCCGCCATATTCCTTACCTTTTTACCTTGTCTGTGGCACAACATACACATCCTTTGTGTCAAGTTGCCAAAAAAGAAGAAAAAGAAAGAAAAGAAAAAAATGTCAAAATATGTCAAAGTCATTTATTGGCGGTTTGTTTGGATTTAGATTTTTGGATATTTCTCGGGAATTCTTCAAAAGTTGTGATTTGTTAGAGCATTTTCGACTTTGCCCACCTAATTGCCGTTAAAAAGTAGTTCGTCAGCCACTCTAAAACATGCATCCCCATAATGTTGGCGTAAAGAAAAATAGTGGAGACGCGCGTGTCGATTTCTGCCGCTGGTTAAAACGTCGACCACGAAACATTCTCTGGACAGACGAAAGTATTTTTATGCGAGCACTCGAGCCTCACAATTCACGCTACGTTATAGTCCATGTCGATTATACAGGTCCAATTTTTCCACGACCGAGACCCAAGAACAATTTTAAAATTAAAGTGTGGTGTGGTATAATAGACGACCAGTTGTTAGGCCCAATATTTTTGGACGGAAAAGACGGAACGTCGTATCTCAAATTTCTCAAAAACCAGCTACCTGATCTTCTACTGGAAGTGCCTTTATCTGCTCGGAGAAAAATGTTTTATCAACACAATGGAGATACAACTCACAACGATCATCGAGTGCGTGAGCATCTTGACGAGGTCTTCGGCCGTCAGTGGATTGGGCGTAATGGACCAGTGAAATGGCCTCCACAATCAGCAGACCTGACTCCAGCAGAGAAATTTGTGTGGAAACAGGCTAAAGCTTTAGTTTATAAGGACAGACATAAAATAACTACCGTAGGTGTGCTAAAGCAATGCATCATTAATGCATTTGATATTATCAGAACAGAAAACAAAATATGTGAGGCCAAAGAGTACAGCTTAAAGCGAGCCGATCATTGCTTAAGCAACGAGTAGGTCCATTAGAAAATTTAAATTTATAAGTTTTTTCTAATGTTGAACAGTTACTTTTGCCAATCTTTGTAGCTCCATGTGACTTATTATAATATTATTTTGATAGTTTTCTACAGTTTTTTTTTGTATGATTATGATTTAGGTTTAAATAGTATGTTTTTTCAAAAAAGAAATACAAGATTGTTTAGTTAAAATGATTGATTAATCCTCCAATCGGAGATTCTCAGCCATTGTATTCTATCATTGTCTCAATTCACCAGTGCTCGTACGGGGCTTGATGGGTTAGTCCCTCGATTGTGGAAAAACGAGACACAATTATAGCCTTTCTATTGTTGTCGCGAGCACTGGTGCTCGTACGGGGCTTGATAGGTTAAAATAATAGGAGAGACTTGTTTAGTTTTTTAAAAAGTTTAGTTCATTTATTTTAGTAAAGTAAGATTTTTTTATTATGTTTCTTTTTAATAATATTTTTGTTTTTATTATTATTTTACTTTCAGTTAATATAATATAACTGCCTACAACAGACATCATAGTCACATCATCACTCCATTTACAGTTGAACACTTAAAATCTGTGATTTTATGCATGATCCAAGGGTGAAGACTTTGTTATGCTTAAAAATCTTAAGCGTAAAATAAAATCTAATGCTTTATGCTCAATATTCTGCATTAGCTCACATAGTAAAATAAAAAATATTATTTTACATCAAAGTTCTACATACTTGGGATGATCTATAACATGTTGAGGTGTGTAGTGGACTATCAGTGAAGGTATGTTCTCCGCTGGGTTGGAGCCGTTATCAAAATGCGCAGAGAACTCTTCCTCACTCAGGTAGGATATGTCAGGTACTTCCAACACTAAAACAACAGCATAAAATATAATGATCAGGAGTCTTATTATTAATTTAAAACATAGGCTAGTCATGATCCACATTAAAATCTTGCAACTTTTAAAACAAGCTTGAAAGTTCAATTGCCTGAACCTCCTTAAAATTTTGTTTTAAATGTTAAAATGAATATATAAAGAAAAAAAGGATCCAGGAAAGTAACAAGCTTATCTATCTTTATTCTAATAGATATTATAGTACGAGATACGTCTGCAGAACTGTGCAGGTATTGAGTAAACGCTTAAAACCACCTTTTTAATAATATTTATGATTAGGAGAACATATTTCTACTGGGGTGCCAGTCCAAATGTGGCCGCAACTATTTTTAAAAAATTAAAAAAAAAGGGAGATAGCGCGTAACATTACAGGTCTAACGAGGATAGTGATTGTACATCATGTTAGTGTACTTAACCATCTGTTCAAACAATAGTAATAATCGGCCAAGTGCGAGTCGGACTTGCGCACGAAGGGTTCCGTACTATTATAGAGCAAAATTAGGCCAAAATTTGTGTGTTTATATGGGGGCCGCCTTTATATTTTAATTTTATTATTAGTAATTAAATTGCACATTTAATTGAAGATTTCGAAAAATGTTAAAGTGCCTATCTGTTAAAGTATCGACATAGAGCGAAAAAGGCCATTTTATTAGTGTACCTGCATGTTAGGGGCAGAGGGCGTTATTAGTTAGTATTTCTGTGCGTCAATTAGATGGCTTTTTTTTAATTAAACAGCGACGCGTTGTTGGTATTCCTGGGTGTCAATAGATGGAGTTTACAGTTTTTTTGCGTTTAAATTTAAAAGAAATAACTTCGTTCCATTCGGGTGTCCCTTGACACCTATCAAGTTTTTAAATTGAATATATTTAATTTACAATAAAATCTTTTTATTAGGGTTTCGTACCCAAAGGGTAAAAACGGGACCCTATTACTGAGAGAGCCGGTTCTTCTCGCCGAGTTAGTTCCCGAACCAGTGGTAGGCATCATGTAGATTGTAGACCAACTGCAATGGTAGGCAACAGGCGGGCCGCGAAACCGCGAAAGGTCGAATCTCGGACCGTGAAATATTGTAATGCATTTTATACCAAGTATCAATTTAATACATAGATAAGGTATTCGTTATACCTTTATTTAATTAAAATAATATTTTCAAGCTACATAGGACAAGTGTTTTTTCTAGATCTCGTTTAAAATTTTCCACAGTATCCGGACCGCACCTAAAATTACTTGCCCACCCCTGATGTAGACGTTCAGAATATATTTGCAAAAATTTATTCTGAATAAAAAAAAATGAGTTTTGAGACTTTGTTGTCTGTCCGTCTGTCTGTCTATCTTCTGTCTTTCTGTTTGTCTGTCTGTCTCCAGGCTGTATCTCAAAAACCGCTATAGCTAGACTTCTGAAATTTTCACAGATTGTGTATAATATCTGTTGCCGCTATAACAACAAAATACTAAGTGAATTTTTGGCTTTTTTCGCTTTATGTCGGTAATGGATAGGCACTTTAAAATTTCATGAAATCTTCAATTAAATGTGCAATTTAATTACTAATAATAAAATTAAAGTAAAATTAACAAATAAGGGCGGCCCCCATACAAAAACACAAATTTAATATAAAAAATACGAGTCCGACTCGCACTTGGCCGATTATTACTATTGTTTGAACCGATGGTTAAGTACACTAACATGATGTACAATCACTATCCTCGTTAGACCCGTAATGTTACGCGCTAGCTCCCTTTTCCTCATTTTTTTTGCCATCTTTGACAGCCGGCACCCCTTATTTGCGGCCAGATTTAATTAGGCACACCTATATTATAATTAGAGACCGGATTATATGCAACATAAAAAGCTTGTTATATGCATGCAAATATGCATGAAAAATGCTTGAAATATGCATGAAAATGGGCAGAATATGCAACATTAAATTTAATGACAATATGCAAATTCAAAATCTGCATACAATTAGTAAATTATTTTTTGATAGGCGATAATAGGTACACAGTAACATTATAATATGACATTAAAATTATTTAAAAATTTTGTAAACGTAAGCAATCAAATATTTTTCGTCAGTTCTAAAATTGTGTCTACGATTATTTAGAATATTTTTGTAAATAGAAAAGGTTCGCTCCACATTCCCTGAGGAAACTGGGCAGAATCTGAACTTGGGTGCTATGTTAGCACTTACAGTTTCTGGCAAAAGTTCTGCCGTTCCATTAGTTTGTAGTTGGCAAGCGCGACGTTCTTCTTTCTCTTTCATTTTAATATCGTAACTGTCAAAACAAAAGACGCGCACAACAACTGAATGCATTCCAAATATATATATATATTTGGAATATATATATTATATATAATTGGAATCTCGGAATCGGCTCAAACGATTTTCATGAAATTTAGTATATAGGGGTTTTCGAAGGCGATAAATCGATCTAGCTAGGAATCATTTTCATAAAATGTCATTTTATGTGTGTTTTTTTAATGTTTTGAATACCGAGCGAAGCTTGGTCATATAGCTAGTTATAATAATAAGAGGAAAATTAGCTTCCATATGATATATAAAAGATCAATATACGTTATGGATGCAAAAATATATTGGAATCGTACCTGTTCACGCCTGGTTACAATAGAGTTGCGGCCGGGTGCCCAATGGCACACCGGATTTTTCTAAATCTCTACTCATTGCCGTGAAATGAACCATGTTTGCTTTCAATACCCGATGAAAACATTTTATCCCGCAAACTCAATTTTTTTTAAATAGTTGCGGCCACATTTGGACTGGCACCCCAGTAGAAATATGTTCTCCTTATCATAAATATTTGTAAAAATGTGGTTTTAAGCGTGTACTTGATACCTGCACAATTCTGCAGTGGGATCTTAGACTATTAGAATCTAGGGTACCAAACTATAACTTCTAAACCACTTGTATCTTAAGTTTTTTTTTTTTTATCTATAAACAATGTAGATGACACACCAATAAACACAGGTCCTGGGTCATCTGGGGTCTTGACATCAGCAGAGCGGACAACTGTGCCATCAGGTAGCACCACATCCTGACCGCTCTTGAGTTGACCTAGCATTGGACCAGGCTTTACTCCACGCTCCACACACTTCTCTAGATCCAATGTGCCTAGTCTTTTCTGAGAAAAAAAAAATTATAAGCTAGTTACAGACAGCATTGTTTACAATAAAAGCAAAACACACTTATTTCTGTGTGTCACTACTAATATCAGTGTGTTTTGTATTTTACACAATTACAAACCTTATATTTGCCAGTGCTTTTTTGATTTTAAAAGCAATTCAGACTGAATTAAACTGGGATACTCAAGTAATATTTTTAATTTTACCTTGATTGTACAGATATATGCTACACAGGATTCTGCTGGCCTCTGAAGGCCTTGTAACACTTTCTCAGTCTTATCAATAACACCATCTGAAATTAAAAGAAAAAGATTCTAAGCATAGTTTATGAATGAGGATGAGTAGATTATAGATAGATAGAACTTTTTATTGCTCACAAATTAGTACTAACTAGTTCTACTAACTTATAGTAGTGCTGTAGGTTTCTGCAATCCAATTATGCCATTTTTTAATATTATAATATATGAGATAATATAACATCTATGGACACTTCACACCTAGTCAGTCTGGCCCCGTGGTAAGTACCTGAAGGACTTGTGTTACAGGTACCAGACAACGGAAATATATTTAATACTTTAATACTATACACATATTTAAGATTTTTATTATATGATAGAGATAAACTACGATAACATGGCGCGCCCCTCCAAAATTCAAAATGTTTGGAGTGCGTTGTCAAAACGCTTGATGGGCGTTGTCTTGTGCGGTCAGCTAGATATGATTAGTTGACCAACAAATCTTGGTAATAAGTGGCATATTACGAGTACTGGTTGATTGGTAATAATAATATAATAATAATATCTATGGACGCTTCACACCACGTCAGTCTGGCCCCATGCTAAGTACCTGAAGGACTTGTGTTACAGGTACCAGACAACGGAAATATATTTAATACTTTAATACTATACACATATTTAAGATTTTTATTATATGATAGAGATAAACTACGATAACATGGCGCGCCCCTCCAAAATTCAAAATGTTTGAAGTGCGTTGTCAAAACGCTTGATGGGCGTTGTCTTGTGCGGTCAGCTAGATATGATTAGTTGACCAACAAATCTTGGTAATAAGTGGCATATTACGAGTACTGGTTGATTGGTAATAATAATATAATAATAATATCTATGGACGCTTCACACCACGTCAGTCTGGCCCCATGCTAAGTACCTGAAGGACTTGTGTTACAGGTACCAGACAACGGAAATATATTTAATACTTTTATACTATACATATATTTAAGATTTTTATTATACCATACACATATTTAATACACATCCATGACCCAGGAACATTTAAAAACTTTTTGTTCCGTCGGCGGGATTCGAACCCGCGACCCCCGGCTTGAGTTGCCACACACTTTAACCATTGAGCCACGGAGGTCGTCGCTTTGGTTGAATACTTACTACATATAAACTCTTTCATAAGGATGTGACTACACACATTGTTCATCCATGACCCAGGAAATTTGAAAACTTTTAATATTGAATGCTTACTGACCCTTTTCATTTGGTTTTGATGTGCTATGTCTCCGTTGCCCCTTGCTATCTCGTCTGTAGTAATCCGTATCATCATTAATAAACTCTTGAAATTGAGGTTCCTGCTGTTGTTCCTCCCTTTTTACCTTCTTAGCAGCCGGTGCAGGCTTGGTATTTAAGATCTTATTTGGTCCCCTTAAATGTAGACTTTATTAATACTTTGACTGTGGAAAAACCAGACACAATAGCTTATCTATTGTTACCACGGCCGTGGTATGTGGCATGTGGCCGCTTGGGAGTTGAATTTAATATGTTACTACTTTGTACACCTTGATTTCATAATCAAAAACAAAGACTTATTGACATTCTATATTGGTAGTATTTTATTATTATTTAAAATTTGGGACCATTTATGGCCAAACCGCCAACGAACAATCAGAAAAGCAAAATATTAAAATGAACTTACATTAGCACATATTTGACATTCATTGCATTATCCTCAAAGTCTGATGCTGGAGTACATTCTGCCATGCTTACATTCATCTCCTTCATTATAACAAATCTTTTAGTGGCTTTATACAGTTCATCCTGGAAAACAAAGAAATACTAACAAATACTATTTTAAAGTTGTATCATATTATTGTGACTTGTGTGTGTGAATTCTGTGAAAGAATACCAATGGACAAAAGGCATAGATTTTTTTCCATTGGCATTCTTTCTAAAAGGCACAAAATATTATTAGGGATTTCTTATTGGGGTTAAATTAACTTTACAAAGAAATTCTTCTAACTAAAACAATAAAAAGAAATTATTTCTATTAACCCGGCGTCTGCCTGGTAGAAAATAGGAACGACAACTGCATGGTGGGTCATAATTACCTGGATTTTAAATCATTGTTAATTTTTACTTTTTCAACGATATAGCAAATTTATATTTAACTTAAAGAATAGTACTTAGTTTATAATATTTTGAAGATACACAAAAAAAAAAGTAACATAATGATCGTTTTTTCCTATTTAAAAAGACAGTGTAAAATTTACAACTAAAAAAATTAACATCTCGAAATTTATTAATAAGTAAACAAAAAGTGTCTAATCCACACTTTGTATTTTACTTTTTAGAATGACAAATGTTAGACCTTAAAATAAGTATACGTAAAAATTATAATGAATCTTAGGTTTAGTCACTATGAGCCCTGTCATCCACGCAAACGCCACAGAAAGAAATGCCATGTTCAGGGCAGATGAAATTTTTGGATCTTGAGAGGTATGGGTAGTATTCTTATCTTTTTTAGCGGGAAATATTATCTGGCATCGCTTACGAAAACTAGAAACTTTGACAGGAAGCTCTTCTGGTGTTTTTCCTGTAAACTACCTTACCTCCTTTGCACATACTCTTATTAGATGGACTACATCTATGTACGAGCTCTTAAGTGGTTATTTATAAGATCAAACGCAAAAATAATGTAATATATATAGAGTAATATACATTTTGTCACCTGTCACATGTTTGACCACGTTTATCATCCAGTCCAGACGCACACCATCTTAGCTCACATAAGAAATAAGGGGGGCAGGGCTTTAACTGCAGCAACTGAGAAGTGTGGCAACGTAACACTATTATTTTCTCAAAATACACACGAAACATCACGGGTCATTATGACCCAACCTGGCAGTCGCCGGGTTAACCCAACAATCCCCAAGCCCCACCCGGCTGCCACTTAACAATTGAAAATCTTATGTGTCTGCGATTCCCACAATCAAGGTATTACCTAAAACAATAAAATATCTTACCAATCCCTCAGGACCGTGCAATGTAATGTTCGGAACACCAACATCTTGTAATGTAAGAGAGAGGCCTGGTAGCCCACCAATATTCCTCCAAGTTTTACTAGTTATGAAAATGTGTTCCAATCTTGAAAGTTTTACTTTATGCTCATGTGCCAGACGTTGTGTACACTCGCCGCAATTGAAAAGGTACCTAGAAAGAAACGAAATATATGGTGTAATAGCAGCGTGTTAATAAAAATACATTATTTTGTGAAGAAGTAACTCCTTACCGTTTCTGGTCAGTAAATAGATATAGTGTATTAGGCACCCCACGTGCTCCGGACCCCAGCACCTGCAAATACACAGTGCTGGGTCCATACTTTTCAGACTTCTTTGCTATGGTCTGTCTCTGCTTCTGAGCTTCGACTATTCTTCCTGTATTTGCTTTCGGCATGGTTGATAAAAATTCCAACAGCTTCTTAGTGCTTTTATCGCTATATTTTCTGTTTATATCTAGTCTAACTATGTTTATCCATGAAATTGAACCGTACATGTGTTTAAAGGTTATACACAACATTTAATTTAAACTATGTTATTGGTAGAGTAATCAATTGGTATTATTATACACATTTGTTTAGTGATGTCCTAAACATTACAATATTTTATGTTTTATACATTTTTAGAACAGAAAATTTATTATAATTATTTGTTTTCTTCTTTTTTGGCAGGAAATTCAAAAATCAAAATTGACATTTGACACCACAGATATGTAGGGTAAATTACGAGTCATTAGAATTTTTCAGTAAAGGGACACCATAATAGGGACACTTTCACTTTGATCGTATAAAAGTTTTGTGGTTTTTATACGATGTAAATAATAATGGAATTAATATTGAGGGGCATTCACGCTACAATAAAAATAGAGTATTTTTTATCAGGTTGCGGTGTAACCAAAATAAAACATCTTTTTGTCGCCATGGTCATCACGTGCGCCTTTGTTTTACAAATGAAAAGAAAAAATTTAGAAACATGCTAAAGTTTTTAATAATATTTTTGAAGTGAAAACTTCTTTAGCGGCGTTGAGCACTTTTGTGGGATGGGTAAAAACTGTGAAACTCGCGCCAAATTTAAAATTATAGCGCAAGGAATTGTATAAATAAAACCAATGTATATTTTGTGAAATAATGTAAATTTAATGATATTTAAATAAAAACTTCATCTGAGGGGGTGAGGCATGGAATGTTCTGGAAACTGGGTACCAGGACTCATATAAATATGGGTCGGCCGCCATACTGCGGCACTCGCTCTACAACGTTACCCAGCTTCGGAACAACTTGTGTGCTTGACCTCTGAAACAAAAGTGAAAGTGTGGTTTAATTTAACTTCATCACCTACAGTTCTACATCTTCATCGCTGACCTAGGCGATCTAGGGGAATTGGCGCAAGCTGGTCCCCCACACTTACCTAACCTATTTTTTATGAAAATCGATTAAAAAAAAATAAAAAAATAATAAAAAACGATCGTTTTAATTAATTAATCGAAACCCTTACAATCGATTAAAAAATAACGACAATCGAAAAAAAAAGCTGCTGTCAGACAGACTGTCAGACACTTCTCGCGACAGTTGTCTTGCAGGTGGAAACACGGCCTTAATCAGCGCGTCTGCTAAAGAACTCATTTCCCCGACTGTACATTTCTGCTAAACAACTCATTTCCCCGACTATACATTTCTGCTAAACAACTCATTTCCCCGACTGTATATTTCTGCTAAACAACTCATTTCCGCGACTGTACATTTCTGCTTAGCACAATTTTCCCCGACTGTAGATTTCTGCTAAACAACTCATTTCCCCGACTGTACATTTCGTTCGAGTTCGAGTTTGACACAAAACACTACTCTCCAACCGTCTTACGCGTTTTCTATGGTTTTTCGATCAACACGAAAATTTGGCGCGAGTTTCACAGTTTTTACCCATCCCACAAAAGTGCTCAACGCCGCTAAAGAAGTTTTCACTTCAAAAATATTATTAAAAACTTTAGCATGTTTCTAAATTTTTTCTTTTCATTTGTAAAACAAAGGCGCACGTGATGACCATGGCGACAAAAAGATGTTTTATTTTGGTTACACCGCAACCTGATAAAAAATACTCTATTTTTATTGTAGCGTGAATGCCCCTCAATATTAATTCCATTATTATTTACATCGTATAAAAACCACAAAACTTTTATACGATCAAAGTGAAAGTGTCCCTATTATGGTGTCCCTTTACTGAAAAATTCTAATGACTCGTAATTTACCCTACATATCTGTGGTGTCAAATGTCAATTTTGATTTTTGAATTTCCTGCCAAAAAAGAAGAAAACAAATAATTATAATAAATTTTCTGTTCTAAAAATGTATAAAACATAAAATATTGTAATGTTTAGGACATCACTAAACAAATGTGTATAATAATACCAATTGATTACTCTACCAATAACATAGTTTAAATTAAATGTTGTGTATAACCTTTAAACACATGTACGGTTCAATTTCATGGATAAACATAGTTAGACTAGATATAAACAGAAAATATAGCGATAAAAGCACTAAGAAGCTGTTGGAATTTTTATCAACCATGCCGAAAGCAAATACAGGAAGAATAGTCGAAGCTCAGAAGCAGAGACAGACCATAGCAAAGAAGTCTGAAAAGTATGGACCCAGCACTGTGTACTTGCAGGTGCTGGGGTCCGGAGCACGTGGGGTGCCTAATACACTATATCTATTTACTGACCAGAAACGGTAAGGAGTTACTTCTTCACAAAATAATGTATTTTTATTAACACGCTGCTATTACACCATATATTTCGTTTCTTTCTAGGTACCTTTTCAATTGCGGCGAGTGTACACAACGTCTGGCACATGAGCATAAAGTAAAATTTTCAAGATTGGAACACATTTTCATAACTAGTAAAACTTGGAGGAATATTGGTGGGCTACCAGGCCTCTCTCTTACATTACAAGATGTTGGTGTTCCGAACATTACATTGCACGGTCCTGAGGGATTGGTAAGATATTTTATTGTTTTAGGTAATACCTTGATTGTGGGAATCGCAGACACATAAGATTTTCAATTGTTAAGTGGCAGCCGGGTGGGGCTTGGGGATTGTTGGGTTAACCCGGCGACTGCCAGGTTGGGTCATAATGACCCGTGATGTTTCGTGTGTATTTTGAGAAAATAATAGTGTTACGTTGCCACACTTCTCAGTTGCTGCAGTTAAAGCCCTGCCCCCCTTATTTCTTATGTGAGCTAAGATGGTGTGCGTCTGGACTGGATGATAAACGTGGTCAAACATGTGACAGGTGACAAAATGTATATTACTCTATATATATTACATTATTTTTGCGTTTGATCTTATAAATAACCACTTAAGAGCTCGTACATAGATGTAGTCCATCTAATAAGAGTATGTGCAAAGGAGGTAAGGTAGTTTACAGGAAAAACACCAGAAGAGCTTCCTGTCAAAGTTTCTAGTTTTCGTAAGCGATGCCAGATAATATTTCCCGCTAAAAAAGATAAGAATACTACCCATACCTCTCAAGATCCAAAAATTTCATCTGCCCTGAACATGGCATTTCTTTCTGTGGCGTTTGCGTGGATGACAGGGCTCATAGTGACTAAACCTAAGATTCATTATAATTTTTACGTATACTTATTTTAAGGTCTAACATTTGTCATTCTAAAAAGTAAAATACAAAGTGTGGATTAGACACTTTTTGTTTACTTATTAATAAATTTCGAGATGTTAATTTTTTTAGTTGTAAATTTTACACTGTCTTTTTAAATAGGAAAAAACGATCATTATGTTACTTTTTTTTTGTGTATCTTCAAAATATTATAAACTAAGTACTATTCTTTAACTTAAATATAAATTTGCTATATCGTTGAAAAAGTAAAAATTAACAATGATTTAAAATCCAGGTAATTATGACCCACCATGCAGTTGTCGTTCCTATTTTCTACCAGGCAGACGCCGGGTCTGCCTGGTAGACCAGGCAGACCAGGCAGACCCAGATTAATATTATATATTAATATATATATATATATATATATATATAACGTTTGAGCATGGTACGCTGCGGGGTGGCCTTTTTGATTAAGATCTTTTGTTTTTCATTTTTTTTTTATTCTAATTGTTATGTTCTTATATTATACAATATATTAAATTCTATATATATATATATGTATATATATATATATTAATATATAAATAATAAATGTGTATATATATATATATATATAAATGTGTATATAATGTATATATTTATATATACATACATATATAAATATACGTGCGTACCAAAAACGTGACACGATTTTTCGTTACTTGTTAGTAGGTTTTACCCCTCGGATTTTTCTCATACCGGGCGCCTTATATATGAAAATCGATTCTTAAGGAGTAAACTCCAAAAAATAATGCACAACGTTAATAATCAAGTTTTCACTTCTGCCGGCACTCCCGGAGTGCAACCCGTCTTTTTTTATGATACACATTGTGTATGTTATTATAAACGTGTTATTGTAATAAATAACAATCTATTAAGTATTTTTTGTACATTCTTAGTAACCTTTTATCTCATTTAAAGGTTTTTTTTGGCCTGTCCTACTACTGGTATTGTTAAAGTGCTGAAAAACAGTTATTGGACGTTATAAGATGAAATAATATTGATCTACTTGATATAATATTCGAAAGATGAGAGTGTTATTCAATACGAAAGTTAATTATTTGCAGTTGACTTGTGTCTTCTGAATGCTTCAATAAAGTGTGACTTCTGAATACTTACTTCAAAAACCTACTTGTTGCCGTTAGTTGTATTGTATGGAATGAATAAGGGAAAGTAACGCAATTTGGGGGCCTTGTAAAATGCTACGGTGCGTTGCACAAGGGCTGATATTTAAACAACGCGTTAATTTTTTCAGTTTTATAGAGGAACGAGCTTTTTCCCGCAGCTTTGCTCGCGTTAAGAAGTATTATCTTATACAAATTTCATCCCCTATTTTAACTCCTTGTGGTTGGAATTTATCAAAATCCTTTCTTAGCGGATGCCTACGTCATAACATCTACCTGCATGCAAAATTTCAGCCCGATCCGTCCAGTGGTTTGGGTTGTGCGTTGATAGATCACCATGTCAGTCAGTCACCTTTGAATTTTATATATTATATAGATAAGAATTTTCAAAATCAGCTATCCCTTTGTTTATGTTTTATTAGGAAATCCCTGGATTGTGTAGAACGTTCCTATTATTTTTGTCGCTGAAGTAGGCTCGACTTTGTGTATTAATGAATTAAATTAACCCTCTACTACCTGACCCTAATTTCTCATACGTAACTACCTACCCGGAGTCTCTCAGACGCCCGTATTTTGAACTCATAATATACAAAAAGTATGCTATATGAAAATAAATCAAAAGAAACTTGTTATAGCTTAAATACTTCTTTATTTATTAAAAATATATAAACACTATAACCTTATGTCTTGTACTTAAAAACTACACATTTTTCCAAAATGAACAAAATTTTTTCAAAATTCTAACACTTTTGCTAAACGAGATCTTAAAACAAAATTACCGAAAAATAGAAACTTTCTTTATAAATTATCAAAAGATTAGTGACTAATTAACAAAATGTGACATATATATTTCGCAAAAAAGATTTTTTAAAATAAAATTGCAAGCCTCGAATTTTACAATTTTCACGGCATATTGAGCACGTCATGTAGGAGCACTCCAGGCAAATAGGCTTCTTACATATGAAGCATAAGTATTATGTCTTACGTTTCTTCTTCGGGTCACATGTAAAGCAGTACTTGCGTATTGCTAACTTTTCAGGTCCTTCATAACTACATCCTGCAGCACCTGAAAGTGCCTCTTGGTCAAGTTTCTTGACCAAGAGGCAGGTTTCTTCAATGGAAAATCATCGATAGCTGGCTCGTTTTCGCTGCATTGTTCATCAAAATATTCCTCTTCATTCGAAGAAAAGTCTTCCTCCAACCAACGCTCAAATTTTTATTATTTGACGTCATTTTCAACTAAAACAAACAAAAAAAGTTTCTTGAAAAAGTCACGTAACTACCTACCTGGAGTCTAGCTTACTACATATATTAATCTGTGCTGGAGTCTCTCAGACTCCACCACATAGTTTTTTACTCACCAAAATGCAGCGCACGCGCCTGCGACCTCGACGAGCGCAGGCTCGGTACAGTGGGTAGAGAGGCGAAGGTACATGGATGCACGACCGTCAACATACCTTGCTTTTAAAGATATGAACAAAAATAGAACTGCTGGAGTCTGAGAGACTCCGGTCAGGTAGTTAAGGGTTAAACAAATGCTATACAATTTTTGCTACCCATCAGTATAATCTAGACTCAAGATTCAAGAACATGTGCAACCTGTGGGATCTATTAGACAAGCCCAACTTCCTCCTGAAAGTAGAGTACGGCCACAGCGACAGGCAAAATATAAGCTGCTATGCATTGTGCTCCATATTGAAATATTGTCTGAGTATGCCGATTGTCTCGATGAGGACAATCTGAAATCTCTAACTATTTGAGTTACGTTTTACCCACAGAACAATAAAAACAGAACAAAAATAAAAATGACCCGAACAATGTAATATACAGACATACAGATAAAGAGACGGACATCCTTTCACATCTATATTATTAATAGATGACGGCTGTTACTCCATTGCGTCAAAGTCCGTTTATCGGGTGGATACCGTACATTTTCCCGGGACCAAAAGTACTATTTTTCCTTTCTCGGGACTCAGTGTCTCCATACCAAATTTTTGCAATCCGTTTAGTGGTTTGAGCTGGAGCGTGAAGAAGTAATTGACAGACAGACAGACGAACAGACTTTCATACTTATAAAGTTATAATATTAGTTGTTACAATAGTAGGTACTATGTAATATTGGTAAGAATTTTAATTTTTTGAAGTCATTTTTGTTAAATATTTAATTAAAATACCTTATTTTACAATAAATAATAAAAATATATGTGAAAATAACAATTATTTATGGGTTTAAGCCAAAATAAATGTACCTTAGTAAAAAGTATCGTGTCCACCGCCTTATGTTTATTGCATTAAACATGTTTATTTTTATTTTTTAATTACACTGGACAATGTATATTTTAAAAATAAGATGTCCTTTTTACACCAACATGCATAGTTTTTCTTACATAGTAATTTATATTATTTTTAATTTTTTTGTCTTGGATACAAATGAAACATGTCCATTTCACTACCTCGTTACGATAATAGCTCAAAATTTCCAAAATTTCTTAGGAAGCTTAGAATTAGAATTTTATAAAAGGTTCATGTAGTACCTGGCCTTCTCTTTTGTTGATATTTTACCGCCTAGCTTATCAAATAATAAAATAAAAATTATTGTTTATGAGAGGCGAGAGCATCCTAGATTTCGCCCTGTGAGAAACAATTTGTGAGAAACGCTATTTACCTTGTTTCTTTGGTCATTGATTTACACCCCTGTAGAATTATAGAAACTACCACTTCTCTACATTTTTTAAAGCTAACAACATGTGACATCATTTTTTAAAAAGAAAAAGTGTCAGTTTCCCTCTGTGTCTTGTTGTTTTGTTGATTTTATTTTGGTCGTCCATGTTTTTTGTGAAAAATTCCTGTGAGAAACGCACTTGACATCAAGAAAATAATTAATATTTTTGTTTATTATTAGTGCAAAGCATTTTGATAGTAAAGTGAAAGCACGCTTTCGTAGCATCCGATTTTTAGCTTATAATCAAATAAAGTGATTTGAAAGTTGCATGTTGGCATCATGTTACGTATGCCTGTGAGAAACGGTTGAACAAAAATGTAAAATTAAGGCACGTTTATACTGGTCATATTTCTCACATGACCGTTTCTCAAAGTATTTAATTATATTCCTATTTACGTACTTTTTTGTCTTACATAAAAATGACCGGAATGTGATATATTTTTACCGGACTTCAAAAAAAAAAGGAGATTCTCAGTTTGTATGTATGTATTGTATGTGTGTATGTTTGGCTGTGATTATCTCGCGTTTAGGCTGAACCGATTTTAATGTGTTTTTAAAAAAAGTATTTGTTACATATCGAAGAAGGTTCAAAAAGTCAGTCAAAAGGTTGATTGTTTTTTGAAGGTGGTTTTATTTTTAGCCGACTTCCAAAAAAGGAGGTGGTTCTCAATTTGTCGGATTTTTAAAAGTATGTTCCTCGATTACTGGAAGACGCCTCAGGAACCGATTTGAAAAATTCTTTTTTTGTTTGAAAGGGTATACCTACAGATATACTTTACAGATGGTCCCGCTGTCACCAAGTCTCTGATGATGGAAACCTAGAGATATCGAGGGCGACCCTCAAATTTTATAGGCACGCACCCCGTGTTTTCAAGTATTTAATTAAGTTGTTCTGGTATTTAAGTCTGATAGCTATCATGTCATGGAGCTCAGCTGATGATGGAAGGTCCAATTCCTAAGAAGTTAGGAGTTAGGGTACAACAACAACATAATATCTAGATATGAGTATACGTATACACATTATATTGGCCTAAATATCTTCCTTAGACTAAACACAAAATATCATGTACATATTTGAATCCTATGTTTATTCCTGTACATCTAAATCATAATTCATAAAATGTCATAGGTACCTATTTGTTCTCCAGTAAAAAGTTACCTATGTGAACGCATCTTTGTGAGAAATGTGAGAAACGTTTTTGATTTTTGTGAGAAACGTGAGAAATGTTTCTCACAAGAGTCATGTGAGAAAAGTACATTTATTTTGGCTCAAATCCTTATAATATTTCCTACTTACAATACCAATTTTTACCAAATTTCAATCAAACTTTGCTTGTCCAACTACTGGTTTTGGGTGTCCCAGCTACTGTAATTCCGTCCCATGACTGTGATTTACCTACCATTCAGTTTTTACCAAAAAACAATATAAACTGAAAAACCATCGCATTTTTATGTTTGCATATCTTAAGCTAGATAATTTATGAACACAAATATAATATCTATTTCTATTTCATGCGAAGTATTTAATGTTTTAGAGCTTTTTCTGTAAAAAAATCCTTAGCTGTCCAATGACTGGTAGTTTACGGTAGTATATTATTATTGTAGATTTGACACTTGACCTCCGTGAGTTATTTGTATTCTGTGCACTTGACAGCAAATGACCACAGATTATCCATGCAAATGACAGCCGGTCGCACAGATTAAGGATAGGTAGATGCACAGATTAAGGAATAGTATCTCAATGGGTAGATGGCTTCTTAGCTCGCCAGCGCGTGGCCATTTTATGCTTGTGTGCAATTGCTGTAGTGTGCGTGTAGGGATGGGCGATCTGCTTGTATCATAAACCTATAATGCTAAATATATTAATCTAAATATAAATGCTAAATATAATAATTATAGCTTACTACATATATTAATCTGTGATGCTAAAGACCAACAAAGAGTGCGAGAGAGAAGAAAATCCTTTATGGAATTATAACAAGATGAAAAGAGAGAGGCAGTGTAATGTAAATTGTAACCACTTTTATTTGACAGGTCGTCACCAAGTCGTCACTCGTTTTTATGCCCTTTCGGTATTTGCAATTTATTGTTTAAATCCTTATTATTTTCAACAAATACTATTACATATAACAATGGTAACTTGTTCTGTGAGTGATTGCAATGTAAATCATAGGAATAATCCTGATGACCCTATTATTGGTACTTTTCATAGTCTTTTCGATCGAGACTCGAGTTTGTCGAGTGATTTTGAAAATTATATTAATGTTGTTACAAAGTAAATGATTTAAACTTGGTGTTGCGGTTACCAAGTTGTCAATTTTATCATGGGACTAGCTGTTTCCCGCGACTTCGTCCGCGTTAACATAGTGAAGTGAGCACGGTCCTCGCGTCGTTGCGAGGTGAATCGCTTGCCCGACTTTCAGTTTAGAAGGTGCAAAGGAGAATCTTGTAAAATAACGCACTCGATGTTCAAGATGAATTATTATAATCTCATGACAAAATCTATCAAAAAGTAAACAAGTCAAAATACCATAAACTAAAGAGTACAAAATAATATAAAAAAGGTTTTTATAAAAGAAATTTAGATATGTACACTACAATAGTAAAATAACAAAGATGGATAGTTTTTCCCTTTTTGTGGTTCCTTATACAAAGGGTAAAAACGGGACCCTATTTAAGCAAACGTCAAACGCAAACGTCAAAAAACTTTCATGTTTGTAACTCCAGAAATGACGGACTTCCATTGAAAATTTGTACCCCAATTTCACCCCCTTGAAGATACAATTTCCAGAAACGCTTAAATACGTATCCATTCATTTTTAATTAGTAGCACAAAAATAAAGTTTCATGTTTCTAACTCAAAAAATGACGGACTTTCATTCAAACTTTCAACCCCAATTTCACCTCCTTGGGGGTAGAATTTCCAAAAACGCTTAAATACCTATCTATTCATTTTTAATCAGCAGTCCAAAAATAAACTTTCATGTTCCTAACTTAAGAAATGACGGACTTTCATTTAAACTTTCAACCCCTATTTCACCCCCTTGGGGATAGAATTTCCAAAAACGCTTAAACACGTATCCAATCATTTTTAATCAGTACCCCAAACATAAAATTGCAAGTTTCTAACTTAAGAAATAACGGACTTTCATTCAAACTTTCAATCCCAATTTCACCCCATTGGGGGTAGAATTTCCAAAAACGCTTAAATACGTATCCATTCATTTTTAATCAGTAACCCAAAAATAAAGTTTCATGTTTCTAATTCAAGAAATGACGGACTTTCATTCAAACTTTCAACCCCTATTTCACCCCCTTCGGGGTAAAATTTTCGAAATTCCTTCCTTAGTGGGTGTCTACTTAATAAAACAACCCTACTCACCAAATTTCGTGGCTGTAACTTTAACAGTTTTTGCTCAGCGATGATGAATCAGTCAGTCAGTCAGTCAGTCAGTCAGTCAGTCAGGACATGTAATTTTATAAGTATAGATCTATGAGGTACGTAGGAAAAAACTTTTTTGAAAACTGCCTGAGTATAGTAGTTGTGATAGTTTCATACCTAAATCCTATATATCTACAACTGACAGCTTATATGTTTACCGGTAAATAACTAAAAAGAGTTAAATTATTATTTTAACCAAAAATTAAAACCGACTTCCAAGGTAAAAACAATAAGTAATAATATGAACCAAAAAGTAAAATTTCAAGGATTTCCCTCGATTGCTCATAGATCCCATCATCAGCCACATCCCACATCACCACTTTCGTAATTGTTATACAAAATTAAGATTATACTATACAACAATACGAGAATTTTGAAAATCGGTCCACAAACAGCGAAATCAAAAATATCACTAAAAGTACCAATTATTGGGTCATAGTGTAATGACCCATGGTATAATGATGGTTGTGATGATGATGATCAATCAAATTGATGTGTTGGTTTATGCTTTCAGTTGTTTAAACAACGCCGAAATCCCCGAATCTGTGCCTATAAGCATTCAAAAGTTCTGTTCGGTACCTTCGGATCCAGGGTATAACCCAATGATTAAAGAAACACAGGATGCGAAGCAATTGTCTATGTATAGAGTTGATTACGTCAGTTCGTCGAGAAATGTATAATCATATAACTATCTCCTTTTTGCCTGTGCTTTTTTACGTAAGTGAAAAAAGACAACTGTAAGTTTGAGTGCTTACCATTTTGAAATAAACATTTGCCAAAATGCCTCTTTGGAACCAAATCAATTGTCGTCCGCCATTACTAGCCCCTAATATTGGTGGTAAGCAACCTGTCAATGTACGTAAACAAACAGCATTTATTTTCAAAATTTCGACATTATTCTAGTTATTTTTGGTAAAAATTGTTTTAGGAAGTGAAATGTGGAGTGCCGAGTGCAGTATTATTGGATGCCGTACTCGAATCCGAAGAAAACAACCAGATTTGTCTTTACATCAGTAAGTTTAGTATTTTACTTCGAAACACACTAGATTTTTAAATCCAGACGACCGTGTTTTCTTAAAATGATCTATTATAGAAGGTTCTATTAATTTCACTGCTTGGTTCCCTATATTTTTGATGTTTTCCGTATAAAATACGTGGTAGCAATATTGTATGAACAATAGTGATTGGCTTTATCGATAAATTTTATTTAAAGTTTTTTTTACCTCATTTCATCACTTTTAGAATGTATATTATGTGTTTATTTCTACTTTTAGATTACCTAATGATGAAGCTAAAAGAAAATAGTGGATAAATATTATAGGTGCAGAAAATATTGACATGAACAAAAAAGGTTATAATGTAATGAATGTAAATAAAATGTTTTTTCTTTTTGTTTTCAGGTACACATTCCAATAAGGAAAGGATTTTTACATAAAATTCTCTATACTTATTCAGAAGTATAATTATTAATCCACCTGGAAGAGGACATGTAGCAAAAGTGCATTGTAGCAGACAGTTTGCGGGCATAAAGGAGAACTAATTGATGAATGAAATATTTAATATTTTGGGAATGTGTGTTGTGGAAGTGTTGCTGCAAATTTGCCGCAATACCACTTATTGTTCACGCACAAGATATCTTCCATCCTGGTCTAGCTGACGTATTATGCCTGCAGCAGCCCATTGGTCGTCCATCACGTCATAAACTGCAGCGATTGGCCGCCGATGGCGTGATACGCAGTCGAAGCTGCCGTGAGAACTCCTCATACGCATTACATTCACCCTTGCATCCTCCATCTTAAAATACGTTTTGTAACCCCTTAAAATATTCGCAAAAATACGCAAAAACTGTAAAGATTTTAGCTGAATATACGCAAGAAGTCAAGCCTGCTGTTTCTCTTCACTCCTCAAGTAAAGGGCCAAACCAAAATACGCAAAACCAGCCAAAAACACGCAAACACTTATATTTTATAATAATATTGTGGCAAGATTAAAATTATTATTATTGATAACCTTCTTTTATTGAAAATTTATCAGTCAAAAATGAATGTTATAAAATCTACTGTTGCATAGCTTTACATAAAATACTAATAGGTAATAAATATTACTTCTGTGACTGTGGGTGACGTCACAAACGTCAAATTGGTAACATACGAGTCTGTGTATTTAATTCAGTTCGCTAAGTAAAACTCCGTATTGGCTTTGTGAAAGTTGTTTATTTTGTGCCTAGTATACTAATCTCGCTGTGTGAGTGTTTGTGACGCGGCGGGTGGACGCATTTTCCCATAAAAGCAATCATCAGCTTTTAACGTACGTACTTTTTTCCCGCGTAGTGAGGGTAGAGTTGGCTCAATACAACTAACCGTGCACTTATCCATAAATCGATACCCATAGTGACATCTGTAGTTCGAATTGCAATACTTGTCGATTCGTTGTGACAACGCCACCTATCGTCCAATAGCGGTACCAGTAGTTTCGGCGCCATCTGTTGTAACCTGAACGAACCCGTTGAGTGTTGATCTCTGAGGCTGTTGTTGTGCGCCATCTATAAGACCTCGGAGTAGCCATGGATAAGACCTCAAAATGCGGAGGCTGCGAAAGGTCTCTGAAGAAAACCGAGATAGCGGTGCCCTGCAGCATCTGCTCCACTAAATTTCACAAGGCCTGTCTTGCCTTGCCCGCTAAGGCGAAGGTTGGCGCGGACTGGGTCTGTCCCAGTTGCAAAAGAAATGAAAGACGCGGAGATAACAACCTCACGCCCGTTAGAGGTCTAGTCGACCTTGGTGTTTCTTCTCCCGCGATGTTGATGATCAGGAAGCAAGCAGTTCACCCGATGACAAGGATAAATCGGATGCTAATGCTGCGGATGTCGATATCGATCTCGCGGGTTTTAGGCGAGAGTTTTCTGACCTCATTGCTGAGCTTCGCGGGTGCCGCCAAGAGATGGCGCTGCTCCGGGAAACTATATCAGATTTGTCAACGCGACTGACCAGCGCCGAGAAGAGGTTGGACGCGCTGGAGCAGGGCGGCGCCGTCGGTGCGAAGGCGCAGAGGGTCGATGAGCTGGAACGCTCTGTGGCCCAGCTCAAACTCGAGCTCAACGATCGCGACCAAGACGCTTTACTCGCCGATCTCGATATAGGTCTGGTGCCTGAGTGAAGGGAGAAAATATCATGCACACTGTCACCGTCTTGGCCACGCAGCTGGGAGTGCCTCTGGAGTCGCGCGACGTTGTGTTTGCCGAGCGTGTAGGGGTACCGCCGGCAGAGGGCGGGCGCCTGCGCCGCGTCGTGGTGCGGCTGGCGCGACGTGACCTTCGAGACGAGCTGCTGAAGGCGGCCCGCGTACGCCGCGGTCGCACCGCGGACGTAATGACCTCAATACAATAAATAAACATTTTGTAAATATTCCTAATCTATCACACAGCCCATTACACTCTAACCCATTACATGCATATTTCGAATCGCACACAATTGGTCCATCTAGATTTAGTTTCTTGCCAGTATCAGAACATGAAATCAGGACAATCATAAAGGGTCTTAAGTCGAATGCCGTAGGGGTTGATAATATCTCTTTACAAATGTTAAATCTTACACTGCCTAACACCCTAGAAGTTATTACTAGCATTGTAAATAAATCCCTTCTAACTTCTACATTCCCCTCAGTCTGGAAAACAGCTCTAATCAAACCTATTCCTAAAATCCCTAATCCTTCCTCCCTCCAAGACCTCCGCCCTATCAGCATTCTTCCTTGCCTCTCTAAAATAGTTGAAAAAGTGGTGCACAAACAAGTAATGAACTATCTTGAAGTTAATAAAATCTTGCCTAAGTTCCAATCAGGCTTTAGGAGAAAACACAGTACTGTTACTGCCTTATTGGATGTCTTGGACAACATTCTATCTGCTCAGGATAATGGAATGGGTACTATCCTGGTCTTATTAGACTATTCAAGGGCATTTGAAACAATTAATATTCCCCTTCTCATTAGCAAGCTAAAATATTACGGTTTTGAACCTTCTGTAATACAGTGGTTTTCTAGCTACCTGAAACAGATTACAGAAGGTATAAATCATAAATCGTAACGGCAGTAAGTCATACTCTACCGATGCTAGAGTGGATCAAGGTGTACCTCAGGGATCAATCCTCGCCCCACTACTGTACATCCTATTTAGTGCTGATATCTGTCAACATATAATTCACAGCAGGTATCACATGTACGCAGATGACACTCAAATCTACCTGAGTTTTTGCCCTACAGATATCACTGAGGCTGTCAGCAAAATAAATGAAGATCTTGAACGTATAGCGAAGTGGTCCAACTCTTGCGGTCTGGCCTTGAATGCCAGCAAAACAAAATACATTGTATTGGGCTCCAGAAAGCAAGTCTCTGATATCATTGGCAAAAAACCAAAAATCATGCTATCAGGACAAGAGATCGAGCAAGTAAAGATAGTACGTAACTTAGAAGTTCTATTCGATTCTAACTTAAAGTTTGAACAACACATGCTTGAGGTGGTTAGAAGTTGTTTTTATCGATTGAAAACCCTTTACAATTATCGCGCCTACCTGAGCGAGGACATTAGAATCAGGCTTTGTGAGACGCTCATCCTCTCGAAATTTAACTATGCCGACACAGTTATTGGTCATGCTGTACTTGCCAGAACAGAGAGGCTTGTGCAGAGGGTCCAGAATGCCTGTATGCGTTTTTGTTTCACAATCCCCCCACGATCACATGTTACACCATTCATAAACAGGGCCAACCTACTTAAGATGAAGGAACGTAGAAAGCTTCACTTTGCTACTCTCCTATTCGACATAATCCTCACACAATGTCCATCCTACTTGTATGAGAAACTGGCGTGGGCAAGTGATATCAACAATCGTACTCGTGCCTCCCAATACCGGATCCTGACACCAGGGCATAAGACTGTAGCTTTTCGTGGATCATATAGGTACGCTGCTTCTCGATGTTGGAACAACCTTCCACCTCCTCTTAGGGCGCTGAAAACAAAAAAACATTTAGCAAACATTATAAAACACACTTGCTTCAATTACAACATCTTTCAGCGTAATATTATCTTTTGATTGATGCACCTCTAGCGGTGGTGTAGGGTTGGTCCATTGCCGTAATGCGGGACGGCCACGGCCCACAGGCCAAGAGCATTCTGAATGCCATTTGTTCCACGCTCATTGTATTTTGTGTATACAACACCTATTACTCACTCCCCTAGGTGTGATTTTATAGTCCTTTTAAGGAGCCACATAATGTAAATAAGAGGTTATGCCACGTAAAACCACGTGGCACGTTACAATTATATAACCTTTGTAATTTATAGTACACCTCCATGTTTGTTTTGTTCCCGTTTTCATACGTCAAATGTCATACCCATAGACAATTGTCAGTTTTTTTTTCCTTTTCATGTTTTGGCACATAATTTTAAAATATCTTTTACATTAATAACTCACCTTTATTTTTTATTCTCTTTTTTATGATTACTTTATTAATTTATTATGCTTCTTCTTTGTATATTTTGTACCACCATAGTACATAACTATATCATTGTGGTGTCACTTTTGGTTCCAGCAGAATATCAGTGCAGCAATCTTGCTGCTAATGCTGAGCTGGGATCCATTTTTGGCGTCACACAAAAGTCCTTGTTCTTGCGTCTGTTTGTAAATATTGTGTTGTGTGATGTGCAAAATAAATGTTTCTTATTCTTATTCTTTATTTATTTAGTTATTTCCAGTCCAGAATAACCAATTATGGTTATCAATGAAGAGTTAAGTGTTTTTGTTACTTTTTACATTAATGAGTAATTACATATTATTTCAAAGTAGGTAATGATCTCAATAATTAATAATGTTATTTCTTTCATATTCATATTCTTTATTTGCTTTTTAAGTGGTGGTACATTTTGATGTTACACTTTTAATCTTTCTTATGATCAACACTTTTAGTCTTGATAGAGATACATTTTTACTTCATTATTGGTCTACAAGATAAAATTCAGTTAACCATTAGTTTCATACTAATGGTTAACTGAATTTTATTATATACTTAACTATAGCATAAAGTTAATAATTCAATACAATATTCATGTCATAATTTTACTAGCTAATAATAACATTTCAAAATATCAATTCAAAAATCCATACTTATACTAATTACAAAATATTTTATACATTGAAGAATTCTGTTAATAACATATTTTGTGAATAATATTTTTTAGTTTCAGCCATTTAATCATTTCATCAATACCTATTGGACTTTAATTTTGCTGCCTAGTGCCTAATGTTGTGTTACATCATACATGTACCAAGGAATACAGATAAAAGTATTATGCTAAGGAATGTTTGATAATTGTTCTATTATTAGCTGTATTCTTGTTTTGTATTAAATTACATTTAAAAGTATACATACTGTTATTAAGTACTGTATTCTAAAATATGTAAAATCTATTGTTGTTAATATGCTATTCGTTAATACTTTTTTATTTTTTGTCAGACTTTGTTTTCCCTAAATACTTATTAGAAAAAAGTCAATTTACAAAATAAAGAAATATTGTGTTAAGTGAGATTTTCATTTATTTAAAGCCAAACTATAATAAAAAATACAACAACTAGGTATTAGGTAGGTACTTTACAAAATTTAATAAGTTTACAAAGTAAAGTTTTATATTAGATGGATCATGGAAGTATGTAGTTAAGACTAATGTTTCTTTGAATTATTCTTTGATTTTAATGTGTCTCCAATATAATTAATTATGTAACAACAAACAGAACATGCATAATATAACATATTGCCTATGCATAATATTTACTTACTTTATTAGTTTTTCGTTTTAAATCTATAAATATCAATATTATTAGTAAACTGAAGTTTAATTTTGTGTTAGGATTAGGAATGTACCCTAGTAAATAGTCTATAAAGTTGTTACTTTGTTAATAATTAACCATTGATAGCTGTATTCTGTTTTGTATTCCTATTACATAAATATAAATGTGGGTTTCAGAACCAAAAACAAAATGACATACAAATTATTAAAGGGTTTTTATTGTATTCTCACTAAAATATGTTTTGTTAGTACCTAGTTAATAAATATCAGTATATATTATTATCAGTTAAGTATAAGTATAATATTATAAAATGTCAATTTACATAATAAAGAAATGAAGTGCAAAGTGAGTTTTTTCTTTATTTAAACCCCAAACTATAGGTAATACATAATATTATATATAAATGACAACTTTTATTATAATTTTAATATGACAAAGTAGACCGTATAGTTCACACATCTATTTTAACACAAAGTTATTAATTATAAAATGATTCTAACCAATATTTTAACACTAATAAATATTTGTAATAACTAATAAGACAAGTCAAATATTGTTGATTTAGCAAATCATCAATAATTAGTCAAATAGTCAATCAAGGTTTTAAAATTATGTCAAGTCAGTCAAGGTGTGACGACGCGAGCCCTCACAAAGCTCGTCTTTTAGCTAGTTTAGAAAAGTATCGATATCGATATTTTTTCATCGTCTCTAGTAAAATCCGCCATTGCTAGCCCCGAACTTTTGAACGCGGGCGCGTTCCTTTCGTGGTCATTTCGTGTCCTCTTGTTTCTTTGGTCATTGGTATAACCTGGTGCGAAGTCTTACTTTTTGGTAGCATTTACATCGAATGCTTCAGAAAAAATCGAAATCACTATATGTTTCCATACAAATTTCAAGGCGTCCCCTCGATTCCTCAAAGATCACATTATCAGAATATCACCACCAAACCGCTCGTTCTCGCGGTGTAGCGACCAAACCGCTCGTTCTCGCGGTGCAGCGACGAAACCGCTCGTTCTCGCGGTGTTACGACCAAACCGCTCGTTCGCGCGGTGCAGCGACCAAACCGCTCGTTCTAGCGGTGTAGCGACCAAACCGCTCGTTCGCGCGGTGCAGCGACCAAGCCGCTCGTCGTTTTTTGTACGAGGGCCCTTAGATATTTTATTTTGTTTTTAGTATTTTTTGTTATGTAGATGCAACAGAAAATGTAAATGCCTGGCTGGCCGCATACATACGTTTTCCGTTTGCGATTTCCGATTTCGTTTTCCGTATACGGAATTCCGTTAGGTTCTGACTTCTGAGGCGCTGCATTATTATAATTTGTTTACATTTAGTTCGAAATGAATTGAAACTGTATATGCCATGTAGTCTATTCAGAACTAGAAAAATATCTTTACAAACATTTTTATATCTTTGACAAGAGTTTGGTTATGTAGTACGGATCAGTAGATCAACTTACTATAATCCTTATCTCTGAAATTCTGTTATCTATATCCCATTAGATAACCCTCAGTTGTGCTCTAAACATGTAACAAAACATGGCAAACAAATTCTTAAAACTTATATCTAAGCCTATACGGTAAAACATTTTATTTACAAAAAAGGTTGTTAAATAAAGATTGTTAAATAATAATAAATAATAAAAAGGTTGTTAAATAATAATAATTAATTAACATGAGTTTTGTTAATTTTTAGGACAAAACAAACAGAGGAGGTTATGAAATTAGAAAAAATAAAAAAGGAATTAAGTAAGTAGAAGTTCTAGACGGCCAGTTGTCTAAAGATGTTGCCATGTTAAGGAAAAAGATTGACGCAGCCTGTATTCAATACTCTGAAGCTGAGTAAGTATTTTTAATTGAGCGTTTCTCAAAAAATTTGTACTTTCTATCTAAATCTTTGTCCCACATTTTAAAATATTTTTTTTCTATAAATAACATAGACCAGTATTTCCCAAAGTGTGGGTCGCGACCCACTGGTGGGTCGCGGGTAGATTTTGGGTGGGCCCTGAAACTATAGGACGATTGTCGTACTCGTTCTATTGTCATTTTACTCGTTCGTTCGTCGTCGTGGGTGCGTGCGGGACGGGGGCGTGGCATTCGAATGCAAACGTAATTGTAAGTAAGTAAGGCTGACGATGATGATTTGACGGGGTTTTAATTAACGGGTGAATGCTGCGGCAGCAACAAAGCGCTGCTTTTTAGTCTTCATGACACAAGGTCAGGAACACAAGGGTCGCGAACTTTAAAATATCTTGTAGATGGGTCGCGGTCCCGACAAGTTTGGGAAACACTGACATAGACCATTACCCATTTCTATTAAATTGTATACGTAGTAAGTTAAATAAATTCAGTAAAAAACATCTACAAATTAGAATTATATTAATAAATTATTCACTATAAAAATATTTTGAAAATCGGTCTTATGTAGTTGTATGAAAAGTGAAGTGTCCCAATTTCATACCTTCCCAAACAATTGATTGTATTTGTAAGGCCTTGCGGAAATTTTTGAAACAACTTATGTATTTATTTAGGGCTGCAATACCATAAATCATTTAAAAAGAATATTTGGTCGTATTAGAAGAAGTTTATTTAATAAATAATGTTTTTATTGTATCGCGAAAAAAGTTCCTCTTTGAAATTCCTTTTTTGTGACCACATTTTTTAAAATTTTGGAGTCTATTTTGGCATAAATATCGCTGGCCCCGGGCAATAAAGGCATAATATCAAAAATCGTTTTGTTCAGGAGAGACAAAATAAGATAATTTGTTTATAGTGCAGCGTACCGTGGTCCAAAACAAGCGTTTGAAGTGTCATATGGAAGCTATTTTTTTTATTAATCTAACCATAAAAAAATAATTGTAATAGTGTAAATATTCATTGAAATAATTGAAAAAATGAATAATACAAATAATAATCAATATTATTTCAATTGCAACATTGTATATGACTTTATAGACACACCAAACCTCTGAGTTTCACGACTGTAAGAATGTAATACGACGTATTTTTCACTTTAGATTTCGAGCGTACCAGCCGATTATCACCTTCTTCTGGGAAATCTTACAGCCAAATAGCTGTATCATCCTCTAATCGCTATTTTAGAATACTATCAATGAATCATATTTTTATGTGATCATTGTAATGGACTGAGTTTACAATGTGATTTTTAACGATTTTGGACGAAAGTCTATGAAATTAATACGTATCTGTATGAGTTTTTATCAATTTTTTGTTAAATTAAATTTTATATGATAATCACCTAAAAAACCTATGAAATTACATACTTTCTATTAAATATTAAAATTTGGGAAACCACACAATCCCTGAGTTCGACTACGTCTTATCTCGTAGTAATGTGAATATTTCTGTTCATTATAATAATATTATGTAATTGACATTTAAAAAAGAAATATAATATTACTGCTACCAATTCTAAACTAAAAATGAAATTTATTTTACACATTAATTTATTTTTACAGAAAGCCTTGTAAAGGCGCGCCCAGCATCTGCATTGCCAACAACGAAAGTGCTCTACTGCACAAAATTTGTATGGAAGAAACCTAAGATATTACTATTATCATTTTTAAATTTACTGAAGTTATAGAAAATAAGAATAATTTAGTAGCATTTACTCCTTAACAAAAATAATGGCCTTAATCTGTAACACCCACTTTATCAAGAAGATTTCTCTTTGGCCCAATTTTCAATCGTCATTAACATAGTAGGTTATTATTATTTGGCTTAACGATTTTAAAATTATACTAATAAATAACTCAACTATTTAAAATAAATATAATTTGAATCTCTTTAGTACTTAATATTGGCACTGATTTTTGTCAGCAAACGCGGCACCGGTCTGGCAAATACCTCTTTTGTATCTTTATAATATTGTTATAAACAAATATTATACAATTTTAAAGCAGCAAGTTTTTCCTACTCACTGTTATCATTTTATTCATTCCGAAATTATAAATTTTTTTTGAAATTTTAGGTGTTTTCTTCAGAAATTACCGATTTTTAGCTAGGTACTGGGTTATGACCTACCTTTGCCATTTACACTGATAAATCGCTTTTTAAAATCATTTACACATCTACAAAGATAAACAAGACTTATTTAGAATGACAGATTTCGTGTTAAAATCCAATTTTATATTGATTTCGCCATAACTGCTTGAATACGCGCGCCTTCAGATTTCTTCTGACTTGGCGTAGATGGGTGTTAAAATTTTTTTTCCTATCAAAGCAATCTACAAAAAGCGTGGGTTTTAAGATAGTTAGGAATGGTTCCATATGTGGTATAAGTTACACGCTTATAAGTCACGCAGAAGTATGTCAGGGAGAACTTTTCAAACAGCCCTCGTATAAAGTAGACGTTCCACGTGGCTCCGCCCACGTAAATTAGGAATTAACGGAAACCGTACATTTTCCTGCAAAAAAAAATGTTATGTCCCTCATCGTGGTCTACTCTATATCTGTGCCAAATATCATGAAAAATCATTCAGTAGTTCGTGAGATAAGCACTTTCAAATATTTTTCCCAATTTTTTCCACATTTTCCTCAGATTCCTCGCTCTTATAGGTCGCAGCGTGATTTTATATAGCCTCAAGCCTTCCTCAATAAAGAGATTATCCAACGCAGAAATACATTTTTGATTTTTAAAACAAAAAACATAAACAAATTCTTCTACTTCATAATAAGATGATTTATATGATTTTCCCAAACTTTAAACCCACTAATTTATAATAAATGGGAAGTCGTATACCTAAATAGAATTGATATAATTTTTTATAGAATTTTTAATGATCTACAATCTTGTCGTACATTATTTTTATACGATTTACCTTTTGAAAAAAACGGAATATAACCTCATTTTCGTACATTTGACATTAAATATTTTTTTAGAACAGGGGGATCGCCGGGGACTTTTGAGGTTTTATTTATAATGGTATACTGAACATCACCACAAATTTTCAGATCTATGCGAAATATTCCTAGGTTGAAAGTTTGAATTCCCCGTGCTAATAAGTTTACGTAAACGATACTAGAAAGCATGCGTAGGAGTCAAAGTGATACAGGCGTTAAGCGTAACATGACCGTACGGCGCCGGGATTACAAAAAAATCCGGGAAGAAAGGCGTAATAGCTAGTACGGCGTAATATGTTGTAATACGTTTATTACCTTAAACGTTGTTAAATTCAATACTATTATTCTTTGCTAAGATATATGTAGTGTTAAGATGTTCACCGGTTTTTGGTGTTATGTTTCATAGAGTAATGAATGAATACATTTTTAGTTTTCAGAGAATTTTCCTTCAATAAAGCTGTCATTGTCATTTATTATATTATCTGAAATATTAATTTAAAATTATGAAAAAAATTGGGGTGATAGACTCAGAGAAGCCAAAAATCGAATAACATTAAAAAGGGCGTAACCAATGTTTACCACTTAATTGCCCGGGGCCAGCGATATGTTTTAGTATAGTGGCAAAATTGTTAAGCTCGGTATCCATCTTATTTTCGTTTTGATATTTCTTTTACGTTCCACGTGCGCGAACAGAAGGTTGTCTATTAGCGTAGTGGTCCAAAAAATTTCCAGTCTTTGTTACCCTAGAAACGCAGGTAAGCTCTAATATTATTATTATTTCGCCTTTAGATCCATTAAAGCTCCCAATTTTGATTTCGTAAGTCAAATCATAAACGAGTATTAGTTTTAGTTGTATGCGTATACAAGTTGAAAAGTTTATTTAACTTTTTTTGTTACTTCCTTTTTAGGGTTCCGTACCCAAAGGGTAAAAACGGGACCCTATTACTGAGACTTCGATGTCTGTCCGTCTGTCTGTCCGTCTGTCTGTCCGCCTGTCTATCTCCAGGCTGTAACTCAAGAACGGTAATAGCTAGAGAGTTGAAATTTTCACAGATTATGTATATCTGTTGCCGCTAGAACAACAAATACTAAAAATAAAATAAAATTAATATTTAAGGGTTCCCATACAACAAACGTGATTTTTTTGGCCTTTTTGGCTCTATATCAATAATGGCAACAGGTAGGTACTTGATTTTTTCTCAAGGTCCTTAGTTTTATGCGCATTTTAATATTTAATAATAATATTAAAATAAAATAAAACACTAAGGGGGGCTCCCATACAAAAACTCTTAGTGCGCGAGTCCGACTCGCACTTGGCCGATTATTTGTTACTTTTGAGTGGTAACGTATATTTTAAAAACAAATTAAATTTTGTTTTACTATCCAATTTAATCAAATAAAATTTCTAATAACACAATTCAATATTGAATTTACGTAATCTAGTAAAGGTAACAAAATAGGAAATAGTATAATAGTTAATAATAGATTTTGCTATTTATAAACATTTTATATCTGAAAACAACCCCTATTTCAAATTTTATAGACATTTACCCCTAACTTAAAATAAAAAAATCAGTAACATTTAAACAATTTTTTATTTTATCATATTTTCTAAAAAAATGGTACAAATTTTTTGAGAAACGCTCAATTTATTTTGTATTAGAACAGCATTTTTGAACTTGCACTGAAACTTGTCAAAAGAAAAAAAAATAGTTTACGCAAATCAATATAAAGTTTATATGTTAACTGCCGCACTCAGATCCGAATATTAATTACTTAACTGTAATTTTTTTAGTAGACATAAGCCCCATCCATTATCTGTCAAACTCTTCATTAAATTTAAGTTTAATCATCAGTAAATGTCTCTCTGAGTGCAGCCGATAAAATAGCAGATAGTCTGTAGCTTTTACTATAGAATTATTTTATGAACATCAATCACAATTTATGTTGTTTTATGCAAAATTTGATCTTAAATTATTCATTTTATTTTCCAGAAAACAATACCTCAAAGTGGAGAAGGAGTTTCTACAAGCAAAAATAAACCTTCAAAAGGAGAAAGAAAAAAAGGAATTGCTGATAGAACATTTATGTACATTGATCACACATAATGAGACACGGAAAGCAGAGAAACTAGAAACACTAATGTTAGAACTTGCCAGTCCCAAAAGCGATGTTCACGGCAGCAATACTTCCTTAGATGAGAGTCCGATCATTATAGATGGAGTAGTTGAAAGAACAGGAAAAATTGTGGAATTGCCAGATAGTTGACGGAACTATTTCAATATTGAGTAGTATAAAAAATTTTAAAGATCTACTTAATATTTAATACTGTCTTAGAGGTGTTGAAAAAAAATATTTACAAATAGATTATGTGTGGTACGCTGGTACCAATTTAACTCATGGTCAGTATTTCATGACAAACATAATAAATAGTATCTGTTTAAAATGTTATAGAGAATGAATGTAACTTTACAGTGCTCATTACTACATGACATAGTGCAATATAAATAATGTTTTTTACTTACATATTATTTCAAATTTTAATTACTTACTATTTTAAAATTATGCCTTTAACGTGCCTTATTGTTATGAAAAATGTGTCAATTATACATAGATAATAGATTTAAGATTTATTTATAGCTTATTTTAATAGTAATTAATCAAGTCTTTATAATATAAAACACTAGCTGTTGCCCGCGACTTCGTCCGCGTTAGTCCTATTCTACCCCCTTGGGGGTTGAATTTCCAGAAACGCTTAAGCACATATCCAATAATTTTTAATTATTAGCCCAAAATTAAAGTTTCATGTTTCTAACTCAAAAAATAACGGACTTCCATTCACACTTTCAACCCCAATTTCACCCCCTTGGGGGTATAATTTCCAAAAACGCTTAAATACGTATTCATTTATTTTTAATCAGTAATCCAAAAACAAAGTTTCATGTTCCTAACTTAAGAAATTACGGACTTTCATTCAAACTTTCAACCCCTATTTCACCCCCTTCGGGTAAAATTTTCAAAATTCCTTCCTTAGTGGGTGTCTACATAATAAAACAACCCTACTCACCAAATTTCGTGGCTGTAATTTTAACAGTTTTTGCTCAGCGATGATGAATCAGTCAGTCAGTCAGTCAGGACATGTAATTTTATAAGTATAGATTAAAACAAATTAATTAGGTTTTTATTGTAAAATAAGTAAGAGTAACACTCAATAAAACAATGTAATTGTTTAAAATATTTTTTATTGTAACAATTTCTAAGCCTACGTTTTTTAAATAGTTTTTTTATGATTGCAAGTATTTTCGAAACTAAGTACATACCTACCATACATAGACCTAAGTACCTACGTAGTGTTCTACTATATCCGTATCTATTCTTATAATACTGACTATCACTTCCTACTAGTTTACCTGTGAACTAATAATTGAAAATTTTATAAAATCGGACCACAAACGGCTAGGCTAGGCAGTAATCGTCTTACATACAAGAAAAATTACATACGGCCGAACGTATTACCTTCTTTTTGGAAGTCGGTCAAAAAAAATATTTTTGTATGCCTTTCTAACACTGGTGGCAAGAGAAGAGCTATAAAATTCTATAAGGTAACCGCCTTCTTTTTGTAGTCGGTTAAAATTATGTCTGTCTAATTTCCAATTTGTGATGATTTTACCGTCCTACATGTGCATCCTACGCAAAGCATTAACAATTTGAAGTATTCTAGAATACTTTTGAAATGTTTGCCATACTATTTACACAACACATCTCTTAATCGGGTTTTAACATGAAATCCGAGAGGAAATTTTTAACTTCCAAATGTGCCTTTCTTATATTCAATCTCTTATTTACAATCAAAGCCTAGTTCGCACCAAACGCACTTTAAATTTTGCTGGTGTTACAGTGAGAATAATCGATTCTATCAGTAATTAGAAGATTCTGAATATTATGTCCATTTATTTTTATAAATCAGCAGTATGGAATTATAGCGGATAGCTATATGGCGCACTTGCCAGGGTGGCGCGCTTTGCCACACTTGCACTATAATTATTATTCTGAATACAAAAATATCCCAATAAGATTGCCAAAGGCTCGTCTTTTCTTTTGGTAACGAAAAATAATACATAGACTTGTCTGGTTGACATTCTAGTAATCAGCAAAATAAAATTACATAACGGACATCAGTATTCAGTGGCGTAGTTAGCTAGTTTTGAAAAAAGGGGCACGACGAAAAAGTGCCCAAACTACGACATTAATTATTATTGAAATACTTCGAATCTTCGTTACAAATTGTAACACTAGATCTCTACTTTTTATCATCTACATGTTTATTATTAATTTTTCATAATTCTTTCGAGATATCTTCGCGTTGGGGCCTCTGGGTCATAACTTCAATCTGGCGCCCCAACCACAAATGTCCAAATTACTGAAGGATGTTCAACGGCACTTCTTAAAGAACATCCTTCGACCCGTATGCTATCCCCAATTCCAATAAGAATACTTCTTTCCTTGTTCTTTTAGAATGGTCTTTACGTTGATATCGGCGTCTATAAGTTCTCTTCGCTTCGCCTTCTCCATTTTGATAAGTTCGAGGCCCCGCTTAGCGGCGCAGTGGTACCGTTGGCTTAACGACGCCTCTGTACCTTTTATTCGTGGTATGTGACCAGTGTAGCCCGCTATTGGGGGGAATTCTGGTGAGATTGTGTTTTCTGAAACATAAAGGTTTATTGTGTAAGGATAATGGCAAAGTTAATTCTGAAACGGACAACCGCATTGTGACTATAAAATAGGGTGGGTCAAAAAATTTTTTTCTGCTTTTTTTAAAGTGCTCAGTGATAAAAAGGTGCCAAATGGTGTATTTCATTGGTACGTTAAGTTTTATTACTTTCTTTTAAGTTTTACTGCCTCCGGATTTTGATTGAAATTTTTAAAAATGCTGATTTTTGTTCTCAAGTTGCTACCATATTTTTTTCAAGTTATTCGTTTAATTTATGTGTAATTAGCTTTAACTAACGACAAATAAGACTATTGTTTACAAAAACCAAAACGAATGTTAAAAACTTATCATTTAAAATAAAATAAACCTTCTGAAGTCTCAACCTTAAATACCAGAAAACAAGTTGGAAGAGTTTCGTCTTCAAGCTAAAGTTTGGCTTGATATTTTGGCTTGCGAGTGTCGTGATATTCTTAAAGTAAAGTAGGTACATACTTTAAGAATATCACGACACTCGCAAGCTTTAAAAATAAAGAAAAATACCTGCAAGAAAACAAAGTTTCATAACAGACCAACGAACAACTAGGAAAACGATTGTGGGTGGTATAGACTTCGGCGCAACCAAACAGATTACGAGTTTTTAGGCTATGTTAGACCTCCTTCAAGCACTGCAAAGTATTTAGAACAAGAAATATTCATTTTTTTTTCTTGAAAGCAAATATTTCAATGGATCAATTGATAGCCAGTAACGTAAATGTTGGCAAATATGGCGGTATTATACGGATGCTAGAAAAAAGTCTGAACAAACCCTTGCAGTGGATTATATTATTATGTTTATTACATAATAATATTAACGAATCTGCAATTTAGACATCTGTTTCAACATATTGATGGCAGTACATCTGGACCACAGACATTTTCTGGCAATTTGAATATATATTTTCTGAAAACTATGAAAAAAGACCTATTCCAACAAACTTATCAGAGGTTTCTGCTGAAGATATATAGTATATAAACGAAAATCATTTGTACAGAATAATTGAATCAGTTATATTAGGCGTATTTTCTAGCTATTTAACAAACCAATCGCCAGGCAAAATGTCCCATGTCCGATGGCTAACTCGTGCCCACATTCTCCGTTCGTAAGTTTCAAAAGAAACTCCCTTTGCAAACCTATCACCTTGCAACATATTATATTGTTAATATTTACGCTCCTGTATGGTTTCCTGTAATCTATAAAATATTATACCTTTTGAACTGGCAAGAAAATATCACTAAGCCACCGATATTCAAATCTGTAACCGAAGAAAATTTGCGATTGTTCATTCAACGATTTGGGTTTATTACGCCTTCCTTGTCATACACATAACAAGTAGAAAGAGCAGTCAAGGCTGAGACTGAAGCTTCGGCTAATATGATATTATGTACAAAAAGACCAAGAGAAAGGGAGGAGACTGTCGAAAAGCAATGCTGAAATTCGACAGCAAAAAGAATTTTGCCTCAAAATAAACTCTGCCCTTTCATGATTATTCTTTATTAAATAATTATTCAAAAAACAACTCATAATGTTGTTTTCTATTGAAGAAACATAGTTACTATTGATTTAAGATTTTTATTTATAAATAATGTAATTAACATTGATTAGTATAACTTTGAATGCCCTGATCAAAAGTTGTTTTCAAACACATTTTTTGTCAGGTTTCACAGGAAACCGGAGGCAGAAGATGAATTCCGATTGCTGTCAAACTTTGTAGTCTATTTACACTCATAATTTGGCACCTTTTTGTCGGTGTGCTGCAAAGAAATCTGACAATTTTTTTTTCTCCATACAAAAGTGACCCACCCTACTATAAAATTAAGTAGGTTTTTTAACAATTTTATACCTATTACGACTTCATAATTATTCCTACTTACTGAGGCTATGTTCCTAAATGTACTGCGACCACTGCACAGTGCTATCACTGTAGAAAAAATCGTTCCGTGATGGAGTTGCAGTACACTGCCGCAGTACCCTAGTGAAATATATGACGTCATCAATCGTCGCCATATTGTACTGTGAGTACTGGCGTTTTCGAGGTAAGGCACTCGCAGTACTTTGATCACGTGATCAGTCAACTGTCAAAAGTCAACTGTCAAGTGTCAAAACCACTCGAGTGTCTAACGTTTTAAAACAATACCTACAGTTTAATCCCAAAGTTATAAATTTCTGTAATTAATTTGGATTAATATTAATAAAACACTGGAAGAATTGCAAAAATTAACCTTATTAGACTGTGTTGAAAATGTTCAATACGAGCTTTCAAAAATGCGGCTGATAGTATACTGGATTGCGTTCCGTTTTAAATAGTAACCAGTATACCAACAGTATACTAACTATAAAGGAACGGCTTCGCAGTATACTAAAATGACGTCACACTCTGCAGTGGTCGCAGTACATTTCGGAACATAGCCTGAATAACTTGCCTTTATATTTGTTAATCTCAACGAATCGGTTGAGGTCTCTTCGTATCTCGTCTCTGGAGTGAACGGTCTCCATTTTGGGGGCGCTCTTTGTTCTGATGTAGCTTCGATTTAGGTCGGACTGTCGGCGCAACTCGCTCTGACTAACGTTAAAGTTAGCCATACAGTCGTCTGCTGCGCGTCCGTATGATTTACCATACCTGAGAAAAGTGTAATAAGATCCTTTTAGCTCATTAGGGAGCATACCCATACTACGTGACCTACTTTTTAAGATTTTCCCCCCCTCCCTCCCCCTGGTGACCACGCGTAGTATATGCCAAGACACCCCCCCCCCCCCCCCCCCTTCAATTGTTCACGTGGTATTGACAAGAATATTTTTTAATCATTTTGTAAGTGGAAAGAGAAGATAGCAAATAGCAAATGAAAATAATTTGACTCATAATAATTGTGTTTATTAAGTTATTTATTACAAAAGACTGCATGTTTACAATAATTATTACTACGTCTTAATTAAATATGGGAATAAAAATAACGACCACCTAAAAATACTTTGATACCCAATAGTTTGCCAAAAAGAAATACTTGACACCAATATTTAAGATATACTATACAATATGTAACAAAACTAAGTGATAATATTTTAGGATGTGTACGTGTTCCTTATAGTGAATTTACTGTGAAAGTATCAGCGCTGAATGAGCAAAAATTTTTCACTTTTGTATGGGCAAGCGCCCCAGTGTAACGAGTTTCTCCATACAAAAGTGAAAAAAATGGTCTCTCAGCGCTGCTACTTTCACAGTGAACTTCATGTAAGGAACACATACACACCCTAAAGTATTATCACTTAGATTTATATTTTAGACTATTATTATATAATTTATAATAATAGTCTAAAATTACAATAGAACAATCAGAGAAATTAATTTTTAGGCAGATGGCGGACCTAAGTAATTTGGTCGCGTTTAAAGTTAAACCCAACCGACAGATCATAATTAACATTGAATTGACATGATCCGACTACATGACGTTGGTCTGTCGACTACCTAGGAATCAATTTCCTCGATGGTACATACTAGCTATTAGCTATTTTAGTCACGACTGTAGTTCAAATTGTAATCGAACACCAAATGATCACCACAGTAAATGATCACCAAGCTTGACAGCCTCACCAAACTTCAAAATGCCTAACAAGTGACAATAGTACCTGTTTTAAACACACTAGGCTGAATTACGCCGGCGTAATTTCCGTGGCCGAAATTACATTCCGCCGCATCCGTCTGATACGACACACTATAAATTACGCAAAGAGCCGAAATTACGCGGCGGAATTTCTCAGATTCAGAAATTCTCAGATGTAATGTGTGCGTTAACGCTTTGGAGTTAAGGTTGGATTTGATATGTTCGGTTTTGATACTTCGCTTCTGCGCTAATATAAATTGACCCGTAATCGTTGAACATAAAAAAAACGAACATAACACCTCCTTCATTTCGAAAGTGGGTTAAAATTGTAGCCTATGTGTTATTCTGATGTATAAGCTATAATATTTTTTTTTAATTTAGTTTTATTAAAATCCGTTCAGTAGTTTTTGCGTGAAAGAGTGACAAACATCTATACATACATACATCCATACATACATCCAAACTTTAACAAAACATTACCGCCGACTCGCTGCCGAACTTTACGCTCGACTTGGCTCGACGGAAGTTCGGCTCACGACGGAATTTCGGCATAGTGTGTCGTCCATCGCGTTCCGTCCGTTTTTTTTATGCGTTTGAAACGCGGCGTAAACGCTGCGGAATTTACGCCGGCGTAATTCAGCCTAGTGTGTTTAGACACTTATATTAAATGCCAGTGTCAAGTATTTAATGGCGAGAAAAAAAAATCGTATGAAGTTTCTCTCGGGGAAATTGACTACGTGACAAAACTCTAGACCCCCTCCCCCCCTCTTGTGACCGAGCGTAGTATTTTGAAGACCTCCCTCCCCCCCTAAATGGGTCACGTAGTATGGGTATGTTCCTTTATTATCAACGTCCATCGCTTTACACCCATTTTGGCTCGGATCTATTTATAAAAAAAATCGGATTTGTTGATTAGGTTTAATTTATGAGTTCAATTTAAGTGGTTTATTGATCAAAGTTTGTTTCTAAATTACTCAGTAGTAACGCTGCTTATATTTGGGTGCGTCAGAGCATAATATCTTTTTTGTATATCAACGTCTAATAACCATGAATAATATACATATTATAGTATAGAATATGGGATATTTACGTAAAGTTCATCCCGGGTACGTATCCCGTGTAGCCGATCATGTACCCGGAGCTCGGTCCGCGCGGTCGCATAGTTTCTATAGGTGGTCGCGGTGGCTGGCTGGTCAGCTCATAATGGTCACCGGGACGGTATTGCAGGGGCTTTCTGAAAAAAGTGGAAGAATATAGTTAAAAGCCATTGCTATTTCATAATCATTATTGCCTAATGAGTAATGACATCTACACACCGCCGCCACACCGTTCAAAACATTAATATTATAATTATGTAATTTATTATATTTATTTATTATATGTATATATTATATTATATATAATCTATTCTATTATATATATATATATATATATATATATATATATAAAAGGCCATGGCGTGATGGACTGCAATTAATTAAAATTAATAATATTATATCAAAATATATCCTTGGTGCGAAAAATATAAATAATAAAATAACAATAAAAGGATATGGGCGAACAGCCCATAGACGGCTCCAATTTTCGAAATAAAAAAAAAAAAGACATCTACAGTGGAATAGGGATGATGACAAGGTCAAAGATTAGCGAATTTTGTTAATAAAATAAAGAAATCAGGGTAAAAAATAAGTGTTCCCAAAATTTCAGCTCGATAGCATTTGTATTTTTTTTTTGTTATGCGCCTTCAAAGTTGGATAATCAAATCGAATTTTTTTTTCAATTAAATTTCTTAATATTTTTATACCATTTGATAACTGATGCAATTAAAAGCAACTTTTGTTATAAAACCACTTTCATAAACGCAATATTTAATATACCTATCGAACGAAGTGCTCTCGCGATCCGTACAAACTACGAAAGAGTGACGTCAGTCTTTCGTAGCACTTTGAATGGAGCGTTTCGGGCAGGTCTATTTTATGAGATGTTTGAATTGTCATATCTTGGTGAATTTTTAAGCTATCAGAGTCATTTTTTCAGCGATGTTTCTATTTTTTAAGGGTCTTTCAATTACCAATAAGAAAAAAAATTAGTCATCAAGCCTATTATAACAGTCCTTATGGTTGTAGCGAGCAAGAAAATCAGTGAGCTTCAAGTGTTTGTATTTGGAAGGGTACCTTGACTGAGCATCAGGCTATTTCTTTCTTTTGTACCATTAGTTTAAAATATTTGTTCAGTAAGTATATCGGAGTTGCATGCTATTATCTTATATATCTTTAAACGAGCAATTCTTGTATATATATATATATATATATATATATATATATATATATATATATATATATAATTGGAATCACGGAATCGGCTCCAACGATTTTCACATTTTGGTTTTTTTTTTCGGTTTCGGGGGCGATAAATCGATCTAGCTAGGAATCATTTTTAGAAAATGTCATTTTATTCGTGTTTTATCGAATACCGAGCAAAGCTCGGTCAAATAGCTAGTATATAATATACAACATACTTGAATAAACCCTTGGCTCGTATTTCTTTTAATATTTGTCGCGTGTTGTCGCCGTAGCATTTTCCATACCGAAACTTTAGCAGGGGGCAATGTCCCGTGTATCTGGAATGAAAAATGTTAAGTAAATAGTCGAACCTCGCTAATATTTTCTGAGGAAAGTAAACATACGGGGCACCCATGATGGGTTTCCCCTGCGCATCAAAAAAAAGGTATCATTATGAGCTAAATAATTGTAGAATTTTAGTTATTAATGTTGTTATTCCTGAATTTTATCAAGAAAACATTATATTAAAGGTCTTATTACAAATGTGAACCTACTCCTTTATGTACTTAGACTAGTGTTGCGAACCAAAAATTGAAATATTTAATATAATTTATAATTTAAAGTAATCACGGGCGTATACAGGGTGTCAAAAGACCGCTTCCGATAACTTCGTGGGGTTATTATAGGGCATGATATATATAATTAAGTAATTTTCTTTAAATCGCCAGTTTTTAAAATAGTCAAAATTTTCAACACGCAATGTATAACGCTGATGTAAATGCGCGATAGTATCGCACGCCAGTGGAGCCCCGGGCCGAGTCAGCCCTCACGCGCCGCCCGGCTCTGCGCTAGACAAAACAGCTGATCGTGGTGTGCCCTAGCCCGTAGGTAGTGAATAAACCACCAATATTGTAATAATTATTAGATAACATAATGTTAGAATTTATTAATTACCGTTTCTTAGGTTATTAGTTTATTACTCAAAAATACTCCGTTTTTACTTCCGGCCAAAAATACAATACACAGTTACTTACACCTATCTATGGAAAAAATACTTGATAACATGTTCACTGACCTGTGATCAGCTGTCTGCTTTTATGAAATGCAGTTCGAGCTGTGCTCCATCTAACTCAATGTAGATTGCAGAGTTTTTCAACACGAAACAAAAGTAAACAGGAGACATTCCAATTCTTTAAACACTTTTTACTGCACTGTTTAAACCGCACTATCGTCTATCGACGACGACGCGATGTTCACGGGCGTTCCATAAAGGTTTACGAGTATTAAAAGTTCATTCACATTTCATCGCACATTCATCGGACACGTATCATGTCACGGCCCGTTATTAATTACCAAAAACAGAAAAAATATTAATTACAAACATCCATAAAAATACAAAACTTAAACAAAAACGTCACAGTACACAGCGCGGCGCGTGTTTACAGCCAACTGAACAAAATTTAATAAAAAACTTTGTAAAATAATAGGGATCTATCCCTGTGCATATTTTGAGTTATCGCTAATTTTTATCGATAAATCGTATTGTTTTACATACGAGTACGTTTTGATTTGTAGTCAAACTAAAAATAAGCAAATACCTACTCAATGTTAAGAATAGCGACAATAATTAAAAGTTATTTAATTAATTAAGTATTATTAAAGTATTTTCATTGCGTACGTAGACGCGCATAACGCGTGCCATGGCTTATCAATCACTTTATGACGGTAATGTCGGTATCGAAATTATCGAATGCAACTTGACTATGTATCCCGATAAAAACTTTCTGAATTTATAACCTCTTAATAGAGTTAATTTTAAAAATGAGAATAGTAGACCTACTAAATAATAGTTATAATTTTTATTATTTAATGGTTATTTAAATATCGACTACATCGTTTTAAATTTATAGGGTACAACACTTAGATTGTCCTTGAAATGGATTAGCGACACGTGCGTCGTACACCTACAGAGCGGCCGGCGGCGCGTGCGGCGGCGCCTTTGACGTTGTCGCCAAGCGGTCTGGCCGTCCCGTCGGTATCTTTGAATTTACCGAAAGTCGATACATGTTTTTAAAGACGATTTTCGCATAATTAGACTTTAGTTCCAATTTGCATCTTGAGGTTGAAGGCTGTCCGTTGAGTTATGTTTAATTAATAAGCGTATTACGATCTTTTTAAAACGTATTATTGTGATAAGTAAATGTGTAAAATGTAAATTAATTAACTATTATTTCTTATTTGTTTGCGTTAAAAAAATAAGACGTGTCGTGTAAGATATCGTGTAAAAAGAGATGTGTTGTTATTGGTGGTGTTATTGATTGGTGATATGGACTATTTTCAAAATGCATAGAGAGCACATTCAAAAATCAGAATTCAACATTTTTCACGGAAGTAATTAATTGCTAGTTTTTTCATATTGTATCGTCTGTAGTAGATAAAAAGCGATAATTGCAGATCTAGGTACTGTCCATCCACAATCATCGTTCTGCATAACACGGAAAATGTGTTATTATTTTTTTGTTTAAACTTTGTGTTGTGTTAGATTTCGTGTAAGAAACGTGTTGTTGTTGTTGGTATTATTGCTTAGTGCTAAAGAATACTTACAAAATGTATAGAGTCTAGAGAAATAAGAACACTTTAAGAACTTAACATTTTACACGTAAGTTTATTACCATAGTTTTACGTACGGAAGTTTTCATGCATCGTCTGTAATTTCTATAGAAAGCCTGACTCTTGAGATTGCGGAAGACGGTGCATCCGCATATCACACAAAATCGGTTTTGTTCCTTACAAATAACTTTTTAACTAATCGATAAATAAGTTGTTACTCATGCTCAGAAAGTTACTTACAGTTTTGTACATGAGTTAGGATTAAAGTTTTAACCCATTAAGGCCCATACGAGTACCGGTGATCGAGACAACTCTAGAATACAATAGCATTTCCAAGAATCCGCGATCGAAGGATTAAATTAGCCTAGGTAAGAGATCATAGGTCAAAGTTCTGAGTTACTTGAGAGAGTTGAATGTCATGGTTCTTGATAGGTTGGAAAGAGCATAAGGTTAAAAACTGCCGCGACCGTACAGTATGGTCGTTTACGACCTTATGTTATTAAGCGCGCTACATTTGATATCAATGACTCGCGTCTTTTACATTACGTATCGGGATAAAAAAAATAAAAGTAAAAAAAAGATTTTAAATATTTTTTGTAAATGGTTTATGGTTTTGTCTAAAGGTTATTTATTATAAAAAATACATTAAAAAACATTTTTTTGAAAAAAAAAATTAAAAAAAATTACATTTTTGTAATCAGAAAATGTAGTATAATAATACCCCAAAGTTCTCGGAAGTGGTCTTTTTACACCCTGTATATAGCTTTGTTAAGGGGGGGGTCCCTAACGTAAAAAAACGGCCAAGTGCGAGTTGGAATCGCCCATGAAGGTTTCCGCAGCAGCAAATAGGCAACACGTTTAGGAAATCAAAATTATTTTTTAAAATACATGTACCGCACCGATTTTAATCGGCGAGGTACACATATTATTTTCGATTGGACAAGTGATGGATAGTAATGGGGGGACCCCCAGGACACCCCCCTTATATACGCCCATGAAAGTAATAAATAATAATACTTATATGTATTTTTTGAGACTACCTTCTATATCTGGAATCTAGATATGGCAGCGGGAAAATGCTAGATACGTATCAGATGAAATTGCTTACAAATTGAATTTGGAGAAATTGGAAAAATTTCAGAGATATTCATAAATATACCCTTCGTGAAGATGTTCGGGAAATTGACGTCAATCACCCAGAAAATATGTTATTACTTGATGGAAAATATAGCTACACTTTGGCTACACTAGTCAAAGTTTGCCTCAACATTTTGATATAAGTGTAGAGTAAGGCAAATAAAAAAAAACAATTCCTTAGTCTCTACATAATTTTATTCAAATCTTCATGGACAATCTTCATATAAGAAGCAGTAGCCTGATGGAAGGTGGAGGACGAATGGGAAATCGCAGTCGCATCTCGACCAATAACAGATGATCCCCATAGACACAGCAACCGGTTCATCGCATGTCCTCTGCGAGGGCATCGGTCTACACTCGCTGTCTACTCTATGCATAAAGTCGGGGCAATCATTTACACCTGAAAGAAGTAGGGGCATATTACATACTCGTATTATATCGTATCTACCGCTGTAGCACGATGACAGATATTAATGCTTTTTAGGGTTCCGTACCCAAAGGGTAAAAACGGGACCCTATTACTAAGACTTCGTTGTCTGTCCGTCTGTCTGTCCGTCTGTCTGTCTCCAGGCTGTATCTCAAGAACCGCTATAGCTAGACTTCTGAAATTTTCACAGATTGTGTATATCTGTTGCCACTATAACAACAAATACTAAAAACAAAATACAATCAATATTTAAGGGGGGCTCCCATACAACAAACGTGATTTTTTCGGCCTCTTTCGCTCTATATCAATAATGGCAAGAGGTAGGCACTTGAATTTTTCACACATTCTTTTGTTATATGTGTACTTTAATATTCAATAATAATATTAAAATAAAACAAAAATTTCAGGGGGGCTCCCATACAAAAAAAAAATTTTTGCTTATTTTTGCTCTATATCTATCTGTACGGAACCCTTCGTGCGCGAGTCCGACTTGCACTTGGCCGATTATTCTTCATTTACGTACGTAATTTCAAACTTTGTTAATATTATAACTTATAGGTAAGTGAAAAAAAAATCATACTAAAATCAAATCCCAACGGTACCAAATTTCATTTTTTATGGCACAGTGGTATTTAAACTTCAACCTTAAATATTTCTCAAAAAAAAACTTTAAAAAATACTCACAGGTGTTATTATAGGACAAGCACCCTTTAGTTCCTATTTGCGCATAATATAGCGTGTTTGATATACTTATTCCATGAAATAATATTAAAATAAAAAACATTTTCAGTCCAAAACTTAAAAACTTTGGTTTTTGATAACAAAATAATAGAAAGATGATTAACAAAATTGAGAGATGCACGAAATTTGTCAATGCGAATCATTCAAGCGAATGCGGTACTTAAAGGTACGAAACCAGTGGAAGCACAATATTATGTATTGTTTCGTGGCTATTGTTTGTTTACATAACACACATGACATCACGAAGGGATGTGGATGGCACCGCTCTCATTTTTTAGACATTTTTATGTCTAGTCCACTTTTACAAAAGTAAATGGGCTAAACTACAAGGTCTTGGGGCAATCATCGCGGGGCATTTGTTACTACAATTAGTTTTTAACTTTTTACAGAGGCGGCATAAGGTGTGGGCCGCCCACGGCCTCGCGGTCCTACGGAGTAGGGGCCTCGCGCCCCTTGGACAGCGCGTTTTTTTTAGGATTTTCGAGTATCGAAAATTCTTTCAACAAAATCCGTCTTCTTACATCATCCATCAGAGGGCCTCGCAAAATATATTTTGACTTTTGTCTACATTAAATGTTGGGCTTGCGCCTCCACTGGTTTTTAATTAGTACTCTGTACATTTCACGGTTTTTAAACGGCTAGCATAAATAATTTAAGTATAGAACCTTTTTTTAATTTTAGCCAAACGCAATTAACTATTGTATTTAATATTTATACTTGATACTAACAAGCAGAACTTGTTATAATACGTACATATTATAACAACTGCTTGTTAGTAAACTGTGCCCGAATGCCCATGACCTTCAGTAAATAATAGCAATCTTTTGTACAGTTACATACGAACTATTTTTAATCCTATTTTACCAAACTAGTAGTATAATAAATAAATAATTTAACCCAACCTGGTACTGTACAGGTCGGCCCGAGTTCGAGTTGAGTTAATTGGTCCTTCCTTACAAAATGCAAATTTTAACGTCTACTCAAGCAAGAAAGCAAATACTGGTACTTAAAAGTACATTACTGGTTTACTTGGTTTGCGCTTTCAAACTTTGCATTAGTTCGTGTTCCTAACTGCCAACTGGATACTTTAAAATTTCTTTTGACAGGTGGTAGATATACATTTATGCAAAATATGACTATACTTAATACAAAAATAAGTTTTGATCATTAAAATAAAACAACAAATGATTTATACAATAATACATTGTATTTTATAGGTAAATATTGTTATAATAACTAATATTATTGCTTGAATAACGGATATATTAGGAATCAAGGTTCTAGCTCTGCCAAGGGGTTTTCTGTGATTCTTATTCGCTTCGATTTATGATTTTTTCTATTCTTCCTCTGTTCTTTGTATCTGTATTTCTCCAGCTTCCGACGTGATAGTACCATGGTAGGACAGTCTTTAATATCCACGCAGTTGTGTGATTGCTCGTCTAGTACAAGATCCCCGCTGCAATCGCATCTGGACCAACCGCAGGTGTAACCTGGAAGATTATACTGAAGTATTTATCAAGTAGAATGTTGATCAGTCTCAACTTTGACCAGTCATTCCTTAGGAAGCTTACCATGATAGTTGTCGTAGAAATGTAAAAGATTATATACCAACTGGGGCCTGGGCATGCTATTTGCTAAGCGTGCTGGTAGTCTGGACTAAGCCTGTATTGAGAAAATCTCGTATGGGCTCGAGAAACTATTAGCAAGCAATTTAGAGCTGGGTTAATAATTCCTTCACCTGTGGATTTTTTCAAATCAGCCACGAGTCACAATAGAGGCAAGGGTTTCATTTTAATATATTTATTTGAAAAAGAAAAGAAAATAGATGCTAGTAGATTCTAGTTACCGAGGATATATTGATGTGGTTCGTCGCACGTTCTCTGCGATTTCGTGCGCCCATCGCATCTAGTATGGTATATATGCATTTTTTGTGGACAAAAAGACACACCTGCAAGGATAATATCTATTATATAAAAATGGATTTTCAAATGTGTTAGTCGCGCTAAAACTCGAAAACGGCTGAACGGATTGGGCTGATTTTAGTCTTAAAATGTTCGTAGAAGTCCAGGGAAGGTTTTAAAGTGACACGAAGTTCACCGGGACAGCTAGTCTTATATATAAAAATGGATTTTCAAATGTGTTAGTCGCGCTAAAACTCGAAAACGGCTGAACCGATTGGGCTGATTTTAGTCTTAAAATATTCGTAGAAGTCCAGGGAAGGTTTTAAAGTGACACGAAGTTCACCGGGACAGCTAGTCTTCTTATCTTATATATAAAAATGGATTTTCAAATGTCGCGCTAAAACTCGAAAACGGCTGAACGGATTGGGCTGATTTTAGTTTCAAAATATTCGTAGAAGTCCAGGGAAGGTTTTAAAGTAACACGAAGTTCACCGGGAGTCGGGACAGCTAGTCTTATATATAAAAATGGATTTTCAAATGTGTTAGTCGCGCTAAAACTCGAAAACGGCTGAACGGATTGGGCTGATTTTAGTCTTAAAATATTCGTAGAAGTCCAGGGAAGGTTTTAAAGTGACACGAAGTTCACCGGGAGTCGGGACAGCTAGTCTTATATATAAAAATGCATTTTCAAATGTATTAGTCGCGCTAAAACTCGAAAACGGCTGAACGGATTAGGCTGATTTTAGTCTTAAAATATTCGTAGAAGTCCAGGGAAGGTTTTAAAGTGACACGAAGTTCACCGGGACAGCTAGTTATAAATAATAATAACATAATATGCTATAGCACTAGCCAGTAGGATTGTTTTGCTTAGATACTCACATTTGCCATTGAAAAATATGCATCGTTGCTGAAGCTGTGCGATAGCAACATACATTAGCAACAAGACCCACAGACGCGACACCATCTTAGCATTTGTGGTTTCTCACAAACACGGAAAACGCTATCACGACAACATCCGCCGTATAACACCGTTCATGTTACATAAGCGTTACATGAATTAGGGTTCCGTAAAATATGTCTTAAAACTCCCATTGAAAATGATTAAGCAAACATATTTTTGTCAAATATCTTTGATCACCTAGCCAGTAGCCTGATTAGCCTAAAGTTGATTTGAAAAATATGCGCTATAAGAATATAGATTCTTTAATAATATATCGATAGTGATTCGCAGACGTTTGAATTTAGAATCTGCTTCATCATTTTCCACCCAAACGGAAGTCGTTTATGCGGCAACCCCATTTCCCCAGCCCATAACTGCATTACCGCTACGATCCTAGTTATCCGTGGATTACTTTAAATCATCCATTACATTATGGCGAATATATTTTATAGACAAAATCTATTCTGTACTTAAGTATGTATTGTACTTACTTATAATAATGTAAGGCTTTTAAGTCATTATCTTATATATAAAAATGGATTTTCAAATGTGTTAGTCGCGCTAAAACTCGAAAACGGCTGAACGAATTGGGCTGATTTTAGTCTTAAAATATTTGTAGAAGTCCAGGGAAGGTTTTAAAGTGACACGAAGTTCACCGGGACAGCTAGTCTTATAAATAAAATGGATTTTCAAATGTGTTAGTCGCGCTAAAACTCGAAAACGGCTGAACCGATTGGGCTGATTTTAGTCTCAAACTATTCGTAGAAGTCCAGGGAAGATTTTAAAGTGACACAAAGTTCACCGGGACAGCTAGTCTTATATGTAAAAATGGATTTTCAAATGTGTTAGTCGCGCTAAAACTCGAAAACGGCTGAACAAATTGGGCTGATTTTAGTCTTAAAATATTTGTAGAAGTCCAGGGAAGGTTTTAAAGTGACACGAAGTTCACCGGGACAGCTAGTTATAAGTATAATAATGTAAGACTTACTACCTTACAAAGATACCTACTTATATAATAATAATTAATAAGTATTATTATGTGATTATCGAAAAAGGTTTAAATAAATAATATTATGTGGTAAGTACATAGCCCCTAATTACAAATAATTTAAATAGCTTGACTTTGCCATAATACTGACAAATATTTATTCCTTACCTCAATCATTGATTCATAAATTGGAATGCACAATGTGTGAACCAGTTGATCTGACCGTACTGTTTGAAATACGACCCGTAAAGGAAGAAAGGTCGGTCAGTGGGCAACCTCGGTCTAAATTATTTAACATTATCATTTATCACACACTGATAGAACAATTAATGTCATTATTGCAAAAAGTACCTATAATTGAACAAAACGAATAATTACATTAAATAAGAAAGGAATTTTACTTTATGGCATCCTAGCGATGGCTTTTAATAATTTATACAACAAAGACAATAATTAGGGGCCTCCGGGGCACAGGTGGCACTTGCGTGACGTCCTAGATCCGCCCCTGAAAATTTATTTTTATACAAAGAAAACCCCCCATCAAGTCTTTATTGCAGTAGACTAGCGGTTAAAGTTTATTTTTAATAACATCGATTTAGCAAAAGTTAACAAACTGTTGTAGAACACGAACGTGCGTTTTGCTATAAAACAGGTGACTAGGGCTATGTTCCTAAATGTACTGCGACCACTGCACAGTGCTATCACTGTAGAAAAAATCGTTCCGTAATGGAGTTGCAGTACACTGCCGCAGTACCCTAGTGAAATATATGACGTCATCAATCGTCGCCATATTGTACTGTGAGTACTGGCGTTTTCGATGTAAGGCACTCGCAGTACTTTGATCACGTGATCAGTCAACTGTCAAAAGACAACTGTCAAGTGTCAAAACCACTCGAGTGTCTAACGTTTTAAAACAATACCTACAGTTTAATCCCAAATTTATAAATTTCTGTAATTAATTTGGATTAATAATAATAAAACACTGGAAGAATTGCAAAAATTAACCTTATTAGACTGTGTTAAGAATGTTCAATACGAGCTGTCAAAAATGCGGCTGATAGTATACTGGATTGCGTTCCGTTTTAAATAGTAACCAGTATACCAACAGTATACTAACTATAAAGGAACGGCTTCGCAGTAGGTATACTAAAATGACGTCACACTCTGCAGTGGTCGCAGTACATTTCGGAACATAGCCTAGGTAACCAAGGCGCTGTATAATTACTCCTCAGTTAATAGTTTTAAGGAGTAATATCCTAAGATCCGACCGTAAAATCCTGCATGAATCGTTTTTTTCGATCAAATATATTTTAAAATAATCTTTAGAACGTATAGAATAGATTAATGTTGGGTTGCCTTGTTAAAAGTAGCCGCAAGTACCTCAAATTGAGCAAAATGAAAGCCCGTAATACAAACTTGCGTGTTATACAATAGAAAAGGAAGAAACAAAAGAAGGAATGATATTGAGGAATGACAGGACACTACGCATAAAAATAAAAACGCCTGTTAAATAAAAATAGCAATCTTGCGGGTTCTCGACGTCCTCAAATCCTGCCAGGCATAATAATTGTAGGACTGAACATTTGTCATATACAAAAGTGATGGCAGCCCCAGTTTGCGGCTATCGTGCAACAGGCGACCATGGATATTCATGAACAAAATGCATGAAACTTTAATTTTGTATCAAAATTATTAAAAAAATCGATGCTTCAATTTTGATGAAGAACTATGTCTGTTTACGGGCTGGCAACCCTAGGTTGCGGCCGACTTCGAGCTGGCAACCATTTATACCTTATTTTGTCTCGTCATTTTCTTTCAAATGATGTAAAATTTATTGAAAAAAAAGATACATGCAAATTTATGCATTTATCTCATGAACATTATACTTAATTAGAGGTACTTGCGGCCACTTTTGACAAGGCAACCCAACATTAATCCATTATATACGTTCTAAAGATTATTTTAAAATATATTAGATCGAAAAAAACGATTCATGCAGGATTTTACGGTCGGATCCAATGTTATAAGGAGCTACTTACAAAAACGTAATTTTTGACAGCTAAAGCTCCGTTTAGACCAAACGAGCGAATGCTCATTCTAGTAAAGCTCTTTTGATGTAAACTAACAACGAGCATTCTTTTGTTTTTCTAGTGTTCGCCACGTGTTCGGCGGTAAATAGGTAGAATGCTCTAAGAATCTCGCTCGTTTGGTGTAAACGACGCAAGAGCGCTCGAGCAATTGCCTAGAGCGTTCTTTCGTGTTCGGACGTGCTCGCTCTTCGAGGCGGTCTCTTCAAAGGGATTCTAGTGTTCTTGAAATATTTTACTTTTTGGCGGGTTTTTTAAATTATCGAGTATACTTCTTTTATTAAATTCGTCACCCACCAACGTCTTTTCCTTCTTTTCTTTTTCATTAATTGCGTTATAACAATAAATACAGCACTTGAAATCACAATATCGCTATTACAGTCAGACATAGTGTAGTTGTTACGTAGTTTATATACTCTTTGAGTGTAGTGTGAACCCTACTACTTATCGTTGACGAATGAGTAATGAGCATTCGCTCGTTTGGTCTAAACGGAGCTATGTGATTCTCATCTATAGAGCAAAAATTCTTATTCTTGATGTTCTTGTTGATTCGATTGGTGTAAACGATCTAAAGTATGTTGTAACGAATTATAGTTTACACTAAACGAATACGAAAGACTGTTCTTGTGCTGTTCTTGCTCTATGTTCTTTTGGTGTAAACCCACCTTAAGAAAAATCCACAGCCGAACATAGGACCTCCTATTTATAAGCCGCGTTTAAAAATTACGCTTCATAAAAGGGCTGTCCCTGAATTGTAAATTGTAATACAGTAGTAAAGCTTCCTAGTCATGTCACATCACATACAATTTTCACATTTTCGCTATCGAAACAAGCAAAATATGCATTTCGAGAAAGGGGCTAGCGGACAGCGGTGCCATAGGTATATTTTTGATTTTTTTTTATTGTATTTTATATTAATTCTCAGTTTTTTAATCCAAACAGTTTTTCAAGATTCTAAAATCAAGCCGCAGAAAGCAATGACTTACGACAATTATCGTGTTGTCGATCTGTGATCATTAAAGCGTTATCACATTCGACGTAGCAAGGCCGCAACCGTGCGATCCGTTCCTGGCACATAGGCTAGGTCATGATAAAACTTTAATGTAAGGTTTCCAAGGATTATTTAGCTTCGATTACTCTTTAACTTACAAGAAAATGCAAAGTTTTTCCACAAAAGTTATGCTATGTCAGTACTTTTAGAGTTATTTTATTACTAACAGGATTTTGGCATATATCGTAGATTGTAGATTGTATAGCGATTAGCGACTAGTGCGATCAATGAGATGTGTGTCTTTGTCATTTTAGAAACGTTGTATTTGTCACACGACTGTATATGTTACGGTACGTTGCACACAGTTACGGTTTTGAGTTTATCCTCAGTACAATCTTTATGTAAGTTGTTAAATGAATGTTTACTATAAAAGAATATCAGTATAGTATCAGAGTTCAAAGGTTGTAAAATGTATGAATTATTAAGGAAATCATCATAGTTCATTAAATCAAGCATATCCAATGCTGAGACTCGAGTCAAAGTAACAGGGAATGTTATGCAAAGGTCAGAGCAGAGGGCGCTACCAGATATTACAGTAAACAGGCCGACCCGGGCCGACCAAAATCCGACATGTTGCACTCGTCATTAGTGTCAGAAGCGTCAGAAACGTCAAACGTCGAATAAAATCTTTTGTAACTTACTGTCTGGTTTTCTGCTGGTGCTGCCGTCTAGCGTAAAAATATTGCAATGTTTTTAATACCTCTGTGGTTATATCCTATTGTTCGCGTGCAAGCTTGTTCGGCCTTAGCGCTACCGTGCGAACAATGCTGTCCCTCTTTTTCGTCATACCAAAATTGTTGAGGCATTCCAAAAATAATAATCAATACAAGTTACAAATGTTTGGAACCGATCAAAATACTAAATGCTCGTCATAATCGTCATAATTTCATGGTTTTTACAAGGTTAAGTTGTAACACCGCTACATTTTTACTGTATTCCGTGACTCAATGTTTGTGTTTACTGTGTTAACTGCTAAGGTGTTTAATATTTAGAAAGTCCTTCAGTGTTTCTATGTGTGTTTAGCCTGAAGAATCTACAGTGTGACCGAAAGGCCAAGTCCACATATTTGGGTTAAACTTAATTATTACGGGTTGTAAATATTAAATAGTTATTTTTAGGCTCTAAAGTTATAAAAACAATGCTTATAATATGTAATGCAAAAATGAACGTTTAAATAACAATATTAAACAAATACACAGTAAGTCCAAACTAAGGCGGAGACCATAATATTGAAAGTTTCGGTAGCCGATGATAATATAAATTATAATTATTAACAAAAATGTGTATGCACATACATTACAACACCATTTATTATTGTGTAAATGTGTATACTGTGATCTGTGACTATCGCAGTTGAAAGTGAAATAAAAAGTAAAATACGTGGGAATGTATTTATATAAACACGTCGTCAATTGTTTGTTGACTGTACAATGAGATATAAACCTCTTTGAATCTATTGAATATTATGTTTTGTCTACCACAATACATAGTTTGACTTATCTAGACAAGTTACCAAAGAAGAAGCTTTAAGCGGGGAATTGACTACCGGGCCGCCCGCTACGGGCCGCCCGTCACGGGCAGGTCTGTCGCATGTCTGCTCGTCAATTCCTAGGTACGGGCACAGACATGCCCGCCGGCCCGTGCCCGCAGCCTGCCCGCGAGATCGCATTTTTCACGCGCGGGCACGGGCAAGTCTGTACATGAATGGTCGCAACGGGCGGCCCGTCGTCATTTGCGCCTTGGAGAGCGACTGAAGTGCACTTAAAATGTTATTTTAAAACATATTATTGTAAACAATACAAACATTAAAGTTAAGAAAAACCAACAAAAACAATTTTGACATTCGTTTATTTCCATTTACCGGTCGCATCCTTGTTTGTGGAAAGTTATAAAAGCAAGGATTACATGAACACCGATCTACGTAAAGCCGCTTACAGCAAACTTATTGAAAAATCCAAAGAAATCAATGCCGATGCTGATCTATCATCTGTTAAAAAGAATATCGAGTCCATGAGTCCACGACCGAGCTGCAGCTCTCTATCTATTCGACTGACTTGCCTGTTCTGTGTGTGTTCAATAGGGGCAAGCGGCAGACTTGTGTCAGACCGGGCGGCCCGCGGACAGCCCGGTAGTGAATTCCCCGCTTAAGAAATAAGCTCAAACTTACAAAAAAAAAATAAGTAAAGGCAACTACATCGGTGTACCTAAGTATTAAAAAAAAGAGGAACAAAAACTTTTGGTTAAAAACCGCGATTCTAACATAATTTTAGTAATTCTTCAGTACAATAATACGTTAAGAAAGCCTATAAGTATGTATTACATATGTGGCTTTGTGGCTTGTAAATAACTGATATACCTAATATTGGATAAAGATTATCCCTCACCTTCAGAAAAATCCCACGATTGTTAGTGTTATAAAACGAAAGTTAGTATGCTGTTTCATGATTTTGTATTTAAAATGTAGACACATTCTGGAACTTATAATTTTATTGGAATGTTTATATTATAGGAATTTGTCGTACACGGAATATTTTCCTATTCACCACGCGAGTACCAATTTTCAAAAGTGTGGCCCTAAGAATTGCCCCCATGGTTTGTTATATCCGACCCTGGCCTCATAGAAATTGACTTATTTTAATATTTTATTCGTAATAAGCGTTTACAAATGTTTACAAAGGTTCTGTATAAATTTTCAGTTTACGTACTAGAAATGCGCTAAGAAAACAAAAAAAAAAAAAAAAGGTTTTCCAAAAAATTTAACGTAACGTTTAGTTATTTAATAAAGAGTAGTATTTTATCGAGTGACTGTAAATTACAGTTTTAAGTGACACAATTAATTAATTTGGGTTATAGAATTACTATTTGAGCGACTGACTGTGAGCGACGAGAAATTAACAGAACGGCATCTTAAAAATTATTTATTTGAGTTACTTAAAATACAAAATGAGCAGCTGCATAATATTTGAGCCACCTAATATCTGTTTGAGTGTCAACATTACGTCCTGCATTTTTTTCAATATTTGGTACATGTATTTTTTATACTGAGCGGTATTTTATCTTAAATGAAGTGTTTCGAATACAAAAACCACTTTGAACAATACACTAATGAGCAGAGTATAATGAGCTCACATTAAAACAAAAAAATGAATATAAAATAACTATTTGATGAAACATTAAATACTTAATCAGGGATCCCTAGAACATTTTTTTTATTACTTTCAAGCAAATTTTTGATAGATACGAGGAACAACAAGTTTATATGTTTATTTTATTTTATTGTTTATTTTATCAGTTTTATCTGTCAAGCCTTAGCCATCTAACCCAAGGCTGCTCAACCCCAGGCCTGCGGGCCACATTATGGCCCGCGAAAGAATTTTAAATGGCCCGCACAAGGAAGTTTTGAATATCCCGCCAAACTTAGAAATCCCGCCTAATTGGCTGCCGCGAAGGATAATGTACAATCCTTTCTTAATCAGTTTGACTGACATAGTTAGTTACCCTGCCAATATTCAGTTAGAACTCGTTGAACTGCAAAATCATCAATCATTGAAAACCCTTTTTGTCGAAAAAGTGTTGTCGAAACCTCAAAATTCTTCAGAAGATTTTGCAGATGTCTGGAAAATGATACCAAAAGAAGACTTTCCTGCAATAACTCATCTAGCGTTACAGTTTTTATGTAGTTTTGGATCAACATATGTCTGTTAAAAAGTGTTTTCAGACCTTAATTATGTTAAAAATAAATACCGCACATCATTAACTGAGTAACATATTTCTGACTTGTTGCTAGTACTGTCAACATCAGATTAACTGCCAAAATCTCATTAATATCAAAAAATAAATTTATGCTTATATATAATATAACCTAACCCATTGAAGTTTGATTGGCATTATATTTAATTCAGCCTAAGTTAGTGGCCCGTTACAAATGTCGGAATCCACTGTTTGGCCCCAATGTAAAAAAAGTTGAGCAGCCTTGATCTAACCTAACCCAAAAAAGTCGTATTGTGCCAACACGGAGTTCCTTAGACTTTAGCCATGACGCCTTTTGCCACATACATGAATTTGTATGTGGCAAAGTACACAATTTTTATCAAGAAACCTTGGATTATGTAGTTTGCAATGATTAAATATTCTTCCCCCACTCACTAGTCACTGCAGCCTTGCGATGCCTTCACTTCGTAAACACCTTTTAAATGCGAATTTCTCATAAATGGAGGGTCTCCTAAGGGTGGGAGTGGTGCGGGGGGTTTTCCTCATCCAACCCATCCCTCCATCAAAACCGTTGGGCATGATTCTAAACTTTAGCCTTACAGACCCTAACCAGCAGATTTTATTTGTAACATTGTCCTACAAATAGAACAATCCATATTTTAGGACCATCAAATCAAAGTATGAAATCCTTTCTATCTCTGATAGTTATTCAATTTCGAGATTTTCATTAAAAACACGTATCAAAATATAAAATATATAAACCCTCAAATAGAATATCAGTAACCAATAATCTTTAATAAAGCAGCTCACAAAAGTTTGCTCAAAGTGAACTTTTTAGTAGTTCGTAATGTATAACCTCACTTAGAAAAATTGAATCTATCTTTAATATTGAAGTTGCCCGCTAAGTATTTCCAGTCGCTCACTTAGTAATACAGTCGCTCAGATAGAATTTTAATATCTGAAATAGATTAATCACAATCCACTTTTTGTAAGCTCGTTCTGGATTTTATTATAAATCAATATTAGTCGTTAGTTAAGTTTATTTTTCGCTTACTCAAATTCATACCGCTCAAGTTATTAAAACAGTATGTTCATCATCAGTCGCAAAGTAATTTTTTATTCGCTCGTTTTATTATTTCCCTTTAATAAAATAGTAACGTTTTTCCAACACTTCTGTCCAACACGCTAGTCTACTTTTCCCAAGAAGCTTATAATATTGGCTTTTCCTAATAAACAATTAAACTAGTAAATTATAAATTCTTATATTAGCGCTATCTACGCTAACATAAGAATTTATGAGCGCTGAAAGGCTAACTTTTTTTAATTTCACAAAATAATTGCTCTTTCAGTGCTGCTACTTTTACAGTGGTACAATGGAGACATACACATGTCACATTACACATCCTAATGTAGGTATTATAACTTAGTTTTGTTACACCCTGTAGGTAATGCCCTGTACTTAAATAGCTTGACTAAAACTGTTTTATGTGAAAATAAAAAAATAGTTATCTTACCCAGGAATAAACGAGGTGTTCGGTTCGTTAAAATAATGTCCGACTTCGTTCATGTTTTCTCATCGCGACATCGCGTTCGGCAGTCGCCGTGTGGCATTCGCGACTACTGACGACTACGGCCGGCACGCGACTCGGTGCGTGTCGTGGGAAAATAACAGTTGCGCACGCATGGTTGGTTTTGGTAGGGATATTGCTATACTGTGGTTTTGCACCTAGGCATAAGGTTGCTTTTCCACCAGAGATGCGTTGCGAGGAATGTGTTTTTAACCGACTTCCAAAAAGGAGGAGGTTATATTATGTTCGGCTGTAGATATTTTTTTTATTTGTGTATGTTCAACGATTACTCCGCCGTTTGTGAACCGATTTTCAAAATTTTTCTTTTGTTGTATAGGGTTCAACCCCAATTTGGTACCATGTTCACAAAAGTGGTGACCTGATGATGGGATCCATGAGGAATCGAGGGAACTCCTCAAAATTTATATGGAAACATATAGTGATTTTAGTTTTATGTGAAGGATCCTAGGCATATGCTACCAAAAAGTAAGATTTTGCATCAAGGCATGCTATGGTTCCGAAGATACTAAGAGAACTCCGGATTCCTTATAGATACAAGTTTGGGAATTGCGGTGATGTTTTAAGAACTGAAAGCTTATGCTACTATGCAAATTACATTCATCATCTTCATCATCATCATCACTACCATCACACGATGCAACGTTATGAGTTATATCACTGCCGTCCACTAACTAAAAGGCAGTTAAGCCACAGTTGGCCATTATTCATTTTTTAATGTGGTCTTGTACAACTTTCGATGCTCTATCGTTTGGTTTAAGAACCATTTTTCTACGATAAATAGTTTTAGAGATACAGAAGATTGCTGAGCAGTTATAACACATAAATTTCGTTACCGTACTTCCTTAATTAAAAAGTAGCTAAGCCACAATACTTTTCTAGAAAGACGTTAAGATACTGTAAGACAAATTGGTATATATTAATTTTTCCTAATTTACTTAACTAAAACTACGTTATCTAGTCAATCTTGGCTAAAAAGCAGCCAAGCGCCTTTAACTACCTTCATGTGCTGTGTGATACAAATAACCATCTGAACATCGTACCTTAGCTATAAAGCAGTTATAAAGAAAAACTACACTAGAAAGCAGTTATATGCCAATTACTGCTTTTAAGTTAGGGATTGAAATTAGTATCAGCTAAGTATAAATCACTAGATAGCAGCTAAGCGACAGACTAAATAGCAGTAAAACGCTTGTGATTTTGGTTCGCGTTTGAATTCAGTTTCTACTTCCTTTTCACTTCGGGTGCTCGTGGCGGACGGATAATCCATGGAAATCATACCATAAAAGGGGTGTTCACTTGCATCAGATCGGGTAGTTCTGATTTTTTAACCAACTTCAAAAAAGGAGGTTATCAATTCGACGCGTATGTACGAGTGCTGCTATTTATGTATCCGGAATTAAAAAAAGAAACAAACATATATCATTTAATATGGTTTTATAGCTTTTCAAAATATTCGCCGCGATGATCGACACACTTTTGCATACGCTGGAACCAATTTTCATAGCACTTTTTCCATTCTGATTGAGGTATCTCCAAAACGTGCATTTTGAACGCATCAACAGCCTCTTCGCGGCTCGAAAAACGTTGACCACGTAATTTGTTCTTCGCGTATGGAAATAAAAAGAAATCGTTAGGTGCCAAATCAGGGCTGTACGGCGGATGACCAGTCAATTCGATCTTTTGACCCTCCAAAAACTGAGTTGTTTCAGCTGAGGTGTGACAGCTAGCATTGTCGTGATGTAATATGATTCTGCGTTGTCGGTTGTCCTTTCTTATTTCTTCAAAGACTTCTGGTAAACAAATGGTCGTATACCATTCAGAATTAACCGTTTTACGATTCTCTAATGGCACTGTAGCCACATGTCCATTAATTCAAAAAAAACAGGCGACCATTTGCTTCAAAGTACTTTTTGCACGAGTAACTTTTGTTGGTTTCGGCTCATCTTGGAACACCCACACCGTTGACTGTTGTTTAGTTTCGGGGTCATATGCATAGATCCAAGATTCATCACCTGTGTAGATATTATAAACGGCTTTTGACGTACCACGGTTGTATTTTTTTATCATTTTTTTGCACCAATCGACACGAGCCCGTTTTTGATCGATTGTCAAGTTGTGCGGTATCCAACGCGAACACATTTTTTTTACAGCCAAATGTTCGTGTAATATCTTATGTATGCTCGTCATACTTATGCCTAAGGACGCCTCTATCTCGCGATATGTAACATGACGATCACGCATTATTAGTTCCCGCACAGCATCTATATTTTGTGGGACAACAGCTGTTTTTGGGCGACCTTCTTTATTTTCATCCGTGAGCATAGACCGCCCACGATTAAACTCACTGTACCAGTGATAAACAGTGGTTTTTGATGGTGCTTCATCTCCAAAAGTTGCGGTGAGTTGAATAAAGCACTGTTGTTGATTTAGCCCACGCCGAAAATCGTAGTAAATCATTGCACGAAAATGTTCACGCGTTAAATCCATGGCAAATGAAGACACGCAATTTTCAAAATGACGCCACAATGGAAAAATAATTGACAGTCACATGAAACAAAATGTATTCTTCAACCAAAGAGTTCTATTTTCAAATGTTGTAGGTAATTACTTTTTAATTGTTCTTGTAAGTGGCCAGTTCCGGATACATAAATAGCAGCCTATGTATGTAATATTTCCAGAACTGCCCAGTTTTTGTATATTAACCTATAACAGCTTCTGAACAAATGTGCCAAATTTCAAAAGTGTATGTATGTATGTTTTTATGTTTGTGCACGCATATGATCTCCGGAACTACAAGTTCGATCTAAATGATTCTTTTTTTATTGTACTAGGTATTGTTCAACTTAGGAAATACTGCAAGGTTTCATCAAAATCGGTTCAGTAGTTTTTGAGATAGGGAACTTTAATTCTCAATTACGTACAATTTTGAAGTCGGTTTTATCTTTTTAAAATACAGTTATATTTATAATATGTTGTATGCAATGAGGTGGTAATGACTAATTTAATTTTTCGATCTCGAAAGCCCTCCGGAACATTGTAAAATTCATGAGAAACCATTTAATTTTTGATCAGTTTTCAGTTTTTGCCATTTTTTACCACCAAGGACATGTTTAATGGTAGAAGCCACCAGAAATTATTTCTTAAAGTAGACTAATTTGCAACAAAATGTTATTTATTGTTCTATTTGACAGCATAATTCATATTATACGTTATTAAAGAAGACAAATTTTTCAACAAAACAAGACAATTTGGTCTATTAAAATCTTATAGTTCCCTAGCTACAGCTGTTCAAAGTTGCTGAGGTGAGTAAACAAAATGAAATAGGACTTATGAAATAAGCATTATATGTAATAATAAATAATTAGAGAATAAAAGTTTAAAGACTGATTTAAAATATACATAATATTAACTTTGCATGATATGGCGGTTGAAGTTGAGGTCGTTTAACAGGAGTTTTATTATTAGTTTTTCTTGTACATCCTTGATGGATGATCCTCTAAATTTTGGGAGTTTGCTTCGATAGCATTTCGTCATCGACCAGCTCAGGAAGGTCGAAATCGTCATCTAATGGAATCGAAATTGCAGGAAATCATGTTTAGCAGGGGTTTATTTTTAATTTATGTGATTTGGGGCCGTCTATGGGCAATAGCCCATATTACAAAAAAAGGATATGGGCGAATACGCCCATATCCTTTTTTGCTATCTTTGTATAACAAAGTTTAGCAGGGGTTGAGGAGCTGGTGGTTTCGTCATCAATTGAGGAATGAGGCCTCTAGTGCTCCGCATCCAGCCCCAATCGAGTGGGTTCTTCTTATTTCCAAGCCACATTTGAACCTGAAACAAGACCAACAAAAATTTAAGAATCGTAACTGCTCAAAATTATGAATAATATCGTTGGTTTATTATTATAAAAAAAATATACATTTTCACCTGGTGGTATGTTCGCAGAGAGTGAAATCTTGCAGCATTGCTGGTTGGAGGCAACCTGGCGATGATTATAATGCTTATTTCATAAGTAGTAAGTACTCCATTTTGTTTACTCACCTTAGTATCTTTGGACAGCTGTAGCTAGGGAACTATCAGACCAAATTGGTCTCGCTTTGTTGAAAAATTTGACATCTTTAATAACGTATTTAATGGCATAAATTCATATTATATGAATTTATGCCATCAAATAGATTAATAATTGACCACATACACAAGAACTTGTAAAAACTGGAAAAATTTCTTTTTTGGAAATTTTGCAAACTAAGTATTCAGTTTATCGAGACCCAACTATTTTCATTTTGTTGCAAATTTATTCTACTTTAAAATAATTTCTGGCGACTTCTACCATTAAACATGACGTCCTTGGTGGCAAAAAATGGCAAAAACTGAAAAAATGGTTTATCATTAATTTTACAATGTTCCGGAGGACATTCGAGGTCGAAAAATTACATTTGCCATTACCACCTCATTATGTCATACAACTTGTAAAAAAATTAGAACTACCCCATTTGATGCAAACCAAAATGTACCAATTGCATGAGCTAGGACGTGCGGCGTGTATCTTGTTTTTTGGCGCCATATTTACGAGAATGGCGCAAAATAGACAATAAGTTGTTTTGTTGAGTTGTTGTTGTTATTGAATTTGACCTTTCAAAAACGATACTGACATGGTTTGAGTAATTTTATAAAATAATTTTAATATAATAGTCCACTTAAAAAAGCAGGTGTAGAGTGCGTGAGCTGCAACCTAAGCAATTTCTTCAGAAATGTGTTTAGGATGCCTAGAAGATAAACATACTAAAAGTCCCCGCCCCTAGGGGGTGAGCCGGGGTGGAGGGAGGGGGTTAAAGTTCCCGTTTTTGAGTTTTCGGCTCATATCTTTAAAACGGTACGTCGTAAAGAAAAAGTGTCTTCTACATAATAAAAGCTAATAAAATTTACTACAACTATGTCATTTACACTACTTATCTATCTCCAATCATTGCCATGCTATGAGCTTCTAAAGTGGTTGATTTTCAAAAACACATATCAACTAAGTCTAGGGACATTAATTGTATTTTATGAAATCTATCAGGATTTTTGAAGACAGTAAATGAAAGAATTATAGCTTATTTTATAGTATTTCATAGAACATAAAAAAACTTTCCGATTTTTTTTGTTTTAAAAAAAAATCATTGGCTTTTCTATGGTCACAGAAAAGTTATATGGCAAAAAATCTTTACTTCGTTTTATAAAACCGAAAATTTTATTCGAATGAGAGAAAATCTTTTACATTTTTATTGCTAATAGTCAAATTAATAATAATGAATTTTATTCGTTACTTAGTATTGAGTATTTTTACCTAAAATACATTTTTTAGTCTTTCTTCGGTAAAGGCCCTATGTTCTTTGTGATTTCGTTTATATCTTATTAGAAAATCTCTGAAATGTATTCAACACTGCATATTCTAGTCGCAGTAGATAGATTTCATGTCAGAAAACCCTGGAGACCAGGCCAAAACCAGAATAATCTGGTCGAATCAACCCAATATTAAGTCGATGCAACTAGTAAAAAGGCTCCAGGAGAGCAACCAGTCTCTAGAAACCGACCGTGCAGAGGAGTTTCCATCAACTTTCATTTCCAACATTTCTAACATGAAATATATCTACTGCGACTGAAATATGCAGTGTTAAATACATTTCAGAGATTTTCTAATAAGATAGATACCAGAAAAAAACGAAATCACAAAGAACATAGGGCCTTTACCGAAGAAAGACTAAAAAATGTATTTTAGGTAAAAATACTCAATACTAAGTAACGAATAAAATTCATTATTTGTTAAGTTGAGTATTAGCAATAAAAATGTAAAAGATTTTCTCTCATTCGAATAAAATTTTCGGTTTTATAAAACGAAGTGAAGATTTTTTGCCATATAACTTTTCTGTGACCATAGAAAAGCCAATGATTTTTTCTTAAAAACAAAAAAAATCGGAAAGTTTTTTTATGTTCTATGAAATGCTATAAAATAAGCTATAATTCTTTCATTTACTGTCTTCAAAAATCCTGATAGATTTCATAAAATACAAATGCCCCTAGACTTAGTTGATGTGTGTTTTTGAAAATTTACCACTTTAGAAGCTCATAGCATGGCAATGATTGGAGATAGATACATAGTGTAAATGACATATTTATAGTAAATTTTATTAGCTTTTATTAGGTACAAGACACTTTTTCTTTACTACGTACCGTTTTAAAGATATGAGCCAAAAACTCAAAAACGGTAACTTTAACCCACTCCCCCCACCCCGGCTCACCCCCTAGGGGCGGGGAATTTTAGTATGTTTATCTTCTAGGCATCCTAAACACATTTCTGAAGAAATTGCTTAGGTTGCAGCTCACGCACTCTACACCTGCTTTTGGGCTATTCTTTGGGTGGACTATAAGTAATTTGTCCCATCATGGTGATCTCATTACTTAATAAGATTTGTAAAAGTTTGTTTTGTTTTTTTCTATATAAGTATTTATTGTTTTGTTAATAATAAGCTTTTTGATAAGTTTTTACAGATGTTCTTTTTTAATAAATAAAGTTCTGATTTTCCTAAGATAGTTTTTAACTTCTCAACTTTTTACCCGGAAGTGCTTACTTAAAAGGCAGTTAATTGCGAGCGAGATGTCTTTAACTGCCTTCTAGTTAAGCACTAGGGGAACCAGTATAAAATATGTTTTAGATTACCGAGCTTAAAAGCATTTAAAATCCCGTAACTGCTTTTTTGTAAGCAAAGTCACTCTTCCAAGGCCTAGCCACCTAGGCTAAAAGACTGTTTAAATCCTTTAATATATTTTTTTTATTCGTCCCGGTCGGGACAGGCAAAGGGAGCGTTACCCATACAGCCATTTCTATGTTTTCTCTATTTAATGAATGATAGTGAAGGCCTGTCTGAAATAGAGTTTTCATCAGGCCGAAGCCAATTCTTTTATATTAACCATCTGAAATAGAGTTTTCATCAGGCCGAAGCCAATTCTTTGATATCAATAATATGAAATAAGTTTTTTCATCAGGCCGAAGAAGAAAGAAAGAGAAGAAGCCATTTCTCATGTTTTGATAGTATTTTACTGTCCCTTCTTCAATTTGACTCTTGACAGATGCCTAAAAAGTCTGCTAATAAACAGTTCAAAGTTATGAACATTAATTAAATAATATTTTATTACTAAAACTAAGAAAAACGAGATGAAAAGCAAATATAAAAGAGAATTATTTACAACCACAAAGTACTTATATATAATTAGGAAATTTACAACACATAACCGTTACAGAGAACTATCTCTGTATTACTATATACAATCTCAAGGTATATAGGTAATGACTGGTGAGTATTTATTTATATAATATCACGGTGACGGTGACATATGTGACGGTGACCAGACTAAAACTATATTTTTTTGTTTAATGTTGTTAATTTTGTATATTTTTCTCTAATATCATGGATAATATAGTTAGTTGTAGCACAAAATTTGGGGTTATTTAAGTTTTGAAGAACGCTAAGACTAAAAGACACTATAATCCATTTATCATAAACTTGAGTTTCGATATACTCTAATGCAGACAGAACTGCTAAACACTCAGCAGTAAAAATACTTGTTAAATTTGGAAGCCTAATACCATATCCTTTCTTATCCTGTTTAATATATATGGCTGCTGATACCGCCTCAGAAGTCTTTGAACCATCAGTATAGACTTGTTGATAACCAACTAGCAGTGGCGAAGCCTCCATAGAACACGATTCCTACCGGCTTACCTTGGCCAATTTTAATATATACATTTTTTATTATTAATAATTATAGCTTACCCCGCTTCCTACAATTTCATAAAAATAATTCGCCATGTATTTAAAATCACGCAAACGCACACATACCCGTTTTTACGATCGCACTCAAAACGCGTACGTACTGCTCCGGTGGCCGGGGAACTCGCTCAAAACATCGGGAATCCAAACATTTGAAATGTATGAAATTCACGCACACATACACATTACTACTACATGCAAACGACTCGTCGATATTGTCGAACAACAAGCCGATCCCACATAGCCTACCTAGTCTTTATTTGTCATGTGTTAAGGTTTAGTTTCGCATGTTTCGCTTTAAAAGATTTCGTCCAATCACAACAGAGCTAATTGCAGCTGCGGCCGACCGGCGCGTGCTGTCATTTCAATTCACAATACAATTATATTACGCGGTCATTTGCACTCATTTTGTACTGTTATTATTGTAATATGCAAAATTTTGTTTATTAAGTTAGTGGGCTAGCTTGATTGTAATGTTATATAGTTTAAAAGAATCGAAAGTAGTGAAACTTTACTTGCCAAGTGTTGTGTTGTGTTTTTGTTTGTTACATCGTAAAGGTTGGTTTGTTTTACTTACTTTGAAATTAGTCGTGACACGGTTAGGTGAGAAATGGTAGCATTAGTACAAATTGACTGTTGTCTTACGGATTACCTATTAAATGACTTAAATTCGTTCTATTAAATAACGACGACAGACGACAAATAACAAAATTAAACATTTAGGTACGTATTTCTGCTGATATTTCTTTGCTACTAGCTTTTGCCCGCGATTTCGTCTGCGTGGACTTCAGACAGGTAGCCTATGTTCCTTTCCATGTTTGACATGGGATGCATGCAAAATTTCATCTAAATCCAGTTTTTGCATGATTGAGTAACAAACATCTACACTGGCAAGTCAGGATTCACTTATTTTTGGTGTGTGAGTGTGAGTGACGTGTGCTTAAAACGGCTTTTTTTAAAGCCACTTTTATCATACTCGACATGCACTGTTCATATAATACCAGTGATGTCATGTATGGTGAAGGTGGTGAATACTAACAACACTAACACTGCATGCAACGCACACAATGCAAGCAAAGCACCCTAGTAGTTATGGAAAAGGTAAACTAACACACTTAATACAGGTATGTAATTTATTGCACGTTTTTTTTACAAGAATTGAAATTTTGCTTATTCACGAGTTAGCCGTTTTTTGGTCCGGCTTTACCTTTTTTTTTTTTCACCCCACGCCACTGCCAACTAGGTTACTTAGTAGAAGGTAGACATCTTCTTTGCACTTCAAAGAATTATCAATTACAATTTTTAGTGGAAAATATTTAGAGCTAAATGTACTCATATAGCAAGGCCATATAAGTTACTTTCATATAAGTCATAGTCTTGCTTTATTTTTACAATTTCAGGTAGGTAATGTAATAAAATAGAGGAAAAAGAACTACTCTGCAAATTTACAAGAAGAGGATGATTTTTAATGGATGAAATTCTCAACAAAAACCTGTATATCAAATATTTAAAGCGAATTTTCAAAGGACTGTTACATTCAACCTGCAAAGATATTATGGGTGTGGAACACATCGCACCAAGCACAATCCGTAAACACCTATTTTGAACTTTATCTAGTCTATCAACAAAATGTGGAATAGAAGCAAAGCATACATAACCATATTCAAAATGGCTCCTTACAATAGCCTTGTAAAGAATTAATAAAATTTTTGGATCAGCTCCCCAATATGTGCCTGCTAAAGACTTTAATATATTGCAAGCCTTTAAAGCCCTGTTTGCTAAGTAATCAATATATTTATTAAATTTGAAGGAGTTCTGAAAAATCACACCTAAGAATCTAACAGTTTCGTCAACTGCTAACTTACTATCTCCATATTGTAGGACAATGTTTGTTGTTTTGCTAGGTTTTTTTGAAAAAACTAAAACTTTGTTTTTTTCAGAACTGATGTCCAAGCCCAGATCATCATAATAGGCCTTAAGGCCGAGGAGAGCACTTCTGAGATTTTCAATAGCTGCAGGCAACTTGTCTGCAGTACAATATATAGTTAAGTCATCTACAAACTGTAGGTTAGTAATGTTTTGACCTAAGACAATATTTAACTTATGTATATACAAAATAAATAGTAAAAGACTGAGAATTCCACCTTGACTTATTCCTTTGTAGGAGTACCTTGGACCAATCAGTTTATTTTCAAATTTCACAAATAATTTACGACCACTAAGAAAATGATACACCCAATTTATCATTTTTTCAGGTAATTGTAAAGAAGTTAAAATAGATGAAAGTTTTTCCAAATTGACATTATTATATGCGCCAACAACATCAAAGAAAATACCAACCAATATTGAATTACAAGACAGAGCATTGTGAATGTCCAAACAAAAATGACTCAAGCTCTCTCTAGCCGAACGGCCACGCCGAAAACCGAACTGATTACTAGGTAAAACCAGGCCTGTCTCACTTCCATACAAACGGTGCGAAATCGCTGAGATATTTACCTACTATTCTGGAAAACAACCTAATTTCAACCTTTTGCATAGCGCTTAGCGTTCATAGTACAATAACCGTCTGCCGTCTCGTTTCAATCTGCCAGGGCTGTCAAGCGAGCGGCGCGGCGGCGTGGCGGCCGGGTACTATTACTTTTGTTTTGCGGATGTGTGCGCTGCGTATGCGACAAGTCGAGCGAGTGCTAGCCTATTGAGACTAGTCCGGTGACCGGACGCTTGCGTTTATCATACCTAAACTCGGGAGTGAGACTTCTGTACCGTAAGGTACTATTATGTATTCTGTGGTAAAACATGATTTCTTTCTATAAAAAATTCAAATCGCTGTTTAATAAGCTGTTCAAATATTTTTCCAACACAAGAACTTAAAACATTTATATCCTTTCCGGGTTTTAATATTGGAATGAGACAATCTGTTTTCCACTGTTCAGGAATCATGGAATGGCACCACAATGAATTTAATAGATTAAGGAACAACTTTATATTTTTGGTGTCCAACAATTTAAACATTTTGTAAGATAAACAATCTAGACCACAAGCAGAATCTTTACGAGATTTTATGGCTGCTTTCAGCTCTTCAAAAGTAAAACTCTCTACTAAAATAGAATTTGGAGATGCTGTCAAATTGTCACATGTCAATGTCACATTAGAATTACTGTTCAGTGTTCTTTTAATTATTTGGTACTGTATCATGACTGTATCTGGAGTATATTTATTTAAAAACTGTATTATCCATTCACTATCAATGAAACTACTTCTAGGTGTATAACTTCGGTTGCATTTTTTAATTTTCATCCAAATGTTGACTCATAGGAGTTAATCTACTAACAGATTTACAAAAGTTTTCCCAAGAAAGTCTTCGCTCTTGTTTCAATACGCGTTTTTTATGCGCCTGAAGACGCTTAAATTCAACAAAATTTTCAAGACAAGAATTCGCTATAAACCGCGCATAGGCTTGACGACAATCATGTACAGCCTTGGAACATTTTTCATTCCACCATACTAATGGAATTTTAACTTTTTATTTACTGTTACTACAGGCAGAACTTTGAGAAACAGGATTAGCAGTTGGGGTGCAGAACTTAGGCTTATTCAAACCGTTGATAAATGTGCCACATTTATCAACAGTTTGTGTTACGACTTACGTATTGGCACAAAAGGTTTAAGTTTTTTATAGGTTTATAATGGGTTTATATCATAGTGTCAATTGCCAAAGTTTAAGAAATCGAACGACAATAAATTTTGAGAGAGCTCAATGAACGTGTCTGTAATTAATATAATATTTGTTTTGGAACCAAAAATAAAGATTTCTTATTGTTGCGAGTGTTTTCTTCGGCAACAAATAGTGGCGACCGTGAGGCGAGAAACCATTAGAGAAAAATACGTGAAAAAATTGAGATTTCAGAATGAGTATATTAGTTTGAGAGAAGCAGAGGTCTCAATTGAGACGTATTTTCAACAGGCACGTTACACTAATCGGCAAAAGTGATGTGATAGAGGATGCCGATTTGGAGTTCCTCCAAACAAAAGCAGATGAGTTATCGAGACTAGACGAAAAGATACAAGATGTCATGGTACGAGACTCAGAGTGCAAAGAAGAAAGTCTGGACAACGAATACGACGAGAGCCAAAAGAATCAGCTCGAGTGGCTCAAGATAAAAATTCACAAAAACGCTCTGAATGCAACATTGAGACAAGATGCTGACGAGATTACCACAGATCCAACTAAGGAAATTTGACGACAACCCGAGGTCATGGATACCGTTTTGGACCCAGTATAAGAAAATCCACGAAGATGACAGTATACCGGAGGAGGATAAATGTACCTACTTATTGACCTGCATGACGGACGATTCAAAAGCCAAGGCGCTCGTGGAAAGCTACCCACCTACTAAAGAAAACTACAAGAAGATGGTGGATACGCTGAAGACACGTTTCGCCAAGGGTGAACTTTTAGTAGAAATTTATGTCAGGGAAATATTGGCTTTAGTCCTATCAAAAAATGACATTTCAATCGAAAATATTTTTGACAAAATTTCAGTTAATTTACAGATTTTGGAATCACTCGGATTTGGTAGGGACAAATATGAATGTATCCTTTTACCACTTATAGAGTCATCTTTGCCAGATAGTTTATTAGTTCAGTGGACTAAAACTCCACTTAAACAAGGGTCCAAGCTGGAACAACTATTATCGTTTATGGAAAACGAAATTGAGGCCCAGGGACGTTGTAGTTTAGCGAAATCTTTTGATAATAATATACAAACTATTCCTACAGCAGCATGTCTCACCTCGTCCAAGCGTAACGTCGTCAAAGAAGGTAAGGTTATTTGTTATTTTTGTGATAAAAGCCACAATACATTGGAGTGTCGTAAGGCTAATGGTCTCACTTTAGAGGAAAAGAAGGATGCAATAAAGAAAAAAGGCGGAAGTTACATATGTCTAAAGAAAGGACACTATGCCAAGAATTGCAAAGCATTTATTAAATGTATGTGTTGCAGTAAGAGGCATGTCATTATCCTTTGTCCAACTCTCCACCTACAAAGACACCTACAAAGACAGGTGAACAAAAAATAGAAGATAATAGGGAAACAAGCAGTAATTTTACAAGTAATAACGTCACGACTCTGTTACATACGCTAGTCATGAAGATTTCAAAGGACAAGCAGCAGAGGAAAGTAAGAGCATTGCTTGATTCTGATTCACAGTGTACTTATATTAAAAAGGCATTGGCAGAAGAACTTGGACTTGAGGTAACAGGCAGCGAGTGTCTTGGACATGCACTTTTTGGGGGTGTGAAAAAACCAACACAGACACATAAGATCTTCAGGTTTAATGTAAGTAGTCTAGACGATAAGTATCATACTACTATGACAGCTTTGGAACAAGATGTGCTTCGTGGCAGTCTACCCAAAGTGCAAAACTCCAAACTGATGCAGGACTTGAAGAAATACAAAATCAGTCTAGCCGATACAGAGGAGAATATCGAAGATATAAGTATACTGCAATCAGTATCCGAACCAATGTTCGGATCAATTAGGTTTCGTTATTAACACATTGATGGACAGTAACGTCCACGGACGTTCAGATAGTAAATAATGATACGACAAAACGCCTGTAGACGTCATAGTTATTACTCGTGTCACGGCAGTACGTCTGAGGGCGTGTGATTTTCAATACTTTTACAAGGAAGAACATGTTGTAGTGTCACCGCAAAAGTAATGCGGCTTTCCTACTGTCATCGTACATAGTTCTACAACATGTCAAGTTACACACACATTGACAGAATTCCGGTACCCCTCTCCCCGCACAGTACGCTCGTGGGCGTCGTGTTTTCATACATTTAGTCACGTAGTGCGCGTCGGCGGGAGGATTAGTGTCACCTCATACTTTCGCGCGCAAATAACGGTTCGAGTGGTAAGTTATCAACGTATTTTTGTGTTTTTATTTAGCGAAACATTCAAATTCAATTCATGTAACTTACGTATAAGGTAATTGTGCTTCTAATATTAGTAGTTGCTTGTTTTGAATGCAGTTTTTTGGTATTGAAACAATAATGAATTTATCTACAGATGGCGCCTGGAGATCCGTACGAAAGGGAACAAAAACGGTTGTTAGAATTGTTCAATGAAGTTGAAACTCCGGAATCTAGTGAAGATCCATATGCTGATGATGGGGAATACGGGTCCGACAAGGACTACTATCCTTCAGGCGACGAGTCGTTGAGTTCTGACGATGCTGCTGGACGCCGCCCACAAAAACACGCTAGTGACTCATCTGGTGAGTCTTCTTCGTCAAGTGATTCGGATGATAGTGAAAAAACATTTTGCCCTTCCGAGGACGAACGACGGAATGAGAATATTTCAGTTACCCAAAACCTTCATGTTTCGGAGGCGACGTCATCTGGCATTCCTTTATTACAGACTACAATATTTTGATAATTTAATTTCGGAATTTAAAAAAGGCTGATTACATAAGTAAATTTAAATTAAAATTAACCTTATAGAATAGTATTGTGTTCAAGTTAGTACTTAAATAACATTGTTAGTGAAATGTTGCTGTGATAACTATCATAATACCTAGTGGTAAACGTACATCTAAAGCTAAAAGAGTTTTAATGTTTTATTTGAATTTCAATACAGGCAAGATAAAAAGATGATTATATTAGCAACTTGTTAATTATAAAAGAGGCTGATTAATTTTGTGATTATTATTAAACAAATTTATATATAAAATACTGGTTTTATTACTATTATCTGTATAATCAACTTTACGGCTATAGGCGTGTAGTCCCTATGCGTAGTTTTCATGACATGCAACATGACAGTACGCTCATAGACGTAAGCGCCTATAGGCGTTCTGTCACTCAACAACATTGTACATACAACCGCATTGACACTACGCCCATAGGCAATGTATGAGAATAAGAAGTGTCATTTAGGAAGAAATTCTTAACTTGTACTGTCCACCAACGTGTTAAAGAAAACTTCATCCGTTTAAATGAAAGTCTTGTAGCAATACCTACCAAACTCGGTTGGACATTGCAAGGGCCCATCCAAGGTGTTTATAATACAACAGTAAGCTCAAATTTTGTCTCAAAGTTACTAGAAGAGGCACCGGAATACCTGTGGGCCAATTGTGTGTGGATAATTCGATAATTGTTAGGTATTAATGATCCTTACGAAAAACAAGATAAAACCGAGATACTTAACAGCTTTAATGAATGTATTTCAGTAAACGGTGAAGAAAGATACGAGATGAGCCTGATGTGGAAAGGCGATCCGGATCTGGGCTCTAATTATGAGCAAGCACACCGAAGACTAATGTCTACTACTAAAAAGTTAGAGAGTATTCAGAAAATGGAAGGATACGATGAGGTAATAAAGGATTACATATTCAGAATATAAATTAAGGTGTGCTTACCGGACTGGGAGTTATCCAAGATTGTAATTAATTAAACATTGAAGTAGACACTCTTGTTCTAAAGTATTTATTTATATTATTTTATGAAATTCATCTGAAAAATACAATGAATAAGGAAACCTAAGTCAGTGGAAAAATAAAAGACAAAAGACGGTATTCGCAAATGTCACAATGACAGATCTGAGATCACAGATGTTAGAAAAATGCGTCGGTTAGGGACGCGATCGAGAAATCCAAGTCTATGAAAAAAATCGATTTTATGTCTAATAGCAGCACTGAATCGATTAGGTGTAGGTAATGGATTAGCTTAATTTTACTGTTATTTAACGTACATAATATGGAAAAGCTAATGCATGATATCAATAAATAATATTATCATACGGAAATTGTTATTGAAGCAAGTAATATTTATAAAAATTGGAATAACGATTGCAATTACTGCTTTAGTCGAATGAATCGATATTGTTACAATTTCTTTCTTTCTTTCTTTCTTTTTCTTCTTTTTTGGCAACTTGACACAAAGGATGTGTATGTTGTGCCACAGACAAGGTAAAAAGGTAAGGAATATGGCGGGAAAACCATATTCCTCCTATTATAATTTTCATCATCGTTTTCATGTATCGTCAGGTCTAAAGTATAGTCAAAGTCTAAGTAAAAGTCAATACAGTCACAGGAGTCAAGTCGGTCGATTCAGTAAAGTGGTAGACGCTTTACTGAAACTTTCGATGGAGTTTTGGAGGGAACACAAAATAGCACGTTTCTGGATATTACATCACTTTCCTACACTTGTGCATGAACACGAATATCTAATGGTTAATATTCTACCAATATTACACATTAAAAACCCAGCTAACACAATTTTAAGAAAATAATATAAAAACACAACAGCACTCTTTCACATGCCCGCCAAAACTCTTGTTACAATTTATTGTTTGATGTATTTCAATAATGCACTACATCAGTAACCGAATGTGGAGGGAGTTATTTAGTAACTTTTATTCTTTAATTTAAATTCCGGGCTTAAAAATTGGATTCCGGGCGTGTAATTACGTAAAAAATTCTAAAAATAATTACTGTATTATTTTTTTATTGTATTTATTAGAATTAATGGTACCGACCTTGGGCATTCTCCTGAAAAATTTCCAACTTTTCCCGCCATTCCCGAAAATCGAATCCTTTTAAATCCTTTAACTGCTTTATAGCTAATTATATTTTTTCAACTATAACTATAAGTACAAGACGTGGCAGCTACAAGAAATTGCTTTGCTATAAAGCAGTTAAGGTATGGTTAACGGCCTTATAGTGCAGGATATTATGTAAAAATGAAAAAAAATTGCTTAGCTTGCAGTTAGAAAGTGAAATAAAATAAAATTTAATAAATAAATATGAATGAAATATATCACATATTGTGCACAAATACTATGCCTACATATATAACTTGCAACCTTGTTCCTAAGTAGCATACTTTTCAAGAGACATTAATTCCCACTTATTTTGGCGTTTTCTCGAAAAATACTTTTTGGACTTAGCTGCATTTTAGTTAGTGGACGGCAGATCAAAGGTAGGTACTTTTCATAGTCTTTTCGATCGAAACTCGAGTTTGTCGAGTGATTTTAAAAATAATTATATTAATGTTGTTACAAAGTAAATGATTTATACTTGGTGTTGCGGTTACCATTTCAGTGACACGCTGACTAGAGTTCTACCCAGTGTTGCCAGATGGTCTCGGCGCCGTACCCCTGAACTAATTTGATTTCCCCCTAGAAATCCCCTAGATTCAGTGTTAGCAACCTGAATGGGACTGACTATCGTACATAAAAATTGTAATATTTATATGTATGCAAGTACTCTATAGTTTATATTCTTAAAACCAACGCTTAAAATCATAGCATAATTATTACTTCTTAGTTCTTTCTTCACTTAATTTGAATAATTTCCTTACTCAGAGCGAATACAGACAATATTATACATTAAGTAACATAATAATAAAACGAAATAAGTGCCAACTTTTCTACACAAATTATACGAAACGTATAATATGAAGTGTGATTCACTATAGGTACCTATTATTTATTATTTTTTAATGCACTGTGTGAACATAATCGAAAATTTAAATAGGTACTCTAGTCCGCATTGTATACCTACAGTCTCGGCAGTGATGAAACTTATCAGAGCGGATCGTAAGAACCAATAGGAATAGACAACTTGTATTTACCGGTGTTTTTCCATTTATTGGAGAAAATTAAATGACGTATGAATGAAATATTATACATTCTCAAATTTTGCATCATGAGAAAATTATCATACAATCTGCGTACGATAATAATATGCTATCGTACATCGTACGTAGGCACAAAATTATCGTATGTGTACGATAATTAACGTACGGTTGTTAACGCTGCCTAGATTATAATACTTTTTCTTATAATATTCAATAAAAATAGTCGTGTTCGTTTGGTTTTTCAATGCACATTGCGCATGCGCAAAGTTATAAATTGGTGTCAGTGTGAGTGTCATGTTCTAAAATACCTGTCAGATTTTCTAAAATCTGACAGAAATTGATCGGTATTTTAGAATATGACACTCACACTGACACACAAAAAAGCCGCGCATGCGCAGTTGAAAAACCAAACGAACATGACTATGATATTACTAAACTTTATTACAATTTACAGCTCGGCAAGGCTTTATATGAACGTGGCGAGAAAAGGACGCTTCTATCATACAAAAACGTCATTTTTTACCAGTAGCGCCCATTGATATCATTGACATATTCATTTAAAGCCTTGTCGAACTGTACTCATCTTTTCAACATCTCGAATCTCCACCTCGATTAGTTGTTGTGGCGCTCAAGTAATTTAAAGATGGTAAAAATATATTAGGAACGTGAAATTTGGCAAAAAAACTGTATTTGACGTGTATTTTGAATTTCCCCTAAAAAATCCCCCAAATATTTTTTCCCCCTGTTTTGCCCCTAACTTGGAGGAAAACCCCCTAAATCTAGGGGAAATCCCCTGATCTGGCAACACTGGTTCTACCGGTCCATATTCCTCTTTGCTTTAGCCACTCTTTAGCCGTATTCGTTTCATTTTTCAACTATGCATGCGCGGCTTTTTTGTGTGTCAGTGTGAGTGTCATATTCTAAAATACCATCAATTTCTGTCAGATATAAGCCTCATTTTGGGCGCTTGACAGATGAGCTATTATAACATGGAGGTCGTAGACGAAGGCACAGTATAGCAATATCCCTAGGGATATTGCTATACTGTGACGAAGGTATATTAATCTGTGGATTTTAGAAAATTGACAGGTATTTTAGAACATGACACACGCACTGACACACGTCTTAAAACTTTGCGCATGCGCAATGTGCATTGAAAAACGAAACGAAGTACGAACTACGAAGTACGAACACGACTCGGACTTTTGTCCATCTCCATGTCATGGTTCCCATGTCATTAAGAAAAAAAAACGAAAAAAGAAGAAAAAGTTTTGCAAAAATATAGCCGTGTGCGTTTCAGTTTTCAACTACGGTACGCATGCGCGGCTTTTTTGTTTGTCAGTGTGAATGTCATATTCTAAAGTACCGATAGGTTTTTTGGCGGGCATGTGAAAAAGAGCTGTTGTGTTTTTGTATTATTTTCCTAAAATTGTGTTAGCTGGGTTTTTAATGTGTAATATTGGTAGAATATTAACCATTAGATATTCTTGTTCATGCTCAAGTGTAGGAAAGTGATGTAATATCCAGAAACGTGCTATTTTGTGTTCCCTCCAAAACTCCATCGAAAGTTTCAGTAAAGCGCCTACCACTTTACTGAATCAACCGACTTGACTCCTGTGACTGTATTGACTTTTACTTAGACTTTGACTAGACTTTAGACCTGACGATACATGAAAACGATGATGAAAATTATAATAGGAGGAATATGGTTTTCCCGCCATATTCCTTACCTTTTTACCTTGTCTGTGGCACAACATACACATCCTTTGTGTCAAGTTGCCAAAAAAGAAGAAAAAAAAAAAGTACCGATAAATTTCTGTCAGGTGAGTGTCAAGTTCTAAAATACCTGTCAGATTTTGACAGAAATTGATCGGTATTTTAGAATATGACAATCACACTGACACACAAAAGCCGCGCATGCGCAGTTGAAAAACCAAACGAACAAGGCTAAATGGAGTTTTGCCGGGAATGTAAAAGGGTGCTGTTGTGTTTTTATATTATTTTCCTAAAATTGTGTTAACTGGGTTTTTAGTGTGTAATATTGGTAGAATATTAACCATTAGATATTCGTGTTCATGCACAAGTGTGGGAAAGTGATGTAATATCCAGAAACGTGCTATTTTGTGTTCCCTCCAAAACTCCATCGAAAGTTTCAGTAAAGCGTCTACCACTTTACTGAATCGACCGACTTGACTCCTTGACTGTATTGACTTTTACTTAGACTTTGACTAGACTTTAGACCTGACGATACATGAAAACGATGATGAAAATTATAATAGGAGGAATATGGTTTTCCCGCCATATTCCTTACCTCTTTACCTTGTCTGTGGCACAACGTACACATCCTTTGTGTCAAGTTGCCAAAAAAGAAGAAAAAAAAAACAAGGCTAAATAATTATGTCTCCCTCAGACTACTAAAGGTGGGCTTACACCAAAAGAACATAGAGCAAGAACAGCACAAGAACATTCTTTCGTATTCGTTTAGTGTAAACTATAATTCGTTACAGCATACTTTAGATCGTTTACATCAATCGAATCAACAAGAACATCAAGAATAAGAATTTTTGCTCTATAGATGAGAATCATATAGCTCCGTTTAGACCAAACGAGCGAATGCTCATTACTCATTCGTCAACGATAAGTAGTAGGGTTCACACTACACTCAAACAGTATATAAACTACGTAACAACTACACTATGTCTGACTGTAATAGCGATATTGTGATTTCAAGTGCTGTATAATGTATTTATTGTTATAACGCAATTAATGAAAAAGAAAAGAAGGAAAAGACGTTGGTGGGTGACGAATTTAATTAAAGAAGAATACTCGATAATTTAAAAAACCCGCCAAAAAGTAAAATATTTCAAGAACACTAGAATCCCTTTGAAGAGACCGCCTCGAAGAGCGAGCACGTCCGAACACGAAAGAACGCTCTAGGCAATTGCTCGAGCGCTCTTGCGTCGTTTACACCAAACGAGCGAGATTCTTAGAGCATTCTACCTATTTACCGCCGAACACGTGGCGAACACACTAGAACAACGAAAGAATGCTCGTTGTTAGTTTACATCAAAAGAGCTTTACTAGAATGAGCATTCGCTCGTTTGGTCTAAACGGAGCTTAAGGGGATTGATGTCTCCTATCAGCTGTGAAGACGTCTGACGTATGGTCTCTGTTGTTAATAAATTAATTAACAAGTTTAGTTTTGTTACATCTAAATTTATCTGTGATCATTAATCATAAATCACAATGTCGAGCCGTTGCATTCTCGGCTGCTCGCCACAGGAAAGTACCCTACTGAAGTATAAAACGTAGTGATTTTATTCTCTTTGTTGAAGTATTAATAACCTCGCAGCCTCGTCATAATAATATTGAAGGTATCTTGTTTAACAATTATTGTGAACGGTCACCCTTATTTTACTTTGTTATAATAAATTAATCAAAGGTACCACACAATCCAGATTTCATATTATTCTATGTCCAGACTATACATACAATATACATCTAATATCCACCATCATCTTTTAGGATCAAAGACAACACATAATTTTCCATCACCGAATATATATCCTGAGCTATATGAAGATTGGTTAAAAGTCATCCCAACCAAATATGATAAAAAAGATTTTGACCGTGGCAGGTATAGAATTTGCGATAGACATTTTGAAGAAAATGCAAAGTATGGATTGCATCGCCTTCAAAGATGGGCAGTTCCAAAATTGCATTTACCCACCCCAGTTGGTAAGTATAAACTACTACAGGCCATATAATGCTTCAACTCTCAAGCGGCCACATGCGGCCGCGATGACAACAGATAAGCTATTGTGTCTGGTTTTTCCATGATCACTTATACTTACTTTTTGGTATGGAATATGGATAACATGATAACATTGCTGAGTTACTTTTTTTGCTAATTTAAATCTTGTGTATAATTAACCTGGTTATTGTTTATGTTTAAAGATAAAGGAGGTTTTTAGCTAGATAAAATTCCTAAACTTTATTGATCTCAGTCAGACTCACATCACTTGTCCAGAACCATGAACCTGCAGTGCCGCTATATACTTTGCTGTCATCACCCTCACATTGTCATATATTGCAGTTTTTGCAGTCCGGTTCTTTTTAGGGCATTTTAAGGGTTCCGTACCCAAAGGGTAAAAACGGGACCCTTTTACTAAGACTTCCATGTCTGTCCGTCTGTCTGCCTCCAGGCTGTATCTCAAGAACGGTGGTAGCTACAGAGTTGAGATTTTCAAAGATTATGTATTACTATTGCCGCTATAACAACAATTTACTAAAACCAAAATAAATTAGATATTTAAAGAACATACAAAACACATTGTTTTAGCGGGATCACTTTCCGGCCCTATCTTCTGATTTGATAATTTTTGTGCAGATGGCTCCCTTAAGAAAGCCTCCATTGCTAAGCTTGTTTGTGATGAAGCCTTAACTTGATAGGTGTTTTTGAGATAGATCATAATATCTTCTTGATAGTTTTTTTTGCCCATTGACTGCTTGGTCGCTTTGGTTTTATTTATGTCCCTCTCACTCATCCTCTTTTTTGCTCTTCTGTGACACTAGGAAGAAATCATTAACACCTCCATTGTGGGTATTGTAGACACAATAGATTTTCAATTGTTGGCAGAATTAAAGGTGCAAATTTATTTTGACTGCATTTTATTCAAATACCTAGCTAAGGTAGGGCGCCGTGACAAAATACTTTTGTAACTCCGCCTCGGTCTCGAAAGGATTGGCTATTGGGAACTCTTGCATTACAATCCCCGTGTTCCACTTAGCGTTATTAACGATCAAAACGCTCAAAATAGGAGGCATTTTGAGCGTTTTGATAGTTTTTAACGCTAAGGGGAACGCGGAGTTAATTTATAATTACATTGTGTGACGCCAAAAATTAGCCCCAGCCCGCAGCTCAGCGAGTCGGTGGAACTGATAACTGATAAGTCTACTGTATTTAAGAAAAATAAATGTTTACAAAGCTTTAATCTAATATATAAAAATAAGTCGGGTTTTCCTTCCTGACGCTATAACTTTAGAACGCACAAGCCGATTTCCACGGTTTTGCATTTGTTGGAAAGGTCTCGGGCTCCGTGAGGTTTATAAAAGACAAAAAAATTCAGAAAAAACTTCAAGATAAAAGCAGGAAAACAGGCAAAACAACGTTGCCGGGACAGCTAGTTTCATTTATTTATTTACTATAATAGTATGTAAGTACTATGTTAACATAATATTAATTTACTTTTCAAGGTGCACACGATAGTTGTGATTCTCCGAAGGAATTAAAATATGGTCATGGGAGTAAGTATGAAACTGTTTCTTAAGAATACCTACCTAATGATATTTCCTTGAAAAAGTTTGCACTTGGTAGTCCCAAAATTCCGATTGACTTTTTTGTTGGTTGGTTCTGCAAAATGTAACTTTTTAGTAGAGTTGTACCAAATAATGCAAGGACATATTTTAAAGATTACAATTTAATATTTTTTTAAAGAAAATGATTATCATGACTTTTGCAAGTTCACTAAAAATATATACAGGGTGACCGGTAATAGGTCTGTTTCCTTTTAACATGTAAAAATACATCACTTTTGCAGCCTAAAAAGCTATATCATACCCTGTCCAAAAGCTAACGGTTACCGAGATATTCAAGATTTTGTATTTTTTTCAAAAACACCCGATTTCAAAGGAAAACTTTAAATAAAAAAAAATCTACCTATTAATTTCTTAATCTTTAACATAATTTTAGTTCTTAGGTAGATAAACTACAAATACAAAAGTTATTTATCCATCTAAACAGGAAACAAAAATTAGCAGAGTGTTTCAAAAGTCTTAACAAAAAAAAATGAAAATGATTTTCCCTCATTTCACCCCTTATTGTTTAAAAAATCAATAAGACATTAGTCGTACAAATTACTTAATTAAATTCCTTATTTATTAAGCTATCCAAAAAGGTATAATTTGTAATGCAAAAATCTAAATAACATCTTACTTAGGGAATATTAAGGACCCTACGCCGATTTGTCCAAATGAAGAACCTGCTAACTACCTGAACTAGCAGGTAGTAAAATTCTAATTAGCAAATTGGAAAAGTCTAAATAAACATTTGCTACGTCAGGTTAAGTTAAATAAAAGTCTTTGAATAAAAATTAATATTTTATTTACATAATAAGTTGATAATTATTACGGTAAATCCTGTTCGAATTGTCGTCCTCGATTTCTGATGCACTTGCGTAATCTTAAGCGAAAATTAGATCGCGTTACTCTACTTGTTAAAGTTTCTCGGATTTCGTTTGCTGCATAAATTATTCTTCTCCTCAGTTCATGTACATCGCTAATAGGTGTTGCGTATACTAAAGACTTCATGTGGCCCCATAAATAATAATCGCAAGGAGTCAAATCTGGAGACCTTGCGGGCCAAGGTATTGGACCGCCGCGGCCAATCCAACGCTGCGGGAAATTTTGATCCAGCCATTGCCTAGCTGTCACTCTGTAGTGTGCCGGGCATCCATCATGTTGGTATATCATACCTCTTCGGGTTTCAACTGGTATATCTTGCATGAGCTCGTGAAGATTATTTCTCAGGAAATTTTCATACGACTCCCCGTTTAAATTGTCCGGTAGAAAAAACGGCCCAATGCAATGATTATGCAAAATTCCCATCCAAACATTCAGGGAAAACCTCCTTTGATGAGCACCTTCTTTTGCCAAGTGGGGGTTTCCACCCTGGGGAGCCCAAAAGTGCATGTTGTGGTAGTTTGTTATGCCGTCACGCTCAAACTTCGACTCGTCGGTCCATAAAATCTTTCTTAAGAAGTTATAATCGTTTTCATCGGAGTGCAGCATAAAGCGGCAGAAATCGAGCCTCCTTGCAGGATCTCCTTCTTCTAATGCTTGTACTGGTGTGTAGTGAAAAGGGTATAACCGAGCGCTATGTACGGTGAACCACACTTTCCACTGCGTTAAACCCAGTTGCTTCGCTACAATTCTTGTAGAGGTGGTCGGATCTCTTGCAAAACGTTCCAATATTCTCTCTTCGTCTTCTGCAACATAACGAGGAGGTCTTCCTGCATCACGTCGCCTTTGATGAACAGAGCCACTTTCCCGCACGCGTTGGTACGCCGCGGAAAAAACTCCAGCACTTGGTACATTAATTCGACGGGGAAAACGACGCCGGTACTCTTCCCGTGCAGCGGCTGCGTTGCCATCACAAAAACCGTAGCAGTACAGTATGTCAGCGTACTCTTCATTGCTAAAAGATGCCATTTTTGATAAACAAACTTGATCAAAAGGAATCGCAAATAAAACGTCAGCGCGCTCAGGACGAGAAGCGTTAACTAAACAAAAACTCTACATATTGCTCTTTAGACAGACCCGAACTGTTACGAACCGACGCGAACAGTTACGAAGAAACCGGATTTTTTTAAACCGACCAATAATAGATCGCTTCTTCCTCCGATAACAAAAGAATTTGACTACCTGGCAACCTAACCCTGAACAAATTGTAAGCCAAAAAAATTGTGCTGAGAGTTATTATCTTACCTTACCAGATGTTTGTGAATTTTTTGCACACAAATTATACCTTTTTGGATAGCTTAATAAATAAGGAATTTAATTAAGTAATTTGTACGACTAATGTCTTATTGATTTTTTAAACAATAAGGGGTGAAATGAGGGAAAATCATTTTCATTTTTTTTTGTTAAGACTTTTGAAACACTGCTAATTTTTGTTTCCTGTTTAGATGGATAAATAACTTTTGTATTTGTAGTTTATCTACCTAAGAACTAAAATTATGTTAAAGATTAAGAAATTAATAGGTAGATTTTTTTTTATTTAAAGTTTTCCTTTGAAATCGGGTGTTTTTGAAAAAAATACAAAATCTTGAATATCTCGGTAACCGTTAGCTTTTGGACAGGGTATGATATAGCTTTTTAGGCTGCAAAAGTGATGTATTTTTACATGTTAAAAGGAAACAGACCTATTACCGGTCACCCTGTATAATATTATGTAAACATTTTTCAGTTGTTTGGAAAATAAAAGAGCTTATACAATCCCAACTATTAGTAATGGGCCAACCTTCACAATATTCACTTGAATAATGCGATACTCCTCTACTGGTGTAGTAATAGAATAGTTTAACAAGTACAACCACGAAAGTATCTTACTCGATCGTACATTATTAAAATAGAATTTCATTTATTCAAGGCTACTAATTGTTTATAAGTAGCATGAAATCAAAAATACTAAATTCATATCCTCGTGTTTTCAGGTATTAAGGACAGTGGAGAGCTTAGTGAAGACAGTATGACGTGTTCTGTAGAAAACAATATAAATGTTGTAGAAGACCATAATGTAAGCAATGTAGAATACAATATGAGTTTTATAAAAGACAATATAAGCAGTGTAGAAGATAATATCAGCAATTTTGAAGGCAATATAAGTGATTTAGAAGACAATGTAAGTATTATAAAAGACAATATGAGCAATGCAGAAGATAATATCAGCAATGTTGTGAGCAATATAAGTGATGTAGAAGGCAATATGAGTATTATAGAAATCAACATAAGCAATATAGAAGATAATATCAGCAATGTTGAAAGCAATGTAAGTGATGCAGAAGACAATATTATGAGTATTACAGAAAACAATATGAGCAATATAGACGATAATGTCAGCAATGTTGAAGGCAATATAAGTGATGTAGAAGACAATAATATGAGTATTATTGAAATCAATATGAGCAATATAGAAGATAATATTAGCAATATTGAAGGCAATTTAAGTGATGTAGAAGACAATATGAGTATTGTAGACAATATGAGCATTGAAATAGACAACATGAGTTATAAAAAAGACACCAGACTTGTGGTAGATCGACTTGATAGTATTAACCCTGGTAGTAAACACTATACTATAGATGATTTTGTTCACAAAGAAGAATGTAATGATGATTTGGACCTTAGACTTGAAATTGCTTTTGCTTTAAAATTTATGTACAAGAAAGACAAAACTCCCAAAGAAGCTGTAAAAGAAATTATTGAGACATACGGGAAAGGAAAATTGACTTTAAAAGAAGCAAAATGTTGGTACCATGAGTTTAAATTGGGAAATAATATAATGAGGATAATATCTTCTGGTGGTCCAGTATACAAATAATAATCTTACCTATGAAAAGGAAAGTATATTTAATAACCTTCATAAAAACTAAATAATTTAGTAAATTATACTTAGCCACAAAGGTGTTAGTTTCATTTGCTTAAAATTATTTGATGTTAATAAATACTGCTAAAAGAACTTACCTGAAGGCGACCAAGTCATAAGAAAGCAATGAAATGCGTCGAAAGAAGAATAACGTCAATATAAACAAAGACAATTAAATTATCAGCGGGTGCGCATAAGGTAATACATTTTATTTTGTTTCTTTTATCTGTGTTGAGTTTTTTAATTAATTTATAACATAATGTTGGCTGGTTCACTCAGTACTTTGTTAAAAAATATAGAAAATATATTTTATTAGTAAAGGCGACTCAACAAAATTTTGCTACTTTTGCCAGTCACACCTTACCTCCCCCGCGTGCGAATACGTGGGGAGAAAGAGAGCCACAAATCTTTAGAGCAGTGGTCCCCAACCTTTTTTTCATACGGGCCACAAACTTGTTTTGGTCTCGGTGTCGCAGGCCGCAACAAAAATATTTTAGGGTCGTTTTTCAAAATTAACGATTTAAAAGTGGAAAAAGCTCACGACTTTCACGACGATTTTACATTATTTTGCCGGTAGGCGTGAATTTCAAAATGGTTTAACATCACGCGGGCCACATAATATATTATATATAATAGTCCCGGTGGGCCGCCGCGCCGCGGCTTGGGGATGCAGTGCTGCAAGGAGTCGTACGGCTGACGGCTTTGTTTTCAATCTGGCAAAGACGAGTGTAGGCGGCAGTTAATCAGGGCGAGCGAAGCGAGCCCTAGTATATCCCACAACCTGAACATTTTGTGGTACTTTTTGACCGCTTGGGAACGAAAGAGTTAACAAAATTTCATTCACCTACGTTTCCACATTTTTTGTCAAAAGGGATCCAAAGTTATTATTGACGACCTCTGTGGCTCAGTGGTGAGCGCGTTGGTAGCTCAAGCCGGGGGTCGCGGGTTCGAATCCCGCCGACGGAACAAAAAGTTTTTCAATGTTCCCGGGTCTGGATGTTTATTAAATATGTGTATTAGATATATAAATCTTAAATATATGTATAGTATAAAAGTATTAAATATATTTCTGTTATCTGGTACCTGTAACACAAGTCCTTTAGGTACTTAGCACGGGGCCAGACTGACGTGGTGTGAAGCGTCCATATATATTATTATTATTATAAAGTTTTTCGCTCGCGCTCTATAGATTTATATGTGGATGTGTTATCATCAGTCAGTCAAGACTCAAGGTGTGACGACGCGAGTCCTCACCAATCTTGGCGTTCGTTAAATAATATGGCATCCAAGGACGCCATATTATTTAACCTCCGCTCATACGTATAATATCTAAATTTTTCGTGAAAATTCACAATGTTTTACAGTGTTATATTTTTCCTGTCGATTTCTACGGATAATTCAATTTTTTATACCGTTATTCCCGTTACCTAAAGCTTCAATAAAAAAATAAACGCAACAGACATCTGTGAATTTCTCCGGTTAAAGTTAAGGTTAAAGTTAAAGCTAAAGGACGCCATATTTAACTATAACCATAACTTTAACCTTAACTTTAACCACGCCTCTGGTACAACCTATACAAAAAATCAGCTGGTTAGGGTTCCGTTCTAGTGTCCCGTATTCGACCAAGTTTTGTTGATTACAGAACCCTAAAACGGATATTACTGTACTTACTTCTACTGTTATACTATACGTACTGTTACTGTACGCATATCTTTGAGTTTTTATTATTATATCATTGACGCCTATCTATATCTATACTTATAATAAAATCGTAGAGGTAAAATTTTTGTACATTGAAAATAAACTTGAAAAAACGAGTCAGGGGCATGTTAGAAGAGTAGTAGAACACATTTTAACTGTTTTTGAAATTTTTGTTTCTCTGTCTGTTTGTCTGTTTGTACAGGCTAATCTCTGAATCCGCTGGACCGATTTCAACGAAATTTGGCATGGTGATACCTTACATCCCTGGTCAACATCTTAGATACTTTTTTTAACCGACTCCCAAAAAAGGAGGAGTTAATGTTTACTTTACTGTTTCTGGTCAGATTTTCAAAACTTCTTTTTTTGTTGTATAGATTATCCTAATAAAGTGGTGGGAATGTGTGGTGACCGGTGAGCAACGCCGATAAAGAAATTACCCTTTGGGTGAGTAAGTAAATAACTTCAAGCATTATTTAATTGAAGACGTGAGTGGAAGAATCGAACAAGTAAGATTTCGTAACATACGGACGGACAATAACTCATTTTTTCCCTTATTATTTTCATAAAACTTGTATCTTATCTACTTCATGACCTAGCTAGCCAGATATATTAACCCGCCAGCACTCGCGCCCCTAAAATTACACGAGCACTCGCGCGTAGAGCATTTTGCTCACGCTTATATATGTCATTAAATATAGGTTTTACAAAGTAATATTTTTACTTTTTGTCATTCTATTAAATTAAGTACACTTTGTTTATTGTAAAAAGTATATATTTAAAACTTTATCAACATTTATCTTTTTAATTTTCATTAACATTCATGACAAGAAATTTTTCGAACGCCTAAGGTGGTATGAAGGAAAAAAATTCACAAATAAAAATGCTTTCAAAAAGAAAACTTAGGTAAGTGGGAAGTATTAATCTTCATTATATTTCCGAGTTTTACACATATCACAAGATGTATGACTTTGCTCGGCACATAAAAAAAATTGGTAGTAAATGCAGGCCTTTTTTGGTCTTTCGGTTTTTGCGTCTTGGGCAAACCACTCAGATTCTATTTGGTTTTTCTTGTCCTGGTAACTCAGATTCTAGTAATGAACATTTAATCACGTTAAAATACGATGTTTCTGTAGAGGATATACAAGGTTTGCAAGGTACTCTTCTTTGAATATGACCACACCAAAATGCATTCATCTTTTTGATCCCGATCCATTTATAATAAAAATACGTAATAGTTTTCCGTAACAGTAATTTAAAACCATAATATTACATAAAAGTAACAGTAAAACTGTCGATATGATGAAAAAAATGTATTCATAAGGGAAAAAAGTACTTACGCCGATACCCGCGCGATGAGCAAAATGCCGCATGATGGTATACGGCGCAACAAACCTCCTCGTACGAGCGAATAGTGCATCCTGGCGAGAAGTTGTCTGTTTCTAGGGGTGGGGGATAAAACAAAACTCAGCTACTGAAGAAACGATGGTAAATTTACCGTGAGCAAAATGCTCATAGCGCGAGTGCTCGCGGGTTAATATCTGGCTACAAATATACTCCACAGTTTTTCTATTTCAAATAATTTTTCTGACCCTAAAGCCTCCATTTAAGCAAAGAAATGAGAAGTTTTTTCATGTTACTTACCTTATTCTTCCCCTCACGTCTTGAATTATTATAGGTTAGAAATTTGAGAGTAAGAGGTAGGTTAAGGCGACGCCTTGATAATTTGGCTGTAGCGATGCCGATTTTTATCAGCAATGACTAAAGCTAAGAAATTGAAGTTCATTGTCAGTATTCATCATGTCTTTGTCTTTGAATTGCCCATAGCATAACACGATTGGACAACTTTTATAGCACAGAATAATCAATCGAAAAGACCTCTGTAAAAAAAGGGATTCCTATTTTTCCAACAGAGGAGAGTGATTTAAGGTTCCAAAATTTGTACATAAATTGGTTCAAGAATGCACTTTAATTTGTGCATAGCTTATATGAAATGTATTTATGGTTTTTAAATTATGCGACAAAAACCATTTTGTCGCTTACGCCCTTTCCATTTTTTGCTGTTCCATTGCTTGTTTTCTATGAGAGGCCGGGCCGGCCTCTCATAGAAAACAAGCAATCTAAAACATATCCAACACGGTTTCTTACTTTAACGCTGCGTCACCTTAAAGAGGGATAGATGCCTAAATTAAATCCCGACTTCTGTAAAATATCCTCTATCTCCGTCACATGTTCCTTTCCAAGTCCAAGTCCACGCCAAGCGGTTTTCGAAGAGAGGATTTTTCAAAACGATAAGTATCTGTGGATCAAGTTTCCTGGGTCTTTGAAGTAAATTAAAAATTTCGTGTATAATATTATAGATCCAAATAAAATAGTCGTAAATGGGTGTTGAATTTTCTAAATCTCGATTATAATAAGATACATTCACGCGGACGAAGTTGCGGGCAACAGCTAGTCAAAAAATAATTGACTTATTATTGTATGCAGGGTTTTGGAAATAAGACAATGAATACTTACTCTTTTTCTTTTTGGTGATTCCTAAAATTTGTTATCTTATATAGCATATTCTGCTAATTTTCGTGCATATTTCAAGCATTCTTATGCATATTTGCATGCATATAACAAGCTTTTTAAGTTGCATAATATAATCCGGACTGTGTTCATCAATATCCGTGTAGTAGTTTAAGCGTGACATGTCCTGTGTTTAAGGAAATTGCCGCTTGTGTGCTTAAAAGTATTTTCTAAAACAGTGGTTTATGTTATTTTGTTATTTTTTCAGGATTTCCATCGGTTATTTACAGCACACATCTGGAATGCTAATGGTAAATAATAAATATGCTGTGGCTGTCGTGTGGTTGTCGTACGTGTGGGTTGGCTCTAAGACGACCTGAATAATAATTGTGATAAAATTATTAAAAGCTGTAATATAAACACATTTTTTATTTGCAACTGTAAATCCTGGTTATGGTCAATAATATTGTGAGTAAATTGAGAATTACAATTTACAACCCTTTCCTTGACCTTGAGTTTACCATATTATAATACAGTGTAACCTGGTTAATTGGGATCTCAAGGGACCAAGACTTTTGTACCAATTATTAAGGGCTCCCAATAGTCCAGTTACCCAATTAAGCAGGTTTAAAATTATGGGTGTCTCATTTACAGAGGCCGGCACTCATAGAGCTCAATATCTGCTGTTATTTAATTTTAAAAGCTTTTTTATATTTTATTTTTTTGAGTTTTCCTTTTCCATCAATACACTGAGACCGAATTTTCTCGTTTTTAATAATTTTACACAGGGTTGACTTTGATACTGGTGATTCTCTCTACACAGTTCATCACGCGACTTTCCACAATCATAATCTAATAGAAGTTTAAATTTTTTAGATATTGATAACGTTTTATATTGACATTTGGACATTTTTTAACACTTTTATCCCTTGTTTTTAGGTCAAAAACTGAGATAGTACATGCTAACAAAAAATCATGCCCAATAGATGATGCGAAATGTATGTAAACAAACATGTCAACACCTGTTACACCTATCATAAATTGTCTCACTTATGCAGGTTAATGAGCTACACAGTCTCAATTATAGAGCTAAATATCGAAAAAGTCAGAATTCTGATATCATTTGACCAGGTTCAAAAATTCCATTAACAGAGGTAATTTAATGAAATAGTGCCGGGACTTCAATGCAACTGTCAATAATAGAGGTTTCTCATTTGACCAGGTCCCGCTTAACCAGGTTTCGCTGTATTATGATTTTAAGGCTATTTCTCCAAACCGTAAAATTTAGTTGTCCGGACGTATAAACTACCCGCAGAGTTACATATGTAGACCCTACGAATAATAAAAACTATGTAGACCTTTGTATTTTTTTTATAGTAGTACTAGCTGTCCCGGCAAACGTTTCTTTGCCATCTATACTAATATTATAAACAGGTAAACTTTGTTTGTTTGTTTAATTGTAATGAATAGGCTCAAAAACTACTGGACCGATTTTAAAAATTCTTTCACCATTCGAAAGCTACATTATTTACGAGTAACATAGGCTACTTTTTATTTTGGAAAATATAGGGTTCCGTAAGATATTTGGGTTTTTCTGACACAAGGTGAAAAAAATCAACCAGAAAAGTTACTTATTTTGCGTACGCTGCCTAAACTATAAAAGATAGAACCATACAATGTTCTAAGTAAATGTAGATCTTATAAATATCTACAAAAATGCCCGCGACACACTATACCTATGTATGGCAAGTGAGGCACAACAACCATTTTTTTATTTAAAAATCTTGATTTTTTTTGGACTACATTTAAACGCATTTATTTTACTCATGCTGATAATCCTTATCAAAATAAATTATTTCATCACTAAGTACAGTTTGTGTAGATAATATTTGGTGTTTAAATGATTAAAATTGGACGTTTAGTTTAGAAGTTATGGCGAAATTGAAAATTGCGTTACGCCCGTTTCGAAGTGGGCGCTACCAAGGCAGGGGGTGCGCAGTAGCGAAGATTATGACCGGTCCTGCAGCAGGTGAATTAGCTCATATACCCGTTGCATATACCAAGAATACCAATGATCCCTACATAACAGCTGATTTGCCTATACCCTGCAAAAGGCTCCAATTCCCTGTGAGACGTAGCTTTTGCGGCGGTACCGACTAATGCGGGCCACGGGTAGTAATAATGAATACAAGTCAAAACTGCTGAATCGATTTTAATCATTTTTTCTGTAGATATATATTGTATACCCGTGCGAAGCCGGGGCGGGTCGCTAGTATTATATAAAGTATATTGCCCGTATTATTTTATTGAATTAGTGACTAAATAAGTATGTCACCATGGCAACGTCCATCGCTATCCCGTGACCCGCGTCGCATAAACAATGGTCGCTCTTTATAGACAAATAATTTGCAATAAAATTAAATTGCGACTATAATTAAAGATCTAAGCTATCCTATCTCTCAAGTTGGAAAAAAGCACACATTTAAAAAAAAACATTAAAATCGGTTAAGTAGTTTAGGAATCCATCGCGGACAAACATCGTGACAGCAGATTTATATATATTAGATAAGGTGTGATCTAACTGGTCCACTTAGGTTCTTTAGAAAAACTTAATTGTAAATATAATTAAAATTAATTTAAAGGTCGAAAAATTGATTCCCTGGACGTGTCCTGTCCCCAGAATTCACTATAAATTCCCGAAAAAATCCCACAAATACGATGAAATTCTAATTTCAAAGTAAATAAATCGTAAGAGTATAAACAAAATATTTATAAAACAATTGTATATAAACGTATATATTGTTATATAAATAGAAAAAACCAATTAAAGTTATGTCCTGGCTCACATAGTGATTCCCTATACGCTTCACTTGGAGGCTCGTACCTCCCTAGTTATAAATAGCACGTGGTTGCGGGTGCGCAGGGCGGGAGGTTCGGCCGTCGTATCTGATTCCCTCAACCTTGGTTCCTTACACAATTGATTCCCTATTCACTAATTACAATGTCATTTCCAAAGTTAAGTTTGCTTAGACACGATGTAAGCGACGATAATGAGTATGGTTTTTAGTTAGTCTATTTATTGTTTAACCTACATGCACAGTTTTTGTACACCTCAGGAAAAACTAACTTTTTATTGATTCCCTCTACATACATTTTGATGATTCCCTGGGTATTTTAAGTAGGAAATCAAAATATTTTACGTTTATTTATCTAATTGGTACATATCTGTTTATTTTTATTAAAATAAATTACATTCTCTTCATATACTGATACAAATAAATGACACCAATAAGTAAAATATATAAAAAAAAAATTTCTTAAAGTCAAAAATATATTTCAAATAAATTCATTTTCCATTCATTGTATTTGGTTTTAACGAACAAGTTTAGTTTGTAGTCAACTTTATACATGTTTATATTTAAATTGAACATGTTTATTTAGCTGAAAAAGCTTTTTTCTATTAGCTTTGGTGATTCCCTAGGTTAGAAAAATTTTAATCAAAATATCTTCTAAAATTGTGAAGTGAAAAAGGGCCCAAATAGATAATTATTTTTATAATTCACTGAAGAATAATATGCGATTATTGATTTTAAAAATTATGCAGAAATAAAAATGTACCAGGGAATCAACTAAATAATCCAAATCTGGAGAAATGCCATAAGTCGTGTTCGTTTGGTTTTTCAACTGCGCATGCGCCGCTTTTTTGTGTGTCACTTGTCAGTGGGAATGTCATATTCTAAAATACCGATCAATTTCTGTCAAATTTTAGAAAATCTGACAGGTATTTTAGAACATGATACTCACACTGACATGCGCAAAGTTATAAATTGATGTCAGTGTGAGTGTCATGTTTAGGGGTCGCAAACCGGAATCCCGAATTTCGAAAATACCGGGATACCGGGCCAAATTTAGGTCTTCTTAATACCGGTATTCATTTTACGAAAACCGGGATATTCGGTATTTTCGGTTTTAGTAAAATAAATGAAAAACAAATACAAATACAAAAAGTTACGCCCTTTTTAGTGATAAGTAATAATTAATTAAACTGGTATTGCAGACGTCGGCATAAAAGCTGCCAAGCTAAAATGGGACTGGGCGGGCCATACAAGCCGTATGCATCCTGACCGCTGGGCAAAGATCACCATAGAATGGGTACCAAATGATGGACGACGCCGCCGTGGCCGGCCTCGAAAAAGATGGCGCGATGAGTTAGACAAATACGAGCCAGGTTGGCCTACGGCTGCGTTGAATCGAGAGAACTGGAAGGCTTTGGGGGAGGCCTTTGCCCAGCAGTGGGACAGCATAGGCTCTTAAAAAAAAAATTATTAAATAAATAAGTACCTACTTAATACTTAAGTACGTTTCAAAAGTATTCACACTGAGTGGATCTTTTATCAGCCACAGCTTTATACTACTTCAAACACCATTATTTTTTACGTCCCTAAATGCCGGAATTTTCTCGTGTCTATCTCGAAAGGCTCAAGAGCTGTGTTCATAACTTCGGATTCATTAACAACTCTTGAACTCATAAAATTTTAATGCTTGCAATTATTATACAGGAGTGCCAAAATTTTTATAACTTACCTATCTTAAAAGATTAGATTTTTCAAAACGCCTATCGAAAAAGCAATTATATTATTATTATTATTAATAATAATAATAATAATATTCATTGGATCATTGCCTTATTATGAGTTCTATGCCACTTAGGGCAGTATTGCGACAACGTACTGTTAATTACCGTCGTGTGTGGAACTGCAAGTTAGCAGACTGGGACGGGATGCGGTCATTTTTTGCATCCCTATGATCCTGACAACACTGCCAACTCTGTTGCCAATGATGATGGAGCTTTTCATTCCGTCCTCTGTAGTGCCAACCGGTGGCAGATTTCGTCCCTGGTTTGGTTCATCCTCCAAAAAAGCCCGCCGGAACCAGGAGGCTTATTAATCCTGGGCCAATGCAGTGTCTGCTCGGGATTTAAATACCAGCACATATAAAATGGATTATAACCTTGCCTCTAGGTCTCTCAAGAGAGAAATCAAAAATCGGGCAAAGAAACAGCACGTCAATAGAATAAGTGAGAGACTCGAGTGCCTCCCCTCGGGAACCCGTGCATTCTGGTCGTTGGCCAAAGCTATTGAATTTCTGCAAGCCATCTCTACCATCCCTACACGTAGGAAATTGATCGTTGGCTCACGACGCAAAGACAAAGCCGATCTTCTGGGTAAGCTCTTTGCGTCAAATTCGACCCTAGATGGACTTGGTTTGGACATTGCGAAGGCCTTTGATCGGGTTTAGCATAAAGCGCAGCTATCATACGGGCTCCCCGATACAATAAGCAAGTGGGTCAAAAGTTTCTTAGCAGATAGAAGCGTAAAGGTCTTAGTTGTCGGTAAATGCTTGGAAACTCAGTCTGTTGATGCTGATATCCCTCAGGGCTGTGTGCTATCGCCTTCCCTATTAATACTGCATATCAATGACATAATATTACAGACCAACGGCATTCATTGCTATGTGGATGATAGTACAGATGAGGCCCTATATACCGGCTCCCCTCATATTTCTCGGTCATTGAGAGTCGAAACGAACTTGTCTAAAATAGAGAATTCATTGGAGAAAGAGTCAGAATGGGGTAGACGTAACTTAGTCTAATTCAACCCCGCCAAGACACAAGTCTGCCCGTTTACCACTAAAAAAGTCATCAATGGTCGTATATCCTCGTTTAGACCTCTTTCACAATCTCCCCTAGCATTGAAATACTTGGCATAAACATATCAAGCGAAGTCCAGTTTCGATATCATCTAGAGGGCAAGGCCAAGTTTGCCTCGAAGAAGCTTGGTGTTCTTATTTTTTTTTTATTAAATAAGGGGGCAAACGAGCAAACGGGTCACATGATGGTAAGCAACTACCGTCGCCCATGGACACTCGCAACATCAGAAGAGCTGCAGGTGCGTTGCCGGCCTTTTAAGAGGGAATACGCTCTTTTCTTGAAGGTTTGCAGATCGTATAGGTCCGGAAATACTGCTGGTGACAGTTCGTTCCAGAGTTTTACAGTGCGCGGCAGAAAGTTACGCGAAAAACGCACTGTAGAAGACTGCCACTCCATCAAGGTGATGAGGATGGTATGTTTTTCGCGTGGGACGATGGCGAAAAGTTGCCAGTGGTATGATTCCGAACAATTCCTCAGAGCACTCCCCGTGATACAACCGATAGAGGATGCAGAGTGAAGCTACATCTCGGCGTAATTCCAAGGGGTCCAAGCTGTTTGTAACACTATGGCAGTCAACAATTCGAGCGGCCCTTCGTTGGATACGATCCAGAGGGAGCAGTTGGTATTTAGGCACCCCTGCCCAGAGATGAGAACAATATTCCATATGAGGCCGAACCTGCGCCTTGTAGAGTTGTAAGCGTTGGTCCGGACTGAAGTACTGTCTCGCTCTGTTAAGAACACCAAGTTTCTTCGAGGCTAATTTGGCCTTACCCTCTAGATGATATCGGAACTGGACTTCGCTCGATATGTTGACGCCAAGTATCTCAATGCTAGGGGAGATGGTTAAAGATGTGCCCTCGAAACGAGGATATACGATCATTGGTGACTTTTTAGTGGTGAACGCGCAGACTTGTGTCTTGGCGGGGTTGAATTGGACCAAATTACGTCTACCCCCTTCAGAGACCTTCTCCAATGAATTCTCCACGTTAGACACGAGTTCGTTTCGACTCTCAGTGACATTTTGCCGAGAAATATTGGGGAACCGGTATATACAGCATCACCTGTACTATCATCCGCATAGCAATGAATGCCGTTGGTCTGTAACATGTCATTGATATGCAGTATGAATAGAGTAGGCGATAGCACACAGCCCTGAGGGACACCAGCATCAACAGACTGAGTTTAAGAGCATTCGCCGTCAACTACGACCTTAATGCTTCTGTCTGCTAAGAAACTAGTGACCCACTTACATAATTTCTCGGGCAGCCCGTATGATGGAAGCTTTGATAGCAGCGCTTTATGCCAAACCCGATCAAAGGCCTTCGCAATGTCCAAACTAACAGCCAATGCCTCTCCCTTCGACTCAATTGCCTGAGCCCAACGATGAGTCAGGTACGCCAAGAGATCACCAGCCGAGCGACCCTTACGGAACCCGTATTGTTTGTCGCTAAGTAATCCCTGGCCGTCCAAGTATCGAAGAAGCTGGCTATTGATAATGGATTCCATTATCTTCGAGAAGAGAGAGGTTATAGCGATTGGTCTGTAGTTGGAAGGATTTGAGCGATCACCTTTTTTGGGGATCGGGTGCACCAAGGCTGTCTTCCAGGAAGCCGGGACGATGCCAGTGGAATAGGAGAGCCGAAAAAGACGCGTCAAGACCGGAGCCAACTCTGGAGCACACTTTTTCAACACAATAGGCGGGATTCCGTCAGGCCCACTCGACTTTTGGATATCAAGGGAACGGAGGGCTTTTCGCACTGAGCGCTGATGAAACCGAATATCCGACATGATGCTGATTTTATTTAACAGAGCGAGACAGTATTTCGGTCCGGACCAATGCCTACAAGTTACAACTCTACAAGGCGCAGGTTCGGCCTCATATGGAATACCTACTGTTCTCATCCTTGGGCAGGGACGCCAAAAATCAAAATAACTGCTGCCTCTCTGCATCGTATCCAACGAAGGGCCGCTTGAATTGTTGACGTCCATAGTGTTTCAAACTGGCTGGACCCCTTGGAATTACGCCGAGATGTAGTTTCACTCTACATACTCTATCGGTAATATCTCGGGGAGTACTCTGAGGAATTTTTAGGAATCATACCTCCTGCAACTTTTCGCCATCGCTCCACGCGAAAAATATACCATCCTCATCACCTTGATAAGTGGCAGTCTTCCAGCGTGCGTTTTTCGCGTAACTTTCTGCCGCGCACTGTAAAACTCTGTAACGAACTGTCACCAGCAGTATTTTCGGGCCAAGGCGATTTGCAAACCTTCAAGAAGAGATTCATTGAGAGAGTATTCCCTCTTAAAATGCCGGCAACGCACCTGCAGCTCTTCTGATGGTGCAAGTGTCCATGGGCGACGGTAGTTGCTTTTCATCAGGTAGCCCGTTTGCTCGTTTGCCCCCCTTATTTTATATAAAAAATTTAAAAAGGAGAGTCAAGTTCAACACAAAAATTAATCCTGGCTGTGGGCTTCGCTGCAAAAAGAATTGAGATCTAAATGAGTGCTAATTTCTATACAAAATCAAAATATTATGTATTTGTAGAAATAAAATAACATTATGAACAAGTATTAAACTCTATGTCTTTGCTTTACCGATTGGAACAGTTTATGTTATATAAAATATGTGAGATCTTAAAGTAAGTTAGATTTGACTTGGCTAGATTTTATGAAATTAATGATGTTTGCTGAATGTGTATCGAATAATAATTGAAAATTTTATTTTATTTAGAAGATAAATTCATTCAAGTTAAGTTCCTAGTTACTATTCCTCCGCAAACTAAATTTATTATAGTATTTTTTCAACTTTAGCTTAAATCCCGGAAATACCGAAAATACCGGATTACCGGTATTAGTCTGGAGCCAATACCGAAAATACCGGTTTTGCTTAAATGATCCGGTATTGCGACCCCTAGTCATGTTCTAAAATACCTGTCAGATTTTCGAAAATCTGACAGATATTGATCGGTATTTTACATTGACTTTAATGAGTGGACTCGGCATAATGGTCTATACCAAATCAAAATACTGTGGCTGGTCCGCCATTTTATGTTCCGGTTGATTTTATGTTGATTGCTTGACGTTTAGTGATATAATTTTTGACGTGATAACGTCTTATAATTCGATATGGGTGCGCGCCCGAAAAACATGTCAGTTCATGCGGCGTTACCTCGCTGACAGCTCTGAGGCGTTCCATTTACACTCTCAAGTCTCTCAACAACACTGTCGAATTTATATTTATTTTATGTATAGGCCACTTTATTTCAGCCGCCCCATGTACCAAACCTAACGGGCCTCTAAGACGCTACCGCCGAAGACCGCGGCCTAATCGGCCTATTTAGAAATCCGGGGATGCTCAACAACCGTAAGGCCCACCTGGGCCGCGCTCTTTGTTTCGATTATATTACGTATTTCGATGACTTAGAGAATACTTTTGTATGAAGAAGTTTGGTTAGTTATGACCTTTGATACATTGACCACACTCTGAATGAAAAATAAATAAACAATCTGTGAGCTATTAGTATTATTTCGGCTATAAAAATTGTGCTCTATTTCCTACGTGTCAAGGTATGACTTAATATATGAAGAATAAAGTATTCGTTTATTTCTTCTGAACAAGTCACTAATTATAGTTTCGAAAGTTTATAATTGAGAAACTAATATCACATCGGACTAAATACTATATTATGATGGCTTGATAGATAGAAAATTTAACATTTATTATGATGTAGTTCACACAAACATAAAATATGGATTGTATGTAAGGATATTACATTAATTTTACAAAGAGGGTAGGCCGGGCGCCATTTTTTTTGCACATTGACTTGCCATCTTTTTTGCATAGATTTTTCCTGGAACTGAGGGGTTAAGGCTATGACGTTGTCACGTTCAACTATCGTCAGTAAACCGACTTTACAGACAACCGATTTTTTATCGAACTTAAAAAATTTAAGGTGAAGAATCTGCTCATATAATATTTTAAAGATTTTAACCTTAATCCGCCTCGTTTTCTGTTTGACAATACATAATCATAACAAAATCAATGTCATTTCAATAGTCACTTTGTTTTCATACTAATAATAATAATTTTACTCATTATGTAAACATCAAACTTCTATAACCCAAATTAAAAGTGATAAGACGTACATCAGTTTATTTAAAGCATCGCTGTACTATAGTGTTTGATGTTAATTACACTTTAAACATCTTAGTTTATCGATATCCTCGACAAATATCAACCGAGTGTCCCATCACTATAGACCGCCATGTTTAGTTCCAGGCAATATGGCGCCGGCCACACTTTTTTGTAGTTATGTCACTTCCATATGTTTTCTTATTCATTGGTATTTTAGAATATGACATTCCCACTGACAAGTGACACACAAAAAAGCCGCGCATGCGCAGTTGAAAAACCAAACGAACACAACTCTTAATTGATTACTTAGGTATCAGAAACTATTCCTTACTAGCAACACTACAAATTAGTTTTTGGTAAAATAAAACATGGTATTCAGCGTTGCCAGAGTGTTACTTTTGTAACATTTTACGTTACTTTTGACCCTTGCATGTTACATTCATGTGATATGAGTACAGATGTTACTTTTACGTTACTTTGGTAAGGTGAAGGGGGCAAAGTGCGCCTACCGGACAAGTGCGCCTACCTCAAATATATCGTAAACTGCTGACAATATACTAGTAACGACATCTTACATCGATGTAGGAAATTGAAACATAGCTCTGGGTAAAAGCCACAGATGGCTCTATAATTATCGTTAACTCGAAATATGCGCCATCATTTTTTTCTGTCTTTGAAAGTGGTAAGCGGAGTTGACCTCGTGAAAGTGATCGTTAAAAATCTCAAGAAGCTAAATGTTTTCCAACAAGAAAATATAATATGTAAATAATTAAAACATTTTATTTTTAGGCTTTGACTTTATTTCAGCGGTAACTAGTCAACTCTATAAAATTATAGAAGATAAAAATTTCTAACCTCAAATTTGGTAAGTCGGCTAAGTGCGCCCTATCATTGGGTATATGTAATATGGCGCACTTCCCCGAAATACAGCGGTTGTAAACATTTTAAAACGTGGCATTTTTAACTCTCAAAGACGTGGCGTCTCCACTTATTTAATTTTGAAGCTAACTAAGGTTTGACAAATAAATATGTATTAAAAAATAAAATAAGTACTACAAAAGAAACCAACTAATGTACTTTCGTATAAATAAATTTTAAATTAGCGGTGACGTATTTCTTTTTATTGCTATTCCTCAGAAAGTTCTTCAAAAGTTAGTTTTTTGCCTTAGATCTGATTAAAGCCTACTAAATTTGTTGTTATTGTCATACAAGTTATCATAGCGAGGATAAAGTTAAACAGAAAAAAAAATGTTTACAACTCCGGATTTACAAATATATGGCGCACTTTCCCGCAAATTCGTTTTTTTTTTCTGTAGATACGATAAGGATGAGATAATAAAAAAAACAAAAATTTATGCGTGTTACTGTTTCTGCTCTGCTATAAAAATATGTTTTATTTATTAATCTAATGCTTTGAAAATACGTTTTAACTCCACCAGGCGCACTTCCCCGTTTTTGCGGGAAAGTGCGCCTATCGTACATGTTTGTGATTTCGTGCAAAAATTTCTTTATTTTATTGCTGAATTTCATTGACATGACATGGACCGTAATCTCAAAATATCACAGATTCTTAAATAATTAAATTTATAATTATTGGTGAACTCTTACAGAAGTTTATTTTGCATAGAAGTCATCTATAAAAAAAGTGTGGCACACTTCGCCCCCCTCACCTTAATTGAAAAAAAAATATATGTTTGAAACCAAAAATGCGAAACGAAACGCATTATTACCATTATTGATATCCAGCTAAAAATGCCAAAAAATCAAGTTTGTTGTATGGGAACTCCCTTTAACTATTATTTTAAGGAACAGAAATACTGTGACAATTTCATGTCAAATTTTCAAGTCTAGGCTCTATAGCGGTTCTTGCGATACAGCCTGGAGACAGTCACATGAACAGACGTACGTACATACAATATATACATCGAAGTCTTAGTAATAGGGTCCCGTTTTACCCTTTGGATACGGAACCCAAAAAAATCACAGTGCATTCTGGATCCAACCCCCCCCCCCCCCCCCCCGTCATTTAAAATAATACGAAATGTTACTTTTTCCCTCAAAATGTTACTTTTCGCATGACAATATGTAACTCAGCGTTGCCAGAAAGTTACTTTTGTAACATTTTACGTTACTTTTGACCCTTGCATGTTACATTCATGTGATATGACTACAGATGTTACTTTTACGTTACTTTTGGTAGGTAATTGAAAAAAAAAGATGTTTGAAACCAAAAATGCGGAAACGAAACGCACAAAGTTTTGTTGAGTTTTAGTTTAGTCATGTTTGTAGACTTGGAGCTAAAAAAAATAAAATGCCTTCGTAAAAATAAAACATAATCGGCCAAGTGTGAGTCTGACTCGCTCATAAAGGGTACCGTACCGTGATAGAGCAAAAGTAGGCCAAAAATTGTGTTTTTTTTTATAAGGGGCTCTTATAATCCTTAGTTCATTATTTCATTTTAATATTTTTTAATTTATTAATGATTTTGTGGAAATTTCAAGTGCCTACCTATTGATATCCAGCAAAAAATGCCTAAAAATCATGTTTGTTGTATGGGAGCCCCCTTTAAGTATTATTTTAAGAAACAGAAATACTGTGAAAATGTCATGTCAAGTTTTTAAGTCTAGGCTCTATAGCGGTTCTTGCGATACAGCCTGGAGACAGACACACGGACAGACGTACATACAATATACATCGAAGTTTTAAAAGGGTACGGAACCCTAACCCCCCCCCCCCCCCCCCCCCGTCATTGAAAATAATACGAAATGTTACTTTTCCCCTCAAAATATTACTTTTCGCATGACATTAGGTAACATTCGAACATACATCACTGGCAACACTGATGTAACTTTCGAACATTGACTTTTATAGAGTGGACTCGGCATAATGGTCTATACCAAATCAAAATACTGTGGCCGGTCCGCCATTTTATGTTCCGGTTAATTTTATGTTGATTGGTTGACGTTTAGTGATGTACTTTTTTATCGAACTTAAAAAATATAAGGTGAAGAATCTGCTCATATAATATTTTAAAGATTTTAACCTTAATCCGCCTCGTTATCATCTGTTTGACAATACATAATCATAACAAAATTAATGTCATTTCAATAGTCACTTTGTTTTCATTCTAATAATAATAATTTTACTCATTATGTAAACATCAAACTTCTATAACCCAAATTAAAAGTGATAAGACGTACATCAGTTTATTTAAAGCATCGCTGTACTATAGTGTTTGATGTTAATTACACTTAAAACATCTTAGTTTATCGATATCCTCGACAAATATCAACCGAGTGTCCCATCACTATAGACCGCCATGTTTAGTTCCAGGCAATATGGCGCCGGCCACACTTTTTTGTAGTTATGTCACTTCCATATGTTTTCTTATTCATTGCTTTCGAACCTACAGCACTGGCAACACTGATGGTATAGTCATATAGTTAGTGTTTACCACAGATTAAGGATATATATATAGATGTAGCCTTAGCCCGTCAAACGCGTGGCCTTTTTGTGCTTATTTTCATACAAGTAGTATGCGTTTATTTTCTTGAATATTTCTATTTGTCGATCATTTCGAAGCACATTATTATACAGAAAAGAAAGTCATTTAGTTCATGATATCGATAAACTATAGTTCAAGTAATGAGAATCCGTAAACACACGTAAAAAGCTATGCAATTTTTGTAGACAAATTATTAATTGATGTGACATTTTTAGCACTAATGCCTTATATAGAAAGAATAAGGGATTATTAAACTTATAAATTATCTTTTTAGCTTACAAAAATACCGATTGAAAAGCCTAAAATACGTTGTTCAAAACTTACGTATTTAATGTTAAAGCCACGTGTTCGAGGCATTCTTTGGCCATTCTTATGGTTTAAAATTTAGCGGTACCACAAAACTCAACAATATCTATCATAAAATGTTCACTAAAAACCTTTATAAACACTTTTATTACATGAAATATACAGACCGACTCCTTTGTTATGTCCGTGTAAGTAGGACATAACATTACACGCTTTTGACGCTTATACACCGATATAAGGCTCTCTCCTAGTGTATATTATCTCAATGGTGTATACGATAAAATCCAGGAAAGGTTAGCTTTTTAAGGTTTTTTTGTTTTCTCATAATATTATGTGTGTACATTTCTTTAAAATATGAAACAAGAAATTGACTCGGTGTTGTTGTAAAGTGAGATATAGACTCGGTGTTTCTTTGTGAAAACATCTTATAAAGAAAACAGAAGAAGGTGCTTTAAATGCTGGTCTTCAGCTGCTTAAAACGTAGTGATTATATTCTCTTTGCAGCTGCTGAAGACGGCGTTTAATTGTTTCGTTTTCCTAGTCCTGAAATAAGAAACCTGTTTCGGTACGTAAATATGAACGTAATGGTAGATAAAATATCCCTCGCATATGAAACACTTAAGGGGCCGGGTACCCTCGAAATTCTCATACATACGTAATTCCAAAATCTTTTTCTCATACGAAAATATTTAACATGTTTGAGTTGTTTTTCAGTTTAAAATAGTAATTATCTAGGTTCCTGCACAAAAATTTACTTCAAAATATTTAAACATTAAAAAAAAAATGTTTTTAATTTTTTTTTAGTAAATTTAGTACTTAATATTTAAACACTAAAAAATAGAGTAAAACACTGAAAAATATATAAATAAATAGTAAATTTACTACAAAATATTTAAATACTAAAAAATATTTTTTAGAGTTTAAATATTTTGTAGTAAATTGACTATTTATTTATATATTTTTTAGTGTTTGACTCTATTTTTTAGTGTTTAAATATTTAGTAGTAAACTTACTAAAAAAAATTTTAAAGAAAAAAAAAAAATGTGTTTAAATATTGCGTCTGTTTTATACTTAATTCAAGACCAAAGATTTTTGGTATGTGGTGGCTTTTGAAACTAATTCCACCATAACATAAAGTGTCACGTCTTGATACAATTTATTTTTTTTAATTACAATTATCTACACAGTAAATTGAAAGTCAATAAATTATTTAATTAGAAGAAGAAGAAGTATTTAATGTATTGTATATTTCAATTAACCCCCGAGTTTTGGCGGGCATGTGAAAGAGTGCTGTTGTGTTTTTGTATTATTTTCCTAAAATTGTGTTAGCTGGGTTTTTAATGTGTAATATTGGTAGAATATTAACCATTAGATATTCGTGTTCATGCACAAGTGTAGGAAAGTGATGTAATATCCAGAAACGTGCTATTTTGTGTCCCCTCCAAAACTCCATCGAAAGTTTCAGTAAAGCGTCTACCACTTTACTGAATCGACCGACTTGACTCCTGTGACTGTATTGACTTTTACTTAGACTTTGACTAGACTTTAGACCTGACGATACATGAAAACGATGATGAAAATTATAATAGGAGGAATATGGTATTCCAGCCATATTCCTTACCTTTTTACCTTGTCTGTGGCACAACATACACATCCTTTGTGCCAAGTTGCCAAAAAAGAAGAAAAAAAAAACCCCGAGTTTTGGCGGGCATGTGAAAGAGTGCTGTTGTGTTTTTGTATTATTTTCCTAAAATTGTGTTAGCTGGGTTTTTAATGTGTAATATTGGTAGAATATTAACCATTAGATATTCGTGTTCATTCACAAGTGTAGGAAAGTGATGTAATATCCAGAAACGTGCTATTTTGTGTTCCCTCCAAAACTCCATCGAAAGTTTCAGTAAAGCGTCTACCACTTTACTGAATCGACCGACTTGACTCCTGTGACTGTATTGACTTTTACTTAGACTTTGACTAGACTTTAGACCTGACGATACATGAAAACGATGATGAAAATTATAATAGGAGGAATATGGTTTTCCCGCCATATTCCTTACCTTTTTACCTTGTCGTGGCACAACATACACATCCTTTATGTCAAGTTGCCAAAAAAGAAGAAAAAGAAAGAAAGAATTAACCCCCAAGCGGAGTTTTGGCGGGCATGTGAAAGAGTGCTGTTGTGTTTTTGTATTATTTTCCTAAAATTGTGTTAGCTGGGTTTTTAATGTGTAATATTGGTAGAATATTAACCATTAGATATTCGTGTTCATTCACAAGTGTAGGAAAGTGATGTAATATCCAGAAACGTGCTATTTTGTGTTCCCTCCAAAACTCCATCGAAAGTTTCAGTAAAGCATCTACCACTTTACTGAATCGACCCACTTGACTCCTGTGACTGTATTGACTTTTACTTAGACTTTGACTAGACTTTAGACCTGACGATACATGAAAACGATGATGAAAATTATAATAGGAGGAATATGGTTTTCCCGCCATATTCCTTACCTTTTTACCTTGTCTGTGGCACAACATACACATCCTTTGTGTCAAGTTGCCAAAAAAGAAGAAAAAAAAAAACCCCAAGCGCTAACCGGTCTATCGCCCCTTGCAATAGCAATTAAATAAGTCTTCTGCCAATCATGTTTTTTTTTAAATTTGTGTCTCGTGTCCTTTGCTTGTCAACTTATCCATTGAAAATAAGTAGTGGTCCATAGTGGATGCACTATTCATATTATGTTTTATTATAGTATTTAATTTATCTCTTGCAGTCTCAGCATGAGGCGCCTGTGTTTTGGCCAACCTGGACCTTCTCAACCTCGAGACAACAATATTTAAAAGTAAAACACTTTTAAGATTAAATAGTGTCATAAATGTAATGTTGTAAACTCAGTTTAATTTCAATTGGATGTAAATAATATGTTTTGATTAAGTGATGTATAGCAAAATGTTTTAACTTTTATTTTACGAATTCAATTGAATCTAAATAGAGTGTGTATGATGTATGAATTCTAGCATTGTTTGTTTAAAAAATAACCTCACCGAGTTTCTTACGCCGCGCCGCGCCGGTTCTTCTCGGTGGGTGGGTCAAAAAGTGAACCGGTGGCAGAGACTTTATATTGACCAAAAAAATAAATAATCATATTCGTCAAAATTTTGTTTTTATTTGTTTTATAATGTCGGATTTTTATGTTTCAAAGACTTTATTTTTGTGAAAATTAAGTATTGTTATGGAAACCAACTTTAACAAACACAATTTTCACAAAAGTTCTTTGAAACATAAAAATCTGACAAGATTATCCTATGACCTATCCTATACACGCAATATCATGGACTTAATATACCAGGACTGAGCAGTGCAAACTTATTTTTCTGTCAGTTTAATAAAAACAACCCTTATGTAACAGACTTAAAGTCGACTGTGCACGCATTACAAAAACCGGTCCGAGCGAGATAGCTATAAGATACCACTGTGTCCTTTTCTGACAGAGGTCTTTGTGTTGCCATATCATTCTTTTATACTAAACTTTAGTTTTGGTAGATTTTAATTATGCACTAAAAATGTAAATTGTAAAATCAACAAATGAAATAATATACAATATTTATTAAATATGAAAAGGAAAATATTTTAAGAACAAAATTTTAAACTTAGATGATAAGTAACCAATATTAAATGTTTGATTTCGTAGATCTAGCAGTAATAAAAATAAAAAGGCTGCAACCCCATACGCCATTTTGATGAAAGTTGTGGTTGCATCGTGTTGAGTGGTGATTTTCTAAAATTTAGCAAGTCTAGTTATACAAAATGGTAAAAATATGTATCGTAGAAGCTTGTAAAAGTGAATACTATCCGGATTGTGGATTATCTTATCATAAGTAAGTTTTTATTGCAGTTTTTTTATATTCAGAATATTCTAGAAATTCGGGTGACAATACTTTTCTTTCAAGTCAAAATATTGGCAGATTTTAAAAATGTATAAGTAGTCATTATTTAAAATATCTAATAAATGTAAAAGAATAAATTATGATGTAAATTTTCGCTCTCCTATTTTGAACAAAAAATCTCCGAACTCACGACTTCCATCGTACTACCCTATATTCTACCATTAATTTACATATATTTATGTAATCTTTCAGCCAGCAAAATGGAAGCCTTGGTATGTGTAACAGAACAGTAATTGACGATAAGTGTCATAAAAGCCCAAATCCTCCTGCGCAGATGAAGTCGCGGGCACCAACTAGTCCTACTAATATTATAAAGGCGAAAGTTTGTTTGGATGTATGGATGTGTGGATGTATGGATGTTTGTTACTCTTTCACGCAAAAACTACTGAACGGATTTTAATGAAACTTTACAATAATATAGCTTATACATCAGAATATCACATAGTCTACAATTTTAACCGACTTTCAAAATTGGAGAGGTGTTATGTTCGTTTTCTTATATTCGACGATTACTCCGCCGTTTATTAACCGATTTTTAAATTTTTTTTTTGGTATATAGAGTATCATCCCAATTTAGTATTTTATTCACAAAAGTGGTGATCTGATGAAGGATCCATAATTAATCGAGGGAACTCCTCAAAATTTATAGGGAAACATGTGGTGACTTCGGATTCGTGAGAAGTATTCTAAGCATATGCTACCAACAAGTAAGATTTTGGACCGAGGTATACCTGGTATACCGTGGTTCGGAAGGTGCTGAGAGAACCCCTGATTCTTTATAGATACAAGTTTGGGAGTTTCGGCGTTGTTTTAAGAACGGAAAGCATATGTTACTATGCAAATTACATTCATCATCATCATCACCACCATATTATACCACTAGATGATGCCCGCAACTCTGTTGCGCCAAAATTCGATTTTCGCGCGGGAACCGTACATTTTTACGGGATAAAAACTATCCTATGTCCAAAGTATCTCCATGCCAAATTTCAGCAAAATCGGTTCAGCGGTTCGCGCGTGAAGAGGTAACAGACAGACAGACAGACAGACGGACAGACAGACAGACACACTTTCGCATTTATAATATAAGTATGGATTTCATAGTCTTTTAGATCAAGACTCGAGTTTGTCATGCGATAATTAAAAAAATCTATACCTACCTAATATTATTAACCTGAAGAGTATGTTTGCTTGAACGCGTCAATCTCAGGAACTACAGGTCCGATTTAAAAACTTATCTCAGTGTTAGATAGATCATTTATCGAGTAAGACTATAGGCTAAGACTAATACGACCGAAGAAACTCAGGAAAATGTGGGAAAAACGCGGGAAATATTAGAAATTACGAACTACTGGAGCAATTTTATGGCAATATTTGGCACTGATATAGAGTAGACCAAGTGTAGGGACTAGGAACATAAGCTATTTTTTATGAGAAAATGTACGGTTTCTGTAACATTCCTAATTTACGCGGGCGAAGCCGCGCGGGACATCTAGTTACACATAAACTAGTTGGTGCCTGCGACTTTTTCTGCGCAGGATTAGGGCTTTTTTGTAGGATTGACACTTATAGTCATATTTTGGACAATTCACACAATATTTTTATAAATTGTAGCCTATGTGTTATTCTGATGTATAAGCTATATTATTGTAAAGTTTCATTAAAATCAATTCAGTAGTTTTTACGTGAAAGAGTAACAAACATCCATCCATCCATACTTACAAACTTTCGAGTTTATAAAATTAGTAGGATGTGCGCTGACATTAAACATTATTTTTATTTACAGATTACCGAAAAATGATACTATGCGGGAAAGGTGGTTGAGTATTATACCTCATGGGGACAGGAAAGTGACTAAGAATTCTGTCATATGCAGCAAGCACTTTAAATCGGAAGATTACATTCCTAATTTAGCTCGACCAGTTTTAAAAGAAACTGCTATTCCAACATTGTTTCTATTGGTAAGCAAGAACTTTTTCAATTTGTAGTGAGTTTCACGAATAGTTTGTTAGTTGGAGTATGAAATGTTAAGAAAATTCCTTTTTAGGGTCTTAGGCCCGTATAAATAGTCAGTACTTAAGATGCAACCCGGTCTCAAGACGCGATTCGGCTCTGTGATTGGTCCAAATTTTGACAGCCAACCAATCACAGAGCCTGAACCGTGTCTTGAGACCGAGATGCATCTTGAGTACTGACTATTTATACGAGCCTTAGAATTTCGTTGTTTCTCCATAAAATACTTTCTTGTAAAAGCAATAAAGTGAAATTTATTAATGCTTCAAACCTTTTCGGGTTCTTGGCGTTGCTGGTTTCCTCGTGATGTTTTTATTCACCGTGGAAGCCGTGGAGTTCGATCCCCGACCGGGGATCGAACTCGCGACCTAGCGATCACGACTCCACATCCTAAGCCGCTAAGCCACCGACGCTATTAGTAAATAGTTCTTTTAGTAAATAATTCACTCATATATTATTTTATCTATTATCTTAATACACTTTTCCATAAAGTTTTTATTTTACATTGAATACTGACACTCGACCTTTAACCACATAGATAATTAAAGTGTACATACTACCATTTTTTACAGCCTGCTTCCAAAAAAATAGAAGTACTTAGCAATATTCAACTACTGCCTGGATGCAATAACATTGAAGATGAACTCGCATCCACAGAGCCACCTAGCAAAAAACTTCGTACTGAAGACTTCAAGGACGTTAGTGCTCAAACAAATGAACCTGTACGCAATGAAGAACTTCAGCGAAAAGTGAAACTTCTAACTCAAAGGTTACGAAGACGTGAAGAAAAAATACTAAATATGAAAACTCTCTTGAGTGTTATCAAGAAGAAATGTAATAATTTTGATGAGGTACAGATGATGATAAAAACAAATTTTATAGACATACATAATTATCTCAACAAAGATAAAAGCAGCAAAGGTGTAAGGTATAGTGATGAAATTAAAAAATTTGCTCTTTCTTTGTATTATTTCTCAGCAAGAGCATATTGTCATTTAAGGACTCGTGTAGTTTTACCTCATCCAGCTACATTACGAAAAATGCTGGCTACAAACAAATGTAACGTTGGCTTTATGCAAGAAGTTTTAGACTTTTTGAAACTATCAGTCCAAAATGATAGTTCTCTAAAAAATGTTACTTTAGTATTTGATTCTATGAGCATTCGCTCTGAGATTGTTTATGACAAAAGTACGGACAAGTACTGGGGATATGTAGATTATGGTGGCATTGTCTCTGCAGGGAATGCCGAGGATGTAGCAACGGAAGTCTTGGTTTTTCAGATAATTTCTTTAAAAAAGAAATTTAAATGTCCCATTGGATATTTTTTCATAAATAAAATAAGTGCCAATGTGCAAACTCAATTAATTTTAACGGCAATTCGATTATTGAATGACATTGATATAGTAGTAAGATCACTGACTTGCGATGGGGCAGCCACAAATGTAGCAACATACCTCAATCTGGGATGTAAATTTGACTTTCCTGAAATGAAAACCTTTTTTAAACACCCCTCTCACAATTCTAATATTTTTTGTATTTTCGATCCCCCTCATATGCTTAAGCTAGCCCGAAATGTCTTTGCTGAAACAAATTTAGGTTCACAAAAAGGGGAAATTAAATTTGAGTTTGTACAAAATTTGCATAAAATACAACAAGAAGAAGGATTACTTTTAGCAAACAAACTATGTGACGCACACATAAATTTTTTTAATAAAAAAATGAACGTCAGATTAGCTAGCCAATTACTAAGCAGTTCAGTTGCAGATGCCATAGATTTTATGAGGGAAACAGGCAATCCTAGTTTTGTTAATAGTCAAGCTGCTGTTGAATATATTAGAATACTTGACCGTATATTTGACTTAATGAACTGTAAGAACCCTTTTGGAACTGGATTCAAAAGCCCCCTTAAAAATGAGAATAAAGAGGTTTGGATGAATGTTTTAAAAGAAACAAAGGAATACTTGTCGTCTTTGAATATCGATGGTAAAAATATTTTGCAGCATAGGCGCAAAACACCGATACTCGGATTTATTGTGAACATTCATAGCTTTGAGGGTTTAGCTTTGGATTTATTACAGTTCGAAGATTTTAAATATTTTCTTACGTATAAATGTTCACAAGACCATCTAGAAATGCTTTTCTCTTGTGTCCGAGCTAGGGGAGGCAGCAATGATAATCCCAATGCGCTGCAATTTCGTTTTACATTACGAAAGTTGTTGTACAAAAATAGTGTACAACCTAGCATCAATGCAAACTGTACCAGCAACGATTATGAAATGACACCAGTACTAGAATTCAGACACAAGAAAAAGGCAATTTTTGATGTACCTGATAACGATAACGATCAGTCTGTTAATAAATTAATTGATCTTATAGAAAAGTCGAATGTCAAAGGGCAGCATAGGTTTGAGACAAAAGCTGCATAAAACGATTTTATTTAGCAATTTATGAGGATTAAATGATAGACACCTTTATTTACATCGCGTTTTATAATTAAGAGGCTGAAGTGAGCTAATTGAGTTCACTGAGGACCATTTTGTGTGAAGCCTATAACAGATATCGTCATCAAAAAAATCAGAGTTATACTTGACTATATATCTGGCGTAATCGCCAATTCGAAAATATGATTTCGTAAACTTCGCTCGATAGAAAAAAATCGCGAACTTGCCTCTGAAAGATGAAAATTTAAGAAAGATTCCCATTTTTATTAGATATGCAGTCAAATATAGAAATGATATTGAGTACAATTACGTATGAAACATAAATGAAACACCTCACCGATTTAGATTTTTGATTCAACTTTGTAGTTTCGAGAAATAGACGAATATGTAAAATTGTCAAGAAATTAACGGATTCCGTCCTCACACGCATGGAATTTACCATAAGCATAAAAGTGATGTTCGACTCGAGGTCATTCATGGCTCTAGTCTGCGTCTTAAACCGTTAAATCATAAGAGTGTTTATTATTTAATGTGTGACAATCGTAACTGTATAAAAATTAATAAGGAACAATACGCAAGTAAAAATAATAAACTGTTTGTTTTAAGTATGCATATGCATTTTTATTTTTCCTTACTTAACATTCTCTATACTAGAATATTTCCTGGTTCGTACAATGTGCGTAGAAACAGTTATCACCATATTATGTGATTACATATATGTCGTCAATCGTAATTTATAATTTCATTATACATCTACCTACAATACAAAATGAATTTCAAACGTTCAAAAAAACAATAATTCTCTAAACAAACAAAATACAAACTTTCTCTAAATTTCAAAATTATATGGTCACCCTAGTAAGAAAAGGACGCAATGGTCAATGTGCTATTTCTCTTTCGGCTCGGTTTCACGGACAAGAGCTCATTCCAGTTGTACGGTAGTACTTATTAGCATGGAACTAATAAGTACTACCGTAGTTCCATGCGCAATATACACACACACATACAAACGCAAACGCACACATACGCACTTATGAAGTTTACTCGATTGAAGTACAGATGGCGCTGGGTCAAACCACAGGATATAGATCAAATGTTCGATTCGTGAGCCGTCAAACTCTTCTTTATGTATAAACAGCCTAGTCTCCCGCAAACGATCAAACTCAAACACGTCAAAACACGTAGTAAATCCAAATTTTCTTCAAACGCGTCAAACACGTAGTTTATATGCTGTTTGACGTGTTTGATGTTTGATCGTTTGCGGGGCACTTAAGACGCTTATCTGTCTACAAATATATAAGTAATCTGTGGGGGGAAAACATATATAATAATAATCTGTGGGGGAAAATGCTTTGAAGAGTTGGCAGCACTGGAAGTAGAAGAAGAAGAAAATTCTCATAAAATTCTGAATTCTGAAAATGTGTAAATTAAATTTATCGGTGATATTATTTATTATTTAGTTAAAATGACTTCTTATTGCATACTCGGCTGCTCGCCAAAGGAAAGTAAGTATTGAAGTAACTTAAAATAATTACATATACATATAATTACTTACATGAACAACTGACTAGTCACTAGTGACTTTGTGCGTGATATTTATGTGGTATAGGTGAGTATACCTACGTAACGTGACCATTAATTTTTTTGTCAGAGCGGAACATCTGCAGAATTAAACAAAATAAAAAAGTCTTCTAAGTGTGAGTTCTGACTTCTGAGTAGTAGGCCTCGCGCACGAAGGTTTCGTACCATTAGGTATAAAGCAAATAGACAAAAATTGTGTTTTCGGTATGGAAGCCTCCAATTATTATTAATTTCCATTGGGTAATTGGTTATTAATAAATTATTAAAGTATAAACGTAATTGAGTGTTTGAATAAGTATTTCAAGTGCCTATCTATTGCCATTATTGATAGCGAGCAAAAATGGCAGAAAAATTACGTTTGCTGTATGGGAGTGCTTTACTTCCAGACATTTCACAAGCATTTCAAATGTTTTAACAAATACTTTTAAATTATTGTTTGGTCTATTATAGTAAGTATTGAAGTAACTTAAAATAATTACATATATAATTACATGAACAACTGACTAGTCACTAGTGACTTTGTGCGTGATATTTATGTGGTATAGGTGAGTATACCTACGTAACGTGACCATTAATTTTTTTGTCAGAGCGGAACATCTGCAGAATTAAACAAAATAAAAAAGTCTTCCAAGTGTGAGTTCTGACTTCTGAGTAGTAGGCCTCGCGCACGAAGGTTTCGTACCATTAGGTATAAAGCAAATAGACAAAAATTGTGTTTTCGGTATGGAAGCCTCCAGTTATTATTAATTTCCATTGGGTAATTGGTTATTAATAAATTATTAAAGTATAAACGTAATTGAGTGTTTGAATAAGTATTTCAAGTGCCTATCTATTGCCATTATTGATAGCGAGCAAAAATGGCAGAAAAATTACGTTTGCTGTATGGGAGTGCTTTACTTCCAGGCATTTCACAAGCATTTCAAATGTTTAACAAATACTTTTAAATTATTGTTTGGTCTATTTGCAAAAGCGGGACAATTTCGGCCTCGCGGGAGACTCCGGGACGGACTCCCTGAAAGCGGGACTGTCCCGCCCAAAGCAGGATGTATGGTCATGTTATGATATATGTCCGTTTATTCTTGGTATATACATATGTATACAGGTATCACATACTACGTAATACATAGTATTAGTACAATATAATGTAGATTTAATATGTTCAGAATTTTCTCTATTTAATATTAATTGTTATCTTTTAGGATCAAAACAAATACATAGGTTTCCATCACCACGATTTCCTAAAATATATTATGCTTGGTTGGATGTCATTCCAAGCAAATTTGATAAGAAAAAATTTGACTACCGCAAATATAGAGTTTGCGATAGACATTTTAAACCAGAAGCAAAGTATACAATAGGATTATCCAAAAATCGCCTTATAAGATCTGCAATTCCAACACTTCATTTACCTAACCCAGTTGGTAAGTAAGATGTTTTATATTGAAGACAAGAGTGGATGGACCAGTAGACTCAGCATGGCCACTGTAGAAATGCAAAAGAATAGAAACGCTGCCAATTTTTTTTTTGATCAACTGACATATTTCCATGGTTAATTCATCACTTTGTCTACTTTGTCATACAAATAAATCTTTCTAATAATGGTGGCCATGCATGCTAAGTCTGCAGGTAAGTAACATTTTGCAACATAAGAGCAATTATTTATTTTTCTGACTATCTACTTCATCATCTGGCTAATAAGTCTAGCTACATGGAATCCACATTTTTTTTATTTCAAATCATTTTCCTGGTCCAAAAGCCTATAATATATTATATACAAAAAAAAAATACTGTTGCAAAGTGGTTGCATTTGTTTTTGTTCAAAGGGTTTTTCTAACCCCCGGGGTTTAGAAAAACTTAGGCTAACCAGGGGTTGGAAAAACCCTTTTTAGAGTTAGGATAAAGAGGTATAAAAGTCCCAAGTTTTAAAAGTAAGAAATTTAAATTCTAAAATATGTACAATATGGTATAGTGTTGAGGTATTCTGAGTTTACGGACATTTAGAATAATATTAAGAATTAGTTTTTTTGATAATCACACAATATAAAATTAACATACAGAAAGAAATGCAAACTCATTACAATATTACATTGTGTGATACCTACCAAAAATTGGCCTTTGATGATCTAATGCTGAGCTAGCATTAGTAGCTAGTCTGTTGCACTGATAAGTCTTCTAAAAGAAATGCTTACAAAGCTTTTATTTATTTATCTAATAAATTATAATATTATTCAATTAACATAATATTTTATTTTATTTTTTCAAAAAGCACATGATGGCTGTGATTCTCCGAGGGAATTTATTGGTCATAAAAGTAAGTATGAAACTGTTTCATAAGAATACCTAATGTTATTATGTTTTAACTTTTAGTGGTCCCAACATTCCTATTAACTAGGTTTGTTTTGCAATTTGCAAAATGTAACTTTTCAGTTGGTTTATCAAACAATGTGAGGTGTGAGGACAGTAATTGTAAACATGTTAAGTAAATATTTTTTTAAAAGAGTCAATGTTTTAAACGATGATCAAGTTTTTTTTTAATTAGCAATGGGGCGCGTGTGAATTTGCCACTAGAGGCGCTAGTGTCGCGCGAGGTCCAAAATTAGCGGTCTTCGTGGCATAAATTATCATTTATGCAATTTACCTGTTGAAAAGCGATCTCCTTCGAAAATTATCCCAAGAAATAAATAATAATTATATTAATAAAAATATTCGGTTATTAAAAAGATATATGCAAAAGTAAAGGAGATATTATTTAATTTTGATTAAATAATAAATGGGATTCTAGATTATTATAAAGTCGACTTTAATAGCTATACTTCGGACCTTAGGCGACAGTTGCGCCATCTAGTGAGCAAAAAAAAAAACGGTAGCCCCCATTGGAAATTGCATTGTTAAGGTGAACGCAGATTTGGCCGCACCGCACGCACCGCAGTCGCCGCATTTCGAATTCTTCGTATAAAGAATGTAGAAGTTGCGAAGACTGCGGCGCGGGTAGGTATGCGAGCTTGCCTATAACTTCATATAAAGAATTCGAAATGCGGCGACTGCGGTGCGTGCGGTGCGGCCAAATCTGCGTTCACCTTTAGTATTGAGTTATAAGTACAGTCTACAGTCAGTAAGAGTACGTTCAGCACAACATTTTCTAAACGTAATCACGCTCAGAATGTCGTATTTATCTTTGTCTTTCCACAGAGAACGCTTATACACAATAAATATTATCACCTTGCACATTTTAATCTCAATTTAATAAGGTTGATATGTATATTTTTTATGTAATTTCAAATTTATGTACAGCCGTCTACTCTTTTTTGACAAGCTATACTACATACTTATAACTCAATGATTGTTAGTAATTTTGAAAATGCCTTTAATATTATGACTCATAATACGTTGTTAACAATTTTCAGTTGATGGGGAAGTAAAAGAGCTTATTAAATATGAACATAGCTATGCTGCACCTAGAAGCTCTAATGGCGAACTGCAAAAAGAAGATACAATTGTTGATGACACAACATTAAATACTTATGAAAATGGTGTAGACACAACGAAAGTCGATTTAACGAAATTAATAGATTCTTACAATATAGAAGAAACATGTAACAGTGATGCTGAACAACTATTAAGTCACCTTGATGTTGCCGAAGTAACAGAAATTGCAAGTATCGCAGACAATAAAGAGAATATTGCCTCGCAAGACCAGAATGAGATAAGAGAACTCTTACAAAAGTCAGAAAATATATCTAACTGTAATTTGTCGTCGTGTGATGATATTTTATTATCGAACAAAGAAGAATGTCAAAACATAAATACAAAAAAAATTGTAAACACTGCAACCACCAAATACCCAGAAAATATTATTATAACTGGCCAAATGCAACACGTTTTGGATGGTGCTAATGTTAATAAAGTAAACATAAGTAGCACGAGCTTCAGAAAGAAGAGGAATTTTATAGAATCTCACAATATAGAAGAAACATGTTACAGTTATGCTGAACAACTATTAAGTCACCTTGATGTTGCCGAAGTAGCAGAAATTGCAAGTACTGCGAAAAATAAAGAGTATATTGCCTCACAAGAACAGAAGGAGATCAGAGAAACATTACAAAAGTCAGAAGATATAGGTGTCTGTAATTTGTCTTCATGCGATGATTTATTATCGGACAAAAAAGAATGTCAAAACATAAACACAAAAAATATAGTAAGCACTGCAACCACCAAGTACATAGAAAATATTAAAACTGGCCAAATTCATCATAATATATTGGATGATGCTAATGCTAATAAAGTAAATAAAAGCGGTGCAGGCTTCAGAAGGAACAGTAAATATCTTTATTATCCCATCCAACCAAAGTCAGGACGGTCTGCCAATATTTCTAAGCAAGAAATATCAAAAATAAGTACTTTAAGAAAAATTCGTTCTATCAAGGCCTATATCTGTTTCGATAAATACAATAATAATGTATCCAAAGAGTCCCAGGCCAATCTAAATCAAATGAAACCTCTTTTAATAAATTCGATGTCCTCTTTCAACACCCAAAGTAATCCCTACAAACAATCTGTTTCATTTGATTTTGCTCCGTTCAAATACAGAGATAAAGTTTTAAATGCTAGTTTATTACTCAATTTAGAAAACAAGAATCACAATTCATTGAAATTTGGAGGATATAATGCTAATGATTTACACCAATTAGGAGGCAAGCATTCGTTACAACAATCTGGATGTAACACTCATATCAATTCAATTGGAGAAGAGAGTGTAAGAGAGATTTGTGACCAAGCAAATCCTGAATTAAGATCAATTCCAAATGATGAGCTTTGTTTATCAGACAACTACACTCAGAATAATGCTATCATTCAGGATCCTCTCTCTATAAATCCTGACAGGCACATTATATCAGAAACTAAATCAATTCCAAATGATGAGCTTTGTTTATCAGACAAAAACACTCAGAATAATGCTGTAATTCAAGATTCTCTCACTACAAATCCTGACAGGCACATTTTATCAGAATTTAAATCAATTCCAAATGATGAGCTTTGTTTATCAGACAACTACACTCAGAATAATGGCACTATCATTCAAGATTCTCTCTCTACAAATCCTGACAGGCACATTATATCAGAATCAAAATCAATTCCAAATGATAAGCTTTGTTTATCAGACATCCATAGTCTGGAAAATGGGATTCAACGACTTCTTTGTACAAGCCCTGACAGGCATGTCTCAGTAAGAATATGTGAGGAAAATTGTGTAAACCCAGATGGCCCCGTGAGCCCAAAACCAGAAAAACTTTACGTAAGCGAGCTAGACATTCATGTCGGAAGTACTACATATGTATACGGGGGTTTTGAGCCAAATGATGATGAGCTGGTAGAAGATCCGTTGGCCATTCATAGTCCAGATTTAGGTGAGTCATAATATATTAAATATCCCAACTATTAATAATGAGCCAACAAACACAATATTCACTTGAATAATGCGGTACTCCTCTACTGGTGCAGTAATACAATAGTTTAACGAGTACAACCACGAAAGTACCTCGATCGTACATTATTAAAATATAATTTAATTTATACAAGGCTACTAATTGTTTATGTGTAAGTAGTATGAAATGTAATTAAAAGTACCTAAAAGCATATCTTCGTGTTTTCAGGTATTAAGGACAGTGGAGCGCTTAATGAAGACAGTATGACGTGTTCTGTAGAAAACAATATAAATATTGTAGAAAACCATAACGTAAGCAATGTAGAAGACAATATGAGTATTATAAAAGACAATATGAGCAGTGTAGAAGATAATATCAGCAATTTTGAAGGCAATATAAGTGATGTAGAAGACAATGTAAGTATTATAAAAGACAATATGAGCAATTCAGAAGATAATATCAGCAATGTTGAAGGCAATATAAGTGATGCAGAAGACAACATGATTGTTATAGAAATCAATATGAACAATAAAGAAAATAATATCAGCAATGTTGAAGGCAATATAAGTGATGTAGAAGACAATATTATGAGTGTTATAAAAGACAATATGAGCAATATAGAAGATAACATCAGCAATGTTGAAGGCAATATAAGTGACGTAGAAGACAATATGAGTATTATAGAAATCAATATGAGCAATGTCAGCAATGTTGAAGGCAATATAAGTGATGTAGAAGACAATATTATGAGTGTTATAAAAGACAATATGAGCAATATAGAAGATAACATCAGCAATGTTGAAGGCAATATAAGTGACGTAGAAGACAATATGAGTATTATAGAAATCAATATGAGCAATGTCAGCAATGCTGAAGGCAATTTAAGTGATGTAGAAGACAATATGAGTGTTATAGAAATTAATATGAGCAATATAGAAAATAATATCAGCAATGTTGAAGGCAATTTAAGTGATGCAGAAGACAATATGAGTATTATAGAAATCAATAGGAGCAATATAGAAGTTAATATTAGCAATGTTGAAGGCAATTTAAGTGATGTAGAAGACAGTACGAGTATTAAAGAAAATATGAGCACTGAAAAAGACAACATGAGGTATAAAAAAGACACCAGACATCTGGTAGATAGACTTGATAGTAAACACTGTATAGATGATTTTGTTCACAGAGAAGAACATAATGATGATTTAGACCTTAGACATGAAATTGCTTTTGCTTTAAAATATATGTACAAGAAAGACAAAACTCCCGAAGAAGCTGTAGAAGAAATTATTGAGACATACGGGAAAGGAAAATTGACTCTAAAAGAAGCAAAATGTTGGTACCATGAGTTTAAATTGGGAAATAATATAATGAGGATAATATCTTCTGGTGGTCCAGTATACAAATAATAATCTTACCTATGAAAAGGAAAGTATATTATTTATTATTTAAAAACGAAATAATTTAGTAAATTATACTTAGCCACAAAGGTGTCAGTTGAATTGTCTTAAAATAATTTGATTTTAATAAATACTACCGTACTAAAAGAACTTACCTGAAGGCTACCAAGTCATAAAGCCGGCGCCAGACATGTGATCAAATACGCAAATTCGCCAAGTGTGATATAAGCCAAATAGGCACTGACATTTGCCTATTTGTGCAAAGTTTGCTCAAACTTTGAAGTCCATGTCTGGCGCCGGTTTAAGAAAACGCTGAAATGTGTCGAAAGAAGAATAACGTCAATATAAACTCTTACGATAAAACTACATGAGTTAACATTGTATATTTAATTCAAAATAACTGGCGACGATGTCGGCAACAGAGTTAAAAAAATGGAGGAGAATACGCACAACTACACGTGCCCAACTCACGAAATTAGAAAATTATATAAACTCAAACGAAACTCTGACCATTTTAAAAAAGACAGCAGACATCTGGTAGACAGTTTTGTTGACAGAGATTATAATGATCTGGACCTCAGACTTGAAATTGCTTATGCTTTAAAATTTAAATATCGAGAAGGGAAAACTTCTAAGGAAGCTGTAGAGGAAATTATCGAGAAATATTATATCGTAAGTCTATGGCGAACAGAGCTTTTAACTGAAGGCCATCTGAAGGCTATCAAACTTTAAATAGTGCTACAAATTACAATGAAAGGTCTCACGAAGAATAATGTCAACATAAACCAGTGTCAGTCGGTGGACATAGGTAATAATTTTTATTTAATTTCTTTTATATGTTCTGGTTTCATTCAATTTTAACATTAATTATTGGCTGGCCAGTGGCCACAGTAGATACTGAAAATAATGCTTCAACTCCCAAGAGGCCACATGCGGCCGCGATAATAATAGATAAGCTATTGTGTCTGGATTTTCCATTGGTTTTCCACGATCGACGTAATATTGTGTATTGGGAAATGGGTGCTTGTATTTATTTTATTTTACAATTTATGTACGCAAAATTAGGTTAAGAAACCAGCTGATAACTAAAAATGTGTGTATGTGTATGTCAAAGTATTTTCTAAAACAGTCCTTGAGTAATTTTATGTTACATTTTCAGGGTTTTCATCAGTATTTGGAGCACACATGAGTCTCGAAAAATGCATTCAAACAAAAGGCCTTTAGAGGAAAACTCATCTCAAAAATTATGAGACAGAATTGAATAATGTGATTAAAATAAAAGTTGTGATAAATATTTATCTGTTTGTAATTATAAATCATGGTTATTATGTTTTAATATTGTGGGTGAACTGCGAGATATCAACTATCAAGCCTCAATTAGTGGAGACGTCCGCGTCATACTAAACAAGTTTGTGGATGACATCTTCATGGGGCTTAAGCCCCGTGACGATGTCATCCGTTTAGATGCGAAACAGCCACTGACCTCCATTATACAACTACGCTGGACTAATGATACCCTTTGACATGACAGCTATTTTTTGTGCCTATTTGAAGCGGAATCAGCTCCTCCAATATGAGGGATAGGAACTAAATTTGACGTAAAAATGATGTTTGAAAGTCGTCATATTGGCGCTGATAGCAGTAGTGGGAGTACTTGGAACTAATACTAGTTTCTACCATGGAGGTATACTATTATCTGTGGTTTCTACAACCAATAGCGATTGAGCGGCCATTTGCAAGTTACGTCAGATTTAGTTCTCTTCCCGCACATTGGGGGAGCTGATTCCGCTTCAAATAGGCACAAAATACATCTGGGTATCATTAGTCCAGCGTACTTGTATAATGGAGGTCAGTGGAAACAGCTGACACCCAAAATGGCGATAGCGTTAGTTTTTATTTCAGCCAGACAGCCACACGAACGCCAAAATGATATTGTATCGACATGATGACATTGACAGGAGCGTGAGTCACAGCGTTTTCGGCATCTAGAACTGCCCCGGGGCAGGGCAGGCCGAATGGATACAAAAATAGCCAAAGTTTAAATGACTACATAATATTACTAGTACTAAGTGCTCCGTGGATCACCGGTTTTGTTCGGCTAGTTCCGTATCCATTCGGCCTGCCCTGCTTGCCCTGCTCCGGGGCAGTTCTAGATGCCGAAAACGCTATCAGAAATAGCAAATCACATTTAAAAATACTTACCAATACATACTAATGTACGTTTCTATGAATGAAAACGGCATGTCAGTGGTTAACAAAATATACAGTTCATATACCTCTAATTTGCTATGTTCGTCAGCGCCACTTTTTTCTTGTTTTTTTTTAAGACGGGGAAATGCGCTTAAGCATGCCCGGCGGCACCGGGGAAGGACCACCGGGGTATGTGGGATTCGCTGTGGCCGAGTGGGCCGCTGGACCCGTCTGAGACGAAAACTGCAGCGGCCCAGTCAGCGGCGCCTGCAAACAAAATATCGTCAGCGCCACCTAGTGTTGCACTTTCGCATTTCATTCTTGTAGATAACTAGCGACCCGCCCCGGCGTCGCACGGGTATAAAATATATAGCCACTGAAAAAATGATTAAAATCGATAGCCTATGATCCTTCACGTGGTCTACTTCTTATCTGTGCCAAATAACATAAAAATTGTGGAACAATTAGTTCGCGAGATAAGCCCTTTCAAATAATTTCCCCTGTTTTTTCTACATTCTCCTATTAGTCTTAGCGTGATAAAATATAATGCCTTCCTCGATCAATGGACTATCAAACACTGAAAGAATTTTTCAAATCGGACCAGTAGTTCCTGAGATTAGCGCGTTCAAGTTAGCCCTTTCAAATAATTTTCCCCGTTTTTTTCCACATTTTCCTCTATTTACTTTGCTCCTATTAGTCTTAGCGTGATAAAATATAGCCTATAGCCTTCCTCGATAAATGGGCTATCTAACACTGAAAGAATCATCAAAATCCGTTGCGTAGTTTTAAATATTAACGGGAACAAAGGGACATGAGGGAAAAAAAAGCGACTTTGTTTTATAATATGTATAGAATATAGATATTATTATGAATTTAAATTTTAAAGTATAAATATATTGAATTTTAATGAAATTATTTCTCCTAAACTGAAATGGGATTGGGTGGCCACATCAGCCGTATGCATTCTGACTACTAGGCAAAACCAAGTACCTACTGAATGAGTATCTACCTACTACTGGTGACCGCGACAACAATAGATTTCCAAGAACCCGCGATCGAAGGATTAAAAAAGATGGCGCAAGTCGCAACGGACTTAAGGTATACCAAGTAATACAGAGCGATAAGCGGTTATATAGCTGAGATAAAATTATCAATGACAATATTATGATAAACTCACTCATAATATTATCATGTAATTATTCATCGCCTTTGTAGTTTATCTTGAGACTATATCGAGTCGAAAAATTTCTTTAGAGCGTTACTTAGGTAAGGCGTTACTTAGGCCCCCATAAGGGCTACTGGCGCCTGTTTAAAAAAAAACGATTTTGGCGCCCCTTTAGGCAATTTTTTTAGGTCCTTGGTTTTGGCGCCCCTAAAGATAGCGATTTGGCGCCCCTAAAGGATGGCGCCAGTGTGCATTGCACACATTGCACATAATATGGTAGCGGGGCCCTGCTTAGGTATATGGGTCGTTTACACTCAGCTACTGTTGCTGCTCCTCGCTCTGCCCATGCCGGCAATATTGCCCCTGAATACTTCTGCGTCAGTAACGACGTAAGTGAGGGTTAACACATACTCCTGCATACTTGCCACGTCGGGCAGCGGCAGTGGTATGACGAGTGGTAACTGGTAGCGCGACTCGCGAGTGACAATACTGCATTCTCGCGCTGCCCACTTTTCCCTGCTCACTTGCCTGCCCAACAGGGCTGAATATATAAACGTCGCCTATCATGATCGCCTAGACTCGAGCGGTACATCGGTCTTACTAAAACCGGCTTAAAACTAGGCTGACTGTAAGAACTTTTAAAATTGAATCTTATTACCTGCAAAAAAAGATACACGGTTCATTGACAGATTTCAAATTTGGAGCTTATAAAATAGTTAGGTATATTGTGGTGACTAAATATGTCCCCTCTATCTACTTGTTTTATAAGTATGATGAACCATTCAAGTAGAGCCATAATGGAACCATGATGTTCATGAGGTTTGCCATATTTGTCCATCATGGGCAGCATTCACAAACTAGCAGAGTCGGGTAATTATATCAAGTAAGTATAAAATATAAATGCTTCGGTGCGAATGGCTCGACCGGATCGATACCAAGATCTCACGGATAACCGGCGTGCCGCGTGAAGCTACACTTAAGTGACTTAACACTTTGTTATGTTTTGCCGATTGAGTTGATAACCGGAAACTTAAGGGAGTAAAGGATTTTGAAAACAACTCATATAACATTACTCAAACAAATAAATAAATCAAACAAATAAATAAATAAATAATTTTATAAACTTGTTATAAACTTGAATTTCCACCAAGAACATAATATGTACATAATATTATCTATACTTATAAAATTACATGTCCTGACTGACTGACTGACTGACTGACTGACTGACTGATTCATCATCGCTGAGCAAAAACTATTAAAGTTACAGCCACGAAATTTGCTGAGTAGGGTTGTTTTATTAAGTAGACACCCACTAAGGCAGGAATTTCGAAAATTTTACCCCGAAGGGGGTGAAATAGGGGTTGAAAGTTTGAATGAAAGTCCGTCATTTCTTGAGTTAGAAACATGAAACTTTATTTTTGGGTTACTGATTAAAAATGAATGGATACTTATTTAAGCGTTTTTGGAAATTCTACCCCCAAGGGGGTGAAATCGGGGTTGAAAGTTTGAATGAAAGTCCGTTATTTCTTAAGTTAGGAACATGAAAGTTTATTTTTGGACTGCTGATTAAAAATTAATGGATAGATATTTAAGTGTTTTTGGAAATTCTACCCCCAAGGGGGTGAAATCGGGGTTGAAAGTTTGAATGAAAGTCCGTCATTTCTTGAGTTAGAAACATGAAACTTTATTTTTGGGTTACTGATTAAAAATGAATGGATGCGTATTTAAGCGTTTTTTGTAAATTCTACCCCAAGCGGGTGAAATTGGGGTTGAAAGTTTGAATGAAAGTCCATTATTTCTTAAGTTAGAAACTTGAAATTTTATGTTTGGGCTACTGATTAAAAATGATTGGATACGTGCTTAAGCATTTTTGGAAATTCTACCCCCAAGAGGGTGAAATAAGGGTTGAAAATTTAATTGAAAGTCCGTCATTTCTTAAATTAGGAACATGAAAGTTTATTTTTGGAGTGCTGATTAAAAATGAATGGATAGGTATTTAAGCGTTTTTGGAAATTCTACCCCCAAGGGGCTGAAATTGGGGTTGAAAGTTTGAATGAAAGTCCGTCATTTCTTGAGTTAGAAACATGAAACTTTATTTTTGTGCTACGAGGGCTGCTATTTATGTATCCGGAACTGGCCACTTACAAGAACAATATTTAAAAAGTAATTACAACATTTGAAAATAGAACTCTTTGGTTGAAGAATACATTTTGTTTCATGTGACTGTCAATTATTTTTCCATTGTGGCGTCATTTTGAAAATTGCGTGTCTTCATTTGCCATGGATTTAACGCGTGAACATTTTCGTGCAATGATTTACTACGATTTTCGGCGTGGGCTAAATCAACAACAGTGCTTTATTCAACTCACCGCAACTTTTGGAGATGAAGCACCATCAAAAATCACTGTTTATCACTGGTACAGTGAGTTTAATCGTGGGCGGTCTATGCTCACGGATGAAAATAAAGAAGGTCGCCCAAAAACAGCTGTTGTCCCACAAAATATAGATGCTGTGCGGTAACTAATAAATCTAATAATGCGTTATCGTCATGTTACATATCGCGAGATAGAGGCGTCCTTAGGCATAAGTATGACGAGCATACATAAGATATTACACGAACATTTGGCTGTAAAAAAAATATGTTCGCGTTGGATTCCGCACAACTTGACAATCGATCAAAAACGGGCTCGTGTCGATTGGTGCAAAAAAATGATAAAAAAATACAACCGTGGTACGTCAAAAGCCGTTTATAATATCTACACAGGTGATGAATCTTGGATCTATGCATATGACCCCGAAACTAAACAACAGTCAACGGTGTGGGTGTTCCAAGATGAGCCAAAACCAACAAAAGTTACTCGTGCAAAAAGTACTTTGAAGCAAATGTTCGCCTGTTATTTTGGAATTAATGGACATGTGGCTACAGTGCCATTAGAGAATCGTAAAACGGTTAATTCTGAATGGTATACGACCATTTGTTTACCAGAAGTCTTTAAAGAAATAAGAAAGGACAACCGACAACGCAGAATCATATTACATCACGACAATGCTAGCTGTCACACCTCAGCTGAAACAACTCAGTTTTTGGAGGGTCAAAAGATCGAATTGACTGGTCATCCGCCGTACAGCCCTGATTTGGCACCTAACGATTTCTTTTTACTTCCATACGCGAAGAACAAATTACGTGGTCAACGTTTTTCGAGCCGCGAAGAGGCTGTTGATGCGTTCAAAATGCACGTTTTGGAGATACCTCAATCAGAATGGAAAAAGTGCTATGAAAATTGGTTCCAGCGTATGCAAAAGTGTGTTGATCATCGCGGCGGATATTTTGAAAAGCAATAAAACCATATTAAATGATATATGTTTGTTTCTTTTTTTAATTCCGGATACATAAATAGCAGCCCTCGTACTGATTAAAAATGAATATATACGTATTTAAGCGTTTCTGGTATTTCTACCCCCAAGGGGGTGGAATTGGGGTAGAAAGTTTAAATGAAAGTCCGTCTTTTCTTGAGTTAGAAACATGAAAGTTTTTTGACGTTTGCGTTTGACGTTTGCTTAAATAGGGTCCCGTTTTTACCCTTTGTATAAGGAACCACAAAAAGGGGAAAGCTATCCATCTTTGTTATTATACTATGTTAGCGCGGACGAAGTCGCGGGCAACAGCTATTATCAATAAATCAATAGTAATCAATAGTACATAATATTATAAGTGATTATTAAAAATAGGTAAATCTCTGTTAGCTACCACTTTCAAGAATTTACGCAGAGGAAATTGTTGTTCGTCTTATCAAAATGAAGCTACTCCCGAAAAATTAGCTTGATTGTAATAAAAAAAAATTGTTCTAGGGAACCTGTACGACTATATAAAAATGGTTTATGTGAAGATTAAGCCACTTTTATCATTTGCAGGTGTCAACTGCTCTGGTGCTGATTGCTGACGTGGTTTTTAAATGCAGAGCTAAGGCGCGCCTTTCCTCTGCAATTGAAAACTACTTCCTTTTTTAATTTAGTTTTAATTTTGATTTAGCTATTTACGAGACTGAGTAAAAATTATTTTTATTTTTAACAAAAAAATGTGTTCCTATTCTATTTCGTTAGTTATAGTTTCCTTTTGTTTCTCTCTCTTCGAAGCTCTTTTTCACTTTACGGCCGGATAAGTTTGCCGTTTGGCCGTTGGCGATATAAGATACTAGACGTTCCGCGCGTCTTCACCAATAAGATATTTTACAGACAAATTTAGTCCACAAAAAATATCCTATGATCCTTCACGCGGTCTACTTCTTATCTGTGCCAAATAACAGAAAAAAATGCTCCTGTAGTTCGTGAGATAAGCCCTTTCAAATAATTTCCCCCTTTTTTCCACATTTTCCTCTATTTCTTCGCTCCTATTAGTTTTAGCGTGATAAAATATGGCCTTTAACACTGAAAGAATTTTTCAGCGCTGCTACATTGATCTCTCTACAAGGAACACATATTATACGCAGCCTAAAGTATTATCACGTTTTAGTACATCCTGTATATAAGCATAATATAAATAGCATCTGAAAAAAGTGCCATATTTCAAAAGTGTATACTTAATATGTATGTAAGTATGTAAGTTTTTTAAATAATATTTAGAATAGTCTCTAACTCTCTAGATTTTAAATAATCATTGAATTATTTTTTTATGATAAGCCTCGCGATTCTGACCATACCAACCACTTAAGGGTTCCGGGTCCCATCGAAATTCTCATACATACGTAATACCAAAATCATTTTCTCACACGAAAATATTTAACATGTTTGACTTATTTTTCAGCTTAAAATAGTAATTACCTAGGTTCCTGCACAAAAATTTACTTCAAAATATTTAAACACAAAAAAAAATTGTGTATAAATTTTTTTTAGTAAATTTACTACTAAATACTTAAACACTAAAAAATAGAGTAAAAACACTAAAAATATATAAATAAATAGTAAATTTACTACAAAATATTTAAATACTAAAAAATATTTTTTAGAGTTTAAATATTTTGTAGTAATTTTACTATATATTTATATATTTTTTAGTGTTTTACTCTATTTTTTAGTGTTTTAACCTTTATTAGTTAATTTACTAAAAAAAAATTATACTTACACAAAAAAATTTTTTTAGTGTTTAAATATTTTGAAGAAAATTTTTGTGCAGGAACCTAGGTAATTACTATTTTAAGCTGAAAAATAACTCAAACATGTTAAATATTTTCGTATGAGAAAATGGTTTTGGTATTACGTATGTATGAGAATTTCGATGGGACCCGGCCTCTTAATGACTTAGGGTCTATACAGACGAACTGCAATCCAACCGCAAATTGCAGTTCAAGTGCAGTTTGAATGCAGTTGACACGACTGCAATAGAACTACAAACCATTATCAACTGCATTCAAACTGCACTTGAACTGCAATTTGCGGTTGGATTGCAGTTGAAATGCGGTCCGTCTGTATAGACCCTTAAGTATTTATTATTAAGCAGTCAATGCACCATAACGGAAACATTTGGGTACGATTCCGATGTTTAGGATTTTATTAACATCTCTTATCTGGGTTAAATTCACGTTATTTTTAGATGACAACATATACTTTAAATAACTTTATTTTTTAATTCTACATAGATACTGATGATAAGCTAGGGTGTATACGAAAATAAGTGAAAATAAATTATCATTTATCATTACAGTATTATATTTCCCGTAGAGTTCTCTGTGAAAATAACAGCGCTGTAGAAGTCGACTTTTTAGTCTTTTATGTTTTTATGAGTTAAAGCTGAACATCATAAAATTTTGCCTAGGTACTCCATAAATAAAATAATAGTCTCTCTCAGCGCTGTTACTTTGCTTATAATAAGCTGCAGTACTCTTTACACATTTATACAAGGGACACAATATTATACGCACTCTATTATAGTATTATATAACATTGAGTGTACAAACTTACACGTAAAACGTAGTGATTATAATATTCTCTTTGCTAACACGGTACAACAAGGACAAATTAAATATCAAACTTTAAATAACATCCCTCTGAAAAAAACTAGTATCCTTAAACTTATTGATAAGTAGAAATATTTATCTTACACTTACGTGCCTACTCTACCTAATCCACGTGGCCCGTCGTTGTATGATAAGTGGCTTTTCCGTCGTATTCGACGAAGATCAGAAAAAAAATAGGTACCTAAAATATGCAAAGCAAAGGAGGATTCCCACAAGCTATTCTTCAAACAAGTAATTAAAATAAGTATAATATTGTAAGTATAATGATAATTGTATTGTAAGTACACATAATTATTTTTAAATTGTATAAAATTAATTTATGAATAAAAGTTTTTATTTAAACCTTTTTTATCAATGCATGAAAAAACTGCGTTCTTTAAAATTTAACAGTCAACGATAAATTGTAGAGTTCGATTGCGGAGCACATAGAAAACACAGTGACTCATCGCTTTTCTCTATCATTCTAGCTAGAATACAGAATGTAACAAAACTAGTGATAACTTTGGGGGTGTTCATAATATTGTGTGATGTGTCCCTTATAATATGTATAATGTAGAGTTCACTGTGAAAGTAGCAGCGTTAGAATTTACTATACAATAATAATTGATAAAAACGCTTTCAGCGTTGCAAGTTTCACAGTAAAAATTATACAGTGTGTAACAAAAATAAGTAATAATACTTTAGGGTGTGTACGTGTTCCTTGTAGAGAGTTCACTGTGAAAGTAGCAGCGCTAAAAGACCAATTTTTTTTTCCACTTTTGTGTAGGGAAACTCGTGACGCACCAATTCGGCACCGCAAAGCTCCGCTCCGCTTCAGTGGAAACACAGCCTAAGTACAGTATAGTGTACATAACAAGTTTAGCGGGATTTTTAACCGACTTTCAAAAAGGAGAAGCTTATAATATATGCGGCTGTGGATATTTTTTTTTACAAGTTGTTTACCGGTCGGCACGACGCCGGCGCGCGGCGCGGCGGTCGAGTGATAAGAGGTTATCATTTATCAGTTATCAGTGACGCTGCCGAATGTGGTGCCCAAAATTTTTTAATTCGTTTAAATTTATTAGAATTTTTTATTTAGAAACAAAAGGAGACACAAAAAGAACACCAGCTATTAACAATCTATACTTAATATTATAAAGCGGAAGAGTTTGTTTGTTTATTGGTTTGAACGCGCTAATCTCAGGAACTACTGGTTCGATTTGAAAAATTCTTTCAGTGTTAAAGGCCATATTTTATCACGCTAAAACTAATAGGAGCGAAGAAATAGAGGAAAATGTGGAAAAAAGGGGGAAATTATTTGAAAGGGCTTATCTCACGAACTACAGGAGCATTTTTTCTGTTATTTGGCACAGATAAGAAGTAGACCGCGTGAAGGATCATAGGATATTTTTTGTGGACTAAATTTGTCTGTAAAATATCTTATTGGTGAAGACGCGCGGAACGTCTAGTATCTTATATCGCCAACGGCCAAACGGCAAACTTATCCGGCCGTAAAGTGAAAAAGAGCTTCGAAGAGAGAGAAACAAAACACCAATGACACACAATTTTTCGTGTACTTTTTCCACTTTTTCCACTGGTCAACGAAAAATTGTGTTTCATATACTGTTCAACATGAATTTCCACCACACACACACTGTTAGTTGTTACATCTTAACGCCCACATCACTTAACAGATTTTGTTGAAATTTAGTATTGAGATACTTTGGGTCCCGGTAACCGACATAGGATACTTTTATCTGTGAAATGTACGGTTCCCGCGCGATAAACGAATTTTGGCGTATCGGAGTTGCGGGCATCATTTATTTCATAATAATTCTTTACACACGTGATCACACGTCGCAACAATACGAAACTCTTTATTTGCACATAATTTTAATAGCACTTCACAATAGTTATTGTTGATATTATTTTATAGCTTCAAGTAGATACACTAGAATCTAGATAATATTATAGAAATTGGATCGAAGATACTAGTTGACGGAATAGTATCGTTCCCCCCACAGCCTTTATATTTTTGACCCCCTTAAAATGTCTAGTAGAGTTTTACACTGAGTTTTTCATAATATAATATCATTGGTTTACAGTAATTTTTTATGACACTACCTAATTATTACTACTATAAGTACCTTGTATTTTTAAATCATGAAAGTAGCGTTAGAAAATCAAATTATGTATAAATTATACTAATATTATAAAAGCGAAGTCATTGTGTGTTTTGACGACCTCTGTAGCTCAATTATTGGTTGAGTGCGTGGCAGCTCAAGCCGGGGGTCGCGGGTTCGAATCCCGCCGACGGAACAAAATTTTTCAATGTTCCCGGGTCTGGGTGTGTATTAAATATGTGTATGATATAATAAAAATCTTAAATGTATAGTATAAAAGTATTAAATATACAGGTACTTAGCACGGGGCCAGACTGACGTGGTGTGAAGCGTCCATAGATATTATTATTATTATTATTATTATTGTAAGTTTGTATGTTTGTTACTTCTTCACGCTTAAACGGCTGCAGCGGTTATAAAATTTGGCAAGGAGGCTGACATCCTTGTTTGAGACATACCTACTTATTATGCTACATTTTACTTCGAAAAAAATGTTTTATTCTTATGAGAAAATCAATGAAAACGAATTCACAAAAAAATCATCTACTGTTAATACGCTCTTTTTACTTTCACTAAAAACCGCAGGTAATATCGCGGGTCAGAGCTAGTATATTATAATGTAAATTGTAAATAATATAAAATGTTGCGGTGTGGTCACAGTATTGACCTAGCTCGTACGTCATCATAGAGGTCTCGATTCTCGGCTCTCGATACAGCCCCAGTTCAACATCTGTCGCGTAGGGGACCTTTAGCGCGCAGGCGTACTATTTCGGCCATCAGTCTCGCACCACGAGGGGTTAACGTTGTCAGGGTTAGAAGTTTATTCCCAACGATTATTACGAGTTTGTGAGCAAAAATGACTGAAAAACAGGAAGCCCCCGCGCCGGAGACCATAGGATTACTGGATAAAAAGGTTAGTTTTTTCTTCCACGAGTTTGACAATTTTGGTGCATGACATTGTGAGGCCAAAGGTTATTTTGACAATCAGAACGTTGGTTTACGATTGGAACATTTCAAATCAATAGTTATTTATATAAATCGCACATGTGTTATTGTTAATAAGTAGCTGCGATTTGCCTAGCTTGTTAGTGAAGCGTGTATTATTATTTATTACACTAAGCGTTAAAATAAATACAAAATGTAGAGTAGGAAAAATGAATGGAAATTAGAGAACTCTGAACGACTTTGCAAGCGCGCGCATTTGCTAGGAGTGAGGTTAGGAAAGTTAAGGTACCTACAATATAATTTGATACGCCAATTTATGAAAATGAATGAAAATTAACGAGCATTTTAAATAAATTCTGACTTTTGCTACTCTTCATACTTCTTGGCGCCAAGCAGAAATTGTTAGTCTTTTAGTTTATACTAAGTACTAACCAAATTAATATGATGATTTTCTGTAAGTGCGAGTAGGTACCCGGTTTTTTGGGAATAGTTGTCAAGGAGTTCACTTCAAATAACAAGTGAAGTCTTTGACATCCATTTCATTAATGTTGACTCATAATTGGGTTTTTTATGTATCAACCCGGTAAACTTCAACTTCAACGGTCTTTTAATATAAGTACCTATAAACCATCTCTGGACTTCCACGAATGTTTCAAGAACAAAATAAGCCAAATCGGTTCAGCCGTTCTCGAGTTTTAACGAAATTTAAAATTAATTTTAGAGATTATGGCCATTTTATTCCTCTTCAAGAAAAAATGCTGTTCTTACATGGTTCCTACTGCAGTTTTTAAGCCCCTATTTAACCCTCTTTATATGAACAAATTAATATCATTAAACACCTTCTAGTATAACTAGCTATTTGACCGAGCTTCGCTCGGTACCTGTTCAATAAAACACGAATAAAATGACATTTTCTGAAAATGATTCCTAGCTAGATCGATTTATCGTCCCCGAAACCCCATATACGAAATTTCATGAAAATCGTTGGAGCCGATTCCGAGATTCCAATTATATATATACAAGAATTGCTCGTTTAAATATATAAGATATAGTTGTACACTGAATTAGTTAAATTCACCATTAGTAAAGCAACTTTCGATTAAATATGAACTATGAACTCTAATTGTTACACGAAGAGTTCAAGGAATCTTGAATGGGTCAAACATGGTTTACTTGCTATTGCAGGGTAGCCGATTGGCATACTTCACCATCAATCAATATTCGAACGGGGTCGCACTGAACACTTGTCTTTGTAAAGGACAATTTTGCAAAACTGATCATCAACTGATTTTTTGATAAATTAAGTTGCACGTTATCTATCAGTAATCGGCCGCAAGAGACATTTACTTTAACGAAGAGTTTGACAAATAATATTATGTGGGGTTTATGTCAAAATCATAATTAAATTATAGTTTAGTAATTGATATTCGTCTCTCCGGTAGTAATATGGTCTTTCTTTCATAATCAACTAATACATCTTTTCTAATAAATATATATCTTTAGGTAGCTACAATATAACTAGCTCAAAATAAATGTCTAACGTTTTACGTCAGTTTTCTATAACGCCCTTTATTACTCTTGTCTCGAGACAGGGGGCTTTTGGCCAGGTGTCAGAATTCTTAGGAACAGCTGGGCATTGGCATAAGAAAGAGCCCCCTTAGTGTAAATAATATAATAGGGGAAGCGTCATTCAAGAATCTTAATAGGCATTCTTTGCTTGACAATCACACAAATTGTGATCTACTTATTATTATTGACTCCACCTGCAGCCAACCAAAAGTTGACTGGTAAAACCATATTACGAGTTACGACATTAACTCAGAGTCGAATAATAATCAATAATTACTTAATTAATTAAATAAAGATTTAGACATAATAATAATAATATAATAATAATATCTATGGACGCTTCACACCACGTCAGTCTGGCCCCGTGGTAAGTACCTGAAGGACTTGTGTTACGGGTACCAGACAACGGAAATATATTTAATAACTTTTATACTATACATATATTTAAGATTTTTATTATATAATACACATATTTAATATACATCCATGACCCAGGAACTTTATAAACTTTTTGTTCCGTCGGCGGGACTCGAACCCGCGACCTCCGGCTTGAGCTACCAACGCGCTTACCACTGCGCCACGGAGGTCGTCAAAATAAGCCCCATATTATATTATATCTATTTTAATTTGAATTCTCGGTTGCAGCATATTAGTCCACATAAGTACCATACCAATGAGACGTGTAACAAAACTAAGTGATAATACTTTACGGTGTCAAGTATTATCCCTTATTATAGTGTTCAGTGTGACAGTATAGTGGCGCTGAGAGAGTATTTGTTTTACTTTTGTATGGGAAAATTCATGACGCTGGGGTGCTTGCGGCTTGCCCATACAGATCACAACAGACATTTGCTCTTTGAGCGCTGCCACTTTCACAATGAACTCTATAAGGGACGCATATACACCCTAAAGTATTATTACTTAGTTGTGTTACACCAAGTATAATGACGTACTATCAGAGAAGTTGATTCCTATGCGGATGGCGGACCTAAGTAATTTGGTCGCGTTACGTCAAACCCAGCCGACCGATCACAGCTAACATTGAATTGACATAAGCCGACCACATGACGTTGGTCCGTCAACTGCCTAGGAATCAATTTCCTCGATGGTACATATAAATAAAATATATGTATATGTCCCGGTCTATAAATAAATTATATCCCGGTAATTGAGAACGCGTGGCCCGGGCAAGAATCCCGGGCCACGCGTTCTCAATTCAATTTGGTTTGACGTCACACACCCCTACGCAAAAGCCCCGTTTGGGCAGTTCCGTATTAGGACTGACGCAAGTGATAATACGTCTTGTGTAAGGGTATTACAAACATCAAAAAATATATTTTTGGTCCTATGTGCTGTTAAAGGAGAATATCTGCAGACTGGATCCGATGATTGTCTAACCTTATTACCCCGAATACTTAAAAGTATTTAGTATTAAAAATGGTAGATAAAATCTGCTTTTTATTCTTCCAACTCAATAACATTCATTGGACATATACGAGTACCTTACAATATGTAGTAATCAAATAAACAATTATAATAATCAATAGGTATCTGTATTCTGTACCTACAATATTATTTATAAATGAAAGGTTTGGCTCAATTGATTAACTGATAATTTAGATCAACGCTCAAGCCAAGAACCAAGAAGCTATTTTGATTACATAGCAGTTATTATTGGGTACCAAAATTTTCGGTGTGGGGTCTTGTGACCTCTTGGACCGCACATGATAAGGGAATGATGTAATGACAAAACAGAGATAGATGGCCGACGGGTCAGTTACTTCTAAATATAGCTCCATTTTACTCTAACTACAGACCGTTCACGATTATTTTACCTTCTACAGTACCTTATGCCGACGACACAAGGACTATTATTATATAAACTTATAAAATTACTCTGAACGCAATGTCCTAACTAGATAGATTACATCCTGCCAAGCTACACCTACTGAGCTGTGTTTTAAATTAAATAATCTTTAAGGATTGATAAGGATTAAGAACTATTTTAACCGACTTTCAACAAGGAGGTGTGTCTATGTTCGGCTCTATACATATATCCGTACCATTATTATCTATACTTATAAAATTACATGTCCTGACTGACTGACTGACTGACTGACTGATTCATCATCGCTGAGCAAAAACTGTTGAAGTTACAGCCACGAAATTTGGTGAGTAGAGTTTTTTTATTAAGAAGACACCCACTAAGGAAGGAATTTTGAAAATTTGAATGAATTTTAAATTTGAAGAAATTTTAAAAGTTTGAATGAAAGTCCGTCATTTCTTGAGTTAGAAACATGAAACTTTATTTTTCGATTACTGATTAAAAATGAATGGATACGTATTTAAGCGTTTTTGGAAATTCTACCCCCAAGGGGGTGAAATAGGGGTTGAAAGTTTAAATGAAAGTCCGTCATTTCCATGAAAGTTTATTTTTGGACTGCTGATTAAAAATGAATGGATAGTTATTTAAGCGTTTTTGGAAATTCTACCCCCAAGGGGCTGAAATTGGGGTTGAATGTTTGAATGAAAGTCCGTCATTTCTTGAGTTAGAAACATGAAACTTTATTTTTGTGCTACTGATTAAAAATGAATAGATACGTATTTAAGCATTTCTGGTAATTCTACCCCCAAGGGGGTGAAATTGGGGTAGAAAATTTCAATGAAAGTCCGTCATTTCTTGAGTTTGAAACATGAAAGTTTATTGACGTTTGCTTAAATAGGGTCCCGTTTTTACCCTTTGTATAAGGAACCACAAAAAGGGGAAAACTATCGATCTTTGTTATTATACTATGTTAACGCGGACGAAGTCGCGGGCAACAGCTAGTAAAATATAAATGCGAAAGTTTGTCTGTCTATCACGCCCAATGAATCGATTTTGCTGAAATTTGGTTTAACTCACTTAAAATAATCTGTGATTTAACTACACTGTATACTAAACTGTTTTCTTTGCCTACTATAGCGACAATTTTATCAATACTTACTTATATAATCACATAATCACAACTGATGGTTAAAAGTTAATCATGATATAGAGCTTAAAGTATTTAACTACCTTAACAGTTAACTAGCGGCTCAACTATGACAGTATTCAGTAACGATGTCTACATTCCGAAAGATAAGCGGGTGCATCGTCCACTGGTCATTTACCCTAAGGGCCTAATCTGGTCCATGTTTATGGTCCCAAACCTGGGACAAAAATGTCGTCCACACATAAAATTATCTTAATTATCTTTCGGCTGATGTCATCCCTATGATTGTGTACCAGTCAGGTATTTGGTGGAAACAGGAACAGGTAACATGCAAACGAGATTGGTAGTCTTTGGATTTACTTGGGTAGTAGATAGTAGAGTTACAGCCATCCATACTTTACTAATATTAAAAATGCGAAAGTGTGTCTGTCTGTCTGTCCGTCTGTCAGTCTGTTTGTCTGCCTGTCTGTCTGTTATCTCTTCACGCCAAAATCGCTGAACCGATTTTGCTGGGTATAGATATTACTTTGAGTCCCGGAAAAGAACTTAGGATACATTTCATCCCGAAAAAATGAAATTTTGGCGCAACGGAGTTGCGGACGTCATAGCTATAGTTATAAAAAAAGACGGGTTGCACTCCGGGAGTGCCGGCAGAAGTGAAAACTTGATTATTAACGTTGTGCATTATTTTTTTAACCCATTTTTTATGAAAATCGATTTAAAAAAAAATAATAAAAAAACGATCGTTTTAATTAATTAATCGAAACCCTTACAATCGATTAAAAAATATCGACAATCGAAAAAAAAGCTGCTGTCAGACAGACTGTCAGACACTTCTCGCGACAGTTGTCTTGCAGGTGGAAACACGGCCTTAATCAGCGCGTCTGCTAAACAACTCATTTCCCCGACTGTACATTTCTGCTTAACACAATTTTCCCCGACTGTACATTTCTGCTAAACAACTCATTTCCCCGACTGTATATTTCTGCTTAGCACAATTTTCCCCGACTGTACATTTCTGCTAAACAACTCATTTCCCCGACTGTACATTTCTACTTAGCACAATTTTCCCCGACTGTACATTTCTGCTAAACAACTCATTTCCCCGACTGTACATTTCTGCTTAGCACAATTTTCCCCGACTGTACATTTCTGCTAAGCAACTCATTTCCCCGACTGTACATTTCTGCTTAGCACAATTTTCCCCGACTGTACATTTCTGCTAAACAACTCATTTCCCCGACTGTACATTTCGTTCGAGTTCGAGTTCGACACAAAACACTACTCTCCAACCGTCTTACGCTTTTTCTATGGTTTTTCGATCAACACGAAAATCTGACGCAAGTTTCACAGTTTTTACCCATCCCACAAAAGTACTCAACGCCGCTAAAGAAGTTTTCACTTCAATAAAATATTGGTCTTGATCTTAGATTAATGAGTGGTCTCCGCGCGCTACGACGCGATCGGGAGGGAGACGCTAAAATCAGTAGATCTCCCGATTAATCGGGAACTTTTGCACCACTGGCTACGACTGTAGACTTTGACCCGCGCGACGGTGTCAAAGTTATATGCGGCCGCGCGCGGCTCACGACAGTCGTCGGCCACGCGCGTCTGTCGCGGGCCTCGGAAGCGGTGCCATACATTTTCATACAATGACTATTGTCGCGAGCGGCCGACGACAGTCGTAGGCCGCGCGCGGCTTACGACTGTCGCGATGCACGGAATTGTACCTTAACCTTTAACGTCACTGGCGGGGTCTACGCAGACCCCACGGGTCTGTTTTTTGACGGTATTTTTTTAAATTGGCAAGTTACGATCGCACGTTTTCGGCTAATCTCAATGCAACGCGAGGTCTTTCAGTGAGTAAAAGTCCTTCGCTCCTCTGTTAAGAGAAGTTACATTTTTGCTTATGTGGGGATACCTGCAGAGTGCAGACCCCACCCGTGATTTAACGTATATACTTTTTTCGCAATGGTTATGTGTTTATTTGTTTGTTTTTTTTAATTGGCTATGTATAAATGGAAAAATGTGTTGCCGACTAAAAGAAAATCAAATTGCACAAATCATATACAATTAAAATGTCTCTGAATGTTTTTGGAAACATTTTGGAAGAGTTAGAGGTAGCTAGACCTAGTGCACCAAAAATGAAGCGAATGTGCTATTTTTGTCCCAGAACTAATTATTATTGTCCGTAAGCCTTGCTATAAAACTATCTACAAGCCTCATTCATTAAAATTATTTATTAATTACCTTGCCTATTCAAGAAATAATTTTAGTTTAGGGTAGTACTTTTCAAGGACTGTTAATTTTTTTTGTAATGTTTAGTGTTAATTTTTCTTTTATTAGAAATTATTTTATAAGAAAAAATAATAAGTTAGTCAGAAGCAGACATTTTTGTTGAATTTTTGTACACTAAACATGTGCCCTAAAAATTCTATGCACGACATTGGTTAGTTCATAAAAATGTAATTTACTGTCTAAATAATGGTCAGTTTATTATTTACTAGCTATATGACCGAGCTTCACTCGGTATCCAAAAAATTAAAAATACACACATAAAATGACATTTTATGAAAATGATTCCTAGCTAGATCGATTTATCGCCCCCAAAAACCCCTATATATACTAAATTTCATGAAAATCGTTGGAGCCGATTCCGAGATTCCATATATATATACAAGAATTGCTCGTTTAAAGATATAAGATAAATGCTTTTCATAAATAAAATAATATATTTTCATATAATATAAAACGGGTTTTAAAAATTATTTATCAAATCTGAATTTATATTAAGGCCGTCCCCCGAGCAAACGACCTTGGCCATACATTTGCCGCGTTGCCGAGATCGCACCAAAACCCTATTTTTTTTACTAATCTTTGTTCAAAATTGTCCTAAAAAAAATTAAAACGGGGAATATGTAGTTTATGATATTGTCGATCTATTGGCGTGTGTTTCAAATAAAAGTAATTTGTAAATCCTGAGGAGATGCTGAATGTATGCTTGAATTTTAATAAATTGGTTTTACTTTGGAAGCTGATATCATGAGTATAATAAACAAAAATAGATAATTTAAAACGGGGAAAGGAGTGTTGATATACTGAAGATTATTGCTGTATTTTTATTATAACTAACAAAGCCTTCAAATTATGAGCTTATAAGCCTTAAAATACGGTAAATTACGGAATCTCCGTAAGGAACTATGTATATTTATATCGGGGTACTTCTAGACCCCACGCGTGACGGAACGTTACCCAAAACAACGCGTGTACTTAAGGGCCCTCTCTTCCTAAATTAGCAGGTCGATTGTCTGTCAGTGCGAATATCGACGTAAATGACATTAAAATAACATTCATAACAGCGCGCCTTGTACGGTGGTGGTTACGACGCTCGCCGCGTCCTTGATAGGGCGAAATAGGAGAAAAAACCTTTTTAAGGCTTAATATAATACATATTTAAAAAAAGTAACCAAACCAAATTATTAACTTATGTATTGCAAAGCAGTAGATATTTTTTATATATTCTTTTAATAAACAATGAAGGAGTAAAGTGGTTTCATTCAACAATTTGGAGGTGATTTGGTTTTTTATTTCTTTATTATGTGATACCGATAGAAAAAATATGGCAAAACCAAATTACGTATCATATCATGTAGATTATTAATTATTTTTTTCAGATATAATTTCTCTGTTAATGCCGATGAAAAGTGCCGCTTTTTTCGAGAGAGCAGCCTTAAGGTCTTGAATCTTGACATTATGATTTATTAGTTTATACTACGTGCTCAGGGGCCGTACCATGAAACTGTTTTGAGACTCAAACAATCGAACGAGAATGCCGCGGCTTCTCTAACAGCGTCATTTCACGTTTATTAGAGGAGGACGCGTCATTTTCGTTCGATTGTTTGAGTCTTAAAACAGTTTCGTGGTACAGCCCCGGCTCGATTTATTTGCGTCCGCGCTATCGAGCGGTATAGCCGCTATATCACGAGAACACAAGTCATAATTATTGTTTATAACGATTTATGTATTAAAATAGCGGCGCGGTCGCGCCACCATTTTCATACAACTGATTGTGATCTCGCGGTCTAGCGGCCAAACCGCTTGTTGGCGCGGACGCAAATAAATCGAGCCTTAGGTTGGTACTATTATATTAATAGTACCAAAAATAAGTGATAATACTGTAGGGTGTGTACGTGTTATTGTAGAGAGTTCACTGTGAAAGTAGCAGCGCTGAAAGACCAATTTTTTTTTCACTTTTGTATGGGGAAACTCGTGACGCTCGGGCCCTTGCCCTTACAAAAGTGAAAAAAAATTTTCGTCTTTCAGACCTGCTACTTTCGCAGTGAACTCTCTTCAAGGAACACGTACACACCCTAAATTATTACACACCCTTACACATCATTACACAATTATCACTTATTTTTGTTACACACTGTATATTCTGTGCCTTAGGTACTCTAGACACTAGTAACACGGTAAACAATTTATAGTAGGGTAGATTATACATTAAAATTAATAAGATTTTTGTACTCTATGTTTCTAAGGTCTATACTCTCTACAGACCCATCTATTTAGCCACCATAGAGTAATTAAATATATTAGCCACGGAACACTGTTTTAAAACTCTTTCAGGTTTTAAGAAGTGGTTACCAAAAATTCATTGTACCCACCCCAATCTTATTAAGATAATACTGGCAATCAGTATAATGACACTTTTTGCGACCGCGACGATGGCTCCTTAAAGTACTCGGGCGAATATTTAGTATTTTTTCCTCAAATTAACCACACGCACGATGTGCAATGATTCACTTGTTGTGACATTTTGTTCTATTATCTTCAAAATTGTTTTTTGGCTCAATATAAAAATATTTTTTTTGCATTGTTGTAAAATTAGTAATTACTTACCCAAAGTTACGTTTCGAGTATTAGGAGTTGCGACATAGGAGGACATCTGAAATCCAAGCTAAATGATCTTTAAAGGTCCTCGGTCCTGCAATCTAAAGGGGCCTTAGCCAATTTGGTTTCGTAATTTAATAATTATTGTAGTTAGGAATCGCAAATCACACATAATCGGCCTTATGTATTACATTTTTTATTTCTAATTTCGACACTGGTGTTAACTAAAGCATTTAGCTAACGGCTCAGTATAGAAATTATGGTAAGTACCTCAACATCAGCGCTGCCAGATTTTTTTTCTGCCACGTCGGGACTTAGGCAGTGTTTGAGTGAAAAAAGTGGGATTCTTCTGTCAAAAGCGGGACATAATAAAAAAATCGGCCAAGTGCGAGTCGGACTCGCACACGAAGGGTTCCGTACCGGTGTATAGAGCGAAAGTAGGCAAAAATTGTTTCTTGTATGGGAGCCCCCTTAAATATTAACTTAATTAAAATGTTATTATTAATTATTATTAAAGCCGAAATATAATTCAAGATTTTGTGAAAAGTTCAAGTGTTACTATTATTGATTACAAGCGAAAAAACAGAAAAAAAATCACGTTTGTTGTATGGGAGCCCCCCTTAAATATTATTTTTATTGTGTTTTTAGTACTTGCTGTTATAGCGGCAACAGATAATATTACAATCTGTGAAAATTTCAGAAGTCTAGCTATAGCGGTTCTTGAGTTACAGCCTGGAGACAGACGGACAGACGGACAAACATCGAAGTCTCAGTAATACACCCTTTGGGTACGGAACCCTAAAAACGTATGAAATCAAATGTTTTCGAATTTTTGTCTCTTTATTTGACTTAAAATTACGTTTATCTGACAGTAGATAGCAAACGTAGCCCCAAAAAAATCCACCTCTCTATAATCTCCCATACTCTAATACGAGTATCCCCAAAAAGCGGGACTGAGCCTGTCCCGCGCGGGACATTGAATTTTGGTTTAAAAATCGGGACGTCCCGACAAAATCGGGACGTCTGGCAACGCTGCTCAACATCCAGTTTTCTACGAATATCAACAAATAGATACTTTCAAGGAAATGCTCGTAAATATTAAAATTAATGTCAATAATGACACTACAATAATTAATTAATAATATCGTTGAGTGACAGCGAGTGCAGTTTTTATTAGTTTGTTTGTCTGTCTCATAAAGCGGCAAGGAAAAATCCATCAGCGTATTGAAAAGATCGTAGGTTTGTTAGATCGAAAAAAAATACAGGGTGCAATTAAACCTTCCTGCCAAAATTTGATATATTGATCCTTGTTAAAAATAAAAATACACGTATTTTTTCTTTTATAGTCATGCGTCGGCCGCGCGTGACGTGCCCCCGCGCGCGCGCCTCATCCCGCGTCACCCCCTCTCATTCCCCCCCGCGCCGCGAGTAACCATTCTGCAACGATTTTAAATGGGATAAAATATGTCATTGAAAAAAAATAACACCCATTTTTTTTGGTTAAATGGACTCTCCTAATGATACCTAAGCCCTGGAAAAAATTTGGCAGGAAGGTTTAATTGCACCCTGTATGTGTATTATTTCTACCAAATACTTTCGACTGGTGTATATTTTATGGGTGGAATTTTTGGCTTTATTAGTCATAATTGGTCCTTCGAGCGACTTTTTACTAAAAACCTAGATGATGGTCGCAGCTCCGTTGGGCCAAACTCGTTTGTTTCCAAGGAACCGAACATTTTTCCAGGATAAAATGTATCCTATGTCTTTTCCGGGAGTCGGGACTCGGGAGTCGGGACTCAAAGTACCTCCATACCACAAAAAATCGATCAAGAAACACAAGTATTAAAAGTTAGTTTAGGCTAAAGAGTACAAATTAACGAAGAAGAACTTAATAGGCTAAAAACGAGATAGATTACGTTATTACGTGAGATTACTACATTCCAGTTAGGTGTAGTTGTTATGTAAAATTACGGCCAACAGATAACTAAGTATACTATAAAAGTAAAAATAAATTAAGTTGCAAAAAACTCCATTTATAAATGACTTGAAATACCTACATCGAGGAAAAATGATTAAGTATCATGAATGACAAAAAAAGGCTGGTAAAAACTTAGGAGCTGTACTTGCGCACGCGTTGACAGCGTGCTGATTTGATTTGTGTATCAGCTGTTCTGATACCTAATACAGATAAAAATATAAACACAACATAGATCCAGGCAAAACTGACGATAGCTAGTTTAGTTGGGAAAGCCTATTAGAGTCTAGATCAGGGGTGGCCCCAACTTGATTAGACCTAATCTACTGTTTACTAACGAAACCCTGTGCGATTTACCGAGTTCATACTTCAATTAATTTTCATACTTCTCGAAATCTTAAATGAAACAGCATAGTTTACGAGTAGCTTATTGGTCTGGTAGTCGGGTCTAATTATTTATATTTTTCGCCTGGCCACGATCGACTAGACTGGTTCGGTTCGATCGACTGGTCGATCGAATGATTGTATCACTGGATTAGAATAATGTAAACAGGCCATTATACTTTTTGTTGACATATAAATATCTATCCTCTCCTGTACATTTCTAGCCTACTACTTGGAACGTGGATAAAAGGGAAATCTTATACAACTTTCTCATGCCAGCGACTTGATTGTATCCCACTTTCATACTAATTACTGGGCTTGGCAATAAAGCGCAGTTGCGCTTAGAAAACGGAGTAAGAACTACTTGGAAAGCAAAATCTTTTTTGAAGAAATCTTTTTTGTATGTTTGAACGAGCTGTGATGCTCAACAAATATTTTTTATTATTCGTAGTCAACAAAATATATTATCATAGAAAATGGCCTTCCAACAATTTCATGTAAAAGAAAACTGTAGTTTTGCCGCGATAAAGTGTTTTTCCAGCGAAGTCTAGGATATATTGTAACTGCAATGTTTTTACGCTAGAAACAGCAGCAGCACCAACATAGATAGTAACAATCGGCCAAGTGCGAGTCGGACTCGCGCACGAAGGGTTCCGTACTGTTAAAGAGGGAAAATTAGGAAAAAAATGTGTTTTTTGTATGGGAGCCCCCCATAATTATTTATTTTAATTTAATTTAATTATTTAATATTAAATTACACATATGTAATATAACTGAGGATTTTGTGAAAATTTCAAGTGTCTATATATTATGTTTCCATTATGGATTAATAGCCAAAAAGACCAAAAAATAACGTTTGTTGTATGGGAGCCCCCCTTAAATATTTCCTTTATTTTGTTTTTAGTATTTGTTGTTATAGCGGCACCGGAAATACATAATCTGTGAAAATTTTAGAAGTCTAGCTATAATAGCGGTTCTTGAGTTACAGCCTGGAGACAGACAGACAGACGGACAGACAGACGGACAGACATCGAAGTCTCAGTAATAGGGTCCCGTTTTTACTCTTTGGGTACGGAACCCTAAAAAAAAAAGTTTTGTTCGACGTTGGACAATGTTTCTGTCAATATTTTGATATGACGTGTGCAACATGTCTGGATTTTGGTCGGATTATTTAATGTATGTGCTATAGCAAGTAGCGGCCACTGCTCCTACCTTTGTGTAATATTCCTTAGTGAATAGAGTGTCATCAAAATCAGTTTTTTAACCCCCGGGCCCCGACAAAAAAGAGGGGTGTTATAAGTTTGACGCGTCTGTCTGTCTGTCTGTTCGGCTGTGTACGACGAGTCTGTCCGTGGCATATCGAAGCATCCACACGGCTAGACCGATTTCGATCTAGTTTTTTGTTCGAAAGCTGACATTATCGAGAGTGTTCATTTAGCATTAGCTATAGTTCATCATCATCAGTCCACTCAGTACAGAACAATTTGATTTTAAATCTACTTCAAATTTATGAATCGGGGGTTATTTATTTTCTTAATTTAACATTATTTTTATCTAATTACTTTGTGTAAACTGTAATGATCTTGATTCTATGAAGGACAATCGTAGATGGTGAACCACAATAATAATAATTGGTAGGGCCCAACGCGGATGTCCGTAATTTCCGGACGCATTATACTTAGAAAAGTGAATGTAAACAAAACTGACAAGTGACAACCTTAGCAAACAACACGTCGACTTATTAGTTATTTATATTACCCGACTAAAATAAATTTACATAAGTGGCGAAGGCTGGTTCTTTTTCAGGGAAAGAACCTAGAGCCAATATAATTGGTAGAGATTTGAGCGATCTTTAATATAATAAAATATGTAAGTTGCTGGAGTATTCGATTAAAATGGAGTTATATAATATCTCCATAACTCGTAGTGGGGGGTCCCCTGTCCTGTACCTACCTTACCACAATGGGCACATAAAGAATAGCAGATAGATAATGATGCACATAGAGCACAAAATTATAGGATTCGCTTAGGCTTAGGATTCGGTTTTGTAGAGCATAATATATTCTATACTATAAGTATTGATTTCAGCGGTCCGCGAGCTCTGACGAATGGTGATTAGTGGGCTGCGAATTGCGATGTAATATACACTATGGAATGATTTTTCTTAAAAGCGTGATCCTTATTTGGTCTTTTTCTCTTGGATTTAAACCTTTTATGAGACTGGGGATGTCGTTTTCTCTTGGGTGCGCCGTGCGAACTGCGAAGTAAGGAACGCATCCAAATTCCAATCATTCTGAAATCACAAAGTGGTCATTACCTTCTTCTAGGTATAATAGGTTAACAGCAGCGCCAAAAATATTTCCCGTGCTTACCGAAAATCGCTACATCACGAACTCTACATCCTTAAATTTAAATGCTACTAAAAATGTACAGGAAATATTATACTTATCTTTGATCGCATACCTACTTACGTACTAAAACAACGAGTATTATATACACGAGTACATAGCGTAGTTATTTACTTTACTGCCGGAGCGAATTGATACAGAACACAGCTAAAATAAATGTTACACTTTGTGCTGTGGTGTGTATTTATTTGGGTAAACTTTTATATCGTCGGCCAGTACTCGCCAGTATAACTCACCGAGAGGTTTTCCGCTCTCTCACTTTTGGCGCGAAAGTGAACAGAACAAATTCAAATTTTAAATATTACGAACACTGCTATTTTTTTTTATGAACCATATTTAATTGTATAGACTGTCACGATACATTCCACTCGCTTTCAAGGTTTTGTACATTGTGTTAAGTGGTATATTGATATTAAAATATACCATGAGTTTTAATGAAAAAGTGACTAAGCTGAAAATGGATAAGGAAAAGTGTGCATATGATAACGAAGCTTTTGCGTTGACTGAGAAAAATCTATGGATGTCTAAGGTATTTGTTTTATTTATAATATGTACTTACTAGTTACTGCATAGATATAAGTGTTTTGCAAAATGAAAGGGTAAGTTTCTTATAACCTTGTTCAGTAGCCGTGCTTTTTCATGCATAACGGATTGTATCAATGCATAAATTGTATAACTTCTTATTGAAATACGTTTAAAGTAAATAATAGCTATAGTTTATCTTACTGTTAGGTGATAATGGTTAAAACTAACAGCTTTCTTGTAAGAACGGTACAAAAAGTGGAAAACTCCTACAAAGCCGATAAGAATCCGCGGAATTCGTCAAATCTCGATATGTAACTGGATACATAGAGGAAATAATAAACTACGTAACACATGGATACTTGATAGTTAACTATTAATTTTAAATTGGGAATACCTATAATTTTTTGTTAAGTATATAATAATATCATCTTGATCAAGGAAAAAAATCTATTTACTTTTAAAAACTGAGCTACTAACCTAACGTGGGTAACGTTAGGTTTATAATCTTAAATTCATTATTTATCGGAAAAGAAAATTGAGACAACATAATATACCTAGTTTGTTACCACATGTTTCGATATAAACAAAAAATTCCAGCAATGTGTTAATAGGTCAATCAACTTCTGTTCGGTAGGTACTTGACAGTTGTTACAAAAAAAAAATATAAAAATGGTACGAAGAGTAAATGAATTCTATTTTTAAATTGAATTCTTTAATATTTACCGACTTGCATGATGGAGATTTTTAGAGATGTAGAGATACTCAGTTACCATAATTATTAATCTACCGTTTTTTTCTGATAAGACAAAAAACTTATCCTTGTAAGTAGATTGCAGCCTGCAGTTTTTTAACACAATGAAAAAGGTTTTATTAAGTGCAATTAAATCATTATTCATCCTTATTATGCCTTTATCACTTAGGTACCTAATTCATAATCCAGGTTTATTAAGTAGTAATCTACATATATTATGAAAATAATTAACTAACAAGGTATTAATGAAAATATCATCCATACCTAAATATATTATCTATACTAATATTATAAAGAGGTAAACTTTGTTTGTTTGTTTGTTTAATTGTAATGAATAGGCTCAAAAACTACTGGACCGATTTTAAAAATTCTTTCACCATTCGAAAGCTACACTATTTACGAGTAACATAGGCTACTTTTTATTTTGGAAAATATAGGGTTCCGTAAGATATTTAGGTTTTTCTGACATAAGGTGAAAAAAATCAACCAGAAAAGTTACTTATTTTGCGTACGCTGCCTAAACTATAAAAGATAGAACCATTCAATGTTCTAAGTAAATGTAGATCTTATAAATATCTACAAAAATGTCCGCCACACACTATACCTAGCTATGTCAAGTGAGTCACAACAACCATTTTTTAATTAAAAATCTTGATTTTTTTTTGGACTACATTTAAACGCATTTATTTTACTCATGCTGATAATCCTTATCGAAATAAATTATTTCATTACTAAGTACAGTTTGTGAAGATAATACTTGGTGTTTGAATGATTAAAATTGGAAGTTTGGTTTAGAAGTTATGACGAAATTAAAAATTGCTATTTACGCCCGTTTCGAAGTGGGCGCTACCAAGGCGGGGCCGGGGGTGCGGAGTAGCGAAGATTATGACCGGTCCTGCAGCTGGTGAATTAGCTCATATACCAAGAATACCAATGATCCCTACTGATTTGCCTATACCCTGGAAAAGGCTCCAATTTCCTGTGAGACGTAGCTTTTGCGGCGGTACCGACCAATGCAGGCCACGGGTAGTAATAATGAATATAAATCAAAACTGCTGAATCGATTTTAATCATTTTTTTCAGTGGCTATAATATATTTTATACCCGTGCGAAGCCGGGGCGGGTCGCTAGTACATAATATAAAGACGCACTTAAACCGCATTAAAAAGTACAGGTACTTGATTACTTATTATAAAAATCAATAAATAGTTTTAATATTACCTACTTACAGAAGATTATAATGAGAAATAATTAATTTCGAGCTACAACAATAATTTAAATTGTTCTATACTTAATCAAAATGACGACACTGCATGGCACAGAATTTTATTTTTTTTACAGTTTATATTAATAATATTATCTATGGACGCATTCACACCACGTTTGTCTGGCCCCGTGCTAAGTTATAAATGACTTGTGTTACAGGTAGGTACCAGTAACCAGACATGAGACAACGGAAATATATTTAATACTAATAAACTATACATATTATATTAAGGATTTTTATTATAAATATGTGTATGATACACATATTTAATACACAGCCAGACCCGGGAACATTGAAAACTTTTTGTTCCGTCGCATCGGCGGGATTCGAACCCGCGACCCGGAGGTCGCGGGTTCGAAGCTTGAGCTACGACACGCTCACCACTGAGCCACAGAGGTCGTCATTATGAATATTATATTATGAGTGTCTGTGACTAGATTCGCCGTTTAGACTTTAGTTTACATTGTTCCAGTAGCAATCCGGCGCTTTCTGATTGGATTAATATAAACCCGCTATAATGGACATTTAACATTGGTTTTATATAACTTTAACGACCAATAATAATAAAACATCGCGTTCACGTTGAATAGTTTACGCGTAAATCATAAAAGTATATTGTATGGGAACCGTATATTTTCCGGGACAAAAAATATCCCTTGTCCTTTCCCGCGACTCAAAGGACGCGACGCATCTCAAAACTTTTCAATCTATTTTGATGAAATACCGATTTTCATCAAAATAGATTGAAAAGTTTAGACCAAAAATCATAAGAGTTTATTGTGCGGGTACATTTTCCAGGACAAAAAGTATCCCTTGTCCTTTCCCGAGACTCAAAGTATCTCCATACAAATATTCATATAAATCGATTGAATAGTTTACGCGCAAATCATAAAAATATATTGTGCAGTAACTTAAATTTTTCCGGGATAAAATGTATCGTATGTTCTTTCCCGGGACTCAAAGTATCTCTATACCAACAACTTGCGGGCAACATCTAGCATACATTTTCCCGAGTTCTCCTTTTTCCAATGTAGGTGAAATTGTCACCTGCTATAGTATTTCCAGACCCATACGACTTACAAACCTTCAAGAAGAGAGCGTATTCCCTCTTAAAAGGCCGGCACCGCACCTGCAGCTCTTCTGATGTTGCAAGTGTCCATGTGCGACGGTAGTTACTTTCCATCAGGTGACTCATTTGCTCATTTGCCCTTATTTTATTAAAAAAAACTGATTAATAACATGGGGTCAATGACCCGAATGCATGAGAATTCGAACCCGAAGCCTCATTAGGCTGAATCTAAATTTGTTTTGACAAATGAGTTAATTTGAATTCTACTTTTATTTTAGAGATCCAATCCTAATTCACACATAATTAACATTGAATAAAACGAAGTCGGAAAATCTCTCCTTACTAATTAGGGGTGGGCCGAAATTCGTTTTACATTAGGTTTAACCGAACTTCGGCAGCTTGAACCGAACTTCGTCATTCGGCCGAATTTCGATTAAAATGCCGAACATTCTGCACTAAATATACTTGCACTATCATAATAGAAATTAATGAAAAATAAAATTATCTGTAGTAACAGTGAAATAAAATAACTCTGATATACTCATTCGTAGTCATTTATTTGAATTAGAAAAAGTAATCATACGTGATGAACAAAAAACTTAAATTGGTCTTTTTAACTGTACCAGTCTCAAAAATCTTTGGTTACTTAATCAAACAAAACACAAAATTAAACAGCTCTTCTTACTAACCAAACCAGCCTTAGAATTAATCTTTCTTACTTAATCAAAAAACACAATATTTTACTGCCCTTCTCAACAAGTCTTAGAAATCTCTCTTACTTAATCAAAAAACAAAAATTAAACTACTTTTCTTAACAATAATAACCAACCATTAGAAATCTCTCTTACCTAGTCAGACTCAGAACACACGATGAAACTAGAAGATCTTAATAATAAGATTTAGAAATGTTTGCAACTTTGCATAGGTAGGTAGGTACTTAACTTAATAAAAATACTAAATTATATTGGTCTTCTTAATAGTTGGCCCCGCGAGGAAGTGCGGAGTGCGGGCGGGGCACATCTAGCAATATTTGCAGCAAGTGCGTAAACAAGTCACAACACGAAAAAGCGCGGCGAAATTGAACCGAAGTTCGGCCGAACTTCGGCCGAATTTTTCATTTTTACCGAATGTTCGGCCGAAGTTCGTATTCGGTTCAAACCACATTCGGCCCATCACTAATACTAATGTAATTAATGCGAAAGTGTGTCAGTCTGTCTATTACCTTTTCACGCTCAAACTACTGAACCAATTTTGGTAAACTTTGGTATAGAGATAGTTTGAGTCCCGGGAAAAGGATAAGAATGATGCGTTGTTAAGGCTCCTTCACACATATTCATTTTGTAGGTCTTGTGAGTTGTGCTGTGTGCAGGAAGGTTTAAATTACCAGTGCATCGAATATTTTTATTACTATGTCAACCTAGTCCCCATTCCCTACTTACATATTTGAAAGGAGTTTAGGAATAAATTAATGAAAATATGCACAGATTAACATTTTGTTATATTTACCTACTTTATAAATATGCTACTAGTTTTACGAAATGAAAAAGGCTACGAAGGTGCTTTTATGTTCCAATTAAAGAAGGAAAATTATCATAATATTAAAATATCCGGTAATCGGTACGTTATCAATAATTATTATTATAAATTATGTTTTCGGGTAAATAAGTAGGTAAGTACTCGAAAAAATAAAATATGTCAAATAACATGAATCAATACATTGCCCATTGTGGAGTAATTAATACTCCTAACGTCAAACGTGAAAAAAGTGAAAATACAAATGAATACCGGAAACAAAAAGGGTGTAAGTGCCAAAATTTCCGAAACGTATTTTTTAACAGAAATGTGCTATCGCCAATAACCTAAAATAAGCATTAAGAGACTAGCATAGTTTTTTGCTCGGTATTTACATCTACATTAATGAAAGGCGGAGGAGCGAGACGCTAGCGCATTGTTAACCGACTTCCAAAAAGGAGGAGGCTATAATATGTTCGTCTGAATATTTTTTTTGTATGTTCAACCATAACTTCGCAGTTTGTTGACCGATTTTCATAATTTTATAAAAGGGTTTACCGTTTAAGTCCCTGGCAGGGTGCCGCCAGTGTTATGAAAATGGTGGACACTGCACCTATTTTTGTTAACGGTTCGGGACGGAAAAGGCGTTATAAAGCTTTTTTTTTAATAGAATAGTAAATAATGTTTTATTGCTTTCATTATTTTTACTTGGTATTTTAATATGTTGACTCAATTTGGTAACTTTGTTGTTTTTGATTATTTAGGTACTTACTTCTATTTCTATAATATCACGTCAATAGTCTTTAGAGTTTGGACATTTAAACACATTTATAAGTGTTTAAATGTCCAAACTCCAAAGCGTCAATTTATTGCCTTATTTAAGTTAGTTAGAATTGGACTGACAGTTTTCTTTAAATCGTCAAGATAAGTAAAATACTGTTTTTTTCTACACAAAGAGATTTTATCGTTATATAAGTATTTCCCTTAAAAAATAAACAAAATTGATTATGAAGATGAGCTTCTATTTTAATCAACAATTCCTCCACATTTTGTTTTTGGCACATAGACCCTTTTTATTTCCAGTATTCAAATCTAACGAAATAACACAATAATTACAAAAAAGAAAAAGTTATTTTTAAACAAGTGTGGTAAAACAAAATTTACAGTATTTGGTGTACTCTTCCTAAAAATCGCTCTAATGTGAATAACCTTAATATATTTCACCATTACAGCAGTAATTTGGCGGACAATTAAGCAGTTAATTATGAATTGCAAGTATTATGAACTCGTGCGATTGCATTTTTGTTGTAATGACTCAAAAACCTGTTCGGCGAATTTATTTAATTACAAAATACTTAAGAGGGAACGCGGTAGCAGTAGAATTTAAACGAAGAAACTATTGACATCACGCCCTGCGCCAGCACGTGTATTGTCAATTGTGATAGAGACAGATACAGTAAATCGAGGTAACTTAGTACTCTGATTCCTCCTACATAATAGAGCCTATCAACTATCTATTTTTTTTAAATATCTTCAGGAAGAGTGAATCTATGCCTCTACGTTTTTATTTTATCTTAAAGATCTTCGGTGGATCTTAGAGATCGGTCGGTGGATTGGCGGGGTACGGGGCCGTCATTTTTTGCGATTTTTGTTTTGAAGGGTCTTTTTTTTTTATTAGTAAAATTAGAAAAAATCGAACATAGAGGCATAGCTTTAACAAATCCCAATATTGCATAAAAAATCATTTGTCTAGACGCATTATCCAGGGAGTAAATTGGGGTATTCCCCAGTCGTTTGTATGGAAAAACAGTGCTAGCGTTCCCTCTTAAGTGACACGCGTTGTCAAGGCTGCATTGACATGCGTCCGCCCGAACGCGCGGCTTGGCGGCTACACCGTGAGATCACAAGCTACTGTATAGCAGCTATGTCCACACTGTGCACTTTCATCTTCAATTTTCGTCATCTTCTTTCATTGAACTTTCGTTTTGGCGCATTCAATTGTTGAATGCGACACAACGACCGCAACGCCAACATTGTATTTTGGATACGGTCACTGGTCAGAGTGCATGCGTCGCTGGCAGGCCTCACGTGCGCTGTTGACTGCGCTATAACGCATGCCCTTGATGAACAAAAAAAGGCACAGTGTGGACATAGCTTATGTAAATGGTAGCGCAACCGCGCCGCTGTGTAATAAATCGTTATATTACGAATATACTATTGCTCGTGATTTCGCGGTGTAGCTGCCAAAATGCGCGTTCGGGCGGACGCATATACAGGGTGCAATTAAACCTTCCTGCCAAATTTTTTCCAGGGCTTAGGTATTATTAGGAGAGTCCATTTTACCAAAAAAAATCGGGTGTTATTTTTTTTTAATCGTTGCAGAATGGTTACTTGCGGCGCGGGGGAATGAGAGGGGGTGACGCGGGATGAGGCGCGCGCGCGGGGGTACGTCACGCGCGGCCGACGCATTGTGTCCATTAATTGTAGTGTTTTTTAGGATAACTTTCGGAAGCTATTTCTCAACATTTTAGTACTGAGTGACTATAAAAGAAAAAATACGTGTATTTTTATTTTTAACAAGGATCAATATATCAAAATTTGGCAGGAAGGTTTAATTGCACCTTGTATAAATCGAGGCGCCCCATATACGGTACGATTAGTCTATACTCTATCTATTACGATCGCTTGTTGACGATTGATCGTATCAAAAATGTCGCTCATATTTGAATAAGTAAATCGTTAACGATCTTGACATACACCATCGATTCATCGTTTCGATCGGTTTGACGCGACGCGACGGATCGTACAGATAAATCTTACCGTGTAATGTGTATCATGGGGCCCCTTATTAGGTGTACATTAACCAGTCTCTATGGGCCCTATTAAAACGAAACTACACTTCGAAAAAAAGTTACCGGTAGTGCTCTATATAGGTAATATATGTACATTTTCACCGTGCGGTAAAAAAAAGAGTTCGACGCTGTAAAAACATCTGGGAGTTTGGTAGTGAGTGCTCCCAGATATTTTGTTTTTTTTTTCAGAAAGAGCGTGTAGAATTAACTTTATGTTTTAGTTGGTTCTGTAATTATAATTATTATTATGCTGTTTTGCCCCTTTCGGCTGGGGGCCCCCATATAATGCGGCCAAAAGCTACGCCCCTGTAACAAAGTAAATATTGTTTAAAACGATACCGTCACAATAGACATAACTACCCGTTTTCATAAAACGTGTTACAGCGAGTAAATCTACAATGTACACCTGATTCTGAAAAATGTTTGTTTTGGTAGAGTTTGTCTTCAAATATATTTTATAATTATTGTGTCTTTTCAATTAGAAATAACGTGTTTTCTTATTCTTGGAAGTGTATTAAATACTCCTGTCTGTTATATTTCTATGTACTTACTTAGCGTAAAAAATAAAAATATGGTTTTATCAATAATAATATAAAAAGAAAGTTTTTTTTTTAAACTAGTTTAACTTTAAAAATCGAAAGTGCAATGAAATAATGTTTCTAATAAATTTCAGAATTTGGAATAAAAATTACATAAAAACAAAAAGTTTTCCACCATATCAACTTTCTCTGCTGCCTGAAGTTGGAAAAAAACTTTATCACCAAAATGATCCCAAACACGGTGATCATTACCATATTAATATTCTTATTATGAATAATAATTTTACCATCTAAATTCTAAATACACGATTTCAGATAGATAAAATACATTATAAGTATACTAGATGCTTTTTTTTATTTTAAATAAATTACACATACTTCGGTTTAAAGACGTTTATTTCCTAATATGAAATTTCATCACTTGTATGAGAACAATAAAATATTTTTTTTCCTCATGTCCCTTTGTTCCCTTTAATCTTTAAAACTACGCAACGGATTTTGATGATTCTTTCAGTGTTAGATAGCCCATTTATCGAGGAAGGCTATAGGCTATATTTTATCACGCTAAGACTAATAGAAGCGAAGAAATAGAGGAAAATGTGGAAAAAACGGGGTAAATTATTTGAAAGGGCTAACTTGAACGCGCTAATCTCAGGAACTACTGGTCCGATTTGAAAAATTATTTCAGTGTTAGATAGCCCATTTATTGAGAAAGGCTATATAGGCTATATTTTATCACGCTAAGACTTATAGGAGAATGTGGAAAAAACGGGGGAAATTATTTAAAAGGGCTTATCTCGCGAACTACTGGAACAATTTTTATGTTATTTGGCACAGATGTAGACCACGTGAAGGATCATAGGCTATCGATTTTAATATTTTTTTCAGTGGCTATATTTTATACCCGTGCGACGCCGGGGCGGGTCGCTAGTACATAAATATATTATCATATAGTTCACAGTCCTTTGTATCAGCTTAGTAGTGTTAATAAGGAAGAAATTAAATTTCATTCATACCAATTAAATACGTATTTTTATTTTATCGATAAAAATGAGAACAATAGAAAAATTAAAAACAGCTAAAGTGTTGTAAACAACAACAAATTAATTACATCAATAAAATGTTTATCTTAAAGTGCTCTTAAAAACCATTAAAAAAGCCATATTGACAAAATAAAACGGAAACCTACCAGCAAAATGAACCCTCATTATTGTTTAAATTTTATTTTAAAGCTTTAGTAAATAAGCATGATAAAGATACCAAATTCTAGAAGTATACAATGTGTTCCGACACCAGTGTCCGATCCTTTAATGTCATAATAATTTTTATTCATAAAGTATGGCATACCTAATATAATATTATTATCGACAAATTGGCTCTCAAATTTTTCCTCTCTCTCACAGTTGTAAAATGGCAGCCATTTTAGTTTTTCTCGGGCTTTCACACTAATCTGATCAATCTATGACGATAAAGAGGTCTCATTTGATAATTAAACTTGTGGACTACGCTTGTCGCTTACACAGACAATATGTTATGAATTTCGTGGAATAAAACATAGAAAAAAAAAGTGATTTTTTAATTAATGGCTTTAATTTAAAAAAACTAGCGCATTAAACTGGTTCTTATATTTATTTAGAAATATACTAGGAGTTTTTGTCTTAAATAAAATCCTTTACCTACTTCTATGCTCTAAGTCATATGCTTTACGAATTTCTTATGAAGTCTTGGTCAGATTAGTATGAGAGCCAGAGAAAAAAAATGTTTTTAAAAGTGAGAGAAAAAAAATTATAGCCAATTTGTCAATTAAATATGCCATACCTACTTTATATGACATTTAAGGATCGGACACCGGTGTTGGGACACATGTATAATAATGTGTTTTTTTCTAAATACTTTTAATGCAATATTTAAAAAAAACATGATATATATTCTAGAATATAGGTAAGAAGACTATTTTTTAAATTCCTGCATTAAGTACATCAATAATAATAAATTATAATAATTATTATTGTTATACTTACATAATATATTCATAAATCCTTATTATTTGGAAAATAAGAATGGGAGTAAACACATTAACCCATTTACCGCCGCTGTACCCAATTGGGTACACATACAAAATTAAGGATAGTTCAAAATTTTGTGGTATCACATCTCAGTTTTTTATTTTATATATTTAATTAAAGATAAAGCTTTTACTGGCAACCAATATTTTTAGTCATAAGGTAGGTTTGAATCTTACAGTTTTGCGACCTGCAGGAGTAAGCTCATAAATTCTCTCTTTATATTAATCACATAATATTCAACCACTTCATGTGTTTGTTTTTTTATTCAATACATTGTTATCTATATAATAAATAACAAGTTAGTGGTAGATTAATGAAATAGACGGAAAAATTGTGATTCAAACACTACTGTACCTAGTTGGGTACAACGGACGAACCCACTAGCAAAATTTTCCTTTTTCAGAATTTTTAAAAATTGAGTTTGATTAATTTTAACATCTTATCTCATTATGAATACTAAAGGAAAGCTATTTTGTGCTCCTTTTGTAAATAAAAATTATCATATACATTCAGAAAACTCATAACATAGTGAAAATGTCCGTTCTCTTATATATTTGTGTGTCCTGAAATTACAGACATTGTAAACAGAAAAACACAGGAAAAATAGCAGCTAAGAGATTTGATTTGACAGTAACTAAACCTTGTGAGAGGAATCTATCTTGTCAGTAAAAATGAAGCTAGTATCAACTAGAATAGATATTACAAAATTGTCATTTGCAAAGTGTTATGGTAACATAAGCTAATATAGACACTCCTTCGTAAGTAAGAAATATGACTCCTGAAATCACCCTGTATACTTTTTACTTCTTATACCTTTTAGTGGATATCAAGAATGAAAGATTACTATCTTCAGCTACAGATACTACTACTAATTATGAGAAAAGACGGAACGCAAATCACCTCTTTGGGTAAAGATGATGATGGATTCTATTTACTTATTTGAATTATGTTTTTTCTTTTGTGATTGTTAATGATTAGCGTTTGCATTGACCACTTACGACTCTTGATGATAGCATGGTTTATATTCTCTTTCGACGAAACATCGTAACATTTTATTTGTGTCAGAAAATATAATGAAAAACGAGGTTATCCTCCTCGTCAGTCTCTAGTTTACCTCAAAATAGTATCGATCATAACCCCAAAATATTTTCTAAACAGTTTCAAAATGTAAAACATCATGCAGGAGTTCGTTGTCAGTGCAAAAAATGTAATAAAAAAGTATGTATCAAAAAAGTTAGTTCTAAACATTATTACACCTAAGTACCACATAACACGCCGTTGTACCTATCTGGGTACACAAAGGGGAGGGTTTTAATTTTTTTTTAATTTTTTCTTTTATTTTTCATTTATTTAACATATAAACTGCAGATAAACTCAAGTTTTGTTAAAAAAATACAATTTGTTTCATTTTGGCGGTTAATGGGTTAGTATTTATTAGAATAATAATTTATTTTATTATTGTTGTATAATTTTTATTAGACAATAATATCGATTCTCGCTTTCCCGCCATTCGATTTAATTAATGCAAAGTATATTCAATAATAACGGTTTTTTCCACGGAGAGTAGGTATGTAAAACACATCCAATATAATATTATTATGTTTATCTTAGCCTAATAACTACTAATTAGTAATTTAATAGCTTTTTTAATTGTTAAGGTTATGTGAGAGATGAGAAAAGATCTTTACTTACATTTTAAATTATGCAAAGCAACTCAAATATTTATAAACTTATCCGGGTTTATAGCCTAGGATCCCTTCATAGAAGGACCTTCACCGAGCTGTTTACTGGATGAAAAGTATTTTATATTCAATTACGTATGTCAACAAATTAATTGCAAGTGGGTTGCCTAAAAAATTTCAGTCCAGAATAAAAAAATAATAAAAAAAAAAGTTTTTTTTTACATTTTTCTGGTTTGGTTAATAGACAAATTCCATACCAATCGAAAGTATGAAGCCCATAGAATATGCATTAAGCATTAACCAGACCGGTACCGATTAGTAGTAGTATCGATTTACCTGCCTACCCAAGAGTTGTGACAGGAAAAAAATAGACAACCTAACGTTTTCATACTCTACGGGCTCCATACTTTCGATTGGTATAGAATTTGTCTATTAACCAAACCAGCGAAATGTTAAAAAAAAAGTTTTTATTTTTTTTTCTATTTTTTTTTATTCTGGACTGAAATTTTTTAGGCAACCCACCTGCAATTAATTTGTTGACATACGAAATTGAATATAAAATACTTTTCATCCAGTAAACAGCTCGGTGAAGTCCTTCTATGAAGGGATCCTAGGCTATTAGCAATAAGCTTAAATTATTAAATCAAAGTCATTGACAAGTCATCGCTCACAGAAAAAAAACTTTATACTCTGAATTTTTAAGTTATTGTCTACCTACTTAACACTTTTATATACTCTTGCATACTTACCTACGAAATATTACAATTTACTCGTACATAGGTATAAGTGTACTCACATACGGTTTTGCTCGATCGAGCAATCACGTAGAGTATAAAAATAAAGTTTAAAAAACTAAAACCCTACTACTAAAACGCGCTCTAAAAAGTACGAAACAAGAAAACAGTTTATAGGGATATGGAAATGTTTAAAGGATTGCCGTGGTCGTATGTATGCCAATTATTATCTATAATGAATCTGTTTTGCTATAATATAGTAGGTGGCATACGACCACGGCTATCCTTTAAACATTTCCATATCCCTATAAACTGTTTTCTTGTTTCGTACTTTTTAGAGCGCGTTTTAGTAGTCGGGTTTTAGTTTTTTAAACTTTATTTTTATTTCAATTATTTTGGGGCTAAGATTCGCTCGATAAATTTCTTAACCTTCCCAATTACTCCTCAAATGATCGACGACCATAAAGATTTTTTACAATTTATTTGGTTCTAGTGCGCAAATGAATAGGTAGTTATTTATTGTTTGACTAGCTGTTGCCCGCGACTTCGTCCGCGTTATATAATGAGAATTAGTGTTGCTATACAGATAATAAATTATTGTTTCATATTGTATTGAAGCGATATCATGAATTCATGCAATAATCAGGTGATTGCAAGCAAACCCGTGGGAAATAGCTAATAAAATTTATATATTTGAAATGTGCTAACAAAGTTCTTTCATTTGATACCCCACACAACATAGTCAGGAAAAACATTTTTTTTTGTTCTATACTTTAAGTGCCCTAGATGGCGCTATAGTCAATTTTACGTAAAGTCATGTAGCCTATAACCAGCGGACAATCAAGACGCTTCCAATAACACCTCATTTGTCTAAATAGGATAAGTAGTTTTAAAGTTACGAGGGAACAGACAAACATCCATACCCACATACATACATACATACATACATACAGGTCAAAATCATAACCCTTCTTTTTGCTTCGCCGTAGTCGGGTAAAAACCACAAGTAAAACCCACGGCTCGGGCTTCCGTCCACACATTCAGCATTGCTCGATAGTTTTACTCCAGTTCGAAGGAAATTAGCTACGAATAATAAAAACTAGTGTCAAAAGTTTGTCAAATCGGCTCGATTCGAGCCTTCAAACTGACTCGATGCGAGCCTTCGAGCTGTGAGTTTTGCGCTCCACACGGTGGTTTTTGCTCGATTTCGAGTAAAACTATCGAGTAAAACTATCGAGCAAAACCGTATGTGAGTACTAATACGAGTATGTAACTGCATATACCTGCATAGTCTAAACAAAATATATATTGTAAACGTATCATCTATGGAATATGTTCCGAACCACGAGTTTTAACTCGTGGTTCGGAACATATTCCATAGATTTTACATTTTATATATTGTGGTTTTAACTGTACCTATATATACCTGTATAATATTTATATTTTTAAAATAAAATAACGAATGCAATGTTTAAAAGTATCAACTTTGTTCCAGGTAAAACATTTTGTATGAAGCATGCGTTTTGCGACATCGTCCTTATACGGGTGAGACCTAAAACTAAACTGCATCAAGACCAGTCCAGCAAGCCGCCAAGCTGTCTGCTGCGCTAGACACACCTCACTAGTACAGTATACAGTATATTACAATACAGTAGAGTAACTCAGGCGAGAAGGGGGTAAAAAATTAGACGACCAGATATGAAGAAATCTCAAGTTTATTATTATGTATAATGTATGCAAAGTCCTTACTAATTTTAAGCCGTTTACGGCATAAAATTTGTCTTTTGTCTTGTCCTTTTTCAACCCAAAATAATTTAGGTTGAATAACGATTCAACCTAAATTGTTCGAGGTTGAATCGTTATAAAAATATAGGGAATTTCGATTTTGGATGTTATCGTTTTATTAAGTTTTAATATCTATTTTAATCAGCAAGAAAAAACAAATTAAACATAAAATCCCGTCTTCAAAGTAAACTACAAGTTTACTTTGAAGCCACCATAAACATGTCTTGCAAACAAAATCCCATTTGCGATAATCGAATCGCCATTTTCAATCAGTTTAAGTATACCCGATCACAGGTTGATTACAGAAAATTATAGTGTTGTGTACGATATCGATAAATAGTCGATAACTCGATATCGATAATACCCTGTGGCCATTTTATAACTAGTGCTGCTGGGACCATTATTCTGACCTTTCACCGAAAGTGATCCATCTTTTTACTTTATTTTTTAATAAATTGTTTTACAAAGTAGCTATGAATTTTGACCAAATAAAAGTGACATTGCATTATAAAAGTTTACTGCATAAAATATACGATAATTTAATAAGTTAGTAAACTATTATGATAATAGTCTTGCTTGTACATATAACATAAATAATAAATAATTAAATTATTATTATTTTACTTAAAAATACCAAGCGTTGGAATACTTATCTTAAAAGGGTCCTTGGAAATGAGCAACGTAAGTACTTATTTAAGAAAATTCTCGATATTTAATAAGGTTTATTGCATAAATTTATTTAAATTATTATCCATCTCATACATTTAAACTAGGTTTATTAGAGTCTATATTAGTCGTTAAACCTGTTTTTCCTATTACACACATAATTTAACACCTTCGTTTAGATACGAAACTCTATACTAAACCAAATTATTTTGTAGATACTAATACTTAGTAGCATAATTATTTAGTAATCTGAGTTAATACTCTCAAACAAGTCGATAATACTTTTTCAACAACGCATATAATGTTATTATCTTAAAAAAAAATTAAAGGCTTTTCTTTAAACATTTGTTAAATTTAATAATGATATTATTATTTATGTAGATGCCTACAACTTACAGATTATTTAGATGTACATACCTACCACTTGCTAAAACCCATTTTAAGGCAAATTTTTTCCTCTAAGATCTCGAAAATCATACAAAATTGTTTTTATGAAATGTTGCGTAGATAGAACTTGTTTCAGTGCAGAAAACAATGTTCGAAAACATATTACTATAATATTATCGTCTATTAATAATTTCATAAGAACTGTTTATTTTCCAAGTAAGGTGTCAAAACAATAACAAGAAATGGCAGGGGATGTTTTACGTAAACAAAATTATGTAATGGCTCTACATTAGGAAAATGAAATGAATGTCTATTAAAAAAATAAAAATAGGTACCTATACAGGCTTATTTGTATTTCTAAAGTAAATAATTTGTATTTGACCAAAAATAAAATTGCATTGAAAAAACTTAGTATAGGCTTTTTTCGATTTTTAAAACGCCTTTTATCTGCACGTTTTAGCTAACATTTTTCTTATGATTCTAAAGCGTATTTTGGAGCCTTTAAAATTTTTAATTTTATTCTGTCAAACTTTTAGGATGCTCTTAAACCAAGTATCAAGTAAAAAACAACAAATTGTCGATAAAATCTCCTTTTTTAGAAGTCGGTTAAGTGTTAGCGAGATTGATATAATGACACAAATAAAACTCTTGTTTATTGTACGTGCCAACTGTAGAGCAAACTCTACGTGACAACACATAATGCGCGAATCCGGGAACATCAATGGACTTGGCAGTTAGCAGTTACAATTTGCAACATTGTACTCGTAACTTTATATTTTTAATGAAAATAGGTTTTTGTTATAACTATGTATCATGTAGAAAAAAGGCTATCAGAAATCAGAATGCATCATTCTATTGTTTCATGTTATATTATAATTATTTGTTTTAGTCTATAGTTCACTTCTCTACATTCTTAATAGTTTATCGAGTTGTTTTCATAAACCACAATAATTCAAGTAAAGACTGATAAGTGATCTATCACCTAAGGGACTTCCCGGCTATAGACAACAAAACATGTATTAGCATGGTAGAGCTTGTCTAACTTAAAATGACGCGCCCCTCCCTCGTATTCACTGTATGTTATGACTGTATATTTACATTTTTGAAAAATATAAAAATCTTCGTTGTAAATAAGAATGCCTATGGACAAGGTAAAGCTAGTCGAAAACCAAGTTCTGCTTAGATTTCTATACATAGATTGATCAAAAATATATAAATTATGCGAAAAACGAGAATTTTATTTGTCAATTCTTGGGCATATTCCATTGCCAAATAAAATTCAGTAAAATGTCAATTAATTAATTTTAGGCCGTCCCCCGAGCAAACGACCTTGACCATACATTTGCCGCGTTGCCGAGATCGCACCAAAACCCCAACTTTTAACCGACTTCCAAAAAGGAGGAGGTTATATGTTCGTCTGGTTATATATATATATATATATATATATATATATATATATATATATATATATATATATATATATATATATATATATATATATATATATATATACACAAAAGAATCATGAAAATCGGTCCATAAACGGCGAAGTTATGGTTGAACATACAAAAAAAAAAAACTTCGCCGTTTATGGACCGATTTTCATGATTCTTTTGTTGTTGTACAGGGTTGAATCCGAGGTTGGTACCATATTCACAAAAGTGGTGATCTGATGATGGGATCCATGAGGAATCGAGGGTACTCCTTGAAATTTATATGGGAACATATGGTGGTTTCGATTTTTTCTGAAGTACTTCAGGCATATACTACCAAAAAGTAAGATTTTGCACTAGGATATACCCTGGTTCTGAAGGTACCCAACAGAACTTTTGAATCCTTATAGATACAAGTTTGAGGATTTTGTCTTTATTTAAACTACTCCAAGCAAATCCTACATTATTTCTGCTGTACAAAAGCTAAATTTTATTTTGGAAAAAATAGGGTTTCGTAAGATATTTGGGTTTTTCGGACGCCAGGTGAAAAAGTCAACCAGAAAAGTTACTTATTTTGCGTACGCTGCCGAAACTATAAAAGACTAGCTGTTGCCCGCGACTTCGTACGCGTTAACACAGTATAATAACAAAGATGGATAGTTTTCCCCTTTTTGTGGTTCCTTATACAAAGAGTAAAAACGGGACCCTATTTAAGCAAACGTCAAACGCAAACGTCAATAAACTTTCATGTTTCTAACTCAAGAAATGACGGACTCTCATTCAAACTTTCAACCCCAATTTCACCCCCTTGGGGGTAGAATTTCCAAAAATGCTTAAACATGTATCGAATCATTTTTAATCAGTAGCCCAAACATAAAATTTCATGTTTCTAACTCAAGAAATAACGGACTTTCATTGAAACTTTCAACCCCTATGTCACCCCCTTGGGGGTAGAATTTCCAAAAACGCTGAAATACGTATCCATTTTTAATCAGTAACCCAAAAATAAAGTTTCATGTTTCTAACTCAAGAAATGACAGACTCTCATTCAAACTTTCAACCCCAATTTCACCCCCTTGGGGGTAGAATTTCCAAAAACGCTTAAATACCTATCCATTCATTTTTAATCAGCAGTCCATAAATAAACTTTCATGTTTCTAACTTAAGAAATGATGGTCTTTCATTTAAAATTTCAACCCCTATGTCACCCCCTTGGGGGTAGAATTTCCAAAAACGCTTAAATATCCATTCATTTTTAATTAGTAACCCAAAAATAAAGTTTCATGTTTCTAACTCAAGAAATGACGGACTTTCATTCAAACTTTCAACCCCTATTTCACCCCCTTCGGGGTAAAATTTTCGAAATTCCTTCCTTACTGGGTGTCTACTTAATAAAACAAATTCCTACTCACCAAATTTCGTGGCTGTAACTTTAACAGTTTTTGCTCAGCGATGATGAATCAGTCAGTCAGTCAGTCAGTCAGTCAGTCAGGACATGTAATTTTATAAGTATAGATAGAACCATAAAATGTTCTAATTATTGTAGATCTTATAAATATCTACAAAAAAGTCCGCGACACACTATACTTATCTATGTCGAGTGAGGCACAATAACCATTTTTTTATTTGAAAATCTTGAATTTTTTTGGACAACATTCAAACGCGTTTATTTTACTCATGCCATTAATCCTTATCAAAATAAATTATTTCATCACTAAGTACAGTTTATGTAGATAAAATTTAGTCTGTGAATGATTAAAATTGGACATTTGGTTTTGAAATTATGGCGAAATTAAAATATTACGATAGTGGGCGTCACCAAGCGGGATGCGCTTGCTTGCGGGAGGAAGACAATCTGTGCAGTGTGCACTGTACACCCTTCGGATAATGACTGCGTCCGCGTCGTCGATGTCAGTGTCGGAGTCTGTGAATTGACCTGGGAATCATTTTGCTGACCGAGTCTTTCCTGGGTAGGCTTTTTGCAGCCGTAACCGACATCCACGCGGGCGGAGCCGCGGGCGACCGCTAGTAATATGTACAACTCTAAGACAACAAGCTATAATACATATTACAGCCTTGTCGTCTCATATTATGTAACTAAAATTATTATTTTTTAACAAAAAATTAAAACCGACTTCCAAGGTAAAAACAAAAGTAATACTTATTCGGCGTCTTCAGACTTCGCCTAAACCTCAACTATTTCTGTACTCAATCTTCGTACTTTTGAAGTCGGTACCAGCCCGGAAAAGTTCTGAGATCGGGTGTTTTCACACTGCGACGGTAACGACACGACACGATACCACAGAATAGAGGGCCACCGCACATATTATACAATTTCAAGTTGGCCGACTATCGTACAAACTGACTATCGTACTAATTCCATAAAGTTAATATACCTATCGGAATAGAGAAACAAAGGCCTGAGTAAGCGAGATGTCACTATCAGCAACACTGCGTGGTAGAAAGAGAAGCGTGATTTGAGGTTGCATAGCTTTTTTTTCATCTGTTTGACAGTCTGTCTGCCCCTGAGCCGATCGTTGTCAATTTGGGCTCTCAGAAAAATTGTGATTTTAAGTTAAATAATGAATAATTTTTAGAAATACTGCTCTAGAAACATGGTTAAATGTTTGTGGAATGATTGTGGATCCACACATCGAAAAAACCCGGACAAATATTCATTTCACAGGTGAATTATTCTACATCGACAGGACCTAGTTTTAAGTTTATTTTTGCCAATTCCCTACGAGTTATTGGTATTGATTTTCATTATTCATTTCTTTAAATATTTATTTATATGGAAAACATAACTTGACTAGCCATGGTGCACAATTTAAGGATATTTTGTGTAAACAATTTTCATATATTTTACACTAGGGCTGCATCAAGTTATCGATAAGTAGTATCGATATGAAAATATTTTTTAACCCCCGACCAAAAAGAGGGGTGTTATAAGTTTGACGTGTCTGTCTGTCGGTCTGTCTGTCTGTGGCATCGTAGCATCCAAACGGGTGGACCGATTTTAATTTAGTTTTTTTTGTTTGAAAGCTGACATGACTGAGAGTGTTCTTAGCTATAGTTCATCATCATCAGCCTGCTCATTACTGAAATATCACGGTTTATCTGGTTCGTGATAGGCCGATTTGCAACTTGCAGTTGTTTGATGGGTTTTATATTTTGCATTCTGGTTCGTGACACTTATGAATATAATACACATTATTGGAATGTTGACCTGGTGCTGCAGCATCACCTGGTAATCAATAGGATACCCAACTCCTCACCAACTTAGAGCAGAGGTTTCGTGTTTGGGCTCATTTTAATTGCGACAGCTAGTAAGACGTAGATAAACAGTAAATATTTGCATGCTACTGCTACAGCATCATCTGGATTCTATAGGAGCCGAGCTCCGTATGAACCCAAAGTGGAGGTTATAATATTATGTTTGGGCTCATATTGACGGCCTCATGCAAGAGGACATATTTTATAGATGGTAATGGATGGGATATGATCCACTTGATATGAATTATTCTGCACAAGTTTAAAAAGCATAAAATTAAATTAAATTAAGAAATTAAAAAAAACTCCCGCCAAAAAACTTTAAAAAGTAATGAAATAATATTTACTGACTTTAAGTTTAAATAATTCCTAAGTGTAAAGTAATATAAATGTTGTCAAGGTGTGTCGGGGGACCGCTAATGTAGATGTTTGATTTCACATAACAATTTATAGTTTAAGGGTCAGATCACAACGACCCGAATCGAGAGAATCAGCGAGTATTATACAAAAGTCGCTGTTGTGGTAGTTTACTTGGCGGTCCCCCGACACACCGTGACAACATTTATGGACTAAAATATTACTTTACTCTTAGGAATTATTTAAACTTAAAGTCAGTAAATATTTTTTCATTACTTTTTAAAGTTTTTTGGCGGGGGTTTTTTAACTTTCTTAATTTAATTTATTAGTTAAGTATACTAATTATCTACGAATGTTGAAATGATAACATACTCATCCGTAGTTTATAATTAGTTTAAGTATATTAAAATACTATCATACATAATTTATCGTTTTTAAGGGTCCGCACCCAAAGGGTAAAACGTCCTAGTAGTCGGGTCCCGCTCTACTACTAAGACTTCGTTGCCTGTCCCTCTGTCCATCCGTCCGTCTGTCTGTCTCCAGGCTGTATAACAAGAACCGCTATAGTAATAGACTTCTGAAATTTCCACATATGTAATGTCATTCTACATCCAATATGGGTGCTCATCCAAGATAGGGGAATAGTTTTAAAAAGCACTTCTGCAAGATGGGCATCAAATAAAAGGGCTCATTGAGAGTGAATTGAAAATTAATAGGGTCTAGTGAAGTCGTGTCGTGTCGTGTACTGATGTGACGTGACGTGACGTAACCTGTCGTGTCGAATCGTGTCATGACATGTCGTGTCGTATCGTGTCGGGTTTTAGAAAATGCCCGGTTGAAACCGGTCACCCTTCATGCGCGAGTCCGACTCACACTTGGCCAGTTTTTCAGATTTCCTGCTGACCTGGATACCAGAAATTCATGGCTTAAGGTGACGCAGCGTTAAAGTAAGAAACCGTGTTGGATATGTTTTAGATTGCTTGTTTTCTATGAGAGGCCGGCCCGGCCTCTCATATTTTTTACAGAGGTCTTTTCGATTGATTATTCTGTGCTATAAAAGTTGACCAATCGTGTTATGCTATGGGCAATTCAAAGACAAAGACATGATGAATACTGACAGTGAACTTCAATTTCTTAGCTTTAGTCATTGCTGAGAAAAATCGGCATCGCTACAGCCAAATTATCAAGGCGTCGCCTTAAAATAATTAACCGTCCAAACTGGACTCCGAAGAAAAATTCATGCATATACTTAATTATGCAGCAAGCATTTTGAAGAAAAGTCATATTTTACTTCAAAATTACAATTTTTATTATACCTATCTATGCAGTTTTTTATCCCATTCTGTTTTTACAATCTTACAATTATTATTCCATGATCGATATTTTGTCAAATTACAAGATGTTTGTACATCACTGACACGCACACGTAAACATAATTGTATACACAGATGTAAATCAAATTTTGGTTAAGCTTGACAGCTCGGGATTTTTTCTCTATCCCGATAGGTATATTACCTTTATGTACTAATTCTAATATTCTGTCACTTAGTATTGAATGCACCCAAAATATTCTCCTTTCTTTTCGCCTTCGTTTTATTAGTGCCGCAATAAAAGCGTGCTTTTTACGCATTTCAACACGCACGTCGCTAGGCTAGCAACACCGTTACCAACTAAATCTAAAAGTCTGTGGCTGGCAGCGTACACGATGAAGTTGTCCAATTAAAATGTGACACTACGCAATTTAGTTTGTACGATAGTCGGCCAACTTGAAATTGTATTATATTATGTGCGGTGGCCGTTATCTATTCTGTGGTATCGTGTCGTGTCGTTACCGTCGCAGTGTGAAAACACCCGATCTCAGAACTTTTCCGGGCTGGTACCGACTTCAAAAGTACGAAGATTGAGTACAGAAATAGTTGAGGCTTAGGCGAAGTCTGAAGACGCCACTATAATAAGGAATAAGAATAATTATTTGATTCTTTTTAGATTAAGAATAAGTATTACTTTTGTTTTTACCTTGGAAGTCGGTTTTAATTTTTTGTTAAAAAATAATAATTACTTATCTTAGCTCAAAATTGACCTAAAAAAATCGGTTGTCTGTAAAGTCGGTTTACTGACGATAGTTGAACGTGACAACTACCTTTGTTGAGATTTGTAAACTTCATAATGTTTTATAAGTAAATTTAGTTCCGTGATTTGATAACAGATGTCACTGTTAGGCCTCTAGATCGCGCTATCGCTTACCCGACAACATTTGGTACATATATGTAATTCAATGAATAAATTTTCGTCTTTTCGCTGACACTCACTGGTTGTTTTATTTATTATTACGGCAGAGTAGTGGTGGGTCGTCGACGCTTTTTCGATCAACGAAACGAGACTGTTTATCGTTCATCGTAAACTAGTTGAAAAAACAGTTTTTTTTTTTCGACTAGTTTACGTCTTTGACGAATAGTGTGGTGGGTCGTCGACGCTTTTTCGATCAACGAAACGAGACCGTTTATCGTTCATCGTAAACTAGTCAATGACAAAACAGTTTTTTTTTCAACTAGTTTTCGTCTTCGACGAAAATTGAACTATAAACAATAAACTATGACAAACAAAGTAGTTTTTAGGGTTCCGTACCCAAAGGGTAAAAACGGGACGCTATTACTAAGACTTCGTTGTGTGTCCGTCTGTCCGTCTGTCTGTCTGTCTGTCTGTCTGTCTGTCTGTCTGTCTGTCTGTCTGTCTGTCTGTCTGTCTGTCTGTCTGTCTGTCTGTCTGTCTGTCCGTCTGTCTCCAGGCTGTAACTCAATAACGGTAATAGCTAGAGAGTTGAAATTTTCAGAGATTATGTATATCTGTTGCCGCTATAACAACAAATACTAAAAACAAAAGAAAATTAATATTAAAGGGGGGCTCCCATACAAGAAACTTAATTTTTTTGGCTTTTTTTTGCTCTATATCAATAATGGCAACAGGTAGGTACTTGATTTTTTCTCGAAGTCCTTAGTTATATGTCTTCTTTAATATTTAATAATAATATTAAAATAAAATAAAAAATTAAGGGCGGCTCCCATACAAAAAACACAATTTTTGGCCTGATTTTGCTCTATAATGGTACGGAACCCTTCGCGCGCGAGTCCGACTCGCACTTGGCCGATTATTTTGACTAAACGACTTTCAGCATTAACTGTTTTGGCAAACATATTGTTGTCGTTTTGCACTTCGACGCGACGACTGATGACGACGAACGACGTTTAATCTGTGAGCGGTGGAAATGCACTTCCCTACATAGTAGGTACATACTTTTTTCCAGGCAGGACTGGCAGGCAGGCAGATTAATTACTGAAATTTTACATTTACTTAATTATTTTAAAATATCACCACCCATCCGTCGATCGCGTCGTCGCGTCGCGACGAACGGTCTCTGTCACACACACCGTTCCGGCATGGCAACCGTTCACGCATAAACCAGTTTATCAGTAGACGCTAAACTAGTTTACCCGTTCATGACTAATAAACAGTTTAATAAAACGGTTCGTTCATTCAACGCCCATCCCTACGCCAGAGGGATTTGCGTCCGCTACAGAACGGATTGGACCAGTATTAGGCGTATGACGTCTTTACAGCCTTAAGCCTAGTATCTACTTGAGCATGCTCGGGTGAATGAGCCGCTCATTCGTGCGAGTTCGAGCGTGCTCAGGCGTCTCCACTCGAGCGGCTCGGCCAAATGAGCGGGCTCATTTGGCCGAGCCGCTCAAGTGGATACTAGGCTTTATATTGGAACGCCTTCAGAGCGATCAGCGAGGTAACGCCGCATATTGCGTCATGTTTTTTCGTGCGCGCAGCCCATATCGAGTTATAAGACGTTGTCACGTCAAAAATTAAAACGTGGAATATGTAGTTTATGATATTGTCGATGATATTGGCGTGTGTTTCAAATAAAAGTAATTTGTAAATACTAGGGAGATGCTGAATGTATGCTTGAATTTTAATAAATTGGTTTTACTTTGGAAGCTGATATCATGAGTATAATAAACAAAAATAGGAAATTAATAACGTGGAAAGGAATGTTCGTATACTGAAGATTATTGGTGTATTTTTATTATAATTTTGTATCTTTCAAATTATGAGTTATAAAGCTCTAAAAAGCTGTAAATTACGGCATCTCCGTAGGGGGACCGCCTTAAGATAACGAGGCAATTACATAAGGCGACTTTCTGAAAACATGATTACACCAGATTAGACTCTATACATTAGAATTAAGGTACAAAATCGAGATTCGGTGTATATCCAAAATTTTAAATATCAGCGCTTACGATTATAAACCCTACTTAATGAGCATAGGGATGAAATTCCCCTGGCAAGTTTCACAGGACGAAGTAATGTTAACGCGTTAAGTAAACCGGTTAGGGTGACCATGACTTTGTACTGGTTTCGTCAGTGACGACTGACGTCTCGCGGGTGTGTCTTTGCATCATACAAGGATTTTTATTTTCATTAAAATGAATCCGGTGGAAATGTCAGAAATGATAATTTTAAATGCTATATTTAAACCTAGATGACGCCCGCAACTCCGTTGCGCCCAAATTCGTTTATCGCGCGGGAACCGTACATGTTTTTCGGGATAAAAGGTATCCTATGTCATTTCCCGCGACTCGAAAGTATTTCCATTCTCAATGTAACAGACAGATAGACAGACGCTTACTTTTACGCTTAGGCTAATTAGTAATAACTTGATAACAATAAGTAATAACTAATAACTTAAGACGTTCTTGAGCCTGCAGAATAAAAGGATTAGTAATGAGTAATAACTAAATAAAATTACTTATGTTGCTGCAATTGTTATTTTGAGGTTGGAAAAACCACATGACGTACACTGTCAGTCACATTAGTGTACTTAGTGTAAACTAATTTTACTACTTTGAGGGTGTGGCTCCATAATTTTACACAGACGCTGTTTGATAGTCCCAAAGTCCAAAAATCATTTAACATTTTAATCACTACTAAGATTATACTTAGAACATATAACGGTTTATTAAAAAATGAGTTGAATCGTCTTTTTTAAAGTTAATTTCACAAATACATAATTTTAAATTCAATACGAGAATTAGAGGCCTGTATTATTTTCCCAGATTTCCCTTCTTCAATTCTTTTTCTTCTGCTCCAGCCTCCATCTCACACGTGTCGATACTCACGACTATTATTATTAACAACTTTAATAGTTACTAAGTTATAATAATTTTAGTAGTGGATGTGTGGCACAACAGGCTCACGTGTTTAAACACACTATAAAGACACATTTTATCATTATAGATAGGCAAATTTAAATATTTTATAAGGCTATAATTGCCCGGGTATTTTTAGTTTGGAACGTGTATGAACTGACGAAAAAGCTTTAAATGTTACGAAATTAATTATAAGTCATTCTAAAAGTCAGTACTTTTCCAAGTTTACCCGGATTTATGTGGCTATTAGAAATATTAATTGCTTTACCAGATAAATGAAATATTATTTTATGTGAAAAATAAATGGCACTTAGATTCAAGTTTTAGGTATAATTTTGTGATTTGTAATTCAATATGCTGATGATGTATGCTACCTAGCTTTTATACTATTGTATATTATTGTATGCTTAATAAAGAATTTGAATTTGAATATTGTAGTCAACACGACGTAGTACAAAAAAAATGCCAGCTGCGTAAAAATGTACTGTCGCAGTAATATTTTTTAAAGATTTTTTGAATAACCAATAAGCCCAATTCATTTTTGATTAACCAATAAGCCCAATTCATTTTTGAATAACCAATAAGCCCAATTCATTTCTTTAGATTTTGTTAATATAATTCATGGAAAAGTAATTAGGTTTACTGAAAGCTAAAAATAAATTTCTAGACCGCACGTAGGTCGTAAATGTCTAGATTTGAAAGCTTTAGATACAATTTACTTTAGGTTTTCTAGGTCAATTGATTCTAAACAAGCGGTCTCTAGTTTCTTTACTTTTTATAGACAAGAATACAGATTGTTTAAAAATAAAATATTTTTAACTTTTTTGAAGAGCTGAAATATTTTAATTTATTTCTTGGTTATGTTCAAATGTAAGAAAATATCTACTAAATTATGAACCTATTGTTTTCCTTACATTTTACTACTTAACCTATCGAGCCCCATAAGAGCACCGGTGATCGCGACAACAATAGAATAACAATAGATTTCCAAGAATCCGCGATCGAAGAACTAAACCATACGAATTTCTTATACGGAACCTAAGAGTACTGTTTGAAAAAAAAAACAACTTATCTAAAAAATTCATAAAAAATTCTTGCTTTCAGCAATACACTAGGTAAATTATAGGTAAGTATTATACAATATGGCTACAATTTAATATGCATTTTATCAAAATTTTGTTTGGAATTAAATTAAGATAACCTTCGTATCGGCACCTTGGTGATACCCAGTGACAATATGGCAACAGATAGCCATGTCAGAGATCAAGTAATTACATGAAGGACGATCTTTATAAACCAGGTTATGGGCCCAGGACCGATAAGCGGATGTAAACAAAGATCTCCCGGACAACTTTCCCCTTGGCATAGAGTTCATAGTATTTAAAGAAACTTTTTCTACCGTAGAAAGCTACGGAAGAATAGACAAAGTGACAGACTGACAAAAGAAGTCTTGTCATTTTGTCTCTAAAATCTGTCGGCCTTTGAAGCTACAACATTCTTCTGAGCTCAAGCTAAACCTTCTAGATTTGTTTTGATTTTCTTTATAGAAAAGTAGGGGGCAAATGAGCAAACGGGTCACTTTATGGAAAGCAACTACCATCGCCCATGGACACTCGCAAGTCGCAACATCAGAAGAGTTGCAATTGCGTTGATTTTTAATAGGGAATACGCTCTGTTCTTGAAGTTTGCAGAGTGTCATTTATAGTGTTAATATCGAAATGGATTGCTTTTTTATGTTTGCTTCGAAGAGATCCGTGGGCTCATTTCCTGCTCCATTAAAAAAATGAGTTTCCCCTTCTTATTTTTTAAATATGGTCCCTTTTAAAGGATCTATGTCATTGGCATAATTAAAAACATAAAAAAATGACAAGTAAATAACACTGAACGTCGTTTATCATATTTAATTATAACCGGATATAAACGAAGTGTTTGCACCAATTAGCAGCTGATGACATCTTGTCGCGGAAACACGAACAATGGACAATTAAACATTGATATTCTTTTAATTGTTAACACAATCCCAGATTATTACAAATTACAATGGTTCATTTCACTTGATTTACATTTTATACCATCTATGAAATAGGTTATAATATTACGTAACGTTTTCACACTAGATGCAGCGCCAGCATAGACAGTAAACAAAAAGTTTTGTTCGACGTTTGACAACGTTTCTGTCAATATTGCTCAAATGTTTTTTACGTTATACTTCTTCTTATATATATATTAAAAAAAAAATTCGTGCAGGGGTACGATAGACTCGATCGAAACCTTATGTGAATAATAGAAAATAAAAAAAATATTGATTTCGAGTCGACAACTTATATCCGCAAAATTCGGATTTTGGAGAATTTCGTTAAATTCTAATGGCACTGACAAGGCACTGACAAACAAACTTCACGCGCCATCTTGCTGTAAACTGACACATGCCACATGTGTCATTGTCATAAAGACAGAGTTGCCAACATAAAAAAGCAGAGCTGAGTTCTCATTTTCTACCTGCCGGCCACAGAACAATAAAAACAGTTTTTATTGTTGTATGCTGCCGGCAGTGGCGACTGTGGCGCACCCTTTTTTTGTAGTTCTGACGACAGCGTCAGAGTTGAGGACGATTATAATGATGTTTTAAATTATTATCCTGTAGAGTTCCTAAATTCTATAACGCTTGCAAGACTACCACCACACAGTTAAAAGTTGGTTGTATAATAATGCTTTTAAGAAATTTAAACCCGACTGTCGGGTTGTGCAACGGGATTCGAATTGATAACCTTATTTTTTGAAGTCGGTTAAAAATACTATACTATTTGTTTTTAAAATTACATAGTAAGTGCTTACCTACCTGCCAATGTAGAGAAAAAGGCTGAATGCAAGAGAAATTAACCTTAGATAATGTTGCAAAAATAAAAAAAATTGACACTTTTTTCATTCATAAGCCTTTGTAAATTCCCTTAATTTTTTTATGTGTGGACCGCGAAGGTCATTGCATTTCTTAATATGGACCCCGAGCGAAACTAATTGGTGACCCCTGAACTAAGCTATACGTACCTGTCTATGTCTTGCTTACTTTAATATTTCTTGAGAAAAGATGACTACACAAATATTTACCTACATTTTGTACCTACTATGTGTATTGACTTATTGAGTTACAAGTTTACCCGAGCAAAGCCGGGTTTTCGTCTATATTTTAATATTTTACACAGTAGAAACCCATAAAAATGTTTATTGAAAAATACGCCTATTAAATGGCGCCGAAAACACTGTCCGCCATAGTGTGACGTCATACGCTTTGTATTTTAAACTCTCTTTATTGAACATTTTTTTATGTGCTAAATGTACGAGTCTAAAAGTGCCCAAAAATTATAAAAGAATTAAATAAGAAATTAGAAATCATTTGTAATGTTGAAAACTTTTGGAGAAAAGTTTTGGCCATTTCATTTCCCGTCTACAATAAATGGAGATAATATATAAAACTGATGTTTTAAGCGAATTATTCAATAAAATATATTTTAAAAAATCTTTCTAGGCTTATTCTTATTATTTATGTACAGATAAACTTACATATAACCAGCGCGATAAATAAAAGAATATGTTAAATTACTATGAGGATGACGTCACATCCAAATCGGAAGTACTGCAAAAGCGTTTTCGTCAGTACAAATCCTATTTTCATAAAATCATATTTTCAAATCGACTTTATTTATCAATCATAAGCTTTTATTTGATGATAAGGGTGAATTAATATGGTCTCCTAGGCCAAGTTCTACTAGAAATATGCATTTGTTTAATGAAATTGAATATAGGTCAAGTAGCCTATTAATCATCTTAGGAAGAACTTGGGATACCAACGGTATTTTTAAATGCTAACAGCTGACATAAATCCCACTTTTCAGGGTGGAATAGATGACGACGGTGAAATAGCCAGCGTAGCACTCACAGCATACACAATCTCATCTCTTATGGAAAGCACCACCATACTCCCATACCGCATCATCAAGAACTCCCTATCATGCTTCCGAGCTTTACCACCAGCTAAATCCAAGACCTCCTCCAAGATATACGCTCATTCCATACTAGCTTATACTCTGATGAGGCTAAGGAGGTATGAAGAGGAATTGGCGAAGATGAATGAGGCTAGTATATAAAATTCTCTTGTCACAATGTTAGTCAGCGAACTCCTCCGAAACGGCTTTACTGATTTTTACCAAATTTTATATGCATATTCAGTAGGTCTGAGAATCGGCTACTGGGTACTTTATAATTATATTGATAAGTGCATTTGTTGAATAAATTATAGTAAGTTATTACAACCTGAGACTGACGGCGACCATTGTTTATGCGACGGGATAGCGATCGACGTTGCCATGGCGACATACTTATTTAGTCACTTCATAAAATAATATGGGCGAAATCTAGGCGAAATACTTTATATTATGGCAAAGCAACGTTTGCCGGGACAGCTAGTTGTACTATAAAATTTATTTGGGGGCTCTTAGGAAGGCTCACAAATTTTTGCTTAGGCACTTTAGAACTTCCGTGGCCTGGGTGCCCAATATAATTGGTACGGCAAATACAGCGGTAGCCACGCCCCTGATTAAGGTTCTTGTGACGAGTCAGATGCAAAATAAAGATAAACGGCCCACGACTCATACGAAACTAAAATGTTTATCATTTTTGCAGTAAATACTATAGCTTTACGAAGTTAAATAATATATAAACTTTGTACTGTCACTTGACACAATAGTTGCTGTTTTGATCCAAATGACATAATGACACTTCCGGCTATTACCGGTCAACTGCGCAACTAAATAGTTGTTACTCATTACTGTAGCAAAAACTTAAGATGTGGCTTTAATATAGATAAGTACTGTACTTTTTTTTACTACGTAGAGATACTAAAAATACGGCCGGACAGACATGACGAATTCACAAGGGTTTTTGCCATTTGGCTACGGAACCATAAAACTGATTGTTAATGCTTTGTAATCACAGTGACAATCATGGTTACAAAACAAACAAACTAATCTTATAAAATTAACTCAATAAGGTCTTAACTCTTATACTTGTTATAAAAGAGCATTTATTATGCCAATGTTACTTATAATGGCACACTATTATGAGATTTGGCTAATATTACCTTTATTCTTATAATTTGGTTGGGTAAACGTTAATAACTCTAATTTATACGGCAACTATAAGGCTTCAAAATATGCTCATCTTATAGTGGCTATTTACATTGCTTTTTAGCCTTATAATATTCAAAGACATATAAAAGCTTTTAATATGGTCAATTATTCTTATAAAAGTAATGCACAAGGTAACTAATAAAGCTTTTAACTTATAGGGGCATTTAATAAGGCATCTATCCAACAAACGAATGCTAACATTTTATATGACCTTAACAAGGATGAAAGCAAACCACATTCCCTTAAACAGTGATAATAAAGATATTATTCTCTTTAAGGTTACATTAAAATGCTTTACATAATTAAATTCGCCATTTTAAACGTACAACAGATATGAGAACCTCAGTGGAGATCTCATATTTGAACCGTTTGGGGTGGAAACCCTAGGCGCATGGGGGCCGGGGACACATAAGCTTTTTAGACAGGTATCTAAGAAGCTTATTGAAGCCACTCGAGACCCCAGAGCCGGAAGCTACCTGGCACAGCGGATAGCAATTGCCATCCAACGTGGCAATGCTGTCAGCTTGCTAGGCACTCTGCCAGATGGGGAAGTTTTTCTTTTTATAGTTTTTATATTTTAAGTTTGTATATATTTGTATATTTTAGATTGTATTTTTAGTGTTTAAATTGTTAATGAAAAATATAATTGAGTAGTAAATAACCACAACAGATTGTGTGAATTTCTTGCGGAGTGGAATGATCGGCCAAGTGCGAGTCGGACCTGTGCACGAAGGGTTCCGTACTTTCATAGAACAAAAAAAGGCCAAATTTTTTTAAAAGTTTTTAGGCCTTTGTGTAAATTTCAGGTGCCTACCTGTTACCATTGTTGACAAGCAATAAAAGCTAAAAAAACATGTTTGCTGTATAGGAGCCCCCTTAGATATCATATGTATTAATTTTATTTTGTTTTATGTATTTGTTGTTATAGTGACAATAAATGCATACAATCCCGACAAATTTCAAAATTGTAGCTATTGCGGTTCTTAAAATACAGCCTGGAGACAGACAGATAGACAGACAGGCGGACAGATAACGAAGTCTTAGTAAAAGGGTCCCGTTTTACCCTTTGGGTACGGAACCCTAAAAATGGATTCAAAACTGTGGAAGAAGTTGAAAAGGAGCGATGGTTACAGAAGAAAAGTAAAAAATAAAACAATTAATTTGATAATCACGTATTTTTAATAATATTTCAAACTTAAAATTAGTGCGCAAAAATGTGCTAAAGTATCCTTATAAAGAGGTCTCTTTCGGCCAACCCAACTACAGTGGGAAAAAAACATTTTTATATATAATGTACGGGAATAACACTAGCAAGGTGCGATTTTGTTAGTGTGAAAGGAACCCTAACGATATGTAAAATGGCGATATCATAAGAAACAAGTGATGCCGTTATAAAGTCTTTACTCTCATAGACTCCTTATAGACGATGTGTGAATCCTGTTGTTCTTTTAAAAGCACTTTATATAACTTGACTAAATAATTAATGACGTTTTTAGCACAAAAACAGCTTAAATTCAAGGGCGAGTTGATAGCAAAACACACAGCGAATCATATTTTATCATGCATTTTAATTCCCATACACTTTTCACCATAAACGAGCACTAAATCAGGTAAATAAACTATACATAAAATAATGACTTATCGTTTACTTGACAGTAAAATGGCTGACGTTACTATTTCTTCTCCAAGCTATTGCGAAAATGTAAATCACTTATGACGGCAAAAAGGGCAAACGGAGTTTAACTCCCTTGTATCGGACAATAATATAACACGTATAAGGGTGATCGCCCGTATTAACGCTTTCTATATGTTTCTTATAAGATTTTAACGTTGTTAGTGACGGCCGAAAAGGAAGATCTTCCGACCGAGAGAGATAGCATGCTCGGTCAGGCCGAAGCCCACTGACGTCATTTCAGACGTTGTATATATCTTGCCGTTCTCCGAAACTTCGATAGCGCGATGTAGGATTGTTAGGCGAATTGTGGGTACCGCCACATCACTCCCCCCCGAAGACCCCTGGTATTCTTCGATGCGCTTGTGTTGTCAGGTGTGGGCTGAAGCTACGCGTGCAATGACCAGGAGAGGGACCCCGTGCTCTGCTTGCTGACCGGTCGTTGTAGCCTATGGCTGCCCCGTTTAAGCCGGACACGGGTTCGACCGGCGCGGACCTCCAACGCGGCTTATGGTCGAGGCGACCCGGTTATGCTTGATGTCTGCTGACGTGGTGCGGAGGGGCGGGGAGTGTTGATGATGATTGATGTCCAGAAGGTTGCGTGTTCTTGTCGGTGGTCACCAATTAAACGTTGTTAGTGGCGGCCGAAAAGGAAGATCTTCCGACCGAGAGAGATAGCATGCTCGGTCAGGCCGAAGCCCACTGACGACATTTCAGACGTTGTATATATCTTGCCGTTCTCCGAAACTTCGATAGCGCGATGTAGGATTGTTAGGCGAATTGTGGGTACCGCCACAAGTTGAAGTACCTTGTTCTTGGTCATTATATAACACGTTTAGGGAAAAAAGCGGACAATAAAGCAACTATAAGGAGGGTATAAGGTTATTATCCTTATAAATTGTGCCCAAATGCACCCTTATTAGCGATAATACGACTCCTATAAGAATATTATTTTTGGCTATATAAGCCACTGCAAGAGCAATTTTTGTTAGTTGGGTATCTATCATGCCTAAAAGTGAAAACTTCTCATCAAACATTAATTGTGGAGTTAAAGCCTGCAGAGTGCAGAAGGACAGACACAACAAAGACTTAAGAAGTTTTTTGCCATTTGGAAAACCCTAAAAAAGTGAAAAGAAGCATACAATATTGATTAGGGTTTTCCCATACATTTCAGTGTGTTGATAAACTACACCCGCTATAAACAAAAATACCAAAAACAAATGGGTCATCCATATTGTCATCCAAATTACGTCACCGCAAGATCCAATGACTAAATCGAATTTTATGTTTCCTTTTTTAATTTATTCAACAATATAAATAATTATTATTCATTAATTTGAAAGTTTTATTTCAGATATTCTAAGGAGTTTTATTTTATGTTTTTTACAAAAATTCAAACAAATAAGTTTAATATTACCTTGTACGTTGTAGCTGAGGCCACTATATTTTGTGGAGCTATTACGTAGAGCCTCTTTTTTTCATACTCAGTAATTTCTACAGCATATAATATATTAGATAATACAATTGTTCTACAGGTTGACCACCAAGTTTTCTGACGACCTCGCTAGCTGAAATTGTTACATATTTCATAATAATAATTGTATTAAAATGTTAGTATTTCGTAAGTCACGTAGGCAGGCTGCGCGGGCGCACGTACGCAGTTTTTCCCCTAAACTGGAATTCTGGTCACGGACTGCTATAGTTTTCTGGCCATTCTTCCGTGTAAAAAAATTACGTTACTCGGGGACTGCCGCGGTAAAACTACTGCTTATAATGGGCATTGGCCATAAGCTATGTCCACATTATGCGCTTTCGTCTTCAATTTTCGTCATCTTCTTTCATTCAACTTTCGTTTTGGCGCATTCAATAATTGAATGTGTCAAAGAACGCAACGCCAACTGTCATTTTTAATAACAAAGCGAAAGTTTTGAACGGTCAGAGGGCATGCGTCGCGGGCATAACTCACGTTCGCTGTTGACTGCGCTATAACGCATGCCCTTGACGAACAGAAAAAGGCACAGTGTGGACAAAGCTATACTTCTAGTCGCACGCACACAAAGCCGTGCCGAAGTCTGCCAAACTGAAACGACGTATAGACGATCCACGGCTTTTATTCAAGGCCGCACCATTGTGCTGGTCAGAGTGGAGGGTGTTAGGTTTATTTTCGTTACGGAATTTCTTGATTAGGTCGCCGCGATAAAAGCTACCTACGCAATAGCTTCAAAATCGTTATAAGGCTTGGAACTTAGGATTTTTCCGCCACTCTGGAATAAGGTACTAGCTGTCAGTTGCATCTATTATCCCACTGTTTGTTAAGTTGCGTCCACTGTGTGTCAATTGATAATAAGAAAGGCCGAAAATATTCATTCACTCGTCGCATGATTTCAGATTTGAATCGGGTAAGACCGGCTAACGAAACGTGCCAATTCCGTGATTCCTTATCACATCATCACTATCAATATTATTATCATGAATGATGATCGGTGATAGCACTCTGACAATTGCATTTGATAGACCGGCTATATTTGCTTGATAGTCGCTATGTGCGTTTCTAACTGAGTTTCGATCAAGTATCGATGATGTTGCAAACTGGTGTTGCCAATCAGAAACTTAGTATTGATTAGATATTATTATTGCCGCTTATACGCCATTTTCATAAGTATACAAGGTGTAAATACTTTAGGGTGTGTATGTGTTCCTTGTAGAGAGTACACTGTGAAAGTAGCAGCGCTGAAAGACCAACAATTTTTTTCACTTTTGTATGGGGAAACTTGTGACGCTGCGCGCTGGGGCGCTTGCCCATACAAAAATGAAAAAAATGGTCTTTCAGCGCTGCTACTTTCACAGTGAACTCTTTACAAGGAACACGTGCACACCCTAAAGTATTATCACTTAGTTTTGTTACACCCTGTATTGCCTGAATAATATAGGTAAGTATTTAAATATCTTGGTTTATTTGTTTGAGAAAAGTTTGGAAAAACTTGATTAAGGCTGGCCGCAAACGCACGTTTTCGGTATTCGGAATTCCGTGAGACTAGCGCAAACGTTCGTTTTTAGCGCACTAGAAACGTACGTGCGGAATTCGTTCCGTACGGTGCAAAAACGAACGTGTGCGCCAGTTAATGTATTTTCTACTGATTCCATGCATTCGGATTTTCGATACGATATCACATACGGAAAACGTATGTATGCGGCCGGCATAAAAATTGCATCATCCATTGACCAGTCAGGATCGCATTCTTTTATTATTTGCCATATAGGCCGACTTGCATCCTGTATTTAATCGTAGTTTATTTTAGCTGTTCTTATTGTTGTTACTTATTAGTTATTACATCTCGTTCTTTGTAATCACGAAAAAGACATAATATTCAACAAACGATCAGCAATAACCCAAAGTGTCTAAACACACTAGGCCGAAGTTCCGCGGCGGAAATTCCGCATGATTACGTCAGCAATGTCAAACAATATACGGACGGAACGCGACGGAATTGTGTGTCATCGGAAATTTAAAATACGTTGCAGGTGGAATCATGCGGAAATTCCGCCGCGGAACTTCGGCATAGTGTGTTTAGACTCACACATCACACAAATTGGCGTTAGTTGCCCTGGAGCGAATAGAGCAACAAGTTTCACAAATATGTGAAAGGGAATTTGCCCTTTAGCAAAAATGATCTGCTCTTGAGGAAAATGCTATAAGACGGAAATCCCTTAGATTTAATTTAAGTTTATGCTCTCATGTACATTTGTGGTTTCTGCTTATACTCTATATAGGTACTCTTGGTGAATATGTCGCAGTCATCTGGTTCAATCTGCGATTCGATTGAATGACTAGCGCATTCATTGAATGACACCATGACTCGGCCGAACGTCGATTGAACGATCGTCACTCAACGTCCAACTAGTTAGCGATTTGTACTCGTAACATAGCCCTTTGAAGATAGCGGACATGAAATCAGACAGGTAATTGAACGTATTTCATTTTTTCCCCACTGCTGACTGCGGCGGTAGTAGTCACTAAAAGAAATATGGTGTCAAACTGCTCGCACAGCTAATAGCACTGTGTTGATATTTTGTCGAATAAATAAGTAAAAAAATAAATACTTAAATATAATAAGAATAAATAAATACTTTAAAGTTGAAATTTCTTTATTTGTAATAAAATAACATGACAGCGTGGATTAACCCACAACTACCCCGTCAACGGCTACTTAAAAAAAAAAGACGGGTTGCACTCCGGGAGTGCCGGCAAAAGTGAAAACTTGATTATTAACGTTGTGCATTGTTTTTTTTAACCCATTTTTTATGAAAATCGATTTTTAAAAAATCGATTTTTTTAATTAATCGAAACCCTTACAATCGATTAAATTTTTATTTAACCCATTTTTTATTAAAATCGATTTTTAAAAAATCGATTTTTTTAATTAATCGAAACCCTTACAATCGATAAAAAAATATCGACAATCGAAAAAAAACAATCGATTGTTCGATTAATCGATTTTGATGTTACAACACTACTCTCCAACCGTCTTACGGTTTTTCGATCAGCACGAGAATCTGACGCGAGCTTCACAGTTTTTACCCATCCCACAAAAGTGCTCAACGCCGCTAAAGAAGTTTTCACTTCAAAAACTATAGCATCCCATTTGACGACTTCACTATAATATTATATGACTTTTAGTCAAGACGTTAAACGTCTCAGTCAACGACTTGAGGAATTGTCCTTTAGTCATTCGATTAAATGAAGTCATTCAATAAATTCGCTAGTCATTCAATCGAATCGTAGATTAAACCAGTTGACTGCGACAAATATAAATAAGTAACTACATACGTAATGATGTTGCTTAGTCACAGTAGACAATACGACCTCTGTGGCTCAATTGGTTGAGTGTGTGGCAGCTCAAGCCGGGGGTCGCGGGTTCGAATCCCGCCGACGGAACAAAAAGTTTTCAATGTTCCCGGGTCTGGATGTGTATTAAATATATTGTGTATGATGTAATCAAAATTTGATATATATTATGTACTAGCTGTTGTCCGCGACTTCGTCCGCGTTAACATAGTATAATAACAAAGATGGATAGCTTTCCCCTTTTTATGGTTAAAACAAAGGATAAAAACGGGACCCTATTTAAGCAAACGTCAATAAACTTTCATGTTTCTAACTCAAGAAATGACGGACATTCATTGAAACTTTCTACCCCAATTTCACCCCCTTGGGGGTAGAATTACCAGAAACGCTTAAATACGTATCCATTCATTTTTAATCAGTAGCACAAAAATAAAGTTTCATGTTTCTAACTCAAGAAATGACGGAATTTCATTCAAACTTTTAACCCCAATTTCAACCCCCTTGGGGGTAGAATTTCCAAAAACGCTTAAATACTTGTCCATTCATTTTTAATCAGCAGTCCAAAAATAAACTTTCATGTTCTAACTTAAGAAATGACGGACTTTCATTTAAACTTTGAACCCCTATTTCACCCCCTTGAGTGTAGAGTTTCCAAAAACGCTTAAACACGTATCCAATCATTTTTAATCAGTAGCCCAAACCTAAAATTTCATGTTTCTAACTCAAGAAATAACGGACTTTCATTGAAACTTTCCACCCCAATTTCACCCCCTCGGGGGTATAATTTCCAAAAACGCTTAAATATGTATCCATTCATTTTAAATCAGTAATCCAAAAATAAAGTTTCATGTTTCTAACTCAAGAAATGACGGACTTTCATTCAAACTTTCAACCCCTATTTCACCCCCTTTGGGGTAAAATTTTCAAAATTCCTTCCTTAGTGGGTGTTTACTTAATAAAACAACCCTACTCACCAAATTTCGTGGCTTTAACCTTAACAGTTTTTGCTCAGTGATGATGAATCAGTCAGTCAGTCAGGACATGTAATTTTATAAGTATAGATAGTATAAAAGTTTATAAGTATTAAGTATAAATATTAATCCGTTGTCTGGTACCTGTAACACAAGTCCCTCAAGTATTTAGCACGGGGCCAGACTGACGTGGTGAGAAGCGTCCATAGATATTATTATTATTATTATTAAATACATAGGTTGTAACAAAACTAAGTGGTAATACTTTAGAGTGTGTATCTGTCCCTTGTATAGAGTTCACTGTTAAAGTAGCAGTGCCGAAAGAGCAATTATATTTTTTTGTGATTTGTATGGGTAAGCACCTCAGCGTCATGAATTTGCCCACACAAAAGTTAAAAATAAATTGCTCTTTCAGTGCTGCTACTTTCACAGCGAACTTTATGTAAGGGACACGAACACACCCTATAGTATTATCACTTAGTTTTGTTACACCTTGTATACTCTTGATTAATATAAGTAACTACATAGTACATATTACGTATTTAAGATAATATTGCTTAGTCACAACTCAATAGGCAGTAGTTGAAATATGGTGTAACGAAATGACCCCAATTTTTTTGTGCAGATTCAGTAAAAATATTAGAATGTATTGGCTCAGATATTTATTTGGGTTATATTAGAGGTATTTGGGCAGATACCTATATATATTGTTTGTTTGCAGGGCCCCCGCTACCATATGTGCAACGTGTGCAATGCACACGGGCGCCATCCGCTAGGGGCGCCAAATCGTCATCTTTAGGGGCGCCAAAACCAAGGACCCAAAAAATTTGCCTAAAGGGGCGCCAAAATTCTTTTTTTCCAGTAGCCTTTACGGTCGTTTGTCACGCGGGATCCCCACATTTTCGTGAAAAACTACCCTAGGCGTCATTTTACGGTACTTTATCTAAGAATCTTTGTATCAAATTCTATATATTTATAGAATTTGAATAGTATATTACTGTTGCCAAATTCTGAAGTTTTATCTTTGTTGTTTCTAGCAGGTTTAAGTTACTAATGCTCCAACTTGCGGAATATCAGGTGAGCTGTCTACTCGTTTGTCACATCACAACATCGCTAATTGTAACACGTCGGGTGAAATACGATATCTTATCAAATAATGATGATACGACACGTATCGCGCCCGAATCGTGCTATCGATGTCAAACTGTTTTTATTGTTCTGTGATGTCAAAGTTTTGAATCTAAATTATCTTACAAAAGAGCTTTTGCCCGCGGCTTCGCTCGCGTTAAGAAGTTTTATTATAAACAAACTTTCATCCCGTATTTTAACCCCTTGGAGGTAGAATTGATCAAAATCCTTTCTTAGCGGATGCCTACGTCATATCATCTACCTGCATGCCAAATTTCAGCCAGATCGATCCAGTGGTTTGGGCTGTGCGTTGATAGATCACCATGTCAGTCAGTCACCTTTGAGTTTTATAAATATTATAGATTTCTGGGCTCCTAGTAAATCAGATGTACTAGAATTCTAAAAAAAATGGATAGGAAGAAGTAGGATTTCAAAGAGAGAGAGTGTGACATTAAGGGCATGTTTCTCCACTTCCTGATAAAGTGCCGGATAGGCTATCCACAACTTTTTGACAGATTCTCCAACTGTCAAGTTAAGTGGTGGATAGCCTATCCGGCACTTATCAGGAAGTGGTGAAACAGGCCCTAAATATTGTACACATCAAGCCTCTAAACTGGTGAGCATGGTTTCAAAGACATACTTAATATAGTAAGTACTAAGACGTATACTTTTATACTTCTGTCGATTTAGGATGATTAGTATTCGAGATTCCACTGGTAGTACTGGACGGTAGTGCAGATAGCTTAGCGGAAAATAAAATCAGTTCAAAGTTGTTTTTACGTGATTAAATTATGCAAAGAATTATTGACTGAAATAAAAACAATAAAATATTAAACGACTTATACGACATTTTATAGGCACGCACTAGGCGTAGAAGCGTAGGCTTTTCGTAGCACTGCTACGAAAGGGTAACCTAATTAGTAAAATTACTTAATACCTAGGTATAATATAATATTAATTTCATCTTATATTACTTATTTATTTTTATTCATATTTCATAGTTATGAATGTGATAAGTATAAATGTTTAATTGTAAATATAAGATTTGATTCTGAGTATTGAATATACTCTGAAAGTGTTGTACTTTCATGAAATTAAGGAAAAAAAAGGTGTAAAAATCTCATGTGATAAAATTAAGTAATCTATACGTATAGATAAAAATTGCAAAATCGCAATGGAAAATTATAAGAGCGAATCTTCGATCTAGATAAATATTACAGTTTATTACTGAAGCAATATCTGTTATTGAAGCTGTTACGACACGTTAAATTTTCCACATAAAATCCTTTTCCTTAAAGTATATTATGAAGAGATGCCCATTGCCAATATTAATACGTAATAGATAGGTAAGTACATAACACAATATACCTACATTTAATATTGTATACAAATCTACTTAAAAAATAGATTAAGGTTTAGCTAAAGTTTCTTAGATTTTTTTATTTTACACACGGACAACTAACTTAGAAATCCACAACCTAACATGTCAGAGGCGTAGTTACGTGTTATCCAGTGGGCAACTAATAATATTTACCGCTTACGTGCGAATTATAACTAAGTAAGTAATTATTATATTTTATGAAGTAGAAAATATTTTTTTACTTTAGTAAAAGGTAAGTACTAAAATATCATTAATTGGAAAAATATGAATTTCGGGGGTTGTCTTTGCATAGAAGGATTAATATCCCAATGTTCTGCATATTGTTGTGTTGTACTTTTAGAACCATCTTTATAAAGGACAATGTAAATTTTAATTCGCCAGTCAAGTACAGATTGATGGTCGATAATAATAAAACGATCACTTTGTACCCGCGCAACGCCAGGTTGAAGAAAACCACACTACTTAGAAACGTCACTATGTGTCACAACCTGCGGGCTGCGCGGTTTCCTGTTTTACCAGCTTTATATATCTTATATGTCGAAGTCATCGCGAGTCCCGCACTAGCGGTCAGTGTCGACGCGCTATTCGGAAAAATAGGCCGCAGCCTTACGTGAAAAATAATCGAAATTGTCTATGACTAGTTCGAATTTTACGCGCTTAATTGTGTTACGGTTTTTTGATTTTTGAATTTCGAATTTTGTTGTAATATTGGAGATTTTTTCAATCGAAGGTAAGACTTATTTTTATTTTAAAAAGTTTTTCTAAAAATGTATTAACCTGAAAAAATATTTGGCGAAACACTCACATTACTTTTTCGATTTGTTCAAATATAAATATTTGAAAATATCTCACTTTTAAGAGACATTTTTATTTTCGTGACAAATATTTTTACTAAAAAGATAACTAAACCTAAAAGTAAATAAGATTTATTGCTTTGATGAAATTTTAATTCTTAGTTATTAAATTATTATACAATTAAACAGACAAATTGCTGTCATTTAACAATTTAATTATAATTGCATAAAATATTAAAATAACTGTTAACATGATAATTAAAGTAATTTATGTAAAATTTAATTACCTACTTTTATACATTACTGAATTAATGTAAAATATTCATGGGAAGTACTGAGCACATTAGACTAAGTAGATATATTAACATAAGTAAGTACGAAATTTTAGATTGCTTACGTAATTTATACAGCACGCGTTGGTTTATTTTAATTTTATTCCAATATACCAATTATAACAAAAAATAGAGTAAGTAAGTACTTAATTCCAATTTTTAAGTCAATTTTTTGGATCAAAGTGACCTTAGTTTTTTCCTGTATTTTTCTAGAGGTGCTGTTTATTGAGACATAATTGGTACAAAGTAAGTTCTACTTACCTAAAGAAATAGTTACTCAGTTACTTTTGACTTAGGTCATTTTCTGAGAAGTTGTTCAACTTACACTATAATTGGCAGTATAGTCTGTACCTTTGAATACAATCAAAACGTGGAAAATCTATAAAATATCTCATAATTGAACAGTTTAATTTTCTTCTTTTTTTCAAAATTTTTTAAAAAGTGTCATTGTAGTCCTATATTTTTTAGAGTAATAAATACATAAAACAATATATTAGGTGGAATTGAGGAACCTTCTCCTTTTTTAAAGTCGGTTAAAAACATGTAATAACCGATTACGTGTCATGTGGAACAAACAGACATCAGATTTTCCTTGCGGTAGGTATTATTCCTTTAAGCGTCATCCATCCTGCGGTGGGATTTATGTGACAAATAAACCAAATATAGGTCTACCGAATCTGATGGCAAAAAAGTAAGAAAGTAAATTGACCGGGGTAGTTGGAATAAAACTTTTTGATCCTTTTTTTCCTTATAGCGGCTGATTCTGTGTGTGAAACATGCAAATATTTTATCCAATGATCAAGGATATTTTTTGAAAATCTGCTGTCAAAATTTGCCATCAGATTCTGGTAGACCTATTCATACTTTGATGGATGGACATACTTAATATATATTTTTTTATTTTTTGCAATAATTCCTGAAAAACACGGTGAATCCCATTTTTTTTACTTTCACCACCCAACAATATAGACTCCCGCTAGCCGTTATAAAGATAAAAATACGATAAACGAGTCATAAAATAATTAGGATTATACAAGTTAGATAAGTTTTATAATAGTAATTTAAGCCGATAGACTTATCTACATTTTACTTCATTTATCATATCATTTAAATTGATTATGTCACAGTAAGCATTAACATTAATTATTATTTAATTAAATTAAAGGTTAATTTATAAGGTAAATATATAGATTAATCGATAGTATAATAATTAATAATTAATAATATTACATAGGTACTGTTTCATGTGGTATTGCTTTATTTGCTCCTGCTTAGGCAATACTTCTTAGATTCTGAATATTATTTTATGCTGAAGTCTGGATGAAATTTTGTATGGACAAGCGTCGGGGGGAAAATAGTATTTATATTTTATACTATGAAAATAGTTCATGGCAAGATGTCGCACAGGATCGGAAGAAATGGCGTGTGCTTGTGTCAGAGGCCAAGGCTCAATTTGGGTCGCGGCGCCGCGCCGCAGTAAACTAAACTATGATTATTTTTAACAAAAAATTAAAACCGACTTCCAGAGTAAAAAACAATAATTATTATTGGGAAAAGGTGGTAATGTGGCCCCTGCATATATATTGGCGCCCTTCAATATTTTAATGTTTTAACAACGCTATCTAATATAATTTTGGTGCAACGGGATGCTCGCGGCATGCTGCTAATTTAATGCTGTACAAATCCAACAGAGGCTGTCACGTTCGATTGTCATTTGAGCGAGTTCAAACTTGCGACCTGCGAAACTTCTAAGTGTGTGTGATTTTGTTTCGATAGTTGTTAAAAAATAGAAAGATTTGGCTTTTGGGTTCGAACAACGGATACATCAAACTCTTCTCCTACGGAATTTAAAAGGTAAATATAAAATAAGACATTTAATAAATATTTTTGGAACGTTTGTTTAAATGTTAGCAATACTTGTAATTTGGCCCCCTCACATTGATCGTAATGTGGCCCCGGGGGTCACATTACATGTAAGAGAGTTTCATGACGTGGAAGACATAACCACTATGGAGAAGGCTTTGGTAGGAATGCCGTTTGACGCCAGAGAGACACTACAATATCCAGCAGTAGCTCTGAAAGTGACGAAGACGCCGTAAATACCGATTATGACGACTCGTATACAAATATGGTTCCTGAAAACGCGGACGTGCCATGTATGTTCTGCGACACAATTTGTTCCAATGACAGAGCTGGAAAGCCATGGGTACAGTGTCAAAGTTGTGACTTATGGGCTTATGTAACCTGTATAGGTTCTGAAGGTGGCTATTACATTTGTGATTTTTGCCGTTAAGTTTCACTTCTGCAATACATTTAATGTGACCCCCCCAGGGGGCCACATTACCATTACTTGATCTCAAGATACCAAATGTGATTAGTCAAGAATAAATAATGTTTAGATAATCCTGTACGAGATTTATTTATTCCCTAATAAGACATGTTTAAACAAATGAATGAGAAGTCCCATAATGTATTTTTTAGGTTTCTGACTCCTGTATTTTTTTAATAAAGCTTGATAAACAAAGTGGGGGGCCACATTACCACCTTCTCCTATATATACCTAATGAACAAAAAAGTATGAAATAATTCTTACTCTTAATAGTGCCTTATGCAGAATACTCCTAAACCTCTACTATTTCTGTACACAATCTTCATTATTTTGAAGTTGATACCAGCTAAGAATGGTGAGTTCTTAGACAAAATATTTTTAATTTTAAAGACTGGTACCGACTTCAAAATTATGAAGATTGTGTACAGAAATAGTAGAGGTTTAGGAGTATTCTGAATAAGGCACTATTAAGAGTAAGAATTATTTCATACTTTTTTGTTCATTAGATATATAATAATTATTATTGCTTTTTACTCTGGAAGTCGGTTTTATTTTTTTGTTAAAAATAATAATTTCACTCTTTTTAGTAATTTAAGTAATTTATAAGGTTTTCTGTAAATACTAATGTGTTCTACTAAGAGCCGATTGTTTGATCACTAGTAAAAAATAACTAATAGTATCCGTAACCATTAGTTAGTTGACTGTAGTTAAACCTTGACCAGTTGTTAAAATAGAAATACGTTGTTTCAACTGATTTTTTACTTTAGTTAAAAGTAACAATCGTCAATTGTGTTGCTATTTGAAGGAACATGGGAAACCCAAAATTCTGCCGGGAGAATTTTTTTACTACTGGTAACATCTGGTAATATTGAAACGTCGGCTGTAGTCTGTAGAGAACCCTTTGCGCTCACGCACAACCATTGTTCAAAGAACAACAGTCTTAAAGTATTTGACATACGGACGTAATTAAAATGTTGTATTGAAGCTTAACTCAAATTCTTTGGATATAATAATCAATAAAGATGGGTTATGGGGACTCTTTTTGTGCAAAAATACAATAGTTTTAATTATTGCACGTGTTTTCTCTATTTTTTAGAAACTTTATTACTTATTCAAACTTTTTGCATAAAAATACTTTTTTTGTGGTTTTTTCATGATAGGCTATTTAATTAGCTTTCACTTAACGTTATTTTACGACAATAGGACGAAACCTCGCAAAGAAAGAATTATGCAAGCCAAACAGATCTCCAGAACACTGTCGAATATTTCCAGTCGCATAAGACCTTAAAGTTAGCAATCTAGTCTACTGCACTCACTGCATAATTTCTGAAATATAAATATAGGGCAAGTTTTATATTTATAGTAATGAATTGGCAGCTTTTTGATATGATTAATTTGTTTCAATATATTTTATGTAATACAGCACTGTTGTTGTTGGTACCTACTTAGTACTTACCTATCCATTTAGTAAATAGTACACAGTATTACAATATTCCTAGTAGTTAGTCTCTCCAATGTAGACTTAATTTCAGCAACTATCCAAAGTACTGTTTCTTTGGACATTCTAAACCTTTCGAAAAATTCGACTTCATCCCAATAGTCTATAGCAGGTAGCTGCAAATGTTTTCGGGCAGCATGTTAAAACGTATTCTAGAATAATCTCTTCATCAAAAGAACTTTCCGAGTCATCGAAATGTATAAGTACATTTAAATCCATTATTTTTTATAAAAGCACTCTTTTTGGGCAGAAAATATCTCAACGCGACTAGATATTATCCGCTACAACAAACAAATCAAACTAATGGTTAACGTTAACTACGCAGTCCGAGCGTAGTCATCTTATTTAACAATTTGTCAAAAACTTTAACTACAGTTAGCTTAACTATCGATTGAAAAACAACATTTTGTAATTTTAACCAATAGTTAGTTAGTAACCTTAACTAGCGATCAAACAACCCTAAGTGACTTTGGAGCCAGGATACACATTTATGATATGAGAACCATAAAGTTAATATACCTAGCGCCCTCTCGGAATAGAGAATTGCATATTAGCAACTCCAAGAATATTCTTGGAGTTGCTAATATGCAACATCTTCTACAGTGATACGAGTATATCTCGTATCACTGTATAATTAATAATATAAGCTTGGCGTTAATCAAGCAATTATAAAATTAATGTTCATGCGCCTATCTCTAAAGGCTCTAAAGTTCTGTTCAGTGACTTTCTTTCTATCACAACACTCCTAGAAAGTCATTAGCTCACTATAATGTTCATATAATATTATGCTTAAACAGGTTAAACTACTTAGAACTACGTTAATATAACTATTTATTTTGTCCCAATAATAAGGAGTTTCCTACATACGGACATACCTCATAATTCATAGATCTCATGATCAAATTGCTAACTTGGTAACCTGATCACCAAGTTTGAATCATTTACTTTGATATAACAATATAATTTTTGAAATCGTTCGACAAATTAAGAGTTATGATTTAATGATTCATGGTGTGGTGACTGGTGGTATTGGTGATGATGATGATGAATGTCACTTGCATAGTAGCATATGCTTTGAATTCTTAAACCAAAGCCGAAACCCTCAAACTTGCATCTATAAGGAATCCGGAGTTCTCTTAGCACCTTCGGAACCAAGGTATATCTTAGTGCAAAATTTTGCTTTTTGGTAGCATAATATGCTTAGGATACTTCTCATAAAATCGAAATCACCATAATATGTTTCCATATAAATTTTGAGGAGTTCCCTCGATCACTCATGGATCTTATCATCAGGTCGAAATAACAAAATAATTTTCAAAATAGCTTAACTTTTTACAGAACAATGTTTAAAGACATCCGTGATCCGTTTTGATCTAAAAATACTATGAAAAATACCTACCAATTATAATAGGGTCATAATGTGCAGGTGTATGGTGGAATGGTGGTGTTGATGATGATGATGATTATTGTAATAAGCTTAGTAGTATATGCTTTCAGTTCTTAAAACAACGCCGAAACCCCCAAACATGTATCTATAAGGAGTAAGGAGTTCTGTTCACCACCTTCGAACCATGTATATCCTGGTGCAAAATCTTACTTTTTGGTAACATATGCCTACTAGGAATACTTCATATGAAACCAAAAAAACCATATGTTTCCATTTGAATTTTGAGGAGTTCCCTCGATTACTCATGGATCCCATCATCAGGTCACCACTTTTGTGAACATGGGACCAAATTGGAGTGAAACCTAATACAACAAAATAAAAATTTTGAAAATCGGTTCACAAACGGCGGAGTAATCGTTGAACATACATAAAAAAAAAACCACAGCCGAACGTATAACCTCCTCGTTTTTTGGAAGTCGGTTAAAAATAGTGGAGTCACAGACTACCTAGGGCCCCTAAGTCTAAGGACTTAGGGGTTAATAAAAAAAAAACATAATATTATGTTTAGTTTCGTACTCATACACCACAATATTATTAATTTTTTGGAAAAAAGTGAAAAAGTATGTTTTTTCGTCACATTGTAGCTATATCAAAATGCATTAGACAAATGTACATACTTACACCAAATAGTATTCTGCGCTATCCGAATAGTAAACATGTGTTTCTTTATCATGTAAAGTACTTATTGTATCTGACAGTTATTTGTTCATCCAACATGTTCGATTGTAAGATAAACTGTATTATCTAAACATTATCTACATCTGTTACTCGAGTGCGAAATATGGAAGATTTAGAAATTCTTGTAAAAGCTATTTTTAGAAAGGATCATTAAATGGAAACTACATAACTGTATTTTAAAAGGATAAAACCGACTTGAAAATTGTATGTCATTGAGAATTAAAACTCCCTATCTCAAAAACTACTGAACTGATTTTGATGAAACTAGCACTATTCCCTAAGTTGAACAATACCTAGTACAACAAAAAAAGACTTACTGAAATCGGAATGGCAATTCCAGAGATATCCGAATACAAACTTAAAAACATACATACATACACACATTGGTTCAGACGCTGATATAAACTAGCATATTATACGAAAATTGGGCAGTTCTTACATTCATAGTACATACCTACTACATACGCGTCGAATTGATAGCTCCTTTTTTTAAGTCGGTTAAAATTCACGACATATCACATTTTGTGTCTCGTCTCATATTTTTCAAGCTCCGAATTTTGATAAAGTTCTATTCACAGTTTTGATATTTTCAAAAGTGATTCTAGTTTTTATGTCTTAACTCTTAAGGGAGCTTGCCTTAAAGACATTAAAACATAGGTTTAATGGCCATACCGAGGCAGGAAATTGGATTTTTTATTCTCTATTTAACAGTATTAGGTATAAATAAGTCGTATCTATTATACTCACAGAACAAAAAAAACAGTAGAAATGACATACCACGATTCGTTTACCAGAACCACTGTCGCCAAACTCACACAAACAAACAGAGAATAGACCGCTGCACTACTAACAAACAAATGTTTTGATTGGACGCGTAATTCTAAACCCAATTAGGCCTAAATTTATTAAAACTGAAAACAAAAACACACCTTCAGCGCTCTAATTAGAGTTTGCTATGCAATAAACAAAACAGGCACTTAAGACATTTCGTATTTGAGCATCATGCATTTACTAAAAAGTTTAGCTACTTCACGCTAGATGTCAGACAATTTTGACCGCTACTTGGTACTACTAATATTATTATACTCTGTGCCGCTACTCAGCTAGTGCGGGACACTGCGGCTGCCGGTTGACACAATATTATATCGATATTATCTACATACTGGACTTGATATTTTATAACCGACTCCAAAAAAGGAGGTTATTAATTCGACGCGTATATTATCCACACTAATATTATAAATACGAAAGTGTGTCTGTCTGTCTGTCTGTCTGTCTGTCTGTCTTTCTGTCTGTCTGTCTGTCTGTCTGTCTGTCTGTCTGTCTGTTACCTCTTCACGCCCAAACCGCTGAACCGATTTGGCTGAAATTTGGCGAAAGTGTGTCAGTCTGTCTGTCTGTCTGTCTGTCTGTCTGTTACCTCTTCACGCCCAAACCGCTGAACCGATTTGGCTGAAATTTGGCGAAAGTGTGTCAGTCTGTCTGTCTGTCTGTCTGTTACCTCTTCACGCCCAAACCGCTGAACCGATTAGGCTGAAATTTGGCATGGAGATACTTTGAGTCCCGGGAAAGGACAAAGGATACTTTTCGTCCCAGAAAAATGCACGGTTCCCGCGCGATAAATGAGTTTTGGCGCAACGGAGTTGCGGGCGTCATCTAGTATGAAATATTTCCAGAACTGATCAGTTTTCGTGTGTGTTAGTCTATATCGCCTTCTGAACAAACGTACCAAGTTTCAAAAGTGTATGTATGTACCTATATTTTTTTGTTTATGTTTCCATACCTCCGGAACTACAAGTCAGATATTTTAGGTGATTTTTTTGTTGTACTAGGTTTTGTTCAAGTAAGGGATTACTTACTGCAAGTTTTATCAAAATCGGTTCAATCAAAATTGTTTTTGAGACAGAAACGACGGGGTGTTATTTAACTCCCGACGCAAAACGACGGGATGTTATAAGTTTGACATGTCTGTGTGTGTGTCTGTCTGTGGAATCGTAGCTCCCGAACGGATTAACTGATTTTGATTTAGTTTTAGACAATTCAAATCTTATTAAATGTTAAAACTCAATAACATATTTTTACGTATATTATTATTAGAATAATCCTTCATGTTGGTAGCTGAATTTTAAAAGTCACAAACGAACGATTTTTGTGAGAATGTTACAAAATATCGATATCGATAAAATGTTATCGCATTTGGTTACATCCCTAAACGAGTAGCAAAATATTTTCTACATTTAAATAATTTTGAAGTAAACATTTGATGTTTACTTCAAAATTATACTTTATTTCTCATGTATTAAAATTGTTTTTGGTTTGAATTTTTATGGCGAACTACACGTGTTACCGCGTACAAACAAATAACTCGACTGATGTCGAGTCTGCGTAAGTACTTAGCAAGCTTGCGTTACAACGCTAGCTAGTGACACGCGTGCCCCGCCCACTTACCATTTCTACTGTATTTTTGTTCTGTGATTATACTAGCCATAAATTTTTTATAGAGATTCATTCATTCTATGTTTTAATACAATATGCTACCCAAGACTTTGTCCAGGTTTTAGGAAATACCACGGACATCGTACATTATGCAAAAATAACGTACACTGTATGTTGTTCCCTGTGCTCTATGTGACCAGTATAATATTATAAGTTTCGAATTAGGTACGTGGTCAATGAAAGAAAAACAAAAAATTATTCTTACTGTTTTTTGTTGAATTGTTAATTATTTTAGTCACTTAATTCAACTCGTTTATGTCTTTAGCACAATACTTCAATAAGGAAAAGGATAAATATTACATTTTCCATTTTCCTTATCATTTCTCAACTTTTGTTTGTTTTAATTTAAGTTTAAGTTGAACTACTAAAGACACTTGTGTCTTCAAATCTTGATTTGCGACATATTTTTTGTCTAAAAAAATTTCACGCCAAGCTTTGCGCCTCTAACAGCTGCCCCCAAAATGCAGTTTAAATACGCCCCTTTTCGGAAAAAAATAAACTTAATTAAATTAAAAATAAGTATATTATCCACGTTTTGTTAAATATTAGATACTTATATTTATTTGTGTTCTAATTTCTAGGAATATTTCTTATCTATTTAAACACACACATTTATTTTTAACCGATTCCAAAATAGAGGTGATTGATACAGTGAATAATAGCAAACGTAGTGTTTATTAGGTATTAGATATCACAGAACAAAAATACAGTAGAAATGGTAAGTGGGCGGGGCACGCGTGTCACTAGCTAGCGTCACAGTATAGCAATATCCCTACAGTAGTGAAATGAATGTACTTGCGCAGAGCAACGGAGGGGTACCCGCGGGGAAGCGGGCGGCGCGGGCCCGCGTATACAAACTCGCGGAGTTTGTGTACCTGCCCGCGCAGGGGTGACGTTGGCGCGTTGTCTACGAATTTTGTGTTGTAATTATTGTAAAACGATAACTTATCTTATAAACAATGGGATATAATAAGTGTTCAGACTTCAGTGTACGGAAGTAAATCTGATTCAAAAAACAAAAAGGGATTTAAATTTTCATAAATATCGGTTCACAGTTCACACTAATATTGTGTTGGTCTTGGCAGTTGGCGGCATTTATTTGCATCTCTGTTTTATTGTGACTTACGTTGTAAAAAGTGTAACTTGGAGAGAAACAATATAGAATAAATTAAAAATCTGTCAAATACCCTGTTACACACTAATTAGTACCTACCTAGCTAGGTACACAGGGCCACACATCAAGTGTAACATGTTGACCTTTGGACCGCCCTTACCGCGCACGTAATAAGAGCGAGTTTTGAAGCGCTTCTGTTACACCTGATGTGTGGCGGGTGGCCTACCGTACCTACCAATTATGTGATTAATAATTATTGGATATTTTATAGAATGCGTCTTCATTATTTTAATCCTTCGATCGTGGATTCTTGGAAATCTATAGATATTCTATTGTGTCTCGCTCACCGGTGAGCTCATGGGGCTTGATGGGTGAATTAAATTTTTAAATAGAGAACTAAATCATCTAAAAATAAAGTTTCACGTAAATATCTGGCAGTATGACATATGTAAATATAACTCGCTGATTAAATAGATTATATGATAAAATTGATAATGATAACAAAAAGCACAATATTTTATTTTTATTTTATTTCCCGTTTCGTAGCAACCCTGGCATCTGCTCGGTACCTACACCGGTGTCGGCATCGTGCGACATCAAAGGCGTTTCGTTACTTTAGGGATATTCAATATTGCTATACTGTGCTAGCGTTGTAACGCAAGCTTGCTAAGTACTTACGCAGACTCGACATCAGTCGAGTTATTTGTTTGTACGCGGCAACACGTGTAGTTCGCTATAAAAATTCAAACCAAAAACAATTTTAATACATGAGAAATAAAGTATAATTTTGAAGTAAACATCAAATGTTTACTTCAAAATTATTTAAATGTAGAAAATATTTTGCTACTCGTTTAGGGACGTAACCAAATGCGATAACATTTTATCGATATCGATATTTTGTAACATTCTCACAAAAATCGTTCGTTTGTGACTTTTAAAATTCAGTTAACAACATGAAGGATTATTCTAATAATAATATACGTAAAATATGTTATTGAGTTTTAACATTTAATAAGATTTGAATTGTCTAAAACTAAATCAAAATCAGTTAATCCGTTCGGGAGCTACGATTCCACAGACAGACACACACACAGACATGTCAAACTTATAACATCCCGTCGATTTGCGTCGGGAGTTAAATAACACCCCGTCGTTTCTGTCTCAAAAACAATTTTGATTGAACCGATTTTGATAAAACTTGCAATGAGTAATCCCTTACTTGAACAAAACCTAGTACAACAAAAAAATCACTTAAAATATCTGACTTGTAGTTCCGGAGGTATGGAAACATAAACAAAAATATATAGGTACATACATACACTTTTGAAACTTGGTACGTTTGTTCAGAAGGCGATATAGACTAACACACACGAAAACTGATCAGTTCTGGAAATATTTCATACTAGATGACGCCCACAACTCCGTTGCGCCAAAACTCGTTTATCGCGCGGGAACCGTGCATTTTTCTGGGACGAAAAGTATCCTATGTCCTTTCCCGGGACTCAAAGTATCTCCATGCCAAATTTCAGCCTAATCGGTTCAGCGGTTTGGGCGTGAAGAGGTAACAGACAGACAGACAGACTGACACACTTTCGCCAAATTTCAGCCAAATCGGTTCAGCGGTTTGGGCGTGAAGAGGTAACAGACAGACAGACAGACAGACAGACAGACAGACAGACAGACGGAAGGACGGACGGACGGACGGACGGACAGACAGACAGACAGACACACTTTCGCATTTATAATATTAGTATGGATAATATACGCGTCGAATTAATAACCTCCTTTTTTGGAGTCGGTTATAAAATATCAAGTCCAGTATGTAGATAATATCGATATAATATTGTGTCAACCGGCAGCCGCAGTGTCTCGCACTAGCTGAGTAGCGGCACAGAGTGTAATAATATTAGTAGTACCAAGTAGCGGTCAAAATTGTCTGACATCTAGCGTGAAGTAGCTAAACTTTTTAGTAAATGCATAACGCTCGAATACGAAATGTCTTAAGTGCCTGTTTTGTTTATTGCATAGCAAACTCTAATTAGAGCGCTGAAGGTGTGTTTTTGTTTTCAGTTTTAATAAATTTAGGCTTAATTGGGTTTAGAATTACGCGTCCAATCAAAACATTTGTTTGTTAGTAGTGCAGCGGTCTATTCTCTGTTTGTTTGTGTGAGTTTGGCGACAGTGGTTCTGGTAAACGAATCGTGGTATGTCATTTCTACTGTTTTTTTTGTTCTGTGGTAGATATGACATAATCCCTACAATATCACCGCCAAGTAAATAATATAATTTGTACAGGTGTTTGTGAGTATGTTAGTTAATGCTCGAAACCCACAACAATGGAAAATAAATTGAATTCAGCGTATTTATTGATGTTCGTGATAGAAAGTAATTTATTGATAAAATACCTCAAAATACTTATAAAATCGAAATTGATAATATTTAATCTTTATAACAGCAATAAATTCACGGTATCGCAAAAATTTTGTAGTTGCCCCCTCATTGCGGTTCGTAGCTACGCCTCTGACTAAGATGATAACTACAGTACTTACGCCCGTTTTCCTTGAATTTGATGTTCAGTGAAATTATGGTACAATAGTTTCCGTGATGGTCGAAAACCAGTTGGGGTATGTCATGCGGAAACGGAAGACTTGTCGCTCGGAACTGATCTCACTGATCTGATAATGTATGTGATAGTAAGTACCAGGTACATTTGAAGTGCATAATAATAACATCCTTCTTCCTTTTAAATATAGGTACATCTTATGAGATTCAATGATTTTATTTTGAACCAATTTTGATAAAATATGTTAGCTCTGTAGCTCTGTGTAACAGGAGTATGTATCAAAAACAATAGCTTAAAAAATAATAACATAATATTTATTTAAAAAAATATACTTACTAAAAACAAAATAAAATAAATATTTCTGCGGGTCTTCACAAATGTGATTTAGCCCATCAAGCCTCACAAGCTCACCGGTGAGCGAGACACAATTAGAATAACAATAGATTTCCAAGAATCCACGATCGAAGGATTAAACGTAAAAAACAAAGGTATCTTATAATACAGAGAGTATTCCAAAAAATTAATACAATAAATTAAAGGAACTCAATAAGTATAAATTTTAAGAAGCCAATATTTATTATCGACTTACATACTCCATCGCCTATGCAGAAATGTGGAAAACTCAATAAAATTACTTATTAAGTTTTCCACATTTATTACGGAAAATATACACATACCACATGCCATATAACTAAAGTGAACTGGGTTTATAACGAGCTGTGATTGCAGCTGATAAAAAGTTATTACACGTGAGGCTTTAATGGTTTCCTACATCAGCATAGTTCGTGGGTAAATAGGCAAAGGACTGATTGACAAAGTAAATTACTTATTTATCGTAAAAATAAGTAAATTTTTTATAACCGATATCAAAAACCATAGATCGTAATTCTGGAGCAAGGCCTCATTTTCTTTCGATTATCAAATTATTAAATTCTCAAATAATAAAGGCAAAGGTCTGCCAAAAACCCTTTTCTTGTCTATTTTATAACTTAATTTTTTATTAGCAGCATTATTAATAGAAAAGTACATTATATTATTAGTTACATAAAACCGAGAGCAGAGAAACTAGACGTTTGAGTACCGGGCTCTCCAAAACGCGGGGCCTTGTAATAACTAAAGAATTGAACTAAAGAATTGTAATACCGGAAAATAGCAATGTTAAAACTACAGTGTAAATATTTATGTTTCTTTATATCTATAAAAGACATTCTTATCTGTATGTACACCGTATTGTAAAGAAAATAACTCTAGGTACCTAACATTCACATACATTGCAAGAACCGAACATAAGTTTTTCCATTTTCCTGAGGAATCACGGAAAATGATTTGAAAACAATAAACAGTAAGTTGTTGGTACCTAATAAGTATTATCATAGAATTTAATCTATGTGACGCAAGCTAATAAACTATTGGTACAAAAAATGCCAAAACGAATTTTGTTATCACAATAATTCACAGTTCATAATATTTTGGGGATTTACCTATCTTGTTTTGGCACTCTTGTTGACAGGAGACAATAGCTTTGTCCACACTGTGCCTTTTTCTGTTCATCAAGGGCATGCGTTATAGAGCAGTCAACAGCGAACGTGAGGCATGCCCGCAACGCATGCCCTCTGACCGTATCCAAAACTTCAAAAATGATAATGTTGGCGTCGCGTTCGTTGACGCATTCAAGTTGAATGAAAGAAAATGACGAAAATTGAAGATGAAAGCGCATAACGTGGACATAGCTATTAGCTATGTCCACATTATGCAATTTCATCTTCAATTTTCGTCATTTTCTGGTTATTCAACTTTCGTTTGGCATATTCAATAATTGAATGCGTCAAAATCCACCTGCGTTGAAAGAAAAGTGTCATAGCGAGCGCTACGATTTCAACGCGCTTCACGGGCCTCACGTTCGCTGTTAACTGCGCTATAACGCATGCCCCTTGATGAACAAAAAAAGGCCCAGTGTGGACAAAGCTATTGAGACACATTTATCGTGAAAATGATAGCATTTGATTTTAAACGATAACACTGCATGATGCCATCCATTTTAAAGATAGAATTGACATTTCTCTCATAAACACTGCCGCTGGCCGGCGAGTGATTCTTATTTTCAATTTTATTTTTTTAAATGTTTGGGTCACAAGTGGGCAGGAGTGTATTTGCTGTAGGACTGTTTCCGGTTCTGCCGACAGTCGCTGCGGGCATAATCGCCAAGGACTTATTTTATAATGCACCATCTACTTTCATTCCGCCGCGAAATAATAAGGTATCTATTTTTATAAGTCTTAATTTAATGCTTCTTAAACCAACCTATGTAGAGTTGCTGACATATTCTCTAACAAAGTCCTCACTCGAATAGTGTAAAAAATTATTGCATTATAAAGTGATACCTGAGCTGGATCTGTAGGTATACGATGTGTAACAAAACTAAGTGATAATACTTTAGGGTGTGTACGGGTTCCTTGTAGAGAGTTCACTGTGAAAGTAGCAGCGCTGAAAGGCCTTTTTTTTCACTTTTGTATGGGCAAGGATCCGAGCGTCACGAGTTTCGAATACAAAAGTGAAAAAAAAATTGTCTTTCAGCGCTGCTACTTTCACAGTGAACTCTCTACGAAGAACACGTACACATCCTAAAGTATAATCACTTAGTTTTGTTACACCCTGTAGAATGTAGTCTGTAGGTAGGTACATACAGTAGGTAATTATTAACTAGCAGTTAATTAAAAACAAGAAATTATCGGACTGTACCGCCATAAACTTAGTTTTATGCGAGCTACAAATAGTCTGACTGCCATACATGCTTAAACACAATGGATAATTCATCATAACATTATGAGATGAAGGCTTGTAAGTTAACATGTAGATTTTTTTTATTTACTAGGTACCTACTTATTAATCGATATTCAATTGCGCTGTTAGCTACTGCAATGATCTATGATCATCTAAGAATCTGAATTCTTAGATCCAGTGCTGAATAAATTGGCGCCCCCTTTGTTTTGCCTTTAGCGCCCTATTTTATCCGGCGCCCTGGGTCGTCGCCCAGCGTCGACCCCCTCCCCTAACGCCGCTACTGATTATAATTTAGATCATCCAAGTAAACATCCTTTTTATAACTTATTATTATTACCACCTACATAATATTACTAGCGGATATTCAATTTACTAGAACGACGCAGTACTTAACCCTCCGTGCACCACGTGGATAAAAGTTACACCGCGCACCACGTGGGGTTTGTCAAACCCCAAGACTTATCTGGGCAAGGAATGCGTAATTTGTATTTATTTATTTTGTTTCAAATAACTATTTTTTGTATATTTAACTGTAATATAAAACGATACTAATTTAAATATCTCCCATTTTCAATCTTTAACAGAAAAAAATGAAAATTTAGTAAACTTTTACCAAGTAAAACATAGACTCTTCTTTGAGTCAGCTTCTACAAATAAAAAGTTATCTTTTATTTCCCAATCTGCTTAAAATTTTAAAACTTACTTAATAAAGAATACAAATTTAATAATATTAACAATCAGGCAAGTTGAAATCAGTAGATTTTTTACAATGAAAGCGGGCACGGTATGTGTAAGCAAATAGGTACATTATTGTGCTCACAACCGTATTTGAGTTTTCAATTTATATTCCTGATACAATTTGAATACATCTTTAATGATGTTGATAATCTTTTTGGTGGTCCAGGGGCTGTTTTTCCAAGAAACTCGTGAAAGCGCTTATGAGAACCTCTCAGTATCCATGGATTATATCTTTGCGATTTTCAAACCTTCTTCTATCAAAGTCATACTTAATTTGTTCTTAAACCTGTTCAGAAATGCTAATTAAGTCGAAACAAATTCATATAAGTATCCCTGAAATATAGATTTTTTCATATTCCACAATACGATGGTCTACGTAACTTTTTGACGACGTCCTGAACTACGTGGGGTTTGTGGGACCCCAGCGCACTTTGTGCATGTCTGTTCTTTGCATCGGCGAGACAAAATATGCTAAACCACTGTCATCAAACGGTAGGGCAACGTCTTAACTCCAGCTACTAAAAGAGTCAATAAAATCACACGAATTTGTAAAAAGTTATGAAAGTTTTAGTACGTCTGGGGTTTGTCAGACCCCACGTGGTGCACGGAGGGTTAAGCATACCTATCTTTCTAGTAGCTATTTTGAACGGTTGTGCCCGTAAAGTTGTTTTGGCGATTAGCATTTGAATACCTTATACCTTATTCACTTCACTCTTACAAATTACAATATCATTAAATATGAATACAGTGTAAAAGGCGTTACAAATGTTTATCGTGAATCTCATTACTTGCTAGGTCACAGATCTGGTTGGGTGATGCTAAACAGTCATTGTCAAGGTCTTGAAAATTGCACCATTGTTGACTATAATTATGGACAAGTTACATACTGAATATAGAATAAGCGATTACTCACAGCTTCTGTGATATATTATCTAAGTTACGTAAATAATAGATGATGAACAGGGCCCGATCTAGCTACTTAGCCGCTCCCGGAAATATAATTTCCGCCGCCTTTTACATACAGAAATTTGTTGCGAATGGGGGGAATATTTAAATATTTCCACTATCAAACCTGAAGAAGGTTGGAAGGTAAAATTCCCAAACTTGGTAGATGACTAGATTGGAACTTGGAAGAATAAGTCAAATTTGCCGCTCCGGGCAGATGCCCGGCTCGCGCACCCTTATTATACTCAGATCTTAAAGACCCCAGTTAAGTTAAGCCTGAATAAAAACTTCTTACCAAAATTATTGTGCCCACAGCCCAAGTTCTTAATTCTTTGTTGTTAATATAAATACGTACCTACTTACCTACCTAATAATTAGATTACGAGAGTAAAAAACATAAAGGGACTACGCTATTAGGTATCAAGATAGGTCTTCATCGTAAAATGCTGGTATACTATACTATAAGATAATGGCGTGGGAAGACGGGCGAGGAGAGAATAGTACGAAATAAACCACCTTATAATTTCTCTGTAATATAGTCCATCATTCATCAAACACTTTCACAATGAAACTTCACAGGAACACTTTATGGGAATTGTGCTTAAGATGACATACTTTTTGTTTGAAGGTAATAGTGGAGTTCCCAGAGCGTAAAAATCGTGCAAACCTCCGATTTTTGCAATAGTGGATGAAAATTGAAAAGAAAAAAAGGAATGTGTAGCTGATAACATAAATAGTAAAGTTTACCTATTGAAAAGTTGTGCTTTTGATTTTTAAATTATTCTCTTCCACTTCAAGTAAACTCATAAACTGTAAAATTTTGAAGAAAATTTGCATATTTCTTTCTTTTAAATATATAGCAAAATAATAAAATATATCATTATTTTTTTGATTTGTATCAATGCTTATATTCCAAAGAAATAAAATAAGTTGAAAAAATATACAATTTATATTTCAAAAGATGAGCATACCTCCAAATGTGCTTGTTGTGTGCCTCGCCAGGTAAATGGCGTTCCAATTTTTCTTTGGTTTTAAATAGGAAGTTTAAAATTATTTTTTAGGCTTAACAAAGCCTTCTATTTCTTAATATGTATAACTTTTTAGCTCTTACTTTATTAAATTTTCTGAAAATGTAGCACAAACTTTTCACGGATATTTCGAAGAAAATCTGTATTTTATTTCTTTTGGTTTGGTTTTTACAGAATAAAATATTTTTTTTCATTAATTATATTTGCTAAAACATACTCAAAGGAAAAAAATACAAATTAGGTTAAGAACTGATATTTTTTGCATTCAGGTAAGCATTTTCCAAACATAGATCGCAGCATGCGTCTTTAGTATGTACGTGAGATTTGTAGCACCCAATTTTTTTTCTGGCTTTAAGTAGGAAGCTTAAATATATTTCAAAGACTGGCAAAAGTCTTTAATTTGTCGATGCATTTAATGTTTTAGCTCTCACTTAAATAAATTCTCAACAAATATAGAAAAATATTTTCGGTCTATTTTACACATTTTTGGAGATATTTAAACGTTTTTTAAGTACTTAAAAGTTATCATTTCTCTAAAAATTAAATACGCACAAGTAAGCTTAACACAGTTTTCGTTACAACCCTTAAATCTACCCAAACCCTTTTATCTTGGTTACGACGAGCGTTAATCTCTAAAAACTTTGCAAAAACCTTATAGTTATATTTAGCTTAGCAAAGCAAAAATGCCATACTGGTACAAATCATCCAATTTTTATCACTTTTTTGCTCAAGTCCGATAGTCATCCCGCCCCATGGTTACAATCTGTAACAATTATTTTTTTGGTACAATTGCCAAATGACGAGACTACAATGATGCCATGATGTAAAAAATGATTTTACGTATCTTTTAGTCGTATTTTTAAAACGTGTCAAATAAATAAGTATTTCAAGTATGGCAGCACTTTTTCCCCCTACTAGAAGTATGGGAAAAATAATAACGGTCATATTTTGTCAAATACTTTCCAAAAATTTAAATCTTACACCTTTACAGTGGTATGGCGGCCACTGGGCGCTGTCGGAAAAGTATGGCAAAGTGATTTTCGTGAATGGCTACTCGACGATGATTAGCTATGCAAAAATTAGCCTGGTACAAATGGTTCAATTTTTTTATTAAAATTAACGTATTCGCGTCGGTATGGCGGGCTGTAAGCTGCACCCGACAAGTATGGCATTACGCTTTCGCCTACTTATTTTTTTTCGACTATCTGAAAATACAAGCATATTTGTGGAACAAATCGTTCGACACTCGTTATTTATCCGACACGTTCGATTAACGCCCACGCGTTTGGGCTGCCAGTGCGAGCGCTATGACCATCATTTTCCTTTTTGCCTTTACGTAATTATACCCCTGTAAAACCGCCATACTGGCACAAATGACAAAGAAATTTGTGTCACTATCTCCAGGCCTATGAGCGGCTCGGCCAAATGAGCGGGCTCATTTGGCCGAGCCGCTCAAGTGGATACTATGCTTTATATTGGAACGCCTTCAGAGCGATCAGCGAGGTAACGCCGCATATTGCGTCATGTTTTTTCGTGCGCGCAGCCCATATCGAATTATAAGACGTTGTCACGTCAAAAATATGCAACGCTTCTGTTACCTATTTAGCGGAAACATAAGTAAAGTATAGTATGTCATCTTAAGGCTGCTCTTTCGAAAAAAGCGTGCAGATGAAACAACTTATCACGGCATTAACAGAGAAATTATAACTGAAAAAAATAATTAGTAATTTACATGATATGATACGTAATTTGGTTTTGCCATATTTTTTCTATCGGTATCACATAATAAAGAAATAAAAAACCAAATCACCTCCAAATCGTTGAATGAAACCACTTTACTCCTTCATTATTTATCAAAAGAATATATAAAAAATATCTACTGCTTTGCAATACATAAGTTAATAATTTGGTTTTTTTACTTTTTTGAAATATGTATTATATTAAGCCTTAAAAAGGTTTTTTCTCCTATTTCGCCCTATCATGGACGTGGCGAGCGTCGTAACCGCCACCGTACAAGGCGCGCTGTTATGAATGTTATTTTAATGTCATTTACGTCGATATTCGCACTGACAGACAATCGACCTGCTAATTTAGGGAGAGAGGGCCCTTAAGCCGACGTCTAAAATGAGTAATAGTGGATACATTTAAATTTTGTTAAAAAAATACTTATTGTTAGAACACGCTTTTATTAATATTAATTATTGAGGCCTATAAGAATCCATGTCCATAATAACAATTTGTTATAAGAAAAGATTCTGACCTTATACGTTTTTTCACCACAAAACAAAAGTGTAAGAAAATTTTTCTCTCATCAAAATTAGGAAAACCTTTATTAAGGGAAAGGCACTAATGCTAGACACGGAACTAATAGATGACACTTACGACAAAAATACCATAAAAATAAGAATTACTCTAGTTATTTCTCAACACTGTAAATTTTATAAGCTTCTTAAGCTATGTGTTGATGTGAAAAAATATATTAGGGACGCCTTCGGGAACAATATTTTAAAATGGGATCAGTTTTCGTAAATAATGTGACCGCGTCAACACGCGCTCGGCAATTTCTTAGCAAATAGGTTAAGGAAGGCGAAATTTTGCACTTAAGTTTTGAATACATTTATTTGATTTTTTGTAATTTCTATTGATTTCATTGGATTAATGGTCATGTTGTATACACTCATTAATGTTTATTTATGATTTTTTATCCATTTTCCCTAAAAATATAGAGGATGTCTACTATTAGTTCTTGAAAATGTAAAAAACCTAATATATGACATGGATCTCATCTTTTAGTTTTGCCATGGAGTAATGGTTTTGCAATACATACTAAAGTTATTTTGTAGTTTATTCTACTGCAAATATCATCACTATTCTCTGAAAATATAATTCTATTAACAAAGTAACAACTTAGAACTACTGTACCTAAAATGGACATGGTGTCTAATATTAGACCTTGTACTGATCTAAAAATCGATTGCTTTAGTTTTTGAGCAGTACAAAAAGAAAAAGGAGAGCTGAGAAAAAAAAAGAAGAAAAAAGAAGAGGCAAGAGAAGCATAGAGACTAAAGACTGAAAATAAATTTGCTAGGAAAAAAATGTGAAAAATAAAAATAAAAGGAAAGATAGTTTCAGCATGGAAGAAGAATGGATAGAATCTGGAGACAACGTGGATAATATTTCTGTTGCATGTATTTATTATGATGAAGTAAATGAAATCTTTTCAAAAACGGCAAATAAAGACCTAATAATATGAAAAATGTAAAATGTCATTTAATTTTCTATGTCAACTATTAGTTAATAATCATATTGGTGTCTACTATTAGTGATGTTCGTTTTTTGTGATGTCATCTATTAGCTCTTTTGACTAAGTTTACAAAAAGACCAATAATATTTTATTTTATTGATTTGTCAGAGAATAATTATAATAGTTTTATTTTGTAAGAGTTACTGAAGATACGGAAGAAGTTATCAATCCTTTATTTTCATAAATATATATTTTATAACATTCAAATGTTTCATGTTTCCTTAAAGTGTCTGCCATTAGGTCTTTTCCCTTAATTTGTAAAGAACAGCCCCTGTCCGGCATACTAAGTTGGGCTACTAGGGGCACACTAAGGTGCTCCATAAAACGTCACAAGTTCACAGAAAGCACAATTATTTCAACGAATTTTGCCGATGTGTCGTCTTATCTGAGTATGCCATCTTAAGCACATTTCCCCAAGGTATACTTTCACTAAATACTTCACAACACACTTTAATCACTTCACTCAGCACAAATAGCACTTAAACGAAACTAGGGACAGTTCCGGAACGTGTTGGCACTTGGCTAGTTGGAAGCCTAAACGAGACTGATCTCACTTTCTGGCGACTGCCCAGCAGGGGACGTTTCCCTCTCCATCTCTCCCACTCCGACCCGCCCCGACTCTGTCAAAGCGCGCTACTAGTTTCATAAAGATGGCGCACTGAAGTTCCGTTTCCGTTTATGACCGTATGCGACAAACATAATAATAGTTATATTTTCTGTTATTTAATATTTGTACTTAATATTAATAATAATTATGTACTATCTGTACATAATTATTATTATTTTATATAATATAATGCCGTCTGTGTAGAAGAGTATAATATAAATAATTATATTATACGCCTAAAAAAATAATGTGTGCAATTTGGTTGTCGTGTTTTTGCAATGTATTGATAAAACTTCTTAACTAATAACTAAATAACTACTTATAATATATTTGTGTTTTACACTTAATCATGATCTCATCCACTAATTCAAAAAATCAATTTTAAAACTCATTATAATTAGGAAAACTAGCAACAGTAGATTTCCCAAGAAAAAAGGGCAACACTGAAAATGAAACACTGATGATCAGCTGATAGGCGATAGCTGTCACTTGTCAGTTGTCAGATCTAAACGAAATTCTCAAATCATTTGCGCACAAACTGTGGCGCACAAAGCGTACTTCTTATTAGTGTTATTAAAATAAACAAATAAACAAAATGCAGTCGTGTTCGTACAGAAGAGATAGTTACGATAGTTCTGAAAGAGAACCACTTTTACCGGCTACACCTTTGCCAAGAGACCAATATGGGGTAAATATTATTTACTTGTAACTAGCACACTGTTGTAGCACAAATAATTTCAACCTTCAACATAGCGTTTTGTTACGTGTTAACGTGTTTAATTAGAATTTTATTATATTTTCTTGCATTATAATTAATTTACTTTATTTTATGATTAACAAACTTTTAAGCAGAATTATTATAGTCGATTATCTAACAAGAAAGGATATAAAACTAAATAAATATTTTCTTATTTAAATATGAAAATATGAATATTGAAAAATATGTATCATAAATCATAATACATATAGTGTCTTTAACCCATCAATATTCAATCCCCGAAGCGGCAGTCGGCTGCCATATAACAATTTTGAAAATCTATTGTGTCTGCGATACCTATGATGAAGGTGCTACATACCCCACAAGGGTTCACACTACTAAGTTAATACTACTGTCTACTTGTATTCTAAATACTAATCAATGGCTTACTGGTACTTAGTATTCTCATAATTTCATAACTTTGTTTAAATTTTTCTGTAAAGCAACATTGTCCGACAAGTAGAACTTAGGACCATCAAATCAAAGTATTAAATCCTTTCTATCTCGTTAGCTACCACTTTCAAGATTTTTCGCAAATAAAATTGTTGTTCGTCTCATCAAAATGAAGCTACTCACAAAAAATTAGCTTGATAGTAATTAAAATAATCGGCCAAGTGCAAGTAGGACTCGCGCACGAAGGGTTCCGCACCGCTGCACTGTAGAGCGAAAGTAACCAAAAAAAAAATGTTTTTTGTATGGGAAAATTTTATTTTATTTAAATTTTATTGTTAATTATTAAAGTTTGAATATAATTAAAGATTTACTGAATATTTCAAGTGCCTACCTGTTGTAATTATTGATTACGAGCAAAAAAGGCCAAAAAATAACATTTGTTGTATGGGAATATTTATTTTATTTTACTTTTAGTATTTGTTGTTATAGCGGCAACAGAAATACACAATCTGTGAAAATTTCAACTCTCTAGCTATAACGGTTTTTGAGATACCGCCTGGTGACAGACAGACGGACAGACATCAAGATCTCAGTAATAGGGTCCCGTTTTTACTCTTTAGGTACGGAACCCTAAAAAATGTTCTACGGAACCCGGACTAAACCTTACTGAAAATATAATAATGTATCAACTATCAGATTCATGAAAAATATAATTTCAAATTACTTAAAATTAAGTTTGTTTTTATCATATAAAAAATTGTATCTATTACCAAAGGTTCAGACTTCAGACTAAAATAAAAGAGCTCTCATTTTTTTATATTGTAAAAAGTTAACATTTTATCACAACAATGTCTTGCAAATTCCAAAGTAATCTTACTTTTACATGGTTGCTTACAAATTTACAATCATAAAACTTAATAGCTTTTTATTTTGTTTACAGCCAACGGGAGCAAACAACGGAGCCATGGCAGACATTGGGGTGTCTCAGTCGGACCTGGTGGAGCCCAGGGGCGGGGCACGTAAACTTCCTCAATACATCGCCGCTATATCAGGTAAATTTCTTTGTTAATGCAACAACATTTTTATCAGCTACTGTGACACAAAAGTGTGATAGACAACCTAAAGCCCATAATGCATTTGCGACTACTGACTCCATCTAGTCCAAGCTTTGGTAGTTTAAAATAAAAGATAAAGGTATTGCTACTGTTTGAGTTTTCAACCCAATTTAAATATGTATATTGTATGTATTTAACACAATTATTTTGAAACAAAGTATAATAGAGCCTAGTAGCAAGCATTACAAAATTTGTTGTTTATTTTTAAAAATCCTATAGATTTTGCAACTTAATAGTTATTTGTAAATAATATTTGCACTTTTAGTAGTTATAGTGAATTCAGTAATGCAAGTAGGTAGTTAATTTGAAGGTTAAGTCGCAAGTAATAGCCCACAGTACTATTATCTTGAACAAGGTCTTTCATCATATTGTAATGATTCATAATGTTAATTTCCTTTACTTTTACACAGTGAAGAAACAAAACTTATTCTAAATCAATTATTTTTCTATTTTTCAGCAACCCTCGGAGCTCTCGCCGCTGGTACGATGCTGGGATGGTCATCCCCAGTAGTATTTGCGATTAAACAAGCAAATAGCACCGATTACAACTTCGATGTGTCGGATTCCCAAGGCGACTGGATTTCCTCGTTAGTGAACCTCGGAGCAGCAGCAGTATGTTTCCCTATCGGTCTCATAATGGACTCGTTTGGCAGAAAAAATACTATGCTGATGCTTGTGCTACCATTTACGTTGGGCTGGTTGCTTATTACCTTTGCATCGAATGTTGCCATGTTGATGGTTGGAAGATTCATCACCGGTGTAGCCGGCGGAGCGTTTTGTGTCACGGCCCCAGCATATACGAGTGAAATAGCACAGGACTCTATAAGAGGAAGCTTGGGAAGCTACTTCCAGTTGATGATAACGGTCGGTATCCTATTCGCCTATGTTGTCGGGAGTTCCACCAGCGTTTTCGTATTCAACATTCTCTGCACCATCATTCCCCTAATCTTCGGGCTGATATTCTTCTTTATGCCCGAGAGCCCAAGCTATCTAGTGGTAAAAGGCAGACACGACGAAGCTAGAGAATCCTTGATTAGACTGCGTGGAAGGAACTATGACGTTGATTACGAATTGGACATTCTTCAGAAGAAAGCCATGGATGCTAAAGACAACCCAGTATCATTCTTGTCTGCCATAACAAAAAAGACAGCCATTAAAGCGATCATCATTTGTTACGCCCTAATGTTGTTCCAGCAATTTTCTGGTATTAACGCCGTGATCTTCAACACGTCTTCCATCTTCGCCAGTGCTGGAGCATCAATTCCGTCTGCGATCGCGACTATCATTATCGGTGTGATCCAGGTTGTAGCTACTTTCACATCCAGTTTGATCGTTGATAAATTGGGAAGGCGTGTCCTGCTTCTGTTCTCCGCTCTGGTGATGTGCGTGTGTTCAACGGCGTTGGGCGTTTTCTTCTTTTTACAAGACACGCATGGCCAGAATTCGTCCATCGTTGAAGCTATTTCATGGTTACCCCTGCTTTCTCTGTCCCTATTCATTATTGCCTTTTCGATTGGTTTCGGTCCCATTCCGTGGATGATGGCTGGAGAGCTCTGTCTAATTGACATCAAGGCCTTCGTGGGCTCCACCGCTGGTACTCTGAATTGGTTGCTCAGTTTCGCTGTTACCAGTACATTCAACTCTTTAAACAAAGCGATAGGATCCGGCCAAGTATTCTGGATGTTCGCTGGTATTATGCTGATCGGGTTCGTGTTTATATTCTTCATCGTACCCGAAACGAAAGGCAAGAGTGTCGATGAGATTCAATATCTTTTGGGGGCTGAACCAGAGCAGACGAGAAACAATACAGACGAAAAGAATTAATCGATCATGGAGACTGATAAAGTATTTTGTATAAAGAATTCCTAGGTCTGCAGTAGTTGGCATATATCTTTGGTGTGTATCGTGAATGTGTCAGTGCAATGTAAGTTACTATTTGTAAATACCAAAGATTATTTTCGTCTGTATTTATTGCTTGTCTTGGTTGTTGTCACCTCCGTTGAAGTGCAAATAATTTAATGTTTAATTAACTGTATAGCGAATGGCAGTTATATTTATAAAATTTTGTGACAATGATTTTTAGAATAACTCGATGTGTAGATTAAGATATAAGATTAGCTATGTTATCTATTTGTATAACATATTATGTTGTATGGTAATATTTATACATTATGTGGATTGAAATCAAAGTAAGGTGTATGTTATTATTTATTCGTGTAAGTGGCTAGAAAAATATACCACCTTAGTTATATCAAACAGGACCATTTTTCAACATCAATGGTGGAATTTTTATGTAACTAAAATATAGAAAATGAAATCTAGTAATTGACAAGTTTTTTTACAAATGTGAAGTTATAATTACTGACAAGTTTATTGTACACCTGTTAGAGAAAATTGACACGTAGTAATTATAAGAATTGCCATATTTATAATAGAGTATAATTTTGTGATATATATATATATATATATATATATATATATATATATATATATATATATATATATATATATATATATATATATATATATATATATATATATATATATATATATATATAATGGTAGTAAAGGTGAGTGGGAATTATTATATTTTAAATGTATTTATTTAATCTTGTTTAACATTCCGCTTACGAGAAAGCTCCTACGGCTGTTTGTAGTACATAGATATAACTAGATTCTTACGATTTAGTCGAATTTATTTTGTCAATAAGTTTTAATCTACGAAAGACAAGGTTTTATCAACAGCTTGTAGAAAGATGTGAAGTTGTAAAAGTGTAATTGCATTTATTAATATTGTAGTAGTACAACGATCAGTACCTACCTACTGTTTTGCCTGTGTCGTTTTTAGTTTAGGTACATTAATTTTTTAAATAAATTATTGTGAAACATTTATCTACAAATTTGTATAGAAACTTGAAACTTTGTAAAATGTTTATATAAAAATAAAGATCAACGTGTAAATCATAAAAAATAAATATCAAAAATTTTGGGTATCACCGAAGAATGTTGCCATATGCATATTTTTATACTATAAAGTATAATAAACATATCAAACAACAAATAAGTACATTGTTTTACATTTTGTGTAATAAAACAACACTTTACAGTTTCAGTTTCTAATACTCTACAGTCTACACAATAACATGTTGAATATTTTTGTATAGATTATTATTTAATAAGTACATATTGAAATTAAAATATAAATGTTAATATATTTTTGTTTTCTTATTTTCTCTTCAATCCATTAAGAGTTAAGATACAATACCCATAGGGCATAGGCCATATGCTTATGGCTTATGATATGTATCAAATAGGCTTATATGTATAAAAAAATCTTATAAAATCCTAATTATTAAGTACTAAACAAAATAACAAAAAGTAATCAATTTGTAGTATCTTACATGTGTATCTACAGCTTCAATAATATTGAGCATAATGTTAAAAATAAGTTTTTTATGATAAACATATTATCATGGAGGCGACATAATAATATGACCTTAGGTATCAGATTACAAATAATACAACTGAACAGTTTTATATCAATCAGTATATTTATTAACTTATTATGATCAACACAACAGCTGTCGTTAACTTGTTAATGATTTTTATTATTTACAATATTTTCTTATATATATTTATAATAATCATTACTCTCATGCGGCTCCTTAATATTATTTAATTATGTACAGATCTATTTAAATAATGTTAGTTGGTTAAAATACTAAATACAGTATTTAAACTAAAAAAGAGTAAAACAGAAGAAAAGGCTTAAAAAGGAAAGAGTACATATCATTTTGTGAAAATAGGTGTGTAAAGAGCATAAAATAGATATTGTTTTTAAATTTTTGGTAACTTAGTTAAGGTTGTGTGACTTGCACATATTTACAAATTTCAATTTACATTAAATTTACATTAGATTGGTCCTCTCCTATTTTAGAATAATGGCTTCTTGTAAAATTATAGCAGCATAAAGAATTCATAACGGCATTAAGCGATGTTGAGCTGTTTGTTCTGTACAGACCAGAAGAAACTGCCTCAAAGCTTGCCTCACCAATAAACTCCTGCAGGTCACTCTTAGGAAAGCCATCCTGGTAGTATTGTTTGATAGTATCATAAGCATCCATTATTACAGATATAAATAAACTGAGTACAACATAAATATACAAGCTTATAAAGGAGTATAAGTACACTCGACTGAAATACCAGAGCATTGGAGATTTCTTTGACATTATCGAGAATGTCGCAAACATATCATCCCCATTTATCAACGAAAATAAACATTCAGATGTGGTTGCTAAAGATCTGAACTTCATATGGTAAGGTCCCAATATCAACCAACCGCAGAAAGTAAAGCCAGCATAAATAAGCAGGGCACAACAACAAAATCTGAATATTTTTGGAGCTGCCTTTTTCAAAGTGAGAATAACAACATTATAGGTTTTAAAGAAACCAAGATATCTAAGTACTCCGAACCAAACTAATAAGTTTCCAGTACCTAAGAATAATGAACAGACATTCCATTGATCATTGGTAAATTGATTACGTTCTATTTGTTCTTTTATTGCCGAACCCATAATGATCAAAATATCATTAACTATTATCATTATGTACCAGACATTTAGAAATTCTAATCTACCATCAAGGCTCAAGCTCTTGTTCTTTACTTCTTGAAAGAATTTCACAGTAAGCTCTTTTAATAGCTGAGCTCTATAAATTGCTCGACTGCACAGCACAAGTGACACAGAACATATCAGTATAACTAGGATATTCAATATACTTCTCAGGACTTGATCTATTTGGTTATCGGTAACGTAAGCCTGATCTCCTTTACACACTAGTTTGGTGGGTTCAGCATCCAAGATTAACGACATTTGTCCATCGTGGTCTTCATTATCAAATATAAGTTTTACATCAAATCTGTAGCAGTCTGGAGGAGTTATCGGTCCCGCTGCTCTAAAGTTTATTGTCTTTATTGAAAACCTCAACTCCGCTCGCACCATTGAGGCGAAACTTACGTTAAGGCCAGCATTTGCAATATATTTTCGGGAATTGAATAGTTCACCCTCATTCCTAGTGAAATTTACACATGTTTCGATTACCTCGGAATTGAATTCATAACTTTCGTTGAAACCATTTATGATTCCCTTCTTGTAATTGAATTGACAGAATACAGGGTCGGGTTTATTATTGTTTTCGTCGTTATACGAGTACGGACCTATAGCATTTGATAAATTAGAGTAGCCTTCATATGCATAATCTAATGTGTTGTAGAATTCATCAGCTTTGTATATAGCCAAAGGTCCTGCTCCTGGTGGATACGCGTTTATTTCCCGAGTCGAGTCCCAACCGAGTAGGAACAGATGGGAAAAGCTGATTCGATTGTCCCAAGTATAATTTACATGATTGTATCTGTTGTGTGCAAATAAACAGAGTTGTAAGGTGACCAGCACAATTTTGATAAGCTGCACTGCAAATTTGTAAGGTAGCTTACGTTTAGCTTGCCATTTTTCTATGGGATTCATGAAGAAAAACTGTAGCTTTCGTCGCATTTTTTCCTCGAGTTGGTTTCGCGCTGCTGCGTCTGTCGTCGACCTCGAGAAAAACACTTCCGCGTCGACAGTGCCCTCGCTGCTTCCAGCCGACTTAGGCTCCTCCTCAACCACTGCTCCATTGCCATCGTGTGAAGAAGCAACGTCGTTCATTGTATAATCCTTATCTGTGATAAGGAGTAACAATGGAAACTGATCCAGTATAAAATGTTGCCCAAGCTTAATCTTCTTTCTAATACTTTTTATGATTATTGAAATATTTATTTAGACTTTGGGAAAAAAACTCATATTAGTTTCTTTGTTAATTGCAAATATTTATCGAGTGAAACCAAAATACAAAATAAATACGACGTACCCATTACTGTCAAGTGTCAAAACCATAGATAAAGTAATATAGTTCTTTCTTTCTTTTTCTTCTTTTTTGGCAACTTGACACAAAGGATGTGTATGTTGTGCCACAGACAAGGTAAAAAGGAAAGGAATATGGCGGGAAAACCATATTCCTCCTATTATAATTTTCATCATCGTTTTCATGTATCGTCAGGTCTAAAGTCTAGTCAAAGTCTAAGTAAAAGTCAATACAGTCACAGGAGTCAAGTCGGTCGATTCAGTAAAGTGGTAGACGCTTTACTGAAACTTTCGATGGAGTTTTGGAGGGAACACAAAATAGCACGTTTCTGGATATTACATCACTTTCCTACACTTGTGCATGAACACGAATATCTAATGGTTAATATTCTACCAATATTACACATTAAAAACCCAGCTAACACAATTTTAGGAAAATAATACAAAAACACAACAGCACTCTTTCACATGCCCGCCAAAACTCCAGTAATATAGTTTATAGTTCAATGGTCTTCTTTTTCTTTTCTTTTTCTTCTTTTTTGGCAACTTGACATAAAGGATGTGTATGTTGTGCCACAGACAAGGTAAAAAGGAAAGGAATATGGCGGGAAAACCATATTCCTCCTATTATAATTTTCATCATCGTTTTCATGTATCGTCAGGTGTCACAGGAGTCAAGTTGGTCGATTCAGTAAAGTGGTAGACGCTTTACTGAAACTTTCGATGGAGTTTTGGAGGGAACACAAAATAGCACGTTTCTGGATATTACATCACTTTCCTACGCTTGTGCATGGACACGAATATCTAATGGTTAATATTCTACCAATATTACACATTAAAAACCCAGCTAACACAATTTTAGGAAAATAATACAAAAACACAACAGCACTCTTTCACATGCCCGCCAAAACTCTAGTTCAATGGTCAAAACACACAAATGTCATGAACAGTGTTGCCAGAGTATACTCAGCCCAGGTTGCCATTTGTAGGTTCAAATGTTGCCATCTGAAACCAAATGTTGCCATTTGAAAAAAAACCTGTAAAAAAAACGTTATGTGCCTTTTAGTAATATAAAAATATTTATACCTACCTATTGAGTACTGTTTTATTGCTCTGCATTTTGGTTGATAAAAATTTAAATCGAAAAAATCATGTTTTCAAAAAATGTTTATCCTTTTGGTTGATAAATAATTGATTCCACTTCCTCATAAACATCTCATAAATTTAAAATCATGTTTTCCTGAAAATAAAAATATTATAAAATATAAATAACAAAATTGTGTCAGCTCCGACGCACGACTGGAGTTTACTCCTTAAGTACGAGTATAGCAATATAAATACATCGACACTGATAGAAACAAACAAGCCCAATAACATATAGTATATAGGTATAGTCGCCTATACAGCATACCATATGTACGTCTTAATCATAAAGTTAATATACCTATCGGAATATAATATTTTATAATAATATTAAAAAATATATATATAATTATATAATTGCCAAAAAAGAAGAAAAAGAAAAGAAAAAGAAGACCATTGAACTATAAACTATATTACTGGAGTTTTGGCGGGCATGTGAAAGAGTGCTGTTGTGTTTTTGTATTATTTTCCTAAAATTGTGTTAGCTGGGTTTTTAATGTGTAATATTGGTAGAATATTAACCATTAGATATTCGTGTTCATACACAAGTGTAGGAAAGTGATGTAATATCCAGAAACGTGCTATTTTGTGTTCCCTCCAAAACTCCATCGAAAGTTTCAGTAAAGCGTCTACCACTTTACTGAATCGACCGACTTGACTCCTGTGACTGTATTGACTTTTACTTAGACTTTGACTAGACTTTAGACCTGACGATACATGAAAACGATGATGAAAATTATAATAGGAGGAATATGGTTTTCCCGCCATATTCCTTACCTTTTACCTTGTCTGTGGCACAACATACACATTCTTTGTGTCAAGTTGCCAAAAAAGAAAAAAAAAAAAAAAAACTATATTACTGGGAGTTTTGGGGGGCATGTGAAAGAGTGCTGTTGTGTTTTTGTATTATTTTCCTAAAATTGTGTTAGCTGGGTTTTTAATGTGTAATATTGGTAGAATATTAACCATTAGATATTCGTGTTCATGCACAAGTGTAGGAAAGTGATGTAATATCCAGAAACGTGCTATTTTGTGTTCCCTCCAAAACTCCATCGAAAGTTTCAGTAAAGTTAATATACCTATCGGAATATAATATTTTATAATAATATTAAAAAAAAATATATATATATATATATATATATATATATATATATATATATATATATATATATATATATATATATATATATATATATATATAATAATTGTATAATATAATATTCCGATAGGTATATTACCTCTACGTTGGCACGCTGGTAACCCTATTTCACTAAGCCGTAATGGCGGTAACCCGAGTTTAATGGAATTATTGGGGCCTAGTTACGTTTTTCACGTTCACAAAACTCTTTCACTCTTAGCACCATCATTCTTTCACCACTCTTTAATGTTTTCGGCATGATTTTCTCACGAAATCACAGTAAAACTTATGAAAACTCGCAGAGCATGTCTACCTTGTTTACATTATTGACAGACAGGAATGCCAACATGACGGCAAAGGAACTATTCGATGAAACGCACTTTAATGTTAAAGTGCGTTTCATCAAATAGTTCCTTTTCCGTCATGTTGGCACTAATGCAAATTAATGTTGCCACATTACCCTTACTGTGCTACCTTAAGTTAGGGGAGATAATATGTTATCACAAAATGCACTTAAAGAAAATTGTACATAATTCTAACAGCTTTCGCCCGCGGCTCTGCCTACGTTAACGTCTATCCCTCGGGGACCGTTCTTGTTCCCGGGATAAAAGGTACCCTATGTCCTTCTCCATACTCCAGGGTTCCAGACAACGTGTACCTATGAAAGTTTTATGATGATCCGCTTAGTACTTTATGTGTTAAGGCGTAACCAGCAAAGTCACTTTCGCATTTACTAGCTAAAAGCCGAGCTACAAAGCTCACAAGAGGGCTCGCGTCATCACACCTTCACTGACTGATGATAACACATTTACATGTAAATACTATGTTAAAGCACAAATCAATAGGCGTGATAGTTTGTCCGTAAAGTGTACCACAAAATGTACAGGTTGTGAGATGTACTAGGGCTCGCTTCGCTCGCCCTGATAATATTATTGTACTAGCTTTTACCCGCGCCTTCGTTCGCGTGTATGTAGTTTTCGTTACTAGAAGTGCGTTTCATCAAATAGTTCCTTTGCCATCATGTTGCCGTTCTCTGTTAATAACGTAAACACGGTAGACACGCTCTGCATGTATTCATAAGTTTTACTGTATTTAAGGGTGATTAAACTGACGCTGGTAACCCTATTTCACTAAGCCGTAATGGCGGCAACCCGAGTTTATTGGAATTATTGGGGCCTAGTTACGTTTTTCACGTTCACAAAACTCTTTCACTCTTAGCACCATCATTATTTCAAAACCACTCTTTAATGTTTTCGGCATGATTTTCTCACGAAATCACAGTAAAATTATGAAAACTCGCAGAGCATGACAACCTTGTTTACATTATTGACAGACAGGAATGCCAAACTGACGGCAAAGGAACTATTCGATGAAACGCACTGTATTTTAGAATATGACACTCACATTGATGACACTGACACACAAAAAATTCCGTGTGCAAATCTTGAATATTTATCTGAGCTGATAAGTTTGGAAAGCGTGCAATAACATCATACAAAACTTGATGATCGTTCGCTTGAGTTTTTCGTGGATCTACGATTTTTTCGATCACATCAAAAAGTGGGTCTGTGAAATCAATTTTTGTTTACATAAAATTAATTTTATCTCTAGCTTCACCAAAATTTTCTTTTGCTAGTAGAAATATGGGTACAATTTGTTTGTCTATTATATAAGTATTGTTTTCATTTGGGAATAAAAATGCGTTCAAGATTTTGATTTTGTTCAATGTTCAATTTTCTTATTTTTTAATTTGATTGTCAACAGTTTCCATTTTAGTAACTAGATGGCGTATGGGTAGACAACTATCGGTAATACCAGGGAATACCATCAATACTTGCTACAAAACTGGGCAAAAGAATGTAAAACTTGATACATTTCAATTCGAAAAAGACGCAATAATATTCCAATGAATAGGATAATAGAGTTATTATAACGATGTTTTAGTTAAAACTCACGGAAGAAATAGCCCTGTTTACCGATATTCACACCAAATGTCACAGGAAATATACATTTTGGTTTTGACAACATCTTACCTGCACTTGTGCAAGATAACGGATATTTAATGGCTAATATTTTACCAATAATGAACATCAACCCAAATATCACAATTTGGGAAAAAAATAATAAAAACCACAGTCCACACTAACAATAAAAAGTAGAAGAAGTTTGAAAGTGACATGCCCGCCAAAACTCTCTGTCAGTTGTCAGTTTTCAGTTTGACAATTTGCGTGTTCCTAAACTGTTACCAGTATACTGGCCTAATCGCTTAGGCCAATGATGGCTTGGATTTAAAATTTTTTGATTTACGTCACACTTGACAGTACACTGATATTTTTTTGAAACACTACCAATATGTTGTCAGTGATGCCAACCTGCAGATAATTTCAGATGGGTGGAGAACCAATAGAAAATCTAGAAGTGTCTACCGTCGCGCCGTCTGGTGGAGATTTAAAAAAGATAACTTCCCATTCGATGAGTTCAGTTCATCTGCGAAATATATTCGATATTTTTTTACCGATGATCGCGCGACAAGTCGAAAAGTTGCCAAAAAGTTGCCATTTGAGCTCGGTTGCCATTTGGTTGCCACGAAGGGTCAAATGTTGCCAAAATGGCAACCAAAGTTGCCAAATTTCAACGCTGGTAATGAATGTCATGTCTGCACAGTGTTGCCAACCACATCACAGAGCTAAGCTGTAGATTTGCTAGAAAAAAACTGTAGAAAACTGTAAGACTGGGTTGCACCAACTAACTTTGACTTTAACTTTAACTTTAACCGGAAAAATTGACAGATGTTGTATGAGCATATGGGGTGCTTGGACGCCATATTTAATTTTAACTTTAACCACGCCTCTGGTGCAACCCAACCTTATTATCAAATTGAAAAACAGTAAATCTACAGTTTTATCTTTTATGATTTTTTATTATTTAATTATGATAATAAATAGAATATTTTTTAGGAAGCCGGGAATTAAAAACCAGATATTATCATGAAAAACCGACATAGACCGAGCAATCGATGTCGGTAAGGTGCTTCCACCTTACTAAGAGTGGGTTGCACCAACTAACTTTAACTTTAACTTTTACTCCAATGCAAAATGTCAAATCTTTGGTTATAGTTAAAAATGGACGCCATCAAGACGCCATATTTAACCATAACCATAGAGCTCGACAAGGTTTTAAATGCACGTGGCGTAAAAAGGAACTAACGCTGTCATCATACAAAAACGCCATTTTTGACAGTTCCCCTTTACCAGCAGCGCCCCCGCCCACGTTCATTTATAATCTTGTTGGACCAGCTGTCATCTGTCAATTTCTCCGGTCAAAGATAAGGTTAAAGTTAAAGTTAAAGGAAGCAATATTTAACTATAACTATAACTTTAACCTTATCTTTAACTTTAACCACGCCTCTGGTGCAACCCAACCTAAAGACGTCCTATTGGCGCAGATTACACGTATCAATATTATCATGATTCCGTGATAATATTGATGGTGTAAGCGGCCGAATCGCAGAATCATGATAATATCACAGAGATTTTAAAAATTTTTGAAATCCACGCGATACTGGAGGGCGTGGCTTCCACAGATTATGGTATTCTTCTTTTTTTTTTTGGTGATATACCTCCCAAGTCCCAGTTGATTTGCCAGTGACTGGTACAGTAGCAGAAAATTATGTTTTTTAACCTTTATATTATATACTAGCTGGTGCCCGCGACTTCGTCCGCGTTAGCATAATAGATCACGTCCAAGTATTATTTTTCAAAAGTATTCAATGTACAGAATTGACTTCCCTATGATTTTATTATATGTATAGAAGATGTGTTAGTTTGTTCGTAAAAAGGAGAAATAAGACGCAATACAAACGCCACGACACTATTTCGTTATAAGCAACAGATCCAAGAAACGACTGATGCCGAAGCTCGTCGCATATTAATCAAACGACACTCGAAATCGGTAAAGATAAGATAGATAAAAGCTCGCAGCAAGGCAAGGAGTGGAGACAGATACAAAGTGTAAAAGACAAATTTGTAGGAAATTTTATGAGCTTTCATTATATACGGGACTTTTTTTCTCTACGACGCGCCGTTTTAGCGATATGAGCACAAAACTAAAAATATGGAAAATTGAGCCCCTCCCCCCACCCTAGGTGATATCGTTAAAATTTATAGCCTATGTGTTGACCCGACCTCTAAGTAATATTCTTGCAAAATTTGAAGTAAATCCATCCAGTACTTTCTGAGTTTATCCCGGACATACATACAGACAAACAGACAAACAGACAAAAAATCTAAAAACTATATTTTTGGCTTCCATATCGATTGTAGATCACGTCCCAAGTGTTATTTTTCAAAAATATTCAATGTACAGAATTAACTTTCCTACGATTTCATTATATGTATAGATAATATATTAAGCAGATATACAGAATTCATAAATATAATTTTAATAATAAACATACTTAATAATGAGATAAGAAATTCTTATAACAATAATTAGAGCCTGATGACTTCAAGGAGCTTATTCTTTTGTAAGAAACATGGCCATTTTTATGGAATCCGAAAGATCTTTAAATATATAAATATATTTAAACATCTTATATTAAGATAGGTAATAATAATAATAATCCGTCTTGTTTTGAATGCGTTTAGTTTTAACGCGCATGTGAGTATTATTGCTTTTGCTGCTTTTCTCTTATAAAAAAAAAATTGTACGAGTCGAGACGACCTTCCTCTAACGATTTCAACTGTGTACTGACGTGAAAGGTGATAATATTGACCGTATAATAGGGCGCTTCAGTACTCGTGATCCGCGTGGATTCGCGTGATACTCGAATAACAATAATATTGATGTGTGTAATCTGCGCCAGAGGGATGTTTTCTTATTTTTAATCTCCACCAGACGGCGCGACGATAGACACTTCTAGATTTTCTAGTTCCCCACCGATCTGAAATTATCTGCAGCTTAGAAAAAGAAACCCAGTAGAATCATTCTCAGCGTGCCACTGAAAGGGACAACAAGAAAAGTAGTTAGTGTTACCAGTAATAAGAGATATGAAAAAATTACCCACGGATCTAATATTAATGCCAAGTTAAAAACTTTCAGTAAATATAAATGTAAAATATAGTCTTTTACATTTATATTATGTACTTACTGAAATTTTTATATTAATATTCGACACCAAAAATATTATAATATTATTGTGACATTTTTCCGGTCGTAACTCGTAAACTACATTACTTCAAACTATTTATTTAGATATAATCTATATATATATAAATTAATTTCCAATTGTGTTAGTAACGCTATAACTCGATAACGGCTGAACCGATTCTGCTAATTTTAGCCTTCAAATAATCCTTGAAGTCCAGGGAAGGTTTTTGAGTGACACGAAGTTCACCGGGACAGCTAGTATATTATATTAATCATGATTTATTGCATTAAAGACCAGCAATCTATTAGAATTATACGCGGGCGAACCCGCGGGTAAAATCTGGCATTAGCCATTAGTGTATTAAAAAACACAATTCAATCATCAACATATTTATTTAACATAGTACATTAATAATTGATATGCTCTAAGCCCCATACAATATCTGTCAAACTCTTCATTTATTTGAAGTTTAATAATCATTAAATATTTCTGAGTACGGCAGTAAATATTTAAATTTTAAAGAAGTATTTTTTATCGGGCTTTGGCCCACCACACTTTTTTTGTGTCACCAGAATCGACAGCGGTATTCAACCACAAAAACCCTTTGATAATATGATCTCAAGGAGCCCGAGAGACATGCTAAAGCTGTCTTGGGACCCGCATCGAAATTAATCAAAAGAAGATAGGAGGAGCAGGAAATATTCCCATTTTCCCTCCCCATACAAAGCGGGAGGTCTCACACGATGGGTTACCTGATGCTTCGCTCTTAGAATCTAGGAGCTGTAATAAAAAATATTAATTTAATTTCTGTACACAGACAAGAAGTACCTAATTAATTATAAATAAATTACCTTGACAGGCACAGAAAAAGAAATGTTTTCTTTCCAACATTTAAGTAATACATCTTCTTTATCAAAATGTCTACTGTATATTCTTGAACCACGTGGTGGGTCCCAAATCCCAATTCAGTCTATTTGTTGCAGTTCTCCATAATTTACGGATTTCAGGGTCATTAGGAAATCTGAAAAAAAATGTTGGATACATAATAGTTATATTGAAATAGTACTTTAATCCATCAAGCCCCATAAGAGCACCGATGATCGCGACAACAATTATAGAATACAATAGCATTTCCAAGAATCCGCGATCGAAGGATTAAAAATATAAAACCGACTTCAAAATAATTGTACTTAATTGAGAATTAAAATTACGTTATCTCAAAATTACTAGACTGATTTTGATGAAACTTGCAGTTTTCCTTAAGTTGAACAATACCAAACTGTACAACAAAAAAAGAATTACTCAAATCAGACTTATAGTTCCGGAGATATGCAAACACAAACATAAAAACATACATACATAAATACATACACTTTTACATTTGTTCAGACACTGATCTAGACTTACATATTATACAAAAACTGGGCAGTTCTATAAATATTACATTCATACGCGTCGAATTAATAACCTCCTTTTTTGAAGTCGGTTAAAAAACAACAAAATGTTGAAAAAAACATATTTACTTAAATTTCCCCACTAGCAGGGTAATTAATGTAAGCAACATCTGGCAACACTGGCATTTGAGGTTATAAAAACAAATTACATAAAATACAATATATTCGATGCTAATTTTGGTAAAATATATGTTTAATGTGAACAATATTAATAATTAAAGAAAGTTAATTTATAAAAACTGTGATGCTAATAAAATAAAACGAAATCTTTGAAAACTTACGTGTGAAAAGATATTCCCTCAATTTTCCTTATAGTATTGCTTTTACAGCCCATAACACTACATCTCAACATTATTTTAGTACAGTTCAAATACACCGCTTATAAGAAAAACACCAACCACTACTTCTAACGTTACAAATAATAGTTAAATCAAACAAAATTTGTAAATCACAGCTGTTTGTGTACGAAACGTCAAACTTTGATATGATCCTGTAGGAGCATCACATTGGAAAAAATGGCCACGCGGTGAGGGACAGAAAATAATTATTTTATCTCTTTTCTCGACAAGCAATACGTAATTAACTATCTCTTTCTTTGTGTGAGTGAAAAGGAAATATACAGCAGTCTATTCTATCCTCTGTTTACGATCTGCAGGTTGGCATCACTGACTACGGCTATGTTCCGTTATATACTGCGACCACTGCACAGTGCTATCACTGTTAAAAAAAAATCGATCCGCTATGGAGTTGCAGTACACTGCCGCAGTATCCTAGTGAAATATATGACGTCACCAATCGTCGCCATATTGTACTGTGAGTACTGGCGTTTTCGAGGTAAGGCACTCGCAGTACTTTGATCACGTGATCAGTCAACTGTCAAAAGTCAACTGTCAAGTGTCAAAACCACTCGAGTGTCTAACGTTTTAAAACAATACCTACGGTTTGATCCCAAAGTTATAAATTTCTATTATTAATTTGGATTAATAATAATAAAACACTGGAAGAATTGCAAAAATTAACCTTATTAGACTGTGTTGAAAATGTTCAATACGAGCTGTCAAAAATGCGGCTGATAGTATACTGGATTGCGTTCCGTTTCAAATAGTAACCAGTATACTAACTATAAAGGAACGGCTTCGCAGTATACTAAAATGACGTCACACTCTGCAGTGATCGCAGTATATATCGGAACATAGCCTACATATGGGATGTGTTTCCAAAAAATATCAGTGTACTGTCAAGTCACGAAGAGCATACGCCTAAGCGATCATTGGCCTAAGCGATTAGGCCAGTATACTAGTAACAGTTTAGGAACACGCAAATTGTCAAACTGAAAACTGACAACTGAAAGAGAGGAAAAAAGCGCGGGAATCTCCAAAAAGGGCGGTCGTGTTTTTTCTGGAAAAAATAATTTTTCGAATTATTTATTGTAAATATCTTAGTTAGTTAGTTTTCTTTTTATATTTATTTAGTTTCTTTTAGTTTTTATCGTTTTTCTGCGCATTTTGGTAAGTCTCTTGTATATAGTATTTTGTAAATATGGATGTGGACCCGGGGGGGCCGGAGTGCCCCCCTGCTGGCCAATTTATAACTGTTCAGACAACAGAAATTAACGATTCTTCTATGGACATTGATTCTTCGATTAATAATTCATAATCTTCAAACCGCAATCGCTCTGCAACATCCAGACGAGTTTGCAGAAAATGCAACAAGAAAATTAAGAAAAATCCTAATAAAACTAAACCAGATGTCAACTGTCTGTGTTTCAGTGATTCAGAAAACAAAGACAGCTTAAATAATATTCAGGAAACACATGGAGTTGATATCAAAGAGAAAAGCCAGGGCTTGGCTAATCCCCGTGTAAGTCGTTTACTGTACACCGACACTGACTCTACACTCTACGTAGTACATATTCAGAAAGAGATTTCATCTTCTAACGAAAATTGCTCTTTACACCCCGTAGAGTTTGGTCGTTTCCTTAAAAATAACAATATAAAAAATGTTGAGAATGGCAGCCTTAAAAGGATTGGCAGAAATAGATTATCTTTATCTTTCTCAGTGTTTTCTGATGCCAATAATTTTATCAATGATGAAAATTTAAAGTTGAATAATTACAAGGTTTTTCTTCCTTCCTTCCAAGTTTGCCGAGTAGGCTTGGTTCGAGGTATACCAGCAGATTGGACTGAGGATGACATTTTGGCTAGCGTTACTCTGCCTTATGGTTGTGGGGAAATTTTAAAATTAGGGCGTTTAAAGAAAAAAAGTGTTGTAAATAATTCTGCACAGTTTGTTAATACTGAGTCTGTGGTTTTTACATTTGACGGCCAAACATTACCTAAAAGAATTTTCATATGTTATAACACTTTGCCTGTTGACTTATACATTTACCCTACCATACAGTGTTACAATTGCTGTAGGTATGGGCATGTTAAGTCACAGTGCAGATCGACTCCCAGATGTTTCCGTTGTGGTCAGAGTCACTCGGGTGACAAATGTTCAGTAGATGAGGATTCTGTATTTTGTTGTTTATGCCAAGCTTCCCATATAGCTACTAGTAAGAATTGTACCGAGTTTCACAGACAAAAATCAATAAAAGAATACATGGCTCACAAAAATTTATCACATGCTGAAGCTTCAAAACTCCATCCTCCTATCTCAAAACTGTATTCAACTGTTTTATCTTCTCCTAGTTCTCCGCCTTTCTTAAACCAACAAAAACAAAATCCACCCAGCAATAGCTCTGTAAATAAAACAACCACAGAATCATACAAAAAAAAACTGTTTTCAGACAACCTAGGACACCACCTAAGACAATTAGTGGATATGATAAAACAGCTCATTTTAATTTAATTAAAGACTATAATCCGCCAATGGGTTCAAATGGCTCAGCTTTAATAGCAAACAATGATAATAATATTTCAGTACCTGAATTAATATCAGCAGCTTCAGACTTGAAATCATTTACGTTAACAGATGTAGAGTATGTAGATGATGAATTATATCTTTTGCAATATGCCGATGACTTAATAATTTATGTCATAGACCAATCCATTGCAAGGGCCTCTATTCGATTATCACGCTGTCTAGCAAGACTAAAAATATGGTTAGATGCAAATGGATTAGATCTTTCAGCTAATAAAAGTACTGCTGTTCTATTTACCCGTATGCGTTTACCTCCGCCTGTGGTGGTAAAATATAATGGATTGCAAATTCCAGTCGACAAGGAGGCAAAGTTTTTAGGGGTAATTTTAGATTCAAAACTCAATGGTAATGCTCATAACGAGTATGTTGCGTCAAAGTGTGAACGCACTTTAAACATAATAAGGTGCCTATCAGGAGTGTGGTGGGGATCTCACCCGTTTAACTTAAAATTACTGTATAACGCATTGATAAGAAGTGTGTTAGATTATGGAACATTCCTTCTTAAACCCTGTAACGTAGCTGGTTTCAAACAGTTAGATAAGATTCAAGCAAAAGCTATGAGAATCATTTGTGGAGCCATGGCTTCCTCGCCAATAAATGCATTACAGGTAGAATGTGGTGAACCACCGCTCTATCTCAGGTGGCAATATTTGGCTGAAGTTTTCATTCGCTGTGTGCAAAACTGCTAGATTTAGTAAACAAGGATAATTTTTGGCTACACAAATCTCGCCCTTGCTTAGTAAATAGTTATGTGCGATACTCATTCCTTGACGCCCCTACTCTTAGATTACCTGTGTACCCTCTGTTTCAATCTTCTTTTGATTCCCTTATTTTGAATCCAGATATCCGTTACAATATAGGTATAAAAAAATCTGATAAGTATTATGCAAAACCATTTTTCAATTATTTAACAACCAATAATTGGGAAGGTTGGCATCACATATTCACAGATGCCTCTAAAATGTCAATAGTTAATAATAAGTGTGTTGGAGTTGGTATATACCATCTCCAATACAACATAGTCCAAAAAATCAAATTTCCGCCGCAAACTTTCGTATTCACTGGAGAATGTTATGGCCTATTTAAAGCGGTAGACTACATTTTACTAGCGAAACTTAATAAAACTGTCATTTTTATTGATTCTTTAGGTGCCCTTCAAGCATTAAATAGATTTACGTTTAAGTCAAAATGTTTTCCTATAATCATTCAAATTAGAAATCTTTTGCAGAAATGTATTGTTGCTAGCTTATCTGTTACGTCTGTCTGGATACCGAGTCATTGCGGCATTCTTGGAAATGAAAAAGCGGATGCTTTGGCCAAAGACGCTGCTTTTAGTGGAGATGTTTTCCCGTATATGAATTACTGTCATGACTTGCCTTCCCTTGCTAAGGACTTACTCCAACAGGATTGGAGTAATGACTGGGCACGAACGAGTCTTAAAAAAGGTGTACAGTATAGGCTAATACAACCTGAGATTCAGTTCAGACCTTGGTTTTTCAAAATTAAATTATCAAAAAGCACAACTTCTTCTTTAATAAGAATGAGGTTAGGACCTGTCCTCACCCCGGCCCACCTAAAAAGGATACGAATTCGCAACAATGATGCTTGCGATTGCGGTTTGGAAGTGGGTGATTTGAATCATATTATTCTTTCCTGTCCACTGTATGATCACTCCTGTCTTTATGATAGTCTCTCCTCTATGTCTATTCCCTTTCCTACTTCCGTATCAACTTTATTAAATTTATGTAACAAGTTAGTTTATTCGTCTTTATCTCAATATTTACGTAGCAATTCAATTAACCTTTAATATACTTAAACCTTGTAATGAAACTTCCTAACTAGATCCGAAATCCTAAATTCCGTATTTACTTTACTTTTCCACCGCCTATTCCCTACCTTTGCATATGGCAAAGTACACCGCTTGAGTCAGTGCCAAAAAAAAAAAAAAAACTGAAAGGGAGTTTTGGCGGGCATGTCACTTTCAAACTTCTTCTACTTTTTATTGTTAGTGTGGACTGTGGTTTTTATTATTTTTTCCCAAATTGTGTTATTTGGGTTTTTCATGTTCATTATTGGTAAAATATTAGCCATTAAATATCCGTTATCTTGCACAAGTGCGGGTAAGATGTTGTCAAAACCAAAATGTATATTTCCTGTGACATTTGGTGTGAATATCGGTAAATAGGGCTATTTCTTCCGTGAGTTTTAACTAAAACATCGTTATAATAACTCTATAATTATCCTACTCATTGGAATATTATTGCGTCTTTTTCAAATTGAAATGTATCAAGTTTTACATGCTTTTGCCCAGTTTTGTAGCAATAATTATTGATGGTATTCCCTGGCATTACCGATATTTGTCTATCCATACGCCATCTAGTTACTAAAATGGAAAGTGTTTGACAATCAAATTAAAAAAATAAGAAAATGCCTCATTGGGATCCTAAGAAGAAGAATAATAATTATTAGAAGCTTCTGATTGCACTAATCAAAAGCCCCTATTCTTCTGATTTACGCCTCTAGTACACCGACGATTCGAAACGCGTCAGTCAGTGACATAAAGTTAATATACCTATAGGCTATAGGTATATTAACTTTATGTCACTGACTGACGACTCGAACTCGTCAGTTTTAAATAGCTTAGCCTTTGGTGAATACATATTATCTTTTCGTTTTTTAGTAGAAATGCTGCTGCTGTTGAAAATACATTCAGCCAGTTGCGGCTAATTTTTGTTTAGTTTCAAGTTTCAACTTTCTAATGGAGGCACCTCATATTATGATTTATGGCTATTTGTATTTGCTATTGGCTATTTGTTGCATTTGGCAAAATTATTGACGTATACACAAACCAGCAAATAAAGGCAAATACGGCCTAAAGGCTAATAAGAAAATGTAGTATAATAATACCCCAAAGTTATCGGAAGTGGTCTTTTTACACCCTGTATAAAATAGTTTGAATAGAAATTTCCAAATATTAGGGCGGAATGAAATAGGAAACATGAAAAAAATAAATAATTCTGTTCTACATATACATACATTACTTAATATTATATTGTACATAATTTATGTTGTTAAATAAAATGAAGAATGTTCACTTAATATTTTTTTAGCTCTCCGTAAACTAAGTCGAACGAACGAACGAACGTCGAAGAAAATAAAAATATGAGAGAAAAAATTACTACGATACGTCGTGTAGTTTCCGAGATATTTAATTCAAAGATAAGTGCGCAATTCGGGGTCGGCGCTTGACGCGATGACGTCACAGCACAGCACATCGCAATATTCCCTCTGTCCACTCGCGCGCTCCGGTGACACTGCGTCGCCCGTACCTTTTACTTACTAAGTATTAAAGTGAAAATATTATGACAAACAAAATTACACAAAATAATAATTTAATACAGATTTTTTTTGTGAAATCACTGTAAAATCATTCATGTTCCTAATCCTAGTAATGTGTTTAATTCTTTTACTACGGTTCTGGATCCCGGAATCTGAAAAATCTGATTCCAGGAAATCCCGGATTTTTGTGGTCATATCCATATTATTCATATCAATCACACCCACGATTCCGATCACTGGTAATAACAATACGAGTGTTAAATGTTAACAGACTTTTCTAGAATATCTTTGTTCTGGTGTAACATATTCCGCGACTAAACAGCCGCGCGTCACGCGTGTGTCGACTTGCTGTGTTAGTTTGGGTTCGCGCGCTTTTCATAATAATAGTGACTTTTACTACCGTAAAACTGGCTGAATAGGGACAGTTTTCAACTTTGAACTGAAAATACTTGTAACTGTTAAACAGTATGTGTGCTGTGTTACTTTGTTTCGCAACGTATATAATAATACAAGTGAATTAGTGACTCTTTTAGAATACCGAATACGTAAGGGGTTGTCCACAAATTACGTAAGACTCGGTGCTGAGTGGACTATAAGATTTTATTTCGGTTCTGTTCCGCGTGCGTGGTGACTTATCAAGATGAACACCAGATCAGCCCATGCAAAGCAAGCGAGTTCGTCGGCTGTCCTCGAACCGTCTAGGGACGGGACGCCGACGCCGCCGCCGCCGGTTCCGGCGGACACGTCTCCATGCGCTGCCGGCGCTGACGCCGCCCAGGTGCCCGCGGAGGACCTGCAGCCAGCTGGTGGTGCTGCAGCGGCCCCGGTCACCATGACGACGGATCAACTTCTACTACTCATAGACAGGTTGAGTCGCAGCGAGCCTGTAAGTACATTACCAATTTCTACTGGCAATTTCGCCAAGTGCACGGCTCGTTTTAACGGAGAGAATAACAGTAACATTGAGGCGTTTATTGATTCTGTGGAAACTTATAAAGAGTGTCTCCGTATTGACGACCACAATGCCCTACGTGGGTAATCGATGCTGCTGACGGGATTGGCCGCTACTTGGTGGCAAGGAGTCAAGGACACTACTTCGTCGTGGCAAGCTGCTCTAGAGGCTCTAAAGCAAACTTTTGGACCTCGCTTGCCTCCTCACAAACTTTATAGGAAAATTTTTGAACGAGAGCAACATGTAGACGAGTCTACAGATTTGTTTATTTGTCACGTTCGAGCACTTTTCGCCCAGCTCCCGCAGTTTACACTGACGGAAACGGTACAGCTGGATATGGCCTATGGATTGATGCATCGTCGAATTAGAGAGAAAGTCCCGCGTGCTAGCTTTAATAGTTTCGCCGAGTTATTGGCTCAAGCGCGGCGTGTTGAAGATATTATAGACGAGAGTAGGCCGCGTGGCAATATAGATACGAAACCCGCGACTTATTCTTCGGCAACGGCTCAGGCGGAGCCTAGTATAACTACGAGGAAGTTTCGGCCTCAATGCAAGTACTGTAAGCAGTACGGCCACCTCAAGGAGGATTGTCAGCGAATTGCCAAGCAGGCAAAGATTAGAGATGGTCCAGTTGAAGGAGCTGCGCGTTCCCCTGCGGTTACGTGTTTCGGGTGTGGGACACCCGGAGTTATACGCTCGAACTGTCCAACGTGTAAGGAGAAAAAATCGAGCGCACCGCCCGCGCCGTCTAAGAGTTCATTTCAATCAGTGTCCGCGAGTTGCGCTAATATTGATTCGCGTATGCGTCCTGTGTTGCGTGTACAAATCTATGGTGAATTCGGTAATTTAATAGTAGACACTGGAGCTAAACATTCCGTAGGAAGTGTTAGTCTAATAGCCCACTTATTTAAGCATGGTTGTCAGTTCCAAAATGTATTTACTGAATTAAAGTATGCGGACGGTCGGATTTCTGCGCAAAATGTTGAAATAGCGCATGTTAATGTAACGGTGCGAGGCGTAGCGCGAGCGGTCGATTTTATTATGTCGCCGGATGCAACCAAGTGCCTGTTAGGTATGAATTTTATAGAGGACATTAGTATGGTATTAGACTTCGATCGTGGTGTATTGTATGTGAGACACGATAGGTCACCGGAGTCGATTATTTTTGAAAACAAGCCTTTACGGTCCCCTACCTGTTCGTCTGTGGGTCTTGGCGAGGGCGAGGGATCCCATCTTTGTCTGGACGAAAGGGAACGTCGGTCCAAACTTCTGAATATCCATGAGGATATTTTTACTCCAGGGGGAGGACCGAGCGATTTTGCCGTACATAGTATAGATACGGGAGATGCGGCGCCTGACGCTAGTCCGCCGTATCGTGTTTCTCCCGCTAAGAACGACAGCATTCGAGAATGTAGTCCAGAAGACATTCGAAAGGCTCAACTGAATGATTCTGAGGTGAGAAAAATTATAGAAGATTTTGAAAATTCGGATGACCCTGCAGCAGCTGTACGCTGGACTGACCGGGGCTATTATATTGAACAAGGTGTCTTATATCGATGTGATCCGGACGGAGTGTCCGAGGAACCACAACTGGTGGTCCCAGAGTCTTTGAAGGCAGAGCTCATGAGAGAACTCTATGATGCGCCCACTGCTGGACATTTAGGCTTAGAGAGAACTTTGCGTAAAATTAAGGAAAAATATTATTTCAAAAACATGAGGACATATGTAGCTCAATATCTTAAATCCTGTGACTTGTGCCAAAAGTACAAAGCGACGAATTTAAAACCTGCTGGTCTGCTTCAGACACCCGTACTTCAGCAGCGATTCGAAGTGCTTGCAATGGATCTTTTCGGACCTCTTCCAGAAGCCGAAGGTGGAGAAAAGTGGTTTTTTCTCATTGAAGATACGGTGAGTCGATGGGTTGAGCTATTTGCACTATGTGATGTGACAGCTGAGTCGTGCAAAGGTCCTAATAGAAGAAGTATTTCTGCGTTATGGTTTACCTCGTCGAGTTATCTCGGATAATGGTAGCCAGTTTGTCTCTGCAGTAATGCAAAAGGCTATGTTTGTACTTGGAGTCCAACAGTCCCTAATTCCTGAGTATCATCCGAAAGCGAACCCGGCGGAACGTAAGAATCGAGAGCTGAAACAGCTACTTGGTATCCTGGTAGGACCAGAGCATCGCCAGTGACCGACTGTACTACGGATGGTTCGTTTTGCACTCAATAGTGCCCATAACCAAGGAACGGGTCAGACTGCTGCATACCTTACCTTTGCTCGGGAGATGCGCTCACCTATAACCGTACACACTGACCTTCGAGCTATTGTGTCCCAACAAAATTTCGTTCCCCAGATTACGCCTTACCTGAAGGAGTTTGCGCGGATTTTGCTTGATGTTAAGCACCGGGTTGAAGAGCAACAAGATCTTCGAAAGGCCAGTGGTGATAGTAAGCGACGAGACAGTCCTTCGTTTGCAGAAGGGGACCTGGTCCTCGTGGATGCCGATCTGATGAACAATGCAGTCAAGGGGTTTACCAGTAAATTTGCCCCAAAACGGGAAGGTCCCTATCGTGTCTCTCATATTGTGAGTCCCACATCATTTATTGTCGAGGATGCGAACGGAGTTGTTCGAGGCAAGTAACCACTGTCGTTGTGCATCAGCGCCGCCGTGGTCGCCCAGCCAAGTCACAGACGGGTCGTGCTTGTGACTTGGAGGGGGAGGCTATAGCGCGAAGCGCTAGACAGGCGCCCCCTGCCGTGCCTCGCACCCCCTCACATACACCGATCCGTCGATCGGGACGCGATAGATGGCAGACCAATCAGAGCCGAGTATTACTATTAGCTGTGTGGCGCCCGCGTCGGGGTATTGCGTCAGCCGTCGTTCAGTTCGCGCCAGTCTCTGGTACGAGTAACACGTACGATTCTCTCGCAGCCCGAAGTCGGTCTTATTGTAATAATAATAGGTAGAATAGTTTTCATAAGTGTTGAACTCTTTGTAAATGTTCAATAAAACTATTTCTGCCGCTATAAACTGTCAAAAATGATGTTTTTGTATGATGGCAGCGTTAGTTCCTTTTTTCGCCACGTTCATTTAAAGCCTTTTCGTCTGTCGAGCTGTACTATCCGTAGTATCTCTTATATTTAGTCTGTGGCTGTACTTGCCTATTTGACTCTTTTGATGTGCGTCAAAAACCGACAAAGGTACGGCTACGTGTATTTGGTATTGGTCATATTTGTCAAATAGGCAAATAAGGCCAATAGTCCAATACTTGTCAAACATACACACAACACTGAACACATGGTGATTGTTTGGCGATTCATACATCAAATACGCAAATATAAATAGCCATGTGAAGTGCCTGCTTAAGTGGTTTCAACCAAGTTTCAACTTTCAACCTTATTTCAACCAAGGATTCAAGTTAAAAAAAAAAACTGTCAGTTGTCACTTGTCAATGTGTGGCGTCCTGTGTGTTTATCATTCTTTTTGATATTTCTTAAAATTTATAATAATTCTTGTTTTGTTATTGTTTAGAATAATTGCTACAATTTTATTAAGTAGTATTTATTTAATATTAGGAGTGCGCTTTTTGACGAAACATCTCTTTTCCAAATATGGACAGAAATAATTTAAGGTAAGATTTCTTTGTCTGTCACGTATGGTTACAAAACTTTCACATTATCTACGTGGTCCTATTATTGTTTTTGTTATAACTACTAACAATAAAACCGAAAATACGGAACCAAAAACACAAAAGCAAAATAACCAAAACAGATTGAAGTCTCGTAACTAGTTTGCTTTACAAAAAAAAAATTATGTGTTATCGAAATTTTATAACTAAGCAGTCATCGCATTGCGTAGATGATCTCGCAAACATTTAAATTAATTTAGTAGAAGTTTCATAACGCAATCATAAAATAAATTTAAATGTAGGGGCAGGACAGTATTTTCATGTGACATGTCAGACCTTCTATGAGTTTAAGGTCAATCACCTGTAACTCATAGGTGTGCCCAATGTATAAGTTATTTTAATTGGTATCTAAACAATTTCAGATCGAATTATGTCAACAATGGGCCTCGGTCTCTGCCTCACATGGGTAACAAAAGACACAACGGCAATCATAATGGCTCTCGACTGAGTCCCCCTGCACAGATGCCTGCCACCAACACAAATAATAATAATAACCAACATGATGATCTCATTAATTATATATTTGAATCTTGGAATAAGGTAATTTTAACAATTTTTTTAAGTATTCGTAATTACTGTGGTAATTGTATTTTTTTGACAAGATACATTTTTTATTTCTGGTAGATTAGAAGTATGGCTTAAATATAGCAATTATAGTCAAGCAGTTTATTAAGATGAAGAAATATGTTTATTAGCCCATTGTTTAGTCAAAGGAAAATTTTCTTTAAACCATTTTATAATATGCTCTAATCTTACCTCTATAACATTTCAGGTGACCCGCGAACTAGACAGAGGTAGCGAAGACGCAAAATACTATCAGGAAGTGCTGGCTCCCCATCAGCTTGCCAACTTTAGACCATTCAATCTCGAAGAGTACTGGGGTCGCCGCGTAGTACAGAGTGTCTCTCGTAATAAGCACCGGTCTTAGTCTGTTAATAAAATGATAATAATAACTCATTGTTACCATACTTATCAATCCCATTTGATCCCAAATTAATAGATTGCTCAGTGTTCAACATGTAGTGTTGTATGAAATTCCATATACCAGTAGATAGTATTTAGTCCAAAGTTTGTGCGTGCATGTTTATAATTGCTAACAATATCCTTATAACTATGAAATATGAATTCCAGATATACGATAATTAAATGTATCTACAAAATGAATTTTCTGTATAGCATTCATAAGAGACAAAGGAGATTTAAGGTAATATATAACTAAATTTAACAATCATCTGTCTTGCACAAAATTTGTCACTGCTTGGTACAGTAATATGGATTAACTTTATCATTTAATCAAGTAAAAGTTGAAAAATAATTTAAAACCATTGTAATACGTCATATATGTTTGAAGAGTATAATAACACAAAGATTATAATAGATAGGCTGTTGAAATATTAGACCAGTAGTCAGTAGATGTAGTAACAGTGGGTTATTATTAGTTGTAATTTTGATTTAGGAATTTGACATTACTATGGCATTTAAGTTGCAAATTGTGTTGAATATTTTAGAGCTATATTTTCATACCCATTTATTATATCTATTCCAGTCGTTATCTGAAATTAAATTGGGGTATAACAAAAAAACTACAGTATTTTTCTCACTTTTTGATGAACTTAATTCACTGTGAAGTAAATAGTAGCCAACTTTCCGTAAAGTAATGAAAGCCACCATACACAACTTGCAGTATGGTGGATATTATTTGAAATGAAATTCTTTATGTTAAATGATAGCTAAATAATAATTATGTATGAGCCTGAACTTAGCAGACAGCAGACAAAATAATAATTGGATAGGGATATCTGCGAGCCCACGTAAGTTTTTAGAGTTAACTAAAGTGATAATTGTGTGTTGTCAAATTATCTAAACATGATAATAAATATTTTTTTACAGCATACGAAAAAATAAAAATAAAAATTTTTTTTGGGAAGCTCTCACGCAATTTCCTATTGTTGAAAATTTATAAAAATTTGTAAATATGCTCAATTTTAGGTTATTTAAAGATGATAACGATTATTTTTTTGATTTTTTATTTTGATCATTCTGGGGCTCATAACTCTGTAAATAATCAGTAAAAAAAAACAACATTTATCATGTATTTCCCTGTCAACATTCTAAACATGATATTTTTTGTTTTTTTATTTTGTCACTGAGTTGATAGATATCCGTATTTTTGTTTTTTATTTTTTTGGCGTCGGATATCAAGGTTAAAAAAAAAACAAATAAAAAAAATATTCTCATATCTTCATTTTCAAAAGATCTAAACATGATATTTTTCAGAATTTTGATTTTTTCGTTTGTTCATTCATTATCTTTAAAAATCGTCAAAAACTAAAAAAAAAATCATTGTTTTGTATTTGCTTGTACTCCATACTCCATACAAAACAATGATTTTTTTGAGTTTTTAACGATTTTTGGGACAAAATTAAAAAAATCATAAAATAAAGATAATGAATGAACAAACGAAAAAATTAAAATTCTGAAAAATATCATGTTTAGATCTTTTGAAAATGAAGATATGAGATTTTTTTTTAATTTGGTTTTTTTAACCTTGATATCCGACGCCAAAAAAAAATATAAAAAAACAAAAATACTGATATCTATCAACTCGGTGACAAAATAAAAAAACAAAAAAAGTGTTGTTTAGAATATTGACAAGAAAATACATGATAATTGTTTTTTTTTAATGATTATTTACAGAGTTATGAGCCCCAGAATGATCAAAAAAAAATCGTTATCATCTTTAAAGAACCTAAAATTGAGCATATTTACAAATTTTTATAAATTTTCAACAATAGGAAATTGCGTGAGAGCTTCCCAAAAATTTTTTTTTGTTTAAAAATTTTTTCGTATGCTGTAAAAAATATATATTTATTATCATGTTTAGATAATTTGACAACACACAATTATCACTTTAATTAACTCTAAAAACTTACGTGGGCTCGCAGATATCCCTATCCAATTATTTTTTTTGTCTGCTGTCTGCTAAGTTCAGGCTCATAATTATGTCCTTAATCTAGTCTTTCTTGATTATTACTTTGTTTGCCTTGACTTGTTTTAAAAATATTCAACAGGATTTGCTAATCATTTAAGGTGGACTACCTGTGAAGTCTGTGCATAATAAATCATGTAAAAAAAAATATTAAAAAAGAACTTTGAAAATTGTAACCAGAAAGAAAATTACTTTAAGAATTATGTAGAAATGTAGAGATTTAAAAATATTTCCCGCGTATACAGCATTTTTCTCATCCATGATAAATATACTACATTTAGATTTTAAAATGTGTACCATGATAAAAGCAATAACTACAGTTTTCGTCTCTAATATTATATGTAAGTCTAATTGCATAGAAATTATTTAGATGTGGCTAGTTCTTATTTATTATTGTTTGTTATATTTTATACCTATACAAGGCAACATAATAAATCCATCACAGTTTACAAAATTTAAAATGTTGACTTTCTTTTTGGAAAATTGTATTTTACAGATAACATTTTAAACTTTCGCGTTGCATTATAATTAAAACTTATTAATTGGATCTCTTTGTGACCACGACCGTTGCAACACGGCCGAAACGTCGAGAAAAAGTATGTACTCGTAGTAGCATTACTACTAGAATGACGCGTCAAGTCCCGATTAATAAGTTTTAATTGTATTTTACAGTTTGGAATGGCCTGTTTGGTAACACAAATGGCTAATTAGATAAAACTTAATGAAGTCAGTGTCAAATTGAGAAATAACAATACTTTTAATTGAAAAAAAATGAAGCAAAAAGGTTGCATAAAGGTACAAGTTGGAAGCCGGCTATGTGAAGCGGCAGCAGACGACGTGTCGTCGCGACACTACTGGTTTCTCTGTATTTCTATAAATAAGTGTTGCGAGCTTCGTTTTGATAGCTGCGGAGGGTGGTTCATAGAAATACATACATCGAAATCAGTACGACACGTCGCTCGTCTGCAGCTGTCGCGTGTCGCTCGGTTCCAACTTGTACCTTTATGGTAAGGAAACATCATTAATATTACATAATTTGGTTGTTTATTACCGTTTGATCGACAAAACTGCCAAAATAGTGCCTAGTTTCACTCCTTTTTACCAAAATATTTTTAATAAAAATTAGTGGTTAATTTCTACTAAAAATGCAGAATTTTGCTGAAATAAATGAATACCAAACAGGTCTATTTTAACCCGACCAAGGCGAATCCAAAATGAAGGGTAATGTTTTACTATAGAATATTACATAGATGAATGTACTGAGTAAACTTAAAATTTTTTTCTTAATGTCCCTCGGAGATTGTGGTATTTGGACGACAATTCCCGAAAGACGATATTTTGTTGTCTAGTACCATTAGCCATAGATATGAAAGAGTTTTTTGATTTTTTTTACGAATTCAAGAAAGGTAACTTTTGACGCTCCTTATGCTAAGTACTCACATACGGTTTTGCTCGATAGTTTTACTTCGAATCGAAGGAAATGACATATTTGACATGTTTAATTCCATCGAGCCGGCTCGAAGCGAGCCTTCGAGCTGTCAGTTTTGCGGTCCACACGGCAGTGGCGGGGCAGGACCTAAATTTTATGTGGGCAAGATATATCTTGCGAGGCCCCCTGAAATATATTTTGCGAGGCCATATGATAGATGACGCAAGAATACGGATTATTGGAGAGAAAGAATCTTTTGATACTCAAACTTTTATTTATAAAACTTTTTTTATGATTAATTGAGTATCAAAACTTGTAAATCCTTTACAAAAAACCTCGTGGTCCAAGGGGCGCGAGGCCCCTTAGACCGCGAGGCCGTGGGCGGTCGCCCACACCGCCCTCGTCTTGCGCCGCCTCTGCACACGGTGGTTATTGCTCGATTTGGAGTAAACTATCGAGCAAAACCGTATTAGTTATCCCTTTCTAGAGTTGCTCAGTCCATTCCATGTCTACAAATATACAGTTGCCTTTATTTTTTTTATTAAAACAGTTTTGCAGCAATATAATGACATTCCATTTTGTCTGTACTTACATGAGAACAATTTGTAAATAATAATAATTAAATAGATGACAGATCACGGATTTTAATTAAAACATTTTTTATTATTTATTAAAGAAACTGTACCTTTTATTATATTAGTTCGATTTGGGGGAAAATAGGTTGTAACTAGGGCATCGAGACCGGGTTTTCCCGAAACCCGAAAACCCGGGTTTTGGGGATCATGAAAAAACTCGGGTTTCAAAAAATGGAACCCGGGTTTTTCGAGCTTTTCGGGTTTTTCGTTTTTTTGATAATTATTAAAGGCCAGACCTGATAAAAGGTATTTATAACAAACTAACATACAAATTATTTATTTTTCTAACATATTGTATAGGTTTAATTATTTATATTGGTCATAATAAAACCAAATATATAATATTTTAAAAGAAAAGTTTCGCTTTAAGAGCATTAAAGACTAAAATTTGTCATAAAAATATTTATTAATAATAATTAATAATACATAATATTTTTAAAATTCTATCAAAACTATTCAATGTAAAAAAGCCAAGTCTCTTTAAACAATCTATCCTTCGCAAAAAGTTTTCAAAATGAATCCAAGCCAAGTCAAGAATCGAGATGAAATATAACAAGCAGAGCTTTTATCAGCACCAGCGCCAGAGCCACCATGGTTAATCTTACAAATTCATTAAAAGCAACCTTCCGCATTTGCCATGATAATATTATGGTCTGGTCTGATCAATTATTTGGTAATCTGACATGAATTTTGTCTATTGTGACTAGAACTAATGATTACAAGAAGCTTTAAGCTGTAGTGTAATGTAAGATTTTTCAGTAATGTAAGATTTTCCACTAAGTTAGATGACAGAAAAGTTACCTTAAATTGCAAAGAACATTCGGCTTCATACCGTAGTAAGACAGACAAAAGGCAATTTCAGGTGAAAACTAGGCACAAACATTTAATTACAGGTGTAAAGTATTAAGTATGCCAACATCGATTAGGACTAAATAATTTATAATAACTTGACAATCAGCAATAAAAATGTAAAAGATTAAATAAAGATTTGTTGGCATACGTTTTATATTTCAGGTTATTCTTCCATTTACTGTCTTCTAAAATTCTTGATAGATTTTTATATTATTTCATAAAATACAAATACATTTAATAAAATATGTCATTTGGAGGTGAAGCTTGTTGTAATACTTAACCTTGGTGCCTTGGCCCGAAAATTTTAATCCCTAGCTTTGATAAGATCCAATATATATAATAGGAGAGGTACAGTCGCTTCTATAAAAGTGTGATGCGGCCGTGCTGGTTCACTCGAGACTTGGTTGGGCACTGCCGTGACCGCACACTATGGTATTTAAGTAGTATTTTACTGGAAAGGTGCTGGCAATCGCTGAAAATCATATTTAAAGTATTTTCGCATCGTTAATCTTTCAATTTTAAGAAAACCCGAAAAAACCCGGGTTTGGAAAATTGGGTCCGGGTTTCGATGCCCTAGTTGTAACTTTCAATGAAAACAGAGGTAGGTAGTATTTAATTACATTATTTGTCTCACTCTTTTTTGACATAATGACATAATATTTATTATACATTATAAATGCGAAAGTATGTCTGTATGTATATCTGTCTGTTACCTCTTCACGCTCAAACCGCTGACCCGTTTTGGCTGAAATTTGCTATGGAGACACTTTGACTCTCGGGAAAGGACATAGGATACTTTTTATCCTGGAAAAATGTACGGTTCTCGCTCGTCAAACGCAACGGAATTGCGACTGTCATCTAAGCAGGTAATTAATAAACAAGTAAATTGCAACCACGGTTTAATGCTTAGAATTAAAAAATATGTCCACAAACAACGAATCTAATCCCCTCAGGACTCAACTTCTCTCATTAGTACTTTGGGTTCTGAAGGCTTTATTGTAATTAAAAGTGTTCATTTCTGCGAATATTTTCAGTCTATAATTTGTCCCCACTGTTTGTCCCACTCTTTTTTGACTCTCTTTTGGACGTGTATTTGTAGGGCGAGTAGTGAGTACTGAGTGGACACGCGCTATTTATAGACAAGTGATCAAGCTGTCGTTATTGCTAATTCATGATCAGACGGTGAATAGTCACACGTAGATATCCATCCATACTAATATCATAAATGCGAAAGTGTGTCTGTCTGTCTGTCTGTTCCTTATTCACGCCTTAACGGCTGAACCGATTGGGCTGAAATTTGGTACAGAGATACTTTGAGTCCCGGGAAAGGACATAGGATACTTTTTATCCTGAAAAAAATGTATGGTTCCCACGCGATAAACTAATTTTGGCGCAACGGAGTTGCGGGCGTCATCTAGTTGTACTATCAGAGAAGTTGATTCCTAGGCAGATGGAGGACCTAAGTAATTTGGTCGCATTACGTCAAACCCATTCCACCGATCACAGCTTACATTGAATCAAAGCGCACGGAGTGCGCGGCCAAGTTCCAGCAGGCCGCGCGCATGCCGTGCACTATTTACACGAACCGTTTCGACGCACTTTTGACCCCCCTGTAGCTCAGAATCTATTGCGAGTGCAAAGATATAATTTTGCCTACGTAATTATATACTGGTACTTAAGCAGTATACCCAATTTCATAGGTATAGCTTCGTTAGATCCTGAAATATGTCCCTGTAAAAATAGCTAATTTTGGCACTGACTCACTCACTCTCTCACTGACTGGTAATCAAAACCTCTAGGTCACTTCCAATTGTCCTAGCGTTATGAAATTTGGCACACAGGTCGTGTGTTATATGTAGATTAACAAAAAATTGAGAAATTTAAGAAATCGGTCAAGCGTGAGTCGGTTCATCTACGAACTTCAGAGGCCACTTCCAATTGTCCTAGCGTTATGAAATTTGGCACACAGCCCACGGGTCGTGTGTTATTTAAATGTAGATTAACAAAAAACTGAGAAATTTAAGAATTCGGTCAAGCGTGAGTCGGTTCATCTACGAACTTCAGAGGCCACTTCCAATTGTCCTAGCGTTATGAAATTTGGCACACATGTCGTGTGTTATATGTAGATTAACAAAAAATTAAGAAATTTAAGAAATCAGTCAAGCGTGAGTCGGCTCATCTACGAACTTTAGATAAAAATTCTATGTACCACAAGAATACGATGAGGAGGGTGGGAGAAGGAGGTATAAAATATTGTCATGTATGCACACTATATTACAGCTTATTACAAAAATACTGTTTACTTAAAAATTCGGCTTCTATTGATAGTTTAACAAATACCACTAGCGCCATCGAAAGTATTGTTCATATCGGGTGTAGCATAAAAAGAAGAAAAAAATATGATTTCTTGAAAAAAAGTATTGAAATCCCACCAAAAACATACCTGTTAAAATGGGGCCAAGTTCCTATCGGCTAATTTTTGGACTAAAAAAGAGTTGAAATCCAATCCAATGCCAAGTTTAGATGCACTTCATCGATCGTAATCATCTTCATAAACAGTCTGATCCATAATACTTCTAAATTTGAACTTGGCAGGTTTTCGTGCTATAACACTTGATTAAAATTAGTATAATTAGATAAGATTTATATATACAATTAAATTAACCTGCTAAGTTCAAATTAGAAGTATTATTAACGTGACCATTTATTTTTTTGTCAGAGTGGGACAAATACAGAATTCCCCCCCCCCCCCCCCCCCCAATAATTTATGAATATTATGTATTTCAATTTTCAAAGTGTCTATCTTACATGAATAATTATTATTAAACTTTACTATATAATATTATAAAGTGGAAGAGTTTGTTTGTATGAACGTGCTAATCTCAGGAACAACTGGTCCGATTTGAAAAATTCTTTCAGTTCTAGATAGCTCATTTATTGAAAAAGTCTTGAGGCTATATTTTATCAAGCTGAGACTAATTTAATGAGCGAAGAAACAGAGGAAAATGTGGAAAAAACGGGAAAAATTATTTGAAAGGGCTTTTCTCACGAACTACTGGGGCAATTTCTATGTTATTTGGCACAATATGGCAGAATAATCACGTTAATTGTATACGTATGCGTTACTTCCAGGCATTTCACAGGCATTTCAAATATAAAAATACTTTTAAATTATTGTAGTCTGGTCTGTTTGCAAAAGCGGGACAATTTCGGCCTCGCGGGGGACAGCGGGACAGACTGCCTGAAAGCGGGACTGTCCCGCCCAAAGCGGGACGTATGGTCACGTTAAGTATTATGGATCAGGCTGTTGATGAAGATGATTACGATCGATGAAGTGCATCTAAACTTGGCATTGGATTGGATTTCAACTCTTTTTTAGTCCAAAAATTAGCCGATAGGAACTTGGCCCCATTTTAACAGGTATGTTTTTGGTGGGATTGACATAGCTGACCAAATGACGTGGGTCTGTCAACTGCCTAGGAATCAATTTCCTTGATGGTACATGAAATGCGCCAATATTACTGCATTGCTTTCACGCTTGACGGCAACACCAGCACATATACAGTAAAAAAGAGTTTTGTTCGACGTTTTCGACGAGTCTGGTATGACGTGTGCAATATGTCGGATTTTAGTTGGATTATTTACTGTATGTGCTAGTAGCGCCCCCTACTCTGAGCTTTGCGTAATATTCCCTTCAGTTTTGCTTATGGATCTTAAAGTTATGAGCACTGTGCAGCCTTTAGGTGGCCATATTGTGTTTGACGCTCTCGTGAATCGGAACTATTGGAAATCCTGACGCAGTAATTTCGCCTAGTTAGAAAAATAGGCCAAGATGGCGCTCAATATTGACTCCTTCGAGTTCGTTCGCTCTTTTCATTCTTTATAAATGTTTGCATAATTAGAGTCGTTCCATTTCCGATCCGAATACCACGGTCTGACGGAAAACCGGTGTGAGCTTGTTAGCACTTTTATCATATTGCTGTGTTGGTTAAAGGATTCCAATGAGTATGTCTTTGCAAATAAATGATTACTTTGGTTATTATGATGGAACCTACCAATTTACAATCTAGATAATATTATATTCTAATTTTGATTCTACATCACTAGGAATGCCTTAGGTATAGCTTACGTTTGGCTTACATAGGCCGTAGGCATAACGTTTAATTTAGGTAGGTATAGGCTAGGAACGGGGGTTAGAAAAGAGGATTTTTATAGTTCTAAAAATTGGGCTCGGAAGTAAAAGAAAACTCAGCATTTTCATGTCATTTATTCTGCAATTAATAGTATAATACAATTTTCATCGAAATTCATTGTCCGTTAATGCTATGCCTTAGTCGTCGGTATCGTCGTTTTTTTTTTTGTATTTTTTTAAATTCAGCAATAAAAAAAGATATAAAAATATTTCAAGTCCGTTTAACTTGCCGCGTCGTATAAAATTGTTCTCATATCAAACTATAAACTATATCGGTTTTTCCTTAAAAGAGTGCATTTTTAGTGTCTTATCTACTGAGTATGATCTAATAACTAGGTAAATTTTTTTAGATTTTTCTTTATTCGTATCTATTGTAGAGTTCTGTCCTAAAACTGTCGTCTCTTAAGTGAGCGCTTGCTCTAACGTTACTTTGTATAAGCGTGATTGGGGCTTAGCCATAACGTTTTCTTTATCGATTCTCTATTAATAAGAATCGTTGATCAAAAATGTATGGAATTTACATAAGCATTTAATAGAAGTCGACATTCGCCTCATGTCATGATTCCATACATTTTAATCGGGGATTCTATGAAGAAGAAATATAGAAAACGTTTTGGCTAAAGGGCCTGGTCAAGTTTTTCTAGAACGGTCTATGCTTCGGCTGTTGGGTGGTGTGTCTGCGAGGTGGCTGTGCTCGAGCTGGACGCGGTGTCAGGGTCCTTCTCCCGGACACCCAGCCATGGAAGACGCTTGGTTAGCTCCGCCCTGGAATAAGTTAAAAACTTAAGAAAATATCAATTAAAAGAAATATCCAACCGACCATAGAATGTCCGCCCTTGTTTGCAAGTCAGTTAAAAGCAGAAGGTTTGCTAATATCAATTACAGGACCTTTGGGCGTACTGCTAGTAAAAAGAAAATTAAGTTCGCTAGTCGAAAGTGGAAAAGAATGGCGGCGATGTTCGATCTTTTTGGTCGCTTTGGTGTGTCGAGGCTCGAGAATTTCGACACAAGAATATTATGTTATCGGGGCCAAAACGGAGATACGCTGTGATAGATCGCAATTAGATGATATTGGTATCTAGCTATAATTTTATACAGTAAGTAATTGGGTATAAATTGTACGACGTGCGTTCATTGCAATTTGCACACATTAGTTTCGTGAGTGATCTTAAGTTGTGACTTGTGAGCAAGTACTTAAGTAGCTTGCAACGATGCTATAACTATCATACAGAGCCTGATATATATTTTTAAGAATATATAGGCCACTTTAATTTCGCCGCCACATGTACGTAATCTGCCGCCATCCTAGAACGCTGCCGCCGCCCCTAGGACGACATAGGACGCTGCCGCTCTGGATATGCCATGGCCTATGCTGCCAATACAGAAATCCAGGGCTGATGACATACACCAGGTACCAACCTGTACTTGGGATGGTTGATGGCATACACCCATGGGTCGATGCAGGAGACGGTCTTGGCGCACACCGCCGGCACCATCGTCGCCACCGGTGTCAGGATACTCCTGAGGATCAGCACCACGATGGTGAATATTATGTTGAGTTTGTTATATTAACTTATGAATAACTGAATACGTATTGCATGCGGTTTTTCTGCTAAATGTATTCAGTAATCGTTTCTCGCACATCACATTTTAATTTTCATGAAAAAAAAAAACATTATTATGCCGCGGCCGCACATGCGTCTATAGTCACGAAGCTTCGTGCTATGAGACTATCGTCTCCAATATACAATATACAATACCAATGGTATCCCATTGGACGAAACACGCAATGGTATTGTCTCAAGCACGAAGCACTACACATGTGCGGCCGCAGCATTAGAAGTACTAGGTTACACAATACGTCGGCATCAACTTTCTCCTTCATTTAAAACTTGTGTCGAATAAAAGAGATAAGAAAAGTCGTTGAACATGTTAAGGCGATCAGTTCCGGCTGACCGAAACAATACTACGCAAATAAGTAAACATCCTTAGCGATTTTTACCGTCATATCAAGTGTTATTACTTCGAATATTCGATACGGCCAATAGAACGCTAAAACGTATCTTTATTCACCTCTCCCTTATTCCCAGGTAGCTTTTACCGGAATACCAAGTCAACCGTGCGTTTTGAAAGTGGAAGGGTGTGAAAACATTTTAACTACTAAGCCCCCGAAGGGACGCGAATAAAAGTTGGAATCAATCAGGAAAATAATTCAATTGCGAGCTCCCGGGAATTGTAGGTGTTGGATTTTCCTCAACTCATTTCGGAAATTTCTGAAGGATTGCGAAGGATTTGAAAAATTGCCCCCATTTCGAAGTAATCTTTATGGTGCTTTTAAGGCTGCTCTCTCGAAAAAAGCGTGCAGATGAAACAACTTTTCATCGGCATTAACAGAGAAATTATATCTGAAAAAAATAATTAGTAATCTACATGATATGATACGTAATTTGGTTTTGCCATATTTTTTCTATCGGTATCACATAATAAAGAAATAAAAAACCAAATCACCTCCAAATCGTTGAATGGAACCACTTTACTCCTTCATTATTTATCAAAAGAATATATAAAAAATATCTACTGCTTTGCAATACATAAGTTAATAATTTGGTTTGGTTACTTTTTTGAAATATGTATTACAGTAAAACCCGTTTAAGACGATTTCACAGGGACTCAACCAAAAACGCGTCTTAACCGGGAAAGCGTGTTATGCGGGATATAGGAAAAACTAACCTACTACATACGTATGTATATACGTATATATTTACTATGTTTTTTCGGATGTAGGTGTTCCTATCAATGAAGATAATTATGTGTCTACATTTAATCTGGAAGTGATCATCTAGAGTTTTTAACCAATCGATGAAACGAATGCCGGTCATTAAGCTCGAGATTATGCATCATAATAATATGTTACAGGAAGCGATTTTACGTTTTTGGAACAACGTGAATTTTTCGCCTTACCAATCACCAGCGAACGTAACTTTTCCGACCTATCAGAATTGGCGCAGGCCAGGACAGTCAGTCTCTCTTTATTTGCTTTGCCACCATGACAAGTCTCTCCCTTGAAAACATAGGATTTTTCTGGCATCATTCGTCTGCGTTAAAAATGTCTCGCGGTTCGTAATTTTGCAACAATTCGGGAAGTGTTGCCACTTGTCATCCACGTATCAATTACTATGTACACAATGCCGCCGTGGAGATGGTAAGAGGTCATATGTGTTGGCCGTTAGGGCATATTAAACGGGGTGACGATCGTATTAAGCGTTAAAGAATGTATGAAAACATGTCTCAAGTTGCAGGGACTGATGAAAAATGGCGTATTATGCGGGAAATCGTATTAAGCGTGATCGTCTTAAACGGGTTCTACTGTATATTAAGCCTTAAAAAGGTTTTTTCTCCTATTTCGCCCTATCATGGACGCGGCGAGCGTCGTAACCGCCACCGTACAAGGCGCGCTGTTATGAATGTTATTTTAATGTCATTTACGTCGATATTCGCACTGACAGACAATCGACCTGCTAATTTAGGAAGAGAGGGCCCTTAAAGTCAGTTTTCACCGGACGCGCCAGGAAGAGAGTTTTGATTTTCTAGGGCTTGTATGTTTTAGGCTAAACAGCTTGTTGGGTTTTAGCTTAGAAGGTAGACCGTAGCTTCATTCTATTATAAATGCGAAAGTGTGTCTGTCGATTTTGCTGGGTGTGGAAATACTTTGAGTCCGGTAAGGACAGGATACTTTTTATCCCGGGAAAAATCATTATAATTATATTCGTCTTGGTTATAAAAGTGACATTGTTACAATATCTAAGCAGTCGGTTTTTTTAAATGGAGGCTACTTGTTTATAGCAGGTATATTGGTGTATAGGGTGTAATATTATTGATTGGTGAACTGATTGGTGTAATTATTTGTAATATTATGTTAGCTTGATTTTAATTTTTAAATAAGCATTGTTCTAGTTAAATCTTTTCACTTTCAGAGATAGGAAGGAGGATTTAAAGTGAAAAATATCAAAGATACAAAATCCTAAATTAATAATAATTTTACCTGTCTCCAAAAGCACCGACCAGTGTGACGAAGGCATACGGCGTCCACGCGCACACAAACATGAAGAAAATGGTAAACGCGACCTAGGAAATAAAAAATATAGTTAAGTATATCCATTGGTACTATCAGTAGATATATAATATACTTGATGTACACTGCCTAGTTTATACTATTGTATATTATTATGTGTGTTTAATAAAGAATTTTAATATTTGTCAAATCCATTGCACAGACCAATCCATCCAATTCCAAGTCTGGAGGACTTAATGCTTTCAGATTCTGGACAAAATAGTCCTAGCCATTGCCTGCTTCATGTGGTTAGAAGTAAGAACAACGGCGTTAGCTTTTTTATTATGAGGGCGATTAAGGCAAAATTGATGATCTTATAATTCATTTTTATACTAATTGATAATAAGCTACGATTTGTTGGGGCGACACTGGGCGACACTGGGCGACACTGGGCGACACTGGGCGACCGCCCAGAGCGCCGGATAAAAAGGGGCGCACAAGGCGAACAAAAAGGAGCACCAATTTTTTCAGCACTACCCAGCCAACGATATCAAAAATCAGCTGGTTAGGGTTCCGTTTTAGGGTACAGACTCATGGGCGTAGCCCATGCGTAGCCACACTGGGGCAAGCTGGGGCGCTTGTCCCACCCTGGCTCTGACCTATAAGGTGCCTAACTAAACAAAAAAAAATTTTTTTTCAACTAATTACAATCATAATATCCGCAAGTAAGTGACACCAAAAAATTAGTCGACATGAAAAAAGTGCGATCAAAACAAAAAGCACGCACGATTTACGCGCGCATCGCAGCGGTCTTTTGAAAGCGAGCCGTATTACCGTAGCATAACTGAATAAGGGGGGGTTACTTTGACTGCTGCCTCACCCTGAGCCGAAGGCTGGCTACGCCCATGGGTACAGTAGTCAACCAAGTTTTGTTGATTACAGAACCCTAAAACGGAACCCTAACCAGCAGTTTTTTTGTATATTGGTAGGTTAGTAGTTATATAATTTAAGAGTAACCTTGTCCTACAAACAAAACAATCCATATTTTAGGACCATCAAGTCAAAGTATGAAATCCTTTCTATCTCTGTTAGTTACCATCTTTCGAGATTTTTCTAAAGTAAAAATGTTGTTCGTCTTATCAAAATGTAGCTACTCACAAAAAATTAGCTTGTTAGTAATCACAAAAAATATTGTTCTAGGGCTCCCGTACTATATTTATCGAGTTATTAAGAAAAAAGTAAAGTTTGGCGCTGATTCCGCGTCGTTCTTTTCACCTCGCATATGAAAGACAGGCGTAAGTGTGAAGAGAGAAGAATGATGTTTTATTTTCTGTTTTATTCGCCCTCGTAATAATTTTAACATAATATTATAATATAGGAACAGAAAAGATCACCTTGGCAATCCGTATCTCGACGCTGGCGCCGCCGTCGTCCTTGTTGGAGAGCGACTTGACGTTCATCTTCTTGGCCTGCTCGCGAAGCATCTTCTCGTGAGTGCGGACCTGTAAAAAAATTGATACTTATCTCAAAGGTATTGTTATGACAGTACCCCAGTAGAGTTAGATTTTTTTTAAATTAATTATAGTCAGAATTTTTTTTTGCACCAGTGTTTAGAGGAGGTCACAAATAGCTTAAATTCAAAAAACAAAAATTTCGAAAATCGGTTCACAAACGGCGGAGTAATCGTTGAACATACAAAAAAAAATCCACAGCCGAACATGATAACCTCCTCGTTTTTTGGAAGTCGGTTAAAAACTCGACCAGCCACGAGTGCGTTAGCCGCCATATTGGTTTGAAGGTCCAATCTTTTTTTAGCTATATCTCCTTTATTTTTTATTTTTTTAAGCTAATGATAAGGATCAAATTAGTGGAAAATTTGATTTTCTACAACTTTAGTCCTTATACTTTTTATTGTAAAATCAATATTTATGGAAATAACTGCAAAAAATAAGTCAAAGTATAATTTCGACCTGTTCGACCTGTATCGCGATTATTGTCAAATACAGAAAAAAAACAGAAATAAACTTGTAGCTCTTTACATTAACCACAAGTAAAATTAAGACTTCGCTGTCTGTCCGTCTGTCTGTCTCCAGGCTTCAAGAACGGTGATAGGTAGAGACTTGAAACTTTAAGATATTATGTATTTTGTTTTCTTCTATAACAACAAACACTAAAAAACATATTATATTTAATATTTGATGGGGCTCCCATATAACAAATAGGATTTTAGTGGCCTTTTTTGTTCTTTATCAAAAATAGCAGCACTAGGACAGTTAATATATGCATAAAATATTTAATTGTATTTGTACTTTAATAATTAATAATAAAATTAAAATAAAATAAATATTTAGGCGGGCTCCCATACAAAAAGCACAAATTTTTGTCTATCTTTGCTCGTAATGGTACGGAACCCTCATGAGCGAGTCCGACTCGCACTTGGCCATTTTTCAATAATTATTCAGGTGTAGGTTGTGTCGTAATTGTTAAAAGGTCTAATTCATGATCAGAAATATTCAGTTTTATCCAGTCGCTTGGGTCCCAGTACATTTACCATAGGTGTAGGCGCTTAAGTATTGATTTCTAAAAAAATTCATAAGGATCAAATTTGTAGGAAATTTAATGATCTATCACCAACAACTTTGTTTCTACAATTATTTTCGCTAAATTCGATAATAATTGACATACGAGCGAAATTATACTTTGACTTGTTTTTTGCATTTATCTCCGTAAATATTGATTTTACAATGAAAATTATAAGAACTCAAAATGTAGAAAATTAAATTTACAACAAATTTAGTTCTTATCATTTTCGTAAAAAAATATAAAATAAAGGAGATATGTCTAAGAAAAGCTTTGATCTTCAAACCAATATGGCGGCTAACGCACACGTCGGGGTTGGTCGAGTTTTTGAATTTAAGCTATTCATGACTATAAAACACAGGTGCAAAAAAAATTCTGACTATAATTAATTTCAGATAAAGGCTGAACTAACCCGACTGGGCTACAGGGTCTGTTCCGATTTTTCGTGACAAAATATTATTATTGTAAAAATCTGCTGGTTAGGGTTTCGTTTTAGGGTACAGTAGTCAACCAAGTTTTGTTGATTACAGAACCCTAAAACGTAACCCTAACCAGCTGATTTTTTGTATATTTGTAGGTTAATAGTTATATAATTTAAGAGTAACCTTGTCCTACAAATAAAACAATCCATATTTTAGGACCATCAAGTCAAAGTATGAAATCCGTTCTATCTCTGTTAGCTACCACTTTCGAGATTTTTCGAAAATAAAAAAATGTTGTTCGTCTTATCAAAATGTAGCTACTCACAAAAAATTAGCTTGTTAGTAATCACAAAAAATTTGTTCCTGAGCTCCCGTACAATGTGCAATTTTTGCCTGTTGCTTTGCTGTCTTAAGGCGGGCATAAACCCCAATTTGTTATTCCGTGACTCCCGGTTTACAAATAGTTCCAATATAATAACGAAATGTAAAAAATATGAGATATAAAGCACAATATTGAAAAGACTTTAAACCATAAACATTTTTATAAAACGTAATACTTTGGCTGTAACTAATTTACAAAGTCACCTCCGAAAAAAATCTAATTAATCGAAATATAAGTATTAACTAGGATAATTATACATTTTATTTGAATAAATTGTTAGTAAATCTATATTAAAATATCCTTAATCGAACAATTTTGTTTCTTAATATTTATTTCCAAGGATATTTAAAAAAAACATGAAAATAGAGAAGATCCGCCCCTAGTAACTACAGTTTTATGCTAAGCTAAAATGAATCTTATTACGATGCGTATACACTTGGTCTTTGGTTGTGTGCAAGGTTATCGTTTTGGATTGAGATTGATAAGCCTTAAGATATTTTTAAATCACCCTACCCATGTATAACAAACAGAACACATGCCAACTCCTTATCCCAAATTTGTTTTACAAATAACCCTTAGTTAAGTCGGGATCGCCTCTATAATTCTTTTTGGACGTTTTTTGTCCTGAGGCCGAGTCCCTTGTGGAACGTCTGTTCCAGCCAGTGATTTAACTTAACATTAATCTACTGAATTAAAAGGAAATGGAATTTTAAACTATCCTTAAAGGTCTGTCTAGTAAATAGGTACTTAACAGGATGGTAAACATTAAGTTTTCTATGTAATCTTTATAAAGAGGAAGTATTTCTCTGTTTAATATTGTTTGCATAATTGCCTGGAAACTATACTGGACGTATTTTGGAAGGCAATAAGAAGAGAAAATTATTATGCAAGTTTAAAGTTTCAAATTAAAATCGAATACAGTAAGTAGTTATATTAGTGTGTTTACCAACAAAAAAACTAAGAGAAAAGTAAAATGAAAACATAATGTAATACTAAATCTTACGTAAAAATCTTATAAAGGACGTCACAATTAAAACACAGCAAAGGCACATATTTTCCAGAGTTTCCGGGGAAATTTTTGGGGTAAAAATGTAAGCGGGTAAGCGGATTGGGAGATTAGGCGATGCTTTGAGCGCGGTCCGCAAATGAGAGCTCCCGTTAGATATGAGTCATGAGATGAAATCCAATAGGAGGTGATTTAATATACTTATAGGCTACTCAGATTAACACATTAAGTGCCAAATATATTTTCAGGTCATTATTGGTTCCCACCATACAAATGGTCATCTACGTAACACTACGTACTCGGCACCCTGTTTAAAAATGGCATGTGTGGTGCCACAATCTACGTAATATTGCGTACCGTATTCGCATAATTTTACGTACAAAACGCGCATAGGTTGCTACGTTTGAAAGACCGGACATCGGAAATACGGTTCTTGAAGTTTCGAGAAGATTTTGTGAAATATCTACTGAGACTGAACTGTGGCCATACTACTACCACAGCTGCAGAAGCACCTGAACCACAAATACCGCCAGTGTAGCCTGAACAAGTTCAAGCAAACAGCAACGGCGATGGGTCTGCTGCAGACCCATCGTCGTTGCTGCCTGGGCCCTCTGTACCACCTTCATCGCCGGCCGTAAGCCGTTCATAAAAGTCGTGTTCCGTTAAGGGATTTTCATTACTTAGAAAAGCTCCCACCTACTAAGAAGGCTGTTCGAGCGAAGCCTTGTTGTGTCTGCACAAAAAATAAAAAACGAAAGAAGTTATCATTCGTATGTGCAACTTGTCCGGAAAAGCCTGCCTTGTGTGTTGTAAACTGTTTCTACACCTACCACACTGATCCTCGTTTTGCATAATTTTGCATAATTTTATATAAAATTCTATTGATGTTCTTAGATGTTCCTTTTTTATATATAATTATAGTTATCAATCTCTTTACATAGTAGTTATAAAACTAATTTTTGATCTCATTATAAAACTGTACTTTGGGCCTTCAAAGTGCCTTATAAATTTTTTGATTAGAATAGTTCAAAAATAATAAAGTTACTTTTTTTCCTTGTCATGTTTGAGATGCCAACGAACCTAATAACGTCCTTTCCAGGAGGCCTAATAATGCAAATAGTAGAACAATTAAATTGTAAGAAAGTGCTACGTTGTATTATGTATTTGGCCCCTAGCATTACTAGTGCCTACGCAATATTACGTAGTTGGCATTCAATGTGTTAAGTGGCACTTAAGCTGAGTGTCGAGAAAGTCTTTAGCTGATTTTAGCTTTAAAATACAAAAATTAAATTAAATTCGATTCATTCGTTTGGGAATTACGAATTACGGTACCATAATATCTGTGATAATATGATGTATCTATCTAGACGACAGTAAGATGTAGCATATGCAACTATCTAGATTCTAGAAGATAGCAAAACATGTAGCTGTATTTATGTTTCAGAACTTAATACTTACTATGATAAAGATTAAGATTATGAAATTATTAACATTCTTGTTATAGTCGAGGTTTAAGTACTCATAGGAGAAAGGCAATGATAGGATATCAAAATTCAGATCATAATAGCATGTTGCCAACAACACCTTTTATGCTCTGAACCTTACCATCGTCTGCATAATATATACTCACAACTAAAAAGAACGTTGGGTAAAGATGGGATATTTTTTGTTCAAAGCACAATAACCCTAATCACGTTATCGACAAGAATTATTATCCTCTGTATCTTAGGTAACATATACACCCTGATACTTACAGTGCCAAACAGCAGCGCGTAGTAGTAGCACAGTATGAAGAAAGCACAATAACTCCTATCACGTTATCAACAAGACCTATTATGCTCTGAACCTTAGATACCATACTATCTTTTATACTTACAGCGCCAAACAGCAGCGCGTAGTAGTAGCACAGTATGAAGACCGGGAGGAAGTAGTTCCATATGCAGCACACCAGCACGAACATCCGCGTGGCATAGTCCTCAGTCAGGTAGTCAAAGGAGCACGTTGTCAGGAAACCCTCTGGAATGATGATGAGTGTGAGTTCTTGACAGAGATTTGGTGAGTACGAGTTCTTGTCGAGTTGTCTGAAGAAGTTAATATATAGTTCCACGCGTTAGGGGCATCCCGCGTTCATTGAAACATAATCACTCTTAAGATAGGAAGACAAACGCAGAATATGCATACCATCGAAACAAAATATTTGGTAGAAAATTGTGGTATCAAATAGGTATCAATATATTATCTTAACTATAGTTTGTGCGTTTTAAGATGATATGAGTGACACATAATAATTGACAATAATAGGGAAGTTACCTAAAAAAATTAATCGATAATTTAAAAATATCGAATCACTTAGTAAAGGAATTGTAATCGAAATTATCGATTTCGTACTGACGTTTCAGAGTGGCGCCGCGCGCCGGCGATTCAAGATGGCCGCCCTTTTTATCGACTTGATTTCGATTCAACAGTGTCAATCTCTACTGGCATAGATTCCGTTTCATGCATCTGACATTTTTCAAATATTTTCGTAACAATAATTTTATACTCCTATTTCACAGTTAATATTTATAATTTTATATTAATAAGTTAGCATTTAGCAACTTTTCATTTTTATTCATTTACAATTATAGGAAACATTTGTTTTTGTAGATGGAAATGATGGAATATAATTTATTACACTTTAATTTTTTTTGTTTTCTTTTAAAAAAAATCCGTAGCAAGGAATATGAGAACTGTCACCCATATTATCTTAAAACGCACAAACTATAATAATAATAAAATCGTGAAGCAGATCGTAGCACATACCGTAGGCGCCTACGCACTACGGCGTAGAGATGCTACGAAGTGCTACAAAAGTATTATAGTCCGCGCGGAACTAGTTGGCCGCGCCTTAGGTATGTGAGCGGTGGGACGGAGAGGCGGGGGCGCTTGATTTTGACAGTTCTAGCTAGTTTGGACAAAACGCACACGAGACTGCAATAGCAAGATAAGTCCGCCGATAAAAAGACAATCTAAGGAAATACTATTTAAAGTGCATAGGTTTTTAAAAAACGGAAAGCCGATTTCAATAATTTAGAATATAAAACTGATCAATTGTCTTTAATTTATTCTTTTCAATAATTAAATAATATTATTGTTCACAATATCGCGAGATTTGTCGTCACTGTCTAATCTCATGTGCGTTGCGAGCAGCAAGCAACCCGCCCCCTCACCCCCGTCCCTACCTAAGGCGCGGCCAACTAGTTCCGCGCGGACTATATAATTTATAAGCTATCGTAATATTAAGCCTGTTGCTGGAATTTGGCCTGCTCACTGCCGTGCACTTAGATTGAGTCCTCCTTGGTTGGAACGAGCAAGAGAACACATGATCTTATTTATCCACGAGTACTTACTCACATTGATACTATATAGCGCGGCACAAGAGTGTCTCTAATCAAGCAATAATAACACCTATCTCCTCAGTTCTTAGGTATATTACCTGGAACGAACTTGCCCCACACTTGGATGGCGGGTAGTATAGTGAAGGGCAGCGACCACATCCACGTCATCACTATCAGCGCCAGAGCCTGCGACTTCGTCACACGACCGTCGAGTGGACACGAGATGGTTCTGAAGAGACAGGTAAACATTAAGGCTGGATTTAAATGCGGCGGCGCGAACGCGCGGTTTAGCTGCTCCACCGCGAGATCACAAGCAAGTCGCCAAGACGCGCCTTCGGGCAGGTGCATATTGTAAACCCAATCTTAGTACACTCTCAGGTCTCAGACGAATCATAGGCCACATTAAGTTTACAACACAGTTTTTGAAGTGAAAACTTCTTTAGTGGCATTGAGCACTTTTGTGGGATGGGTAAAAACTGTGAAACTCGCGTCAGATTCTCGTGCCGATCGAAAAACCGTAAGACGGTTGGAGAGTAGTGTTGTAACATTGAAATTGATTATTCGAACAATCGATAATTTTTTTTTATTTTTTGAATCGATTTTCATAAAAAATGGGAAAAAAGAATGCACAACGTTAATAATCAAGTTTTCACTTCTGCTGGCACTCCCGGAGTGCAACCCGTCTTTTTTTTATTTGTGTACAATGTTCCTGTAAAGTACGTCATAATATTATAAATAATGTCTGGTCATAGTCATAGGTGAATAAAGTTTTACTTAAATAAAAAATAAACAACTGTGTGACAAAGAACAACGAACCTTATGGCTGGTTTACACGTATTAAGTAGATAAGTAGTTAAGTAAATTTTAACTTAATTTTAAGTTATTTATTGCTTGTAAACACACAATTTAGTTGCAAGTAGTAAGTTAAAATTTAATTAAGTACTAAACAAGGAAATTAGAATGTTGACTATTTTCTGTTGAGTTGGCAGGCGGGGCTTGTCACTTGACACATTTCGGGCAGGCACTTCAAATTAAGTTAAAATTTTGTTACTACTTATCTACTTAATACGTGTAAACCAGCCCTTATTGACATACCTAAACTTACAAGTACATAATATAAAATGACGTATTTTGGTGTACGCCTATGAAACATAATACGCCAATCGATAGAGTAGATGTTTACAAACAATAAATATTCTTTGACAAAATGTAGTAAATTATATACTTTCTGAGTTATTTCAGTTTAAAAAATGTAAAATAAATAACATTTTAGATATACAACCTGAAATATTTAAAAAAGTATATCATTTACGACATTTTGTCAAAGAGTATTTGTTGTTTGTAATTATTTTCTCTGTCGATTGACGTATGTTTCATAGGTGTACACGAAATTAACTTTAGGTATGCCACGCTCCATACAAAAAGGTTCGAACTCTTTTAGGTCGAAATTAATTTCTGTTTTTGTACAATTTTCCGTTTGAAGCTAAAACAAAAAAAAACTCACTTGTATCTATCGTACGCGATCACCGCATTCGTGATGGCGCCCCCGAAGCCAGATATGGAGCCTAGCGTCGCGTATACGTTGCATACCGCCTGGTATCCGATTATGTGGTGGTGGTAGGAATTCAGCACGAAGATTGGCATCTCCAGCATCATCATCACGTCAAACACTGCCAGGTTGATGACGAACATGTTGCTAGGGCTGCGCAGGGCTTTGGACCTAAACAAACAAAATTTGAGGTTTTCTAGGTATACAAAATCGAAAAACCGTATTTAAGTTTGATCATAGCCGATATAAAAAAAATATTTAAAAAACAAACTGAAGAATTAAAAAGTTCGAATTCAAATTTAAATTTTAGAACTTCGAACATTTCCGCATGGCGCATTAATTCGGTTTTACTTTTCGATGGTGTAGACTTGTCATATTTTGTATTCACCAAACGCGCAGTATAAAAGATAAAGTGCCAATTTTATTATTTGAACTTTAAGTTTTAAATATAATAGTTAATTTCATCATCTAAGTTATTGTAGTATTTTCAAAAAAATTACGGCCAATAATGGGGTACTTGGCCATACTTAAGTTTAAATGTAAGTCATTTCATCATGTAAGTTATTGGCATTACTAGCATTTTCAAATAAATGACGGCCAATATGTAATGGGGTAGTTTGTCCTATGCTCTGACCAAATGAAAAGTCTTTTTATTCGGTCTGAGGCTCTATTTTATCTTTTCAGGGTTGGCACTATCAAATCATCAGTATGGTGAGTTGTGGTGTGGGTGACCTATCAAAACGTAAAAGTATCAAAGAAGTAAAATGTAGAGAATCAAAATAGACGATGTCGATGACGGACAATAATTATTAGAAATCACTCAATTTATATACCTAGGACCTAGGTATAACTAAATGGTGGTTTATAATACTTAACAATAATTCTATATTTTATTATTATATTTTTGTAGGAAATTTTGATGTATATTTCCGAGATAAAAACGGACTACGGCATAGTTTCAAGTTTCCACGAACAGATTAATTCTTCCTGAAATTCCTTCGCGATCGGAACGTTGGAATATTTAAATAATTCCACAATCAAATTTTGAAATGCTCCGGATTTAAAAATGGAACGAGCAATTTACACGAATAATTTTGAGTGCTGTTTAAATTTTTATGCTTTTAGATGGCTTTTAGTGAAGCCTTTAATATTTTAAGCAATTATTATTTTATAAACGCTTTATTGAAGCTAAGGGTAGTGTTTTCTAAGAAAATACTGTTGAAAGTAATAATAATAATATAATAATATCTATGTACGCTTCACACCACGTCAGTCTGGCCCCGTGCTAAGTGCCTGAATGACTTGTGTTACAGGTACCAGACAACGGAAATATATTTAATACTTTTATACTATACATATAATTAAGATTTTTATTATATGATACACATATTTAATACACATCCATGACCCAGGAACTTTGAAAACTGTATACTACATACCTACCATAAAATATAACGTTTCAAAATAATTCACGCAATAGATTTTATATCATCGGATGATCCACTTGGACAAAGTTGTCGACACAAATACGAAGTTGGCGGGAAGTTTTTACAGAACGAGCGGCGAACTGCGATGAACATTGAAAACGTTTTTCAAGTAAGCGGCGAAGTTTGGCGCTGACACTTAGCGACGAGCTGTTTAGATATGGCGATAAATATAAACAATTCCAGAGTTTTGGAAAGAAAGAAACAGAAGTTAAGAAATTATTAAAAAAAGTAAGTTAATTTTTTTGTAATGTTATCTTATTAATGTCTTTGATGACTACAGTCTACATGATAACTGAATTGACTGACTGCCTTTAAAGAATCTAGGCATTCTTCAGCACGATTGGAACGCAGAAAGCGGACGTAACGTGACTGTGACATATGTTGGTATTTTGTCGATAAAATGGCTTAAGTAACTAATTTAGGTTTTCAAATTTCAAAGGCCGTCGAGTCTGTACTCGCTAAGGAGTTAAATTTTTCATTCAATTCAATTCATTTAATTTGCTTATGCAATTAATTTATTGAGTTATTTAATAGGTTCAAATGAATTATCTCCATCCATATTAACTAGATTCTTAGATAAAAGCTCAATATCAGTGAAATCCAATTTAAGTTTTTTTAGGCGTACCTTGTAAAAAAGAGATCATGTCAGAATACCGATAAATCAGCTCTAAATTTTCCTAAGCCGTTGGGTGGTTTAGAAGTTAATTAAATCACCAACTGACGGCAACAGCTCTTGATCCACTCACTCCACCTAATTACATTCCCACTCATTCACTCACTTAAAGGCCATTCAGGCATCCGCGCTTATTTTTGGACATTCCATTTTTTTGGTGGTTTAAAATCTGTTTTATATGTATTCCTAGCTAGGAACATTTAAAACAGATTTTACGTTTCGTACAGTTAAACGAATAAATATTTATCGTTCTTAACAAAAGAACTAGCTAGACAGAAGATTTATTTGATTTGCTTATAATGAATTTGAGATTTCTATTAAAACAAACTTAGAAAAAGAGCACTGTAGTATTTAAAAAAAAAATACTTGTTAGCATAGCAATTTGGAAGGGAGACCATATTATATTAAGTAGGTAGCGTAGTACTTTATAGAAAATATTTCAGTGTCAATGCTACAAAAAATCGTCAGTATTTGTTCCCAGTGTTGCACGACAACTTTTATTCCCGGAACTCGAAGTATCTCCATACCAAATTTCAGCAAAATCGGTTCAGTGGCTTGTGCGTGAAGATGTAACAGGCAGAGATACAGACATACTTTCGCATTTATAATATTAGTAAAGATTGTACTTACGTGCTAAAAATCCATATAACGATGCCATTGCCAGTGATGCTGGCAATGAAGAGCATAGTGTAGATGAGTGCCAGACTGTAATGCCAGTACTTGTTGATAGCCGGGTAGCTCCTCCAGTGGTCTTGCACCATGAACTGGTATTCTTCTGGGTAGTTGTAGCCTAGAATGTGCTCTTTGGTTTCTTCTTCGACCCTAGAAGAAATGTTCATGTGTTAAATTTATCACAAATTCGTATTTTTAGGGTTCCGTACCCACTACCCGTACAGTTGAAATGTTTGTTAAGAGGGCGACTAACCCAAAAAATCAAACATCGTCCTTCTCTCTTCACACTGACGCCCGTCTTTCATATGCCAGGTGACAAAGGACGACGCGGATTCATCGCCAAATTAGTTTTTTCTCAATAACTTGATAAATATACAACATTTTAAAAATTCGCTAGGTCGGTTTCTCAATGATATAATTTTATACAATGTGTTAAAATATTAACTTACTTAGTTCAATGCACGGTTATGGCAATAAATGAAAAATTCGTGAAAATTAGATGCATTTTTGTGATTTTTTTCTATAGAGAAAATTTTCAGATATCGTGTATTTGCTCAGATCGAATTCTTGGAAATATAATGTAGTATCTAATTTTAGAAAATGAAACAATTCGGGGCTTATTTTCAAGTAAGTATAAAAATCAATTATAAAATCGAAAATTTTGGGTTAGTCGCCCCCTTAAATTATATTATAGATAGGTATATCAATGAATGGTACGGGACTCCTTTTGTGTGCGAGTCCGACACAACTTAGCAGATTTTTTTGTTTCATCTTAGCAAAAAAAAAAAAAGACTTTCAACACTATTAAACAGGTTTTATTAAAAGTTCAACTTACATCTGAAACGCGTAGGCCATAGGCCCAATGTTCCCTGTAGAATTATCCATTGCCGAATTCTTAATAGTGGTAATTATGCGCCTACTCAAAAACCACCACTATTACATTGGAATAAAGTTGATTTCACTTTGACGAAGTGAGTAGTACGACGTAGGCGGTCGCTTCTCACTTGTACCAATGTGGTACCAGTTGTACCATTATATACAAAGCATTGCATGATTATTAATATTATAATTCAATAAAAATATTATTTTAATAAGCTGTTTAAATTGAATTATTAATCGAGTTATTCATTGGAGTTCCGTGGAAAAATCTTTTTGAACCATGAGATGAGGATATTTTTAATAGGAATTATTTCATTAAAGTAGACAATTTTCGCTACTTTGTAGGGGCACCATAAAATCACGCCAGGAGTCCTACATAATATTCTAACAATAAAAGTAACCTTAGATGTCCTTTGCCGTGATCTACTTGCTACTATAATATTCACAGATTTTCTACAAGTAATATTATGTGCCAAATTTCATTAAATTGGTACTGCAGTTTTCATAACCTATTCGATGCAAGTTCGCTATATCTGTTCTGTTTTAAACCAAAATCATTCTGCATTTATTAACCTTTTTAGTCACATAAAATATTTGTTAAAAAAATTGCAAATGAATCGAGGATTCAGCAGTTTCAAATGATGAAGTAAATATTATGCTACGGAACCCCTTGTCTCAGACCGATTCGGACTTGGTCAATTTATTAAATTATAAAACTGTGATTCTTAATTCCTTACCATTTCTTACTTTCAATACAACCATTCCGTCGTTTCAGAAGAACGGGTTTCCTGTAATACTTTTATTCTGTTTTTATCGCAGAAAGGAAAAAAGATATTAGAAAAAGTTAAACTAACCGAGAATAAATATAGAAAGAGTTTATAAAAAGCTGATTCCTGAAGATAAGTCTAATTAAATGGCTGCCGGTTACTGGAAAAACGTTTGCTCTATAGATGCTTTGGTGAGCTTTTTTACTGTTTTCTATGTTTAATAGACTTTAATATTTTTTCTATTTGTTGTCCCGGAATTTTTACGATCGACCTCTCTTTTTATGTTGTTTAATCGGATCAGTAGTTTAGGCCGTAGCTTAGGCGCTACGAATACTGAAAATCTGTTTCGTGAATTTACAGAATAAATTTACTTCAGAATAAAAGCAACATTTGCTAAGGAGAAATCCTACTCAAAAAAAAAACAGAAGTTCTTGAGCGTGTCAGCACGTCTTTATGAAACAAATCTTTTAAGTTTTACAGACTTCCTAAAAAAAGGGAGGATTTTCTTTTGTACCTATTTTTTCTTTAAATCCATACTAATATTATAAATGCGAAAGTGTGTCTGTCTGTCTGTCTGTTACCTCTTCACGCCCAAACCGCTGAACCATTTTGCTGAAATTTGGCATGGAGGTACTTTGAGTCCCGGAAAAGGACATAGGATACTTTTTGTTCCAAAAAAATGTACGGTCCCGCGCGATAAACGAGTTTTGGCGCAACAGAGTTGCGGGCATCATCTAGTTGGTTATATTCACGAGTATATTCATTCTGCAAACTCTCGAAACGAAATACCTTTCCTTTAGCTATTCGTAGTTCAGTAAAACGAAACTTAGGTATACCTAAGAACCTATAGGTCTACCAGAATCTGATGGCAAAAAGTGGGAAAATAAATTGACTCTAGCAATACCGGGGTAATTGGAATAAAACAATTTGATCCTTTTTTTTATAAAGCGGCTGATTCTGTGTGTTAAACATGCAAATATAAAAATTGATCCAATGATCAAGGATATTTTTTGAAAATCTGCTGTCAAAAATTGCCATCAGATTTTGGTAGACCTATCATGCAAGTCTATCAATCATCATTATCACACCACTTATATACAAATACTAATTTGTACTAAATATTCCAGAATATTCCGAGCGTAACAACCTAGTTACGTGGATGGATCGTATTTACACCCCGAAGTTATTTTTATTACGGGATATTGATCCCTATAACGTCCCCATACGGTACAGTCCGGGGCAAAATAAGTTTGAACATTTGCGCCGCGAGTCGCTTTGCCACGGGATATACAAGCTTATGTCATTACAATAAGGTCTTGTTAGGTAAAATGGGTTGAAACTGTGCGTCGCGAGAGTAATAAGTCAAGCTCGTTACGTCATAGATTGAGGCCGATCTCGGCGGACGTGGCCGGAATGGCCGATATTTGACAAATTATGAATAGGTTGTAAAGGCAAAGCTTAGGCTGTTTTTGATTGGTAGGACTTTTTTTTATGAAATAAGGGATTTAGTTTGTTATTATTTTTAGCAATATTCCGCGAAATAAACTTCCACCTTTAAGTAAATGAGTGAGACTTTGACTCGGTATAAAGAACACTTTGAAAGAACATATCGCGGCTTATAAGAATGGTCATCCTGATAAGTCACATTTTGCTAAAAATCTTTTAGATAGTAATCATACCGTGCCCGATGGCTATTCCTATAAAGTTTTACATAAATGCGATAAAGGCTTTTCGGCTGAGCGTGTTGGAACAATTAGAGATCATAAAAGAAAAGAAAAATAACAGATTTGCATTGTTGAATGACCAAACTTGCTTGACTACATCACCGCTTATAATATGTTCGGGGGTACTGGTGAGGGTAGTGGGGGTAGTGGGGATAGTAGCGGGGCTCGATAGGGTATAAAAGGCGGTGTTTTGGCCGGTGGCGGCACTTGACGGACGTTGTTCGTAGAGTCCACATCCTGAGGATGCTCCGGTGTTTTTCCATTAACTATTTGAAATAAGGGAGCAAACGGGTCACCTAATGGAAAGCAACTACAGTCGCCCATGGATACTCGTAACATTAGATGAACTGCAGGTGCATTGCCGGCCTATTAAACCGGCCGGGACTACCCTATCGTTGGCAGTCTTATTATTATTGGCAGATTATAATACAATATATTATATTTTTGTTTGAGAACAGTAATCCAATAAGTGCAATTTCTGTAGTATGAATACTTAATGTGCTAGTATACTTAGTTGCTTTACCTTTAAATATCTTGTATCAGCTGTTGTTGCCTGCAACTTTTTACGTTTTTCGTCATGTTCCACTGATTCTTCGGTCCTATTAGTTGCAATGTGATGTCATGTTATAGCCTTAAGCCTTCCTCGATAAATAGACCATCTAACATAAAAATAATTTTTCAATTCTAACCAATAGTTTCTGAGACTATGGCGTTTAAGCAAACCAACTCTACCTCTTTATAAAATTTGTATGTAATATATTAGTTTAATAAATAATTAATGTTCTTTAAGGATGGGCCGTCGGTTGCACCAACTTACTTTAACTATAACAGCTACAGTGCGAAATGTCAAATCTTTGGTTAAGGACGCCATATTTAACGGTAACCATAACCGATTATACTTATATCGAAATTTGTTCGTGAAAATTTACTATGTTTCACAGTGTTGCATTGTTATAAAAAATATTCTTCCTGTTGATTTTTACGGATACTTAGTTAATTTTTTTTTACTCCCAATCCCATTAACTGTAGCTTTAATAAAAAAATAAACGCAACAGACATCTGTCAAATTCTGTGGTCAAAGTTAAAGTTAAAATTAAGTTGCCCTTAACTATAACTTTAACTTTAACCACGCCTCTAAAAAATAAACGCAACAGGCATCTGTCAAATTCTGTGGTCAAAGTTAACCCTTAATGAAATATCGGGAAATTATTTCCCAATTCCTTCTAAGCCACAAAATATTTTTTATTTTTTTAATGGCAGCACCCAGGAATGTCATTTATGGAGATATAAAATCTTGGAAACATTTTTAATTTGAATAATAGCAACATTTTTTTAATGGCTGCCATATGTCACCAAAAATCAAGGTCAAAGTCAGAGATCACGATTTTTTGCCAAAAAACCAGTTTTCGTTAGTTTTTTTTTAAGTTGAAGTGAAAAAAAAATCTGGTAAGTGGATATACTGAACACAATCATAAACTAGACTTATTTTCTGTGTGCTTGGCTTAAAAAGAACAGCAGAAATATTAAGATTTACTACATTCTTTTAGGTTTTAGTAAGTGACTAATTATTTCCCATTGTTCGTGTCTGCACTTAAAATTTTCTATGTTCCCGTAATAAATATATAATTTCTGACCGTATGTCTGGAACAAATCAATTATTATTATATATAATAAATAACAATCATCTTGTATTTTGGGTTGTATGTTACATACTTTGAATTACTTACTAAAAAAATATTAAAAAAAGCAGGGTGCAACTACTAGTTAAAGTAAAATAAAAATTTGTAACCGTACCGGACAATGGGAAACAATTTCCCACTTTATAAAATTTTGCGAAAATTTAACGCATTTAACGAATAACGGGAAATTATAACCCACCTCAAAAACCCCCCTTCCCCACCTCTTATCCAATTTTTAATTATTTTTTTGTAATCTACGGACCCATCTTACCTAAAAACCAGTCTTAGATTTCATTTATCTCAAAAAAAGTTTTCCGTTTGATTAAGGGTTAAGGTTAATGTTAAGTTAGCCTTAACTATGACCATAACTTTAACTTTAACCACGCCTCTGGTGCACCGTGCAAACCAATCTAACCCTTACAATTTGAGAATAAGATAAAAATAATAAAACATCTTAAAAATTCTTCAAAATTATATTAAGAGTTTGTTTACAAAGTCTTAGTGATTTTTTTGTTATTTTCTCAAATTTGCTCAAAATAAAAATAAAAAAAAGTCAAAATCTCGTTCATCATCTCCGTGAGCGAGGGCAGATCGTTCCGTAGTCGCGCCTCAGTCGTTTTCATATCTCAATTTTTTTTCTTTTTTTTGTTTTTTTTTCATGCTGATAATAAAATAATATACTTAGACTATGGTCCGTTGTGTGTGTCCGTTTTCGTTAGTGTGAATTACGCTTCCTGGGGAACCTGTGAGGTCGCTGTGCTGGACTGGGAGACTGTGTCGGGGCTGGGTTCTTTCACACCCAGCCAGGACACGCGTTTCTCTAGCTCAGCCCTGGAATAGAAAAATTGGATTAATTTTTTATAACGCCAGTAAGGAAAAGGAATAAACCACATTTATTCGAGATACCCAACTGCTCCACAAGGTTATGTTTTTCAAGACTTAATTTAGTCGATAGATATCCACTTGCGGAAATGATGAGTAACGACTACGAATGATTGAGAACCTGTCTGTAACATGCACAATCGACGTATATCGTCTAACGATAATATTCTAACTTTACACTTTTATAATTATCGTATCGTATAATTGTTTTGTATAATTGTATTGTATAGTCACTAGTAGGGACTATGATGGTCTTAGTTACTGAATGAGTATTAAAATGGTTTAAATAGTTTTTTCCACATAATAATTGCTAATAGTCTCACCTGTATCTAGGATGGTTAATCGCGTATACCCAGGGATCTATGCACGATACGATCTTCGCTGCGACCGCTGGCACCATGGTAGCCACTGGTGTTAAAATTCCCCTGCGAAAAAAAACATATTGTTTCTTGGTCTAACTACATACTTAACAATAATCATATTATTTCTACAAATTTGCATACGATATGAAACTGTTTTATTAAATAGCATAACATTCTAGAATTATTTCTAAAGACTCCCATCAGAGAAATCAGAATAAATTGACACGGTAAGCAGTACCTTCGTTTTCTCTACCCCGTTGATAACTTCAGAAAAATTGTAAGAAATAGATTCAAAGCACAATAGCTCTTCTAGACAAGACGACAAAAGCTATTATGCTCTGAACTTCAACTACCCTGGGCCCATATTCTACTCACTTGTCTCCAAAAGCTCCGGTCATAGTTACAAAGGCGTAAGGCGTCCAGGAGCACACGAAGAGGAAGAATATGGTGAAGGCGACCTTGGCGATGCGGATCTCCACGCTAGTGCCGGCTTCGTCCTTGTTCGAGGCCAGGGATTTCACGTTCATCTTCTTGGCCTGTTCTCGTAGCATCCTTTCGTGCGCTCGGACCTAGTAGTTAAAGTACTATGGGGTTAAAAAAGGGCAAAAATTGAGCAGCATAAAACAAGGCCTTGGCATCCATTGTGGATGATTTATACAGTATTTTTCAGAACGAAGTAATCGCTCTTCAAATACAGTAGTGCGTGGGACAAGATTTAAATGTCCGTATGGTTGCGAGCTGCATAAAACTAGATAAAAATCAGTTAGACTTAAATAGAGGTCTCAAGTACTCTTCTATACCTATTAATCGCATGCTATTCGCAAATTCGTTGCGCTGAATGCTGATATTCATTTCTCGCGAGGTATACGTGCATTTTCCCACAGTTAAAACTATTCAGATTTTTTTCGTAAGACTAAAGTATCTTTATACCTAATTCCATCAAAGTAGACTCAAACGTATTTCATATTTTTCTTTACAGGTGATCCTGTTCCATCAAGCCCCAAGCCCCGCATAACAATTGAAAATCTATTGTGTCTGCGATACCCACTATGGAGGTGTTAAACATTAATATGCTTTAGCTTGAAGCTATTTTTTCAAGACAATACCAACTTTTATCAGAGTGTTGTAGAAGAAACTTACGGCGTTGAATAGTTTAGAGTAGAAGAAGCAGAGGAATGTCATGGGCGTGACGTAGCTCCAGAGGAAGATGCACATCACGAACACCTTGGTGTCCGTGTCCTCGGTCAGGTAGTCGAACGAGCACGTCGTCAGGAAACCCTCTGTGGACAGAGGGAGAGGAAGTTTGAGTGGATTAAAAACCTGTGGAAAGCTAAGTGTTATGTACATGTCTACGTACCGAAAGATCAATTTTTTCTGTGATTTGTTGCAAGCTGTAGCGCGCTGTAGCAAGCGCTACAGCGCGCAGCGTCATGAATTCGTCCATACAAAGGTGAAAAAAACTTACTCTTTCAGCGCTGCTACTTTTGCAGTGAACTCTTTAGATACGAGGGACACGCCATATACACACCCTATAGTATTACCTCTAGATATGTTTTCTAACACCCTTTATATACCCGTTTGGTTCAGAATTATTAAAAAGCACCAACACGATGTACCGAATATTATGTTACAATTTTTTACGCCAAATTGATTAATAAGGTCAAACCAACATACCACATACACTAGCTAAGCCGAGGAATTAGTAATCCGACACCGAATATTAGGAACACCTAAAATGACGTGTTAATTTGTGTTAATATAATAATTGGGCATATGCTTATGAGGTGTTCAAGCTAAGCTTCTCAAATATTATAATCACCTTAGGAACGTGATGGTATGGTTCATGTTTTGGTCTAATATTATTCTTTTACACACAAAAATTTGCTGAACATAGGTAAAAAGGGCCACAACTTGAATTCAAGTGGGTCGGCCTGTGTGAAATCCTTTTTTATAGTTTCTAAGCTCATTTAAGAAATAACATATTGAACAAAACTGGCAAGTTGACAGATTTTTATTGCAATTATGCCCTACTAAGTGTTTTTCGATGATTGACGTTGTAAGTGTTTCTGATAAGAAAGGCGTTTTTAGCGGGGTGCAAGGTATGCCAGCTCATTTGATTGTTTGGTTTTTAGAAGAACACATTGCTTAGATACAAAATTAGTGATTTTCCAGCATCTACGACAGCTAGAGCTGTAACCACGATAGAGAAAGGTCACACCTACCGTTCGGTCAGTCAGGCCTTAGGTGTGTCGGCTTTCATGGTCCATCGTAACTTTCAACGCTACAGAGAGACTGGATCTTACGTTCGGAGACGAGAATAAGGCAGATATCGGGTGGCAATGGTTCAGGATGACCATTTTGTAAGGGTACAAGCCTTAAGAAATCGACCTCAAACTGCTTTGCAGAGACGAAACCTGTCGGAACAGGTCCGAGATGTACGTGTAAGTGATTGTACAGTAAGAAGAAGACTCAAAGAAGTTAAATTAAACTCAAAGGTGCCAGAAAGGGCACCAAAACTTAAGACAGGACAGCAAAGAGCCAGGCTAAGATTTGCGCGTGAACATCAAACTTTGACAAGTGAGTGAAATCGTGTGCTGTACAGTGATGGGAGCAAATTCTGTGTAAATTTTGTTGACAGGCAATAAAGAATGTGGATAAATCGTAAGGAACGCTATAGACCATCTAACTTAACGGAAACAGTGGCCTATCATGCAGGCTTCGTAATGGTTTGGGGTGGCATATGATTTGGAGCCCGCACAGAGCTGATGATTGTTAATGATGGTACTTTTACAGTACAGGGCTATAGCACAGACATCCTAGAACTGCATGTTGTGCCTTTTACACAGTTTTAGGTAGTAACTTCAATTTTATGCGCGTCCATAGAGTCAAAAAATCGGGCATTATTAACTAAATGATGCTGGCGTAGCCCAGGTGGAGAGGTCAGCATGGTCTACGGATGAGGATCCGATTGAGGACGTGTGGCACATCAATGGGTGAACGGTGCGAATTAAAACTCCAGCTCCAAAATGTGTTCAGGAGCTCGAGTTGGCGCTACTGGAGGAGTAGAAGAATATCCCACAGGAAATGATTGACAATCAAAATGCAAGCATGGAATGGCGTATCCAGACTCTCTTGAGATCCATAGAAGGCATTACACGCTTTTAACATGGCATTTCTTAAGTAAAAATGAAGAATTTAACTTAAAACTTACTACTGAAATTTCAAAGATTTTCCTAATGTTTGATTTTTGCAGATTTTTTCTATTTTACACGTTTTTATGCCCTAAATTTATATAAGTTTTATTTTTTAATCATCAATTATTAAATTAATAAATAAATATATAAAAAACAGTGAATAATTTTCAAAAAAAAAAAAAAATTGGTTATGTTCCTCTAATTTTGCCGGTGTGTTTAGTTTCATTACTTTGCATAAAGCAACCAGCTCTTTATCGTACACTAGCGACCCGCCCCGGCGTCTCACGGGTATAAAATATATAGCCACTGAAAAAATGATGAAAATCTATAGCATATGATCCTTCACGTGGTCTACTTCTTACCTGTGCCAAATAACATAAAAATTGCTCCAGTAGTTCGCGAGATAAGCCCTTTCAAATAATTTCCCTCGTTTTTTCCACATTCTCCTATTCTTAGCGTGATAAAATATAGCCTATAGCCTTCCTCAATAAATGGGCTATCTAACACTGACAGAATCATCAAAATCCGTTGCGTAGTTTTAAAGATTAAAGGGAACAAAGGGACATGAGGGAAAAAAAGCGACTTTGTTTTATAATAAGTATAGAAGAGTTACTTTTAACCTACTAGAATCTACTTATTACCTAACATAGTAGTTTAAAATCGCCATTAGACAATCCGATATAGCATATAACCACGACGAAACAGAAACAGCAATGAGTAGGATTATGCACATACACATTTGTTTTCGAACTTATAATATGTTGTGATTACCAGTAGCAAGCAAAAACAAATTGCCGAAATTTGACGCTTAAATAGGTAATCAATTTTAGGTATCAGGTACGAATTACGCGTTACCAGATGGACTGGACTGGACTAGCTGTACTCGGCGAAACATGACGGTAGTGGTCATTGACTCCCTGTCCAAAACTTGTCATTTTCTATACAAAGCTGCGATTGACAACATCTGACACTTCATTGCATGTCAATTGCGGTTTATATAGAAAATGATAAGTTTTTGGCTGGGAGTCAATGAACGCTACCGCCATGTTTCGCCGAGTACAGTATATTATATTAGTATCCATACAAGTATTACGATCAACCATTTCGTCTCTTTGTTTCTCCTATAAAAGAGGATCTATTTCCAAGTTCTCACCTGGTATGAATCGTCCCCAGACCCGGAAAAACGGCAGGAAGGTGAAGGGCAGCGTCCAGATCCACGTGAACACGATCAGTATCATCGCCTGCACGTTCGTAATACGGCCGTCCAGGGGACTCGATATGGTCCTGGGGGAAATGGTGTAAGTCACAAATTTTTTTTTTACAAACCCGTTATTTAATTTTTTTTTAAGTAAACAGGATCTGCTGAATATCCAATATAATTGAATTCGCTGTGACCCTCATTCCACGCTAGTAAGATCATAATAATTATCAAGATATAAATGAATAAATGTATGTACAAGCGGACATGATTATTTCTCATGGACGTTGTACCGGGAAACCAAACCTTTGATGCGGTTAGTGGTTACGCATCATCATCTATATTATGACTTCAATATTTGTTAACTGCTTCTACTATCACAAAATATATGGACCTTCTTTTGGCTGCTGTTAAATAATACAGCATCCATACGCAGCATACCCATGATATAGTAAAATGAGACTCTTGTCTTACTTATATCTATCAAAAGCTATGATCGCGTTCTGCATGGCTCCTCCTATGCCGGACATCGCGCCGAACGCCGCATATATATCACAGCTGAGCTGGTAGCCCAGCATGGTCTGGTAGAAGGAATTGACTATCAGCATCGGCATCTCGAACATCATCAGCGTGTCGAATATCGCCAGGTTTATGACGAAGAAGTTGCTTGGACTCCGCAACGATTTTGATCTGAAAAGAGAGTTGTAAGTCGTCGTCATTATTATTCCTTCGATCGCGGATTCTTGGAAATCTATTGTTCTCGCGGCAGTATGTGGCCGCTTGAGAGTTGAAGCGTTATTACGGGACGTGCAAATTAGTTTTGTATGTGTGGTGCTTCGGTTTGGACAAAAACAGGTAGTACCTTTGAAATAAAGATAGTCAAAAATTTAGTGTTTACAATCCAACTGCCAAAATTTTACGAAGTGCTTATATACAAGTGTTCTGTTATCCTATAATATAGTATATATCATTGATTCCCAAGTGACCAAGTGGTCCAGGTGGACCCCATGGGGTCCACGGGAGCCCGATAGGGGTCTACGCTTGCGTGGAAAAAAAATGGGGGTCCACGAGTCGTTAACGGGGGTCTATGATTATTTTTTAACAAAAAATTAAAACCGACTTCCAAGGTAAAAACAAAAGTAATACTTAATCTTAATCTAAAAAGAATCAAATAATTCTTATTCCTTATTGTAGTGGCGTCTTCAGACTTCGCCTAAACCTCAACTATTTCTGTACTCAATCTTCATGCTTTTAAAGTCGGTACCAGCCCGGAAAAGTTCTGAGATCCTTGACATAGCCATTACGCTAAGGTAAGCTGGTACCGACTTCAAAAGCATGAAGATTGAGTACAGAAATAGTTGAGATTTAGGCGAAGTCTGAAGACGCCACTATAATAAGGAATAAGAATTATTTGATTCTTTTTAGATTAAGATTAAGTATTACTTTTGTTTTTACCTTGGAAGTCGGTTTTAATTTTTTGTTAAAAAATAATAATTTTACCCTTTTTAGTTACATAATATGAGACGACAAGGCAATAATATTATATAGCTTGTTGTCTTAGAGTTGTACATATTACTAGCGGTCGCCTGTGGCTCTGCCCGCATGGATGTCGGTTACGGCTGCAAAAAGCCTACCCAGGAAAGACTCGGTCAGCAAAATGATTCCCAGGTCAATTCACAGACTCCGACACTGACATCGACGACGCGGACGCAGTCATTATCCGCAAGCGCATCCCGCTTGGTGACGCCCACTATCGTAATATTTTAATTTCGTCATAATTTCAAAACCAAACGTCCAATTTTAATCATTTAAAGACCAAATTTTATGTACATAAACTGTACTTAGTGATGAAATAATTTATTTTGATAAGGATTAATGGCATAAGTAAAATAAACGCGTTTAAATGTTGTCCAAAAAAATTCAAGATTTTTAAATAAAAAAATGGTTATTGTGCCTCACTCGACATAGATAAGTATAGTGTGTCGCGGACTTTTTTGTAGATATTTATAAGATCTACAATACTTAGAACATTTTATGGTTCTATCTTTTATAGTTTCGGCAGCGTACGCAAAATAAGTAACTTTTCTGGTTGATTTTTTCACCTGGCGTCCGAAAAATCCAAATATCTTACGAAACCCTATTTTGTCCAAAATAAAATTTAGCCTATGTTCAGGACAAATAATGTAGGATTTGCTTGGAGTAGTTTAAAAAAAGCCAAAATCTTCAAACTTGTATCTATAAGGATTCAAAAGTTCTGTTGGGTACCTTCAGAACCAAGATATATCCTGGTGCAAAATCTTACTTTTTGGTAGTATATGCCTGAAATACTTCAGACAAAATCGAAATCACTATATGTTCCTATATAAATTTCAAGGAGTCCCCTCGATTCCTCATGGATCCCATCATCAGATCACCATTTTTGTGAACATGGTACCAACCTCGGACTCAACCCTATACAACAACAAAATAATCATGAAAATCGGTCCAGAAACGGCGAAGTTATGGTTGAACATACAAAAAAAATATATATATATATATATATATATATATATATATATATATATATATAAACGTTTATATATATATATATATATATATATATATATATATATATATATATATATATATATATATATATATATATATATATATATATATATATATATATATATATATATATATATATATATATATATATATATATATATATATATATATATATATATATATATATATATATATAAACGGACGAACATATAACCTCCTCCTTTTTGGAAGTCGGTTAAAAATTAGGTGACCCGATTTGACTTCTCCTATGAATATAGGCAGGCAATATTATATTAATAGCAGATTAAATATTACAGAGCGAGGAGATTTAGAAATAAGTGAAATTGTGGTAATTTTTGTGTTAAATAGCTACAAAACAAGAAAATATTTGCGTTTACTTTTTACCACTCCGAAGTAAAGGTTATTGGTTCCGGTTCCTTGCACTGTGACTTGTGAATCAAACTTTGAATACAAAGGTGTTGGATGAATACGCTTTTTAGACCGGCCTTGGACTGGGGGGGGGGGGGGGGTAGCTGTGTAGCTGTGGGGTCCACCGGGTCCAGAAAAATGTTAAAAGTGGTCTATGACAAAAAAGTTTGGGAACCTCTGGTATATATCGAAATCGGATCAGTGTTTTAGACACTACAGTAGAACAAACATACCCACTAACATTACTAACATACTAGTAGGTAGGTACTACTTGTTAGTAGGTATGTTTAGTTAACATACCTACTAACAAGAGTTGCGGAATTTCATAGAAATGGATGTCTTCTCTCATGATAGCAATGTATATAATGCAGATAGATAGGTTAAACATAAAATGTTAAGCATATATAATCCGATTACGCAAATTCGGCTAAGATAATAAGAATCTGTCTTCTTACTCGTTAAAATCGGTTCAGCATTTTTTTAACTGCTAAAACCATTATCCTATAGATAGGCTTTGCCCAATCGGTAGAAAATCATTAAATGAGCTTTTCACATTTTCTTCGCCATTATTTTGTACGCGTGTGTAAGGCATGAGAAACATATTTCTCATTGTGTGTGTACCATAAAGATAGAGAAACAAAGGCCTGAGCAAGCGAGATGACACTATCAACAATGCGTAGTAAAAAGAGACGTGTGATTCAGAACCAATTTTTTTTATCTGTTTGACGTCCAGTCGGCACTTATCGGCACGTTGACAATTTAATCTCTTAGAAAGATGTTTGTGTAAGTGTATACGTAAACAAATTTTTACACACAGACGTAAAAAAAAATTCGGTTTCGTTTGACAGCTCGAGATTGTTGCTATATTCCACTAGGTATATTAACTTTATGGTGTATACGCGTATGTAAATATGTACCATCGAAGAAATTGATTAATAGGCAGTTGATGGACCTACGTCATTTGGTTGGTTTATGTGAAATTAATATAAGTGGGCCCCTAGACGATCAATTTTATTGTGCAATATCCTTAAACGATACTTTTGAACAATTTTTTTGAAAATAAGATTGAAAAGCGGGTGCGTTCAATATTAACCCTACGCGGTTAATAATATTGCACAATACGTGATGTTGCGAAATAAAATTGATCACTTAGTTGTGATCTGTCGGCTGGGTTTGACATAACGCGACCAAATTACGTAGGTCCCCCATCTGCCTATGAATCCACTTCTTTGATAAGTAGTACAAAAATATGCACGTAAAGTATAAACAATTTTATTTATGTAAAGAAGGTTGTATTTAACGCCTGGACTTAAACCTCTTATAATCTTTTACGCAATCTTCTGTCGCCCATGACCTAAGAGTAAGACATTCTTTAACACCTTACCAAGGTGTGTTAAGTAATAGCCAGTTAAGCCTGTAACAGTTTTATAGATGCTGGTCGATATATTTTATACATAGCCCTTCCGTGTAGGTTTTATTTCACAAATCTGCATACACTTTTTCCATTTTAAGGTTTTTACAATTAACAGTGGTATTTTAAGTACATATTTGCATCAACTATTATGTCAACAGAAGTTTTTAATTTATTACGCATACGTACGTATAAAACATATTCGTAGCACTATTAGAAGCATTCTACGAATTTGATGTAATAATATTATGTGCGTAGCATACCGCAGCGTAGCATCGCGTCGCTACGAAATGCTACAAAGAATGTTGTGTGCTACGAACAATCACTTTGCTATGGAGTATGGATGGAATACTAAAAACTACGTGGTTTCAACTAGTGTATATGTATAATGTATATAGTATACAAGTATGTGTTTAAAATGCTTAAAACTCGTTGTATAACTCCAAAAAGAATTCACTATCCCATTCTCCCATATGTATTAACATGACTATCTTGTAAACATGACTCCAGACTTTAAAAATTACAAAGTAAAATATTTCAAATTGACATTCACACCCAATGAATACTGTTTTGACAATGCTGAAAGTATACGGTTTCACAAAAAAAAGTAGGTAATACTAAATTAGGACATGAAAAAGCGTACCACTCTATTTAAATTTCGTATCGCTATTAGTCATTGTTGCGTAACCTTTCAGTTTCACCGAATTTCATTTAAAATTGTAAACATACTTCTTTCTTTTTTCTTTTTCTATGCTGTCCCACTGCTGGGCTAAGGCCTCCCCCAAGGTCTTTGCCCAGCGGTCGGAATGCACGTGTCCCGCCCAATCCCACTTCAGCTTTGCTGCCTTTACTAATACGTCCTTGATTCCCGGATTTTAACGCAGTATGGTGTTTCTCATTTTATCGAGAAGTTTGAGAAACATACTTACGTGCTGAAAATCCAGATAACTATTCCGTTTCCCAAACAGGAACAGAACATGAGTATGGTGTATATGAAGGCCAGTCCGTAGTGCCACCACTTGCTGACAGCCGGGTATGCGCGCCAGTGGTCGTGGACGAAGTACTGGTATTCCTCCGGCACGTTCCACCCGAGCATGTGCTCCTCTGCTTCGTCTGATACCCTGGTAGCAAATATTGATTGTTAGAGACGTTTTTTATATAAAGTTAGGCGACCGAGCAAACGGATCACCTGATGGAAATACCGTCGCCCATGGACACTCGCAAGTCGCAACATTAGAAGCAGGTGCGTTGCTGGCCTTTTATGAGTAAGACGTATTTTTTTAAGTAAGGGTCTACACAGACGGACCGCATTTCAACTGCAATCCAACCGCAAATTGCAGTTCAAGTGAATTTGAATGCCGTTGACACGACTGCAATAGGACTGCAAACCAAACAGTTCACACGACTGCACGCCAACTGCAACAGAACTGCAATCCGACTGCGCGTTTGGTTTGCAGTTCTATTGCAGTCGTGTCAACTGCATTCAAACTGCACTTGAACTGCAATTTGCGGTTGGATTGCAATTGAAATGCGGTCCATCTGTGTAGACCCTGTAGAAGAGATAAATACAAGATACGGCTGCACTCAGAGACATTTAATAATTGCTTAGCATTTATTTAATAAATAGTTTGAAAGAAAATTCATATAACGTATATCAATATCTTAATTAATTAATAGGGAGTGCCTCCGCTACCGGCGCCGGTTGCCGAAATGGCTGCCGGCACCGTTTTCCGAACTCCGAAGTTTGCCGAAGTCACGCGATGTTTGCCGAATAGGCTGCCGGCGCCTATGAAAAGTCCAAATAATAAGGTCATAAATAGTCATATTATTGTAAGGATGCATATTTGAATCCTTCGATCGGGGATTCTTGGAAATGCTATTGTATTCTATTGTTGTCGCGATCACCGGTGCTCATATGGGGCTTGAATCTTGATAGGTTAATGGTGGTGATGATGATGCTGATAAATGTGATCTGCATAGTAGCATAATACAATATCTTTGCTTCTTTAAACAACACTGAAACTCTCTAACATGTATAAGGAATCTGAAGTTCTGTTCAGTACCTTCGGAAGTATACCACGGGGTTTATAACTGAAGCTGTGGTGCAAAATCAAACTTTTTGGTAGCTGAAAAAAGGTAGCTAAGGTAAAGCTAAGCTAAGAAAATGCATCACAAAAAACTAGAATATCCACAGCCGAACAAATAGGTACCTAACCTTCACCTTTGGAAGTCGGTAAAGTCGAATATACTTGAGATTATAATTATTTCTTTTTAAAATTTGTGTATCGGCACTGGAACTTAGCGCTTTACGCATTATCACCGGCTCCCATTTTGAGTGCCAGCGCCGGCAGCCGTTGTTTTATATCTCGGCTGCCGGCAGTATACTTACCGCCGGTTCCCATTACTGATATTTTTGGGAGCCGGCGCCGGCAGCGGAGGCACTCCCTAATTAATATAGTTACACAATCGTTAAAAATCTCTGAGTTCGGCAGTAAGAGAGATAATACAATACTCCTGTGTATACGTAATATTATGTACTCGTAATTATTATGTTAAAGTTATACAAAGTTTTGTCCTTATCTGTCCAAATACTTTTTATCAGATAAGGAAAAACGTTTTAACAATTATACTAACAAACAATTTTTAAGCATTTATAAAAAAATACTTTGAAGGTATAAAAATTATTTTATAAACTTCTAATCAACATGCACGGTGCATTCAAGGCTTTTTCAGCTTTTTATATCGAAATCTGTATCTATTTTTTCCCTCAGATAAGCCCCTGACATATTTCTATTCTAGACTATTGGACCCATCGACCTAGTTTAGAGGTTTACGCTTAGAGATTTAAAGACAAAAACTATTTAAATAAAATAAGTTACTTGCAAAGATGATAAATGAATTTTGTCGTTACTTCATAATATCTTCGTTTCCTTAAGAAGTAAATTGATAAATTAAGTTGCAGGTAAAAGTAACTTTTGATATTTAAAGTTTATTCAACTGCATTTTTTACTGAATCGACTTTTTTCATAATCTTAATTTCTGACCTCTATTCTCAGATCTACGTTACAGTAATTTTCATGAATCACAATGCTACTGCACGCAATAGGAAATCTCTAAGTAGACTGAATGTTTTCAAGTAAGTAATAATTTTAATTAAATAGAATGTGGTACGAACGGAATATCTTGTCTTGTTGCGAACAGGATATGTTTAAAAGAATTCTTATCCTCGAGTAAATAGAACAAAACGTCTAACGTTCTGCGAACTACAATATTATGTTTGCTTCTACTTTAAAATTTGAATATTTTATTAATATTAAGGCTATTGCTATCAATAGAAGAGTTATACAGTATCCTGGGACAGTTTATTTTTATTGTTTTAAATATGGTTTCCCAAGCACGTATGGCATGCTCACAACATAGTAAGGGCATGAACTGGCCAATATGTCTGGGACTAACAATGTGCGAGTTTCCTCGGTTTTTTAAATATTGTACTTTGTGTAATGCACTTGAGATCTGTCTTAAGTCCACCACCATGGATGCACACACATTTTTTTGTTTTGTTAATGTAAAATGTAAAACTAAAATAGCATAATATTCACTGGTTTAATCATTAAACCAGTTATTTTAAATAACTAAACTTAAAAAAAATATTAAAATGAAAATATAAGTGCCTTTTAGGATATATGTTTTAAAAAAATGTGTATTTAACGCCTTTTTAACAAACTTTAAAAATATCTACAAAAGCACACCAAATCAATGTAAAAAAATATTATATCTAAAAACACAAAAAGTATACAAACATCTTAAGTGCGGCCACAGGGCCGAAGTTGTCGGTCAGGTTGAACGCCATAGTCACTGTATATACATTTATATTTAAAAAATAAAAACGAAGTGAGCAGTCCGACACAAGTCGCTTCTCACTTGCCAGAGCCGAGGGCCGACACACCTTTATATCGTTCTTCGCGTGCCACTTAATTCTTTAATTCAATAAAGCCTGCCAACTCAATCGGTGATCGTTTAATTCGATTGTTTTTTAGGGTACCGTAATTACAATAAGCCGTATGTATTACCAATAGTAATAACGAGAACACCAAAAAAGCCAAAAAAAAAATCGCAAAAAATTGCTGTAGCACTTTTTGCAAATTACTCTATAGTCCTTAATTTGTGACCAGTTAAGATTATTACGTATTCACATTTCACCAAAAAGAAAACAAAGAAACAAACGTCGTTTTTGTTTTTGTTAAAAATATTCGTAGCACATTCGTAGCATCAACGTAGCACTTGCTACGAGAATTCTGTTGTCCGTTAGAATTACAATCAGCCAATCAAACGCGATATTATAATATACTAGCGACCCGTCCCGGCGTCGCACGGGTATAAAATATATAGCCACTGAAAAAATGATTAAAATCGATAGCCTATGATCCTTCACGTAGTCTACTTCTTATATGTGCCAAATAACATAAAAATTGCTTCAGTAGTTCGCGAGATAAGCCCTTTCAAATAATTTCCCCCGTTTTTTCCACATTCTCCTATTAGTCTTAGTGTGATCAAATATAGTCTATAGCCTTCCTCAATAAATGGGCTATCTAACATTGAAAGAATTTTTCAAAACGGACCAGTAGTTCCTTAGATTAGCGCGTTAAGTTCAAGTTAGCCCTTTCAAATAATTTTCCCCGTTTTTTCCACATTTTCCTCTATTTCTTCGCTCCTTTTAGTCTTAGCGTGATAAAATATAGCCTATAGCCTTCCTCAATAAATGGGCTATCTAACACTGAAAGAATCATCAAAATCCGTTGCGTAGTTTTCTGTTTTAAAGATTAACACCTTCACTGCGGCAAGTAAAATCTTAAACCTTCGTCTGGTGCGGCGGCGGGCCAAAGTGTGCCCCCAATGATTTTTCCGCCAGTGCCAGGTAGGCCTTTCTCGACCCACCAGCACAAGGTTAGATTAAATTACTATAACTTTGCGAAAACATAATGTAGGTGTACAGTTTTTGGATTGTTGGAATAACCTTGAACCCAACTACTTTAGATTTGATTCGCCTGAATGAGAAATAAACCAGGGAAAGTAGCGGGCCGATATCGACCCGAACCGCACTAGAAAGTATTTTTAGTAGAGATGGGAAAGACAAAAATAAGGGGATATCGAAAATATATATTTTTATTAACATATTTAAATTCCTGTCTTTAAAACACAAAGCCCGTTTTTGTTTGCACATTCTGTAGTATGCTTTTTTTTTTTTAATTTCTTTTTTGATTCGACACTCCTCATGGTTTCTCCCAGTTTTTCATATCTCCCTGCACAATTTCGCCGTCTAACGCTTATCTCAAGGACATGATTTTATGTTTCCTGCTATCGTGCGTTGTTAATTTTATAAAATGAATAATTATTCAGCCCTGTTACGACAAAACGATGCAACCCGGGTTACAACGTTTTGTAATAATAGAGTCTAAATTTATCTACTCGATGTAAGCTTTCTATTGATATAACCCACAAAACTGAGGACAAGTTTTTAACTGAGATATTCTATATTAAATCATGCTGTAACCCAAAATGTGGATAAAATATTTCTGCAAAACACTGTAAGCCACCCGGCTTACAGTGTTTTGTAAAAATAATTAAATATTGCAGCGTTTTGTACCCGTAGTAGGATAACAATCGCCCAAGTTTGAGCTTATTTGTATTTTTGCAAAACGCTGCAAGCTGAGTTTGCCCCTTAATATTTTATACTGGTACACATCTAGTACATGTTTTTATAGTATTTTAAGATAATTAAAAAAAATACGATAAAATAATGTTCTAATGAAAATTTGGAAATATTGTAAGTAATAAAAACATATAAAAACCATGTACCTATCTACACTGGATAAAATTTGGTAACGAGCTTAAGTTAAAAAAAATTAAACTCATTTTTGGAAAGTTGGCGTGTTGCAGGATACAGCGTTTTGTCGTAACAGGGTTGTATTGTATTTTAAAAAGATAAAACCGACTTCAAAATCGTACGTAATTGGGAATCAAAATTACCTATTTTAAACACTACTGAACCGATTTTGATGAACAGTATTCCCGAAGTTAAATAGTACCCAGTACAAAAAAAGAATTACTTTAATCGGACTAGTAGTTCCGAAGATGTGCGAACACAAACATAAAAACATACATGAATATGTATGTCACTTTAGAAATTTGTCACATTTGTTCAGATGCTGATAATATAGAGTAAAACATATCAAAACTAGGCAGTTCTGAAAATAAAACATACAATATACAGGTTGAATTCATAACCTTTTTTTGAAGTCGGTTAAAAAACGTGACGTACGTCAGCTACGACTTACGATAGATTGATCACTAACTGGCGAGGCGGACGCTCGGTGCGGTATCGGGTCGCCAACCGCCTGCTTGTACGGTGGGCCGCAATAGGCCCACTGCCGCACTGAGTTGATTTTTGACACCTCCAGTGCGTGGTAGGCCGATAACGACCTGCCATAATTTTTTTATAGGAAAGACCTATAATTTTAAACACAATCTCAAATATATATTTGCCTCTGTCGTACCTTTACAAACACCTGAGATAATCATTCCGCACCGAGTGAGAGAACATAGTTTTCTTCGTCGCACCAGCTGAAATTCCGCGGCGGGCCGATTTCAGCCCGCCCCGCAGTGAAGGTGTTAAAGGGAACAAAGGGACATGAGGGAAAAAAGCGACTTTGTTTTATAATACGTATAGATTATGCATCCTCACTGTTAATGGGGAAAAATGTAGGTAGGTTGAGTTTTTAGAAAAAGTGAGTGCTTTTAGATAACATTTTTTCAGCATATAATTATTTCGTCATTTATCATTTTATAGACTTGTCTGTACGAAATTAAGTCAGCGATGTAATTTTTGATGATTTTTTTAAATTTTTGGTGATTTTATTTAATGATGCTGATAACTTTTTTATAAGCGCAGTCGTGGGTATGGCGCCTCATAACGTAATTGCAGTGAGCTGGGAAGTATTATGAATCGGTAAGTAAAATATAATTGGCTTATACATTTTAATGCACATAATATTTAAATCTTGTTAGTGCACACAATTGACCAATGCTAAGCGATCAATTTATAATAATTGGGTATTAGCTCTTTTTGGTTACGGAATTTCTTGATGCGGTCGCTGTACTCAAAGCCCACGATTAAAGTTATGCAATAGCTTAAAAAATTATGTTTTGTTTCACTAATTATTTTGCATGAATACAACACAATGTTTTTAAGACTAAGGGCCTGTTTCACCACTTGGTAACGGATAGGCTATCCACAACTTTTTTGACAGGATCTCTATACTCTGGGCCTGTTTCACCACTTTCTGATAAAGTGCCGAATAGGCTATTCACAACTTGTTTGACAGATTCTCCATACTTGATGTGTCAAGTTAATTGGTAGATAGCCTATTCATCACTTATTAGGAAGTGGTGAAACAGGCCCTCTATCTGTCAAGTTAAGTGGTGGATAGCCTATCCGGCACTTATCAGGAAGTAGTGAAACAGACCCTAAGAGAATATGATATTCTCTTCTAATTCTCTGAATATAAGATTATTTCATAACGACAGAACGGCGCCGCCCTACTAGAATGTGATTACAGTTTATAACACAAAATAGTCGCGAGATATTTTATGGAGTTCTGGCAATCATCGCGATTATTACATAAACTACATATTGCTGGCAACTTCGTTACACCAAAATTTGTTTATATCCATCTCAATGTTTATATCGTATAGCAACCGTACCAAACCGTACCAAAAATGTATTTTTAGGATAAAAACTCTTATTTTCTTTACTCAAAGTCTATATCTACTTATCAACTACCAAGCGGAACCTGGGTGCCGCATAACAATTGAATATCTATTGTGCCTGTGATTCCCACGATCGAGGCATTACAGAGTTAGAAATGAACAAAAAGACTATAAGTAAAGGTTGACCGATTTTCAATTTTTTTCACCAAATATATTTTTTCTTATTGCAAACAAAAAATAAAATGCTTCGAAGCAATCGTTGTTCAGTCACACGTAATAAAGTAGTTGATACCAAATACTCCTAATTGGATCAATTAACAACACTATATTCTGTTTTCCATTTGGCGATTTGGTAGTCAACCGTCGAGTTGCGAAGAATGTGTTAGTAGACATAGTTTTTAACTAGTAAATATTAAAATGTCAAAATGTGTCTGTTACCCCTGCACGCCCAAACCGCTGAACCGATTTGGCTGAAATTTAGTATAAAGATATACTTTTTATCCCGGAAAAATGCACGGTTTCCGTGAGATAAACGAATTTTGGCGCAATGGAGTTGCGGGCATCTACTATGTTCTAGACTGTAAATGATATCATTTTATTTGAAGTTATTTTAAATTTGTAGTCTCCACTTACGATATTAGGTACTTTTTAGGCTAGATGACACCCGCAACTCCGTTGCGCAAAGACGCATACCGCGTGGGAACCGTAAAATTTTCCGGGATAAAAGTATCCTATGTCCTTTTTCGGATCTCAAATTATCTCCATAACAAATTTTAGCAAAGTCGGTTCAACGGTTTGGTCTTGAAGAGGTAACAGACAGGCAGATAGACAGACAGACACACTTTTCAATTTATAATATTAGTATGGATGTAACCAGTAAAAGTACTATGAACATCCCTGTAGACAATTTTATACTTCGGGTATTTCCAGAATGACCATACAATAATAATGATGATTACGAGTAGTTCTTATAAATAAACTAGCTCGGGGCGGAATACGTGTACAGAATTTCAATTATTTATCAATCAGCTTTGTTCCTTTGTATATAAGACAAGAAAAAGATAATAAAAAATACAATATAAGCATATAATTTAATGGAGACCAAGGCTGGGAAATCGGGGTGTAGGTCGACCTCCAACTAGGTGGCACGACGATCTCCGTTTAGTTGCGGGTCCATGTTGGATGCGAGTAGCAGGAGATCGGTCATCTTGGCGTTCATTGAGAGCGGCCTATGTCCAGCAGTGGACGAATATAGGCTGATATGATGATGATGAAGCTTTAATGATGCCTATAACGCAAAGAATTTCCGTGCTTTCAAACGTTTTTGTCATAAATACTATTGGAATTAATAATTCAACACAAGCTTGTCAGTTTAAGTAAAGGTCATTTAGGCTTGTAATGTCATAATTAAATTGTAGGCTTAGTTACAATTTAATTACTTTCCCGAGGTACTTTCCCCTTTGTTCGGACATTAATGTCGCGAAAATTTGGCTGTCTCCCGCTTTGATTGGGGAGGGAAATTGATTTTTTCCTATTCCTACCTTTCTTCTGATTAATTTCGTTGCGGATCCTAAGACAGATTTACTTGTCCCTCGGGCATCCCTGAGATCATATCAAAGGGTTTTCGTGGTTAGTTACCACTGTTGATCCTGGTGACACAGGAGTTGCAGTAGTGGGCATGTGTGGTTGGCCATTTGCCTGTAAAAAATATAAGCTTTAATGAATATGAGCTTTTGCTCGCGGCTTCGCGCGCGTTAAGAAGTATTTTTGTATACAAACTTTCATCCCCTATTTTAACCCCTTGGGTTTAGAATTTAACAAAATCCTTTCTTAGTGGATTCCTACGTCATAACATCTACCTGCATGCCAAATTTCAGCCCGATCCTTCCAGTGGTTTGGGCTGTGCGTTGATAGATCACCATGTCAGTCAGTCACCTTTGAGTTTTATATAATACGAGGGCTGCTATTTATGTATCCGGAACTGGCCACTTACAAGAACAATATTTAAAAAGTAATTACAACATTTGAAAATAGAACTCTTTGGTTGAAGAATACATTTTGTTTCATGTGACTGTCAATTATTTTTCCATTGTGGCGTCATTTTGAAAATTGCGTGTCTTCATTTGCCATGGATTTAACGCGTGAACATTTTCGTGCAATGATTTACTACGATTTTCGGCGTGGGCTAAATCAACAACAGTGCTTTATTCAACTCACCGCAACTTTTGGAGATGAAGCACCATCAAAAACCACTGTTTATCACTGGTACAGTGAGTTTAATCGTGGGCGGTCTATGCTCACGGATGAAAATAAAGAAGGTCGCCCAAAAACAGCTGTTGTCCCACAAAATATAGATGCTGTGCGGGAACTAATAATGCGTGATCGTCATGTTACATATCGCGAGATAGAGGCGTCCTTAGGCATAAGTATGACGAGCATACATAAGATATTAAACGAACATTTGGCTGTAAAAAAAATATGTTCGCGTTGGATTCCGCACAACTTGACAATCGATCAAAAACGGGCTCGTGTCGATTGGTGCAAAAAAATGATAAAAAAATGATAAAAAAATACAACCGTGGTACGTCAAAAGCCGTTTATAATATCTACACAGGTGATGAATCTTGGATCTATGCATATGACCCCGAAGCTAAACAACAGTCAACGGTGTGGGTGTTCCAAGATGAGCCGAAACCAACAAAAGTTACTCGTGCAAAAAGTACTTTGAAGCAAATGGTCGCCTGTTTTTTTGGAATTAATGGACATGTGACTACAGTGCCATTAGAGAATCGTAAAACGGTTAATTCTGAATGGTATACGACCATTTGTTTACCAGAAGTCTTTGAAGAAATAAGAAAGGACAACCGACAACGCAGAATCATATTACATCATGACAATGCTAGCTGTCACACCGCAGCTGAAACAACTCAGTTTTTGGAGGGTCAAAAGATCGAATTGACTGGTCACCCGCCGTACAGCCCTGATTTGGCACCTAACGATTTCTTTTTATTTCCATACGCGAAGAACAAATTACGTGGTCAACGTTTTTCGAGCCGCGAAGAGGCTGTTGATGCGTTCAAAATGCACGTTTTGGAGATACCTCAATCAGAATGGAAAAAGTGCTATGAAAATTGGTTCCAGCGTATGCAAAAGTGTGTCGATCATCGCGGCGAATATTTTGAAAAGCAATAAAATCATATTAAATGATATATGTTTGTTTCTTTTTTTAATTCCGGATACATAAATAGCACTCGTATAATAAATAATAATAATAATATATAATTTATACGATAGTCCTACAATGGTCTCCACTCTCCGCTGACACTAATGCTGGACACAAAGTTGTGAAATGAGTATGAACGTCATTTTAAAACGATAGATTTATATCGATTTTATGATCCACTTAAATATTATGCTCAAACAAGTGAAGACCTAGTAGACGCGAAAGGTGTGGAAAATGAGTTTAAAGTAACGGAATTATTTCAAGAACGCTTGCACTACATCGTACATAGTGTGAAGGAATTAGAACGTGTGACGTCATCGTTTTCATTGAGAAAAACCATAGAAGTATGCTAGGTATTTTGCACCTGGTTATTTAGAAGATTTAAATATTTTTCTATCATATCATGTATGATTAGTGGAAGCAGTAAAAGTCGGTATTTAAAAGGCATAAACAATCGGATTTGCCAATAATAGAGAGAAGAAGTACAATTGACATTTCAAGCACATATATCTAATATATATAAATCTCCTGTCACGATGTTTGTCCGCGATGGATTCCTAAACTACTTAACCGATTTTAATGTTTTTTTTAAATGTGTGCTTTTTTCCAACTTGAGAGATAGGATAGCTTAGATCTTTAATTATAGTCGCAATTTTATTTTATTGAAAATTATTTGTCTATAACTAATTGACAGTTACAATTATCTGTTAACTCCAAAAGATTCCAACAGATGTCGCTACTTTTCGACTGGATTGAGTAAGTACTACTACTACTGGGTACTTTATAATAATATATTGATAGGTGCATATTTTGTTGAATAAATAATAGTAAATTATTACAACAGACTGACGGCGACCATTGTTTGTGCGACGGGATAGCGATCGACGTTGCCATGGTAATATATATATTTAGTCACTTCAATAAAATAATATGGCAAATACATAATATATTACGGCAAAGCAACGTTTGCCGGGACTGCTAGTATAATATAAAATATTAGATTAGATGTATGGGCTAGCGCCACAGGCCACGGCGTCAGAAGTTTCCCCATACAAAAGTGGAAAAAAATGGCTTTTCAACGCTGCTACTTTCACAGTGAACTCTCTACGAGGAGCACGTCGTACACACCCTAAAGTATTATCACTTACTTTTGTTACACTCTGTATTTTCAGCTTGGCGAATGACGTCTTAAGTTCGGATCTTCCACTATAATGGATGGACGTATTAGTCTAAGATCCCACTGCAGAATTGTGCAGGTATCGAGTACACGCTTAAAACCACATTTTTACAAATATTTATGATATGGAGAACATATTTCTACTGGGGTGCCAGTCCAAATGTGGCCGCAAATATTTTTAAATTTTTTTTGAAAAATTGAGTTTCCGGGATAAAATGTAATCATCAGGTATTGAAAGCAAACATCGTTCATTTCATGGCAATGAGAATAGAGATTTAGAAAAATCCGGTGTGACGTTGGGCACCCGGCCGCAACCCTATTGTAACCAGGTGTGAACAGGTACCATTCCGATACGTTTTTGCATCCATAACGTATATTGATCTTTTATATATCAAATGGAAGCTTATTTTCCTCTTATTATTATAATATAGGTGTGCCTAATTAAATCTGGCCGCAAATAAGGCGTGCCGGCTGTCAAAGATGGCAAAGTATCGAAGGTTGAGGGAAAGGGAGCTAACGCGAAACATTACGGGATAGTGATAGTACATCATGTTAGTGTACTTATACATCGGTTTAAACAATAGTAATAATCGGCCAAGTGCGAGTCGGACTCGTGCACGAAGGGTTCCATACTATTTTTGTGTAGTGTAGTGAGCAAAATTTGGCCAAAATTTGTGTTTTTTGTATGGGAGCCGCCCTAATATTTTAATTTTCCTTTAATTTTATTATTAGTAGGTTATTAAATTGCACATATTTTAATTGAAGATTTCGTGAAATTTTAAGGTGCCCATCTGTTGCCATTATCGACATAGAGCGAAAAAGGCCAAAAAATCACGTTTATTGTATTCAAATGTCTCTATTGCCAGAATGTTTTAGTTATTGAATATAGTAATTAATGTAAATTTGAACATACAAACTTAAATTTTATTTTGTTTTTAGTATTTGTTGTTATAGCGGCAACATTATATTATATAGTACATAATATGTGAAAATGTCAACTCTCTAGCTATTACCATTCTTTAGTTACAGCATTGAGCCTGGAGACATACAGACAGACGGACAGACGGACAGACAACGAAGTCTTATAAGTAATACGGTCCCGTTTTTGCCCTTTGGGTACGGAATCCTACAAACGACCAAATAAATTAATACTCTACTTGTAGAGTATTAATTTATTTGGTCTGGTATGGTCAAATTCTTGAATTTAAAAGTTTATTCAATTGTTAAATTGTTTGTTACATAAAAATTAAATATTCATAATATTATGTACTAGCGACCCGTCCCGGCTTCGCACGGGTATAAAATATATTATAGTCTATGTCACTCACTGAAGAAATGATTAAAATCGATTCAGTAGTTTTTAATTACATAATATTATTAGGTATATTCATTACTACCCGCCCGCATTGGTCGGTACCGCTACAAAAGCTACGTCCCGCAATTTTAGAATCTGTAATATCTTTAAAAATATAATATAAATCGTATGCCGTAAAGGGCCATATAGCTCTATATTAAATCAATAATGTATTTAATAAAGTATTTAATTTAATAAGGATTATTGCCGTATTGGTTAATATTGCTTCGAAAATTAACCATTTAGCCAAGTTAAAAGTAAATGACAAAGTAAATGACAAAAAAATGTTATTGTGGGATATCCATAAGAGATAGACATAATATACCATCGCGGAGTTTTCTGTAGACCTTTTCATAGTGTACAATACTCCGGCCCAATTTCACCAAAGACTGTTAAAGTTAATGCTCGAATTAGTATCACGTTTCCTCTTTCGTTTTTCGTATGAATGAAAAAGAAGACATGACATTTTAAGAAGCTGTTAACATTAGCAGACATTGGTGGAATTGGGGCTTGGTACATTATTTTCATAAATCTCGTAGGAAGCCTGCGTTTGCAATGTTTAAGCGGAAAAAAATTAAATGAAATGAAAAATGAAATTAATTCCTAATAATAAGTAATCAAATTAAAGTAAAATTAAAATATAAAGGCGGCTCCCATACAAAAAATACAAATTTTGGCCTAATTTTGCTCTTTAATAATACGGAACCCTTCGTGCGCGAGTCCGACTCGCACTTGGCCGATTATTACTATTGTTTGAACCGATGTTTAAGTACACTAACATGATGTACTATCACTATCCCGTAATGTTTCGCGCTAGCTCCCTTTCCCTCAACCTTCGATACTTTTGCCATCTTTGATAGCCGGCACCCCTTATTTGCGGCCAGATTTAATTAGGCACACCTATATTATAATAATAAGAGGAAAATAAACTTCCATTTGATATATAAAAGATCAATATACGTTATGGATGCAAAAACGTTTCGGAATGGTACCTGTTCACACCCAGGGACCGACAAGCGGCTTAATATAAATACCCTTAAAATAGATAACCCTTTAACAAAATATCCCAAAATTAAGGAAACACTGTTTATAAGATAACCCAGCTATTAGGGTTACCCTTTTAAGGGGGATATTTAAGCAATATCGATAAACTAACCGCTAACCTTTTCTTGAAAGGGTTACCCCTTTAAAACAGGGTAAGCGCTTAATCCAGTTCGAGCAGTATTTGGCTTTCCGCTTTCCTTTGAAAGGGTTACCCCTTCAAGTAAGTTAAGCGCTTATCAAACCATATGAACTGGGAAACCCTAAGACAAACTTAAGCGCTTACCAGGGTTTTGTTTGAAAAGGAAAGCGCTTCCTGGTTTGGGTTTCCGCTATTCAAGGGGTTTTATCCCCACACGTCCGATTTTTGGTTCTGATTTGTGATTGGTATTTCATATTAGTTGGCAATTTAGTTTCTTCGCGTCTCTTGCAGATCGCTCAACGCAGTGCTTGTTTGCGTACTAGTTTAGCGATCGTGTGACGTATTGTGATTTGTGAATTGTGATTAAAGTGAGCATTTTTTTAATGATGGAGGCAACTGAGGAACTAAAGGAGTGTATTCGCCGTGCTCTTGAAAGTAAGTAATTACCTCACAGAACACTAATAATTACCTATCTACTTATTGGTAAGCAAGCCGTAAAACGAGCATACATAAGTAGATATTTTATATTTATCTACTTATCTATCAGGAATTCAGGAGCTGTACTCTCAAACGGCACATTCAAATCTTCGGACTCGGCCGAATGCTGCTGTCCTACAGCCTACTCTAACAACGTCATGTCACGTTTGTTAGAATAGGACGCGGCATTCCGATTCGTTCGTTTGAGTCTCAAAACAGTTTAACTTTAGGCAATAGGCCCTTCGCTGCGCTAAGCGCGAGCCCGCGACGGTGGTCGCACGGCGTGCTTGTTTCATGTTTTTGACGGGTGGCCGCGCGACGGACGCGGGACGACCCGCTTCACGAAGCGTTGCTTTATTAAAATTTAAAAAACATAAAACAAGCACGCGGCGCGGCCTCGCGTCGTGGGCACAAGCTTAGTGAGTTCGCTTAGTATTAAACGGTTATTTCAATATAACAAACAGACACTCCAATTTTATATAGTGTATATATATGTATAGATATTATACTGAGTCACAGATTAAGTATTATAAACCTCATTGTACTGAGTACTTTCTATAAGTTTCAGCGGCTCAAATTCCCACTGCTGCCATTAGCACAGCTGCCAATCTAGGTGAATCGGCATTTAAAACAGGTAAGATATTTTGTTGGCACAACTAGTTACAAAGTTACGATAACTATCGACATTGTGTGGAAATGTTACCGAAAGTAGTCACAAAGTTACTGTATTTTTAAAATGGTATCTCCTTGATTTTCTGTTCACAGTTTCTCAAACTTTGCCTAACAAAAGAAAGCTCTTCCGAGTTAGGATACCTCGTACCAAGCACCCTATTCAAACGAAATAAATATTGCATTATGTATATTCATTATTATTCTTTTTCAGATCATGATTCGCCAGACACAAAAAATTTTGAATATCAGTTCTGATATTAGTTACTTACATTAACTTACTGTGCAGCAAGTACAAACATTGATTAGCTACGAAGATTCTAACAAGTAATCTTGATTCATGTCAAGTAGATAATTTACGCCGTCGAATTCGACTCGTGGAATAGTGAAATAAAATAGTTTTTTCTGTAATTTTTATTTTATTATTACCCCTAACGTTATATCAGTACAGGAATAAATACATTTTGGGAGATGCAAAGCATGCATAAAAGCACAAACTAAAATCAAACAGACTAAGGAATCTAGCCAGAAATAACTAAATAATCGGCCAAGTGCCAGCCGGACTCACGCACCTAGAGTTCGTCTCTAGGATAGAATAGGCCAAAATTTGTGTTTCTAGTATGGGAGCCACCCTTATTTTTTAAAATAAAACTATTATTAATTATTGAATTAGACATATTATTATAGTTAGGGCTTTGTGAAAATATCAAGTGCCTACTTGTTGCCATTATAGAGCAGTATGGGAGCCCCCTTTATTTTATTTTTTATTTATTTATTTATTTATGAACTAATTATGATAACCAACAGTTTTATTATATTTTTGTCAAAAAGGAGGAGGTTCCCAATTCGACAGTTATATAAGTTCTAAAATAAAAAGATGAGTAAAGTATTACTCATCTTTTTATTTTAATTAAACGGCAAACAGGCAGTTTACACAACACAAAGTTTTAGAATGACTGGCATTTGGTGATATACTTTTATCAAAGTTAGTGTTTAGTTTTTACGTAACTTTACTACAAATGTTACAACCCAGTTACTACATATTGTTACGTCGTGTCCCTGGGCACCTCCCCCGTGCCATCGTGAGCTTTTTCACGGTGACACGGGAGGGGTGGCTGAACGCCGGTATTTGTCCATGGGAGAGCCATGCTTCGGCACGAATGGGCCGGCTCGACCGGAGAAATACCACGGCCTCACAGAAAACCGGCGTGAAACAGCGCTTGCGCTGTGTTTCGCCGAGTGAGTGAGTTTACCGGAGGCCCAATCCCCTACCCCCCTAGAAATGCCACAGTTGAAAAACAATTTGTTACCCCAGGAGGTACCAACTGCGTTGGACCCCTCCTGGGGTAACAATTCCCTCTCTGGACGTCCATGCTCAGGAACCCCTGGAACTGAACGTGGACGTCCAGGCTGCCCCTCGTATTCTGGGGAGGGCAAAACTGCGCTCCAATCTGCTCGGGGCAAGAGCAAACACATAAAGGCACCCCCCTCGATATTAAACGTGGACTTTTGCAATATCAGGGGATTACACTCCAACCCTAATGCCGTCCATTACCACCTTGAGACGGCAAAGCCGGCTTTGCTCTTTTTAACCGAGACACAGATATCATCTCCGAATGACACATCATACCTTTCCCACCCAGGGTATTATCTCGAGCACTCCTTTCTACCCAAAGCTGGAGTGTGTGTGTATATCATAGATGATATCAGCTCTCGCCACCTCAGAAATCTTGAGGTCATGGACCTGTCCATCTTATGGTTCCGCATAGATTGCGACGACCACCCTCGCGTCTATGCATGCCTATATAGGTCCCATAGTGGTGACCCCGAGACGGACCGACTCTTGGAGCACCTGCAAGCTGCTTCAGATTTTGTGCAGCAGCAGATCCCATCCGCAGAGATCATAATACTTGGCGATTTTAATGCCCACCACGCCGACTGGCTCAATTCCAGTAAAACTGATCATGCGGGGAGATCTGTCTGCAACTTTGCCCTTGCGAACGACTTGACACAACTGGTCACTACGCCTACGCGAATCCCAGATGTGGATGGTCAGAATCCTTCCTTGTTGGACCTCCTGCTGACTTCAAATCCTGACGGCTACCAAATATCTGTAACCGCACCATTTGGTTCATCGGATCATTGCCTTGTTAGGAGTTCTGTGCCACTTACGGCGGTGTTAAGACAGCGTGCTGTTAATTACCGTCGTGTGTGGCACTACAAGTCAGCAGACTGGGATGGGATGCGGTCGTTTTTTGCATCCTATTCTTGGGGGCAAGTGTGCTTCTCGCCGGATGATCTCGACAACACTGCCAACTCTGTTGCCGATGTGGTGATGCAGGGGATGGAACTTTTCATTCCGTCCTCTGTAGTGCCAACTGGCGGCAGATTTCGTCCCTGGTTTGTTTCTTCCCCCAAAAAAGCTTCTCGACGGAAGCAGGAGGCTTACCAATCCTGGGCCAACGCAGTGTCTGCTCGGGATTTAAATACCAGCACATATAAAAAGGAGTATAACCTTGCCTCTAGGTCCCACAAGAAAGAGATTACTCGGGCAAAGCAACAGCACGTCAATGGAATTGGCAAGAGACTTGAGCGCCTCCCCTCGGGAACCCGTGCATTCTGGTCTCTGGCCAAAGCTATTGAAGGAAATTTCTGCAAGCCAACCCTACCATCCTTACACGTAGGAAATGGGTCGTTGGCCCCAGGACGCAAAAGACAAAGCCGATCTTCTGGGCAAGCTCTTTGCGTCAAACTCGACCCTGGATGACGGGAGGCAGAAACCGCCGACCATACTTCCCCAATATTTCTCGGCAAAATGTCACTGAGAGTCGAAACGAACTTGTGTCTAAGGTGGAGAATTCATTGGAGAAGGTCTCTGAATGGGGTAGACGTAACTTGGTCCAATTCAACCCTGCCAAGACACAAGTCTGCGCGTTCACCACTAAAAAGTCACCAATGGTCGTATATCCTCGTTTCGAGGGCACATCTTTAACCATCTCCCCTAGCATTGAGATACTTGGCGTCAACATATCGAGCGAAGTCCAGTTCCGATATCATCTAGAGGGTAAGGCCAAATTAGCCTCGAAGAAGCTTAATGTTCTTAACAGGGCGAGACAGTACTTCAGTCCGGACCAACGCCTACAACTCTACAAGGCGCAGGTTCGGCCTCATATGGAATATTGTTCTCATCTCTGGGCAGGGGCGCCAAAATACCAACTGCTCCCTCTGGATCGTATCCAACGAAGGGCCGCTCGAATTGTTGACTGCCATAATGTTTCAAACAGCTTGGACCCCTTGGAATTACGCCGAGATGTAGCTTCACTCTGCATCCTCTAACGGTTGTATCACGGGGAGTGCTCTGAGGAATTGTTCGGAATCATACCACCTGCAACTTTTTGCCATCGTCCCACGCGAAAAACATACCATCCTCATCACCTTGATGAGTGGCAGTCTTCCACAGTGCGTTTTTCGCGTAACTTTCTGCCGCGCACTGTAAAACTCTGGAACGAACTGTCACCAGCAGTATTTCCGGACCTATACGACCTGCAAACCTTCAAGAAAAGAGCGTATTCCCTCTTAAAAGGCCGGCAACGCACCTGCAGCTCTTCTGACGTTGCGAGTGTCCATGGGCGACGGTATTTGCTTACCATCAAGTGACCCGTTTGCTCGTTTGCCCCCTTATTTAATAAATAAATAATAAAAAAAATACCATACGCTACGTGTGGAAAACGTGTGTACACATTTTTTTCTGTAACAAGCGGACACGGTTACAACACGTAGAAGCAAACCCCCACACAGTCGCAAGGTGTCGTATCAGCTACGAAACTGTTACGACTTGTTACAGATTTACAAATCTGCGACCGAAAATGGCTACATGGGATGGCAACAGGTGGGCACTTGAAATTGTCACAAAGGCCTTATTTATATGTGTAATTTAATAATTATAATAATATTTAAATAAAATAAACATTTAAGGGGGGCTCCCATACAAAAAAAAACAATTTTTGCTCTATAACGGTACGGAACGCTTCGTGCGCGAGTCCAACTCGCACTTGGCCGATTATTTCTATTCTATTTTTACTTTCCTTATCTGATTCTAATTTTAAATTGACATTTTTTTAAATAATATTTATAATGAAAAACATATGTACAACATATCATTATATTAATGAAAGTGTAGTTGTTAAGTTAGTTAAAAAATTTAAACATTTTTTTTTACGAGAAAAATAAAAACTTATTTTAAGCTGAACGGGATTCGAACCCGGGACCCGGGACCTCTGTAGACTGTAGTCTGTACTCTTTCTTATAGTGCGTGTGCTTCCGTGTTACCGGCACGCGAATACAATATTGTTATATTATTAAATATCTATTATCTGTGTCACAATGTTAGGTAGCGTACTCATCCGAAACGGCTTTACTGATTTTAACCAAATTTTATATGCATATTCAGTGGATCTGAGAATCGGCTACTGGGTACTTTTTATATTGATAAGTGCATTTGTTGAATAAAAAATAGTAAATTATTACAACTCGATACTGACGGCGACCATTGTTTGTGGGACGGGATAGCGACGGGCGTTGCCATGGTGACATACTTATTTAGTCACTTCAATAAATATGGGCGAAATACTTTAAGTACCTATATTGGCAAAACAACGTTTGCCGGGACAGCTAGTATGTATATATACCAGATAATATATTGAAAAAACGACAATGTAACTGTGTATAAGTGACATTTTTCAATTTCAATACAAAGCTAGAAACAAATTATCGGACGTTTTCATAAGTGGCGTAAGTATATTTATCAGTAGTGAAAATATATGTACTTACCTTAATTTTCTTTTTACATAGCCGGCACTGGCTGTGATTATTAGTCTCTTCGTAATCGAAATATCTATGTACTGCATCTTTTTTTAGTGGAGGCATACTTAGTAAAATTAAAATTAAAATCTGAATGAAAAACCACGAGAAATAGAAAATATCTTTCGGATTGCGCCCGCGCGGAATTAATCAAAGAATGATGCAACAAAAAGTACACAAATAACTAACAAGTGTCAAAAAAAGCTGAATGAAAAAACCACGACAAAATATGAAAATATCTTTCGGATTGCGCCCGCGCGAAATTAATAAAATAATGATGCAACAAAATGTACCAAAACAAACAACCGAGTGCATTTTAAACAACAAAGATTGTACTACTATACCAATAAGGCATACTTTCGAATGAAGAAGCGGGGCGACGTTTGATGTGCTGTCTCACACGCGCCGACGCCGCGCCTTCGGGTACAGCACAAAGGAGTTCACCGCAGTACACATAAATACGAAACTCGCTTGAGACTTGAGGCAGGAAAGCGCTTTATATGTGTAACCTCTTAGTAAAGGGTTACCCCTTCATAAGGGTTTTTTTGTGAATTGGTAAAAATTTGAATTGTTTGTGGGTAACCCTAGGGTAACCCCTTGAAAAGGTTACCATTTTAAATGGTAAGTGGAACGAGTGGGACATCAAATCATAGGGTTTTTAATCAACTTAAAATATTCAGCCGTTCCAAAAACCCTGATAAAACCCTTTAAAGGGAAAGCGGTTCCGGTCCCTGTCACACCTGGTTACAATAGGGTTGCGGCCGGGTGCCCAACGGCACACTGGATTTTTCTAAATCTCTATACTCATTGCCATGAAATGAACGATGTTTGGTTTCTATACCTTATGATTACATTTTATCCCGCAAACTCAATTTTTCAAAAATTTTTTAAAAATATTTGCGGCCACATTTGGGCTGGCACCCCAGTAGAAATGTGTTCTCCTTATCATAAATATTTGTAAAAATGTGGTTTTAAGCGTGTACCCGATACCTGCACAGTTCTGCAGTCGTATCTCGTACTATATGTGACTCGTAAAAATCTATTGAATTAACCAACGTCAAATCTAATGATGTAATTAGTCCCAAATGAGGCTCCCTCGACTTTTGCTATTTACTTTACATTTCTGATTTCGCACCCTTCTAGAATCAAGTGCACTCATTTGAAACATTTACCCTGTATATTAGTTTATATACAGTAGGATAACAAACAGGATATAGTAAATCCTTTCTTTTTCTTGTGCAAGGCATCATAAAGCAAGTCATAATTAAAACATCTCTAACTGTAGTCACGATGAAATATGAAGTATATTGTAAGATCTACGTGTATGTCTAATTGTCTATTGCATCGTACCATCCAAACGGGTGGGTTTTGATTTTTACAGCTGATTTCAAGGTCTAGGGCAGGGGTTCCCAAGCTGTGCGCCGTGGCCCGTGACTCGTGAGTCGTGAGTCGATCTTCTATCGTTATTCGAAACTTTTTTTGAAAACGAAACTTGAAATTATAAAATTAAATAATTATAATATTTATTAAGGAAAGCTGGTTGATGATTAAATATTTTGTTTAATACTATTTACCTGCTTAATCTAACTATAATCATGAAAGTTATTTATTTATGTATCTTTTTCTAATAGCTAGGTAAAGTAGGGCGCCGTCACAAAATATTTTACGTGTAACTACGCCACAGGCTGAAAAAGATTGGGAACCCCTGGTCTAGAGTGTTCTAGAAATCGTTCATTATCATTGTGGCCTGTACCCACAATTCGCCTAACATGCCTGCATCGCGCTATCGAAGTTTTCTAAGCGCGTCGGTATATAATATACGAAAGCTGAAATGTATCACATTTGGGCTTCGGCCTGCGGGGCTATTCACTAAAATACAAGTTTAGTTAGTCACTATGAAAATGGTTACTAACCAGCTTTTGCTTGTAACCCACCCTGTCCTTAACTTTGTATTTAGTATCTTTTGATGGCGAAGTGGTTAACTCAATTGACGCAAATTTATCGACTGTAATCCGGCTAAATTGAATAGTACCGTCTGTGGCGGAGTAGATTATGAAATGTGAGGATCTTTTAATTTATTCGGTTAACTTTTATTTTGTTGTCTGTGGACTAAGTTATCAACTATTGTTTGTCACTTGTCAGTGCAAATGTTGTGACTTGTCAAGACAAGAGTAAAAATATTTTGAATTAAAGTTGTTTAAAATTAGTTTGTTTTTGAAAGGTGAATATTTTAATAAGTTTTTCCTCTCAAATTTTTCATAATACATTAATTATTCCTAACTAGAGCTGCTGACACGTAAAGGTACAGCAAGTGTAAAGACTTCTTATGTCGTTACATGTCTTGCTGTACCGCCTGTATGCTAAAGTTTAAGCTCTCACTCTCAACCGGTATAAAGTGTTACAACTTTGATGCTATGAATTAATATGAATTGTTTTGATCATTTTAGTGAAATAATTATGTTGCGTAGGCAACAAGTTTCGATCAGGCAGTCCGAAATAATTGTGGACTTCGTCGAGACCCACCGTGATTTGGTGGTGGGTCGAATGGGAGGGCCAATGGGCAACCAGGCTTGTAGACAGGCCTGGCAAAACCTGGCCCTCAAGCTGAATTCCCTTGGAGATGGGGTACAAAAAACTTGGGAGCAATGGCGAAGGGTAAGTAAACACAAGCTTTAATTACTTATTTTTGTAACACATTGTATTGAAGTGTATTTTACCTACTAACTGTATTCAAAGTTTGGAAAAAAGAATGTCTTTGTACTTATGTGGAATAATATGGTATAATATTAAGTAATACTCTTAAGTATCATGTACCTACATCATTGATATCTTTTTATTCTAGTACTGGGTAGAGTGGAAAGCGAGAACTCGCGCCAAAGCTGCTGACTCGAGGCGGATGATGAGGGACACCGGCGGTGGTCCCAATCGCCTGGAGCCCTTAAGCCCCCTCGAGGAGCGGATTTTGGCCCTCATAGGCAAAGTGGCAGTGGAAGGATTGCCGGATGTGAGGGTCCCACTTGATGTAAGTTTTGTACAGTATTCCAAAGTTTGGTTTTCATATAAATTTGTTTATAACAAAGTCGGATATAATGACTAACTTATTCTCTTATATTAACAAGCTGCTTATTATTACCTATTTTTGTCCAACTCTTCTAATAAAAATAGAAGACTTTATTTTCTATAAAATGCTTTGTATGATGTATGCTTAGTGTGACTTGTTTGTCATTTGCCTTTGACATCAATAAAAATGGATTCTACTGTATATAAATTATTGATAAATGACATATCTACTGAATTTAGTATTCAATATTTTCTTTTTATATAAATTATTATGTTTACAGGAATCCAGTCACTGCAGTCCATCAATATTAGTTTCAGGAGAAACCCTTGTAACTAATATTGATGAATATATTGTTCCAGTACAAAGCCAGGAAATAGTTGAGCTGCAAGCTCCACTATTTCCTGACTTTATGCCGGACGAACAGGCAGCTGTGCTGGAGGATAATGTGCAGGCAACCCCCTCCACTGCCACCGACATTGTTGCCACACATACCCAGGCCCAAGGTATACCCACTGCAACCAGTAGTAAGTTAAATTTTAGTTGTTACTTGGACAGTATAGACTGTCAAAGTCCCAGAACACACTATCAGTTTGATCAAGAAAAACCAACCAATTGAAAATTTTAAAATCAAGTTATAATTTTAAATCCCGTACCATGGGGCTTAAACACTTGCCTTTGTTTTTGTTACTGTATTATAAGGTTTCTGAAAATGTCATATCTCTGGCACTTGCAGGAAGAACTCCATTATTTCAAGACGTTGTGCTGGACGACCAGGCAGCAGCTGTGCTGGAGGACACTGTTGATGCTACACCTACCCAGGCCCAAGGTATACCCACTGCAACCAGTAGTAAGTTAACCCATCAGTCGTGGCAAAACGAGACACAATAGCTTTTTCATTGTTATCGCGGCCGGATGTGGCCGCTTGGGGCTTCATGAATTAAACCTTAGTTGTGGCGTTACTTGGACAGTACCTATAAACTGTCAAAGTCCCAGAACACACTATCAGTTTGATCAAGAAAAACCAACCAATTGAAAATTTTAAAACCAAGTAATAATTTTAAATCTTGTACCACGGGGCTTAAACACTTGCCTTTGGTTTTGTTACTGTATTATGAGGTTTCTGAAAATGTAATATCTCTGCCACTTGCAGGAAGAACTCAATCACGCAGGAGACGCCAGAACATACCACCAAGTATGTACATAATTTATTTCTAAAATAATATGACTCATAAGTCCGAACCCACATCACACTTACTATATTGAACATGAATCTCTTCCACTCGGTCCAAACATTCCACAAAACATTTAGAAAATGTACATAACATAGTAAATTGTAAATAAAAAATATATATTTTTTTAAAGTTTTAATGGAATTTTAGGACAAAAATTCAGAATACTAAAAAGTTATTACTGTAGTTTTTGAACTCTCTGTTCTAATTGATGACTAGTTTGAACAGGATTCTTTTATGTTTCAGGTTTTCATCAAGACGCCAGAGCTCCGCGCTGGGCATACGAATTAGAGGAGAGGCGTCTTGCGAATGAGGAGCGCTCAGAGGCAGCACTTGAAAATGTGTCAGCACACCTTGCTGCAATTGTAGGTGCTCTGAATAAAATTATTGTTGTGATTCAAAACAAATGAGGTTAATTTAGCAAAGCATGAAGATGCTTCGCTAAATTAACTTCATTTGTTCATCAAAATGAAGATTTTCTTTCTGATTTTTTTTTCTAAAGACAGGTAATTTTGTAATGTTATTATTTCTTTAATCTTGTAATGTTATTATTTCTTTTAGAACAGAGATACTCACTAAGATTAAGGGTAGACTAATGAGTCATTATAATATGTGGATCTTTTATTTTTTCTTTATTCTATTAATTTATTGAACAATTTTAAACTAGTTAAAAAAGTGTTAAGACTGATTAGTAATTAAGTACAATAATTTTGTTGGTCTCAAATTATTTATTTTAAAGCTAGTCAAAATGTCTTAAGTCAGATAAGTAATTACAATTATTTTGTTGGTCTCAAATTATTTATTTTGTATAGGAAAGGTGCTACTGAAAGGCTATTTATACGTACAAGTACTTATTCATTTATAACGCTTGTTAGTAACTGATTACTTTGTTGATTTTTTATTTTTGTCTAGGATAATTGGTGCTTAAAGATTTATTGAACAAACATTTTAGTGATTAACGAGCTAAGGAAAAATGTGTAAAAGACTGATTGATACTGTTAATAACTTAATATAAAATTTTCAAAAACTTTAAGTGAGCTAAGGAAAAATGTGTAAAAGACTGATTGATACTGTTAATAACTTAATATATTATTTTTCAAAAACTTTAAGTTCTTTATTTCACACAGACTAACTTACAAGCACATATTTTTTGTAATCACCGTTTTACAATGGCTCTTAAAAACTAATTCTTCCAAGGATTTTCTTCATATAAATAATCTTCGGTGAGTAATTAAATATAGTAAGATTTTTTGATGAGCTCCGTTTGGTTAGATTTTCTCCAAGGGAAATCTAAAAAAAAAAGATAATTATGTTAATATTATGTGTTTGTTTATTATTGATTTTATTTTCCATAAAGCTCTTTTTCTGGATCAAGTACAGTATGTACTAGCTTATATTTGATAGATGACTCCCGCAACTCCGTTGCGCCAAAATTCGTTTATCGCGCGGGAACCGTACATTTTTCCGGAATAAAAAGTATCTTATGTCCTTTCCCGGGACTCAAAGCATCTCCATGCCAAATTTCAGCAAAACCGGTTCAGCGGTTCGAGCGTGAAGAGGTAACATACAGACAGACAGACACACTTACGCATTTATAATATTAGTATGGATATAATTAAATTCCTCTCAAAGTAGTCATTTAAAGTGTATCACTTACAAGATTGCAGTGAAGGGCTTATTTGAATTAAAATAAAAATTTTAATACATAGGTCATAGGCCCTAAATACTTACCACCTACGTGACCTAGCATCCCATAATCTCCTCACGAGTTGAGCCCTATTGAAGTCACCAGTTTCTGCTCCTAGTACAGATGTATCATCAGTGTCCAGGATGTTTTGCTGCTGGTTATTTATACCTACTTCATTGTTGTCGCCAGGAATCGGGACATTTCGCTCGTTGGCATTGTTATGTAGGCACACACAGGCATTAACTATTTTTAGAATAAGCACTTTAGAAGAAGCACTCTGTGGCCTAATAAACATCGCCAACGAGATTTCAGTAGCCCGATTGTGCGCTCCACTGTGTTTCTGGCTCGACAATAAAGCTGGGTATAGTATTCTTCTAGGGATGCTGGTGCGGCGCCCAATATGGGCGTCATCATCCATGGACGCTGTGCATACCCAGAATCACCTGGAATTAAAATAAATAAATATTACAATTGTGAAACTTTGTAGATACCTATATTTGGACATTTGTTATCCAGAGGCGGTGCAAGGCGTGGGCGGTGTGGGCGACCGCCCACGGCCTCGCGGTCCTAGGGGCCTCGTGCCCCTTGGACCACTAGGTTTTTTTAAAGGTTTTACGAGTTGTACGTGATACTCAAATATTCACAAATAAAAAGTTTTATAAATAAAACTTTAAGTACTTATCAAAAAATTATTTCTCTCAATAAATCCGTTCTATAGCGTCATCCATCAGGGGGGCCTCGCATAATATATTTTAGGGGGCCTCGCAAGATATATCTTGCCCACATAAAATTTAGGTCTTGCCCCGCCACTGTTGTTATCACTATTATTGTTGTTATCACTGTACCGATTTGGCTGTGTATGTTAGACAGCTTATAGCCTGGATTAATACATAGCATAGATTACTACTTTTGAATTAATTCAGATTTTCACACCCATTCCAAGAGAGGTGAAGGAGTAGGTAACAATATATTATGCACTCACATACCATCTTTTTCCTTTATGATTTAAGAGTGATTTTGTCTTTTAATAATCTACCTACATATTTGTTTTGGTAAGTAGGTGGTTGTAGTCCACTTTCGTTAATGTTTTTTAAAAGTTTTATAGGTACTTACATATAAACATAACAAAAAAATTAAATTTTATTTTACAAAATACTTAATTTTAAGTATACTATAACTGCAGAAGAAATAAAAAGTAAGTACAACTACATAGCTAGGCATAGGTATGTATATCTAAGTTATGAGACTATGTGTGCCATAGCTCAAGCTAAAGGCAATCACTACATGCTTAGTTGTAAAGTAAACACTTACCTAATAACCAGCAGCGTTGATCGACATTTTTCCATAAACCTAAAATATAAAGAAAACATAAATTTTATTTTAAATATCACATTGTACCTACTAGTAACATACTTTTTGTATATAAACTCACCTTTCCATTATAAATTCTTTTTCGCGCTGCGAATTTGGGAACTTTATATATTTCAGGAGGACTTCCCTAGCGTTAAGAGCATCGGTGACTTCACGTAAACATCGGCTAAACGTCGGCTGTGAGATCGTGTGGAATATCGATAGTCCACTGGGCCGCTGGTAGGACCCCGTTGCATAAAAATGCAACGCTGCTAGTACCTTCAATGGTAAAAAGTACATGAAGTAGACAAGAAAAGTTTCATATTAGGTACTTAAATAAGCTATGTAAACATAAAAGTTTCTCATAAGAGTAGGGAAATGAAAATTGATAATTTTACTAATATAATAGGTACATACTTTTAGCTCATTTCTCACTCCTGTGTTTCTGTACCTGCCTCGGAGATGTTCTATAACATCATCAAGTATTATTTGATACCCAGCTTTGTTGAGCCGAAAGTGCGCTATAAATTCAGACTCCGGCAGATCCAATGGGTTATATTTATCGCGCAACTGGCGCCTTTGGATGCGCCAACACCTTTTTCTACGCATTTCTTCCGCATACACAATTAAAAGAGCGTGAGCCATTTTTACCTTTTATATTAAAACAATGCACGAATTACGAAAACACTACTCTTTAGCAGTTGTTAAAAATGGGTTAGTCACTTCATTGAGTTTGTAATTATGAACTGTCATTTTGCTTTAGTGAATACATATTTAATGGTAGTGAGGAACTATCGATAAAAAAATATAAGGCAAAATGCATGCCTCTGCCCTAAAAGTTATTAACTAAGATTTGGTTAGAAGCCGTGCCAAATCAGTTGGTAACTTGTGCATAGTGAATACAAAAGTGACACTTTCCGTTACTCACTCCTCCGTTTCGTTACTAACTCAGTGATTAACTCACAAAATGTACGATACAGAATAGGCATGCTGACCGAGCAATATACCACCTCGTTCGGTCGGAACTCGGAAGATCTTCCTAATGGTCACCACGCATATTCCCACATCATCAGTCATCTCACTGATGGGAAATTTTGGAAGTTTTTTACGATAATGGTTGTGATCCTTATGTCTTTTCAATTAACACTAAATTGAGAAGCTGCATTGGAGATTATTTAAAAACAGACATAATGAGATTGCCCCCTTGAAAACGTTATTGTAATTCAAGAAAAATAGTGGTTAAAATATAAGTTGAGAAAATCATAAAAAAATCCATTAAAATTATTATATGGCGTACAATGCGCCGAGGTCCCTGTGTGTCGCGATGAAGAGCTAGGGATAATTTATTTTATCAGCTACATCAGATAGTGAAAGGTAAAGTAACAGGCTTACTTTATTTTAATAATAGTAATATTGGTATAGCAATTTAATGTACGGCATTTAACTGAAAACATTTACAAATGACCTGGTAGAAATAATTTTAAAATACAGTGGGACCAAACAAGATTGTAAATTAAATTTTTATAAAACCTCCTGAATCCAATGTATATTTAAAGTAAAATAGTAAGAAAATGTTAAATAATCGGCCAAGTGCGAGTCGGACTCGCGCACGAAGGGTTCCGTACCGTTATAGAGCAAAAATAGGCCAAAAACTGTGTTTTATGTATGGGAGCCCCCCTTAATTTTTTATTTTATTTAAATATTATTATTAATTATTAAAGTACAATTATATTTAATGCCTTCGTGAAAGTTTTAAGTGCCTACCTCTTATCATTATTGATTGCGAGCAAAAATGGCCAAAAAATCGCGTTTGTTGTATGGGAGCCCCCCTTAAATATTAATTTTATTTTTATTTTAGTATTTTTTGTTATAGCGACACCGGAAATACACAATCTGTGAAAATTTCAGAACTTTAGCTATAGCGGTTCCTGAGATACAGCCTGGAGACAGACAGACGGACAGACAGACGGACAGACAGACATCGAAGTCCCATGAATAGGGTCCCGTTTTTACCCTTTGGGTACGGAACCCCTTAAAACTTTATCAAAAAAGTTGATTCCTATTAGGCAGATGGGGGACCTACGTAGCTTAGATAAATGATACCAATCATTTATCTAAGCTCAAACGTCAAACCCAGCCGACAGATCACAATTGACATGATCCGACCAAATGACGATGTCTGTCAACTGCCTAGGAATCTATTTCCTGGATGGTACCTAAGTGTGTAAGTACACACTTGGTTATCACTTAGTCTAGGTCTTCAGGATTCATTCTAAGAGCGAATGGAGGGTACTTGAGTCGTAGTTCATATGTGCACTAGCCCTTAAGGTTTAAGTATACTCTTGAGGACTATAATAAAGAAGTTCTGAGGCCTGGCGCTGTAAAAAGCAAAGAAAATAAACGTAAAACTTAGGCCACCAGTGAATATGTATATCGTTTTTAGTAAGTGAATAAATAAACGCATGGATGGTTTATAAAATCCATATTAATTAATATTTTAAAATTTATAATATTAATATGGATCAAATTTAATGTGAAAGTATATCTGTCTGTCTCTTACCTCTTCACGCCCAAACCGCTGAACCGATTTTTCTGAAAATTGATATGGAGATAAATATATTTCATGGAAAATGATTCAATGGAATCATAGGAAAGGACATAGGATAATTTTTCTATTATATCTCCTGTGCCATAAAATAATTCGCGCAACGAAGTTGTGAGCGTCATCTATAGTTTTAATAAAGAACAATGGCCAAATCGTTCCAGGTGGGCGGTGGCGTCCCGATATGCCATTAGTAGCAAAAATTCCCTAATATTTTAAGGCATTGAAAATCATTAGAAATGTGTCTTTAAATAGCCACAAAAAAAGATCGATATATCAGAGATAATAAATAATTTTAAAATTAATTGTACCGGAAGTACTGTACAGACTTCAACTGTCAGCTGTCAACTCGACAACTTGTCAGATGTCAACGTCATTATAACTGTCAGTGGTGCGTTTGTTCATTAGTCGAGACCTTTCTTGCTCGGAGAACATCGCCTGCGCCGGGTGTGCGCACTGACTGTGTTAAAAGTGTTAAAAACTTAAATATGTCGGACACCGATGGCGACCGTGCAGATGTTCATCCATTTGAATCTGCGACAGCAGCGATGGGATTGATCTCAAATTCATCCCACGTGCCTACCGCAATGGCTACTACTCAAAACGAAGAATATTTTCGGCCGGAACGCGAGGATCAAAGTGACAATGTGGCGGGCCCCTCAACATCAGAGAACAAAGAAAATACAGTCCCATCATCTGAAAACTGGGCTGTGTTCTTCCAAAATATGATGGCGGGCTTCCAAAACTCCAAATCGTCTCCAACAAGCGCCGTAGAATCTAGAAAATTGAAAGCTAGTGAAATTTATCTACCCTCTTTTGATCCGGACGAGTGTCAATTCACTGCGGCAGAATGGTGCGACGAGATTGAGAACCACAAACAGCGCAACTCGTGGACGGACTATGAAACCAGGAATGCGGCTTTCATTCGCCTGCAGGGCCGTGCCAAGAAATGGGCAGCACGTTCGTATCCGCTGTGCAAGACTTGGGAAGAATTAAAGGAGCGGCTCACACAGCAGTTTATTTCGACAAGGAGATTCTACGACTTGTTTCGTGACATGGTGGAGTACACAAGCGACCAGGCGGCGACGTACATCGAGTATTCAACTAACAAGATGGCGCTGATAGACAGGTTGGATACCGGTTGGGGTGAGTCTAACAAAATTGAGGTGGTGATCTCCGGCATCACAGACGCTCAGGTACGCACTGATTTACTTAAAAACACGCCGACCAATTTTGTGTCATTTGATAGACATTTAAATACGTACCCTAGAATTAAGAATTTAAAGCGTCAATCCGCTATGACGCGAACTGATAATGAAACTCCCAAGCGTTCCAGACTAGGCGAGTCACTTACCGAGCGTCGCTGTCATTATTGTAATAAGACCGGCCATTTGAAGCGACATTGTTCACAGTTGCGTAATAAAAATAAGCGTGAGGACCCCGATTCTTGCGTGCCAGTAGATAAACCTAGTAATAAGCAAAATGTTATTAAATGTTCTTATTGTCATAAGAGTGGACATTCTGAATCTACTTGCTTTACTAAACAGCGCGATGAAAAATCAAAAAATTTTAAAGATTCCAAATTACAGACGAAATCGGTTAACGTTTGTTCATCTTCCAATGACTCTTTGATTAAAACGTGTATTGGTGGCTATACTTTACTAGCACTCATTGACAGTGGTTCAGAATGTTCATTGATTAAAAAGGAAATAGCTGATTATTTACCCGATAAGAAGGAGGTTTCGTTTACTCGTCCATTGGTTCGGTGCCATGTTTTTCATTTCGTAAAATGACAACTGTTGCTGAGTTTGACGGGTTACATACCGAGGTCACGTTTGTGATAGTCGATTCACACTTGCTACCGTATGACGTAATCTTAGGTAGAGAGATTTTTAAAACCCCTGGATTAATATTCACCCTCAATAGCGATGGCGCTAAAATTATACGCGATGCTAGTGTTAATATTTGCCGAAATTTGGACATTGATGTAGAGTTAGATAAAATTAACACTGACTTGACCGAATTTAACGATATTGATAGGTTGAGGTCTGTTTTGGCAGTATACAAGAATAATTTTACTAGTGGAAATTCTCAAACCTACCTTCAATACAGGTACCATGGAAATTAAACTAAAGAATCCCGATAAAATCGTACAGCGACAAACGTACCGACTAGCTCCTTCCGAACGCACTATTATGCGAGATATTATTGCTGACTTAGAGAGTAAGGGTATAATCCGCGAAAGTTCCTCTCCTTTTTCTAGCCCCGCATTGCTAGTAAAGAAAAAGGACGGGTCTGACCGCCTTTGTGTCGATTATAGGGAGCTTAACTCCAACACTGTACGTGATAGTTACCCTTTGCCGCTGATATCGGAACAAATTGATGCTCTGGGGCAAGCATGTCATTTTTCAAGCTTAGATATGGCCTCTGGGTTCCATCAAATTTTGATGGCATCCCAGGCGGACATTGAAAAAACCGCGTTTATTACGCCGGACGGTGTATGGGAATATCTGAAAATGCCGTTTGGGCTTTGCAACGCACCCTCTGTGTACCAAAGGGCCATTAATAAGGCGCTTAAAGGTTTAAAAGATAAGGTCGCATTGGCTTACATCGACGATGTCCTAATTTTTTCAAAAACTAAAGAGGATGCGTTTCGTGACCTTGATCTGGTGTTATCTGCACTATCAAAGGCAGGTTTTGCTTTTAAATGGAAGAAATGCACCTTTCTTAAATTCTCAGTAGAATATCTAGGTTACATTGTCGGCAACAATAGCATTAGACCTAATCCTAAGAAGATAGAGGCTTTGGCTAATGCACCCTTACCAACAAATGTAAAGGAGTTACGTCAATTTAACGGTCTCGCTGGGTATTTCCGAAAGTTTGTACCTAATTTCTCCTCTATTATGGCGCCTCTGTACTTCCTGACAAAAAAAGACGCCAAATGGATATGGACTACCGAACACACAAAAGCTCATGCAACTGTGATAGGCTATTTAACTTCCGAACCTGTTTTAACGATTTTCGACCCTAGTAAGCCGATTGAACTACACACTGATGCGAGTTCGATCAGATATGGCGCTATTTTATTTCAAAAGTTTGATAATCAGTTAAAAGTTGTAGGTTATTTCAGTCAAAGGACTTCGAACGCAGAAAGTAGATGTCATAGTTATGAACTGGAGACGCTAGCGGTGTTCAGGGCGCTTAAACATTTCCGTCATTATCTACTTGGAAGGGAATTCAAAGTCGTGACTGATTGCAACGCATTAAAGGCATCACGTCACAAACGAGAGCTTTTACCGCGTGTCCATAGGTAGTGGGCGTATATGCAAACCTTCGATTTTGAGATAGAGTATCGAAAGGGTGAAAGAATTCCGCACGTAGACTATTTGAGCCGTAACCCCACGAACTGCAAGGAAGTGAATGTCACGCGTGTGAGTGATGAATGGCTGCAAGCTGAACAAAGATTAGATTCTGACATAAACCGAATTATAGAGTCCATTGAGAACGATACAATTGAAGCTAATCTTAGGTCATCTTACACCTACAAAAACAATTTGTTGTATAAAAATTTTCAATTAGATGGTAAAACTTTTAATCGCGTAATTGTACCAAAAAACTTTCGTTGGCAAATAATTCAAAAATTTCATGATGAATTAAAGCACCTAGGATGGGAAAAAACTTTGTTTAAAATTCGTGAGCATTTTTGGTTCCCAAATATGTCTTCATCGGTTAGGGCTTATGTAGACCACTGTTTACCTTGCAAAATTAATAAAAATCCTTCTGGTAAAAAACAATCAGCGTTACATCCCATAGACAAAGTTGCAGAACCTTTTCATACCATTCACATTGATACTAGTGGTAAATTGACTGGTGGTAGGATGTCCAAGGAATATGTGATAGTAATAGTCGATGCTTTCACTAAGTTCTGCCACTTAACGGCTGTAAAAGACTTAACATCTCGATCTGCTTGCGAAGCCCTCAGAAGTTTTGTCCACATATTCGGAACACCGCAACGCATTATCTCGGATCAAGGCACCTCCTTCACAGGTCAAGATTTTCAAAATATTTGTAAGGAATGGTGTATTGAATTCCATGAAATTGCTAGCGGCGTCAGCCGTGCTAACGGGCAAGTAGAGCGCCTAATGTCCGTTTTAACTAATTGTTTTACCGTTGCTGAAAATCATGAAAACAAATCCTGGAAATCTGTTATCGGTGAAGTTCAATTAGCTTTAAATTGTACTATTTCTAAAAGTACTGGCAAGAGTTCTTTCGAGTTATTATTTGGATATAACAAATCCCCACCAAAATTAAATTATCTCTCAGTAGAGGCTACAAACGAACAGGATTTATCTGAAATAAGACAAACGGCTAAGTGTAGGATGGACGAACAAGCGTCAAAAGATAAAAAGCGTTATGACTCTAGTAAAGCTGTTATTCACCCTTTTGTTGTTGGTGATCTAGTATTAGTTCAGAGAAACCCCCGAATAATTAATAAGCTTAGTGAAAAATTTAGCGGCCCGTGTAAAATTACTAAGGTTTGTCCAAATGAGCGATACATGGTTGAACCATTATCTGGAGGACGGGCACAATACGTGTGCCATGAACGATTACGTAAATATCCAGCTAGTCTTCCAGGATTGTCAGAATGTCTTGGCCCTGTAGAACTCATAGCGGATTAATTTTATTTAAGTATTATTGCAGAACAGATGTTTTGAATTTTGTGTTTATTGTTTGTTGAAATGAGTTTCTATATTGTAGTGAACTTTTGTTTCATGAGTGTATCTTATCCTTTCTGTGATTCTTTCGGTATTACGAATTGTAACAGCTTACAAGTAAGGTAATCCCTTAATAAAAGACGTAAGTCCGTTACTGATTAATAAAAAATTTTATTTAAACTGAAAGCTGCTACGCTTTGTTGAAGGAAGAACTGAACGCTCGATTGCTTGTCTTTGTGATGTGTTGAAAGCTACCACGCTTTGCAGTGCAGTTGAGCTTGAGGTTGAAAGCTACCACGCTTTACAGAAAAGTGGACTGAAAGCTCTTGTCTGACGCTTTGTCCTTCTGATTTGCTGAAAGCTACTACGCTTTGCAGTGAAAATGAGTTTGAGAATATTTGATATTCATAGTTGATGCTGAAAGCTACAACGCTTTGCTTGTGTGTTACGAGCAGGTGATGTTATAAGCTCCGAGGCTTTGCTAGACGCTAGAACTAAAACTTGATGAAAGCTTTTACGCTTTGTTCTGTGTGCGTGTGAGTGTGTGCTATATGCGCTTTGCCGTCTAGGCATATCAAACATCGAAGGGAAACGCGAGAGCGCGTTTATGCGCAGAATGGCCGTATCAGAGATAATAAATAATTTTAAAATTAATTGTACCGGAAGTACTGTACAGACTTCAACTGTCAGCTGTCAACTCGACAACTTGTCAGATGTCAACGTCATTATAACTGTCAGTGGTACGTTTGTTCATTAGTCGAGATCTTTCTTGCTCGGAGAACATCGCCTGCGCCGGGTGTGCGCATTGACTGTGTTAAAAGTGTTAAAAACTTAAATATGTCGGACACCGATGGCGACCGTGCAGATGTTCATCCATTTGAATCTGCGACAAATATATTATTAGCTTCGTTATGATCTGACAGCCGGCGATCATTCGCATTCGTTCTATTTTTTGGGTAATATTCTAGGAAAAATTGAAATAATTAGAAACGAGATCGCCGAATATACACTTATAGGCTACACCGCAGTCGGGAAAAAGGTAGTTCTTAAGTCTAACCTCAAAATAATTGTAAACGTTATTAATTATTATAAAAAATCGTGGCTATTTAGACATAATTCTCAAACGGAATTATGTTCAGAGCATAAGAACAACCAAATCTAACCATAGTTTATTTTGGGACATCAAAAATAAATGTCGAGTCCAGCTCCTATACAAATTTGGCCATGATTCTTTTGGTACTAATATGGGTATTTGTAGAAAAAAAAGCTTGAGAGGTGTAAAGGGACACCCGGATGGAACGAAGTCCGACGTCCGACGTAGATGACACTATTTATTCTCAAAAACGCTATCTAATTGATGCCCAGGAATACTATCAACGCCCTCTGCCCCAACTATGCAGGTACTAATAATAATCGGCCAAGTGCGTGTCGGACTCGCGCACTAAGGGTTCCGTACCATTATAGAGCAAAATTAGCCCAAAAATTGTGTTTTTTGTATGGGAGCCCCCCTTAATTTTTTATTTTATTTTGATATTATTATTAAATATTTAAGTGCACATAAAACTAATAGGTCCTTGAGTAAAAATCTAGAACCTACCTGTTGCCATTATTGATATAGAGCCAAAAAGCCAAAAAAATCACGTTTGTTGTATGGGAGCCCCCCTTAAATATTAATTTTATTTTGTTTTTAGTATTTGTTGTTGAATTTGTGAATGAATTTGTTTGTGAAAACTTCAACTTTCTAGCTATTACCGTTCTTGAGTAACAGCCTGGAGACAGACAGACGGACAGACAGACGGACAGACAGATTGACAGACGAACAGACATCGCAGTCTCAGTAATAGGGTCCCGTTTTTACCCTTTGGGTACGGAACCTTAAAAAAGTGTCGTTACAACTTTTTCGGTCTAGCCCCCTTTCGCAACGCGCGATAAGGAACGCCGTTCCAAAAAACAAAAGGACTGTGAGTTTTCTTATCTACGTTTGTGAATTTATCTTTGCTCTTAAACAGACGAAGGCTCGCGGGCTATTTTCTCGTGGCCTATTTTACATTCATTTAAAGGTAGATCTGAACTTGAACCATTTGTTCTAACGCCATTGGCATGCTAGAATATGTGGAAGTTGCAGTTTCATTAAAATTTCAAATAAGTGTGATTTATATTCCTATTAAAATTTTAACCGCGGAAGTAAGCATAACATTATCTGCGATTAGCACAAAAAAGGTTTTAAATATCGACTGCTTTTGACTGAAAGTTTATAGATATTTGTTTTGGTAAATTCCAAATATTCCAAAATATTAATGACTAAGTCAAAGGTTTTTCATGAAAACTTTTGTCATTAAGATGGTTTACCAATGTCTATCGTAAAAAATTCGCAAATCATCGCTATAATAATATTTTGTAGTGTGCGACATCTTTGTGAAAGGTACATCAATGTTCTCGTACAATAATAGGCTCTCCTTGGCATTCCTTGGTCGTCATTTCCTACTTTTAATTGCTCGCTTCTAAACCTACGCTAATTAACGAGAAAGGTATTAAATATAATTAAATTTAATTGCCAAGGGACTGGGCGATCTTTAAAATTACCCTTTAAGCAATTTAGGCTCTTAGAACGACATAAATATGATTAAGTTTACTTACAATGATAAAAGTTTTCCAAAGTTACAAATGTGATACCTATGCAATGATATTCTACTTATACAGATCTGTTACGTTCGTACTATTTTTCGGCTTAAATCTCTTCCGAACAACATTGACAAATTTGACAGATAAGTGAAACAAAAGATACGAAATGCCATTTACATAAAAGAGACAGACTAAATAAAAGACGACCCAAAATTGGGTCGTATTTGAAGCTTCACAACGCGCGCGGTAGTAACATATCTGCTTTGAGTTTTTTATACAATATATCATTGGTGGTATGGTTATTAAAACAGAGAGGTGCTATTTAAGTTTGACGTGTCTGTTAATCTGTCCGCATCTACGAATAATAAAAACTAAGGAAACATAACTCCCATACTTCAACCGTTTTAAATTTGGCACCTCTTCGCAAACTAAAATATGACAATTCAGATTTTCGCCAAGGTCGTATCCCAGGTAACGTATCATAATATTGCACGCCGGACGACAGCCTGCGCGGTTATTGTCATTGTCAAAGTTATGAAACAAAGCCGTTGACAATAATAATTATCATGTCAACCTGGTTGAATGTCACTCGAGTATATATACACGAAAAATGTGTACCGAACACATGCATAATTAATGCGCATGTATTCGGGTCACATTTTGTAGCCTTTTGGTGCACTTTTTTTGACAGAATTTCTCTTCCTTAGTTTTTATTATTCGTAGGTCCGCATATTGTATGTTTATCCGTCAGCCATCTGTGGCAGGCATCAGTCTGTCTATCTGTGGCATGGTAGCAGCGAAACAAGAGGGCCAATTAGGTATTATATAGTTTTTTAGGGTGCGCATTTTGGTAGTAGATTTGACACGATCACCTAATCAATAAGTTTACCAAAACATGTCTTGGTAAAATGTTTTGGTGAACTTGGTTTACAGAACGTACATAAGGAAGATTTTTAATCTATAGCAACAGACGCCTGCTCTAAATCCTAAGTCCATTCAGTTTGTTCGTCTGTGAAATGCTGAACTAGAGTAGGCCAAGCCCGTATTAAAAACTGGCGTTACACACCGCAATCTCTGGATCTTAAAACTCTCGATTCTTTATTTACCCGTAACCCGACTATGAATTATTATGAAATCAAAATGAAAAGCCATTGATTTTGGCATGTTTAATTATGTATATTCTATACTTATTATAAAACAAAGTCGCTTTTTTTCCCTCATGTCCCTTTGTTCCCTTTAATCTTTAAAATTACGCAACGGATTTTTATGATTCTTTCAGTGTTAGATAGCCCATTTATCGAGGAAGGTTATAGGCTATATTTTATCACGCTAAGACTAATAGGAGCGAAGAAATAGAGGAAAATGTGGAAAAAACGGGGAAAATTATTTGAAAGGGCTAAATTGAATGCGCTAATTTCAGGAACTACTGGTCCGATTTGAAAAAATCTTTCAGTGTTAGATAGCCCATTTATTAAGGAAGGCTATAGGCATATTTTTTTCAGTAGCTATATATTTTATACCCGTGCGACGCCGGGGCGGGTCGCTAGTTATGTATATATAGCGGATTTATTACGGGTCCAATTAACGAGTGAGATAAATAGGGAAGATGCGATATTTTTATTTTTGTGTTTATTTTAAAGAACCCCATGTAGAATAGACCACAAGCATATTAAAAAATTTTAAACACTGGAATTTACTGCAAAAATGCGGTTTAAAATTGACAATTTAAATTTTGGCGCCAAAACGGCTATAGTCTGTATGACGTCACTACTGTTTGACAATTATTGACAATGGCCCCACCTAATCAATTTATTATATTGTGATTATACCTTAATCTGTGCACCAAAGATAATATAATCACTACATGCTGTGCGGCCTGATCGTACTTGTCCTCAGTGGCTTTCCCAAAGGCTTTCCTAATTTTGCATAATTTTTCGGCTAAGAAAAGTTCAAGAGATAATGTACTCAGGTCAAAGAAGATTGCAAGTCTTCGAATTCACATTGAAAGAGTGATCACAAAACTACACGAATTTGCTTTTCTGAATCATTTGCTGTGCACTTGTCAATTTACAATCACCTTTAATTAAAATTAAATAAAAAACTGTATTTACAAAACGATATAGTTTTATTAACTCAAACATTTTAGAAAATAATGTACATAAACTATCATATCACTTCAATAAACATCTATATCTCTTACGGGTTAGACAATACCTAAGTTTATAAGACCCAAAGGCCACATTTAGCATTTTGTGGTGTATATATAATTGGAAAATGAAACCAGAATAGTGATGGGTTGCTTCCACATCGTCTATTTACACATTCATTATCACCACTAATTTTCTAATAGTTCCCAGCGATGCCGCCCTATAAAAAACGCAAACATGCTAGGTGTGCTCTCGACACTGCAGGATGAAATTACGTAGCACGCTAGGCGTGTTCACTGGCACTGTAAAGAGGTAATATCATAATTTAGACTTCTTCCAATAACATGTGACGGACGTAATCGGAGGCTCCTTTTGCAGGACCTCGCATTTGTAGGCCTGAACCGAGCCTTGCGTTTCATTTATAATAGCTATAACACGATACCGTAACCTCCTTTACGTACTTTGTGTTCTGGAGTAACTCGAATGGTAACTCGACTTTTTATTGTATGTAAATTGTAAGTACATGTTTCTTCTCTTTTGAGTTGAACATTCAGATGGCATTGTGCTATAAGATTCTCTTGTTGAGCTGAAAATATAAAATAACTGCTATATGTTTATAGAAGCCGCCGCGCTGAATGAAGGTAAATAAATGTAAGTCTGTAAATGATATTACATATTTTAGTCCCTCTCATTTCTACACTGGAATACTCTCTGCACTTTCGACAAAAAATGTTAAGTACTACAATGTCAACAGTGACTTTGGAAGATATCTATAAAACGTAGTGATTACATTCTCTTTGGATTTGTAGAGTCTGCTTTGATAAACCCAGCTTCCATTTTTATTGGAAAAATGCAATTAAACTTTCGTGAACCTTAACCTCTCAAAAAGCTGTCAAACATAATAAGTACTACTCGACCAAGTCAACTAGTCGACTGTCAAATCATGCTCTCTCGCTCTTAAGCATTGTTAGCGAAGTGGGTAAGTGCGAGAGAGCAAGCTTTGACATTCGTCTAGTTGCTTGGTCGAGTAGTATGTATTATATTTCTCTATGGTTGTCAAAAGCACGTGTGACGTCACTGAACGCTGATTGGTGTTTTGAAATACGTTCCGTTTCAAGCTACTTTTAATTCATATTTTTTGTAAAAAAACAATATTTTATAAAATAATAACCTTACAGTGGCATTTCTTTTATGTTTTTTTAACATTTTAATAGCAAAATTTTCATAAATATTGTATTTGCATGTTCCCTATTGTGGCCTTTTCTTTCTTCAAATTTTGTTTCTTTTTCACGTGGTCAGGCAATTACTTACTTGTTTAGGTGTTTGATATTAAGAGCCTGTATCACAATTTCGTAATATTTTTTCGATTAACTTATTCAAGTTTTATAGCCGCCTTAAACACTACATATTGTATCGATCAGTATAAAACATGTAACCTGACATTCAGAAGCATCAGAAAAACATTTTTCTCGAAACAAAATCCTTTCAAAGTACTTTTGATTAGGACATTTTTATATTTCTATTTCAAATGTTATATCGTCTTCGTTAAAATATGTTTATGTACGATTTAAACGTCAAACATAACACACTCAACTTTAATGGCAAAGTAATAAGTGCTCAAAACTCATAACATCCATTACCAAACAAACTACAAGTTGAAACCGCCCGCGGAGCCCCGAACTTATAATGACGTTTAGATATTCTTACCCGGGTCTTGTCCGGCTCTTACCCGGCTACCCGGTACAACCGGGTTTGGGTAATGGATACGTTTTGTATGGATTTAGCATTTTTTATCCACTTAAAAGTCACTGATCTTTTGCGATTTATATTTTTAGCACCGAAAAAAATATACTTATACTTAAAAACAAATAAATATTTATAAGATCAATCTGTTATTTCCAGAATTATGATATAACATGACAATGAAAAATAAGTACTTTATTTACTTAAATTACCCAATATGTATTTCAAATATAATATTATCTTTGTCTACAAGTTAAGGCCGTCCCCCGAGCAAACGACCTTTGGCCATACATTTGTCGCGTTGCCGAGATCGCACCAAAACCCTATTTTTTACTTCTCTTAGTTCAAAATTGTCCTAAAAAAATTTAAAACGGGGAATATATTGTAGTTTATGATATTGTCGATCTATTGGCGTGTGTTTCAAATAAAAGTAATTTGTAAATCCTAAGGAGATGCTGAATGTATGCTTGAATTTTAATAAATTGGTTTTACTTTGGAAGCTGATATCATAAGTATAATGAACAAAAATAGAAAAATTAAAACGGGGAAAGAAATGTTGATATACTGAAGATTGCTGTATGTATTTTTATTATAACTTTGTAGCTTTCAAATTATGAGTTTATAAGTTTTTGAAATACGGTAAATTACGGTATCTCCGTAAGGAACGCCCTTAAGTAGGGAGTCAAAATTTATTTTTCTACTACTCTACTAAAATACTTTGTATATCAACAATAATTAATGTGATGAGGTTGAAATTTGTTAATTTTGTTACTTTCACTAATGGCTACTTTACACTCGAAACGAAATTTTAAAACCAATCTCTATTGCACCATTACATACATGTTCTTGGGAGTGCTGCGGGCTACACAGGATGCTCGCTTCCACACCCTGTATGCAAACATTCAACATGCACTTACCCCCTGTATCCCCCTCTATGATTATACTCGATTTTGTCTGTGACGGCACAAGAAAATCATTGGAACCGTATATTTTTCCGTTATTAGCGTTTTTTTCTTTCCGTTAGAGAAGCGTGAGCTATCTATATAATTTATTTAAAAATTGTTTTCTTTCTAAATAGTTCAGTGACTAATAATAAAATTAATGCAAACAAATAACTTTCCCCTTGTTAAGAAGGCGACTAACCCAAAATTGACGATTTTATAAATCATTTTTGTACTTGATAATAGGCCCCGAATTGTTAAATTTTCTAAATATAGATACAACATTATATTTCCAAGAATTCGATCTGAGCGAAAACACGATATCGTAAAATTTTCTCGATAGAAAAAAATCACAAAGACTCATCTAACTTTGACGATTTTTTTCCTATATAGTGGAGGCAGTGAAGGTTTTCACCTCCGATTTCGTTGAACCTCGATCGATTTTCATGAAAATTGGTATGTAGGTGGAGGATACCCTAAGAAACAAAAGTGACATAGTGCCAACTTGCGCTTTTGCCCTGGGGGTGGATGCCAACCCTTCTCGGGGGGTGAATTTTTTTTAATAAAAATAACCCCAGGAATCAATAGACACGCAAATTGTAAGAAAATTTTGTTATTTAAAGTTTTTTGAATAAATCAATACTTTCGGAGTTATTAAAGATCAAAGATCATGTTTTTGCGTGAGAAAAATACTTGTCTTAAAGCGGTTTTTCATAATTAACTAAGAAACTATAGGTTTTTACGAAAAATGTGTAATTACCAAAATTAAAGCCAATAAAAAAAACAAACTAATATCTATTCTAAAATGCCTTCCTGTATTCATCCAAAGTGAGGTATAGGTGATTGTATATATATTTTCTTTCGGCGAGTACCTAAGTCTAAGCATTCAAACTTAAATAACGGTAAACCGATGCATTTTATGACATGTACTTCCTTAAAACTTTTTAAAGTGCTTAAAAATACCTTTCTAATAAGCATTGTAAAAAGTTAAAAGCATCAAAATTGGACAAGTTATGATAAAAATAAGATGACACTTTCAAATTTTTTTGGAAAAATCGAAAAATAAAACGTTGACCATTTCTACAATAATTCAAATTTATGGTTATCCCCAAATACTTTACTTTATTTTAGCATAAGTAATGACCTCAAAAAAATTCCTGGCTTAGAATGCTTAGTTATGAAAAACAGAATGATTTAGTAAAATCGAAATTATTCAAATTTTCGTAAATATCATTTTGTTTTGAGAATAACTTCAAAAAAATTGAATCTTCGTAAAAATTTGAAAGAACAAAATTGGTGTCCACTTTTTAATAAATCTTTTGATTTTCTTTTAATTTTTATAGGATGAAAAACAACGAAGATAGAGACTTTTAAAGCCTAACTTTTACTGCAAGAACCATGAAATCGGGACCTTTTAACCCTATTTTTTTTAAACCAAGGGCTTTAAATAGTATTGTTTAAGTTAATCTTAAAGCACTTTAAATTACCTTTAAAATGGTCCATAAATGAACCCGATAACTTAAAAATTAACAGAGCTATTGTGATAAAACAAAAGTATATTTTTTGAAAACAATTTTGAAGCAGAGATTTGGGATGCAAATATTGTAGGAAAACCTGTCAATAGGTACATCTATACTAATATTATAAATGCTAAAGTGTTTTTGTCTATCTGTTACCTCTTAACACCCAAACGATTCAACCGATTTTTCTGAAATGTAGTATGAAAATACTTTAGAGTCTTGGGAATGGATATGGACATAGGATACCTACTTTTTATCCCGAAAAATGTACGGTTCCAGTGCGATTGCAGGCGTCATATAGTCCTTACTAAATATACGTTAATCTTTTCAAGTCTTTCAATATTGAGAAAGTAAATAAAACGGTAAATGTCGACTCGATAAGAGAGGGGCTTTTTATAATGATGTGCGTCTATTAATTAATATTTCAGTCTAGCAGATTCAGCCTTTGCGTCAATTTTTTGCACAGAGGGTAGTTTGAAATCGTTGTTTGAATATTTTGGACTAAATAATATCAATGTTTGAAATATATTAATAAAATTTATCTTAACTATGAAAAAAAAATTTGAACTCAAATGCTGATAAAAAACTTAAAGTAAAAACTTAAAGCTTATTTTTTCAGACATTGGGTAGTTTACAGGGGTGAAAAAATTTCGCAAAAAAACTTAAAAAGAAATTAATACTAAGTAAATAAATTGAAAAAATTGGGTTCAAAAACATAAACCTATTAATTCAGCCTAGTGTCAGGTCTAAACCCTTAGGATATATTTTGTGTTTTATGAAATATCTGCAAATATTATCTAAGAATCTATTTGAAAGACCGTAAATGAAAGAATTTTAGCTTATTTTTAAAGTTATTAATAACAAAAAAACTTCCGGAATTTTTGTTTATATGAAAAAATCATTAGTTTTTCTATGGCTAAAGAAAAGTTATAACTTATAAGCCAACAAATCTATATTTCGTTTTAAGAAACTGAAAATTTATTCGAAAAAGACAAAATCTTTGACATTTTCTTGCCAATAGAAATATTCGATTAGTCCGAATTTAGTAACATGTTAACAAAAGTGGTGAAATGCGAAAGTATGGACAAACTGTGGAAATAAACCTAAGGTGGCGTTCCGATCTTTACCGCGGCTAATCGCGACCGACAAAAATTTAATTAAAATGCTACTTTATGACAGACTAAAGTATATGTCATAATGTAGGATATTATTTCAATTTTTAGGACTATAGTCTGTCATAAAGTGGCATTTTAATTGAATTTTCGGAACTAAAAAAGATCGGAACGGCACCTTAGGTTTATTTCCACAGTTTGTCCATACTTTCGCATTTCCGCTGGTCGCCGTGCTAGCGCTACTGATGGTGCGATTCATGAGAAATCGAGGGGATCTAAAAGGAGGAAACTAGCTGACCCGGAAAACATTGTTTTGCCATTTAATTTTTTTTAGTATCAATATAAAAAGTAAATAAAAATTGTCAGGCCAAACGAATGTACTATCAGAGAAGTTGATTCCTATGCAGATGGGGGACCTACTTATTTTGGTCGCGTTACGTCAAACCCAGCTGACAGTCACAATTAAGGTACAATTCCGTGCATCGCGATCGATCGCGGACGCGCACGACCTACGACTGTCGTCAGACGCTCGCGACCATAGTCAGTGTATGAAAATGTATGGCACCGCTTCCGAGCCCCGCGACAGACGCGCGCGACCGACGACTGTCGTAAATTGAGTCAAATAAACGATACTAACTAGATATGTTCTTTGTCTTTAATTCATAAAAAAATATCTGAAAATTCCAATTTGAACGTATGGCAATTTCGTTAAAAGAAGATGTAACTTTGGGATTTTTTCTATCGAGTGAAGTTCATGATATTGTGTAATGGAATATGAATTTCAATGTGTTAGATCCTTAACTAACACATATATTTTTTTCATAATTTAAATTATTATATTGTTATGTCTCCTGTCCCCTGTTTAAATCTTGAAAATCGTCCGTTTCTTGACCTAGACCCCTTTAATTACTTTGTGTTTTTCATAAAACTGATTTGAGAGTTCAATAATTTGTTTTGATATGAATAAACCTTATTTATACACAATATTCTGTGTGTTTCCTTCAAACCTTGTAATATTACAATTAATAAATTTGTCGAATAAATATCGGTATTAGTGCTAACACTGTATTAAATTTCTTATTAAAACTAATGTAATTTAGCAATACAGTTTCTGCATAAATATTATATAACCGCAATAACATCGTAATATTAACATACGCGCCCTGTTTGACATTATAAATTACGTTATAAAAGTCCATAATATAATGTTACGGATGGTAGTTTTTTGTAAAGTTACTGCAAAAACCCTGTAAGTGTTAATAGCGTAATTTTTTATTACTAGCTTATGATTAAACATATTTGCATACTGATTAAACAATTACATGCACCAAAAAATTAGGTTTTATTTCATATATCAATGTTTTAAATATTTCCCCGCGTTGCCAAAATATACACAAAAAACAGTAAATCATCGCTCCTGTAAAATTTGGATTTTTCGGTTACCGACTTTTTGCTTGGGGGCGTCGACATACTACGTTCGTACAAAAAGTAGAATACGAGATAATTACACAAAAATATAGCCGCGGTGACATTTTGAATGCGTTGGGCGAGTGCGGGGGGTATGAAGTGCGTAGGTCAAAACCGATTTTTTTCTGTCATAGGTTGCCCTCTTAATACAAGCATTGTAAGGGTCAATTCAGACCGCAACGCGACGCGTAGCTATGCATTTCTAAAGTATGGATTTGACAAATTTGCAAGATATCTCACGCAATTGAAATCTGTTAAATACATACTTTATGTCGCGCCGCGCCTCGCCTCACCTCGTCGTGTTGCGGTCTGAATTGACCCTTAGACATTTGTCCCTTATTAACCATACTGATTAGACATATTAGTTATTACGTTTGGTCCTTGTCCATCAATTCACATTCTCGCGTATCAGACAGGAACATTACATTACTACATAAAGAGTCTACCTTTTGATCTTTTTGTTCCTAAAGCCCCTCGGTAAGGATGTATTATAGAAAACAAAATTTCTTTAAAAGATTCGCCATTTTAAAACGACATTATCATAAATCGATGTCTGTTTGTGACGTCACTATGACGTCACGGGCGTCGTAAGTTCGCTCCATCATACTTCAAGTATGAGATGCACAAAGGATACCGTTTAATCTTGTTCCAGTTTGTTTTGAATTTCGTCTGGGACTTAGTATTTGGAACGTTCGGGAAAGATTCTAAGGATTTTCACGGATCTCGGTTTAAGTTGACTTTGGGTTAAATATTATGTTATCGCTTTTATTAGAGATATTTTACCTAGATCTGCGCAAGTATCTCTAAGTAATATCAGTGTCAATGATAAAGTCATATTATATTATATATACACATTGTCTCAAAACTTTCAAAGGTTCATCTGTAAACAATTTTGTACTCTTTCTATTTCTCTGAAGTAGTAATTATGCCTGCTATAAAATGTCCTTCAAATGTTTTTCACATACAACTGCAAACTACTTTTGACATCCCAATTGTAACAAATTATAAGCTGTTAGCTGAGGTCTAAAAATTTAATCTGATATTATAAATATAGCTTCGATATGGTTTCGATTCGACGTCGATGCAGTCTAGGTATGAAATGGTATTATTCTAGATTGTGAAAGTAGCATCAAATTCGTTCTGATTGTTAAAACTCTATTAATCAGTCGTTTTATTCTTATTTGGCGTATAATACAATTTTTCTCACCTCCGGGCGGAAAACTTTCTTCCCGCTGCGCTCACCGACGTTGCCGTTTTCCGCCTCCGTCGATGAGCAAAATAGTATACTCACCATGGGCAGATAAGAAAGCCTCAGATCACAACTCACATCTCTCACTCACAGCCTCAAATCAACAATTACATGTGATCTGAGACATTTCTTATTTTCCTGCCCTAGGTGCGTAATGTACTATTTCTGTTCAGTACGATCCAGACAGAATTGAAGCTGTGTTAATGTTGGATGTTAGTGGGAATACTTCACCACGAGTATCGGCCAGTAACTGGCTTAGCGATTATATCCGGATTACCCCAAGCGCTAACCTATTAAGCTGGGATTAGTGGATTCCCACTATACAGTATACACTTCACGCAATTGCTATACACTTTGCTTCACACAATTGCTACACAATGTTGTATAAAATTGCTCTTTTGAGATTTTTTTAAGCCTGGCGTATTTTTTTTCTTTTAAAAAAATTTACATATGTCGCTGCATGAAGCGGTTTTTGAATCATATAGCTTGATATTACATAAGAATAGAACTTTAGCTATAAACTTCATTATACCTCACACGATTTTCATGACTCTAAGATCCCCCCCGTCACAGGTGGTCAAAGTGAGACTCCTAAGTGTGACGTCAAAAAAAAACAATTTTACATCTAAAAATTAAAACCACCTCAATATTATAAATGTCGCTATTCAATTTATTAAAATGTCATGTCAAAAAACTTAGTCCACCCCCCTCTCCTCCTTGTCACACCATGTCACACTTCGTCGAACCCCATAACGTATGCAACATTTGTGTCGGAGTATTTACTGAATGGGCTAGTAACTCCTTTTGCTCCGACCTTTGCGTAATATTCCCTATTGTGAAAATAAAAAGATGCCGAAAACGCATATAAAATTTCCACCTCTACATTCCTCTAAGCCTCTGGCCACGTGGCCAGTAGTCATAAAAATGACATTTTACCTGCATATTCCTAGTTTATAAGAATCAAAAAGACATCATCTCAATTCTCAGGACGATCGACGAAAGAAAAAAGAATTGGGAACAGCTGATTAATTTGTGGTTTACCTTAAAAAAAAATCATTTTTCTAGCTGTACCTTAAACAGAAAAAGTTTGCGGAACACTGCTCTAAGCTCCGTCTTTATCTTACAACAAACAAGAGATCGCTATAGTAATCCGGGAGATTTATTCGCCGGGTTCCTTCTGTTTAGCATAAGGCGATCCTATCTGGACGTTGTCGGGCAACATCTTAATAGCGTCCCTTTGAACTTTATCTCCAATCTCATTATTTTTCAGCCTTAACTGAATTATGTTGAAGACATTTTTCGCTGTTTTACGTTGATAAATCGATAACTCGATAAAAATTGGGCTGAGTTTGTAGGTAATTTTGGTCAGTTTCGGTGTAGTATTTTAGTAAGTATTGCGCAATTTTTTTTTAACATATTATATACATTCAAGCGGAATAATATAACTCGATTCTCGGAGCTCAAAGTATGCATTTCATGTAAATAGCTTTGGTTTAGACTTGAAGAAGTTACAGACGTACATAAAACAGAAGTTTAGTATTTCGATAAAACATTTTGTGTACTAAATAACAAGTTCATAAATTTGAAATGACTGTATTTTATATCGCCGTTCTCAGTCATCAAGAGTAAATTCGTAGCGATCGTTGTAAGCGATGTGCATTGATGTAGCACATCTACGGACGTTGCATTTTACGCCGAAAAACGCGGCAACAATGTTTGACTTCATTAATTAATTGCTAGTGAAATCGAAATAAGGATGCTTCGGGGCTTGACAAAACTAATGCCGCATTCTTCTAATGATTTACCTAAGGCTATTTCCACATTTGTGTCATTTTCGCGTATTAGATCTCCGTCGCGTAGCACCGTAGCGTATCATGTTCGCTAGTGTGGACGCAAAATGATCGCGATCACGCTACACTTCGTATCATGATACACCCCGATCGCTATAAACCGCGTATCTGATACATTTCGTATAAAAATCGATAAAAGATTCCCTATGGTCAAAATAGGCGCCCACACTTAGGATACGCATACTTACTCGATACGATACGCTTGATACGGATACGACTACTTGATACAAATGTGGACAAAGCCTAAGAGACAACTGGAGTATATCGCGTAATAAGCGTATCATTTTATATGTCACCAAATCAGAAATTCCTTGGCCAATCTTCATATGCATGCAGACCTTATATCCGCACCTTTAATTTACTTATATACATATTAATTAAGACAATAATTGTAGTGGAAACACGTCAGCCAGTATTTGTCATAAATTCATAATACATTGATTAAATACTTACAATACAAACGCAGCTAAATATAGGAAAAATATTATGATAAACTATTATTAAGTGATGTAGTATCACCAGAGAAATTGATTCATAGGCAATTTACTAAGGTTTGCCATCTGCCTGTGAATCAACTTCAGATGGCAAACCTACTTACTTAATTTGCGGGCGACCGCGAGACTTTCCAAGTTTCTCAAGCGATACTATGTATTACAATAATGAAGATAAAGTTTAAAATCATATGACACTGAAAATGCTCGCCTCGCCTCTGCCATTCCGGTGTGGTTCGGCTAATAGTACGTCGATGACATCTCTCGCTCTATTTCCTCCACCGAACGGCGGCGCGTAATCTCGGAGCACTTATATTTCACCGAATGCTTCCGTTTTTTAGCATTTTATACTTTACTAGCGACCCGCTCCAGCGTCGCACGGGTATAAAATATATAGCCACTGAAAAAATGATTAAAATTGATGCATATGATCCTTCTCGTGGTCTACTTCTTATCTGTGCCAAATAACATAAAAATTACTCCAGTAGTTCGCGAGATAAGCCCTTTCAAATAATTTGCCCCATTTTTCCACATTCTCCTATTAGTCTTAGCGTAGTAAAATATAGCCTATAGCCTTCCTTAATAAATGGGCTATCTAACACTAAAAGAATTTTTCAAATCGGACCAGTAAGTAGTTCCTGAGATTAGCGCGTTCAAGTTAGCCCTTTCAAATAATTTTATAATATAATATATAATAATTTTCCCCGTTTTTTCCACATTTTCATCCATTTCTTCGCTCCTATTAGTCTTAGCGTGATAAAATATAGCCTATAGCCTTCCTCGATAAATGGGCTATCTAACACTGAAAGAATCATCAAAATCCGTTGCGTAGTTTTAAAGATTAAAGGGAACAAAGGGACATGAGGGAAAAAAAAGCGACTTTGTTTTATAATTAAGTATAGATAGACGTTGTGGCGCTAACGATTTTATGGTACAAATAAAGAAAGCTTTGTTATTTATTGGTCTACATTTTTCATCATCAATTATCTCCTATCCACATTGTTCATTACCGACATTATTGCTACGTTTGTAGATATCTAGCCCTATCTGCACATTACTCACGTGTATGTAGATTGTAGAATATTATGGAAGGACAAAACATTTTTTTAACTGTAAACATAGTGTTCAATGTCATAGTAGTCAAGCTAATTGGATGTCTAAAATCTGGTATATTAATATTATAAGGGAAAGGCACTAATGCTAGACACGGAACTAATAGATGACACTTATGACAAAAATACCATAAAAATAAGAATTACTCTAATTATTTCTCAACACTGTAAATTTTATAAGCTTCTTAAGCTATCTGTTGATGTGAAAAAATATATTAGGGACGCCTTCGGGAACAAAATTTTAAAATGGGATCAGTTTTCGTAAATAATATGACCGCGTCAACACGCGCTCGGCAATTTCTTAGCAAATAGGTTAAGGAAGGCGAAATTTTGCACTTAAGTTCTGAATACATTTATTAGATTTTTTGTAATTTCTATTGATTTCATTGGATTAATGGTCATATCATCACAATCATGTATAACCTAATTAATGTTTATTTATTATTTTTTATCCATTTTCCCTAACAATATAGAGTATGTCTACTATTAGTTCTTGAAAATGTAAAAACCTAATAGATGACATGGATCTCATCTTCTAGTTTTGCAATACATACTAAAGTTATTTTGTAGTTTATTCTACTGCATATAATATCATCACTATTCTCTGAAAATATAATTCTTTTAAAAAACTAACAACTTAGAACTACTGTACCTAAAAATGGACATGGTGTCTAATATAAGACCTTGTACTGATCTAAAAATCGATTGCTTTAGTTTTTGAGCAGTAAAAAGAAGAAAAAGGAGAGCTGAGAAAAAAAGAAGAAAAAAGAGGCAAGAGAAGCATAAAGACTAAAGACTGAAAATAAATTTGCTAGGAAAAAATGTGAAAAATAAAAATAAAAGGAAAGATAGTTTCAGCATGGAAGAAGAATGGATAGAATCTGGAGACAACGTGGATAATATTTCTGATGCATGTAGTTATTATGATGAAGTAATTGAAATATTTTCAAAAACGGCATATAAAGACCTAATAATATGAAAAATGTAAAATGTTATTTAATGTTCTATGTCAACTATTAGTTCATATTGGTGTCTACTATTAGTGATGTTCGTTTTTTGTGATTAGCTTTTTTGACTAAGTTTACAAAAAGCCAATAATATTTTATTTTATTGATTTGTCAGAGAATAATTACGAGTATATAATAGTTTTATTTTGTAAGAGTTACTGAAGACACGGAAGAAGTTATCAATCCTTTATTTTCATAAATATACATTTTATAACATTCAAATGTTTCATGTTTCCTTAAAGTGTCTGCCATTAGGTCGTTTCCCTTAATTAATCTGGTTAATAAATTGGCGAACACAATTTTGCAACACACGCTCATACCATACTACCCATACTACCATACTACCATATTTTCAGCTTATTTCATTTTTTTCAAGATTAAAAAAAACGAGATAAGAACACATATTTTCCCTGCGGGGAAAAATGGTCGTTTTATGAATCATAATATGTACTTACATGTTTTTTTTTTTTAATTACAAAATGGTCACTCTATTTGCAATTCATGTCTAGTAATGTACTCATTTTACATTCGTCAGTTTGACCGTTTTGACGAATCAGTTGCTGAATTGATTTCAAGAGGAATTGCAAAATGCGACCATTTTATCTCCGCTGTACCTTCGTATATGTACGCACGTATGTTTTTGTTCCAATACAAGAGTAAAACCTTCTCCTTAAGGCTCTAACAAGATAGGTCAGCCCTGACCCAACAACTTTCGTCACGTTGGCACTAGAAGCCCGTGAACACGCAATAATGGGATTACAACTTGACGGCTGTAAGTTCCAGCGGGCTATTAGGTGGTATTGTGTACGGGGGTATTAGATAGCGTGGCAATTGATGGCTATATTATAGTAGTACTAGATGATGCCCGCAACTCCGTTGCGCCAAAATTCGTTTATAGCGCGGGAACCGTACATTTTTCCGGGTTAAAAAGTATCCTATGTCCTTTCCCGGGACTTAAAGTATGTCCATGCCAAATTTCAGCAAAATCGGTTCAGCGGTTTGAGCGTGAAGAGGTAACAGACAGACAGACAGACAGACAGACACACTTTCGCATTTATAATATTAGTATGGATATGGATATAGTATGGAATGGCTGTTGAAGCACCGAGTATTGGAATACTGAGTACAGAGAATTAGGTAGTTTGACCATATATTCAAACGCGATTTACTCAAAATCAAATTATGCACATATCTTCTTTATGCCTTCTTTTATTTTTTTTAGTCCGTGGTCTTTTAGCTTTCTTTTGGTCTAACCAGAATATTTTTAGGTGCCGTAGTTTTTTTTAATGAATTTTTTTGTGAACCGCGCACGAGTCGAAACTTGTTTGATCTACACCAAACTTCAAATGCGTTTCTCAAAATCAAATTATTTTCCTGCAGGTCCTTTTTTGGTCAACCACTCACATTTATTGAAGAAGCCTAGTATTAATTATTAAAGATTAATAAAAAAATGTAACCAAGCTTAGAAGTTAGTAAATCAAGTATTTATGCTGGAAAATAAAATGAAACTTAGGTACGCTTTTGCCATTTCAACTGTGATGGCGTCAAGTGAAAGAAAAATAATGTATCTTTGATTTGTTTTAGGATTTGAAATAATATCTTGATTCAAACATGGTAAATAGAATTTTCTCCAATTTTTTAATATGGCAAAAGACTTTAATCCTGCATCATTAAATATCTGTGAGTCAAAACGGAACAGATTAGGTATACAGACATAACACATATTTCATACACTACTTTTACCTACATACTCAGCTTTCCAACAAGCCCTCATGAGGCGTATTTGTTTACATGAAGTTATGAACTACACCAAGATACTCAAACTTAAATGAACATACGAAGATAGTTGTGTAATTACACAAGTTGGATGTTGTGGTGATGAGCTCGGTGCGTCATATTGCGAAATTTTGATTTTAATAACCGCGTGACATAGTTTAAATTCTTTGATAAAGGTTTAAGATATGTACAGACAATGCTGCCTGTTCGTCACGATGTTAAATGGTTTTTTTACGATCGATATGAGATTTAATGCTTTGCTGAAGTTCTGAATTAAATTTGAGCGGGAGCGGGAGTGGAAGCGGAAGCGAAAGCGGAAGCGAAAACAGAAGAGGCAGTGAATGCAAGTGTGGACGCGGGAGTGATAGCGGGAGCGGAAGGGAGGGCGGAAGTGGAAGTTAGAGCGGAAGCGGAATTGACAGCGGGATCGAGAGTAGAGTAAAGTAGAGTTGACAACTTGAATTTAAATTGTTTCATTGGGGATAAAAGTGTGTATGATAGGGATAATAATTCACGCAAGCAATGCCGCGGGAAAATGCTCATTTAATACAATACTGTACTGTTTAGTCATTAAGTTTAATTATTATTTCAAGTACTTAACTCAATTGATTAATTTATTCACTTAATACTTAAACTCTAAATTGTTATACTTTATAGTCATAACATCTTATACCTACAAATAGCTGGTAGCTGCACACAAAATAAAATTCCTCTATTAAATTTATTGGAAGAATACTACACTTTTAACTCAATTTACTCGTGGGTATTTTGAGTGCAATATCGACGGGCAATGTAATTATGAGGCTGTGTCCTCTCAGGGGACGACAGCTGTCCCACACATGCGAAATGAGCATCTACATACATACATGCTGTATTGTGCACACAACTTTAAGATATAATTCTCATATTTTGCATGTAAATATAAATTAGAAAGAGTTATGGCCTTAATAGCACATATTTTTAAACAAGCAGGTTTCAGCACGCATAATATTCTGCGTTAAAAATGCACAAATCGGATAATTATTACCTGCTGACGAGACGAGAGTTAATTACCACCATAAGAAATAAGTATACAAAGTGAAACACCCAAACATTGGTTTTAAGAGCCCATACTAAGTACAGCTGAGACCCTATCCATACTAATATTATAAATGCGAAAGTGTGTCTGTCTGTCTGTCTGTCTGTCTGTCTGTCTGTTACCTCTTCACGCCCAAACCGCTGAACCGATTTTGCTGAAATTTGGTATGGAGATACTTTGAGTCCCGGGAAAGGACATAGGCTACTTTTTATCTCGGAAAAATGTACGGTTCCCGCGCGATAAACGAGTTTTGGCGCAACGGAGTTGCGGGCATCAACTAGTTATTTATATTGGCATTTCTAGTTTTTTCAAACAAAAATCTAAGGTGCTAATAACTGGAATAAAAAGACAGGCCAACTATCGGGTAGCCGTTTGAACATAGGTACATATTGTAACCACAGACTAATCTATATATATCTGTGCATGTATATATATAACATTAAATAAGTTAATAATACATACTTTTATTTATATAATGTAACCGCGACATTCTGTGGAACTGAGCAGCGAGCTTAGCTAATGAGAAGCTCTCGTGTCTAATCCAGAGATTTGTGAACAAACTCATTTATATCATGTTCCTATTCTCATTTAAATTAAATTGGAATCAAAATGTTTCATTATGAATTTCATTGTAATCCACTCTTTGGATTCAAATTTACACACAAGTAATACCTAATTAATTCTAGAGCTCAATCCTCTTACTAGAAAAACTTAAGAGGTGTCAAGGGACACCCGAATGGAACGAAGTTATTTCTTATATTGTTAAAAAAACCTGTATACATTAACACTAAAAAAATATATTTAAAAACGCCATCTAGTTGACGCACAGGACTACTATCAACGCCCTCTGCCCCTTGCATGCAGGTACTAATAAAAAAGTGTCGAGGTCAAACATCTTTCTGTCTAGCGGCCTTGCCTGTCTAGTTCGCCAACCGCGCGATAAGGAACTTCGTTCCAAAAATTTTTATGCAGCGTATAACTTACTACCTGGTTTCTGTCTGTCATACGATGTTTGTTATTAGTACCATCGAAGAAATTGAGTCATATGCAGCTGACGGACCTACGTCATTTGGTCGAGTTATATAACTTCAATGTAAGTCGTGATCTGTCGGCTCGGTATGATACAACTCGACCAAACTACGTAGGTCCGCCATCTAATAATAATGATACTCCCCACACCGGTTTCTGTGACTGACCGCGGTGGCCAGTTTCATTGTTTGCCCAAGTGTGTGCGCAGTACACAAGAGCACTCTCTATTCCTTCACTCTCATAACCCAGTGGGATGAACGACCGACACGACTGGCGAGAGATCAAGTGCAGGACATACTTTTTACATGCCCATCCGATGCATGGATCATCTTACTTGTCAAACAATCAGGTGATCAGCCTGCATTGTCCTAACCAAACTTGGTAATAAAATGTTTCCAACGCGGGATTCGAACCCACGACCTCCGGAGGCGAGAGCCACACTCTAACCACTAGACCACGGAGGTCCGCCATCTGACTATAAATCAACTTCTCTGATAGTACATAGGAGCTTTGTAAATGTTTTTATTAGTAGGCGAGAGTTCATCCGAGAGACGAGACCCGACCGACGCTGAATCTTCAAGACAGGGTGGAATTTGAATCGCTAACTAGAGGTATTATCTTATATCTTTAAACGAGCAATTCTTGTATATATATAATTGGAATCTCGGAATCGGCTCCAACGATTTTCATGAAATTTAGTATACATGGGTTTTCGGGGGCGATAAATAGATCTAGCTAGGAATCATTTTCATAAAATGTCATTTTATGTGTGTTTTTTATAATTTTTTGAATACCGAGCGAAGCTCGGTCATATAGCTAGTATTATTTATTCACAGTGAGTTAGCAGAGCATTCCACTAATATATTAATAATAAAAATGTGAAAGTGTGTTTGTCTGTCTGTCACCTCTTCAATTCAAGTCATTTAACCGAATTTTATGAAATTTGGTATATCTTGGTAAACTTTAAATCCCGGGATAAGACATTTGATACTTTTTATCCCGAAAAACTGTATGGTTTCCATGCTAATTTTGATGTAACGGAGTTGCGGGCGTCACCACCGTAATAGTTTGTTGCTAAAAAGGTTGAATTAAAATGACAATTATTTAACATTTAACACTGCAAACTTAAATACAGTATCTAAGATAATTTTAATACCTAATTAAGTCCATCTGTAGCACAACGTTCGGTACAAATTATATTAATTAGATTCACTTCGTAATGGCATTGAGTGTAAAGTTCTCGACAGCGGGGGTCGAACCCCTAATAGGGGGTTGGGGTCAGGTAAGTTGGGGGTCAACGTGACCCCGTAACGTGGGGGTAAAAAAGCCATTAGCGGTAATGGATTATAGTTTTGTTAAAATTATAGATAGCAATCCGATATTGTACTTAATAGGTAATTTGCTTTAGGAATAGGTGTATTATTGAAACACAAAATTGCAACGAATAGTGAAGAACAAAATAAGTATTATATTTTTTCATAAATAAAAATTGCGAATAATGCCAACGGTACTTAAGGTTGGGAACTAAGCGAGCTGATGATGATGAATGGCGAGAGTAATCTAAATAATAAACTTATGATTACAACATAATATTATGTTAACTCACAATCAAAGGTCAGCTTTATCAAACAAACAACGGGTTGTAGGTATCTTTTCCGGGTGCGTTGGCAGAATTGAAAACGAAACAAGAAGAAGGCGTACGTTTTCGCCGAAATGTGGGGGGGGATATTACTTCTTTCACTACGCCACATGGCTAACTACCCCTCCATCTTACTGATTTTAGATCAATTTTGACATTGACAAGCTTATTAAGCCTCCTACATTATAATATGTCAAACTTTTCATGAAATCGAAGGTTAATCGTAATTATTAACCTTCAATTGAATGAATAGTTTGACAGATAATGTAGGAGGCTGATGTCAAAATTTTGAATTAATTACATTTTAAGTAATAATGAATGTTCGTCTCTGAGTGCGGCCCAGTTATTCTCGAAATTTCTTCGTAAGCCTTATTCAAATCGATCATTGCTGTCTTAATATTATTTTAAGACAAATCAATAGCGATTTGGCAAGCCATCAGTGAAATGAGGAGAAACGTACCAGGCGATTTCAACCCCGATCCTGCTCTTAACCCCTAATGACCTTTGGTCTTTGACCTTTGAAATTGTCTTATCATTTGTGCCCACTTGCGTTGATTTGGTAATTGCTAATACTGTGCTAATGTTATGACTTCTCTTTTTATGCAGAATATTTTTTCCACTCAGTGATTATTAGACGGACAGACAGCGAAATCTTTGTAATTGGGTCCCGTTTATACCCTTTGGGTACGGAACCCTAAAAATGCTCACCAAAAGTCTTAAAGTTTTTCTGCAACTTAATTATATAGTATTTCTTCTTTATTTATCATCAGTTATAAAATGTTGTTATATTTATAATTGTTATGTCATAAAATCAGCTGTTCCATATAAAAGTGAACCTTAGCGGCTTCAGCTATACACAGTACAAACCATAAATTTTAGTCTATATCCCTATAAAAATAATCTAAATCTTCTTCAAAATCTTGTCGATTTTATTTAATGCGAAGAAACAAAAAATCCTCTTTTGTCTCGAGACAGTTTTAAAGTCAAAGGACTACGAAAAGAAACATCACACTCGTATTGAAAACACGCGTGCCAGTTCCGAAATGAGTCTGCCGTTCAAAGGACCATGACAATATGTAGAATAAACATGCATTGCTCAGTCTCGCAAGACGTGCTGGGAACTGGGACAGAGTTCAGGCATATTCTAGCATATTCCAGCGTACAAGCATATTCGTGCATATTCAGCGGTCATCTGTCTATGTTAGGATGAGTAGGGCTGTGTTTCCTAGTATAGCGGTGCCGTTAAATAGCGGCCGTAATACAAGGGTAAATGCACGTTATATCGTCTATGTATGATGTGTAATGAGATATCGATACTTCCATACTTAATATTATAAAAATGCAATAGTGTGTCTGTCTCTGTCTATCTGTTTGGTTGTTACCTCTTCACGCCTAAACCGATGAACCGATTTCGGTGAAATTTGGCATGGAGATACTTTTAGTCCCGGGAAAGGACATAGGATACTTTTTATCCCGTAAAAATGTACGGTTCCCGCTCAATAGACGAATTTTGGCACAACAACAAGAGAAAATGTGCTATTTTGTTCCCACAGAAAAGCAGTATTATGCAGAAAAGAAGAAACCCTCGGCTCGGCTACTATAATATAATATTCCTTTGTAACATCAATGTTGCTTTTCTAGATAAAAAAAATAGAAGCAAAAACTTGTATTCAAAGTAAATAAGAAATACTCCGTAAACACAGAATAACCTACAAATTATTTATTAAATTTAACTGCTGCTTACTTAATTAATGTTGCAAATAAAATCACCGCTTCGGCTACTTTATATAAACTCCAAACAAAGCTTTTCATAATTTTACCTTACTTACCCGGGAAGATATTGTAAGTTACCCTTGATAGCGCTCCGTATTTCCCTGGGGAAAAATAAACATACCGTATACTCGATTCACACTTATTTTACACGTAACAATGACCCTTATGTGTTAGAAATAAGGGTCTTGTAAGAGGCAAAATGATTATGAACGGTCTGTACATGGGGAGGCAGGAGTGCATTCAAACTTGTGTACTTGATTGGTATTTCTCGGTACCTGTCTACGAGTTCTGCTTGCCTGGTACTTGAGAAAGATGTAAGCTTAACTTAATGAGTTTTAATTTGTACTTAGTAATGAAAATACGCGGTGTATAATCTAGGTAGGCCATTTCTTACTTGTGATGTTTCCAATATGCTAGACCGAGACAAGACCTTGTACAATGTACAGTTATTCGGTGTGTAAGTATATTTTTATTATTTAGGGCTTTAGATTTTTGGAATGCTGCAGTGTCATATAGACTAGTATTTACAAACAAAAATCTAATCTTCCAATGTAGGGCTGCCTAAGATTGGGAAGTTTGCCATTGTATAATTTAATTAGATTTTCAATCAGGTTCAGGCTACATAATATTATTGGGCAAAATTCTGTCAAGTGTAACATGTATGTACTTCGTAGGCTACATATTATCCGCCTTATTATTTAAACTAGAGCGTAAACGGTAATCGCCCTTCATCAGGTGAAACATCTGCTTATTTCCAAGAAAAACTTGAACTCGATGTGCTAGCTCCTCATTTCTTTCCTCTTGATACGGAACCCTAAAAAAAGATGCAAGGTGTTCGAGGAGGGTGCAATATGAATAATTTTATTTCACTAATTAAATTTTCATTTTCACTTGGGGCAGCCTCGCGTTTTTTCCAAAAGTGCCATAATTTTCCACTGGAAATTGCTTTTCGTGTCTGGTGTTTTATTTTCTTTTTCTTCAAGAAATGCAGAAAGTGTCTGGTTTCAGCGACTAACCCAAATTGTCGATTTTATAATTCATTTTTATACTTGAAAATAAGCCCTGAAATGTTTCATTTTTTAAACATAGATACTACATTATATTTCCGAGGATCCGACCTATAGCGGAAACACGATATCTTAAAATTTTCTCGATACAAAAAAAATCACAAAGATGCATCTAATTTTCACGAATTTTTCATATTATACATATTACCATAATCGTGCATTATAATTTATAAGTTAATATTTTAACACATTGTATAAATTTCTATCATTGAGAAACCGACCTAGCAGATTTTTAAAATGTTGTACATTTATGGAGTTATTAAGAAAAAAACTAACTTGGCGACATCTTGGCGATGATTCCGCGTCGTCTTTTTTCACCAGTGACCAGGAAGACCCGGGGCGTGACTCGTGAGTGTGAAGAAAGAAGGACGATGTTTGGTTTTTTGGGTTAGTCGTACGGCATCTGAAAAGAGAAAACAGAGTTTAAATTTTATTATTTAGGAAAAGTAGGAGCTCTTATGAAGGTGTTTTACGAACTTTAAATCATAATAATATTTTTATCAGTAGAAAATTATAGTAGGATTTAGAAACTATAGAAAGGCACTATAGTCCGCGCGGAACTAGTTGGCCGCTCTGCCCGCATACTCACATACCGGCAGAGCGGCCAACTAGTTCCGCGCAGACTATACAAGAAAATTACTCACTTTTCCTCTTTACCTAGTAAAGTACGTTGAATTTTATTTCATGATTCATCAAAATGTTTTGTAAATTGTAACATTTTGAATTGGCAGTACAAAAGGTATCTTCTTTAATATTTATTATAAGTATATTTTTGAAGTGAAACTTCTTTAGCGGCGTTGAGCACTTTTGTGGGATGGGTAAAAACTGTGAAACTCGCGTCAGATTCTCGTGCTGATCGAAAAACCGCAAGACGGTTGGAGAGTAGTGTTGTAACATCGAAATCGATTAATCGAACAATCGATTGTTTTTTTTCGATTGTCGATATTTTTTAATCGATTGTAAGGGTTTCGATTAATTAAAAAAATAGTTTTTTTAAAAATCGATTTTCATACAAAATGTGTTAAAAATTTAATCGATTGTAAGGGTTTCGGTTAATTAAAAAAATCGATTTTTTAAAAATCGATTTTCATAAAAAATGGGTTAAAAATTTTGTAAGGGTTTCGATTAACTAATTGAAAAATCGATTTTTTAAAAATCGATTTTCATAAAAAATGGGTTAAAAATGTAATCGATTGTAAGGGTTTCGATTAATTAAAAAAATCGATTTTTTAAAAATCGATTTTCATAAAAAATGGGTAAAAAAAATAATGCACTACGTTAATAATCAAGTTTTCACTTCTGCCGGCACTCCCGGAGTGCAACTCGTATTTTTTTTTAATAATTTTTTTTTTAATAACATACTTACTTAATAAGTATAAGATCTTAAAAATTTTAACTATCTGGCATTAACCAAACCAAAGTTTCGACTTACGAGGGTTCAAAAATACGACGAAACGTTTCCAGAAAAGGCAGGTCGGTAGTGGCTAACTAGCCCTTGCGTTTCGCTTGGCTCGTCTTGGCCCCTGCCAATGGCACTACCGTGCCCCCAGATTATTGGGCTAATGAGGCCAGAGGCTATGTCGTCGAAAAGTTAAGAGTTATAATTTTTCTTTCTAATTTATACCGCAAATATTAAACCTATTAAGTAGGTACTACTTAATAATAATAATTATACTACCTACCTACAGTAATAAAATAAATAAATCATATCTCTGCTTTTACGAACAGCCTAAAATGATAACGAAGTTCGTAGTGTCGTGGTAGTGTCATAGTAGAGGACGTTGACTTAAAAAATACTACTAACTACGCTATCCTCCTCCCTTTCCCTCATATATGTCTGGACTCTTCCTTAAATCGAAATCAAAGCTCGTCGGGATCCAAGCGGAGTGAAGTTGTGTAACGTGAAGCTAGAAATAAGTCAAGGCATGTTCCGAATATTACGTTCCGTTTTATCAGGTTGTCAAAACTAAAATATAAGAATTTTTGATTTTTAATCGCATTAACATTTTAAACTTATTTAAAACACTCATACTTTGTTGATCTTATAAAATTAAAGTACACTAAATCCAAATTATAAGCAATTTTACAAAAATTATAAGTTTATTCTCGTTGTAGCCTCTTGAAATATATCAGCTCAAGTATGGCAATGTCGTATGACCGGAACGTGTCTACATATGGCGGACGCTCAGTTTGTGTTTATGTCAATAAGAAACTGATTTTTCGTTTGCGCGGGTGAAGAATTATTGTTTTTGTGAATTATTATGTGCTCAGTGAAACTGTGAATATTGTGTGGTTACTGTGATAATGAATTACATCACTGGACTGAGAAACAACTGTATGTCCACAGTTGATTTATAAAGGTATGTATTTTGTATATTTCTACTTGTTTCTCTAAACTTATGGTTGTAGTAGGATTGATAGCTAAACACTTAGGTAGAATAAATCACATTATATCAAAAAAATTGACTTTTTAGACAAAAAATCCTTAATAATTTGCAAAAACATAATATCGCTAAAAAGCTCTTCCAGACATAGGTTATCGCCAGATGAAAAACTTTAAGCTTAAATCAGGTGTTGTATTCGGGAAAACATAATATTTGGCGTTTGTAGCGAGAATAATCTTTTTAAATTTCACAAAAAGCGCTAATAATGTTCACTATGACTAAAATTATGTAGGGTACCAAAAGTGTTACAACTTAATTGATAACGAAATTGTTCAATCAATGATCAAAACAATATTAAAGCAACCATAAATTAACAAAAAAATATAATATATTAAAATTACTGAACAGATTTATTAATTACAAAATATTGTAAATGATTTGCAAATCTGAAGTGTTTAGGGAGGTTTTTCAAAAAACATAAAATTAACAACTCGAGCAAAATGGTCAAAATTAAGAATAAAATATTTAGAAGTTATGCATTTTGCAAAAATATTTTAGTCCAGTTTTAACCTAAAACTTAAATTAGTTTTATAAATCCTAATGTAATTCGTGTCAAATATGCACTGGATATTATAATATAATAAATTAATTACTTGTACGCCTCCACAAAACTTAATGTCTTTATTTATATTAGTAGCAGTTGTTTATGATAGACACATGTGTCTTTAAGTTATGATTCATAATCGAGCAGCCATATGTGGCTTGTAAATTATGGCATACTTTAAAGATTTGAATTTTAAATTTAGAAGTTCTTAAAATAAAGGTATTAGTCTTAGGATAGTCATATGTTAAAAGTGGGTTGTAGTTTATTGTGAATCTGATTTTCTTTCACAAATAAATGTAACATTATCTAGGGATTTATAATGCACTTCTTCATGCTATGAAATATCAAACTAATATTAATATTAAAAATAATAAATTACACCAAAACTACTTACTGATATTTACAAAATATGTTGTAGTGTTGTTCAGAAACACTTAATATCTATGCTTCAGTAGATGGTATAAGCCTCTTGTCTGGAATTCATTTAACCTGATATTTAAAAAAACTATTTTAACCAAGCAAGTGTTGTCTGAAAAAGATCAAAAAACCTCCTCCGCTTCTAAATTGATAGTGTTTTTTTTTATTTATGAATGAACTAAGATGAGCTATTAGTTCAGATATTAGTTCAACAACAGTTTATTTTAATGCTCTCCAGATGGCTATGTGATCATGTATGCCCCAATTTAAGATGTTGTCATAGCTACTTACTACGTTATAACTCGGGCTAATCTTACTCGCTAAATAATCAATTTCACAATATATTTTTATTTTAAAATAATGAGCCCAAAAAATGACCTGCTTTTAGTACTCACCGTACGATGTAAAGTGTACACCATATCTATACTTATTATAAAACAAAGTCGCTTTTTTTTCCCTCATGTCCCTTTGTTCCCTTTAATCTTTAAAACAACGTTGCTAGCACACAGTTAACAATCTTTAAAACAAACGCTGAGTTTGATGATTCTTTCAGTGTTAGATAGCCCATTTATCGAGGAAGGTTATAGGCTATATTTTATCACGCTAAGATTAATAGAAGCGAAGAAATAGAGGAAAATGTGGAAAAAACGGGGAAAATTATTTGAAAGGGCTAACTTGAACGTGCTAATCTCAGGAGCTACTGGTCCGATTTGAAAAATTCTTTCAGTGTTAGATGGCCCATTTATTGAGGAAGGCTATAGGCTATATTTTATTACGCTAATACTAATAGGAGAATTTGGAAAAAACGGGGGAAATTATTTGAAAGGGTTTATCTCGTGAACTACTGGAGCAATTTTTATGTTATTTGGCACAGATAAGAAGTAGACCACATGAAGGATCGTGATAGGCTATCGATTATAATAATTTTTTCAGTGGCTATATATTTTATACCCGTGCGACGCCGGGGCGGGTCGCTAGTTATGTTATGTTCCGAGTATGCTTCTTTGAAGCTGTAGTGATAGATAACACTAGCCAGTGATCATGGCTGTTAGCAACAACAAAATATTAACTACATATTATTAAGACTGGAATAACTAAGTTACTGATTCAAAACAGTTGTGATGCCTATCTAATGGCGCATTTTCACTGGTCGATAGGGCCCGCATGCGGGGTGCGGGAGATTTCTGAAATGCATGCCACGACCAATCAAAATGCGCCATTAGTTGTCATAGACTCCCCGTATGCTGTATACCGCACGAGTTAACAACTAATGAAAATGCGCCCTAACCCTTTGACTGTAATCTTGAAATCATTATTACATTGTATAAGGTTGTACAGCCTATTCAAAGCTATATTACCTCTGCCAGCGCATTGTCAAAGACATTTGAAGACTATCCTGGATCAGTTGTATTATGTACTAGAGAATATTATGTCTACGTCTAATTGAACCAATAATTATAATATATTATGCCTCTTCTGTGTTTTTGTGATGTTATTACTTATGTCAAACATGTAAACCAATCAAGAAGGCATGGCTAGATAAACAGAAAGTCAGAAACTGACCTCTGATCTTATTTTCTAGACTCTGAATGTCAGACAATGTAAACTTGACAATAATTTACTGAGAATTTTCACCTTGACCCTAACTTGTAAAGTGTCTTTTAGTTCTGAATTCCAGTGGGAAACATAACATAAAGCAATCTCAAGTTAAAGCATTCCTTATGTTGCATAGTTGGTAAAATGGCGAGTCGCTAGTGGCTGAAATTTCGCAATGATAATCATAAATGTAGATTACCTATCTAAAAGGTCCTCAAATGTTTTCAATGAATATTTCGAATCTTTCTGTTTATAGTTGAAGATTATCATTCTGAGAATTACCAAGAAATTTTCCTATGAATCTATAATAGTCTGTGTCTTTAATAAATAATAAGAGTTAAAATTTTTCTTAAGGCCGTCCCCCGAGCAAACGACCTTGACCATATTTTTTACTTATCTTAGTTCAAAATTGACCTAAAAAATATATCAAAACGTGGAATATGTAGTTTATGATATTTTCGATCTATTGGCGTGTGTTTCAAATAAAAGTATGTAATTTGTAAATACTAAGGAGATGCTGAATGTATGCTTGAATTTTAATAAATTGGTTTTACTTTGGAAGCTGATATATCATGAGTATTTAAATAAACAAAAATAGAAAATTTAAAACATGGAAGGAATCTTGATTGTAGATATATATATATATATATATATATATATATATATATATATATATATATATATATATATATATATATATATATATATATATATATATATATATATATATATATATATATATATATATATATATATATATATATATATATATATATATATATATATATATATATATATATATATATATATATATATATATATATATATATATATATATATGTATATATACTGAAGATTGTTGCTGTATTTTTATTATAACTTTGTAGCTTTCAAATTATGAGTTTATGTCTCTAAATACGGTAAACTACGAAATCTCCGTAGGGAAGGCCCTTAAGTTAACAGAATACAGTGCGAGCATTTTTCATATAGCTCCTAGACTAAAAAGGTCAATGACCGCTGTCAGTGTCACCTTAAAATATTTGTTGATGTATTTAAAAGAGATGAAGGACTAAAAAGTATTCCGAAACTAGGTCGTCATAAAGAGCCTAGAATTGCAACTCTGCCGCAAACAGTCGGTCGCGGCTGTGGACCGACATTTACAAATCATAAACTCAAATTGAGGACCCCTTTTAAACGAACCCGTAAAAATAAAGCCATTTCATAATAGATTGCTCCGCTTAATAAGCCGGCTTCCAATTATGTAGCTCGTCTGATGGGAATATTGCAGCTTAGTTTAATTTAATAGCTGCTTGCTTATGAAGTTTAGCGTCACTTTGATGGAGTTTGTTTATTGTGGAATAGCTATAAACTAATATTATAGCTTCTGAAGTGTCCTCTAACTGAAAACAAATTATCGGACGCATCCATATTCCATAAGTCGCGGCTGATGGATGCGGCTTAACAATGTGCACGGTTCATCCGCGGACGTCAAAGACCTAACCTTTAGTCAATGGCAGACGTCCGCGGATGCAAAAACATCCGGCCAGCCAGATTCTGTTCGGACGTCCGAACGCTTAAGGTCGCATCCGCGACATAATATTATGTCAGACAATGTGCACAGAATTTTGTATTAATCAGATAGAAACAAGCCGCATCCGATGAAAACGTCCGCGGACGTTCGTCCGATTTTGTTCAAAGCTTAAGCTGGGAACAAATTGTTAGCCGGATGTTTTTGCATCCGCGGGCGTCTGCCATTGACATATTATAGGCAGAGACCAGACATATAGGTTAGGTCTTTGACGTCCGCGGATGAACCGTGCACATTGTTAAGCCGCATCCATCAGCCGCGACTTATGGATGCGTCCGATAATTTGTTTCTAGCTTTAATCGTCGGAGTTTTTGACAGAAGTTTATTAATTCAATATCAATATAGCGCTTTTGATTGGCTAATGTGAAACGCGTTTAAACGATCAACAAGGCTGATGAACAGAAATCAACATGTTCAGAAACCAGCCATAACTCTTATTAAAGTTAACTTTTAAATAATAAACATGGTCCAGATGTTGCCATTTTTTGAACCTGTCTTGGCAGCGAATCGCTCCTGCAGTGGCCATGAAACTCTAATATTATGGATGCAGTATTGTATAAAATTATTCGGTGACCTTGACTGCGCAAGGAAGTATTAGCTCATCGTTATATTTCAACGTATTTTAAACTCAAGACAATTGCAGGAAAAATGGGATAACTAGATCCATTTTGTTCTCAGGTTTCTGATCCGAGTTTACATTAGAAAATACATATATGCCATTTATCTCCTTTGAATTATCCGTTACATAAAAATTGACGGGAAAAAATACAATATGTACATAATATGTGCACTGTGTAAATAAATTTATTATAAATAACCGACTAAAATTAAGCGCAGCTTAGGTTATCGTTAAATATATTATGGCGTCATTTTACTCATTGTTAAAATTTTGTCATTTTTTATAGTTAAATTAAATTGGTGCATTGAACTAACCCTTAACTCTTAAAACAAATAATGTTTTTAGTGACACCTTTCTGATGTTCATATATTTTGTGGACGAACTTTAGTCTTAAAAATAACTACGGTACCATTTCGACCTCTATTAAATAAAATATTCGACCTCTGTGGCTCAATGGTTAAGAGTGTGTGGCAGCTCAAGCCGGGGGTCGCGGGTTCGAGTCCCGCCGACGGAACAAAAAGTTTTTCAATGTTCCTGGGTCATGGATGTGTATTAAATATGTGTATGATATAATAAAAATCTTAAATATATGTATAGTATAAAAGTATTAAATATATTTCCGTTGTCTGGTACCTGTAACACAAGTCCTTCAGGTACTTAGCACGGGGCCAGACTGACGTGGTGTGAAGCGTCCATAGATATTATTATTATTATTATTATTATTATTATTATTATTATTATTGAAGCTTCAAGCTAGGTTTATTAGCAGACAGAAGCATAAAGGTCGTAGTTGACGGCGAATGCTCGGAAACTCAGTCTGTTGATGCTGGTGTGCCTCAGGGCTGTGTGCTATCGCCTACTCTATTCTTACTGCATATCAATGACATGTTGCAGACCAGCGGCATTCATTGCTATGCGGATGACAGTACAGGTGATGCTGTATATACCGGCTCCCCCAATATTTCTCGGCAAAATGTCACTGAGAGTCGAAACGAACTTGTGTCTAAGGTGGAGAATTCATTGGAGAAGGTCTCTGAATGGGGTAGACGTAACTTGGTCCAATTCAACCCCGCCAAGACACAAGTCTGCGCGTTCACCACTAAAAAGTCACCAATGGTCGTATATCCTCGTTTCGAGGGCACATCTTTAACCATCTCCCCTAGCATTTAGATACTTGGCGTCAACATATCGAGCGAAGTCCAGTTCCGATATCATCTAGAGGGTAAGGCCAAATTAGCTTCGAAGAAGCTTGATGTTCTTAACAGAGCGAGACAGTACTTCAGTCCGGACCAACTCCTACAACTCTACAAGGCGCAGGTTCGGCCTCATATGGAATATTGTTCTCATCTCTGGGCAGGGGCGCCAAAATACCAACTGCTCCCTCTGGATCGTATCCAACGAAGGGCCGCTCGAATTGTTGATTGCCATAGTGTTTCAAACAGCTTGGACCCCTTGGAATTACGCCGAGATGTAGCTTCGCTCTGCATCCTCTATCGGTTGTATCACGGGGAGTGCTCTGAGGAATTGTTCGGAATCATACCACCTGCAACTTTTCGCCATCGTCCCACGCGAAAAACATACCATCCTCATCACCTTGATGTGTGGCAGTTTTCCACAGTGCGTTTTTCGCGTAACTTTCTGCCGCACACTGTAAAACTCTGGAACGAACTGTCACCAGCAGTATTTCCGGACCTATACGACCTGCAAACCTTCAAGAAAAGAGCGTATTCCCTCTTAAAAGGCCGGCAACGCACCTGCAGCTCTTCTGATATTGCAAGTGTCCATGGGCGACGGTAGTTGCTTACCATCAGGTGACCCGATTGCTCGTTTGCCCCCTTATTTAATAAAAAAAAGGTAATTTATCACCAATACTGTCTCAAGTCTAGGAATTAGCCGAGATTAATAAAACTAAGACAGCTGTGGCCAGACGATACCCTTGAAGATAAAATGATCGGAAGCTCGATTCTTATCATTCCCCTAAATTCTAAAAGGTGAACGACCTTATCCATTATCCATTTTTTCTTCATTAATCTGTCTTCTTTAAAAAAAAAAACAAACGCAATTAAATTTGATCAAGATACATTTGAAAAAAAAGAAATTTCTCCTACTGACAAAACGCTAGCCCCGCCTACACACAACGCTATCCTCCAATCGTGATACAATAATTCCATGAATCGTGCTACCCGGGCAATGTGCTTTAGGCTGCAGCTAATAGTGAACAATATCGCGTAACAACGGTTCCCGCATTATAGCACGAAAGTAAAGGTCGTAAGTCCTAAAACTGTTTTTTGATGATTACTTAATAAACTAAATACGAGTACAATACTAATATTTCCTTTAGCTATTATTTTATGAGCTGTGTAATTGTAGTAGTGCAAGTTATTTAATGATAGCAACTCAATAAGTGTAACAGATATTTGTTGAAATGCTCAAAGATATTCATAATTTCGAAAAATAAAACTATCGAGTCAAAATAAGTGAATCGTGTTTTCCGTTAGCTAAATATCAGATAAATATACAATGATTAAATAAATCTCAATTTCATTTGAGTCAATCGTCTTTCGGGATCGTAATACTTGTTAGAAAACACTGCAAAATTGCACAGCCCGCTCTTTCGTAGCGAGCGTCTATAGCGTCACGCTGTAGACGCTTGCTACGAAATCCTACCTTAGTGTAGGCGCACACGATGCGACAGACGTCTGCGACAGCTCGACGACTAGACGCAACGACAGGCTACGGCCGACAATTTTCATATATTTTGTTCGAAGCTCCGCACACTTGACGTCAGAGTCGCAGAGTCGCAACGACAAGCTAGGGGAGCCGCGCGCGCTCGCGTCTAGTCGCTGTGTCTGGAATCGCGACATGTGCACACACGACGACAGTCGCGCGTCAGTCTCGCTGTGAGCGCTATCCAAGGTGCACGACTGTTGATAATCTCAAAATGGATTCGTTCGATGTTATGTGTTCATTTCGGACGTCGAAGCGCGTCCTGCTGTTTGGGACTTACGTTCGCATGAGTATAGTGACCGAGGGAAGAAAAATCAGGCTTGGGAGGAATTATGCCTAAGCACCACTGGCAAGTGCAACTAGAACCTCACCCATATTCACTCACAAGATGAACAACACGGCCGTCTCTCTCGAATACTCTACTACTAATGATGGCTTCCTGCACGGCGTCTGTCGCAACGACTAGTCGTCGATGCAAGCGACAGCTCGGCGTCTAGACGCAACGACTAGATGCAACGACAAGTCGCACTGTTTGCGGTGGCTCTTAAAATGCGAACAAGTTAGTAAGTACTACAAACAACAAACAAACAAATTTTGACAACAGCTCTGTCAAAAATATTCCATAATAAAAATCAAAGATTTTTTCTTGGATTTTTATTATGAAATGCTACAGTAAAGGGGTTGTAATTAACCTATCAAGCCCCATAAGATCACCGGTGATCGCGACAACAATAGAATAACAATAGATTTCCAAGAATCCGCGATCAAAATAAATATCCGCGATTTATAAAGGATTAAAATTATATACATAATAACCTAAATGTAAGTCAAAACAACAAAGTACTTTTATTACAATGTGGGTAGTTAGAAACATGATTACAACTTTGTAATTCGACAGGTGAGGTTGAAGTCATTTTGTCTCTCCCCCTAGAGACCGTCTGTAGACAGAACTGACTCATCTAATGTAATATGAATTGATAGTGTATGAATAATGTGAACTAAAATACATTTCTTTATGTTGGTTTTACTCAAGGGAATAAGTATTTTCGTTCCAAAGGGAGACTTAATTGGGATTTTGATTTTTGAACTTATAAAAAAATGTCTACAGGAAAGCCAGAATTTTCACTATTTTTTCATAATCAATTAATCAGATAGCGGCGTCGTCGATATATATATATATATATATATATATATATATATATATATATATATATATATATATATATATATATATATATATATATATATATATATATATATATATATATATATATATATATATATATATATATATATAATGTTTCTAACTACCCACATTGTAATAAAAGTACTTTGTTGTTTTGACTTACATTTAGGTTATTATGTATATAATTTTAATCCTTTATAAATCGCGGATATTTATTTTGATCGCGGATTATTGGAAATCTATTGTTATTCTATTGTTGTCGCGATCACCGGTGATCTTATGGGGCTTGATAGGTTAATTACAACCCCTTTAATGTAGCATTTCATAATAAAAATCCAAGAAAAAATCTTTGATTTTTATTATGGAATATTTTTGACAGAGCTGTTGTCAAAATTTGTTTGTTTGTTGTTTGTAGTACTTACTAACTTGTTCGCATTTTAAGAGCCACCGCAAACAGTGCGACTTGTCGTTGCATCTAGTCGTTGCGTCTAGACGCCGAGCTGTCGCTTGCATCGACGACTAGTCGTTGCGACAGACGCCGTGCAGGAAGCCATCATTAGTAGTAGAGTATTCGAGAGAGACGGCCGTGTTGTTCATCTTGTGAGTGAATATGGGTGAGGTTCTAGTTGCACTTGCCAGTGGTGCTTAGGCATAATTCCTCCCAAGCCTGATTTTTCTTCCCTCGGTCACTATACTCATGCGAACGTAAGTCCCAAACAGCAGGACGCGCTTCGACGTCCGAAATGAACACATAACATCGAACGAATCCATTTTGAGATTATCAACAGTCGTGCACCTTGGATAGCGCTCACAGCGAGACTGACGCGCGACTGTCGTCGTGTGTGCACATGTCGCGATTCCAGACGCAGCGACTAGACGCGAGCGCGCGCGGCTCCCCTAGCTTGTCGTTGCGACTCTGCGACTCTGACTTATATATATATATATATATATATATATATATATATATATATATATATATATATATATATATATATATATATATATAATTAGTTTATACTCTATAATGTACCTTAAAGTACTTCTCCATGATAAAATCATGTAGCGCTAATGTTTAAAAATAATTGTATTTGTACTAAAACTTTTTTTTCACTTAGTCCAAATGCATGTTGACAAAACTATTGTTCCGGATAAAAATCTCTACCGCAGCTGAGATACGTTTTCCCTAACATAGACTCTCTACAGGTTGTTTCTATTAGCAGGAGTACGGAGATGTAGCCCACATATTGTATGAAGATGGGCATAATTAGATATAACAGTCAACGGCCTAGGACTCATACAGGACTTCCTCTATTACTTGAAATTGCCTATCAAACTGTTTTACTTGGCCTCTATTGGTAATTTTGCTTTGAATTCTGATTCGTTGCAAAAGTAAAATTTTGCAAAGTGATTGGGTCAAAAAATCTATTTTTGAGTGGTATTTGAATTTTATTTTTACGTGTGTCACTTATCAGTGCATTTGAATGTAAATTTTGTGTTAGTTACGTTAACTCGTCTCTAAGTCAATTTGGTATTAGCATTAAATCCTCATTTTAGACCTAACGCGAATAGACTATACTTAAAAACGAATTTAGGCAACCGAATTCAGCGTTGTGAAACGAGGGTTTTTCATCTTTATTGAAGGTCGAGCGTTCTCGTTTGCATGGAATTTGAATTTAAATTTTTACAGCTAGTACGTAGGTACTCCATGATTATGTATTGCTATGAAAAAACTAAATATTGAAATGCATGCAGCTTTCATTGAAAAATTGAAAGTAAAAACCGGTCAAGTGCGTCGAGACTCGAGAGCTATTCATTAACTAGTAAAGCTCATAAGAGGGAGTGGGGGGAGGTTTGAATGAGAGGGAAAACATAACTGTGGAATAAATACTATGTTAAAACAATCTGCATCAAAAAATTTAAAGAGCAGCATTTAAAGAGCTACAAAAGACGGGTTCACGTAGATGCTTCTTAAAGTAAAGGGTTCCCTAATTTGACGTCTTGAGCTTTATGTAATGTTGTCCGCAATTCCGTGTTTCAAAAATCAGACGGAATCCGTATATATGTATATGTATCCGTATATATGTATATGTCTTCTTTATGTTGTAGGCATCATGTAGACTTTCAGAGAATATTTGCAAAAATTTATTCTGAATTAAAAAAAGAGTTTTTTTTAGTTTTTGCTTCTTGACAAAACCTCAGTGTCTTTTCTGGAATTCTAGATGGGATGAGACAGGACACCTAGATGCCAAATTTAATAAAATTTGGCATCTAGGTATCCCGGTTTTCCCGGGATTTGAGTGGTTTTGAATATTCAGAGGTATAATATAAGCCATATAAATTATGGACATAGTTTCGCATTTATAATAATATTAGTATATAATATGGATTTGTTCTTTTGGGCTCCAAGCCTAGCGAGATCTTTAAATCGCAACATCGTACCGAAAATGGCTGTGTTCGCGACAATCGGAACGACGATGATTGAAAATTAGCGATCTTTCTCCTTGTAATGGTTACATCATCGGTCATTTGTTTACATTTACGATATTAAATAATTGAACAAACTTAACTGCCACAGATGTCGCAATATGAAATAATTTTGTCGTTAAATATTGCTTTGGTAGTATAAAACGACGAATTTGCTGACGTTTGACTTTTTTGCCTCTTTGGCTGATTGTTTGAGGATCTCCTCAATCCAGCAAGTCCTACGTATCCTCAGATACTGTTGAGGCCAATAGGATTCTGAATGCAAGCCTTTTAGGCAGCGAAGCTAAAGAACTGTATGGACTTGTTTTTTTAAGATACCAGTTTATACCGCATCGACACAATCCATGCAAATGGGTGGCTCAAACATTTTCTGCAAAATGCTCTCCATTTTTATTTTTTTAAACGGGCTTTGGCCCACCACACATTCCCGACACTGTATTTCCTGTGTCGCCAGGATCGACAGTGGTATCCAAACACGAAAACCCTTTGATATGATCTCAGGGAGCCCGAGGGACATGCTAAAGCTGTCTTGGGACCCGCTATGAAATTAATCAGAAGAAAATAGGAGGAGTAGGAAGAAAGCTCTCAATTTTTACCTAACATCTAATTTTTAGCTAATCTCACCATTCAAAAATCTTTGAGCGTCGCGTTGTATTACTCCGGTCGATTTAGACCAAAAAATGAGAGTGAAGTTACAAAAAGTCAGCTGAAAATCGGTGAAATTGTTAAAAACATAATTATAAACAATGTCTAAAAGTTCCCCATCATACCCGTGTGTGGAAAATTTTTTATTCAAGGTCAAAGGTAAAAAAAATAGTTTTTCGCGATTTTCAGCAAAACGGTAAGTTTTATCATAAAAGTAGCTCAAACAAAACTTGCAGATCATAAAATTATCTATAAAAATGTATCAATACTTTTTTTCTTACGAGCCACCGTTTCTGAGATATAACGTTTAAAATGTTATAAAAGTTGCTATCGTCATAATATGCATGAGTACGCCACGTAAACAGTGTGTTTGGTCAGCAACTAGCGATATTTTAAGCACTTATGTGTATGTACTTGTTATGCAAAAAAACACTTACTACAAAGGTCTAGCCCCCTTCGCCTCTGTGTGGCAGGCACTTTATTATTTTCTCTACCCGGTTAGCAAAAAACATTCTTAATTTGCGAGGTTTTGTCCTATTGTCATCCAAATAGCCTTAAATGAAAGGGAATTAGATATTCTACCATTAAAAAAACACAAAAAAGGGTTTTTTTATGCAACAAGTTTAAATAAGTCATAAATTTCTAAAAAAACTGAGAAAACACGTGCAAATTTTACAACTATTGTATTTTTTTACAGAAACAGCCCTCATAACCCATTTTTATTAATTATAGCGACCCGCCCCGGCTTCGCACGGGTATAAAATATATAGCCACTGAAGAAATGATTAAAATTGATTGATTCAGCAGTTTTATATTCATTTAATACTACCCGTGGCCCGCATTGGTCGGTACCGCCGCAAAAGCTACGTCTCACAGGAAATTGGAGCCTTTTGCAGGGTATAGGAAAATCAGTAGGGATCATTGGTAATCTCGGTATATGAACTAATTCACCAGCTGCAGGGCCGGTAGTAATCTTCGTTACTGCGCACCCCCGCCTTGGTAAGTTGGTAGCGCCCACTTCGAAACGGGCATAAATCGCAATTTTTAATTTCACCATAACTTCTAAACCAAACGTCCAATTTTAATCATTCAAATACCAAATATTATCTACATAAACTGTACTTAGTGATGAAATAATTAATTTTAATAAGGATTATCAGCATGAGTAAAATAAATGCGTTTAAATGTAGTCCAAAAAAAAAATCAAGATTTTTAAATAAAAAAATGGGTGCTGTGGCTCATTTGACATAGATAGGTATAGTGTGTTGCAGACATTTTTGTAGATATTTATAAGATCTACATTTACTTAGAACATTGTATGGTTCTATATTTTATAGTTTAGGCAGCGTACGCAAAATAAGTAACTTTTCTGGTTGATTTTTTTCACCTTGTGTCAGAAAAACCCAAATATCTTACGGAACCCTTTATTTTCTACAAAAAAAAGTAGCCTATGTTACTCGTAAATAAATTAGCTTTCGAATGGTGAAAGAATTTTTAAAATCGGTCCAGTAGTTTTTGAGCCTATTCATTACAATTAAACAAAGAAACAAACAAACAAAGTTTACCTCTTTATAATATTAGTATAGATTATATCCAAAGAATTTAAGTTAAGCTTGAATACAACATATTCATTACGTCCGTATGTCAAATACTTTAAGAGCTATTGTTCTTTGAACATTGGTCGTGCGCGAACACGAAATGTTTTTTTTTGAGCTTTTTGAGCATTTTGAGCCAAATTTGTGAATTTTCAAGTGTAATTATACAGTAAAATAGTTATTAAAATGTGCAGTGTTTTTTTTTTCATGATTTCCTTATAAAGTTGCGCACAATCGTTTTTAGTGCTTACGCATAGGCTATGTTCAACTAATAATAACTTAAGAGGAATTTGACATACAGACATAAATTAAACGTAGTATTACAGCTTAACTGAAATTCTTTGGATATAGTAAACAAAAAATATGTTATGGGGGCTGTTTCTGTAAAAAAATGCAATTGTTGTAAAATTTGCACGTGTTTTCTCTATTTTTTTAGAAACTTTATGACTTTTTTAAGCTTTTTGAATTAAAATACTCTTTTTTGTGTTTTTTAATGGTAGACTATCTAATTACCTTTCATTTAAGGCTGTTTGCATGACAATAGGACAAAACCTCGCAAATTAAGAATGTTTTTTGCTAACCGGGTAGAGTCAATAATAAAGTGCCTGCCCCACAGAGGCGAAGGGGGCTAGACCTTTGTAGTTAGTGTTTTTTTGCATAACAAGTACATACACATAAGTGCTTAAAATATCGCTAGTTGCTGACCAAACACACTGTATACGTGGCGTACCCATGCATATTATGGCGATAACAACTTTTATAACCTTTTAAACGTTATATCACAGAAACGGTGGCTCGTAAGAAAAAAAGTATTGATACATTTTTATAGATAATTTTATGATCTGCAAGTTTTGTCTGAGCTACTTTTATGATAAAACTTACCGTTTTGCTGAAAATCGCGAAAAACTAATTTTTTTGACCATTGACCTTGAATAAAAAAAATTCCACACACGGGAATGATGGGGAACTTTTAGACATTGTTTATAATTATGTTATTAACAATTTCACCGATTTTCAGCTTGCTGGGACTTTTTGTCACTTCGAATGTCTAAATCGACCGGAATATATTGTTTCTATACAAACTGAAACGGTCTAAAAACGTTTCCTATTCTCTAGTGATTTTAATTTAAGAGGTACAGACTGTAACTTTTACCTGCGACGGGACTTTTAAGCCGACGACTCAAGGTCTATTTTCATGGAAATTCAAAGGTGAAATAACTTTGAATGGCCTGTACATAAATCTGGAGAGAGGGCCGAAGTAGACAATGCTCGTAACTCGTGAGTATGTTTTCCAGTCTGTTGGTTATCCTTACAAATGTCGGAGCTCCAGACACGTCTAGCATTTAGCGAGCAAATGTTTATGTTAAGCTTTTCAGCTTGTTGACTCCTTAAATAAGGCAGACTACTTTGTTAGAATCATTTTCTTAAAAATTTTCCTCAATGTTGTCCGATCATTTTCGGCTACTTATCGGCAAAAATCGCGGCCAAAGCTATATTTTACTAGAATATACGAGAAGTATATTAAACGTTTTAAAAATGATGTGTTTTATACAAAGTTTTTTGTAACGAAAATCGGTTCGGTTTTTCCATACGTTGGATATGAAACTCGAAATGTCAATGAACTGCATGTACCATCGAGGAAATTGATTCCTTGGCAGTTGACGGACCAACGTCATGTGGTCGGCTTATGTCAATTCAATGTTAGCTGTGATCGGTCTGGTGGGTTTGACTACGCGACCAAATTACTTAGGTCCGCCATCTGCCTAGGAATCAACTTCTCTGATAGTACTTACGTCATACACGTATCGACGACAACCGTCGATGAAGTTTGTAGATATTTTTAGTGCAGTCGATTTTCCACCCGATGTTTTTCTTCACCGTCTGATTGTTTACACTGTATACATATTTCTCAGTTTATTATTACTACGTCGCCCTCCACTGCTCCTTAATAAAATAAACAATTAAAGATCGATTTAGAATGCACTGGGTACTGAGACAACTTGCATGTGGTACGACAGCGAAGTGAGAACTCAAAACTGTATGCGATTAATTAAACACATCGCGCTTGCAATGCTTTGTTACATACGTCAAATTCCATACATTTTGAATGTTTAACTCCACTGTTGAAATAATCAAATACAACTTGACTAAGTGCCCAGAAATCGTCGTCTTAGAATATAGACGAGTTCATTCCTAATAAATTATTAAAACATGAAGTATTTTCGTCTCACTGGCTACGAAGCTTCGAATTTAGATTTGGTAGAGATCAAAATCGATTTAATGATATTACGAGTATAGTATTACTTAATTGCACAGCTTTTTATCAAAGAAAAACTATACATATTCATGACTTTCGCGTACGTTAGTAAAGTATCTTTTTTTTTTATGAAATAAGGGGGCAAACGAGCAAACGGGTCACCTGATGGAAAGCAACTTCCGTCGCCCATGGACACTCGCAGCATCACAAGAGCTGCAGGTGCATTGCCGGCCTTTTAAGAGGGAATAGGGTAATAGGGGAGGGTAGGGATGGGAAGGGAAGGGAAGGGAATAGGGGAGGGTAGGGAAGAGAATAGGGTAAGGGATTGGTCCTCCGGTAAACTTACTCACTCGGCGAAACACAGCGCAAGCGCTGTTTCACGCCGGTTTTCTGTGAGAACGTGGTATTTCTCCGGTCGATCCGGCCCATTCGTGTCGAAGCATGGCTCTCCCACGTATCTACATTAAACATGTTACATGTTTAATGCGAAGGTGAGACTGTCTTTCTGTCCTCGTCGCTCTTAAGTTATTGATAAAAGTTAAGGGCGTTCCTTACGGAGATACCGTAATTTACCGTATTTCAAGCCTTATAAACTAATAATTTGAAAGCTACAAAGTTATAATAAAAATACAGCAATAATCTTCAGTATATCAACATTTCTTTCCCCGTTTTAAATTTTCTATTTTTGTTTATTATACTCATGATATCAGCTTCCAAAGTAAAACCAATTTATTAAAAATCAAGCATACATTCAGCATCTCCTTAGGATTTACAAATTACTTGTATTTGGAACATACGCCAATAGATCGACAATATCATAAACTACGTACTCCCCGTTTAAAATTTTTTTTAGGACAATTTTGAAATAAGTAAAAAAAATAGGGTTTTGTGGTTTTGGTGCGATCTCGGCAACGCGGCAAATGTATGGCCAAGGTCGTTTGCTCGGGGGACGGCCTTAATTTGAAAATTTTAAAAGTCACGACACGTGACCTAATAGAAAATTCGTAACATTGAGTGGATCCTCAGTCTTACGAATTTTCGATTTGGTAGGTAGACAGTCGGCGCGGTGTAGGGGCGGAAGTATTAGCGGAAGTAAATTTTTTCTAGCCTTTCATTAATAATATGTATTAGGGTGCGTTTAGACGCTGCGCGCGCGGATTCAGCTCACGTGTTTTCCTAAACGCTACAGTGCGTCTGAATGCGCCGTTATTATAGTCCTTTGATGATGATTTAAAAGAAGATGAAAGTATGACGATGTTGATCATGCCCGCAATCTAAACATCCACTTTACTCCGCCTTCTTTAATCAATGCTCCGCTTAATAAGCTTATTTACCCTTTGTTATAATTAATTTCGCAAACATGATACAAGAGAGATGTCGTTGACGTAGCGTATTGGGGCTTTTCCTTCAGTACTTAATACTTGCCCGTTTTATGTCGTTATTTTGTTACGTAACTCTTTGCGGTGATAACTTTTCCTTGGTATTATGAGAGGCTACATAATGATGTTTATAGGGTTCAAAGGGCAAAAACGGGACCGTATTTTCCCTGTCTGTCTGTTTTTTAATAGTTAGATGATGTCGGCAACCTTGTTTCGCAGGAATTCTTCAATTGCTCTGGTTTATTTTGCCGTATAACAAAAACTAGGACTTTGTAACTTTCCCAGGCTATGGCCTGACAGATTTCATAAAAAAGGTTTAGGTTTAGGCGTGAAGAGGTAAATTGGAACTGTGTCTAAATTTCTATCATAAACTGATAGAAATTTAGACACAGTTCCAATTTATAATATTAATAAGCAATTATTACTACAGAACTAGGTAATATTTAGAGACTGTTGAGTTGATGCAAGGGTTATTATTAGGGAAATAAAGGGTAAAGGGTCTTAAGGCCCTGTACTTCGAGAAGCGGACGATTTTCAAGATTTAAAAGTGACAAGGAGACATAAAAATATAGTAATTTAAATTCTGAAAAAAAATATATGAGTTAGTTAAGGATCTAACACATTGGAATTTATATTCCATTACACAATATCATGAACTTGACTCGATAGAAAAAAATCCCGAAGTTACCTCTTCTTTTAACGAAATTGCAATTTTCAGGTAATTTTTGTACTGACCGAAAGACAAAGATTATATCCAGGGATTCTCGTTTTTTTGACTCGATTTAATTATGTTTAAAATAACGACGATCAAAAAACTATAAAATTGCAGGCGCAAAAGCTTTCAGTCGCGCTCAGGCGCTCATGCAATTTTATAGTTTTTTGATCGTCGTTATTTTATACGTAATTCAATCGAGTCAAAAAAACGAGAATCCCTGGATATAATCTTTGTCTTTCGGTCAGTACAAAAATTACCTGAAAATTCCAAGTAATTTGAACATAGTATGGCAATTTCGTTAAAAGAAGTGGTAACTTTGGGATTTTTTTCTATCGAGTAAAGTTCATGATATTGTGTAATGGAATATAAATTCCAATGTGTTAGATCCTTGACTAACACATATTTTTCAGAATTTAAATTACTATATTTTTATGTCTCCTCGTAACTTTTAAATCTCGAAAATCGTCCGCTTCTCGAAGTACAGGGCCTTAAAACATCTGTTTGCGTAGCGTGTTTACGAATAAACTTAAATAATTGAAGACGTGAGTGGAAGAACCAGGTATGTAACAGTTAAAAATTGCCGTTTTTTTTGCATAAATTGAGGCTTTAGAACCGAAAAAATTATTTTAAAAAAATCGGTATATTTTTTTTCTTAAATCGGCAAAGATCAGGATGTTGTTTGGATGATCAGTAGGTATTCACTAGTACCCTACAAAAATGGGTCTTAAACTGGAAAGTAAAATAAACTGCACCACAATATCCCAGTTAAGTTACAATTTACTGGATGGTCTTTGGATGATGCCGGTCCAAAAATGCGTCTTAAACCGGAAAGGAAAATAAACTATGTACATACTTCCCTTTATCCCCAATTTAACGTATAATTTATAAGACGGGCTTTGGATGATGCCTAAACAAAAATATGTCTTAAACCGGAAAAGAAAATAAAATATGTCCCTATATTATGTCCAAATATAATACAGAACAATCAGTGCGAAGATATTTGTGAAATATTCGGGTGACATCATTTTTTCCGGCGCAGACAACACACTACTAATGCAAACAGTAGCGTAACTTAACATCCCCATAATATTCTCAATTGGAAAGGCTAAGAGCGCCATGTATGCCATGCCATCAAATGCATACGAGGGCTGCTATTTATGTATCCGGAATTAAAAAAAGAAACAAACATATATCATTTAATATGGTTTTATTGCTTTTCAAAATATTCGCCGCGATGATCGACACACTTTTGCATACGCTGGAACCAATTTTCATAGCACTTTTTCCATTCTGATTGAGGTATCTCCAAAACGTGCATTTTGAACGCATCAAAAGCCTCTTCGCGGCTCGAAAAACGTTGACCACGTAATTTGTTCTTCGCGTATGGAAATAAAAAGAAATCGTTAGGTGCCAAATCAGGGCTGTACGGCGGATGACCAGTCAATTCGATCTTTTGACCCTCCAAAAACTGAGTTGTTTCAGCTGAGGTGTGACAGCTAGCATTGTCGTGATGTAATATGATTCTGCGTTGTCGGTTGTCCTTTCTTATTTCTTCAAAGACTTCTGGTAAACAAATGGTCGTATACCATTCAGAATTAACCGTTTTACGATTCTCTAATGGCACTGTAGCCACATGTCCATTAATTCCAAAAAAACAGGCGACCATTTGCTTCAAAGTACTTTTTGCACGAGTAACTTTTGTTGGTTTCGGCTCATCTTGGAACACCCACACCGTTGACTGTTGTTTAGTTTCGGGGTCATATGCATAGATCCAAGATTCATCACCTGTGTAGATATTATAAACGGCTTTTGACGTACCACGGTTGTATTTTTTTATCATTTTTTTGCACCAATCGACACGAGCCCGTTTTTGATCGATTGTCAAGTTGCGCGGAATCCAACGCGAACATATTTTTTTTTACAGCCAAATGTTCGTGTAATATCTTATGTATGCTCGTCATACTTATGCCTAAGGACGCCTCTATCTCGCGATATGTAACATGACGATCACGCATTATTAGTTCCCGCACAGCATCTATATTTTGTGGGACAACAGCTGTTTTTGGGCGACCTTCTTTATTTTCATCCGTGAGCATAGACCGCCCACGATTAAACTCACTGTACCAGTGATAAACAGTGGTTTTTGATGGTGCTTCATCTCCAAAAGTTGCGGTGAGTTGAATAAAGCACTGTTGTTGATTTAGCCCACGCCGAAAATCGTAGTAAATCATTGCACGAAAATGTTCACGCGTTAAATCCATGGCAAATGAAGACACGCAATTTTCAAAATGACGCCACAATGTATTCTTCAACCAAAGAGTTCTATTTTCAAATGTTGTAATACTTTTTAAATATTGTTCTTGTAAGTGGCCAGTTCCGGATACATAAATAGCAGCCTATGTAAAACCTGGCGTGACAGAAAGATTTCGCTAAAAACCAAGACGAAACTTGTGCACACGTTCATATTCTCCATCTTTCTTTATAGTCGTGTGCGTACAAGACAAAAAAACGAGGAATACGGCTTTTGCTGAACCAAAGATTTCCTTTGGTAGGATTGATCTTTATATCCCTAAGATGGGTTTACGATGTGGAGCCATCTGAATATTTCATGCAGGTGGGGGAGGGGGTTTTTTTTAGTTTAACAAGGTATGAGGTCAATAACTGCGTGGGATTTAGGTATATAGTCGAGTTTGGTATCATTTTCGATTGAATCGAATGTTTAAATGCCAGTTTTGGAATAATATTTAGATAAAAGATAGTAAAAATAAAATAAAATAAAAAAATTAGAGTATATGATTTTCAACCAACGAATACGCTGTTGATAGGGCTTAATTAATATAAGGAGGCTGATAGCCGCATTATTCTGCATGCCAGAGACATGGTGATGAATGGAGCAATAAATATAATAATAATACTAGACGTTCCGCGCGGCTTCGTCCGCGTAAATCTGAAATTTCACGGAAACCGTATATTTTTCACATATTAATAACCCATGTCACACGTAGTCTACTATATATTCGTGTCAAATAACATAAAAATTGCTCCAGTTATCTGAGAGATATTAGCCCTTTCAAATAATTTTCCCCGTTTTTTTAAATTTTCCTCTGTATCTTTGCTCTTATTGGTCTTAGCGTGATAAAATATAGCTTATAGCCTTCCTCGATAAATAGGCTATCAAACACTGAAAGATTTTTTCAAATCGGACCAGTAGTTCTTGAGATTAGCGCGTTCAAAGAAACAAACTCACTAACAAACACTTCAGCTTTATTTTCACATTATCCTCTGTATCTTTGCTCTTATTGGTCTTAGCGTGATAAAATATAGGCTATAGCCTTCCTCGATAAATAGGCTATCAAACACTGAAAGATTCTTTCAAATCGGAAGTAGCTCCTGAGATTAGCGCGTTCAAGCAAACAAACTCTTCAGCTTTATAATATTACTAGACGTTTCGCGCGGCTTCGCCCGCGTAAATTAGGTATTTCACAGACAAATTAGTCCACAATAAATAGCCTTCACGTTCCTACTCTTTATCTGTGCCCAATAACAGAAAAATTACTCCAGTAGTTCGTGAAATAAGCCCTTTCAAATAATTTCCCCCGTTTTTTCCACATTTTCCTCTATTTCTTCGCTTATATTCTTCTCTTAGCGTAATAAAATATAGCCTATAGCCTTCCTCGATAAATGGGCTATCTAACACTGAAAGAATTTTTCAAATCGGACCAGTAATTACTGACTCATACTAAGATAAGCGCGTTTAAATAATGCTTCTTCTTCTTCTTCTTTTTACATTGTATAATATATTTATCGTGCAAATATGAGTCCTTAAATGAATTTAGCATTCTTAAGTCATCCGAATATGGTACCGAACTTGGAATAGTACCATAATTAATGCCTCTATACAGATTGAGACTCTATTTTCCTCCAGAAAAGAAGCTGCTAAAATTTTAAAAAACTAACATCAAAAATCGCGGTGGCTCCACATCTTAAATCCATCCTTGGGCCATTAGGACCAATCCTACCAAAGGAAATCTTTGGTTTAGCAATAGCCGTATAATTTACCGTACACACGCAACTATTATGGATCCGAGACATGGACTCTGAAGTCTGCAGACCGCAGACGTATTGACCTCTTCGAGATGTGGTGCTGGAGAAAAATGCTCCGAATCCCATGGACTGCATTCAGAACCAACGCATCCGTTCTGGCTCAACTAAACATAAAAACAAGGCTCTCTACCATCTGCCTCAAATGTATTTTAGAATATTTCGGACACATAGCCAGAAAAAAAGGAGACAATCTTGAAAAACTCATGGTAACTAGCAAGATTGGGGGAAACCTCGTGTCGGAGTCCCATGCGTTGGTCCAATTATATCCGCACCACACTTGAGTCCACCGTCTACGTCGCTCTTCGAGTGGCCGAAGATAGGAACAGCTGGCGTAAGACCATTAGAAGGAAGGCCATAAAAGGGGGAGGTCACGACCCTCAGACATAAGGAACACGACTGGAGGAGGATAATATTCTCAAGTACCATAAATTATGATCTCGATATTTTTAAGGTTCTGGGAGGGTGCGACGTTTCCGTACTTTTCTTATCGGGTACCTACGATTTGACACCACGATAGGAACCCTCGCAGGAGCTCACAGCTGGGCATTTGAAACAAAATTTGTGCAACGCAGATGCAACTTGCAAGGTTTATATGACAGCGCTCAAACGCAATGCATTTTCCAATTTGATGCCGATTTGGAGAGACGTCCTACTGTGTGTCATTTATACTGTGTACAGACAATGTGTGGGCTTCGGTCGATTTAACTTTGTGCTTCCCCTAAATACAAGTCCTCTACGTCGACGAAACAGCGCGAAATGTGTTTTCATATAACTGTAGGTAGGAATTTAGTGTTAGCTGTGTATCTTAAATACAGTAAAAAAGGCATGGGCCGTGCAAGGCAATGGCATGGCATAAATTGAAACAACAGTCTAGGAAATAAGTGTTACTTAATCTAAGATTCTATGGAATGTTCCTTAATTCAGACGTGTTTCATAGTTTCTGATAGCTTGGTACTTAGTATGAGTTATGACTTATTCTCTATTTGTCTCTTTCATACACACTTGAAAATACGCTCCTAGCGTGTACCTGTGGAAATGTGATAAGTCGATCTAAATGTTCGGCGACCAGTCTATAGATATTACATGTACATAGTAGGTACTAGGTAAAGGCCGAAACAAACTGCACGCAATGCTAATTACAGAAACCGTACATTGTCTAATGCCACAAATACTTTACGGCTTGTGAAATCATGTTAGTATCAGGTAACAACTTACCGTCGTTTTAAAGTCTTTCTCATACGGGGAGGCCGATCGTTCCTGTCGGACTGCAGGCAGATAGATCTAACCGGAATAGTACTCTATTATCATAACTTTAAATAACTTAATCTTAGACACTCCGAGGTACAATACCTTTTAAGGGATTCTAAATCTTATTTAACTACTTACTACGTAACGACACCATAGACCCCATAGAGGTTATAGTACCTACAATGCGACGTCGCAGGAACTTGAACAGTTTCAGCGTGATTCCAATTGGTGCGTGAGAAGTGATGGTTACCATCTGTAAATCTTCACGCACATTTAGATTGGGAGAAGCGGGCCGCATTTTTCTTACACGCTCTCAATTATTAAAATAGTAAAAATGCGACCCGCCCCGCAGCGCCTCGTCTGATTGTCCGCGAGGCTTTACTTTAAAATTCTAACACCCGGGCTTCAATCGTGTTGTGTCTTTGAACACTGGTGACTGGACTTCAATAAAGCGAAAATGAATGGCTCGAATCGTGTTAAACCAAGGCAAAGCCTCAGTGAATTTCCTGAATAGGCTTCCCTTTTAAAAACTTTTCCCTTTTCATAAAACCCCTTACGGGTATATTGCCTAGGAAACCGTTAGCTCACACGCCTAAATTGGCTTAAGCTTTGCAAGGATTTTTAGCTTTTCAATATCATTATGTAGGTTTTCGTAGCTATTTTGCACTGGAAAATGAAGCTATATTATCGTTACCGTTTTTGGGCAGGACAGTCATAGGACAGCCAGATCATACTAATTAGCTTACCTTCCTTTTGCTTTGCCCAGACTGTGCAGTGTGCAGAAACGCGAAAGACAGATTTAGGGACAAAATGACTGAATCCCTTTTGTCAGTCTGTTACTTCAAGACCTTCCAGAAGAGAGGGTATTCGACTTCTTAAAAGGCCAGCAACACCAGCCACTCTTCTGATGTTGCGAATGTCCATGGGCGACGGTAGTTGCTTTCCATGGTGACCCGTTTGCTGCCTTGCTTTGCTTGTTTCGCGCCTTAATTTTATAAAAATAAACTTCGTCATTTTTTTAAAGTAACCCTTTCAATGATTAACATGACTTGTCATGTCAATCATTGAAAGTGTGATGTTCGCTATTTATCCAACTTTAAAATTGTAAATTTAATGTTAGTAGCTACAGGCAAAAGTACTGAATGCTTGTTGATATCATAGTTTATGCTTAGGTACCTACATGGGGTGCATTGTGGACCCACGCACTTCATTAGTTGACATCTCGAAACAGCAATAATTACTCCCCTCGTGTAGTGTCACGTACTGTGTAGTAAACACGAGTGGTAAACTTCACTTAACGTTTTTTAATTAGAAACTGAAGAGTCGTCCTGAAGTGCGGATTTTTTATACTTTAGTTAACTTCAATGTCTTTAGTAGATTATGATGATGCAGGGGTATATCATCACAATATAAATTACCAGATGATGCTCGCAATTTAGGGACAGCATAGGCTAATTTAAAAAAATAATCGTCTATTGCGCGGGAACCGTGCATTTTCAGGGATAATCAATATCCTATGTCCTTTCCCGGGACTCAAAGAGTCTCCATACCATACCGTCTGTCTGTCTGTTACCTCTTCTCGCCTAAATCGCTGAACCGATTTTGATGAAAGGTATGGTGATACTTTGAGTCCTGTGAAAGGACATACGATACTTTTTATCGTGGAAAAATGTATATTCCCGCGCGATAAACGAATTTTGGCGCAACGAGTTGCGGGCGTCATCTTCTATCAAATATGTATAATGTGAAATTTTGTCACAGGCCTCCTGGTTTGAACCTAGAACCTACACAATATAGTATTTGGACAGACCAATTTCCTATTGCATGTCAGGTATACCTAAACGGCAGCGTTTAGCGTAATTATGTCATTTCCTCCGCCGTAGACCTGTGTAGTCTGTTCAAAATTATTTTACCTCGAAGTTTTCATGAAAGTGATCCTTATTGTATTTGGCATAGAGGTCAGAGGGTAGGTGGATGTTCCGCCATAGATCAGATAACCCACGCCAATGGGGATCGTGCTCAAGCTGTTTCGTGAAATGGAATTGAGAAATGAGCTCGTTTTAAACTGCGAATGTAATTTTTCATTTGTTTATAGACGGCTAGGAAAACAAAGCAACAGTCATGCTCGAAAAGAACAACCTTTCTTCCTTTTGGATTAGATAAAACGGTGTCACCATCTACTTCCAGACTCCAGTGGGGCCTTACCAATTGCGAGGCCCTTTGTCTTCCAAAAAAACACCTTGCGATGGTCCTGCACTGCAAGAGTGAGGCCCCGGGCGATTGCCCTGTTCGCCACCCTCTAGGGCCGCCAGTCTACTTGTAGTTTAAGTTCGTCAGCTGATAACATGCTTAACATGCCTAAGGGAGATCGCAGACGACAGACTTTTGTGCGATCAAAGTCTGCGGCTTCCATACAATCTGATGGCGCGCGCCATGCGGAATGTATGTAAGCCGCAGACTTTAATCGCACAAAAGTCTGTCGTCTGCGATCTCCCTAAATATAATTTTATGTAGCAAGTACCAAGCACATAATAACTTGATTAACCCAAAAACTTCAGCTGAATCAAGTACTTATATATTATTGCTACGCATTCTTCGATCATCGATCATAATGATTATGCAATTTTCTAGGATGTTTTTAACACACTTTTTCGTATCTTTTATTACTATCTTAACCTGTAGGCTGTAATTAATCATTATGTCATCACTAGTTTTGTAATGTAACTGTAATTAATTTTGTATCTATATTCCTATTAATTACTAGTCAATGCTTTCTGAGGTCTCTTCCTGAACTTCCTCGATTTGAATTTCAACCCACCATTAGATATCCTCATACGAGTATCGTGTATCGTTCTAATGTCCCCTCAGGGACCGTGCCTTCATGTATGTTCAAAGTTATTCTACCCCTGACATGTCCCTTATCGCAACTACATAAAGGTCACTCTGTATCTGGAAATAGTCGGTAACAGGGATGCAATCGAGCCGCGTGTACCCTCGCACAGACGTAATAATAATAACACCTAAAAGATTATGACGTACGATGTACCTATTCCAGGGAACACGCATTCCATACGTTTGTCAAACGCTGTAAGTTGCGACATGGGTGAGGCCGTGGATTTTGCCACTTTGTAACGTATAGTAACGCAGAATATTCTACGTTACAGTAACACTAAAGTAACGCGAAAGTAACGGTGTTGCTTTGTTAAGCTTATGTCATACTCGTATTGACGCGATAAAAAAAACTAGTGGGTACAGTGATAAAAAAATATATATTTTTTAAATTGTAACAAATTGTGTGTTTTTTGATTATTGTCGATCAGAATAATCAAGGAGACAATTAAGTAAATATTTAAAAAATATGGAAATTTTTAATTTTATTGAAATAAGAAGTGTTTTTATTGTTCATATTAAGAAATTAACGCATGTAAATACTAATCAATTTTATTTACAGAACATTTCTTTATGAGATTTCCAAAAAAAAGGCATGGCCAATTTTTTGGATAAAAAATACTATGTGTATAGTAAACAGCGAAATTGACAATATGCATTAGTCTTTACAATGCTTCTACGTTACGTAACATAGAATATTTGTTACCAGTAACATAGAAGTAACGTTTAAGTAACGTAGAAGCTCGATTTTCAAGGCTATTGCCGCCGCATATTATTATTTAAGCCAAATTTGGAATAAATCTATAAACTATCATCTACATTATCCATTTCGACACATAGTTTTACGTAAACAATAGTTAAAAAGTCGATATTTACCTATAATTTCACCAAAAAACTCTTTTGATTTTGCGCTGCTGAAACACGCGTCATAAACTTGTCACAAATTTTAACAAACAAGATGGTGACTTCACTTTTTTTCTTGGCCCAATAACTCGGTGTTTTCATAACAATTCCGAATTTCTACCTAAAATTACATTTATATGCTTGTGTCTCGAAATACTGGTAACGAAGAAAACAGTAACGTAGAAGTGAAAAAAATGAGACAAATGTTTAAATGTTTATAAATCACTGATTAATGCATGTTTTCAATAGTTTAAAACCACTTTATTGTGTCTCAACTATCAGACAATTAGATTCAATTAAATTTGCTCAGTAGACTCATAAAATAAAAAAGTTAAATAGCGACAAGTAAGTAACCTACCATCAAAGACATCGCTTTTTTATCTAAACTTAGGGCTCTGAAATATTCAGATTGGCGTTTTAACATGATAATTTACCAAAATCCGCTTAAAACTATCCTAAAAGAGATAAAATATAGCTGAAAGAAGTTATATATGAGATCAGTGTTACAGTTTAACTGGTATTTTGTGTTTTATTTTATGATGAACATATGAGACACTTTTCTTTTACAAAAAGTGGCAAAATCCACGGCCTCACCCACATATCAACTGAATTCTGAGGAGCGAAGAAAAATTCTGAAGTTAGCAACTTCAGAATTTTTCTTCCCCCCTTTTCAAAATAACTTAATGTTATATTATAACTAAAGACATAAAATAATATATTAGCCATAATAAAAGTTTTGAAGAGACAAAACTGCTAAATGTATTATTTCACTATTTTTCGTGAATTTATGAGATCATATTGATATCAAAAGGACTTTATATGGTTGAAAACTGGTATTCTTGGCGACGTATAAGATGCACTGTAATGCGCTTACGCCCGTTTTCTTATTAGCCGTTTTTTTTTCGCTGGCGCTATTAATTGGCTAACGTCAATTTAACCCATCACGCCCCATAAGGACACCAGTGACCGCGACAACTATAGAATGACAATAGATTTCCAAGAATCCGCGATTGAAGGATTAATAATCATCAACGCTGTACAAATACTGAAACAAACAAAAAAACCTTAGAAAGTAGGCTTTAAGTTTAATGTAGCAGAACGGTTTTTCTCTATTTTTCAATACGACGTCCCTAGGTATGGGACGTCAATGTAAAACATCAAAACCCCCTCAAACAGCACCCCCGCGGCTCTGTGCCTGCTGCAATTATTTCCTTGAATGCATATTGCAGGCTGCGTGAGACAGGTCGATAGTTTTGGGGTTTGTTTGGTAAACATCAGACTCTTTGTGATGTTTCTAATTTTATTATGTTAAACATAATTTACCTGTGACTTTGCTCGTGTAACAGCACAGATTAGATCCAGTCCGGCATAGCATATTGAGACTGAATTAAAACTAAATCTATTGAGTAATGTAAGGCCGTGTTTCCACCTGAAAGACAATTGTCGCGAGAAGTGTCTTGACAGTCTGTCTGACAGCAGCTTGCAAGTGTAAACCCCGTAGCAAGTGCTGTCGCGACATTTTGTCAAGCGCTTCCTGCGAGTAGTTTCAACAGCATGTCTAAACATGTCTGCGAGGACTCGCGACAGATCTCGCTGCGGGTCTAGTTTCGTATAGCATTTATCCGCGAGCTTCTCGCACGACATTTACTGCAGCATATTAATTTCAGGAATTAGTATGAAATATAAACAATATTGCAAGATGCTCACGCAAGACTTCCGCGAGTTTCGTTGCAGGTGGAAACACGGCCTAAGCCATACACGCTACGGTCAACTGGAGAGGTCACCTGTGCAGTTACGCCTGCATAAATTATTATGGCAGCCATAACGGGCTATGCCAAATTCTATTCCATTCGGATTTCTTACAGTTTCGCTGTTAGGTATCGATTGCAAGATAGCTGTGGTTTAAATGTTATACTCCGGTCGATTTAGACATTCGAAGTTACAAAAAGTCCCAACAAGCTGAAAATCGGTGAAATTGTTAAAAACATAATCATAAACAACTAGATGACGCCCGCAACTCCGTTGCGCCAAAATTAGTTTGTCGCGCGGGAACCGTACATTTTTTCGGGATAAAAAGTATCCTATGTCCTTTCCCGGGACTCAAGGTATCTCTATGCCAAATTTCAGTGAAATCGGTTCAGCGGTTTGGGTGTGAAGAGGTAACAGACAGACAGACAGACAGACAGACAGACAGACAGACAGACAGACAGACAGACAGACAGACAGACAGACAGACAGACACACTTTCGCATTTATAATATTAGTAAACAATAGTAAACAATGTCTAAAAGTTCCCCATCATTCCCGTGTGTGGAAATTTTTTATTCAAGGTCAAAGGTAAAAAAAATGAGTTTTTCGCGATTTTCAGCAAAACGGTAAGTTTTATCATAAAAGTAGCTCAGACAAAAATGTATCAATACTTTTTTTCTTACGAGCCACCGTTTCTGAGATATAACGTAAAAAAGGGTTTTTATATGCAACAAGTTTAAATAAGTCATAAAGTTCTAAAAAAAAATAGAGAAAACACGTGCAAATTTTACAACTATTGTATTTTTTTACAGAAACAGCCCCCATAACATATTTTTTTGTTTACTGTATCCAAAGAATTTCAGTTAAGCTGTAATACTACGTTTAATTTATGTCTGTATGTCAAATTCCTCTTAAGTTATTATTAGTTGAACATAGCCTTTTTTTCAGCCATTGAACATAGTGAAAAAAAATTTCCACACACGGGAATGATGGGGAACTTTTAGACATTGTTCATAATTATGTTTTGAACAATTTCACTGATTTTCAGCTTGTTGGGACTTTATGTAACTTCACTCTCATTTTTTGGTCTAAATCGACCGGAGTATTATGATTAAATGTTATACATACATATTACATACTAGCTGTCCCGGCAAAAGTTGCTTTGCCATAATAATATAAAGTATTTCGCCCATATTATTATTTTATTGAAGTGACTAAATAAGTATGTCGCCATGGTAACGTCCCGTCCCGTCCCGTCGCACAAACAATGGTCGCCGTCAGTCTCAGGTTGTAATAATTTACTATTATTTATTCAATAAATAGTAAAGTATAATAAAACCCAGTAGCCGATTCTCAGACCTACTGAATACGAGGGCTGCTATTTATGTATCCGGAACTGGCCACTTACAAGAACAATATTTAAAAAGTAATTACAACATTTGAAAATAGAACTCTTTGGTTGAAGAATACATTTTGTTTCATGTGACTGTCAATTATTTTTCCATTGTGGCGTCATTTTGAAAATTGCGTGTCTTCATTTGCCATGGATTGAACGCGTGAACATTTTCGTGCAATGATTTACTACGATTTTCGGCGTGGGCTAAATCAACAACAGTGCTTTATTCAACTCACCGCAACTTTTGGAGATGAAGCACCATCAAAAACCACTGTTTATCACTGGTACAGTGAGTTTAATCGTGGGCGGTCTATGCTCACGGATGAAAATAAAGAAGGTCGCCCAAAAACAGCTGTTGTCCCACAAAATATAGATGCTGTGCGGGAACTAATAATGCGTGATCGTCATGTTACATATCGCAAGATAGAGGCGTCCTTAGGCATAAGTATGACGAGCATACATAAGATATTACACGAACATTTGGCTGTAAAAAAAATATGTTCGCGTCGGATTCCGCACAACTTGACGATCGATCAAAAACGGGCTCGTGTCGATTGGTGCAAAAAAATGATAAAAAAATACAACCGTGGTACGTCAAAAGCCGTTTGTAATATCTACACAGGTGATGAATCTTGGATCTATGCATATGACCCCGAAACTAAACAACAGTCAACGGTGTGGGTGTTCCAAGATGAGCCGAAACCAACAAAAGTTACTCGTGCAAAAAGTACTTTGAAGCAAATGGTCGCCTGTTTTTTTGGAATTAATGGACATGTGGCTACAGTGCCATTAGAGAATCGTAAAACGGTTAATTCTGAATGGTATACGACCATTTGTTTACCAGAAGTCTTTGAAGAAATAAGAAAGTACAACCGACAACGCAGAATCATATTACATCACGACAATGCTAGCTGTCACACTTCAGCTGAAACAACTCAGTTTTTGGAGGGTCAAAAGATCGAATTGACTGGTCATCCGCCGTACAGCCCTGATTTGGCACCTAACGATTTCTTTTTATTTCCATACGCGAAGAACAAATTACGTGGTCAACGTTTTTCGAGCCGCGAAGAGGCTGTTGATGCGTTCAAAATGCACGTTTTGGAGATACCTCAATCAGAATGGAAAAAGTGCTATGAAAATTGGTTCCAGCGTATGCAAAAGTGTGTCGATCATCGCGGCGAATATTTTGAAAAGCAATAAAACCATATTAAATGATATATGTTTGTTTCTTTTTTAATTCCGGATACATAAATAGCAGCCCTCGTATGCATATAAAATTTGGTAAAAATCAGTAAAGCCGTTTCGGAGGAGTTCGTGGACTAACATTGTGACAAGAGAATTTTATATATAACTCAGGTTGTAATAATTTACTATTAATAGGGTGGTTCTATTTTTTCGGTCCTATTTGGCCATTTTTGTAGAATCAATTTTTTTTCAAGATATTACGACAAAATTTTGTATTTAGGCTTGTGTACGTATACTTACTCTGCTCCCTAAATTGCCTTAGTCTGCTATTTATATTTACGATATAAATAGATGAATGGTAATGATGCAACAGACGGAAATGAAAATCGATAAGATGGAAATTTAAAGGATTGGATGGAAATGAAAAATAGTTATATGGAAGCAAAAAAAAATAAGGAATTTCATGTTAGATAAACAGAATACTTATTATTGTTTTATTTTTATGAGTAATAAGACCAGTGTCAGTTATTTAAATCTCCTCTACTAAAACAATTAACAAAAATATAAGACTTTTGTTAAAAAGTAGGAAACAAGACAGACATGATTATTTTATTTAATAAAATGACACCAATCTTTAGTTCTACTATATGATCGTATACATTCAACATTCCATGTACTTTACCTAACTATTAACTTGCTAGAGTTTTTAAGGAAAACACTATTTAAAGAAATAGTTTCACAAATTCGCAGTTCTATGTAATTTAACGCCGACTACTTTAGTAAACTCTTGAAAATAATATCCCAATTTGTTACACACCACTTTATACATTAATAGGCATTAGGTATAGTGATGTTTAGCAACAAAAATATGTATTATGTTCCTGTAACTAATAAAATCTTAAATTCTTAAAAAACAGTTTTAAATCTTGAATATTATGTTTAATCACTTAATTATGAAGTACTAGCTAGATTAGTACTACATGGATAGGTACTTATTAAAAGGAAAATATATAGGGTTATCCGTGTGTTACTCAAAATACTAGTTATTAGAAAATAATCACATATTAAGTTTCATTATGAGATTAACATGAATAATATTCCATTCCATATTCATTCCATATTCCATTCCATATTTATTTGTCAGAAATGTGTGCTCGTCGGTTCATTGAAGGCTCCAGAAGCATATCTTTGACAGGGCGCAAATCTACAATATCTATAATATAGAGTTCTACAATCCACAAGCTAGGTAAAAATCTTTGTTTTGAACGCCAGTGAGTTCTCCTAAATAAATATTGTCTCAGACGTAATTAAACCCCCTTTTCTATCTAATGACAGATAACAGTGATGAGACAGACAACGAACCCCCAAAATTGAACCGTTCAAGTGAACCAACTGATGATGAAGCAATCCATTTTCTGTTTTTGAGATTAGCGGTAATTTGGTACAAAATTACTCGCAGCAAGAAATATTAAAAATGGAATGTAATACAGTAAAACCCGTTTAAGACGATTTCACAGGGACTCAACCAAAAACGCATCTTAAGCGGGAAAGCGTATTATGCGGGATATTATATAGGATAAACGAACCTGCACGAAAACACACTACTTATGTATTAATATTTATTATGTTTTTTCGGATGTAGGTGTTCATATCCATGAAGATAATTATGCATCTACATTTAATCTGGAAGTGATCATCTAGAATCTAGATTCTAGAGCTTTTAACTAATAGATGAAACGAATGTCGGTCATCCAAGCTCAAGATTATGCATCATAATAATATGTTACAGGAAGCGATTTTACGTTTTTGGAACAACGTGAATTTTTCGCCATTAACTAATCAACAGCAAACGTAACTTTTCCGACCCATCAGAATTGGCACAGGCCAGGACAGTCAGTCTCTCTTTATTTGCTTTGCCGCCATAACAAGTCTCTCCCTTGAAAACATAGGATTTTTCTGGCATCAATTTAAAAAAATAAACCGAATTCGTCTGCGTTAAAAATGTCTCGCGGTTCGTAATTTTGCAACAATTCAGGAAGTGTTGCCACTTGCCATCCACGTATCAACATGTCAATTCCCACTGATTTGACGGTAGACAATGCCGCGGGCGTGGCGATGGGTAAGAGGTACTATTATGTGTTGGCCGTTAGAGCGTATTAAACGGGATGACGATCGTATTAAGCGTTAAAGAATGTATGAAAACGTGTCTCAAGTTGCAGGGACTCATGCAAAATGGCGTGTTATGCGGGAAATCGTATTAAGCGTGATCGTCTTAAACGGGTTCTACTGTATATAGATAGGATTTGGACAAAATCTTTTATAAAATACTAAATAATACCAAAAAAATCGGAAAATTGGTTTAAAAATCGGGAGGAATGGATGGGAATGAAGTGGATGGAAATGAAGTTTTGGCATTTTATTTAAATTTTTGTTGCATTCTTATAGTTTTCAAAAGTCCTGCAACATATATTTAAAAGATATTTCAATAGCCTTTATCATAATGTATTATAAAAATCACTAGCAACAAAAGTCATTTAAATAGGCAATGGATGGTATTGAAGGCTTACCCGTGACAAAACGAGAATTTGCAACTAAAAATTTAATTTTCTCCGAGAAACAATGCGCACATCTTATCTCGCCTATAATGTATGGCAGACATGGACCCGGGGGTTCCGAAACATGTTTGCACGTAGATCTACAGATGCAGATCTGGTCAAAAACAAAAAATCCATTTGCTCGGAACGATATGAAAAATTTCGCGTGACAAAATTAAAACCTGCGTTCTCTCAATGTTGCACATGCACGAGTTCATTCTTATGTTTAACATGGTTAATATGAGTATTTAAGCTAATGTTCTAGTACAAAACATGATAAGATTAATTACGAAAACTCTAAGAAAATTGTGTCTAAGCTAAGCAATCTGGGTATGCACGAGCGTGGGAAATGAAATTTTGGCTATTTGATGTTTAATATCTTTTTGATTAATTATCTTACGGTAATACACAATACGTGGCAAAGTAGAACACTATAGACTTAACATTTTAAAAGTATGTGATCGAAAAAAATTATTTCGGAAATATCAAATTTTGACCCCGAAAGCGAATGGGACCGAAAAAATAGAATCACTCATTACGAGGGCTGCCTTTTAAGTTTTGTCGTTTGAAATAAATACTGACAATCTAATAGATTATCACCATTTATTGTGTTTTTGAGAATTCTCTGCGATATTTACGGTGCGTCCACATTTGTATCATTTGCGCGATCAGATCACCGATCAGATCTCCGTCGCGATCATCGCGCCGTATCAAGTATGCGTATCATAGTGTGGACGCCTATTAGATCATTCTGCCGATCATGCGTGTATTTGATTCGACACATGTCAGATACGCGGTTACTAGCGATCGGGGCGTATCATGATACGCGTATCATTTTGACACGCTTCGATGATACGCGACGGAGATCTGATCGGAGATCTGATCGCGCAAATGATACAAATGTGGACGCACCGTAATATGCTTTTGCATGCGTTCAAACCAGTTTTTAAAACATTTATTTCACTTCGAAGTGGGGTAGTCAAAATGGCCGATTTGTACATGTAATCAGTTTCTTCACGTGAGCTGAAACGTTGACCACGAAGACTTTGCTTAATTTTGTGGAACGTAATAAAATCCTTAAGGCTCAAGTCAGGGCTGTAAGGCAAATTAATCTAAAATTTCAACGTTTTGGGTTCTCAAATACATCTTTGTTTGACCGGCGATGTGCGAACATGCATTGTCAGGGTCAGGATCATTCGACGCCTTGAATTGTTTTTTAGAAATTCGGTCATGGCTCATGGCAAGCAAGCTGTGGTATACCAGTCCGCAGTAACCGTTTTACAATCTTCTAGTACAATAGTGACGATGTGACTACCCTTTGCCACAACGGAGGCAAACATTTTTTTGAAGGGCTCAGTAAGCCCATTACTTTTGTCGATTTTGGCTCATTCTAGAAGACTCATACAGTTGACTGTTGCTTACATTTTGGATCATAAGCATATATCTAAGACCCGTCACCATTGACCAATTTATAAACGTGATTTGACTTTCCTCGGTTGAATCACTGCAGAGTTTTGCGACAAAAACTAACACGGGCTGTTTTTTTGGACGTCTCTAAGCAATTAGGTATCTAACGAGAAATTAACATTTTTACTCCAAGTTTCTCGTGCAGGATTTTTTGGACAGTGGTCCCTGAAGTGCCCACGGATGCCTCTATTTCACGGTATATCACATGACTATCTTCGAGGATAAGCTGCCGAACGGCTTCGATATTCTCTTGCGTTATGGCTGTTTTTGGACGACCTTCACATGGCTGGTCACCGAGGCTAGGGTTTCCACTTTAAACTTCTAAATACCAGCGTTCTATGATCCTAAGACTACATGACAGACATGATACTGCATCACTAAACACAGAAGTGATCTCCTCGATACGCTAAAGTCGCGATAGTCCCATTCATAAGTTGTAAAAAATTATTGCACAAAAATTTCCCTTTAACATTTCCCTTTTTACAACCGACTTGTCACCTTTGAATGGACGATACAAAAAGACTATTCGACCAACCTAAAAAAAATATTTTGTTTTTGAAATCGAATTACTAGGAGATTAAAATCCCATATGGTTTTTTTTTTATGATCGCGGGAAATTTACAAACGACACAACTTAAAAGGCAGCCCTCGTATTTATTCAACAAATGCACTTATCAATATATAAAGTACCCAGTAGCCGATTCTCAGACCTACTGAATATGCATATAAAATTTGGTAAAAATCAGTAAAGCCGTTTCGGAGGAGTTCGTGGACTAACATTGTGACACGAGAATTTTATATATAAGATTTATATATAAGAAGATAAATACATATTATGTTATTTCCCATCCATATTACATCGATTTTCTACGGAAAAGAGGTCACAAATGTTATTCTGAATGATTATCTAGGTACCAATTTGTAATTGTAATGAACTCTTTTTTTATTTTCAATAGCTTGTACTTAAACCCGGGTTTTTTAGGAAAGTTAAACAGTCTGCGTAGTTTATCACAATGCGGGTTTTGGGATAGACCGTCAACCTAAACAAAACCTTAAAGTCCAAGTGAAGTGTCAACCACCCTAGCCCCAGTACAAACCTCACGAATAAGCGGACATCCATACATTTTACATGGTCTACCGTGAAAGTACTTCTTAGTTCTTACTTCTCCTAGGCTACCCCAGCGGTTCCTTCTCAAGACTTAGAAACCACTAAAGACTCAAGACTCTCAAGAGTGTTAACTAAATGTTTACCCAAAAAAGTAAACTACTGTATAATGTTTGTATTGTGGTACCGAATCGTACGTGACAAGAAACCACCCTTAAGGCTGCTCTCTCGAAAAAAGCGTGCAGATGAAACAACTTTTCATCGGCATTAACAGAGAAATTATATCTGAAATAAAAAAAATTAGTAATCTACATGATATGATACGTAATTTGGTTTTGCCATATTTTTTCTATCGGTATCACATAATAAAGAAATAAAAAACCAAATCACCTCCAAATCGTTGAATGAAACCACTTTACTCCTTCATTATTTATCAAAAGAATATATAAAAAATATCTACTGCTTTGCAATACATAAGTTAATAATTTGGTTTGGTTACTTTTTTGAAATATGTATTATATTAAGCCTTAAAAAGGTTTTTTCTCCTATTTCGCCCTATCATGGACGCGGCGAGCGTCGTAACCGCCACTGTTATGTTGTTTTAATTTTTTTGCAATGTTATTTTAATGTCATTTACGTCGATATTCGCACTGACAGACAATCGACCTGCTAATTTAGGAAGAGAGGGCCCTTAACCGTCGATATCGAGATCATATTTTACGGCACTTGATATGGGGACGTTGTAGTCGGTTGGGACCATTCACGCTTAAGTAACACACAACGAATATCCATTATTGTTACAATACTGTTTATTCTGCTCAGTGGCCGAGAGAATTTGGCCCTTAATGGCCGGTTTACATTATTACAATCTAGTAATCCAATCCAGCACTGGTTTGCTACTGGAATAATGTAAACTACTACCACCCAGTACTATTATTCCAGTTCCATTTTGCATACTAAAATATGGCAATATCAACGAAACACTCTTTATGAAATAAAGCCGTTGACAATAATTATTGTCACTTGTATACTTAATAGTTAATACACAAAAATCGGCCAAGTGCGAGTCGGGCTCACACACGAAGGTTTCCGTACCGTTATAAGAGCGAAAGTAGAGAAAAAATTGTGTTTTTGTATGGGAGCCTCCCTTAATTTTTATTTTTATTTTGTGATTAAATATTAAAATACAAACATAATTAAGGATTTTGTGAATAATTCAAGCGCCTACCTGTTAGTATAGCTAGCTATAGCGGTTCTTGAGATGCAGCCTGGAGACAGACAGACAGACAGACAGACAGACGGACAGACATCGAAGTCTCAGTAATAGGGTCCCGTTTTTACCCTTTGGGTAGGGAACCCTTAAAATGAGTAACGAACACATGCATAAAGTATGAATAAAATCGGTACTCATTTCGTAGACTCCGGAACAAACTTTTTAGACAGTTTCTCTTCCTTTGTTTTTATTATTCGTAGTTATTTACTCAAATTTCATTGACATTACGTTTTTCCAATTACCTAATACGAACATTATTAACGTGAAAATAATAGCTGTTATGCATGTTGATTGTGCCCAATTAGTATAAAATATATAATCGATATTAGCGTTTCATAGTTTTAATTCATATCGGAGATAACGTAAACGTAAACGCTACGTAACGCTTAGCGTCAATTAACTACAGTCCGTCCGGGGAATGGAGAGGTCGATTGATCCATTCGGACTGATGCAGGCCAATCTGTCCAGAACGAATCTGCCGGATTTAGTTGACCTCTATGTAATTGATTGTTAAACACATCTGACTGGCACGCACACATCCATACTAATATTATATAATACGAAAGTGTGTCTGTCTGTCTATTACCTCTTCACGCCTAAACCACCTGAGCCAAACCGATTTGGCTGAGTTTGGCATGGACGCACTTTGATTCCCGAGAAAGGACATTTACAATACTTTTTATCCTGGAAAAATGTACGATTCCCACGCGATTAACGAATCTTAGTGCAATAGAGTTGCGGTCATCTATTATAATAGTCTACGCGTTATACGTAATTTTGGCTCGTCTGCAGCTGCTTCTTTTTGCGTTCTAATATTTTGGAGGTATTCTAAATTCTAATGCAAATGCAAACTACGGAAACTGGCCAAGCGTAGGTACCTGGGCGAGTTTTTTTTTGCCAGCACAAACTGTAAGTTGTGTGTGGTCTTCAATGCTACCAAATGCAAAAAAGAACACACACGCATATGCAAATTAAACCCGCGCTAATAAATGAAATATATAATGCACATTAATTTATTTTTTACATTAGTTAAATAAATAGAAACGGATTAAAGTTAAATAAATAGGAGCAAAGAATCTAAAATCCCAATCGTCTAAAAACAATCAACAAAACCCAAATCGATAACGGAATTGAATAAGCACCCGGAGCCGCCATTTTTTAAATCGACCCCAATACGTCTTGCTTGTTAGTGATATTTTCTTATTTTTCTGGTCGGGAAGCCGGGTGGCTTGTCTGCGGCATTCGTTGCTTTCCGCTATTATTTTCTCTTTAAATAAAAGTTGGATTTGCAAAGGATACACGAGTATCATGGGCAATCGTTATCTCAAAGGCATTTCTTGAATTGAAGAAATAAGTTCAGGTTGTGGTAGAAAATATTGAAATTGTGATATAATATATTATACAGTATAATATATGATTCAATTGCAAAAGTTATATGTTATAACCAAAATATTCGATAAAAATTACATTAAACTGAATGGTTATTACTTATTAGAGAATTTACGTCATGTGTTTAATGTAATATTAATAAAGATTTTGACATAAGTTCGAACAACTACAACTTTATTTCGACTTCTTCATTAAATTAAAGTTAAGTAATAATTAATGTCTTTGAGTATGGTCGTGGGACGTTTCTGACCGACGGCGTGTACACTGTACAGGCCCAACATTTTTGAAGCTAAAAGCCAAACTTCCTGCATGACAACCATCTGGGCCGCGGATAATCTTTATTAATGGCTGTGTTCGTGAGTTTCTCAACGGCTCGACTAAATTTGGTGAAACGTTGAATTATTGTTTGGCATACCGACGTGTCTGGTCTTCTGTTACCTTAACTACCGATTAGTTTGTCTTTACCCGTCCTTATAATATACTAGCTGTTGCCCGCGACTTCGTCCGCGTGGACTTCAGTTTATAGCGCGCGATGTCAACAAAATTGGTGTCAAAAGCTTTTATAAAAAAAACACTGGTACCCCTTAAATCAAAACACCCAAAAACAGCTGTGCAGTGTGCACATATAACTTATTAATTTTTTTTTAAATTAAACTTTATTTATGCCAAATTTTAAAGTATATTTAGCCCCCCAATTACACAACTTTACCCATAAACTATAAGGTTACGTCACTGCATAGATAAGGTACTGAGTTATTTAATAGCGTAAAAGACTATGTACATAATAACAATCGAAAAAATCGGAAATCAAATATAAGATGATACCACCTCTTTTAGAAAGACGTTTGTGTAAGCAATAGCGCGATGTAGGAGACGCAAAGCGCCATCTATTATGGATTTTTGGAACTAACTTAATTTCAACAAATTTACGCATTTTCACCCCCTTACATCCCCTTTGTCCAGTTAAAAAGTAGCCTATGTCCTTTCTCAGACTTAAGACTATCTGTGTACAAAATTTCATTACTATCGGTTCAGTAGTTTTGGCGTGAAAGCGAGACAGACAGACAGACAGACAGAGATACTTTCGCATTTATAATATTAGTATAGATCTGTTGCTTACGGCCAAAAGAAAGGGTAAACTTCGCAGTCTATGCATGTACCTGTGTGCCTTAATTCTACTGGTCCGATTTCAATAAATAAGGACATAATATCAATGAATTAGTAGGTCTACGTCTGTTAATACTGCGGGTGACATAGACTTTTTTGTGTTTTTTGTTTCTTAAAAATAGCACACACAACACTCAGACCAATAAAAAAATATTATATTAATAATAACAAAATAATCTATGACATACATATAATAAAACTGTAGAAATGAAAATTCTGTACATTAAAGATATTCTAAAAATAATAAGCAGGGGGCGTCACTACATCGCTATAGAAGCCAAAAATGTGGTTGGTTTTTTTGTCTGTCTGTCTGTCTGTCTGTTTGTCTGTATGTTTGTTCCAGCATCACACAAAAACTACTGATCCGATTTGAATATGATGAGTTTTCGCAGATACATTTGTCTTCTTCCAACTTAACATCTGGTGTATAAAATTTTTCCCCCCCACCCCTCTAAGGGGGCCAAAGGGGGGGTCAGATTTTGTATCAAACTTTTTTCTTTAATGGATTACTTCATATTATTAACTGTGTTTTCCAACTTAAAATCTGGTGTATAAATTTTTTCCCCCCAACCCTACCCAACCCCAACCAAGGGACAAAAGAGGGGGTAAAATTTTGTATATCAACTGATGAAGTAGAAATACTTTATATGGCAAAACAACGTTTGCCAGGACAGCTAGTTAGAAATAAGTTTCTTATAATGGTCTGAGCTACGAATAATAAAAACTAAGAAAAAGTTACTCTGTCAAAACCACCACAATACTTGTCAAAAAAGTGTACCTTAGGTACACATTTCAATACGTTTGCAATATTTAGGTGGCCTTGAGCGGTACTAAGCTGACGTTACTTGACAGATCGAAAGGTACCAAATTTAAAACGGTAATAGCAATTTTAAAATAGAAATTTTAAAATTACGATTTCTTAGTTTTTATTATTCGTAGGGTCTGAGACATCATTTTGAAGTCGGTACCAGATAGCTGAATCTTCCTCTGCCAAATACTTGAAACTTTTGGAACTGGAAATAATTTTACCAGCAAATTCTTGACATAACCAGCAGGCTCGGGCAAAAAAAGTGTCACTCGGCTACTTTTTGAGTATTGTCTTTAGCTCGCGTGAAAAAAAGCCGAGGTATCCGCAAAACTCTCTCCAAAACACTCCTTTTTTAGAAACTTTTTGAATCCTCACTAAAGTTCTATTTAAAAATCCAAATAATTAACGACGTTTACGTGAACTAATCGAAGGGTTTATAGGCAATTCGATTCCGTAATTAATCGTGTTTGAGTGGTACTTAAATGACGTCTGTCTTCGGAACTCGTCAAATGCCAGAACATTATTCATTTGTTACGCCGAGGTAATACCGGGCTTTTCAGTATTACTAAAGGGGCCGGGTGCCATCGAAATTCTCATACATACGTAATACCAAAATCATTTTCTCATACGAAAATATTTAACATGTTTGAATTATTTTTCAGCTTAAAATAGTAATTACCTAGGTTCCTGCACAAAAATTTATCACAAAATATTGAAACACTAAAAAATATACGAAAACACTAAAAAATATTTTTTAGTATTTAAATATTTTGTAGTAAATTTACTATTTATTTATATATTTTTTACTATTTTACTATATTTTTCAGTGTTTAAATATTTTGTGGTAAATTTTTGTGCAGGAACCTAGGTAATTACTATTTTAAGCTGAAAAATAATTCAAACATGTTAAATATTTTCGTATGAGAAAATGATTTTGGTATTACGTATACGTCTTAAACTGCGTCTTCGGCCCCTTCTCTAAGTAACGTAAAAATTCACTCTTTGAACTGTGTATCACATAATACTCTTTGTTGCTGCCCGTCTGTTCTACGATCTTCAACCATACGCTATCTCGGAATTACGTTAGATGACAAAATGACTTTCAGATTCCATATTGAAGAAATATCCAAACGAGTACGGAAACTCATGAGTGTAAAGTTTCAAATATTTGGCAGAGGAAGATTCAGCTATCTGGTACCGACTTCAAAATGATGAAGATTGAGTACAGAAATAGTTGTTGAGGTTTAGCCGAATTCGGAAAAAGGCACTATTAGACAGGAAAAATTATTTAATACTTTTTAGTTCATATTATACGGATATTGTCATTGTTTTTATCTTGGAAGTCGGTTTAAATTTTTTGTTAAAAATAATAATTTCATTCTTTTTAGTTACATGCATGCTAGGTAATTTAAGGGAGAAGCCACACGGGTGCGGTGAGGTGGCGTCGCGGCGATTGGTGACCCTGACGTGGTAATGATGATGATGATGATGAATGTAATTTGCATAGTAGCATATGCTTTCTGTTCTTAAAACAGCGCCTAACCCCCAAACTTGTATCTATAAGGAATCCGGAGTTCTCTTAGTATCTTCGGAACCATAGAATACCTTGGTGCAAAATCTTGCGTTTTGGTAGCATATGCTTAGGATACTTCTCATAAAACTAAAATCACCATATGTTTCCATATACATTTTGAGGAGTTCCCTCGATTCCTCATGGATCCCATCATCAGGTCACTATGTTTGGGAACATGTTACCAAATTCAGACTATATCCTATACAGCAAAAAAAGAATTTTGAAAATCGGTCCACAAACGGCGGAGTTATCCGCGAACAAACATAAAAAAAAGAACATATATACGGTCGAATTGAGAAACCTCCTCCTTTTTGGAAGTCGGTTAAAAACCTCCTCCTTCTTGGAAGTCGGTTAATAAAATAACGTATTAACTCTTATGGAGGCACTTCATATGGCTATTTGTATTTGCTATTGGCTATTTTTTATTCAAATTATTGACGTATGACACAAACAAGCAAATAAAGGCAAATACGGCCTTCCATGAGTTCCACACATGGACGTCAAATACCAAACTTTTACTTGATTTTGTTTACTTGCTTATTTGACTCTTTTGATCTGCATCAAAAACCGACAAAGGTACGGATACGTGTATTTGGTATTGGTCATATTTGTCAAATAGGCAAATAAGGCCAATACTTTGTCAAACATACCGTCTTAACATGGCGATTGTTTGGCGAATACATCAAATACGCAAATACAAATAGATAGCCATGTGAAGTGCCTCCATTAGACTCAATGTGTAAGGCTTCTTTTTGTCTTGAGTATTCCATTAACTTATTGCACTTAATTTTAAAACTCTTAATCAAACCTACTACAAATAATAACTTGTAGTAGGTTATGATATCACAGATGAGACATTAGGACGGGAAGTAATATTTTCTGTTACCACATTCCGTTGTTGCCCACCCATAACCAAAGCGCTTCGTCTTTATGGGGCGCCATGGTATGACACATCCCACTTAGGTCACACTTGAGGTGTGTAACTTGAATGGCCAAGTACGAGTCGGACGGAAGAATGGTTCCGTACAATACCTACCGGTTCTGTACTTTGTAAATCTATCTAATATATATAAATATCCTGTCACGATGTTTGTCCGCGATGGATTCCTAAACTACTTAACCGATTTTAATGTTTTCTTTTTTTAAATGTGTGCATTGTTCCAACTTGAGAGATAGGATAGCTTAGATCTTTAATTATAGTCGCAATTTTATTTTATTGCAGATTATTTGTCTATAAAGAGCGACCATTGTTTATGCGACGCGGGTCACGGGATAGCGATGGACGTTGCCATGGTGACATTCTAATTATTTAGTCACTAATTCAATAATACGGGCGATATACTTTATAAAATATGGCAAAGAAACGTTTGCCGGGACAGCTAGTATATATATATATATATATATAAAAATGGATTTTCAAATGTGTTAGTCGCGCTAAAACTCGAAAACGGCTGAACGGATTGGGCTGATTTTAAAGTTCACCGGGACAGCTAGTATTTCATAAATATTGCAAGGGATTACATTCTGTTGACCTGTTGTCGTTAAGTTTTTAAACCAAAGGCCATCAAAGGCTATTGCACGTTTGTTGCCTGTATTCTAACAGGGCTAGTAGAATAAAATACGCTTCGACTTCAAATTAAAACCCTTTTTTTATTACCCCCTTAAAACGACCGAAGGACGGTTAGATATTGTTGTTGGATAACGTGATAACAATAGACTTATTAAATTATTGCGAATTTCTCAAATGCTTAAGATATTCGGTGAGGTCTCGCCTGTCTTTATAAGTTTTATAACCAGAGCTCATAAAATTGCCGTCGGTTTTTGCGAGAATTCGCCTCAAAGATTTAGCGATCGAGAATTTAATTTTATTAACTTTTTTATAGACTTCGACGCTAGCGGAGTCATTTTGGAGTCTATTCGGTGTGGAGGCCCGATAAAAAGTTATTGACGTCATTTAAAATAGTTTTCTTACCTTTTACAGTTAGTCGTAGTAAAAGTAAAGAGACAAATTGAAATCGGAAAAAAACCTAAATAGGTTTTTCTACTAAAGAGTAGAGCTGATTGCCTGATAGATCAACGCACGGTTCAAACTCTTATGCTTACCTACTTATAGTAGGGGAGATCGCGCTCAGCTTAAAAAGTAATTTCATACCGAGCGAAAATCGTTAGGGCCGATTCACACCGGATCGGCAGCGGCCGGCAGAGGTGCGATCGGCAGCGGCCGGCAGCGGCGCGAAGAGCACTTTTAGTGTGAAATAATTTTAAACTTTTAACCGCCGACGGCCGCCGACGGCCGCCAGCGGCGCCTCGAGCCCTTTTAGAAGTTTTCAAGCGATACTAGTAGTTATAAGTATGTAAATAAAGTTTAAAATTAATTTACACTAAAAGTGCTCTTCGCGCCGCTGCCGGCCGCTGCCGATCGCACCTCTGCCGACCGCTGCCGGCCGCTGCCGGCCGCTGCCGGCCGCTGCCGATCCGGTGTGAATCGGCCCTAACGATTTTCGCTCGGTATCAAATTACTTTTTAAGCTGAGCGCGACCTCCCCTACTATAAGTAGGTAAGCATAAGAGTTGGTCGGTGTGAATCGGCCCTTACAATAATAGTATTCCACTAATACATAACAGCTTTGATCGTCAGCCACTTCATAATGGGTGGAATAAAAATTGAGAGCATCTCAAAGTTGCTGTTGGAAATCGTATTGAATTGACATTAAAAAGATCCCAATTCGCACCCAATAAAGGTTCATATCTAGATTATACACGTTTAGGTTGGGTAGGTGTTATTTTAGTTTTAGTATATAACAACAGATGTCGCTTTTAAAATAAATGTATATAATTCTTCTTCACAAATATTGACTATCGAATTAATTACTTAAAATTGCTATGTGAGATAATTTTATGGTTAATTCAAACGAAAATCGTCGTCAGCTGAATGTTTGCAGGTGGAAATGTCGTCTACGCGACGCCCTAGGACACATTGAGCGCGAAGAAGGGCTATATTGGTCATAACTTATATCGCTGGCTGACGGTTTTTCCACCATCGTATTAGCGACTGACGGTTTTCTTTATTATTTACAAAGTAGAAACATTCACCTGTATAAATTTTGTACGGTATAAAATGACTTTATATTCAATTTTTTTTACATGTTCAGTAACGCGACTGACGTTGAATACCCCGTCTGCAATACGGCTGACGGTGATTTTTTGGTTAAACATGACCTCAATAATCATCCATCAAAGTTTCATTCGGTATAAAATCACTTTTCGCAACTATTTTTTTTTACAACTTTGAAATACTCTCAGTTAACATTCCACCACGGGTGCGGCGACTGACGCTGATTATATTGATTGATAAATATTAAGCTACCGCTGGACAAAAATTTGGTCGGTACGAGGGCTGCTATTTATGTATCCGGAATTAAAAAAAGAAACAAACATATATCATTTAATATGGTTTTATTGCTTTTCAAAATATTCGCCGCGATGATCGACACACTTTTGCATACGCTGGAACCAATTTTCATAGCACTTTTTCCATTCTGATTGAGGTATCTCCAAAACGTGCATTTTGAACGCATCAACAGCCTCTTCGCGGCTCGAAAAACGTTGACCACGTAATTTGTTCTTCGCGTATGGAAATAAACAGAAATCGTTAGGTGCCAAATCAGGGCTGTACGGCGGATGACCAGTCAATTCGATCTTTTGACCCTCCAAAAACTGAGTTGTTTCAGCTGAGGTGTGACAGCTAGCATTGTCGTGATGTAATATGATTCTGCGTTGTCGGTTGTCCTTTCTTATTTCTTCAAAGACTTCTGGTAAACAAATGGTCGTATACCATTCAGAATTAACCGTTTTACGATTCTCTAATGGCACTGTAGCCACATGTCCATTAATTCCAAAAAAACAGGCGACCATTTGCTTCAAAGTACTTTTTGCACGAGTAACTTTTGTTGGTTTCGGCTCATCTTGGAACACCCACACCGTTGACTGTTGTTTAGTTTCGGGGTCATATGCATAGATTCATCACCTGTGTAGATATTATAAACGGCTTTTGACGTACCACGGTTGTATTTTTTTATCATTTTTTTGCACCAATCGACACGAGCCCGTTTTTGATCGATTGTCAATTTGTGCGGAATCCAACGCGAACATATTTTTTTACAGCCAAATGTTCGTGTAATATCTTATGTATGCTCGTCATACTTATGCCTAAGGACGCCTCTATCTCGCGATATGTAACATGACGATCACGCATTATTAGTTCCCGCACAGCATCTATATTTTGTGGGACAACAGCTGTTTTTGGGCGACCATCTTTATTTTCATCCGTGAGCATAGACCGCCCACGATTAAACTCACTGTACCAGTGATAAACAGTGGTTTTTGATGGTGCTTCATCTCCAAAAGTTGCGGTGAGTTGAATAAAGCACTGTTGTTGATTTAGCCCACGCCGAAAATCGTAGTAAATCATTGCACGAAAATGTTCACGCGTTAAATCCATGGCAAATGAAGACACGCAATTTTCAAAATGACGCCACAATGGAAAAATAATTGACAGTCACATGAAACAAAATGTATTCTTCAACCAAAGAGTTCTATTTTCAAATGTTGTAATTACTTTTTAAATATTGTTCTTGTAAGTAGCCAGTTCCGGATACATAAATAGCAAACGCTAGCACTACCTCTCCTACTATTACGTTACTGGAAACACTTATGAGATATGACGCAGATACCTACTAAAAACTATAGCAAAATCGGCCCAATTGTTAGGATGCTCGATGCCATAGTCAAACTCATATCCCCTCTCCTTTTGTAGGAGGTTAAAAATGATTTACAAAACTCTACGACAAGTGTTAGTTTTAAAAAGTGGTGGTTAAATGAAGCACCAAATATTTACTATCTTTTTAACGCGGGTGAAGCAACGGTCAAAAGGTTGTAATTTACAAAAGCGAAAAGGAAATAAGATGTTGAATCAACTTAACGCTTCTCGATCCATTTATCTTGGTCGAAGTAATGTTCCCATCACCAATTTAACAGCTTTTGCGACCCAGTTTTCAGGCGGAATCGTTTTTAAACCACATCTACAGCTTATAACTCTCAAATTCCATTTAATTTATACATTAACAGAGAGAAATAGTGCATAGTGCAAGTAATTGTAAATAATTGTAGTTACTATTTACTGTGTGCAAGCTACTTTTACTAGAGCCACTCCCGCGGGCAAAATACTTTATCTAGAGCCCAATTATGCCAAATTATGATTTATATGTATGCCACATACATACGTTAATTACTTTTACCGGGAATAAGTCCGTAACAAACGTAAACATTCACAAACTTTCAGACACATTAAGTTACCCTCACACAACATTTTAGTTCGTTTATAACTTAGAAGTTAAAATGTTTTAGTATATAAAACAAGAATTCAATTATTATCAACGTAATAAAGATTATTACAATAGCACTATCATGTATGTAAGATTAGTGTCGCGTTCAGCAAAATGTCATGTTCGTTGTTCGGGTAATGGCCGGGAGCAGACGCTTGTAGTAAATCTCAGGCAACATACTGACATAATGATGTTTTGGCACAGATATACAATCGATAGGCTCGCTGTTAGTATGCTTGTATTAATTAATTGAACGTCGTAGAGGAATTTTGGTTTATCCGGCTCGAAGGACCAAAAGATAATGGAATCTGAAGTTTGCGTAATTCAATATATAACAAGTAAAAAAAAAACTATTACATATATATCCTGACTACATAAAATCATACAAAATTAAAAAATACCATGTCACAGCATCATTTCTAATCTATTGACTTCATTACTTAAAATCACACCATAGTTTAGCCATACATTATGCATACGTATCTAGACTATAGAGTGCCAAAATGATAACCCATCCTTTTGGCTTCTCAGTTGTCTGGTAATAACGGTCCAGTAACAAAGTGAAACCTTTTGGTATTTATTTTTATTTTTCAACAATGTTTCGACATTGCAGTAATAATATTATGTTTACATTCTCAATCAGAAAGACGATCCTCCAACATCTTATATATAAAAATGGATTATCAAATGTGTTAGTCGCGCTAAAACTCGAAAACGGCTGAACGGATTGGGCTGATTTTAGTCTTAAAATATTCGTAGAAGTCCAGGGAAGGTTTTAAAGTGACACGAAGTTCACCAGGACAGCTAGTTTTTCAATAAGAATTGAATTTTGGAATTTCTAAACCAGATCATTTCTTGCATTCTATGATTTAAAGACTTTGCTTACAATAATTAAATTGTTTACAACAATAATAAAATTTTAATCCTTCAAGCCCGTTAAGAGCACCTGTGATCGCGACAACAATAGAATACAATAGCATTTCCAAGAATCCGCGATCGAAGGATTAATATCATTATGCTGAAATTTGGAACTTATGGATAATATATACTTTGAGTCGCGGCAAGGATACTTTTTATCCCGGAAAAATGTAGGTTCCCGCGCTATAACTGAATTTTGGCGCAACGGATTTGCGGGCGTCACCTAGTTGATTGAAAAATACTGCTATTTTAAGAGAAGTTTATCTTTTTAATACCATTTGGTTTTTACAGTAGCCATTCAAAAGCACCACTAAATACTAATAATAAGGCTAGTTATTTATTTATTTTTTCTTATTGGTAATTAAAGGAACTCTCAAAAATAGAAACATCGGTTAAAGAGTTAGTCTGATATCTTAAAAACTGTCCAAGATGTAACAATTCGAAAATCACATACAATACTCCATGTACAAAATGACAGTGGGCTATGACGTCACAACTCACAAGTCACAACCCTCTCGTTTGTATGCATCGCGGATTCGCGGGATAACAGCTTTGTTCATATGCTAACGTTTATGAAAGTAGTGTCATAAGAAAAATTGTTTGAAATATTCAACTTGTCGAATGGTGTATATAAAATATGCTTAGAAATAAAAAATAAAACGACTTGACTATTACAACTTTGAAGACTCATAAGTCATAACAAAAAAAAAAAAGTACCCACATAAGTTAATTTAAATGAGCTGAAATTTTACAAATGCTTATTTTTTACCGTTATAATATATTATGTATCTTTATTTTATTAAAAAAATCTGCTAATCTTTGACCTTGTCAACATCCCAATTATTAGATATATAATCCAATAAATATTTTTTACTATTCTATTTTATGTCAGATCTATTCTGTTTTCCAAAGCCTAAACTTGTGTACCAGAGAGTGGGTGTGTTAGATTTTTATGTTTTTATAGACAACAGTAAACAAACCTTTTATATTGCTAACAAAGCTGCGTCCAGCTTTTGTTCTCGATAACAATGACGGGCTTTGCCTTTGAATATAAGGCAGATTCTGTTTCGTACAATATAATAAGCTGGTTTTGTTTTTTTTTCAGACTTTTGGTAACCACCTGCAGCGTTGCCAGAATGAATCTCGACACTTCACCCGTAAGTACCTTTATATTGTTTTATTTACAAATAGGAAAATCCTATCCTAAAAAATTTATTAAAATTTTTAGCGCAATACCCATCACAACCTTGTTGATAAAACATTTTTATTTAGCGCCATCTATACAAGTAGCGATGAAACATTTCGAAACGTGTGGTTCATAAAGTTCAAGTAATGTTGTCATCTGATGCTAGATGTCGCTGTAAGGGATAACGTTTCTCATGCCAACCGCTAGGTGGCGTGTTTAAGTTTGGTACCGGGTCTCGGAAATTTCTTGTATCGAGTATCGACGTACTATTGTAGTGAAGTAAGTTACCAAATAAACCTGACATTCGATAAGAGATGGAGCTTTTTAAGAACAAAGTTTCTTTACTGTTTCTCACAAAGTTATTTTTTCAAGTTATCTTTTAATTTTTATTAAATTTTAAAGTATAAGAATAACATTCTTCTCTAGTTACTTATTTTTAATTTCATGCTAATTATGCACAGATTGACACTTGAACTTTTACTAGTTTGGTAAGCAAGTTTTAGTTAAAAAAGAACAACAATCAGTATTCAACTTACTTAATTTTTTTGTTTCATTATATTAAATACATGATCTAGAATACAAGCACAGGTACTTGCAGTAAAGTAAAAAGAAACACGTCAAAAAAATGTTATAAAATCATCTTAGGGATAAATGACCCGACTTAAAAACTGTCAATATTTTTGCATTTCAACTGTGACCATGCAGATCCTGCGATAATATGTTACCTAATTAATTATTATTATATTTTTTTCATAAACATTTGTATTGGCAATCGTGAAATACATCTACGGTTGAGGTAAGTCCCAAATATCCCGGACCCGTATCTCTCATCTCGGGGGAAATTAAATTTCTTTGTATAATTTTCGGCCTCAGTCACCTTTAATTTATAATTTTTGATAATTCTGTAATAAGTATAAACACAGAGTGTTTGACCAGGTGTACTATGTAAGTTGTGTTGTATTAATTTTTGTGGTGTTCCACTACTCACTTGAATAACTTGTTTGAAAAAACTGCCGTCATCCTCAATATATATATGTAGTAGGAAAATGATTTTATTTTGCTCTATAACTCACTGCTGCGGTATTTGTGTTGCTACATTTCTCATTACTTTTATATAATAGGGTATTTAGGTGACCGAAGCGTGCACAATATACGCTTCTTCTTCTTCTTAGCTCCTTCCCACTTTACGTAGGGTCGGCTTTCCTAGTACATTTGCGCCAAGAAAGTCTATCTTGGGTTGTCGACTTAGGCAATTTATTTACAGCTAGTGCTTTGGTCGTACTGGTCCACCATGTGGCTGGGGGTCTGCCTCTACCTCTCTTAGCTTCTGGGAGACTCAACAACGCCTTTTTAACAATGTAGTTGTCGTCTTTGCGCATAATGTGGCCATACCATCTTAGGGCCGATTCACACCGGAATGGCAGAGGCCGGCAGCGGCCGGCAGCGGCCGGCAGAGGCGCGGCGAGGCCGGCAGAGGCGGCTTGCGTCGCCGCGGGCGGACGCTCGCGGCCGCTTGTGGACGCTAGCGGCCGCTTGTGGACGCTCGTGGCCGCTGGCGGCCGCGCGCTACCTTCAGAACACGCGTGCCTAGCGTGCTTATCACTGTAATATTTTGACCTTGTGTTGTATAAACACTGGTATTGCTGTACCATGGTAATGAGCTTATTCTCAGTTTCCATTTTTTGTTTTTTGCAATACGTATTTTCGTTTAATTAACAACGCAAAGAGCGCGCGGCGCCTCGAGGCGCCTCGCGGCGGCGCGCGCGGCCGCCGGCAGCCGCGAGCACTTTCCGCCGACGGACGCGCGGCGCCTCGAGCCCTTTTAGAAATTTTCAAGCGATACTAGTAGTTATAAGTATGTAAATTACGTTTAAAATTATTTCACACTAAAAGTGCTCTTCGCGCCGCTGCCGGCCGCTGCCATTCCGGTGTGAATCGGCCCTTAAGCGTCTCTCGGTCAGTTTTTCGGACACTGGAGTTATCTTGAAGCTTCCCCGCCCGGATATATTCATTTCTAATTTTGTCATGTTTAGTTACCCCTCCAGACCATCGTAATATTTTCATTTCTGTAGTGTGGAGCTCTTGTATATGTGTTTGCTTGACTGTCCAACATTCTGAAGCACAATGCACAATATACTACACAACAATATTTAACACTAATCTGCTCCTGAAATTCGGTAAAGATTTTTTGTTCCGAACAAAAGATCATAACAGTTAAGATAAAACGAGTTATGCTCACTAGCGATCGCGTTAAACAGATTTTTCTATTTAATCGAATACCCAGCCCAGAGCCCAGGGGGAGCGTAGAGATTCGACGGTCGCGATACACTCGCAATTTATTGAAAGCGGCACGGTTCATATTGGCATCGTATCGGTTCATTAATAACTACACACCGCCGCGAACAATGGGCTACGTGTACGAAATGTTTAAATGGAAATATATCGGAATTTTGAATACTCGTTAGGGTACCGTTTCAATTAACCGGGCTTAGCGCTCTCACATACGCCGAAAACGTCAGAATAAAGCTTTGTCGTATATCCGCCGCGCACCGGGCGAGCTCGGCGCCTTACACGGCTCTATTAACACTAAATATTACAATTTCGACTATTGCGATGCAATCGCTAATGCGGGGGCGAAAAGATCCGCGCGGGTGCCTGCTTTACGAGCGGCGAAATTGCACTGACTCGCTAGATGTTGTTCTTTACGCTAATTTGGACTATTCATCGCGGCCGACGTCGCAATCTCTCGGGGAATTCGCGAAATAAAAGAACAAAACGTTATCTGGATTCTGGACTGTCGCTATGAAAAATTAACAATTAAATCTTAAGCCGGGTGAGATACGACTTTGGGAGCCACAAATTACTATGATTTAATATTGCTTAGTTATCTGGGGGCCGGTAATTTGTAAGCGGCTCGGGCCCGCAGGAGCATTGTTGGCCCGCTGTCGTCTTTTGTTCGTCGCCTGCCCCGCCAGATAGTATCAAGAGTTATTATGATTAGGATTCTTTGCTGCAGCGAACCCTAAGATCGTCATGTTTATCTGATTTATGTTGCAGCTAACGATCTTGCAAAATTAAGAAGAATGTTGAAAGTAACTCCTTTTGGCATTCCGTTTGAGTTACTATGTAGAAATGTGTAGTATGAATTTAAACAGTTTAGAAAACTTAAGAAAGTAGTATCGCTTACGAAAGTAGAAGCCAGGAAATTCCTTAGAACAGAGAATGACTGCGTTACGACGAGAGCTCTGGTTGCTGATTAAAGCAAATAATTCGACTGATGCGAAACTTCGTTACATTGGCTTCGGCTAAACATAACGCAATAGAGTAGTATCAATTACTAATTTAAAAATTTAATACTATCCATTTCAAACTATGCCAAATTATGACAATCTAACTCATCTTCGACTGTGCAGCAACTAAACGTACATTACGTACATGTTGCATTCATGAGTCTGTCAGAATATCGCTCCACAAAGAACGGGAATGGAGCTGGCGCAGTTGAAAATACCATTGAGTGAGAATACCCGGAGCGGCTAGCGTCAGACGCTAACGAAGGACCATCTGTTCCTTTGCAAATATCGAGTTGCCTGTTTCTTTACTTTGTAACTACATATTTGCCTGGATGTTAAGATAGAAGTGTATGGGATTTGATGAGAGTTTTAGTGATATGCAAAAGAATTAGTTAAGATTAGTTTTTATTATTCGTAGGTTAAGATAAATAAATTTGCTAACTCAATCACCTAACCATAACTAAGAAGGTATGTCAAATCAATTTTTTTAACAAACAAAATGAAAGGCAATTGAAAAAATTACTTATGCTATTAAAATTAGGTTTAGTTCAAACGGCACAATCCTGCACGTTTTTTTTGCAGCATACGTCTTAACGAATTAATAGTGGCGCATACACTGTATATATAACCATTCACACGTCGATTGTACTGCACGATTTTTTGCAGTACAATCGGCGTATGAATGTTAAAACGTATACTGTAAAAACGTGCAGGACAATGCCGTGTGAACCTACTCTTTGGACTCATTATAGACATGGCGATCATACGTCAAGTCCTATGCTTCTTGGTTGATGGAAAAAACCATCAAACAGCAATCAAATTACTCCCATACTTCGTCATGAAAACACTCATTATTCATGAGCGAGAATGACTTATTCCAATTAAAACACGGCACTTGATTCGATTAAACATCGCCCAAGTGACCCGTAGGAGAGTGTCACAAGTCATAAGCGTAATGGGGGTTAGGGTGGGCCACGGATTAGTAAGCGTAGCGGAGCGGTCGGTGCCAAATCGTCGTAGTGATCGCTGTTGCAAAGAAAAACTCGTTTGATCTCTTTAGAACGGGTAGAGAATGTGATGCTTCAATAGCGGCAATCGTAGGGGTGTCAGAATTGTAGTAAAGGTATCGTAAAAGTTTTGTTGCGACGCACGACAGTGCGTTCTGCGTCGGCGTGTTTTTCAACGGTAATAAATTAGTAATAATAATAATTAGTATGATTGACCTGTGAAGCTACGAAAATAAAAACCTTTTTACATTTAATTAATTAAACCGAAACGTACACATTTTTTTTTCTCTGGTAAAAAAACAGAAAGAGGATAACTATTTAACTATTAATTAATTTTGCTTGACACCACCCCAAGTTGGTTAATATATTAGGGTCTCAGTCGTAAAAAGTAGCCGTGGCTATCAGACCCTGTTGCGATTGACGCTGCCGCGGTTAGTCCAGTCACATGTCACGTTTTCATTTCATATAGTGGGTCCGAATCGATCGGCTTTTTCAATTAGCGAGAACACCCAATTGTCATTGTGTTCATAGTGTAATTGCTGGTTTGTTATCCACACATCTTGACCCCCGCTAGTGTCGTACAACGAAGGCGGTTATTCGAATTTCAGAGTATTATACTAAACATCTCGCAAATTACACGAATGTTATAAAGGTGGTTTATATGTACGCTTGGTACTTCGTCAAGTATAAACTGTTGAATGGATTTTCATAAAAACTGACATGATTGTAGTTAAATAAAAAATAAAAATAAAAATATTTATTTTCGGACAACTTATAGGATCCATTAAATGTTAGTATAATCTTATACGAGGGCTGCTATTTATGTATCCGGAATTAAAAAAAGAAACAAACATATATCATTTAATATGGTTTTATTGCTTTTCAAAATATTCGCCGCGATGATCGACACACTTTTGCATACGCTGGAACCAATTTTCATAGCACTTTTTCCATTCTGATTGAGGTATCTCCAAAACGTGCATTTTGAACGCATCAACAGCCTCTTCGCGGCTCGAAAAACGTTGACCACGTAATTTGTTCTTCGCGTATGGAAATAAAAAGAAATCGTTAGGTGCCAAATCAGGGCTGTACGGCAGATGACCAGTCAATTCGATCTTTTGACCCTCCAAAAACTGAGTTGTTTCAGCTGAGGTGTGACAGCTAGCATTGTCGTGATGTAATATGATTCTGCGTTGTCGGTTGTCCTTTCTTATTTCTTCAAAGACTTCTGGTAAACAAATGGTCGTATACCATTCAGAATTAACCGTTTTACGATTCTCTAATGGCACTGTAGCCACATGTCCATTAATTCCAAAATAACAGGCGAACATTTGCTTCAAAGTACTTTTTGCACGAGTAACTTTTGTTGGTTTCGGCTCATCTTGGAACACCCACACCGTTGACTGTTGTTTAGTTTCGGGGTCATATGCATAGATCCAAGATTCATCACCTGTGTAGATATTATAAACGGCTTTTGACGTACCACGGTTGTATTTTTTTATCATTTTTTTGCACCAATCGACACGAGCCCGTTTTTGATCGATTGTCAAGTTGTGCGGAATCCAACGCGAACATATTTTTTTTACAGCCAAATGTTCGTGTAATATCTTATGTATGCTCGTCATACTTATGCCTAAGGACGCCTCTATCTCGCGATATGTAACATGACGATCACGCATTATTAGTTCCCGCACAGCATCTATATTTTGTGGGACAACAGCTGTTTTTGGGCGACCTTCTTTATTTTCATCCGTGAGCATAGACCGCCCACGATTAAACTCACTGTACCAGTGATAAACAGTGGTTTTTGATGGTGCTTCATCTCCAAAAGTTGCGGTGAGTTGAATAAAGCACTGTTGTTGATTTAGCCCACGCCGAAAATCGTAGTAAATCATTGCACGAAAATGTTCACGCGTTAAATCCATGGCAAATGAAGACACGCAATTTTCAAAATGACGCCACAATGGAAAAATAATTGACAGTCACATGAAACAAAATGTATTCTTCAACCAAAGAGTTCTATTTTCAAATGTTGTAATTACTTTTTAAATATTGTTCTTGTAAATGGCCAGTTCCGGATACATAAATAGCAGCCTATGTATCTAGTTGTGTTAGTACTTATATTTAACTAGGGACATAGTTAAGACTTAAGGCTCTTTAAAAAAAATTCTTGCCCAAAGAATTTAGCATATAAATGCATGTTAGGTTCAGACTCATAAGATGTTGAAATATTTTTAACTAAAATTTACATTATAAATAGACGTTTTTTTAAATAAAATTTACAATATAGGTAGACAGTTCTGCCACTGAAAGTCAATTCACATTGCATCGCTGTATGTTCCTTTTGGGAAGGTTAAGATAGGTTATGTCCTAATTGAATGGTTAGCACGTCTTATTTAATTATAAACTTAAACTTTTGAAGGTAGATGGCCTTCATCCAACGGCTTCTGCATATTAAGGTCACCTAATTTATTCTTATTTATTCGGTCAGTGCTTATTTTAGTCCGAATATAACAAACTTTGTTTGGCTAGCTGAAAGTTTATCGCAAGTTTATTTCAAGTGTTTATTTAGGATACTATTATAATAACTATAGACACAATAGACATAACTACCAGTACTTCGACTACTAAGAGACGGACGAGTATTAATATCTGTCATTTCTTTCGGGTTTCGCCAGGAGAAGTTAAAGGCTGGCGCGCTGGCTGGTATAATTTATTTTTAAAAAGAAGATTTTGAAATTGTATTCTGATAGTTTTCTTTGCATGTGCCAAAATATAAACAACAACTAAACTTGTAGGTAACGACCCTAGCGACGACTTTTGTCATAATACGTCAAACTTATTTTTTTTTACATCAGTTCTAAGTCGGCATACTCTATCATTCTGTTTACTCTGCTATAGATAGCTTCAGAACCTAAACCTTTTTTAGATAAAAATGATGTGACGTCCGAATTTGGTGGAGGTGTCATGGCGATGAAATGTGTTAGTCGTTCGTATATTATATTATGGATAATTAGTAAAAAATACTTTATACTAGATGTTTTTGATTAGATTGGAACTGTGTACGCTCCAAATGAAATGCCGAAGGAACCGTAATTTTTTTCTTAGCTACTGTCCTTCCTGCCATACCATAATCTCTTATAGCAGTATTACTTTAATATTACTCTCAGATTTGGTACAAACAAAATAAATAGTTTTGTTTATAGATCTTGTTTGCTTATACGGAATTCAAAAGTAATATTAAAGTAACACTGCTATAAGAGCTCATGGTAGGCCCCCAGTAGTCCTAGCACGGCGACCAGCCGAAATGCGAAAATATAGACAAACCGTGGAGATAAACTTAAGGTGCCGTTCCAAACTTTTTTCGTTCCGAAAAATTCAATTAAAATGCCACTTTATGACAGACTATAGTCACAAACTGTGGAGATAAACTTCAGGTGCCGTTCCGATCTTTTTTCGTTCCGCAAAACTCAATTAAAATGCCACTTTATGACAGAATATAGTCCTAAAGTTCAAATAATATCCTACTTTATGACATATACTATAGTCTGTCATAAAGTGGCATTTTAATTAAATTTTTATCGGTCGCGATTAGCCACGGTGAAGATTGGAACAGCACCTTAAGTTTATGTCCACAGTTTGAATATACTTCAGTATTTCTACTGGTCGCCGTGCTACGGCTACTGTTGTCTCTATATTCATTGTGTTTGTCTATATCAGTGCTAAATGTCCTCAAAACTAGTCGGTTACTTCTTAGTTTCTGAGCTTACTCAATATAAATAAATAAATAACAGTTTTTAGATATTTTTTAACGATTCTTCGATTGTTAATTCGATTTTTCATTGTAGAGTCGACATCACTAGCAGGAGCCATCAGTGTAATGAATTGCCTTATTCGTACATGCGGCCCATAAAAATGTGTGGTAAAACATGTTTCAAATATTTATGTTTATTTATTGTCTGTACTCTATGTGTATTAAACACGCCACGTATTCCTTTTAGTTGATTCGTTGCTTCGTATCCGGAATTAAAAATTCATCGGTCGTTAGAAGTTTACAATTTTAAATGTTTGATGTACAGAATATTTAAATTTATGATTATATGTTTGGACCCTTATTGAGAAGGCGAGACGTTTTTAATGTACTTAATAGACAAGTACAAAACATTTTGTAACTATAACGTCTACACAGTGTAGATATTTTTATTGGTAAAAAAGTTATCGTACTAATAAATAATATCTTCAATATTATTATGTTTAGAATGCAATTAAAGACGTGAGTGGAAGAACCAAATAACTAAAATTTTATAACATTCATTTTTTTCCTTAAAAAAATAAACCTTGTATCTTACTTTATTATCTGGCTAATGTGTCTGGTGAAAATGTCATTTTTTTACACTGTTACTTACCTGCTTCTTCCACTCATGTCTTCATTAAAGTATAATTTACACAGAGCCAGTACTGGCTGCCAATAAGACTGGCAGCCAGTATTGGCTTGGTATATGCCGCATGTGAACAGTTTTTCAAGCCAGGCCAAACTGTTCACACGCGGCATATGCCAAGCCAATACTGGCTGCCAGTCTTATTGGCAGCCAGTACTGGCTCTGTGTAAATTATACTTTACATTATTATAGTCCCGTAGCGCGTAGACTCGTAGTGTTGTAGCGAGTCTACGAGCGAGCGCGTAGCGACGTTACGAGTGTGCTACGAGTTACTCGTTCTGGTGCTGTAAATGTTTGTAAACATTTTCTAACATAAAAACATTTACTAGCATATGTTGTCAATTGTTACATCTTGTTAGGAACTGTTACATGTTATAAGTGCTCCTACACTAATAGAAAATGTTTACTTAAGTTTACTAACATTTTATAATATTTAAATCTGGTATTGGCTCGCCGCATACCCAGTCGTCCTTTATAAAAGGTTTACAAACAAAAGTTAACACAAAATGTTTTATTTTGCTATAATTTGTTTTGCTATAATTTGTTAACTTATGTTTACTAAACATTTTCTAACATGAAAACATTTTTAACATTTTTTAACATTTGTGACTAAATGTTTGCTAACAAATGTTTACTAACGTTACTAAACATTTTGTAACTGCGGTGTGGGAGCACCATTCCATAATAGTGATCACTGATCACTGATCAGCTTCTTGATGAACTTTCCATTAGTTTATTGCTCACGTATAACTTAAAGTAGATTTGTGGACTGCTCTTGATTTTTTCATAAATCTTATATATAAAAATGGATTTTCAAATGTGTTAGTCGCGCTAAAACTCGAAAACGGCTAAACGGATTGGGCTGATTTTAGTCTTAAAATATTCGTAGAAGTACAGGGAAGGTTTTTAAGTGACACGAAGTTCACCGGGACAGCTAGTGAGAGAATCTTGTCCATTAATTTTATAGATTCCTTACAAGTATTTTTATGAAATTTAGTATTTTGAGGTTTTTAAGGCAGAAATAAGTTTCTAGCTAGATTTAAAATTTTGAGTTATTCACTACTTTACCTGCGTGTATTCTGCTACATTTAATTACAAGTAAAACTAGAAAAGGAAATAGATTGAGTCATTCTTCAAATCGTCCCTAGCATTAATAACATATAATGGGGAACATTATCGCTTAAAACACATACTCTAAATCGATAGTTATCATTTAAGTTGCGCCGTATGAAATTGCCCGCTATGATTAATGTTGGCTGTGGCCATAAGCCATTACGGCACTATGTTAATGTGGGAGTCTATTTTATTTCGGTCGGTTTAATGGAAGACTCAATTATGCCCATATAATATCACGCTATGTCCTAATGTGTATTTATTTGAAATTGTTTGGTGCAGTTATAATTTTCATGTAGGTATGTATGTATATTGTTATTTTGGCTTATTTAATTAGTTAATGTCTTTTAAATATAATAATGTATGCCTATTTGGCCATGACATCACGCTTGATCAGTTAAACCGATTATGATGGGAGCACAGCGGGGCTAAAATGGTCGCGATGGAGAATTATATTATGAATCATAAATTCGTACTAATTTGACATTCGTGAGTTTGACAGTTTTGGCAATTCATTTTGTGAATTGATTGAGAGGAATTGCTAGATGTGACCATTTTAGCCCCGCCGATATCAGGCTATTCTAATGGACGAACTCGCGGTGACTTGCTAGTTGATGTTAGCTAGTATTATATAATAATAATAATAATAAGAAGAAGATAATAGTTTTGTCTATTCCAAATTGATTCCAAATAAAAAGTGTCTATGGACTGTTGTCTCGTAGCAAGCACGTAACACGTTGTTTTATTACTAGCATTAGTTGAAAATAGGCTTGCGTTAATACGCGTCAACATTAGACATGGAATGAGGTATACTAAACCTCAATGAAAATAGCAAGCTTAAAAACATTCGTATAAGAGATAATAGCGAGGCTAAAGTTTCCCTTTCGAGTATTTTCGTTTCAATCCACGCAAAATTTCCACCGGAGTATCAGAACGGTTTCACATAATGCAGGTAATGTTGTGGCTAACAGCGCCCAACAATGGTGGATGTAGAGAAAATCATAAATATCCCTGGCAACGGATCGCTGCAGTTGGCCACCGCAGACATATTAACGTGGACCCCGCGCCCAGTTTAGTATTTAGTACGGAGGGTTCTTAGTCGAATTGCGTTGGGTTCGATAGATGTTAGTTAGATGTGATAGTTTCGGTAGTGATGTAGGGATTTGACATGTTGCAAAATTTTGCGCTTGCAATGCGTTGTGATTACCATAGATTTTTGATTTCCAACTTCGTTGAGTGCTAATAATTATTATTATTCACAACCGATTTACACTAGGAACGTAACTTACACTAGTCACCTTAAATAAGATCCTAAACCGGTTCAGAAAATATTTAGTATTAAGTTGATAATTAATAAAAATTATTTAATTTTTACTAAACCATAGCAACTTCCTTGCACTTTAACTCTAAATTAACGAAAATTATTCTCTTTTTTTTTATTTAGTAATTAAAACTTAGAGATTTTTACTAAAGAGCATTTAAAACCACCATCTAGCTAACACACAAACATAGTAGGGCCGGAATTTTCCACGACCGTGCCGGCATCCACTGTAGTATGTCTGCGGAGTGCACCGTGCATGCACCGTGCGTGCCACACCCCATTCATTAGCCCCCGAGTGCTTCCGCACATATATCAATCCACTCCTGACCTCTTAGTTTTGAGACTCCCATTTTTCCGACCGAAATGCACGGCTAAAACATTGCCTTTTTGCTTTAAAATGTCGAAGACTTTTTGTGTCATGAATCTACCAGAGTACTTAGTCAATGCAGGAATTTCGTAAGGGAAGCTAAAAATGTATAGGACATAAGCATCGGTAAGTGACATGCTGCTCACGATTCATTATTCAGCTTACGCTTCGCTATCCAAATTATCAACTGCAACTTTAGTTAACTCTAGCCTTACAATAAAATAATTGGCACCATTGCGATCTTACAATGACAAAAATGCCAATGTAATTGCCCTGTCTCTGAGGTCTACCTTACCCCAGTTACTAATTTTAAAAGACAATCCCATAATTTATTGCGCGAACTTAAGAAGGGTTGGAACAAATTAGGTGGTTAAAAGTCCGGTGCACTTACAAATGTCGGGGATAAACAGTGTCACAACTAAATGTGAACGGATTCCGCTAAGCCGTGTAATAAAGTGCGAGCTAAACGATTGGCTGCTACCAATTTAGATTTTGCACACCTGCGTACCCCCTTACCCTGCCCGGATTATAAACCCGACTTTCGGTCCGCTAAGATAGTGATTAAGCGATGCTCGTTAAGAACCGCCTGAACGGAGTTACCCGAAGATGGTTTACCTCAATCATTAAGAATGATTTCGAAGTATACCTATAGTGTGATGGGGAAATACATAGATGTGGCATATAAATGTGCCCAAAGGTGTGGTTACTTTGATGTTGTATGGGGATCTTGAAGTACATCAACTTGGATAATGTGTGATATAAAGATACTTTCTGTTCAAATATATCTGCTACATCATATAACTTGAGTTTCAAATCTGGGCATAAATGTATGATACGATTAAATATTTGCAAATAATACGACTCAGATAAAAAGTAATAAGAATCTCCTCGGAACCGTCAGAATAAATACATAATCTACTCACCCAAACCGGAGGTAGCGGAACTGACCGGGGGTAACTCAGCCAACCCAAAAACTCTTGTCGCGGTTCCCTCGAATGAATTGAATTGTGAAGATGAAGCGACATCCCAAAGACATTTCCACACTAGAAAAGCTGCGAGGCGAAGGGTAGATACCCTTGATCGTTGACGCGTGGAAGGGTCAGCGAATGGCAAACGATAAAAAGTAGAAACATTTATTTAGTGGAATTGTACTCGGCGTAGTTCAACTACGGAAGGTTTAAACGGAAATGAATTTAAATGTAAATTTTCTTGAATAATGAGCCTTTTATTTGTAAGTCAAATAGATCAGAAGATACGCTTGTAATATCGTGGACCGGCCATTTTGTGACAGGTCCGACTTAAATATTAAGTACGACCAGACGCGATACCGCTGTAGACGTCAGGGGCGTAATCCAGTAATTCCAGAAATTGCTAATTATGTAGATATATATGTCCTGACCGATTTCGGCCTTGGCGACTTGACTTCACACTATGTAATGCGGCGACGATCGTGGGCACGCACATGACTAAGGTATACTATTTTTTAGAGAACGTGCGTGCACACACTGTACACGTTAGGATACCGTTTTCGTAATTGTACTGCTAATTATGTACTGCTACATATTTATGGACTGCTATCTAGCAGTCCTATGACGTGAACAGACAATCAAGGCCATCATTGATTCGAGCTGCATTCTGACGGATTGCAATGAATTTTAATCTGAGTATGATTTTGAAATTCAAGTGACAATACTGATACACTCGAAATGCCTTGGGTTAGTCATAATGGAATTCTGTTTTGAATTCCTGTTCTAATGACCAAATCGTATTTTGCTTTGACATGCGCAATTCCAGCACATTTAAGGACTAAAAAAGTAGGTGAAATCGTATAGTGATATGAAAAAGGAAACAAGCAAAAAGTGAGGTTGAACCAACCTAACAACTGAATTGTTTTAAACTCACACATGTTAAACGTGCGCACGAGTGATATAGCTTGCTATCGAGAGAATCCGGTTCCAAAGTGATAAAAATCGCATTAGTTAAAGCAGTGTTTTTCAACCTTTTTACAATGTGACCCCCCCAGGTATGAAAAAATATTTCGTACTTTGCTTTTTTATTTATCATGTATCTATATAATATGTATATATGTAAATATGTTTATGAAAATATTATTTTTCTTTTTGTAGAAGTTCTCCAACTTCATATTACATTATATATATATATATATATAATTACATTTTATATATATATATATATATATATATATATATATATATATATATATATATATATATATATATATATATATATATATATCGTATTTTCATTAAGCATTGTTTTTTTACTAGTTAGAAATATATTTCTCGACCCCTCGCGATCCCCAAAAGCTTCGTGACCTCCCAGGGTGTCGCGACCTGTAACAGGTTGAAAAACCCTGAGTGAATAAAGCATGAACATCAGAAATCATTGTCTCCATCGTCGCACGCACCGTAGATATTATATTCAGCGAATTAGCTCCATTCATTTCGCGCTTAACTCACAACATCTGCATCGTTAATGGCACCGATTTAATTACTTGGGTTACACGACTCAATTTCCGCTCTCGAATCTTTGGATCTCGAGCGCTCTTAATGGAATATTAAGATGTAATCGCTGTCATTGGATTACGTTCGGTCATTTTGACTACGAGGTAGGTGTGTAATGACCCTAATGGACTAGGAGGACGGAAACTACAGACTTACAGAGTCTGAGGGATTGAAGGTTTTGCGTCGAAATATATTACCTTTATGGTTAAAACATAACGTTTTTGTACATACAATGCTAGATGACGCCCGCAACCTTTCCCGGGACTCAAGTATCTCCATACCAAATTGCGGGTCAGTGGTTTGGGCGTGAAGAGGTAACGGACAGACAGACACACTTTTACATTTATAATATTAGTATGGATTATTATCATGATGTTGTGAAAAATTGAACTTGAAATCTACAGATGATATAAAATAATAATCCAAAACAATGTACGTTGTATTAAAGAATATTACTGTAATTTCAACGTAATATTTAACGCCGACTCCAACCGTATTGTTTGTATATCGAGTTTTAATATTCAGCTATTATCTTAGGCTGTATACAATGCGGGGTCAATTCTCATTTGGTATTCTGCGTCCAGCTCGGTAATGGAATATCGTTGTGAGGCTGACGGCCATCACGATCGATGTATATTTTATTTTCGTAAATTGCACGAAATGATTTTTCGCAACCCCTTGTCAGGTCTCGAAATCTCCGATTTATTTTGTTTCGTCTATGCCGCCGATTTTATCTGTTGCACGGATTTGTAGTGATTTAGCTTAGCGTTTGACAGCGCTTTTTATTTGTGAATTTGAAATCACTACATAGCATAAAACAAAGCAGCTTCCCGTTGTATGCGAAAGTATGCTTAGAATGGCTTAGATCTTTAAAACTAAACACCGGATTTAATCTTTCAGGCCCCGCGCGAGCACCGGTGATCGCGAGAACAAAAGAATACAATGGGAATTCCTAGAACCTCCGATCGAAGGATTAAAAGTGATTTATTTGAATAAATAGTGATAAAAGAAGGTTTCAAAGTATATAATACAGATTTATTATAAAAGCATTACTTTATGACAAAACAACATTTGCCAGTTAATAACTAAGTTATTTATAAAATAATATAGTAGTATAGTTTCATTGCCTTCTTAAAATTAACGTTTTGTAGCCAATAGCTCCAAAGTAAATGTAAGCATTTTCATAACGTTCAAATTGATTAAGGATTAAGTTGCTGATAAAATCTCTCGCATTTGAGCGTTTCAATTTTATCATAACAATAAAAACGTTACCTTTCTTTATTGGCAATCCGGTAAAAAATAATGCGCCATAGGAGCCGAATAAATATCGTGAAAGCGGGCTATCGCCGGGCTCTTATTTTATACTTATTGAGCCGCCATTTTTATCTAGCCGTAAAACGCAATAATGCAGGACGCTTTTAAAATTATATGCAGCGTGAGCTTTATCCGTACAACGCTTTATTCTTACGTTATATTTTTTGTTTGTTGATATTATAAATATATGTAGTTTACTTTTTGGTTGGTATTTTCAGGGTATTGTTTACTTTTCGCCAAATTGGCTTTGATTATTCCGTATCTATCCATCGCTCATATAAATAAGTGCATCTATTCACGTGCAACGTAAACCATAATATTATGACAGTCTATGAAACTGCGAATGCCAGTATAAAAAAGGTACAAGGTTTTATCTGACTCTTAATCCTTTGTTGCGGGTAGAATTAAATCGGAGGCGTTAACACGTCGCTCAGGCCGGGATTGCTGTGAAATTGTTTCGCAGTTTTGTAGGGCGCTGAGCGTTTAAGCGTTTTTACTCGGTGTGCTAATGGACAACCGCTCCGTTCCGTTGCACGCTTGTTTAGTATTAATTGCGCCTTTTGTCGCCTCCAGCTGTCCTTTTCTATTGTGGTTATGGGTGTCTTTTACGGTGGCTCAAATTGGCTTTAATGGCGTTCTTTATTCCGCGACACAATCACCGTAGAATTCCATGTAATGTACTTTCTGTTGCTTGTGAGAATGTAACTAAAAGATTCGAGTGCTTTGTTGAAGAGATTTTTTAAGACTAGGTGCAACAAATAGAAAATTAAAGTGCTAAGTTCATTAGAATTCACGACCGTCGAGAGAAGTTGCACTACAGCAGCAAAGAATGGAAGCAATAGACCAATTAGCGTGTGCTAATGCGGCTGAAAGTAGTTCCAAGTGAAACACACGGCTTGTATTTAATTCGCACGCCGCACTCAACGGATGCCAATTTTCTTTTTCACCTTTTACCTGTACAGAGCTCCTAGCCAAGATGCTTTATTGCTTCTTTACAGAATCGCCGATCAAAATATATGGAGTTGACACGACATGAGTCGAATGTAGTCTGTAGTGTATGAAGTCGTCATATCATCGCTTATGTAAATTCCATACATTTTTGATGAGTGTTTCTATAAAGAAGCGATGAAGAAAACGTGTTGGCTAAGCCCTCTGGTCCCGGTCAGCGAAATTTTATTTATCGTCGCCTCGGCGGCCAGTTCTAACTTTTTAATTAAATTACTCACTTGATAATTGTTGTAGCGGGAGTCGGGACTGATAGTGTTGTGTTTTATGTCGCCCTTGCTTGTGGCACCGAATGCAAGTTTAAATTTATTTACTTTTGCCAAGTTTACACGGGAGTTTGTGGACTTTTTTACCGCCGGAAATGGGTTATTTGGTTGGATTAAAATGCTAGCGAGAACGGGAATGAATTACGGTTTAGGAAAATTGGGTTGGTTGAAGGGATGCTTAGAAATTTTATCGTCCTTGGAAGAACATTGTCGCTTGTACTAATAAATAAGATACACACTGTTTCAGAAATTGCAGTTGTTTTGTTATTGTCTGATACATTACAAACGTAGACGAGATAAAAAAATTAACTATAGCATCTGTACACACACAAATAAATTTTTTAAGGGGGGTTCTATAAACGATAGGTATAGTACTGTGCGAAGATCAAAACAATGTTCATGTGGGCATCACATTATTATTGATTTTGTGAATGTATTCCAAATAAAAGTCCCTTTATATCAAAAGATACAAGGGTCTAAAAGTGACCTCCGTCACAGTTGGAGTAAAAAACATTAACCCGCGAAAAATATCACTCTACAAATCCGTAGGGAAAAGATGAAAGTACGGGGGCTGGGCTAATGGACAAATTTAAAAGGGATCATCTCATTTCGGCTCGTGTCGATACAAGAAACAATGAAATGTTAAAACGGTAGTGGGATATCATCAACATCATCGATGGCTAATGTCGCATTATTGTACTGTTTTAGTCTTAAGTGTCTAAACACACTACGACACACAAAAACATACAAAATACGGACGGAACGCGACGGACGACACACTATGCCGAAATTCTGTCGCGAGCCGAACTTCCGTCGAGCCGAGTCGAGCAGTGGCGTGCACTCCATGAATGCAGAAATGCAGTGCATTACTTGCCATTCACAGTTATTTTAATAACTTTCGTATGTTTTAGATGACGTTAATTATTATTAATAGTAAAAATATGAATACACATTAACGCCTACATTTATAAAGTAGCACTTATTGATTTGCAAAACTACTTAAACATAAGTCGGTAAGTGGTAACTAGGCGCGCCGCGCGAAGGTATGCACTCGACGTCTCGCAGACCCCGCCTATATCTGTGAGTTAAGATTTTCGTATTCGTACATTGTTCGCAAACGTGTGTGCGTGTGCGATTTATTAGGCCAGGTCCTGCGGCATGAGTTCCGAGCCGGCGTAATGGCGCGTTCGGGAGTAATCGGATATGTTCGTTGCCTATAATCCGAGTAAAAATAATAGACGGAAATCTAATTAATCACATATGCACATAGTGCATTTTTGTTTAGTACGGTTTATATTTGTTTACATTACAGAAGTGTTTTGTATTTTGGGAGGCCATTTTTTCATGTGATGAGCACTGTAACATATTATTTATGTTTGCGCCAGTATATTTATAGTTTTCTTAGATGATTTTTATTATTTTAACATTTACAAGTTTGTACATTTAACAGTTTATTAGTTATTAGTTATTACTGAGTTTCTAATTTCTATATTAAGTGCGTTTTTTGATTTCTTAAAAATATTATTTGACTGTGAGGTTTGTGTTGAAAATGTGTGTTTATTAAAAATTAAAAATAACAAGTTTTCACAATTGTCATTCAGTGAAAAGATTCTAATTGTGATTTGTGTCGAAAGGTAGGTACGTGTACCTGAGTTACAACTTACAACAATTAAACCAGCAACAAAAATGAAATGTAAGTAACTCGAAAGTTTCATGTTATTCATATTCATGTACTTATTTATTTTATCATTTTATAATATTATATACTTTATATTAAATGCGAAAGTATCTCTGTCTGTCTGTCTCGCTTTCACGCCAAAACTAATGAACCGATTGTAATAAAATTTTGTACACAGTTAGTCTAGAGCCTGAGAAAGGACATAGGCTACATTTTGATTAGACAAAAATATATTATGTATCTAATTTCCATGGAAATATCGATGAAAATGAATTCACATTGCATTTCTAATATATAACAATAGATGGCGTTTTTATTTATTTTAGCTTAGCACACATGTGAACGCAAATGAACTTTCATTGTAGTTCCAACACGTGACAACAGATGTCGTTTTTTTGTTTCTTCATAACAGAACGTACTCATATATTATAATAGTTTAGAAAACATAGTTTTTAATTTATATCCACACTAATATTACAATTTATGCGAAAATATCTCTTTTTGTCCGTTTGTCTGTCTGTTTTGCTTTCACGCCAAAACTACTAAACCGATACCGCTGCTTACCCCGTGTCAAAAACCTGTGCACGCCTCTGGCAGTCGAGCGTAAAGTTCGGCAGCGATTCGGCGGTAATGTTTTGTCATAGCAACACATTATACGCGACGGAAGTTCAGTTCGATTGTCGCTGAAATGTCATGATGACTACATTTTGCCATCTGATATCGACTTCCACAAACTTTTGATCCTACTAATATTATAAAGGCGAAAGTTCCGCCGCGTAATTTCGGCTCTTCGCGTAATTTATAGTGTGTCAGACGGATGCGGCGGAACGTAATTTCGGCTACGGAAATTACGCCGCGTAACTTCGGCATAGTGTGTTTAGACACTAACACTATTTAGCTTAGTTAGATCCAGTTCGGATACTATCAAACAGAGTTGGATTATCGTATACGTTAAACGTACGTCAAAAACTTATTTCTGTTTTTGCTTCTAATCAGAACGCGTTTGGCTTTGGTTTGGCATTTCATAAGAATATCATTTTGTTGTTTTTATACTGAGACTACTTGGAAATTGTCTCGTACTTGCATTAATTTAGCATCAAATTAGTAGATTTGGGGTGTTGCAGCTCTATTAGCAAATTATTTAGTGAGTCCAATATTATGTGAATTCTGCGTAAGTCGTAACCGCTATTGACTTATTGACACCAAATCATTTTATAATTATCATTTTAAATTGACATTGATGCTGACTCAGTTAAATGTTGTATTATTTCACTTGATTCGATAAATGCCGATATTTGAGGTGGTCAATTTTGTCAAGTATTTTAATTTTGAACCAGACTTTAGTAGCATTAATTTCACATACGTACAGTGTTATGTTTTTATCCTTTTTTGGTATTGACTGTTTTGTGTTTATCGAAAACTATCAGTAAACTAGGTGAAGTTCGCAACCCCGTTGTATCAAAATTCGTATATCACGCGGGAACCGTACATTTTGATAGATATGTCCTTTTCCGGTACAAAAGTATCCCCATACCAAATGCACACATAGATACACAGACAAACACACTTTCGCATTTATAACATTTGTATGGATTGAGATTTATTATTTCCTCATAGGCCTGACATAATACCGCAGACGCAGCCATTCCCAACGTGCACATTACACAATGATTGCAAGTCAACGGCATCTAATCGAAGGCAGCCCAAACACAACTGCAATTGTTAAACCACAGTTTACTGCTACGTGCTACATACGTGAAGATTCCGATACGACTACGACATTTAAGCCACACGATATTTTAGTATACGAATAACTTTATTATTAAAGCAATTGTACACAAGAATAACGCAGGTATTTGTACATTATTAATCAACGATTAGCAATTTGAATAAATGCAAAATAACATTAACGCAATGTAATTTTATAATACATCAGTAGGCCAATTATTTTTACAGTAAACTTTGTACAAAATAATATTATTATTAGATACAGGTAAAAAATATACAGATATGGGACTAAATAATAATAATCATTAATAAAATATCGTACAGTTAAAACAGTGTAAGCGACACCGTGGTATTTCGTGCCAAGCGACACTCGAAATGCATTAATTAATTGGATAGGTTGTGGCCGAACTTTCGTTCAATGATGTTATTACTGTAGTGCTGTTGACAATGCCGTAATGCTTTATGACACACATTACATTATCTCGACCTACTTGTGTTGAAGATAGTCATGGTAATAGTAGGTCATTGTTTTCAGCTAAACTTAATAAGCCACTACTGAATTACTATAATTATTATTAGCCGCTGTTGAGTTGAGGAAGTTGAGTGGTCGTCAGTGATTCGATCTTGATGTCAAAATGCATGCTGATTCGGCTTGGTCTTGTGACTAGCGACTGGCAACTATTTCCTATACGTACAACTAAGTGAATTTTTAAAAACTATGGGACACAAAACTGTTTCAAGAGATTATTATATCTATTTTAAGAGATTATTAAAATTACATAATTAATATTGATATTATATTCGAAAGATATTCGAAAAAGTAGTTTTAGTTTTAATAACTTCCTACGTTATTTCGATTTGCACCTACCATACCCATTAACTAAACTTACATAAATCTATTTACAAAACTCTTCTGTATACAGGATACAGTTTGAGTTTTGAAAACCTTAGCTATCTAAACTGCAGCTAGTCTAGTAAAGTTTTCATCATTAATTAGTGTTCAAAGACAAAATTGCTTAATCACCTGGCAGCTACCTTACCTACCTTAGGTACGAAGGCTTTCATTATCTGTATGATAAGCATCAGTTGTTTCACCTACCAGCAACTTTACCTACCTGGCTAAGAAGGCTTTCATGATCTGTATCATAAGCATCAGTTGATTACCTACCAGCTACCTTACCTACTATAAGTACGAAGGCTTTCATGATCTGTATCATAAGGATCAGGTGTTCACCTACCAGCTACCTTACCTACTATAGGTACGAATGCTTTCATGATCATAAGCATCAGTTGTTTAACTATCAGCAACCTTACGTACGAAGGTTTTCATTATCTGTATCATAAGCATCAGTTGATTACCTACCAGCTACCTTACCTACTATAGGTACGAAGGCTTTCATGATCTGTATCATAAGGATCAGGTGTTCACCTACCAGCTACCTTACCTACTATAGGTACGAATGCTTTCATGATCATAAGCATCAGTTGTTTAACTATCAGCAACCTTACGTACGAAGGTTTTCATTATCTGTATCATAAGCATCAGTTGATTACCTACCAGCTACCTTACCTATTTAGATTGTAGATTGTATCATAAGCACATCAGTTTCACCAATTTACACACCTTATTGATACAAGTAATATTGCCAACACATTTTTGTGCTCACCACACTCGCTGTTGAGTTGTTTACGTTTAATTATAACAAGTGGAGTTTGTAAAGCAAACGTCGATGTAAATACCAGCTTGGGTGGGTGGGCGTAAACAAGACCCTTGGGGTAGCTTATTAAGACCCGGTACACATGCTCTTAAAAGCTCGTGCTTAATACATATATTGCTCGTATTGGTACTCATAATGAAAATTGTTATTTTCTCTTCTTTATATTTAGTATACTAGATTTTTCTGTGCCTTCGGTCACGGAATAGTTTTTGGGGTAGAAATTTTGATTCCCTATTTTGACCCCCTCAAGAGATAATTTCCATAAAATGCTGTCTTACTACTTGCCTACATCATAAGAAGAATACTTGGACAAGAGTTAAAGTTTGTAGCTCTAACATTTGGATTGTACGTTGATTAATCTGTAAATTAAATTTGCCTTTTAATTTTCATACAAAATACAGTTACATTGTTTTGTTAATGTTTACTTGACAAAAGAAATTAGCGTAAAATCTCGTATATTATAGAGGATTTGAATTTAAAAATTTAAAAAGTAAATCAACTCAAACTAAAACAATAATTCTGCGTATCTCATCATTCTTTATCCCATAATACTCAAACGAAGCTAATAAACTATCATTTCCTTTGTATAAATTTAGTGCGAAATGAAAGAGGTCCGTCGTGAAAGCTGCAAGTCCTAAGTCGAATGTTCGCCAGGGCGAAAACTGTCGTTCGGAAGAGTTATGGTCCGAATAAGGCTTTTAAGGCTTTTAACTTTGTTTTGTCTCTCGCAGAAGCGTTTGTTTGGCTGCAACTGTTTTATTATTTCGCTAGACTCTACAATACATTAACATTCTTTTACAATTTGTATTTATGTGTGTGTTATCTTTAAACTTGTGTTATTTTTATTTTCTCAGCTTACTAATGTATAAGGTTTATCTTACTGTTTTCTACCGCTAAACGACGAGTTTTATTAAAATTGAGTACCGTTGTAACATTAAAGCATAAGACTATAGCTAAATACTTTTTTCCATCAAAACATCAAAAATCAATTTCTGGTTATTTAGGCGCGTAACAGGTTTAACTACTGGCGTATTCCCGTCTGTACCGCCCCTAACTTCCTGATCAGGCACGTCATTAGCCCGCACGCGCCTATTTAGCCCCATGTCCCCCATGTCCCAACACAACAGGAGCGAATAATTCACTTAACAAGGAACAAAGTGCACGGAATTAATACATCTGTCTCCGGGCTCTAAAACGGTCATTACTTTTGCAGATAAGCCGCAAGACGGCTGAAGCAAATGTGCCGTATTAACAAACAAATAATCCTTTTATTTAGACGTATTTGTATTTTCTTAGTTTCAACTGCTAAATTGTAGGAGAAATCTGGAAAATTTGCGAATGAGAGTATTTTTCTGGATAATTTGAAAGAATGACTAACTATTGTCTTGAGTTTTGTGGAGTTAAATTCATCGCAGTCCTTTAATGCTTTATGTAGGTAAGTTCTTAATAGGTACAGTATAGAGTTTTGATAGGCATAACACTAAAATGTAAGCGCTTTAGAAGTTGAAACTACACGGAGCACTTTCTGCGTGAACCAGGCTTAAGTACGTTAATAATTTTGGAACCTACGGGCACTCGTAATAACTTTGAGACATTGTAACGTCTAACTTTTGAAAACTCCAGTCTTCCTCTCAGCAATAAAATATTCAGCACGTTGGTCTAGAAGTGAAGACAATTTTCCGGCGAATGGGTTAAGATGGTTGTGGAACACTGATGGCACAATATGGCTTGTTTGATCACCTAATATCAGACTAATCGAACAGTGTATAGGAAGAAATCAAGAATTTTTATTACAACTTCTGTGCTATTAGAATTAGAGGCTCAAAGTTCAAACTACTTATTTGAAAATAAATCTATTAAGCTGTTAGTAAACTACTAAACAGTTAATAGTGCAGTCGTTTAGGATTCAGCAGTACATATAATTCCGCGTGCTTCTAAATATTTGCCCCAAAGGTATTACAATATTTTATTCTGTTATCGTATTCGACGCCCAGGATATAAGCAAATTGCGTTTGGTATACGCAATCAACGGTGGAATTTACTTTAATTACTTGTTAACACGCAAATTGTAATGGCTCCTGCAAAAAGTGTACAGCGATATTTGTAGGGTTAACTGTTGAAGCTTTGTCATCCTCCCCGCGGACTAGAACTTTATTTAGTGCTTTAGCCTTAATTGATACTTTGGAACATGTTTTTTGCTTGGTATTTATATATTTTTTGTGTGCTTTTATTGTATTGTAATATTTGATATTACGTACGATTTATTCGTTGATCGAATTGTTTTAAGTTCCTTCATGCTGAGATGGAAGATAGTATGGGCGTATATTAATAAATTTTTCCTAGGCCATCATCATCAATCATCAGTTGGAAAAAAACGTTAAATTACTTTTGTCTGTTCAAAGTAAATGTTAGGTATATAAAACAAAAAAACAGTAAGTAGGTAGGTCAAACAGTACAATGTGCAATTTATGCAAATTAGATAACATAAATCAATGATTACTTGAGCTGTGTTCCGCATAACTATCCGGGAAAATTATATCTGGCAAGATAGATATAACGGTGTGCAAATACGTCGTAACTTCTTATGTCTTTACACAGATGTCATGTCACGTCCAGATATGGAAGCAAACAATATTATCGTCATCTCGGCTAATGTGGAACGCCGTTATGTGACAGACGTCCGTCTCGGTCATTATGCGATGAAATGATAATAACGTTTGCCCAGCACCGATAGCGGAGGCCGTATCGATAAATACCATATTCGCTTGGCGTCTGCCAGCTATTCCGACCATTTTAAAAATGGAATTCTCGCTGGAGCGCTCCATTGCTCGTCTGCGTTTATAGAAAATACTCTCGTACTTATCATAATAAAGCCCCCGGCTATTTCTCTTTTTATTTTCTTCCTCACGTGGATATATTTTTCGAGGATCACTCCCGCCCGAATAATTTATGATGGCCGAATTTTTTGCCTGCTATTAAATTATGCCATTAACTTAAAAAGTGAGGAGTTTTCCTTTCATTTAGTGAGTAGATGCGCCGTTTGTTTAATGAATATACTCGAGCTCGAGATGTACACAATCATTCTTTCTCGGGCCCAGTAATGAAGACCTCACGCAGAGAAATATACGTCGGTCGTTGACCCTCTAGAGGCGGGATTCTTTTAACATAGACCCCGCAAATTTGCGAGTGGAGATAGGTATTTTAAATTGTCTGTCTGCTCCCAGGAGGTTTTCCTCATTAAAGAGAGTGCGTCGAAGGCCTCACCTTCATTCGGAATATGAATAAACGCGAAACGGATGGGTTCCTCTGCATTAATCATCTGCCGGCGCTGTTGTCTATTTGAACCGACTTGATTTCGTTGCGGGCGGCTCTTTATTTTCATTTATGTGTTAATGCGTGTACGTCGGTGGAGTTGCAATTTACATTGCAAATCAGTTGTATGCCAGATGAGAAATGATCCGAAATACTGCATATTCCACATTCCAACTTTTACATAACATTATATTTATAACTTATAATTTTCCCTCCAAGTAACGATTTCAATTCTAATAGAGATACTGTAGCGAGTCAATTATTTCTATTATCAGTAGTAGTGACAGTAACTATAACAGTAAATTTGTAGTTTGAAAGTGCTTAAGGATTAGTCTCAGCCGTTACTAACCTGCGAATCGCATGATAAGACCGTAAAACTTGTGGCTTTATCACATTCGATATTTATGTCCCCTCCGGATTTGCTCGCGTCTCCGCTAGTTGGGATTGTTTTGAACTGATAACCGCTATATATTTTAAAGCTAGGTACGTATGTTACTGGAACGTTTGAATTGTTATATTTGTAAGTTTGTACGTTAACGATTGTAAGATATAGCTCTAAAGTGGAATTGGTTTAATAATATGATAACTCCATCTTTTTTAAGGCATTTGATAGGCTTGCTAATGAGAATCACCATATATGAATCTTACTTCCCTGATTGTTTTTATTTTTGATTCGAGTAGTTCGACTTTCACCTGTCTCAAGGTTATTTTGACCTATCTACGTCACGGCAAGCTTCAAATAGGTCAAAACAAATTTGATGTTCTCTCGTAGTGAGGAAACAAACAGAGAAACCTTTTTCTTACCCCGAACCTTGAACGAATCAGCCCATCGTTTACGGAACACCGCAATTTACATAATTAACTAACTTCCCGAAGACTTTTACATCAGCATTCTCCGTATAATGTTTAGCGATTTGTTTTGCGTCTGTGTATCTTGCGGGATAGAAACGAAAAGTGTTTGCTTTCTCTGTTTCTAGTGATTGTTTCTAGAGAACTGCTTGATAGAATTTGTATAAATCGTTGCTGGTTGTTATGAAAGCGTCACGGATAGTTGGATTAGATAATTTAACGAATCAAATGTGTCTAATAACTCCTTTTTAAGGGTTTGTCCTACCTATTTTTAGATCTATCCTGACATAATTAAGCTGAAGAGTTTGATTGAACGCGACAATCTCACAAAGTAGTAGATGGATTTTTATATAATTTGGCACAGATTCAGAGCAAACCACGAGAATGGACATGACCTATCTTTTGTGATTCCCGCGGAATTCCTAATTTATGCGGGCGGGGGATTGTCTAGTGTTTAAATATTAAGTATTATCTAATTGAATATCGCCCGCAATTGTGGTTTAATAATGCAATTTAAAATACCACCGTCACCGAGACTTATCCGACATCTTGACTCGAACTACGAAACAAAATTCCGCGGGAACGAACGAGCAAAGTTTCCACTCATTCAGGATTTATTATCTCGCGAAAAATATATTTAAATACGGCTCGTGGTATCAAGGGGAGGGGTTTGGCACGGGCTCAACGGAGGTTAAAGAATAATGTACAGAACGACTGCAATTTGGTGGGTATTGTCCTTTTCTGAGGCGTGATGATGAAGTGGGGAGAGCTGTTTTAAATAATATGAGATTGAACTTTTTAATTTCAATGATTAGCGTATCGTTTTCGGTTATTTATGAGGTTTTTATTCCCTTAGTAAATTTTTGGTCCACTTGCACCAACCGAAGTTTAAAGTTAACCTGGGTTAAATATTATGTTTTTTGAAGTGAAAACTTCTTTAGCGGCGTTGAGCACTTTTGTGGGATGGGTAAAAACTGTGAAACTCGCGTCAGATTCTCGTGCTGATCGAAAAACCGACGTAAGACGGTTGGAGAGTAGTGTTGTAACATCGAAATCGATTAATCGAACAATCGATTGTTTTTTTTTCGATTGTCGATATTTTTTAATCGATTTTTAGGGTTTCGATTAATTAAAAAAAAAAAACGATTTTTTAAAAATCGATTTTAATAAAAAATGGTTTAAAAATTTAATCGATTGTAAGGGTTTCGATTAATTAAAAAAATCGAATTTTTAAAAATCGATTTACATAAAAAATGGGTTAAAAAATTTGTAAGGGTTTCGATGAATAAAAAAAATCGATTTTTTAAAAATCGATTTTCATAATAAATGGGTTAAAAATTTAATCGACTGTAAGGGTTTCGATTAATTAAAAAAATCGATTTTCATTAAAAAAAAATGCACAACGTTAATAATCAAGTTTTCACATCTGCCAGCACTCCCGGAGTGCAACCCGTCTTTTTTTTATTATGATATTTTAACTTTGGCTTAACTTAGCTTAACTTAGGCTCAAGTCAAAGTAAATGGACATTTATAGTTGATAAAAACACAGTTTAATGAGGTGTCAAATTGAATGCACTTAAGATTACTTCTTATACTATGTGAATTTTTTTGTTACAAAAACGCTAAGATGCTTCGAGATTGAAGAACAACTCCGAAGCTTCTCTTGAAAGAGAAATTAAGAATGAATTTTTAAAGGCCAGTGAGATAGCGTCAAATTAAGTCGGCCACCAGGACTCAAATATTTAATACTAAATAATTGCATGGAGGGACATTTATTTCGGACTTGAATTATACAAGAACACGATCGTGTTTAACTTCTTTTCATTACCTTATCTTTTACTAAGTCTTTTTTGTTTCTTAATTTAGTAAAATTTAAGGCCTTTTTTATCACACGATGCGTCTACAGACACTAGTAAAGATTTCACGTTCCACGACGAGATGTATCCGACAATACATGAATAGTATTTACATTGTACCATCTTATTGTAACTACACACCATGTTTTTGCATATAAACGTTCTTATTCTTCTTCATAAAATTTTCGTTCGTTCGGTTCGTTCGAAAATAGTTCAGATCGTTGAAAATCAATTTCATCCAAAGTTGATGAAAAGTAATAAAGCAAATTATCGCTGAATAGTATATAAATTTCCATTTAAGGCCCCTCGTGATTGGCGATTCAGAAATATTAAAACTTACTGTATACAAGAGGAAAATAGCCTTTTCCGGATTCATAAAGGTGTCGTCACTCTTTTAATTAATGCCACTTTAATCTGCGTTGTCGACTGAAACGGACCTCCGCCAAATTGTACAAAGTATTTTCGTGTAACTTTGCTTTTGATTACCGATGGATCGAATGAAAGTCGGAATCGATCTCGTCAGAAAAATCGGGAAGTTTTGTGTTTCTTATCATTATGTCATGTTTAAAAAATAATGGATAGATTCAGATCCTCAGATTCGTCCGAAATAAAATGATAATAGATTATTTGAAAGTTTGTCTGTTTACCTGCAACCTTCTCGCGCTAAATAGCTAAAGCGATTTTGATGAATTGTGTTACGAAGATACTTTCAAGTCACCAGACTCGAAAGTACCTTATGTAAGAACTTAATAAAAAAGTTACGGTGCGCGATATTCAAAGGAGAAAGATCATAACTCTATGGTGCCCTGTCTCATGTTGCGTCATTATGAAACTTGGTTTTTTAAAGCCTATAACTATCATTTTAGCTCCGATAAAAATTTCTTTGTAAACAAAACCGGGGTTTTAGAGTAATTTGATAAAATCGAAAATAACCTCAAAATCTACAAAGCACCTATTTAATTGACAAGTCATACACGAGCGAACGTTATTGCTCTAAAAACAGAGTAAGGCGCTTATATTAGTAATAAATCATCACCGAAATCTCCCGCATACTGTGTTGTGACTAAAAACCGCCGCTATAATATCTACTATTCTAGGGGTATTTATTATTATTATTGAATACATTCTCATAAGCAATTTAAGCAAAAATGTAAGTAGCATTTTAGTTACAATACTTTTCACAATGGACACATTAACCCAATAGCCGCGTACTGACCAAGCGAGCCGCCTTGCGAGGCAGCCTCGGACATTTGCCGCGGTACGCATGCCACGCGAGGCGGCTTCGGTCTGTATTTTTCTAATCCGAAGCTGCCTCGCGCGGCAAGGCCGAGCCATCGTAAGGCCGAGCCAGCAACGACGCTCAGTTTAACTTGAAGTCGAATAGTTTGCCCGAGACATGCACACGCGACGCACACGCACATGCACATCACACGCACCCGCACATCACACGCACACCCACATCACACGCACACGCACATCACACGCACCCGCACATCACACGCACCCGCACATCATACGCACACGCACATCACACGCATACTATCTATCTCGATGGCCGCCGCGACCTGGCCGCTAGTGCGCTATTGGGCTATGCTCATGCTGTTGACTGGAGTCAAAAATAAAACAAACAATGAATTTTTATTTTATCCAAACAGTGTCACAACAATAACAAATATTATATAGGTACATCAAACTTCCAGCGGCTCGGTTTCATTTAAAACATGAACATTAACTTGATTCAATAAACTATTTCATTTCATTAACAAAGAATAGAGTTGTATTATAATTTATAAACTAAAGAAAAAAAGGGCTTTACAAAGGGCTTAATTCTATACTCTTACTTACTTACTCTAATATTACATGTAAATTAAGCGTGTAGTGTATGAATTAATACACATAATTCAGTATGTAATTCACATATTGCAGTACAATTTATGGAACATAATTATTATGTAAGTACTGCAAAATGTGAACATGATCACACAAACATTTAAATACGATTCATTTTTATTTACATAAAAGAAAAAAACCTATTTAAATCATTCATCAATCATCATACTCCTGCAAAACTCATCTAAATCATACAACATGGTGGGACATAGAACTTACAATTAAGTACATAATATATATAACTGTTCCTTTAGGCTGGTTTTATTGTCACACGGACCATCGGTACGGATCGCTCCGTATAGACCAATCTAAGCGGAGCAATCCGTACCAACGGTCCGCATGACATTAAAACCAGTCTCATACATAAAAGTACCAGTAAACATCCGTTTCAAAACAATTAACAAATATACAGTGATTAGATGTACTTGCAGCTCGTTTGTACACAGAAGAAATCATTTTTTGGTTTGTATAGTTTGGAGGTATATCACTTGATCCAGCATCTATCAGAATACCTCTTAACAAACCAGGGCGATTGGAGTCTTGCTCATCATAACGTCGTACTTCTCTTTCAGCTGTCCTCCAGCAAGCAGCACAAACTCTTTTCAATCTTGAGATCTAAAAAGTGATATGTAATATAGTAATACATTCATTGTATTGTTAAATCTTACAAATAATAGTGACAAGAAATAAAAATGTTTCATGAAATTATTTGTGAAAACATGTTTATGTTTACACAATAATAAAAGCACTACCAGCAGTATCCAATATTGGAAAATTAAAAATATTAATAGGATATACTTCAAATAAACAAAAATTATTACCAAGCAACGGAAATAGTCTATAATTATAATGTTTCTCTCATGTCGATTTTGTTCTTGTAGTAAGTAGAATAGACTACTCTTCTATGACCAAAAACAGGTTAAAAGAGCCTTCACCGGTTCTGTTTGCTCTGTACAGAATCTGAAGTCAGCTGTAATAAAACAATGAATTAAATAGTGTCTGTAATATGTATATTCATAGAAATATCTATACTCTAAAGTCTAAATGGTAATTGTGCAATCAAAAACTAAATTAAAGTCAGGAATGTCAGGAAATAGGTACATAGAAGGTGCCTTTTTACATAGAATTTAATATACTTACTTTACATATTCAGAATATAAATTAAGGTGTGCTTACCGGACTGGGAGTTATCCAAGATTGTAATTAATTAAACATTGAAGTAGACACTCTTGTTCTAAAGTATTTATTAATATTATTTTGTGAAATTCATCTGAAAAATAAAAGACAATTTATAGACGTATTCGCAAATGTCACAATGACAGATCACAGATGTTAGAAGTCTATGAAAAAAATCGATTTTATGTCTAATAGCAGCACTGAATCGATTAGGTGTAATGGATTAGCTTAATTTTACTGTCATTTAACGTACACAATATGGAAAAGCTAATGCATGATATCAATAAATAATATTATCATTCGGAAATTGTTATTATAGCAAGTAATATTTATAAAAATTGGAATAACGACTGCAATAACTGCTTTAGTTGAATGAATCGATATTGTTACAATATATTGTTTGATGTGTTTCTAATAATGCACTACATCACTAAACGAATGTGGAGGGAGTCATTTAATAACTTTTATTCTTTAATTTAAATTCCGGGTTTAAAAATTGGATTCCGGGCGTGTAATTACGTAAAAAATTCTAAAAATAATTACTGTATTATTTTCATCTTAGCGCATGAGAATTAATGGTACCGACCTTGGGCATTCTCCTTTTGGCGCAACGAAGTTGCGAGCAACATCATCTATCACGTGCCAATTTGAATTCGTGTAGGTCGTCTAAATATACCTACCTCTGTTTGACACCTCAATAAACCCTCAAGTGTTATATTCTACATTGTAAAATCTGTAAACCGCTCGAGGCGTTTCCACACTCGTAACCCTTAGACTTTCCCGGAGAGGTTTTATAAAATAAAAACAATCTTCGTAGTAATGCGCAAAAGATTTTCAGCGCGGATAACACGGCATCGCGAGTATAAAACAACGTTTCAACAATTTTGTTATCATGTTTATTTGGATGTCTTTCGTATTAAGTTTATTGGTCTTTAATATCCTAATGGAGTTACGTCCATGACAACATAAATTGCTACGTTTATTCCACCACTTCGCTTTATATATTTACTCTGTTATTTCGCCTTTGAAGTTGTGTTTGATTTATATTTTTCTCGTTTTTTGTGTTTTACAAGTTGTATCTATAATCTCAGGAGTACGCGACGATTTTTTGTCAAAGGTCACCTTAACCCGTCGGCGATAAGAATTTAATAAATTGTTTTAAAAATATTTGATTTCCATATTATATTCGCAATTTTTTCGATAGAAATTTTTTTGTTTTGTCATATTAAATGTTGTTACACATTTTTTGTTTTTTTTTTTAATTGTTATACATTAACATTGAAAATTATGTTTGCTCATAAATTTTCAATGTTTAAACTGACTATTTAGATATGCTGGCGTAACAAATGTCATGTAGGTTTGCGGTGAGTGCAGAGGGACATTGCCTGCACCTCTGAGACGTTTATTTCGCCGGGGCTCTAAAGACCCGTCTGTGTAAAACATGACGTAAATGACCGAGATATATTTTAGGGTTGGTGGGGTGAAATGTGACTCGTTGTGATTGCACCTTAATAAACAGACATATGCTATTCATTATGGTGTTAAAAAAACATAAATTGTTTTTAATTTCTGAGATCACTTGATCCTACTCGGGTGAACGCTTAATTTTCTTTTGATTTATTCGGCACTGATATTTTAATCTGCGCTTAGAACAAAACTATAGACAATACAGACAAAAGCTCATGTGGTTTTTATAATATTATAAGGATTAATTAACTTTAGTTCGTATATCCTGTGACAGCAGTTCTGCAACCGAAATACGAGTATAATTTAAAACGACCCATACACTCAGTAAACTTTGAAAACGTTTTTCAATCCACAACAAAGACTCTCAACAGGCCGTCCCATTTTACCCGACACTGTCCCAAACACTACTCGTCCCAGATCAAGACAATGGGACAGGACCGTAAATCAAGGGTTGATTAATTAAACTGCGCTTGAGCATACTGACCGAGTGACGTTTAGTTTTTTTTAGGTAAAAACCGCGGCAAAGGCCCTCCTCTTCCGGATTTTTTTTTATTTCTGCTTTTTGTTGGCTAAAGATAACAAATGCGTATTTAAGGCTATGCTACGTCGCTTCGTATATAAATTAGTATAAATCAAAATACGCACTTTGTTCACGATTTTTTGCAAAATTGCTTTTTCTCAGAACTGTCATTGTGTGGGTTGGTTCTGTCATTAGTAATCTGTGGTTCTGTTTTGCAAGAATAGGTTCAATGGTGCGCAACCTCATTGTGAACTTTAAAACTATTTTGCATTTTTTGATATTAGTATTTCATTAGAAACGTAACGTGCAATCTCTAGTCGGTAATGGGATCCTTTCAGCTTAATGGATGAAGTTAGCCTTGTAACTTGTTCCGACTGGGAGCTGAAATAAAAATATTTAGTTCACAACTGCACTCGCCAGCCGTTGTCAGCTCCTCGCCTTTTTATAACGACTCCATTCAAGTTATATTGACAATTAACTTTTCTCTAATTGTAATGGTTTTTTCTCGTCGTTTCATAACTGCGTTAGTTTGAAATAAAGAAATAAAATATGAACCTACTTAAAGCTTACTTGTCTGTGTTGCTAATTTTATTTTATTTTACTTTGCATTAAAAAGTAAACAAAATTTATTTATACAAAATCTAAGAAATATCCATGTGAAACTAGAATGTAACGTAATTATTAAAGCCACCTTGGCTTTAAGGGTGGCAACTCATTTGTGTTGTTTCATTCCGACGTCAACGAACTTTTATTGAAGTTGGATTATTAGAAAGAAAATATTACCTTTATTAAGATCCTGGTATCTTATAATCTTTTGCAACATATTATCGATCCACGCAAATGAGTGCTGACCTCAGACCAGTATCATGACTTAAACAAGTTATAACCTAATAATATCAGCCAATGAGCTCAATAATTTCTCTCAGTGGGTAGTTGACAAACGGCGGGTGCTTCGGTGCGGACGTCGCCAATATCCGCGTTCGGGCCCCGTCGTCGCTGCTTCAACTTGGTTACTATACAAACTAATAGGATTATAATAAGAGTTAATCGTGATTGGTTAGAATCCTAACATTATAAAAAATAATAGTTAAAAAAACGCTTTTTTTATTTAACAAATTATTGCATTGTTATCATTGGCTCTTAATACGTATCGAATTAATTAGACTACTAGAGATAGGTTGAAATATCCTTACGTCTCTAACTCTACTCTGGGACTCTATCACCTCTATTATACATACAGCCCAAGCTAATTAAAGTGTGTTAGAAAGAGTTTATCGTTTTATCTAGGTGTCCCTTGAGCAAAAATTGCGCGGGAACGTGACGTTTCCGGGATAAAAAGTATCCTATGTAAGGCCCGGAAAAAATCCCGAGATTCAAAGTATCTCCGTACTATATCAGCAAAATCTGTTTAGTCGTTCCAGCATGAAAACATACGTTTCTTATTTACATTTTCACACATTTCAAAACCCTTTCCACCAAAAGAGATTGAAAAATTGACAAAAATTCAATATTCAGACTTTCATCCCATCGAAAAGTTGTAAAGCGAACGAAAATGATTGTATTTTAATTATGCAAAACGCGTAATATTAATAAAAGGCGGGCAGTAATTTAATTTTATTTACTTATTTTACTAAAAGTTCCTTCACCGAATTTCGCTTTCGTAAGTTTAAATTTTACTCAAAATTATTCTTCATGTTATAAAACGATTTCCAAGAAATTTTCAACAGCAAATAGAATTAGAGAACTAATTTGGGCCATTCAAGTTTGTCTTCGTGTTGAAGTTCCTGAATGCGTTGAACTTTTCAGAAATAAAATATCCCATTTCATTTTCCTTAAAGTTCGCCCAAAGACACGGTCCGGTACCTAGGTTTGTTTTGTTACTTTGTAGATTTTTGATATTTTATTTTTGACGCTACATCGGGCGTACATGTTTTCCTTCTCGTGAAGTTGAATTTTGAATATGTGACGGACCTTAAATTTTGTTTGGCTCTACTGTGAAAAGAAGTGCTTTATTATGCACTTCTTTTAGCTTCTGTTTCGGTTTAAAGATATTTATTTAATTAAGATTTAGATATTTTTCGCCACATTTTCTTATATGAGAAAAATAAAAATATGTAATACTAGACGTTCTGCGCGGCTTCGCCCGCGTACGGCGTAAATTAGATATTTTACAGATAAATGAGTCCACAAAAATTATCCTTCACGTGGTCCACTTCCTGTGCCAAATAACATAAAAATTGCTCCATTACTTCGTGAGATAAGCCCTTAAAATAATTTCCCCCGTTTTTTCCACATCTTCCTCTATTTCTTCGCTCCTATTAGCCTTAGCGTAATAAAATGTAGCCTATAGCCTTCCTCGATAAATGGGCTATCTAACACTGAAAGAACTTTTCAAATCGGGCCAGTAGTTCCTGAGATTAGCGCGTTCAAACAAACAGACAAACTCTTCCGAATTATAATATTAGTATATATATTATACTGTTTCACCTCGGTGTCTGTGGTTAATACACTTGTCACTGCATTGCTGCTGTCTGATTCTACTGAGTGTTTGAGCAAGCTACTTGGCGAGCATTAGCTGTTGTCCCACATGCTGGCCGGCCGTCTTAATCTGTCAAAGCGGACACCGATTGGCGTAATTGACGCTAAGTGGATCGCATATGCCACGTCGCTCCACTCATTGGATTACAGTAACTGGATCTTCTTACTATTGCAATTTTAATTGGCGCAACGGAAAAGGTGTGTAGGCAGTTAGCCTGCTTGTGTTGCTAAAGATTAAAGTATTTAATAGACAACATGCTTATAAAAATAGTGAACAAGGACCATAGTACAATCAAAACGATGAATCGTCGTTATACTTTAGACTGAATATTACACACTAGTCCAGGCTTTTTATTCTATTGTTGTAAGTCTAAATATTTCAAACACAATATTGAAATAGGTCCTAGATAAGTAGAATAGTGAAAATCGATAATCAATAGATGCTCCGGCAAGAAAAATATTAACAAGTAACAATGAAACCTTTCAATGGAACGCCGAAGCCACTCAGCGCATGTGGTCATAAAATTTTAATGGCGCCGTAAAAACTTAACAGCATGCAGTAAGTGCGCGAGTTTGCATACATCGAGCTATTAGATATACATTAGCGATCATTACATTGTTGCCTTTGGCTTCCTTAGCTGTCAGTTTGATTGGATCGGCCTGATCGCCCCTAATTTTATGTATTGTTGGAAAATGTCCATTCGAAACTACTGAAATAGCAGGCGAAATATTGACTTGCTTGACAAAATAATATAATGGTAAGTATACGTAGTGATGGACAGTAAAGAATTTTTCAAAGTATTGCAAAAAATATTGATTATAGAGGTAGTATGAAATGGTTACGAAATAATCGAAAAGGGATATTCAAAGGTAAAGTCAAGAGAAACTTAGGTAAATACGACTAGAGTTCAAAGTGTTTCGAGAACATTCGAAAACATTCCAGTATGCTCTGAAATAGTCTGGAATAGTTTCCGGTGGGAACAAAAATTTACCTGCAATGGACTAGGCAACACAGTTTTAAGTTTAATATACATACATAGTTACATTTCTCCTGAATGTCTGCTGACGGTATTTAAATGCACGATTATAAACGTTGCTGCCAAAAGAGGATGAGAGGAGAAGAGGGGGAGGAAAAATAGAAAATGTTACGCATTAAAACCTCAGTCCCCTTAACTTTTTAATTTACAAAATATGCCACGTGTCAAAATAGTTTTAACTCCCCATCCGCTTTCACAAGTTGGGTAATGTCGTAAAACATTCTAGGTTCATCTCAACTTTGAAACGAGTAATTCTCGAAGAAAAAAGATTTTAATAAGTAATCATTTTGCTTACCAGAACCCCCCGATCCGCCGGTCTAATAGCTAAGGGAATTTAAAATTTAAAGGTTCATTAACTCGAAAGTGGTCTGACGAAATGCGCATTAAAAGTTTGTAGAGCAAAGTACGTTTTACATCTTTTGTCTGTGGATTAATAGGAAGGTAGTTTACGGAGGATTATCGGTTTACAAATTGTTACAAATGCTTTTGATCTCGCATTAAATCCAAAGTTAATTATTAAAAAAACTTTCTCTACCCTCTAAAAATAACATTTTCTTCTAGCGATTCTTTGTGCTTGGCAAAAACAATGTCGACATGATGTCTACACTTTAAGTATCTCCGTCAATTTATAATGTAAAGCCTCTTTTTTACGTCTCGCTTGTTTTTATATAACAAGTTTCGTTCATAAGAATTCTTAATATTGCTTTATTAAAATTCGGGGTAACATTTGGAGTCGACGGTGCTATTCATCAGGCGAAGGTTTGAGTGAGTCCAATTTGCTCGTCAAACAAATTTAACGAGGTCATCCATTATCAGCGGAGGTGAATCAATACCCGGTCATTAAAACCCCGAATCAATTACACGCCTCACAATTTTGTTGCCTTGAGGTACTTCAGTAGCTTTAATTAGTTATTCATTTCCAAGAAAAGAAATTTCGCCCATCACTGACGATATTGCCGTTTCCAATCTATTAACCTTTGGTTTGATGAGAATTGATTTATGTAGATTTGTTATTCGAAGTGAACTATTTGGCAGAAAAATTTTAACAGTATTTGCTCATATATATTCTACCTTTATAATATATATTTTGTGCCTTTATTCATAAAATATTGCAAGGTTATCAATATTGTCTTCGGCTATGTATAAGAAAACCTTTCTTCTCCATAATTTGCGGCCCAAATTTAAACGAAGCGATATATTTTTAGGGAAGTTTTTCGTCCGTTTTAATGAGTACATCGAACCTCTTTTCCGTAACATCGACAATGGGTATCCGAGCTTATCAGGAAGGGACTAATAGCTTGAGGCGAATGGGATGAAAGGGATATTCACTTAGAAAGGATGTGCGAAGTTAGCTTTGTTTATTGTGCCCAAGTGTTGCTTACTTTTAATATACTGCCTCAATCTATCAAAGCTTTGTCTTATTTTTTCTGGACGGAGTTTTTATAAACAATTTCTTTAGCCTGAATATCATCATCTCCATTAAACTAAACTGCTTGCTTTGCATACGACTGTTTAGCTACTACATAAGCCTACAATAGTATTGACAATATTATCAAATTGACTATGTTATTCATAAATTTTAATTATTCATTACTTTCCTTACAAAAACAATCCACTGATAATTTATTTGTTTGTCTGTTTACTCTCATACATTAAATTTTATATTAAGCTGAACGCAAACAGAATGGTTATTGAAGACCAATTCAACGGCCTATCTGATTTATTGTAAGCGTTACTTACTGGGGAGTGGAGGCGTGAGATACGCTAAAGGTGTGTTCGTACTTCGCGACAGTCAAGTACCACAAATTTTAGTCCATGGGCATGATAACCTTTTGGTAACCCTTTTGTGTAAAAGTTTAAGGGTTGTGGTGTACAGCTTCAAACAATTTTATAAAAAAACTTATCTATTCGTAAATTTTAAGGGCTGTGCCTGCAATTCCGTAGAAAGGGCGTATCTTCGCTTTAGCTAGCAATAGCGCACTCAGGTACTTTATTAAAGTAACTTTAGGACACATTTTACAGCTCTAAAGCCTTGGGCCGTCGTTCATCTGGTTTAGGCCATAAGTCATAACACGTCTCCTGACTCCTGGAAATTTGCTACTAACGCTAAGATCGTACGCGATTTTCACCTCTCCTGGAGAATTATTGCTTCTACTATGTTATGCGCGAGCGCATATCACCATTCTCTTTACTTTCAGGTTTTATGTGAGATTAATCGCCAGGTGCGTACACACCTGTAATGTTGGTTTTCACGTTTAAACGATAACGCACGATCTGCTGCCGGTTTGATATATGAGACCTGCTGTTTTTTTTCCAAGCTTTAATACGCAAAATTAATGTTATATACTCTACCATTTACCATGATCATCATATTTAGTTTGGTCTGAAATTGGAAAGTTTTATCAGGAAAATATTGCGGAGCTATGGAATATTTTCCAAAACTCCTATAAAATTCAGGTCTGCCCATTTCGGGTAAATTTTCAATAAATCTGAGATATAGTTTACTTGCAGTATTGGATCTCCTGACAAAGTTATCAGTAAAAACTTAGATACAAAAATTTTCATAAAATTATTTTTTAATATTATTAAAGCTTTTTACAAGGTCGCTAGGTCCGTATAATTACACTTTCTTTGATGATAAATGTAATCGCCGTGTATAAACTTTAAAAATTTCACCGCCCTAGGGAATAATCTGAAACTTTGTTCATTTAACTCGGCGAAAACTATTTCTAATATTAGAAATGTGTCGGGTTATACACAAACCGAAGCAGTAATTACGTGAAAGGTCGCACAGGTGGCGACAAGCACAGTTTCAGAATTGCATGAGTGATATCCACATACGAGTATAGGTACGTAGCTATTTGAGCGTTCGCCAAAGTGGATCCGTCTTGGATTCGTCGTATTTCATTCTGCTGAGTTCATTCATCATAATTTGAATAGCAATACGATGTTTGAATTTGGAATTACCGGAAGTGCGATTATTTTGAATTTAGACTAATATATCTATGGTTGACTGTAGGTTCTATTTGAATATAAAATGTTATATTCAAAGTAAATCTAAGGTAAGAAACATAATATCTATTTCTTACTTACTTTTAGGCTATGAAGCAAAAGTATTATTATTTTCAGAAGTTTTGCACATATTATATTAATTGCTTGGCTAAGCACATAGTTAAGTCGTTAAAAGTCTCTAAAGCAAAAATATTTAAACCGAAATGGGGGATTAAATGTGTGAAAAGTTTGCGGGGAAGTCCGAATCTTAATTCCCCAGATGAAAAATAGTGTGGAGCTCCGACAAATACGCGCTATTCGCCGGACACAAATTAAACAACGAAATCACAATGTCCGCACCACCAGATTATTCTTATATTACCGCACGGAATCACTTAAGCAAACTCGTCCTAGATTAAAACGGTACGCTATTAGTTATACATGTACTATCAGAGAAGTTGATTCCTAGGCAGATGGGGGACCTACGTAGTTTGGTCGCGTTACGTCAAACCCACCCGACAGATCACAATCGTTGAATTGACATGATTCGACCAAATGACGTTGGTCTGTCAACTGCCTAGGAATCGATTTCCTAGATGGTACATATTCGCAAAATCCCTGCAATGTTCATAAAATTCCGTCTCGCTACGGAGAGCCTATCTGTTCCGTGCATCGTATCTATTACGTCAGATATTATTTATATATTTAAAGCCTCCAATTTTGGCCCTGAATTAGCGTAAAATACTTAAACTATCGAAATTTACGGCGATTTAGCCGCTTTACTGCGACGCGGTCCCATCCTTATTTTTAATTTCGGGGAAACGAGTTTGCTCTCCTGCCTAAATTTGCACAACGTTCGAGTTTTCCGGTAAATTTTAAGCTTCACCAGATTGTTCGGGATTTATTGGCGAAACAAAAGATAAATTTAGTGATAGGCTTACATGTTTACTTCTGTTCTACTTCGCGTTCGGAGTTCTGGGTTTTGACTTCTTAGAAAGGCGGAAAATTGGGCTCATTTATATCACTTGGTAACAAATTACCGATTGATCGTATTCGAGTAGTACTTTTACGTTATTCTGTTAAATATTCGCGTGTTACAATAATTGAAGGCGAATCAATGATATCAAAATTAAAACATATATATTATTTGCTGAGAGTAAAATATTGTTATATTCTAGTACATAGAGCAGATTCCCTACCTGTTACCAGCAAAAAACTACAGCATGCTGTATTATCTCAAAGTTCCGTACACGTATTACGCTCATTTATAATTTATTCGCAAACTCATCGCGGCAACTAGTACAATGGACTCAAAATTAACATTTATATCCGAGTCGGGTACAAAGCGCGATACTCGAAGCCCGCGAACAAGTTCCTTGAATTATAATGCACGTTCGAATCATCGGGGAGTCCTGTAGGAGTTCTAAAACGATATACATTTCAACATGTATCAGCATGTCTATGTTCTTATTTGCTCTTGCGTCTCTTTGATTCTTTCGCTCATGTAGCTTTATGTACATTCGTATGTACATAAAGCTTTGCTTTGTTTTGCTCGCGGCTTCGCTCGCGTTAAGAAGTATTTTTATATACAAACTTTCATCCCCAATTTTAACCCCTTCGGGTTGGAATTTATCAAAATCCTTTCTTAGCGGATGCCTACGTCATAACATCTACTTGCATGCCAAATTTCAGCCCGATCCGTCCAGTGGTTTGGGCTGTGCGTTGTTACTGAACTCACGATTAAATTAGCTGGTACCGACTTCAAAATAATGAAGACTGTAGTATGTACAGAAATAGTTGAGATTTAGACGAATTCTGAAAAATTCACTATTAAAGAGTAAGAGTTATTTAATACTTTTTAGTTCACAGTACTATTGTTTTTACCTTGGAAGTCGGTTTTAATTTTTTTGTTCATATATAATAGATATATAGATATATTGATATAGATATTAATAGATGTGTTTTTTTAGCTAATCACCAAAGTAAATATCACTGATATTCAGTCTGTGTTCATATTTACTAATGCAGTAAGCAAATTGATTTGGATGCGCCATTGGTCAATTTGGATAATATGTTGATGACCGTTCTTAGACCATATATAATATCTAATCTTTTGAATATCATTCTATTTTTAAATCTACCTACTTACCAAATGAAAATACTACTTAACTTGAAGAATCACGTTCGCTGTTGTTCCTATAATTTTAATTAATGGCTCGCTCGGAGTGAACGTTTTCTATCAATCTTAGAGCCGATGTCTATAAATTGATCTGGATTACATTCCCGGCGTCTGTCATTAGATGCTGCTCTGCATTGGCCACATCTGTTTCAATGTTCAAAATAATTTGGTGATTTCCTTTATGTGAATTAATATATTTACTGTACAATACAATAATCTCTTACTAGAATATTATTATTAATAATAAATAATAAATTCATAATCAGTACAACAATCCTATGAAGACTCTGACACCCAAACTAGGCTATGTCCGTATCTCAGGAGATTATTATATTGAAGGTCCGCTCTTTTGATCTGTAATGTCATTTTTTTCTGGTTGTTATAAAAGCAAACAGGATTTGTATTTATTATTCACAACCAACAAAAGAAAAAAGCTTTTAATGCATTATATAGTTTTATATTTAGACATATTTTATGCCTTTAAATAGAATAAAGTTGACAAAGTTTTGTTTAGTCCATTTAGGATTTATTAAAACATTCACTGGATGTTTTGACTCCGGAATACTTGCGATTTACTTGCTCGGATCAAAATAAACATTTGTATATTTGCTAGCGAATTAATCTCTTTTATGTTCGAATAACCTTTCTATCTCCCCGGCGTTTCAATTTGTACCTTCAATACATTTTGTTTTTCCTGTTCTCTAAATTTTATTCTAAAGTAATCCAATAGGTTGTGTTACATTACGTTAATGGATGAAGCTTACATTTTCTGTAGGTAATGTGTTTTCATATAAATGTTTGTTTCGGATGCTTACGTCTATAAAAACGTTTTAGGCGTTATTTTCAAATATTAAATTTGTAATATGTATAACGGAGCTTTTAAAAGTATCAAGACTGTTTATATTCATAATATGTTTGTCGGGATAAATTATATTAACGTGCCAAGTATCAACCTCTTATGTTGTTTTTGCTGGTTTATTGTATTATGTACTCTGTTTTATAGAAAAGGGATATGAATGTTTTATACTATCAGCATTTTTTATGTGATAATGTATGTAGTATTTGACAGAATATTTTTAATATAAAAACAAGGAAAGTTGAACATTATTACGAGTATAATAAAACGGAGCTGCAAAGCTCTTATCTCTTAATAAGTACGTTCGTGACTGTTTTCTTTGTGTACCACAAAGTCAAAACATGACAGTCGGTCGGTTAGTTGAATAGTGGATTATGTTTTTTTTTATACTTTTGTAATATCTCTCAAAGAATTTTCTCAGGAAATGCAATATTGTTCGTTTCAGAAAATCTTCATCTTAAAAGAAGGCTTTGCTCTATTTGTACTTGTCAATGCGATGCTCTTTATTCATAATTATGTTAATAGTTTTCCTCTTTGCAATTATCTTCTGGAAGCTTCGAATTCTTTGTGTAAAAGTATCAGTTTTTTAACGGTATATTTTTAAAGTAATGATTGCAATGAATTTTTAAGTACCCAGTACACTAAGTTTTAAAATTTAGGGTACTGTTATTAAAATATTATTAAGCTAACCTAAGCATAAACATTGATGACTTGCAGAATTTTGTGGGCATCCCTCTAAGTGATATTTCTATTCATATCCGAAAGAATAGCCTATATTTCCATAGATAAACCACGGGTCCTGTTCAAACATAGTTTATAAACAGCTTAGCCCACCCGGCCGTGTAAACCATGCGTGACAGTCCCCTGGTCGCTGTATCCAAATGTCCCCGTGCATAATTGCAAATACGTTTCTTGTGTGCACTGACATAAAAACGCCATACGCGTGCTGTTCGAACCGGTTGGAGTTATTCTGCACTTAAAATAGCATCTGTGCTGTCCACATAAGGTTCATTCTGAGAAATTCAGAGGTAAAATAGCGAAAAACGGTCTGCAAGTGAGCGCGCATAATACTTTGTTTGCCGCCGTAACGAACGCCCAGATGGGTATCACAATAGTGTTTATTGTTGTTTGATGATATGTTTGGCGGAATGCCTGTTATGACTGTTAGCTTGACCGACTTGAAAAATAAGCAGTTGGGGTATTTTTCCAGAAAATAGCTGTTGGAGTACTTAATACAGTTTTTGGTTAAAAATATCATTGGGTTTTATAAATGCTGGTGTAAAAAGAGATATATTACGGCAAAAAATTTATTTGTTATCGGTTTTCCTTTTCCACATTTTATCCCGCGCAAGCTAAAGCTTACGAAAAACCACTACCAGACCGTAAAAATCAATCCACGCGTGCGAAACCGCGGAACGAAGTAATGAAACAACAGGTAACTCGATTTTAAAAGGCGAACGAGGCGAGCCCGTCTTCAATTTCACGCGTCCAAACACCGCAATTAAGTTATTGCAATAACTTTGGACTTCATTAATATCGGTCATCGCGCATTGACAGGCCGTGATATTTCACAATTTACCCGGTGTCACCGTGGGAAGGCTCCACAAAAATGTACCGGATAATCATGATGCATGACATCTGGCCCCCATCGATCATGCCCAGCAATTTTCCCGCGTGGCCCAAATCTAGCCCCTGTCGGATTACCCTGACGCGCTAATGTGTCAGTCCCCTGGTTGTGCAACTTATATGAGATTAGCGCATTAGTATTGTAAATAGTGTCAATTTGTGACGTCAGCATCAATAAGCGGGCCGTATGTTACGGTGCGTCCACATTTGTATCATTTGCGCGATCATATCTCCGATCAGATCTCCGTCGCGATCATCGCGCCGTATCAAGTATGCGTATCTCAAGGCCCGTATTTTTGGTCAGTACTTAAGATGCGACCCGGTCTCAAGACGCGGTTTGGCTCTGTGATTGGTCCAAATTTTGACAGCCAACCAATTATAGAACCTGAACCGTGTCTTGAGACCGAGATGCATCTTGAGTACTGACCAAAAATACGGGCCATAGTGTGGACGCCTATTAGATCATTCTGCCGATCATGGGCATATTTGATACGACACGTATCAGATACGCGGTTAATAGCGATCGGGGCGTATCATGATACGCGTATCACTTTGATACGCACCGATGATACGCGACGGAGATATGATCGGAGATCTGATCGCGTTTCGATTGCACAAACGGTGCTTTCTATTCTTACTTGGTGCAGATGAAATGTTTACCATCAGCTTTTTCTTTCCCCGTATACGCGAGGAGACCTTCGCAGACGCTTACGACTGCAAGCTACAATAAATTATTATTTAGGGTTGCTAATGTTGCCCGCAACGACGATTACGTATCTAGAATCGCACACATATATTTTTCTACCTAATTAGTTCAGTGATTTGAGCATGAACATAACCCCGAGAATTTCGTATTTGTAACAATGGTATGGATTAATATCATATCAATATTATACAGCAACCTACAAACATTATATTATTATGTCGTCAATGTATGAAGTATATAATTGTTTGTGGCTTCGGTGATACGATGTAAATAACCTTGTAGATGTAATGTAGACATGCGTATGTTGATTGTTCGCGGTACTCGAGCTAGGACAAACAGCGCCTGTTTGATCAAAAACAGAAAGTCAACTTCATTACACGCAATAATACGCGGAAAGTAATTGCGTGGCTTTGATTCTTAATATAAATATATATTATATGGGATGCAATTTGATACATTTTGAAACCTAGTTCTGTTTGTGATTTTGATTATAAAAAAAAACGAGTTTCACCGGGAGCGTAGGCAGAAATGAGGACGATTGCTGGAGCTAGCAGTCCTTTTCGAATCGCGACAGAAAGAGAGAAGAATATTACCTCCTCTCCTTCGCCACATGGTTAATCTACTTTTAAGTTTTCATCAGATCCCACGACCTGATCAAAAATGATGTTTTATTTTACAAAATCATAGTTATAACTGAATGAGATACTATTGAAATTCGTAGCGTGATTGTTATCCCAAAGATCCAGGAATACCTTTACCTAGATATTTAGGGTCTACATAAAACTATATTTACTCCAATAAGGCAAATATGACAAAGGAGAGATAAGTCTCCGTACGAATATTGAACTCGAAAGGGTGTTTGAAGGTTATAAGAAATGATATATGAAGATAAACTCAGCCAAACACATAAATAGAAGCCCAAAGTGAATAGGTGAGGAGATACGCAGGATTAAGATAGAAGTATTGTTAGGTAAAATATCTAAGATAAAAAGATGATAGGCAGGTAAAATATCTAAGATCAAAAGCGTAACATTGATGCGGTATACCTATTTTACATATTGTGTCTTTAGCAAGGGCATATTGGGCTGGCCTGGTGACTCCTATATTTTGCTATGTCAGCTTAAGGCGACGCCTTGATAATTTGGCTGTAGCGATATCGATTTTTCTCAGCAATGATTAAAGCTAAGAAATTAAAGTTCATTGTCAGTATTCATCATGTCTTTGTCTTTGAATTAGCCATAGCGTAACACGATTGGTCAACTTTTATAACACAGAATAATCAATCAAAAAGACCTCTTTAAAAAAGGGATTCCTATTTTGCCAACAGAGATTGGTTCAAGCATACACTTTAATTTGCCCATAGCTTATTTGAAATGTAATTTATGGTTTTTAAATTACGCGACAAAAACCATTTTGTCGCTTACGCCCTTTACATTTTTTGCTGTTCCATTGCTTGTTTTCTATGAAAGGTAGGGCCGGCCTCTCATGGAAAAGCAATTTAAAATGTATCCAACACGGTTTTTTACTTTAACGCGGCGTCACCTTAACAACTTGCTGCTTGATTACCTCGTTGTTTCATGTTCTCTCTGAAGGAACACGTCTCAGTTTAGAATTTAGATCATTTGGAAACAAACGGTTGAATTTTCTTTTGTACACGAAGCGTTCGTACCTACCATACCTTTTATGAATTAAAAATAAAGGCAGCTTAAAATTCTTCACGCTTTCAGTCTGCATTCTAGTTGAATAGCATAACGATAGTATTTTCTAAAGGGTCCGTTACGGTCTAATTTGCACGCTCTTTCCAATAAAAACATTTTGAATAAATCAAATTGTTGCTTGAATTTTCAACCGAGGAAATGTGAAATTTTAATGCCTGTAATATTTTTAATCCCACCTAAATTTTCGGCTTTGTCATATAGGTGGCATAGTTTTTACTGCGACATTTAGACTTTTAGCTCCAAAGATATCTCTTTACATTTTTTATAAAATTCGTGCTTCCCTGCGAGTTGCGACGAACGCTATTTACTGTAATAAAGTAATTGGAATTTGTAGTTACATATTCCAATCCAAACCTCTCATAATTCTGACCTGCCGGATTCTTCTACTTTAATCAATCTTTAATACAGCTTTGATATGTTTCGGATCTGTTTGTGACCACCTTATACGCGTTCTTATTAGTCAGAACTCCATGAAAATAATTTGTTTGACTATTATTAGAATGATATTTCGATGTTTTACAGGACCGTAGCGGCATCTATACTTATTATAAAACAAAGTCGCTTTTTTTGACCGACTTCCAAAAAGGAGGAGGTAATATGTTCGGCTGTATGTATCTTTTTTTTTGTATGTTCCACGATTACTCAGCCGTTTGTGGTCCGATTTCCAAAATTCTTTTTGTGTAGTATAGGATTTAACTCGAATTTGGTACCATGTTCACAAAAGTGGTGATCTGATGATAGGATCCTTGAGGAATCGAGGGGACTTCTTGAAATTTGTATGGAAACATATAGTGATTTTGATTTTTTCTGAAGCATTCGAGGTAAATGCTACCAAAAAGTAAGACTTCGCACCAGGTTATACCCTGGATCCGAAGGTACCGAACAGAACTTTTGAATGCTTATAGGTACAGGTTCGGGGATTTCGGCGTCGTTTAAACAACTGAAAGCATAAGCTAATACATCAATTTGATTAATCATCATCATCACAACCATAATTATACCATGGGTCATCACACTATGACCCAATTATTGGTACTTTTCGTGATATTTTGCATCGAAGCAGACGTTTTTGATAATGATTTCGCTGTTTGTGGACCGATTTTAAAAATTCTCGTTTTGTTGTATAGGATATAATCTTAATTTTGTATAAAAATTACGAAAGTGGTGAGCTGATGATGGGATCTATGAGCAATCGAGGAAAATCCTTGAATTTTATCAAAACACGCATAGTGGTTAAAATGTTGTTTCTAGTAAGTTAAACATATTATGTTACGAATAAGAGAAATTTTATACGAAGGTGTCTCTTGGTCCAAAGGCACTGAACAGAGCTCCTGAATCTTTTAAGATAAAAGTATGGAAATTGCAGCATCGCTTAGATAACTGCAAGCATTTACCACAATTTCGCTAATAGTGACATAATGTGAATAGTTAACATTCGTATTGGTTATTTACGCATAAAGCCTAATTTTGTAGATACTTAACTAAAAAGAGTGAAATTATTATTTTTAACAAAAAATTAAAACCGACTTCCAAGGTAAAAACAATAGTAATATGAACTAAAAAGTATTAAATAACTCTTACCCTTAAATAGTGCCTTTTTCAGAATTCGTCTAAATCTCAACTATTTCTGTACTGTATACTACAATCTTTATTACTTTGAAGTCGGTACCAGTCCCAAAAGTTTCAGATAATCTGACATTACTGAACTCACGATGAAATTAGCCGGTACCGACTTCAAAATAATGAAGACTGTAGTACTTATACAGTACAGAAATAGTTGAGATTTAGACGAATTCTGAAAAAGGCACTATTAAAGAGTAAGAGTTATTTAATACTTTTTAGTTCATATTACTATTGTTTTTACCTTGGAAGTCGGTTTTAATTTTTGTTAAAAATAATAATTTCCCTCATGTCCCTTTGTTCCCTTTAATCTTTAAAACTACGCAACGGATTTTGATGATTCTTTCAGTGTTAGATAGCCGATTTATCGAGGAAGGTTATAGGCTATATTTTATCACCCTAAGATTAAAAGAAGCTAAGAAATAGAGGAAAATGTGGAAAAAACGGGGAAAATTATTTGAAAGGGCTAACTTGAACGCGCTAATCTCAGGAACTACTGGTCCGATTTGACAAATTATTTCAGTGTTAGATAGCCCATTTATTGAGGAAGGCTATAGGCTATATTTTATCACGCTAAGACTAATAGGAGAATGTGGAAAAAACGGGGGAAATTATTTGAAAGGGTTTATCTCGCGAAGTACTGGAACAATTTTTATGTTATTTGGCACAGATAAGAAGTAGACCACATGAAGGATCGTGATAGGCTATCGATTTTAATTATTTTTTCAGTCGCTATATATTTTATACCCGTGCGACGCCGGGGCGGGTCGCTAGTCAATTTTAAATTAAAATACATTCGAATACAGCAGTTAGGATAAATTTCTTATTTTTTTACCACATTTCTTTCGGGTTCCGTTTTGTTAGTCCTAAAACATCTAACATAGTTAAGCCTTTGTCCCTATAACCGGAGGGCGTATTTCGTTTATGGTGTACGAATGCTCCCTGTTTAATACTGCGGCAAAGTGACGTTTCGTGTGTGCGTCATCGCTTTATATTCCAGCCACAGGTCGCTTTGAAACCTTAGTAATCGGGGACTTTACAGGCACAATCGTAAAGTCGCAATGTCAACTACATACTACTAGTCTTACTTTTAATTTGCGTTATGGGCTGCCGGTTTATATTGAAAGAAGATGTTGTCCTGCCAGAAATCTGTTAATTGCCAGGAATGTGCCCATTTTCCGCGATAAAAATTATATTCCTTCATGAAACTTAAAGGGTCGCCATACATAACGAATTTGGCATCAGCCAATCAAAAGCACCAACGCATTAAAAACAACCTCCGAAACCAAGTCTAAAAATTGGCAACGGTGCAATCCACTAATGTCTAAGTATAGGTGTATAAGGCTAATTGGAGCCAATATCACTCGGAGGGCATTAGCATAATGTGTCGTGGACCATTGGCCGATGTTTATCACACGATTGCACATTTCTATGTAAATACGCCGCCGTGATTGTTGCCCGTTGCTCTATCGCCTCGATTAATTATGGTAATTGAATGTCTGTGCATATGATTTGTGCGCGTCTTGTGTTCCAGAGCATTCTGGCTTGCAGTTAGACTGTGTCCTTTTGTCTCACCCGGATCAAGGAGTATTATTGGAATACTAGACGTTCCGCGCGGCTTCGCCCACGTAAATAAGGAATTTCACAGACAAATTATCCCACAAAAATAGCCTATCCTTCACGTGGTCTACATTTTATCTGTGCCAAATACCATAAAAATTGCTCCAGTAGTTGTTGAGATAAGCTCTTTCAAAGATTTTTTTCCGTTTTTTCCACATTTTTCTCTGTTTCTTGGCTCCTTTTAGTCTTAGCATGATAATTTGTAGCCTATAGCCTTTCTCGATAAATGAGCTATATAACACTGAAAGAATTATTCAAATCGGACCGGTAGTTCCTGAGATTAACGTGTTCAAACAAACAAACTCTTTAGCTTTATAATATTTAAAAAAATTATAATATTAAAAAAAGTACAAGTACATGATGGACTAATGTTGCGTTTTCATCAATATGTTTTCTTGTGTAGCTTCTTTATCGTCTTTTTATAATTCCATATTGTTCTATGTTTTAAATACCGTCTTTATCTCCTCATTCGTGAGATGTCTTATAAATAGTCTCATTCAACCGAAATAATCAAAGCCCAGCTATCATGTATCAGCGTGGATAGAGCGAGAAATGTGATTCATAACGTGAAAGCCTTACCTCTGTCAAGGCTGTCGCCCTCGGCGCCATGGGATACCATATTTTGGCTGTCACATGCACTTTCTATTCATAGGTCTATTTATTACGAGGTCATTTTAATACGGAATATTCTACTTATTTAAAAACTTGAGAGGTGTCAAGGGACACCCGAATGGAACGAAGTTATTTCTTATGTACAAAATACCTTTATGTAACATACCTATACAGTATACACTCAAAAAAATTATTAAGTAATACTAGCAATTAACAACGCGTCGCTGTTTATTCTCAAAACACGCCATCTAGTTGACGCACAGGAATACTATCAACGCCCTCTGCCCCTACTATGCAGGTACTAATAAAAAGTGTCGTTACAACTTTTTCAGTCTAGCCCAAGCCGCAACGCACGATAAGGAACTACGTTCCAAAAATTTGGCTATGTGATATACATAGAGCATAGAACTTTAAATTTCGCACACTATTCTTTTTTAAGTGAAAGTCAAGAGTCAAGACCAAGGAAGGATAGGTATGTCATTTTGCTTAATATTAAAGTGGCGCTGGACAGAAATAAATGGAAGCCTTTGGGGTTTGCTCAGCAGTAGGACATGTTTAGATTTAGATTAATTTAGGTTTAAAAGTGCGCAAAAACAAACTTTATATTTATTTTATTTATTTAAAACACTTTATGCAAATATTTACATAGGCGGGCTTAATGCCTTGTGGCATTCTCTACCAGCCAACCTTAGGGTGATGATGAAAGTGTAAAATAGGCGTATTCTAAAACATAATTGGTGATATGAAATAAATAGTTATATTAATATTTGATACTTACACTATTATTTTTATACATATTTTGTCATAATAGACCTGCATAAACCGTAATTACCTATTACATACTAATACATACTAGCTTACTATAATACCATACATAAGTTACTTATACATAATTAAACTATATACATAATTAAAATACACCTACATAGAATAAGTAATTAAAATACTAAAATACTAAATGAAAATATAATATATACTTAATAATAATATATTAGTTGTCAAACATGAATTCCAGTGGAACCTTAAACTAATGACTAATTATTATCGTTCAACTGATTTAAATATAATTGACGAACTCTGCGTTTAAAAATATTTTTGTTAGGGGACATCCTGATTTCTTGGGGGAGGGCGTTCCAAAGGAGGATGGACTGTACAAGGAAGGAGGAGTGGACAATACTCGAATTATGAGAAGGACAATGGAGTCGCAAGATTTTGGATGATCGCAGTTCCTGACTATGGGTATTACTGAAAAATTCAAGGTGGGAAGATAAATATAGAGGAGCGCTGGGAGAGTAAAGGAGAGAGTACAGCATACACAGTGCACGCAGTGAACGACGTTGACGAATTGGCAGCCATTGCAACTTCGATCGGTATTGAGAGACATGATCGAACTTACGAAGATTGAAAATGAACCTGATGCAGTTATTTAGCATACGGTCGAGTTTGTTAAGCAGTTCTTCACGGAGTTCGAAACAACAAACGTCACCGTAATCCACCAGTGGAACTATAAGGGCTTGAACCAGCAGAGACTTTATATTAAAAGGTAAAAAGTTTTTTAGTCGATAGAGAGATCGCAAAAAACCTGTAACTTTACCGCAGACGTTAGTAATGTGAGTACGCCAATCGAGACTACTGTCTATATACAGCCCGAGATCTTTCACACTAGAGCTGAAAGGGATGACACTATTACCAAAGACGACGGGTGGGAGGGCTCCAATGTCAACTCGGCTCAACAAGCGCGGACTGCCAATCAAGATGGCTTGACATTTACTGGCGTTTACATGCAGGCCGAAATTTGCAGACCACGCGTTTATAGCCTCTAAGTCCCGGTTCATGTTCCTAATTGCGGCTGGTAACTCTTCAACCTTCTCCTAAATGTAAACCTGCAAATCATCAGCATAAAGGTGATACGCACAATGAAGTATAACCAAGGATATAAAATTAATAAATAATGAAAACAAAAGAGGTGAGAGAATACCGCCTTGAGGTACACCAGCTTCAAGATCCACCCAGCTAGAAGAGGAATCACCTAATCTTACTCTCTGCTGGCGTCCTCGAAGATAGGAACAAAACCAATTTAAAACTTCGGGTGAGAGTGTACGGGAAAGAATTGACAGAAGAATGTCATGGTCGACGTTATTAAATGCGCTGGAAAAATCGATTAACACTAAGACAGTAATTTTTGAGTTCTCTATGCCAGCCCTTACATCATAAGTTACTTTTAACAAAGCAGAGGTGGTACTTTGCCCCGGTCTGAATCCAGATTGAAGTGGAGAGAGGATTTTGTTTTGGAGTACAAACGCGGAGAGCTGCTTTTGAACACATGCTTCAAGAACGAAAGAAGAATGAAAATAGGACGAAAATGGGATGGCTGTAAAGGATAAGGGATTTTAGGTAAAGGACGAATATAGGCTTTACCCCATAGTTTAGGAAATGTAGAGGACTGAATTGAAAAGTTAATAATGTGTGTAATGGCTGGCAAGAGTTCGTCAATAATAGGAAGTAACATCTGCCGACAAATGTTATCACAGCCTACGGCTTTAGAGCCAATGCGTTTGATGGTAGTTTTGATCTCACCCGGAGTAATTGGAGAAAAATGGAAAATTTCATCGATAGCAAAAGGTAAACTTCCCAAATAGGCAATGGTTTGACGTTTGGTTTGAGTATCCAATGCAATGCAAGAAGAGAAGTGGATGTTAATATCATTTAAATTTATAGAGCTTTGCAAATCACATTGACTCGATTTGCCAATACCAATCGTGCCAAGGAATTTCCAAATGCTACCAGATGAAGAAGAGTATGATATTATGTTATTTAGAATATGTCGGCGTTTTGCATTGCGTATCACCTGGTTACACCGATTTCTTGCAGCCTTAAAGTCGATCCAATTGTCTTCAGACCGATGAGACCTAAAGAACAATGACCAAAATGGACTAAAAAACAAGGTTCTTGTTACCTAGGTGGAACTATTACTAAAATGTAGTTTAGGTAAAATGCTATAATTAAATAAAAACAATTGACTTTTAGAAGCTGGGAAAACAAAGATAATCGTCTCTAAAAATATGAATATTGAATTTGTGTTTTTAACGCAGGATAATGTTTTTTTTTTATTTTGAACGCATATTCTGTCATTCATAGAGACCCATACGACCTGCTTAAATACGCTCTCTTCTTGAGGATTTCGCGAAGTGAGCGTATTCCGATTTTGCGAGTGTCTATGAGCGACGGTAGTTGCTTTCTATCAGATGACCTGTTTGCTCGTTTGCCTCCTACTTTTATTTAAAAAAAATCTGACGTGTGTTTCATATAATTTAAACTAAAACCATAACTCAAAATGATAGTACAGCTTATTATTAACTATATTTATAACCTCAAAATTCAAAAACTTAATACACAATTACTTGAAACTCCCAGCTTTTAAAAATATATTGAATGCCGTGCTATGTTACATTTAAATAGGCAATTGAAATTACAGATGTTTCAACAAGTTACGTTTTATAAGATTTTTATAGTCCAAGCATGTTAGGTGGATGGCCTATGTTCTTTTCGGAATGCCCGATCCCTGCGTCTCATAAGCTGTTTAATATCCTCCGACATCCACGGTGCTGGTTTATGTTTTAATTTGATTCTCTTAAAAGGTGCGTGGGTGTCGAATAGATCGGTTATTTTACTATTAAAGATCTGGACCTTATTGTCGATAGAGGTCTCTGATATAAGAGGCTCCCAATCGATCTCTGCTGCATCTAACTTTAATCTATCGGTGTCTATACGAGATAAACAACGTCTGTATATAATTTTAGGACGAAATTTTGCAGGTTTTAGTTTATACCGAACAAAGATAAGGTCATGGAGAGAAAAGGAAGGAGCAGGATATTGACCGTGAGAAAGAACTGATAAAGGACTAGAAGTCAGAATTAAGTCCAGCCATGTATCCTCACCGTTGATGTTGTGATGTGTGGCTTGAAGAGGCAAGTTATGTAAACTGCAAGATTCTAGCATATATTTAAGCTTTTGAGAACGCGACGATAAACTGTCCAATAAATTAGTATTAAAATCTCCCATGATTATGTGATGAGTATAGTCTGTGCCAAGGGATTCTAGAACTAACTCTAAGTGGGAAAAATAGTCAACAGTAGGGGGACAATATACAACTCCTAGGGCCAGCTTAGCTAAAGCAGACTTCTAAAAAAATGTATTCAGCATTAGCTGTATATTGAGGAGACGAGGATGCTATTATCTTGTAAGAAAAGTCACTGCGTAGGTAGATAGCAACACCACCGCCGCGTCTGTCAACACGATCATTGCGTATTAAGATGAAACCGGGTAAGCTGTATGATATGGAGGGGAGGTGAGGTTTCAACCAGGATTCCGAGATAAGTACTGCATGGACGTTACAACCAGTAAAAGTTTCCAACATTTCGCTAAAGTGACTGGGAACACTTTGGGCATTTATATGACATATATTGAGCGTGTTGTTAGTGTTGCCAGTGTTGAAATTTTGTTGTAAGAGATCACCCAGAGCATTATCTACTGAATGGAAGCTATCGTCGTTACTTGAATTATTTAAACTTTCCACGGAAACAAAGGATTCATTATGTGACATGAACATAAAACAAAATATAAACTAATATAATATATAAAATAATGATATAGGATAATGTATAAAAATATAAACTATTAATTCTAATTTATAATAAAAACTATAGTAATTACTATTTCAACAACACCCGCCAGCTGACTTCGGGTACAATAATAATATATAATTAATGAGAACAAAAAAGAAAACGAACCAAACTTAAGCTTTGTAAAGAACTTACACATAGCACAATGCAACAATAATAATTATTTAAAAAAAAGGTAATTACAATTATTATTGTGTTATTACCTTATACTTCTTGGACTTCTTGGCCAAAAAGAAGAAAAAAAAATGTATAAAAAAAAGATGTCAAACGTGTCAGTTGTCAGCATGACAATTGACAGTTGACACTTGACAGATCTAATACCACCAACACAGAATTCTTTGGAATATTATTATTTATAAATAATTTTAAAAATTATAGTGTACCCTTAAAACATTATTGAAATTAAGTTATTACTTATCTAAAAATAAAATGAAAAGTACACACAGTGACACAGGATATTATATACAAAGCAATGAGAAAATATACTTATCTGAGTTAAGACCACAACTTGTTGAAGACAATCTATATAACCTAGATGTTACATATTTAAGATTTATTAACACTTGAGGTGGTAGGGGTTGATGCTGCTTTTGGGTATTTTAGCAAAAGGGGCTGGAGCTCATCCAAGGAATGTAATTTATGTCGTTTGCCATCAGAGCTTTTAATAACAATGATGCCATCCTGAGTCCAACATGACCTTAAACCAAAGTGCAGTCTAGCCTTTAAGAAAACGCCCTGCCTTGATTTGGTTAAGAACTCTTTCAATGCGTATGGAGTCCCCTTAAGCTTGGCTTTTGCTCTCCAAACAGCGGCTTTAATGTGAGTTGAGATGAACTTGACCAATATGGGTCGTACTCGTTGGGTGTCTGAATTTGATGTGATACCTAATCGGTGACATACCTTGATAGAACTGGCTGAGACGTCCTTCAAATGCAGCTTCTGTTGAAATATGTTAAGAAGTAAAGCTGTACAGTTCTCACCACTTTGCTCTTGAATACCAGAGATGATCAATGATTTCCTGCGGGACCTTGTTTCCATTATATCAAGTGCTTTGGAACATTCAGAGATCTGTGTCCGTAGAAGGCTGAGCATGGAAAAAGTGAGCTCTCTGAATGTACGAAACTCCTCAGCAACCTTGGCCACTGTATCCTTAGCAGTGGCTCCACACTGCAACTGTGCCTGGAGCTCGTCCATCTTTACAACAAGATCCTCCAAATTCTGCTGTGCCTTCATTATATCTGACATTTGTGACATCTTGAAGATTATAAGTATGATTATTTTATTGTGTAAGTGCAGATGTAGATACAGGTGAATCAGCTGGCAGGTACAATATTTTATATTTGCTTATTGGTCCATAAAAAGTTCTGCTTATTTAGGATTACCAAAAAACTAAGTATTTTAATATAAAATCAATACTTTAGTGATTAAAATTTAGCATTAAACCAATAATTTTGTGAATTTAAGTAGCAGAGACTTGTGATTACTTTATTTGCACCTACCCGAAAAAAAAAAGTTTACTGCTATTACGAGTATGATACTTTTATAATATAACATACCCGTATTTCAATAATACACAGTGTTAGGTAACAAATTATATCCGAAACGATTCTCATCGTGGATGTGTATTCGCAGAGTAGCAATTAGGAACTCTCAGGTGACACAAAGGTATTATCTGCTTAAGGTTTTAAGCTGTTGGTTTACTAGAGTATAAGTTGTGCCGATTTAGGGTTTGACCGCCCATTGGTAGGCAAACAAGGATTTTTGATTGTATGTATTTCTACATGAAAATTTGTACTAAATATAGTAACAAGTTAAATAATAAAGCTTTGCCTATATCTGCGTCAAAAAGTTTCCGAAATTATTGTTTCCGATATTGATGTAAGGACTGACCACAGAGAAGGGTAGGTTATTTTTAACGCTGAAAAATGCAGGATTTTCCTTGCCCTATGAAGTTAACCTTTAACTATGGACGCGCGGTCTCACAGACCGCTCATACCTTGCAAGAATCGCATCTACCCTACTTCCCCTTAAGCTTCACACTTGCGGCGCTCAGTAGCTTCAGTTTTAGTCTAAAAATGTATTCTGAAGCAAAAAAACTCGACGCCGACTGCAAGTTTGCAAAGTTATTTCGGTTTGAACATCGGGCGCGGTCTGTGAGACCCCATGTCCATTCTTCCCATACAAAGAATTATGTTAGTGTTTTCGGTAGTGCGCAATCAATGTCTAAATAAAATGTCTTGAAATAATTTCTGCTTATGTTTTTTGGTGAAATTCTTCGTTGTAATAAATAAAAAACTTGAAATCCGTCAAACGATTGGAATATTGCACTGAAAATGTTCTAAGGAACAAATTTGGGTCTAGGAGAGCTAATATTTAGGAAATATTTTTTTTACAGCAAAAACTAATTGGATCTGTCTAGGTTACTAAAATAAATACTAATCACAATATTTTTAGTCACATTTAAGCTATAATTACGTGTGTAGTGGCCTTTACCATGTGAAATGACTGCCAATTATTTTGTCCATGTTCGACCTATGTCAAAATTTTTATGTTACATGTTCAGAAGTTTAAATTCCAATTTTTATATTTAATATGGCTTATATTAATAGACAATTAAGGCAAAAAGTTTTAAAACTTATGTTTCTGATATAAAAATGTCATATTTTTGTCACAGGCGAATGAAAGTCTTAAAAGTGACTTTTTTGCTTAAAATGCTTCATTTTACAATATAATTTAGAATTTTGGCTATTTAACCCTTACAATCCCTAAATCAATTGTGTGTTAAGGCATGTAAGCAAAAATAATACAAAAAAATCCTTCAGTTACCTAAAAAACTGATGAAAATACGAGCGGTCTGTCAGACCCCATGTCCATAAGTATGTTACAACTTTTAGATGTCCATAGTTAAAGGTTAAGGCGACATCTACTGTTAAGACGTATACGCCTATTTTATTCGAATTATAATGCACTATTAGGAAATCTTTTGTTGTTAAGAGAAACTTTTTAGATGTATTTACATGTTCTACTAGATTCTAGAAAGTTGTTTCTTAAGATTGGGTAAATTTTACGGGGCCCTTTCTACAGATCGGTCGAGTCCTCTATGCTAACGTCATAAAGTCTATACAAAGTCCGAGGTAATATAACTGTGAACAAGTGAACACACTAGTTGGGAAGTAATGTGGGTGTTGTTCTGTAAGTGCCCTAACTGTGTCACCGGGGACCGAGGTAAACGTCGACCCTCCTGAGACACTATGGGAATTATTACGGTGTTCTAAACGTACTTCTTTTTGTTCTTAGACACTTTTGAAAATAGACGCGTACCTTTTTATGAACAAGAACTTCTTACTATTCGATATGATAGTCCAAATTTGAAAATATCGTAAATACTATCCGTATAAAATCGAATATTCAGTTTCGATAAATTTTGATCTAAACGTAAATACATTTAGAGTTGAGTTGAGAAATATGCCTTTGTGTTTTTATTGCGAAATTATTTATTGCGTAGTGACATTTAAATATTGGCATTTAGAATAAAGCGAATGGAAATAGAGTATTTATGTAATAATTACTATAATTTTATTTCTAATAACGAGTTTAGGCCTATTATACAGGATGTAACAAAACTGAGTGATGATACTTTAGGGTGTATGTGTTCCTTGTAGAGAGTTTGCTGTGAAAGAAGCAGCTCTGAAAGACAAAATTTTTTGTGATTTGTATGGACAAGCGCCCCAGCGTCACGAGTTTTCCCATACAAAAGTGAAAAAAATTTGCTCTTTTAGCGCTGCCACTTTCGGATAAAACTTACAAAATTACAAAATGTTACGACCTCTGTGGCTCAGTGGTAAGCGCGTTGGCAGCTCAAGCCGGGGGTCGCGGGTTCGAATCCCACCGACGGAACAAAAAGTTTTCAAAGTTCCTGGGTCATGGATGTGTATTAAATATATTGTGTACGAGTATGATATAATAAAAATCTTAAATATATTTCCGTTGTCTGGTACCTGTAACACGTCAAGTCCTTCAGGTACTTACCACTGGGCCAGACTGACGTGGTGTGAAGCGTCCATAGATATTAAAATACATTTAATATATTCCCAGAATACAAATCATATAGGTATGAATAGTATGTAAACAAGTTACCCTACATTTGTGATTACGTGTACGTGTCATAGTTCATGTTCTAATGATGGCGGCCGCAGCCCGACCACATTGGTCTTGGTTGATTAATGCTGACTTTTGCATCATATGTGCCATTGGAACGGGTGAATGTTGTAAATGGTAGGGTGACTTGTTCTGTTATTGCATTAAAGTACGATCTGTTTTAAGTTTTTAATATGGTTTACTTCAAATTAAAATTCTTTTTAAATAGCTCATAGCAATATGTAGATTGTAGAGGTATACTTATTATATTATAGCAATCAGACAAAACATTTTTATAATATATGAAATCATAGTTGATGAAATTAACAACGTATTATAAGTCGGTACAACGGCATAATTACTAATAGTAAATATGCCGTTTTACTGTTTTATCTTGATTTATTTTTAAGCTATTGCATAGATTTTATCACAGGATTTGAGAGCGGTGACCGGATCAAAAATTCCGTAACGAAAATAAACCTAATACTCCCCACTCCGGTCGGCATAACACAACGGTACGGCATTTTGTTGAAAGCCGTGCACCGTCTAACGTCGTTTCAGTTCGGCAGACTTCGGCACGGTGTTTGTGTGGATGCAACTAGACGTATGTATGTAAACTACATGCTATGTATATGTTACCGTTAGAATGCGGAATACATATTCCGCATTCTAACGGTAACATATGTATGCACGTTAACATTACCTAGGTAATGTTAACGTGCACATTACCTGGTAATCTGCAGATTCCCTGATACCATCTGTTAAAGTGAAAACTTTTAAAATAAAAAAGTTGATATTTGCACTTTACCTAGTTAGTTTGCATTCTCTTCCTTCGTAAAAGTTCTAAAAACTTTGACTTAAGCTTGTCAACCTAAAACTGTTGTTGTTTTGATTGTTTTTTTTCTAATTGATACGATCTGTTATATTTTATTAGTAGAGTAATATTATTTTACTTAAAATTCAATCATTTCTTCCTTTGTTTATGTCTAAAAAATATATTTAATAATTCTCTACAGCTAAATAACATGATTTATTCAAACAAAAGCCTGTTTTATATAATTTAATGAGAATATAATAAACTTTTTGCACTTTAACTGACTCACCCAGATAATCTGCAGAATACCTTGTTAATCTGCAATCTAACTGGTTTACGCACATTAACGGTAACATATATAATATCTAGCTTTACCGCGGCAGTGACCGAGTGCCACACGAATTTTTGATCAACAATTCGCGAAGTTCATTAATTTGCATAACATTTCAACTATTACAAAACTCCTCGTTTGTACAAAAACACAGAAACGTTAGAATAAGACGAAGAAGTTTGCCAAATTAGTGTTTGAGATAGCGCTCCACAGGAAGCAAGAACCGAATCTCGAATGCGACCGTAATTTACTCTTAAGCACTTTCATTGTCCTTACCACACTTATAGTAAGTCAGCACTTTAGTAACTGAAGTTCCCACATCTTTTACTCATATTATGAGAGCCATTCGGTAGACAGCTTGTTAAACTGACTTCACAGCGTGTTCATTTAACGTACACATCTTGCGAAGTTGGGGTTGTGTGAATTTGTATCTCTTTCATGCAAATGAAATCGCAGACCATACTAAACTTTACTCCTTAGTCCTTACTAATAAAAATACTTATACAGCGAAAAACTATACAAAATTTTCTTGTGTTCATATAATAGACCTTGAGTTAGTGTTATTTACATTAGTAATAGGGTTAAAATACAATTTCTCTTATAATACTACCTGCTATCAGTGCCGGATTTCTATTTTTTATGAGTGTATGCAACTTTATTTCCGCTGCCCCATGCCATAATCTGTCGCGCACCTAGGATGCTGCCGCCCCTAGCCCTAGGCCGCGGCCTGTATGGCCTGACCTGAAAAAAAAACTTGCGTCTCTTCTCGATTAATCAAGAAGAGACGCAAGTTTTCTTTTTTCAAGACCTCTAGCATATTAGTTTGAAATATGACCGTCGGGAAGAATTGATAACTTCCCGCACTAAGACCCGGCTGTAATGGGGTAAATTGTTGCACCTAGCACTCTTTGCAACTATGCAACTAATAACGCATCATTTATGACTCCGCCGAGCAGTAATTGCGACTTATAATGATTTGTAGGAGCTCCTGTCTTAAAGTTCCTCCACTAGCTCACGTGTTCTCATTTAAACTGATTAGTTTATTGCGCTAGTTAACCAACTATTCCTATTTAAGTGCAAGATTTGTTTTAGGCGCTACGTGTTATGCCAGTTAAGTATGGTGTTTTGACTCACATTCCTTCGCTTGTGTTGGAAGCTCTTTTATCGTAGTAAATGTTGCAAGATAAAAGTCAATACTAGCGATGGAAGAGCCTAGTCACCTGATACAGGCGTGAGCTTACTGGGTAATTGTTCAATACTCAATTATTGTAATTTAAGTTGGAAATAAACTATTTATTTATTTATTTATCTATCCAATTGCTTTGCCCCGAATTTCGTACTTTTTCCTGGGACTTTAAAGTATTGCCATAGCAAAATTACTCAAAATCGGTTGTAATTATGAAGAGGTTACAGGCAGACTAACAACTTTCGCATTAATTATATTAGCATGAACTTTAATTTTTAAATACACAAAATACGCAAAGTACCTATAATATGTATTTACAACTTCGACATAAATATACGCAGATGTTCATCGCAACAAATTGGTTAATCCTTTTCCTTATTATTTTCCTCTTCCTCACTTTAGATTAGAACATTTTCTTTGGAAAAAACACTACAGTCTACAGCTGTATTATCTAATCGTATTGTGTCATCCCTTCCCATAAGGGAGTGAAGGTTGCAAATAAACCTCCCCATGCATCGCGTTACAGTACACGCCACCTGATACATTCCCCTTTTAGCTAATTCACAAATAATGTCGTGAATCGCAATCATTGTTGGAGCAACTGGTGTTTATTTTATGGAATTTGACGGTAAACTAAGCTTGTAAATACCATCGAGATAAAACTACTAATACATGGTAAAACATATTTAGGATCGTTTCATGTTGTATCGTAGTTAGCCTAGTTTTATAACTATTTAACCGATTTTGCTGAAATTTGCTATGGAGATACTTTGAGTCCCGGAAAAGGACTTTTGATATGTTTATGACTTATTGATTTGTTTTTTAGAAAGGATAAACGAATTTTTGCCGGAGTTGCGGGAGTCATCTAGTTATTTATAGGAATAAATACATAATATATTTAGCCTTTAGGCCCATCCTCCAACCTTTTTACTCAGATTTTCAGGATATCAAATTTCATAAACATTACTTCTAAAGCGAGTAGGTACTGACCAAGCGTGCCATTAAAAACTTAGCATAAAATTTTCAGGAGTGCTAACGTTAATTTCGTCACGTAATATCCAGGAAGCGTCGTCGTGTATTTAGTTAACGATACACGTGTGTGCAGGTTACCAGCTGGCCTGATCTATAGAGGAGACATGGCTCTGATCATGATTTAGTCTGCTGGCATGCTGGCTAAAAATGTAGTTTAATTGTAGAACACAAGTACAGTTAATATGCTAGCTATATTTGCCTTAATCTGAATTTAGCTATTGAATAGAAAATGATCTGATTAACAAGAATAATCGTTGTGTGGCGTCGTTCAAGTAACTTGAAAAATTTAAAGAAAAGTGAAGACAAAAGCAGACGAGACAGTATAAGTCCTATAATTTTCACAAATATAACTAATCTACGAGTCATTAACAATACATTTTCTTAAATAAGATAGTCGTAGCTATATTTTAAAGTAAAAAAACTAAACAAATAAACATTGGATATTATTCGCAAAGCGTCATATTTCTGCTGCCAAGCGTCGAAGGTGGGATGCTCAGCCATAATTTGTATGCGCCCGGCCCGCCTACTCTTTCCTGCCAATATCTTAAATTGACATTTGACACAGTATCCATTTTCACGTGACTTTTACGGTTATAATAATATTTCAATTTGCAAATACGGTGTCAAGATATATTCGCATCAGTGCCGGTTTGACTATCAGTAAAATAGTAAAGGTAGGCGAGTGAAAATGTACTGTTGGGGTGTAATGTGTATTTATGGTGGTTTGCATTATGAAGTTTTTTTCGGTTCATATCTGAGAAAAATGTTTATTGGAACGAAGTTTCTTATCGCGCGTTCGGCGTAAGGAAGGCTAGACAGAACGATATTTGACCTCGACACTTTTTTATTAATACCTGCATGGGGCAGAGGGCGTTGATAGTATTCCTGTGCGTCAACTAGATGGCGTTTTTTGAGAATAAACAGCGACGCGTTGTTAGTATTCTTGTGCGTCAATAGATGGCGTTCTTTTTAAAAAAAAATTGAGTGTATATTATTGTATACAGGTTTTTATGAACATAAGAAATAACTTCGTTCTATTCGGGTGTCCCTTGACATCTCTCAAGTTTTTTTAAACGTTTTTGATAGTTACGAAGTTGTTTACTGTGTATTTTATTGAAAACTAGAGCAAAAGTTGGTATCAGTAGCAGAAAAGTGGTCAGTGTTTACAAAGTAACGGTGCATTCTCTATTTATTTTTCCTTATGCAGACTCTCCGCTCGTACGTATTCCACCCACGACCAAGATTCGAGTTACGTTTAAGAGATAGTCAGTAATGGTGACCTAGAATTGTATCGCGATAGTGTGCAATTCGATTTGAAATTTAAAACGCTCATAAACATCACACTCGATTACCCCGAAGTTTTCCACGTGATCCCCTCGCTGGCTACACTCTCCCTGTGTTTGCGACTCGACTCGCAATTTACGTCGGTCTTTTGTCACTCTCTACACCTGCGAAACAGCCGAGACGGAAGTACGCCAGCTAATTTTTACTCAATTCTCGGGCCGCACACATTACGTTAATTCGTTCCAGGGCGCGCACTCAACGCTAACTTAGGGCGAACGTGAGTGTTGTTTTTGTTCGTATTTGTGTTATTGTCGGCCTTTCTTCGCGTAATTTAATTATTGTTTAGTGCTCCTCGTATTAATGTGCCATTTTTCATAACCTGCGACTTTATTGCTCACCTGCATAATGTCGGCATATAAGTTTTAGTGTACAAAATGAGCACGATCTAGACGCGAGGCTCGCTACGGTATTGCAGCGGTCGATACTAGTTGGGCCTCTAGAATTACTAAAGTTTTCAAGATAATGGATGCGCCACGTTTTCTGTGTCAAAACTTTGATTCGGGAATCGCGTATCTATATTCAGGCCGTGATTGTGATGGATTATGTTCTAAGCCGTCAGCTTGACGATGAAATACAGTCCCAGTTTATTTCCGGGGAGAATTAAAATAATTCGGATTTCGTGCATATGAAATGAGCTTTAGATCAATAGATCGAGATTTCAAATGATGTAAGATTACCGTTTACGCGGTATCAGCATTTATAATGTTTAATGACGAAAAGAATTTGTTTGAAAATATCTATTTGAGTTTAATTGTGAATTTGTATAAATAAAGACCCTAAGTTGGGCACTGTTAGATAACCATTATCGCCACGATAGCATCGAGCGTCGCTCATAAGCAATCATAGATAGTACCTCCATCTATATACCATCATAGTACCTCTCAACACGTTTGTAAACACTGTTATTGGTGAATTTAAAAAGAATGATCGTGTAACCGTCTCATTGACGGACTGATCATTTTTTTATTATGTACTTTCCGGCCATCATTCTGGCGTCAGTCTGAGACTGATGGACTGCGGGGCTAAATTATCGGTCGCTTTGGAAAATCATATCGTGAATCATAATATTATGATTCATTTCTTAAAAATCGCAAAATTGACACTCTGCTTACAATTCAGATGTCTAAATTCGTACTAATTTGACATTCATGAGTTTGACAGTTTTGACAATTCATTTTGTGAATTGATAGAGAGGAATTGCTAAATGTGACCATTTTTGCCAAACTCAACTGAAGCCTGACTGACCGTGTAACCCTAGTCTTGGAGTGAAGGGACCGCAGATTTAAGGAAAATACCCAACGTTACAATGTTTTCCTTCATACTATGTAACATCCAAGCGAAGCTGAAATATCCTACCTCCGAGCCTTATTAGCGCAGGCTTCATAAACGTTTTCTTCCTCAACTACACCCGCAATAGGTTTAGCAGCTTACATGGTGTTAAGTTGAAATGAGAATCTTTCATACACCAGCTTATCTCTACGTGTCGGGTTAAAAACTACGTAATGAAAGGTATTACTTTGTTATTAAATAGCTAACTGCCGGCTAGATAAATATTAACGGTTATGTCTTGTTTATGAAAATTTTAATGAATGTGTTTATGAGAATTAAGAATATTAAGTGCTGACTGAGCTTGTCTCGGAGTTTAAGTAAAATAAAAAGAATATATTACCAAAAATACTTGGTATCCTAGGGATAAATATAGGTACCTACATGGTGTTTGCTGCCCCAAAACTTCCTATGTACAAAATTTCATGGTTTGCCAGCCGCAATTGTCGTGATACCGGTTACACTTAAATACACAAGATTATCTCGTTTAACCTATCAAGCCCCATAAGAGCACCGATAATCACAACAATATAACAACAATAGATTTCCAAGAAACCGCGATCAAAGGATTAAAGTACCAGCGGCGTGCACAAGATTTTGACACTGGTAATGCAGCGATATCGGTTCAGTAGTTTTGGTGTGAAAGCAAAACAGACAGACAAACGGACAAAAAGAGATATTTTCGCATAAATTATAATAATAGTGTGGATATAAATTAAAAACTATTTTTTTCTAAACTATTAGTATAATTACGTTCTGTTATGAAGAAATAAAAAAACGCCATCTGTTGTCACGCGTTGGAACTACAATGAGAGTTTATTTCATCGAAACCCATGGAAATATACCAATTACCATACAACATAATATTGTGCGCTAAGCTAAAATAATAAAAACGCCATCTATTGTTACGTATTAGAAATACAATGTGAATTTATTTTCATCGATATTTCCATGGAAATTAGATAATATATTTTTGCCTCATCAAAATGTAGCCTATGGCTCTCTCAGGCTCTAGACTAACCGTGTACAAAATTTTATTACAATCGGTTCATTAGTTTTGGCGTGAAACAAAACAAAACAAAAACTTTTTCTTTTACAACTTTTTCATTTTTATATCTAGTATATTTTAAGTACTCACCTAATCAGCTTAACTTTTGTCTTTTCACATAATCAAGGTTCCGGTTACTTGAGATCCGATCCATAATCCGATGTAAATAAATGCAAAATTTTGGCCACCACAAATTATCTTATCCGAGTGAGTGATAGTTATGAATGTACGCAATTATTAATGTTAAACTGTTAAATATTATACAAACTTTCAAATATTAAAATCTGAAATATTCTTAGAAAACTATAAAACCAAAAATAATAATATAATATAGTACTTACAGTGCTCGATCACATGAAAAAAGCAAATGGCCTCCCAAAACACAAAAAATTTCAGCTATGTAAAATGTAAACAAATATTATAAACCTCACAAAACAAAAATTCATAATGTACATATTATACGTAATTAGTTAGATTTGCGTCTATTCATTTTACTCGGATTATATCCGATTGCTCACGACTATTCACGAGTAGTTCCGATCGCCGTCGGCATGGATGGCGCGGGCGCCCGCGCCGGCCGCGGCGCCAGTGATGCCATTGAATTTCAACCAGAACTCCCCAACTGTTATTTAAATATATTATTTATTACTTGGGGTACTTTCCACTGAGAGATCAAAACGCTGAAAATACTACTTCAGCCGACCGCAATTATTGTTTGCGGCAAAAACGTCACTCATGTCGTTATTTATATAAAAACAGTAATAAAAACCAAAAAAATATACATTTTTGCTTAAAAAATTTCACGCTCATGAATATAATATAATATTTTTACTCCCTAAAATACGCACTATATATTTAATTTTTCCCTACTAAAAGTGGGATATCCCCATAGTTGGCAACACTGCTGGGGTCTGCCGCAGAGCTTGCAGTACATAATCGTATTCGATATTCATGGTTGTGTGCGTTTTCGGCTGTGCACGGACACACTCACACATACGCGCAAGGCAGGCACCTCAACACTGAGCCTATCTTGACCTCTCGTGAACCCGTTCGCGCGTGTACCTGATTACATGTTGCTATTTCATAAATTGAGGCGTTTTAAATGTGTATTATTTATTTTTTTACTATATATTTTACTATTATTATTAAAAAATTAACGTCATGAGTCATTTAAAAAGTACGAAAGTTAAATTAAAATATCTGTTATCTGTGAATGGCAAGCACTGCCTTTTTGCCTACAAAGACTGCACGCCCATGTAAAGTACCTACAAAACTGTTAAATTATTGTACGACCAAAGATAGTGTGTAAATGTAAATGTAAAACAATCTCTTGATTTTTGTTATTTTTATTTTATTTTCGCCGTATCAAAACCTAATCTATTAGAATAACATTCGTATAAAAAATAAACGGCAAATGCTTTTTATATACTAGTAAAAGTGTTGAATACAGTAAATAGGATTCGCGTGTTTTGACCAATTAAGACATCAGAAAAACATTTCATTCAAGCAATGTATAACGATAATATCTTTATTGTTATTACTGTACTGTTATAATAATGAGTTAAATTAACAGCTGTATTTTGATATCGTTCCAATGCGTTCGACCAGTGCCACTGCAATAATCGTCCGGTTTTATAGCTCTTAAATTTTTATTCTACATGTTATTGCTTTCCGTGTTCGAATATTCTTAGGTATTTTATTTGCATATGGGTTATTGATATTGTTGGTTGATGGGTTTTTTATACGCAGCAACCAGTGGTAGGTGATTATAGATTCGATCATCATTATAGATTCAACGTTCAAAAAATAAACAAAAGCATCGTACTCGTAAAAACAACTTTAATTTTGAATAAAAAAATTAAGTTTGTTGAGTTCTTATTAATTTGACAATGAATCTTTTCTTGCTCACTTTTTCTTATTCAATTCGCAACAAGTTTAATATAATTTCCGTATTATATAAACAAAGATAATATATTTTCTCGTACTCTCATAGTGAAAATAATTTCAGTTTAGGCAGGACCATCTATCTTATGAAATCTCATATACGCAGCTTACTTCGGCTCCTCTGTTTCTAATAGAAATACTTAGACATCTAGCGCTAAATTCCTCTCTGACTATGAATTATGATTCTTTCGTCCACCGTTGCCGCGTTGTCTACATTTTCATATCTTTATATGGCCATTTTTGTAGATATGAACTATAAAGTATAAACTACGTTGAATTTGGTTTTCTATTAATAGAAATCAATAGATAGTCTTTCCTGTACTGGATTTTAACACGCCTAGTATAGACATGACTTATTATTTGTGCGGAAATATGTAAATATTAAAAATATATTATATCTCATTCAATATCTAAGAAAGGTCTACTTAATCTGTGCGACTTCCCCAAACTTGGTCTGTATTTGACATTAATGTGATTTCTTTTGGGGCTTATATTTGACAGTTTGTATTGTCCTTCGTTACGTTTGAGGGAACCTTTCCTTCTATTTAAATATAAATAAACATTACTTTTCCCCAAGTTACTTTTCACTGTTTATTTTTTGTTCGGAGATAAGAATTCTAGGTTTATCCACGTGTCTTGCTCATTTATAATGACTAGCTTTTAAAGCTACCTACTCAAAATATTATGTAAAAGCACCCTACGAAATCACTTTACTTTTTGCCTGTGTGAAGTAGGCTATGTGATTATCCAGTACTTAAACTTCTACCACCATGCCTGATGGATCAGTCTGATGGTAAACTAAATACACATAATGGCCGACTTTTTAAAATATAATTAAACATTAAATAAAATAGAAAATTGTAGCAAAGTGCACTTAGCTACAATGATATCATTTAAAACATAATTTTTATCCTCGGACTCGTCCTATTTTAATTAAAAGTTAACTCCAGACGATGAATCATGTTCATGGCTCCCACTTTGTCTCAGATGAGACGTTAGATGCCTTCTTGCATGTTTAATGCTGTCTCGTTTTTGCTAGATGAAATAATTTCTGAGATCTGCCGTGACTGCTTATGAGTCTTAGTTAAGGAAGCCAGGAAATGCCTCCTTAAAATGCTCAAGATCTACGAAGAGTAAAAGTTTCTATATCACCTTCTGTATCATTTATTCTATAGGCACTTTCAAATATTCCTTCCCCTCCAAATAACGCACCATTGAAATTTCATTATTCAAATTAAATGGGTATCAAAATACAATCGAATCTTCTTTATCAAACGTCACCCTTCTAAGCTTCGGATGGCTTTATTCATAAGGGTCTAAGTTCACACCATCGTATAATGAAACATTCCCGTTGCGAATACCTCCGGAGGTTCCTTCACAAAGGACTGCCCAATTGTTGTCAAATGAAGATTCAATTGGGCCACAATAAATTAGTTCGCTGGCTCCATCCCTTCATTTGCACTTACCAGTTCTCGAGTCTTAATACACTAGCGGTATTGTGTGGAGAACCCCTAAGATATTAGGTGCATTAGTATTGAGACTGTTTACCCCTCTAGAGCCGTCCAGATTAATTAAATAAAAATTCAATTTAGCGTGTACTCAATTGTTCACAGCTTTAGAAAATAAATTGCGACCGTCAGCTCGTTTTCTTTTTAATATTATGCAAGTGATATTTGAGAATGCATAGAAAATCTTTTCAGTGACATTTTTGTCCGGTAAGCTGGAAAGTTTTGAAGTTTATCACATTATTATTTCATAAGAGTTGGAAGTTCCCGCTAGTTAAGATTTTATAAGGAAATTCGAAAGTCTTAAACCGCAATAAGGAGTCGGGTTTGCCTAGTCAAATGCCGGGAGTGACATCGTCCATATTGCCTTCTGAGCAAACATTATGTGTCTTATTCGGCTCGAGCGAATCCTTTGTCCCTCGGTTTAAGCGAGGGACAGTCGGACATGTCTCCAAATAAATTAGTTTGATGGCGTCATATATTTGTTTTGGAGTTTCATTAATTAAGGTGCGTTTCGTCGCCGTGTCCACTCCGTGTTAACATTTTGTGATTGCGATGATTAGACCTTTTATGAGATTAAATATTTTGTTGTACATTAACAACACACCTGGGCTTATTTTAAGAATGCATTTGAATAATGTTTTTACGTAGGTCGCAATACAAAAATAAATATTGTTACGGTCGGTAACTTTCGGGTCTTTCTTTGGAGGTTAACTTCTTTAACTCGGGTTCTGTAGTTCTTACAGTCATTGTCCTTGATTAAATCAAAATAGTGCTTCCAGACTTTAAAGTTCAATATAATATAGATACCTACTAAAATATGTGCTAGTAGGTATGCATATAAAATTTAATCTCCCAACAATCCAATAATGGTATTGTGTCATTTATATTTAAAACGGTCGAAAGCAAGCGGCGCAGTATTTATTGCTCATAAAGCAAGCTTCGCTGGAAATAATGGCCCGCGCAGGATTATGAATGGTACAGCAGACGTAACCACCGGCATTATGCTCAAGGATTTAATTTGATTGCCCACCTGGACGCCGAAAACCGTGGCGCATTCGTTTATGCATGGCGTGCATTCTTGCATAGCGTTCGTACAGTTAATATGAGAGATGTTTGCTGAGTTCCGCTCACTGAAGTTAACAAGGATTAGTTTTGAAGTAGATTTCGGTTAGAGTCCTTTTACAGATTTTTAAACCCGATCCACGATGAGCGTATCATAAACTGTAACTTAGCTGTGTCCTTGAAATCTAGCTCGCTCATCGTAGACGTTTTACGCGCTTGCAACAAGATGTACTCTTTTGCTATCTAAGGTACCTGAAAACACGCTTAAGGTGACGCCGCGTTAAAGTTAAAAACCGTGTTGGATATGTTTTAGATTGCTTGTTTTCTATGAGAGGCCGGCCCGGCCTTTCATTGAAAACAAGCAATGGAACAGCAAAAAAATGGAAAGGGCAAAGCGACAAAATGTTTTTTGTCGCGTAATTTAAAAACAATAAATACATTTCATATAAGCTATGGACAAATTAAAGTGTATGCTTGAACCAATCTATGTACAAATTATGGAAGCTTAAATCACTCTCCTCTGTTGGAAAAATAGGAATTCCTTTTTTTACAAAGGTCTTTTTGATTGATTATTCTGTGTTATAAAAGTTGACCAATCGTGTAATGCTATGAGTAATTCAAAGACAAAGACACGATGAATACTGACAATGAACTTTAATTTCTTAGCTTTAGTAATTGCTGAGAAAAATCGATATCGCTACAGCCAAATTATCAAGGCGTCGCCTTAATATATGTACAGGGTGCAATTAAACCTTCCTGCCAAATTTAGATATATTGATCCTTGTTAAAAATAAAAATACACGTATTTTTTCTTTTATAGTCACTCAGTACTGAAATGTTGAGAAATAGCTTCCGAAAGTTATCCTAAAAAACACTACAATTAATGGACACGATGCGTCGGCCGCGCGTGATATGCCCCCGCGCGCGCGCCTCATCTCATTCGCCCGCGCCGCGTAGTGAACGTTCTGCAACGATTTTAAATGGGATAAAATATGTCATTGAAAAAAAAATAACACCCAATTTTTTTTGGTTAAATGGACTCTCCTAATGATACCTAAGCCCTGGAAAAAATTTGGCAGGAAGGTTTAATTGCACCCTGTATATATGCGTGCGCCGGATTCGTACGGTTTATTATGAGGATCGTCCACTGTATATTCTACGTAAATACACTGAAAGATCATACAGTAAGAGAAAAGTGTAATGATAATAATTATTATCGTCAATCACTGATGGATGGTGGCACTCTTGTACGACGAATGACTTTTATAGAGCATCTCGACACGGGCTAATGTGGCTGCAAATAATTGACATCTGCGAACAATTGACGCTCGAGTGCTAAGATAAGTGAGACTTGGACCTCCTCCGGTCCTGAGTCTTAAAATAAGTATAATTGGAATCACGGAGAATAGTCTAGAAAATTCCGAATTGGTCGCTGGAATTAAGACGCTAGAGAAGGGAAGAAGTGATGAAATTATAAGTTTCTTTTTTCTTTATTCAATATTTCGTTAAAAAATTAGGTGTGATTGTAGATAAATGAATGCATACGGATTTCTTTCTTCTATTCTATAGTCAACTTACAACCGCATTCATTAAAATGGTAACTTAACTATTATGTATTTAATAAAGAGTTTGACAACAACAAAGAATTGGGAAATGTGCAAAGTTTGTGTCATGATCTTTATTTATGCATTAATCTTTCTGAGTGCGGCCATTAAAGAACAACGAACCTTATTGGCATACCTGTCGTATTTTGGTGTACACCTATAAAACATACGCCAGTCGAAAGAGAAGATGTTTACAAACAATAAATATTCTTTGACAAAATGCCGTAAGTAATATACTTTCTGACATGGACGTATAAAAAAAGGCGGATGGAGTCCCACTATACACAAAACTGTGTCGTTCAGAGTCGGCCAGCTGGCTGTATGTACACGGTCCACACGTACACATTCTTGCGCTAGTCTATGGACTACACGCACACATTCTGACTCCTGTCAAATGGTATGCCATTTGACAGGAGTCAGAATGTGTGCGTGGCCGACTCCGAAGAAAAGTGAAGACACAGTTTTGTATATAACAAGACGTCCGCCTTTTTTTCTACGTTCATGCTTTCTGAGTTATTTCAGTTTGAAAATGTAAAATAAATAACATTTTAGATAAAGAACCTGAAATATTTAAAAAAGTAAAACATTTACGACATTTTATCAAATTGTTGTTTGTAATATAAAATAATTCAAGACGTGAGTGGAAGAATAAGGTAAGTAATATGAAAAAACTTCCCGTTCCTTTGCTTAAATGGAGACATTAGGGCCGTAAAATTTATTTGAAATAGAAAAACTATGAATTATATGTGTAGCCAGATATATTATTAGCTAGGTTATGAAGTAGATAAGTTACAAGTTTTATTAAAATAATTAGGGAAAAAATGAGGTAATGTCCGTATGTTATGAAATGTTACTTGTTCGATTCTTCCACTCACGTCTTCAATTATATTTTCTTTGTCGATTGACATATGTTTCATAGGTGTACACGAAAATATACCATTTTATAAGTACTTGAAACTAATTTAATGGTATGCCACGCTCCATACAAAAAGGTTCGAACTATTTTATTTTGAAGGCTTAAATGAATGCTCAGCAGTTTTTATGGTTTAGTATCGGGGGAATAGGAAGTATAGTTGGAGTCGTTGCAAGTCGCGGACGTCCTATGGTAATTTCCTTTCCTTCCTCGGGTCGCGGAACATAAATTAGGCCGAGTCCCGGCTTGAAGAATTACCAACATCTACTGATACATTGACTTTCTTACTTTATTTATGTTTTTAATATTATGCTATATTACGTTTCTGTAGTATTCTTTTGTTTTTTTTAATAGAACCAAAGTAAATTGTATTTAATTTGTATGAGAATTTATGTATTTTTAAATACTACTAAGTATGCTTGGTAAAAAAAAAATTGTATCCGGAACACGTTCTTAGTCCTGAAATTATTTCGTTTAAATTTCATAGAGCCTAAACACTGACATTTACAATTACCTGATCAGTGATCACTGACAATTACAACTATGTAGCGCCAGATCAATGGCAATTACAATAGCGTAGATCCTATCAATGACAATTACAATTACGTAAAACTTGGCAAATTATAATTACAATAACCAGGAGCCTGCACAGTAATAATCACAATTACGTACAGCCTGACCAATGAAATACACCTTTACAGTGTCAACAATTTTTGAATTGCCGTTGTGAGTGCTATTTAATTAAAAGTCATCCCGACAGTCTCAAAGGTTAAGGACCCTAGTGCCCGCCAGCCTGTGTAAGCTATAAGATGGTGATCAATAGCTCGGAGTGCCTCTACACGAATTTAACAAGCGCATTACAAGTATTGAAGAGTTTTCTAATGATACCGTGCCACACTTGAAGTAGTAAGGTGATTTACCTTTTGGCGCGCGATAGAGACTGGAAGGATATTGAACCCCAAAATAAGTACTAGATTATGTCCGCAACTTTGTTGCGTCGGATTTTTGTCTTGCGGGAACCGTACATTCTTCAGGATAAAAACTATCCTTTGTCCCTTCCCGGGGTTCAAAATAATACGCCTCCAATTTTGTTCAGCGGCTTGAATAAAACAGATAAGAGACAAACACATTTTCGCTTTTATAATATTAGTATTAATTTACAAGTTACGCGTATTCACTTATTGAAAAATGAAGTTAAGCTAGAAACAATGTAAAGTAAAATAAGTGCTTATTTTTAGTGTAACTTTACCCCTCTGTCTGGAGGCGTCTCCTTCAGAAATCTTTGTACTGTTTAAAGATTGGCGAAACGTGCCTCTATGATTAGCCTTTCACAAAAAGTTGTAAAACTTATACACAAAAACTCCGATAAGAATAGATTTTGAAAGGGTTTATAAATATAGAGCGAAATCTGCATACAATAGCAGTGAAATTTTAATATTTACGAATTATTATTAGGACCAACGGCACAGGGTTTGATTTATGTTTCCAAATAAAGTCGGAATGCAGTTGTTTAGATTTACAGTTGCATTATATTTTTCATATAAATTCCTACCGCCGTCAAACGCGAACGCAGCGGGTACGAGCGTAATAGTCCAGTATTTGTCATCGTTACGACGGTAAGAGTGGTTTTAATCGATGTTGCCTTTGGAACCGTTGATAATATTGCACGCAATATTGTAATGAAAGATATGAATTGCTTGGCTGCAAAGTGTTAGATTCGATGTAAACACAAACGTGAAATTGAGGGAACAAAGGCTGTTTCGATCACTTATGGTCGCATTAATATTAATGATAAAACTTTAATTTAATATAAAGTTTGACAGATATAATGTATGTGTAAAACTTCCTTAAATTAACGTTAGTTAATAATTGAATTTGAATATGGCCGTTAGACATTAGGACAATAAGTTGTACATGTTACTTTAATGCGTTTACTACTAGATATAATATTATCACAGTACTTCTTAAAGCTGCGCGTCCACCTGGTCGGAATCGGAGCGTACGATGCGGATGGAGCGTCGTCATTTATAATTTGTCAGGCGCAGGAATGACGTTCCAGTGCACGCAGTACCATAGAAATCAATACAAAGCAACAAATCCATCCGCTGCGTACGCTCCGATTCCGATCCGGTGGACGTGCACCTTAATGCAACGTTTTAAGGATCACAATAAAAAATAACAAAGAAATAGATGTAAGAAATGCTCACAATAGTTGCTATAAGATCGGTCTGATATGTAAATTTTTACATTTTCTATCCCCAGTGCTGATTACTTTAGCAGTTAAGGTAAACTATAGTTTTTTCACGCTCACGAAACCCGGGTTATGTAGGGCTCCCTTTGGAACCGTTCTCATTTAAGATTACCCCCGCTATTGTAGTATCTGGTGCGCTTATAGCACTTAGGTTCTTAGTTGTTACGTACTTTCATTTTATGTTTATCACTTTAACGTAGATAATGTAGGAATTACGCCCATATTCAAATGTTCCGTTATCTCCGACATATACGATTTGGTAGCAGTTTACAAAATGTTAGAATGTTTACTCGAAATGTTTTGGGTTCGGATGAAATTAGTTTTCTTTAATGAATTCCACTAATGTTAAATATAAGTATTACATATGGGAATGACACAATTTTACATTTTTCCCATACAACAAACGTGATTTTTTGGCCTTTTGTGAAGTGAAAACTTCTTTAGCGGCGTTGAGCACTTTTGTGGGATGGGTAAAAACTGTGAAACTCGCGTCAGATTCTCGTGCTGATCGAAAAACCTTGGAAAAACCGTAAGACGGTTGGAGAGTAGTGTTTTGTGTCGAACTCGAACTCGAACTCGAACTGATTGTAAGGGTTTCGAACTTCGATCAAATATTAGTGATCGAAGGTTTCGAATAATTAAAAATCGATTTTTTAAAAATCGATTTTCATAAAAAATTGGTTAAAAATGTAATCGATTGTAAGGGTTTCGATTAATTAAAAAAATCGATTTTTTAATAATTGATTTTCATAAAAAATGGGTAAAAAAAATTGCACAACATTAATAATCAAGTTTTCACTTCTGCCGGCACTCCCGGAGTGCAACCCGTCTTTTTTTTTTCCTCGATATCAATAATGACAACCGGTAGGCACGTTGATATTTTCGCAAAGGCCTTGATTATATTATGTTTACTTCAATTATTAATAATAATATTTAAAAAAATAAAAATTTAAAGGGGGCCTCCATACCAAAACACAATTTTAGGTCTAATTTTGCTCTATAACGGTACGGAACCCTCCATGTCCGACTCACACTTGGCCGATAATTATGTTAATATGCGTACATTTTTTATCAATCGTAGTGATTTATTTGGACAGAAATATCGCATTGATTTGCTCACAAGGATTTGGTGATCATTTACTATATTTGGTGATCATTTACTATATTTGGTGATCATTTACTATATTTGGTGATCATTTACTATATTTGGTGATCATTTACTTTATTTGGTGATCATTTACTATATTTGGTGTTCGATTACAATTTGAAGTGTTTACTAAAATAGCTGGTAGTATTGCAATTTTAGACTTTATTTTTTTGGTGTTAAGTATCTTTTTTTGGTAAACAAGTTTAGGGTATCAGTGCATTTTTTGGTGGTCATTATATTTGTTCCCAATAAAATATATCATACCGCGCAATTAAAATGCAAAGTTAGTTTCATTTGAATCTGAGTACAATAGAATTTGATAACGGATGCTAAATATTGACCGCTGCGATTCTTCCGCACACAGACGCCATCGATCCGGACAAAAATATCTCAGTCGTGTTGCTCAATTAGAGTGACATGGATTGTTCGGGCGGCGCGGGCCGGGAATGCCGGGAATAACTGCAGATCAATGATACAGTCTCACCGGCTATTTGCAGAACTGCAATTTGAGTTGTAATTGATTAAACATTTTAAAATTAAACTCGAAGGGACGGATACCCACGTGACGGTAGAAATGCATAGTTCGGTTAATAGGCTTTATTGAAGAAAACAGAAGATCTCCCAACAACCAAAGTAATCCTTGAAAGTACCTTTAACTATGGACATTTAAAAGTTGTAACATACTTATGGACATGGGGTCTGACAGACCGCTCGTATTTTCATATGTTTTTTAGGTAATTGAAAGATTTTTTCGAATTATTTTTGCTTAAATGCCTTAACACACAATTGATTTAGGGAATGTATGGGTTTAAATATCCAAAATTCTAAATTATATTTTTAAGTGAAGCATTTTAAACAAAAAAGTCACTTTTGAGACTTTTTCGTCACCTGTGACGAAAAAATGACTATTAATAAAGTCATATTTAATATAAAAATTGGAATTTAAACTTCTAAACATGTAACATAAAAATTTTGACATAGGTCGAACATGGACAAATTATTGGCAGTCATTTATTTCCATAGATAAAAAACAGTTTACAGCAACCAACAGTTCTGGCCCCCACGCTAGGCGAAGCCTGTCCTGTGGGGGAGTTTATATACACATTCACTGATGCACAAGGAATACATTGTTGCGTATTACATCATTACAACGTACCTAAGACATGAACTTAATATATTATACTATTACAAATTTTTACAGGACAAATTAATCTAGAATTAAGTACGGACAAGAACAAACACTACAATCTCAACTTTATTATTTAGATAATTGTCAGTAACAAGTTTTCTGTTTCATTGTACGGTAAATTTAGTAAATTTTCAAATAATATAATCTTGGTTTCTTTAAGAGAATTGTACTGAAATTTATATAGTTTAACTAGTTTATTATACAGATATGGAGAAAGAAAATTGGAGAAACGACGTGCAAATGAAGTTTTAGTGGTAGTACTTGGGATTTTAAATAATCTTTGATTGAGCCAGTTCTCATAGTTGCTGGAGTTCAACACTTTCTTGTGCATGGCAACTACTGATCTCTGTAGAAACAATTTCCTTACACTGAGGACCTTGGCTTCCATAAAAAGAGCTGCGGTTGGGTATCGAAAGGGCTTGAAAAATGCGGTTTTTAATACTGATCTCTGTGTCCTTTCTAGCTTTATAAGGACTGTTTGGGAAGCACTACCCCAGGCCAGGATGCAGTAATTAAGTATGGTCTGACATAGTACCAAATACACCATTTTCATAGTTTTTGCGTCCATGCATTCACGTAGATTTCTCATAACATTTATTAATTTTCTTACACGGGATGAAATTGCAGAGATATGATCTTTAAAATTCAGTTTTTTGTCGAGAACTACGCCCAGGTATTTTAGGGAGTTAGATCTTGTCATTTGGTTACATTTACATAGGGGTTTTGGATTTTAGAAGTAGCATGTATGTATTTTAATTTCACTAAAATTTGATGGGGCTGACGCAGCTGTTTTATGGAAACATAGAAACTTCGTTTTGACTATATTAAGAGTAAGCAGATTAGAACTTAACCACTGGGAAATACGGATCATACCAGTTTCTACTCTTTGATGCAAATAACTCTAGGAAGTGTCATGAAAAATGATTGCCGTATCATCGGCATAGCACAATATATCAGCATTTTGTAAATTTAGCAAAGGTAAATCATTGATATATAGAAGAAATAGTGTTGGCCCGAGAATGCTGCCCTGAGGAACGCCGAACGATATTGGCATCTCGCTGCTAATGTATTCACCTATCTTAGTGCATTGACTCCTATCCGACAAATAGCTGCAGAACCAGCTCAGTGCAGCACCCCTTATACCAAAGGACTCGAGTTTCTTCAAAAGGATCGGGATAGAGACCGTGTCGAACGCCTTAGCTAAATCCAAAAAGACGCCGACACAGCCACGACCATTATCAAGGTGAGAAGAAACTATATTAGTATTTCACATGGTAAAGGCCACTAAAAACGTAAAATTATGACTTGAATGTAACTAAACATATTGTGGTTAGTATTTATTTTAGTTATCTAGACAGATCCAATTAGTTTTTGCTGTAAAAAAATATTTCCTAAATATTAGCTCTACTTTGTTCCTTAGAACATTTTCAGTGCAATATTCCAATCGTTTGACCGATTCCAAGTTTTTAATGTATTACAATGAAGAATTTCACTAAAAAACATAAGCAGAAGTTATTTTAAGACATTTTATTTAGACACTGATTGCGCACTACCGAAAACACAAACATAATTCTTTGTATGGGAAGCATGGACATGGGGTCTCACAGACCGCGCTCGAAGTTCAAACCGAAATAACTTTGCAAACTTGCAGTCGGCATCGAATTTTTTTGCTTCAGAATACATTTTTCGACTAAAACTGAAGCTACTAAGCACCGCAAGAGTGAAGCTTAAGGGGAAGTAGGGTAGATGTGATTCTTGCAAGGTATGAACGGTCTGTGAGACCGCACGTCCATAGTTAAAGGTTAAGAACGTTTTAAGTACTGTAGAAGTACCGATTTTGCTTGTTGGGTCTTTTTCAGCTAGGTACCTAAATCTTAAAAGGTAAAAGATATAAATAATAAATGATTTACAAAATTATAATACCCAAAACTACAATGATTGAAAATTATTATCGTCTATGATGACGAAACGTATTTTTTTCTATGATGACTAAAGTTAAGTCTTAAGCCATGTCTATTATTCTGCTTAAATCAACATTTTCACTAAAATATTTTGTTTGTACTTTACGTAATTTGTTCGCAACGCGGTATTGTAGGTACGGTGGCGTAAGTAAATATAAAGTTTCAATTGAATATTCTGAGCACATATGTGATCCAATGGACGCCGCAAAACCACTTTTTTGTCAGCAAATTATCGCTCATTGTTTGCAAGTTGGGTGTAAAATCACGTACACATAAAATGAAGCGTACTATATTAATTAACATCATTAAAGTAACCACCATCAATGTGGTTATTTTCCGATTCAACACGAAAAAATATCGGGATATTTTCGTAACATTCGGCCGAGACGGAAGCGTTCTGTCGTCGTAATTGTGTATTGAAATATAATGTAGCGTTTTATGAAAGCCTTAATATACGTGCTCCAGCGGCTACATTACACGCTGATATCATCTTACCTAATAGCGACATAAACAAGATACGCTAAGAGTCTTTGTCATTCGAAAATATACTCAATTTTCTAAAGTAACGTCTTACGAGATGCGTACTACGCCAAGGAAAATACTCCCGTCAAGTCGTACTTGCCGAAAGTATTTTCTTGACATTTTTTGTTAGATCATTATCATTCACATTGCTATTGGTAATTTATTTTAGTTTATTTCTCGTTTTATTCATTACCTATGCAATAAATCATTAATTTCATTTCTGTATTATAAGTAAGTAACCAATAAATCAATAAATTGGCCCCAAGTCGATTCCTGGTTAACAGGAAAAATTTTCAAATAAACTGTAAAGTCAATGTTGCATCGATGTTCTCGGAAAAATATGAAAAACAAAACAAGATTCTCGGCCACCGCACTCAAGACACTTAATTGATTTTCCTTTGACCCAAACGAGCCACACTTAAATCAGTTTATTTCCGACGTAGGAAGTCGGTGAAAATGTATCTATTTTTGACAAAGCTACAAAGCGTTCCGTTTTGGTTTGTGAAGAACCATTAGACTCGCCTAGATTTTTAATACTTTTAAAAGTAGGTATGGCCACAAATCTTTTTATTATATTGTGCTCTAAATGTTCTTCTGACCGTCTTATTTGTTACATAAATCCATATAAGTATTTTACTTTTATTTTAGTATCGAGAGATCTTCTGGGTAGACGTTTAAAGTTTCAACAAAGTATATGTTCAAACTACGCTACGCTACGCTTCTACGCTTCAGGGTATTTGGATTTCCAAACTCCCATTATGCGTTCACCAAATGCGCATCTGATATCCATACATTCCGGCGCTTAATTGACTTACATTACCACTATCTAGGCTAGGGTTAGGTCTCACCTTTATTCTGCAAGAAATTCGTACTACTTATTTCGTAAAATTAAACTAACTACAACGTAAGAATCTCCCGCAGATACGTCTCCGCTAGGTATATTAATTTTACGCCCATTTATAATTTAATTCCTAGTCCGATAACCCTAGGCTGCGAAGTGCTATTTCACTGTCACGAGGAAGGAAGACGATATCGTGTAATATATTATCACGCTGCTGATTGGCTTCTGCTTGGGAAACAGCTGGTACATAAATAATACGTACATGTATATGGGCACTTGGAGGATCGCACCGGAGACGATAATTGCATCGTCCGTCGTGCCGGTTTTATTCGGTGCCGTCCGGTTCGCGCTAGTTTATACTGGTTTATACCGGCCCGAGCTGGCCCGGAGCGGTTCGATGGGTGGATCCGCGTGGCTGCGCATCGGATTGACGTGTAATTTGTGACCGCAATGTTCTATTTATGTTTTAGGGGAGGATATTACGTAAGAAACTAATCTCTAGTGACGTTTTTGGATGGAAAAATGAGATGATATTGTGAGTGTATGCTGTGGCACCTTTATTATTAAAAAATAGCACTTAGCCTCGTTAGAATGTTCTATAGATACAGCTGTTGTATCAGCGGAAATTTATTAACCCATCAAGCCCCATAAGGACACCGGTGACCGCGACAACAATATAATAACAATAGATTTCCAAGAATCCGCGATCGATGGATTAATGGCTCAATTAAAATAATTGGTTTATTTGTTAATATAGAGCCTGTAAATTTACTCAATAAATAAATCAATAGGTAAATTAGGTTTATTTTTCCTTTTGACAAGTCAATTAGTATCAACGTCACTGGATTTACCTGTTCATTATACAATGATTATGCTCCGGGCCATTACAGCGGTTATTATGTCCACAACTAAACACTATTTAATGCTAATTACGCGATAATACACGTAATTATCTGGTAAGATGTCCGCAAACAGGACGACAGTGATGCCACCCAATTACCACTGTGTAATTTACATTTTACACATCCACTGTGGACTATGTCAATACACATTTGGATATTGCACTCCGTAGAGTACTGCATTAATACGACTTGTTTGTATACCTTTAAATAAATAATGAAATATAGCACAATTATGTTCTAGAATCTAGATTCTATATTGATTGATTGTTGAAATGGTTTTATGAATGGTAAATAACTTTTAGTATAAATTTCAAATATATTTATTACGGACACACGTTTTACAAGGGAGGCAAAAATCCAAGAGAACAGATTAAAAAAAAATTTAGTCAGAGTGACAATAAGCACAGATAAAAAATATAAAAAAAAGTTGTTCCTTCAGAGCTGCTCTGCTACTTTCACAAGGAAATCTATAATAAGGGGCACGTATATACACACCCTTTGTACACACCCACAGTGCGTTTTTCGCGTAACTTTCTGCCGCGCACTGTAAAACTCTGGAACGAACTGTCACCAGCAGTATTTCCGGACCTATACGGCCTGCAAACCTTCAAGAAAAGAGCGTATTCCCTCTTAAAAGGCCGGCAACTCACCTGCAGCTCTTCTGATGTTGCGAGTGTCCATGGGCGACGGTAGTTGCTTACCATTAGGTGACCCGTTTGCTCGTTTGCCCCCTTATTTAATAAAAAAAAAACTGGTTGCACTCCGGGAGTGCCGGCAGAAGTGAAAACTTGATTATTAACGTTGTGCATTTTTTTAAACCATTTTTTATGAAAATCGATTTTTTAAAAATCGTCAATCAAGTTGTTTCGATCAAGTTTCGATCAAGGTTTCGATCAAGGTTTCGATCAAGTTTCGGTCAAGTTTCAATCAAGTTTTGAACAAGTTTCGATCAAGTTTCGATCAAGTTTCGATCAAGGTTTCGATCAAGTTTCGATCAAGTTTCGATCAAGTTTCGATCAAGGTTTCGATCAAGGTTTCGATCAAGTTTCGATCAAATTTCGATCAAGTTTCGATCAAGTTTCGATCAAGTTTCGATCAAGTTTCGATCAAGTTTCGATCAAGTTTCGATCAAGTTTCAAATTGAGTTCGAGTTCGAGTTCGACACAAAACACTACTCTCCAACCGTCTTACGCGTTTTGTATGGTTTTTCGATCAACACGAAAATCTATCGCGAGTTTCACAGTTTTTACCCATCCCACAAGTGCTCAACGCCGCTAAAGAAGTTTTCACTTCAAAAAAACCTTACTAAAAACTTAGTTTTGTTCCATGCTGTATAGTGAGCCAGACCAAACGACGAATCGAGGCATATAAAAATATGAAATTCTATGCCTCGTTATTTTCAGTACAGTATAGCGTAGTAGTATACCTACTTTTTATTTTAAGCCAAAGTGATTTCATACGCAGATGGCGGATTATATTTTGTCGGGTATCGTCAAGTTACTCTCTCTCTCTCTCTAGATCTCTATTTTTTCCTATAAGTACTAATTTTTCATCTGTGGTCACCGCCGTTGGTTTTACATTTAGTAAATCTTTTAAATGTATACCTTACTTTAAAAATATGTAAGACTGTTTGGAGACCCCAATAAACGAAAATAAAATAAAAAAAAGTGTGTCAGCTCCGACGCACGACTGGAGTTTACTCCTTAAGTACGAGTATAGCAATATAAATACATCGACACTGATAGAAACAAACAAGCCCAATACCATATAGTATATAGGTATAGTCGCCTATACAGCATACCATATGTACGTCTTAATCATAAAGTTAATATACCTATCGGAATATAATAATATAAAAAAAAACTCAAAAAAATAATAATATATAATAATATAATTATATAATAATATAATATAATATTCCGATAGGTATATTACCTTTATGGTCTTAATACACTCACAGCCAAATTAGAAAGTTGCGCACTAAAGGTGCGCACCAAAAAACGTGACACGATTTTTCGTTACTTGTTAGTAGGTTTTACCCCTCGGATTTTACTCATACCGGGCGCCTTATATATGAAAATCGATTCTTAAGGAGTAACCTCCAATAAAGTTATTGCTAGTTCCTAATCTGCCAGCTAGACTTAACATAGCTCTACCAAATTAAGTAGGTCCGTCATCTGCCTACGAATCTATTTCTCTGTTGGTAGTTGGTACCTACTGAATCATGACGTATAAGCCCATACAAATCACGACGTATAACGAGTATATTTACTAACATAATTTTATTAAACGTATGGGGAGGAAAATAGGTTTCTATTAATAGAACATCTCCGTGATAAGGAAATAAGAGAGAACACCCACAGTGTAATACGCTTTGACTTATAAAAACGTAGATATAATAATATTATTATTTTATACTAAAATAAACACGAGTTTATTTTGAGTGTCATTTTTTGACTGTAATATTTCAGAATACATGTTTATTCGAGTGTTAAACTTACTGTTGTAGAAATAAAAGATGTCTTCCACATCTAAATCTTATTTTAATAATAAAGTAAGATGTACGGTGTCTGCGCGGGATTATATTTTATGCGTCCAAAGGCTCCAGTAATAAAAAAGCGATGAAAATGACTATAAGGTTTTCTGTTACCATTTGATTTTTTACGACGAAACAAATAAATCCTTTGTATCTTACCGGGTCGTAAAGAAATACGTTCAGAATTTACATAGCGACACAGCAACGTATCGAAAACGGAAACAGTGTTTAAAATACTCAAACTCATATACTTAAATAAAGCTGGAGGGGGAGGGGAGCTTCGAGCTATATTGTTTCCAGCTGCCTGTGAAACTTGAACGTTCTAACTCCTTTATAAAACTGCAGTGAGTGTGACTTTTAAATAAGATCCCATTACACGGTGATATTTTCCAAGAAGGCGCCCTCTAGTGCGGCTCCAAACAATTTCATATGCAAATCAAAGGGGAGGTCGGGCTCTGTTCTTCAGGACGTGTTTGCGAATTTAAAAAGGGCGTTGATAAACGCGAATTGCCCGCTTTTAATGAAATCTTTTTTGGATTTCGTTCGAATTTTAAATCGATACTGAATTAAGGGTTGAAGTTCTACAATATCTGTACATAAATGTGAATCTGTCCGTCTGTCTATTACTTTTTCACGCCAAAACCGCTGAACCGAATTTGCTGAAATTTGGTATGGAGATACTTTGAGTCTCGGGAAAGGACATAAAATACTTTTTATCCCGGAAAAGTGGACGGTTCCTGCGCGATAACGTTATAATTTTGACGCAACGGAGTTACGGGTACCAACTACTTTAAATTAAATTGTAGCAGGTAGACCGTACCTATGTAGGGAGTATGTTGAAGGTATGAAATGATAACAGTTACACGATATTCTATTTAATAAGATTATACTTGCGATTTTAATAGGTAGAAAACTTTGTAAGCTTCAGTTTAATCCTTCGATCGCGGATTCTTGGAAATCTATTGTTATTCTATTGTTGTCGCGATCACCGTTGTTGTCGTGATCTTATGGCACTTGATAGGTTAAGGAGTTTCATACAAAACTAATGTTTTTTTTGGACAAAATAAACAAATAGGACAGGAAATAAATCGTATCGAATGTAAGTAAAACGTACAGGATCATGAGGAAATATTGTAAAACTTGTGGACAGTTGTTCGTATCGGGACGCTCCCGGCGGGCCGGGCGTGACAACGGAATAAGCATTAGCCAAACAAAAAGTTTGATAACGTATACAAGTAGCACGTACGACGTGAGCCACGAGAACGGCGGTTTTATCCGGTATACAGGGTACATCCTATACCGGTTAAAACCACAATTTTCTACAAAAATAAGTCATAATACTTAAGTTAAGTACCTACTGAGTGATTACAAAAGAAAAATACGTGTATTTTTTTAACAAGGAGGAAGGATATATCGAAATTTGGCCGGATCGTTTAATTGCACCCTGTACAGAGTTCGCTGTGAAAGTAGCAGCGCTGAAAGAGTAACTTTTTTTTCATCTTTGTATGAAAAACTTCACGACGCGCGGGCGCTTGCCCATGCAAAACACAAATAAAATTCCCGAGTCCCGAGAAAGGATAGGATACTTTTTGTCCCGGAAAAATGTACGGTTCCTGCGCGTTAAACGATTTTGGTGCAACGTTGCGGGCGTCATCTAGTAGGTTAATATAATAGAGTAGGTTATATTGAAAAACTTTTCTACAGGGTGTAACAAAAATAAGTGATAATACTTTAGGGTGCGTACGTGTTCCTTGTAGAGAGTTTACTGTGAAAGTAGCAGCGCTGAAAGACCAATTTTTTTTTCACTTTTGTATGGGGAAACTCGTGACGCTCGGGCCCTTGCTCATACAAAAGTGAAAAAAAATTTTTGGTCTTTCAGCGCTGCTACTTTCACAGTGAACTCTCTACAAGGAACACATACACATCCAAAAGTATTATCACTTAGTTTTGTTACACCTTGTATAAGAAGGATGTTGGTAGTTTCTATCTATTAGATAGTGTTTTTGATTGGTTAACGAGAACCCACCTGATTCGTGCCAGAAAAAGGCATAATATTAGGCGGTGAATCATACATGTAGAGGTTTATTATAGGCAAGGTGTTGCTAGCAAGTTCGCTCGCAAAATCTAAGAAGAACCATAAATTTTGATCTACTCTTACTTCTTAAGTAAAAAATCGGCGACTCTGTAAGCTTTTTAGCCTTGTTTGCCTAAATTTATTTTTCTTTACTGTCAGACTCTGACATCAATGTGGTGCCGAAGTAATGATTTCTGGCTGTGTTTTTTTTACCTTACCAAAATATATCTTTAAATACGAATAGTCTTATCAGAAACTACGTGGCCAAACGGCAAGTTTCTCGAAAAAATGTCCTCACTCCACTCCCCAAGTGTTTGTTTGAGAGTTAACCCTTGCGTATCGAGTTCGGATACAATAAATATTATCAGACTCCGGGTCCTTTGAGCCCCGACACCTTTACACTCCATAAAGTGGATGCCGGGAATCTATTTCGGCGATTCCTGAAACACTCGCAGGTTAATTGGGTATTAATTACCCATTGATAGACCTATCAATGACGAATAGTTTGTTTACACGTGGAATTAGGATTTGATTTATTTTTGTGTTACGCTACGGCAAAGTTTGCTAGAACTATGTATTTGATATTTTGGCTTAGAGATAGTTTTTTAATGAAGAAATTGGAAAACAAATGGGCTTTATATGAAAACCTAACCAGAGTAGTAACTTAACTAGTTCACTACAAATGGTGGTAATGCTGACCTACAAATGGTAGTAGTGAACTTTCCGTACATACCAAAAAAAAAAACTCTTAACTCATTCTACCTAAGATTTAAGTATTTAATGCAGCCGTAAGATTATTATGCCAATGAACCATAAATTTTCTGTAAAAGTCTTCATCAAATATTACTCTATAAGTAATCTTTAACCGTCTCTGAAAGAAGCCGTTTATGCCGACTAAAATCAGCGTAATTCAAAATCGCCATCGATATATTCAATTCTATAAACTTATGATACTGAATGAGTGCTAATGGTGTGATGTTATATTAGCTGCTCTGTAATATCAGGGTAGGAGTTCCGCCGGGGAAAAATCCAGCAGCCGGTGAATCGCTGCTCACGAAGCCGGATGTCTGTGATTGAGTTAGTGCCAGCACTCGCTCTCAAGTGAGGCTATGAAAAGTGCGGGAGATATAAGAATGTTAGGAGATGAAGGGCTCCCGCACAAAATGCGAATTCCCATCGCATCGCATCGAAATGTCATTTTTATTATGAATTTTGTCGCAGATATTTGCGATGCGATGTGAATTTGCAGTTATGTGTGGGAGCCCTTTAAGATGTGATGAAAGCGATGATGATGATGTTAGTAAAGTCTGTAGGGTTGGTTGTAATAAATGGACGATTTTAGGGAGTTGCCATTTTTACTCATTTTTGTCAGATAATGATTTAATTGATAATTTATTTTAATATACGGCTTTGGGTTCTTCCTTCTTACTATCTCTACGAAAGAAGTCACAGCATCTTATAAACTCCTAAATATTTACTAGGAAACGACTTAATATAACAGGAAGTATATTTTTTGTGGCTTACTTCGTGGCCCGAAGATCAAGAGTCCTTAAAGGATACATAATCAATGTGATGAATAGGCGAGAAATGAATTGCGGGTAGGTGAAGAAAGTTTGACGTCGCCGGCTGACACTAGCTAGTAGCTGTTATTAGCAAATTGTATATAACCACTAATCACTAATCAGCTATGATCTAAATAAAACATTTCTACATGATAAGAAAAAGATATATACACTAGATGAAGCCCGCAACTCTGTTTGCATCAACATTCGTTTATCGCGGGAACCGTACATTTTTCCGTTATAAAAACTATCCTATGTCCTTTCTCGGCACTAAAAGTATATTCATGCCAAATTTCGGAAAAATTGTTTTAGCGGTTTGAGCGTGAAGGGGTAACAGACAGACAGACAGATTTTCGCATTTATAATATTAAATTATGGAAGTATGGATACAAAATGTTCTTTACTTCGTTGATTTTGAAAACAAAGTTGGTATTTCTTCGCAATAAAACTAATATTCTTTGTGTTAATCTAGCTAGATCTGGAAACAATAGCGTGAAATATCAAAATACGTTCTGTACTTTTTGCAAAGACATTCAACAATAGACATATTAATTAAACTACCAACTTTAATAATGTTATAGCTGTGATATTATCAAAGGTAGCATAACAAACTTGTCATGAATTAATTAGTTGTGATTGCATGTAATAAACTATGTTAGGTAGGTATAAACTTGTATGTTGCATCAGCAAATAAGCCAATATTTGCTCTCGGTGATGAATGCTCGAGTAATCTTGCCGACAGAATAATTAAAAGCCTTCCTGACAGGCTAAATAATGGATGCGATTGGCTTTGGAATCGGATAATTAGATAACCACTTTGCATTGGATATATTGACTTTACGAGTTTTGGAACACTCATCACTACTAGTCTAACCAAAAACATTATAGGTACTTTTGTGTTGGTTTAAAAAATCTAGCCCTTCTTTTTTTCATAAATTTGTTGTTTTCATAAATTTTCATATCATTAATTTGTTCCTTTGCCCAGCTGTGGTAAATATAGGCTAATTTATAATAATTCTCATCATATACTAATTGTAGTTTTGGCTCAAAGAATTATTGTTTGTAGTTTTGACTCAAGATTCTAGACAAAGAAAGAAAATTATAGCAGATAGTTGAAACGATGCAAAATTTTGATGTTATAATAACAACAGTTTCAAGTATACTCCATACAAAATGCGCCAATTCATTTTATTTCATAACCATGTAATTGAATTATGAGGAATGGACGCTCTTTTTTCAAAATTCACAAACTCATCAGAATCGGAAACGAGATTATAAGTAAATGTATATGTTTGTTAAAAATCAACGTTTATTCTGATTGTGTTTGTTTTATTCGGAGTGATGTTTCACGTCATACGAAGTACATATATCGAGCTACAGCTTAAGGGGTGGCCTAGATTCTGGGCATCAAGAATAATCGAACATGACTATCTAAATCCTTCTCAGCGTGTAAAGATATCAAGTTTTGATGATTGATCAGATATCAGAAAAAGTTTTGGTTCTAAAGTACCTAACTTTTAATTGTCTGGTCTCATTTCTCTGACGATTTCTTCAATAATCATTTAATCAATTTCCATATTGAATTTGTAGATATAAATGATATCATGTGCCGTGCAATAAACTGACGGTTTTAGGAGCTGGCACTCCATTATTGTGCATTACGTATTAATGCTTCGGAGGCTGTTCAGTGCTCGCATACGGGTAGTAATATATTGCCATGGTTGGGTTACCAGGTAATAAAATTAAAACATACTGCCGGCGAATCGTACATCTAAAACAGAATAGCCGGACGCGGTTTTGTAATTATTTTAAATATTGGGGGATTTTGATTTGTGTTGGACTGTAGATCTACCCTGGCTTCGCACAGGTGCTCAAGGATTCTATTTAATCCTGCCTAAACACACTAGGCTGAAGTTACGCGGCGTAAATTAGGTCCGCTATGTCAAACGCATACAAAATACGAAACGCGACGGAATAGTGTGTCATCGGTAATTTAAACAACATTGCGGGCGTAATCATGCGGAATTTACGCCGCGTCTTCGGCCTAGTGTGTTAAGACACTAAGAAATATAATATTATCAATAGTTTTTTATTAAGATATGCATATACTGCTTATCTCTTTCTCTTAAAACACTTGAGCAATTAAAAATACTAAAATATGTTGCGTTGTTTTACATAATATATAACCTATTTAAATATTTCTTTACAATATGGAATAATTAAAGAAATAAGTATCACATGTAAATATATTGTGATGCTTTTACTCCCACGAAATGTTTACGATGTCAGATAAAAAATAGCTCCCGAAAAGGATTAAATAAGCGGTTCGCCTAACGACGCAGCTGTTCCTTTGCCAAATTTCGATCTAATTATTCCGTTCTATGTGGAATATCACACGTTCTATTTTAAAAGATGAATTGCCTTTTGCACCCTTTGCGTCGTTACACAAAATGACTTGCATCTACCGAGATAATCGGGGCAGGTTGTAAAAGTATCTGTTACGTGGTAGCTGGTAATGGTAGAAAGTGGGGCAGCCGGCAGGATTGACCTAATTGAAGCTCTGGAAAGTCGAAGATTTTAAAAGATGTAAAGTTTCAATATCGATAACAATAGACAGTTAATGACGTAATAATATTGTTTTGAAAGAGTTTTAATTAAGCAATGTTAGCTAAACAGAGTTGGATGTTTAAAGGAATCGCAAATAAAGGATTACTCTTCCTATTGTATTATACTGAAATGAAATGAATTGAAATGAAATAAAATAAAATGAAATGAAATGAAAAATATTTATTTCTAAGTAGGTTAACAAAGTTAACACTTTTAGAACGTCGCGTCTACATGAGGCTTACCACCGGTTCGGGAACTAACCCGGCGAGAAGAACCGGCGTAAGAAACTCGCACGGGGCCACCTTTTACCAAAAAGGTGGAAATACTCATATTATACAGGTATGAACAGACAGTAAAAATCAATTAAGTAAGTCTTTAGTTCTTGACGCGGTGGTACGTACCATGTGCTAGCGAAGAAAAAGTTATGCTTTGGATAACATTAGATTATGAAAATAAAATATTTCTCTAAGTCGGCATTTTGACTTTAAATCCATTTGCGTTATCGGCTGAGCGTGCGTTGCGCATGCGCGGGCTCGAAGCAGCTACTCCGTTTCATATGTAAATTTGATTCTTTGCGGTCGGTCTGCGAGCGGGGCCGCAGTAAACAATGATATTCCCCACCTCATAAAGCTCAACGTGGAAAAATCGCGGAGTAAACCGCCATTCCATATCCTCTATCTTGTTTTATATTTAAATGAGACGTTTTGTGTACGCTCGTTCAGTTTTAGCTTCCGATTGTGTTGTCTAAAGGTTGCGTGAGGTGCGGGTTGTGGATGTAGGCATGTCACATACGTGTACTATTTACCAATAAGCTAATAACTATAAAAGCTAATAATAAATTAAACAAACGCTGCTAACATGTCACCATTACATCGCTATCTAGTACGCGTACCCGTACCGCACACTCCCCGCTAAATATTATACCTGAAAATCAAACATAGTGCCTTTATGTTCTTTTTTTACCTAAAAATTTTTAAGCCGTCTGCAGCCTGTTGCATACAACAGAGGGCACGTGAATAGCACAAAATGCTAGTATTGTTGTTGCGTCTTCACCGAGCAATATTACAAGCAATGTCCACAACTCAAATATATTAGAACTCCCTACTTTTGTGAATTCAGTTCATAAATATCGTATCATGTTATTTACAGCTTCACATCGATACTGCGTTAGTATTAAATCGAATTCGCCCGTAATTTTACAAATAGAGTGATCTGTTCCGAAATGCGAAGTCGGTTCCAGCGTCGATTATTCCGGGGCATCCTTTCTCAGTGCCAATTGTATGCCGATCGAATTTAGATGCATGTGGGATGTGGATCGCAGGCGTACCGTCTGAGAGGTTATTAGTGTTCAAGTGTGTTGATTGTGTTTTGAATAGGTTTTGCCAATTTGGTTGGTAGTCTTTAAAAAATACTACAAAGCTCGTATCCAACGAAGGGCCGCTCAAATTGTTGACTGCCATAGTGTTTCAAACAGCTTGGACCCCTTGGAATTACGCCGAGATGTAGCTTCACTCTGCATCCTCTATCGGTTGCAACACGGGGAGTGCTCTGAGGAATTGTTCGGAATCATACCACCTGCAACTTTTCGCCATCGTCCCACGCGAAAAACATACCATCCTCATCACCTTGATGAGTGGCAGTCTTCCACCGTGCGTTTTTCGCGTAACTTTCTGCCGCGCACTGTAAAACTCTGGAACGAACTGTCGCCAGCAGTATTTCCGGACCTATACGACCTGCAAACCTTTAAGAAGAGAGTGTATTCCTTCTTAAAAGGCCGGCAACGCGCCTGCAGCCCTTCTAATGTTGCGAGTGTCCATGGGCGACGGTAGTTGCTTACCATCAGGTGACCCGTTTGCTTGTTTGCCCCCTTATTTAATAAAAAAAGCTTTAGCTTAGCCCGTATTCTGCGTGTTTCCTATCTAAATGCGCGTATGTAGCTTGCGTTGTTGTTTTCCCTTACACTACTTCAGAAAACGCGCACATCTGAACGTGCTGCGAAGGCTTATTATAAAGACGCGTAGAATCCTCTGACATTCAGAAAGTTTTCAGTATCTTCTCAGGTAGTTGGGGAGGGGAAGAGGGGATTTCGGGACAAGTTCGAGCGTGTTAGATTAAGCTTGTGTAGGCTTCCAACATGTGTCTAGTAATCATGGTATAGAAATCAGATTTATCACGTGGTGGGCTAATTTTTTTTTAAATATTGAAATGTCATCGGATCTGTCAGATTAAGATAGGAGATGTTTAGTATACCCCAAAGAAGCTTCCATATAAAGCACTGACGATTCAAAGGTTAGGTAAGCCTGTAGGGACATTTTAAAATATAAAAAAAACAAAGCTTCATAATTTCCTGACTAAGCTTCGCAGATATATTTTTATTTTGCACTAAACTAAGTGATTTAGTCCTTGTTGTCTAAAATGTAATATTTATAACTGACTTAAATAACCAATTTTCTGAATATATTTTCTTTTTCAAAACTTTAAAATGGCTGCAGTTTCTGAACCCACCGCAAAAATAAAAAACGCTCTTATTATTTTTTATCAGTTTTATCTAATGTAAAAAATCTACTAGGTCTCCATGACACTCGAGTGAGTACACAAATAGCACCCTCCCCTCCCCTACTAAGGTAGTGGCGCATTTTCACTGGTCGATAGGGCCCGCATGCGGGGTGCGGGAGATTTCTGAAACGCATACCACGACCAATAACAATGCGCCATTAGTTGTCAATTAGTTGTCATAGACTCCCCGCATGCTGTACACAGTACGAGTTAACGACTAATAATGAAAATGCGCCCGTATAGACATAAGTTATTCAAGTCGTGTAAGATGGGCGTTACTAATAACTGTTATGAGAAATTAGGTGGGCAATCGATAACTATAGCATCGGTATAAATAAATCGTTTTGTTTTAATGTCCACACCATTCCCCCAACCAGGTCACGGCCTAGATAACGTTAATATTAGATATTAGAAAAACGGACAATTATTGTGAGTATCTTGAGCGTGGTATGGAATCGAAATAATCCCTTATTGGAATGAATGAATGGATATACGTGAATGTACATGATGTAGGTTATTACATTCATTCAAACTATATAATTCCCTGTATAGTAAAACAAGAGAATTATAAATATGGATATATAATAAACAAGATATACCTACTCTTTAAATTCCTAATAGCGAATATACTTATTTTTGGTATTCATTACAATTCTGAAGACTTAAAAGACCCAAACGCAACTTTTTCAGAATAACCTATTCTTTGAAACAAGTTAATTATTTATGGTTTCCTTTTAAGACAATATTCAGTGCAAATAAACTCCACTTTACAATGGGGAAAGTATGATAGTTAAGTGTAAACGTTAGCGTAGATGATGTAATCCTTGAATGTAGGTTACAAAAAGCACTTAAACAATAAAACGCTTACATTCATAACCTAAATTATAGATTCAGTTCTTCATAAACCTAGCGTATCGCTATTGATTCCAAACAACATGGTACATTTATCATACACGTCGGGTAATGGACACAAAGATGGAAAGTCGATTGCATCGTAATAATAAATTGCTTTGGGACGGACGCGATTGATGGCCACTCTCACTGTCTGGACAATTTACAACTGAAATCTATGATATACACGATATAGCTAAAATATCGTCCAGTTTAGGTAATTCATTGAATTATGTTCATGTACTGTCAGAGAAATTGATTGCTAGGCAGATGGGGGGCCTACTTAGTTTGGTCGCGTTACGTCAAACTCAGCTGACAGATCACAATAATTTAACATTGATTGACATGCTCCGACCAGATGACGTTGGTCCGTCAACTGCTCAATTTCCTCGATGGTACAAAGTAAAGTTTTTTGGGTTTGTATGAGTTTGTGACGTTGTTAGTCTGATTAAATAAATAAATTAACAAGTGCCATTTTCGTCAAAACCTGATCTCATGCACCGAAAATTATGATTTTGGTCTCATTCGATTCGGAATACCATTTAGAACATTCCATTAAAAATTCCAAGACGGGCTGAAAAAAAATGCAATAGTTATAAACAATTAATTCATGAAGCCCCAAGCGGCTACATCCGGCCTCGTCTCGTTTTGCCACGACGGATGGGTTAAGTAAACATAAAAAGAAGGGTTTGGATTTTTTTTAATATTTCGAAAACTATTTAAGATAGTCAAAATTTGAAAATAGATCCTTAAAGAGCAGGAAATTTCCTAAAAAAAATCTTAGATCCTGGAACCTTACCAATAATCCTTATAGCTTTAAATGAGCGGCGAAAGTAACGGTAAAAACGCGTAGTTCGGGTTTCGCGTGAATTGCCGCAATCTGCCACGCGAACTAAAAAATATATTTTAACTGATTAAATATTAATATAAAGAAATAAAAAAATTTGGGTACTAAGTAGACATATCGATAAACAATAATCCGTCAACAAAAATAAATTATCACAATTTCTTTAAATGTTATGCCTTTGTTCATTTGTTAATAGTCACCATTTTAATATTAACATAAAAACGCTGATTATTTCTAAACAAGAAATCTAGAAATTTTTATTATTCTTTTGAGCTAATCTTAAAAGGGCTTAGAAGAGATATCCGGTGGAAAAATTCAATAATTTTGATTTTTCACTTTTTTATGAACAATCAAAGGCATTCATGAAATTTTCATGTAAATAAAGCAATTAGGGTTTTTTCATCACTAAAAATGATTATTTAAATTTTATTAGTTATAAATATAAAAATATATATTGTTATCTGGTTTCTAACAACAACAAAACAAAATAATAACAATAATTGGATATAAAAGTACCGTAATTGCTTTATTTACATGAATAATTTTGGAATGCTTTTGAATGTTAATAAAAAAGTGAAAAATAAAAAAAAATGAATTTTGTCAACGGGAATCTCTTCTAAGCCCTTTTAAGATTAGCTCAAAAGAATAATAAAATTTTCTAGATTTCTTGTTTAGAAATAATCAGCGTTTTTATGTTAACATTAAAATGGTGACTATTAACAAATAAAGAAAAGCATAATAATTAAACAAATTGTGATAATTTATTTTTGTTAACGAATAATTGTTTATTGATATGTCTACTTAGTACCCAAATTTTTTTATTCCTTAATATTAATATTTAATCACTTAAAATATTTTTTTAAGTTCACGTAGCAGATTGCGGCAAATCACGCGAAACCCGAACCACGCTGTTTTACCGTTACTTTCGCCGCTCAATTAAAGCTATAAGGATTATTGGTAAGGTTCCAGGATCTAGGATTTTTTTAGGAAATTTCCTGCTCATAAGGATCTATTTTCAAATTTTGATTATCTCAAATAGTTTTTGAAATATTAAAAAAAAAACCAAACCCTCATTTTTATGTTTACTTAATTGTTTACAACTTTTGCATTTTTTTTCAGCCCGTCTTGGAATTTTGATAGAATGTTCTAGATGGTATTCCGAATCGAATGAGACCAAAATCATAATTTTCGGTGCATGAGATCAGGTTTTGACGAAAATGGCACTTGTTTACCAGAGTATGTAGGGGTAGGTGTAAACATGAAACAATTTTTGAAATGGGTTCTGTAGATTCAGAAATCTAAAGAACCGATTTCAAAAATTGTTTCATCAATAGAAGCCACGTTATCTGCGATTGTCACAGGCTATAGAAAATCGGTATTTTGAAAAGGGACTTTTCAAAATTAGAATGGACTCCCCACTGTCAAAGTTTACATGTAGGTATTCCTGAAAAATAAATTGACCAGCAAAGGTTGCTAATGATTTCAAAGCGATGCACAAATGAAACTTTTTTATTCTGGTGCCTTAATTCATAAATTAAAGGTACTATTAAAAAAAAGTGACATTCCAAACACGTATATGCGCAAACGTTGTTTTGCCATTTAAAGTATTTCTACTTCATCAGCATACAAAATCTTACCCCCTCTTTTGTCCCCTAAAAGGGGTGGGGGGAAAAATGTTATGTAGCACCAGATGTTAAGTTGGAAAAACAGTTAATAATATGAAGTAAGTCCATTAAAGAAAAAAATTACTTTAATACATAATCTGACCCTCTCTTTGGTGGGGGGGGGGGGGGGGGGGTGATTTTTATACACCAGATGTTGAGTTAGAAGAAGGCAAATATATCTGCGAAAACCGTATGCAATTCAGATCAGTAGTTTTCGTGTTAAAGCAAAAGTCTTATACAAAATCTGACCCCCTCTTTCGTCCCTTTAGAGGGGTGGGGGGATTTTTTTTTTATACACCAGATGTTAAGTCGGAAGAAGACAAATATATCTGCGAAAACCGCATTCAAATCGGATCAGTAGTTTTCGTGTTAAAGCAAAAGTCTTATACAAAATCTGACCCCCTCTTTTGTCCCTTTAGAGGGGTGGGAGGAAAAAATTTTATACACCAGATGTTAAGTTGGAAGAAGACAAATATATCTGTGAAAACCCAGTAGTTTTCGTGTGATAGTGGAACAAACATATAGACAGACAGACAGACAGACAGACAGACAGACAGACAAAAAAACTGACCACATTTTTGGCTTGTATAGCGATGTAGTGACACCCTCCGCTTATTATTTTTTGAATATTTTTAATGTACAGAATCGTCATTTCTACAGTTTTATTATATGTATAGATCATTTTCCAAAATTCTGAACATATTCCAGGAACACTTTGGAACTGGGCTAAGTAAGTTCCACATTAAATGTAACATTACAGACATTATTATGAATCGTTATCGTCTCCCCGATAAGGGCTTATTAATGAATGACATAATGATCGACATCTGGAGTTCTGCCAGGAGTCTTCTGATACAGTTATATCTTTGCCGTTTATATGATGACTTCATACTTGGCTGTGTTATTAACTTGGTAAGAATTTGAGATTTGTTCCAGTGTCGTCGTAATCGTTGTGTGTTCTGAAAGATTTTAGCTTTATTTTGTTACTTAAATGATTTTGAATACAAATCATAATCTAAACTTTAAACGAGGTGAGTCACAACTTCATATTGAATTGCAAACATTGTGTTAAATTGTAAGTGCGTGTTCAGACCAAACTGACTGTAAGCCGCCGAATGTGAGCAGGCTCACTGTGAGCCTAGTGTAAACGTGAAAATATACGGTATCGAATGTCCGCGCCTACGCCTAGCGTCATGGCTAAGGTGACCATACGTCCTGCTTTGGGCGGGACAGTCCCGCTTTCTGGCAGTCTGTCCCGCTGTCCCCCGCGAGGCCAAAATTGTCCCGCTTTTGCAACCAGACCAAACGACAATAATTTAAAAGTATTTTTGCATTTGCGTTTTACAACAAACGTGATTATTCTGCTATATTGTGCCAAATAACATAGAAATTGCTCCAGTAATTCGTGAGAAAAGCCCTTTCAAATAAATTTTCCCGCTTTTTCCTCATTCTCTGTTTTTTCGCTCCTATTAGTCTTGGCTTGATAACATATAGCCTAAAGCCTTCCTGGATAAATCTAGAACTGACATAATTTTTCAAATCAGACCAGTAGTTCCTGAGATTAACGTGTTCATACAAACAATCAAACTTTTCCGCTTTATAATATTACTAGCAACCCGTCCCGGCGTCGCACGGGTATAAAATATATACCTAGCCACTGAAAAAACGATTAAAATCGATAGCCTATGATCCTCCACGTGGTCTACTTCTTATCTGTGCCAAATAACATAAAAATTGCTCCAGTAGTTCGCGAGATAAGCCCTTTCAAATAATTTCCCCCGTTTTTTTCACATTCTCCTATTAGTCTTAGCGTGATAAAATATAGCCTATAGCCTTCCTCAATAAATGGGCTATCTAAGACTGAAAGAATTTTTCAAATCAGACCAGTAGTTCCTGAGATTAGCGCGTTCAAGTTAGCCCTTTCAAATATTTTTCCCCGTTTTATCCACATTTTCCTCTATTTCTTCATCAAAATCCGTTGCGTTGTTTTAAAGATTAAAGGAAACAAAGGGACATGAGGGGAAAAAAGCGACTTTGTTTTATAATATGTATAGATAGTAAAGTAAATAATAATGTATAGACACTTTGATAATAATTATTCATGTATTTCAAGGGGGGAGAGGCGGGGATTCTGTATTTGTCCCGCTCTGACAAAAAAAATTAATGGTCACGTTAGTCATGGCGTATTGTCGGTTAGGTGTGAACGAAAAAGTGAATATGTATGGAAATACAATAAACTGCGTAACGTTCGCTCACATTCGGCGGCTCACAGTCGGTTTGGTGTGAACACGGCATAAGACTCATTTAGTAGTTTAGATTATATTTACACTCATGGAGGGTAAATAATTTATTTAACTTTAATCTAATGACGGTTTTTATCATTAAATGTCTCTAAGTGCGGCCGTAAGACCTTAATAAACTCACCCATCTTAATATTCGGCAACTAAAGATAATAATTTTCGAATAAATAGCTGCCCAAGCGTGAAACTTATAACGTAAAATTTAGTCGCGCTCGCGCTACCTTTAAATGTTGTTATGTTATTGTTTAGTAAGCGGGCTACATCGCTGGACACTGCACTTGGCCACGCCGTGACAATGGTCACACTAATTGCGGGGTTCGTGGGGAGCATTCTTACGTGGTGTTCGCAAATTGTTGGTGTTATTGTCGGTGTGACTCGCTTAACCCTTAACCACTGACGTACGTATGTGGTACGTCACCCACGCGGTTTTTCTTTCAAAACTCAAAATTTCGCGGGAATTTCTGCGTGTCCTTTTTGGTAGTTTCCTAGATGCCAGTGATGCGTCGAAGGCAGGGGAAAGCGGATGCAGTACATATCTGCAAGTAGGTGACTTCAACGACCTGACGTATGAGGTACGTAGCGTCAGTGATAGTCGTTAAAAAGTGCCTTATAATTTGATTTGTGGTGATTGTGATTTTTTCCTAATTAATATAATTCTTGATATTAATATAAACCAAAAAAAAAGTTCCTATGTTTAGAAAATATTTTTTGTTAATTTTATTTAAAAAGTCTATCCTACTTTGTAAGTCACTAAGGTTTTTGTTACATAAAAATTTATTTACACAATAATATTATTTTTTAATATATTTATCTCATTGGAAAGTGTCTAAATAAATAGACTGCAATTGTCACCAGAATTAAACTTTACCGACACATCACGAGGCGTTCAAAATGGCATACGTATCCCATACGTACGTCAGTGGTAATGTAACTTAATTGCACGTCAGTGGTTAAGGGTTAAACTATTTGTGAGCTCGACTGGTATGGGACAGTAAAATCAAGCCCCCTAGCCAATGCATGAATCGCCAGTTTCGATTGCCAAAGTTCGCAAGCGCCATTACACTTACGTTAGCGTGCAGTGTGCACTCAGGTCTACAGATTAATGTGCACGAGTTTCTGTATATTTATAGAATTTGTAATCAACATTACTATTGTCACACTATATTTAAGTAATAAGAAAGGACTCGGATGAGCGGTTCCCAAGATCGGGATGGTTGGCGATGATTGTGCGAGGCCTACGTTCAGCAGTGGACGGCAATAGGCTGATGATGATGATGATGCAAAAAGGACATACTATGCTAAACTCCTCTCGTCACGGCTAACAACTTGTTTTATGATAATAATTAACTAATGATGTTACTGATGCTTGTATGAGAATTTTCGTCCTTTCATAAACGTTATTAAAAATATTACATGGTGCAGTGTACACGCGCTATCGATTTCTTCGAATCGCTCCACTTTCGTTACCCGATAGTATCAAGTAACTACTACACGGTAGATTGCATTCCCGATGCTATTTCACTAATTACTCGCCGACAATCGGTGATGGGAGTGTCGATTTGTTTTATTGACGTAGATATTTTTCGTAAAATATAATTTATAATTTACGACCTCACATAAATTTAAAATAGCATTTGGTTGTCTTTATATACATCCATACTAATATAATGAATGCGAAAGTGTCTATGTCTGTCTGTCTGTGTGACTGACTGTCCTTACATCTTCACATCTTTTTTCCTACGGGAAAATAATTTCACGTAGTAACCGTAAGTAATTTTTAGAAATTAAAACTATTCTATCTATGTGTAGTCGTTAAGTCTTTTAGTATCTCCAATCTCCATACATATTTTTATCAAATTAAGTTCAGCGGTTTAAGTTTGAAAACGCCACAGACAAATACCTAGACAGAGTTTCGTACGTACAGAGTCGCTCACTTGATAAAATCAGGGGCGTTTATATATATATGGAACGTTTAGTCGTTTATGTATCGGTAATGAATTGAACTTCCAAGGCGGAATAGACAGACGGACAGTGCAATAATTGATTGGCAATGGAAGTCAAACAACCTGGCCGATTGCCCTCACGATTGGCGTGAATGCTCGCGGCACGAAACTGTTACCCAAACGTTTTGCTATGGCGAATTGATTCCTCCATAGTCTATTCTGACTCGTAAATTCAATCTATAGCTATTAGAAAAATGGTTTTACGCTTACGCTCTCATTCTTTCTTTCTTCCGAGCAAGTACTTGCACGCTAGCTAACTACCAACTCGAAAAACGTTAAGATTTTAAAAGGTGCTAGTTATGAAAGTGCAAGTAAAAAAATTTACACGACTACGAAAATTATATAGCGTTACCAGGACCATTATCTATATTATGTATAATCTATATTTTACTCGTTACTCCTACATATCAGATTAGTAGTTTTGACTTCAAGTGTGACGGTAGAACAAACATACAATAAATACCTACTGGACTACGAAAGTCTTTATAGCTGCGCCTTTCCCTTATAAACTTCCCCATAATCAACAATGGATACTTGTCCCATTACGTCCCATTTTCAGCAGCATATAAGGGATTAGGCGAAGAAACGCCAATATTTAACCCGCGCACAACATTTTTCTTTACAAATTGGCTTATGGGTCCCGTGGTTAACCCCCGGGCCGAATGGGGCTCAAAAATTTACTCCATATTTCTCTCCACCCGTGACTGATTATAGCGATTTCTTACTAAACGTATTTACAAAGAGTCGGCTAAGTAAAACCGTTTCTGTACCGCAAGCTCTGTTATTCTAGCCGGCTAGAATATTTAAATTACTTTGCGAAATAAAAGTAATTGTGTTGCCTACATTTTTAAAACAAGTTATTTGGCATTTTCCACGTTTAAACCTCGTGTTTTTTAAAGTATTTTTTCAACATCTTAAATTCTTGATATTTTTAAACAAAATTGAGATGTGTTTTTAAGACTTTCTACATGTCTTTTTTTAATAGAATAACTGAATATACATTTTAGTGTAAGTAATAAATATAGGTATACCTATTACTACATCAGTAATTTTCCTCAACATTTCCACATAACGCGTACATTCAACGTAGATAACGCTATACAGAAACGTAGACGTAAATACGTTACCGTAACAAAAGTCGTGAACGTCAATCAAGGGATAGCGGAGCTTACCGGGGCTCAGCCGGCACCTGCGCCATATTAATAACGCTAATTATAAACGGGACTAATATGTAATATTAATAAAAGTAATTTGGCTCCCGGGTACAGTTTGTGTACTCTATTTATTAGGTTTAGTGGCTAGTAATTATTTTATATCCCGGCTGTTATGTTTTTATTAACCGTTATCGCAGCCTCCCATTCGTTGTGATGTTTTATTGGTTGGTACGGTGAATGGATTACTTGAAAGAAATAATGCAAGTTTGAACTTGGCATCTTTTGGTTCTAAGAACACTTATGATGTTCAGGTAGATGTTAAAAAATCTACGTGTCCATTTGTCCTCATCCAAGGCATTCATATGTGTAAACTGTAAATGTTGCACCTCTGTGCGACATAATCAAAAAAAATGGCCAAGTGCGAGTCGGACTCGCTCACGAAGGGTTCCGTACCACTACATAGCAAAAATAGGTCAAAAATTGTATTTTTTGTATGGGAGCCCCCCTTAATTATTTAAATTATTTAAATTTTATTATTAATTATTAAAGTGCAAATACAATAAAGTATTTTGTGAACATTTCAATTGCCTATGTGCTGCCGTTATTGATTAAGAGCAAAAAATAGCAAAAAAATCACGTTTGTTGTATGGGAGCCCCCCTTAAATATTTAATTTATTTTGTTTTTAGTATTTTGTTGTTATAGCGGCAACAGATATACACAATCTCTGAAAATTTCAGAAGTCTAGCTATAGCGGTTCTTGAGTTACAGCCTGGTGACAGACAGACGGACAGACGGACAGAAGGACAGACATCGAAGTCTTAGTAATAGGGTCCCGTTTTTACCCTTTGGGTACGGAACCCTAACAAGGCTTTAGAGGTAAAGAGAAAATGTAAGATAGTTTTGCGACTCTTCCAGTGTATTATTTCCCAAGGTGTGTCCTTTTGGACTGGCATAACCTTCTAATTCACACAACGGCACAAAATTCTACTTTTAACTAAAAAATCTACATCCGAACATAGAACCTTCTCATTTTTTTGGATGACGGTTAAAAAGTAAAGCCAACCGCCAAATGTACAAGCAATCCAACGAGCGGACATTGTAAAAACTGGCGGATTTTAAATAACCCCCGGATTGGTGAGCACTGAATGAATATTTTAGGAGCTATAAAATATTTTATCCGTCCTCCTCCGAACTTTTTTAGCTTTGTTTTCTAGTTCAACGTGTAATCGATATTTGTAATTTATAAATTGAACTTCCATTTTTGATATTTTTAAAATAGAAAACCTTTTTAAGGTGTAAGTAATATAACGATATGGATCGGTAACCCTATACCATGAGATGACCTAAAAAGCAACACTGCTTGTCAATTCCAGTAGTTATTTCTTAATGTACGTTGATGAAAATACTGTTACGTATCAACTGAGTATTGACTAGAAATAATGTCTTGAACAGTACCTAACTTTATAAAACAAGTAACTTCAATGAATTCAACACAAGAGCCAATTCCACTAATAGCACTTTCTTTTTTTATCAAGTTAAGTACATAAATATAAGGTTCGCAGCAATAATTACGAGTCACGACTCCCATCGACAAGGTAGAGCTATCATACAAAGTGAACTATTAAAAGTGGGAGCTCGTTGGAAATTAAGGTCGAGGCGAACTTATTAAAATGTGATCGTCTAGACCAGTCATTCTCAAAGTGTGCTCCGCCGAGCCCTTGGTCTCTGTAACGGTAGGGAAAGTCCGTGGCGCAATGGACTGCAATTACAATTAATAATATTGTATATAAATTATCCTTAGTGCGAAAAACCTATATACATTAAAGATAGCAAAAAAAGGATATGGACGAATAGCCCATAGACGGCCCAAAATTACCTAAATAAATAAAAAAGTTTGGGGCTCCGCAAGTATACTAGTGAGAGTGAAAATACACCGCTACTGTTAATCAGTGTCCTAATTTAGTTTTTTTTTTTTTTTATAAATGGGAATAAGTTCAAGTAACTAACGTACGCAAATATTGATATTTAATAATGAATGAAATAATAAACATAGCCTTCTTTTTATTTTGGGGTACCGTCAAAACTGTCATTTCTTAAAAGGGTTCCGCCACTAAAAAAGTTTGAGAACCGCTAGTCTAGACTTCGATTTTATCAACATTTACCCGGTCATTGACGGTAACTAGACGTCGTTAGTGAAATTAGCTAGCATCCTCTGCGATGTCTATTTCTATTTAGATTCAAACGATGGACTGCACTATATCGCTAATGGGATGGTATAATTAAAGATAGGTTGTATAATTTTTAAGGCTCAGTGCAGGGGGGGGGGGGGGGGGAGCGCCAAGATCTTTTCGTTATCGCTTCTTTATAGAATCGCCGATCAAAATGTATAGAATTAACATAAGACGAGTCAAACGTCAACGTCATATTAACGAGCGCTTATGTCAATTCCATACATTTTGATCGGCGATTCTATAACGAAGCGAAAACGAAAAAGTCTTGGCTAAATGGCCAAGAACCATTTGTGCATTCCAAATGTATACCACATTTTGTGACGAGGTTGTGGATATAATGTCATATACGATTGGCTTCATCTGTTTGAATAATGGGTTCATATACCACCATGGCGAATTTCATTCTTTTGATTTTAATCCATGAAAAAACCTATTTAATTATAATAAACTGTACATTTTTTGTTATTGTCAAATTTCAGGTAGCTAGACATGTAGTCAAAATGTACTGTTTAAAATTTAATGTACGCATAAGTAGCTATACTTATAGAGGTAAAGGAATGAAAAGGACAAAGACGTTCGGCATTGATAACATCAAAAAGGAAAACGGATTGTCACAGAAATTGGCTCTGTTTTTTTTCTTCAGATTATGGAGTGAGAGGGAATTAGGAGATTTAAAATTAAAACCGTATTTTTGGTGCAGATTTATAGCGGGAATCGTTTTTCTAAAGACCAAAATAATTCATGGGTCTTAAGGTGTGTACGCACTAAACGCCGATGGAAAAAGGACAATTCTTTAGTAATATGGTTGCGGTACTGAGGGCCTGTGTGATACGTCTGTTCTTGATACTGCATCAATTTTATTTACATTACTATCTTTACATCATATTACGTTAACGGATTCTTCGCTCGGGTTGCTATCTAGGCAGTAGCTTCAAGTTAGTTTTCTTTACAACATTATTTAAAAAAATCATCATAATATCTAAATGTAAATAAAACGAAACTTAAGCCTAACCCTGTCATGCTACCAATTCGAATAGGACATATTTAATAACACAATTAAAAAAACAATTGCACAATGATTTGGTCAAGTTTCTTTTACATCTACATTAAAATTGACTGAATCGCAGCATACCTTCAAGATTGTTGCCTTGTGCGTACACACCTTTACAATGACTTATTTCGTCGTCTCAATTAAAATGTTCGAATGAGGAATGGCTCGACAAAGAGTCTTTATTTTTCTGCAGCTTCGACTCGGGTTTTTTAATTTTTTTCTCTGCGGGTCCCGCTGAAAACCGCGCTGGTTATTTGTTTTATGTCCTCACACTAGGTCGTTTCTAGAAATTTAGTGTAGAATGATGGGTATATTAATTTGTTTCAGGGAAATTTGTAAGCTTTTATAATAAAACTATTAAAAAACTGTGACTAATGTATATAAACCTAAATTACATAATTCATGCAAGACTTTACAAAGCACAAAAATACCTATTAGTAGCTACTAATCCACCAGTCACCTCTTTACGCTTAAACCATTGAACCGATTTTAATGTTTGGTATGACGCGGAAAAGGACATAAGACATTTTTACTCCGGAAAAACACGGTTTTCGGGCGACAAAGAATTTCAGCACAACAAACGGGATACGTGATGATGATGATGATGCTCCCTACAGTGTACTTCCATCGTGCTGGTGGCGTGCGGCGCGACCGCACTGACAGCGGCATTATCAAGTTGTTAGCGATGCCGCGATGGCGGCGTATCATTCCTGCAGACAACACCTGCCTTTTTGTTTGTTTTCAGTTTTTTTTTGTCGATTTAACGAGTTTTGTTTTTATTCAGGAAATTTTGATAATATCACCTCGTGCTCAAAGCTCCAATAAAAATATGACGTGATGACATCTACTAATAACATTTATATATCGTGTACCTTTTGCAATCAGAACATATTTTAAATGTCAGCATAAAAATGCATGTCGTGGCTTTGACAAATTTAGGCATTGAGAGCATGGCCCTTTTTAACATTGTTCCCAAAGAGTAAAAGTTATACACTTATAGAGAAGACATGCATACGGGTGATCTTCTTTCATCTGCGCTTTATGTGCCTATACACTATGATGCCCAAACCGGTGGTGACTATAACTGAAGGCTTAAATAATAAAAAATATATATAATAGTAATATTAAACTCTAATAAAAATGTCGAGGAGTTTTGTGTAGTAACCTAAACTCCTGCAGATATTGGGCAGTAGCCAGTAGCCCGGTAGCCAGTAGACGTTCAATGTTCATCCTCTTTATTAATCTGTAAGCCTACATTAGATGGCCACAGTGACGTCATCCACAAACGTGTTGATTACCGCGCCTGATGAATGTCGGTAATTACCTCCAGTCGCGATGAAGCATTGTGGCCCATTACTTACATGTAAATATTAATAGTAGACATAATTATAATTTGGTTCACCGTAAATTTACCTACCTACACCTTTAAATGTACTATTTTGATAGGTACAATAGCCACGGAAAAGAATGGTTTTTCTGTACACGTGTTTGTTCTTTGATATTTTACGAATACTACCAATTCTAGAATGTAAAGTGATATTAATGCAGCTTTGTTACTTGTTTAATTCAGTCAATCTACAATGTTATGGTTCATGAAAACCAACGTTTAACAAGTGAAAATGTAAAAATGTTGAGAAGGTATTTAGGTTACTGCCCAATATCTGCACACTTCGTGTTTGAAATTAAATCAAATTGAAAGCTCATGACTTGATGAGAAATCATGACGTAAGTACGAAATCAAAAATGTATGGAATTTCACATAAGGACACACAAGGCCACAACACTGAGTTGTGGCGTCGTATCGCAAAAACAACCTTTGAAAAGCAATGTAGGTGTTTGTCGATGCGACGCCGCAACGCTGTGTCGTGGCCTGGCCCTTAGGGCCGGGACACAAAAACACGACACGACGTCGCACGACGTCGTGTCGTGGGAATCTACGAAGCGCGTCGTAAAAAAACACGACCCGTCATCGTACGACGTCGTGCGACGTCGCGTCGTAGAAACTCATCTTTGAATTTCTACGTGAGTTACTACGACGCGACGTCGTGTGACGCACGACGCCGTACGACGTCGCGTCGTGTTTTTGTGTCCCGGCCCTTAGTCATCGCCAAGTAACTCTCTCAAACATTTTGTTTAAGGATTGTGGAAAATTATCAAATGCATTTTACTAAACGCCCCGTTTCCCATGCTAGTGCATTTCTCTTAACCCAGCAAAATGTGTGTCGCTAATGCCGGGGAAGCCTTGCTTTGTACGAGTGTCCCAAATGTTGCTTACTCTGAACCTGAAATTAATTTTACTAATTGCATTGAAATTTATAGTCGCAAACTATAAAGTATTATTTCATTTTGTGAATAATAATGTGTGTTAAATAAGTCTAATCTTTATAAGTAGTTGAATCTGAAATGTAGTAAGCGTCGTCAAGAACTAAATATTTACGGGTACTCATGATAACATTTTTGTATTTAAATGGGTAAAATGATAATGGGTAAAAGTAGTAATATGACTCGACTAGATCTTTCTATTGTTCTGTACCAAAAAAGTATAAACATAGCTTCACTAAGGCTTTTTGTCTGTCCGTTCGTCTGTCATATTTTTGTCATATTTCATAAACTAAGATAGCTAGACAGTTGAAATTTTCACTCAGGCTGTATTTCTGTTGCTACTATAACAACAAATTATAGATATTTACTCTCCTTTACTCGGCCTCCAATACAGCAAGCGATATTTTAACTCCCATCGAAAAAGAGGGGTCTCCTCCACTCGGACTTCAAATAAGCGAGCGGTCTTTTTAACCCCAAAAAAAGTGTTTTAGGTTTAACATGTCTGTTAGTATCGGTGTCAGTCGATGGCGTGGCAAATGAATTGACCGATTTTGATCGAGTTATTAATTATTATTGAAAGACTTGAGTGTTCCTAGCAATGGTTCAACATCATCAGCCTGCTCATTTCTTTTTTATATTAGTGCAAGTTGTAGGCATCGTTTGTACGACGTTATTCGTGTAACATAGCAATAACACAATATTTAGAACGCCCGTGCCGGTCTTAATCCCGTGGTGAATGTAATCCCCTGTCACTGCTTAATACGATGGAATAGAATAAACAATGCGCAACGCAAAGATTACCCTTACATAAAAAGTAGCTAATATGTTTTAACACAAATTTGATTAAATTATGAAAAAGTGTGACTCGTATATTCTTTAGTATTTTATTTATAAATCGGAATATTGATTTTACTAATCATAAGGAGAAAGTTTTGAAAATAATTGCGAGAGTTTTTTATAACGACACGCATCTTATACATGTTTAGAAAATATTTTATATGAATTCTGGACAAAAATGATTATTATTTTGAATCTGACATCTCAGCACATGACATTAACAGGATATTTTTTGTCCTGTTAATTTCAATGGGCTCTGTTTGGCACTGTTTGCTCAGGGCACAAGATTGGTGTTATCAATTAGTGCCCCCACAAACCGATAGTCGCTGCGACCCTATACACTGCAGTACGCATTGCAACACATGCTCGTTACAGATACAACTCTATGTTGACTATGTCTCTCTATTTAACTCGTAAGGTTTTAATGTGTATTCAATCGAAGCCTATGTATTAAGAAAACTTGAAAGTTAAAATATTATGTAAAGGGATTTAAAGACTTCTAGATAACCGGGATTCAAGTACTTAGGTATCGACTGATTTATAAGCCGAAGCCCGCTTATTAAATACGTTGTAAGAATTTTAAAGTCTGATTTCTTTGTGAAAATATTCTTGTCTGAGTACGACTTGATCGTTAGACTTTTATGTGTGATAGTGAATAAAGAAATAATGATAATGATCTTACTTATAAATACTGCCCTTCCTTAGTAGTCGCTTCACATCGGAATCCCACATAATGCCTGAAAGTGATCAGCAGCTGCGCAGATGATCCCGGACAAAGGTACGGTCCCGCGGGGTAAATTAGGACGCTTTTACGACAGGTCCTCGTGACACGCCCCGCGGGGACAGTACCGTGCCGGCACCAAACTATTTTCGGTACTAACAGGTTTATATCACATAAATACGAAGTTTGATATCCCGTCCGATCCCGTCTCGCGCGCCCGCGTCCAATTATTCCCAGATTTCCAGCGCCAAAGACAACCCGATATCAGATGATCCGAAAGATTTTAACTGAATATTAATTAAAAAGAAGGCCGAGCTGCGAAAAAAGGCTAAAATGTAAAAAAATAATCGGACGAGGGTCCCGATCATTCGGGGAGTGCTGACGACAAAAAATGTTGAAAGCGTATAATTGGATTGCATTTAAAAAGGGACCATTACATGCTGTCATGGGATTTTTATGACAGAATCGGTTTCGGTGACACCGGTAGCAACAAAGCAGTTAATTGAAACAATGCTACGCGCCGCTACGGGCTACGGCGTAGCGTCAGTGCTACGCCGCCCGTAGCTCCGGCCGCACGCGCTACGCCAGTGCAGTGACTCACATGTACAGTGAAGTGCTACGGAGTTGGAATGCGCATCTTTGTGTTTTTAGTTTGAAGTTGAGCAGTGAGTTTGAAAAGAGGTTTTATTGACTCTACGGTGGAGTATACTTCAAAGTTTTTTTTTTTTTTAACGCAATTAAAGTATTCTTTTCGTATTTAAATTCAGTTAAAATCTAACATGTTTCTCATATCATATTATTTTTCACAATTTTTAACTCATAATTAAAAAAAAAAACACGTTTTTATCATATTTTTATAATATTTTTTAACCGAAAACAAAAGTCTGAAAGCTCTATAATGAAATGTACAGTCGTATCCATTATAATTATATTTTACGGCGACATAAGGTAATACGTGGTGGGGTCGTAAAGACACAGCCGTTATATGAGATTAGATAAGACGCGGTGAGTTATGCGAGCGATATTGATATTGCACGCCTCATTATGTAAAGTGGGATCGAAAATTTTGATCGTTTCGCCCGCGCCGTACTGTGGAAATGATGTACCAATTTCCTATTGGTACCCTAGAACAAAAAAGATGAAATATTAGATATGATTTTGTTACACATTATGATCATCTAGGTTTATTTGAAAACTTAAAATAATTCTGTCAGTAATTAAATAGTTTTTATGCAACGTTAATTGTTAACATTTAATTTAAATATTTACTCGATCGTATAGTACGGATAAATCGTCAAAGAAATATCAAGTGTCACATTTTATTTATTTCATAAAATTCAGTCAATTCAAAAGATACTGAGAGGTTGATAAAATAATTGAAAGAACAATATTATCTTTTGAAGGCTGATTTTAAATCGTCTGATAACTTTTAGCAGGAAAATGAATTGGAGATTTGGATATATTTTTTTCTCACTAAGAAAATTTAAAAACGATCTCGTTGCGGGTCCATGTTGGATGCGAGTAGCATGTGATCGGTCATCTTGGCGTTCATTGAGAGAGGCCTATGTCCAGCAGTGGACGAATATAGGCTGATATGATGGAGAAAATTGAAATCTATACAAAGTATTATACGTTTAAAAAACATACGATCATTTCTAGATATTATAAAAAATCGGCCAAGTGCGAGTCGGACTTACGCACGAATGGTTCCGTACCGTTATAGAGCAAAAATAGGCCAACAATTGTGTTTTTTGTATGGGAGCCCCCCTTAAATTTTTATTTTATTTAAATATTATTACTAATTATTAAAGTACACATACAATTAAGGCCTTTGTGAAAATTTCAAGTGCCTACCTGTTGTCATAATTGATACCGAGCAAAAAATGTTTGAAAAATCACGTTTGTTGTATCGGAGCCTCCCTTAAATATTTAATTTATTTTGTTTTTCGTATTTGTTGTTATAGCGGCAACAGAAATACATAATCTGTGAAAATTTCAACTCTCTACCTATTACCGTTCTTGAGTTACAGCCTGGAGACAGACGGACAGATATCGAAGTCTCAGTAATAGGGTCCCGTTTTTACCCTTTGGGTACGGAACCCTAAAAAGAACATCCAGAAAATGCAATGTACATCCTTGGTACATTACGGCCGCACTCAAAGACATATTTTGTCATTACTAAATTTAAATTTATGGAATTATGGAATTCATGTCAAAATCTACACTAAATGAAAGTTAATCATTAAATGATTGCTTTGTATATAGGACAGAATATAGATATAATATGTAGTTGTACGAAACTGGAGCAATCAGTAAATTATAGGAGCTGGGGGCTCCCGTGGGGCTCCGGGCCCGATTAACGCCGGGATAGCGCGGGATTGCACGGAATACGGGAAAAACGGGATTCCCGTAATGAATAAACATGGTGTCTAATGTGGAGTGGCCTTAACGAGAGTGACTGTTGATCTTATTAACGTGTAATTGTGGGTTTCTTAATTCTTTGCGTGTTTGTATGAGGAAGATATAGGTGGAGTGTCTATTTTATAGATATTTAATGATTGATAAAGATTTGTTGCTTAAAATAATAGAAATGTTAATATTTTTACATGGCATAGACTCTAAAATATCGTCGTGATAATTCGTACTACACATTGTAAATCGTGGTAAAATTCATTGTTCCTCTGGATTTACTACTGTGCGTACGACGTCGTGTGTTAAGTGTATAAAACAACCAACAAGACAAGTCACAAAAACCTTGTATTAATCATTTTAATATCTAGACTCGCTTCGTAGCTTAGATCAAAGTGAACTTTATGTTCCTAATGTCAGGAGGAACATAAAGTTCACTAAGAGGCAGTCCAGTTTGATAAGTATTATAAGTCTTTCAACAAGTCCTAGGCTTGTCCACTACAAGAAGTCATCAAGTCATTAGACTAATGATTATTAGTTATTTTCCGCGATTCGCTCCACTCTATGGGGTCACGGGCGGCGCGGTTGGGGCGGCTAGGGCGGGCGGGAACTCGGCTTGTGGCTCACGCGATGCTAACTGCTGTGTTAGCTGAAAAACTAAGTACAGTACAGTAGTTATTTGAAACTCATCGTGTTCTTTGAAAGCTAGTTCTCGGACCAGTGGCAGACATCATTGTAGACTCGGCTTTCAGAAAAGATTGTGTACTAGATGACGCCCGCAATTCCGTTGGGCCAAAACTGGTTCATCGCGCGGGAACCGTACTTTTTTTGGCGTAAAAAGTATCCTATGTCCTTTCCTGGGACTCAAAGTATCTCCATACCTAATTGCAGCTAAATCGGTTTGGGCGTGAAGTGGTAACAGAAATACTGATATACTTTCGCATTTATATTTAGGGCCTGTTTCACCACATCCTGATAAGGCTATCCACCACTTTACTTGACACATAGAGTATGGAGAATCTGTCAAATAAGCCTATCCGGCACCTTATCAGGAAATGGTGAAACAGGCCCTTAATATTAGTACGGATGTTAATTCTGAACTAGATGACCCAGTTAACTCCTTATCACTTTTCTCCCAATATAAACCTTCCCTAGACTGCCACGAATATTTCAAGACTGAAATTAGCCAACTTAATTAAATCGTACTCGAGTTAGACTATTTAAATTCACTTTAATTTAGATAGACAGATAACGATGATAACGATATCTATCACGGACGCATAGTAAAATCTAGGACATTATTATGTTCAGTTCCTTTTGTAAAGCCTAAGGCTCAGTTCACATTGCAACCTAACGAGGCTTTATTATGTACTCTAATGAGATATTCAAAACTAAACTTTATTTTTTACTAATAAGAAACACATTGCATTGAAAGACTAGCCTCCCTATTGGACTGTCTATTCCAATCCTAAACAGCTCTTTTAATAATAATATTTTAAAAAAACTAAAAAAAAATAGCTTTTTATATTTAACAAATTACTTCATTGTCATTGACTCTTAATACGTATGCAAAGTTTCGAATTAATTAGACTACTGGAGATAGGTAAAAATCTTGCTCAAAGATTCCGCTACATACATACAGCCCAAACTTATACAAGCGTGTTAAAAACGCAACCCCCCGTCATGTTCCAAAGTAAAATCAGCCTTAGGTTTAAGAAGAGGAACTGTATGACCTAGATTTTACTATGCGTGTGTGATAAGTATCGTTATTAGTTATTCAGCCCATATTCTTTCTAGGCACAGTGAATGTGTTTCTCTGTGAAGTTAATATATTACGGACACGTACAGCAAATACAATTAATAATAATCAAGACGTTTTTCCTCTTTCGCGCTAAAGTGGCTATCCTATCTTTTAGTTTCACGATGTATTTCAATTTGATATGAAATAAATATTTATTGTATTTGTGTAGCTTTATCTATTCTGACACTGTAAAGAGGAGAAAAGTATTGTATGTTTAAATGAAATAATTTACGGAACTACTGGACCTAATTTGATGAAACAAACTCTGAGTCTCAGGCCCGTATTTTTGGTCAGTACTCAAGATGCATCTCGGTCTCAAGACACGGTTCAGGCTCTTTGATTAGTTGGCTGTCAAAATTTTGACCAATCACAGAGCCGAACCGCGTCTTGAGACCGGATCGCATCTTACGTACTGACCAAAAATACGGGCCTTAGACACTGAGTTGGGCACGGAGATGGAAATAGGCTACTTTTTACCGTGCCAAAATGTGTGGTTACTGGGAGTTTTCCGGCTCACAAATCCCCGGGAACAATGTTTGCCGCGATGTATTTGGAATTTACATCTAAAATGTTTTTTTGTGTTATTCAGTAGCAAACATACAGCTTTCAAAAGCTGCCCTTTGAAAGACACTTTTATGAACACACATAATTCAGTTACAATTTTATTTATGTCCAGATAAAATGATAAAGCGGTTTTCATTCTAAGGCGCTCGATCTATTATGAATTCTAAAGAGCACATTTATAGAGTCATTTTCTTTCGCTCCGGCATGTTAAAAAGCTTTCAACGTTACCAGTTAAAAAATACACAAACCAAAGAATATTTCAAACTGAAGCCCTTCAACTATTTTCAGAGTTGCAACGAATTTTATTCAAAATATGCAAGGGAGTGTTATAGGCCGTCACTGGGTGAAAATAGCGAACACTAACGAACGTCTACGGCTTACAACGGGACTAAAATAAAAATGGGCCTAGGTTTTCTATTGATTGAGCTGAAATTAACGTGGGATCTTATAGTCTTTTCTACATTTTTCATTTAACTAAGTGACCCCGTAAACTTATCGCTCCTAATATATTAGAAGCGATGCAAAGTTTACGGGTTTATAAACCTTTTCTGGACTCTAACGAATATTTTAAGACTAAAATTTGCCAAATCGGTTTTACCGTTCTCAAGTTTTAGCAAGTTGGTTTTACTGTTATATACTCGTCACTACACAAGACAAATTTTAACTAAATAATACGTGTGGTTTGGGCAGGTCTCATTAAAATAATGTAAGTTCGATTACTAATATCTTGTACTACGGTGAAAAAAAAAAAACCTTAATGATGATTCTAAGCTATAATTTATTCTCTATCAAAACTCTAAAAGAGATATCTGAGTTAGCAAACTATTCCCTAGCTGTATATATCAGTTTTATACACAGAGATTTGGCGTAAGCGCTCTAGAAGTTGTTGCACCTGGCGCGACTGTTCTCATCGCATATTGAACTCTACTTGTCTATTCTTCGTATTATTTCAATCGATAGAGTTCTAATACTTCTCAAACTGACGAATGGAATGGGTGAATTTCAGTAGTGATGAGCTGTCATATTAATTTTTTTTAATCCTAGGACTTACTGCGACTATAAAAAGAAAAAAAGCTTTGTTTAAAACAGAATATCGTAGGTATAAATATATGGAAAATATTTTTAATTCGTTCAGAGGCTTAAAGGCGTTTGCATACATAAAGAAATATACGTAACTACTTTCTCGTCAAAATATTTTTACACATTGCTGGTGTGTCATAACCAGTGATCGGAATCGTGGGTGTGATTGATATGAATAATATGGATATGACCACAAAAATCCGGGATTTCCCGGAATCAGGTTTATCGGATTCCTTGATCCAGAACCGTAGTAAAAGAATTAAACACATTACTAGGATTAGGAACATGCATGATTTTACAGTGATTTCACAAAAAAAATATCTGTATAAAATTATTATTTTGTATTATTTTTTTGTCATAAGTATTTTAACTTTATTAATACTTAGAAGGTAAAAGGTACGGGCGACACAGTGTTGCCGGAGCGCGCGAGTGGACAGAGCGAATATTGCGGAGTGCTGTGCTGTGACGTCATCGCGTCAAGCGCCGAGCCCGAATTGCGCACTTATTTTTGAATTAAATATCTCGGAAACTACACGTCACGTATCGTAATAATTTTTTCTCTCATATTTTTTATTTTCGACTTAGCTTACGGAGAGCTAAAAAATAATAAGTGAACATTCTTCACTTTATTTACCAGCATAAATTATGTACAATATAATATTATGTAATGTATATGTATAATATGTAGAACAGATTTTTTTTTCATTCTATGTTTCCTATTTCATGCCGCCCTAATATTTGGAAATTTCTTTTCAAACTATTTTATATAATATGAATCATTTTATAAACAAATTAACATAATTTTGATTCATTTATTTTAAAATTACGTACTCGGACATTTTCTGATTTTCCTGGGATTTCCGGGATTCCCGGGATTACAAGTCTTATCCATAATATTCTTTACATTGAAAATTACACCCAGATTCCGATCTTTAGTCATAACTCATAACACAACCCTGTCGTACTCGTAATTTACAGATACTTCAGCCATGTTTTATTATCGTTCATGATAATATCCATCCATACTTACTTAATGTTATAAATGCGAAAGTGTGTCTGTCTGTCCGTCTGTCTGTCTGTTACCTCTTCACGCCAAAACCGCTGAACCGATTTTGATGAAATTTGGCATGGAGATACTTTGAGTCCCGAGAAAGGATAGGATACTTTTTGTCCCGGAAAAATGTACGGTTCCTGCGCGTTAAACGATTTTGGTGCAACGTTGCGGGCGTCATCTAGTAGGTTAATATAATAGAGTAGGTTATATTGAAAAACTTTTCTACAGGGTGTAACAAAAATAAGTGATAATACTTTAGGGTGCGTACGTGTTCCTTGTAGAGAGTTTACTGTGAAAGTAGCAGCGCTGAAAGACCAAATTTTTTTTCACTTTTGTATGGGGAAACTCGTGACGTTCGGGCCCTTGCCCATACAAAAGTGAAAAAAAACGTTTTTCAGCGCTGCTACTTTCACAGTGAACTCTCTACAAGGAACACGTACACACCCTAAAGTATTATCACTTATTTTTGTTACACACTGTATATTAGCGTTTTAAAGAACTATGTCTATAAAAAGTTTCTATTGTACCAGCAAATAAACTCTTCTTTATATTTTTAAAGGATATAAAATATACAGAACGTGTTATAATCGGCGCAGAATGGATCTTCGATCTCCGCCGACGGATTCCGAGCTAAAAGGCTTTGGCCGGCTCTAGATATTATAAAATATTTCATTTAGTTTTGAAATTATCATCAGTTTTATCTATTTCAGACTATGGTATGTCTAAATAGAAATGGTTTTATGGCTGAATGAATTTGAAGTTGATATTGTTTTAAAATGTATATTTTTATATGTATACCAAAAATTGGTGAAACTGTTTGGCGACTACTAGAAATTTTAAACGTTGTTATGTAATAACAAAACTGGAGATAGAATAGAAATATAAATAGAATAGAATAAAAAGTAGACCGCCGGCCGCAATTTAATTTTAGAAACAGAACCTTTATTATTTTTATTACGAAGTTATAAGGAATCGGATATCTACCACAGGCATAAAAAAGCTAAAAATAGCTAAACAAATGGTAATACACCTTCTACTAATCTTTTTTATATAAATTTGTAAAAAGTAGGTCGATTATAGAGCCATATCAGCTATTGTTTTTCCTCTGTCTTTTACAAAGTAACTTAGTTTTTGACATAGTAAACGATAACCCAGCCTTAAAACAAATTTAGCACCAAAAAGAGTATTTTTGTAAATTACTAAGAATAATAAGTATTAATAAGTATTAAGTAGTAGGATTAATATAAGTGCTCTGCGACAAAATCCGTAAGTGTTTAAACTTATAATATCATAAGTAATAACAGACTTAAAAAAAAAAACAGAAAAATTATACCAAACCTACAAGGCAAGACCCAAAGTCTTGTCTCGGTAGCCCCATTAGACACCGTTACTTCACGGTTAGATTCGTTGGCCTACATAAACTGATACATACAGTTTTTACGTACGTTTTACGTAATTACAGTGTTATTATTGTAAAAAATTACGCCGCGCCGGGGTCGACCGCGATAGGTGCACGGCACGCAACTGTTACACGCCACCCTGTGCAGTTTAGGCCACTACTTAGATCTGCTTAGTGGGGCACTTGCTAGCAAGATCTGCTTAGTGAGGCACAGTTTAAGGCACTTGCTAGCAAGATCTGCTTAGTGGGACACAGTTTAAGGCACTTGCTAGCAAGATCTGCTTAGTGGGGCACAGTTTAAGGCACTTGCTAGCAAGATCTGCTTAGTGGGGCACAGTTTAGGCAACTTGCTAGCAAGATCTGCTTAGTGAGGCACAGTTTAAGGCACTTGCTAGCAAGATCTGCTTAGTGGGGCACAGTTTAGGCAACTTGCTAGCAAGATCTGCTTAGTGAGGCACAGTTTAAGGCACTTGCTAGCAAGTTCTGCTTAGTGAGGCACAGTTCGGGCAACTTGTTAGCAAGATCTGTTTAGTGGGGCATAGTTCGGCCAACTTTCTAGCAAGATCTGCTTGGTGGGACACAGTTTAGGCCACTTGCTAGCAAGAGACTTTGTGGGGCACAGTTCGGACAAGTTTCTAGCAAGATCAGCTTAGTGGGGCACAGTTTAAGGCACTTGCTAGCAATAACTTCTTAGTGGGGCACAGTTCGGGCAACTTTCTAGCAAGTTCTGCGTTGTGAGACACAGTTTGGGTAACTTGCTAGCAAGATCTGCTTCGTGCGGTACTTAGTATACAGAGCTTCATCTAGTATTAAAATAAACACTTGGAAATCCAATTGTACTTGTGTACATAACAGTACCAGCTACTCGTATTATATTCATAAAAATGTATTAGAAAATAAAGCGGGTATGAGGCCTAATTAAATAGAGAAAATATAGTATAAAAGTGAAAGCAGTCAACGCAACAATGAGATATAAAGAAGACATCGTATACGCTTTCAACGAGTATGAATAGGTAATAATACAAAAGTTAACTTCTTAAAAATGCCGTAAAAATGTCTTGACCCATAAAAATCTGTTAAGTGGATCTTACCCTCATAAAAATACAATTTTATAAGTCTTTTATCGTACTTATTATACATATTATGATTTTTTTGAGGCGACTATATTTTGTTAGAATTTTTCAATATTGAACGAACAAAAATAAACATTTCGGCATCATTTTGTGAAGTGTTTTTCGTCTTATGCTGTTGTGTAATGAAATTCCAGAACACGTTCCTAATTTCTTTCCTCATTTTTTTACTAAAAAATCTTAAATCCATATTCCATAAGTATGGCTTACTTGTGACTGGTAGATATTATAATTTAAGGAAAGGTTATATTAACAAAAATAGCGCAATGTTACGACTGATGAAATCAGCGTAAAATGTTCTGCAATTTTAAATAGAATTCGCATAAAATCACACATATCACTTAAGTAAGTACCTGAGGACCAACTTTTTCTAGAATATGATACGATCCACACAATGTCATTCTTATAAACCTGCAGCTGTTTCTAAATTACATCATGTGTAAACCACCGTCCACACGTCAACAGTTGACAGCACACATCGGCCCGTCAACTGTGGACACTGTCAACAGAAATCGGGGAGTTGATCCTTGCGTCCGGAGTCTTTGTATAGGGCTAATTGATTTCGACTAGGCCCAGCTTGTATAATAACAGCCCCATTGTCCCCGGCAGAATAATTAACACCAAATTAAAGAGTCCCCTCCCTTCGTTTACCGACTTAATGTATTTTTAAAACCTTCCTTATTTCGTATTTCTCCTCCATTAAAAGGTTATTATTGATTTTCTTGGTGCACGTTTAGGGCGTGTTCGGTGTAGTTGTGAAACACGCTGGAAATAAAATTATAATGGAAAATATTACTAGTGATTCCCACAGTTTTGATCCCGGTAAACCAGTATTTGTCTCGCATTTGAAGTGAAAGAGTTTAAGACATCAGTTTCAAAAAGTTTTGTCTGTCAATAGTCATCTATCTTTTATAATTTATAGCATGCAAAAATACAACAAATGGTAATAAAGATTGCTAAATTGGTTAACAAAGACTTACAAAAACAATGAAAGTAAATAATATTTATCTGCAGCTAAACGCGTTAAATATTCAAAGATTTTAAAAATTCCACAAAGCACCGTTAACCGGTACAATGAATTTGTAAGAATAATATTTTTTACAAGCCAACAAAAATCCCGGCCCAAATCTCGTCTCATTAAAACATTCAAAGAAAAGAATATTAATGGGCGTAACGCTTTTTCGGAGGAATAAAAATATTTTTTTTATTAACCGAAAGATTGAATGTATTAAAATTTTACGATACCACAACGGGTCATACTTCCTGTTAATTTACTCGTAAACTCGCCCGTGAAAGCCTTTTCCAGCGATCGCCAATCTTTTATGTCGGTGCGAGTTTTTATGATTGCCAAAAATGTTTATAACCCTAATTTTCTTACACGTATAGTTTGTCTATAAAACAATTCTTTGTTTATTGTGTCTATATATTTTTTTAATGCTCATGGTTTCTAAATGTAAATATTATGAAATTAACGTTCCAATAAACATAGGCGGAATAAATACACATTGCATGACGTGTTACATGAATAAAATATTTTTATATGCACTGGCGTCAGCTTAGGTTTAACCCGCATGTTTAATGAAACAATAACTTGCTGTTCTTTAGCTGAATATCATGTCATCTTCATGAATTTCATTAGCAGCAATCCAGATTGGCATAAGTGGATCTAAATTGTTACCAATTGTAGACTAGGCGTAGTAAACGGAATCGTATATCTCTGTAGACAGAGTGTAGGCTCTTAGGTTGTTTACTTAGTGAATCATTGAGTATTCTTGACATTGGTCCTTCAGTGACCGGGGCCGATACGAATACTGCCTCCCCGGGGAATAAGGGTGGGTACACACTAGGTATAACACCTTTTGACAAGGATAGTTGGGCTCTTCGAGGTTGTAGGGACTAAAGATATCGCTACCATACTATATACGACGTACTTTTGAGAAAGATTTAGATAGATAAGTTTTACAACTACCCTTTTTTATTATCTTAATAATACGTATCTTGGTACCTACGAAATATAGGGTAGTAGGAAATAAAAGGTAGTAGGAAGACTAGTCGATTGTTACTTTTAGTTAACTAAACTACGATTCAATCGAATCAGTGATGATGATCAAACTGCAATATGATCACCATTTTTTACTGCAAATATCACCATTAATTGCTACGGTTACGCAAAATTTACATACTCACAATTTTTTCCAAAGGCAGTTTTTTTTTCATGAAAAAATCATGTCTCCAATTGCGTACTCACCTCAAGGCTCCACAAAGAGGTCGTGATTTATTAAGCGTAGACGTAATAGTGTCCGTCCATCAACATGCATTAATAGATTCCTCAATACCAATAAGAAAGGACCCCTTGGTGATGAACATACTCTAATATTTTAGATGCGAAAGTGTGTTTGTATGTTACATTATGATGAAATTTCGTATGGAGACATGAGTCCCAGGAACATATGATTAGGCAGGCAAAAGAAAATAAATCCTTTGATGATATTTATAATATGTATTCTATTCCTCACGTTAAAACAGCTCAATCGATTTTGACGAAATTTTGTATGAAGATAATATTTTGAATCTTAGGAAAATACATATAATTTTAAACAGTCTATTATATTATGTTAGGTAAAATAATTATTGTATTTATATTTACTGACTGATCGCTATTAACCAAGCTAAGTGGCCGACCGAAAGTCTACCGGAAGTACTACTTTCTTCACTTAATTGTAGACACGGAGCCTCTTCCGTGTACGAACATCCTTTCTTGTTAGCCAACTTATGTCTGTAATTAAAAGTTAGCTTAAGATATTCCGGTAGATTCGGTTTGGTTCTTTTCTTGGGTAGGAAATGTTTGAACAGAAAAAATACCCAGTAAAAACTCCCTCTTAATTGATTTGGCACCTAATCATTCAACACAATTAGGTACCATCAACGCAAAAACCACTGAAGTGATTTCAATTTTACTAGTAGCTTAGACTAAACACATGTCACTTTCAATTCACTTCTTTCTTATTCTGAACTTCTGTTTAAAACCCTTAGAAAATAGTGCATCGTTGTTGTTAAGTCGGTTTATAAACTCGACGATAATCAACCAAACGGGGTATAACTTGAGAGCACCCTGTGTGTATACAGTGTCCTCAACTGTACCCGAGTCACGCGCCGTTCCCAACCGACGAAAGGGGACAAAAGATTCCAACCGCGATTCCCTAATTTATTATATTTTACAATCGGGCGCTCCGCTGGCGGCTTTGTTGTATATTGCAAGGCCATTAAACGGAATATAGAACGATTGGAATGATGCAAATTCGATTCTTTTTAGCATGTGGGAAAATCTTCTAAGATTTTCCCACATGCTAAATATTATATAAAGATGAAAAAATATTTTGAATAACCTTTTTGCTGCTCTAGTTTCTAGCATTTAGGCGATAAAAATTACTCCCTTGAGTCGCGTTCAAACGTGTGCGTTTTGTGCACGCGCGAAATCAGCTCGCGTGTTTTCCCAAACGCTACAGCAGAAAACGCGTTACGCGCACGTCTGAACGTTCCCTTATGGCCTACATTCTAGCAACTAGAATAACATTTCCAAAGTAAAACTACAAATGTTCCATTTAAGCTTAAAACATTAGATACCAGTAAAAGTAGTAAGGCCGCAAGTGATGGCCCGTATACCGCGCCGGGATAAAAATCTTAAGCCGCCACAGTTTCATCCCCGTTGATTTATCGCGGCGCCCTCGACTAATGAGAGACGTTTTTCCGCACCAGAATAATGAATAATATAACTTAGAATATATCTTATTAACTGAACTAACAGTGAGTAATGGTGGGTGGGAGTTTTTTCGTGGAAATGGTTTTGATTGTGTAGGTGACGATATTGCTTAATAAGCTACACTGTAAGTTGAAATGGAGTCATAAAAAGGCATTAGCTTAAACGCTTATCTAGCTTTCTTAGAGCTTGCTTCATAATCGCTATAAAAAATGACGAACGCTTCTTAGTTTATAGCATGGCTTTAGAAAGAAGATACATGCATCGGATGGACATATAAAAAATCCTGCGTCTGACCCTCGCCAGTCGGTCGCTCGTCCGTCATCACTATGTTCGGAGAGTTAACTTAGAGAGTGCTCTTTTGTACTCCACACACTCTTGAGCACTATAAAATCCGGCGTAGAGCTTCCCTAGTTTTAACCCATCAAGCCCCATTAGGACACCGGTGATCGCGACAACAATAGAATAACAATAGATGTCCAAGAATCCCCGATCGAAGGAACCAAATCATTATAGTAGGAAAGTGTAACTTCAAACCTACCATGGTATATCCCACTATACTATACTGTAGTGTAGTAATCGTGAGCACGACCCAGGGGACCGGCATCTGATATACGTATAAACCATTAACTAATAGAGCCTGCTTAATTAAACTAACTCACTCCCCGCGGAGCCAACTTCTTGCGTTTGACTTGTTCAACACAAAGTGCGTGTTATCGAGTCTGATTTCACGCTTAAGCTATTTCAATACTAGGTTGTGATCCTAATAATCTGTACATTTGTCTGTATCTAAACACACTAGACCGAAAATACGCGGCTGAAGTTCGGCGTGATCGCTTCCAATGCGCTACGCATACAATATACCGCGACGTAATTTCGGCATGGTGTGTCACCAGCAATTTAAAATACATTGCAGGCGTAATCATGCCGAACTTCAGTACGCATACAATATAACGCGACGTAATTTCGGCATGGTGTGTCATCGGCAATTAAAAATACATTGCAGACGTAATAATGCCGAACTTTGGGCGCGTTTTTTCGGTTTAGTGTGTTTAGATACGTCTTATCCTATGTTTATGAGGATGTTTGTAACTTTTTGATGAATGCAAAGTACTAAGCGGATGGTATGGAAATTTTACGTAGGCTTTTTATTCTGCTGTAGCACTGCGCTAAAATATTGTGTTGCTGTACAGTTTTAACTCCGTTACGATTCATTTTGTATTAAATAAAAAAATCTATCCAAAAAAATATGTGGCTTCATACTTAGACACTTATTGCGTGGTTAATAAGTGACATTTAGGTAAATAGCATTATTTGGTCCAGCCACACTTAACTTTTGTTAACATTTACGTAAATTTGAAACGTATTATTCTTTGTATATGAGCTGCTATATGTTGTAAGTTGAGAGATTTGTGACATAATGAAAAACCAGCCATAGGTTCAACATTTAGTCACAAATAACAATAATTTTCAATATAAAACTTTGTCGGATTATCTCTCGGATTTGTGGTGGAAGTTCCAGCCTGGTTTACTAAATTTGAGCTATGTTCATTATAACTTAAGGTTCAATATTCAATGTTTATTAAATCCAAAGTTTGTCCAAGCATTGTTTGCCGGTTGCGACGAATTTGTCGAACCGTACTATCGATGGCAGTGGGTGAGGCTATTGTTCTGAAATAATTAGTTAATGTCGTTATTAGATGCATACAATAATACTGAAATACTTGACGACGATACAAAGTGCAACTTAAGATAGTTGCAGTAGAATTATAAAATGTGTAGCAGTGGTTAAAGCATTTGGTTTGTTTATTGGCAGTGTTTATGTTATTTTTATGTCCCACCAAATAAGTTGATTCGTAGGTGGATGACGGTTCTACGTTTTGGTCTAAGAGCCCCCGCGCATTAGGCGGCCAGGTCGCTGCGACCACCCCGCGCACTTTGCGGCCACGTCTGCGACCACACTCGTATGAGTAGTGATTTGATTAGTAAACTTTGACAATTATTTTGTTTTCTGTATACAAAAAACGTATGGCCGCGTGTCGCGATGTTTTTCGTTGGCCGCGCGACCAGAGCGTGGCAGCTGGCCGCTGGTCGCGTAATGCGCGCACCTACATATATCGTAGAAGAATTAGTTGGCCGCAGCGACCTGGCCGCGCGACCTGGCCGCCTAATGCGCGGGCGGTCTAAGACACACACACAAAAAACGTGTGGCCGCGGCGATCAGTGCGCGCACACTGAGTAATTTCATACAAATTCCCGTATCTCGTTGGTCGCAGCGGCCAAGTGGCCGCGTGTGTGTCGCGATGTTTTACGTTGTTCGCGCGGCCAGAGCTTGACAGCTGGCCGCTGGTCGCGTAATGCGCGCACCTACATATACCCACAGAATACATAATATTACCTAACGGTACAGAAGTCTCACTCCCGAGTTTAGGTATGATAAACGCAAGCGTCCGGTCACCGGGCTAGTCTCAATAGGCTGGTACTCGCTCGACTTGTCGCATACGCAGCGCACACATCCGCGAAACAAAAGTAATAGTACCCGGCCGGCCCCGCGCCGCCGCGCCGTTCGCTTGACAGCCCTGGCAGGTTAAAGCGAGACGGCAGACAGTTATTGTACTATGAACGCTACACGCTATGCAAAAGGTTGAAATTAGGTTGTTTTCCAGAATAGTAGGTAAATATCTCGGCGATTTCGCACCGTTTGTATGGAAGTGAGACAGGCCTGATATATCATAGAAGAATTAGTTGGCCGCAGCGACCTGGCCGCGCGACTTGGCCGCCTAATGCGCGGGGGCACTAATACGTCAACCCGACTAGTATTTGCCAGCTGCCTTTGAAACAATTTATCCAAAGTTCCTTCTATATGTATAGGTATACTACAAGATACCTATCGTCAACAAACTATATAGCGACTTCAAACAAAATACCCGTGCAGTTATTGCTCAATACATTTCACAGGCCGCTAAGGAATATCCTCGCGAGATGCACGGCGATTGTATGTGTTACCGGCGCAGGTACGCTCCAAGCCAAATCGTTAAGCTTGAGCTGTTCGAAATAATAAGTAGTTCCACCGTTTACAGTTGCGGGGAGCGTCGCCGGCAATTCTATTGAAGGCCGAATGAAGATAAATGCGAGAATATAACGAGACCGACTCGACTGTCTTCAATTTGCCCGCTCCTTGTCGATTTAGTGTAAATTCTGTGACATATTTTTGTGTAGGACGAGTTCCAAAAGGTTTCGCTGTGTTGCCAGTCGCGGATTATCTGTGGTACAGATTCTATCATTTCTATCGATCTAGTCTACTCCTCAAATGTCCAACATTTCAATCAGCACTCAGGTTAATAATAATTCTTATTAGATTTTTCTTCAGTAAAAATATTAAAGTTTTCGAAAACTATCATTTGAGATGAAGAAAAGTTTCACGACTCCCTCCAATGTCTATTAACAATGAAACAATTTTCAATTGAAATATTAAATTGTAATTGAACAATTCTCCCGCAGTCGATATGGAAGTTCTTTATTTCATTTAGATCCGGCCAATTAGTGGAACAATTTGAACCGCTGAGGCGTAGGAAATCATACCTCGACGACGGTGAAGCGTGAAGCTGTGATTGCAATTCAATTTCAATTTATTTTTAATTAATTTTCAATATTATTTATGTCCAAACTGCCCAAGGTTACATTTTTCTGGTTGTCATGACCCGAAGCAAGATGTTTCTTTGCTAGTTTAAGTATATCTTTTGTTTTAAGCCAAAGTGAAAGAAATTAGATTCCAATACGATTTTGTCTTAAGTCACCCCTATACGTCGGCAGCTGCATCTGATGATTTCTCTCTCTGTATGTAAACTGACTTTATGTACTATCCTCATGATATTATTTAGAAATGAAAAATATATTCTAAAACCAAAAAAATAAGCCAATTTGATACCAAACTCCATTCTCACACTAGTTTGCGCGGTTAATATGGCGCGGCGGAGTCAGCGTCAGTAATGGGGTTACAAACTAAACACCAAGTAAATGTAAGCTCCGAAGTTTATGTGGGTCTCTGTTGAACATTGGAGATGGATCTCGTTATTCTGGTGCATAATTCATTTCAATATGAGAAGGCCAGCGGATGCTACTAACGAGGTATCTTTTTACACGTTCCGTTCTGCGATCTGCCCGTGTCTATTGTGTCTTATCTTTTTATCTTTGTATCATATTTTATACGATTTGTGCTATTTTATGTTGTGTGATGCTTTTGATATGATTCGCGCTGGGCTATGAAGTGCTGACTGTTTTATATTCAGTATGATGGTGTCCGCAACGTTGTGCAGAAATTCGATTGTCGCGCGGGAACCCTAACTTTTTTCGGAATAAACCTTGTACCATATTTTTCCCTAGGGCTCAAATTATCTTCCGACGTGTCATCAAACTTGGTTCAGCTGATTAAGCTTTAAGCAGTGAAAGACTCGCATTTTAAATCTCAGACAGAGATTTACTGTATTATCCTATTGAAAAATAATATTTTAAAATGTTCACTTTAAAGGTTACTTATTAACAAGTATCGTCGGGTGCCGTTAGGTACTTACTACGCTAATGTACCTTATCCAGCTCTCAGCGCTCCCCGCGGGGAGACCTGTTCAAACTGAATAAAACTTTGTATTTACTTCCCGGAGCCCACGCGACTTAACCCTAGCGAGTTCACGCTGTGATGATTTTTTAATAATCCCGATTAACCCGCGGGCGATCGCACGTGAAATTAAACGACACTTTCAATTATTGCGGTAGGACTCGCCCCGGGCTTTTTGTGGCCGCAATTTCGGGATCAATCTTGCGAACTAATGACGTGAGAATTATCGCTACGGTATTGCGAATTCTAGAAATGAATTTGAGGATTTGAATTTTATTTCTGAGGTTCTGATGAATCAAAGTCCGTTTTGTGCTCGGATTTGCCTTGAGTTTCTACCTTTGTAATAGAAAATGGAACGCAAGGCTCGATTTTGTTGCGTCAACATTTTAGGGCCTTATCACACTGGCGATTAGCCAGCGATTTGAAAGCGACGTGACTGCGCAGCGCACACGCCGCGATGACGCCGCGATTGCGCGGCGTGCACGCAGGTTGCCTTCCGCGTTTTGAACACTCAGTAGCGAAATGGCGTCCACGCCACGCCGCGACGACGCTACGCTGTCGCGGCGTGTGCGCTGCGCAGTCGCGTCGCTTTCAAATCGCTCGCTAATCGCCAGTGTGATAAGGCCCTTATATCTCCGCAACACAAACAACGGTCGCGACATTATTTTCGCTTGTTCTAATGCCACGAGCCGGGAAAGAAAACATTATCTTTGAAGTATTTAACGTCTGAACAATTACATTTATTTAAGCTGCAACACTAGTGTCGGTCGGTTCACGGAAAATTAAATCGTAGGTCGTAGTAGTAGGTTCTATTTTACCGAAACCCGGGTGTATTTGTCTACCACTTGAGCTTGTAGTTTGTGTAAGGTTGGGTTAGACGGTTCGACAAATACCACAACCGTAGAATGTTCTCGTGCGTTTGTCAAATTCATGTTATCGTTGTCGTCGCTAACGAATACGTTAAATCATAATATCTCTTAATTTGAAGTGTACAATGTTGTATATTTAAATTTATACATACATTTCTGTGGCATCAACTCGAAACTCGCAAATCTTATATGAACTTAAAATACCTAATAATTGACAATGTTTTTTGATTTAGGTGTTTTTTACGATATTTTTAATGTACGAAATGCTCTATGAAATACAACGCGCGAAAGAAAGTTGTACAGATTTAAGTTTATGCTATCTCAAAATTAATGTAAGTACTACTGATGTAGTACGACCAATTTAAGAAGTGCATCAACTTAACCGTATGTTTATAAAATATAATATCCGATAAGACCTGCAACCGCAACCTCCCGGTCGGGTTGCAGACGTGAGTGGTTCAAATAAAAAACTACGGGTTTTGGTTACGGAGCGCGCAGGCTGCGGTTTGCTACCCCTGCCTCTTACTGCAAGCTATTTTAATGATTTTACTTGATTATTCGAGTTTCATGCTATGTAAACTAATCTTAGCTTGTTTCTTAAGAAAAGTACTCTGTTTAATGCGTGGTGTATCGTATAGGTAGAGTTAAATATCTACTTAAAATGTAGAGATGTCAAACTACATTTTTTTTAACCAAATACGCTAAACGAAAACACATTGACGAATTAACGCAGTGGTCTTAATAATTATTGAGATAATATTGTTAATAAGACCGAAAAAGTAGGCCGCCGGCGCGGCGTATAGGAGAGGAAGTTATGTTCCCTACCACGCGTCGAAAATGACTGACTGCTCTGCTGACTCCTTTTTACTTCAGTCGGCACTTCGTTTTTTAGGTATTTAGGACTATATAAAACCTAATTATTATTTATTAAAAAATGTACAACAGGTGTTATTTTATTCGAATACCGTGTTCGGCGTGTAACACCCCGTTAATTAACGTATTGTTAATTATTTATAGAATTTGATGGATCGATCGAAATTTCTATAAACCTGTTATCGAAACTGAAAACTTAATCATCCAGTAAATTACTTTTGGATATTTTGTGTCCACTATGTAGGGGGGGTTAATTAAATTCATAGCCGATTAGAGCCGAAGCGTGGGGTGAAAATGTAGCTAGGTGGGGGCGTACAAAGTAATAGGGCTTATCTTTTAGTGAATGTAGTGTGTAACTTTGGGCACACCTAAGGGTGCGTTCAGAAGTGCTCGTTTTCTCGTAACTCGTCTCGTGCTTGTAACACGAAAGAGCAAAAAAGTAGCTGTGTATTACGAACAGACTAACATGACGAATCTATAAGGGTTACGTTTTTGTCGTTTGGCTACTAAACTTTTTGTCACTTTCTAAATCTGTATACCTATATAAAAATGGATTTCTAATTGTGTTAGTAACGCTATAACTCGATAACGGCTGAACCGATTCTGCTAATTTTAGTCTTAAAATAATCCTTGAAGTCCAGGGAAGGTTTTTAAGTGACACGAAGTTCACCGGGACAGCTAGTAAATTAAAACGTAGCTTCATCTCTCTTCCTCTTCACTATTATGTAAACTTAAGCTCAGTATCAAAAGTAAAGATCGATAACAGACTAATTAAATGTGTAATTAATAATGATACACTGCAGCTTTACGCATAAAATAATTATCCGCGTTTACACTTAAAATTCATTCGGATCTCCGCTCGCAAACTTCGGGGATATTCGCTTCACAAAAATATGAATATTAAAACGTTCGAGACGAGTTCATCTTCGAGGCTTTCAAAATAATAGCCTCTAACGACTTAGTAACTTCACGAAATAAATCATTCATCACTTTACCCTAATTCCGCCCATCGGGAAAACTGAGAAAATCCGAAGTTTGCGGGTAATTACGGGTAAGTTGGCAACAAGTAGGTACGAGCCACTCCGGTTCCTCTCCCAGGGCAATCTTTTAGTGCGAACACTCCGAATGTAGGTAATGAGAGTGTGGGTGGTTTTTTACCTCGCTTAATGCGGATTTCTGATTGAAGTGTTTAGTTTTAGAGAAGATTAACCCATCAGTCGTGGCAAAACGAGACACAATAGCTTTTTCATTGTTATCGCGGCCGGATGTGGCCGCTTGGGGCTTCATGAATTAATGACTAAATAAAGAGGAATCCTCAAAATAATGTAAAGAAAAGCACTGGTAGTGGTACGCACGTGTAAGGGGAAGAAAATGTAAAGCCGATTATTTTTCATAATATGTTGGTATAGACGCCGTTCGTACCTTAAAATATATTATTGGTACAAACGCCGTCCATATCTCTGGATCTCATAGATCCAAAATCTAGCCATTTCAATTCGAAAAATATCCTAAGAACACCAAACGTATTCTTCAATTATTATTATTGAAAGACGCCATTCATAATATAAACTTTGTACATTCTTCAAAACATTAGTGGTAAAAACGCCTATATTATGAAATCTGGATCAATCATTCTGGATCAATTGACGGATCGTGTAACCAACTCGAAATGGGCACCAATAATGAAACAATCGCTTTACAATCACAAATAGTAGAGTACAGTCGATTGAAAAATGTATAAACGACAGTCGGAGTAGTAGCAATATCGATGCGTTAACGTTTTACGAGCTCTGTCGACGTAATAACATTACTTTATTGCGTTTTTACCGACGCCCCTTGTAGGATTCCCTGTAGGGCTGACGATGACGAAAATCGGATTTTGTTGGCTACTAGATACTTAAATTGCATTCGATAGTTGTGTCAAATGTAAGGGATTCGACATCGCTATGGGTGTGTTCCTAAATATTAGTCAGTGTTCTGGCAACTGCCCATAACATTACACTGGTCCGATAAAGACAAGGTAAATTATTGTCACTTTTAGTAGAGGTCTAAATACCAAGTAATATAACATACCAACAAATTCATATACGTATGTAAAATCAATATCGATCCAGTACTTTCCAAAAATTTCTTAAAATAATATTGGAATGGATGGCAGCCCTAATTCCTACCTGTATTGAAATGTGAGCTTCATTTGCTTTAACGATTACGAAAGGTTCGAGTTATTAAAATTTTATGACAACCGCCCACCACAAAACAAAAATTACACAAAGGTTGTATATACGTTTATGTTGGTTATTAGATTGTTCGATAAACAGTATATTTTTAGTGCCTATGGCGTAATAATAGCATGCATTCCCTACAACAGTGTTTTTCAACCTGTGAATCGCGACCTCTCAGGGATTTGCGAAGCCTTTGTAGGTCGCCGGAGATTGAGAGAACTTTTTTGATAAAGCAAATTATAAAATATAGATTTGTTCTCTCGATTCTTAAAAAAAGGTTGAAAAACACTGCCCTACACTGGGGGGTGTGTTTTTCAAGGCAGAGTACCGACATTTTTAGTTCAGAACGAACAACTTTGAATGAAGCATTTTGGTAAAAACTCAACACAGAATTTTACGGAATATAGAAATCCGAATAATTTCAAAATGATAAATAGTGAATAGTCATATCGGTATCGGCCTCTAACCGCGGCTAAAATACTTTACAACACTGCACAATCAATATTGATTTTTAAATGATTGGAACTCAAAACTACGAATATATCTATTCCACTTACCTCTGAAGCTTTTTATTGTTGTGGATTTCCATAAAATGTTGCCGAATTGAATATAAAAATATTTCGAAGTATTTTATCCAGTGGAATATTTTCGCACAACATTTTCAAAACGCGAATACTAATAGCGTTTAGCTCTCCATGGTTTATTTTATCAATTAAACTAGCTTTAGCGCTTTATGAAAACTTGCTTTATTTTTGCACGTTTCTAAAGCTCTTTTTAAGTGATGTATATTTACGTAGCGATTGCCAAATTGCTCGTAATAGAGGAATTCCCAGTTAAAAATTAATTTAGAAATGGTATTTCATGCTCGAATTTTGTGCGGGTGCAACGACTTAGTGAATTGAAACGTTTTATGAGGAGTTTTACGAGTATTGTTTGAATAATCGGCCAAGTGCGAGTCGGACTCGCGCACGAAGGGTTCCGTACCAATACAGAGCAAAAATAGGCTAAAAATTGTATTTTTTTATTTTATTATAATATTATTATAAAATATTAAAGTACACATATAGCAAAAGAATGTGTGAAAAATTCTAGTGCCTACCTCTTGCCATTATTCATATAGAGTGAAAAAGTCCAAAAAATTCACGTTTGTTGTATGGGAGCCCCCCTTAAATATTAATTTTATTTTGTTTTCAGTATTTGTTGTTATAGCGGCAACAGATATACAAAATCTGTGAAAATTTCAGAAGTCTAGCTATAGCGGTTCTTGAGATACAGCCTGGAGACAGACAGACGGACAGACAACGAAGTCGTAGTAATAGAGTCCCGTTTTTACCCTTTGGGTACGGAACCCTAAAAATGATCACAATTTTCGCTACAAGTAATCCATACTAATATTGTAAATGCGAAAGTATGTTTGCGTGTCCGTCTGTCTGTCTGTTATCTCTTCACTCCCAAACCGTTGCTGAAATTTAATATGGAGATGCTTTGAGTCCCGGAAAAGGATAGCAAACTTTTTATCCCGGAAAATGTACGTTTTCTGCGCGATAAACTAATTTTGACGCAACGTAGTTGAGAGCTTTACTAATCTTACTAGTCTCGTACAATTCAAGTACCTATTGGTTCTTACATTTCATTTAAAAGCCCTCAATTATTACCTATCGAAGGCAACAGAATATTTCTAAGTTTCTAAAGTACCATAATAAAACTTTGGAGAAGCAGTATTTCAACAATAATATATTTCAGCTCTGAGTCGACAATAAGACGTATTTATCGGCGCTGACGTTGCGACGATTTCACGTGTCGATACACGATTGATGTGAAATCTACGAATAATAAAAACTAAGGAAACGTAACTCACATATTTCAATCGTTTAAATCGTTTTAAATTTGGTTCTCAAGGTTTTTTTCGCACACTAAAATAATATTATGGCAATATACACTACATTCAAATTGACAAAATAAAGCCGTTGACAGTAATTGTCACTTCTATAATTATTACACTAAATTATTCTTACATCTATTCGGGTCACATATTGTTGAATCGGTACAAACTTTTTGACACAGTTACTCTTCCTTAGTTTTTAGGGTTCCGTACCCAAAGGGTAAAATCGGGACCCTATTACTAAGACTTCGATGTCTGTCCGTCTGTATGTCCGTCTGTCTGTCTGTCTCCAGGCTGTAACTCAAGAACGGTAATAGCTAGAGAGTTGAAATTTTCACAGATTGTGTATATCTGTTGCCGCTATAACAACAAATACTAAAAACAAAATAAAATTAATATTTAAGGGGGGGCACCCATACAACAAACGTGATTTTTTGGCCTTTTTGGCTCTATATCAATAATGGTAACAGGTAGGTACATGAATTTTTCTCAAAGTCCTTAGTTTTATGTGTACTTTAATATTTAATAATAATTTTAAAATAAAATAAAAAATTAAGGGGGGCTCCCATACAAAAAGCACAATTTTTGGCCTAATTTTGCTCTATAATAGTACTGAACCCTTAGTGCGCGAGTTCGACTCGCACTTGGCCAATTTTTATTATTCGTAGTGTGAAATGAATACATGAGTGGATGTATCGGGTAAAAATTAATTTGGAAACTGTCGTTTTTTGCATAAATGGAGGCTTTAGGACCGGGAAAATGATTTGGAATTAAAAAAAAAATGATTCTATGTATATTGTATAGCAAAGTGTAATAGCCAGATGATGAAGTAGGTATGTTACAAGGTCTGTTCAATTTACAAGCGAAAAATGGGTAATTGTTCTTATGTTGTAAAATTTTAGTTACCCGGTTTATCCACGTATGTCTTCAAATATGTACGGTGTATCGACGTCAATGTACACACTCGGTGCGACGAGACTTTAATAACCGACCGATGAGTCGACGAAAACGTAATACTTACCATGTTATTTTTAGATGTCACAGGTATTATTAAGCTATGTCCCTATAGTCATTTGCCGAAAAGTTCATTAATTTCCACTTATTGTTATTTGTTTAAAATATTGTGTGTGACGCCCGCAACTCCGCTGCACTTAATTCCGTTTATTAAGTGGCAACCGAACATTTTTCTGGGATAAAAGTCCTTTCCCGGGGCTCAATGTATATATGTCGCAGCCAACTGGTTTAAATAGCCGTTTAATCAAACAGCTAGCCCTTTGACTGAACAACGCCATTCGATCACACGTCTAGCTTTTAAATTGAATATTTAAGTCGCTCAAAACGTTCAATACAACAGGTGATTCAAAAGCCGCCGTTTGATTGAATTAGTTCAGCGCTCACCACCGTGGCGTTAGGTGCGTTTTGTTTACAATATGGCGTCAACTAACCGGTGTTTTGTGATTGTATTAAAATATTTTTCGTAAATATAGTTCGTTACAAGTATTATTAAAGAGACAGAAATTATGGGGGCACATACGAGTGAATCAAAATTTAAACTAATATTCGAGGTGAAATTACGGGATTATGAAATGCATCACCAAGGTATTTATTGCAACTGTGTTCAAAATGAGTTAGAATACATATTTTATCTGTTTTTTATCATTGCGCTTGTGTATTAAATAATAATAGCACTAAACTAATGGTCACCTTAGTTAATTTACCATTTAACCAGTTGGCTAAGCGTCATCTAACTGAAGTGTTGAGCGTTGCAGTCAACAAGTCGGCTAAACGACGTATAGCCGTGTGATTGAATGACGTTGTTCAGTCAAAGGGCTAGCTGTTTGATTGAATGGCTTTTTAACCAGTCGACTGCGACATCTCCATAACCAGCAAAGTCGGTTCAGCGGTTTGGGCAAGAAGAGGTAACAGACAGACGCATATTTTATAATATTAGTATGGATGTAATATAGTAATGTAACCATACCTAGAGCAGGAAACTAGATCATCAAATTCAGCGTCATAAATGATGCACAGAACATCATAACATTACTACCGACGTGCCAGGAAAAGCTGAAGTATATCACGCGAAAAAAACACGTCCAATTTTAATTTGATACACTTTTTGCCTCTACAAAATATTATTTCATATTTTCCTGCCTTTAATAAATCCCTCAAATACCATTCCCAGAGATACGCCACGGCGAATTATCATACTCTAGTTAGTACACACGTGTAGCCCGGACGTTTTTCAAATATTATATTTTCCCTATATGTTTTTTCCTAGTTAACTCCATAATCACTTCGCGGTCTCCTAGGATTAGGTTGACTCGTTTTTGATGTGAAACTTTTTTTACTTTGAATGAAACGCAATGGTAAAAATATCAGGGTTTTTAATGCCTGTGTTAAATACCTAAAAAAACAGTTAATGTTTGACCTCAGTTACAGACTAGGTATAGCTGCTATACTTTTATACCTTAACTCTCAGTAAATTCAATATCTCTTTACCTTAATCAAGATCCCTCTAAATTTTATAGATCTTAGACAGCTGTGAAAGTTAATTTAAGACTTTACAGATGTACCCAAAAATTTAACACCCTGGTAGGAGATACGAGTCATGATACATCATATAAATGGGAGCCGGGTATAAGAGGTAAACATAATAAAATATTTTACGATAATTTTGCGTAACAGAAGTGAGAATCATAAACATGGCCGCATAAACACACTCATAAAAATAAAATCCTGGAATAAACTGAAAGGTATCCCGAATATTTAATAACTCGAGAATATATTACGAATGTCGATCCATCTCGAAGTTCAAATCGGTCGAGAGTCAAGATCTCGAGACGGTGAATTACAAAAATGAGTGGAAAAACGAGTGAAACGAAAGTAGCCGGATCCCGGAATAAATTTAAAAAGTTTTAGGTCCAAAGTCGATTCAATGGAATATCCCAATTTGAGACCCCTTTAAACTTTGAATGGGCGTATTAGCATACATAAACTTGTAAAGGATTTCATAATTTAACATACTTGCGCGTTCAATGCGAGGAGCATACTTTGTGTTTAGATTTTATCGATTACTCGACAGCGGAGGATGTCTCATTTGTTGGTATAATTTTCATTGACTTACATATTTTGTTTGGGATGGAAATGTAAGTTTGATATTGAGAATACACCTTATAGTTTTACAAAACATTTTACAAATCAGCCTAATCAATGTATGTTGGAATGTTATTTTATATTTTCTTTAGTGTAAATTAAATTTTACTCTGTCTGGATAGAAGTACAAAACCTACGTTATATTGTATACGAATACCCGCTCTACAAAGGAAAGGGTCGGTGGGTACATTTATATTGATGGAGTTAAACTGTAGTGGTTCGGGAGCAAGGCCGCTGTGGAAATATTGAATTATTGCTAAGTCGTATAAGGCAGTTTCAGCGCCGCGGTTTGGTAGGATCCCTGAAAATCCGCCGGCTATAATATCTTTATTTTCTTTAAAAATTGTCTGTAAAATGCAAGGCTCATTTTTAAATTTTTCTATGGAATCCTTTTCTTAGATTACTAATTACCAGTGGAATTTATTTCACTTGAAAGTCTTAGTCCAAGTAGAAAACATACAAAATGTACTTTCAATGTTTCTTGAGTTTTGTATTTGTTTACGAATTTGAAAAATATTATTTATTTCGAAATGAGTGAGACATATTGAGAACATGTTTGAAGAGGATAGGATAGGGAAGTTTGATTAGATGTAGATAACCTTTTTCTAAGCTATTTAAGTACATTATACATAAACAGCTTGGTCAACATTAGTTTTAATATTACATTTATTTAGAAATATATTTAAAAACCGCCACGTCGGCAATTACTTACCGCGCGACCACCGAGGCGAGACGGAGTGCAGGAAAGGCTCTAAAGTGAGCTAAGCCAATCCCAAATGATGTTCGGGTGCATTCGGGGTCGGGAATTTTTCACATCCCGGGATATTTCACAAATATCCCCGGATATTTCTGCCGGTGCACAGAATTGAAGCAATTGTAAAGGACATTGTGGAAACGAGCGTGCTATAGCCGAATGTAAGTTATTGCCGGCATAAACTCCCGGCGTTCCACCTAACTACCGTAGCTTACCTAGTTAGAAAATCATATTTTTACTAGGTGCTTTCGTAGAAAATAACATTTACAACGGCATAAAATATCTTAGTGGTAATCAGTGGTCAACAGAAATCATACATAAAATCTGAAGTAGATTCTTGTTATTGTGTTTAACGACAAGTATCTAAATTGGGAAAATCTATATAGTACCTGCCTATACGTTTTGTCAAGTCTGGCATGTAAATCATTTCAATAATTTTCTTTTGCAATTCAATAAGCAACTGGAGCTTCTCGGAGCTCCGTTTTCGCATGATAAGTTCAAAAGCGGATAGAAATCAATAGCAAACATCCGCGGATGTTGCAGATGGGTAATTTATTGGTTGAAACAATGAATTTTGCTCACGTCTGCCCGAGAACTAAATTTAGAGCAGTGGCTCTTCCAATTTTGCCAAAGGCAAAAGTAGATGGACCAAACGTAGCGAGTATTTACCCGGTCTTTCCGCGGCTTATAATTTTATACTTTACTCGTCCCTTTCCGAAAACAATTTTTGCTGTAATGCTGCCTAGAATATTGGCACTTCTATTTTAAGATACTTGTGTTACAGCAATTTGTGAGTCCCCTAATGTTAACAATGATAATTCAACAACCCGTAATTGTAAACCAAAAGCTACTTCAATATAATTAAGTAACGCCGGAGAAGGCATATTCAATCATCCCTAAGTCTCGTAACAAACGAGACAAAGAAGCAACTCAACACTAGTGTATAGTAAATTTAATTTGTGAGGAACAAAAGCCTGCTGAAATGCGCCTGGATTCTAGTAATATGGTAGTAATATCTTTATCTCTTCGAACTGTCACAAATGGAAATTTAAGAGAATAAGGGTGCTCCAAATGATTAAATTATAATTAATATTGTAAACCCACTATCTCGAGGTTATGGTAATTTCGGTGAGTATAATTTACACAGAGCCAGTACTGGCTGCCAATAAGACTGGCAGCCAGTATTGGCTTGGCATATGCCGCGTGTGAACAGTTTGGCCTGGCTTGAAAAACTGTTCACATGCGGCATATACCAAGCCAATACTGGCTTCCAGTCTTATTGGCAGCCAGTGCTGGCTCTGTGTAAATGATACTTTACAGATACTCGTGTGTTTGAATTGTGCATTGTATTATTACAGTTGTCTATGTAGAGCTAGCAATGCGACTTTGTTTAGCAAACGTATTCGTTTTACAAACTCCACAAAATAACAATTGTTTTTCAACAGTTGTCTTCAACTTCCCCAGCAAAGCGAATCGTTCGCGATCATTCATATAATACAAGTATCAAAGATTTAATCGACAAGATTTATTTTGTCGAACAAATATATGTTCCCCGGTCCCCGAGTAACAAATGGGTGAATAGGCTGTTCCATGAATCGTGCACAAAAGAGATCTTTCATCCAATCGCACCACAGAAAAATTGGCCAATAACAAAGTAACCGGGAAGAGGGGCAAAAACAGAATGGATGGACAAATTTACGCTTACTGGCTTATTTATCTTTCGAGCCTCCTTAATTAACGACCTTCTCGCATCAACCGCAGATTTCTTTCGAATTGGGTTAACACACTAAAAAGATCCTAAACAAATAGTTGCTTGGCAGAATCGGTTTTGAGGTAATTTACTTTTAATCGTTTCTTTTGACTTAGTTACAGTTGTAACAAGGGCTGTTTTATTTCGGATCGATAATACCAACAGTTTTGTGAAAGTTCTGTAATTTTTTACCAAACTCGTCAGACAATCAAATGCTTTTTAAACTTTTGGACACATCCGACTCCCCATTTGCATTTTTTTCATAATTGTTATATTTTGCACACCCGATTTCAGCAGTTTCCTATCAGTCATCACTTTTAACAAGCGGATCACCGGAGCATACCTTTTTTAATTCTCGATGGAAATCTTAATTGCACAATCAAAATTTTCATTCTCTTAAATCCGGTACAGCTCTTGTATTCATTATGGACGTGACAGGCAAGAAATTTCCCTTAATTATTCATCGGCTCGAGTCCGTCAGCTCGGCCGCTTTTTAATGGTGGCAAAATAAAAAAAAAACTTTGTACATAACAAGTGAGGCGGTTTCTATGACCTTATTTATGGAGTATAAAAAACTTGGGCCGCAGTTCCGTCGACAACTTTGAAGTTTAGAGTGAGGCTTTCGACAGGACTTTTAATGTTGAATTGGGGATTACAATGATAATACTCGACGGACTTTTTTATAAATTTGTTAGTGGTTGTTTTGGTTCCGCGTTTCACTAGGGTCTTTGCACGAAATTGTTTAATCTGTAGCAGCAGCCTTTTTTACGTGTACATTAATTTAATTTTTCAGTCTCACTAATTAACATTGCAAGCGTTGCCTGCTACTGTTAAATATTTAAAATAAATACAAATAACTGTGTTGACTATTGTACAAATATCAATAAAGTTACGAATGCTGAAAATGTTCAAACTGAAAATAGTTTAAGGTTTTAAAGTTTACATTACTTATTGTGCGATGCGCATTTTAATATTATTATGTTAGTTAATACATACTACTGGATTTAGTTTACCGAAGGGTATTGACATCGTTGACCGAAGGTATAAAAAAACAACTATTCGTTTCGCGCACAGGTACCGTAGATTTTTCCGGGACAATTAGTGGCATAATATACTTATGTTTCATCTAAATCGATTCAGCAGTTGAAACGTTAATGGCAGACTTTTACACTTTCGCTTTCTTTTTTCCAGTACTATTTATCGTATGAATCTAGAAAACTCCTAACCAAACTGCGCTACAAGCTACAACAGTCTTCCATACGAGCAGAGCGTAAATTGAAGGTCACAAGACGTATTAACAAACACAACTTTATACACTAGTATAGTTTACTTAAACGCCGCACTACATTTTCATTACTAAAATAACACTTTTCATTGTTCCTAGACCGGAATGCCTGGCAATAATTAATTCAAGTCAAAGCCGAACTCAGTGAGAGCACTTTACAAGGAAAGTTAGATTAAATGCTATACATCGACGCGTGCCAAGCTTAAGTTATAGTGGCGGTGCGATGTTATGGGGAATTGTATGTGCACACCCAACTTAATTAACATAAAGTTTTTATGGTACTGGCGAAGTTTTTGGGCGTACCGGTTGTAATGTTTTTCAGCTTCTAAGTGTAGTTGTAGATGGTAATTATCGTATATTTACGAAGAACGCATCATGCGTAATCAAATGTCAACCTAGATGCAATGGCGCATCGTATGTTCTCACGAACATTAAAGAATTCATTAGTAAACCGTCTTCTCTGCTCTCTTGAAACAAAATAAATAAAAAATAAAATAAATTTATCTTTATTAAACACATAAGAGACCAAACACAGAGGTTACAGAAAGACAAAAGTGTAACAATCAACTTAACAACAAACAACATAGCAAACATTTTATATCTAAATTTATCTGTGCAAATGGAGAATACTCCATCACCAGATTAGATCAAAAGTTAATATCGATGTTTATTCGAACAAACATCTTTCAAGTTCGCTAAAGTCGGAAGATTTTCTGAGTAATTTGCTCGCATTAAAAGCACATTAAAATATAGTAAAGCGTGGGTCGTGCGGTTCGAAGCCTTTTAGGTGGCGCTGGACTAAGCGCTTGTGTTCATACTTCATTCAATAAATCGATCGTTCTAACATGTTTTATTACATAACAGTGAAAGTGCCGTGCTTCGACACGAGTGAGTCGGCTTGAGAAGGTAAATTTTATATTTATCTTCACAAGCCTTTTAGGTGGCGCGGGACTAGGCGTTTGTGTTCATTCAATAATAATCGATCGTTCCAACTGTTTTATGACATAACAGTGAAAGTGCCGTGCTTCGACACGAATGAGTCGGCTCGAGAAGATAAATATAAATGTCTGACAGTACACGCAGTAATGTTTCGGATGTGTTTCGCTAAGTGGCAGTAGAAGTTGAATATTATGTTGAAATGTTTTTTCTCACCTCCGGGCGGAAAGCGTCAACTTTCTTCCCGCTGCGCTTACCGATGTTGCCGTTTTCCGCCTCCGTCGATGAGAAAAATAGTATACGCACCACGGGCAGTAAATAATAAAGCCTCAGATCACAATATGTTTGTTGACCTCGGCTTCGCCTCGGCCAACAATTACATGTGATCTGAGACATTTCTTATTTTCCTGCCCTAGGTGCGTAATGTACTATTTTTTAATTTTAATAACTAAGAATAAACTTGCAACCTTTCTGATGTTCATCTCTTTTTTCTTTGTTCAAAAATAAGTAATTTATTTTATTAACACCACTATGTTAATAGATATAATTAATCATATAATTAATAATAGAAATAATTTAAATAAAAGATTGGCTTAATCTTAGATAGTGGAAATGCCTTGGAAAGTACTATTGCGAATACTCGTCGTCATACGAGGTCACTAACCTTCAATGTTTGCAAGACCCTAAATAAAAATATAGCTTTTAGTATCGGGTACAGGAAAAATCTATGAATGTTTGTTTGTCAGTTGATATTTGAGTTGTCGCGTTTGTATAATTACCGTGAAAGCGTGCCCGAAGGCCGTTTGCCCACTCTCACCGGGACGTCACCGATAAAAATTCAAATAAAAAGCCACTTTATGACCTAGGCTATAGGTTTCATTTTCTACTGACGTTGGTCTAGCGACCCATGCCGTCGCCGCTTGTAATGACGCAGAGCAAAATAAAACCTATAGTACGGATACGGCGATAGCCTGGGCCGCGCTACACCGGAATGGCAGCGGCGAGGCGAGCACTTTCAGTGTCATAGGATTTTTAATTTTATCTTCATTATTGTAATACATAGTATCGCTTGAGAAGTCTACGGCCGCCCGTGGACGCTCGTGGCCGCTCGTGGCCGCTGGCGGCCGCCGGCGGCGGCGATTTCTCAAGCGAAAATCATATGACACTGAAAGTGCTCGCCTCGCCGCTGCCATTCTGGTGTGTCGCAGCCCTATGTCATAAAGTGGCATTTTATTTGAATTTTTGTCGGTGACGTCCCGGCGACGGCGGCGATGGAGAAGCGGCCGGAGGTTGACAAAATGGCCGGCGACCACTCGAACTCTTGAAATACTTTGATGCACATCGCTCCACCTGAATTGAGAACACTTGAAAACTTCGCGGTTTTACTTTGAGTCTCCATATGATATTGGTTTTACCCCCTACTCTTATAATATGCAAAATGTATTTGCTATTGACAGACATTCCACTTTAATAACAACAATTTATTTTGTACGGTGAATAACTAAATAAGGTCCGCTATCTTTGTCGTGTCACTTTTGTCATGTGCAACTCAAAGAAAAGCAGAAGCAGACCTAATTTACTAAAAAAAAATTTAAAAAATGTCGTATTCCTCATTAAACTTGAATCAAATACTTTCAGAACGTCCTACATTTTGATGTTGCCTACCACCGGTTCGGGAACTAACCCGGCGAGAAAAACCGGCGTGAAAAACTCGCACGGGCCACTTTTTAGGAAAAAAGTGTAAAATTATAAATACAATTTAAAATGTAATAACTTAATCTAAACAATGTAAAGAGTTAGTACTCGTTTATAGGGGTAGAGGTAGATATACGCAGTGTAAATATTCTTATTGGTAAGAGGGATAGTGGGTGTTAACGGTATTCTACATATTGAATATTGGATGCTCTGTTAATGTAGGTACTAAAATCCGTATTAGAGTTTACAATGTTGCTGTAAACAATGGATACTGAATTTTAGACTAAATTGAAATCTACATTGTTAAGGTTCCAGCGTCGGTATCCAACACAGACATAGATCTATGCTATGTCACTTGATCTATGTCTGTGGTATCCAATAATAATATATTATTCTGTTGATAATAATTAGAGAATTAATTAATAATAACTACCACCCCGACATACATTGTTTCTGGCGCACCAAGATACATTAGTCTACTAGTTGAAGCCCACAACTCCATAGCGCAGATTTTTTTATCGCAAGGGAACCGTACATTTTCCCGGTATAAAAAGATTCAAATACCAAACATCAAAATTAGTTCAGCGGTTTAAGCGTGAAGAGGTTATCTGTAACCTGAATTTGAATCTTTTTTTTCACACTTTCGCATACATAATATTAGTAAGGATGATTCCCCATAACGGACGTTGTGTCTTACAGTCTTACTATAGACAGCTTCGCAATGGTGGCAACCATGGTTATTCATTTGGGCCTACATGAGGAAGGACCTCCAGGCAGGATTTATAAGCGGTTTGGTCGCTACACCGTGAAATCACAACCTAAACAATTGTATGCAACAATTTTAAATATAAAAAGCGGCGCGATCGCGCATTTACAGGGTGTAACTAAACTAATTGATGATACTTCAGGATGTGTACGTGCTCCTTAAATAGAGTTCACTGTGAAAGTAGCAGGGCTGAAAGATCAAATTTTTTTCACTTTTGTATGGGCAAGCGCCACAGGCCACGCCGGCGTTACGAGTTTTCCTACGGGAAATTTTGTAAAAGTGAAAAAAAAAATTGGTCTTTCAGCGTTGCGACTTACTACTGCGGAAGCATAAATCGAGTCTTAAATACAAACTTTTTGAATATGCATCACGAAATCAATGCTGGGTAAAACGTATATTGTACCTGCGAGCAGTCGCGTAAATCTTCTGGTCAGCCGCGAGATAAATGTATCGTGTAATGTATTGCCGATGTAAATTAAACTCTGTGCTATATGGAATAAGGGACATTTCGTATATGTGATAAATTTTTGTATGTTTTTAAAGTTTTCGTAGTGACGAATGGTTCTACGGTCGTGTTAGTGATGTTACATCGAATTTTATAAGCTACAGCTGAAGACCTTTTGACCAAATACGAGGACAACGTAATAAGTAGCATGGTAGGCCGCACCGTAGGTAACTACTTACTAACATTGTCAATGCAAAAGTGTATTTGACTGTTTTAATGCAGATGCAATATTAATTGTTCAAAATTGTACAGTTCCAGCGCAATTACAAAATGGATCCGCGCGAATTCATTGTCCAAATAAATTCGCGATTCGCGGGCAACATCTAGACACGTCTCAAACTCAAACTCAGATTTTTTATTCAAAACAATTTTCTTTCAAATATTTTCTGAACGTCGTTACTACTGGTGCCTACCACCGGTTCGGGAACTAGCCCGGCGAGAAGAACCAGCGTAGGAAACTCGCACAACCAACTTCTGCGTCTTTAACCAACGTTCATCGAAATCGCGACGTTCAACGGTTTCCATTATAGTTATTAGCCTACCCGCACGTGGGTAATATTATCTAGTTTATTACCGCAAAGAATCCCACAATTACACTCGCCGTAACTCACGCGGCTCTGCGCAGTAAATAACGCGCTAGCACGATATTAACGTTATTTCAACTTGGCGGTAATTACGTGAGACAAGTATGGCTTATGTTTGTAATTAATTACAAAATGACCGAGCTTATTGCTGTTGAAGTCGAGACAAACTTAGGGACAGAATGGAGTAGTTTTGTATTTTAACCCATCAGTCGTGGCAAAACGAGACACAATAGCTTTTTCATTGTTATCGCGGCCGGATGTGGCCGCTTGGGGCTTCATGAATTATGAGTTTCTATTTTTACAAATCTTGTAAGTCTTATAATAATAATAATAATAATAATAATAAACATTTATTCAACACATACACACTAACATGTGTCTCATTATGTAGAGACACACACACAACTTATGACCATGGATTTTGATTGAATCCACTTCAATTTTTTTCACCCGTTCTTGTTGAATTTTAATATTTTCCCTTCAATCATTAAAATTTATATGGATTTATCTGTAAGTGCTTGTCCTTTGGCGCAAATATACAGTAGACATACATTTTGAGTTCGTTTATAATTTAGTCGCAAGAAAACATAATCGCTAGGTAGACAAGCACAAGCCTATAAGATCAATGTGATGTGTTGTAGGTTTTTATATTTTTTCGGTTAACTGAGAGCTATGGTTATAGTATACTCTTGGTTCGTGCTACGGATATGTAAATTTTCGTAATTTAAATATCAAGTTGTATAAATTGTTATTAACATAACGCATTATGGTCCGCGGCGAACCCTGGCGGCCATCCAAGAAATTCGCTTGACCTGAAGATTTTAGAAAATATGTACTTTAAAAATTACTGTGTTAACATATTTCTAACTCGAAAGGTTCAAAGACTTTTTTATAAAAGGGCATACGAGTCCTTTACAAGACGGCGAAGGAAGAAAATGAGTTTTAATTAAACGTGTTTTTCTTGTACAAACATTTTCGTAGGTGTAGGTATTTTTTAAATATTCATTGGGTTCACAAAAATTTTGAATGTTTTTCTAAGAAGTTGCGAGGGCGTCGTAAAGGGTGAATTAATGACGAAAGTTGAAAGTTTTAGGCCACAAAAATCTAAGAAATTTCATAGTATGAAAGTAGATACTTTTAAGACCAGCCACTTTTTTAGGTGTCGAAAGTTCAAAGGCCCGTATATGTTTCACAACTATACCGATCCAAACTTGTGACGACCCTCGGTTTTGCATTTCAATAAACCCTCCGATGAAATTACGCGAAATTTGAATATAATTTGTGAAGTGGGCACTCGGGTATCGAACCTCGGGCCCGAACGGGTCAAATAGGTTATATTAATATTTAATAACTTCAGGAAACCTCATAAAACGATTTTCATGTAAAAATTCTCGCCTTGATCTCGTTAATTTCGAAACAAAAAGTTTCCTCCCCCGGGATGCCTATGGAAATGAAGAAAGTTGTCGAAAATGTCTTAGCTTCGCGAGCGATGCCCCAGGGTGAGGTCATTAGAGTCATTAGAGGCATTACCGAGTCCCCGATATTGTTTATTGATTTAGAACGCTAAGCCGGCAAGGATTAACAAAAAAGTGAGCGAAACTGCCGTTTTATTCTGCACCAAATTTTTAATGTAGGTCATATTTTCGTGCAGTGCTTAAACCACATTAAAATGTATTCGCGGATAAGCGCTTAGAATAAATATTACGTTTGTTGGCGCGTTTGTTAACAAAGTTCTGATTTTCTTTGAGCTGCCTTAATTTTACTAAATGTGCAAGTAATTATGTAGTAAAAGCAGCTATGTATATTTATTTTAAGCGTATTTAAAGAACTTTGAATAAAAAATATAAAAGTTGCCTTACTTTCCTACTTACTTCTCTTTAAATCTTAGATATAAAAAAAGATTTTATTCCATTATACGTATTCAACAAATTACCAGGCCCTAAAATGGACGATATTTGTGATATATATTTGATGTAGACAATTTGATGAAAATTGATGCAACGTAAAGCAAAGTCGTAGTGAGCGCTAGTCCGGCCCACCGACAGGTCAGTATGACACAATCGCAATAGCAGACTTCATAGCCGGCGCGTTCAAAAGGCCGGCTGTCAATCAAGGGGGCTTTGTTTCCAGCCAGGTATTTATTCCCAGTCAACTAGGCGCAAAATGTTCCAATTGGGAATTTTTCCCGCGCCTCCAGCCCCAGGCTAAATGTCAAATGTATTGTGCTCCGTACGCAAGATTGTTCGCAGTGTGATTGTTATGCTAAGTACTCACATACGGTTTTGCTCGATAGTTTTACTCGAAATCGAGCAAAAACCACCGTGTGGACCGCAAAACTCACAGCTCGAAGGCTCGCATCGAGCCAGTTTGAAGGCTCGCGAATCGAGCCGGCTTGACAAATTTTTTGACACTAGTTTTTATTATTCGTAGCTAATTTCCTTCGAACTGGAGTAAAACTATCGAGCAATGCTGAATGTGTGGACGAAAGCCCGAGCATTGGTTTTTACTCTACGTGATTGCTCGATCGAGCAAAACCGTATGTGAGTACTTACACTAACACTGTTATTGGGGTGTTTTTGTTGTAAACATGAAAAAAAATGTTGGGGATTGTAAGTTAAGACGCCATGTTGACTCTCGCGAAATCAGTCTATGCTTCTCTCTGTTGGGCAAGCGCTGGCGAACTAGAGCGATATATTTTTTTAATGATTTGATTTATAAAGTTTGAAAACTAGATTTCATGAGTTACTCAAAAGTGAAAGAAACCCAAGTAAATAATATATTTTTATTTCTTCAATTACTTGTTTCCCATCGAATTTTATGAGTGATTGTGAGTTTATGTCCGCGATGTGTAAATAAAAAGTTTTATGATTTGGGTAATACACTTTTTATAAAGAATACTAATACTGTTTTATTACTTTGTTACATAAAATAGGGTTATTTCGAATCGAACATCGTAAAGGCTCGTTTACATTTGGTTGCTTCCTTGTTTTGTAGCCTACAGACGCCTTAAGGCAAGGCTGTCCCTAAAATTAGCAGGTCGATGTCTGTCAGTCCGAATATCGACGTAAAGGACATTAAAATAACATTCATATCAGCGCGCCTTGTACAGTGGCGGTTACGACGCTCGCCGCGTCCTTGATAGGGCGAAATAGGAGAAAATTATTCATTTTATTTAATTTTTTTAATGACCGAATCATTTATTAAAAAACTATTCGGTTATTTAGTTAGAACTATAAAAAAGCTAGCTTTTTTTGTAAAAAAAATCATATCATTATTCATTGCCATTGAAAATTACGAGATGTTCGAATTTGAAGTGTATTTTTAACCGACTTCCAAAAAGGAGGAGGTTATATGTTCGTCTGTTTATATATTTTTTTTTTGTATGTTCAACCATAACTTCGCCGTTTATGGACCGATTTTCATGATTCTTTTGTTGTTGTACAGGGTTGAATCCGAGGTTGGTACCATGTTCACAAAAGTGGTGATCTGATGATGGGATCCATGAGGAATCGAGGGGACTCCTTGAAATTTATATGGGAACATATGGTGATTTCGATTTTTTCTGAAGTATTTTAAACACATACTACCAAAAAGTAAGATTTTGCACCAGGATATACCCTGGTTCTGAAGGTACCCAACAGAACTTTTAAATGCTTATAGATACAAGTTTGAGGATTTTAGCTTTATTCAAACTACTCCAAGCAAATCCTACATTATTTCTGCTGAACAAAGGCTAAATTTTATTTTGGAAAAAATAGGGTTTCGTAAGATATTTGGGTTTTTCGGACGCCAGGTGAAAAAATCAACCAGAAAAGTTACTTATTTTGCATACGCTGCCGAAACTATAAAAGATAGAACCATAAAATGTTCTAATTATTGTAGATCTTATAAATATCTACAAAAAAAACTACGACACACTATACTTATCTATGTCGAGTGAGGCACAATAACCGTTTTTTAATTTAAAAATCTTGAATTTTTTTGGACAACATTCAAACGCGTTTATTTTACTCATGCCATTAATCCTTATCAAAATAAATTATTTCATCACTAAGTACAGTTTATGTAGATAAAATTTGGTCTTTGAATGATTAAAATTGGACGTTTGGTTTTGAAATTATGGCGAAATTAAAATATTACGATAGTGGGCGTCACCAAGCGGGATGCGCTTGCTTGCGGGATGAAGACAATCTATGCAGTGTGCACTGTACACCCTTCGGATAATGACTGCGTCCGCGTCGTCGATGTCAGTGTCGGAGTCTGTGAATTGACCTGGGAATCATTTTGCTGACCGAGTCTTTCCTGGGTAGGCTTTTTGCAGCCGTAACCGACATCCACGCGGGCGGAGCCGCGGGCGACCGCTAGTAATATGTACAACTCTAAGACAACAAGCTATAATACATATTATAGCCTTGTCGTCTCATGTTATGTAACAAAAAGGGTAAAATTATTATTTTTAACAAAAAATTAAAACCGACTTCCAAGGTAAAAACAAAAGTAATACTTATTCTTAATCTAAAAAGAATCAAATAATTATTCTTATTCCTTATTATAGTGGCGTCTTCAGACTTCGCCTAAACCTCAAATATTTTTGTACTCAATCTTCATGCTTTTGAAGTCGGTACCAGCTTACCTTAGCGTAATTGCTATGTCAAGGATCTCAGAACTTTTCCGGGCTGGTACCGACTTCAAAAGTACGAAGATTGAGTACAGAAATAGTTGAGGTTTAGGCGAAGTCTGAAGACGCCACTATAATAAGGAATAAGAATAATTATTTGATTCTTTTTAGATTAAGAATAAGTATTACTTTTGTTTTAACCTTGGAAGTCAGTTTTAATTTTTTGTTAAAAATAATAATTATGGTGATATTCAAGATTCTTTTACAGAATTACCATGCCATTTTTCAATATTCTGTTCGGTTATTTTGTTACTTTGTTCCTTTTTGAGTCTACATCAATTTTTGTGTAAGCATTATTTCTTCAGACTGGAAGCTTAAAAATCTGCAGTCTTTTCGAACTGGCCTCACGTCGTTTCACGCCGGTTTTTTGTGAGAACGTGGTATTTCTCCGGTCGAGCTGGCCTATTCGTGCCGAAGCATGGCTCTCCCACGTAAAAAAAAAAGCCGTGGGGAAAAAATAGCCGTACTCCACACAATTAAATAATATAAATGTGAAAGTGTCTGTCTTTTACGTCTCGCTTAAGCCACAGAACCGATTCATATGAAACCTGATATTCCAATGCTTTGAGTTAATAAAAGGGCTTAGCATAGTTTCCAATGTGACAAAATGTAAAGTTTCTGCGTAAACAAAGTTGTGGGAACCATCTAGTTGTAAATAAACAATGGGTGTGCATTAGCAGATTACTTTTCGCATGACACACTATTAGGCTGGCCATCCATTATGCAGTGTTCCGAGTATCGAACACTTTTCGATTGATTGTCGATGCCAATGGTGATTGAGTCCTCTTTGTTCGCACTGCTTACCTAAACATTGATTGACTGAGGATTAGCTTAATGAGGGACTTTTCTGATTCAATATTGGATCAGAAATTGATTCCAAACAGGCTTAGCATGACAACAATAGAAACGGGAAAGAATGGACATACTGACAGACTTTAGTGACAAAATGGCGGATTTCCTTTATCTGTCACTTTGTCTATTCTTCCGTAGAAAGAAACCATTTCTATGGTGACCATGCTTATCTTGCAGACATATTATTATCCGAATACCAGCACTACCGGAGAATTACCAGAATTCCATATTACTAGAATTAATTATTATTTTTAACATGATCTTGCACTTATAGGCATTTACTCAAGTTGCATTTGATTATAGCTTTTAAGTAAAGGAAGTAGGCACAAAAAGGCTTTCCCTCGCATAAAAAGTTGCCACTCTAGAGGTCTAAGAATAAAATATAGCTAACTTGATAATGAAGCCTAACTTAATCCTTCGATCGCGGATTCTTGGAAATGCTATTGTATTCTATTGTTGTCGCGATCATCGCTGCTCTTATGGGGCTTGAAGGAAGCTTAGCGCAAACCTACGCGACCAAAGCGACTGCGAAGCGGTAGCGTCTACCGCGCGGCGGACGCTGCCCATGTAATCTTATGGCGCTGTGCACACCTGCACGACCGCGACGCGAAATGTTCGCGTCGGCAAGTGGAACGTGCGCATCAAGTTGTCAGACGCGTGTTTTGAAGTTTACATAACTAGACTTCTTTTTTAAAACCTTTTTTATATTATTTTGTACTACTCTTTAGTTTATGGTTTCTTGATTTGTTTACGTTTTGATAAATTGTGTCATGAATCAAATTGCCCGATGTATTATTTTTCTCTATAATCATGATATTAGTAGTCGCGCAGGTGTGCACGCCAAGTTTCGCGTTGCAGACGCTCCCGATTCGCGTACCGCGTCCCCTGTCACTGACGCGTAGGTTTGTTTTAAGCTTAAGAGGCCGGGTACACTTGGAATTTCTTATACATACGTAATTCCAAAATCATTTTCTCATACGAAAATATTTAACATGTTTGAGTTGTTTTTCAGTTTAAAATATTAATTACCTAGGTTCCTGCACAAAAAGTTACTTCAAAATATTTAAACACAAAATTTTTTTTTTTTTTTGCTTTAAAATTTTTTTTAGTAAATTTACTACTAAATACTTAAACACTAAAAAATAGAGTAAAACACTAAAAAATATATAAATAAATAGTTAATTTACTACAAAATATTTAAACTCTAAAAAAATTTTTAGTATTTAAATATTTTGTAGTAAATTTACTATTTATTTATATCTTTTTTAGTGTTTTACTCTATTTTTTAGTGTTTAAATATTAAGTACTAAATTTACTAAAAAAAAATTAAAAACAAACATTTTTTTTGTAATGTTTAAATATTTTGAAGTAAATTTTTGTGCAGGAACCTAGATAATTACTATTTTAAACTGAAAAACAACTCAAACATGTTAAATATTTTCGTATAAGAAAATGATTTTGGAATTACGTATGTATGAGAATTTCGAGGGTACCCGGCCCCTTAAGTTAAAGTCTTTATTGAAACGAAACCCACCACAGGTTTCTTCCACACTGAAAATATATTATATTGATTATTATCACAGCGACTACATACCACTACCCACTACCCAGTATCCACACTGCGACGAAAGTTAACATGGACGTTTTCATTACCGGCCCCGTATAAACTTTCATAAGCTCTAAAAGCCCCGTCGATCGTGAATAATTAAACCTATTACGGCCAACTTTCCAAATTGGCTTGATCAAATTTATAATTCATACTTTTATTTTGTAACTATAAAAGTATTTGTGGTATTCTCGCTCGTCATTTCAATTCATTTAAAATTTACTTTTATTTCGGTAAAAATAGATTGTTTTTAAACCGCGTTAGCTTTAATTTAAAACGGTTTATGAAAATATTGGTGATAAATATAATTCACATTTTTATGTCGGATTATTATGTGACGGTTTTAAATTTAGAACGATATTTTTGGCTTTCAATACGTGTATTCTATAAAGCTGAGGTATACTTAGACCTAATGTAATTTTTCCAGATCAAACAGTTGAGGAAACCTTATATGTTGTCGTTAAAAGGAAATTTATTACATCTTATATTCTGTAAGAGGATTACTTTATAATGTAAGGCCTAAAGTTGCGCGTTATCAAATATTCAGGACAGTCCCGGCCGCGGCACGGGGAAACCCCTGCGTCCAGTTACAGATTGTAATTAAATAACTGTAACAAGTAACAAATTACTGATGAATACTTGTTACTCGTTATTAGTTTGAGTTTGTAGTTTACGTTACACTCTTCAAAAAGACATTTGCAATTTTTTTACAAAATAAATTGAAGTACAAAAAACTCTCAAAAATTCAAGATTTATCTGTAGTGTCTAAACACACTATGCCGAAGTTCCGCGGCGGAAATTCCGCATGATTACGTCAGCAATGTCAAACGCATACAATATGACGCGACGGAATTTCGGCATAGTGTGTCATCGCTCATCGGTAATTTAAAATACATTCCGGCGCGGAACTTCGGCCTAGTGTGTTTAGACACTTACGATCTTACTACAAAAGATTTAAACACCTGTTGAACAGTTCATTAGAGAAAAATTCAGTACAAAATGGTCTCAAAACAACTGTTCAATAGATGTTTAGTTTTTTGTGGTAAGACCGTTACGGTTTATACAAATAACCTCGTAATAATATCCGACGTAAACTTGTTAGATAGTAGTAATGAAAATCCGTTCATTAGTCAAATCAAAATTGCGTGAAGAAGTAGAAAAAGTATACACGTACTAACTTTCGCATTATGCGATGTTTATTTTTGGAAGAATACCAGACACCAATGTCCTCGGGTGTCCTCTATCAGCCTAACAAAGGCCTATTAGTTAGGCTAGCCAAATAGTTGAGATACATTAGTTATAAGTTATAATAGTAATGGAATATTTTAATGAAATTCCTGCCGACAGGTCCCCGGGCGTACTGGAATTGTTAAAGTTTTTTATTTATGTACGGGAATATATAATTTGTGGTGACAATACGGCATTATCTTTGTTATAAATTATGTTTTAATGTCTGTTTTAATAATTATTTGTTTGTATAATAATATAAGTTTATTTATTGGATTTGTTGTGATATTTATAAGGGGTTCGATTTTATTGCGAGTTTGGTGTGTGGTGTAGCACTTTTTTTTTGTAAAATTTTATTTAATCAAGTCAAATTTAAAATTTCGAATTGGCAATACCATATTATTATAGGGTACCTAATAGATAATAAAAAATAAATTCATATTACACACTATGTACCTATGCATAGGACATGCATAAGATGGCGCGATGAGCTAGAGTCTAGACAAATACGAGCCAGGTTGGCCTACCGCGGCTGCGTTGGATCGAGAGAACTGGAAGACTTTGAGGGAAGCCTTTGCCCAGCTGTGGGACAGCATAGGCTCTTAAAAAATGCATAATATTTGATAGCGTAATTTGCTTGTAACTAAATGATACAAAAAATTGAGCATTCTTGATGATCTCACAAACATTCAATGTGAGAATTTGTAGCTGCAAAAATACTTATTGGGGAGTAAAGTAGGTAATCTGCAGCACCAGCGAGAACATCTGATATAACTGATATAATGTAAGGAAACGGAAAAATAAAGGGCATAATAAATACAGTGTTCGTACCGCTATAGAATATTCGCTTGAGGCGCGTTCACACTGAGGCAGAAAGTCAGCGAGAAAATAAAAAGAAAAAAAAGAAATTGCTATTGCGTCACTTGAAAGGCTATCGTCAATTTCTATTTTGAGTTTTAAAGAATTATACAATTTTATAGGAATAGCATAAAAAGTTATAATTTTGCCTCTCGGTATCACGCTTACATTTTTCCTTCTTACGAGTATAGTAGGTATAGATAAGAAGCATATTGTATCGCCTAATAGAACTGGTATCTTTAGTAACTAACCCAATACATATTATACATAATTAATTTCGGTAATTGAAAATCAATGTGTCTTAAGTCTCATACACTCATCTTAGCACAAAACAATGATTTTACAATAAAATCGGAAATTTAGCTTAAGCGGTGACCTTGAGTCAGTGCTATAGCTGACACAGTGCGTACACGCCTTTATACTAAAACCATTTGAAGATGTATACCGTAGATATTCAAACCGGGTGTGTTTAATGTCGGCTGCCGAACAATTACGGATGAAACATTGCCGAGATCTCACTCAAACGAACCCGTAATGTTACCGACTCGGAATATTTTACTTATCATTAAATATGGCGGAGCACTGAGGTTTTTAAATGTACCTAATTGGTATAAAATTGTACCAAAACTTTTCTATATTAGTGCTAATTAATACGCAAGGAAGATCGGGTTGCGAGTGTCCATGGGTAGCGGTAGCCGGTTACTACAGTAGATTCATCTGCATTCTGCATGTTTATTGCATAGGAAAAAAGTCGCAATGTCCTTATAGTTAATTTCATTAGTCTCTCGAAATTCGTCAAAATACGAGGTGAGGAAATACGAGGTAAACTCTCCCTATCGTGTTTATAAGTTTAAGTAAGTGTGTACTCGCAGTGTTCTTCATTACTTTAATAACGTAACGAATATAAGCCTGCTCAATAACCTTACGCGTTTCCTTTTGTGATATTACATTAAGAAGTTTCTTTGTTTCGTGAATAAATCCTAAACACTTTCTGAAAGTGTGTTCTTTATCGTCGCTGTTTCTTTAAATAAGAAAAGTTGTGAGTTCCATAGATTTATCGAGGCTGCCGGGCGCGGGGTTCGCTTTTCTTTCCATTCCCGACCATGATCTACGACGGGAGTTTCGTCATTTGAATTCAGGGGCCCGATTCTCAAGCCTTGAATTGATTGCAAGCCTTCGATTGCAGGTCGACTCACGAGTAAGTTTTTTTTTTAGTTGAGGGCAGGTCATTGTTGCCCTGACGTCACTGCGACCCATGAGGATCTATTATTACTCCTTCGCACTAGAGTACCGTCCCCAACGTCTTTTAGGCAACGTCTCATAAATTGAACGATATGGTTAGGGTTGGTGCCACGAATTTCCTGTGTGGATGAGTATTCGTAGCGACCAAGTTGCCTATTCCTACTCTGTAGTAGAACAAGACAGTCGAGGAGAAGGTGAATGGGTGTCGATCCTCCTCCTCGAACGAGTAAGGTTTGCTGCTTTGCCTGCGTTTGAAACGATATTCGAAGCTTGAGAAGCGGGTCCCAGGGTTTCTAAAAAGATAGGTATTTGTATGAAAGTAGCAAAATTGTAGCTCCAAAGTCGCACGTTTCGTTCGTTTAGGCGTCATTCAGGTATGCTGGAAAAAGCAGAATAAAAAGGTTGTTTGAACAGTAATATAACTCTATTGTTGGAAATGTTTTGCTTGGAAATGAAACGTATCTATTGTTTAAGCTTAGAATTGTAATGTGGGTTTTTATACAATATAACATTATTGTTTGTTAGTATGTATTATTAACATTTTCTATACCTAGGTAGATAGCAATATCTTTTCATCACTGTGTGATGTAATTTCAAGTCAGTTGTGACAAGTCGCGTATCGCGTGACATCGCGTTTAGGTGTGAATTACCCTTTGTCAACGCTTAAATTTTTGTGGACTACAGCAATTGCTTTTTGTAAGCTTCTCCATTTGCACATTTTCCACGCCATAAAAAGCTGTGATATTATGAGTAACTGCAAAAGACAGTTCCAGAAGTTTCCCAGCTTAAGACGTGAAATAATTACGGTCGTCGATATGTGGGACAGAGATGACAATAACCCTAAGTTAAGCCTCGCAACGGCCATTAGGCGACGAACTTCGAGCATTCATGCACACCAACTATTCCACCGTCTTGCCGCTTTTCGGACGAAGTTTTTGGAATAACTTTTAATACGGTTTCGGTATTCTGTTTACTCAGCAGGTAAATGATTCTACGGCGTTGATACCCCCAAGTTTTGAATCGGATAAAGATTTTAGAAGGCAGCGTGGATTTTGTTGAAAATTGTTATGACTTATGTTTTGGGTCATACATTCAGTTAGTGATCGTCAAAAAATCACAGAATTATCAGGAGGTTAATATACTCGTCGAGATGTTCAAAGAATACCGTAAGTTTTTATACATTTCAAATGTAAAAGTGCGTTTGAATTCGTAAACAAGTCACTAACTGCCTGTCAGATTCAAAGCATTTATGAATATATTAAGTTAAGCCTGACAACTCGATTCGGCAACTCGGAGAGCTATTTCATCCCCCTGACCAAAGTAATGAAATAAAACATTTAATCTTTCTTCAACTTTCCGATGTGGCGCTTATATTGTTTTCTGACTGTAAAACGTTTAAAATGTAAAACGTTGTAAGCACAAAAGATTACAAATTGTATTCGCATTATGATAGGTCGCGATGGTTTCGAATTTGCATCGAATCATTAAATCGAATAATTAAACAGCAACGATATCGTCAGTGAAATAATCAGATGCACTCGCAATCGCATCAGTTTTAACTGAAACAATTCCGGTTTTGTGTTCGCGGGTAAAAAAAGGCGTCAGTCGCACCTGAGATACCTACTGGCCGGCGCCAGGTGTTACCCCGCGGGGAAATGTCTTCATCATCATCGCACTGTGTCATCATCAAGTGTAGAAATTACAGAAATGTGAAAAAATACTTTTAACTTGAATATTCCAACTCAATGTGGCGTGCTACTCTGTTACGCTGAAATTCGTATTATATATAAAACATTTTAGTAGTTTAAAAGCATCAATAGGTAGGTTCTATTAATATGAATTCACATGTAGACTTAGTGTTGATAGTTAAATTAATGCTTTTTGTGTGGTTTCCAAAAAGCAATTACAAGCATATTTACCAAAACAGTCAAAATTACAACAACTTGAACACTGAAGTCCCTACTCGAAGCGATTAAAATAATATCTATTCACGAGCATTACACAAAATATTCAGAGCACACAAACGTAGCTCGCTAACAAAATGGTATTGTTACGGACGGCAAACAGAAAGTTACTAATGTAGTCCAAGCATTACTCAAACGGCGGAATCGACTGTTTCACTCAGTTCAACATTGTGCCTGTAATTTTAATAGTTTGTTTGGTGGTCGAGTTGAAACACTTTTGCTGATTCATGACGGATTCCAAGGATTTGGAAGTTTGTTTAAAAAGGGATTATTAAGAGAACGAGGTGGATTAGTTTCTAGATATTAAGCTTAGTCAAGTTTATGCTATACGTTGGAATGTGATAGATCACCATCCTTGCGAAGTTGTCCAAAAAATGGTTTGCAAAATAGACGTCGGTCATGGGCAATTATACAGACAAATGCCGCTAGACACATTCCTAATCGCTCCTACTGGACCTATTATAAACCAATGAAATGAGAGCAGAGGCCTCTTAAAAGAGAACAACCAAACATTTCACGCTAAACATGAAAAAAATCTCCACAATTTGTCTTTCTAAAGTCTATTTTTAGCTAAACGGCCCCACAGCAAACTTAACTCCAACACTACCCGCAAAGTGAAATAATAGCGTACATGATGTGGCACGTAAATAAACATACCCTTATCGGGCGGCGCGGGTACGTTTATCAAGGTGTATCAGGCCCGCCCGTTTATTCTATTCTCGCCAGTGATTCTATCTCCGCGCGATAGTGTCAAAGTGTACCGCATGCGAGCATAACTCTTATTGGGCCTTATTTGCATTGCGGGGAAGTAATTTTTACCTGCCAGCATCGTTTTGCGTTAAGTGTTTCTTTAATGCCTCGCGCTGGATTGCGAGGGGATAAGCCAAAGAAACATTGGCATTGCGACATTAAAACAAGCAATCGGTATTACAAAACATTGAGGTAGATGAAAAACGTTTTGGAGAAATTACAAGGTGTTTCGCAAAGTCTGTCACGTGTCGGAAACGTTTCACGTGATTGTCATGGGCTCGGTTAATTGTCCCGGACTCCGGAGATGACGAAACATTTGGGGCGAATACGCTCGAGCATCAGCAGCTTAACACGGATCACAGTTGTTCTCATCTTCTAGATAATGTCGGGAATGCCAAATTATAAGGCTTGGAGCTCAGCCCAAATTGTGTTGCTTAATCTAGGCTAATACGCCTCAAAAGCGTCGCGAAGTTAATTCCCAGTCAAAATTCGCATTCGCCCGTTAATTGTCAAAGTTGACTCCAGGTCTGCCATTACTATATCAGCCGTATGTTCAAAGTTTGTTCCAATTTGTATTTCGTATTACACCTGCCGTTTGTTATGCTCAATTAATACGATATACGATACTTTCGGAACTTATTGGTATTTGCCTCTTATTTATGTTCTGCTTTTAATGTGTATATGATATGGATGTTTGTTTCTTCTGAAGGGGTAACATGTACAATGTACATCATCAAAATTCGAACCTCTTGATAAGCTAAATGAAACTAGAAATTAATTAAGTAGTAGTTTTTGGTAGAAATTATTATCATAAATGATCCTGTTAATTATTACGCTTGTATTGTTAAAATATAACACAATATTAGAACTTACCACGTTTTCTATCTTTTTATGTAAAGATTTGATGGGAGATAACATTTTATCGGAAGAGCGCCGAGGTAAAATTGGGGAGCGGTAATCCAAAATATTATCTTCGTACGACCCAAAACAAGTATAATTACAGATCGAGTATATTTCGAGTGCCTAATAACCTCGAGATTGGAAGACGGAATATTATTATGACCGGAGGAAACCTTTATTTGCCGTTTTGATGGAATAATTTTTCACATATTTATTGCGAGTTTCCTGTAGCTTTCATTATGCGACAGAGTATCGGATACCGCTCCGCGAAATCGACTCTTAACGCCGTGCAGATTGATAGCAGAAACTGCTCTAAAGCAACTCTAAATAAGGATTAATATCGCATGTAATAGAGACGCAAATTGGCGTACTTTAATTTCATGCGACATTGTAGAAGCCATCTAGATTGAGTTTTCTATTTGAATATTTATTAAAATGGAATATAATCAACGTTCCACTTAAATATGTAGAGCTGATCAGACACAATCAGAATCTGATCAATAATTAATTAAAGGTCTGTATTACAAAGTAAATCTAAACTTTGACCGCAGCAAAGTTTGTAGACATACTTTGTATTCATGTTTATTCGGGAAACATGCTAAAATAATCTGCTTCAGTTAATTTCATTACTAAGTGTTATACTGTCCCATTTACAAAGTAAAATTTTTTAGTTTATAGTGACATATTTCATTAAATTGCCTGCTTCCTGTAAGATTTTAAATAAGGTAAGGTTTAGAAATAAATGGACCATATCAGCTAAAAACTTAGGCATAGGGCAAGTAATTTTGCAAAATTCTCCTCTTGGGAATGTCTTACAATAACCCTTCTATTGCTGACCATAACAAAATGTGAATACAAATTTTCGCTTCCCTTTCACGTAGAAGTTATTTGTTAAAGCTTATAGAGCGTATAACGTACAGGTAACTTTTAAGTTGAGAGCCGGAACATTTGTAAGTGGAAATATTTGCATATGAACGGCGACTCATTAAAATAACAAAGATGATGTCTGGAGCAGACTCAATTATCGTGTTTACTCATTAACATATTTTATCCAGAAGTTATCCTGTTAACGGATTTACATCTCCCGTCTCCGGATGGCTTACCAACTTCTACAGTTAGTGCAGCATATTTTGTGGTCTTTGCTTCTCTATGATGTTATTTACTTCTTGTCTTTATTTGATTTGCTTTTGTGATGTCGTTTATTTTTTAGCTTTCTTTTCTTGTTATGCTTTATTGTTTTTTTTTTTACTATTGTTTATATTTTTTTATAATTTTTTTAAAGTCATAAAATATATGTTTAAATAACAATTAAAACATTACTATCGTAATTTTTTGGAGTTTATTGGAGCTTACTCCTTAAGAATCGATTTTCATATATAAGGCGCCCGGTATGAGAAAAATCCGAGGGGTAAAACCTACTAACAAGTAACGAAAAATCGTGTCACGTTTTTGGTGCGCACCTTCAGTGCGCAACTTTCTAATTTGGCTGTGAGTGTATTAAGACCATAAAGATAATACCTATCGGAATATTCTAATATATTATTATATAATTATATATATATATATATATATATATATATATATATATATATATATATATATATATATATATATATATATATATATATATATATATTATGTTCCGATAGGTATATTAACTTTATGATTAAGACGTACATATGGTATGCTGTATAGGCGACTATACCTATATACTATATGTTATTGGGCTTGTTTGTTTCTATCAGTGTCGATGTATTTATATTACTATACTCGTACATAAGGAGTAAAATCCAGTCGTGCGTCGGAGCTGACACACTTTTTGCTTCGATTTTATCAGTACGCCGATCGACAGAATCTGGAACAAAATATTCAGGCTTATTCGATTTTTAGGGTTCCGTAGCCAAATGGCAAAAAACGGAACCCTTATAGATTCGTCATGTCTGTCTGTCTGTCCGTCTGTCCGTCCGTATGTCACAGCCACTTTTCTCCGAAACTATAAAAGCTATACTTTTGAAACTTGGCAAGTAGATGTAGTCTGTAAACGGCATTAAGATTTTGATGGAAAAAATATTAAAAATTTAAGGGGTCCCCAATCTACAACTGCAACAAAAAAAAATCATCTTATCTGTGGGGTATCTACGGATAGGTCTTCAAAAATCATATTGAGGTTTCTAATATCATTTTTTTCTAACCTGAATAGTTTGCGAGAGAGACTCTTCCAAAGTGGTAAAATGTGTTGCCCCCCACCCCCCCCCCCTCTCTAACTTCTAAAGTAAGGGCATAATAATACTAAAAAAAATATGTGATGTACAATACTATAAAAACTACCAACGAAAATTGGTTTAAGCGAGATCTAGCAAGTAGCTTTTTATTTATACGTCATAAATGGTAAACATTAATTTAACTTTCATTAAATCAACTGAAATATAAAAATAAATGACAAAAAACTAATTTCATAGATATGAACCTTATTACTGCTGCGGAACCCTTCATGGGCGAATCCAACTCGCACTTGGCCGGTTTTTTTAATATTATATTAAAATTGTGATAGTTACACTACTTACTAAGCTTATTTAACTCACAAAGTAAACTAAGCGTGCGGCTTGCGTTATAATCGTAAAAAGCTAAGTTTTAAATTTAAACAGGACGTGAAATCTGAAATCATTGGAACGCTTCTCGGTACCCTTTAGAGGAAATTGAATTTTCATACAGATCGTTTGTTATTTCAACTGAGTTTTTATTTATCGGACGTTTTGCCAGGCACGTTTGTTGACAGGATATTAATGCATCGCCTGATTCAATTTCTATTAACGGGTGTAAGCTCCATACATTTGACTCCATTGATTCCAATATTAATTTAGAAATTTTCATACGCGGCTTGGGCACGCTTTTGTTTTCATTTTTAACAGAATCTACCATTTGTGATGTTTGTTTTGATTCGTTATAAATATGTATATAACCGCCATTAAGTTTTGGTTGCGGTATAGTCACCACTGGAAGTTTATTTCGTAAATTGGTTTTAATTTTGCAGTACAAAAGATAGTAAAAATAGATCGTTCAGGTGCAGAACGCCAAGTCTCCTCTATTGTCCTAGACTTTTGTCATTGTCTAAAGCTATTTCCGTCCAATCTACGTCTGTAAGCTTCACATGTACCGAGTAACTTTGACGTACAAAAAGTTTATGGTAATTAAGCATTTAATGAATGCGGGACGTCGTTCAACATCCTCAACAAACAACGCGTTTACATCTTACATTTTTGATGTAAGATGTAAAAGCGTGTTTGATCCTTTTACACCTGTTTTTTTAGACCTGTAATATTTTCTGCGTCTAAATCTTCATATTCCGTAATATTATTTATTTGTTATAACTTTCTGACTTTCTGCTTACATTTGCCGTTACAAAATTTGCACGTTCAAAAAAATTTTTGACTTTTTCGTTTTTGAAGTGAAAACTTCTTTAGCGGCGTTGAGCACTTTTGTGGGATGGGTAAAAACTGTGAAACTCGCGTCAGATTTTCGTGTTGATCGAAAAACCATAGAAAAACCGTAAGACGGTTGGAGAGTAGTGTTTTGTGTCGATCTCGAACTCGAACTCGAAAACTCGAACTCAAAAACTCGAACTCGAATTGTAAGGGTTTCGATTAATAAAAAAAACGATTTTTTAAAAATAGATTTTCATAAAAAATGGGTTAAAAATTTAATCGATTGTGAGGGTTTCGATTAATTAAAAAAATCGATTTTTTAACAATCGATTTTCATAAAAAATGGGTTAAAAAAATGCACAACGTTAATAATCAAGTTTTCACTTCTCTTCTTCTCCTCACAACCCGTCTTTTTTTTTTGGGGGGGGGGGGGGTTTAAATTTTAATGCTTATTTATTTTAAGCCTTAAAATTAGTCCTATAAAGGCACAATAGTTAAATTTCAAAATTATAATACTCATCTCGTGGAACATATTGTAAGGAGATAGACCAACAGATGTAGGGAATAATTTATAATTTACGGTTCCAACAAACGTTACTTCCGTGATTCGGAGGCGACACGTAAGTTGTGACACTTGAAGCGACGTAGTTTTGTTTGTCACCGTGATAATACTGACAGCAAAGCCAAGGATTAGCCGCACTGACGAACCCACATTTCCTGCCGGGATAAGCGAATATGTAATTTAAGTTCTGAGCAATAAGATCTACAATCGAAAAATGTACCCAAAACATCCACATGCATAAAAAATTGATTCAACATTTGCGATTAGGTAAAGCTCTTAGGGCGGTGTTTTGGTGTTGGGAAACTAAAATTGCGGATATAGCTTAAATACTATTTAATACATTCAAATCTAAAAAGGAAAATAGTTTTATTTAGAAATGCCATTACGGTAACACATTTTTTAATATTTTATTAACAACAAATTTTTGTTGAGCTGAAAATTTAGTATCATAGTTGGTATGCTCTTTTCCAGGACTTAATCCTTCAAGCCCCATAAGAGCACCGGTGATCGCGACAACAATAGAATAAAATAGCATTTCCAAGAATCCGCGATCGAAGGATTAAATCACCCAAATCTGTCCATAGGCTTAAGCGTTTACAGGTACAGGCAAGCACACTTTCGCAATCGTAATAACATTGTGTATATAAGGAAGTTTGGATAGTAACGCTATCCAAACTTTCATTTGTTAAACTAATTTGTATTCTGTGCTTTCATATACATAATGTTATAGTGTTGTAAATAAAATGAAGTGTAGCGTGAAGTCCCAATTAACCCGTCTTATTGCCCTCTCAGGTATTTTTTCGTACGTACCGAGTTAACAAGCAAACAAGACATAGTCGAGGGTACTCGGTGAGCCGACGGCACGCCATTATTTCGTAAACCCCCATTTTTCGCGAGCTCATATCTGCCAATATTCCAGTAGAAGTGGGTCATTATACGTCTAATAAAAACCTCATAAGGCGGTTAGTGTTAGTAATAACGCGCGTATGCTGCATCCTTAGATCGTGTTTACGAGATGGAAATTTTAGGTTAGTGTATTATGGAAGATGATATCACGTTTAATCCGAGGAGGATTTTACCTAAATTTTATTTTGCTTCAAAATAAGGATTTTGATGCTATCAAGAATATCAACACACGTAAAAAGTTTTCCTCACATAACTTAAAATTAAACAGTAACGCTCTCATTTGTAAAATATTGTGTATTGCAAAAACGCCTTCAAATTAGGCAAATTTTGAAATACGTATCGAATCACAAAAAAAAATATATTGAATGGCAGGTTTCTGAATTAAGTAACTGAAGATTTCGTCAGAAAAAGGGTACATTAGTACAAAAAGGTTCGCCATACCTGATCTAGTAATTACTGAGAAGAATAAATGTTCTTCGAGTCAAAATCGTCCAATCCAAACATTCATAACTCTATCCCAAGGAGCGAACTAAGCGCGGTTATAATCTAGCCATCTATCATTTGCCTGCAATTGTGACCACAAAGCATAAACAAGTGCGCCTCGCTCGCAAATGAGGTTCCTAGTTAGTTAATTAAGATCTAGACGTGATTAAACGTTTCCAACTTGCCGCATGATAGATGACGCCACTTCACGTCTTGTTCCCACTGTTGTGCAGGGCTGCCAAAAGCTAGGTTATGATTTGGCACTAAATGCAGGTTCATATGGCGTAAATTGACGTGGCTTTGGCCAACCCGAGATCAGTAATTTTGCGGAAATTCTAGTAAGTCTAGGCTAGTGTTTTTCAACCAGTGGGTCGTGACTCCCTGGCATTGGCAAAGGCAAAGTCCTGGCAAAGGTTGAAAAACATTGGTCTAGACGTAACTAAGTCTTTCCAACTTATCATGTGATGTAGCTAATTCCAAGTCTCTCCCTAGCACAAGAGTATTATTCTAAAATATCCAACTAAGTTTTATGTAAGTTTAAAAAGTTTGTTCATGGCAGAAAGCCCAATAACCATACCTACAGATGTGAATAAAAATAATTTTCTTGCTTTTATTTAACTTGCTTCTTATTATTACTTCTCATTATAGTTATAGCCGTCAAAAGATGACCATAGTTATAATAAAGTAGTCCACTTCCGGACAGATTCCGGTAAAATTGTGTATTTTCTCAGGAAATTGAAAATTACACTACACTGCTTTCCCTTATAGCCTCGAAGACCGCCTTATAAATGTTAAGAGGCAGTTGTTATTTATTACTAAGCCATTATATTAATGTTCATCTCTTTTAAGATAAGTGATTTTATATGTCTCGATGTCGCTAGACAGTCAATAAATGTGGCTTCAAGCTTAAAAATACACTCCATATTTCTTTCAAAGGCAACGATTTAAATAACAAGAGTAATTTAGAACCTACTGAAATAATATTTTATGGGTTAAGTACGTCTTTATTTGGCATAATTTCAATTCCTAATTAAGGGTTAGGGCTCTTTAATGTGGGGTCACCGTGGGCTCGTCGTATGGGGTTGTAGTTAAATTACTTAATTTAACCCTTTAATTTTTGATTGCCGAACCACGTAGTAAGTTCCCCGCTTATTTCGAACTGTATTTTAATCTTACGTTTCATTTGGATTGTTATTTTCGGATTTTAATTATGTAATTTAATAATCGCCTTACATTTGCTATGGAATTAAAAGTGTCCAAACATAAAAATAGCTACGTGAATATAATTACTAACATTGTTAAGGCGTCCTTATTATCCAGAAAAAGTGATGCTTTCGTGGGATACTGTTAAAGCTAGTGATTACTAAATATTTACCATTTTCTAGTATTACGTCTGATGCTTTAAACTCAAAAAAATCTGAATAATATAAAGTATACTTTACTCCACTAGAGTTTTAATTTCAGTACCTATACAAATATTTAATCAACCCCCGGGCTATATTTAAAATGTTGGATTTTCAAGTGATAAATAATTTGGAGAACAATCATACGGCAGATCCGCGCTACGGTGCCAGCCCTAGATTTACTGCAGCAAGCCAGTATGATTACAGTGTACGTTGGGCATAAAAGATTAATCATTTATGTTTCGGTACAATTTTACCCGAAATTTTTGTCGTAAATAACCGATGGAGTTTTTTGATGTATCGGTAACTGATGACGCAATTTCACCGGTTATTTTCGTGATTATTTTTAGATGTAACTGTCGTTGATGAAGTATTTTTTAGCAAAAGTTGGCTCTAAAGTTAAGGTATTGTCTACGTATTGCCTTAAAGAAAGTAAGCAAACTATTTCACTCAATCAGTTAAAAGTCACTATCATGTTGAAATCTTGTTAAAAAATTTGTCCAAAAGGAGCTATGTTAAAATACACCTATGCATAACGTGATCATTTTTTTTTGTCAGAGCGGGACATCTTCGGATCCCCCCCCCCCCCCCCCCCCAAATAAGTTTTATTTACATTTAATTAATAATAATTATGAAAGTATACAGGTAAATACAATCGCTTGAGTATTTTGTGAATGTGTAGTGCCTATCTGTATATTGTATAAGCAAAATATGGCAGAATAACCACATATTTTGTCGAATGGGAGAGTGTTACTTCTAGGCATTACACAGGCATTTCCAACATAAAAATTAAAATCGATTGATCTGTTTTCCAAAGCGGGATAATTTCAGCCTCGCGGGGGACAGCGGGACAGACTGCCTGAAAGCGGGACGTATGGTCACGTCACCTATGCATCTAGATGGCCCAAATCATAATCCTCTCTTTTGGTTCCAAAAAAAAAACACCAAACTATAACCCAAGAGGACCTTTTTAAAGGCACTTGCTTCCTACAAATAAGACCTAAAGTAAGTCAAGCGTTAGTTTTAGCTTGGAAAATTGAGTACTAAATTAAACAATCCCGGAATCTCCAGTTCCAATATGGACCCAAACATCCCGTCTATTAAATTATTACGGTATTGGACGAGGACGGCGCGATTCAGACGGAACTATGCAAATATAACGCCGGACGCACCTGCACCATTATTGAAGTTATAAGTCGTGAGAACTGTTCACTATTGCTTCATACTGCTCACGACTTCGTATACAGGGTGCTACAAAACTAAGTGATAATACATTAGGGTGTGTGTGTGTGTGTTCCTTTTAGAGAGTTTACTGTGAAAGTAGCTGCGCTGAAAGACCAAATTCTTTTTCACTTAAGTATGGGCAAGTGCCCCAGCGAAAAAAAATATTGGTCTTTCAGCGCTGCCACTTTCACAGTGAAGTCTCTACGAGGAACACATACACACCCTAAAGTATTATCACTTAGTTTTGTTACACCTTATAGGACAGGGATACCATTACCCATCCAGGGGGATACGATACAATCGTTTGAGAGTAGAGCCACAATGATGTCTTAATTTTTAAAGCAAGTAATCGGGAAAATTGCGTAGGCATGATGACTATTTTGAAGTGAAAACTTCTTTAGCGACGTTGAGCACTTTTGTGGGATGGGTAAAAACTGTGAAACTCGCGTCAGATTGTCATGCTGATCGAAAAACCTTGGAAAAACCGTAAGACGGTTGGAGAGTAGTGTTGTAACATCGAAATTGATTAATCGAACAATCGATTTTTTTTTTAATTGATTGTAAGGGTTTCGATTAAGTTATTAAAAATCGATTTTCATAAAAAATGGGTTAAAAAAATGCACAACGTTAATAATCAAGTTTTCACTTCTGCCGGCACTCCCGGAGTGCAACCCGTATTTTTTTTTCTTACTGATAATTGAAAGACCCTTAAAAAATAGAAACATCGCTGAAAGAATGACTCTGATAACTTGAAAATTCACAAAGATATGACAATTCAAACATCCCATAAAATAGACCTGCCCGAAACGCTCCATACAAAGTGCTACGAAAAAATGACTTCAATCTTTCGTAGGTTGTACGCATCGGGAGAGAACTTTGTTCGGAAGGTATATTAAATATTGCGCTTATGAAAGTGGTTTCATAACAAAAGTTGCTTTTAATTGCATAAGTTATCGAATGGTATACAAATATTAAGAAATTTAATTGAAAAAAAAATCGACTTGATTATCCAACTTTGAAGGCGCATAACAAAAAAAATACAAATGTTATCAAGCTGAAATTTTGGGAACACTTATTTTTTACCGTGAATTCTTTATTTTATTAACAAAATTCGCTAATCTTTGACCTTGTCATCATCCCTATTGAAAGTATCCTAATCTTTTACGCAAACAATCGATCGACGTGTGATTTCATTTTGCATGGAAGTAAATAGCCCCTCTATAAAAATGGTTATGGGAATATAGGGGATACCAAGACTCCGTTAGGTTATCAGTAACGAAGAATACGTCAAAATCTTCAAAGTAATCAATAACTTAGCGTTAGATTTTGAAATAAATAGATGAAATCGTGTATTTCGATATACTAAAAGAAAGGAACTGTACAAAAGTATCCGGATACTTTATACTAAAGGCTCGGGCCTTTACTCAACCCTTTCAGGTGGAAATCTTAAAATATTTAGGCGAGTGCACCTCGCAGTCCGAGTCCAAGTGAATGTAAAGTCGCTAGATGACTCAAACTTATTTCGACTTTGAAACTTTGAATAAATTATACGATGTCATCTGAGCAGTTCCTGAATTTTTAGTTTGCTCGCCAAAGTTTTTGTCTTTGACTCAAGTTTGCACTCAGACGGCACTTAAATTATTTCTGGTGATTTATCAGATGCTATTGATTCTGGCTGACTATTGTGAGATACTGTGCAGTGTATAAAACGGGAGGATAGAAATTTATGAACAATTAAATTATCTTGTAATAAATTTATTATGAGCTGATGAAGAAAATAGAGAAAGCTTTTGATACTGTATCCTATCAATAATTGTAATACGATGTCTAAATTAAACATCATATAAAACTCAAAGGTGACTGACTGATATGGTGATCTATCAACGCACAGCCCAAACCACTGGACGGATCGGGCTGAAATTTGGCATGCAGGTAGATGTTATGACGTAAGCATCCGCTAAGAAAGGATTTTGATAAATTCCAACCCCAAGGGGTTAAAATAGGAGATGAAAGTTTGTATATAATAAAACTTCTTAACGCGAGCGAAGCCGCGGACAAAAGCTCGTAATAAATAAAATCGTTACACATTTTGTAACTATAGTGAAAATCAGTACATTTTTTAACACAAAACATAACAAAGGTAGGTACTTAGTTTTTTGTTACCAACTAAACAAAAACAGCCGGAAACAGCTGGATAATTTGAGATCGCTGTTATTATAATGTAACATAAATATCGCGGAGCAAATAATTCCGTCGAGTTCCCGGTATTTAATTAAAGTGCAGCGTTTTGTTATAATGAAGTTAGCTCATCACGACGAAACGGTCGCCGGTCTCACGGGCCAAAACATACGCTCTTATATATTCGTATAACTCATAGTTTATTGAGTAAAATCCTAGAATTTTTCTAAATGTAAATGCCTGCAATTCTCCTTCGTATATCCTTTTCAGAAACTCAAGGTATTGCCAAATTTCTTTAAAATCGCTTCAGGTATTAAGCTCAAGAGGTAACCTGAAGACAGACGCGTTACTTTCAAATAATATAAATTCGAGAGCTTGTATGTTTGTTGACTGACGATTATACACCTCTGAACCAATATTATATTAGGTAGATATTTCCCCCAATATACCCGTAATGTAACGTCTCCTAAAAAATAACCCCACTCGTAGCAGGGCGGTCAGGAAAATATTTGCCTCCGAACTTAGAATGCGTTGCGCGAATAGGCCATTGTTTTCTTTTGTCTAGTGCCCCCGAACAAATAAACCCTCCATACTAAAATGTATGGGGAAGGGATTACTTTTATGGAGGCTCCGACTGTACATTTCAAAAAGAGCAATCCTCGTAGACTCGTAGAATGCATTTATGAACTACGAAAAACCGTAGCACCGAGCGCTACGACTATTGAACGTTATTTTACGACGTAGCGTTGAAGAATTTTTTTTTTTTTGTAGTAGTGATGCGCCTTCCTGTTCCGTTGTCGATAATGTGTTACATCAGGCTCTGATGAATAACATATTGTTCTCTATGCAGGTGCGAAACGGCGACACATATGACTCGACGTACAAACGGTGAAAAATGTGTTTGATTGGAAGTACAAACCTCTGTAGTGATATCAGACGAACGTATATCTGTGAGTGTAAAAAATCGAGTTGAAAAGACGGAAAATCGCTAACAATGGAATATGGTTGAACTGTATACAGAACTGTGCTTCCCGAGGATCGCTTTATGCAGTATTCGAAACTGAAATTTGGAGAAAAAGAAAGTTGTAAATAAATATAGTTAAACGTTGTCCTTTACATTTGTATTTCGAAATTTTTAATCATCGAAGCGGTTGTCGTGTTTTTTGTGATAATTCCTAGTATTAATATTAAGTGGCAAAACTCGGTTGTGATGTGTATTGTGTAAGTAGTTGTAAGTCTGGACTGGATCTACTAGTTTTATTTCTACTGGGGTATTACAAGCCCCCTGGGGTTGGGGTCTGATTCTACTGGGGTATTTTAAGTCCCCTGGTGTCTGGGGTCTGATTCTGCTAGGGTATTCTGAGTCCCCTGGGGTCTGGCGCGGGTGGGCCGCGTGTAATGTCAGGTATCTGTGACGTGGCGTTTGGCGCAGGCGCAGGTCGGCGCCGGTAAGATGCGATTGCGGCGCCGCGCGCACATCGCCCTACTCGCCGCCTGCCTACTCTACCTGACGGGAGCTGACGCCTCCGGTGAGTTGCTTTCCTTTTTTCATCTAAGAGAATACCATTTGTTTTGAGAAAAAAGAGCGTGTGCCAGAAGTGAAACTTCTGTCCAAAGTAATGGTGTTGTGACGCAATGTTATTATTATTTTTCCATTTCATGACGCTTCTCGACGCGCCCAAAGAAGTTTCACTTCAGAAACGTCGACATTCACGGTTCACCGATGCTTTTGAAGATCTCCCCTTTCAAATGTAGTTTGTCAAAATCCACGCGAGCGTAGCCAGTCAAGTCTTTTTAAATTTTTCCGAAAATAAATGGTAGCCTCCCAACAATAGTTATGTAAGCCTAGTTATAAGTACGATATACTAAAACTGACGATATTCTGGCATTTAAACTAAGAAGAAATACATTTAAGCACATTATAGGAATCAAATGTCATAGGAACCAGGCAAAAAGGTTTAACTACCAAGAAATATACTAGGCATGATACCGCCGTAAGCACATTTGGAAACAAATGTATATTATATGTATAAGTATCTATATATTATATACAAGGTGTAACAAAACATAGTGATGATACTTTAGGGTGTGTATGAGTCTCCTATATGGATTTCACTGTGAAAGTAGTAGCGCTAAAAGAGCGACTTTTTTTAAACTTTTGTATGGGAAAACAAATTGCGCTAATGCTCGTACAAATATATAAAAAATATACAACCATACAAATCTCAAAAAAATAGTCTTTAAGCGCTGCTATTTTCACAGTGAACTCTATACAGGGAACTCATACACACCCTAGTATTATCACTTATTTTATTACACCCTGTATAATAAGAACCAGGCAAAAGGGTTTATCGACTAAGAAATCAACGAGGCATTTCATTAAACGTAATAAACAGTTCATGGAACTAACCCTTGCACGCGTACAGAAACAATTACAACGCTACAACACCCACGGGTACTTTTTGTCCCGGTTTCGACCGCAACGTGGGCGTAATTCAGACGCAATCTTGTCACAAAGAGTGATATTTTCTCGCAAGTCTGCACTTATTATCTTTCGTCTTTCGGCGCGAGAACGATATCTCCCAAAAGAAATCGTAGGGAATAAAGTTTCGGCTGGCTTTTCTATTAAATACGAGAAATGAGATATGTTAATCCTTAATTTAATAGTGTGTACAAGTTTTATTGTAATAATTATAATAATAATGCATTTTTATTAAAGTTTTTCTTATAACAAAATGGACAAATATAGGATTTTTAATTTTATACCAATGGACACGATATTGCAAGAATTATATTTTGACGATTTTCATGACGTCCATTCTGCTACCATTAACGTAGACTTACCTAAAATACCGTAATTTGAATTAAAAACGCGGTTATAACAGTTAACGATCTTACTACTGCGAATGAAGAAATAAAATACTCCAAGAACCGGCATATATATTTTCATACGAATTCGACGAAGGGATATGTGTATTTATGCGGTCGTAATAGAGACGATTATTGCCCGACCCGAGGACGAAATGAACGCCCCCTATAACTTTGTAATTATGCTTTTACCCCCGACCACTGGAAGAAGGGTTAAGTAGTGGACGTAGTGGTTCCGTATGAACACGTATAGTCATTAGGGGGGCTCGTGTCAGTGGCGAAGCTAGGTAACTAAGGACCCAGGGACAAAATATAATGTAGGGCTCCAACCAGCGACGACGCAAGTCGCAAGATGTAAATTTTGTAGGCAAAACGGTTTTTATAAGAATGACCGTTGCCAATTAATTTGTGCAAGTTATAAATAAATAATAACCTACAATATAAAATATACCTACAATACAATAAAAAATACCTACAAAATATCCAAAATATTTTATAGGTTTTCTAACAAATGTTTTGTAGCCGTTACCTTCTTTTTTATAGTGTTTTTGATGTTATTATAAATACCAGAGATTGAAGGCCCCCTGAGTTTAGACTTTAGACCCCGAGGTAGAGCCCAATCTTGTCCCTCGGTAGCTACGCCACTGGGCCGTATTAACATAAAGCTCCCGCCAAAAATCGCACACCCGGTAGACCCTTCATAATTATTTCGTTTGCTTTATGAAAATGAGAAGTTTGAATGGCCTCCGCTGAAATTAAACGCTGGGTTTTGATTGCGAGGTTGTTAAATATAAAAATAAATAAATACACGTGTATTACGATTCGCTTTGTTTGGAATTAATTTTATTCGAGTATTTCGTTTGTTTTTTTATTAATCGCTGAATCTTTTATGACGATGACGTCGATTTTAACTTCTAGTGGTATCGTAGATTTGTAAAGTCGATGTGGTTATTGTAAATTGTTACTTAATACAATTTAAAACAGTGACCCTTAAAAAGTATTTTACAGTTGTTACAGCGACGCGAAGCAGCGCTGCTTTTGTCAGGAATAGAGTAGAAAATCCATCTTTTCAAAATTTTATCCTAGTAAGTAAAATTCAAAAGTAAAATAAAGGGAGCAGATTATTACCACCAGTATTACGTACATCGCTCGCCCGCAACACTAACGGTTAAATAATTCACGAGTCGATACCGCGATGGTTCTCTTTTTTTTATTTATCGCTTCCCCGCCGCGGAGTATTAACCTGGGGCGGGCGTTATTGTTATTTCACTTCTTAAATTGTTGTGATGGCGTCGTTCCGTGCACGTGGCACAGCGCGGCGCGGAGCCCGTAACGAGACCGCGGGACTTATGGACACAATTAATACGGGCGGTATACCGGATGGTTATTCGTGAATTGGAGTAAGTCTATGGTTTTAACTTCCGGTTAAAACCGATTACTCCATATAACTAAGGCTGGGAACAAATTATCGGACGAACGTCCACGGACGTTTTCATCGGATGCGGCTTGTTTCTATCTGTTTAATACAAAATACACAAAACTGTGCACATTGTCTGTCATAAGTCGCGGACGCGACCTTAAGCGTTCGGACGTCCGAACAGAATCTGGCTAGCCGGATGTTTTTGCATCCGCGGACGTCTGCCATTGACATATAGGTTAGGTCTTTGACGTCCGCGGATGAACCGTGCACATTGTTAAGCCGCATCCATCAGCCGCGACTTATGGATGCGTCCGATAATTTGTTTCTAGCTTACGTCCATATAAGATAAGTCAGAATACTAATTTTGATGTTTTATTAGGGTTCCGTACCCAAAGGGTAAAAACGGGACCCTATTACTGAGACTTCGATGTCTGTCCGTTTGTCTGTCTGTCTGTCTGTCTCCAGGCTGTATCTCAGGAACCGCTATAGCTAGAGTTCTCAAATTTTCACAGATTGTGTATATCTGTTGCCGCTATAACAACAAATACTGAAAACAAAATAAAATTAATATTTAAGGGGGGCTCCCATACAACAAACGTGATTTTTTCGGCCTTTTTCGCTCTATATCAATAATGGCAAGAGGTAGAAACTTGAATTTTTCACACATTCTTTTGTTATATGTGTACTTTAATATTTAATAATAATATTATAATAAAATAAAAATTTAAGTGGGCTCCCATACATAAAACACCATTTTTAGCCTATTTTGCTCTATAGTGGTACGGAACCCTTCGTGAGCGAGTCCGACTCGCACTTGGCCGATTATTATTATATTTGACTCGCCTCACGGTTTGGACTTTTTATAATACTTAGAAGGTCTCAAATGGATGCCTAGTAACACTATATTATAGATGCGACGACACGAGAGTTCCGTCGTCAATCTACTTTGGATTGTCCATACATTGGACAATTTTATAACTGAATTTTTTTTGATTTCATGTGCACGTCTTGTTTATTATAATAATATACAGGGTGTAACAAAACTAAGTGATAATACTTTAGGGTGTGTATGTGTTCCTTGTAGAGAGTTCACTGTGAAAGTAGCAGCGCTGAAAGACCATTTTTTTTTCACTTTTGTATGGGGAAACTTGTGACGCTCGGGCCCTTGCCCATACAAAAGTGAAAAAAAAAAATTTGGTCTTTCAGCGATAATACTTTCACAGTGAACTCTCTACAAGGAACACGTACACATCTTAAAATATTATAACTTAGTTTTGTTACACACTATATTTAATATTTAGTATAGTGATTGATACGATTGGTAAATAATGTTTTCATTACCCATCGTAGCTACAACTACTAAAATATTTTACGAGACAGTTCAAGTTTTCTGTTTCATTGCTTAACGTCACGATATTTTGTCGGTTAAAAGACATGTTTAGCTGTTTGCTGATTTAACCAAAACAATTAAAAATCGATTAAGTTTTATTGTACTCGTAAAGTAGGGGAAGAAATCGCATATAATATCGGAGAAAAAATCCATTCTAGATCTTTACGACGGAATATATTACGAACGTGACTATGCCCGTTTGAGATTACTCGCGTGGAATCGATTTGAGAAAAAAATTACTCGCGCCAACTTCGTATTAGCATTTTAATATTCGCCTGGAGGAGCTGTCATATGGCTAACAGGGCTGCCAGTCGGATAATGCAGGAGTCATTTGAAAACATGGCCAAATTGGATGTTGTCTGGTCTAGTTGACTTTAAAACCAAGTTTATTTGTCATGTTTCATGTCATACATTTTTTTAGTGTGTAGCAATATTACATAATGTAACATAACTAATATTAGGATGTCATCAACCTTTAAGGCTCTGTGGGACTTTATATGTATAGATGACTCAATGCACAAAACTTTTTTGAATAAAACTTTATTAAATAAATAATAACGTACGTGCACGACATATTCGTACATAATTTTATTTATATATCATGCAATTATTTATGATGGTAATCATAGAACTACATCATAGCCCAACGTGCAGAGATCCCTGTACATTTTTGGCGGCAGCTGTAGAAATTCTACCACCGTCTACGAAAATATCATAAAATAATCTAGTTATTTTAGTGTGGTTGTTGTAAGACCTAGCAACCCTAGCATATGGCTCCACTCTGCCGATACTATGACGCCTATGTCATTAGTGGAGGAGCTCTTAATATTTTATATAACACATGCGGTCTTAGCGAGACGAGATAATGAGTTTTCCTAAGCTCACGTTATATTAAGATAGTGACAGAGATAGAACGCAGTCTATCCCTTTCTATTCGATTACGTAGGTAAACAAATGTGATCGAAGGTTGTGGTAATTTTGCGACGTGTTTTCAATTTTTAATTTTATATTCTTTGGTGCTTTTATTATATTTTATTTTCAGTTAATAACATATGTGAGTGGTTGACCAAAAAGGGACCTGAAGGGTTGGAAACGGTTTTTTCTTATTTTTTTTAGTCCGTGGTCTTTTAGCTTTGTTTTGGTCTAACCAGAATATTTTTAGGTGCCGTAGTTTTTTTTTATGAATTTTTTTGTGAACCGCGCACGAGTCGTAACTTGTTTCTACACGAAACTTCAAACACGATTTACTCAAAATCAAATTATTTACCTTCTTTAATTTTTTAATTTTTTTAATCGGTGGTCTTTTAGCTTTCTTTTGGTCTAACCAGAATATTTTTAGGTGCCGTAGTTTTTTTACCTTCTTTAATTTTTTTAATCGGTGGTCTTTTAGCTTTCTTTTGGTCTCACCAGAATATTTTTAGGTGCCGTAGTTTTTTTTAATGAATTTTTTTGTGAACCACGCACGAGTCGAAATACGAAACTTCAAACGCGTTTTACTCAAAATCAAATTATTTACCTTCAGGTCCCTTTTTGGTCAACCACTCACATATTATGTGTGTAAAGGTTGGGACTTTTTAACGTAAAAGTACAAAACGACTGGTCAACTTTGGTAGGGTAATAGTGAAGGCTTTGAATTAATACATAAAATATACACATCTAATGACAAAAAAGTACAGTATTCCTTTGAAATACTGATGAGAGTAACATGGGGTAAAGGCTAATATTCTTTTTTTAAGTCGTCTTCAAAATTACAAATATCCTTACAAAAAATTATTACAAAGAATGAAAGGAAAAATCTTTGCGTTTTTATACATCTGTCATATCATGTTACATCTCGTATAAAATATTCAGGCCATCCCTAGCCGTCAGTTAGAGCGTATCATGTCACATCACTAGCGGAGGCAGTAAACAGTCGATTCGGGCGAAAATAAAGCAAGCTCTGAATTCTGAAGCGTACGTGTGTCGACGAACATAATCTATATGCTAATAACCGAGTAAGAATCCGAGCTTCGCTGCCTACTGTTTTGTTTATATGCTAGATTGAAGCCCGCCATTTAAATACATTACAATATATTAAAATGTATGTATGAATATTTTAATATTTCGACGTTGGTGTGTTAAGATTTTGGTGTAAGCTCTTTTTGATTCAGTTTTTAAGTCGGCTAGGATTCTGAAAAAGCTCTGTAAATTCTTAGTTTACACTGCTCCTTATTACATGAAAAAAAAAAATCAGTGACGCAAATTATAAAATTTCTAATCAAATTAATAATTAATAATAAGTTAATCACAAATTGACCACTTTAGTCGGTAATATTAAATTGTTGGATATTTGTACAATAAAGTAAAATATAGCGGTGTTAAGAGAGTTTGTGAGACATAAAACATTTACCACGCCGGCCACGTAGGAATAAGTATCATAAACAAGTTAAAGGTCGCATAAAAATGTATTCCCGACTCACAGTGGTTCCAATTCCAAAATTCGTGGACATAGACCCCGGAAACGGAATTTCGACTTGATTTTTTTTTCTGTGATAGAAAATAACATTTCAAATAACTTTTACTCTTTCATAATTCCTCGAAAAACTTATATTTTTCAAGATATAAAATAAGTAACAAAAAATTGTATGGAGAAAAACACATTTTATTTTTTTTCTTCAACTGCCGTAGTTTGCGGGGTGTTTTGAGGCATAGGCGTGTTAGATATGGTGACAAGGAACATAAAAAACATTTTATCTGGTCCCGCAGAGTGCGGCCGCGCAAGAAAATGAAGTTTAAAAAATACATATGAAAACGCGTTTTTTTACAAAGAATGGAATGTTTTTCCTATTGGTTTACTTCTTTTTTGTATTTTTACATTTAATTATGTGGAAATGTGTGGATCGGAGTTAATCGGTGGTATATCTCCTATTTGTATTTGATTAAATATCTGAACAAATACATTTCCAATATATTAGATCTAAATTCTTCAAATTAGCCCATCATAATTTACACCCTGAAGCAGTTCAATTATTTCACAACGATGATGTTGATGATGTTATAGAAGAAGAAGTAATGTTTATAGAGTCTCAAAACATTTCAGACCCTCTTGTTATGATATAGCATTTACTTTAACTAAATAGACGTTTAATCCTGCTAGCGAGTCATCTAAGTAACAAATCATTCCTAAAAAAGGTCTTAACTTTGTAAAATAATGAATAAAATAAAATTAAAATGTTCAACAAAAACCATTTTATTATAGTATTTTATGGGATATTTTACTCTTAGATGATATAATTAAATGTAAAAATACAAAAAAGAAGTAAACCAATAAGAAAAACATTCCATTCTTTGTAAAAAAAAACGCGTTTTCATATGTATTTTTTAAACTTCATTTTCTTGCGCGGCCGCACTCTGCGGGACCAAATAAAATGATTTTTATGTTCCTTGTCACCTTATCTAATACGCCTATGCCTCAAAACACCCCGCAAACTACGGCAGTTGAAGAAAAAAAATAAAATGTGTTTTTCTCCATACAATTTTTTTTTTATTTATTTTATATCTTGAAAAATATAAGTTTTTCGAAGAATTGTGCACAAGTAAAAGTTGTTTGAAATGTTGTTTTCTATCACAGAAAAAAAAATCAAGTCGAAATTCCGACTTCGGGGTCTATGTCCATGAATTTTGGAATTGGAACCACTGTGCGACTGTGTGAATGAAAATAAACTGACCGAGTTATTGTTAATAATCGTATAAAACCTTTGACACTTTGAAAATTATAGATGTTACTAGCTGTCCCGGCAAACGTTGCTTTGCCATAAATCATAATATATTTGCCATATTATTTTATTGAAGTGACTAAATAAGTATGTCACCATGGCAAAGTCGATCGCTATCCCGTCGCACAAACCGTCAGTCTCAGGTTGTAATAATTTACTATTATTTATTCAACAAATGCACTTATCAATATATAAAGTACCCAGTAGCCGATTCTCAGACCTACTGAATATGCATATAAAATTTGGTAAAAATCAGTAAAGCCGTTTCGGAGGAGTACGGGGACTAACATTGTGACACGAGAATTTTATATATAAGAAGATGATATTTTTCCACTTAAAAAAGAATTTTGAAATTCAGTCCACAAACAGCGTGAGTACTGAGTTATAATAAAAATACGAATCGTATTGAAAACCTCCTTCTATACTTTGAATCATGAATGTCGGTAAAATTATTTTAATCGCTTATTTGAAATTAGTAGCTGTTTAATAAAAAAAAGCTTTCCATAAATAGCTTAATAAGACCATAATATTATTATTATACTTCTATACTGTACTCGGCGAAACATGGCGGTAGCGGTCATTGACTCCCTTTCAAAAACTTGTCATTTTCCATACAAAGCCGCGATTGACAACATGTGACACTTAATTGTCAATAGCGGTTTATATAGAAAATGATAAGATTTTGACAGAGAGTCAATGACCGCTACCGCCATGTTTCGCCGAGTACAGTATAATAAAACTAACAGTTAATACAATATAATAACAACTCAATTTAAACCTACAAACACTGGGAGATTATTTCAAAAGATGGTTCTAGATTACTCTAGAAACTAGATTCTAGAATTCCGCGCACGGCGCTTATGCTTTAGTTAAAATGAGAGAGTAACCAAGCTGAAATTTTCTATTACGGCGGATAGAAAGAAAATCTCTTATCACTGGCGATTATTGAGCTAGGATTAATATCTATCGGATGCTGCCAGGGTTGTTAGGTGTCAGAAAAAATACACTAGCTTTTCTCCGCTTCATTGCCAAAAGAGTAATATCCAGCAGACTTTATACTTATTATTTTCGGTTTCCATAATAAATTGCCTGATATTTTGGCTACGTATTAAAATTTACAGTTTTAAAAACTGGCGAGAGGCATCCCTAGCTGTTGTGGCGGACTCCTGTTGGCGTTTTTTCACTATAATACCTTTGTGGTGAGCGGTTTTCTTGTTTTTTATTGGCGCAGCGAGATCGTGGCCAGCTAGCTATCAATTTATTAGATTATGACTATTATTGACTTATTTTTTGCGCATTTGTGCACGCAAATTACTATTATTGAAATAAACGGCCTTATTTTTTAATTAAGAAATTTAATTTTATATACTGGTGTTCAGTGGTTTATATTTTTTCGAACTTTTAAAAATTGATTTAATGGCAACAACAATATTAGTTAATGCACGTAATTTTTTACAATAATTATTGTTCATTTATTATAATATAAGTCGCTTAGAATGTACCTAATATCGTGCCTGCAAATACACTAGTAAGTATAGAAGTTATACTTTAGAAGTCTTTCTACCCACCGTAGAAGATGATCAATAATCACCTATGTACTGAAAATACAACCTCCAATTTAAATGGAAACCCTATATCAGCGTTGACTGTAAAAACGATTTTAGTCCCGCATCGTGAAAAGCGTATAGACGATCACCTTAACAATTTGGTTTTCAAAGGAGCGCTCTTCAGAGATTCTATCTCGAGCCTGTGTTCGTAATTATCAACTAACGCTAGAAAAATTGGCGAGTGCAATACCTCCTTTACAGGGTTGGCAAACACGCCGGAGATAAGGTGCATTCACGGCGAAATTGTGAAAGCCGAGGGCGGCCAACAAAGAACCTTATTAACCAGCCGACTAATGAACAACGATAGGGTGAATGAGATACCTGATAATGAATGCGTCGTGATTAACTTTTGAAATGATAAGTTTTAGTTGCTAACCCTAATTTTTGGACGCTTTAACACCACTCATTCGGTTTTAGTTCAACTTTGTATGAATGTGTTGAATTATAATATTCAGTGTTGTATCAAAATTTTTATACATAGTATACTTAGGACTTAGACATAAAATACCATCGTACGTCTTACGCTTTCTTTACTCAGAAACATAAAACTGTTCCTGGCGATGGAAATCGACATGACAGTTGTAATTTACGCAACCAACGACTGTGCTTCTGACGTTATCACGAAACTATCAACCAAACAGCTAATAGGCAGCCGATAGGGCTACCATATTTTATCTTTTGAAATGATAATTTAATTCGCCGCCCCTATTGGAGCTAGGAGTTATGTTTCTTTTGTTCGTACTTCTTCGTTCATCTGATTATGAAACTTTGTCGATTTATTACTGTGCTGTATATCTAGTGTCTGCAAAGTCTACAATCTACATTGTATAATATATAAATGTTAAAATAATAAACGGTTTCGGCTGAAGGTGGCCATACGATTATCTTAAACTAGATGACGCCCGCAACTACGTTGCGCCAAAACTCGTTTATCGCGCGGGAACCGTACATTTTTTCGGGATAAAAAGTATTCTATGTCCTTTCTCAGGACTCAAAGTACCACCATACCAAATTTCAGCAAAATCGGTTCAACGGTTTGGGTGTGAAGAGGTAACAGACAGACAGACAGACACACTTTCACATTTATAATATTAGTATGGATGTTTTTGGCACAAGCACTATGCCCTGAGAAGCTTTACTTTTATGTATATTTTTTATCAGTAAAAAAGGAATTTGACTTTTGCGGTACGGGGTAACTCAAGTATTCAATATGTATTGAAAACGAGTCTATACAGAGTATATCGAGGCTTTATAAATAAAAATATCCCAGTATAGTGGGCCTTCTATGTACGTAAAATCCGAAGACAGGTTCGATGTTTCACACATCAAGCCCCGTCTTTGAGCCCCTGTGCCTTTATGCGGGTGAAAGCGCGGACACCAATGAAAAGAGATGTACACACGATACATGCATAGTTTACACACTTTTACTTTGCCAAAGTTAATGGGACTCGGGCGATGCCATGAAAAAGTCTTATCTTTTTCGTTAAAGAGTTTCGCCCGAGCTGTTCCGGTAAAGCTGCTGGATAAAGATACTGTAATTTTCCATTTTAGCTCCGCTATTTTTCTTAAAGATTAAACTCGGCATTAAATGTTACTTTATAATGTGGTTAGCATAAAAGTCGCATAACCGTTTTATTAACACCGAATGGACTTGCAGCGACATTTGAAATTGTAATTTGTTTGTGTCTCTGGTATTGTTGAAGTTGCCAGTTCTTCTCTCCGGGTTAGTTCCCCAAGTAACAAAATCTGGTCTTGTAGTGGTTCCGGGGCCAGGACTATAACAGGCTAGTAAACGTTTATAAGCACGGAAAAGGGCCCATTTTATACGTGTACTTTTGCTAATAAAGCACTCATAGTAGACTTGCCTAGCACTACTTAAAAAAATAATACACTTATTGTTGGACTACGCAGAATTATCTGCTCCCACGAAGCCAACTATGAGCATCTTATAGAACCCCAGGCAGGCCTGTTACGTACTCCACGTTTCTATTACTAGCTACTTCAAACATTAATTTTGTGAATTGTGTTGTGAGGTGGATGAAAAAAATTAAATATTAAGAAAAGGGAAGTTGATCTACTCACTCGCGGAGGTCAACTTGGAGGGTCAATTAATAATACGAAATTAATTAATACTTACTGAATATCTGTTCTGACGATAACAAAAATCTGTTTCAACTATATAAATGGCATTCGTGCAAGCGATAGCGCGATGTAGAAGCACCTCAGCGCCATCTAGTGAAAACAACATGAAACTATTTTTCTTATGCAATTTAAATTGGCACTATAAATTACTATTACTGGCGTGTGACCTTATAGCGGATTTATAATAATTACTTCTTGTAGTCTATTACAGATGTAACTTTTTGGAGCAAGTTTTCTCAAGTATATTTACACCTTTGAAACTCTCGTATAGGCTATCTTAGCCCTTACTGCGCCTATAATCTCGTTCTATACACAACTATAAGTCAACTTATAAGAACAGGTTTACTACAAACCCAAAGTTTACTACAAACCCTTGGTAGTAACACCTGGAACCACTAAGCGAGAGTTGCTAGTGCTGCAAGCCTTTAAACTGTGCACTATAGGAGAATTTTGTTACTTGGGTCCCGAACCGGTGGTAGGCCTCATGTAGACACGCCGTTCTAAAAGTGTTAACTTTGTTAACCTATTTGTAAATAAAATAATATTTTGATTTTGCTGTTGATGTCTATATCTAATTATTGTTTTAAACTATGGTCCAATATTTTGCGTAACATACATTTCAGTACCTGTAATATTTTAACTGATTTCGCTGACTTCCCCAGCAATAAATCAAACAATGAAAGCGTCTCGGGATATTTTTGAGGAAACTTAATTAAAAGTTAGAGATTAGCTTCAAATGAAGTCTAACGGAATTCCTCGCGGAGGTTGTAGATCATCGTGATATATAGACGAGATTACACTCCGCCAAACACCGCCTTAACTTGTACAGTCGCGGGTATAAATATTCATATTTTGCCAATTATTTGTTTCATGCTTTACATGTACCAAGTAATTATAAAATTTCGGTAGAAGTTGCAGATACTTGCTTTTGAACAAGTAATTAACCGTATCAAAAATGTTTATTCTGGAGTATTATCGAAGTTTTGTGTGTTGCGGAGAACATTTTAATAAAATATTGTGTTTCATAATTCGTTTAATGCAGGTCTAAGACGCGTTGTAGATATAGTTTTTGTGTGCCTTCACACTTTCATTGTAAATTGTAAACTGTTAAGTTAAATGACTTGTCCATTTAGTAGTTACTAGTTAGTAAAAACGTGACATTTTACAATTCGACCGTTTCAAGTACCGTAATCTGCCAGTCACGCTACACAATTGATGAATTTTATCTATGAATCAAATTATATACAGGATGTTCGCAAGGTCAGAGGTCAGCTGTAATCATCGCGTGCATGCCATGATAAAGGGCCTTTACTGTAACTATGCACATATAGGGTTGCCAAAAGTGAATCAGTAATTTGGATTAACTCAAATCGTCTAAACTGTATTCGGATTTATTTTTGGGGTGCGTTATGTCTTGTGTGACATTTTGGCAAAAGCTTGTATTGACCAAGACCACTTCACCCTCTTTTTATCGCTATACTAAATGTACAGTGCCTATCAGTTCATATTTAAAAAACGTTAAACCGACTTTTAAAGTTTTGACCAACTAGTCAAGGATTTCATAAAAATGGTTTGATCGGAAATGGACTATCAAATTAAACAGGAAACTATATTTATGGAGAATCGGGTTACAGCTTTGTGATTTTGGCAACCCTATCTACAGAGCCTCTGGAAAGTTCGATAGACGATGGAACCGAGTCATTATCATTTAATTATACTTGTGTACGCGACTGTCACGCACGGATGGCTATTTGATTATTTGAATGGGCTGCTCTATCGATTCTATGGTCATTTTCGACTGTAATCACCCCTCTGTTGGAGTTTAAACAACTTTTGAATTGCTTTTGAAGTAAAGACGATTCATGATTTATGACTTTCGACGCATTTCTTTTTGTTGAACTTTTAAGTGTTGTATACTTTGAAACTTTTTTCCAAGATACTTAAAAATACGATTTTTATTTAATTGTATACACAATTTTCTCCTCATATGCGATACGCACCAAAACACCCTCGTATTCTGTAGGACTGTAATATTTCCTTTGACCGCACGCAAATAAATTCTAAGAACAGTCTACCTGCTTTTATATCCTTGATACCTTAACAAAAGGGATTGCTGTTTTTAAAATATACGTGCTTACTTTTTTAGCGGACTTACCGGGCGCGTGATTTGCATGTGAATGTGCGGTGACGAAGTCTTTGGTTGCTAACAGTCCCCCAAATTGGGGATGACGTCATTACACGCGCGCTGGCCACCGCTGACGGTTGTCCTTTGGCCCGTGTGCGACGTTGCGCAAATTTTAGGCGAAATGTGGGTAGTTTGGTGACAAAAGAATGTTGTTTGTTTTTTTTTGGTCCTTTATTCTATACATATTATAAAACAAAGTCGCTTTTTTCCCTCATGTCCCTTTGTTCCCTTTAATCTTTAAAACTACGCAACGATATTAATACGCAATATTTTTGATGATTCTTTCAGTGTTAGCCCGTTTATCGAGGAAGGCTATAGGCTATATTTTATGACGCTAAGACTAATAGGAGCGAAGAAATAGAGGAAAATGTGGAAAAAACTGGGACAATTATTTGAAAGGGCTAACTTGAACGCGCTAATCTCAGGAACTACTGGTCCGATTTGAAAAATTCTTTCTGTGTTAGATTGAGGAAGGCTATAGGCTATATTTTATCACGCTAAAACTAATAGAAGAATGTGGAAAAAACGGGGGAAATTATTTGAAAGGGCTTATCTCGCGAACTACTGGAGCAATTTTTATGTTATTTGGCACAGATAAGAAGTAGACCTCGTGAAAGATCATAGGCTATGGATTTTAATCATTTTTTCAGTGGCTATATATTTTATACCCGTGCGACGCCGGGGCGGGTCGCTAGTATTTTATAAAATTCACAAAGTAAACAGCATTACACAGTCATATACATATAAGGTGTATTACGAAAATTTTATATGAAAATAATCTTCAGCTTTATTCACAAGTGTAATAAACACAATATTCATACTCATACTAAATTTTTTAAAGTGTATCTGTCATATACTGCTTATGCTTAAACCGCTGAACCAATTGACATGAAATTTAATATGCAGCACTGTAAATCAAAGAAAAGGACACAAGATAATGAAATATGAATTGCTCAACAATGAAGTTGCAGGCAGCAGGCAGCTTATTAAGTTCAAGTTTACACACAATCTTAGGTTATCCACAGTTGAGCGTAGTTAAATAACATGAATCAGTCACCAACTAATATTGTTCTCGGAGGCTGTGGTCAGATAACCAGTCGGTTTTGAAATTACCTCCGTCGCCCAAATATACGGGCCGGGACGAGGCCAATCCAATTTCGTAACGGAAACTCCGTGGAAGATACTTTTGCTACTATGTTGTACTTGTATAATATAATAGTTGCTCTAATCACTAATGTTATATGTACTATGTTGTACTTGTATAATATTATAGTTGCTCTAATGTTATGGTTAAATTTAATCCACTATGTTAAAAAACAAATGGTTTTAAGCACATTTAAAAAAATTGTACATATGTGCAGTTTTTACAAACTCTAATGAAATAATACGTATTTGAATTTAACATAAGAATTATATAACTGAATGCAAAACAATATTATTAAGATTAATGTCTGGCTATCGGTTACTTCCTCTTGCTTAAGCCTCCCAAATTTTATATGCAAAGAGACATATAGGATAGTTAGGTACTTTTAATCTAAGATAAACGAATTTTATCCGGTTTTTAGGCGATCAACTTTAAGTGTAAAATAAATAATTAACTTGTCCTTATAACAACAAAGATCAAACCTGAGCAGGTAGAGATTTATTTACTCACTTATTGCTACCTGTCTCTTTCTAGCGCCAAAAAATGATCCCACTAGCCGCATAATGATGTTTATGTTTCGTGTTTAGGCAGTAATAAATGGTATTGTTATACAGTATACTGTAGGCAGACATTATTCGCACTCGGTGTGTAATGAGGGTGTAAGGGCCAGGGAGGGTGAACTCCTGTAATTGTTCATATTATCTTGTTTAATGTGAAGTAATATAAAAATTTTGTAAGACATTCTGAAGAGAATGTATTATTTATGTTTCTACTTTCTTTAGGAAGTAAAGGAAGATTTTCACCATTTCTAGAAAGCTGTTTTATTAGATTACGCAAAATATAAAAATATAGATAAGATTCCATGTAAAATGTATTCCAAGTATTATTTACCTCTGCTAGATATACTAGATGCGCAGAAATAAATCTATGCCATGCAAAGACGCCTGTCTTACACAAGCAAACACAAATCTTCTGCAAAAAAATCTATGATTGTTGAAACTTCTGCAATGACATTTCATTCAGCAATAAATGCTGATAGTGATGACGATACTGAAATATAATATCGCGGAATTACTTATTCAAATGCCTCCATTTTCGCAAAGCACCTATAGAAATGCCGCGCTGATAATACAAGCGATAACAAACAAAATAAATTATTCATTGATAAAATTAAAGCAATATAAATAATACATTTAAATAAATTAACATTTCGCATTTACTAAGTAAACCAGCGTTAAAATATCCAATGATCAATTTGTTATGATATTGGTTCATTATTTTAATGTAAGGAACGGAGTTTAACGTGGTTTCACGGTTTGTTATTATAAGGTAGTGCCTTATTATTATAATTAAGAGAGTAATTAAATGTACATTGTATTAATAAATTAACGGTTAAAGTTTGACAACACTATCGAGTACTTTATTGATACATATTTTAATAATTTGCCTAGAATTTTAATCAAAACGTAATTGTACAAAATTCCCAAAGAAATATGTAGTACTTTTTGTGATGAAAAGTTGCCTATGTGGTAATCCAAAACCTAACCTACAAGTGCTGTGCTACGACCATGTAAAAAATAAGAACATCGTTTGAAAGTTTTTGCTTGGAGTAACAAACTTCAGATTTCAAGAAATTAAATAATGCATTTGTGTAAAAGTAGAGCTAAGTCAATAATTTGAACATTTAGGATATTATAATATTTTTATCAAATTTAAATTTTATAAAATTGAGATAGCAATGCATTCGACATTTTGTAGCTTGAGATTTCAATATGCCCTTTTTAAAATGTCACCCTTTACGACGTGCGTTACTGCTTGAATATCTAAGCTACATTTTAAGCCACATCACGGTAGTTATGACTATGATAGTGTTTCCATCACCGGTTGAATCAGCGCGTTAACAGCGGTGATATAATCTTGAATAATAAAATTTCTGCTGTATACACTGTTCACTTATATTTTACCTCTGAGTTTTATGGCAGTGAACCTTATGTCGTCAGCGTTAAGGCGCAAAGTGGTCTCCGAATATGCTGAGGTATTCCAGCGCCTTATACATAAAATTGCACGCTCTATTCTTTATTGTTGTACCGACGTGACGCTCTTGCGTTGCATTATATTTAATGCTTTGAGAATACTTAGGAGTGTGGAATGGGAAGACTGCTCGTTTGATGTAGGTTTATTTTTCCGCGATGATACCTTTTCTAAGTTGTAGTTAATTTCATTTGTTACATCTAATTTATTCAGATTTTTACGCTGCGTATAATTAAGGCTCGGTGTCAGATCAACCATAGTTTTCACAGTGTTAATATTGTCGTTCATAAAGACTAACATCCACAGATTTTTTTCATTTTATATACCAAAGGTAAAGTATTTATCTGTATATAACAGGAAAAGTTTATAACTTGCTACAATATCACATTCTTCAACATCACCAATACAATAAACCACAAACGTAATAATCGTTTTCTTGATCGAAAAAAATAAAGTAAAACTATAGTTTAGTTGTAATATAAACGAGGGAGGGTTTTAATATTGCGTTACGATCGGAGGTCGAATAATTTTCCGGAGGGTTAACGGATACTAACAACGTTATCGGACCCTCCCTGGACCACCCGCAACCCCCCCAGACGCCCTAAGACCCCCTCGGACCGCGGACTTCTTACGAGGATCAATTTTGATGGAAACGCAGTATAGGATCGGGAATTGGACAATTAATTTTTCGTGTAGAGGTTATTTTAGAATGGTGTGTTTGGTATATTATAATATTATGTCATGGTTAGTGGGAGTATATTTGTAGCAGTAGATATATATTCATCTGCGCGATCTTCAAATCGTGTATTATAACATAAGCGCAATACCTCGACGAGTTGCGCAAACTCTTCTCGAAAACAAACCACACATCAAACAACCACACCACTTTTGGTCACAGAGCCATCGTAGTAAGTAGGTAAGTACACCTGTATTATTAACTAGGTACATTTCTCTCTTTTGCTAATATAACATGTAGGTACAGCGGTTATTCGTCTGTGTTAACTATTTATGTCATTACGAGCTTTTGCCGGCAGCTTCGCTCGCGTTAAGAAGTACTATTATATGCAAACTTTCATCCCCTATTTTAACCCCTTGGGGCTGGAATTTATCAAAATCCTTTCTTAGTGGATGCTTACGTCATAACATCTACCTGCATGCAAAATTTCAGCCCGATCCGTCCGGTGGTTTGGGCTGTGCGTTGATAGATCACCATGTCAGTCAGCCACCTTTGAGTTTTATATACATATATAGATTATAGATATAGCTTAAAGAGTTCAAACTGTAGCATTTGTAACTGGCGTGTCTCGAGCGAATAGTGAAGGTTAATTTCTTACAAAATCAATGCTAGGATTGGTAGTATGTAAATGAGCAAGTAAATCCCGGCTTATCTAGGAGTTGACAACCCGCGAGTGATATGGGCCACTCTGTACCCGGGTCACGTAGAGTAGACCGGGTACAATTGCGCCCGGGTATCAATATTAAAAGTGGAGGGTTGAGCACACATGTTTATAATATACTAGGGCTATCGTCAGTTTCTTAGTTTTCAATTTTCCTGGTTTATTGTAGTAGGGGTTTAGAGGCATTTTGAAGTAAAAACTTTTAAGCGGTGTCGTGTTGTATATTTTACTTTAGTTACAAAGATCTTCTAGCTTTATTTTTATGTGAAAAATATTTTCTACTGGAGTACAAAATAATGTTAACGTTATAATTTTAATAAGAAGGGTTAACTGCATTTAATTTAGTATAATATTCTGTTGTTGTTTAAGTTATTTGGTCATAAGTCGACTGTTTTGCGCAACACATAAAACGGGATAAAAACCCTATACGGTTACAAAACCTAGTACTGTTTAGTGTTATTGCAGAATCCGCTTAGTCCAGTCCCGGCTTAGGCGACATACCGCTTAAGCTCTCCTATGCTCAGGTTCGGTTTTCATACGAGTGAAATGCCGAATTTTGACTGACTGAAGTCTGATCATAAATAGGTATATGGTGGTGCATTTGAATTTAATCTTGAGATGTTGGACATAAGTTTAAAGGCCAAACATGAGTTGTCTTGGTTGGCTACAATTCGGGCACTCTAAATAAAACAGTGTTAATATTAAAACGGTTTTTTTTTACTGCGAATGTGGATTTATGGACGGCTTTAGCCAGAAAGATAATATTTATAAGTAAGTTTTCTACATCTATACATATTATAAAACAAAGTCGCTTTTTTTCCCTCATGTCCCTTTTGTTCCCTTTAATCTTCAAAACTACGCAACGGATTTCGATGATTCTTTCAGTGTTAGATAGCCCATTTACCGAGGAAGGCTATAGGCTATATTTTATCACTCTAAGACTAAAAGGAGCGAATAAATAGAGGAAAATGTGGAAAAAACGGGGATACTTATTTGAAAGGGCTAACTTGAACGCGCTAATCTCAGGAACTACTGGTCCGATTTGAAAAATTATTTCAGTGTTAGATAGCGCCTTTATTGAGGAAGGCTATAGGCTATATTTTATCACGCTAAGACTAATAGGAGAATGTGGAAAAAACGGGGGAAATTATTTGAAAGGGCTTATCTCGCGAACTACTGGAACAATTTTAATATTATTTGGCATAGATAAGAAGTAGACCACGTGAAGGATCATAGGCTATCGATTTTAATCATTTTTTCAGTGGCTATATATTTTATACCCGTGCGACGCCGGGGCGGGTCGCCACTCGCCAGTAAATATTAAACAACGAAAAGTAGGGATGTTGAAACGGATAGAAACGTTTTCCCAAAATGTAGCTAGAAGTTTATTTATAAATTGAACGAAATATTAATTAAAGTAGAAATATTTATAGCTTCACTAATTTTAATCACAATATTAAAGGCGTGCTCAAATTATAAATTTGTAAAGCGTAACATTGCTTCAACGTTTCTGTTATGAATTATGTTAATATGTTTTATTATAATGTAGCTTTCAATTACTTTAAAATTTATGATTTTTTTATTTCATAATGGCGTTACGTAGCAATCATCAATGGAATGAAATCATACTTTTAAGAACTACTTTGCAAAAGGTAAAACATAATAACTAAAGCGTATTATTTTTTAGCTTATATATATATATATATATATATATATATATATATATATATATATATATATATATATATATATATATATATATATATATATATATATATATATATATATATATATATATATATATATATATATATATATATAAAGCTTAGACCAACTTGTCCATCCTCCTTTTATAGTTTACTAGATGTTCCGCGCGGCTTCGCCCGCGTAATTTAGGAGTTTACGCAACCGCACATTTTTCCGCAAAAAATAGCCTATGTCCCTTCACGTGATCTATTCTTCATGTTTGCCAAATAGCTCCAGTAGTTCTGAAGTAGTTTTTTTCACATTTTCCTCTATTTCTTCGCTCCTATTACTCTTAGCGTAGTAAAATATAGTCTATAGCCTTCCCCAATAAATGGGCTATCTAACACTGAAAGAATTTTTTAAATCGGACCAGTAGTTCCTGAGATTAGCGCGTTCAAACTATTACTAAATAAGCATTTCATATAATTTCCCACCTTTTTTCCACATTTTCCTCTATTTCTTCGCTCTTATTAGTCTTAGCGTGATAAAATATAGCCTATAGCCTTCCTCGATAAATGGGCTATCTAACACTGAAAGAATTTTTTAAATCGGACCAGTAGTTCCTGAGATTAGCGCGTTCAAACAAACAAACTAACAGACTCTTCCGCTTTATAATATTAGTATAGATTAGTTAAGACCAGTAGGTATTAGAAAGGAATGGTCGGCTTATTATAAAGCTAGATGACGCCCGCAACTCCGTTGCGCCAAAATTAGTTTATCACGTGGGAACCGTACATTTTTCCGGTATAAAAAGTATCCTATGTCCTTTCCCGGGACTCGAAGTATCTCCATTCATTCATTTCAGCAAATTCGGTTCAGCGGTTTGGGCGTGAAGAGGTAACAGAAAGACAGACAGACAGACTGACAGACAGACACACTTTCGCATTTATAGTTACTGTTAGTATGGATGTATTAATCCATTTATTGTAAGTTTATTAAAATATTTCGTATGCCTTAATTTATAATATATATTAAATTTGAATATAAGAATTGAACCACACAAGTTCACACAACCATTGTATCATGAAACATTATTTTGAGCACTGCTGTATGAGGTAGGTTGATGGACGAAATGAAAATTCGAATTGTAAATTATAATTTCAATTTAAAAGCAGAACAAAGTAAGCAGACAATGAAAAGGTGAAACCACTTAATAAGCTGTAAGCTTTTTCGATTATGGCTTGTCCTGACTTCCTGTGCATATTTCGAACAGAACTGGACTTTATGTAGTTAAGGTCTATTTTACATTCGTAATAAAAAGCAAAATGTAATTTTAAAATTATAGATAGGTAGACATGATAACCCTTATGAAATTCTTTAGTGTCTGTTTAAATTTTTAAGTCAAGCGAGAGTTTAGTCAAAGTGAACAAAGTTTAGTGAATACAATCTTGGATTTAAGGACGAGATTACAAGTATATTATTAAAAAGATACGAATTCTAGAAGTTTCCGAATGTGAGAAACTTGAAAACTATGTTCATATTAAGTAGACGAAGTTTTTAGAACTGCTAGACGTGCTAGAAATGTTTAATACGGGTTTGAATTTAGATTCTGGAAGTTTTTGATCAAATTGTAAAAATGGATGGACGGATAGACGGACAACAATAATTTTATTAGAGTTCTATTTATTTTCCTTCAGAAGGATGGAAATAAAAAAATATATATTAGACTAGTAGTCCGCCCTGGCTATGCCCGTGGTATATACAAAGCCTATAAGCACTCTAGGACATTTTAGCTTTACATCCATACTAATATTATAAATGCGAAAGTGTGTCTGTCTGTCTGTTACCTCTTCACGCCCAAACCGCTGAACCGATTTTACTGAAATTTGGTATAGAGATACTTTGAGTCCCGGGAAAGGACATAGGATACTTTTTATCCCGAAAAAATTTACGATTCCCGCGCGATAAACGAATTTTGGAGCAACGGAGTTGCGGGCGTCATCTAGTTGGTGAATAATTTTTGAAGTCGGTCCAGTAGTTCCTGAGATTATCGCGTTGCACCAAACAAATAAACCCTTCAGCTTTATATTACTATTAGTAGATTAGAGTAGATTAATCCTTCAAGCCCCATAAAAGCACCGGTGATCGCGACAACAATAGAATACAATAGCATTTCCAAGAATCCGCGATCGAAGGATTAATATTATTAGTATAGATCTACTATAGAAGGATCTGGCTATAGGATTAAGGTCTTTTAAAATAATTTATGATTAATAATGATGTTGAACTATATAAATATTATTTTGTTTGTGTAATTATAGTCCTGCAACATAATATCAACATTAATGAGAAGCAGCAATATCATAACGAAAAGATCGTTAATAAAAGTTACTTTGAAAGTAGAGTTCTCTGTAAGAAACATTCTAATAGTATTTTAATTTAATAGCGAATGTTGAACATTGTAAGAACCGACCAGTTCCGTTTTATTAGTTGGGTTTCTTTGTTCGCAAGTTTTATTGGCGATAAAATTGACCGATATCTTTCTTATTGCGACTCTATCTGTGTTATGAAATTTTTGTATATTTTGTTATTTTAGATTGTATGTTTTGGAAATTTTAAGATTAAAAAATAAGTACTAAAATTATAGATTTGCTTTTGAATATGTACAGTGATTACCTGTTATTTTTACCCGACTGCCGGGAGGGTTTTTAATGAAATTTTGATTAGAGTAGGCAGAATATAAGTTAGTTGTTTGTCACCAATTAGAATTTGTAAGACATGAAACAGGCGCCCCTAATAGCAAACAGTAGTAACTAATTCGTTTCCACACATATTCTTGTAAACGTCTGCACTAAAGTGACAGAGCCCCACACACTCACACAATTCAAATTCTCGTTAGTTCTCCAGAGCGGATGATATATTTTTGCGTATTCAATTGTCGCGAGATTCCCGCCATATTGGGTATCGGTTATTCAAACATTAGAGGGTCCGAGTTGGCGGGCCGCCAAGTTTTATTTTAATTTTACATGTCATTGCCGCTCACGATTCACCGCCACTGGATTATTGGAAACAATAAAAGAGATCGTACGAGTTTTGTATTTTTATAATATATTCTTTGCAATTTTTAATGCGTTTGTTAGTTAATTGCTAAGTTTGTCACGGACAAACCACTGTACGCGAAAAATCCACATTTTTAGTAACCTGTATGCAGTCCCACTGCTGGAACTTCATAGGCTAATAAAATATCCTCCAAGCTCTTCCATTGTGCTCGTTCCTCCGCCATCGCTGGCCAGCCTGGCTGGTATGCTTTAAACTTTAAAGTTTAAACTCATCGCGCCATCTTTTTCTATGCCGGCCTCGGCGGCGGCGTCCGTCTTCGGGTGTCCAGTCTGTTGAAATCCTTGCCCAGCTCAGCCCAAAAATGCACATTTATTTCTTTTGAATTGAAAACTTCTTTAGCGGCGTTGAGCACTTTTGTGGGATGGGTAAAAACTGTGAAACTCGCGTCAGATTCTCGTGCTGATCGAAAAACCTTGGAAAAACCGTAAGACGGTTGAAGAGTAGTGTTTTGTGTCGAACTCGAACTCGAACTCGAACTTGTAAGGGTTTCGATTAATTAAAAAAATCGATTTTTTAAAAATCGATTTTCATAAAAAATGGGTTAAAAATTTAATCGATTGTAAGGGTTTCGATTAATTTAAAAAATCGATTTTTTGATAATCGATTTTCATAAAAAATGGGTTAAAAAAATGCACAACGTTAATAATCAAGTTTTCACTTCTGCCGGCACTCCCGGAGTGCAACCCGTCTTTTTTTATTTGAAAGCGTACGCCTTATCGATAAATAAATGCTTATTTACACAATCTAGTAATTAGAGAAATAATATATATCTGCCATTCACAAGCAGGAAAATCAGAAGTTTCAAGTCGATTCCCGGAAAACGAAACGAATAAGCGAAATCAATTTTGTTGCGAAATAAATTAATTTTAAATTTTGCAATAATTCCACGAAATCCATAATCGTATAAACAAATAAAATCGTGCATACCCGCAGAGTATTAGTCAACCGTTTATGCTAACATGTCTATCGTTTTATCTCCAAATTGGTTAGTTTATTTACAATTTGTGGAATGATAGAAATAACTAAAATTGTCGATTTTTTCTGTTTTCCTTTGACTTTTTCTGTTTTCCATTGACTGTGTAATTGTCTAGATATTTTGTAGTGAATTCCTCAAATATTTGAACAATTAAATTTATTGGCTTTCCCCTAAAAGACGCAAATAATTTAGTTATTACTGTCACCGAGCGATTGGAGAGAGGTCGCCATCTTAAATAAAAACCCGAGGGGTCTCGAGTACAATCCAAAACAAACGAAAATCACACGAGTGTCGCGAAATTGCTCGTTAAATCGCAAAATCATCAAAAACAAAACACGAAATTGCCCGAACTCCTTGCGTCGTCTTAACAAAGTTATATTTTTTCATCTATTCCCCGAGCCCGTTATTTCGGCCACTCGACTTTTCGCCGACGCTCGATTCTCCTTAACTTATATTGACAGTTTTTTTTTTCTGACCGCAAGGAAAATCATAAATTTCGTCTAATTTGCATTCCTCGTTTTATTTTTCGACTTTATTGAGCAATATCCCGACGTCTTCGCTCGTCCTGCCGTTTTTAATTAATTTTATAAACGTTCTCGTATTCTTTAAATAGGTTTCTGTTTGAGTTACAAATTTTAATTGTGTTTTTCAACAATGTTTACTTCGGCGCTTTTATAGGATGACATAAAACGTTTACGTGCGGACCCCGTCGATTTGTTCAAAATATTATAATACTTCTGCAGATAAACGTCTCAAGTTTAGTCTCACAAAACACCTGCATGATGTTCGCTGCGCAGTAACTTTAGAAAACGAGTTCCAATCTTCGAGATTAGACTTCATATATCTGCTCCGTCGATCCTTAAGAATATCAACGAATTGACGGAGCACGATTGATGTCGCGTACATCGTTTGATCTCATAACATCCCTTAAATATAGATGAAACTATCGAGTGGAAAACGAATATCACGCATCGCGTCTTATAGCATTAGCGGTTGGAGGGGGAAATAAATTTTTATGGAGCAGATTCCGGGCGGCCGGTCAAGCGGCCCGGCCCATCAATCATTAGGAGGGCCTGATAGATGTAGCCAGTCGAGATTGCGTCCTGACGTATCAATTTATAAGACAAAGAATGAACTGTCAGTCCGCCGACGGATTAGCGTTAACGTTCCCGAGTTATTGGATATTTAGATAGGCCGAAGATCGATCGTGGACTGATAATGGGTACGAAGAGTTACGGCCCTCCGGTTGACATACGGTTGAATATTTTACGATTTTCCGCTTACGCACTTTTGCGACGTTTTTTTATAACGTTAACCTACCTGGAAGGTGCAGCAAAATGAGCGCTGAAGCAAACAATATGAAACTTTAGTATGTTATAATAAATCCCTTATCACTTACCAGTAAAGATCGACTCTATGAATACAGACGTGGTAGTTACGCGTTGAAACTTATAGTCTCGTTTTTGTCATGACAATTTTCTATCGCACCATCGTGTTAACGTATCTGATAAGGATAATTATATAACTACTCCGTACATGGTGTAAAAAAAATATTAGCAAGGTTTCTATTTTTTGTTTAATAATTTTGCTTATAAGCTCCATTAAAGAACAGACAGCAAGTTACTAGTTCATTACAGCGTTCACTATGCAAACGATCGTCATTACGGCGGTAATGGAAGGATGTAGACTACACACCTCCATTAGCATTTTACGTTCATTTTCCATTTTTTCAAGGGCAATGTTTATTTGCCTCGAGACATCATCGGCCTTCTTACACCATACACGTGTATCTTTTAATTTTAGAAGGATAATTAAAGTCATTAAAAGCATAGGAGTCCTGATAATTACTACATTCTTAATGAATTGTGCTTAATAACCTACCGTTTTGCTTGCGACTTCGCCTGCGTTAAAACGTCTCGTAGAAACCCTTTTTAGGGATCAAAAGGAGGCTATGTAGAATCATAATCCCAAACTACAATCAACAAAGTATTTTAGAACATACAAACATACAAACTTGGCCTTTATATTATTATTGCTCATGTGATACAAAAACATAACTATATTAAATATCTATGTTAGGTATCATTCCTAGTATTGTTTTCCATAAGCTTGTTTATACTAAACTGAATAATATTGTAATATATGTTAAGTATCATAATGGATTGCACACGTGTAAACTATGCAGACGCAAATAAAATGTGAAATGCAGACACAAAAATGTAAGCACTTAACAGTATTAAAGCTCTCCGGGGATGAGAAATTGAATTTTAAGGTAAGACGCGTTTATACGAAACGAAATATTGTGGATGTGAATTTATTGAATTTCATCATACAACTTGCATTCACGCCCATTGCACATGAATTTTCCAACGTAAATATGATGGAAGCTTCAGCACGTAGTAAACAATGGTAATTTCTCAGTCATAAAGTTAGTAAGTACAGTTTTATTACAATTATTTGTGTATCATAATAATTATTATGTATAGTAAGTATAGCTATAAAAGATCTCAAATTGAAAAAGTTGAGATCTTTTGTTTATGGGCATCGCTGCCTAGCATTAATAATATTATGTCACATAATATTATGACACATTAGAACCTTTTGCTTAAGTTCCTTGTTTTAGTAAAGAAAACAGCATTAAAATCAGTCGAATAGATAAAAAGATATTAGCGAACATACAAACAAAATTCCTGATATATTGCCGAATATAATACATAACAGCTCGTTTAATATTCTCCCTAAAGACCCATAATTCAGGGATTAGTATCAGAATACAAGGTGTCTTAGACGTGCAAACGAACCCAATTATTTGTCGGCGAGATAAAGAATCGATTGATCGTTAATTGGACGTCATGTTTGCCCTGTCCTCCGCAGCTGTTTAGTATTTGCCGACCTGATTGAAACACAAATATGTATATTATACTGATGTTGGACTATATTTTATATTTTATACGTAAGTACCTATAATCTTTTCTTAGTGTTCTAGCATACTAGAACACTAAGAAAAGAAATTTCGGGGAATATCATAATATTCCCCGAAACGTTCTTATTAATAATTCTAAATTAATAAAGAAATGCTTTCAGTCGTTGTTGAGAAATCAAAAGTAATAAGAGATTGTTTAAAGTATAATATGAGATAATAAATTAACAATTTTAACGGCATTTTTCTAGTTAAAAACGGCATTCAGAAATGAAATGACGTACTTTAGAGGACCACAAAAACAGTCCCTCATCTGTTATTTTTAAATATCTTTATTTCTACAAAACAATAAATTACAGATTACCTACTATGAATTAATTATTCAGTATCAGTTCACATTATTCATGTGAATATACGAGTAGGTTATACGCAGATAATAATATTACCCTGGAAAAGTTGTAACATATAGCTATTTGATAAGTTGAGACGGACAAAGTAAGTTTTATATTCAGCGGGCATATTCTAACTATGTGCGGCATGGATAATATTGTTATTGTTTAGCTTTAGTTTGTTGAATAACTAAGTTTATAGATGAAACCACGAGCCGTAGCCGCGAATACGGAAACTTTACACGTATAACCGACTAGAGTTTCGTTAAAAACGTCACAGCATGTTAAGTAGTTTGCCAGGGAAACGAGTATTAAAATAAATAAATAAAATAAAATAAAATATGTTTATTTCAGATAACTCAGATCCATAAAATTGTTAGTAGAGGACCTTATTGCTGTTAGTATTCAATTCTAAAAAGAGATTTAGTCTTATTTATCATAAAGTCGATCAGAGGACAATCCCCGCTGTCGACTATCTCCATCAGGACACTGTGGCTGCTGCCGCGGACCCTGGCCAGTAGCGATGCAGTCCTTTTGCGGAGTATAGCTTCAAAACTATCTACATCCGCAAAAGCAAACATCGCCGAGGCACTACAGAAACGCGGCAGCCGCAGCAGTGCTCTAAAAGCATTATTATATTGAATGCGAATGCGGCATTGTATGTTTTCTTGGTGTAGTTGGTCCATAAGCTGCAGGTGTAAAAAGAGGTGCAGTAAGCCTTAAAAAGAGTAATTTTTACGGCGTCCGTGCAACGACCAAATCTATGCACCAACATATTTGCCATAACAGACAATGCCCTACGCTCTCTTTCGAGGTCTACATCGTCTCGAAGGCCGTCAGTCACAAAATGTCCAAGATATTTAAAAGTGTACACTCTCTCGAGAGGCTCATTATTAAGGTGTATAGGGGGAATAATATTGGGACATTTGTTGCCGGCCTTAAAGACCATGTACTGTGATTTTTTGGCGTTGTAAAGCAAACCATGTGAGACAGCGTATTTTTCACAAATACCGAGTAAAGTTCTTAATGCACTGACAGAGGGCGCCAGCAGTACCATGTCGTCCGCGTAGCTAATATTGTTGACGCACACGTTTCCGATATGGCAACCGACACGAGTACCACTGAGCTCCCGTATCAGTGAATCCACGTACAGGTATTGATTACGTTAATATTGATATGAAAAAGTTGTAATTATTATAATTTCATAGATGACTTGTGCATAAGGAAGAAAGAAGGTTGATGTGTGTACTGCGTAAGCTAATTAATAATTAAATTTTTGAATAATTAATCGTAAGTTCCCCACATTTGTAGGTACAAGTTCCTATGTACGTATTTTGCTATGTCATAGCCGGTAACTCTATAGTTTCAATTTAGTTTTAACACAAATCTGACCCCAAAAACCCAATTTTAATTGAGTCATCTGTTTTTCGATGATATCGCTAATGTCAACGGCCGCATACAGGGGGGCTTCAGTTGCATTTCAACATGTAACCAAATCCGGCTATCAGCGGATCTGTTTGTCCTGTCGCGCCGTATAATTTGTGTGAGTGCCGGCTCTCGGTCATTACGACATACGCCATTAGCTGCTTTTGTGCACACCCTGTAGTCTGTCAGATTCATAATTTGGGCTTGTTCAGTGATGTCCAGGAGATTTTTGTGTTATTCTGTTTCGAAGGTTTTGAATGACATTATATTTTTGTTTAAAAAGATAATTGCCTATCAGTTACGACATAAATTATTAGATGCTTTTGTGCATACCCTGTAGTTTGTCAAATTCATAATTTGGGCTTATTCAGTGATGTCCAGGAGATTTTTGTGTTATTCTGTTTCGAAAGATTTGAATGACATTTTATTTTTATCTGAATGTTTAATTTTTCTACTAGTTACGATATAATCCATTAGAAGCTTTTGAGAGCACTCTGTAGTTTGTCAGATTCATAACGTGGGCTTAGTCAGTGATATCCAGGAGATTTTTGTATTATTTTGTTTACATTTTACTTTTTGCCTATTAGTCACGACTCACGCCAGTAAATAATTAGATGATTTGTATACACCCTATAGTTTGTCAGGTTGTGAATATTTTTAATCATTAAGGGCTACATGTAATTGTATAGCCTTGTTAATAATAGTTTAGCCTTTGTTTACACCTAAATCCCTTTGTTTAAACCCAACTTAAGCCTTCGATTTACTAGGACTTATTCAGTATACCGCTTATCTAAATAGAGAACGATTTTTGTTCAATCCGTTTTTATCTTTTTTACTCACCTCTATCCGGTACATAACACAGGGCTTGTTCTAACCCGCGAACGTCATTCTTATGGCCCATAATAATAATCGGTCAGAGAACAAGTCGTAACGTTAACCGCTGAGCAGTAACTGTCGTTCCGCCTATTGTTATCGTCTACTTCGAGCCTTGTTATGGTTTTTATTCTATCTACCCTCCATTATGTTTAGAGTTGTAAAGGTGGGTGTGCACTATACGACGTATCTGTTATTTTTTATTTAATTCGTGATAAATGTTTTTTTTTTTCTCATTTTGATATACTAAATAGATCCTAAAGTATCCTATCCCTGAAGGTTTAAGGCATGGACTCTGATTTACCACCAGTGCACATGCAACGTACATTTAGTATTCTTATATATATTTTTTTATTTTTTATTTTATTCAGATAACAGTTTTTATCATTACGACATTGATGTTTGTCTGTCATCAAAGGTAAAATTTAACTTCACCTTTTCAGTTGCTTTATGAAAAATCTAGTTTCATCATTAGGCTCAAAATTCACTACTTCTTTTAACATTTATTATCATCATAGAAACCTAGTTTTTGGCTTAGCCCTCTAATGCATACTCCCTTTTATCCATTCAACGCGACTGTTGTGTCGTCCTGTAATTTGGTACTATCAGTGATCACGGGGTCGTCGAATTTTATACGTATTATGATCGTTATCTGTTTTATAGGTGTTTGTTCTGCTTATCTCTGTCGGTACAACTATTCAATAGGGTATTATGTTTTTACGATCGCCATTTTTCCCCTGCCAACAATTTAAATATAAACAGTAGATTGTCTTCAATTCTTCATACTAGAACGCCTGCATCGCGCGTAGACATTAGCGTGATTTCAGATAGCTTGAAGTAACGAAGCAATGAAGTTTCATGTTGTGCGAGCATCTAATTTGGGTCTGCATTGAGCGTGTTTGATTTCAAGGACACGCCTGTGTTATTTTACTGTATAATATTTATACTGTGATCCTCCAGTAGAGCACAATAAAGGTTATGTTTATAATTCTCATTGTCAGTGTTGGCCGTTTGTAATAATTACCTTAATACATTTTATTATATTTACTATATAATTTCTATTTAAAATATTTTTAATAGAAATTAAATCGAAGTTACAATGTTTTAAACGAGTATCTTATAATATTTTGAACTTGACAAGTTATTAGCTAAGCAAATGCCAATGCTTGTTCCTACTGTATGTGTACTGTAAGTACTATTTGCTGATCATAAAATCAAAATATCGTACGAGCCTACATTCCTTTCGAATACTCTCGACAGTCTCGACTAACAACTTGACATTGAATTCTCCGTGATATTGTATATTAATATTTATTGTATCGATCGGTTGAATTATTTATTGACGGCCGAGCGTTGGAACCTTCAACTCCAACTTAATTATTGAACTCGAGTAATAATATGTATATAAGACCAAAGTAATTTACTAGTAAATATAACATTTTTATTGATTCATTTGTTGCTACGAGGGCTGCTATTTATGTATCCGGAATTAAAAAAAGAAACAAACATATATCATTTAATATGATTTTATTGCTTTTCAAAATATTCGCCGCGATGATCGACACACTTTTGCATACGCTGGAACCAATTTTCATAGCACTTTTTCCATTCTGATTGAGTTATCTCCAAAACGTGCATTTTGAACGCATCAACAGCCTCTTCGCGGTTCGAAAAACGTTGACCACGTAATTTGTTCTTCGCGTATGGAAATAAAAAGAAATCGTTAGGTGCCAAATCAGGGCTGTACGGCGGATGACCAGTCAATTCGATCTTTTGACCCTCCAAAAACTGAGTTGTTTCAGCTGAGGTGTGACAGCTAGCATTGTCGTGATGTAATATGATTCTGCGTTGTCGGTTGTCCTTTCTTATTTCTTCAAAGACTTCTGGTAAACAAATGGTCGTATACCATTCAGAATTAACCGTTTTACGATTCTCTAATGGCACTGTAGCCACATGTCCATTAATTCCGAAAAAACAGGCGACCATTTGCTTCAAAGTACTTTTTGCACGAGTAATTTTTGTTGGTTTCGGCTCATATTGGAACACCCACACCGTTGACTGTTGTTTAGTTTCGGGGTCATATGCATAGATCCAAGATTCATCACCTGTGTAGATATTATAAACGGCTTTTGACGTACCACGGTTGTATTTTTTTATCATTTTTTTGCACCAATCGACACGAGCCCGTTTTTGATCGATTGTCAAGTTGTGCGGAATCCAACGCGAACATATTTTTTTTACAGCCAAATGTTCGTGTAATATCTTATGTATGCTCGTCATACTTATGCCTAAGGACGCCTCTATCTCGCGATATGTAACATGACGATCACGCATTATTAGTTCCCGCACAGCATCTATATTTTGTGGGACAACAGCTGTTTTTGGGCGACCTTCTTTATTTTCATCCGTGAGCATAGACCGCCCACGATTAAACTCACTGTACCAGTGATAAACAGTGGTTTTTGATGGTGCTTCATCTCCAAAAGTTGCGGTGAGTTGAATAAAGCACTGTTGTTGATTTAGCCCACGCCGAAAATCGTAGTAAATCATTGCACGAAAATGTTCACGCGTTAAATCCATGGCAAATGAAGACACGCAATTTTCAAAATGACGCCACAATGGAAAAATAATTGACAGTCACATGAAACAAAATGTATTCTTCAACCAAAGAGTTCTATTTTCAAATGTTGTAATTACTTTTTAAATATTGTTCTTGTAAGTGGCCAGTTCCGGATACATAAATAGCAGCCCTCGTACGGCGAGGAATGAGCATGGACGCCTCTGTTCTGTACTTTAAACTTCAGGTTTAGGTTTCGACTAGTCGTAGATTCGATTCCTATAAGGGAGCGACTAAACAGTTGTTTTAAAGTTTAGTTTAGAGTTGTTTAGACCATTTCTGATGTCTGAATGCGTCGGACGGGCCTCAGTCAACATCTCAATCTTAATTTTCAATTCAAATTCTTTATTAAGCATAGAATGAGAATTTTTAGACAGATAGATTTAATTTTATTTCAATAATACGTATAAAACTCAAGTAAGCGTCAGTTCCTAATTCTAATCTACTGTAGTTTCGTATAATCCTTCCACTATATTGAAACCCCGCCATCTATCCTCGTTTTAATGAAACTATGGACTCCATTAAGATTCATTTCACTCGGCCTGGTCCTTTTCCTGCTCGCAGTCGTTTATGGCCGAAACGGCGGTGGCTATAAACGAAATGGCCACCGGAATGGCCGGCGAGACGCCTTACGGACTTTCGATGAAGCAATAGTCTTCCGTTTCCGGGGAATTTCGGTGGTAGATTTATATCACGATGCGTGTAAGTGTACAGTCGCGATCATTTTAATAGTAGCTAGAGCTATACTCTGACCACTTAAAGTGTGACTCTCGTAGCATACATTTAGTATGCTACAAAGGTCGCGCTTAAACTGGTCGCACTATATAGCTTGCTAATTTTCTATGAAATGTATATAATATAGTGATATGCATATTATGTTATGAGATACATTTTTTCTGTGAATTCCTAATTGAATCATCCTTACTTCCTTATCCTTACTAATATTATAAATGTGAAAGTGTATCTGTTTGTTTGTCTATCTTTTACCTCTTTACGCTTAAACCAGGGAATCGATTTCTAGACGAGGAAGAAGTGACATTGCCGAAAAATGTACGATTTCCGTGCGATGCGCCATAAACGAAAGCGCGAGGAAGTTCAGAAAATATATGTTATTATCAAATGAAACATTCGTATGGCTTATATTTAATCAGATGACGCCCGCGACTCCGTTGCGCCAAAATCAGTTTATCGCGCGGGAACCGTACATTTTTCCGGGATAAAAACTATTCTATGTCCTTTCTCGGGACTCAAAATATCTCCATGCCAAATTTCAGCAAAATCGGTTCAGCGGTTTGAGCGTGAAGAGACAACAAACAGACAGACAGACAAACACACTTTCGTGTTTATAATATTAGTATGGATATGGATTTAAAAATATATCCCCTTGAATGTTTGACTGTATCTACCCTTTAGATATAAAATGAAAAGTTAATTTGTGCGTATACCCGCAAAATGTGAAACTTGTATGTGGTGTGGTAATACAAGTATTTACAGCGGTTCCGTCGGTTAGCCGCAAGCCCTTTAGGGGGAATACGCATGTCAATATCACGTCTAATGTTTTAATGTGTGTGCGTTTAAAGTTTTTGCAATCAGAAATTAAAATAACTCAAAAATTGTAAGTTATAGTGGTAGGTGGAATTTTAGAGCTGGCTTTGACAGTGGAATTATTATGATTTAATGTTAAACAAGATAGTATTGACATTCTATAATAATCGGTTTTTCGGCAACCCATCGACAGGTTTTAGGGGAGAAAAAATAAACTGGCTAAGTCTGCCCTGGAAACTGCGAATTTTGAAGTTATCTTTACTTTAAACTCTGAGAAAACCTTTGTCTTTTAGTTATTCATAATATTATTCTTTATTATATACAAGTAATTAAGTGGAACTTGCGTATAATCAGATGATTCGTTGACTCGTCCAGGCTCATTCTATCTAAATATTCACTGGCTATTTTTCCGGCCTATCATTAATACGTTGTTATAACAACAAGTGTACAATTTAGAACTAATTTGTAACTATTATGTAGTTCAGTTATTACTCCACTAAAACGTATTGACATTGGCGTATCTGGGTCGCGTACCAATGGACGTCGCGAGCTCTATTATATACGTGTATATTTTTTCCAGAATTGTATACAACATGTATAATATGCTTACAATCAATAACAATATGCTTACAATCGTAAAGAACAGTTGTTAAGAAAAATTGGTAATAAGGTAAGGTAAAAGCATATTCTGAGGAGGCACATTTCTTGGACAATGATCGGCGTCTACAAGCTTATGGTCTTACCACAAAATATTTTGTACCATTTAGATTCCACTCCACATCCACATTAAGAACCATTATGTACTGATTTTTTTCAAATCGTTCAACAGGTGTTTAAATCTTTTGTAGTAAGACCGTTAGACTCTACGGCGCGGTGAAACAAGAGACTAAACAATAATGATTTTAGCAGTCAATATTTGTAACAAGCTGCTAAAATCATTACCCTTCTTTTAGATCTGCAGTCAAGTAAAACTCCGCTCGAGGAATTGAGGCTAGGGCGCGAATTTTTGTCAAACTTTTGAACCTTGCGCGGAGTATACGAGCAGCGTAGATAATTTTATCTTCAAGCATCGTCGCGTCGCGTCCCTGCCTGACCTTAAAGGTGAAGCCAAACGAGCGTAACTTGTGAGTTGTGAGTCGCAGAATTTCGGTCGCGTAAATATCTTTCCATACAAATCATGACTCACAAAATTACGCTCGTGTGAATCAAACAGGAGTTTTGTATGAAACTGAATGCAGCAGAATTCTGCCGAACAGAAATTCTGCGACCTACAACTCACAAACTACGCTCGTTTGGCTTCGCCCTGAGCCTTCTTACAGACGAACGGCACTTGTCGACGGCAGTCGCTGCATTTTTCTCATTGATTTTTTTGACACGTGCCGTCGACGCGTGCCGTCGACAAATGCCGTTCGTGTGTAAAGTATAATTTACACAGAGCCAGTACTGGCTGCCAATAAGACTGGCAGCCAGTGTTGGCTTGGCATATGCCGCGTGTGAACAGTTTGGCCTGGCTTGAAAAACTGTTCACACGCGGCATATGCCAAGCCAATACTGGCTGCCAGTCTTATTGGCAGCCAGTACTGGCTTGTGTAAATTATACTTAAGCGCTCTTAGACGTAAAATTTTTTCACGTCCAACTTGGACAAGTTCCCTCCATTAATTACACACACCACTTAGTACACAAAATAATCGATTAATCAGAACTCCGCTTTCACGTCATGTAAGTTTTATCGGCTCGATCGACTACCGGGAATTGTTACGTTATAATGTGGGAAATTGTATTAATAATGTTGTTCCAATGTTAGGCTTTTGACACTTTTAATAAGCTTAAAAGTTTCCCTTGTGTTCGTAAAAAGCTTTAAACACTTTGATTTATTTATATATTACCTAAGTGGCGAATTAATAAAAAGTCTTCGTTTTAAATAAAAATGATCGACGCGTTGAATGGACATGTAAAATTTCCGTTTTATAATTTTTTATTGACTGGTTAAAGTTAACTCTTGATTATTGTAATATTATGTTGTAGTATTAAATATTATTATCTAATAGGCAGTAATAGAACTCCAGGAGGTACAGTCATTGACAAGGTAGCAGTACTAGTTCTCGACCTTATACTGTTGTAATAAGGCTCAAGAGTGACTCGTCGCGGCTCTACGCGTTTTCTAGTAGTCGTTTTCACGCGACTGTACTAAATTATAGAATTAACTTATTACGTGAAACATTTTATGGGTCGTTACTTGAACTTGTCGTATTGAGGTAATAACTTTAAGTTTACGAGTTAATACATTTTTATAATGAAGTTTGGACTGAATAATTTAATGACATAATTAAGCGTGCACAAAACTTTATTTCGATAAGGGTCAATTCAAATAGAAAGAAAGCACGACACGGCGATGCGTTATACAAAGTTAAAACATCAAACTCTTTAGGCTACCTAGGCTTTAGGCGATTTGACTTTTTTTTTTGCATCGCCAAGCCGCGATTCTGTAAAGTTTCGGTTCGGTGACGACTGACCCAAAATACTATTCACTCTAGTCTAGGTTTTTATTCAATTCAATTTAATCGAAAAAGAGAAATAATAATATGGATTAATGTCAAACAATACAAAATATATAGACCAATAGCTATGTCCACACTATGCGCTTTCGTCTTCAATTTTCGTCATCTTCTTTCATTCAACTTTCGTTTTGGCGCATTCAATAATTGAATGCGTCAAAATCCACCCGCGTTGAAAGAAAAGTGTCATAGCGAGCGCTACGATATCAACGCGCGTCACGGGCATGCCTCACGTTCGCTGTTGACTGCGCTATAACGCATGCCCTTGATGAACAAAAAAAAGGCCCAGTGTGGACAAAGCTAATAGCTATGTCCACACTATGCGCTTTCGTCTTCAATTTTCGTCATCTTCTTTCATTCAACTTTCGTTTTGGCGCATTTAATAATTGAATGTGTCAACGAACGCAACGCCAACATTGTCATTTTTGTTTTTTGGATAAGGTCAGAGGGCATGCGTCGCGGGCATGCCTCACGTTCGCTGTTGGCTGCGCTATAACGCATGCCCTTGATGAACAGAAAAAGGCACAGTGTGGACAAAGCTAATGAATTGTTTAGAATCCACCTTGGCCGAGTAGCAATTATCGGCAATTTCTATTGTTTGCTTATTTCTATGCCGCTATACAATAAAAGATATATTATCAAGATTTCTTATTACGTGCGAAAATATAGCCGAGAAGAGCCAAAGGGAATAAGTAGCCTCACCATTTACAAAGGAAGGTTCGGAGTTATTTTGCCCCCGACAGCACTGTATGTCATCGCAATAGGGATCAATCTCGCAGTAACTCCGATGTGGAAGTCATAACTTTTTCTACTTAATTGAAGAGGTGTGACCGGGATAAATGGTTCATTATGACAGCTCCAAGATATATTTTCATCTTTATTATACTAGTGTGCTTGATATGTCTTTGGTGAGCCATGGATATAGAGAGTGGATTGACCGATTCCTCTGTATTGTTATATTTCAAGTAATTTGTGCACGTAGCTATGTGTGGGTAACGTTTTAATGTATTTCTTGGTCGTAACGGTAGTTCGTCATTGGCTCACAAATAACCTTCAAGAAGATGGCGTATTCCCTCTTCAAAGGCCGGCAACTCACGTGCAGTTCTTCTAATGTTGAGTGTCCATGGGCAACGATGGTTGCTGTCCATCGGGTGATCCGTTTGCTGGTTTGCCCCCTTATTTTATAAAAAAAATGTTTGTCAATATCTGTATGTTGTGTAACATTATTTTTTTTTGCTGCACGTTAAGACGTGTTATTTTTACTCTAGGAATTATTTTTAATTCAAATTATGTGAATCGATTAATTAAAATGAAGGCAAAAATTAATGTAGTCTCATTGATACTAATGATGATGGCTTAACCTAATCAAATACGGTGTAAGATAAGATATTCAGCATTAGCCGCCTTCCTCCAGTTAATTCAGGTCATTGTGGTGCCTGACAGTTAATACTCTGACTACAGTTAGCTGTGTTATACTAGGCGTTATAGCTATAAGTTATAACATAATATTATAATGCAGCTAACTTAACTTCTGTTCGGTCCTATTTACTCGTAGATTTTAAAATGTTGTTGACAAGAGAAATGTGTCATATTGTAGTTCAGGAAAATGGCTTGTAACAGCAACTTGTGAAAATTAATAAATATTATTTGTAACGCTTTACAGCCTTTCAGTATTAAAGCGCAACACACACTGAGCCCGCCGGGCCGCCGACATATGTCGGCAACTTTTTGTCGGCGGCCTAGTTGGCGGCTTCACTTATTACAAGTCGAAAAATTTTGTCGGCGACATGTCGGCGGCATGTCGGCGGCTTGAGATGAGAAATTTAATTGGCAGTCAGTGATTGGTCAGTGATTGCCGCGTGTCTATAAGGTTGTGTCGCCGGGCAACTGAGCGCAGGCGACCCAAGCCGCCAACATGTCGGCGGGTAACACGCGCGGGCGCATGTTGCCGACATCATTCTTTTCATACAGGCCGCCGGGTTGTGTCGCCGACAAAATATGTCGGCGGCCCGGCGGGCTCATTGTGTATTGCACTTAAGAAATACCTTTTGGTATTTTAAACAACTTCCATATCCATACTAATATTATTAATGCGAAAGTGTCTCTGTATGTCTTTCTGACTGTCTGTTAACTCTTCAATCCAAGACCGCTGAACCGATTTTGCTGAAATTTGGTATGGAGATACTTTTAGTCCCGGGAAAGGACATAGGATACTTTTTATCCCGGAAAAACGTACGGCGTCATCTAGTAACTTATAAAGTGAATATATCAGGAATATTTAAGTGACAACAATGCAGTGTCACGTTACACTAGCAATATAAGGATCGTTATTAGTTATACGACTACGTAATAAGCTTCAATTACATTGCAGTAAGTCCAACGACCTGTTACATTACACGATTACAGCTTAAAGTTCAAACACGCTTCATACATTTTATATAAGGAGCAAATACTTTTTTAAATAAAAAATGTAAAATGTGAGTATTTTAAAATTAAATACGACAAATAGATTAATACAAACGAATTAAACAGTCGGATAAGTCCATTGCACACATTTTTAAATGTAGACTTTACATCTTATATATAAAATTCTCGTGTCACAATGTTAGTCCGCGAACTCCTCCGAACCGGCTTTACTGATTTTTACCAAATTTTATATGCATATTCAGTAGGTCTGAGAATCGGCTACTGGGTACTTTATATATTGATAAGTGCATTTGTTGTATAAATAATAGTAAATTATTACAACCTGAGACTGACGGCGACCATTGTTTGTGCGACGAGATAGCGATCGACGTTGCCATGGCGACATACTTATTTAGTCACTTCAATAAAATAATATGGGCGAAAATAAATACTTTATATTATGACAAAGCAACGTTTGCCGGGACAGCTAGTATTATAATAACTTTTGTGTCAAGTTTTTTTATCCCAGAAAAATGTACGCTTTCCTTGCGATGTATGAATGGTATAAAATGTATAAATACGTCTTTGTGTCAAAACACACTATGCCGAAGTTCCGCGGTGGAATTTCCGCATGATTCCGCCTGCAATGTATTTTAAATTTTAATATATGTATAGATTACCGATGACACACTATGCCGAAATTCCGTAGCGTATGACGCGATGCATACAATATGTTGTTTGCGTTTGACATTGCTGACGTAATCATGCCGAATTTCCGCCGCGGAACTTCGGCATAGTGTGTTTAGACACTTTTAGTAAGTATAAAATATGCAGTGGCGGCCTTACCTATTACGAGACCCGGGCGGCAGGTATTTGTGAGGCCCCAGGCGGCAGGTTTTGCACGCACTTTGTCTTACGAAAAAACTATAATTGAAAATGATTTACTAAGATTATCCTTAATTTGAGCAATTAATCCAATTATTTTCCTTGGCGCGAGGCCCCTGCAAGAGTGAGGCCCCGGCGATTGCCCCGTTCGCCACCCCCTAAGGCCGCCACTGAAAATATAACAAATGTTTTATTATGTTTTAAAATACAGCACTACGTAGCAGTATTTACAGTCCATATTGTATGTTTTTGTACAATCAGTCAACATAAAAAAAAGTATTTAAATGTGCAGTTTAAATGTCTGTCAATATTTGTTTTTTCATGTTGTACTCACTGTAAATCCGATGCAGTTGGACGTGTAAAGTTTTTGTTTTCAAATTAAATCACAAACTCGCTAAAAAGTAAAAACCCATAAAAATGTATATGATGATGAAAGTAGGACGCGTACCTTACACGCACTACCGAAAAAAATGTATTACAAACGAACAAACTTGTACCACCCCTGTTCGAATGTCAAAGATTACAAATGAAATAGATAAGTCCAGAATAACTTTTTAATACTGATGAAACCGTTTACCGTTACATAATATTTTAACGGTTATTCTATTGAGTTTGACATCAGTTCGGTTTGGCATTACCTAATGAAAAGCGGTTTACACATTGAACCGCTACATTCACATAATATCTATTTTAAACGTTATCGTTCAAATATAGCCCGTTTTGATACGCAAATCAAATTAGCATGCTTTTGTATTGCAATTATTATCATTTCGTGCATTGTTGAAATCATTTTTGGATCAGATGTTTAAGGATATTATGTCAGTCATATAACTTTAATATTAATTCTATTGTTTGTTGAATTGTTTTAATAAAATTGGTTAGGCTAAAATCATAACAAGTAGGGCTTTACATTGTCGGTAATAATTTAAAGGCGTTCCTTTACTAGTCCCGATATTGCGGCCGGTGAAATTTGACGTCTCTGTAGCCAATTAAAACAAGTCAAATTGATCTGGCCGGTACACTGGCACTAAAAAGGAACAAACCTTTAGTACAACAAGGTCCAACTTGCTATTAATGAACGATTCGGATTGATGGTGAAGGAATAAAAATATGCCCCGGTGATGATGAAAAGGAACACACAATGAAAAGATTCCATTATGTATGAATCTTCAGTAACTCACCGTACAGCGTGTCTTTTGTGGATTTGTCGTGCGTAAACAAAAAAGGTCCTTAATAGGATTAGTGGAAACAAAAGAAAAAAATACTTTGTCCGGGCCAAAGCGAACATAATAGCACTCTAGGATCAAAAACATAATTTTCAGGGCTGATATTTTACGCTCAGGCGCACATAAATATTTGAAGACGTGTAGGTGGTGAATATTTTTGGGATTATTTTCTCCGTTGGCCTAATGGCCCGTCTCGCGGTCGAAAGGTTTTTCGACCTTGAATGCTTATCTTTGTTTAGGCAGGCTGAATAAATTATTTTTGATTCAGACCGTGTTTATATTTAAAAGCTTTTATAAAAATAAGCCAGGAGCTCTATAAAATATATGATTCGACAATCGAGCAGACTTAGGACCTTTAATACCCTCTTAAACGGGGAGGCTGATCGAACCTATAGGACTGATCGCAAGCCGACTTTACTGGACTCGTTTTTTGCATTATCTAAGTGAGTATGCACTAATGTCGCCTGTGATCAGTCAGAAGCTCAGAACTGATCGATCGGCCTCTTCCAGCTCTAAGACGTTTCAAATGACCAAAAACCTATAACTACACTATTTTAATTCCCTTCCAGCAGTAAATAGGTCCCCAAGTGCGGTGATAAAGACAACAGACCCGGTCAAAAGTGAAGAAATCGAAATCCATTAAACGTCGCATACACGTCCACCCTACTTGGACCCCGCGTGGACACCGCGTATTCGTTACGTCGGGATCATCGGACGAGCGGGAGGGACCACGACGTGTCACATTACACTGGTCCCGATATGTGTCCAATTCGACGAAGTGGAAGGCCATTCTCCGGGGGCCCGCTCTCGCAATGGGCCGTCGTGAATGGGCCCCATTAATTCGCATCTTTGTTTTATAAAGCCCCGTGTGACGTGAATTGACATTACGAACACATTAAACATTAAATCAACGGAATCGGACATGCGTACTCCACGGATTAACCCCGGGTCCATATGTTCTTTGTGCGAGAGGAAAATCCCACGTTTTTAGTCATGTTTTCATAATCTTAGTTACTTTTATGTCGGTGAAATGGATTGAAAGATTGTTAAGTATCTTCATGTTGCCCGTGGTGGACCGATACAAACTAAAAAACGTGGTATATTCGTTTAGGGTATAGACAATAGAGTATAGACGAATATGCCCATCTTCACGTGCGAATCATAGGATTGCTGATGGTCGACGCCGATTGAGCATGTTATAGACAACTTCGCAATCATGGTTACTTATGGTTATCATGGCCCAACGTTGACGGTATCTTCTATTTACTTTCAGGATTCAGTTGTGAACAAGTTCTAGTTATTACGAATATTTTTTGAAGGCATTTGCGTACCTGTAATTTTAATAAAAACGGTGAAGTTTTCCACGGAACTCCACACTGGCATAACCGGAACACCCATTTATGGTAATGAAATCAAAATATTAAGGGCGGGGATACGTTTACCTCCCGTGACGTCACGGCGCTAAATCATACGGACATACGTAATTATGTAGCCGTTTGTCATGACACAAAACAATACGAAATCCACCCTGTTAAGGCCCGTATGCACTAGGGACAAAAGGTGGTGACACGTTTGATGACTTAACTCTTTTGTCGATTAGTGTGCGAGTACTATTGCCGTAGCGTAAAATATTTTGATTCGTAGTAAAAGTATTTGTTTTAGTAATTTTTGGTGAAGGGTCATTTATTTAGCACAAAAACGTTAAAAAATGCGCTTACCATTATGTTAAACAATGATATATAATAGCAGATAAAAACATCCATCCGTTGCATGCAAGCAATGCAAACAATTGTAGTTATGGAGTCTGTGTAAACTACCAGCACATTCTTATATTTTTGCGAATATTTTTTCACCGTGTAAAACCAAGCAAAGTCTGAATTACATATTCCACCAGTGACGTATAGTTTTCGTGCCAATAAATACAGATAGTGAAAATTAAAACCTGCGGTCGAACAAATCGGATAGAATCAAAATTGATAGCGTTGTTTTAAAATATAGCCCCGAAAACTTTATAAAAGCAATTTATTTTTCAATACCTATTCATGTCGGGGGTATTATTCAATAATCTCACGTGAGATTCATCGCCGGGGGTGTCAAGAGGTCAATCCTACATGGGGGTTTATCGGCCGTCCGATTTTTTTGGGGGTTTTTTCGGACGCGTGCAAAACACTCGTAAATCCGATGGGGCGATTTGAAACATGGATACAGGCATGGTGGAGTGATTTATACCAATTATATCGATCTTGGTGATCTGTTGGATTACCCATTTTTTGGGGATTTTTTTGTCTCATGAAGAATTGTCGTATTAAAGCCTCGGGTCCCAATATACAGGCCTTGGCTTAGTTTGGGCTTCATGTCTCCCGCGAATTGCGTATGTAATTTTTGGGATAATAAACATAACATTATTACTATTATTAAAAAACAATATGATGCTGTTTTTACTTATGATCTATCATCTTTATATATAAAAACTAGCGACCCGCCCCGGCTTCGCACGGGTATAAAATATATTATAGCCTATGTCACTCACTGAATAAATGATTAAAATCAATTCAGTAGTTTTTAATCTATAGGTACTAATATTATAAAGAGGTAAACTTTGTTTACTCAGATCTACAATCTACATACTACTACTACTACTCAAAGATACATAGGTACTACTCATAGATCTAATTTCTAAACTCCCCTCCCGCGAGCGCACCCCCGCACTATGGAAAATGGTAGAACAAGAGCATATCATAAATGGTTTTTAAAAATATCACATTTTGAATGAAATATTTATTGCATTCTATACTCTAATAACCAAATAATCCTAATCAGACATTTTTTTGCACTAAAACTGCATAAATATTTTTTTTTCATAGGTTGAAGTAAGTTGAAGTAGCGGATGGCTCATTCAAATGTTCGCATACACATAATTCAAATGAATATTGTGAAAAAAGTATTTAGCACATGCATGCGGTTTTATACATTTTTAAAAAGGATATTTTATGTTCTTAATAATGAGCTATTAACTTTTTTTAATATACTTTTTATTTTTGAGTAAGTACTTAAAAATTGACATACCCTATTTTTCACTTTTCTTTTTTTTCGTCGAAGGTTTTCACATTTACCGACGTCTCCCGACGCGCAACTTTATGTGTTATTTGATAGCCTAACTATTCATAAATGAAAAATTAAAAAAATCAGCTGCGGAAGTTTGCGACCCTGGAAGTTATGGGAAAAAATGTGATAGAGGTCGGAGTAGATAATTCGGTATCTTTTACGGTTACTGCTGACATAGTTTACAAAAACAATTTAATCACAATATTTTAATAGCAATAGCTTATCATCTATTTTGCACTCGTCCTGCGTGAGTAAATATGCATTTAAACATTGATATTAGTACGTATTTCATATCTAAAAAAAACAGTATATAAGGGGAAGCAAATATCTTCAAAATGCACACTTCAGCGTGTATTTCATATTAAGTGACCTGTGACACTTATTTAAATTGGTTATTTCCATTAAAATGTCAACTTTCAACTGTACTAAGGGCGATTTCATCATTCCCGTTATCGAGCGTGGCAGAACCTTGAAATCGTTGTCCAAAGTTCTACAGCAAACATTAAATGTTTCTGAAAACAACTTGTGTTTTGTAATTGGTGACATTCAAAGACATATTCTGCCTAATGCCTTCTTTCAATAAGCGCTGGGCTCAAGCATCACGGAAAAAGGACAAATTTATTCGGAATAATACAAGCTGGCTGGAGTCAGGATATTCAGTACAGTTTCCGGAGTCTGAAGCACATTCACTGCCATCAACTTCTGGTGAACGAGGAAGACCGTGCATTGCTTATGGAGACTCCTCAGAATCAACAAAGAAAAGGAAAAACACTCTTTTACTAGAAGAATATGGGTTTGAGCACATTTGTAACGCATTTTTGCAAGGACTGCGGGCCTTAGGTGAGTATGCAGAGGCTCATCTTGTTGAAGAGCTAAGAAACTCTGAGAGCGAAAAGAAAAAAGTTTACTCGACTATGTGGAAAGTGTGTGTGTGTGTGTTTGTGTGTGTGTTATAAGTAACTTAAACCTAGTAAATAAAACCAATAATATTATAAGATTTATCTAATCTGAGATCAATTAGTTTGGTGTGAGGTATAGATAGGTACTATACGATTTTATAATTTTATGTATTTTATTATGCTCGTGTGATCAGTAATTGTTTAAGTTTTCTTAATTTTACTCATATTAGTACTTATTTATAAAAAATAAACATAATATTACAACTACTCGTATTACTTTTTTTCTCTTTTCTTTTTTTTAACCTAAAATAAATATGTATACATTGACAAAAAATACAAAAAATGAATATTTTTTAAATCTTTGTATATCACTGTATACATGTGCCAAATCTCAATACAATACGATGAAAAACCTTGAAGTTACAGATTTTTGATCCGATACGGACCCAAATTTTCCACTGTGCCCCGCCTTGGTAGCGCCCACTCCGAAACGGGCGTAAATCGAAATTTTTTAATTTCGCCATAAATTCTAAACCAAACGTCCAATTTTAATCATTCAAAGATCAAATATTATCTACATAAACTGTACTTAGTGATGAAATAATTTATTTTGATAAGGATTAATAGCATGAGTAAAATAAATGCGTTTAAATGTAGACCAAAAATAAATCGAGATTTTTAAATAAATAAGTGGCTGTTGTACCTCACTCGACATAGATAGGTATAGTGTGTCGCGGACTTTTTTGTAGATATTTAAAAGATCTACATTTACTTAAAACATTGTATGGTTCTATCTTTTATAGTTTAGGCAGCGTTCGCAAAATAAGTACATTTTCTGGTTGTTTCCGAAAAACTGAAATATCTTACGGAACCCTATATTTTCCAAAATAAAAAGTAGCCTATGTTACTCGCAAATAATGTAGCTTTGGAATGGTGAAAGAATTTTTAAAATCGGTCCAGTAGTTTTTGAGCCTATTCATTACAATTAAACAAACAAACAAACAAAGTTTACCTCTTTATAATATTAGTATAGATGGATTTCCAATTGTGTTAGTAACGCTATAACTCGATAACGGCTGAACAGATTGTGCTAATTTTAGTCCTAAAATAATCCTTGAAGTCCATGGAAGGTTTTAAAGTGACACGAAATTCACCGGGACAGCTATTTTTATATATTTAGGTATGTTGCCAAATAAGATTATGGATTTTACCCTTAAGTAGCTATACTCGTATTTATGTTTATAAATATAGCTACTTGTTATTGAAAGAATTATTGACATAGTCTCTGTATTTATTTTCAAAATTCTCTTACATCTCATTCTAATTCATTCTATATATATGGAAATAATCTTTGTCACACAAATAATAGACAACTGAAATAGTTTCATACACAATCTATAAATCCAATAACGGTCGCCCACTTCTTATATTTTGAAATAAAGGGAACTTATTACGGTTGTTTGTCACTATTTTACTTAGCTACTGTCATCATCACCATTTCGTGAAACTGAGGGCCTTCAATGATGGATTGGGCTATGGAAACCAATGCTGACATGGTTGGAACTTGGATCTGTTACAAAAGAACAAGTAAACGACTATAGGTACTACATACGCAAATATTAAGTCGCGGTCGCGTTATATTAAGTCCATGGACTACGGCTAACATTTACTTGCCATAATTAATAAGGCCCGCCATTTGCCTATGAATCAATATAATATGATGTATTTTATTTTATTATTTAGCAGAGTTGTGAAGATGCGACAAAGATTTCTATCGATGTATCAACTCTAGTCAAGTAAGGGACCTATCAGACAAAGAGCGGTCACGCGGTCAAGTGTTCAAGCGGTCAGTCGTGATACAACACCACGACTGACCGCTTGAACACTTGACTTTGTGTTGTATCACGTTACATAGATATTATGTACTCAGGATGCGTGCTGATAACGTCAGAATTACTCCTGTGTGACTGACCTCTCGAACGTACAATGCGAACGCAGAACGCTTGAGCGCGTGACCGCTCTCTGTCTGATAGGTCTCTAAGATACTAGAAAGATTCGTGAACCGTTTCTTATAAATTGCCCAAAGATCTTGTTTGACAAACGGAAAATGTCCTTTTTAAATCATCCATGATATCGGAAGACGGAATTCTTTATTCATATAGCGAGCGCCATTACGCAGCTCCAACCTTGTAATAATAAGATGTTAAAATATTCTAATTTATGTCCCTCGGATTATCAAAATATTTTTTTAAAACCGCCCCTGTATTTCTTCCTTGAAACATTTTGTTAATTTTAATGCTCGCTTGCTATTTTGAGGTAATTTTCATATTGTGCGTGGGATTGTATTAAAATCTTGAATAAATATTTAGAAACAAAACGTAGAAAAAGTACGATCAGCCGGCCTAAGATGCGCAAACGAGAGAATTTTGGCTACATGTTTTCCGATGTTTAATGGTTTGTCTCTTCATCTTTGGACCCTAACTGTCCGTGTCATACATTTTTTCTCGTGTAGACATGTCATCAAAATCTATCGACATAATGTCAAAAAATGTGACATTATGTCGATATCGACAATATAACTACACTCGAGAGTGAGATATCTCATTGAACGCGCATGCTAGACGCACAGATGTGGATACTTAGATGATGCGCCTCTTAGCGCTTATTTACAAACCTTGATAGGGTGTGCATAACTTTGATATCGCTTGACAAAAATATAAGGAGCAATGTTGGATTTTATGGTCTCTTTGGTGGGGTGAGGCATCTGCGAGTCAGAGCTGCACACGCGTGGGAATACGGTATTATCTGATTGAATACGATGGAGACAAAAATGTCCACAGGGACAAAGGTATTTTCCGATCTCATTTTTCACCTTCGGATTTGCAACAATATAAACTTCCTATTAAATTCAGTGCAACTCTGTAAAATGTGGCGAACCGCAAACTTTCGACGCTCCCAACTTACAGCACGTTACTTGTCTTATCAGGATAACGGAACTTGGGGAGAATATGGTGAATTCTTTTCCTCGAGGATCAAGGGGCGTTATGAAGATTTACTAGGAGTTTTCAAATCTTTCTTAGACCCCCCGCGCATTAGGCGGCCAGGTCGCGCGACCAGGTCGCTGCGGCCAACTAATTCTTCTATGATATATGTAGGTGCGCGCAATACGCGACCAGCGGCCACCGGCCGCGCTCTGGTCGCGCGGCCAATGAAAAACATCACGACACACATGCGGCCACTTGGCCGCCGCGGCCAACGAGATACGGGAATTTGTATGAAATTACTCAGTATGCGCGCACTGGTCGCCGCGGCCACACGTTTTTTAAATTCAAAGTTTACATATTCAAAGTTCATTAAGTCATATTCAAAGTTTACTCATCAAATCACTACTCATACGAGTGTGGTCGCAGACGTGGTCGAAAAGTGCGCGGGGTAGTCGCAGCGACCTGGCCGCACGACCTGGCCGCCTAATGCGCGGGGGCCCTTATAGTATGTGATGTGAAAACCATTTACTCGATGATAGGGAATACAGAAAATTAAGGGCCTGTTTGACCACTTCCTGATAAAGTGCCGGATAGGCTATCCACAACTTTTTTGACAGATTCTCCATACTCTATCTGTCAAATTGAGTGGTGGATAGCCTATCGGGCACTTATCAGGAGGTGGTGAAACAGGCTCTTTATATGCGTCCACGCGATCGAGCGGCTTGACCGCTACACTGCGAGATTACTAGCGATTGTATAGTAACGATTGTATGACCAAATAGCTCGTTGGCGCAGAATATGCATAATTATGAATTGAGCATTAAAATGCTGATTAATTACAACGATTCAGTCTCGATTTTTTATATTATGTTTAATGGAAATACGTAATGAAATACTTGAACGAATGCTTTTATGTTACAGTTTTCTGACCTTTGATTGACTTATGTGATACGTAACTATTTCTATACTAACCATGTAGTAACAAACGCACTCGGAGAAATTTAATAACGATAATATATATAAAATAGACAATTGTAGTTATATAAGGTATAATCCTTTGTTATTTTAGTCCAATCTGCATTTTACAACCCTACTCTACGTTAACTACTCCGATATGAGTATAAGAGGCCAAAGGTAGGTAAGGCTGGCTGGCTGGATTGCTTGGGCAACTTTTCTTTATTAGACACATAGAATCATATCCGATAGGAAATTTCTTTGGCACCACGCCATTGTAGTTGCTGAGTTGCAGAAAATCGAGGATGTGGCCAAAAATACATACACATACATTATAAAATGATTATTACTTAAAATTAGGTTCAAAGTTACCCAAAACCCATAGATAGCCAGCACAAAAGTACAAAAAATAAATAATCTTTAAACCCATTAAAATATTATAGAGTTTACCGAATACGCAGGAAAAATTAAAGCAATAAAGACCGAACGGGTGAATAAAGTCGATGTTATTCGGGTTGAGAATTTTTAATTTTTGAGCTGATGTAATTATCGGACATAAATTTACATCGATCGAGACCGACAATACTCATTCGTTCTCGAATGAACATTTATTTTATACTCACTCATTTATCTGGTCTGATGGGTTAGATGATCTATGATGTTATTTTATTGCGAATATTGAGTATCAGACAACATTTTATAAAAGTGCAATATCTTTCGTTAAAAAGTTCGTACATAAAATATAACGAAAAAAGCGGAATAATTATTCAAAAGACAAGGAGACTAATTTGCGAGGAAGGAATAAGAATCAGCAAGTATTCACGTATCAGAAGGCGAAATTATAAGTTTTAATTAAACCCCGTTGTCGGGAGAGAAAAAAACAAATTAGAAGCCAGTGACGAAATGCGATAGTACTTTGTAACTTGTAATTAACTCCCCTGGAACAATCTCCCGCAGTCCTGCAGCCGCAATATAAACACAAATTTGAATTTGGAACTTTGTTTTTTTTTTCGCCAGCCTGACATTTTGTTTTGCCACAGATCAGATCAAGGTTTCTTTTTCTTCTTTTTTGGCAACTTGACACAAAGGATGTGTATGTTGTGCCACAGACAAGGTAAAAAGGTAAGGAATATGACGGGAAAACCATATTCCTCCTATTATAATTTTCATCATCGTTTTCATGTATCGTCAGGTCTAAAGTCTAGTCAAAGTCTAAGTAAAAGTCAATACAGTCACAGGAGTCAAGTCGGTCGATTCAGTAAAGTGGTAGACGCTTTACTGAAATTTTCGATGGAGTTTTGGAGGGAACACAAAATAGCACGTTTCTGGATATTACATAACTTTCCTACACTTGTGAATGAACAGGAATATCTAATGGTTAATATTCTACCAATATTACACATTAAAAACCCAGCTACTCAGATCAAGGTTTGTTGAGGTCTAGGAGGATAGACTATAGGAGAGAGCCTTATATCGGTGTATAAGCGTGAAAAGCGTGTCAAGTTGCGTCCGACCTACTCGGTCATAACGAAGGAGTCGGTCTGCATATTTCATGTAATAAAAGTGTTAATAAAGGTTTTTAGTGAACATTTTATGCTAGGTATCGTTGAGTTTTGTGGTTCCGCTAAATAATAAACCATAAGAACGGCCAAATAATGCCTCAAACACGTAGATTTAACGTTAAATACGTAAGTTTTGAACAACGTTTTTTGGGCTTTTCAACCGGTATTTTTGTAAGCTGAGAAGATAATTTACAAGTTTAAAAATCCCTTAATCGTGCTGTATAAAGCGTTAGTGGTAAAAATGTCACATCAAGTAATAATTTGTCTACAAAAATTGCAAAGCTTTTTACGTGTGTTTAGGAATGCACATTACTTGAACAGTTTATCGATATCATGAACTAAATGACTTTCTTTTCAGGGTTATAATATGCTTCGAAATTATCGACACATAGAAATATTTAAGAAAATACACGCACACTACTTGTATGAAAACAAGCACAAAATAGCCACGCGATCGCGGCCTAAGACGGCATCTATAATATTATAATACTTAATCTGTGGTTGAGGTTTTCTGCAATGTGCATTTTTTATATTTTGAATTTTAGTGAAGTCTAAAAGGCGTCTAGGGTCAGGTTGAAGCAAATCTTCTTCTTAGCTCTTTCATACTTTACGTAGGGTCGGCTTTCCTAGTACATTTGCGCCAAGAAATTCAATCTTGGGTGGTCGATTTTGGCAATTTATTCACAGCCAGTGCTTCGGTCAGGTTTAATCTTTCAGGCCCCGCGCGAGCACCGGTGATCGCGAGAACAAAAGAATACAATGGGAATTCCTAGAACCTCCGATCGAAGGATTAAGTAAATATATAAGGCAATATTATGTAGTGCAATATAAGACTACAACAATATTTTACATGGCCTCGAGTCGTTTACACGGAAGCGCAATAAAGAAATTAGCATATCAGATATCATAAACGAAATTATGGATATCGTACGATGAACGTAAACAATATAATAAATCCGGGGGAGCTCAGGTAAACTTTATCTTACATTGAATCCGTACAAAATGCAATATATTTTGCTCGGAAACCAAAGTGTTATCCATCGGGGCAGCCGTACCGATGATATCTGGTACTTTGTTAGCGGCCATCTCAAGTTACATTGTGCAAGTGACTTTAAGGTACAGTTACACGTGTTCATTCCGATCATAATGAAATTTGTTGAACAATTGCTACTTTGTAGCATGTGTGTCAAAACATTGCTAATAATAATGAGCACGCTCATTTCCAGTTTGCCTGAAGATGGACGGTCGAATGATTCTTATTCATTGTGCCTGCTGCGTGGCTGGAAGGGCCGTGCTTTTAGTGCGTGTAAACAGGTTTGCTTATACGTGCACTAGCATGATAAGCAAAAAATTAGCTTCATTTGCTTTTATCGATACTAATTGATGAAAACAAATGAAGTTCATAAATCATAAGCATGCTTTCTAGTATGCTTTTCTTGATCATGTGTAACTGTACCTTTATACCATACATTCGTACGTGTAATGGGCCGAACCGTTAAGTCACGCTCAATATACCCCAAATAAAGCTTTATCATCTCTCCAATATTCCGCATCCGCGAAGGGAGTATGCCACTTGACACACTGCCAAGAATAAATCAAATTCCCCGCCATATGGCGCTATCTTACTCATCGCGAGCAATGTGAATCTTTTGTTCCTACAGTTAACATCTATATTGCTGACGCTATTTTTGAAGCTAGAGCGTTGTTTTTAAAATGAAAAGCGTGAAAGTCAATTTAGATTTTTCAGAAGGTGTTTGAAGAGTTCTCGATTTTCTTGATGCTTTAATAGTGTCATGATTTCTAGGTTGGTCTTCAATCGAAATCTCAGGTCCCCATGTAAAGCTTTCCTTGATTTAAAAGACTCCATGTCTTTTTAATCAAGGAATGACCATTTTATTTTCGAAATATGAACAATTTACATATATCCGACATAAAGCATTGCGCGCACATATTTTTCTCATTTCACTCTCGCTTCATTTCGTCGGCGTGCGTGATTTTTTCAGTTAATCTCGGAAGCATATAGCTTTGTTTACGAGCTTAACTCCAGGGAACCTGCGAACGAAATTTAAATATTAAACTAGTGAACGTGTTTTACATAAGACTAAAGAAACCTTCATTATGCGAGTTCAGCAGGATCCGAGCTGTTCGCGGTTATGTTATAGTGGATCGCGCCATTTGCATATTGTTTTCAGTTGTTTTTGAGAATTTACGCTCGTTCTACTTAAACGTTCATTTCTATAACTGGCTCGAACTTTTAGTTGGTGGTTCTGACAGTCGGGTCATTGTTTCGGACGTCTATTTGTTCGGAGCGGGTCGGCTAAATCCGACGGATCTGCGACTGTATCCTTTGTGGGACTCCGCCCTGTATCTACTAATCGTCTTGAGTATATTGTCGCTTCGTCTGGTGGTGGTTGGGAGCGGCCCTAATCCCACGTCCTAGCAACGTCTCTCCATTTCGTTTTGTGATACCCATTAGGTGTATTTGCTGAGTGTTTTATTTATTAACCGGTTTCTGTGATTTTTTGACAGGAACAGCTATTTGCTAGCGCTTTGTTTAGTTAACGTCAAAAAGATAACTAACTAATTAACTACGCTATTGAAAAAGCAAATCTGTATAATAATTTATAAACTGGGCATTTATACAACAAAAGTTATTAACTGTCTGTACACAATAAAACTTAATTACAATTTCCAGTTTCATAACATTTTTTATCCGTCGTGAAACGGCGTTGAAAAGTTTCCAAGTGAGCTGCCAAAAGTTTTCATAAACTAATCCGGGAGCGACGCGGGCCGCGGTAAACTCACGATTTACTCCGTGCGGCCCCTACCGACGCCATATTTTTCCAATGGAGACCATTCCATTCTGGATTTAGGGGCGCGTTTGTTATCATTAGCCCACTCGCCGCAAAACCTCCGCAAATTCCTCGATACCATCGCCAACCATAGACTATGGCTTTCCCATTATTTGTGCACGAATAAAGCCCGCTCACATCGACTCCATAAAGAGATACACGAGGTAAATTACACGAAGACTTTTATTGGCGAACTGTGTCCATAAGAAAGTTTAAGGAAGCAGCGTCTGAGTGCCCAACTTTTATACTATCCCCCGTTATTTACAGTGAACCGAGAGGATCTCGATAAAACCGCAGATGCCGAAAAGGTCCCGATACACGGCATAATTTCAATAAATAACGGAAAATTGTCCCCAGCAATACCGTTATATATCATCAGATATCCATATTATACCAATATTTTAGGGATTATGGAATTTCGGGGAGTTTTTAATCCTCCCAATGTGTTCCCGCGCTTAAGATACGTTTGTTTATGATCAATATGGCGGTGAAACTTTTCGGTATATTTTATTGTGTATGGGAAGATTATTTTATACCGACCCCTTGTTTTTCTTTGCTTATGAGCCGATTTTCCGCTTACTTTTTTGTGGTTTTTCGCTGATGTTAACTTGAAATAAGTATTGTATCGTATTTTTATTGATTTCGAGTCTTGTTTTCTTTGTATATTCATTGATCCATAGTCATGAAAACACGTTTGAACTCTTTAACCGCAGGACAAAGTAAAGTTCACACCCTGGTTTCACGTGAATATGACGCGTATATTTTTTCCAGGTAATGCATTTTTCTTGAAAGCCGTTCCCTATGCTCTTTGACGTGTGCACGTGCCAATTTGATTTATGCCCCCTGAATAAGTAACGCCATCTTGAAATTTTCATTTTTACACACATTTCGTATCTATTCAGCTATATTTGTGCAATGGCAAAGTGATTTGTAGTGCAGGAACGTACACCAACCCAGCGACGAATTTTTACAGATTTTATACTATGTGTTTTGTGTCAACAATATATTTTGTTCAAAAATGTATGCACCGGATGTTGCCCCAACATAGTAGGAATTCGTTTACCACGCGGGAACTGTCCATTTTTCCGAGATACAATTTATACCAGGAACTCAAAGTAATCCGTACCAAATTCCATCAAAATCAATTTTAGCGGCGTGATGATTGTAACAGATAACCAGACTTTCACTTTTTAACCGACTTCCAAAAAAGGAGGAGGTTATATGTTCGTCTGTTTATATATTTTTTTTTGTATGTTCAACCATAAATTCGCCGTTTATGGACCGATTTTCATGATTCTTTTGTTGTTGTACAGGGTTGAATCCGAGGTTGGTACCATGTTCACAAAAGTGGTGATCTGATGATGGGATCCATGAGGAATCGAGGTGACTCCTTGAAATTTATATGGGAACATATGGTGATTACGATTTTTTCTGAAGTATTTCAGGCATATACTGCCAAAAAGTAAGATTTTGCACCAGGATATACCCTGGTTCTGAAGGTACCCAACAGAACTTTTGAATCCTTATAGATACAAGTTTGAGGATTTTGGCTTTATTTAAACTACTCCAAGCAAATCCTACATTATTTGTACTGAACATACGCTAAATTTTATTTTGTAAAAAATAGGGTTTCGTAAGATATTTGGGTTTTTCGGACGCCAGGTGAAAAAATCAACCAGAAAAGTTACTTATTTTGCGTACGCTGCCGAAACTATAAAAGATAGAACCATAAAATGTTCTAAGTATTGTAGATCTTATAAATATCTACAAAAAAGTCCGCGACACACTATACTTATCTATGTCGAGTGAGGCACAATAACCATTTTTTTATTTAAAAATCTTGATTTTTTTTGGACAACAAATGTTGTTATGTCAAATAAACGCGTTTAAATAAACGCGTTTATTTGACTTATGCCATTAATCCTTATCAAAATAAATTATTTCATCACTAAGTACAGTTTATGTAGATAAAATTTGGTCTTTGAATGATTAAAATTAGACGTTTGGTTTTGAAATTATGGCGAAATTAAAATATTACGATAGTGGGCGTCACCAAGCGGGATGCGCTTGCGGGAGGAAGACAATCTGTGCAGTGTGCACAGTACACCCTACGGATAATGACTGCGTCCGCGTTGTCGATGTCAGTGTCGGAGTCTGTGAATTGACCTGGGAATCATTTTGCTGACCGAGTCTTTCCTGGGTAGGCTTTTTGCAGCCGTAACCGACATCCACGCGGGCAGAGCCGCAGGCGACCGCTAGTAATATGTACAACTCTAAGACAACAAGCTATAATATTATAGCCTTGTCGTCTCATATTATGTAACTAAAAAGGGTAAAATTATTATTTTTTAACAAAAAATTAAAACCGACTTCCAAGGTAAAAACAAAAGTTATACTTATTCTTAATCTAAAAAGAATCAAATAATTCTTATTCCTTATTATAGTGGTGTCTTCAGACTTCGCCTAAACCTCAACTATTCCTGTACTCAATCTTCATGCTTTTGAAGTCGGTACCAGCTTACCTTAGCGTAATTGCGATGTCAAGGATCTCAGAACTTTTCCGGGCTGGTACCGACTTCAAAAGCATGAAGATTGAGTACAGAAATAGTTGAGGCTTAGGCGAAGTCTGAAGACGCCACTATAATAAGGAATAAGAATTATTTGATTCTTTTTAGATTAAGAATAAGTATTACTTTTGTTTTTACCTTGGAAGTCGGTTTTAATTTTTTGTTAAAAAATAATTATATTAGTTTTTTTTTCTATGGCAAGAACTTTTTTCTAGACGTCTATTTTATACTTCAACTATTATTTAGATAAAAACAGTTTTAATTTATCCATCTCTAGACCATTAATCGTTCATGTCAGTCCCTTCACTCCCAGAGGCGTATACGGTCAAGGTCTGAACGGGACACCAAAGGGTACGAAAAGCTAGCTCAAATATATTATGTATCTCAAAGTTAATATTAATATAAAAATTATGTTTATGAGCGCTTCATACGCTTCATACCAATTATTTTCACGTCATTCAAGACAAGTGAGTTCTGGAAGACCTTATGTTATGGGTACCGTAATGGAGAGAAAAAAAAACAAATTCGGTTCTGTAGTTCTCGCGTGATGCGGCAAGAATACAGACAATCCTTTACAAAATCTGCATATAAGTGAAGATTTATTTAAAAACTTGGCCCGTGTCTATGTGAGCTCGCGACCTGCTTCACGTAATATAATAAAGTCGAATGCAGTTAATTTTTGAATTTATGTCGCTTAGACGATATGAGTTCGGTTTATAATTCATAACACAACTGGCTGGGAACTGAGCGCGAATAGAAATAGTGGGCATTACTCGAGGCGCGCCGAACGCTCCTGAAAGTAATTCTGGAGAGAATTTTAAAGTTATAAATGGTTATTGCGAAGTCAAAATGGAATAAGAATGACCTGAAGAAACAGACGTGGACTTTATAAAGTGACTAGAATATTGCGCGGGACTTTGTTCGCGCAGCAGTTTTTGGCGAGGAAACCAAGAATTGATTAATTAAAACAGTAGTTAAAACAGTGTTTACTAAAAGCCTAATGCCTAAAAGCCTAATGCGTCAACAGCATCGCTTAAGGATCCAGAAATTAATGCATTAAATCGTGTAAGCGACGTAATTCATATTATTCGCACTACCAGAATTACACTTCCTTTAAGTGACTAAAAATTTTCTTCTTTAAAGTTTGTACAAAAATTATTACAATGGTATTAAATGGTAGTTTCTGGATTGCATGAAATTTAGAATTTTGAAATTTTGAAAGTGTGTTTAAGAACCCTGAACCAAGACATTAGTATATTATAATATCTAATAACACCTAAAAATAAACCTTTTAAAATTACAAATAAAAAAAATCAAGTAACTTAGTGCTTTTACGCCTTCACCACAGTGAAAAAGAACATTTTAAAAATTTGTAATACATTATATTTTTTCTTTTTTTTCATAAAAGCAAAAAATAATTTGTCATATGAACGTGCCCTAAGGCGGGTGAAAAATGTGAACGTGGCGGCCACGCACGAACCGCCTGATAAATAAATACTTGTTCCAACACTTTGACGCAATTTGTAACAATTTCTACACCTCGCTTGCGTCGTTACCGTATTTGTTACCGGATCTCGACTCCACATTAAATGCGGCCTTTTCGATAAGAAGCGGGCCCGGGTGGGGGAAAAGTTTTATAATTATTACGAATCTTGGGGTCAGATGATTGTGTAAGGAGAAAATACATTTTTATTGGACTTAGATTCGTTCATTTTTGTTGAGTCGCTACTTTTTGTTATTTTATTCTCTGTTATTGTTAATTTTGTATTGAAAATGAATTGTATTGTTTTTACCGGTTTTTCGTCTTGTGGAATATAGATAAATATTTTCAGTACTTAAGGGGCCGAGTCCCATCGAAATTCTTATACATACGTAATACCAAATTCATTTTCTTATACGAAAATATTTAACATGTTTGAATTATTTTTCAGCTTAAAATAGTAATTACCTAGGTTCCTGCACAAAAATGCACTACAAAATATTTAAAAAATAAAAAATAAATTTACTACTAAACACTAAAACACTAAAAAATATATAAATTAATAGTAAATTTACCACAAAATATAGAAATTTTAAAAAATATTTTTTAGCATTTAAATATTTTGTAGTAAATTTACTATTTATTTATATATTTTTTGGTATTTTACTATATTTTTTAGTGTTTTAATATTTAGTAGTAAATTTACTACAAAATATTTATAAAATACAAAAAATATTTTTTATTTTTTAAATATTTTGTAGTAAATTTTTGTGCAGGAACCTAGGTAATTACTATTTTAAGCTGAAAAATAACTCAAACATGTTAAATATTTTCGTATGAGAAAATTATTTTGGTATTACGAATGTATGAGAATTTCGATGGGTACCCGGCCTCTTAACCGTGATTTTTTTCTAATCTTGCATATATTTAAAAAAAATCTACAGTCTTCTCTACTACTGTACTTTTGTTTATTCTTTTTTACTAACAAAATTGAGTTAAAATACAATAAAGATTAGTAATGTAGTAATGAGCGCAATTTACTGCACAAACTACAAAGCAAATGTCCTAGTCTGTTCAGTTCAGTTCCTCTTTTCTATGTAATGCAACAATATAAATTATAAACAGTACATCATTACATACTAGATCGCTCGAATCGGGTGTTCACGTGATAACTTTTTTTCAGATAACTTAAAATAGCATAATGAACTTGAAAAATTGTCGTAAGGTACTTAATATCGTCTGTACTCCCTTAGGAGTTTGATTTGAAGATAGATGTTACTCTACCTCATGAGATTTACACTGTGATATTGTAGTGAGATCTAGTAACGATCAGGGTTCTGAGAAATAGAATCTTTTTATCTCACTTGATATTGTTTTAAGCGACTGCTGAGTAAAAATTTAAAATCTATTCGTATAAACGGGTTCGAAGACTTTTTTACTTATTTCTTGTTCTTTGCAAAGCAGAAAGCAGTTCCTAGGATTATAAGCGATGTATTTTAATAGCGACTGTAAAATAAAGTTTCATTATAACATTCCGAATTTATGTTTTTCTATATGATATTGAATGTACCGTAACTTATTGGTGGAAATTCATGTTTCACGGTAATAACATACACTTTTCATGCACTTTTTCCACTTTTATTGATTTATTTTATTACAATTATGTTTCACGCGACCGGTTTCGATAAAATCATCATCAGGTGTAATGCAGGTAATTTTAAATTTTTAAAAAATTGGTAAACAAAAATAGTGTTGTCAGCATCATGAAAAATTTCTACCATTTAGTACTATTTTCTACCAAAAACAATTTCTTCTACCAAAAGAAATTACAAATTAAATTTTTAAATGTATAACCTTTGATATAAACCTTGGATATTGATAAATTAATGACTAAAATAGTTGTACTTAAATAGCTACATACAAATAAAATGGGTCAAAAAAATTAAATTAAAAAACAATAATTACATTAAATAGATCAACAATTCAATTTAAATGTCCTACAACTATAATTAATAAATAATAATATTATAATAACAATAAATAAAATGTCAATCTTTATATAAATAATGTCATAAAATAATAAATTCATCTAAATCATGTCAAAGTAATGCCAATGTCAATATTATATAAAATTTCTAATTACTAAATTAAATGTCAAGCTTAAAATAAAATTATGTCCAATATAATGTTAAGTAATAATATAGAATTTGAGAGGCATGTCTGATCGTTAAGAAGATTCCCATATTTCTTGTGTCTATTTATTTCTAGCGCTTCTAATGCATCCATCTTCCTGCTTTTTGGTAAAATGTGTAGATATTTAATGCCTTTATCGGGATCGAAGAAATGGTTATTATTATTTAGGTGTTCCGCAAATGTAGATCTGTCTGTTTTCTTCTTCCATGCTGTTAAATGTTCTTTAATTCTAGTTTTTAATTTTCTACTCGTTTGGCCTATATATATTCCTTGACATGTATCGCAGGTAAGTTTGTATATACCACTACTATCCGTGATGTTATATTTGTCTTTGTCATGTTTTTCTGCCAGCTAAGTAAGTAGAAAATTGAATGAATAAGTTGACCATTTCAATGTTTTTAGCAAGAAACAAAAGACATATATAAGCAGAAGGTAGACATACGTAATTTAGGTAACCTATGTCAAGCTAGATGGCGCACCTACGTAATTTAGTCGGGTTAGCCCATGTAAATCCGTGTTAGTCATAACCTGCTGGGATTCATATTATATGCCTATTAATTCATGAAGCCCCAAGCGGCCACATCCGACCGCGATAACAATGAAAAAGCTATTGTGTCTCGTTTTGCCACGACTGATGGGTTAATTCATTTCTATGATAGCATTTTTTAGATATAATGGTCCTTAAATTTAAAAATGGTGCATACTTGAAACTGCACTTTAAAGTTTTTTTCTTTTTTCTTCTCCAAACAGCAAATCCAATATGTCGAGCATGCGGCAAAACATAATGTACACAAACGTAGTATTAAATCGTAACAAACACATTCTTATTTTTCGTTTAAGTTGCCACAGCACTTGAGATCTTGTGCATAACTCGTACAATGGAATAGGGAACTGTTGAGACATTTTAGATTCGTATGTTGCACAATTCGCTTTAACTATTTAAACCCCAGTTTCGCTTGCCGCACCATTCTCGACTCTATTACTCTGGACATAGAGATGTCAGCCCGCGTGCGGCTCTTGAATACCGAGTCACAAGAGAATTTGAGATTTGAAGTCAACTATACTTTGTAATGAAGTCTAAGTTATACAAAGAATATAAAAGTATTCGCATGGGATTTATTTACAAAGAAAAGGAACATATATCGTACTTGTTAAGAGTTTTTCTTTAGCTTCGTAATTATGTAAAGTGCTTTAGAATGGTACTCAGCTTTATCTTTCAGTTTGTAGTTAATTGTTGGTGTATGATATTTAATTTTCACCCGCCATAATTATTATGGTAAATGTCGTTGAATCATTAAAGGAGTAAAATAGCATACACAAGAGTTTTATAAGCAATAAAATTGATTTTAAATGCCGCTTTGTGAATGCCATCTCTAAAGGTACGCTTATACGGGCAACTAAAATTGCTCCACTCCAGTCAATTCTCGTCAACTTTGACGTCACGACTACATCAAGCAATTTTCGGCAACAAGCAGCAACAAACAGCAATATTGCGCAATACAATTGAGCGATATGGCGCAACTTCATCAACTAGTTACTAGGCAATACTGTTATACATGAGCCCATTGGATATTCGTCAATTCGTATCAGCGACATTGAGCGATATGAAATATCTGGAGCAATATCGCCGAAATAATAGCCGCAATTTATTGAAATTGCTCCATATTGCTCCACTAATTGCTCCAGATCGGTCCATTCGTGTCGCCGGGCAATTATTGCCGCAATTGTTGCCCGTGTAAGCGCTTCTTAACCGAAATGTACAAAAATGCAAGACGACAAATTAACTTCGTTCTATCCAAACATCCTGTATATTTTATTAGCGAATGTAACATCTCAAGATATGGTAAGTCTATGTCATCAACACTAAATTAGCATGAGGATTGCGAGTAACGCTTTTGGAATTACTCGGAAGTCGTAGCAGTTCCTAATATCTCGTATAAACGCGTAGCGTTTGAAGTGATTTTCGTAGCTGCTTGCTACGCGGCTTTTAAGGCCTGTATTCACTTTGATTAGTGATAAGTGCAGGTGATTAATGATTAGGTGAAAGTAAAGGACTTGCACTAATCAGTCGCTGTCCACACTTCCTTTCTTAATCGGGGCGTTCCACGCCAAGCGGACAGGAAAAAATAGTCGATGTCTCCGATTTTGATAATATTTGGATATGTTATACCTACACATGTTATTAATACGTGTGCCAAATATTTTTGCAATATAATGGCTAGATTAAAAATGATGGGACTTTGAAACGTGACTTTTCTATTTGACACTCGGTGCTTCAAAGCTGATTATAGATTAAAAAAATATATATTAGAATAATTTAACCACTGAACTTGTTACTTCATTTAATGAGCTCTTTAACTGCATTTTTGAAAACAAAAAAAAAGTATTTTTCTTTGAAAAAAATGCAAAATGATTTTTTTTTCTTGATTTTCTCAAAGAGGGACCCTTATGATTTTTTTTATATTTTTTGTGTAAATAGCTAATATTCTATAGAACATTCCTGCATAACTTCTATAATGGGCCGGGAAGTGGATTAGGAGCTAGACTGAAAATACTTCCGAAGGGTGGCGTCCAGCGCCATACTGTACTATGGGCAGAAATCGCTAAGTAGTGGAAATTGCCAAAAAACTTCGATTTTGATGTGGAGAAATGTACCCTTAGATATGTTTTTTTTAAATAGAAACATAATTTAAAAAAAAAATTAGAAATATATTTTTTTTGACAATTTTTTTTTTCTTGTAAACCTTTTTTTGTCTGTTTCTCTTTCAAAAATCTATTGAAGGTTACTTTTCACTACATCAAAATTGATGTTATTTGCCAATTTTCACTATGTATCGATCTCTGCCCATAGTATTGTATGGCGCTGGACGCCACCCTTCGGCAGTATTTTCAGTCTAGCTCCTAATTCACTTCCCGGCCCATTATAGAAGTTATGCAGGAATGTTCTATAGAATATTAGCTATTTACACAAAAATATAAAAAAAATCAAAAGGGTCCCTCTTTGAGAAAATCAAGAAAAAAAATTAATTTGCATTTTTTCAAAGAAAAAAACATTTTTTTGTGTTTTCGAAAATGCAGTTAAAGAGCTCATTAAATGAAGTAACAAGTTCAGTGGTTTAATTATTCTAATATATATTTTTTTAATCTATAATCAGCTTTGAAGCACCGAGTGTCAAATAGAAAAGTCACGTTTCAAAGTCCCATCATTTTTAATCTAGCCTATGTGTAGGTATAATATATCCAAATATTATCAAAATCGGAGACATCGACTATTTTTTCCTGTCCGCTTGGCGTGGAACGCCCCAATCGCTAATCACCTGCACTTATCACTAATCAAAGTGAATACAGGCCTTTAGCTCTACACGCGTAGCTACGTCTTTGTAGCTGTGCTACGTCGTAGCCGAAATCGTGAGACTCGGTTTGGAACTTGGAAGTCGTTTCAATATTAAGTTTTTGCTTGGATCATAGGTTTATTACAGCTCTAACAAAATACTGTATGAGCCTAGAAGGTCTAATTTTATACACAGTTAGGGTGAAGCCAAAGGAGCGTAATTTTGTGAGTCGTGAGTCGCAGAATTTCGGTTGGCAGAAATTCTGCTGCTTTCAGTTTCATAAAAAAATCCTACTTCATTCGCACGAGCGTAATTTTGTGAGTCATGATTAGTATGAAAAATAATTTATGCGACCGAAATTCTGCGACTCATGACTCACAAAATTACGCTCGTTTGGCTTCACCCTTAGTTATGTGCTAAATTCTATAAAATTACTAGCTGTCCCGGCAAACGTTGCTTTGCCATAATATAAAGTATTTCGCCCATATTATGTTATTGAAGTGACTAAATAAGTATGTCGCCATGGCAACGTCGATCGCTATCTCGTCGCATACAATGGTCGCCGTCAGTCTCAGGTTGTAATAATTTACTATTATTTATTCAACAAATGCACTTATCAATATATAAAGCCGATTCTCAGACCTACTGAATATGCATATAAAATTTGGTTAAAATCAGTAAAGCCAGTTCGGAGGAGTTCGTGGACTAACATTGTGACACGAGAATTTTATATATAAAATAATACTGTGCTATATTCTTAAAAATTATAAAGCTTCATTTTATCTTCAGAAAAATGATTATAAAGCCTCACAAATGTTATTGCACTCGTAGCTGCAGGTCGCCGATGATATCGAGCCGCGCTCTTATTAGTTTAGTTAGTCCACAGTTCTAGGAAGTGGTTCCATTACTGCCATTAGTAAACAATATCGAGTTATGTGCGCTGATTGCCGTATCCCATGCGGTGAACCCGATAAAAACTCTGTAATTGTTCGCTTCCATGAGCACAGAAAAGGTACGAGTTTTAATTATTAATTTTGCTAGCAACAAACAATATGCCTAAGGGTCAATTCAGATCGCAACGCGACGAGGCGAGGCGCGGCGCGGCATTTTGTACGGATTTGACAGATTTCAATTGCGTGAGACGTCTTGCGAATCTGTCAAATCTATATAAATTTAGAAATGCATTTACGCGTCGCGTTGCGGTCTGAATCAACCCTTAGGCATATTGTATTTCTTGCAAAACAGATCATCTAATCTGTTTTCAACACACGCTTAGTTGCTTTTCTTAACGCTCGGGTAAAAAATAAATGTCTTACCTCCAACTTTCGATTTTGCAATGTCACTATAAAAATGAGATTATCGAGATATTTTTGAAGTGAAAATTTCTTTAGCGGCGTTGAGCACTTTTGTGGGATGGGTATGTGAAACTCGCGTCAGATTCTCGTGCTGATCGAAAAACCGTAAGACGGTTGGAGAGTAGTGTTTTAACATCGAAATCGATTAATCGAACAATCGATTGTTTTTTTTTCGATTGTCGATTAAAAAATATTTTTAATCGATTGTAAGGGTTTCGATTAATTAAAAAAATCGATTGTTTAAAAATCGATTTTCATAAAAAATGGGTTAAAAATTTAATCGATTGTAAGGGTTTCGATTAATTAAAAAAATCGATTTTTTAAAAATCGATTTTCATAAAAAATGGGTTAAAAAAATTGTAAGGGTTTCGATTAATTAAAAAAATTGATATTTTAAAAATCGATTTTCATAAAAAATGGGTTAAAAATTTAATCGATTGTAAGGGTTTCGATTAAGAAAAAATCGATTTTTTAAAAATCGATTTTCATAAAAAATGGGTAAAAAAAAATTATGCATAACGTTAATAATCAAGTTTTCACTTCTGCCGGCAATCCCGGAGTGCAACCCGTCTTTTTTTCTTGGAATTTGGCATCCCAACTTTAAAACGATCAACTATTAAGGTGAACGCAGATTTGGCCGCACCGCACGCACCGCAGTCGCCGCATTCGCAATTATTCATATTATTATGAAGTTGCGAAGACTGCGGCGCGGGTAGGTAGGTATGCGAGCTTGCCTATAACTTCATATAAAGAATTGCGAATGCGGCGACTGCGGTGCGTGCGGTGCGGCCAAATCTGCGTTCACCTTTATCCCCAGAAGATTGTTCATTATTTTACCACCCCTAAAATTCAATGTTAGTTAGTTACAAAATTAACCGAGCCGATTCGACGGGCGTCCAAAAATACAAAGCGAATCTGAAATGTAACGGACAAACAGTGGATTTTGCTGCAAATTTATCTTTGCAGCGGCGGGCCCGGAGCCTATAAATCCCATGGAGCCGCAACAGCACAGAGGCGCAGCTCCAAACGTTTGACTCAAAGCTGGGCCTATTAAAACGCCATTAGTGAACCATTGCGTTGTTGCGTTTGACAAGATGGCCGACGATCTGGACGTTTGGTCAAGGACCATTCGATAATCGAAGTTTGAATACTAAAGCTGATGTCGAACGCACGTAAATACGTAGTGCGGGACGTACGGTGCGGACGAATGTGCGAGGTTTCACATCATTTCATACAACGAATTCTAAAATGCGGCGCGTTCGGCGCGTACGTGCTGATAAGTGTGCAATTATGTATGTGATATTTGACATAGCGCATCGCTTAGTATTTTTGCCTAATGTCAATTAGCCGTCACTCTGACATTGGCGACTCAAAAAAAGGCCATAAGCAAGAAGAAGAAGATCATTAACCGATAAACGACTCTTCTGAACAGATTAATTCCTACCACAAAAACCCATGGGAAATTTTCAAGTTGCAAATCTCATCTCCTATAGAAGAATAGCTATTCTTTCCCTTAGTTTTCATATTATCACCACAAAATTACCCATCACTCTGAACTCATCGTATTACTCAATTAATTCTGCCCCATGGTCGGATGCGGTGATCAATGAACTTCATACGCCAATTGAAATTTAATAGCCGCTCCCGATATCTGTTAATGAGCTGTCATACGGAGTGATCGGTGTTAGGCCGTTAGGGTCGCTCCAGAACGAGACGCGATGTGACGCAGCGCAGATAGCGAGACAAAACGCAACTTTGTATTTTACGCATGATTCGAATTTGCATTGCAAAACAAAGTGCTACATTTAAATAATAATATCTTGCAGAGTGTCGCATTGGTGTGAAATGGCCCTTAGCGGACGTTTGCGGTATGATGATCTGTGTTACTGTGTGGCGCCGATGACAGCAAAATATTGTGAATTAGGCGGTGAATTTTATTTGATTACTTAGCTTGAAACTGGTATGAATTCCAAAAATCTATAAGTTACTAAGAAACAAGGTTTGAGATATTAGAAGACCTAAGAAAATAATGCTAAAACTGTTATGAAGTTATGATATCTATAAGAAATATAGTCACTTAAAATATATGCTTAACTTAAATCGTATAATTTTAATATCTCATTTCTCAATCCATTGAGAAATGAGATATTAAATTATACGAAATTTCAAATTATACGAGTTAAAATATTATTGAATATCAGTAGTATTAAGTGTATTTATAAAAAATAAAGTACTATTTCAAATTGTCGCTTATAAGGATAAACTTATAGTTCAGTGGGCGGTATTCAGCTTATAAATAAGAGAGTAGTCATGAATACTTTGGTCTTGATATCGGCGATAATAAATCACGTTTGAAGATGCTCCAGCGGTCCATTTATAACAGCTTTCAAAGTATCAAATTCACATATTCGCCCTATATCCAGTTTTTTTTTAATGGTCTCTTTTAGTTCTTTTTTTTATATTTTCCTAATAAGAACGGTACGTTTTTCAGGTAGGTTGTTTGCATTCTTTGATGGCAACACTCAGTTAAAAAATTTGACGACCTCTGTGGCGCAGTGGTGAGCGCGTTGGTAGCTCAAGCCGGATGTCGCGGGTTCGAATCCCGCCGACGGAACAAAAAGTTTATAAAGTTCCTGGGTCATGGATGTGTATTAAATATGTGTATCATATAATAAAAATCTTAAATATATGTATAGTATAAAATTATTAAATATATTTCCGTTGTCTGGTACCTGTAACACAAGTCCTTCAGGTACTTAGCATGGGGCCAGACTGACGTGGTGTGAAGCGTCCATAGATATTATTATTATTATTATTATAATTTTAAATTATTTAGTCGTTAGTCATTACTTAGTTATTGTTAATAATAATGATTATTTAACTATAACTTCATATGGAGTTTGACATAAAAAGTATATAGTTAACTAGCGACCCGTCCCGGCGTCGCACGGGTATAAAATATATAGCCACACTGAAAAAATTATTAAAATCGATAGCATATGATCCTTCACGTGGTCTACTTCTTATCTGTGCCAAATAACATCAAAATTGGTCCAGTAGTATGCGAGATAAGCCCTTTCAAATAATTTCCCCCGTTTTTTCCACACTCTCCTATTAGTTTTAGTGATAAAATATAGCCTATTATAGCCTTCCTCAATAAATGGGCTATCTAACACTGAAAGAATTTTTCAAATCGGACCAGTAGTTCCTGAGATTAGCGCGTTCAAGTTAGCCCTTTCAAATAATTTTCCCCGTCTTTTCCACATTTTCCTCTATTCCTTCGCTCTTATTAGTCTTAACGTGATAAAATATAGCCTATAACCTTCCTCGATAAATGGGCTATCTAACACTGAAAGAATCATCAAAATCCGTTGCGTAGTTTTAAAGATTAAAGGGATCAAAGGGACTTAAGGGAAAAAAAGCGACTTTGTTTTATAATATGTATATTGTATATAGATGTCAAAGTATTAATTTAATTAAAGTTCGGCTGTTAGACATTTGTCATATATATGTAAGCAGTAATAGAGTTTTCACTTTAGCTGCCAAAATGGGTCCTTCCCGTTTCATACCACGAATTTTTCATACCGCGGTATGAAACAGCGAATTACTGTTTTTGAATTGCCTGTTTCATACCGCGGTGCTTGGAGTGGTAAGAAACGACTAATTCTTTTTTGGTGTGGGTGGATTCGTACCACGAATTTGATTAAATATTTTAAGTCTAATCACTTATTTATACTGGCGTATTGAAAAGTGGTAACAAGAAGAAATAAAAAAATATTTTGTATAAAGAAATGTCATTTATTTCAAAATCAATAAATATATAATATATTATCAGATTTCTAACAATAAAAACACAGCTTGATTTAAATTACACATAGAACTTTAAAATTAACCTAAGTAACACTATATAATTGTTTAAAATCACAGTCGTAAAATTTAAAATTATCAAAAAGTCAAAAATTAAATCAAATCAACTAAAATTATAAGGTTAATAAATACATTATAAAACTACATAATTATATAAAATCACAGTCAAAAATTAAAACAACTCAACAAGAATAGTATTTAATGTAAATAAAAAATTCTTTAAACTACATATAATTGTTGGAAATCATAGTTGTAAAATTAAAATCAACAGTGGTATGAAACGGGAAGGACCCGCCAAAATAGCGTACACAATACCCAAAGTAAGGAAACAATGTCTTATATTATTATTGTTAGTTGTTATCGTGAGGTATCCGTACACAATAATATTGTTGTACCGTCGTTGAAAATGGGTTATTATTATCGTATACGTATATCGTGTTCTCGAAATAAATCCTCGTACAGGATGTTTGCTTTTCAGGATTGAATTAGCATAAGCAATAAGTGTGTTAAAATTACTTTCATTTTAATAATTATTCAATGTTTTGTGCTGTATAATTAACAACTTAAGTATAATCATTGACTTACACTGGTTAATGTTAATTCTTCCTTTTGATTTTATAAAATAGCGTACGTTGCTAAACACAAGAGGCAAATAAAAACAGGCAGGAACATACAACATACTATGTACCATCGAAGAAATTGATTCATAGACAGTTGATGCATATGTTTATTTATTTATTTTATATACTCACCAACAGAACAGCATTTGTGACATTATAAATTTGTACATAAAATTTGTTTACAGATAAAATGAGTTTTAATGACAGGTGAAGTACAGCGTGCGTATGCGACAAAAATTAGACGAGATGAAATGTTGTGAATATGGTGATAAATGATAATGATAAAATATGTGTGTAACAAAACAGATATCTTATTTTTTTAAACAAATAATACTTTGAAATAAAACTTATACTAATATAACAAAAATTAAAATTAGGTTGACGGGCCTACGTCATGTCATTGGATTATGTCAATTGAATGTTATGCGGGCTCTACACTCGTGGCGCGAAAGCCCGCGTAGACCGCGAACCGTGAGTGTGGAGGGTTTCGCGGCTTCAGGTTCACGCTTTGCGGCTTCGTATTTGTTCGCATCGTGTTCACGGCGCGTAGCATCCGTGAATCGCGGCCACAATTCGCGCCGCGAGTGTAGAGCCCGCATTGGCTGTGTACGGTCGCGGGTAGGGTGGGTTTGACGTAACGCGACCAAATTACGTAGGTCCACCATCTGCCTATCAATCAACTTCATGGTATATTGTATTCTTGATATATCTTAATTGTATTCTTGATAGTACATTGTACCTATAACTACCAAATGAATGACGATTGCCGCCTCCAAACAGACAGACACTCGCAACCTACTTCATAAAAATCTCGTGTAAATTAATTTAACACAAAGACTGGTGTACTGACAACATATATTTCGTTTTGATAACGATAAATTATGGCCAACGGGTCTGGGGATCGCTAGCGGCGCGGCGGTCGGCCCCAGATTTATTACACAAATATTTGTCAGTGGGCTTTTTTAGTAAATTAATCGTATGGCACTGCCCTCTTTGTGACATCGGCGCTAAATACTGGAGTATAATTTTTGTCATGTTCAAAACATGGTTCCGTCAGCGCATACTGTGACACAACGCCTCCGTGGTCTAGAGCGTGGCTCTTGACTCGGAGGTCGTGGGTTCGATTCCCGCGTTGGAAACATGGTATTTCCAAGTTTGGTCAGGACGGTGCAGGCTGATCACCTGATTGTTTGACAAGTAAGATGATCCATGCGTCGGATGGGCATGTAAAAATTCGGTCCTGCGCCTGATCTCTCGCCAGTCGTATCGGTCTTCCGTCCCACTGGGTTATGAGAGGAAAGGAATAGAGAGTGCTCGTGTGTACTGCGCACACACTTGGGCACTATAAAATTACTCCTGCGTAACAGGCCTGGTTTCAATAAAACTGGCCACCGTCACCGAAACCGGTGTGGGAAGTATTATTATTATACTCACACGCAACAAATCGAGAGTGAAAGAGCTGTCTTAAGACAGACCGCAACACAAAATATTTGTGTGTAGGTATGCATCCGCATGTGCTAGAGCTATAGCAATAGTCTGACTTAAGTCTGTCTTGTCTTAAGTGTGTATATGACCCATATTTAATGCTACTGGGTCAGTCTTGAATTCGATAATAATAGACAGCGAAGTTAGTAATCAAATATGTGTGGGTTTTAACACGAGGTATAAAAAGCGTCACGTCAAATTCAATACATTTTTTTCTGATAGGCCATAAAATATATACGAAAATTTATAAGTTTGCGTTACCAGCATTTGGTATAAGTATTGATATAATACTAAACCAATATATTATAAATTACAATAGCCAAATTTTAATCAACGATAATATTATTTGAGCCGAGGTTTTTCAGTCAAATGCTTCGATATATCTCAATGATAATAACAGAATTGTACTGTCGAAATTCAATTTGAAATTAATGTTTAGGTAATTAATTAATAAGCGTCGCGTGGAACTAAGAGCAGATTATAGTTTCATTATCATTATGTGGTATTAATGTGACAATGAAATTAATGAGAATTAATATGGCTTTTAATGAAATTATATTTAGGGACTTATTAAAGTAAATTCAAATTAAATAGACGTTAAAATACAGCTTTTTACCGGCACCACAAAGTACTACGATGGTTATCTAAACTATAACCATCATAATATTATTATAATATCGTGAATTCTAACGGAACATTATGCACACAAATATAACATGTATGATCGAGGTTACTCGAGCAACTACGATTCTAAAGCTTATTATAAAACCAAACTTACTTCGTTCAGAATTATACCCATACCGTACCCTTTATGCCAACGACATAGCGATCATTTTCACATGCACTCCGAAGCTAAATAACTATGAAAGGTGATGTGGGTTCTCAAAAATACCGAATTCTATGCACGCACGATTGCGTGCTCCTACCCCAAGCTCACGTAGAGTGCATAGCTGAAGCCCTGCATATGCCCAGGTAAACTTATGCCATTTTAAGATTCGAATGGTATTTGATTCCTTAAACGTTTCGAATATTCTTGAGAAAGCTTGCTAGTAGATTGACGTCGTTGTCGCGGCTTTGTTTACCAAGAAAAGATTTAAGCAATCTCTATCTTTGCGTATCTTTGTGCCTTAGTAACGGCTCAATTGCGCGTCCGATTTTGACAAAATATGAATCAATAGTCAAAAGATTAGTAATGATCATAATCATCAGTTAGTACTCGTATGATTAGTAACGTCATATTATAAATTAATCTATGTTGTAAATAATCGATGAAAATAATATAACAAAACACTTAAAGCTTTAAAATATTTTGTGATAAGCACTTTTAATAAATCAGCGTGCAAGCCGTCAGGACCACCATTGGCTTATTCACTCCGAAAAAATGACCCGCAAAACGTTGCCCGTATTTCGTTAAGCCGAGCCCGGTTCAACATTTATTATACTATTAACGAGGCCGATAAAAGGTTTTTTAGATAAAACATTGGCGTAATGAAGACAAAGAGTTGTGCTTAGCCAAAAGAAAACAACGGACTAATTGGAGGTGCGATACTTTTGGCAGATTTATCGCTTTATTATTCAACCTAACATGCTTTCACCGGAACTTGGGAATTTCCAACTACATTGTTCGCGCGAGTTCGTAAAGTGCTAATCATTTGGGACCTCAGATGTATTCATAATGTTATCATAATGTTGCCGGATAGTTTGTTATTGGTAAGTTGGATCGGGGAGGTTAATGAAATCTCAATAACGGAATCTATTACAACGAATTCGCTCACGGATTTTGTTGGGTATGATTCAACTAAAGGTTGTGTGTCGATTGGCTCGGTTTTGTAGCTATCAGCGAGCCTTTAACTGACTCCTACCTCATTTATCAACTTGATTCATCAACAAGAAGGTATTACATCAAAAATATTCTTATTTTAATTAACTTTTAATTCGATAAGACAGAAGAATAATTAAAGTTGGTAACATAAATTTCTAGTATTTTAATATTTCAGTCTCCGTTAATATTTACGGCGTGAATTTGATTTATGACGCCATTAAACGAAGTTTCATTTCCACTTGCACTAGATTTAAGCGAAGATCGCGCTCCAAACTTATTTCCATCCAATTTGTATCTCCGAGATAATAATTGACATCAGTTTCGGTTTGGAAGGAGCCCAAAAGCTGTTCCCTTATTAAAACGTTTGGCTTCCCCGGCGGCCGTTACTGTGTCTTATTGCTTTTAATTAGCCAGATTCTACTGTTTTATGTGTTACTGCCTTATTACGACGTTTTATAGTGTTATCGTCTTGTAACGTTTCAAATGTTCGTGTTTTATTCGTTTCATCTTTTTATAGATGTTAAGGTTGCTGATCACTATTAGATTTACTATCTCAAGAATTTTTACATCTGTTATTATTGTTTAGTCAGAATATGTTCGTAGTGGTCCATTAGGGCTATGTTTGTCTTAAAGATATATAAATACAAAACGACGTTTATGTAAATTGGCTATGATCATTATCAATGAACGTAAGCCATTACAATAATTATATGGATTTTATAGTGGATTTTTCTGTACAATCTCCCGTCTTTTTTGTTAAAAAATAATGTCTTTGTTTCGACGAGAAGCACATTTTCCGTCAGAAAAAAAAATCACTTTACACAAGTAATTCTTTAAGCCAGCCCCACATAAAATACAGCCCACAATTTTTCGCGGCATTAAAATTGTAGCAATTTTTACTTTGACGGTAAATCTGTCGCATGATAACTTGTAGATTAAATGAGTTTTAAAGCAAGGGGATTTCAACACGCGTAAATATGGGCCGCAGTCGGAAACTTTTTAAAGCAAAATATTTTTCATGCTTTAAACACAATGTATGAATAATAAATTATGTATGTCGGGACATCTGGGCTTATAACGTTTTAAACTAATAGCCACTTAGTAAATTAATAATTAGTTTGGCGTAAATCCATTAATACGTGCACTCTGAACAACGCTCATAATGAAATTATCATCAGCATTGGCGGTTATTTATGATATTAACTCGATTAATTGCCTCCTCACTCCCCGAATACACGAGGAAACCAACCGAGGTTGTAGAAGATTGTGCTCAATTATTATTATCATAACTCTACTCAGTAGCGTGCAGAGCAATATGACACAGGGTATGCGGGGCCCAGCGGAGTAGTTGGATGGCCTATATTATATGGTCGGAAAAAATCTTAATAGCGCAATGTAGCCAGCGACAGCAATATTGCCAGCGCCATCTATCGAGAACATCGAGAACTATTTTAAGTACTCACCTAATCGGCTTCAATTTTCACATACTCATGGTTCCGGACTCCGGTTACTTGAGATTTACTATATTCTGATGTAAATACTATAGATGCAAGATTTCGGCCACCTCAAATATCTTATGCAAGTGAGTGATAGTTACAGAACACGTCCCTCGCAAGATATCCGATGTGGCCGTTAAAAAGGCCGATTTTCATGTGATTCGCAAAATATATAAATAAACTTAATAATAAAACTATGGGTTCGTAAAAAACAAACTACCCATTCATTTATAGATTAAATCTATGCGCCTATCCTTTTTTAAATATAATTTTAGGATATCGTCATAGAAAGTTGGATTGCGTTTTAATTCTATCATTAATGCCTTTTCTATAGAAATCATGGAAAGATCTGTGAGTCGTTGTTGATTTTGTGTGTTTCTCAAATATGTGTGGATACGTTTTAAACTCGAAAATGAACGCTCTGCCGATGCGCTGCTTGCTGGGATAGTCACAATGAATTTCGCTAATCGTAACACTTCAGAAAAAACTTTATTCAAATTGTCATTATACAAATTTTGAATAATACTAAATACACAACTATTTGCAAATTGAGGTGATCTATAAATACAGCGCAATTCATTTTTCAATTTATCAAAATAAAATTTGCCTGATATTTACTAGTGAATTCTCTGATTTCATTTTCAGGGAAACATTCACTATATTTTCTAAAATTCTCACAAAAAAGTAGCTCAACAAACTTTAGATCTTTAATGTTTTTATTACGATTTCTTAATTCACTCACTACAATATCAATTATTTCAACAAAAATCCGCCGATAATGTATTTTTACATCATCGACATTGCGCTTTCTTTTAGGTGGTCCGGTTATGTGAACGGCGGCATCATAATAGATCTCGAACTTCTCTCTGAAACGTTCTAAAAATGACTCTAACTCTTTTATCTTTCTTACACAATACGCGATGTCACTAGTTTTTTTTTGCAAAATATCGTACAGAATATCCGTTTCTGCAAAAATATCTGCGAAAGATTTTAATAGAAAATTAAATTCAAATTCTTTCATATTAAATAAAAATGAACTGACTTGTGTCAGTGTTTCACCATCCCAGTCTTGTGTATTTTCGTTCATATTTTCAAACAATTCTAGGAGGTGGGTGGACTCATTATTAATTACATTAACCGTGCGCGAGTGATACGTCCACCTTGTTTCCGCGACACGAGGCAGCTTTTTCATATCGGCAAAGTTATTGTAATGGGCCATTCGCTTTGTACTAGTGTGAAAAAAGCCGCGATTGATTTTATAATACTAAAAAAGCGTTTTGTTTCTGCAACTCGTTCGAAAGATTTCGATAAAACTAAATTTAATACATGTGCTGAACACCAAACGTACATAGCTTGTGGACATTTTTGCCTCACCAAAGCCTGCACGCCATTAATTTGTGAGGATAAAACTGCTGCCCCGTCGTAAGTTTGTGCAACTAATTTGGATACACAATAGAACTCTTCTAAAACTTCCAAAATTATAGAACTCAAGGCTACAGCGGTCCGATCCGCGCTGACATCAACATATTTGATAAATCGATCAACTACTTCTGAATCACGAAAATATCTCAAAATTAATACTAATTGTTCACGGCCGCTAACATCAGGAGTCTCATCTACCATGACAGCGACAAAATCGGACTGTTTAATTTCGGCTTTAACGCAATCGATCATCACAGATGCAAGGCTCGAGATCAAATCATTCTGCGTACGGTTCGACATGCCCGTGAATGAGGTACTCGCATTCTGTAAATGGGTTTCTAAAACTCCATCATACTTGGCTAATAAATTTACTATTTCTAAATAATTACCCCTATTTAACGACGACACTGACTCATCGTGACCGCGAAAAGCTAATTCTTGTTTTCCCAGAAAGCAAACAACATCGATCAGCCTATGAAAAATGTTTCTATTGCGATCGACTTTAGCATTATGCCTCTCAACATCTAATCGTAACTGACTGTTGATACTCATTTCAGTACAAGATTTACCAAAAGTATTTAATTTTAAGCAGGCCTCCAGATGTTTTTATGTATGGTCATGCTTCTTTGCCGCGTTATAGAAATTATTTAAATCTGAATATCCTGAATCAGTCCACACTGAACTACAATTATTAAACAATATGCAAGGAAAACAATATAATTTAATCGTGTGCACACAACCACACAGCCAGTTATATGATTCATAACTTTTAACATGAAACTTCCGAGTTACATTGCCTTTTTGCTGGTTTAATTGTAACTCGGGTACACACCTACCTTTCGACACAATTTAAATCTTTTCACTGAATGACAATTGTGAAAACTTGTTATTTTTAATTTTTAATAAACACACATTCTCAACACAGACCTCACAGTCAAATAACATTTTTAAGAAATCAAAAACGCACTTAATATAGAAACTCAGTAATAACTGTTAAACTGTTAAAATGTGCAAACTTTTAAATGTTAAAACAAAAAAGTCGTTTTAGAAAACTATAAACTTGCGCAAACAAAAATTATCGTAACAGTGCTCATCACATGAAAAAAGAAAATGGCGTTCCAAAAATACTAAACATTAATGTAATGTAAACAAATATAACCCTTACTAAACAAAAATGCATTATACATGCATACGCGTAATTAGATTTCCGTCCATTATTTTTACTCGGATTATAATAGGCAACGAAGTGTGAAGTGCAACGAACCCGAACCGAACGCCGCGTCGGAGGCGCTCGGATAAGTTCGGAAATCGGAAGCCGCAGTCCTTGAAGCTACTTGCCCGTACTAGGCAAATGAGATATTCATGTCTGTGTGCGTTTGCAATCTGTGCACCGATACAAAAATCTCATCGCACACATATGCCCGAGGTCTGCGAGGCCTCAAATGCATATATCTCCGCTCGGCGGGCCGTTGCGATTAAATAATAATGTTTTTATGAAGTTTTGCAAATTAGTTTTTGCTATTTTATAAATTAAGGCGTTTTAAGTGTATTCATTTTTTACTTTATATAATAACTAACGTCATCTAAAACGTGCGAAAGTTAAATTAAAATATGTGTATAGCAAGTATTTATCATTAGGTAAGCAGTGCTTTTATGCCTTCATGGTACGCACGCCCATGACTCTACTATAATATTATATCGCTTTGTTTGAAAACTTCATGGTACTTTTTTCTTCCTACACAAGATCTATAAAATCGGAGATGGTAACATGTTAAGATTTGCTACCATTTTTTTTTTTCTAATTGTTTTTTGTTAAATTGTTGTCTCCGTGTTATTTGCTGAAAATACTTTAGGAAAGAATTTTATTTCAAACCAATCTACTTCATTTGCATAATATTTAGCAATCGGCGTTTTGTAATGAAAACTCTGAGCTCATCGTATAAATAGAATCGAACGGAAATAGAATCTTAGTTTTTTTTTTCGGGACGAGCTATGAAAAAGTTTATGAATATCGAACGTTTAACGTCCGAGAGTGTTTCCAATATCCTCGATCGCACTAAAGAACGCGGATTAAGTAAACTGGCACATCTTGGCGTTCTATTTAAATTCGTTCGTTCACGTAATTGAAATGAAATTCCGTTTCCAACTTGTCTCCCGGTTAATGTGCTGTCCTCCGCCGCTCGTCGGATAGAGGATTCGCCGCGAATAAAATATGAAAGAGTAATGCCAGTGACTTAGCTTTAATTAATTTCGTATCTCGCGCCGCGCTCTGATTAGATTAATGCGTTTAATTAATATGTGTTGCACGGTTCTGTTTATTTGAATGTGTGTTTTTAGAAGCTGCGTCGCTGATGTATATTATAAACAGATTGGGGCATACCACCGTGCCCTGTGGGACACCGACTTTTTTGTATTGAAAGAGAAACATCGTTTACCCATTTAAGTACTCGTTATCGAATTCCATTAATAATGAAATAATTGTCGTTAAAATGTAATTACATGAAGCATCGTAAGAGAGGATGAGAAACAAATAGATCTACAAAGCGTGTTACGAAAAAACGCGGGACGCGGGCAGGCATAAATTGCAATCATAAACTTGAAACAAACATCCCGAATGGCGCTCAATTATGGAAATCCCTCCTGATAGGTGTTTTATATTGCCATCTTCGGAAGTGCTCCTTTATATCGGCTATACATTAACCGGGGACGTGAAGACGTAAACGTGAACGTTACGACAAAATGTTTAAGTATGTACGGTGCATTGACACGGATATGTAATACGAGTGTTTTTGTAGAAAGCTTGTATCTTGAAGCGGGCACTAAGTAGCACACATTGACACAAGTTGCCTTAACTAACGAATGACCTTGCAATCAATTCCATTGTTCATCTATTTTAGGAGGTCCTAGTGCTAAGGCCCGTAGAAATAGCCGATTTATAACTTTTTTGATAGAAGAATAAAAGGATGTTAGTGTTTTTCAAGAAAAAGTTCTGCCATTTTCATAGTAATAGCACACTGTTATTACTCGTAGGTACTTAGTATAAAAATAAATATTGATGTCCATAGATAGTAAACATTTAAATGCGAGCTGCTTAATGACTTTCAGTTTCTTAATCGTTTCTGTTTTGTTGGAAAAAATGTTTATTTTCAGTTTTGCTCTGCAGAAGTTGTTCGCAATAAAACTTTCTCGCATCTCGCTATTGCACTACGATTCAATATTAAGTATACACTTTTTATTCATACTCGTATTTATGTAATGTTTAAGACTATTCGTTTTTTTTTTATTATCTTTTAATATTATTTCTCCTCTACAAAAGTAGATGTTTGTAATACTAGACATTTTTTACTTCAAAGGCACAAAACTTGTTGATACAAAGTATATTTTTCTATGACATAACTAGCATTTATTTGTTCCCAAGACCTAATGTATATCTATACCAACTTCCATTAAAAACTTTTCAGCAGTTCGATCATTAGGATGTAAAATATGTGCAGTGCAGTGGTGTGTCTATCTACATTGTAGATAAACATACCACTGCGTTTAAAATATGAACCATGTCGAAAAATTTATTATTATTTATTAGTTACTTCCGTACGCAAGTACCTAACATTATTTTTACCCCAAAAGTTACTTGCAACGAAGCGTAATTCAGTGGTACGAATTCATAAAAAATATTGTTATTTTTATGTGCCAAGCGCTCTTAACGCACAAAGAAACTCGCGACACAAAAATCTTGAAAAGTCTTGGAAGAGAACATGGATGTACCGTGTATATTCTAACTTAACAACCACCTAATATGTTTGCATTTTACAATTGGCGAAACTATTGGACTGATTTTAATGAACTTAAGCCCTAAAATTGACCGCGAAGAAGGACGTAGGCTACTTTTCACAACTTACTGATCCCGTAGAAATTTGTGCGTGCACGAAATCAGGGACTACATCTATTTCATCTTTGCTAATATTTTTAATCCTTCGATCGTGGATTCTTGGAAATCTTTTGTTATTCTATTGCTGTCGCGATCACAGGTGCTCTTATGGGGCTTGAAGGATTAATGCGAAAGTGTGTCTGTCTATTACCTCTTCACGCCCAAACCGCTGCACTAATTTTGCTGAAAGGTAAAGAGATACTTTGATTTCCGGAAAAGGACATAGGATACTTTTTACCCTGGAAAAATGAACGGTTCGCGTGTGATGAACGATTTTTGACGCAACGGAGTTGCGGGTGTCATCTAGTATAGTTAACCATTAACACATTTGATAGTGATGCGTTGATAATAAACTAAAATCAGGAGATTATCGTTAACAGTAATCGCGCATAACACGCTACTGTCGCCATGTGGCGGCTATATTGTGATGAATGTAACGACGCATCTGTGTTTGTGTTATCAGCTAATAATAATACAAAACCAACTATAGTCAATAGGCTAACTACAGCAATAGACTATAGATATACAATAATAATAAGACGTGAGTGGAGGAATAAGGTAAGTAACATGAAAAAACTTCCCGTTTTTTTTTGCTTTAATGAAGGCAATGAAGGCCGGAAAAATTATTTGAAATAGAAAAACTATGAAGTATATGTGTGGCCAGATATATTAGCTAGGATATAAAGTAGATAAGTCACAAGTTTTATTAAAATAATTAGGGAAAAAATGAGGTATTGTCCGTATGTTACGAAATGTTACTTGTTCGATTCTTCCACTCACGTCTTCTATTTATTATAGCAATATCTGTATGGTTATTTATTACTAGATGACGCCCGCAACTCCGTTGCACCAAAATCGTTCGCGCGATAACCGTATATTCTTCCGGGATAAAAAGTATCTTATGTCCTTTTTCGGAACTCGAAGTATCTCCATTCTCCATACCTTTCAGCATAATCGGTTCAGCGGTTTGGGCGTGAAGAGGTAACAGACAGACAGACATACACTTTCGCATTTATAATATTAGTATTAGCGATAGAGCCCTTTAAATTAGAATTAAAAAAATATATTACTAGCATGGATTGAAATTACAACATCTTTTAAATCAAAAGGATTTCATAAACAAACTAGCTGTCCCGGTGAACTTCGTGTCACTTTAAAACCTTCCCTGGACTTCTACGAATATTTTAAGACTAAAATCAGCCCAATCCGTTCAGCCGTTTTCGAGTTTTAGCGCGACTAACACATTTGAAAATCCATTTTTATATATAAGAAGATTTTAATAACTTAAACTAACGGCGCAACCAATAAAGTTTTTATAACAACTTTAGTTAATAAGGAAAAAAAAGTAAAGTATCGACTTTTATGTTTTGTTTTAAAATATATTTTTCCGGAATAGATTCTTCTAAAGGTCAAAACTGAGAAACTAAGTAAAGTAAAGGTCAGACGTTCAATATTCTATCGACACTGTCGACAAGTGTCGATAAAATATTCTAGGTCTGCTAGCGTATAGCTAAAAATAAGTAAACTGTTTATCTACTGTCTTCCTCCTAAGCAGTCATTTACGAAAAAAAGGTCTGTAATGACAAAATGACAGTTCTCCTTGGATAATAGTCTGTCACTTTGCCTATTCTTTTGTAGAATGAATCCTTTTCAATATTAAGCTAGCATATTATTATTTGTTTTTGGTTCCAAGTTGGCGTGCCACGTAAGCGATCCGATCGAAAGTTATGTAAACCACCCAAACGACAACTCGATAAGATCAAAACAAATATTAATAGTCGTTGTAATTGTTAATTACAATGTAGAATTATTTATGCAAATTGAAAGTTGATCGACTAGTGTTAATCTAGTTGTTGTTAATGAAGCGGTTGGTATTGTTTATTTATTTTATTCCCAGAAACTAAAATCGTGCATCACAGAATTCGTGACTTTTTAATTAGCAGACAATGTACAAAAAACTTTTATAACATGTAACAAAGATGTTTCATGCGTATGTTTTATCTTGAACATTTTAAAGTAAGATTTCAAGAATTTATCGACATAGCCCATTTATGAATTTTTAAACCTATTGCAAAAGTTTTGCTGTCTTAAGAGGGAAAGGATACTTTCCTTAATACCTACTATAATGTTTGCTGAATAAGATGTATTTTACAATAGCAATACAATAGCAAAGTTTGTATTATCGAAACATGCAATAATGCAATTAATACACAAAGCAACGTTATCGATTCAAAAAGCTAACAGTGTCCAAAATCTATACCAAATATTCAGAGCAAGTCAATAGAAACAGCAACTGTCGCCTCGCAGAGAAATAGCCCGCATTATCTATCTGAAATATTGTCAGATGTGTGCTTCGAAGTTGGAAGCCGCTACGTTTGTCACCCTGACAGCCCTGGTAATCTTCTGATTAGTGAGCGAGCGAAACAGCAACAGAATTAGAGCGAGACAAATGATGGAAAAAGATTTTTGATTAATGAGGGAGCGAGAGAGGTTTATAGGGGAGGTAATAGGTAAAACATTGTGATTTTTTTATTAGTGAGGAAGCGGGGATAGTAAAAGTTTAATAGCGTTTGTCTTTGAAAGTTTATTAATCATTTTATACATGATACAAAATACTAAAAAAAGTACTAAATACAAGACACTTTTTGAACTTGTTTGCATAAAAATGTGAATTTTTGACTAACGAGCAAACAGGTCAGGAAAACATAGTCTGAAAAGTTGTATAGACTTGTTTTAGCTTGAGTATTGCTTACAATATGTATGGCTTGTTTTAGTTTGTACTCTCTTCGGTGAGGCCAGCACTTTGTGGGTATTTTTACAACAACAACATGGCCAAAAAGTTTGTTTTTGTTTCGTACGCAGATCAGTCCGCTTCGAAAAGATAACAGAACAGGCTTAGTAGCGAAAATAAACTTTGTGATATGTTTTTATTTGGTAGCTTACCCTTTAGCTATTGAAAACAGCCATGATATAGGTTGCATTGACAGGATTTAACAAATTTATTAGTGTAAATGAACAGATGTTACAGTTATACAATTTTATGTCCTGGTCTGACACATTCGATGCAACAGTCGATATGTTGCTTGAAAGACAGACGTCATTTTAATCTATATATTTCAACAACGTGCACATGCATTGTAGAAACTTTCATAAGACGTAAGTAGACTTATAATTATATTATGGTTATCGAAGTATAAAAATTTCTGAATTTACGTTATCTCCAGCTCAAATCGATTTCCCCTTAAAAATGTAGTTATGTCTATAAAATGTAAATTATGGGATTCTTATAGCGCAAGTTTAGCTTGATATTGTGTGGAAAATTGGCCTGATGTTCGAAGTCCCCCCTCGCCCCTATTGTCTTCAGAGTGACAGATGCCGTTAAAACTAAGGTGATTTACACACAGCAGCTATAATAATTATGAAGATGTATATTATAAGCACGATATTTTTCTATAGTAATCGATATTATCCACACATGGCCGATATATATTTTTTACAACATTAAACTAGCGGACTCGTCGTTGTTATGACTGTACACAAAACTTAAAAACCGTTTTCAATGAAAAGAGAAAATAGCATTCAGTTAACCGAATTATTGTAAAACTTAACCGTTGTTGAACACCCACGAAGAATTTCTTTAAAATCTGTTCAAGAAGAGTTCAAATCTTTACCACTCAAAATATAAATCTCCTATTTATAAACTTAAAGGTAACATAGCAGTTTTAATGTATACTATATACATTATAGCTGCTGTGTGTACAGCAAGTAGACAATGCAGGTTAGGGGGTAAAGGCCTACGCCTTTACCCCCTAACCTGCATTGTCTTAGCACATAATATTATGTACGGTCACGGGCTTCACATATTAACACGTCACAAATGTTCTCTTTGTCGGCTTCTTACATGAAGCTTTATGATTTTTATGGGTAAAGACAAACTGACGAATCCCTACTAATATTATAAATGCAAAAGTGTGTCGGCATGTCTTTCTGTCTATTATCTCTTTATGCCTAAACCACTGAACCGATTTTGCTGAAATTTGGTATGGAGATACTTTGAGTCCCGGAAATGTACGGAGGATAATGTTTATCTCGAAAAATGTACGATTCCCTCGCGATAAACGAATTTTGGCGCAACGGAGTCATCTAGTCCTAGTCTATAGACGTAATACATGAGTGTATGATCATGCAGTAGCATAAATTGCTTTGCATTATAGCTTAAAAGTTAGGTATGTCCCAACTCCCACGTGCTATCTTATTCTGCGAAAAATCGTCTCGAGCTCTGGTTTGCTGTGGCCTATTTCTAAAATAAAGTAGTTACTACATAAATGTAGACGACGCATGGAACGTGGCTTGTAACTTGCAATGAAATACTAATTTCAGTGGTAAAATCTGAATCAACCGCAAATATGGTTTCGATACCGATAACATACAAATACAAATTCGCGATCAACTAATTGTCAATCCATTATGCCTGGAGCGTTTTATAATTTCTCAATACTGATTTTATAGATTATAGGTGTGTTCGTACTGCGTGACACTATCTAAGGTTGTAATATATTTTATCTTATGGTTAAATTATGAGATATTGCTTGTATCAATCAAAGACATTTTATAAATATGCAGCGCTGCAGTAAAGGTATGCCATGATATAGCAAGGCTGTATAAGAGCTACGCTGTAACATAGCTACACCGGAGTAGAGCTATGCCGTAGTAGAGGTACCCCGTAGTAGAGGTACCCCGTAGTAGAGGTACCCCGTAGTAGAGGTACCCCGTAGTAGAGGTACCCCGTAGTAGAGGTACCCCGTAGTAGAGGTACCCCGTAGTAGAGGTCCCCGTAGTAGAGGTACCCCGTAGTAGAGCTACGACGTAGTGTAGCTACGCCGTAGTAGAGCTACGCCGTGGTGAAGCTACGCCATAGTGTAGCGACGCCGCGCCGTAGTGTTAGAGATAGCGCACATTAGAGACACGACAGTTTTTAGACAATCTTGTTTCACATAGACGAGTCAACTTTACGATTAAATAGAAACAGTTCTGTCTACCACGCGGCGCATACTAAGACGAAACTGTTTTGTCTACGACAACGCAACGCATACAATTGTATATTCATCAGTAGAGAACGCTTGGATCAGACTAGGTACACCGCTAGACAGTTTTGTCGTTGATGTGCGCGCTCGCATACACTTCAAAGGGAAGCCGACAGTCGTTAGTCAGACTTGTCGCCGTGCAGTTCTTGTAGGTATGCATCAGACAACTTTGTCTATGAGACGTTTTGTTTCAAATGTGCGCGTTTAGTACTTTTTTTAATATGCGATAGTCTGTCTATAAACTGTCGGGTCTCAAATGTGCGGTCGCCCTTAAGTGTAGCTTACACAGACTACACTGTCGTAGCGCTTCGCCGTAGTGAATCTACGCCGTAGTATAGCTAAGCCGTAGTAGAGCTACGCCGTAGGAGAGCTACGCTTTCTTCTTATTTAGACTACGCTGTAAGGCTGCGTTTCCACTGAAGCGGAGCGGAGCGGAGCGGAGCGGAGCTTAGTGGTGCCGAATTGACCAAACACCATGCTCGAAATATTCGCTCCGCTTCGCTGTCATTCCGCTGGAATAGCACGATTGGTCAATTCGGGCACCGCTAAGCTCCACTCCGCTCCGCTCCGCTTCAGTGGAAACGCAGCCTAATAGAACTATGCACTGCCCAGGTCATCAAAGCAACCCAGTCTCCCAATGTGTACAAGCCTTCAAGTTTAACGTTAGAACGGCGTCGAATTTGTTGCTTTTACTCGTATTGGAGTATTGTCGACTGCGCTTACCTAAATTAAAGGTAAACTAATTCCCGAAATGGAGGCCTAAAGGAATCCATCGAGATAGTCGAAGTTTAATTAATAAACCTTTTATTCGATGCTGTTTATATTTACAATGTTTGTTTTTGTTTTAATGATATTGAAAATCAATTAGCTAACGATATCTAAGTAATTGGAATCGTTTCGATTTATGTGCCCATTAAAAATTAACGGTTTAAGCTGGTGGTGTTTTGTTTGAGGAGTTTTGTCTCAATTACAAATTTTAGCGCTTAGTTGTATATGAGTATGTTTTATAATTATTTTTGTTTAGTTTACTAAAAACGGTCGATGGATAGAGCCTTTCGAACGTCTGTGTTTCAAACGCAGATATAACGTGTGCATGAAAACAAAATAGTTCTTGTAAAAATAAAAGAGAATACTTAGGTCTTAGATCAATCTACGAATGTGCCTCTATTTTGCTACTGTATTTTTTTAGGTTTTCATAAAACATTACAGTTTTTTTGTTTACCTGTATAAATTAAGGACTTCTTTAGATCCTTCCAGGAGATCGTTTCAGTTCTTGTTCAAAATTATTCAAAATTGACCACCAACACGATAGTGAATATCGGACCAGCCAATAGGGTCTTAAGTACATAAACTAAATTAATGGGGTCGAGTATTAGAGAAGTTGATATTAGGGCGAGAAGGGATTAAAATAATTGAGTACCGTTGACATTTGGGTTATTAACTAAGGGCTCGGTGAGGGACAAAAAAACAATGGCTGCCCGCCCGCGCTAATGGCGCACAGATCAAAATTGTTTTGGTTTGGGGCACAAATGTACCCCAAACGGTAGGTTATTTAGAGTAATATAGAAAACTCTTTGCGCATCCAGTCATACCATCACAAAAAAAAAAAAAAAACTGTGCAAATAATCTACAGAACTGTAAAGCTTTATTTATATATTTGCTTTCAGAGCGTAATATGTATTTTTCGTTTAATAATATTTCTTAGCCTTGTTTTCAAAGAGGCTTTTTGATAGCGCAAGAGATCTACGTCAAGATTGCAATAAAAAAAAACTGGTCACACGCTTTCGCCGCATGGTAGAAAGAGAAATGGATGGAGTATGTCTCTTACGCCGCGCCGGCGAGAGAGTGGCTCTCTCCGTCTTGCAAATTTTTGATCAAGTCACGTGTCCTGACGTGAGTTTAATCTTTTTTCCGCATCCCAAAAAGTATTACATCGCCGCTAAAGAAATTAATATTTTTTTGAAAAATATGTCGTAACGATGTCTGTTAATTTTCAGTTCCAATAAATTAGAATAATGTCCTATGTAGGTACATAATGAAATCGGAAAAAATTTCATTTTCTCCGGGAAACGGGGTAATAAGGGTCGCGTTGGGGTTATTTTTCCTAATCGAATTAACTTCAAATTGAAAAACCTTCAAACAAAATTAACGAAGGCTCTCTGCCAAGATGGAGTCAATAAGTGTGAGTGGTCTGAATTAGTTTTTTTTTTTTTTATTTATTTACAAGGGCTAAAAGAGTGATTTAAATTTTAAAATTGTTATAATGATATACAGATTTGTAGTAAGATTAAATGAGCCTTAACAACTTCATCGTGGGTATCGCAGACACAATAAATTTTTAATTGTTATACGGCAGCCGGCTGCCGCTTGGGGATTGATGGGCTAATGGTACCTAATAAGAATTTTACTTGTTTTGGTCACTGATAATATTTTTGTCCTTACCGAACTCTTAAAATTTCGGTCGTCCTATCGACACTTGTTTCATTCACGAGCGCTTACAATTTCATACCAAATATATATTTAGTTTTCAGAAGTGACAAAAACTTACACTTAGCCAGCTGCTGCTTTTTATTTAAAAATCGCTTCGTTCGCCTTTTCTGCGAATTTTATTTCATACACATATTCCAATATATAAAAAATACACGCTAATATGGAACCGTCATATTTCTGAGGCGACGCTATTCCCCGAGGTGACATTTGTAACGTTTTTTATGTATCGTTACTCCATCGTCATATTTTTGTATATCTTCAAACTTGTGTGTCGCGTAATGTTACTTCAGAAACATGTTATGGAGATTAAGTCGTCAATGTAGGATGGAGAAACATTGTTTTGAATAGTAAATGTGAAATTATTCATTATTCTGTATGTAAGAAGTGTTTTTTTTTTTTCTTTTGATGTCATGTGGTCAGACTTTTGATGCCAGTTTTACATATTCACTCACCGGACAACTTTATGAATCCAGGAGCTCTGCCAGGTATATCAGGCTTATCATCAGTGTAGCGTATAATCCTTACTATCACATGATTGTAAGTATTTAATAGTTGATGTACAATCAACTCAACTCAAAACCGTCTGCCAAGTTGAAAATAGCTGACACAACCATGTGACCATTGTGAAAGCCAAATTAAAAACTTGGCGAACTCAAACTGAAACCTAAGAACAATAATTGCTTAGTTCTTTTCAATTATAAAACTAACTTTTAAGTTTTGTTGCAGCTTCAAAGGCATCTTAGGAATTAAATGAATTTGTCGCCGACTCGCTGTACCCCGTCCGACATGTTTTATGTCGAGAATTTTAATTACATTATATATAACCGTAATGAATATAGTGAACACTGAGGACTACTTCCGAATGGGTGCATAAAGTGTCCTATGTGCACTAAATCTTAATGTTGTCGAGGTTCTAACGATTTATGAGCTCATGAATTAGGTTGGCTTATTTTCATATTTTTTTCTTACAATAAGTGTCACTAAAATATTTTATTTAGCATATGTGTACGTCTACTTTTTCAGAAGTAAGCTCATGTATAGACGATATTCGTCTCTGTCTTCTATTCATAGTTCTTCATATTATGCCAACGAATGTAAGCATAATTCCTATCTCTTTATTCGGTGACTTACAAAACGAACAAGTATAGGGGTTCGATGAAGAACGCTTGTGATCGTGCTCCGATATGCGGGCGCAAAGGGATGGCACAGTTTCGACGAAAAACAAACGATAACGAATAAAAAAGAAGCGATAACGTCGCGACTGTCGCCTTCGCTTTACTAGAAGTTCGGAATTAACGAAGGGGAGAATTAATTACAAACACAAGTCCCGAGCAACTTTTACGGTCAGAACGCTTAGGGCCCGAAGTAAAAAGCGTTTTGAATACGCAACTCTCTAATTTGAATGGACGGACTGGACTACATTTGAATTTAATTAAAGTTTAATTTTAATATTATCTGGACACGCCACTGAATACGGGTCTTGTAAACACGAGTATCAATTATATTAATTAATTTATGCCTTTTTTAATTTAAAAGTCTCTAGGTTTTCACCGAGCTACGGTGTAAATGAAATATTGGCCAGTCGTGTGTCTCTTTTTTCGTTGCGTCGAAAAAAGAGACGGAACACATTTGCATCTCGCTGACAAGTCCGCGGTCATCAATGTAGAATGTGGATGTGATCAATAGAAATCCGTACCAAATGAATTAGTCGCGAGTAGGGCTGTCACGCGTCCTGGATGTTTTTATTCAATTGTTTATTATGATTTAATTACGTATGTTACAGTCGTATTAAGCAATAGTTTTTACATGCACTTGTGTGTATGTGAATGTAAATGTAAATTAGTGAGCGTGTTAGTTTTTGGTGTTGAAAATGTTTGTTTTCTAAACTGACTTTATAATGTATAGCTTGTCTAAGTTTGTTTTAGTTTACACTCCACGATAATATTATATTTTATTTATAACATAAAGATCTTTAGCAGTAGATGCTCTAACCTTATAAAATTGGTAACACATGCCACACAAGCAATTTGTAAATGAAATTTTCGTAGTAGTGTAGGTGTAGGCTTATAAAGGCTAGTCTTGCCTGAATTATTTTTTATTGAAGTATTACACTGATGCTATATTCTAGTTTGTGATGGTGTTTACATGCCTGCTGTTTTAATGACATTTCAGCATTTTACCGAAATGTCCTACTAGACTTATCTATCTGACAACCCTAGTTTTAGACTTGTATTCAGGCGTAATTCAGTGGGGGCCTTTTGTTTGGGACACAGTGGTAATTTGCGCTGTAAGTTCTAACGAATAGTGTGCTGACGGCACCGGTGTTTACCGCTATGTTACCGATGTATACAAATTTGATGTTCGGTTCTATATATTTATATGGGATTATGTAACCTGATTTCATCTAAACTAGCTAAAAGCCGAGCTTTGTGAAGGCTCGCGTCGTCACACCTTTGACTGACTGATGATAACACATCTACATCTAAATAAAAATTACTATGTTAAAGCACAAATCAATAGGCGTGATAGTTTTTCCGTAAAGTGTACCACAAAATGTACAGGATGTGAGATATACTAGGGCTCGTTTCACTCCCCTTGATTAAGAATGGATTTTTTTTTAACTAGAAGTTGAGGAAACAACAATGAAGAGTTTGCCGTATAACCTACTATGTTCTTTTTCGTGGCCCACAGTATCTTTATTTAATAATAGCAACGGCTCTGTTTATTATCTCCACTCCATCAGATTTCGATACCGGCGTATTGAAAGTTCGCATTCTGTAATCTCTACTGCAAAATACTCTTATTAAGCTAAATTAATGTACAAAAAGGTGTCTGGTAAATGTTGATCGTCCAGAGCACAGGTTCCCAAACTTTTTTTTCTCATAGACCACTTTAAACATTTTGCTGGATCCGGTGGACCCCACAGCTCCCCCCCCCCCCCCCCCCAGTTCAAGGCCGGTCTAAAAAGCGTATTCATCCAACAGTTGGACCTTTACTTTTTTGTAATCTAAGTCACAGTACAAGGAACCAATAACCTTCACTTCGGAGTGGTTAAAATTTTCTTGTTTTTTAGCTATTTAACACAAAAATTACCACACTTTTACTTATTTCTAAATCTCCTCGCTCTGTAATATTTAATCTGCTATTAATATAATAATATTGTCTGCCTATATTCATAGGAGAAATCAAGTCGCGTCACCTAATTTTTATAGACCCCCGTTAACGACTCGTGGACCCCCATTTTTTTCCCACGCAAGCGTAGACCCCTATCGGGCTCCCGTGGACCCCATGGGGTCCACCTGGACCACTTTGGGAATCAATGGTCCAGAGCCTAACGCCTAAAAAAACGATCAACCTTTTCTTTCACATCGAGGGTGAGGCTTACATTAAAAGTTATGAACTTGATCGAGGGCCTTTTTATATGGTGAACGCGAACTTTCATACACCTATAACAACAAAAGACGTTGAGTGGCCTAAGAAGTGTTCTTGTGAAAATTTTCTTGCCGTTTAAATTTGTTTGTTTTTCTGTTACAATACTTAAAGTCATTTTATTGGTTCTTTTAGTGGATAGTTACTAAGTAGTTTACGTTGCTAAAAGACAAGCGGCAAGACTAGCAATGAGGAGTGCTAGTAAACAAATAAACTAAACAATTCATACTTAAAATATAGCTTTTAGAACACTAGGTGCTAGACGTGGTTTTGTCATTTTAGGTTATGTATCACCTTTTAAGGCTATGTCCGTACATGGCTTAAAACCTGTAAGCTTATAATGAGTAATGACTGTTGAATAAATTATGTACAGACTTGTTCCATTCATGAGTGATTACAGCGCGGATTACGGCAAATCAAATTAACTTCTAGTTGCTAAGTGTGAGGCCACATTGCGTTTCACCGCAGCGGCACCGCGCCGCCGCTTTGTACATAATATGACTAGAACTAGCTGTGCCCCGCGGTGTTACCCGCGATTTATTAGGTGTAATTAGGTAAACTAAATTGTGTTGTAATAGGTAAATAGTATTAGAGACAAAACAAATTGAGTTTGATCATCGGAAACTTCAATTTTGATGACTGAGAGATGGAAGTTTGATGGAAGACACTGTTTTGTGATAAGCAGCACTCCTAGGGTTCAGTAGAAGATTGGACGAAATGACATCAAATGACACTCGAAATCTTTATGTTAAGGTTAGAATAAATTCACTTTTATAGTTAATAACTTAGTTTGTTCCTAAAAAGGATAATTAAAACTCAGTACTAATGAAGCGATGCACCGTTTCGTTAAAAGTAACACTACCAGGAGGGGGATGGGGGGGTTTAGGTAGGAGACGGGACGAAAGCCTATGAATCAAATGACACTCAATATCTGTATGTTTAGTTTAGGTTAGAATAAATTCACCTTTATAATTAATAACTTAGTTTGTTCCTTAAAAGGAGAATTGAAACTCAGCACTAACGACGTGACACTGTTTCGTTAAAAGCAACAGTTTCAGGAAAAGTGGGGGGGGGGTTTGGGGGGCGCAGCCCCCCCAAGTAGAAGACGGCAAAATTTTGAAAATCGGTTCACAAACGGCGGAGTTATATAAGACATATAAGTAATTAAAAAAATTAACATAACACCTCCTCCATTTTGAAAGTCGGTTAAAAATGTAGCCTATGTGTTAATCCAGGATGTCAGCTACCTCCTTGTAAAATTTTGTCGAAATCGCTCCAGCCGTTTAAGCGTGTAGAAGTAACAAACATACAAAGTCACAAACTCACATACTTTCGCCTTTATAATATTAGTAGGATTAAAAAATTAACATAACACCTCCTCCATTTTGAAAGTCAGTTAAAAATGTAGCCTATGTGTTAATCCAGGATGTCAGCTACCTCCGCACAGCTCCAGCCGTTTAAGCGTGAAGAAGTAACAAACATACAAAGTCTCACAAACTCACATACTTTCGCCTTTATAATATTAGTAGGATAATATGTTTCTTGAAGCTTCGTTGAGCTGAAATTCTTTTTTTGCAAGAACCTAATGTTTTTGTCCTATGAAATATGTTATTTTGCGCATATTAAAGCGGAAACACACTGTTTTGATGCATTGAGTCGTTGGATGATTGATAGAGATATTATAGGAGATGAAGAGAAATGACGCCTTGTACTGTGATCATTTTGTATTGTATTGACGTGTGCAGCTGCAGCCTTTGCTAATGCGGAAGTACACTTTCTGACGCAACGCACCGAAGCAGTGTGGCCTCACTGTTAACTTGCGTGATTTAATACATGATTAGTTAGTAAGGTTTCTAATCAACTAACTAAATACGATTGTATACGAGCAATATCGTGTATTCCTAGAGTTTATACGCATATCTATGCATATATACGCATGTCGGTTTACCCAGGGCGGCGTTTAAGAGAAACACGGTTCCAGGAGGTCTCCGATTTCTCTTATAGTTTGAGTAATTCGCGTAATAGTCTAATACTGTAATGGTTTCACATAGATTGGACACCTCGAGGAAATACGGTCATAGGTTCAGCAACGTGTATTTACAAGACAGAGCCTATATATATCGTTTTAGATATCATCTATATAGATATAGATGATATCTAATACGATATTCTTATTTTGCGCAGACATAGAGTAGTCTATGAGGAAGGATATAGATTTTTATTGCGAAAACATGTACGGTTACAGTGTAATTTTACACGTACGATGTCATGTGAATGGCAAAACAGGGTGTCATGAAACTAAGTGGTTGGGTATTATTGAGTCATCTTTATAGAATTCGCTGTGAAACTCTCAGCGCTGAAAGAGTAACTTTTTTACTTTTTTATGGGAACATTCATAACGCTAGGGCGCTAGCCGATACAAATCACAAAAAAATTATCTGTCAGCGCTGCTACTTTCACAGTGAACTCTATATAAGGGACACATTCACACCCTAAAGTATTATCACTTAGTTTTGTTACACCTTGTAGAACTTTAGTATGAGAAACTTATTGTTATACAATTATTGGAAGGAAATAATTCCTGATACCTGTTTCTAGGAACACACACTGCGGAATTTATCCCCGAATTCTCTTCACAAAATTTAATTAGGATAAAAGCCGTACACACGAGTGTTTCAATAGACTCGTGTCCGTATTGTATTAAAAAGGTTTCATTATTACCGATATCGCACATTCATAATGAGAAATATGTTTTTGAGATGGAGCCTTTGATTAAAATGTGAAGACTCGGGGTGTATTATATTTTGTGTGAGGTCGACGAAGCCCCATATTAGGCGGAGCGTGTATTTTCAACATTAGACTGTCTTATCGACTCGCAGATTCTTTGAATGATCGATTTATCGGAATGAGATTGCTCCTTTACAAATATTCTATAGCGATTCGGAGCTTTGCGTCTGTATGGAGAGCATAATAACCATGGATATGAGCTCCTGTGTTCTCTTCGCGTATTTTAATACTGGGAACTTACTTCAGGTATTGAAATTGGTTTGGAAATGTATGTACTATTTTTCTGCTGTCGCATCAAGGAGCATTCATAGTAATATTGTTTGTCAACCTGTATTAGCTTAAGCTGTCGATCCGACTTGATTGAAATTTAGTATGCCAAAAGTTTTTATTGCATATTATAACTTCTAGTAGGTTTCTATTTCTTCATAATATAACTCCAATGTTGACTTGCTATTTATATCTCATATTATTTACTATAAACTACCTACAGTTAAGCTTCCTTTTCAGTGCTTTATTCAATTTCATATAAAATTGTTGTTCTTGTTTAAAAATTACCGAATGAAAGTATTCAAAATATATTGAAATATGTTGAAGTAATATATTTTTTCATAGAAAGTTTAATTACATATTTCCAATAACACTGGATCACCATCACACCGACTGCTACTTCTCGGAATCACGAGAAAAATCGAATGTAATTTCATGGACTTTTTATAATTGTATATGGGGGAAATATTCCTGTTTTGCAGCGGGCCTTTTCATATTATTTCCTCATTATGGTTACTTCAATCAAGGGAGAATATTATAATTGCACTACAAAAAGTATGATCCAGTGTCTTATTACACCACAAATTGACCAGCGTGTGCAGGGGTGCTCTGAGGTCCCATCCCTTTGTCGATCGTCTTAAAATGTTGCTTTTTAGGGTTCCGTACCCAAAGGGTAAAAACGGGACCCTATTCATGAGACTTCGATGTCTGTCTGTCCGTCTGTCTGACTGTCTCCAGGCTGTAACTCAAGAACCGCTATAGCTAGACTTTTCTGAAATTTTTACAGATTATGTATATCTGTTGCCGCTATAACAACAAATACTAAAAATAAAATAAAGTTAATATTTAAGGGGGGCTCCCATACAAGAAACGTCATTTTTTTGGCCTTTTTTGCTCGTAATCTATAATGGTAACAGTTAGGTACTTGAAATTTTCTCAAAATCCTTAATTATATTTGTACTTTAATAATTAATAATAAAATTAAAATAAAATTAATATTTAAGTGGGGCTCCCATACAAAAAACACAATTTTTTGTCAACTTTCACTCTATACCGGTACGGAACCCTTCGTGCGCGAATCCGACTCGCACTTGGCCGATTTTTTTGGTTCTTATAAACTAGGAATATACACGACGACCATTTTTGATGCACACTAACTACTGGCTACGGTACACCAGTGTCCCGCGGCACACCTTTTGCCGAACACTGTCTCAGGCCGTGTTCACACCAAACTGACTATACGCCGCTGAATGTGAGCGAGCGTTATGCAGTTTATTGTATTTCCATACAAATTCACTTTTTCGTTCACACCTAACTGACTTTACGCCATTATGCTAGGCGTAGGCGCGGATATTCGGTACCGTACTTATATTTTCACGTTCACTTACGTTCACACTGGGGCTCACAGTGAGCCTGCTCACATTCAGCGATTCAGCGGCGTATAGTCAGTTTGGTCTGAACACGGCCTTAGACTAAACTTACCGTCTGACATAATTTAATTCTGCTACGTCAGTCACTATTCCAATAGGGGACCCAGACGTACGTTACGTAGACTAACAAAAGTAGCGACGCAGGTGGCAGGCAAAACACTTTGTCGGAACTATCGATTCCCTCAAGAGGTTTTATATACACTCGCCGTAATGCGAAGTTGATTTATCTTCAATGTGTATGTCGATATCGTTTACATAAGCTCCGTATAAACTTTTATGGGATAGTGAAATGAACAGTTTCTTAGCTATTACTATTTAAACTTCTATGCTTATAAGTTGTAACAGAGTTCCTTAGTCAAGGAAAATACGCGTAAAAGGATTTAACGCTTCAAAAAATGTTTGAATCATCATTAAACAAACTATAATCTTCATTACCTTAAAACAATATGCAGCATAATTAAAAGTCCTCTATAACAAATATTTTAATAGAACGCTTCAGTGTTTTGAGCGTCATGAGATAACAGCCAGACACTTTTTAAATAAAATATAGGTACTGCTTTTAGTTTTATGTATTAAGCGTATTCTAGTTATTGTAAACTTTACACTAATTCAACGCTGTAAAGAGACAAATTATTGTCGTCAAGGCTTTATTACTTATTTAACCTCTGACGGACTCGGGAGGATAAAAAATGTTTTTAATTAAAAACCCTAACGACCTCAAACGTAAAAAGCACAATGACATAAAGTAACAAACTCCCCGACGAATAGGCTTCTAGTGTCTAGAGGACGATAAAATTTTGCGTTTGCTCACAAAAATTTATTAAATTAATCACTTTTTGTCACTTCAATTAGGGATCAAAACTTTAGCCGTCTAATTCCCAATTAATAAAAAAATTTAAAAAGAGCCTCTCCCAATAATAATTGTCTTATGCAAAACATAAAACTTTTTTAACCCTACCATGTTTGTCATATTAACTTAGTGTCTAACACACTAGGCCGAAGTTACGCGGCGCAAATTCCGCATGATTCCGCATGCAATGTATTTTAAATTACCGATGACACACTATTCCGTCGCGTTCCGTCCGTATTTTGTATGCGTTTGACATTGCGGACGTAATCATGCGGAATTTACGCCGCGTAACTTCGGCCTAGTGTGTTTAGACACTAACACGTTATACTCAATTTTGATAAGTATTACCTGCAGCTCCCCTCTACGCTTTCTCATAATGGATGACCCCCAACTCTGTGGTATATCGGTAAATATTCCCTTTTTTTACATCGAAAATATTACGATTTGTTGCGGTCACGACCAAGGTCCCAGTTAAAAAATATAGATTCAAACGGCTTGTATAAATAAAATGTAAATGCAAGGTAATGGTCTGCGACAAACCCCGTAAATCCCGATTGTGAGTTATGGCCTGGTGGAATCCTCTCGGCTTTTGGCTCAGCAATAAACCGACTGTTTCGGATTCTATTCAGATGGAAATAAACGTTCAGCTGAGAATTAATTGTTTTAGAGTAGGTATATAGGGACGTGTGTTGTTGCTCTTTAGCTATCTCCACACTGTGTACTTTCATCTTCAATTTTTGTCATCTACTTTCATTCAGCTTTCGTATTGGCGCATTGAATAATCCCACCAAAAACATAAATGTAGAAATGGAGAGCCAAGTTCCATAAAAAACATTATTCTTGTCTATGGACTTCGCCGTAAAAAGGATGGAGATCTAAATGAGTGCCAAGTTCCATGGAAAATCGAAATATGTATTATGTATAGGAACCAAATAACATTATGACCAAATAATAGAGTATATTTCTTTGCTTTATTGAATAATATCTATAACAATAATTGATGCTATTTAAATAATGTGAGATCTTAAAGTAGATTAGATCTAACTTGGCCAGTTTTCATTACATCAGTTATTTCATAGAGTTATTGAACATTTTAATTCTGAAGAAAACTAGCCAAGTCAAATTTAATCTAGTTTAAGATCGCACATTATTTAAATAACATCAATTATTGTTATAAGTAGATATTATTCAATAAAGCAAAGAAATATACTGTATTATTTGGTCATAATGTTATTTGGTTCCTATACATAATACATAATATTTCGATTTTCCATGGAACTTGGCACTCATTTAGATCTCCATCCTTTTTACGGCGAAGTCCATAGACAAGAATAATGTTTTTTATGGAACTTTGCTCTCCATTTTTACATTTATGTTTTTGGTAGGATATCATTACTTTTTGTAAAGAAAACTTTCCGAGCAAGGGTAGACACGTCAATTTTCCCAGTTCAAACTGTATACATAATATTCGACTATATTCAATCGCAACCTTAAGGGGTTGTTACACCACTTCCCGACAAGTGTCCGATATGCTATCCGCAAGTTATCTGGCAGATACCTCTTCTGTCAGATAAGTTGTGGATAGCCTATCTGAAACTTATCAGGAAGTAGGGAAACAGCCCCTAAGCCTTATTGAGTATCAGACGAATAAAACAAAGAAAATCCAAGCGAATGGAAAAAGCAGCTACCATCAGGAGGCATTGGAATAATACGGTATAACACAAGTGTATTTCCAACCATTTACTATTATAGGGTACAACTTATTGTGCGGAAGTAAAGTAGCTATTATTATAGGTGTCAGACAGACATACGGACGGACGGACAGACGGACAGACAGACGGACAGACCAACAGACGTATTAAAAGAATTCTATGTCTATTCCTGGGACTCAAACTATATCTCCCTACCAACAACAAGAACAATCGGTACAAGCAGTTTGGGCGTGAAAAGGTAACAGACAGACAGACACACTTCATAAAGTCACCTTCTATTCATTTCCTAAAGTTTTTCACTTCACAAATAAATATTTACGGGGAGCTCCCATACAATAAACGTGATTTTTTGGCCTTTTTTGCTCAATAATGGCAGCCGGTAGGTACTTGAAAATTTCACAAAATCTTTAATTATATTTTTACTTTCATAATATATAATAAAAGTAAAATAAAATAAATATTTAAGGGAGGTCTCCATACAAAAAACACAATTTTTGCCTAGTTTCGCTCTGTCCGACTCGCACTTGACCGTTTTTTTTTTTTGTTTTCTGATTTTTCCCTACGCTTACACACAATTACCGAGCTGGATTCCGAATTTCAGCCTTCTAGGTCATCTGGAAGTGGGTTAGAATTTTGATCTATAGGTCAGTCAGTCAGTCAGTGATTAAAATGTAAATTTTCGGACGTTAATATCTTAATAACCGTTTGAGCTGTGCTTATGAAATTAAGAGCATGTAGTTATCTCGCAAGTCTAATTATATTAGCCAAATTTGAAACGTTTATGTGAAATAGTTTCTGAATTATGAGGGGGTCAAAAGTAGCTGCAAATGGTTCGTGTGAGGGCGCATTTTCATTAGTCGTTAACTCGTACGGTATACAGCATGCGGGGAGTCTATGGCAACTAATTGACAAATAATGGCGCATTGTCATTGGTCGTGGCATGCGTTTCAGAAATCTCCCGCACCCCGCATGCGGGCCCTATCGACCAGTGAAAATGCGCCATAATATTACACACGGTGCGGCTCGCTTCGCTGGAACTCGGCCTGACACGCTACCGCGTGTCTAGATTGAATGCGTCAACAAACGCAACGCCAACATTGTCATTTTTGTTCAGTTGCAGTGTCTTTCAGCTTATTGTAACATGTGCGACAAAAGAAAAAAGCGAAAGTTTTGGATACGGTCAGAGGGCATGCATCGCGGGCATGACTCACGTGCGCTGTTGACTGCGCTATGATGCATGCCCTTAATAAACAAAAAAAGGCACAGTGTGGACATAGCTGCTTTTGGGAGTTGTTTGGTGGTCTTCTATTGGTTAGAACTGAAGAGTAAGAAATATTTAGTTAATATATATGTTAGAAATATTGTGTTTTTTCCCCAATCAATAATCACGAGAGACTGAACAGGCTAAAGAATATAGGAATTAGGACCCCAGATTATTATATGGCAAGGCCGATATATTCCGTCGGACTGTTCCCAGATCAACCTAACCGGGCTAGTGTACAATACTCGTATACATGCAAATGCATATTATGCTTAAAACGAGGCTGGTCAAGTCCGAAGTGTGTTCAAGACCGGATTAATAGGCCTCCCCGTATATCGTGGCCTTAAAGTTATCGCTTCTAACGCTGTCGAAACACTGTCTTAATTTTGGCGCATACTGCCCTGAACTTTTATTGCTTCTTCTGCTCCATTAAATTACCTTTAGTGTATAAGCACACTAGGCCGAAAATACGCGGCTGAAGGTTGGCATGATTACCCTTGTAATGCGCTACGCATACAATATAACGTGGAGTAATTTCGGCATGGTGTGTCATCAGTAATTTCAAATATATTGCAGGCATAATCATACCGAACTTCGGCTGCGTTTTTTCGGCCTAGTGTATTTAGACACTAAGTCTTATGCGTACGCGGGTTGGTTCAAGCGGTTTATTTTGAAGATAGTCTACTAGATAAGTTTTCTACTAAGTATAAACTTCGAAGAAAAAAAACGAATAATGTACGTGCAGTCAACACAAACAACAAAGTTTATTCACAACACTTTTAACAATTAATTTTATTCACGCCGTAATTACTCTAAATGCGGTGTATTTTAACGCAGCCCCAACGTGCATACAGATAATAAAGCATAAAGCATGTCTATTTAACACCAAGAGTACTTTTTTTACACAATTCATATAATTTTGGTGCTTTAGTGGATATTTCCACGCGAACTCTGACACGTATCGTTACTAATGAGTTAATGACTATAGAACGAAGGTTAGTACAGAGTAGACAGAATGATAGAGTATGCCGACTTAGAACTGATGCAAAAAAAATTTAAGTTTGACGTATTATGACAAAAGTCGTCGCTAGGGTCGTTACCTACAAATTTAGTTGTTGTTTATATTTTGGCACATGCAAAGAAAACTGTCAGAATTCAATTTCAAAATCTTATTTTTAAAAATAAATTATACCAGCCAGCGCGCCAGTTTTTAACTTATCCTAGTGAAACCCGACGAATTTGACAGATATTGAAACCTGTCCATTTCTTTGCAGTCAAACTACTGGTAGTTATGTCTATTGTGGTTTGTATGTATGATGTTGATAAAATGCAGTGACTACGGATTTTGATAAAGTGTGGTGAAATTAAATAAGACATGACGAGGCGTGGTTCATAGCTTTTATCGCGGGCTATGAGCGCGGCGACCGAATCAAGAAATTCCGTAACGAAAATAAACCTAACACATCTTCTAACGTCGTTTCAGTGCGGCAGACTTCGGCACAGTGTTTGTGTGCGTGCTACTAGACGTATGCGCATAGACTAGCTATGTTATTACCACACGTCTTTTTATTTACCACTAAGAAATTTTGTGTTCCGACTTCCATCTTTGAGTATAGTAGTTAATACTCTGGCCTAACATAAGCCACTTTTCATGGCGCAAAATGTAAAGTTCCGTTAGTATTCGTACGCGATCAATGTCGCGGGTAATAATTCTGTAGATCGTTCAGATTTTCTTAGATATTGTAGTTTCTGTGCTAAGTACTCACATACGGTTTTGCTCGATAGTTTTACTCGAAATCGAGCAAAAACCACCGTGTGGACCGCAAAACTCACAGCTCGAATCGCTCGCGGCTTGCATCGAGCCAGTTCGCAGGCTCGAATCGAGCCGGCTTGACAAATTTTTGACACAGTTACTCTTCCTTAGTTTTTATTATTCGTATATAATTTCATTCGAACTGGAGTAAATCTATCGAGCAATGCTGAATGTGTGGACGAAAGCCCGAGCCGTGGTTTTTACTCTACGTGATTGCTCGATCGAGCAAAACCGTATGTGAGTACTTACACGGGTGTTTTATGTCATTGACATGTAGGTAGGGCCTTATACGATGGATGTAAAATAACAATAAACGGACTGTAATAGGTCAAGTAGACGGCCGTCTTGTTTGGGGCCTAATCAAGTGTAACCGCGTTAAATTAATTATGGAATGCACGCTCTAATTATATCGCATTAATATTTTAAAGTGAAGCACCCTGCATCGTGTCCTTTGTAGCTTTTGCCAGTTCGTGGAAATATTTTATAAATACATTTACATATTATAACAGCCTATAGGTTGGGCTTTTATATTATTTGTTTTTTTAAATGTGTCAAAATTATCATCAGAGATATTAATTCAAAGGCCTATTGGTCGGGCTTTGTCAAGTTAATGTTACTAGGGATCAACGTTGAATTTAACATAATCAGTCTAAATAATGTAGGTCCGCCAATCGCCTTTGAATCTATTTTTCAGCACTATTTTCTCTGACAGAAAATACAAAATCGCTTCGCAATAGTCGATACTGCGTTTAGATAAAGGAATCCAATAAAAAGTTTTTTTTTCTACAAAAGAAAATTTCCTTTTCTCGTGTAAATAAATTAAAAACGACGTGCAAATAAGTTTGGAGGAGACGGTTGTAATGAACCGGTAGTAGGAAGGCCCCCTCCTTCCTACTACCGGTTCATTCGGTCCAGGGGGGGATAGAATTGAAACCGTCTCGATTTACCATTTGTATTCAAACTGATTCCTACCGGCCGCGTTTTAATTTACTTACGCGAATTAAAAGTGCGCGTGATTCGAATCCGATCCGATCCGAAAGGGATACTTTATTTTCAACGGTGACTGAAGATGAGAGGGCTCCGACAGAAATTCAATTGTATATTCCACTCCATCCCTTCCGGCATATTTCCTGGCTCGCTGGCCGAGTAATTTACAAACTCACTAGTACCCCTGATAAAGACGATTGTCTTCAATCGTTTTGTTCTTTCAATTTGTGTATTGGATGGGCTCTGCTGATCAAATTGAGCCCATTGTCCTTATTACGGACCCTTTCTTAACTGAGTACGGAAAACGCTAAAAGGTCCCCCTTTATATTAGCTTATGATGAACAACCATAATTGCACAGCTGTCTATAATATGCACAATCCACAAACATGGGCAATTGAAGACAAATACGCCTCTCCTAATGTTTGTAACGTATTTGTCCATCATGGTAGAAAATAAAGAGCCAATAGTAGAAACGTCCTCGGGATTTAACAAAACGTAATCTTTCCAAATACATGCAAATTGCTTTTGTTTCGTTATCTAAAATATTAAATGCAAATGTAACGTTAAAATCTCCAAAATATTTTTTTATTAAGCTAACAGCGATCATAAAAATAAACGAGCAATTTTATCAACTATATCATGGACGCTTTTGAATATTAATCTATTTAGAATTTTGATAGCGAGTTTATCATATTAAATTATGAGAAACAATGTACATTTTAATTTGTACGCTGCAATTTTTTAAAGATAATATTGTTCTGTGGAATGAGCACACTATGGAATTAGACTTGTTAAGGGCCTTCACTACGGATATTCCGTAATTTACCGTATTTCAAGCCTTAGAAACTCATAATTTGAAAGCTACAAAGTTATAATAAAAATACAACAATAATCTTCAGTATATTAACATTCCTTTCCCCGTTTTAAATTTTCTATTTTTGTTTATTATACCCATGACATACATCAGCTTCCAAAGTTAAACCAATTTATTAAAATTCAAGCATACATTCAGCATCTCCTTAGGATTTACAAATTACTTTTATTTGAAACACACGCCAATAGATCGATAGTATCATAACCTACATATTCCCCGTTTTAATTTTTTTTTAGGATAATTTTGAACTAAGATAAGTAAAAAAATAGGGTTTTGGTGCGATCTCGGCAACGCGGCAAATGTATGGCCAAGGTCGTTTGCTCGGGGGACGGCCTTAAGACGGCAAAAAAATTTCAAACTGGTTTATCAGAGGAGCTTCTTATATTCGCTTTCTAAGAGTTCAACACGTTACATACATACTACTTAGCGACCCATCAAAGTCATTCATTTTAAATGAGAGGCTGACCTTAACATTTCACCAGACATATTAGTTTGATAAATTAAGGTATTAGATATTCATGAGCAGCGTTAGAAGATAACCTCACTTTATAATCGCATCGCCGTTGCTTAAATGAAACGCCTTTATGTAAACTTTTTGGATTTTCTTTTCGGTTTTCTTCCCTTTTATCGGTGGAATCGATGTTTATATTTGCACAACAATCCCCTGCAGCGCCGGCGACGCTTTGTTGTGGTAATTTCATTAGACGTGGTCGCTAACCGCTGAATATTAATTGACGGCGACTCCATTTTCAGCGCCAGTTTTTTTTTTATTCCAATAAAAAGCGAAAGAATATTTTCAAAAGGATACTATTACAAATAATACAAGTTAATTAGAACGGAATTTGTAAAATGGGAAGGACTCCGTAATAAATTAATGCTAATTTTATTACGCTATAATATTTTACAACGCTCGACGCGCGGTTTGATAAAATGATCTATGGATGGCGTTGGATTGCGGAAATTTTTATTTTGTTTTTATTGTTGGTGTAATAAAAATGTATTAAACTCTAGTATGTACACACGTGTTCTCAATTATTCATATTCATATTTCTTTATTTGCTTCAAAAGTGGTACATTTTGGTGTTACAGTTAATAGTATTTCTTAGATCACACTTTTCACTTATAATACCACAAGAGCTTCAAAATTATCGGGTATTTCCAGATAGGTTCGTTGCAAACAAATGAAGGATTCAAGTTTTTCAGGTTAAAAAATCACGAGCGCGAAGCGCGAGTGATTTTTCCTGAAAATCTTGACGACTTTATTTGTTTGCAGGGAACCTTGAGGGAAATGCCAGATAATTTTGAAGCTCGTGTGGTATTCGGGGGATTATTTTTCCGTCCCAAATGTCGGCCAATAGAATTGCACCATGAGACGAAATGTACAGTTAACAAATAAGAATTTGTACCTTCCTTATAGTCTTCTCCATCCATTTTCTTCATATTGTAAGCGTAATCTTTCATAATGTTTGCCAATTGCGCTTCACTCGTTTCAGCACTCAATGTGTATTCCCTCTCAGTACAAAAAGTAGTAAATTGGTTCCAAACTGTTTTTTTTGCCTTCTCCGTATTAATGGGAACATTTCCTTTGACTTTTTTATCGATGGTGGACAGAGAACAAACTCCAAATCGACTCATTTTCATGCAAAATCTCCAATTTTCACAATTGAATTCAACCTGTCAGTTTGACGTGTGGTTAATTTGACTGGATCATGTTTTGTTTTTTATATATAGCAACGACCAGAGAAAATTTTCAAAAAATTATCAGTATAATACCATGTAGGTTGTACCACGTGACGTCGAATGGTGCAATTCTATTGGTCGATATTTGGGTCGGAAAAATAATCACTAATAATATATCATGCAAATTCTTAGGTACTTAATCTAATACATAAATTTTTATTTAATTACCTTTTTTATTATAATTCGATATAGTAAACAATTCAATAGACTACAACATTCAAAATAATAAACCCTTCTTACAATACGTCCTAATCTTACGAGCTACCTAATATTACATTTCAATTGATTTCAAAACAATAGTTTAATGTCAATAGTATAATATATATATATATATATATATATATATATATATATATATATACGATATTTTCATAGTAATTTAATGTCAACAGTATAATAGGAAAATGTTATTTATCATTTAGGAACTCTGTAACGGAATAATATTTTTTTAGCTTTAGCCATTTAGTCATTTCTTTCTTAAATTTATTATAAGGTAGGGATTTTATGTCTGTTGGGGTAGCATTATACGCCTTTATACACATGGCATAATATTCTTTTAGATATTGTTTTCTAAATATGTGGGTACTTTCAAAATACTTACAATATTCTAAACATGAACATAATATTGTTACCTAACTGTTATTTTATAACAATGGTATTGCCGTTATTTTAAATGAAGGTAGGCCAGGTGCCCTCAATTCCATTTAAAAAAATTTCTAAATCGAATACGTTAAATGAGTTAATATGGACAATATAAAACACATACACACGCATAGTAATTATTGCTATAGAAAACTCTGCCTCGTTCTCACAGGTACAGAGATGAGACGCCTCTACGAGAAATACTTTTTGAATGAAACACACACACTCACACATAGATTGTTAATTGTTATGGAAAACTCTCTCATTACCACATAATAGAATGTAGGTCATTTTATATTCCTTTTATCAAAGAATATTTTGATTGTATTTAAATTTATTGTACCACTTCTGATAATTACAACGCTCCATCTATCGATAAACAAACGCACGCCTGAGTTTTGCGATTAAAACAAATGAGACATGATGAAGTGTGATACATTACCTGTTTACTGGTATATATGTGTGTATGTGTGTGTAGTGACGTAATTAGATTCCCTCGCAAACAGCTCGCAGGCACCAGGTGGTCCCATCATAATGTGCCCATCAGCTGAGTACATAAACCCCGTAAAGTGTGATGCAGTGCGGAGGAACTTTCAGCGTTTTCTTAGTAATTGTATCGGATAACTTACATTTTGTAATGAGGTGGCTTTTTGTTGTGAGGGTTTTATTATGCTTAAGTTGTGTTAGGTTATGAGATAAAAATACGAATATACTTCCATAATTTTAAAATAAATTCTAGATAATTATGTTTGATTCTTAAAACTGTTGTACATAATAATAATTACTAATGATCTGCCTGTGATTCATATTTACTGATTGCTTGAGATGTTTAATGTTACCTTGCCTTCTAACATTAACTACACAAAACATGAATAAATTGTGTCAAATTCCCCGATAACGACGAAAAAATGCACTTAGCGCTTACAGTATTAGCACAAGATTTGTGAGAAAGTGTACATATTTTGTTATATTAAATAATTTATAGTACTTCTAAGGATGTAGTACCTAAAACAATAGCAAAATCAACCGTAACCTTTCAGTAACTGTGGAAAGTAGGAATCCGAAACGGCAATTTTATCAGTTATGTTCTCGAGCCGGGCCGCGGGGGTGGATTTCACCAATTACTGGGAGCTCCGGCCCGCACTGTTTTCGTCGAGGGGTATTACCATGCATATTGCATGAAGCCAATAAGGTGTCAAAGTTGGAGGTTCGAATGTGCCCGCTCTCTCCCCATATGGAACATCGGGATGATTTTAATGCTGACGGTATTTTGAATTTGGAAAGTTTTTTTTCCATGAAGCGTCACCTGCTGGTGCTTGGGTATGTTTTTAATAAGTCGAGGTTTTTATTATCATTTATTATGTAGGTTTTATTTTTCTAATAAGAAGACAGGTTTGATGCCTGCACTCTTTTTACATACATGCATGTCGAATTAATGTTAACATAATCTCGCTTTAATAAGACCGATAGACAGAGACAAGTCTTTTACTACTATTAGTAGGTCTGTGGATTCATAATTTTGTACGCGTGTAAAGATTGTCTCTTTAAGCGTCTATAGATATTATTATTATAAGCACTGATAAGTACTTGTACTAATATTATGTGCTTTAAGTCAAGAAACGATGTTGTTTTTTATCCGGAGACCGGATTTTACTAAAAGGAAAATGGCAAAAATTTATGACACCTGGAACCATTCTTATTGGAAAAGTGAATACTCATTTGATGAAATTATGTCTAACGATGTCTGTATAGTTCTACCACTGACAAACAAACGAAACTAGTTGTAGGGTTTTCCGATCACAGTTATCGGCGATGTTAATTCCGAAAACGTATACAATGTCGTACACGTTGGTTATTTCGGATTTCGAATAATTACTAGCTTTCGGGAGTTGTGCGAATTTTCCCCGACTACCCTCCAATTTCGTATTTTTTGATAAATTGATGATGGGTTTTTTTTGTGTACGATAATGTCAAGCCATGCCAGTTTTTTTCAACTACTTTATAACATAGTAAATGAGCAAAAGATACATCCTTCCGTTTTAAAAAATAAGTGTTGCTTTTCAAACCACACCAACATTTTAATCCTTCGATCGCGGATTCTTAGAAATGATATTGTATTCTATTGTTGTCGGACCACCGGTGCTCTTATGGGGCTTGAAGGATTAATATTTAACATAAATAAAATTTAAAGTAACAATAATAATCTTTAAATTAGGAAATTTAAAAACCAACCCCATTTTAAAACTTATATATAATAAATAATATAATAAATAAAATAATAATAAAATAATAGATATAAGGAATATGAATACAAAATAATAAATCACAATTGGCCCATCTGTTGGATGCTAAGATGATTCTGACAGACACACACAGACAGACAAACAGACACGTCAAATTAATTTTAACGTTAAATACCCTCTGTTTTCGTTAGGGGTTAAAAACCTAATATTTTTATAATTTTATGAACCATAAAGCTCTACTTATAATCACCACATTAATAAAATAATGAACGAATTAATTAGAATTCACACACTCCCCCATTTTACGATGTTTGTTATAAAGTTATTATACAGGGTGTGTAAAGTCAACGCGTCGCGCATTATACGTGCTTATTGTATGCAAGCCTCGGGATGCCTCAAGATGTACAGCCGCCGTGAAAAGGTGTACAGTTGCTATTATTGCGTGTCACATGGCTCAGCATAGCCATGTGACACGCAATATACTCGTATTATATGTATAACTACTTCTATTGCTGAAATATCAACTGATGCAAAGTGTATTAAAACTTACGCTTGCTGGTATTTTGAAGTGGTGAAACTTTTAATTTTTTTTAGCTTACAAAGGAGGGTTTTATTTTATATCTGCAAATGATTTTCGTGGCCATTTATATAATTATATTTTAATTAATGTGCATAATATAAGAGATCCTAGAGTTGCGAAATAATGCATTTTTTTTTACACAACAGTCTAAGAATTCAGCGGAAAATATTCAAATGTATATCGTGCCATTATAATAGCTTCAGGACGCAAAAAGTGTCGCGATGCACTTTCGTGCACGACTGTTGTGCGAGAATAAAGTTTGTTCGTCGTAAAAATATTGTTTATGGTAAGCAGAAAATCTTGTCGCGACTTTCTTTCCTGTGTAAATATATGGAGACGCTCACATATTTGAATATAATGGTGTGTTACGTTGAGGGAATATATCATATTTTAGGATTCCGCATGCGAATGCAAAGAGAATATTTTCTCGTTACAGTAAGTCGTTTTTAATGTTGTCTGCGAAGATAGAAAGTTTTATGAATCTTAAAGTTGAAATGCATAGTAAAAATTATATGACTAATTAGTATTATCGTAAAAAAGTTAAAATAAATGACGAATCTAAAAGTCATAATATGAAGTTTAGTGATTAAGCATCCGTTCGGACCACAGCTTCCACGATTATTATCAACACCCGAATTAAAAAAAAACGAAAAGAACATTTTTAAAAACGAAATTCGAATTCTTGTTTTTTTCAACTCACAACGGCAAAGACAATGTATCAGCAGGGCGGAGAGCGTGAGGACGCGGCCGTCCGCGCATCGCGACTCGCGACAGTCGCAGACCCGGCCATTTTGAAAATGTAATAAGATAAATTGGGGAAAAACAAGATATCCGGGGAGTATAGAGATTTAGTTCCTACGTATATTTCGTACCTAAATCAATTTTAAAATTCAAATGCATAATTGCTGATAATATGTTTACGAGGTTTTTGTCACAGAATAGGTATATATCAACTGGTGCTTTTGTTTAGCTAACGTCAAAACATTAATCAATCAAAAATACTGTCGAATAGATAAACATTAAAAATCCTAAAGGTGGCTTTCGGATCTTTGCCGCGAGCGACCGCGACCAACGAAAATTCAAACAAAACGCCACTTTATGACATATATTACACTTTATGCTATAAGTTTCATTTTACTCTGCCATTAGCTTTTAAGCCGCCGCTGGCGGCAGCATGGGTCGCCACACAAAATATGTCAGTAGAAAATGATACCTATATTATATGTCATAAAGTTGCATTTTATTTGAATTATTATCGGTCGTGGTCGCTCGCGGTAAAGATCCGAAAGCCACATTTAGACCTTTTTAACTGAGTCTTCAATAGTAATAAAAATGATAGATTTAAAGATCCGACAAATAAGCATAAATCTATTTGCTATAGGAGCTGCACGAAGCGAATGTGCAGATACGAATAGTAAACGTTAAACGAGGCTGAGCGATACGAGCAGTAATTGTTTCGCCAAACTTTTATTTTACTGCCTTTTATGTTTTTTAACTGTTACTTAACAGTTAACTGACAGGCTCTCGGCAGTCGGCGCAGCTGCTGATTTCTGTGCATCTTTGTTCCCGTTACTTACGCTGAAATGAACGTTTTTAATATTTTTATTTTTATACAATATACAGTTCAATTTCATACTATGTTTAATGATTTTTTTTCATTTCTCGTAGAGGCAAATAAAATGTGTGACGTAAATAATATTTATTGTTAAGATTCTACGCTACGAAAGATAACGTATCATGTAAAGAAGACAATAATGTAGTAGTAACATTAATATCCTTCCCTTCTATCGTGCAGAGATAACGTATGCCTGCGCCTACTGTTTCGTTTTCACTTGTGCCGAACGATCAAGTTGTGACCTGTTGTTTTTTTTTTGTATTATAATGCTATGGTAATGAATGAAAGAGATTTTCGTCAGTTCGATCAGGCTCGGATTTGGGTGGACGCGACAAACGAACGCAGAATTCCTCTTTAAATCAAGTGCGTTTTGTTTTAAAAAATATGCGACACGAAAATATTTGTCAATTTATCGAGAATACCGGGATAAGCCGCACTTCTGAGTTGTCAGCCAGAGCTTTCACGTGCAATATTTTTTATTATTCTTTTTGCTTAGCGTTTCGTTTTTTTTTTTTTGCTTTTGCAATATCGGGTGATATCGTGAGAGTATCTGTGGTAGAGACCCCAAAGTGGGTGAATTTTGACTTTGACATTTATTACATTATAAGGTTTTGTGTCTTGTTTCGTCGTTTGGTTTGATACATAATATCTACAATTTTTCTGGAACATTTAAATTGGAACTTAGTATTTTTGCTCGATTAGATAAAAAAATGCTAACCAGCTTTCAAAGTAAATGTATGTGCCAATATCGTCAGTTTTAGTATAATTAGATATTAATTAGCTTTTAAGATCATCAATGTGAACAAACCTTATACAATGTTAATAAAACTTTAAAATTATCGTGTGTATTAAATATTAAATATCTACTGTATCTTAAAAAAATAATATGACTGTAAGGAAAAGCATATTCTTACTATATTTTAATAAAATCTTTATAAAAGTTATAGATAATGTTAGAATAATTTATAGCTTACCATAATCTTGTTGTTATAAGAACTCTAATACCACTTCTTCTCAGAATATTGCTTCAAAATATAAATTATATTTATTTTACATCAGAATTCGTTGTTCCATACCTCCTGACATCTCGAAAATAGTTGCATAATATTAAAAAGCTAAAACTTGTGTCTAATATTATACACGAACAAGGTGATGGTAAAAATAATACAGTTTTATGTCGCTCAAGCTAACGTTATCTGGAAATTGTAAAAGGATGAGCGCATAACGAATATGTAATAGGTGTTGGTAGCACCCATCACAATGCACTTATGAAAATAAACATAAAATTCTTTATTGGCGAAGCGAGAGAGCATAGAGTAGATACCCGTGTAGAGACGAACACCTCGAGATGGAATTATTCACGTCAACGTTGGCAAGTGTCAAAAGATAAGAATAGATACTGTTAAAATAATACAAAAGGAATGGAAAATTATGATATAAAATAAATAGAGCTACTCAATTTGTTTGTACATCGCATGTATATTAATGGGAGTTTGGTGTTCTTTATTGAGTATACTAATTTAGTGTACTACAATTAATAAGATTTGTAAAATTAGATAGTAGATAAACTAAAATATCGGCACTTTGAGAATAGATTGGTACCTACTACAGAAAATCCTATGATTCGCATTTTAAACAAAAATAGGACGACTACCAACGATTGGGTAGTTTGCCCTCATTAGCTTAGTATGCAATGAGCAATAGGAACAGTATTTATTCGGCATTTCGCGTCTGTTTTGACGGGCGGCGGCAGGAGCCGTGACGGAGTGGCTTAGTTGTGAAAGCGAGTTGTCATTTAGTTCGCTAGCACCACGCCGCGCCGGGGGCCGTAAAATATTTTAATATTTCCATCAAAGTGCACTCTCTGTACGAGGTGTTTTTCGTTGTATTAATTTTTTAAATCCCCTGCTGTGCGCTTTGTTTTTTGTTTGAGTTTGGAGGGGTTTTCCGTACGGAATGCTTGTTTCATTCGGGTTTTTTAATGATGTTGTGATAATACTGATTATTATTAAAGTTTTCCATCAAACATTTACTGCCGCATTTTTTTTTTTTATAAAATAAGGGGGCAAACGAGCAAACGGGTTTGCGGGCCTTTTAAGAGAGAATACGCTCTCTTCTTGAAGGTTTGCAGGTCGTATAGGTCCGGAAATACGCTGGTGACAGTTTGTTTAAAGACTTACTGATTAATTAGGTTGTATTAAGAGATGTCAAAATCTTTATCAAAAGAAAGTTGAGTTAACAATAAAATTCTCTGAGTGAGACCGTTAGAACTTAAGACAATATTATTATGTTCAAGTGCTAACTCGAACTATCAAAAAGGGGATATACTCTTCATGGCTTGTTTCTTAACGTCCGTAATAGAGCTAACGACTTTCCGTTACGACACTTTCCATATTTTTCGTGACGTATTATTTTCGACTCAGTTCTCGCGCGTAGCACTCACAGTATTGAAATAGGGGGCCATTACGGTCGGGGGAAAGAATATAAAATTCTTTACATTGTCGATCATCTCCGGAAATTGACTCGAATGAAGGCCATAGCTCGTGCTTAATGGCCCCCGAGGAAGGCTCTATTAGTTTCATACGATGCCCTGGATTTATGGCGCCAATCTCTCTTATGTACGGAAACTCTTATGTTGGCTTTTTGCTCGAAATTTCCGAAAAAACTCGGGGGAGTTGGGCAGAAAAGTTGTCGCGTTTTTAATGGCCCGCTGTCGGGGATGCGCTCAAATGCATGCTCTTAAGATGCGTGATACCTAGGCCAGTATAAATAGTCAGTACTCAAGATGCATCTCGGTCTCAAGACACGGTTCAGGCTCTGTGATTGGTTGGCTGTCAAAATTTGGACCAATCCGAACCGCGTCTTGAGACCGAGATGCATCTTGAGTACTGACTATTTATACCGACCCTAGTACCCTAATTTTATTGAAAGTTTTATCTTGAACTTGAAAGGAAAATTTGCGTCATATTTACAGAAGACTCGCCTAAAGCCTTTGTCTGATTAGTAAAAGTAACACTTATCTATTTTAACAATCTTACACAGAAATTTTACTTTTACATTTTAAATTTTTACTTGACCTAACCTTTCTTTATTTTCTTAGTTCATTGGCTGTGGAATGTGAATAAATACAGCTCAAAGAATCCCTTATTAATACGCTTTAAGTGCTGTTATATTCTATATGAAACGTTTTATTTTAAATAAAGAGAATCTTCAAAGATTCCAATGTCTGAGAGGCCTTTATGATTTACATTACTAAGATACACCTAATGTTTGGAATAATATCTAGGCTTTTAGCGCTGAGGGCGCTCTGTTATTGTAATAGAATATTATCACTTATTTACTTTTACACTAAATTTTCGCTTAAGCAATCATTACGCAAATTAAATGGAATCTTCAGCGTCTAGATTCTGCGAAAAATTGAGATAAGTCTGCAAAAAATATTATTAAATATCTCAGAAAATGGTTTAAAACTCAAACTAGGGATGTTGGAATTGAAAAAGTAATGTTTTTTACAGTTGCGAAGATCAAGCAACGTTTTTTACCTACGACGTAGCTAAAAAAAGTCGAAGGAATTTCTAGTCGTTTGACAGTTAGGGTCAGTTCACATTTCAAAATCACGAGGCGTCGCGATTCATTCTTAAATGAGCCGTTCTTCCTAACAAGTAGCCCAAAATCGCGAGCGAAAACTCTGTAAACTTATTCTAGTAGTGTAGTCAATAATGTTCAATTTCGAATAGCGCATTAAAATAAGCATCGCGTCACGTTTTAATATCTGACCCTTACAGCGTCTGTAATCGTTTGACGGTTAGATAAAGTCGCACTATTTCCGATTTTCCGTATTGTCCAAGATTTTTTCCGAAGCGCCTTTGTATCGTTCGCATTGTTTTTCCCTATTGTCACTATCTTGTTTATTTTCAACCTTTCCACAACCTTCCATTGTGGTCCTGGCTGCGGAGTCGCGACTAATTGCAAGATATTGGGTTCATATTGTTTTACTCATAACTAGCTTCTTGCGATCTATAATGTTGTCTGCAAATTGCAATTGCATTGATAAGTACACTCTGTGTAACATAATTATAGCTCCTTGGTTGTATTGATTTTTCATTTCAATTGAAAAAATATGTAGTCGTACAACAAGCATATTTAATATGTTACATTTTATCCACACTTTTATCATAAATATGCAAGTGAGTCCTTCTGTCCGTCTATCTGTCTGTTACCTCTTCAAGCCCAAAACGCTGAACGGATTCGACTGAAATTTGATATGGATATATTATGTACTTTGAGTCCCGGAAAAGGATTCCTTTTGTCCCGAAAAAATGTACACCCACGTGATAAACGAATTTTGACGCACGGGGGTTGCTGGCGTCATCTATTAAAATAAAGCAATGAATTTTTGGTGTCAGAAGCCAATTTTTACAAGGATTATACACCGGATTTAGCGATAGCGAAATGTTATGCATTAAAAACGATATATTCAGAGCGCATAGGAAGTTATAAATACGGTACATTATTCGCGTTTTACATACATTTTCCTACCGCTGCGGCCCTAACGAGATTGTATATAATGTTTAATATCCAACCCCAAGGTTTTGAATGCAAATGCTTGTTCAAACAGGAATTCTTTACGATGCAGAGTATTTTCTGTCTCGATGCCAAATAATATTCGATCTTAACTCGCGTGTGTAAGATTCATATTTATTTGCTATTCAAATCAGGCAAAACGTCAAATGACATTTATTTCATAAATGTCTCCTAGAGACGTCAGTTAAGAAGGTAAGTTAGTTTATTGTGTAGCTTCTTTTAGCTTTCATAATAAAGCATCTGTTACCCACGACTTCATACTTGGAATATAAAATCCGTAGGAACCGTGCATTCTTTCGCGTTAAAAAGGAGCCAATATCCTTTTCCGTGCTCCGTACTATTTGTAAAAAGTTTTATCAAAATCGATTGCGTATTTTAAGATCTAAGCCTCTTATATTGAGTACAGACAGCGGGAAGCGAATTAGTTGTATACTACTCGTATTAGTGATTTCATAAAAATACATTGCAATACAATCTATTACTTACTGACGAAAATGAAAGCGAGAATTTTCTGGAAGTGAAAATCAAATAATATTATAATGGTCACGTACAGGGTCACAAACTAGAGGGTCACTTAATATAACGCGACCAAATGTCATAAGTGTTGTCTTAATATATTTTCCCGGCTATATTAATCTCGTTACGACTTATTTATTTATTTAGGTTCAATGTTGTTCATATTACGATGCTTACTAAATTATAGAGCTAGTCTCTTACTAATAAAATTGTCCATACTGCTTATAGGTATAGACTATAGAGTGTTTTTCCTTGTCTGATATGTTACAAAAGTTGCTATAAAGACAAGGACCAAATATTGTACAACTATAACATCTAAAAGCACAGTATAATTTTTAACAGTAGGTAAGTTATTTTACATTGATATTAAAATAATTATAACTATAAAATATGTTTTATCTTATATCTTTAAACGAGCAATTCTTGTATGTATAGAACTAGCTATTTGACCGAGCTTCGCTCGGTATTCTAAAAAACACGAATTAAATGTCATTTTCTAAAAATGATTCCTAGCTAGATCGATTTATCGCCCCTAAAACATGTCATTTTATTCGTGTTTTTTAGAATACCGAGCGAAGCTCGGTCAAATAGCTAGTTCTATTTAATAAAGCCTACAATTATGTACGTATTACAAAAACGGATTTTTTGCCAAAAATATAAAGAGACCTCGTGATAAGCGCCAAGCGGGGAAACACAAAAGCTACAATAGCACAGACGCTTAGAAAAAAAAAATAACAAAGATCACTTCATTTCATACAAAGGTTATCCCGTTTTATCGCTTCTTTGTATGAAATTGTATGAATAATAGTGCACCGTCTCGGGCCGGACAGCGGGCCATGATAAATCTTTGTATAATCGATGCCGGGATATTTATTGCATCAATACGCGAGATATTCCGTGATTTTTTCCTCGGAAATAACAATAGGGGGAAATTTATGACGCGTCCGGACGTAACGGAGTCGTTTTGCACTAAAAAGTTGAGGCCTAAAAAGTTTTGGAGCTGTTTTGTTTAAATTTTTATTGGTAAAGGATAATGGGTTAAAAAGTATGGAAGCCAGCCCTAGGAATTACATAAAAATATGTTTGTTAGTTTGTTTCTAGGTAAAAATGCCAATTGTACTCATTCATAAGATTGTGTTAATGCTACCAAGTAATCACAAAGAAAAAAGAATTATGAATTAATATGTATTATGAATATTAAAGAATATGCCTTTCCTCTAGACTTAGATAATGAGAAAATTGTTATTGTTATTTAGTTTAAGCAACCTAGAACTAAGTATTATATAAGTGTAAATGTCCCACAAAAAATACGACAACCGCCCACAACGACAAACGTGTATTTTTTACAACAGACGAAGAAATAACCGAAACACAGCCGGCATACGAGAATGTGACGCAGACGACAGTGGTTGGAGTACCGCCCGTTAACGATACCGCCAATATATTTATCCGATATCTAACACGTAAGTACCAGGCGGGCAGAGTGGGTTTTTTACAGGTGCAACAGTGTTAGGTGTTTAACTTCTAGAATTTTGACCATTATCCTTTTTACCATCCAAGGATGACGGAAAAGAATCTAGGGATTGAAATACTTAGGATCTGTTTACACTGCAACGAGACGCGGCGATGCGATGCAATTTTAAATTCAAAATTGAACTTTGTTAACTACATAATATCAAGATACAATGAATTGGCAGCTTACGGTTTTGGGCTCCCTGTTTCAAAAGGTTCATTTATAAATGCATCGCAGTACCTAGTGACGTTTCAATCTGGACTGACCCCTTAGCTGCAGCTCCTGTATCCAGTGACGGCGACCAACCAGCGGCAGCAGCTAAAATGTTATCGATATTTTAAATAACGCGCCGTGATACAACTATTTTTTATCGATACCGAAGTTTACTCAAAGCCACGCGGTGTCCCGTATTTTTATTCGTGAATTGCTGGCAGTTTCGCAGATAAAAATATTCCCGCCGTTTTGTGGTTGAAAAAAGTTGATTAAAAGTTTCTCATGAATGCGGTGTCAAAATAATAACTTAAAACGTACAGTAATCTACATATTTCATGAATTTTTAAACAAAAGTTATTTTGGCATATTACGTGGGTATTATTTCGCACAATGCACGGTTTTGTTTTGTTTTTTTCACCTCTTGACAGAATTCGGGCGCATGTTCTATCTTTTTTTACACTGTACACAATAATATGATGTTTGCCGTCAGTTTGATAAATAAATAACAGAAGAAAGCCAATGGTGTACCTTGGTCCTTGCAACACTATTTAGAGGTATTGTTGTACAAAAAAGTTTTTGTTTTGTTAGTTGACAGTGATAATAAAGTAATAAATTCATGAATATTTATGTCAGTATTTATACGTTTGAATCATCCTTTTGTTTTTCATACGCTAGTGATAATTAATTTAAATGTATCGAAACAAAACATAGTGAACACCGCTGAAATAGTCACATAAAAGCTCTTTATTTGATAAATAACGACAGATTTATGTTATTAGTTAGCATAAATTAAATATTTATCACCAAAATATAATTCCCTATATAAAATAAAGGACGCTATATCCATTAAAATCGAATGTTTTCATACAGAAATAATTAAAGATTAAATATTGCAAGGTTGATTTAAATTATTTTGTAATAGATTCTAAATTAAAATTGTAATTTGTTTAATTAAAATGTACATAAGAACTTACAGGTTTTTTCTTCTGGATTTAGGTATAGATGTCAGTACACAATGTGTCCCGACACCAGTGTCCGAGCCATTAATGTTATGACTTATGATGTATGCCACACATCATGACATTAAAGGATCGGACACTGGTGTCGAGACACATTGTATATTCGACATAAAAGTATTATGTAATGAAATTTTGCTCGAGAAAAGATCCGAATTGTACCGCGAACTGATGACAAAGCATCAGCGTAATCATAGAAATGAGAAATTAATTAATTTCGTATGAAACAGGAACAAAGCAAGACGCCGAACAAAGCCGGCACGGTCTGTTGTGAATGATAAAATAATTCCAGTCATCCACAATCCGTTTAATAGACCTGTAATTGAAGTAATAATTGTATGATTGTAAATTTTAATATGTTTGTCGTGTATGCAAATACCGATGCCTCCATCACAATCATGGACGTGCGTACCATAAAGGCAAAAAAGCACTGCTTACCTAATGATAAATACTTGCTATACACATATTTTAATTTAACTTTCGTACGTTTTAGATGACTTTAATTATTATTAATAGTAAAAATATGAATACACATTAACGCCTACTTTTATAAAATAGCACCAATTGATTTGCAAAACTACATAAACATAAGTCGGTAAGTGGTAACTAGGCGCGCCGCGCGAAGGTACGCACCAAAATTATACTACATATCTGTGGTTACAGGCACTCGATGTCTCGCAGACCCCGCCTATATGTGTGAGTTAAGATTTTCGTATTCGTACACTGTTCGCAAACGTGTGTGCGTGTGCGATTTACTTGGCCAGGACCTGCCGCATGGTTTCCGAGCTAAGCCGAGCGCCGGCGCGTTCGGAAGTAATCGGATATGTTCGTTGCCTATAATCCGACTAAAAATAATAGACGGAAATCTAATTAATCACATATGCACATAATGCATTTTTGTTTAGTACGGTTTATATTTGTTTACATTACAGAAGTGTTTTGTATTTTGGGAGGCCATTTTTTCATGTGATGAGCACTGTAACATATTATTTTTGTTTGCGCCAGTATATTTATAGTTTTCTTAGAAGATTTTTATTATTTTAACATTTAAAAGTTTGTACATTTAACAGTTTATTAGATATTAGTTATTACTGAGTTTCTAATTTCTATATTAAGTGCGTTTTTTGATTTCTTAAAAATGTTATTTGACTGTGAGGTTTGTGTTGAAAATGTGTGTTTATTAAAAATTAAAAAAAACAAGTTTTCACAATTGTCATTCAGTGAAAAGATTCTAATTGTGATTTGTGTCGAAAGGTAGGTACGTGTACCTGAGTTACAACAATTAAACCAGCAACAAAAATGAAATGTAAGTAACTCGAAAGTTTCATGTAATTCATATTCATGTACTTATTTATTTTATCATTTTATAATATTATATACTTTATATTAAATGCGAAATTATCTCTGTCTGTCTGTCTCGCTTTCACGCCAAAACTAATGAACCGATTGTAATAAAATTTTGTACACAGTTAGTCTAGAGCCTGAGAAAGGACATAGGCTACATTTTTATAAGACAAAAATATACTATGTATCTAATTTCCATGGAAATATCGATGAAAATGAATTCACATTGCATTTCTAATATATAACAATCTATATTACGCCATACGCCATCTATGGCTTTTTTATTTATTTTAGCTTAGCACACATGTGAACGCAAATGAACTATCATTGTAGTTCCAACACGTGACAACAGATGGCGTTTTTTTGTTTCTTCATTACAGAACGTACTCATAAATTATAATAGTTTAGAAAACATAGTTTTTAATTTATATCCACACTAATATTACAATTTATGCGAAAATATCTCTTTTTGTCCGTTTGTCTGTCTGTTTTGCTTTACGCCAAAACTACTAAACCGATACCGCTGCTTACCCCATATCAAAAAGCTCTGCACGCCTCTGATTACAATGCTTAATTGCTTTTATTGTATGGTCACTTCATTTAAATAAGTCATTTAATTGCAACGGTAAATCTTTTTTGTGAGCTCCCAGCGTAGGGCGTTTGCACACTGCATGATAACGACACGACACAATACCACAGAATAGAGGGCCACCGCACATATTATACAATTTCAAGTTGGCTGACTATCGTACAAACTAAATTGCGTAGTGTCACAACTTAATTGGACAACTTCATCGTGACGGCCCCGAATCACATAATAATAAAAAAATATTAGTATGGAAATATGGATTATTATCACCTTTTTATCTGGATTTTTTCATTAAAATTTATCTGGATAATATCGAAGTTTAAAATGCAAGGTATGATCAATGATTTTGTTTAATTAAATTGTGACACTACGCAATTTAGTTTGTACGATAGTCGGCCAACTTGAAATTGTATAATATGTGCGGTGGCCCTTATCTATTCTGTGGTATCGTGTCGTGTCGTTATCGTCGCAGTGTGAAAACGCCCGTTGTCATCATTATCTCGTTTCAATAAGTATATTGTTGCGTGTAGTAGGTACTGTAAGTGCGTCCAAACGAATGTAAAGTAGGTAACTCTGAACTCATAATAATATAATATTATCATTAAAAATTGAATTTGGAATTAGATATTCTCAAAAACTGTTGGTTGGCATTCTTATGCACTGTTGTAAGTGCATCTAAATGAATGCAAGGTAAGAGCCAGTCTACACGGCGCGTTGCGTCGACGCAGCGCTGTCGTTGCGTTGTTTTACATACAAATAGCCAAGGTGTTCACACGGCCCGCTGCGTCGTCGCAACGCACACATGACGGACAGCAGCGCCCGTGTGGCCGGCTATGCGTCAGAGCCGGGACACAAAAACACGGCACGGCGCCGTGTCGTGGAAATTCACGACGCGCGACGTAAAAAACCACGGCACGGTGCCGTACGGCGTCATACGACGTCGTGCCGTGTTTTTGTGTCCCGGCCCTCAAACGGCAGCGCTGCGTCGACGCAACGCTAACGCAACGCGCCGTGTGGACTGGCTTTTAGTTATATGAAATAGACAATTCGAATTTGGAATCAAATATTCTCAATACCTGTTGGGGCGTGGTGAATACTGAATAGCTCTCGTTGTGTTTCAAAATGAATGCAAAGTGATACAACACTGAAAGTTCGAATTTAGAAAAACATATTAATAATAGTATTGATGCATGCAAAATAGGTTCTATTGTAAATGCGTTCAAACTATAGTTTGTGCGTTTTAAGATGATATGGGTGACAGTTCTCATATTCCTTGCTACGGAATTTTTTTACAAGAAAACAAAAAAAAAAAACAAAATGTAATAAATTATATTCCATCTACAAAAATAAATGTTTCCTATAATTGTAAATGAATAAAAATGAAAAGTTGCTAAATGCTAACTTATTAATATAAAATTATAAAAATTAACTGTGAAATAGGAGTATAAAATTATTGTTACGAAAACATTTGAAAAATATCAGATGCATGAAACGGAATTTATGTCAATAGAGATTGCCAGCGTTGAATCGAAATCAAATCGATAAAAAGGGCGGCCATCTTAAATCGCCGGCGCCACTCTGAAACGTCAGTACGAAACCGATAATTTCGATTGCGATTCCTTTACGAAGTGATTCGATATTTTTAAATCATCGATTAATTTTTTTAGGTAACTTCCCTACTATTGTCAATTATAATGTGTCACGCATATCATCTTAAAACGCACAAGGTATAATTTAAAGTAACTCGTACAACATAACAAAACTAGAAATTCAAATTTGGAATGCTTTTCAAATATTTTCGCAACAAAACTTTTTGTGGCCAGCATTTTCGAGCAACAGATAATGGAAAGTTTCGGGGGTTGGTAGTGAAATGTTACTCCAGTCGGAGGCAGACATCAAGTCAGAGATGCGTGCTAATGTTTGCAACAATGTGTCTACTCTGTGTTATTTAGTCTATGGCTTCAAAAATGGTGGCCATTTTTCGTTTGCCACACGATTTTTCCTTTCAATTTCTCTAACATAAAACGTGACCATTCATCGGCGTCCTTGACGAATATCCGTCACACCTTTTTTACTATTCAATGTAATTTTATTGTGGACCAAATAGATGCAAACGTCTATTGTTAAAGTTTGTATAGATTCATTAGTTTAAAGTATTTAAATTACAAAGAAATTGATACATAATAATATCATTAAAATTGTTAGGGAAGAGGATTCAATTTCGATTATTGACCTGATTTTATAGCAGCAATTCAATCGTCTCCTCCGATAACACACGAAATTAAAGTCAGGGACAGATTGTTGATTAACTTCGAAGTAATAAATCGAAGTTTCCATCGGATTTGGGTTAATTAAACATTGTTTCAATACATCGTTTCTCAAGTTAGGTACTGCATTCTCGCCCCTTCATCAACTTTAGTGGCATGTGTTTTAATTACTTTTTTAATTCTCACTCCCGAATTCTTAATTTTCATTCACAAAGCGATAGTTGATATGGAATATATTAATATTTATGTCTTCAATCAGTCCGGTCCCCATAAGCGTCTGCGTCCGATGCAAATGCCTCCGAAGGACCACGAAATGTTTGTTCCATTCCCTGAATCGATCCTCCATTTTTAGATTTCTAATCTCGGCGTATCCAGCCCATGAATAATTGAACTCGCATGTGACAGTCTCCGAAAATACGCCACTCGGCCGTTTATTAATGATCGCGCTGATCGCCGGCCGCTGCGGGAGTCGCCGCCGGTATACAGAACTAAATGGGATTTCATTTTCTAGTTCAGGAATCAAACAATCCCTGTGGCGCGCGTCCAATGTTCTATTCGGGGTCCCTTTAGACATTTTTGTTCTGGTTCGTTTGGCTCCCGGATTCCGGGCGGGAGTCGCTCGAAATTCACGTGTCTTCGCTCCCATTTCGCGGGTATAATTGTTTCGTACCCGAGTGCGCATTTTTCCCCAAGATAATGCTATTAATCTCGCTCGCAGTAATGAAAATGTACCGCGTTTCGACAAATGCGCAGAAACAAATTTGCCTCCGGAACTCTCTTACACGGCTTTAATTAATCTGATGCTGATAGTTTTAGCTATGCTATCGCAAAATGACTTTTGGTTGAAATTCTATTCCCTTCGCTTCGGTATTCGCTTCCACTATATCACTTACGGCAAGGATAATCCTGTTAGGAAGGGCTCTATCCCTAATTTATTCGCTACCTTAAATTGGATCGAGTATACCTTGGAAGTGGTTCCTGATAGTAATTTAACTCATCAGACTTCTTACGGTGTACCTTGTTAACTCTTGTGATTATCATCAACTTCTTTACAGGCACTATATTTCTATAACTTTTTGAAGAATTGCAATTCATTCAACATGTTATATTATGATGTACATAAATATCAACCACAAAACGCTGCAATACCAACTCCTTCTAAACTACTGCCAGCTATACCTTCAACAGCAACACCTCTAACACAACTAACAATTTCTGTCTGTGTGTCCAGATCCGCCCGAGATAACCATCCGGCCTCGCAACCTGCAGGTGCGAGCGGGCGGCATCGCGGCGTTCTACTGCGCGGCGCGCGGGGACCCCACGCCCAATATCCAGTGGCGCAAGAACGGCAAACGAGTCTCAAGTAAGTGTATTTTTTTTTCTTTTTAATACAATTTTTGTTACAATAGGGATATTGACCAGGTCAAAGATTAGCAGATTTTTTCAGAAACGCAATATTTAACATAGCTATCGAACAAAGTCTTGCGTAGAAATTAGACAGCGTATGACGTCATAAAGTACTGATATATTGTTGTATGGATGGAGCGTTTTGAGATGTTTTATTTTACTGTGATTTTCGAATCCTTATATCTTGGAGAGTTTTAAAGATATATTTCACCGATGTTTCTAGTTCCTTTAATTACCAATAAGAAAAAAATAGGTAACTAGCCTATTGTGTCACGTTGTATTTTCTTCAAGCCATCTTCAGTGTGGTACAGGGAGTGGTTATTTCTTTATGCACATTTTGGTTGGAATTAACAAAGGTTGGATTTATGTCTCGTGGTTTATCACAGTACCCACGGTAACAGTGTACTTTTCCGGGGAAATGGTAACCAATGCTTATCCAGAGCCTTAACTATTATAGTCTGTCAAAAAAGTGAAGAAATTAAAAAGTGGCGACATCGTAGTGTCATCCCTTCTTTCTTAGTTTGATTTGAAAGGGATGACACTACGATGTTGCCACTTTTTAATTTCTTCACTTTCTTGACAGACTACACCATGCGAAATTTTATCAAAATATTTTCAGTAATTAAGTCATGCTTTCCTGTTTCCCGTTTGACATGTGGATAAATGCTATAAAATGGTTACAATGTAGTCAGACGTTGTAAAATGTTAGATACTTTCTTTTATATTGAAACAAACCTATACTTATACTGTTTCTAGTTGTTTTTATCGTTCCTTTTCATCAATATCTATTTCTAAGCGACGTGCGGGGTGACAAAAAACGTGCCGAAGGTTTTCCTCGTCAATATTGTCAAAGGGAATAACGAAGGATCGATGATGATGTTTTCATTCGTGATTGACCAGTGAAAAAATCTCTCCGTCATAAATATATGGGGGGCAGTAATGACGACTATAAGCCCAGGGCAATGAGCTTGAAAAATGTATCACCGTGACCAGCCGTGAGGCCCTAAACGCTCAGGGTTGTCACAAACTAGTTTTGGGAAATACATTTTTGGGAAATAATAGATTGCGTACTCGTGGATATTGTACGCAAATTTGGTATACAATATGTTCCTTGAGTTTTAATAAAGTATGGACTTCAATTATTATCGTGCGGTGTTTTCATATCATGTTTTTAACTGAGCCACGCCTTATTCGCTACATTATATGAATTACAAATGAATTTTTGTGTACAGTAATTTTATAAATTATAGAAGTATTATAAAGTCGCGTTTTCGGCTTTCTACACAACTTACTTAGCTGTAAAATGTGGTGCCCAGGAAAAAAGTATTACAAAATAATTTTTAATGTAAACATAACTTGTCGTGTCATGTGATTAAACGTAATTTAATTTGTAATATATTACAAAGTTCCTAATTTCTCTTTTATCAAAAGTAAACTACGGTAGGTATCTATGCAGTACGTTTATTCCCCTATCGCGTAAAGCTGGTACTGGTACTGGTCCCATATTGATAATTATTTCACCATTAAATACTATATTTTTATCGTCAACATCGTCATCTATTGTTTTAACGTGTAATGTTAAATGTAGCTGTCATGGTACTCAATAATATAACATCGAAAGAGAATAAGAAAGAGAAGCAAAGAATGTGCAAAGGGTCGAAGCGGCAGCCCTAAACATTTGGCCACACAGTTTTGTGGGCCAATGTGAGAAATGCGAGTCCATCCATCATCGGCGCTGCGGCGAACGTATAAAGATCACACCTCACGCTCTTTCCCGCTTTATCTAACTTTTGTTCGCGATTTGTCCGAATGTCACCCCCAACTATCCATCAAATTTGCGCCACTGGCTCGGATAACGCTTACTGACGAGGCGCCCATAAGGGACTGCAAATTGTTTTTATATGGGGTGAATGTGGGGTGAATATGCATGTTCACTGACCCCTAATGTTGATCCATCAGTCAGATGTTCGTGTGTTTGCCCTATCCTAGATTTGATGATTTCATGGATTGGTTGCATTTATTGAAATGTTTAAATGTCTTAGGGCCGCGCTACACCGGAATGGCAGCGGCGAGGCGAGCACTTTCAGTGTCATATGATTTTAAACTTTATCTTCATGTATATGATATTGAATGTACCGTAACTTATTGGTGGAAATTCATGTTTCACAGTAATAACATACACTTTTTCCACTTTTATTAATTTATTTTATTACAATTATGTTTCACACGACCGGTTTCGATAAAATCATCATCAGGTGTTTATCGTCATGATTGTGATACATAGTATCGCTTGAGAAGTCTACGGCCGCCCGTGGCCGCTCGTGGCCGCTCGTGAACGCTCGTGGACGCTGACGGCCGCCGGCGGCGGTGATTTCTCAAGCGATCAAATCGTATGACACTGAACTTTCAGTGTCATACGATTTGATCGCCGCTGCCATTCCGGTGTGTCGCGGCCCTAAATGTAAAGGTATGCTGACCGTAGCTACTAAAATACACTGATCAAGTCAAATGAAGCGCTTATAAGTCTGGTGATAGTATTGTTCCTCAAGAAATGTTTAACGGATTTAGGGTAGCGAATTTCTATTGCCGAAAGGAACGTGAGTCAAAAATAGATTATAATCGAGTTATTATAAGCTAAATTTAGATATCCTTTCATGAATATCGTTACGCGATCCTGGCATTAAACCAAGGTCGGTTACCAAGTTTTGGAAACGGGGAGACGTTCGATTCTCGGTAAAGGATATTTAGTCCCCTGAATTATTAATGCACGGGTACGATGGCTTTGGCCATTTACACATGGTGTTTTGAAGTTCCGCTAATTTCTGTCCCCTGGTATCGTGGATGGGAATCCATTAAATTCGAATGCATTATTAGCATTCCCCTTCTAAGATAATGTTTTGATAATATCATTAAATTGGGTTTAGGTACGATTTGATATTGTAAGTATAGCTTTTAAGTTGTTACTCCCTATAGCCGCTATCCCCAACCCGCGGCCCGCCGGGACTTTATTTGTGGCCCGCGTGATGTTTTGAAATTCACGCCCACCGGCAAAATAACGTAGTCTACGTGATAGTCGTTAAATTTTTTCCACTTTTAAATCGTTAATTTTGAAGAATGTTATTTTTTAACCCTAAAAAATTTTTGTTGCGGCCCGCGACACCAAGACCAAAACATGTTTGTGGCCCACATGAAAAAAAGGTTGGGGACCACTGCCCTATAGAGTAATATCAATACATACTAATATTAATCCGAAAGTGAGTCTGTCTGTTACCTTCACGCTGAAATCGCTGAGCGGATTTTGATGAATTTTAGCATGAACAAACTTTGAGACTCGAGCAATGACAGGGAAAGTTTTTAGGGAAAAATGCGTAGATGCAATATTTATAACTAAAGCCTTAGTTGGTAGTAATATCTAGTAAATATTAAAAGAACTAAGCGCATAAAAGGCGAATAAAAACATAGCGAAGTGAAACATCTGAACGTGTGGGGTAGACTTGAGGGAAGCCATACATAAGTTAGTTTTCATAAGTAGGCGTAGTTCGATCAAATCTGCCAAACTTCCCTAACCCAATTTGATCGAAGTTTGTTGAGATTTATTGAGTTTTTCTTGTCGTAGCGTCAACTTTATATTTGACTTTGAGAGTTTTGTTGTGTTCATCATACGGACGTAACTCGGCAGAAGTTGATATAATAAACGATATATAATATCTTAAACACTAGCAGAGTTTGTTAATGATTCATATTTATATAGATCTATATTTACATAACTAAAATAAAATTTTAAATTTTGTTAGTCTTGCTAAAACTCGAGAACGGCTGGACCGACTTGGCTAATTTCAGTCTTGAAATGTCCATGAAAGTCCAGGGAAGGTTTGGATTAGGACAGAAGTGATACTAAGTGCACCGGATCATCTAGTTTGAGTAATAATAAAAATAATGAATTTTTTAATAAAATTTTAGATGGTTTTGTATGCATAGAACCATTTTTCTATCGTACATTATTCTACAATTTTTTATTCTAAAACAAAGGATGAAAATGGCTATTTTAACATATAAATATAATATTGAAAGCTCAATTCATTAATATAAAAATGTAAACATGGAATGAAATGGGAAAAGTTTTCATTGAATCAGTGGGAATTTTTGTATGTACAAAATTTTAATTTGAGAGAAAATTTAATTTTCTTCGACCATATACCTAATTGTATGATATGTTAATAAAAGCTCGAATTTTGAGATGTAGAAAGTCAGTTCGTTCCAGAGTTTTACAGTGCGCGGCAGAAAGTTACGCGAGAAACGCACCGTGGAGTTGACTGCCACTCATCAAGGTGATGAAGATGGTATATTTTTCGCGTGGGACGATGGCGAAAAGTTGCAGATTAAGAGCAGGTACTAGCGTTACTGGCGCGCTTGCATGTGTACGCTTCAATTGAATCCGGGGTTCTCAAAACGGGCTTTAAAAAACGGGCAAAACGTTAGCAAAGCGCGCGCTTCAAAACGCCCAATGTGTACCTGCTCTTAGTTTCGACTAACTAAACCATCGGCCAACTAAAAGTCTAAAGCCGGAGGCTCTTAACGAAACCAAACCGATTATATGAATTCTAAATAATAGCATGCTCGATCACTGACAATAATTTAAAAGTGAAAGTGTAAAATCACAAATCGTCACAAGGGCGTACCTCATTTACCCCGATATTCGGCTAAAAATACACGAACGGAAACCGCTTACGCCGCGTTCGGTGTTTACGTAAGAAACAAAAAAGGGACGGACTGACTATTCAATCATACGGACAACCCTTCTGAATAATTTCGCATGGCCAACAAATGGGATTGCGGATATTGGTTTTTCACGATGTTGTTGACAATCATTGTTTGAAACAAACACTCGAAGATCGTTGTGTCCGAAACCGAATTCAATTAGTATTGAAGGTGGTTGGAAATCTTCGTGTTGGCGTGAGGATAAATTCAAGTGCAAGTACTCGTGCACGATGGATTGTGACTTAAAATTTTCACGTGGCCGCTGTTATTGATATCGAACAAGGGGAAAACAGAACCCCAAAATTTTTAAGCTAACAGAGTAATTCTTTCGCCGATGTTCCTATTTTAGAATGGTCCTTTAATTACCAAAAAGTAATAAAAAATAGTCATCATGCCAATTAATTTAAAGAATCTTTGTAAAAGCTTTTGCACATGGATATTTACAATTTTACCAGAAGAAACCTGAGAAATCCGTGCATATAATCCAATAAGATTATATTTTTGACTAGAATATGTGTGGTTATTAAAGGAAATAATGGATTTTCGCTCTAGCAATAAAACCGGGTTCGGAATCGCACTCGTGTCAATCACGAGTCGGCCGCCATGATGGATGGCGCGATAGATCGCTCTCACACGACGCGCCTCTTGATATGCCATTTTGTATTACTTGTGCCGGAAGATGGAACATGAATTCTACGAGTATAAAGTTATTGGATCGATAGTATGTTTTAAATGACTTTTAAAAGAGATGTGGTTCTCAAGCCTCCTTCGAAAGTCATCAACGTAATATTAATTCGACGAGTATTCAATTTTTAATCGATACTCGTATTAGGTTTTAAATTACTTTTAAAAGAGAAGATTCATCGCGCACTATGTATTGAGAACCTTCTCCTTACAAAGTAATCAACATAATATAAATAAAAAAGTCATTGTATTGCTTAATGTATTTGGAGATTGTTATATTGCTTTATACATATTTACTAGCTGTTGCCCGCGACTTCGTCCCCCTTAACATAGTATAATGACAAAGATGGATAGTTTTCCCCTTTTTGTGGTTCCTTATACAAAGGGTAAAAACGGGACCCTAAGTCAATAAACTTTCATGTTTTCTCAAGAAATGACGGACTTTCATTGAAACTTTCTACCCCAATTTCACCCCTTGGAGGTAGAATTACCAGAAACGCTTAAATATACGTATCCATTCATTTTTAATCAGTAGCACAAAAATAAAGTTTTTCATTCAAACTTTCAACCCCAATTTCACCCCCTTGGGGGTAGAATTTCCAAAAACGCTCAAATACCTATCCATTCATTTCTAATCAGCAGTCCAAAAATAAACTTTCATGTTTCTAACTTAAGAAATGACGGACTTTGATTTAAACTTTCAACCCCTATTTCACCCCCTTGGGGGTAGAATTAAAAAAAAACGCTTAAACACGTATCCAATCATTTTTAATCAGTAGCCCAAACATAAAATTTCATGTTTCTAACTCAAGAAATAACGGACTTTCATTAAAAATTTCAACCCCGATTTCACCTCCTTGGGGGTAGAATTTCCAAAAACGCTTAAATACGTATTTATTCATTATTAATCAGTAACCCAAAAATAAAGTTTCATGCTTCTAACTCAAGAAATGACGGACTTTCATTCAGACTGTCAACCCCTATTTCACCCCCTTCGGGGTAAAATTTTCAAAATTCCTTCCTTGGTGGGTGTTTACTTAATAAAGCAACCCTACTCACCAAATTTCGTGGCTGTAACTTAAACAGTTTTTGCTCAGCGATGATAAATCAGTCGGTCAGTCAGTCAGTCAGGACATGTAATTTTATACGTATAGATTGAATAAGAACGTACCTACAGTTTACTTAGTATAAACCCCTTAAATGCTTCTGACTTGTTTGGAATGAAGCCTACTAAATTTCGTAGAAAATAGACCTTTATATTTTGGCCTATCTGTCTGCCTGCTTGTTCTGCCTGTCTAGGTAATACGAGTAGTAACTTTCTTAATTTATTTTTAAATGGAATAAACAGAAGTCTTAGCCAAGCTATTGCTAATAAGTCTTATTTCACATCATATACTCAAATTAAAATTAGAATAATTTTTCACCCCGAATTTGCGAACGGGAAATTGGTAGCAAAGTTTTGAGCAACTTCCGTTGAACAAAACTCGCGGTGTGCGCATAATATATTGAGCATATATTATTATTGAAACAATCTTTTGTAATTTGTTTCGAAATTACCGAGTTGTTTTCAACTTGTTTTATGTTCTACTTATATAATAAGTAAGTGTATATTTAAATATCAGTAGTATTGCGGTTGCATTTCTTTTTCTTTGATATAGTTATTGTTTAAAGGTTTTAATTTATATAATTGGCATTGCAAACCTTGAAGGAAAGTGATACATGCCATATTATTATAATAATAATATCTATGGACGCTTCACACCACGTCAGTCTGGCCCCGTGCTAAGTACCTGAAGGACTTGTGTTACAGGTACCAGACAACGGAAATATGTTTAATACTTTTATACTATACATATATTTAAGATTTTCATTATATGATACACATATTATTTAATACACATCCATGACCCAGGAAATTTGAAAACTTTTTGTTTCGTCGGCGGGATTCGAACCCGCGACCCCCGGCTTGAGCTGCCAACAGCCCACCAACTGAGCCACAGAGGTCGTCAGATTATATCCGTAGTGTTATATTTTAAAACAAAAGACTGCTACTAAAATCCAGATTTTCAGAGAAATCACCATTAAGTCAAACGGTGTATCCATTACCTTTAAATTAAGTTCCCCAGTAGTGTAAATAACTTGGAAAAGATACTTTTCTCTGGAAGAGTTTATTAATGTTAAATGTTTGTGCACCCTGATTGGTTAGAAGTTGTTACCTTTTGTAAACGCCCCACGTTAAAAGTCAAACAAGAAATACCGACGCACTTCTAAGTTAAAAGCAAATAACTATGAATTTATTATCGCCACCTGAAATAAAATACGCCGAAGGGAAATTTATAGAATTTCAATTTGCATCGGCGGCGGAATTCACAGAATTTCCATTAGTGTCAGATTTCTCGCCTTTGTGGGTCTTCTCCAGTGTTTTAACTTTTTCGTCAATCTTTCTACCGTTATCATCTTTCTGAAAAGAGGATTACCTGACAATATTCCACTTGTTGCTGAAAGATGTGTGCGAGTTTCTTGCGACGGTTCTTCTCGCCGGGCTGATTCCCGAACCAACAATATTGAAATATTTTTCGATTTAGACTCCTCTACTGGTTCAGGATACTGTGTGGATTAAGAAGTTTTCCTATATTTTTTCATTGATTTACTGCCAGCTGTCCATCAAAGGACATTGATATAGAATTTTCAACACGTGTGGCGATCCCCTCTGAAGTGGAACTGTAAATGGTCGTATCGTTGTTTTATTGTGCAAAAAGAATCACTAGAAACCAGTTCACACCGGCACACGTCAATCAGCGCCGCCATGATAGATATCGCGTAAGCATTGAACAGCTGCGCCAACTGACTTCTCCATTTCAAATTTAACGGTTTTTCTCGCGGATGTTTTTTTTTTTTTTTTTGATAAAGTTTTCCATGACTCAGCTTGGCTATTTTTATATTAGAGTTCCATATTTTGTGTAAATTATTACATAACGAGTATGTTGATGTATTTTAAGAAGCACTTTTCTTGAACGTATATTGAAAAACTTTATTATAATTTGGGTCGCTTGATTGAATTTTATTGGTTGAAATCAGTTGTTGCTTTCAATAAAATCTAAGTTTAGATCAATGAGCGTCTCCGAGAATTCTTGCGACTCCCTCGGCGCTCTTTCGAATACACAGCTTTTGTTTATTTCTAGCTTCCATTTCTGCAGACTTCGGGACGTTTATAAATATTACATGACGTGGAAATTGTAAAATATTGTAAGTAACGGACCGGCCTGTCAGCGCTTCGCGTTACAAAGAAGGAAGTGAAGCAGAGCAAAGGCATTATCTTTTAAAGCGCTCGTGGAAAGACAGTGATTATTCTCACTTGTTGTGAAATACATTTCTGTGGCACTCACCACGAGTGGCGATTCACCTCTGTCGCTCGACGACTCGCATCCAGCTAACTCCCGCAAACTTTTCTATTCAAATCGCGCGAACCAATTTAAACTTAATCCTCGGGAGTTAAGATCGAAGCGGTGGCAAATTGTTTGCGACCAGGTTTTTATCTTTCTCTAGTTTCGAATGCAAATTACTCGATGCTCCCTAACAGATTGTAGTTTTCTTGATGGCTGCAGTTTTATTTTATTAGTCGTAATTGGATCCTGATATGTAATGTGCCCTTGTAATGGAGTAGCTATGTGTGTTTTCCAATTAAATGCAAGAAGTTTTTTTAACGCGTTTTGTGTTTACTAGTCTAGTCTTTTGACTATTGGACTACTAACGTTATATAATTATGAAAAAGAAGGCATGATAAAAGTTAAATAGATGCTAAAAGTGAGACCGCACTAGCCGTAACTGTGCAACGTGACTCGCGCGAAATATTCTACTAATATGAAATCACGCGACACAAAACATCATAGGAAACGTGATGTGTCGCGTCGCGCCTCTGTCGCTGAATGTCGCCTAGTGCGACATCCTCCCCTTAGCCCATATGATGTCAAAAGTCACAATCGTAACAAATGTAAGATTCTGGACCAAATATGCTACTTGCACCACTTGCAACATAATATTATGGATTCAACATAATAAGGTCGCCTATGTAATAAGGCCCTAAAATTCATGACTATATAAAAAAATAATGTTTTTTTTTTCTTCCAGCCATGCAATCCCGGTACCAGGTGTCGAGCATGGACTCGGCGGCGGGGCCGGACGCGAACGGCGCGGTGCTTCGCATCGACCAGGTGCGGGCGCAGCGCGACGACGCGACGTACGAGTGCGTCGCTGAAAACGGCGTCGGAGATGCCGTCAGCGCCCTCGCCACGCTCACTGTGTTCAAAGGTAAGTCCACATCTCTCTCTTTATTCCCTCAACCATGTCGACCGAAAAAAAGTCACACAAAGAAGACACTGTCAAGAGAAAAAAGTCATTTCTATTGAGAATGTGTGCAACGTAAGCCTATAACGTTGCACACAGTACAAACTGGTTTAGCAAACTCGAAATTTAAAAAATTTATGCTGCTAGCGCCCTAGCCACACTCACTGTGTTTAAAGGTAGGACTACATCTCTTTTCTATATAGAGCACTCACTTCAATATGTGCAACGTAGGCAGGTAGGAAAAATGGTTTAGCAAATCTGTAATTTAAAATTTTGATGATTTAAAGACCTTTCGGAAACTTACCACGCGGCCAGTTTTTTGGAAGTTGAAGTTTAAATTACCACGATATCGAAAAGATAATTACTATAATAATCTATACTAATATTATAAATGCGAAAGTATCTATGTCTATCTGTCTGTCTAGCTTTCACGCCAAAACTACGGAACCGATTGTAATGAAATTTTGTTCACAGATAGTCTAAAGCCTGAGAAAGGACATAGGCGACTTTTTAACTGGAAAAAGGGGTTGTAAGGGGGTGTTTATGCGTAAATTTGTTCAAATTAAGTTAGTTCCAAAAGTTCATAACAGATGGCGCTAAGAGTCGCCTACATCGCGCTATCGCTTGCTCATACGTCTTTCTATAAGAGGTGGTACCATGTTAAGTTGTCTGTTTCGATTCTTTTGATTGTTATACACGTTATTAAAAATCGGCCAAGTGCGAGTCGGACTCGCGCACGAAGGGTTCCGTACCAATATAGAGCAAAATTAGGCCAAAAATTGTGTTTTTTGTATGGGAGCCCCCCTTAATTTTTTATTTTATTTTAATATTATTATTAAATATTAAAGTACACATAACTAAGGATTTTGTGAAAAAGTTAAGAACCTAGCTGTTGCCATTATTGATATAGAGCAAAAAAGGCCAAAAAAATCACGTTTGTTGTATGGGAGCCCCCCTCAAATATTTATTTTATTTTGTTTTTAGTATTTGTTGTTATAGCGGCAACAGATATACACATTCTGTGAAAATTTCAACTCTCTAGCTATTACCGTTCTCGAGTTACAGCCTGGTGACAGACAGACGGACAGACGGACAGACAACGAAGTCTTAGTAATAGAGTCCCGTTTTTACCCTTTGGGTACGGAACCCTAATAACTCACTACTCAGTACTTTATCTATGCAGTGACCTAACCTTAAACCTACCAAGTACCAATAATAAATAGTTTATGGGTAATGCTAAAGTTGTGTAATGGGGGGCTAAATAAGCTTTAAAATTTGGTAAAAATAAAGTTTAATTAAAAAAAAAAATATTATGTGCAGTTGTGCACACTGCACGGCTCTTTTTGGGTATTTTGATTTCAGGGGTACCAGGGCAACAGCTAGTAAGTAATAAAACAATGGGTGTCACTGGGTGGCCTCTGCGGTTGGCTACGGTCGACAGGCCATGTATTTTTCGTTAAAATTTTTATTCAGACCACACACTTTTAATACGAGTCAGTGCTACCTAATTAAGTGTACCATTATGCACGTTCATAAGGCCCGGGGCTGTTTCGTAAACAATCAGACAATTTGCGCCAGCGTTTTTCAAAGTTTCCTTCATAAAAGACGTTAATACGATTACCCCCGCATGCGAGCTTGATTGTGATATTCAGGTGTAGGAGCTAGTAACCCAAGATCCAGCGACGGCCAGACTTTCGACATTTTATAAAGGCTGAATGTTTTCTGTATATGACCCCTATATAGGTAAGAATGACCAGAAACTATGGAGTTTCGGTCGCGGTTACTTTAGAATTTAGGAGGTATCCAGATGTGAAGGTCTAACTTTACCTTCGAAAAAGTATAAAGCTCAATTTTTTTTAATAGAAATAGTAGAAATCTCGTCTTCCACTGCCGGACCACCTCAAATTCTAATACGTTAAGTACGTTTTTTTTTTGCTTTTATAAAATGTGGAAAGTCGGACTGTCGCTGGCTCTTGGGTTATAGGAGGTACGCTTTCGAATTACTTTTTACGAATCGAAGTCTTATTTTCTAAACCGTGCAGTGTTCAAATAAAACCTAGATAGTGGATAGAACTAGTAAAAGTTTATCGCGCTCGCTACTAAAATCAATACTCCGAATGCAAAGTCTACAAATGAAAGCGATGTAATCTTTACATGGAACTAGATCCGGCAAACGTTGTTTTGCCATATGATCTGACTGAACGAGGAGTTGTTATTTCTGATGTTGTATGACGCCGATGTCAGAAATTAGGTGCGATTCAGGATAGTGCACTGTTTGATCTGGTACAACGTTATCTAGTTGTGAAAAATTGGTGTTGATACTCAGCCGATTAGAACACACAATTTAAAAAAAACAGTCAAGCCATTTTATAGTAGTTTAGAAAAAAATATGTGAATTTTCTACTATATTATATAAGATATTCCTGTAATGTTCACTGAAATCCCCTTCATATAAATAAGCATTAAAAACCTTACGGGCGACAGTGCCCTAAATTGCTTCTAAGACTATCGCATATTTTCATTAGAAATAGAGCTAGTACAGACAAGGTGCGCACAAACGCATTTTAAAAACTAGCGTTTTACTGCAATGCGAAAAGTTTTTTTTTTTCATGTGTGCCTACTGTTTGTATCAAAACTATTAAAGTTGCGATTTTTTTGTCGACAGGATTAAAGACATTAAATATTTTTAAATATCTAATTCATGGCTTACTTTTGCTAAGTACATAATTATGTTTTTATCACGTACTTAATGCATTATCCTAAGATAGTTTCTTTCAGTATCCAGACATTCTGAAGTAATATACTGCTTGAGACTACCACTTTTGAAATCTCTTTAGTCTAACTTGATACACACTAACGAAGCGCGTTTTAAACGTTCTAGTGTGTACCGGGCTTTAGAAAGTTACTGTTCGACTTCTAACATTATAGCATTTGTAATTTTAGGAATTTGCCTTCCTACTTTGAACTTTATAGCTTTTGTAATTGACAAGTAAATTGCATTAATTAGATAATAATTTAAATGTAAGTGACTTGGAGTAAGTTTGCGGTGTCTCGAGCGAGCGGGCTAAGTATTTGCTCTATTGTGACACCTCTTTGCTTTGTTTAATGGCTTGTTTGTTTACGTGTTGTACGTTCAATGACGAGATGATATTGTGTAGTAATTTCATCATCTGTCAACGTGTTAAGATTGTTTCAGTCTGTTAATAAGGTGCGAGTATATTGTGAGTTATAAGGTTTAATGTTGGTACAAAAATTCAACTAATTTAGGTAAGGTTAAGTAAGTATTGTATATTTTTCTGTCAAATCTATATATCAATAAAAATTATTATGTTTTGTTAGTCTCGCTAAAACTCGAGAAACTGATTTGAATTTTAGTCATTAATTAAAAGTGAAAGTCCAGGGAATTATATTAAAAGGAAAGTGATACGAAGTCAACCGGGTAATCTAGTTTTTTTTTTTATTAAATAAGAGGGCAAACGAGCAAACGGGTCACCTGATGGTAAGCAACTACCGTCGCCCATGGACACTCGCAATATCAGAAGAGCTGCAGGTGCGTTGCTGGCCTTTTAAGAGGGAATACGCTCTTTTCTTGAAGGTTTACAGGTCGTATAGGTCCGGAAATACTGCTGGTGACAGTTCGTTCTAGTTCAACATAAAATGAAAGGACAAGGTCCAAATTGGGCTAATTTTAAAAGTGCCGGCCAACGCAAATAAACCCATTATTTAAATAGAACATAATCTAAGGAATAATTTTTATTATTACACCAAAGTTCTAAGTCAAGTCTCCGAGTTGTTATTCAAGGTCAAAGTTTTTTAATAACATATGTAATAAGTCATAGAACAGATTAGAAGCCAAATACCTACAAATGATTTGGAAAAATTCAAAGGAAGGGAAATACTCTACGTGCTTGGGGTACGCACGGCATTTGCCTAGTATTCCAAGTGCCCTGCAAGCACCAAGCACGTAGAGGTTCCCTCTTCCTTTGAATTTTTCTAAATCATTTGTAGGTATTTGGCTTCTAATCTGTTCTATGACTCGGATAGGGACGTTGGGATCGATTACTTATTGCTTTTAATTAATAAAATAAGTTTTATTACATATATTATTAACAAACTTTGACCTTGAATAACAACTCGGAGTCTTGACTTAGAACTTTGGTGTAATAATAAAAATTATTCCTTAGGTTATGTTCTATTTAAATAATGGGTTTATTTGCGTTGGCCGGCACTTTTAAAATTAGCCCAAAATTGTATTGACGTTGGATCTTGTCCTTTGTAATATTTATTAATTTTCTATCACGTAAAAAAGTGCGGTTTCCACGCGATAAACATAATAATATATTGGCACGTTCAAATAGCTGGCTGCATAAAGTAAGATTTCTATCAATCCCTGCCTTGGGTATACTGTTTTAACTTTTAATTCATTGTTTTACTACACATGTTTATCCAACAATTTCATTATTTCAAGTAATAAATATCAGATAAAGCTAATAATTATTATTATTATATTAGATATTATATCACATTTATTCAAACATGTGTTTTCGCTGATGGCTATTTTATATTAAAAGATAACTCAAATTAAGGAACTGGTTCATTTAAGAATTCTGAGAGGAATTTATTATTTAAGCGGAAGCTCCCAGTACTTAATTCATAATTAAGTTCCCTTACATTAGAACGAAAGTGTATGATAAAAATTCTTATTTCTTGTAGCTAACAAAAGCATTATAATATTAGCATAATGTGTATTAATATTTGTAATGTTGTGCTCTTCATTTAAAAGGTTAAACATCAACTAGTAATGTTTTTTGGCCATTGATCTTTCGCTTGTACAAAAGACGTTTAAACATTTAAAAAAAACTTAACTAACTTAGGTATTTGAAAAAAAATCCTTAGTTGATTTTGCCAAACCTGACTAGATGACGTTCGCAACTCCGTTGTGCCAAAATTCGTTTATCGCGCGGGAACCGTACATTTTACCAGGACAAAAAGTATCCTATGTCCTTTCCCGGGACTCATAGTATCTTCACACCAAATTTCAGCCAAATCGGTTCAGCGGTTTGGACGTGAAAAGGTAACAGACAGACAGACACACTTTCGCATTTGGAATATAAGTTGTTTTTATGGCAAAAGTTGTTAAACTAGTGATTTAATCGTAAGTACTACAAGAGTAGAAAAGACTATAGCGTTTTATTAGTTTCAAGTTTGTATTAGTAATTGATACAGGATAAACATTTAGAAAGCAACACGGGGTCGTGCGAAGCCTGCGTCTGAAACTTAGTTTGCCGATACTTTGCCAGTCTGCGAATGAGATGTTGAACCTAAGTTAGGTCTTATAATAACTACATGGTAACAAGCGGAGCTTGTTATGTGTGTATAAAAGTTATAATACGCCCGATTTGCGGTATTCAGTGTTTGAATGAGTAATTTCTTTGGATTCAGAGATATTTTACGGAGACCAAAATGACTTGTATTTTTTTAAAGTAATTCGAAGTTGTTTATTTACTACTTAAGAACCGTTTCTAGAAAAATAAAAGCTACATCGCACTGCACGGCGCAGCGTTGTATTGTAAATGTTGCGGCGTCTCCATGTCTCAATGAAATTTATCATTATATGTAGGTATTACATTCTAGCCTCTAGCTAGAGTGTCACATTTTTTGTCCTATTTTCCATATTTCTTAACGCTAGTTTTAACTCTGTAACAGTTTATTATTTGTACATGGAAAAGGTTTTTATACAATAATGTATTGTTTTATTATTAATATTTTGATTACATGGAAGCCTATAAGATACTTCACGCTAAAAAAGTAATAATGATTTGATTCGTAGATGCAGCGTAGAGCGCACGCACGTAGCAATGCTACGGTAGTGCTACAACGTAGCGATGTCGTAGACCTACGGAAAAAATCAACTTCCTTTTGAATTTTAGACAATATTAAAAAAAATACAGTTTTATTTCTCTACAACATCAGCTTTGTTCTCTTTTTTTAAGAACTCTAATCTTAGAGCCCACGGAGGTTTACACGCGACAATCGTTTTATCTAACCTCACCGAAATGAAGAGTTGTCGGAGTGTACAAGTTTGATTGGATATGATCGCGACGTGGTGATCCGATTACCGGGGAACTTGTAATGACAACCCACTAACACAACCTGATTGCGTAATACCGTTGACGTAGTGTACACGGACGTCGCGTTATGCACGTGCAATGTACAGTTTCGTATAAATTTAGAATATTTGAAAGGCATTTTTAAAATATAGAGTAATACAAAAATTGAACAAACTAACCGCTTAAAGCTGTTTCTTAATATAATATAAGAATATTGTAAGTATTTAAATTTAAATTTGTTCTAGTAGTTAAAGTAACGTTTGCTCAAAATTAAAAATTAGTACATACTTACGTAACATTCCATTACCGAGCATTGCAGTGCACATTAAAATGCGACATCTTTAGTTACAGTATGAATTTGTTATAGAAGTAAAGAAACGATGCATTGCTCCAAATCAAAAATTAGTACATACTTCGATTACCGAGCAGTGCAATGGACATTAAATTGCGACATCTCTAGTTACAGTACGTCGATGCTAAGGCATAAAAGTTTTAGGATTCCCAACGAGAGTAGAATACTGATGCCGGTGAATAATATCCGCCCCGAAATGATATCGAGATGATGGCGAAAATATGCCAATTATATTTTTCAGATTCAAATATTTTTTACGGAATTTATCGCTCTTTCAACGTCGGTTGCCTGGGAATTTGATTCGTCATTGTTATCTTGAGGTATATTTTAGTACTGTTTTTTTCTTAACGTTTTAAAGGTTACTGTGTAGAGATCTGGAATAATTGTTGGAAAAACATTCTACTATCGAGATATCTACTACTTCAATTTTATCGAAATTTTTAAGCGTTATTTTAATTTGTACAAAAATTTGGATGGAAATATTCAGCACCGGAAAATATATAGCATAGTATATATAGTATCTATGGACGCTTCACACCACGTCAGCCTGGTCCCGTAGTAAGTACCTGAAGGACTTGTGTTACGGGTACCAGACAACGGAAATATATTTAATACTTTTATACTCTACATATACTTAAGATTTTTATTATATGATACACATATTTAATACACATCCATGACCCATGAACTTTGAAAAGTTTTTGTTCCGTCGGTGGGATTCGAACCCGCGACCTCCGGCTTGAGCTACCAACAGCCCACCAACTGAGCCACAGAGGTCGTCAGCTATATAATATATATATATATATATATATATATATATATATATATATATATGTGGCTCAGTTGGTGGGCTATATAAATATACCATATAAATATTATTTAGCTAAATAGCTAAATAATATTATAATTTATGACATCGAAATGTTAATATTGTCGAAGTATTAGTTGTTGCCTCTTCACGTGAACATTCTTACTAAAGTAGTTTTGGCACCGGAAAAGAATCCATAGTAATATTTTCAATGTGAAAACTATCTGTCTGTTTCATAAGCAGAGCGTGATATAAATTATACAAATATTATGTTCACACGTTCAACGTTCCACCAAGACAGGATATAAATGCTCCTAAGAAACAAAACATATTAAATAAAATATTTTTTATCGCAAAAAAGACGGGTTGCACTCCGGGAGTGCCGGTAGAAGTGAAAACTTGATTATTAACGTTGTGCATTTTTAACCCATTTTTTTGAAAATCGATTATTAAAAAATCAATTTTTTTAATTAATCGAAACCCTTACAATCGATTAAATTTTTAACCCATTTTTTATGAAAATCGATTTTTAAAAAATCGATTTTTTTAATTAATCGAAACCCTTACAATCAATTCGAGTTCGAGTTCGAGTTCGACACAAAACACTACTCTCCAACCGTCTTACGATTTTTCCAAGGTTTTTCGATCAGCACGAGAATCTGACGCGAGTTTCACAGTTTTTACCCATCCCACAAAAGTGCTCAACGCCGCTAAAGAAGTTTTCACTTCAAAAAAAGTTTTTTGTTGAATTTGGACGTGACCAAAGTAGCGGGCTACATCTAGCGATTCCACTCTGGGGATGGATGGCGGACGTCACCACATTGATATCTCGGTCTATTAGGATTAAACGAGCCGCGTCGCCGCTAATGCCGCGTGTAAATCAAAATTTGAATACAATCGCAGCCCCCGACGAGCCGGGATCATCGTAATGGGGTATTATGCTAATGCACAAGATGCTGATCAAATTAAGGATTTCGTGCAATCCCCGCCGCCCGGGCTCCCGGACTATTATTTTAGCTGTGCGCCTAGCTTTGCCGTTAAAAGTACGTAATAAAAGTAAGGATTTTTTGGAATGGTAACGAAAATAAATTTAATGGTAGGAAATTGGAATCATAGAAAGTGATAGGATAATGTAGGAAATTTTAACTAAATACAAACATACTAATTATTATTTACTATCGCTAAAGTGTGCTAGTAGGTATCACGTACACTCAACGTTCAAAAAATCTTTAGCACACTTCAGAAAACCTGCAAGATTTGCAAAAAAACTAGGTCTTACTTTTAATATAAATAGTAAACTAGAAAAATTACTTTAACATTTAGGTATTCTTTTACGGCTTCCGCAAGCCTTCACTGCAAATGGAAGACAATTCCTCGGCACCATGTATTTACGTTATAGATGAGGAGCTCACGTTCAATGGCTGAACGTCTATCGGACAATGGCGCGCATTATTAGACGTCGCTCGATCAATTCCAGACGACAAAGATGACGCGCCCGTGTCTCCGGACTTTCGACTGATAGACTCGTACTGATAGACTCAGACTGATGGACTAGCACTCATGCACTCGAACTGGAAAAGATGGACTGATAGACTGAAGCGAAAATGTCATACATGCACCTTGAAAGGTGGAGTCGAATTTGATGTGCATTTGTGATGGACTGATGATTAATGTACAGTAGCTTGCTTTGTACGTCTTTTGTATGTCCCATAGTTACGGATATTTTGGGCATATTATTGGTTCGTTGCTTAATAAAGATGTTTAAGCCATTATACAATCGTCATACTAAAATAATAAAAAATCCGCCATAAAATCTATAGGCAAACTATTCCAAATAGGGGCAGATTTTGTTTTGTTATTTTTCTGTCTAAACGTCCTTATTTATGTTGTAGATCGGCAATATGTTGAAAATTCCCGTCATTGATTTTTTACTTCATATTTATTTTTGCTGTAACTTTTTTTATAGTACGGGTTGTTTCGTTTTTTACAACTAAAGCTTTAATGGTCTGTTTGCCGTGGGCCATACTATAAAACATGGTGCAGGTGAAATAGAAAACTACGTGCCTTATTTTATTGTTATCTAACAAACTCGTCAGAGTCAATCAAAATGCTACAATGCGAGCGCAGTTTTGCTTCTCGTCCAAAATAAACTTTTTAATATTGGCAGTTATTGTGTGTTGCATTCGGAATGCAGTCGGACATATTGTGTTCGGTCTCGAACGCCGATTGATGTATTGTTTTGATTCGGAAAAAAGTTGTGGAACCGGCTCCTCGACTATAAATGGGGATTTTATTTTCTTGGGTATGTTGTTTTGACAAACGAAGCCGTATATCAATCAAATATGTACTTAATCGATTTTATCCTCATAATTATCGGCTCATACTAAATGATTTAATAGAATTATTAATTTTTGCACAGACATTATGCGACCGCAACACTCGCGTGGTTGCGGTCGTTGCGGTCGCGGACAGCGGCGCCTACTGTCGCTGCGGTCGCGGTTTGTCTATTATTAAACTGATAAAGTGTTAATTATTAACTTAATCATGTTATATTAGTTACGTTTTGACGATAATTTTTTTCATTGACTGTTATTAATAGTATTGACTTTCAACATACGGGACTTAATATTGACTGTTATAAATTATAATATACGGTGCTTATTATTTTACAAACATATTAAAACAAACCGTATACAAAATTTAACAGAAATAATAGAATTACAAATTGTACCTATAAAATTTTTAGCGGCTGATTTTATAACTTATAAACCTTTAAAATATTTGCTGCCAATACATTTTAGTATTGAAACATTCAGCTTAATCTATATTTATTATCCGACGGAATTATTCGAGATTATAACAAGATTCGAGTTGTGTATAATACAAGTATTTGTCTACAGAGTGTCTTCGCCGACATAAATCCGAATAACTGCATATTGAAGTCACGTGCGGTATAATAGAGCTGGCCAGCTCACCTGGCTTAATCTGAATATAAATTATCCATAATTAAAGAGGACTCGGACACCCGGGGAATAAATGCGACCACTTGAAACAAAGCTGCCACGCGGTGCAAGTCATAGGTGGCTGGAGTTTCGGGCGTTTTGAAAGAGTTTGTTATATTGGATGTATTTCATAATTTTTTAAAAATAACGATCGATATTAAAACTTAATATTATAAATGTGAAAGTGTCTCTGTCTGTCTGTCTGTCAAGAGGTAACAACCTCTTCAGGCCCAACCGCTGCACCTATTTTGCTGAAATTTGGTTTGGGGATATTTTGAGTCTCGGGAAGGACATAGGATACTTTTATCCCGGGAAAAGGTATGGTAAAAATGACGTATTTCAGCCCTGCTACTTTCACAATATAAAAGTACAAACATATTCTACGGTATGATTATTTTGTTTTGCTTCCCTATATAGAATTACTATTATATTTACAAACTACTAAAATCATACTTTTTTTATCATCATGGTTTCTCTGTTTGACCCTGTGGTTGTCTGGCAAAAAATGTCGTAATGTCTTAATTACTCTATTGTACACTGTACAAGAAGTGTTAAATAAATTACTTCGCATAGAAAATAGCTCTTCTCTTTCTCCTTGTACCACGGGCCAATCATATCTGAGCCCTTGTAATACGGCGCCATATTTTTCGTCGCTCTGCGGGTAATGGTAGTAAATTTGGCGTTACCCCGCAGAATATGAGATAGTGCGGCATAATTGTAACCGCCGGCGATAAAAATTAGTCTCAAACGTTGAATTTTCCAAAGGCTGGGAATGAACGGTTGAATTTTTAAGGGGTTTGAGTAATAAATTCTTGGTGAGTTTTAGAATGGAGATGATTTTACTTATAGTATGTATTGCTACTATTTTTTTGACGACTAGATGTTGCCTGCAATTTCGTGACGCTGAAATTCGCTTATCCCGTAGGAACCGTGCATTAAAAAAATATCCTATCCAAATCTAAGTACCAAATTTTATACTAATTGAGTGATTATTCTATTGTATTAAACACTTTCCATATTATATAATGTTGGTGTGAATTATGTCTTCTTTCTTAGATTAAGAAAAGACATAAGAAAGGTCAAAAGAGTAAGAATTTTCCTTACCTGTTTTCCCAAACATTTTAAGTATGCAGCTCCTAAGGAAAGGCACGCCATGTAAAAAGCGCCCCATAAGATCGAGTTAACAACATACTGGGGCCTTTTGTCGCCGAAGCGAATGGAACAGCTCAGACTCGAAATATTGATCCCGGCAAACTTGTTCAGACTTGCATCTCTTTACATATTTTGCAAAGTTTCTTTAACATTGAAATATGCCGAAGGCTATGTCCCATTTGATATGCTAAATCCGTGTTTGGAGTGGCAATGATTTTGTGGTGGTTGTTGCAGCTGCCAATATAATAGTTTGGTACTGATTTGGTAGGATTGGTAATATTTAGTTGGTTCAACTGTCTAGGAATCAATTTTCTGAATGGTAGGTACATATAATATGGCTGCTCATGCGAAGGACATTCTCACAATACGTCAGGAGTCAATCATACTCGTGATGTTTTTCTTCATCGTATGAACGTTTGCAGATCTGACAAGTTTCGTTGATACCAAAGCCACATCCTGGGATCGAAGTCTCTCGAGAGCGAATCGAAAGTCACTTACTATGTTCAAGACGATATCAAGACATATAATATTCATGTTTTGAATTACGGGTTAATAGCATAATGTTAATTCATAAAATTTAATGATTACCTACTTAACTTTCACTTAATAAAGATTTTTCATAACTCTTTATTAAATAAAAGAAAAGTTCTTTATTAAATCATTTAATGAAGCAAGTAAATATACTAACATTTCTCATGCTGCAATATTCCAACTCTTTTAACGGCGTTGTTAAAATAACGTAAAAAGGTAGAATTTGTTCAAATGACCGTTAATCTGTGTAACGGTCGGGACGTTTACCGGACGTACAGTGTATATCGACTTCAATAACAAACCTATAAAAGCTATAAAGTGTATCAGAGAAACAAAATGGGGCGGAAAAAGGACTGTGGACAGGTCGCTAAGGGAAATGGACCGATTTGATTAAACATGCTCACATTTATACTTCGATGATGTTATTCAAGTTTGACTTTTAAATTATTGCCATTAAAAACAGATTTTTAAGCTATTACATAGCTTCTATCGCGGGCTTTGAGCGCGGCGACCGAATCAAGAAATTCCGGAACGAAAATAATCCCCCCACGCCGACCGGCACAGCAGTGCGACTACGTCTAGTTGCGCACAAACACCGTGCCGCAGACTGGGAATTATAATTCCATAGGTAGATAAAAAAATTTTTCAATATCTCTACTGCGGCAGCTCCGGAGTGCAACACGTATTATTAACTAGCTGTCCCGGCAAATGTTGTTTTGCCAATCGGATCAGCAGTAGTATTCGTGTTAAAGCAAAAGTCTTATACAAAATCTGACCCACTCTATCGTCCCTTTAGAGGGGTGGGGGGGAAATTTTTTATACACCAGATGTTAAATTGAAAGAAGACAAATATATCTGCGAAAACCGCATTCAAATCGCATCAGTAGTTTTCGTGTGATAGTGGAACAAACATACAGACAGACAGACAGACAAAAAACTAACTACATTTTTGGCTTCTATAGCGATATAGTAACACCCTCCGCTTATTATTTTTTGAATATCTTTCATGTACAGAATTTTCATTTCTACAGTTTTATTATATGTATAGATCTAGGAGTTTTGGAGTAGGTATTATCAAGACGATTCGGTAGTAGTTAGTGCGTGCGTAATCAAATCGTTACGCAAATGACGTTGGTTGGTGTACTATTGTATAGAGATTGTATCGAAGCCATCCAGTCTAGAGATTGTTAGCCTAATGCTTCGGCATGGATGTCCCATTCGCAGACACTGCTGAATAACAACAAAACATAAAAAATAAAGTACCCAATATAATTTCAATACAAAAACAACAGCAATACAATTCATGCACTCCCCAAAACGCGCACTACGTCACTCTTAAATTCGTATTTCAGTGTTGATTCGCAATAACGGTGCCGTGAAAGGGCTACGTTATGTACGACCAAACTGGATGACTTTTGAACCTTACTGCTATAATAATAAGGTCGAAATGTAACACCACCGTAGTATCGTACTGCTGAAACGTGAACGCATAAATATGCCCGCAAAATTGCTTTCCGATTGCATTTGAATCATCTTTTAAATTGAATTTAAAATGTGCAGTCAAAATAAAGTGGGCACCGGGACGCGCTCAGTTAATGGCCGAATATTGAAGACTTATTGTGCTGTTGTCGGAAAAATACAAGCGGTAAATACGTAGTTTATTTATATTAAAGTCAGTCTACAACTCTTCACATTGGCATGGCCAAACCATGATAGCGAAATTATTTGTATAATCGACGTCAACCATGGACAATCATAGACCTTCCCATTATCTATCTTGGGTTAATGGGCTGGTAGACTTAATATCCCACCAAAACATGAAATGTAAAAGGCACCAAGCAATATATTGCATAGCTATTCAATACTTCTATCGTAAAAAGTTTTCAGATCACAGTCAAGCCAAGCCTTCAACTTATTCTGTAATTTAAATCAACATTCATTAAATAAATCAACAGATTTCTTTATTTTATACTTATTATAGTGCCTTGGCAATGAGCACTAAGAGAAACAAAATATATAAAACTGCATTTTTGGAGGACTTCATACTTAGATATAGACGGCAAGCGTAAAGTGTTTTAGTATATTATGTAACCAATGGTACCATGGCATGTGTCCGATGGTACCCAATAAATCCAATTAGTCGCTGATTATTTCTCTAGTGCTCACTGCCAAGCGACTATAATAAGTATAAAATAAAAAAAATCTTTTGATTTATTTCATGAATGTTGATTTAAATTACAGAATAAGTTGAAGGCTTGGCTTGAATGTGATCTGAAAACTTTTTACGATAGAAGTATTGAATAGCTATGCAATATTTTGCTTGGCGCCTTTTAAATTTCATGTTTTGGTGGGATTTCATTTCTTTTTGAAGGTTTTATTTCTATAACTTTTCTGTACTTAGCTTTGCACCCATTCTCTATCTCCGTTATATTTTTTCTTTGAGGCTTCATTAGTTCTATAGGTGGACAACATTTATAACTAAGTTCTGAGTCATATATTTAAATTGACTCTTAAAGCTTTAATACTTGAAGGTGGTAATTTTTAGCATTACCGTTGAATACTTGGCAGCACTGATGTAAAGCGTCTCGACGTTCCTCGCAGGAAAGGACCACACTTTATTTCATGTGATAACTTAAAACTTCCATATTAGCGAGTAAGGAGTGTATATTGCAGCACTGATTATATTTATATTTTAATGAATTTAATTATTGTTTCATTGCTAACGTTGTTAAAACGGTACTGCATTTTATTTAATTAATACCATTTCATTAAGTACATGACTAAATAAGAAATGTTTGTACATCAAACAAATATTATGCAGTCAAAACTCATACTGTTCCTGCAAAGTTACAAAATAAAGTATTATAGTATTATTGTATTATTTTTCAGTTTTTAGGTTTCCATGCCTAAAATATAAAAACGGGATCCTAAATTATTAATAAGTCTTCGCCGTCTGTCCGTCGTCCATCCGTATATCACCAGGCTGGATCTCGCGAACCGCAATAGCTAGATAGTTGCAATTTTCACAAATTATGTATTTCTGGTGTCGTTATAAAAGCTAATAGTCCAATTAAAATAAAATAAGTTATTAATGGGGGTCTCATACAACAAACACGTTTTTTTCCCTTTTTTGCTCTATATCCATAATGGTAACAGTAAGGTTTTTGACAATTTCAGAAAATACTCAATTGTATTTTAACTTTAATATATTTTGATAATAAAAATGAAATAAACTTATTGTTTAAGGGGGGCTCCCATACAAAGAATCATGGCCAAATTTGTATAGGAGCTGGACTCGACTTTTATTTTTGATGTCCCAAAATAAACTATAGTTAGATTTGGATGTTCTTATGCTCTAAATATAATTCCGTTTGAGAATTATGTCTAAATAGCCACGGTTTTTTACAATAATTAATAACGTTAACAATTATTTTGAGGTTAGATTAAGAAGTACCTTTTTCCCGACTGCGGTGTAGCCTACAAGTGTATATTCGGCGATCTCGTTTCTAATTATTTCAATTTTCCTAGAGTATTACCCAAAAAATAGAACGAATGCGAATAATCGCCGGCTGTCAGAACATAAAGAAACTAAAATATATTGTTCTTTTTTTGTGGCTATTTACAGACACATTTCTAATATTTTTCGATGCCTTAAAATATTAGAGAATTTTTTCTACCAATGGCATATCGGGACGCCATTTATCATCTGGTACGATTTGGCCATTGTTCTTTACGGTACGGAACCCTATGCACGCCAGTCCGACTCGCACTTGGCCGGTTTCATAATTTTTCCTTTCACTGTGAGTAAAGACCTATCCGGGAACCAAATTTCAAGGTTCTAAGTCTGCTAGAAGTACCTTAGAATTTTGATGATCTGTCAGTCAGTGAGTGACAAAATGTAGTAACTTTGACCTTCCGTAACTATTAAACTATTTATCGAAATTTCATGTAATTTGGAGGTTAAGCTAGTTTTAATACGTGCTGCAAATGACCGAAATTCTAAATCCCTAGCTTTATTAACATCGAAGATAAAGGGGGTGTGAAATAGCCGCGTACCACTTCGAGAAAAGTATGGTACGGCCGTGCCTTTGCTAAAAAGCTTGGCTGGGGCACTGCCGTGCCCCCAGATAAGTTTGCAAGACTAAGTACTATCCAGTACACATTCTACATAGAGTATTGCTTTAAAAGTTTAAAGTAATAAGGCCGCCTTTGTGTGCAGTTCAAAATTATATTATACCTATTTGTATTTGTAATGTTATCAATATGTGTACAACAAAGTATATTTATTTGTTTGCTTGTTTGTAAAATATGACTGAAAAAAATTGGACCAAAAATTTAGTACTTAGGTAGGTGATTAAAATTTTATGCTTATGTTACACGTATTTGTTGATGTTGAGCATACAGCATTTTCGATTTAACCAATACAATATTATACAGTGACTATTTGACTAGATGATAATGAGTATAATAGTTGTTGTAATATATTAGGTATTCTAATACGAATTCCCGTGTAGAGTTAAGGACTAGTGGGACTAATTTTACACATTTCGTTTCGGACGATATCATCATTATTTGCCCATCTATATTTGTTGAACGCAAACGTTGTATCCTCGTGATACCCACATTAAATATTCAAGCGAAACCCACCTCTACCCGCGGGGGTTTACTGTTGATAGTTGCATAAACAATTGCGCTCGCAACATCAAGTGTTTCACTGTACGCATGTTGCCATATTCCGATAGTAATTAATGCTCAAAGGGATTTGGCATTAGGCAATGAAGCATAAAGCCGTGCGTACATTGTCGCTGCGACGCGTGTGGTCACGTTTCGGATTAATTAAGTGGACTCCAAACGTTAATGAAATAACTGAGACAAACATAACACTCGAGAATGTTAATTTCCATGGAGGTGAATGTAATCGAAAAGATCGACATTGAAATACAGAATACGAGTTAAGTGTAAGGTGAATTATTAGCGTAAATAGTTTTTTTTTTTGGCCGTTTAATTAAAATTTAAATTAAATTAAAATATTATCAATTTAAATTTTTTATCATCAATTTCTATTCAAAAAATATGTACTTAAACCCAAACTTAAACGGCATTGCGACTTATTAGTTATTAGTTATTACAAATTAAGCACGAATAGATGTATGGATTTAAAATCTTTAAATAAAAAATTTTCGTTAAAAAGTAAGCTTGGCAGATACGCCGTAGCTATGCTCAGTGCAACATGGGTGTCCATTAAGCCTCGTATTCATGGTAAACAAAAGTTTAGCAACAGTTGATCAACATGGTTGATGATGTTGCTGGAAACATTGTTTAAAACAACATTGGCTGTACACACGAGAGTCTGCGTTAAAATGTTGCCCGAGGAAGTAGTGTTGTTGTGTTCTTTGTATCTCATGTATAGGATTTCTTATAAAAAAAGAGAAAAAGGTGGTGGATTGGTGGGATGGAAACTAACTTCTGCAAAGAGAAAATTTGATGAGTGATTAGAAAATAGGGCTTGAAATTTCTTCCAATGCATCGTTCTTTTTGTTTTTATCTTTGTATTCTTTTTAAAGAAAAATCCTATAGTAAAGCCTCGTATTCATGGTAAACAAAAGTTTAGCAACAGTTGATCAACATGGTTGATGATGTTGCTGGAAACATTGTTTAAAACAACATTGGCTGTACACACGAGAGTCTGCGTTAAAATGTTGCCCGAGGAAGTAGTGTTGTTGTGTTCTTTGTATCTCATGTATAGGATTTCTTATAAAAAAAGAGAAAAAGGTGGTGGATTGGTGGGATGGAAACTAACTTCTGCAAAGAGAAAATTTTATGAGTGATTAGAAAATAGGGCTTGAAATTTCTTCCAATGCATCGTTCTTTTTGTTTTTATCTTTGTATTCTTTTTAAAGAAAAATCCTATAGTAATGATTTTGATTGAAATAACTCTATTAATTGCATTATTTTATCATTGCTCCACACTACTGTAATGTTTATAAACTGTTGCAAACACGTCCACACACATCAACATTTGATGCCAAACTGATGTTTACGCTCATCGAGCGAAAACTTGTCAACATGCTGTTATCAGCTCTGCAACACACAGTGTTGCCAGCAACATGTTGACAGCAACTTCGCAACACGTTGATTCAACTTTGTTGCTAAACAAATGTTTACCATGAATACGGGGCTTTAGTATAAGCGTAATATTCAAATCGACTTCTGTAGCTTATCTGTTATCTATTCTATCTGAAGCGTTTTTTTTTTTTCTCTCGCTTCCAAATAGCAAGTTTTTTTCGTTAAATAGCGCTCCAACCCCGCAAGCTTTCGAGGAATTCCGCTAAATTGTTCCACTCGTCGAACGCCATAAAAAATATCTTAAACAAAAAAGGAAAAGTCGGGGGTTTCATTGAAATATCCCGAGCGGGAGGAGATCCAATCCAATCTCCATTAATGTGGCAAAAACAAGGCGAGAACGGCCATCGACGCCGGATGAGCTAACGAACGATATGCTTTACGGCCGACGGCACAGACATAGATCAAGATAGATACCGCATGTGTATGTACTTCGCGTGCCATATTGCGTTCCCAAACGACGAGCAATGCTCGTCTTTCGAACGTCTGTTCTTTAGTCTGCTATTGGAATCGGACGTCAATCGGAATTTTAAAAATGCCTAAATGCCTAAAAGTGCCGTATTGAGTTGTAGAAATTCAAATAGAAACGTTGGCCTTGATAATGGACACGTTTCTTATCATCGGTTCACCTTTTTTCCTACCACTGTGACGTCACAGTGGTAGGAAAAAAGTGACACTCTAGTTTTCATACAAATGGAGCGACATGCGGCATCTATCTTGATCTATGTCTGTGGCCGACGGGGATATTTCACGACATTTGAAGAATCGCAGACGAGATTAGCTCGGATATGCCTTGTTTTGTTGTTTCTTCAAGTTACGCCTCTATGTATTGCCTATACTAAGGGTAAAGCTAAACGAGCGTAATTTGTGAGTTGTGAGTCGCAGAATTTCGGCGCGTAAATATCTTTTCATACAAATCTTGACTCACAAAATTACGCTTGTGTGAATCAAACAGGACAGTATGAAACTGAATGCCGCAGAATTTCTGCGAGCCGAATTTCTGCGACCCACAACTCACAAATTACGCTCGTTTGGCTTCACCAGAGGGGCGTGAATATTGCTAGGTGAAAATGAAAGAGCAATGTTTGATTTTTAGGTTTTTTTGGTGGGGCCAGGCCATTAGTAGATCAATGATCAGACCATGACACTTTATTGGTAGATATTGTACGCACAAGTATCGAAAACTTCCCCCCCCCCCCCCCCCCCCGGCAGCTTCGGTGCGCTAACTAACTGAGCTCAGAAAGCAAAATATAATTTAGATTGCCAGAATCATTACCCCTTTAACTTCGACGTAGTTGAGTAAAAATAGACATTATTACAATTCTAACCACGCGTAAAGATCGTTAAGTTTTATAAAATATAAGTGAAGTTATATAACTAATTAAACTTTACCTTTAATATTGTAGAGTAAGGTAAAGTAACAAAAAGGCTTGCCTTTACGACCTCTAAATAATGGGACTTTACCCGGACCAAACTTTATTAGTAGAACCTGCTTTCTTTTATAACAATATGTACGATCAAACAACCTTTATAATTTTCTATAAACGTAACTAAGGCTATTTTACGATATGTTACAAGACAGTAAATATTTATCAAAATGAACTGTTTTGCTGTTATATTGTCAATTTTGGTTATCCCTCGTGGCCCAACGTGGAGAGGGGCATTTGCCTTCTCTGCTCTACCAGTTTCCAAGTAAAATATTATATCGACAACCTTTGCTTCACATGTCTTATACACAGTCACATATTACTAATAATATTATGTACGAGTATAATCTAAATAATAAGGCACAGATTTACTTCAAAATTTTGAGATTATTTATGAAGTTTTGTGCCTCGATTTTCCGTTTGTATCATGGAAGATATGTATTCATAGGCAGTTGACCTATTTCAATTGGTTGGACTATGTCAATTCAACGTTAGCCATCTGTCGGATGGGTTTGACACTACGCGACCAAATTACGTTGGTCCGCCATCTGCCCATGAATCAACTTCTCTGATAGTACTCAAGTTCACTATGGTAAAACGTAGCCGAGGGCTACTGTACTTCCTAGCAATGACGTCACTTCTCAATCAGCAGTTGGCCTAAATGTATTAGTTGTAATTACTAGCTTTGTGGTCGCCGCGACAATGTAATACAAGATCGCGCCGATTGGCTACAGCCTACAAGACAGATTATTGTAATTACGACATAACGTCAATAAACAATAGCGAATGCTTAATTAATGCACTTTAATTAAATGTCTCAAACATTTGGCGTGTGAAAATTAAATTAAGGAGATACGTGCATAACATTTTCTTAATTTTGTTTGAGTTAGAGATTATTATATCAACAGCTGTTATAGATGTCGATTGTTTGTTGCGCTGAAAATCGAATCTTTAAAACGGTACTTTTTTCGCGATATTTTTTTCCTAAAACTGTGCATCAGTAGAAGATTGAGTACTTCTTTCTCGGGGATTCTAAGGACAATATACTATATACACATTACATCCAAATCCGGATCTGCAGATTAAAAAGGAATACATAATATTATTTTTATATAGGTCAGAATTCAGATATAATATGCATTTTCCATTTATAATATCAGCATGGTTAATGGTTATCAATCTAATTATTGTATCTAACAAGCACCCAGTGATAGGAAAACGTGCCAGGAAAAAAGTAATAGTCTGTTTAATGGCTTGTTTATTTAAAACGCGCGATTAAGGGTAAACGAAGGTCGTTAAATCTAAACAAAATGGCGGCTGACGGGCCGTCCCGCGGGCGTCATTGCAGATGCAGCGTGCACGTCCGTTTGTCACGACATCCCTTATGTTCCTTGATTTATGTATATTGTACCTATATGTCGCAGTCATCTGATTAAATCTGCGATTCGATTGAATAACTAGTGCTTTCATTGAATGACACCATTCAATTGAATGACTCGGCCGAACGTCGATTGAACGATCGTCACTCAACGTCCAACTAGTTAGCGATTTGTAACATAGCCCTTTGAAGATAGCGGACATGAAATCAGTCAGGTAATTGAACGTATTTCATTTTTTTCCCACTGCGGCGCTAGTAGTCACTAAAACAAATATGGCGTCAAACAGCTCGCCAGGTGATAGCACTGTGTTGATATTTTGTCGATTAAATTTACTTTAAAGTTTAAAGTGCTTGTAATAAAATAATATGACAGCGTGGGTTAACCCAAAACCATCCCGTCACCGGCTACTTGAAAAAAATTATAGCATCCTGTTCGAGACTGTATTCGCACATAGGTTTTCGCCGCTGGCTCAGATCGGACTCGAAGACCGAGGCTACACCGGTAATCTTGCAGAGCGGGGGCGTAAATAAAACACACGAGAGTCGAGGAGAACATTGCTCACGAAACGCACCTCGCTTACCTGGCTCGGGCGAATGCCATATGGTAAGCAGCTCCGATTCGCATGTTTTCCGTCTCACTTTTGCTATCGGAGACGGCTATTTTTCCCCTATTTTCCCCATTTTCCGTGAGCCAGGTAATTAAAACGCGTTTCGGAAGATTATTTATTCATCGTTCCACAATATGTACCTTAATCTAAGTATCACCACTTATATTTTAACGTAATTATAGCTAAGTAAACATAAAAGTTAATAGAATTTACACATTTTTACACACAATTTTCTTAATATTTTCCAAACTACGTATGTTACACAACTAATTTTTCCTGTATTTATTAGATAACTTATTAACTTATTAAATTAACTATATTTTATCTCTTAGGGAGCCACAGATTTAACGTAATTCACTTTTTAAAGTCTATTTGTAAAAACACTGATTTGCACTGAGTCTATTTCTCACATTTCACTTTAATTAGTTTGTATGCACTCACTATACGTTTCTCGGGAGCGAGGCCGCTGTCCTCAACGCATCCAATTTAACGACTTCACTATAATATGACTTTAAGTCAAGACCACAGAATACATAATTAGTGTCAAGACGTTAAACGTCACAGTCAACGTCTTCACGAGTTATCCTTTAGTCATTCGACTGAATGGTGTCATTCAATGAATGCGTTAGTCATTCAATTGAATCGCAGATTTAACCAGATGACTGCGACATAATATTATATGTAATAGTTGAATCGGACAGCCATTGATGCATAAGAGGTTTGTGTCATAGATGAATTAATATAAGATTTTAGATAAAGACCGAGACGAAGCGAGGCTACCGTGACTTGTGAGTAGCTGAGAGTCTAGGAGAAGAGAAAGATTAGTCGATAAGACAATATTGTTTAGCAGTACATAGTCAAAATGCGTGAACAATACTAATACTACTAATACTAAGACAGCATTATAAAACATATTGTACCTTAAATAAAGTCCTAGGAAATTAAACACATAAAGAAAACTAAATAAAACCACAAGTCTTATATCAAACCTTCGAAACAATCAAGATATTGTTCGCCGTAATAGTCTTTAGGGGCGACGAAATAAAAATCTGAAATCAAACGTTTTTACATCGTCCAGCTCCTTGTTTCCCCGTTTCTCTGTATTTTTCGCCGTTTCTCCGTATTTCTCCGTATTTCTCCGTATTTCTTCGTGTTTTCCCGACTGCAGTACTCCTGTGTCGGCGGCGTGCTAGTTTAGCACTATCTCCCGGGAGCAGACATGTACACTGGGATACAAAAGTCATTGGGAATTTATAGCTTGTCCTGCCCAACGACAGTTAGAGTGAACGAAGTTTGCACCTGCTGCTTAATTCTTTATTACTCGGCGAAAAACACTAGCATCATGTAACATTGAAAAGTTTATGTTGACTGATTGTTTGTTAATTTTTGAAGAAAGGTGAATTTTAAGTGATTTTTTTAATTAATATTATTCTCATTTAAGGTGTCATCTCACATCATGTTTATTATTCGTACTTTATATATTCGTACGTTTACCTTTAAAAAGTTTAAAAAATAAAAAATGCTTTCATCTTATTCAACATACCACTAATAAATTGTCACGGACAAGTGCTTTTTAATAATTCTATTAAAATCTCGCAAACCAAGTTAAATATTTTATTATAAAGCTTTAAATCTTTATTAAGTTTAGTTGTCTGTTTTGTTCATTACATGAGCGAGATTTTCGCTCGGTTCATAAATTAATTTCATGGTTGTTATCACTTTTGTGCTTAAGTGTACGCTTCGGTGCGTTGCCGTTTGCGAAGATGTTGAAATATTGTGCTCTTTATTAAACTACAACTTGTGTTATATAAATCCTTGGAACAGTCACTGGCTCCAGTGCTGAGTGCAATGGATTGCTTGATGATATTAAAGGAAAAACGTACGAAAAATTTGATAATATATTTAGATATAGTTGCTTAACGTTATACTTGCGAGTATGCAGAAATTGTGAGAGTCCTCAAATTTTAGAAGGTCTTTTTTGCCAAAAAAGTTGAAATTGCCAAGCGCAAAAGCTACTCGTACTTCATACTTGTAACACGTTTTATTGCAAATTTTTAATCATTTATTCTACTTATGATTTAGTCAAAATCGTGAAGGTTTCGAAGTATTTTTGTGTGTACTGAATATAAACGCCTCATTTTGTGGTTTTGGCTAACTCTTTAAAAGTCAGAAAAATACATATTTCTGTCCAACCGATCGGTCCATATTATTCGTCTCGCTCAGCGCCGTCTGTGTGCACAAATTATTGCAACAATCAATTCCGAACTAAACGCCGGCCAAACAATAAATTCGGTCGAATTTGCCAACTCCAATTTATCTATATTAGGCGAAAACTTATGGGACTCCCGGACACCTCTTAATATGGAGTATTAAGATTAGTTATCTTTAACCTATCCCGGTAATGGCCGATTTATTGACTCCAACTCGGTTAAGTTTAATTTGAATGTATTACTTTGCAAAGTACACATACTGTGGGTGATGACTGATGATAGAAAAAGTTGAGTTTTCATATTTAAACATCCGAAATATAAGCATATTAGGCACGGTTTTTGTGTGTTTTTAAATATTGTTTAGTGATATTTGATTAAAAAAATGTTATTTTGTCTTGTTTGAAATGTGAAATATTGGTTAATTTATATTCAGTTTGCCATATTTTAAGTAAATAACAAATTACCTTATTACCTTAAGCCTTAAGGTATAAAAAGATGAACAGTGTTGCCATATGAGATTTACACGCGTACCGCGATAAGGCAGTATGGCAACACCGATGAAGTATGATATTTTAAGCGAAAGGGAGTCTTGTCAATTTTTCCCGCTAATGTTTTCCATATATTTTCGCGGTGTGTAAACACGCTCGGGCTAAGCCTGTTTGCCTACACACGAACGCTTTTAAGGCATTTCTAAAATATTTTCTATGGAGGTACGCATGTTTTCGGGTTGCTTGGTAATCGAGTGTGCGGGGTCGTCCATTGTTTAACTTTTTTTTGTAATCTGCCTTGACGTTTTGTCTGCTGTGTCAGTGATTTTTTTACACTCAGTGCGGATTAAATTAAAGCTGCAGATGTTCTTATTTTATCTCAAATACAGAAAGCAAGCCAAGTAGATCGTTGGAGTAAATATTTTGTCGCTCGTTGTTCGCATTTTTTAACCGACTTCCAAAAAACGAGGAGGTTATATGTTCGGCTGTGGATATTTTTTGAAATATACGGTATGAATTATTATGATATTGACAAACAATTCGTGTTAAGTGGTACTTTGACAAATTAATGTGGTTATTGTGTTGCGCAGTGGTACTTAACACCTTACGCTACTTGGCAGCTACTTCTAGAATATTCTCCTAGAACTTCTTAAGTATAATACCTAGGGGAACAAACATATGAGGCATTTTACACATACATAATATAACGTTATCGGACTTACCACTATCGGGCTACCTCGGGCATAAGTACGTTTTCATTTCCATACCAGATAATACAAGCTCGCATATTACCTCACTGTTTACGTTCCGCCGTGTTCCTTAGGAACAACATACACATACATACATACATGCTCATACATACATCCTCATACATAACCATACACGCCATGCGGAACTCGTGTTATGAAAAGCGGTGGCTTGTTTTGATTGTAAGTTGATGGCGCGCAAAAGTGACTGATAAAGTTTTTTTTTTTTTTTAATTTTGACGTATCTGGGGCAAAGAAAAGCCTATTTTGCAGGTCATATAATGCTTGACAATTTTCATCCTAATGCTATAAGCTATTTAGGAAGTGAGTGAAAAAAATATGTTTGAATCTAGAACGTCGTGTTTTTATTACGTACTATTAAAAATATTGAATCATAAGCTTTGAATAATAAAGGCTCCAAATATAAATCTGAACAATCGCAAATTGTTCATTCAATAAGCAAAGACCGACGTTCCTTGTCTTCACAATTAGATTATTCAGAGTTTCAAATATAAGTAGGAAATGAGACGAGAAAAATGGTTGTGTTTCTTCGTTCGTCGGAAATGAAATTGACATTGTCATGTCGTGTCATTGGGTGTGACAACATCGATATCTCATTGTCTCACTCGCGCCGTCACGGCTCGTAACCGGATTGAGCGAGACAGGTATATCATGTCTCCTACAGAAATTGGATAAAGATGCTGTTTTCGTACATTACCGATGTTTATACGATTTTCTCTCCGATATTATATTCGTATTACTGTCTGTTTTGATATTGATATGGTTAATGTTACGTATAAAAAGCCTGTATTTTTGTAGTTTTTTGCCTTGTGCCTACTGGAGGTGTAAAAACTTATTTACTTTACTGCTATTGGATTCAAGAATCCTTTCTCTTATCAAAGAGGGATCCACTTCGTTACCGAACATAATTCATCGACGTAATCGAAAAGATATTCAAACAATATACTAATACAATAGTTTATCTGGCCCCAATATGAAATAGTGGCGTAATAGTCTAATTAAAATACAGATAATAAATAACGCGCGAACAAAGAGCGTCGGGCATTTTGTGCAAATTCATCCATTTTGGAGCCAAAAACGAGGCAATCTCCGAATCCCCGCCGAGCTTATTTCACGCATGCGAAATGCATAATTAACTTGTATTAACATACAGAAGGTCGCCCGGTCTAAATGCTCAAAATATTCTGAGCGCCAAACATATTTTTTTGCATTTAAACTGTGATGTGTTGACGTTTCTGCGAGATACGGTTTAAAGTACGTGGGTGTTTTTTAAATGTCGCAGTAGATTAAAAATGGACGCTTTTCAGATGTTGCTGTTTTAAAAAGCTTCATGCTACGATATGTGACAAAAATTAAACTTTGAGTTACATAAGGTACATGCCGCATGGGTTACCCATGACACTATCCCCTATTCCTATTGGATTTCCTTACCGCGTTTTGAAATTTGGTAATCAAATCCCTATTATCAGGCTAAAGCGTCGGAAAAATAATCAGTATTGTCAGTCGGCTTGCACTTCGGAAGTGTTGGCCGAGGTGAACACGAATCAACAGAGCGGGCATATTTTCACCGCGAAGCTTTTTTCCTCTTATCTCAAGAATTTTTCATCAGGTGTAAAACTTGTAACCCGTTACGAAATAGTACCCAAGCCGCTAAAGAAGTTTTCACTTCAATAATATGAACCGAACATTGCAAAAGTAGTCTATAATACTGATTACGTCACACGGTTGACTCATTTAGACTGATTTAGATTTGGTACATAAACCATAACGTCTTAACACCATACAAAGTCACAGCTTATTATACACATCAAAGGTTTAATGAAAACGTTTACATGATGCTTCTTACTAGCGTGCAAGCTACTGGTACGCGAATGACCCATATAGCACACTTCAGACGCCTTAAATCTATTTATGCTTGAGAAGTACTAATCATGGCTTTTTTATAGACAAACTAGACATTGGCATTCTATACATGGTTTTGAATAAGAACTTAGTTTCTAATAAAAAAAAATATCTAGTGTTACTTGTTTTAAAACCTTTATTAGTTGATTACACTGAGTTAAGAGCAAATTGATTTGTTATGGACTATATTTGCTCCGTTAAAAGCGCTTCTGTAGTTAAATTATTCTATAGATTTATTATCACAAATACTTTTTAGGAATTGAAATTATTTGTAGAACAATTACTCTAAAAGTAATCAAAAAGGTTTTTAGATGGATTTGTTAGGCACTTAATAGAATCAATGACTAGATACTCAACAGTGTATACTCTAGTGAAAGCCCAATTTCCTCCTTCAATAGGGAACTTAGGCTTTAAACATTTTATTTTAAGAGTATTAAGTATATTATAAAGGACAGCGTTCTGCAAGCATGAATCAAACAGGAGATATTAATACAAAGAAGACACGAGGCTTTCGGAGAAAAGTGGAAAAGTATAAAAAAGGTGCCGTTAGACAGTCACATCAACTTTCTTTGCCCTTAAAGTCATATTCTGTCGACAGTCATCACTTCAGCAACGAATCAACATAATATTTTCAACAAGTTGCGAAGAAGAAGAATTGATACCGTCTCGAAAATCGATTCTTGATGAAAACCATGATGAACTACAGACTGACAATGATAGTGAAATAGTTTTTCGCAGATAAAAATGTTGTTCGTATTATCCAAATAAAGCTACTCACAAAAAATTAGCTTGATAGTAATCAAAAAAAAAAACATTGTTCTAGGGAACCCTGATAATAAGTAATATAAAACTGGAAGGCCACCAGAAATATTGGTTCTCTATGGTATTGCACTGAAAAATCACCAAAACGCGAACAAAACACCTTCTTCTTATGCCAGTCTGATATGACTCTGGTAGATAATTACGAGAAAAAATAGTTTACAAACATTTCTTTCTATAGATTACGATAGGATGGTCTTAAGAACAATTATACTATTGAAAGATTATTTTTTCTGGTGAAAGTGCAAGTTGACTTGTCATGCTCTTAAAATTACCTTTAACTCAATTTTAGGAGTACATCTTCTTATCAATACTTACCTATAGATAATTTAATCTAGAGGCCATTTTTATTAATAGAATACGACGGTAATCGCCATTTCGGTAAAAATCTAAAAATTTGGTTACAATAAAATACGCGATTTATTTACTTGTAAACATAAAAATACTTAAATAAATGAATCTTTTATCAAAATATATTGTTTAATATAATATAAAATATATTATATTACCTCTATATAATTACCGGTATACTTAAAAATACAAGTGACAATGTATCTATTGTAATCTGTATTTGTATTCTTTCATTAGTTTAATGTTATTTATTTTATTGTTATGTTATTAGTTTATTGTTATTTTGAACACTATATTATGCCTACGTCTTTAATATAATATCAATATTATAAGTATTATAATTTTAAAATATAGCTTCCGTCTGCTGTCCTCTGCCCGAAATAAGGGGTCCACGGAAGATCAGGGACGACTGTTCGGTCGTCTTAACCTGAGTGGTCTCCGTTTCTGCACACTTGAGTGTTACACTGCCTTGCTATAAATGTGCTATCACTACATTAATTGTTTTTTTTTTCTTTTCTTTAATGTTTACCTCTGATAGCTTTTATGTATGAATTAGCTGTAGAATAGGTAAAATAGGTGAATTTTTTAATTTTGTTCTTGTTGATAGTTCTGTATATTATGTCATAATATGTGTAACATTTAATGGTGGCAGAATAAACGTTTATTTATTTATTTATTTATTTAGGTATTTATTTTAACAAAATATATTAAAAAATATAGAAATATAATATTTTTTACTAAAAAAATATCATTTAAATTTACGAATATAATAGGCCCATAAGTTTTTATACGCTTTTTATTAGCTTCACCTGTATGTTTGTTTGTAATCGACTTCTTTGGGCGCGATTTTGACCCACTTTAAACGGCCAGATTTCGTTCAAACTTTGTAGATTTATCGAGGATCGATGACAATACACTAATTTGATATAATTATTCTATTTTTCAATTTGTATGTTTGTATGTTTGTTTGTAACCGACTTCTTTGGGCGCGATTTTGACCCACTTTAAACGGCCAGATTTCGTTCAAACTTTCTAGATTTATCGAGGACCGATGACAATACACTAATCCATATTAATATTATAAATGCAAAAGTGTGTCTGTCTATCTGTCTGTCTGTCTGTTACCTCTTCACGCCCAAACCGCTGAACCGATTTTGCTGAAATTTGGCATGGAGATGCTTTGAGTCCCGGGAAAGGACATAGGATACTTTTTAACCCGGAAAAATGTACGGTTCCGCCGCGATAAACGAGTTTTGGCGCAACGAAGTTGCGGGCGTCATTTACATAGTTTGATTTAATTATTCCATTTTTCAATTTGTATGTTTGTATGTTTGTTTGTAACCGACTTCTTTGGGCGCGATTTTGAGCCACTTTAAACAGCCAGATTTCGTTCAAACTTTGTAGATTTATTGAGGACCGATGACAATACACTAATTTGATAAAATTATTTCATTTTTCAATTTGCAAAATATGATTTTTGTTAATTTAAAAATCGTGTTTTTAATTTTTTTAACTATTATTATTTACAACTATTTCATCGACTTTTACGATAAAATAAATTCGGCATGGAATTTAAGCCCTCCGATCGCGCGAAACAAAAAATATAATTAATTATTTAATTTCATTTCGCCATTAAAGCTTTTACTTAAAATACTTTTCACTACAGTGTGCCATTAGAAAATAGGAAATGCTTTTTAAAAGAAGTAACTCTTGTCGATGTTTTTATTTAGTTGATTTTGATTATTAGTGGTTTTAAAAATATTCACCACTAGAACATCAGTAGAGTAATGGTGTTATCTTAATGTTGGCTACAAAACCTAATTCCTTTCTTATGTACCTCTTAATATTATTATGTTCTTATAATAGTTTTGTAGATGTTCCCTATAGATAAATATAAATTGCTCTTATCGTTATCTAATGATGAATTCTTATGCTGCTTTTGTCATTATAGTGTAGACAGGTGCCCATTTTTACTGAACTCGGTATATAGGATATCTTCAGGGATTATTGACTCTTATGTAAGAATACTAACTTTAATTCTATAAAATAACTAATAGTGCTTCACTAGATATACTTGTGCTGCTTGGGGAGTGTGTTAAAGTAAGAGGTATTGCTGGTGTTCATGAGCAGAAGTGATTTAGCACAATTTAACTCATCGGAAGCCGAACTGTACGTTTTCTAGTCAACAAGACGTGTAAAAGGTTTTAATTTTTTTAAATGTGCATATTCTCAGAAGCTATTTCAATTGGTCCGCCGAAAGTTATGGTGAAAAGTGAGAAATAAATGATTCTGATTCAGGATTCTTATTCTGAAGTTGAAGCTCAATGTTGCTCGCAACACTTCGTTTGGCTGAAATTCTTTTCGATTGTGAAAAGGTAACGTACAACTTTCGCATTTAAACTGTAAAGTAAATAAAGAAATATTGGCTGTTTAAAAGAACTATATTATGTTTTAAACAGCCATAATTTTCGCAGAAATACTAGTCAAGTACTTACTCCGAAAAACTGTTTTTGCGGCAACGCGCGTAAGCGTGTCATAGTTCACAAAGACATTTGTAAAACTGGCGCCAAGTTTTGCTAATTTAACGCTCCTAGCCTTAACAAATATGAACATAGTTTAAGCGAAGGTCTGGGATGGAGGTTCAGATGACTGACTTTAATTCTGTCAGTTAAAGCGCGAGTTAGTCAGAATTGTAAACCTAATAACTGTTGCTCGAAGCTCCGTGTAAAACGGATTTAATAAACGTGAGATACTTGTGATTTGTACAGCTTTCACACGTCAGCTTTGATAATATTTATTTTTAGTTTATTTATATACTATACTAGCTGTCCCGGCAAACGTTTCTTTGCCATTATAAAGTATATCGCCCGTATTATTTTATTGAATTAGTGACTAAATAAGTATGTCACCATGGCAACGTCCATCGCTATCCCGTGACCCGCGTCGCATAAACAATGGTCGCTCTTTATAGACAAATAATTTGCAATAAAATAAAATTGCGACTATAATTAAAGATCTAAGCTATCCTATCTCTCAAGTTGGAAAAAAGCACACATTAAAAAAAAACATTAAAATCGGTTAAGTAGTTTAGGAGTCCATCGCGGACAAACATCGTGACAGAAGATTTATATATATTAGATTTTGCCTCCGACTTCGTTTTAGCAAAATTCGTGCGAAAAAGTATATTTTAAGCGTAAAGAAATCACAGACCGACATGTTTGTCTGTCCTTTGTATTATTTATAGTTTTAGTAATAGTGTAGAATAATTATCTAAATATATAAAACTCAAAGGTGACTGACTGACATGGTGATCTATCAACGCACAGCTCAAACCACTGGACGGATCGGGCTGAAATTTGGCATGCAGGTAGATGTTATGACGTAGGCATCCGCTAAGAAAGGATTTTGATCAATTCTACCCCCAAGGGGTTAAAATAGGGGATGAAAATTTGTATAAAATAATACTTGTTAACGCGAGCGAAGCCGCGGGCAATAGCTCATAGAATATATAATTATATATCTGGACTTGAACCTTCTTGGCTATGGATATTTCTTATGGTAGATATGATTAAAAAAATACGGAAAAACTTGTTTAAAAAAATATGAGAAACATCTTGTATTCCCCCTGGGTGTCCTACCTGAGAATCCCACAACTCCAGAACGTGACACCTATTAGTGGTGACATGACGTGTGTCCATCATAACCTAATCCCACCTGACGACTCTCAAATTGCGCCCATTGTCGAGATTTGTAACGGCCTCAAATACCCCTAACCCTATTATGTGACGTGACTTTTTGTGGATTACGAGGGTTAGGTGTACCTGTGAGGGTTGGGTTATCTTATGATAATGTTGAGAATTAAAGTTACAGAGTTTGGCACCTGAAGATTTGATACTAGACGTTGCTTGCGACTTTGCTGCACAGCATTTGTTTGTCGTTTTGGAGACGGAATATTTTTCCATAATAAAGTCAACTTGCATAGTACGCATATTACTATGTACCTTGTTATGGGTAGGTTATGTCACGAAATTCGAGATAATATTTATTTTCTTAAAACATACGTTACATGTAAAGATATATGTAATATCTATGAACAATATCTATGAACGCTTCATACCACGTCAGTCTGGCCCTGGCCAGAGTTACAACTTACAGGTACCAGACAACGGAAACATATTTAATACTTTTACATTTATACTATAGATATATGTAAGATTTTTATTATATCATACACATATTTAATACACATCCATGACCCAGGAACATTGAAAAACTTTTTGTTCCGTCGGCGGGATTCGAACCCGCGACCCCCGGCTTGAGTTGCCACACACTCTAACCATTGAGCCACGGAGGTCGTCACATATGTATACATATATTTAAGTAATGTTACCTAAAAATGCAAATACATAAAATATATTGGCAGGTTGATTTTCTTAGTACAATATACGCGTTATTTTTCTCAGCATTCTCCGTTACAGCGAATAACACTCCTCTTATCAGTTTATCAGGTTACCTTCGAGAAAAAGCATTAATATTCAATTTCCTTCGAATTTCTAATAGAGATTATCAAGTGCTACAAGTAATTTGGGATCAAAAGGCGTTCGGAATCCGAGTCGGGGGCTTACGGCGATACTCGAGCTCCGTATGCTTTAATATGAACCTGACGCCCCCTTAAGTATTGATAAATTTTCCATCAGACGCGAATTAATGGCAATACGGGAGACGGTAACACGATACGATCCGCGTGTTTTGTTTTTATCATCAGCTTTGGTTGGAGCTAAACTTAGGACTCTAGGATTGAGTAAAAATTCTTAGAATTATAGAACTTGGTTCTTGTACCTGAAATATCGCTTATCGTAGGCACTGTCACTCGCACGTAAGACAGCATATTATTATTTCTATAGAACCCAAGATTGTGGTAGAGAAGAAGTACTATTAGGAAGATGGTCGTACTATAGCTGTTTAGTAACGTATTAGCGTAGTTTGTCGTTACTAGCCGTGAAGAAAAGTGGCAACAAATTGGTTAACTATATTTGCCGCAAAGATAATGTTTATTTGGAAAAGCACTGTTTGTAAAAGAGATAATATTAGTAAAAAAATTATAACGTTTATTTGTAAAATATAATAAATTATTTTACATCGTTTTAAAAATACTCGACTTTATTTCGAATGCGATGTTATTTTTGCCATAACTGTAGCGAAGTTTTGTGCAAATTCAGATTTTTTAATAAAGATTGGGCCGAACGTAAAATGTTATTAGATTTCACAATTTATACACTCGTTTTTATTGAGATCGATTACAAAAATGTTATTGGCCTTTTTGTGCTTTGACACGGAATTTTCACATATTTTCATATTTCACGCGATGAGATTCTGAATTGGATTTCAGTTGACGCTGAATCGATTTTTAATCGAATCAAATTTAAGCAGGCTATTGTGAAAATGTGTTATTTTTATTAAAATAGGCGTTACTTAGCTAGTTTGATCACTTTGTTGCGTACTTATTTCACATTTTAGTTTTCTATATTTAATAGTTTTTTTTTAGTTACACAAATAACGCTCGAAAAGCATTTAATTCTGCTTAAGAGCTCGGGCTATGCGGCCGCTCAAATCAAATTCGACACTAGCGCCACTACAAGTTTTATATATCGCTGTCTCGCTATTGCGAGGTACCCCGTGCCCCGCGCGCCCCGGTGTGCGTGCGTCGTCATTCATTATTTTACTCTGATCAAGTTATTCAAGCCGTGCATGTGTTGCGATTTGCGAACAGCGAAGTATAATATTCTGTTTCATGAACAATGTTGTTTTAGTGGTTGTCTTATATTTTGGAATACAGGTGCGGGCGTATTGTCGTCGATCTTGTCACTGAACTGAACAGAATACAGATTCTACAAAATATATTAAAATAATATAATAATAATAATACAATAATAAAAATCTACATAGGACTCTTCACACCACGTCAGTCTGGCCCCGTGCTAAGTACACTAAGGACTTGTGTTCTAACAAGTACCAGACATGTCATACTTACCTACCGGATATATTATATTTACTTTTTATTATAAGTACATACTCAACTTATTTAAGATCCATACTTCCATACAATTTAAAATTTCAATAATTCATAAAATATTCCATATAATTGCAAAAAATTAATATTATAAATTTAAAAGTGTGTCTGTTTGTCTGTCTGTTATTACTTCTTCACGCCCAAACCACTGAACCGATTTTGCTGAAATTTGGCATGGAGATACTTTGAGGTCTGGTCCCGAGTCTTTGTCCTTTGACATAGAATACTTTTTATCCCGAAAAAATGTACGGTTCCTGCGCGATAAACGAGTTTTGGCGCAACAGAGTTGCGGGCGTCATCTTGCTTTTACAATATTATTATCATTATTAATGCCTACACATCCATGAGTCATGAGTCATGAGTCATGACCCAGGAAAACGTTTTGTTCTAATGATACCTAAGCCCTAAAAATTTGGCCGGTGGCTGTGCCGGTGGGTTTAATTTATTTTATTTATATATTTATATTAGTAGGTAATTAGATAAAATTAATAATATCGGGGCGAGACGTATTATTCGTACAAGTTTTACGACCGAATACGTGATAGGTAATATATAAAACTTGTACGAGAAATGCGACCCGACCCGATGCATTCCGTCACAATGTGCGCGAATTTTCTGCTATCTATAGTCAGATACCTACTAATATTATAATTCTGCAGAGTTTGTTTGTTTGTTTGTTTGAACGCCCTAATCTCAGGAATTACTGGTCCGATTTGAAAAATTATTTTACTGTTGGATAGCCCATTTATCGAGGAAAGCTATAGGCTATATTTTATCACGCTAAGACTAATAGGAACAAAGAAATAGAGGAAAATGTGGAAAAAACGGGGGAAATTATATGAAATTGCTTATTATCTTAAGAACTACTGGATCAAATTTTTATGTTATTTAGCAAACATGAAGAATAGACCACGTGAAGGGACATAGGCAATTTTTTGCGGAAAAATGTACGGTTGCGTGAAATTCCTAAATTACGCGGGCGAAGCCGCGCGGAACATCTTTATATTTAATAAAATTGTAGGAAAGTCAATTCTATACATTGAATATTTTTGTACAATAAATAATACTTGGGATGTGATCTACTATGCTAACGCGGACGAAGTCGCGGGCAACAGCTAGTATGGAATAATCGTTGTCGCAAATATGCAATACTAGCTGTTGCCCGCGACTTCGTCCGCGTTATCATAGTAGATCACATCCCAAATATTATTTATTGTACAAAAATATTAAATGTACAGAATTGACTTTCCAACGATTTTATTATATAAAGATGTTCCGCGCGGCTTCGCTTGCGTAATTTAGGAATTTCACGCAACCGTACATTTTTCCGCAAAAATAGCCTATTCTTCATGCTTGCCAAATATGAAATAACATAAAAATTGCTCCAGTAGTTCCTAAGATAATAAGCAATTTCATATAATTTCCCCCGCTTTTTTCACATTTTCCTCTATTTCTTCGCTCCTATTAGTCTTAGCGCGATAAAATATAGCTTATAGCCTTTCTCGATAAATGGGTTATCTAACACTGAAAGAATTTTTCAAATCCGACCAGTAGTTTCTGAGATTAGCGCGTTCAAACAAACAAACAAACTCTGCAGAATTATAATATTAGTATAGACTAGACGTTCCGCGCGGCTTCGCCCACGTAAATTAGATATTTCACAGACAAATTAGTCCAAAAAAACGCGGTCTATTTCTTATCTGACCCAAATAACAGAAAAATTGATCTAGAGTCTAGTAGTTCGTGAGATAAGCCCTTTCAAATAATTTCCCCAGTTTTTTCCACATTTTCCTCTATTTCTTCGCTCCTTTTAGTCTTAGCGTGATAAAATATATCCTATATCCTTTCTCGATAAATTAGCTATCCTAATATATCTATCTAAAAAGATTTTTCCCAATCGGACCAGTAGTTCCTGAGTTTAGCGCGTTCAAAAAAGCCCTTTCTAATTATTTCCCCCCGTTTTTTCCACATTTTCCTCTATTTCTTCCCTCCTATTAGTCTTAGCGTAATAAAATATAGCCATTAGCCTTCCCCGATAAATGAGCTATCTAACACTGAAAGAATTTTTCAAATCGAACCAGTAGTTCCTGAGATTAGCGCGTACAAACAAACAAACAAACTAACAAACTCTTCCGCTTTATAATATTAGTATAGATAATTACCTATACACATACTATACTTATACATATATATTTTTAAGTTATATAGAAGACTAAATGAAGGGGAATTGTGGAGACCGTACATTTTCTCGCAACAAAAACTATTGTATAATATCCTTTCCTCAAAGTATCTTAGTACCAAATTTCATCTCAAACGATTCAGCCATTCTAGCGTGAAAAGATAACAGACATACAAACTTTCGCATTTATAATATTAGTACATCTATATAAAATTCTCGTGTCACAATGTTAGTTACCGACAACCGTACTCCTCCGAAACGGCTTTACTGATTTATTTTATATGCACTCAGTAGGTCTGAGAATCGGCTTCTGCTACTGGGTACTTTTTATATTGATAAACTCATTTGTTGAATAAATAATTTTAGTAAATAACTAACAACTCGAGACTGACGGCGACCATTGTAACTTTATGCGACGGGATAGCGATGGACGTTGCCATGGTAAAATAGGTACTTATTTAGTCACTTTAATAAAATAATAAGGGCCAAATCTATACTAATAGGTATAGAATTGGGAAGTATATTCCTTTGTTTGTTTGAACGCGCTAATCTCAGGAACTATTAGTCCGATTTGAAAAACCGCTGTACCGATTTTGCTGAAATTTGGCACGGAGATTCTTTGAGTCCCGGGAAAGGACATAGGCTACTTTTTATCCCGGAAAAATGTACGGTTCCCGCGCGATATAAGAGTTTTGGCGCAACGGAGTTGTGGCCGTCATCTAGTAAATTATAATAATAGCTCCCACACCGGTTTCGGTGACGGTGGCCGGTTTCATTGAAACCAGGCCAGCTGCGCAGGAGTAATTTTTATAGTGCCCAAGTGTGTGCGCAGTACTCAAGAGCACTCTCTATTCCTTTACTCTCATAACCCAGTGGGACGGAAGACCGACACGACTGGCGAGAGATCAGGCGCAGGACCGACTTTTTACATGCCCATCCGACGCATGGATCATCTAATGCTTGTCAGACAATCAGGTGATCAGCCTGCATTGTCCTAACCAAACTTGGAAATAACATGTTTCCAACGCGGGAATCGAACCCACGACCTCCGAGTCAAGAGCCGCGCTCTATACCACTAGACCACGGAGGCGTAAGTAGGAAATTATAATGTACACTAGCTATGATCGAGCTTTGCTCGGTATTAAAAAAATTCAAAAAACACACATAAAATGACATTTTATGAAAATGATTCCTAGCTAGATCGATTTATCGCCCCCGAAACCCCCTATTACTCATGAAAATCGTTGGAGCCGATTCCGAGATTCCAATTATATATATCCATACTAATATTATATATGTATATATACAAGAATTGCTCGTTTATAGATATAAGATATAATAGAAAGTATGAATTATTATTGACCTTTATTTATTAGTAAACATTTTACACATTTAAAAAAATACTTAGGATGTTAGGATTTAGGAAAAGTCTCTTAATATTATGTCGGCCTTCTAAACAGTAGAAAAATACTCTATCGCTATTCCTAAACGTTATTTACAAAATACTAAGTATAAGAAAATAATATTATGATATACATAATTATTTTATTTATAGCTGTTGTATTTTCTTATATGTAGTTGTATTTTCAATTGATTAATAAATAAGTACATAATTATTACCTATATTATACTTCCTGTGTGATACATCATACATCCCAGCTTTCGGTACTTATCCATTATTATCAAAAGTTCAAGCACCACAAATCAAAATAATTATATTTTGTTCAAGCAATTTTCTTCAAGTATCACAAAAAACTATCAAAATCAACAACAATAACATTCTCTCGATCGCGGATTCTTGGAAATCTACTGTTATCGCGCGCGCGGTCGCATGCGACCGCTTGGACACAATAGACATAACTACCAGTAGTTCGACTGCATAGAAACGGACAGGTTTCAATATCTGTCAAATTCGTCGGGTTTCACTAGGATTATGAACGGAATGTGCCTCGCGCTGGCTGATATAATTTATTTTTAAATATTTAAAATAAAGATTTCAAAATTGGATTCTGACAATTTTGATCGCATGTGCCAAAACACAAACAACAATACGACCAAAGAGGAACACGTCCAGCGAATATGTCATAGTTTTAAATTCGTAGGTAACAAGTCAACAACCCTAGCGACGATTTTCGTCATAATTCGTCAAATTTAAAAATTTCAACATCAGTTCTAAGTCGGCATACTCTATAATTCTGTCTACTCTGGCTTGGAGCTTGAGGGAACATTGTACTTGAATGCCTTGAATGAATTATTGTCACGTGTACCGGTTACCCCACTCCGCCGCCCGCGCCTCCCGTTGCCGCGCTCTGTTGTGCGAGCGGATCGGCACGATACCGGTTGGAAATTATAGAGAAATTGCGCCGCGTTCACGAATACCAAAGATGATGAATGAAAATTTATTATATTGCAATTCTTTTGAAGACATTCTGTAACTACACAATATAAGCTGAGGTCCCAGGAAAAATACCTAACGATTCGATGAGTTTTTAATATAAAACAAGTGTGCGAAAAGTATGTCGTCAATGGCGTAAAAATGCATGAAATGTAATCGTTTATATTTTTTAGTGTGTAAATATTTTGTAGTAAATTTTTGTGCAGAAACCTAGGTAATTACTATTTTAAGCTGAAAAATAACTCAAACATGTTAAATATTTTCGTATGAGAAAATGATTTTGGTATTACGTTTGTATGAGAATTTCGAGGGTACCCGGCCCCTTAAGACAATAATTTTAATCCAATCTACATGGGAATAATATTATTATTTTCCAAAAATATAATCTTGAAGCATTTCAAATTTAATTTGTCCAAAGAAAACGGGCTAAAATACTTTGAAATCTTTCTCGGTATATTGCTTTGAAAATTTTAATTAAACAGTTCCCTCATACAGGGGTAATGTTTGTAATAACAGCGTTGATAGGCTTACCTATATTGCGGGTTTCTGGCCTGATGGGTAACAAGCGGTATGTATAATCTTTTAAATATACATTGTATAAGCTTGAGTTGCCTTGTAGAGATAAACTACGATAACATGGCGCGCCCCTCCAAAATTCAAAACGTTTGAAGTGCGTTGTCAAAACGTTTAAAGTGCGTTGTCTTGCGCGGTCGGCTAGTTAAATAAATAAATAAATCTTTATTTCCTTCAAGTAGTACACGTTATCTTAAATAAACAAAACACTGCTCCCCACACTAGGATTCCCTGTGTCGTGGGGAGCAATCTCTCCATCATGCACATTATAACTACAAGATACATCTATCTATTACAATTAATCTTATCCAGCTAATGACATAGTGTTTGTAAGTAAACGGACTATATATATTTTTTAAAGTAGGTGACTAAAAATTGTACCTATACAATATACACATAATAGCATTACAAGATCATTACCAGAGCCACCGAAGCCAGCTACAGTACGTGTAAGTTAGTGATGTGGTGATGAATGATTACTTGACCAACAAATCTTGATAATAAGTGACATTAAGTGAAATATTACGAGTACTGGTTGATTGGTTGAATACTTACTACGTACAAACTCTTTCATAAGGATGTGACTACACACATTGAAACAGTAATTTGGAGGGGCGCGCCATGTTATCGTAGTTTATCTCTACAAGGGCTGCTATTTATGTATCCGGAACTGGCCACTTACAAGAACAATATTTAAAAAGTAATTACAACATTTGAAAATAGAACTCTTTGGTTGAAGAATACATTTTGTTTCATGTGACTGTCAATTATTTTTCCATTGTGGCGTCATTTTGAAAATTGCGTGTCTTCATTTGCCATGGATTTAACGCGTGAACATTTTCGTGCAATGATTTACTACGATTTTCGGCGTGGGCTAAATCAACAACAGTGCTTTATTCAACTCACCGCAACTTTTGGAGATGAAGCACCATCAAAAACCACAGTTTATCACTGGTACAGTGAGTTTAATCGTGGGTGGTCTATGCTCACGGATGAAAATAAAGAAGGTCGCCCAAAAACAGCTGTTGTCCCACAAAATATAGATGCTGTGCGGGAACTAATAATGCGTGATCGTCATGTTACATATCGCGAGATAGAGGCGTCCTTAGGCATAAGTATGACGAGCATACATAAGATATTACACGAACATTTGGCTGTAAAAAAAATATGTTCGCGTTGGATTCCGCGCAACTTGACAATCGATCAAAAACGGGCTCGTGTCGATTGGTGCAAAAAAATGATAAAAAAATACAACCGTGGTACGTCAAAAGCCGTTTATAATATCTACACAGGTGATGAATCTTGGATCTATGCATATGACCCTGAAACTAAACAACAGTCAACGGTGTGGGTGTTCCAAGATGAGCCGAAACCAACAAAAGTTACTCGTGCAAAAAGTACTTTGAAGCAAATGGTCGCCTGTTTTTTTGGAATTATAGGACATGTGGCTACAGTGCCATTAGAGAATCGTAAAACAGTTAATTCTGAATGGTATACGACCATTTGTTTACCAGAAGTCTTTGAAGAAATAAGAAAGGACAACCGACAACGCAGAATCATATTACATCACGACAATGCTAGCTGTCACACCTCAGCTGAAACAACTCAGTTTTTGGAGGGTCAAAAGATCGAATTGACTGGTCATCCGCCGTACAGCCCTGATTTGGCACCTAACGATTTCTTTTTATTTCCATACGCGAAGAACAAATTACGTGGTCAACGTTTTTCGAGCCGCGAAGAGGCTGTTGATGCGTTCAAAATGCACGTTTTGGAGATACCTCAATCAGAATGGAAAAAGTGCTATGAAAATTGGTTCCAGCGTATGCAAAAGTGTGTCGATCATCGCGGCGAATATTTTGAAAAGCAATAAAACCATATTAAATGATATATGTTTGTTTCTTTTTTTAATTCCGGATACATAAATAGCAGCCCTCGTAGGTGGCGAGGATTGGCTATTTGATACAAGGCGAAAATTATTATGTAACGTATTTTTTAGGATTGTTTTAAGTCTCTCCCTCTTCAAGCATTGTGAAATTGGCCTTATTTTTTTAGGCTACGTTCAGGGAGTAACCTTAATTACCCGACTGCCGGGAGGGTTATGTGTTTAGTTTATCATTCAAATTACACTTTTTTATTTAGTTTACCTTATATAACTATTTACCTTCTGACTAAATTCACGTTCAATACAATTTAATTTACACTTATCCTAAAATTATTTGCTATTTTAACCACAAAATCAATTTTAATTAAATTACTAAAACAGAATTTATTTACAATTTTTTTGTTCAAATTAATAAAACAATGTTTATTTACAATTGTTATTTTTTTCTTTTTATTTAGGGATTTTAGCACACACAGTGGCTACAATCGATTACTTAGAAATATTACAATTTTACTTTATTTAATTCATTATGATCTAAATGTTAACTCAGTGTGGTCAGCTAAAGCGCTACGAAATTTAACTTCACGTAAATGGTGTTTTTTTTTCGGCTTAAAATTTTTGTGATATTCGTAATTCAATTTAAGTATTGTTTACCTACCCTAGATGACGCCCGCAATTCCATCGCGCCAAAATTCGTTTATCGCGCGGGAACCGTTCATTTTTCCGGGATAAAATATATCCTATGTCCTTTCGGCTTTCCCGGGGTTTAAAGTATCTCCGTATAAAATTTCAGCAAATTATGGTGTAGCGGTTTTGGCGTGAAGAGGTAACAGATAGAAAGACACACTTTAGCATTTATAATATTAGTAAGTTTAGTATCCAGGATTTAGATCGAGATGAATTGGAGCATACACATTACACATACTTAAGGTCATGTTACATGTAACGACGAGTTTATGACGTCATTACACTTTTATCGGATCGGACGAGACCGCCACGACCGTCGAAGTGGGCGATTATTGAATTCGACCCTCCGAGTACCAGGGCATTAGGAGCTTTGTGATAGTGGATGTACATTAGCTGTGGGAGGTCATTGTGTTGATATGAGTACGATTTTAGCGCTTCGGTTGTATTATTTAAAGAAATAAATAACGGTTTATTTGTGCATTAGGGCAATACACACTATACTAGTACAAATTTTCAAAATTTTTGCGACATTAATAAAGCTTTTCGATACGTGAAATCCCAGTCTGTTTTCTGTGAAATTACTAAATGATATTCATATAATATGTCAAACGTTGGACTGGTTCTGATTAGTCAAAACTCTAAACTCAGGTAAAGACGCTCGTCTGGTGTTTATTTTACGTATATTACACAAGATTCGCATTGACTGATCCAGCACAATTAGTAAGTTTTTAATTTTCAATATAGTAGTAGGGGAGGGGAAGAGGGGATTTCGGGAGTAGCTCGAGCGTATCAGATTAAGCTTGCATAATGCATAGGCTTCTGACATGAATCTAGTTATCATGGTATAAAAATCAGATTTCTCACGTGGTGGGTTAAAAAATAATAATTTTTACTATTGAAATGTCATTGGATCTGTCAGATTAAGATAAGGGATGTTTGTATACCCCAAAGAAGCTTCCATATAAAGCACTGACGATTCAAAGGTTCTGGTAAGCCTGTAGGGACATTTTAAAATATACAAAAATAAAGCTTCATATATATTCCTAACTAAGCTTCGCAGATATTTTATTTTGCATTAAACTAAATTATTTAGTCCTTGTTGTCTAAAATATATTTATAATTTACTTAAGTAAGCTATTTTCTGATTATAATATTTTCTTTTTCAAAACTTCAAAATGGCTGCAGTTTCTGAACCCACCGCCCAAAAAATAAAAAGCGCTCTTATTATTTTTTTATCAGTTTTACCTAATGTAAAAAACCTACTAGGTCTCCATGACGCTCGAGTGACTACACAAATAGCACCTTCTCCTCCTCTACTATAGCGTATGTGGCCGTCACATGAAACAACACGATAGATATATAGTATTAGGGGGTAGATGATGATATGTATTAAACGCTTCAAAAATATCCGCCCTCTGAGATCCCGTACTATTTTTTGCTACAGAGGAAGATTACTTTTTAAAAAGGTAGTAAAACGCGATAAAAGTTAGAACAAAGTATGCACGTATGAGTCACGACAGTATCATGCGACCGCGGGCACAATACATAACAATTTGCGGCTCCCACACCGGTGCCCGTAATTAATATCAACTTGCGCGAATTTCAACGTTTCCAACGATATTCCACTTTAATGCGATTAGCGTAAAGCTGAAAATCATCTGTTGAAACCAGATTGCTTTTTAAATGTTTGAATGTGTAGTTTTATTGAAGAATGAACGTGCTTAGCCTAAAAACCGACGCAAGGACAATTATTATGATCTGTCTAGATCCACCACCACCACCGTGCATTTTTCGCGTAACTTTCTGCCGCGCACTGTCAAACTTAGAAACGAACTGTCACCAGCAGTATTTCCGGACCAATACGACCTGCAAACCTTCAAGAAGAAAGCGTATTCCCTCTTAAAAGGCCGGCAACTCACCCGCAGCTCTTCAAATGTTGCGTGTGTTCATGGGCGACGGTAGTTGCTTTCCATCAGGTGACCCGTTTGCTCGTTTGCCTCTTAATTCCATAAAAAATGTCTTAAAGACGCTGATTATGAAAAAATGTCGACTTAATGCAGGCGGATCTGACCAAACTCGTGCAAATCACTCGGGAATACATCATATTATCTTGTCGGCCAGCGTCAGATCCACCGCATCTGATCCGCCACCCCGTAATGGCCTTTAATCATAGAACAAACTGTTTCAACGCGGGAATCGAAGCCATGACTTCCGCAGTCGAGATCTTTAAACCACCGAACCTCATATGCGTTCTTAAAATATGAGCCGTGACGTATACGCGATATTCAGTAATTATTCAGAACATTATACGTGTAAGAAGTTGTTCCGACGGCGGTACACGTCAAGTTTTATCCTGTACATCGTAACGAGCTTGTTGGATAAATATCAGAATGTGTCGGTAATTAGATGTGAGGGGTTTATAAGTTGTATGATGGTTTAATCAGCGGTTTTTGGTGAGATACTGACGGTAGGGGTTTGCCGAAACAAGAACAATCTTATAGATAAAAATGGATTTTCAAATGTGTTAGTCGCGCTAAAACTCGAAAAAGGCTGAACGGATTGGGCTGATTTTAGTCTTAAAATATTTGTAGAAGTCTAGGGAAGGTTTTAAAGTGACACGAAGTTCACCGGGACAACTAGTTTAAAAATAATATTAGTGGGTCTATCTGTTGCCTCTTCACGCTTAAACGGCATACCCGAATAACTTTAGGTTCCCGCGGGATTCCCTATTTACGCGGGCGGAGCCGCGCGGATGTCTAGTAATATACCTCTACAGGGTTAACATAGCCTCAGTAGAATTCGGCGAGTACTGGCATAAGGACAGATTTGCGTTACATTAAGGCTCAAAATTAAAAAAAAACATGATCTTATTTTAATTGGCATAGCGACAATTTGACCAGTGCCTATGTCTATTGTGCCAGTGCTATATAAATAAACCGAGAAAAAAATAAACGTCACTACATTAACGTCAGTGTCAAAGTTATTTTGTTACTCATTTGTGCGGGCCAGGCGCATCGATCGTTTGGACCCTCGTGGATCGTGTTAGTTATTTACTTACAAAAAAGTGCAAAAACATGAAGTCTTCTTTCCTCAGTCTGAAACGGGTAAGGTTTCTGCGCTCGAATCATTGACTTTTATAGAGTGGACTCTGCATAATGGTCTATACCAAATCAAAATACTGTGGCCGGTCCGCCATTTTATGTTCCGGTTGATTTTATGTTGATCGGTTGGCGTTTAGTGATGTACTTTTTTATCGAACTTAAAAAATATAAGGTGAAGAATCTGCTCATATAATATTTTAAAGATTTTAACCTTAATCCGCCTCGTTATCTGTTTGACAATACATAATCATAACAAAATCAATGTCATTTCAATAATCACTTTGTTTTCATTCTAATAATAATAATTTTACTCATTATGTAAACATCAAACTTTTATAACCCAAATTAAAAGTGATAAGACGTACATCAGTTTATTTAAAGCATCGCTGTACTATAGTGTTTGATGTTAATTACACTTAAAACATCTTAGTTTATCGATATCCTCGACAAATATCAACCGAGTGTCCCATCACTATAGACCGCCATGTTTAGTTCCAGGCAATATGGCGCCGGCCACACTTTTTTGTAGTTATGTCACTTCCATATGTTTTCTTATTCATTGGCTCGAATACATTGTCAGTCGGTAGAATGAAATTCTTTTTATGGGGACAAAAAATTAAACTAATTTCTCCAACATCTCCATTTTAAAGAACGATTTCTGGAAAAATCTAGATCTACAGTGGAAACTGCGGTTAAAGTGCTAAGCTAATCAAAAAGTGAAAGAGATTTCAAACACTTAACACTTGCTAGATTTGATTTAAGCTTTATTTCAGTCTTATTTAACCACTCTGATTCGAATTATTTGCCTCGACGAAGCAATATCAAAATTAATTCCTCGACAAACTGAAATCTTTCAAGATAGAAATGATGACAGCATTAATCAAATTTCATTTTCGACCGAGGCCGCTATTTTGATAATAACATTTTCAGGTTTCGTCCAATATTCAAATATCGAATTCGTATGATTACTTATTGTTAACAGATTTTGTGGCGCGTAATTTTTGAGGCTGTTGTGGGTAGTCAAATAATTATAATATTACGATTTACAAGGTAGTCCTAAATATAGATAACTAGCGACCCGCCCCGGCGTCGCACGGGTATAAAATATATAGCCACTGAAAAAATGATAAAAATCGATAGCCTATGATCCTTCACGTGGTCTACTTCTTATCTGTGCCAAATAACATAAAAATTGCTCCAGTACTTCGCGAGATAAGCCCTTTCAAATAATTTCCCCCGTTTTTTCCACATTCTCCTATTAGTCTTAGCGTGATAAAATATAGCCTTCCTCAATAAATGGGCTATCTAAAACTGAAATAATTTTTCAAATCGGACCAGTAGTTCCCGAGATTAGCGCGTTCAAGTTAGCCCTTTCAAATAATTTTCCCCGTTTTTTCCACATTTTCCTCTTATTTCTTCGCTCCTATTAGTCTTAACGTGATAAAATATAGCCTATAGCCTTCCTCGATAAATGGGCTATCTAACACTGAAAGAATCATCAAAATCCGTTGCGTACTTTTAAAGATTAAAGGGAACAAAGGGACATGAGGGAAAAAAAGCGACTTTGTTTGATAATAAGTATAGATATCAGTAATTGTTTGTCCGATACTTACATTGTAGGTAACAGCGGTTTAACGAATTAATGAATAATAAAGATTTATAATAAAGAATAATATTGTGTTTCATTTGTGAATAAAGACTTGTTCATAATAATTAAAAATTAATAATTATTTTCGTGAAATTTAGTAAAGTGTAACAAAAGTGATTGTAATTGGGTATGTTGAAATAATAATTTTAAAAAATTTAGTATATATTACAAATACTATTTTGCTTAAATTGCTTTAACTGGTTTTCAATCAACTGTAATTTTATATACAGTTGAAGACGTGAGTTGAAGAACACGATAACTAACATTTTATAACATTTACTAATTTTTTCCTTACAATTTGAACAAACCTTGTAACTTATCTACTTCACCACGAGGCTTATATATGGCAACACATAAAATGCACAGATTTTTTATTTCGAATCATTTTCCGGTCCGGCCTATTTATGCAAAAAAAACGTCATTTTTTTTTGTTAGTTATTGTGTTCTTCCACTGACGTCTTCAGTTGAGAATGGAGCATTTATTTAATTTACTACTGTTATTTTATTTTACTTTTCTACGAGGGAGATTTACATGTTTTAATCATTTTTATTCCAATCAGTTGTATGCCCACCACCTGTGTTTCAATACATAACACAGATACAAAATAAGTAGCTTGTAGGCCCTAGCACACGGAGACTTTTGTAGCGATGCAATCGCGTCTTTAGCAAACGTGCGACGGTAACGCTACCAACACTAGTGTGCTAGGGCTAGGGCACACAGCTAGCGATTGTTTCGCGACTGTATCAATGCGCTAGTATCACTACAAGAAGTTGTGGTGTGCTAGGACCCTTTTCTTTCTTTTTTTTTCTCTTCGTTGGGGAAATGCATTTATGCATACCCGGCGGTCTGGGGAGGGCCACCGGGGTATGTGGAACTCCCCGGGGGCGATGAAGGCCGCGTCTGGGCATACCAACTAAAACCCCAACGGTAATCCTGCTCTTCCGCATGGGATACGCGGAATACACAACCGCGACCCTGCCAGGTGTGCTAGGATCCCAATGATGAAAAACTCTAAGCAGATACTTATGTTACTACCGCGCGCGTTGTGAAGATTCAAATACGGCCCAATTGGGTCGTCTGTTATTTAGTCTGCATCGAGCGCAGTCACGAACGTGCCGCGTCTTGTCTTACCTAAATAAATTGAAAATTACGTCGTGCGTGTTTCGAAAATGTACCAATTATGACTCAAAAGAAAACAAAACACATGGAATCTCTTACCACATGTCTTGATTGCAATAAATACCTCGATTATTATTTACATTTTCAATTATTTTTTCGAACAATCTGGAAAAAAACGAATTATCGTCATAGCTCAGGCGAAGAAAGAGACAGCGATACGATTCGACGTTTAAAAATATAACTGTCTCTTTTATATAAATGGTTTTTCGTATCTTTTGTTTCACTTATCTGTCAAATTTGTCAATGTTTGCAATTTTGAATTTGAAAATTGTTCGGAAGAGATTTAAGCCGGAAAATAGTATGGACGTAACAGATCTGTATAAGTAGAATATCATTGTAGGACCCTAATAGAACAATGATAATGATACTTGTGACCTAAACTATAACTTTTTTTGGTTTCAGCGGACAACGTGCCCCCCGGTTTCCCGTCGATCGCGACTCCGCCGTCCACCATGGTCGTGGAGGTCGGCCACACGGCGACCATCCCCTGCCAGGCGACCGGCAACCCCCCGCCGCGTATCCGCTGGTTGTGGAACTCTCTGCCGCTGGACGTCGCCTCCAACCCGAGATACGCGCTGCTCAACGATAAGATGCATGGTGAGTTTTTTTATTTATTTATGTTATACTAAGTACCTACTCACATACGGTTTTGCTCAATCGAGCAATTACGTCAAAAAAACCCGCGGCTTGGGCTTTCGTCCACACATTCAGCATTGCTCGATAGTTTTATTCTAAATCGATATATTTCATTCTATCAATCCGGATCGATCCGGTTCTATTAATTCTTCGAGCGGCTCGAAGCGAGCCTTCGAGCTGCCAGTTTTGCGGTCCACACAGTAATTATTACTCGATTTGGAGTAAAACTATCGATCAAAACCGTACGTCAGTATAATGCTAAGTACTGACATACGGTTTTGCTCGATAGTTTTACTCCAAATCGAGCAATAACCACCGTGTGGACCGCAAAAACTGACAGCTCGAAGGCTCGCTTCGAGCCGGCTCGATAGAATTAAATATGTCAAATATGTAATTTCCTTCGATTTTGAGTAAAACTATCGAGCAAAACCGTATGTGAGTACTTAGCATGCGTATAAGTTCTTTTTTTAATTCTTTTGTGCCAAGGATAACATTTATTTTCATCTTAGTAATAAACTATTGCCTTTGTCGGGGAGGCCTACCCGAGGAATCAGGATGGGCTGGCCCATCGCAGGATTATTGAGCTTCAAAGACTTTGAATTCGGCTTTACTGACCAACGCATCTCTGGTATATATTATCACTATATAGGTAGTTATAAACGGTACAGAATTTGGATAGAACAGACACGATATGAGATAAAATTATTTTTTAAATACTAAACCAGAAATAACGAAAAACGCCAAATTTATTTTTCCAACTGAGCTTTCCTTACTAGTCATAGGAGGATTTAAGTCCAAGGATATAAGATCATTTATGGTGCAACTTACTATACAGTCGCATAAATAGCTAAACAGAAAACCTAATTAAGTATCTAGGTCATCATACTTATAATAACTAATAATTGAATCCCAAAAGTTTATTACCAATTTTTCCACGCTTTCAAAAAAGGGATATTCGGCTCGGCCCGCAACCAGCTTTCTCATCGTCGAATAAGGAAGTTTCATTAGAAAACTGCAAAATTAAATTCCCTTCCGACTTTTTATAATAAGCTAATTAGATCTTATTAACAGAACGCATTAATCAAAGGCGCCGTTTTAATGAAACGATGATTTTTATAAAATTAACGCCACAGAGTCAAATTATAAGGCGTTTAAAACCGCATCCAAAATGGTGGATTTTTTGTTTTATTGTGTATTTTGTTTATTTATATTTAATTGTGTATTTTGTAGAGTGTTTCATTCGAAACGGCTAAATTAATCTTGTGGATTTAGGTTAGGAAAGCGGAGTTGGGATATTTTTAAGATTTTCAAAATTTCGTTAGGCCGTTTCTGGATTTAAATTATTTTTACACGACTTGTGTAAACGATAGGTACTTTGGTTGATGAACTTAAATAATCCTTGGGTAAGGTTGCTTAAGAGCAACTTCTACAAAGACAGTGTTCCTAAAATCAGTCTTTTACCTCTTGTCTCTTGAGCTTAAACCAGTGAACCGATCTTAATGAATAGTAGTATGATTTAAAGGCCTGGAAAAGGATTTAAGTTAGAAAATCTACTCTGGGTAAGAATAAAATATTAATAAAAACATAAAAACATACTAAAATAGACGTCACTCCAAATATTAACCAAACATTGGTAAAAAAATATGGTGTTGAAGATCGTAAATGGGGGATACAGAACGGCCATCAAATCCGCCTGCATACTATTGAATTGACAACTTATTAGACTAACTGTGGAACTATTTCATGTCAGCAAACAATATCTTAAAGAGTTTATTTATTTATATAGAATAATTAATAATTAACTAGATGACGCCCGCAACTCCGTTGCGTCAAAATTGCGTTTTATGCTGGCAACAGCATAAACGCAAGTTTATCGCGCGCAAACCGTACATTTTTCCAAGGCTCAAAGTATCGACATACCAAAATTCTGCAAAATCGGTCCAGCGTGAAGAGCTAACAGACAGACAGACAGACAGTATTCTGAATTGAAATAAACAATACGACTCATGGTTTTGTTATGAAACAGTTTAAAATCAATGTTTCTATGGTAACATAATAACGTCAGTATTATGTTCCAGTGTAAAGTAAGAATTTCATCATAAGTTCTGTCCTAACTTTGTAGGATTCGGCGAATCCAATATTTTTGCGATAGATATCGATTTCCTTTCTACGTAATACTCGTCGACGCATAAACTTTACGATATCTACCGGTCAGGGTTGCCAACCGTACGAGGTTCCTCGTACAAATACGAGATTTGTGGTCTTCCGTACGAGGTACGAGGACACTGTCAGCCTCGTACAATTTTGTACGAGATTTTGACATTAGGGAAGGATACCAATTACCATACTAATATTTTGCATAACCACTATTAGTAATATATAGGTGTATAATGCCATTTATCCAAACTTGTAGGAACACACCAATAAAAATTGTGTGCATGTTTAGACTGAACGTATCCAACGTTCCGTTTCCTGACATCATATTTGAATTTGAAACATAGGCTTCGGCAAAGTGAAATGGATCGATTTGTGATTAAATATTATTTTTAATACCTATGTGGGATATATGCGTAGAGGCCAAAGGAAGATCTTCCGACCGAGCGAGGTGGTATGCTCGGTCAGGCCGAAGCCCACGTGATACATTTCAGCTGTTGTTTATATACCGACGCGCTCAGAAAACTTCGATAGCGCGATGCAGGAATGCTAGGCGAATTGTGGGTACCGCCACATCACTCCCCCCCGAAGACCGGAGGTCGAATCTTGAAGTCTTGTAGCTTGAGTCGCCAGTGCCAGAGAGTTCCAGTGAGTCGGAATTGTTGCAGTGAGTCCCAGTGAGTCGGAACTATAAGCTGCTGCACGGGATCCAGTGAGTCGGATAAGCTGCCGTGCGGGGCCGATGCTACGTGCTGACCAGGAGAGATGTGCTCTGCTTGCTGACCGGTCGGTGTAGTGAGAAAGCCCGATGATGCCGATGCGGAGTCGCCCAGGCCGCGGTACATTGCGGCTAGTGGACGATGTACCCGATGAGGCGATGCTGGCTGGCGCGGTGCGGAGGGGCGGGGAGTGATGATGATGAAGGAGGCGTGTTCTGTCGAGGGTCACCAATGTGGGATATATGCGTAGAGGCCAAAGGAAGATGTTCCGACCGAGCGAGGTGGTATGCTCGGTCAGGCCGAAGCCCACGTGATACATTTCAACTATTGTTTATATACCGACGCGCTCAGAAAACTTCGATAGCGCGATGCAGGAATGTTAGGCGAATTGTGGGTACCGCCACACCTACTTGAAATCAACGATATCAAAATACTCTTGAAATTGTTTTATTTCGTAGATAACTTGAAACAGTATATACATTCATTGTGTAAAATGTCCCAAATTCAAATCATTTCGGTTTTACAACCTTTTATTGAATGTACGAGGTTTGAAAACCAAAATACGAGATTTTGAGCAGCTCGTGTACGAGGAAAAAAATTCTAAGGTTGGCAACCCTGCTACCGGTATGAACATCGCGAAGGTCGGAATGTAATCTCTCCCAGCCTTATATGGCTTCCGATAACCAACTCCACTTGAACTTTTCCCGTTATTGTAAAATATGTGAACGAGGCTCCTCGAATATTGGCCACCGTTTTAAATTTGGAACCGAAAACTATAGAGTATCTAGAAAAAAGTTTTTGCTCGTATCGAGTGGCTATGGAAAAAGTGGCGTTCGAATTGCGTGTGAGTTGTGACGTCACTGTATCGTAGATATACACTTTAAGTTCGTCTATGAAAATAGAGAAATTAAAAGAGTAATTTGCATATTTTATGGTTTTTGTAATGTCTTCTCTCGCTCGTTGCATACAAAGAGAAGGGAAAGAGAGGCGATAAAATACATCATAACGTGTCATTGCAACGCCATATAATACCGCTTTTTCCGGCTTTTAAGTACTTTAAAAGGCATTAACTTTATGATAATATCCCTCCAGCGCCTATACCCGTTGAGATGTTAATAAATTTAATTTTAATACCATTATGCACTCGAAGAGGTAAAAGTAATTTAAATTCAGTTAGAGCAGACCACTCGCCTTGGGCACTTTTAATCTTATTAATTTTAATTTATTCGAGTAGATTATTTCTTCTCGTCGCCTCGCCCAATATTTCATAATGTTTATGTATCGTGTTACTGCGAAAGGTCAGACTCCGGAATATTGTTTGCTCGCCGACTTTTCAGATTAAGTTTTGTTTGCCCTGTAACAAGTTTGCGGCCATTATTTTTTATGTCACCCGCGGAGGAGGTTAATAGTAATAGTCTTTCCTCTTTATGTCGCTTAGCTGCAGGGCGACGTTAAGATGTCGGAAACGCGATTGCTGCCAGGCTTAACTTGCTTGTCAGCATGCGCGGATATAAGGTAGATGACACGCCCAAAACCTAGGTAAATTACTGTCAATATTTTATTTCGTCATAGGTATAATTGGTGTCTATTACTATCCATGACCCCCAAATTTCAGGCTGAGCCTGTTTGTCAGTCGAAAAAAGCAACTAAATTTCAGCAATGTTCTGGGACAAAGACTCAAACAACGTCCCTCAAAACGTAGCCAACGAATACATAATTCATTCGGCATTCAAAAAGAATAGGATCCAATGTCGGCTGGATATCAATTTTATTCACCCAGTGGGAAATAGATGTTTAGCTGTGATTGCGGACCGCAGCGCGGTCGTAGTCTAGCCACGAAACCGGCACGCAGCGGCAGCGGTGGCCGAGATTAGACCTGGAATTAATGATACCTGGTACGCTAAAGTTATGTTTGCTCATATGTCCATTGCCAGAATTTGATACAGGCTGAAATTGTTTAATAAATGCTATGCTTGTAATTACTAAATGCATAACCATTTGCTAGAAACTATGTGAATGCACAGAATACATATTATTAGTACAAGGTGTATGCTTAATTCCTACAACAATACAAAATTCTTTTAGTATTTTTTACATCTTGAAATGGGGTGATTTACAAAATAGATTTAAGATATTATATTTGTCATAAGGTTATATCTTACACTGTGTAGATTTCTTGGCAAATGGTATTTACAAAAAAGATTACCTGCTTGATCCCTCAACGTGCGTTCGCCGTTGACGCACAACGTCGTGGCCCCGCTTCATTTGCATACAAATGCTGGAGGGACCAAGTTTGTGGTGTAGCAAAAAGCGGGTCTTAATTCGTACAGCAATAACTGGTCGCGATTGAGGTCGGGTGGAGCCTTGTAGGTCTGTTTTTGTATCCCCGAAGCAATTATACTGCGAATTACGAGTTATGTTTCTTACAACAGGAGGGCACCAAGTGAACTTGCATCTGCAACGTTTCAATTGAAAACTTGCTTTTGGTTAAGTTTTGGAGACGAAAAACTAAATGTCAAGTTTGTCGCTGTTTTTGTTGCGTTTTGAGCAGTTCTCATGTAACTTATTAGTTGAATTTAAAACAGTGAGCCCTTAAGAGTCCGTATACGAAATTTGCCGATTTCACTGATTAAACAGACGTGATTTAACAGTTAAAATACAGTATTTCTATAAGTTTTAATGCACAACATGTAAGATCATTTCAATTATAATCTAATGTTGGAGCTAGTTTTTTTTTAAGTATTTTTAAATAATCCAACTCAAACCCGCGACAGTTTTGTGATTTTTGCTGTAAAAGGCTTAGAATATCACCTGTTTATGGATTGTATTGACGTCTTAACGGTATGAAAAAAATACAATGTACTGTTGAGAAAGTCGTCTATACAATGTTGGAATTACTTTTTACCACTTTAATATGAAATAGTTGAGTAAAAAAATATGTAACTCGGCAAAATTTTAGAGAAAATGGGCAAAGAATTGCTGTTAATTTCGGCAACTTGGAGCTGTAATTCATAAAAAGAAAACGACAGAAATAATCTATAGATAAAAAAAAAAGAAAAAGAAAAACAAATTGTGCCAAAAAACACGATTTAAAACAACCTAAATCTCACATTATATTACTCGCCGCAAGGCTCGAGTCGGCAGTCCGCGCTTAAATATATTTTTAAATCTAATAATTAATATATATATATTTTTTAATCTAATAAGGGGAAAAACCAAATAATATTTCTGTAGCGAACCTTTGCAATTTCATATTCATCGGCAAAATTTCGAATACGGACTCTTAAAGATGCCTGGCATATTAGTTTTGTTGACTATATTCCAGCCTTGATATTTCTCACTCACTGTTTCAAGTTTTCTCTAAGACTAAAATTACACAGGTAAGCAAGTAATTCGTCATCTTCTGCCGTCTACGGTTCTTTCCTAACTTCTAACTTCTTCTATCTGTTATCTAGCGTCAGTATAACCCTTACAAAAATATTGATGCGAAACACAATTTTCAATAACAATGGGTTTAGTTGTACCCTGTGGTTATGGTGGTTTGGGTTGCGGCAGGATCAATGGGACATTTGATTTAATTGCCATCTCGGTCACTCTTACTTAGGCCTGAATTACACCTACCGAGTAGAGTGCTGGGACAGTAAAATGTAATTCGGCCGAGACAGTGCTGTAGCCGAGTGAGTGCAAACATGTAACTTTTATTATTATGGCGACTGGCGAGACAGTTCAGGTTTTGCAAGGTACAACGACGACATGCATCGGAGCTTGTTTATTAAAAGTCTAGACTCTAGATACTTATTTCATTGTAGTGTCGAAATCTCATTTCCCTACCATTATTATTGAACATACGTTTCCTTCATACAAAATAATATAACAATTAATATACAATACGTTTTATGAAGGAAACGAACAATTTCAGCATGAATGAATGTACGCCGACTGCACTACTCGACCTAATAAGTAGAAAGGGGTGACTGACTGTCCGAGTGACTGTCTCGGACTATTGCTAGGCCGAGCGCTCGGCCTTACACTCGATAATTGGCCTTCCTGTGTTATTTTAAAACTGCTTGTTAATAAGCTACTATTACTAGCTGTAAGTTTTCCTAAATAAATAAAAATAAAAAAATAAAATACACCAAGTGCTCGGCCGAGAGCACTGTCTCGCCACTCTACTCGGTAGGTGTAAGAATGCCTCTAGGTTAGGCGTTTAGTCCCTCCGTACTTTATGGTGCGGCTTTGTTTAAGAGGGCACCACTCCCTGCAGCCCTTTGTTATATTGTCGGTTGTTTGGATGAGTAATCGCGGTTATAGAATCAATAGAGATTATAATAACAGACCACGCGCCACGTAGATACCGTACTTACTGATAAAAATGTAAAGCACTTAAAGATTATATCTGTCAAGTAATTGAAATCAAAATAAAGAGACTAGGCAGAGAATTTTTTGACTATACGAAGATTACGAAGTTTTGGCCTCGATCCGCCGTTTGGGCTCTATAATGCCCGTTTTGTGAGGTTTTTGAAGCTGTCTATTCGTCATTGTTTTTTATTCGTTATGGGCGTTATGTTTTGGCGTTAGCCGGTCAGAAGCGATGATCAATATATGCCTGGTAACTCAGTAATTAAGGAAGTTGGCATTGACAACGAGTCAGAAAAAAGACCTATACTTTATGTACCTACTTGAACGGATGTAAAATTATTTTTGTGGCTTAGGCGGAAAGAATTTTAAATATTACTTTTACTGTTGAATTAATAATTATAAGTATGTTTTATTTCTGTAAAAAATATAAAGTAGGTTTTGTTTCTGTAAATATTTAAGACCAAAAACTTAAACTCCAGTAAAAATGTTAACCTAATATTATACCTGAATGGACAATGTATTAAGTAGGTTAAGTTGAACTTGGTAACTAACTGCCTTGCAACCTCGCTAACTTTATGTGTACCCGGCTTAGAACATAACTATTCACTATGTTAGTGTAGTTATGTCTATTGTGGTATATGTGCGTATGACCTAGGTCTTAGACATAGTCAAGTTCAAAAGTTAAAGACAACTTATTATGCACCATTGCATTAATCATGAAGTATAGTCCATGGAAATCGTACAATAAAAGAGGTCTTCACTTGCATCGAATGGGGTAGTTCTGGTTTTCTTATATGTTGTATGTAATGAGGTGGTAATGACAAATATAATTTTTCCACCTCGAAATCCTTCCGGAACATTGTAAAATTCATGAGAATTTTACAATGTTCCGGAATTCAGAGATTAAAATTTTGATCAGTTTTCAGTTTTTGCCATTTTCTACCACCAAGGACCTGTTTAATGGTAGAAGTCACTGAAATTTTAAAGTATACTAAATTTTAAAGTATACTAAATTTCCAACAAAATGAGGATAGTTGGGTCTCGATAAACTGAATAGTTTCAAAAATACAGCTGTTCAAAAGTTTGCAAATTTTCAAAAAAAAAATATTTTCGAGTTTTTACAAGTTCTCGTCAATGTGGTCAATAATTATTGATCTATTTGACGGCATCAATTCATATATACGTTATAGACTACAGGCCCACGTCGAAAATTGATGGGTCAAATGAACCACCTGGGAACGTATATAGGACGATATTAGAGCATAAAATAATAAGTTTTAGCACTATGCTGTCACTTGTAAGCTGTCCAACTGAGTGCTGGTGAGAATTCAAAAGTGCATGTAGGGTGAGTACATTTTGGTCATATGATCCTGTACGGCATTTTTACCATCGATAGACACATGAAAAATAATAAGAAAGCCCGCAGTGCCGTACAAAAATGATGCGCCAACAAGTCGGTATTTTTATTTTATTTTCAGCCAATTTCCATGGTAAATTTGGTCATTTGATTCAATACGGCATACGTTTCATACTGTTTGGATACAGCTTCGAATCAATTATTCCGCAACGCCGTACAAAAATAATGCGACAATAGAAAAAAATCGAGGGTTACAAACCCCCGTTTTTCAGGGGTCCGGGGGGTCATTTGAACCAACATAAAATTAATTCACTTTGAAAGTATGTTATGCATAGATCATATTTTTTTGTACGCCGTACATTTTTGTTGGTCCAAAGCAGCGGTAGGCAACAGGCAGACCGCCGCGGTCAGGACAGCGAAAGGTCAAATTCGGACCGCGAAACATATTATATTGTAATATATTTTATTATTTATACCAAGTATCCATTAATCCTTCGATCGCGGATTCTTGGAAATGCTATTGTATTCTATTGTTGTCGCGATCATCGGTGCTCTTATGGGGCTTAAAGGATTAATACATCGATAAGGTAATAATATTTTAAGCTACATTTAGGACAAGTGTGTTTTTTTCTGGACCTCGTTAAAATTTTCCCACAGTATCCGGACCCCAAATGCTGGTGGAAAATAGCAGAAATGTAGGACTAATAATGAACGCTGAAAAAACGAAATTAATGACCAACTCAACTGAAATCGACATAATCATTGATAACAAAAAGCTAGAATACGTAAAGGAGTTTGTTTACCTGGGCCAGATCATATCACCTGTAGACCAGATGTCTAAAGAAATTGACAAAAGAATTACCACCGGATGGAAAAAGTTTTGGGCTCTAAAAGAAATAATGAAGAGTAAAGAACTGGGTATGCAAATAAAGAAAAAAACTTTTGACACTTGCATTCTCCCTTGCATTACATATGGATGCGAAACCTGGGCGCTCACTAAAAAACACAGAGACAAACTATCAAAATGTCAAAAAGCCATGGAGAGGAGCATGCTAGGGGCAAAATTAAAAGATAAAATTAGTAACATTAACATTAGAAATAAAACAAAACTAACAGACATACTACGGCGTGTTGATCAACTCAAATGGAGATGGGCCGGGCATATGCTTCGGTGTAAAAACGAAAAATGGAGTAAACGGGTAATAACTTGGATCCCGAGAGATGGCTTCAGGACCCGAGGCCGTAAAATACTAAGATGGGAGGATGACCTAAAGCTAACCTTGGGCCCGCTTTGGCTAAGAATTGCATCCGATAGAAAGCAGTGGAAGGATCTGGAGGAGGCCTTTGTCGTAAGACACACCGACCGTCGCGATATATTATAATATTTTATAAATAGTGTTTAAATTAAGAATAACCCAAACTTGTAGCTGGTCTGGAAATAAAGGCTTTATTTATTTATTTATTTATCCAGACCCCACCTAAAATTACTTGCCGACTCCTACTAATATTTGTAGGGGAAAATAAACTCAAGGAAAAATCCAATAGAACGAAGTGTAAAAAAATCCATATAACGAAATGTAATAAATTCATGACGATATTTTTTGTACGGCATTAATTAGTTTATGCAATAATTTATCTATACATATAATAAGTCTGTAGAAATGTCAATTCTGTACATTAAAGATATTCAAAAAATAATAAGCGGAGGGTGTCACAATATCGCTATAGAAGCCGAAAAGTTAGTTAGTTTTTTGTCTGTCTGTCTGTCTGTCAGTCTGTATGTTTGTTCCAGCATCACACGAAAACTACTGATCCGATTTGAATGCGGTTTTCGCAGATATATTTGTCTTCTTCCAACTTAACATCTGGAGGATAAAAAAAAATCTCCCCACCCCTCTGAAGGGACGAAAGAGGGGGTCAAATTTTGTATAAGACTTTTGCTTTAACACGAAAACTACTGATTCGATTTGAATGCGGTTTTCACAGATATATTGGTCTTCTTCCAACTTAATATCTGGTGTATAAAATTTTTCCCGCCACCCCTCTAAAGGGACGAAAGAGGGGGTCAGATTTTGTATAAGACTTTTGCTTTAACACGAAAACTACTGATCCGATTTGCATACGGTTTTCGCAGATATATTTGCCTCTTTCCAACTCAACATCTGGTGTATAAAAAGTACCTACGTATTTTTGTTTCCGCTTTCACAACAAATATTGGCAATATTGGCAATAGGCACTTGACAACATGACCACAAAATACTCAATTATTTGTTTGTCTTAATTTGTTATATATACTTACCTACACTTGCATGCTCCATCATCCCTTATTTTATCCCTATGGGGGTTTAATTTATCAAAATCTTATTTAAACGAATGTCTTGATCATAGAAGCTCAAATCTTTAGTAATATTTCAGTTCAATCAGTCGAAAGTCTAAGATAAAAAATTTCATCCCCTTTTATAGTATATAGTAGCTTTATGCAGACAAAGTCTCAGCGCGATCGGTTTAAAATTAACTAAGTTTCATACAAACTTTCATCCCATATTTTACCTCCTTAGGGGTAGATATTTATTTTTAAATCCTTTCTTAGGGGACGCCTACGTCATAGTAACTTTACGCATGCAAAGTCTCAACCCAATCGGTTACAAAATTAACAAAGTTTCATACAAACTTTCATCCTTTATTTTAACCCCTTGGGGGTGAAATTGATCTCAATCCTTTTTCCGGTCAGTCAGTCAGTCAGTCACCTTTGAGTTATATATATTTAGATATCAATAAATCTTTTAAAAAGATTTTACTACCGTACAGTAGCAGATGGCCGACGGCATAAAGTACTCAAAATAGTAGCGTCATTTTCATCAGCCTGAAATGTTATGCTCTGCATTAAAATGTACGGCATATTTTTTTCCTAATTTATAAATCTTAATACTACTTAAAACAAGTGAAAAATTTTGAAAATAGCTTTATTTTATTAATCTATGAATATTTAAACTTTGGCAATATTTTGAAAATTTTCAGTTTTTGTAGTTCTCTGTAATTTTTTTAGAACAGTTTTTTTTTTTAACGGCACTACTATATAATAATTTTATTTTACAATGGCATGATAAAAAAAAAAGATGCCGTACAGATTCAAATCATTTTTACAGCTTTATAAGTCAAGTGATTAAGTCAAGAAAACTAATTAATGAAATAGACGCAGACGAAGCCGTGGGAAACAGCTATAATTTATAAAGCTGAGGAAGTTGTTTGCCAAAACAAATATGATGCCCATAATAACTATTCCACGCGAACGAAGTCGCGGGCACAGCTAATTAGAGTTTAAAAATTCAAAGATTAACTTTGCATGTGGCGGTTGAAGTTGAGTTCGTCACAGAAGCTTTATTATAGTAGACATCTGCTCCAAAAAGTTGTGTGGCCTCGGAATGTGTCTTTTGGAGAAATTGTTGCCAGGTATGACCAATACTTGAAAAGTCACTACGGCTCCTATATTATAATCGTGGCAAACAAAGTTTTGCAAACATTTGAACAGCTCTATCTTTGAAACTATTCAGCTTATCGAGACCCAACTATTCTCATTTTGTTGCAAATTTAGTCTACTTTAAAATAATTCCTAATGACTTCTGCCATTAAACAGGTCCTTGGGGGTAAAAAATGGCAAAAACTGAAAACTGATCAAAATTTTAATGGTTTCTCATGAATTTTACAATGTTTCGGAAGGATTTCGAGGTGGAAAAATTATATTTGTCATTAACACCCCATTACATACAACATATAAAAAAATCAGAACTACCCCATTTGATGCAAACCAAAATGTACCAATTCCATGAACTAGTATGTTTGAAGAAATATTGTACGACAGATGTCATACCCTCAAAGAATCAAGCAGAGTAGACAGAATATGTCTATTGTCCATTGTGAATCAATCTGAGTCAAAAGATTCTATAATATTTGTAACGACTTCTACCTCGACATTCATTTTTATTCTATGTCACAACAGTCAACCACCTTATAAAATTACAGTCCCTAATAATGTACCTATAGTGCTCTCAGCCTATCTTGTCTAGCGTTTATTCACCCTACCGCTACCATGTTTCAAAAAACCTTGACGTAATTTATCGTTTTCTATCAAATCTCGACAGAAAACGAAGCGACAGAAGTTTCATAATACCTCATCCAAATACGTAGTGTCGTAACTGAGAAATTAGGAATTTTTGAAGTTGGATTTCCTTAATTACGATATTGTCAGCAAATTCATGTTATTTTTATCACAATTATGATAAGAATTGATATTTTTCTGAAAAAATCGATATCATTTTTTTTTATAAATATTAGGTTTCTCTTAGTTTTGTGCGTGTTAAATAAACAGTTTGCAAATAATATCATCAGATAAAAGTGAATCATTATTTTTTTACGAAAACTGCGCAAAAATATCAAGAAAATAAAAAGTTATATTTTTCACCAGCTGTCATTTACATAAATCCAAAAATTTAAGTTACTCCTGTTTTGTAACAAGTATCTTTAACTTACCTTTCACAACAGGGGTACATAATTTTTGGTCACCTTTTTTATGTTTGCATTTGAGCTCGGAATCTCCATATGCTCGCTATAGAAATTACTTATATAATACACAAAATGTTTTGTAAAATAAATTGATTCTTCAGTAAAAGCTGAACGATTCCATTTCATCTTTCGAGCGACGATACGAAACGATTGCCTAAGTTATAATAAACGTGGTCGGTACTAATTTGCAGGTTAGTAGGTACTTGGTACTAATATGCCATGATAAGCCAAAATACGTTCCTATTAATTTAGGTAGGATACAATAGGTAAACGTATTGTGGTTTTAATTTAAAAATATCCCTATAATTATAGCCAAAAAAAATGAATGTGGTATACAATAATATGTAAGAAGTGAAAATTCATTATGACATTTTATTTTTATATTATATTTACAACTTCAATGAAATTAGGTAGCCAAGGCATAAAGAAAAAATAATAATATATAAAAGCCGAATAATTGAGTTCTTACGAAATCTTTATTGGACTGTTCCTATGTTTTGTTCTAGAACATTCTACAGATCAAGATTCAAGTTGGCAGAAGATTTCACGAATACGCGTAGGCCATAATAATAATTATTTTCACGAACTTCAAAGGAGTACTTAAACGAGATGGTGATATTTTGCACATAAAACAAGATACTTAGTGTAAACAAAAAACGTCACGTTTTTCACATTGCTTCGTTTCTCTCATATATCAATAAAATATAAAAAGCTCTACTTCATTAGGTATTTTCTCTTCTCCTCTCGAATAAAGGTCAGTTTTATATAATATTCTCTAAACAGGCAAAGGTAATCGCGCAGGAGCAGCCTTTTCACCGATTTCATATACTTACATTTTGATATCTACTTAATTACAATGAATTAATACAAAATGTGTTTTTCTTATCGAGTCGCAAAATCTTGTTGTGTCACAAAAAACGTCTTCGCTGACTTTTTTATGTCACTGTATACTTTTAGTTATTTATAAATAAGAAACTAGGAGTAGATGAAACCTAGTATTTATTCAAATCATTAGCTGGAGAATGATAAAATAATAGTAATAATAGAAATATATTAGTTTCCCAATGAACCTATTAAGTGATAACTGATAACCCAGCCCCTTTCATACTCCACACAAAATAAAAAACATTTTTTTATATAATGTATGTTTAGGTCTCCATCATTTTAAAAATATAAAATGGCCCCTACAAAAATAACCATTGTAAAATGTAAATTATGCTTCGTCGTGGGGTAAATGTCTTATATTTCTATGTAAGTGTTATACCTCATCCGTTAGTCTACAATATTATATACTAGTAATCTGTGTCCGTTAGTTTATAATATTGAATAGCTCATGCTCGTATCGTTCTAATTTTTTTTGCAATTTTGACAACCGTTGTTTAAGGTCTACCTTCAGTGAATCAATATCTATATTGATTCATGTATAAACTTAGTTTAAAGAAGCGACATTCTGCAGTCACCAAATAAGAAGCTGACATAGAATATAATATAATAATAATAATATATTATTTTTTACTCTTAAACATGAGTTGCTTATAGCATGATTTAATTGGTTACAATTTAAAAAAAATAACTAAATAAGTAATTTAAAATAAATGATATTATAATATTAGTAGCTTCATAATTTCTCCGAAAAATATTTCGTAAGAAAAAAAAGGTTCGTGATACATGGCGGGGTCACGCTTCCTCCTGCTTGTTCTACCACGAAACTCGCGGTCATTTGAATTTAGAAACTTTTTGACAATTACGTCATACAAACGATGCGATAGATATCGCTGTAGATATCGCTACATCTGGAAAATTAGAATACAATGGTAGACGAGATGTCGATAACCGCTAGAGACAGGACTGAGCGTTTGAACCATACGTATAATATTTTTACATACCTACTTGCAGGTGGGCTTGTGTTTATAAAGATGGTTCATAATTTAAGCATTAAAAATACACGCTTAGAAAATATTTTTATAATCCTACTTGGAGCGTTCAGATCACAAAATACTTTAAAAATACATTAAATTGAAAATGTTATTCTGAATCAACAGAGCGGTTGGTCAGTCGACGAGTAAAAATACACTGTTGTAACTGATGTAACTAACATTTCGATAGAGGAAGAATTAATTGAATTGTATTTGTATTTATTAATTGAATTGGATTAATATTTTAATGAATTGAAGGTTTAATTATGATAAAATATATTCTATTTGATTGTGGTTTTGTACGCGTAAAAATTTTATGTAAGCCGAAAACTTTTCCATGGCAGAAATAGTCTATGCCTTTCCTATGGTTTATTAAAGACTAGATGATGCCCGCAACCCCGTTGCGTCAAAACTCGTTTATCGCCCGGGAACCGTACATTTTTCCAAGATAAAAAGTAGCCTATGTTCTTTCCCGGGACTCAAAGTATCCCCATACCAAGTTTCAGCAAAATCGGTTCAGCGGTTTGCGCGTGAAGAGGTAACAGACAGACAGACACTTTCGCATTAATAATATTAGTATGGATTTTTGTCTAAAATGTTTATTTTCGATTTGTAGACCTATTTATCAGTGCATATTTTTCCTTCTTATGTAAGTGAAAGAAAGTAACAAATGTACGATTTTGCTTATTGTTCGTACATAAATTGTTTTTCCCTAGCAAAGGTACAACAATAAATTACTTTAAAACAATATTTTGGTAAACCACAAGGTAGAAAAAGAACTGAACTTTTTTTCCTAATTATACTTTTTAACTTTTTAAACTTTAAGTTTACACGTCCAAACAACGTTTAAACTCCAACGAATTATTCAGGTCAAAAACTTTTATTTTGGCCGGGTTTGAAGAAATGATTCTCTTTATATCATTAATCAATATTAATTTCTATGAAATGTTTGGAGTATACAGAAGCCTATTTAAGTACTACTCATGTTACAAAGAGAAAAGATATTATTATTTATTACTAGCTGTCCCGGCAAACGTTGTTTTGCCATATAAATAATTTTTGGTATGAAAAATAGATGTTGGCCGATCTCACTCACAATCTCAATATGCTCACAAAATTTCATGAAAATCGGTCAAGCCGTTTCGGAGGAGTACGGGAACGAACATTGTGACACGAGAATTTTATATATAAGATAATATAGTGTACTTAACATTGAATAGCGTTCCGAAAGTGCTGGGATGATTTTGAAGTTTGGCTTAGATTAAGAATAAATGCTAGAATATAGTCATATACTTTTACCACAACAAAATACATGGTATCTACGTAATTTCCTTCCAAATTCGGGGCTCACATAAGATATTTACTGCTCACATTTTTCATTATTACACACTGTACTAGTGTGTAAAATGTAAGCAATAAATATTTGGAAATGGAAGTGGTTGCTTGTAGTTTATTTAACTGTTCCAGTAGTTACGAAGTTTCTAAACACAGCTATTACACGACTGTATAACATATTAGAAAACTTTGATTTGAGTTTCGTACACGAATGTTTGCTTAAGTTTGTTTGTTACATATTAATTTTATTAATTACCTTTCTGGGACATGTTTAATATTTATCTTGTGCTGCGACTTTGTCCCCTTAACGTTGTATGTTTAAGCTGATTAAAAGAAATCAATGCTACAACGATTGAAGATTATTATTTTGTTACAAGTAACGTCCATAGAATTTGGATACGTGAAAAACTTTCTGACGATACGCCCACGATATTCGATATTCACGAAAAATCGGTCCAAAAACAACATTTCTACACCGAGCAGAGTTTTCTATTTTATTTCATCAGACCCACAATTTTAAATATATTTTAGGGCTTGTGCGTAGACAAATGTCCTAAACGAGGGCACATATTTTTATAATTAAATTTACAAGCGCAGTAATCCGGAGCCGACGGGCTGCGCAATAACGTCTACAGAACTCCGGCCAGCGGGAGGCGTAATTAAAAGAAAAATAAACGCCATTCATAAACGTCCAACAGAATAGCCGCCTCGTAACGGCATTATACGCCACCGGCCAACCTAGACCCCAGCCCCGCTGCGACCCCCAAACGACTCCTTACACCCCCAGAGGTCCGAGTAGACTGGACAAAGATGCTTTATCACGAGGTCCCCTTAATCTAGCTCTTAGGCCAAGACAGGACGGTTTACTTTACGCCGGTTGATTAAGTGGTAACAGTGATGATGATTTTGTCCAATGAACGTAGATCATTGTTGATCCACGTATTAAATCTTATGTATGACGTCGTGGATTAAGAGGAGGGCAATTTTTGTTTTCTTCCTTCCGAACAAGGAAGTAGGTCGGATGTCAGGAACATTGTTGTAATTATTAATTTCGGCGATGAGATGGCATTTTTAAATTGCATGTTTTGAATTGTTGGTAAAAGAATATAGAACGAGAATTTTATGGGGACTTTAATTTTCCTTGGCTTATTATTATATTTGATTTAACTACTGTTTTAAATCAGTTTAGAAATCTTGTGAAATTAAATGCCGTAAAAAATTTATTGACGGAAGTTTTGATCGGATCAACCTCAAACACGTTAACCAATCAACAACGCCTTTTAAACAGTTTGACTTCCGTTAAAAAGACTCAGAAACTGCAGCTGAAGAGTTACTGAACCAAAGAGACCTGACCGAAACTTAATCAACTTACAATTTAACAATAAAATTTACTTCCGCGTTATTTCTCTACGTATGGCAATATATTATTATATTCGCCAAGTTTTTTACACTCCGTGATAAATATCTGTGTTGTATGCGAAGGAAAAGGTTTATAAAAGGAATTGTTCTTTGTAATACTTTTTCTTCGTGTATTTTTTATGTTGTTAATATCAGAGCTTCTTCGATTTATTTAGACACAAGTAAATATATAATAATTACAATAATAATAATAACGTTGTAACCAAATACACTGATCTCACTATTGAACTGAAATCGCAATGGAAAGTGAATACCGTAAAAACTGTACCTATCATCATCTCAAGTACTGGCGTCATCCCGAAGACACTCCACAGTAGCCTGAAAGTCCTAGACATGCACCCACTTTCTTACATTACCATGCAAAAGGCTGTAATTCTAAACACATGCAGAATTGTTAGAAAGTTTTTGTCCATTAATTTACATCATAGCTTACCTGAAGTTGTTTGGCCACAAGCCCGCAACTTTAGAAGAAACCCCATAAAAGAGAATAGAAAAATCTAAAGAATAATAAAAATAATATCTATGGAGGCTTCACACCACGTCAGTCTGGCCCCGTGCCCGTGTCGAACCCGCGACCCCCGGCTTGAGCTGCCACACACTCAACCATTGAGCCACAGAGGTCGTCAAATGTATGATAACTACTATCATCGTCATAATCATTTAAAATGTTACTGTCCACGCCCAAGCCTTTTAAAAATGTCCCCTATTTTAGCTCTATCTTAATATGAATCAACCCTGTTTTTTAAAAGACAAATTGTCAAAGGAATGTTGGGGTTGTTCCTTAATTCTCATTTTAATATTTATAGCCATTAAGTGTTGTCACTTCTGATGATGTTAACTTATGGACAGAACTTAGGGAGAGTCCCTTATATTCATGTATAGTTTATATGGAAGATTTGTAGGCTATTTCTTCTACAGAAGGTGATTGAAATAATCTTGGCTATGTTAGAGTCATGTAGGTAGATACAACACGCAGAAATTAGGCTATGCCCTAGCCTAATTTCTGCCGTCTGCGTGTTGTATCTACTGTCTGATATATCATCTGTTTCCATCGTTCTCTTAGAACGAGGTGCCTTGTTAACTTTTGCTTATTATACAACTATCAGTATTTCTAATTAGTAGTAGAAACTGTAATATATTATATTTGCTTCACAAGAATATATTATGTTTTATTACGAAATATCGCAAGAGCGTCGGACTTGAGAAAACATTTGAACAGCTCCGTCGAATCTCGAGACGATTCCACTGCATTATGTCGAGTGACGCGATTTTTAATTTTCTCCAGATTTAAGAAAACTTCAAGTGTTCAGACGTGTCAGTCCGCGTTAAAACTGACCCACTCAGTTACGTAATTACATTTTCCTTGTGCCAATGTTCGTCCACTTCTTCCCACTTCTCCCCGCTTTTTCCTCGTACCAGTTCCACTCCCCACTTTTCCCCGCTGTCCGTTGTTCCTCTCCCTTTGACACTTCCGTAACTTTCCGGGTTCAGTTCGCGAGCACGTACGTATCGATAAACGAATACGAAATTGAGTAAGTTGGGTGTTACTCGTGTTTTTGATCATTGACTTGTTGTGTGCTCTTTCAATTCGAAGGTGAATTCTATTACATACACCTGGGTGGGGTGCTGTGAATGAATAAATGTATGGGATTTGGTATGACGCATCGCACAAAGTGTCCTGGCGCTTGCGATGGAATAATATTATGTCAGATCCTATACATTTTGATTTCTAACTTTGCTGTTGAATTTAACGAAGTTACGACATTTGACGAGTAAAATTAACTACAAGTACATCATAACATGATACCACAAAATATGTCAATATGGCTCCTAAGTCCTAACAAACCCAACATTTGACTCGACATTACATTTTTATATTTTACGATCAGAAGATTTTTAAGATCAGACTTAAAATATTATGTTCCGAAAACTTTTCATTCTAACCATACTCAGAATTATGATTTTCTTATTGTTATCTCCGAGTCTCCGATATAATGTTATGCTAAGTACTCACATGCGGTTTTGCTCGATAGTTTTACTCCAAATCGAGTAATACTTACTGTGTGGACCGCAAAACTTACAGCTCGAAGGCTCGCATCGAACCGCCTCGATGGAATTAGAATAAAACTATCAAGCAATGCTGAATGTGTGGACGAAAGCCCAAGCCGCGGGTTTTGCTCGACGTGATTGCTCGATCGAGCAAAACCGTTTGTGAGTACTTAGTATTACTCTTTGCATTGATATTATCATACAAAATATATAACATTCTACTTTTTGTTCACAGGAACCCTGCAAATAGTGAAGAGCGAGGAAGGTGATCACGGCAAGTTTGAATGCGTTGCCGAGAACGCCATCGGTACAGAGTTCTCCAAGCCCACGTCATTATACGTCAAATGTAAGTAGAGCTGTTCTCAATTAGAATTTAAAGTAGAATAAAGAGAGAAGAAAGAAAAAGAGGGAGATAACAAGCTTTAGATACACGTCATGTTCAGAGAAACAAACAAAATTTTTGCCTGAAGGCGGTGTTAGATACTGAAGATGGCAGTACATTTATCATCTGAGAAACAGAAGTTGTAAATAACAAGTATTATAATTGTACAAGTTTCGAATTTGTGTCATGACGTGTGATCAGCACGTGGTATTTATAAAGGGACATTCTAGGACCGCAATAGGTGGCATGTCTAGAAGATAAAAGAATATAAGAGTATCGGGTAGGAGACACCCGTTCGCAGCACCTTCGATGTGCACGTTCCCTATTATATTGTTTCTAGAATGTTCTGGACACTTTCTAGAACTTTCCAATATTGTCTTGGTCTAACCAAAACATAAATTAAAAATAAATAAAATGTGTCCGCGATAGTATATTTGAAGTTGTTTTAACATAACATTTAATTTAAATAAGGATGATGTACCATTTGCATGAGCCTCAACAAATGTTGTGTACGGCTCAGCACCGGCAACACGTTTTGCTAATTGCTCCGGATTGTATTGCGGGTTCATATCCGCCGGTTACGAAGTCACTTTACTGCCGGGGCATCTTGGATTTTTTAATTTTCCATATCCCACGGCCAGTGGACATAAAACCCTTTCCAGTAATTAGGATGCGTCGATTGGCGGGACGAAGTATAATTTCGGCTTTATAATTAAAAAGGTCCGGTCGTAAACCTTTTTGGAAAAACTGAGTTGTTGTAAGTTATTTTGGGATGAGAGTGGTGCTTATGTCGTTGGCACAAGGGTCTATTAAGGGTAAAATAACTCAGAATGGTGTAGTCTATAACATTTAATTGCACAAAACGAATGGGTTCCGCTGTCGGGTGGGTCGCCATGCCGTTTAATATTACATATGGCGATCGTTATTTTCGCTGCAGCGCACCGCTTTATACTGCGGCTGCAGTTGGCCCATGATGGACAAATACAAGTGATAATGATCATGTAGGATTTTAGATCGGCATAGTCGTCTTTGATTGGGCATGTACGACGTCGATTGTGCAAAGCCTAAACAGCTGCACAATCATGGCCCAAATCATAATATACGTGCCTATAGTACATTTGCCAATCGTATAGACTGTAGAGTCTATACGATTGGCGTTACGTTCATAATCACTTGTATAATTGGTCAACGATGGGGCAAGAGGGCATGACTCCTTTAAACCGACAGAATTTACCTCAACATCGTCACAATTACCATAATATTTTATAACAAACATTATTCACGTTCACGTTATAATAGACAATATTGATCCTGATCCGCCCCTGTGTTTAGTTTGGAACATTCAAAGGACTGTTATTTTAAATGTCGGAACGTTTAAATTTCAAGGATTACGAGAACAATATTTCATTTGGGTGAAAAGCTTTGCGTTTACAAAAGAGCCTCTTGTCGAAACCACTGTCTGTGTAATCATTCGGAATGACCGAATTAAAAGCGGAAACTTTACAGATTTTGCTACATCCATGAGATAGAGTTGCATATTTTACGTTGAAGAGAAAACAAGATATGCAACCAAAGTTAGGTATGTGACAAATGTTGGTGAGAAAAAGAACTTTAATTTTAATAACACACAATGTCGCTATCCCTATTCTCTATTTTTTTCAATTCTTCTATAAAATCTTAAGGCATTGATTGGGTCATAAAAGACAGTTAAGATTACAGATTATTAAATAGTGCCATGATTTCCACCAAGATTGCTCACCGGCTGTTTATAGCATTTATAATATAAGTCGGTCATGCTTCCCTGCCTGTTCGCTTTTATTGGTTCACCGTGAGCCAACAAAAAAATCATATTTAATTTTTTACAATTTATTGTAATCATTCACCTATAGCTTTTTGTGTTTCTGGCACATGAAAATTTTGATGATAAAATGTTTTCAGCAAAAACCAAAGCACGGTACCGAGGTTTAAATAATATTATTAAATAAATTGGATTTCCAATATTTTCCGTACTGGCCGCGTATTTGTTCAATCTACAGCATTTCTGTAATTCTATCGAAATTGTTCCTTTATATTAGGAGCGCTGAATCTAGCGTTTTCTCATATATCATTGTACACAAAGTATAGCTACCTTGTTTGCCGCCGAACTCGAATTTATTGTTAGACTTAACTTCGTAACGTGAATGTTCTTTGATATTTTTTGAAACATGATCGATTCATAAGAATCAAGATACACATTTTCAACCTAACCTGGTAGGAGTGTCGTTACTTCTCAACAAATTCTAGAACTATGTAGTGGGATGAAATTCACTCCAATACGATTTTCACTCTTATCTAGCTACTTATTATATTTTCGGGTTAAATTTTGTAGATTTGGAAAATCCAATTTCAAAGTTAACTATTAAAAATGTATTGACCATACAAACCAATATAACTACCAGGCGTCCCAAAGAAGCAAAAACATAAAACATAAAAGTTATCTTAAAACGATATAAGTATAAGAAAAGCCAAAGATAACAAAAGCTTTCAAGAGTAAAACAAACAGTTGATACAGAACCAGTCATTAACGACGACTAAAGTGAAGCACGTAGGAGGGTAAAAAGTGGCGTATTTATAAAACGAAACACGTCCGTACCCAAACAATAGTTTACCCTTGAACATGCAACACCCCCAAACGCCGGGGGCATTAAAATTAATAATAAACGCATAAGAAACCTAACAAATAGGTCAGTGGATGTGTACACGAATTTTAAATACGTGGGGGAGATTTCTTACGTACGAAGTAGGCAGTATGAAAGTTAGTTGCATCAGGGTGAGTTTTTGTAGACTGTAGATAGAAATGAAAATGTTATCGAATAATGGAAGCAGTCTTTTTTTTATTTGAGTGGACGTTCACTTGACTCCAGAATCTATCGATTTTTGCAATTAAAGAACATGGATTTCTTGTATAGGGAGTATGAAATTTAGTTGCATCGGAGGGGTGAGTTCCTATAGATAGGAATGAAAATGTCATCAATAATGGAAGCAGTCGATTTTTTTTTATTTGGGCGACCGTTCACTCGACTCCACAACCTATCGATTTTTGCAATTGATGGACAGGTGCACTCATGGATTTCTTGCATTTTCTTTCGAAGAGATCAGATCATACCAGTTCCTTTGGAATGAATTGTTTCTTAAACTTAAGAAGCAATACCCTGAAACATAAGTTTCAATATTTTACGTTATTTCAAATTGTACGTAGTTTCATATTATTGTACGTATTTTCATACTCGTGCACCTGCTTTTTCGTCTCGTAATTTGTAATTCCCTTTTCCCTTTCTAACTGGTTAAATCTTTTTATTTCCTCTTTGTGCTCGAACTTAGCTTTCTGTGCACTTTCTTGTTTTAGCGTATTATTTTCTTTACAAGTCAATGCTGTCTTCCCTCCGACGTTTCTTGAATCCCCGTAATAAAAGTTCAGAAGTTATGACATCTATTTAGTTAGATACAAAGCAATAGTTTAGTTCCGTCGCTTGGTTTTCTGGCTGGCGACTTTAATAAACTACATTTTGCTTACGACTTTATTTGTGCGATACGTTAAATATATACGATATGTATTATCAGAAGTGTTTCAAGGAATCTGACTTTGTCGAAAGATAATTCATTGCGATATTCTATTATATGACTTGGGGAGACGCAATCTGTTGGTGAACTTAAAATAATTACTTCCTGCTTCCAAGTATTATATTCTTCCAATAACAACTACCGCATATGCGCATAGCTCCTTATTTTCAATTCTGAGAGTAGATCCTCCCTCAAGTAGTGGGGACGTGCTGATGATGTATGTAGCAAACACGAAATCTGGAGAAATACGAGACCAACTCGCCGTGATCTGTGGCCGTCGAAAATCAAACACCCGCACCCCGTAATCGTTATTTAGTCGGTACCCTTGTTTGATCACTTGGCAAAACGTTGGTGTTATTATTGATGACTATTGACGTTTCGTCGAGTTCGATAACTCCGGCCTGAGTACACAGCCGATATCTGGCCCGCGGCGGCCAACTTTCGGCCGGAATAACAAGTGCTCGAGTCCTTTGCCCGCCCCAAACTTTATATTGACACAAATCACGAGCAATTATGAAATTCAGCGGCCGATTAAACGCGTACTCGAAATCCACCCCGGCCTGAAATCTAAATTCCCCACCGGATTTTTTAACGTTTAAAAATTTTCACAGGTGAAAAGTTTTATGTGTACCATAAAACACGTGTTGAATATTTTGGGGCGGAATCCCCGTAAGCCGCGAACCGCGCTGCGTGTTTTCGTTGACGTGCGCGGAATAAGCCTGCCGGAACATCTTTTGCGTATCAACGAGAGAGCGTAATGTTATTCTCGCCGCGGCTGACCGTTGAAAAATGCGCTAAGACCGGGACGTGCCTCGCGCCAACTTTAGCCCACCCCTTTTAAGCCAAGTTAAAAATTTCATCTCATCCCATAAATCGTGACTTTAACTTTATTAAATCTTAATCCTTCTTCGTTACGGGCTGCGGTCATTGTTCAGAATTTTAAAGCTTCGAAAGTAGGTTTCGCGGCGGCTGGAGTTTTTCGTTTTCCTACCTTCGTTCCCGTTATTCCGAAGGTAATTTCGAGTGTCAGTCGCTTTAATATTATTACGTTCATGAAGATTGACAAAAGAACGTCTGCGTTCAATTAGATTTCGCCGCCTATCTTTCGGGGAATTTCAGTCCCCGACCGGCTTTTGTTGTTCCAAAGTACGTGGCCCCGGGCTGACTAGTTTCCCGAGCACAAACACTTCGCACATGATTTCAATACCGGGCGTAAATAAAACATTGACATAATTGCCATTTATTATGTGCCCGGGGTGGCGGGGCCCGAAGTGCCTACTTTGTAAACGCCACAAAGAAAAGATAAAAGTAGAAAAACATTTACCCGGCCATTATGTTAATTACAGTCACGCGGTGCCCCCGGTAGCCTCGCTCGGGTGATTTGAACTCTCAGGTATCGGAATAGGGGTTGAATTGCCCCGTGCAGCTGGTTACGTGCAAGCTAAGGCGCTAAAAGTATGTACGTGGTGTGTCAAGCTGACCAGCTCAGCTAAGGCTGTGTACACATTTGCGTACGAACTGAACACAATTACGCCGCGGAGTTATCGCGTCGACGGGTTGAATTAATTTACCCAAATTAAAAAGTATACCTTCGTGATTGAAACTACATATATGTTTATTGTTATTTTGCCTCAAAGTAGCTAGACCAGAGCCCCTAGCCAACTCTTTATAGATTTGCCGATCAGAAATGCATGGAATTGACATATAAGCGATCTTTAATAGTTAGATGTCGACAATTGACCCGTCTCATGTCAATTTCACACATTTTGAGGGACGTTTCTATATACAAGTTATAAAGAAAACGTTTTGGCTAGGGGCTCAGTTTCATTTTAATTGAATGATAGTTCCATTAATAAATGGTAGAGTTAATCCTTCAACGACGAGCAAAGCTCAGAAAAAAACGACACCAACTTTTTATCTAAAAGAGCTAGTTTGATGCGTTCCTTATTATTCTTCTAGCTATTACATAAACGTATACTTACTTGAGCTATAGTTTTAAAGATGTTTATTTATTTGTATTCTCTCACCGTAAATTAGAACTCTTGGTTACTCATATTATACGGATAGATGTATGTATTAAGACTTCTTATAGTGTTCTCAATGTTATATACCTTAAGAAAGCCCTTCCGTGTTAGGTTTCTCTAGCACGGAAGAAGTAAACAAGTCGTCTTAAGAATGCTCTTGTATTAGGGACCTAGGGGCTAGGCACTATCTAGCATATTATATAATGTTCTTTGTACAAGTACGTATCAAGTAGCGGACTTTATTAGTTTATTACATTTAGAATTTGAGTTCCACTCTATTTGACAATTAAAAGTCGCGTGACTAGAAATCATTCCTACTGTATTTGTCGAAAATACTCCAACAAGCAAGTCTACAAAAATATTCCGCAAGTTATATTTCAATCCAAAATACGAAGGGTTTAATTTGGTTAGGTAGATAGTTTTGGATTCTGCTAATAAATATTATTCTAGTTTGATTCGCTTGCAAGGCAGTATCTGTGAATCTCCAAAATAATGTGAGGCCAACCTTAAACGCGTTCTGATTGGCCAATACTCCAAAAATAAGACATGTGAGAATACTATCTTGATTTTGATAGGATTTTTTGATTATATTACTACATTTGATTGAAATAGCACAATCGGTTATTGTTAAAGTTTCTATATATTTTTAATCTTCTTTTATGGATTATAAAATTAATTATATAATGCATAAGCCAAGGAAGCTGCAAGCGTATCACACTTTAGATCAACTCCAAGAAAAGCGCTATGATGCCTTAGCGGAGATGAATATTATTCTTTTATAAGGCAGCCGGCGAGAGCTAGCCCACTTTGTTTTCCCGTAATTAAAATTAGCCAAGGCGAAGAATGTTCCGGAAAATTGTCCCCGTATTAATAACAGAAGGGGCATTCCCCCTCCCCAACAATTGTCGTTGTCTACGCTTATTTTTGTACACTAAAAAAGTTGTCAGAAATTTCGCTCGCTGAAATCCCAACTAGCAAATTAGTCCTTTAATAAAAAGCCTAAATGACATTCAGTCGTATAGAAATCGTATAGTTGTAATAAAAGTTTCCAACATCGTGTAACAATATATTAAACGAGCAATACATCGTATAAGAGTTTAGTCATTTAATTTAGTCCTGTAATCGTTAACACGACCAAATTATATGACTATCCTATAAATATCGCAGTTGTGACCTTTAAAATACATATTTGATGTTGTATAAAATTAATTTATATAACAATCATAATCTGGTTGTAATGAAGACCATAACACTACTCTTTATCAGTAATAAGATTTCTACATGGCTATCATGTAATGTCCATTTATTTAACTGTTATAAAATACATCTTTATATATACGTTTCTTACATGATTTTCGTCTCTATTTATACAACTATTATAAAATATTTATGAGCCTAGCATTCATATTTTGAGAACTTAAATAACTAACTTATGTTATGATTTTAAAATACTTTAAAAACTTACTGTTATAAAACATTTTAGTTATTTTATGATATTTTCATGTTTCTCTTTTACGACTTCAGCCAAGAAATAATCGGCCAAGTGCGATTCGGACTCGCGTACGAATGGTTCTATAGAACTTTTGCTATATACGGTATACCGTTATATAGCAAAAGTTGGCCAATAATTGTTTTTCTTGTGGGAGCACCCTTAAATATTTATTTTATTTTAATTTTATTATTAAAGAATTATTAAAGAACGCTTAACATAGCGGTTCTTGAGATACAGCTCCTGAAGACAGGCAGATGGACAGACAGAAAGATAGACAGACATCGAAGTCTTAGTAATAGGGTCCCGTTTTTACCTTTTTGGTACGGAGCCCTAAAATATAGAACGTTCCAATAACTTCAAATCGTTAATTAGTTACAAAACTTTCGACATCAAAAATTATCACCATATTAAGAATTCGATAAAATGCATGGGTTTCCACTTTGTTACGGTACTCTAAAAATGGCGGATGATAAAATAAATAAATGGTAAGATATGCGACTTATAGTCATGAGACATCATATAAAAGTCATCATCATTACCTAAAATCGTGTAATTGTAAAAGTACAGGTAATGTTTAATTAATTTAAATTCAGAAATATTATTTTGCCATTATTCAAAGGGGGCGTTAAATATTTGTTAAAAAACGTATATACAATCGTCGAGAAATTTAATTTCCCTTAGAAAAGTAGATATTGTTACCGGATAACACCAAATACATTATAGTCAATAGCATTCATTCAATAATAAATATGGCAGACAAACTTTTACTAACATAATGGCTACTTATTCTTTTATCTTACTTCAACAGAACTGTAAAATAATTAGTATCCGCAAAAAGATAATGCTGATGACTACTTCCCAATGTTTATACAACGTCTACTGGATCACAATACGACGAAACGGTTATAAAATTAATCACTTTACGACTGCTATACGAATATTTAGCCACTAAAACTACCATGACACGATCGCTATACAAATAAAAGTTATATATTTTGCGCCTATTTCGCGTCATATAAAGGTCAATACGAATGCTATATAACCAAAAAGGCCTGACCTCAAGTTATAACTAAAACGTTGTCTCGAAAATTATATGACCAAATTTTGCTAGTTGGGATAGGCGTGGAGCTATATTATGCATGTTGATTGTTGAATGTTAATGATTCTTTATCACTTGTGTTTTTTAGCTTTTGCTTTCATTTTTTTTATATTAATAGTTTTATCAAACTATTTTTAATTAGACTAATAAATAGGCAAAGGCTCTTCTTGGGCCATCATGATGCCACTTCAGTTTTAGTATAATTAGTAAAACTGTAGAGTATCCAATAGACGACGTTCGTATAGCAATCATAGAGGAATAATAATGCCCCTCTACATCTTCGTAGGTGCTAAGATTGATCCATTATGGGATGCATTTTAAATGTCCGTTTCAAATTTGTTTTAACTGTATACCTTTTTTAAACTCTACGGACTTATGGTGGATTATAAAATTATTGTATTGTAACACCTTTGTTTTAATTTCTCACACTCCGCTAATAAATTATGGACATTCGCAGGCTGAGCATGCTAAAAAAGATTATGTAATGCGCGTCTGGGATTCAGTAACATCCGAGCTTATCAGCTTTCCCTGCTAATCCCGTGTCGGCCATGTTTTCCTCGTGGGTGTTATCATCATCATCTTTTTTACTAGGAAGGAATATGTCAAGCAGGACCATGTTTTAACTGTTGCACCTCCTTTGGTGAAAATTTCTTTAGCAGCGTTGCATGTTTTGAGATGGGTGAAATGTTATACTCATGTCACAACACGTACACTTATCGTAGAACTAACTTAACTTAAGGTTTTTGATCAAAATTGGGTTCTTTTAAGCGAAGATGTGAAATGACTTCAAGCGTTCAATAACTATTTACTTTCATCGACAACTTTAAACTTTATCGTAGTAGTTTAAGATTACTGTTACTACTGTTGTTATGTACTGCAATCTCTTTCAATCGTATCAAATATCAAATCAACATAATATTATGTACTAGTCTTGACTCTTGCAGAGGGATATAATATGAGTGTAAATGTCAAAATTGACCATCAACTTGAGAGTTCTTCTAGTAAGTAGTAATTCAAACTAATGATAAGGGGCCATGTGCAGAAAAGCTTTCAGCGTTTATACAATAACGAAAGTCTCGCTGCCCTGGGCTCTTGCTTTATCATTCTAGATAACGCTTTCATAGGGCCACTTTTAGTTATGCAAGTACTAATCAGCCTGTATTTATCCACTGCTGGACATAGGCCTCTCAATTAGTCCTTCAAGCCCCATAAGAGCACCGGTGATCGCGACTACAATAGAATACAATAGCATTTCCAAGAATCCGCGATCGAAGGATTAATGCCAAGATGTGCGATCTCCTGCAAGTGTCTTTACCAGGTCCGTATTGTAAATGAAAGTAATATTTTTTTCTTTTCGTTTTCGCAGTGAGGCGTGTGTCGCCCCAGTTCTCTATCCCGCCCCCGCCCCGTACTGAGGTGATGCTGGGCGGGAACCTTACGCTCAAGTGCGTCGCCTTCGGCTCGCCAATGCCAACTGTTAAGTGGAGGAAAGGTGAGTTCAAGAAGTGGATAAAGTGGGGATAAGTTGCAGATATAGTTTATAGGTATTTGTGGGTATAAGTGGTCGGTGCTAACATCAATAACTTGAGTTGGTGAAGGTGGATCTACACAGTTTTATGAAGAAGAACGCTTGGTTCGTTTGCATTGATTAATGAAGAGGTTCTGAAACTATAGAATTTTTGGACACATTATTTTTACCTATGATGTATTTTTTAAATGTGTTTTGATGTATAGTCCGCGCGGAACTAGTTGGCCGCGCCTTAGGTAGGGACAGGGGTGAGGGGGCGGGTTGCTTGCTGCTCGCAACGCACATGAGATTAGACAGTGACGACTATTCTCGCGATATCGTGAACAATAATATTATTTACTTATTGAAAAGAATAAATTAAAGACAATTGATCAGTTTTATATTCTAAATTATTGACATCGGCTTTCCGTTTTTTAATAACCTATGCACTTTAAATATTATTTCCTTAGATTGTCTTTTTATCGGCGGACTTTGCTATTGCAATCTCTTGTGCGTTTTGTCTAAACTAGCCAGAACTGTCAAAATCAAGCGCCCCCGCCTCTCCGTCCCACCGCTCACACACCTAAGGCGCGGCCAACTAGTTCCGCGCGGACTATAATTGAAAACAAAACTCGGCTAAAGAATGATGCGTCAAGTTGGCCGGTATATCCAATAAAAACCACTTGCCTATGAAATGAAACCTTATATCATAAGCTTCAATTTTTATTCTGGACAGAACACGGTAAACTACCGGAGAAAAAAGATATCACACCTGACATCATAGGACTGCCTATGGACTTACACCACTTCAGTACGAACGCTATTCTCAAAAAATGTCTTCGCTGACGTCATAGACCGTACTCATAGACTCGTAGACCGTCAACAACAAGGGAGGGATGCTTTAGTTCATCATTATTGTACGTGTTTGACAGGGCGGCGCACAATCGGTGCGTGTGCCCATATTATTTCAATAATAATAATTATGTTGTTTAAGTAGATGTTGGTCGCCACGATGTATTTATTCCTCCGGCTCTATATTAATTGGAAGGCACTATATTAATTTTATACGTGGGAGAGCCATGCTTCGGCACGAATGGGCCGGCTCGACCGGAGAAATACCACGTTCTCACAGAAAACCGACGTGAAACAGCGCTTGCGCTGTGTTTCGCCGAGTGAGTGAGTTTACCGGAGTCCCAATCCCCTCCCCTATTCCTTTCTCTACCCTCCCCTGTTCCCTTCCCTTCCCATCCCTACCTTCCCCTATGACCCTATTCCCTCTTAAAAGGCCGGCAACGCATATACAGCTCTTCTGATGCTGCGAGTGTTCATAAAAAAAGACATCATTTTTGACGATGAATTTGTATAGACCATGGAAGTTGTAACTGTAGTAAATGATTATTAAAAAAATAAAAGTGTTTATTTTGGTAGTATCACCCTAAGCATGGGCGTGCATACCATGAAGGCAAATATGCAGTGCCTACCTAATGCATGACTTGCCATACACATATATTTTAATTTAACTTTCGTACGTTTTAGATGACTTATGACGTTAATTATTAAATATTAATAGTAAAAAATATAATAGAAAAAATGAACGCATTTAAAACGCCTACATTTATAAAATAGCAACAATCAATTTGCGAGAAATTAAACATTAAGTTAGGTACACGCGCGAACCGCATGACTCAAGGTTAAGGCAAGCAGATCTCGTGCGGCAGGCTCTGGGGTCATGTGTGCGTAAAGATTTTTGTGTCCGTGAACAGTTCCCACACGCACACAGACATGCTATATTATAGGCGAACTCCTGCCGCAGTAGCTGAGGCGAGCACCGGCGCGTATATAATACGTAACAATAGATGGCGTTTTTATTTATTTTAGTTTAGTGCAAAATATTATGTTGTATGGTAAATTTTGGTATATTTCCATGGAAACATCGATGAAATAAACTTTCATTGTAGTTCTAACGCGTGACAACAGATGGCGTTTTTTATTTCTTCATAACAACGTAATTATACTAATAGTTTAGAAATTATATCCACACTATTATTATAATTTATGCGAAAATATCTGTTTTTGTCCGTTTGTCTGTCTGTTTTGCTTTCACACCAAAACTACTGAACCGATATCGCTGCATTACCAGTGTCAAAACCTTATGCACGCCGATGACCCTAAGGTTAATTACCCAAGTGATAAGCTGACTAAAATACACCATAGAATGATTTTTTTCCATTGTAGATTTGATTTTTACAAAAAAAGTAGGAGCCAAAAATATAACTTTCAATGTTCCAGACTGTACATTTCCGGTCCATTCATAACATAAACTGTTTCATTTCAGTAACTTTAGGTTATAAGCAATAGGCTAACAGACATTAGAACTTTATTGGCTATGCCGGCCAGGGTCCATACAAAAGTGCCCATCATTATTATAATATCATTTTATTTTCTTATTGTAAGGTTAATGCGTGTATGCTAAGCTTTGTTTACATTGAAGTCAAATTGAATTTAAACAAAATACACAAGCAGAAGTTTTAAACAGTAGTTACGTAACGCTTATATATACAAGTCCAATTTGGGAGTAGGAAAATGTTTAATACATTCACAAGTGCGTCGATTGCAACCGAAAACACAAGTGTTTGTGAACGAAATGGAACGAAACAACTCGCCAACAATACCCCGATCCGATTACAACAATTTCATTCATTTTAATTCATTTACGGCTTACATTATATATGGACGCTGTTAATTTGTATAACGTGTGCCGTGTACCGTCCCACAAAAAAATTATGTAGGTATTGAATTATAAATGAATAGTCATGTTCTTGAAATAATTTAGAACGAAACTGCATTCAACACCCAACAAAAAAATATTTGTTGTTAATACACAAATGCTTAACAGCAACCATATAACATAATAGTTTTCAACTGATGGAACGCAAATAACACCACAATTTGCGTTTTATAAAATCAATTTATAATACGAAAATAATTATTATAATATGTTTGAAATTAATTAATGTTTGTCGGATAGTGGTCTTTTTATGTGTTAGATTAATAGATTCTAGATAAATTGAAATTCAAATTAACTTTGTATAAGCGATAGAAAATTATAATGTGTACTCAGTTAAAAATATAGTCTGCTTCAAAATTTTCATGATCTAAAGTTTATTTTAGAAAAAAGTGTTTGATACTTTTAGGGAGATCGCACACGTCACACTTTTTGTGTGATCGAGTCTGCGGCGCACAAAAGGCGCACAAATGTCGTTCGCGGATTTTTCACAGACTTAACGCACACGACGCACATCTTCGATCATTCTGTCCGCTGAACTGTAGGTACGTAGACGCTATGGAAATCGTGGAAAGATCGCGAAGTATTATTTTGTACTTGAAGTACAGAAAAAGAAGAAAAAATAGAAAATTTTGGGTACATCCTTTAATAATTTCGGACAGATTATTGAAGGGACAGTTCCATATTAAACATTAAATTCTGCATTATTCTGCCTTAGAGGACAGAGGTATCATAAATTACTGGTCTGTTTTGTATTTCGTGAGTTAACATCGTTACATCGATATCTGGCGTCATGTTAATTAAATAGATCGCGTACGTTACGTCACTACAAATGCAGATTGTAGACTAAAAGTATGCGCCGTCTGCGTTAGCACGTGTTGAAGCAAACGTTCTATTTTTTTCGCACACTTTTTGTGCGGCGCGGCGCGAAGCGGCGCGATGCGGTCTGCCCGAATTATACGAATTTTTTGTGCGTCGGACTTATTGCGCGTCATGTGCATTACTGCATATAATTGCATAGGTTCTATTTCCACAGAATAAAAAGTGCGTCACGGATAGTCTGTCGTCTGCGATCTCCCTTACTCTACATACTCTTAACTTTTAGCCTACAATTAGGAAAGTTTTATCCAAAAAGAAATTTTAAAATTCACATTTTAGACTTTTAATGATGTTTACGTCTGGAATTTTGTAAGTTTACAAGTTTTTTATAATGATTCTTTGAATTTACACCAAAATTCCCGTCGCTCAGGTCAACACTCGTTCGGCAGCGCATTAAAAATCATTAAAATATACACGGGGGATACTTGACACATTATACCCCGCGTACAAGAACATCATTAATACAGTATGAAGTGCCTCAACTTACAAAAAATATTATTTGTGTCATGAAAATAATATTTTGTTTACAATCCTATGTTAATGTTTTTGCTATGAAATACAAATATGGGGTGATTTTTTTACGGGGGTATTGGCTGGCTGGTTGACTGGCTGGCTGGCTGGTATAGGTTTTGAGTCTAGATATTGTAGGTTTTTTAATTAGCATTTTCTATAAGGGGCCTAAAATTGTATCATTGTTATTTGTTATGTATAGAAATCAAAAGGCACTAACAATTTGTCACCCCAAAGCAAATTTAGATGTTAAAAAACCGGAATATGTAGTCCACTTATTTTAAAGTATTTTTGCATTTGGAACGTTACTCGTTTGATTTCAGTATTTCAAATTTAAGATAAGCAACTCTTGAAAATCCTCGCAAATTTTATAGAAAATTATTGAATTTTCTGTAGAATTTGCGAGGATTTTCAGCCACATTAAATCAATAGCATTCAATCGCTTGTAGTTCAGATCGCAAATAGCAACGTTACTAATATGATATCCAGTAATGTATGCAGTGCGATACTGTCTGTATTAGCTGGAGTCCTGTCGAGCGAGCTGCGGTGTGTTTGGATATGGTGTTAAGATGTTGTACAATTCTATTGCATCTTGACATAAACATGACAGAGCTATAATATAAAGGTACTCCACTCACCGGGAGCATTCGCGTGTAATGTCATTCGACTTTGAGCATTCCATAGCTAGTTGAATTTACAAGTTGTATCAAGAAGTTTTGAACACCTTTTTATCCACTAACCTTGGACTATATCTGAACGTAAGTAACATAATTATTCATTACTATTTAAACATAACAAAGCAAAATAACTTTAAGGCGCTCCCTCACCGGGAGCATTCGCTTGTAATGTAACGTTACAGAGTCGAGCGTTACATTGGTGAGGGAAAAGAGCCGAGCATTATACAATGCGCACCTTGTAATGATACAGTGTGTAATATCTTGATTCAAGATATTACACACTGTATTGCGCACATTATAATGCGCACCTTAGTGGATAAAAAGGTGTTCAAAACTTTAATATGTCACCTCATTGTTCGTTATTATTGTTTGATTTGGTTTTAAGTTAATAATTTATCATTACAAATCCGAATATCTCCATTCAGGTACTTACTCTGTTCCGATTCGTTTTGTAATATCTGATTTATCTTGATCTACTCGAAATACAATTAAAAAATGTAACGCGACAAAACGAAGGCGGTACCTACGAGAGATTATTTCTTCATGTACCATCGAGGAAATTGATTCCTATGCAGTTGATAGACCAACGTTATTTGGTCGAATATGTCAATTCAATGTTAACTGTGATTTGTCGGGTGGGTTTGACGTAACGCAACCAAACTACGTAGGTCCCCGATCTGCATAGGAATCAACTTCTCTGATAGTACCTATCCTTAAATCTTGTTTTTGCTTGACAGGTATGACAACATGGCTGACGCCGGAGGACAACCCGCCGCTGGGTCTGAACACGCTCAAGTTGGACAACATCCGCGAGTCGGCCAACTACACGTGCGAGGCAGCCAGCGTGCTCGGCATGATCGAGGCGACCGCTGAAGTCAAAGTGCAGTGTAAGTGACCCTTAAGGGATATAGTATATTAGGTATAGCAAGGATGGCGAACCAATGGCACGCGTGCAACCAAGCACGCTTCTCGGTTCGGTCACAAAACTAGTTAACGAAATTATTCTCCCAACAACTGTTTATCCGTCGTCCAAAAACCCCGGTTTTTATTATTTCTGTTCATAATTAAATTTTACAATTAATTGTGTATTTTCATAGCGATTTATGAAATAAGATTTACGGGAATATTATCGTATATCCTTGTATTTTGTAACATCGGTGCAAGCTTAGTTTGTGAAAACATTTTCTTTGTCATAGTTTTATAATATTTTTTTCTCAACATAACTACCCACAACTTCAGTGCCTAACTAGCGTTATAGAAAAGGCTACCTAACTAAATGTTGTTGGTAGTTAAAAATAAACGCTCATTATCCTAATTATATCTTCGCCCAACTTATCCTGAAGATTTATAAACTAAAGCCTTAAGCTCCGTTATAAATAGCCGCCATTAATAAGTACGTTAATCAAAAATGACGTACCTAATCACCGATCAGTCGCTATCGAGGCGGGGGATTTGCTCCAATTTGACAAATTGCGGCGAATAGCGGAAAACATAATGAATTAGTATAATTTATAATTGAAAGGGTAGCGAAGTTGTCCGCCCGAAGTTGTCCGCCCGAAGTTGCACGAGCGAAGTTGAGGAACGAATGTCATCCTGATTAATGATTAATTGTTGTGCCCATCCCTCTTAAATCGGAGGATTAAAGGTTTCGAGTTGTTTAAAGCGCGCCATTTTGTAATTTTGAAATATCGGTTGTGCCGGTTATTGATTGGACAGAAGGCTTAGATGTTAAAAAGGAGGCTTTGGTTGAGTAATATTAAAATGTGTTTAGTCGTGGAGAACGTGGAAATTCGTACATTAACCTATCGCTATATGTATACAAGGTATTGTAAAATCATCGAGGCTCGTCCATATAAAGTGTTTTTTTTTGACGTGATAACATCTTATAATTCGATATGGGGTGCGCGCCCGAAAAACATGACAGTTCGTGCGGCGTTGCCTCGCTGACAGCTGCTCTGAGGCGTTCCATTTATCCTCTCAGCAACCGTACTCAACCCACCTGGGCCGCGCTCTTTGTTTCGATTATATTACGTATTTCGATGACTTAGAGAATACTTTTGTATGAAGAAGTTCGGTTAGTTATGACCTTTGATACATTGACCACACTCTGAATGAAAATAAATAAACAATCTGTGAGCTATTAGTATTATTTCGGCTATTTAAAATTGTGCTCAATTTCCTACGTGTCAAGGTATGACTTGTGCTTTGTTCGAAGATTTTACTGGATTTCGTCTTTGTTAGAATGTATGTAGCGTTTTGTATTGCGAATAGTTTATTTTACTCATTATAAATATTTTTAGACAATCATTTGAAAGAAATACATCGAAATAACTTTAGGTTACAGTCGAAAAAGTTTGTTTCTATTTATAGAGATTCGGAAGCGAGGGTTAAGTGGTTAAGGATGGTTGAACGTGACAACGTCATACGTTGTCACGTTCAACTATCGTCAGTAAACCGACTTTACAGACAATCGATTTTTTTTCTAACCTGAGGTCGATCGTGTGCTCCAAAGATCTTTTATTTCCTGCCACACCTAATAACCTTACATTTCACTAGCACTCGAAATTTTTGGTATTGCGCTAGTATTGTAGAAAGGTGAAAGCGCTATATTTGTACGCGAATGGAAGAGACAACAAACGATGAGTCAAGAGCCTGTGTTGTCCCACAGCTGGGCAAAGGGCTTTACTAAACACTTTCACTCCTCTCGATATATTTGTTACTAATTGGTATTTCCTCTTCCAGCTCTCCCAGGGCCGCCGACGGAGGTGCGGGCGTCAGAGGTCACAGCCACCACCGTGCGCCTCGCCTGGACCTACAGTGGGCCCGAGGAGCCGCAGTACTACGTCATACAGTACAAACCCAAGTCCGCCAACCAGGTGAGATAACAGAGCAGAATATGCTATTACAGAAAGAAAAGGGCCCTTTAGCCAAAACCTACGAATAATAAAAACTATGGAATCGTAACTCCCATACTTCAACCGTTTTGAATTTGGTTCTTTTTCGCACACCAAAACAATAGCTATGAAACACTAATATTCAAATTTACGAAATAAAGCCATTGACAATAATTTTCACTTGTATAAAAACACAAAATTTTGTACCGAATACATGCATAAAGTTTGCATATATTCGGGTCACATTTTGTAGATTCGCGAACAAAATTCTCGACACAGTTACTCTTCCTTAGTTTTTAAAGAAAAGGCTCTTCATCGCTTCTTTATAGAATTGCCGAACAAAATTTACCTACGCAATTGACATTTATAGCGTTCGTTAATATAAAATTGACGTTCGACTCGTCTAATGTCATGTCGTACTATACATAGATCAGCGATTATATTATAAAGAAGCGATAAAGAAAACGTCTTGGCTCTGCTCTGGGCTGAAAAGAGAGCAACTATCAGTCAAATCATAATAATTATCCCTATTGGAAACTAAATCATACTAGATTAGTTGCAATGGTCCATAATACAATAATAACAACATTAACAGATGCATAGAGACACACATTTAAATTCTAAACAAAAACAATAATGCCTGACGCATCCAGACAAACAGGCAAACAAAGGAATTCACATGTTTTGTTACGTGAATGTAGTGCGTATTTACTGTCACAAAAAGCTTCACCAATTTCACAAAAAAATATATTTTATATTTGAAATTTTAATCCTATTTAACTCTGTATGTAAATGAAAAGTTAATTTAAAAACCTTTACGAATGTGTACATAATATTATATTGTATAACATTGTATATTATGTGTAACACAATGACAACTCTTTAGTTCGTGCAAATTAAATTATTTATTTTAAAATGTAACACGTAATAGTGTTAACAAAATTGATTTTAATTTAATTAATAATGAACAAACAATTTAGCGTTTGTGTACAAACCAGAGTGTTGAGTGGGAGTTTTTGTAATTTCTCATCGTGGGCACAGTAATGTCAGTTTGTATGGTGCCGAATTGGATACTATACTGTACTCGGCGAAACATGGCGGTAGCGGTCATTAAATTGACTCCCTGTCAAAAACTTGTCATCTTCTATATAAACCGCGATTGACAATGAAGTGTCAGATATTATAAATCGCGGCTTTGTATAGAAAATGCCAAGTTTTTGACAAGGAGTCAATGACCGCTACCGCCATGTTTCGCTGAGTACAGTATAGTATTTGCGATGTTTATCCCATACGTATGGCATCTAGCAATTTACCGTTTACGTTCTTAGGTGAGAAGTTACGTAATTTCACACCCACCACTCACACCACACACATTTTTGAAAATGATAATAATTGTAGTCATTATCTATCCATCCATACTAATAACATAAATACGAAAGTGTGTCCGTCTGTTTGTCTGTCATTTACCACTTCACGACCAAACCGCTGAACCGATTTTACTGAAATTTGATATGGACATACTTAAGTCCCGGGAAAGGACACAGGATACTTTTTATCCCGGAACAATGTACGGTTCCCGCGCGATAAACGAATTTTGGCGCAACAGAGTTGCAGGCATCACCTAGTACTAATAATATAAATGCGAAAGTGTGTCCGTCAGTTTGTCTGTCATTTACAACTTCACTACCAAACCGCTGAACCGAATCGGCCGATTTTGCTGAAATTTGGTATGGAGATCCTTTGAATCCCGGAAAAGGTCATAGGATACTTTTTATCCCGAAACAATGTACGGCTCTCGCGCGATTAAAGAACGGCGTTTCGGGTTTCATCTACTTCTATTATAATAACGGCAACAACAATAATCACACAAAACTTTACTCCACCAGGCGTTCAGCGAGATATCAGGCGTGATCACCCAGTACTATTCTGTCACGAATCTGTCACCGTACACGGAATACGAGATGTACGTCATCGCGGTGAACAACATAGGCCGGGGCCCGCCGTCCGCGCCCGCCGTCATCACCACGGGAGAGACAGGTAATGATCTTGATTCTAGAATGTTCTATATAATTCTACTTCAAAAAAGTCTTAGGGCCTGTTTCACCACTTCCTGATAAGTGGCGAATAAGCTATCCACCAATTAACTTGACAGATCACGTATGGAGAATCTGTCAAAAAAATTGTGAATAGCCTATTCGGCACTTTATCAGAATGTGGTGAAACAGGCCCTTAGTGTCTAAACACACCATGCCGAAGATACGCGGCAGAAGTTCCGTGGCCGGTATTACGTTCCGACGCATTCGGCTGATATGACACACGATAAAAGCCGAAATTAATACGCGGCGGAAATTCAGTTAACTTTGTCCGAGTATTCATTACCGCTGAATCGCTGCGGAACTTACGCTCGACCGAAGTTCGGCTGTACGCTATAACGCGACGTAATTTCATCATGGTATGTCATCGGTAATTTAAAATACATTGCAGGCGTAATCATGCCGAACTTCGGCCGCGTATTTTCGGCCTAGTGTGTTTAGACACTTAGACTGGCCACAGATAGACCGCAAATTGCAGTCGGGACCGTCTGCTCCAGAGCGGTCGCGTTGTTTGCACCGACCGCTCAAGAACTGCTCGAGCGGTCCGTGTACTGCGGATATGAAGTTAGTATGAGAACTGCAGAAAAAAACGGTTTCGACTGCAAGATGCGGTACATCTATGGCCTAAGGGCCTTATCACACTGGCGATTAGCGAGTGATTTGAAAGCGACGCGACTGCGCAGCGCACACGTCGTCGCGGCGTGGCGTGGACGCCATTTTGTACACTCGTATTTTGTATACTCCCTAGCTAGACGAGTGTACAAAATGGCGTCCACGCCACGCCGCGACGACGCTGCGCAGTCGCGTCGCTTTCAAATCGCTCGCTAATCGCCAGTGTGATAACACTACTACAACAAAGTAAAGATTTGTTTTTAACGCGGCCTCTCCAAGTTGGCCTATCTTACGTTGCGTAACTTAATTGGCGTCTTTTGTGCAATAAGCATGTTGTTGCTTTGCAATCATGGTGGCAATGGCTATCAATTCTACCCAGCGTGGAGAGAAGCCTTTAATATGCCTTTAAATATTATTTCGAAGTGTGTCTTTGGAATCTAGTTGCAAAGATGAAGATAAATCTCATGAATTCTAACTGATGTTAAAGTCTGAATAATGTTTTTTCAATATTTAGCTGATTTGGGCCTTTATTAGATTAGAAAAACATCAGTTAATTTTAATTTATTATTTTATCTGTACTTAGCTTTAAATTTTGCAAGCTTCTAAATTGACCTAAATTAGCTAGTTCATTTAAATTTAATTATTATGATTAAACTTAATTTAAATTATCTATCCCTCTTCATTAATTCGGAGAAGAACTCTTTGATTTTTCCTTTTACTTTTTTAAATTTTATTCGTATTTAGATTTTTTCTGGCCACTCCTATCACATTATAAAAATAATAATGTTTCAGATTTTTGCTCTACAATTTTTTAGTTATTTTATAAATCGTAAAACGAGGTTCATTAGATTACATAATGCTTTGTTATATAATAGCTCCTTCACAAAGAACATGTAGGAAGCCTAATTAGCTAACAAAAGTAAATAATTTATGTTACCTTAAATGTTCCTAGGATGTTCCTTACAGTTTAGGAGCTCGTTAAGAAAGAATCGTTACAAAGTCTAATTTCTCGAAGTTATAATAAGGCTGCTATCATATTTTATTCAAAGTTTCCGATCGTTTTATTCTCAAATTTATTCTTACATCGAGTTCGATTATTACAGTAGTGACTCGACGAGTTTCAGTTGGTATTAGTTTCATTTTTCATTCATGTTTCGCTTGTATCATTGACGCTTGATTCGTCGCTTGGGATACGGTATGTAGGATTTGTTTTCGCTGATTCCTGAGTTTGTGAGTTCTAAGATTATTTTCGTTTTCATGCGTGCGTAAACGCGACGTTACGACATTCGCCGCGGCTTCATGTAAGTTCGCTTCCATTCTGTACTGTGTTGGGCTGGGGACATATTCGGAACATTTCGGTGCATCGTATTTTTATTGCGTAGCTTCGGCTCATATGATCATCGCTAGTTTGGAGGTGGGTAGAGCTTGTCTAACTTGAAGTGACGCGCCCCACTACTTCTTAAGTTGATACAAATTTATATATTGGTATGGGAAATATTATAATGCAAATACGAGGGATAGGCGCGTCAATTTAAATTTAAGCAGCTCTAATGGGTATCATGCGCCCAAACTAGTGATCCTGATTCCCAAGTTGCAACGGAAGGACGATACACCAAAATTACACAAATGTAGACCCAGCCCTGGATATGGACGTAGCCAGGCTTTGATTTCCCGACCCTTTACGATCAAATGCAATAAATTATCCCCGTGGATCAGCCATTTATACTTTGGCTCTTCAAGTCTTCACACACTACCTTTTGCTTCAAAATTTTGCCATATCATCGAGTTATGTTTAGATGCATAAATAAAATTGGTTCCTTTAAAGCTAGTGGCACTTCTATTGCTATTTTACTAAAATATAATTTGAAAATGTCATTCTTAACAAATGTTAAAACTTCATCTCTTTCTACTCTAACCTTAACTCTTTCTGTAATAACTAATAACCTTTTGGATATGTTGGCTTGACTACGTCCATGTTGTTTGGGGTTTCATTTATTTATTTTGCACACTTATGTAGACGATAGATGTAGTGCATATTTATTTTTATCCATGCACCATTATTTTTATTTAACTATTATTTCTAGTATCACGTTTATTATCTGACGCACTGTGTGGGATTTCAAGATAATGAAATTTAAAATGTCTAATGCTCTCAATTTTTCAATTTCTAGTGGATTCACTATATGGAGGAGCGAGTAAGTTTTAATTAATATTTCTTAGTATGTGTAGCTTAGATAATATGTAGAATGTAACCTTCCTATTCATAAAAAGGTCTATCATCTATAAGTCAAAGTATAATCTACATGTGGAGGCTTGTAATTGGCTTTTTGAAAACTATCACATATAGCATACTGTGTTATAGCTAGCTGTAAGCCACCCTAATATGATAAAATAAAATAAATAATATATTATAATTTGTTTTTGTCTTAAACGTTACAAAAGTCGCTTGGCAGGGAAGAACAAAATATATTGCTTTAAGTACTATATTATGTATTATCTGCTTACACAGTGTAGAAATATTAATACCTCCATCGTGGGAATCGCAGACAATTGCTATGCGACAGCCGGGTGCCGCTTGGGGATTGATGGGTTAAAGGGTAAAGGGAAATCTACTCTATAGTATAAAAATGTCTTCAAGTTAACATAGATAATATTGACGGTGTTAGAATATAATGTGTTGTAAATCGTTGTTTTGATGTTGATATTATTTTATTTATTATGTTTACTGTCGCATATTGCTCGCTATAACTGGTGTACTAACTGATGAAGTCTGTCTTATTGTCTAACACACAACTTTAAACCTTTATACGTTAATCTCATAATGTTTTTTAAACAAACCTTTTTTAATATCTTCTTCGTGTCGTTATTATCATTACCAGTTAAAATAAAAGTACCAACATTTTCATAAAAAGAATACAAGGAAAGACGATTTAGCCGGCGCATTTATGGCAAATTCAACCAATGATATAATATCTTTACGCGGGGAAAATATTAAATTTACCTCCTAAGATCTTTGTTAAAATTATCCGGGCCGACAGCCGCGACAGGACTTAATAAAAGCCGAAAAGATATGACGTTAATGGAAACATTAATAAATACTGCGGTCTCAATTGTACGAGGGAACAATTTTTATTGTTTTTTTTTTCTGCGTTGGCCTTAATTTTTTTATGCTGAAAAGCAAATGGTAAACGGTTACAGCGTTTGAAGTTTTTATGGCATAACGTTAAAATTTCAGTGTTATTTTTTACCTGTAGCTTTTTAAATTCTATGCTATTTACATCCTATAACTGTCATTTAGTCTAACGCTATTTAAATGAAAGGATTTTAGGGACTGTTACGTTGAAATTGAAAGCACGTGAACCACAAAAGCGCGAATCACAATTTACTTTGACGGGGCGTCAACAAAGAAATTAATGTTAAAAATGGCACAAAGAATGTCCCAACACGGGATTATATAATAAAGCCGCGAACTTTTATTGTTGGGCCCTATTTAGTAGCTCCGGCCCTTGCTCTGTGTCGATTACGAGAAGTGACGCCTTTGTGAGTTTCCCTCTCATTGTTTTGTTATTTTTAATATTTAAGTCCTGCGTGCCCCGCGGTTCAGCGTATCAGGACCCCGATTTTTTTCCATTTATTTAAGGTCGCTTAGAACAACGAGGTTATCAGTAACCACAAGAACAATTACATTAATTTAAATCAAAGTATGAATATTACAACATTTATTCTACTTTAAAACCTTCCTTATTAGATCCAGTCCCTATCAAACTACAAAAATGTATGTACCGTATTCGTCCAAACTCCAAAAGTCTTTCAACGTTTGCTATAGGTGAGAATTCTATTTTGCTGTTTGAAAAACCCGATTGAATAATGAAAAAAGTTGTGTTAATATTGCATTAGTATTTTCTTTTCAAAATTAATTTTCTTGCGCCGGTTTTTCTCGCAGTTAGTTCTCGAACCGGTAGATCAACATGTAGGATATTTTGAAAGTATTTGCTGCAAAATTCAGAAACAAAATAATTTATATTTATTTTATCATAAGAATTGGGATACTGGTTAACAAAATGTTTGGTATCAATTCACATTTTGTTAACCAGTAAAAGCCAAATCTGTTTTATGCGAAACATTCGTATCCGTGGATTCTGCGCGTCCTAGCGTATTACATAGTTAAGAAATGATAATTTAGTCAAAATAGCTTCGTCAAATTCTCATTCGCAAATTACGATCATGATTTATTCCGCGGTCTTATCATTAAAATTTAAATCCGATCTTCAAATCTTTGTTTATTATTCATTAATGATAAAGGATCCGGATCCTTTAAAACAAACGGAAAATGTTTTGCCGATAATCTTCTTTGTTATTTTACCATCAAAGTTGTAATTTAACACAAATAAAAATTAATAAGATCCGTCTATCTGCGGAAATACTAATTAATATTGTTACGTGCTAGGGTTCTTTGGATTCGGAGAGAAAGACCTGGTGACTCTCTTGAAGACTTTATTCACAAACACTAGCTCACACAAATAACTAAGTCCAAACACTAAGCACTAGATCCAAATCACTGAGCACTATTACTGTCCTAGGTCGCAGCCGAGTCACTATCACAATCACAATCACTCACTATTGATCACTTGTTTTCACTTCGAAGTCGCCTCGAAGGTCGCTCAGACTAAACTGAATTGCCGGCTGCAGTCTGCGACTATTTATATGGGCCGGATCGAACCTCAGAATATTCCGGAATATCCCAGAGTAAGCCCGATATGCGTAAACAAGTATGAGATATTTCTAGAAATTACTGATAGGTACCTACACCTAGCGCCATCTAGTATCGAGTAGGGGATTTATGTTGTCCGTATCCGTAACACTACTCCCCTCTTAGCGATAGCTCGTCCCGAGCATCGTTGTTACTGCCATGGTAACGCGCCAGACGGTCTATGTGTACCACTTTGAATGTCCCTCTTGGTTGCTTTTGAATCCTGTAAGTCACATCATTCAATCGGGTAATAACTTTGTAAGGGCCTTCCCACTTGGTCTGCAACTTTGGAGATTTCCCTTTTCGGCGAGTTGGGGTATGCATAACTTGACCATACGTCCCGCTTTCAGGCAGTCTGTCCCGCTGTCCCCCGCGAGGCCGAAATTGTCCCGCTTTTGCAAACAGACCAAACGACAATAATAATTTTTGAAAAGTATTAATTTTATGTTTGAGCTATGAAATGCCTGTGCCTCCTGGCCTGTGCAATGCCTGGAAGTAACGCATACATACAACAAACGTGATTATTCTGCCATATTTTGCTCGATATCAATAACTAGACATTCCGCGCCCACGTAAATCAGGAATGTCACAGACAAATTAGCCCAAAAATATAGCCTATTAGGCTTCGTTCAAACCTACGCGACCAAGCGACTGCGAAGCGGGAGCGTCAAGTTACGTCAAGTTGTCAAATGTGTGTTTTGTATTGACGCTCCCGCTTCGCAGTCGCTTGGTCGCGTAGGTTTGAATGAAGCATAATCCTTCACGTGGCCTACTTTTTATCTGTGCCAAATAACAGAAAAATTGCTCCAGTAGTTCGTGAGATAAGCCCTATCAAATAAATTTTCCCGTATTTTCCACATTTTCCTCCGTTTCTTTGCTTCTATTAGTCTTGGCGTGTTAACATATTATATCCTTCCTCGATTCCAGTAGTTCCTCGAGTCCAGTAGTCGCGGGGGGGGGGGGGGGGGGTGTTCTGTATTTGTCCCGCTCTGACAAAAAAAATAAATGGTCACGTTAGTTATGCAGCCACACCAGTGTCCCTTCTTCGAAGCCGCTCGTGTTCGATTTCCGGTCGTATCTGGTCTTCATGTTCTCACTTGACTGTAACCCATTTTCCCGAACCATGGCGTGTATATAGCGCATTTTTTCCCTTAAATCGCAGACATAGTCTTGTACGGTCTTCGGTTTCTCCGGTGACCCTCCTGTCAAGAGGTCTACTGGTACTTGCAGTTCTCTACCGTAATTGACATACGCCGGGGTAGCTTTTATGCTCTCATGCTCGGCGGTACGGTACGACAGAAGGAAGAGCGGTATATACTTGTCCCAATCCTTTTGTTTGTCATCTACCAATTTCGCCAAATGCCTCTCAAGGGTCTGGTTAAATCTCTCAACCATTCCATCAGACTGTGGATGGTACGCGGTGGTCCTCGTTTTATGCATTTCCAAAATTCTGCACACTTCCTGGAAGACCTGCGATTCGAAATTCCTGCCCTGATCGGAATGGATTTCTAGAGGCACATCAAAGCGAGATATCACTTCCTCGACCAGCTTAGAAGCAACTGTTGTAGCTTCCTGGTTTGGTATGGCGAACACTTCGGGCCATTTGGTGAAGTAATCCATGACAACCATAAAATACTTGTTCCTCGAGCCTTTTCATCCTTGCCTTCTGGGTCTCCTTCTGCGGGCAGTTGAGCTGAAGATGGCCCCTCTCACCGCACTTGTAGCACATGGCTCCAAAACTTCTCTTCGTGGGAGCCTTGACCTCCTTAACATCCTCAGAGACCTCACGGATCTTATGGTTCTGTCGTATGTCACGGCGAACAGCCTCGACCTCCAGTGCATGCGCCAACGCTTCCTTCAGCGAGGTATGATGACCAAGCCTTACTGCAGCTCTGACCTCCAGGTCTTTGATTCCGTCGACAAATCCTTAAACAATATTTGTGTCGACCATCTTGGTGTCAGCTCCTGGGTATGCCTTCCTGACGAGTTTTTCAATTTCCAACGCCCATTGTTGAAGCCCTTCTTCTGAGCGTTGGACTCTGCGATGCAGTTGGGCACGGAACACGTGCTCCAGGTGTCGCTCCCCTTATCTGGATTCCAGTGCCTCCATCAGGTCTTGGAACCCATTTCCCGTATGTGGCAGTGCCTCCAGGACCGACAAAGCTTGCCCTCTGAGTGCAACAGTGAGAGCGGTCAGGCATTGCTCCTCCGTCCATCCGTTTGCGGTAGCAACAGTCTGAAATGGCCGTCGATAAGCGTTCCAAGAAGTAGTGCCGTCGTACGGCGGCACCTTGACTCATGGCCCTTGCGTCACTCCAGTGGCTCCACTAGACACCGTAACTCCCGTAGTTTCAAGGCGCACTACTCTCTTCTGCAGTTCAGTGAATCCTGTTTTCAAATTTTCCACAACCGACTCTAACCCGGTAACTCGTTCTTTCATTACGTCGACATCTTTCCGAAGCTTAGTCACCGTGTCACTGACATCCTTTATAGCCAATAGCGCTTTTTCTTGGAGGTCCTTTTGTTGCTCTTGAGACTCCATCATTGCCCTTTGAGAATCTTGCAAAGCCTGAATTAACTCAATTATGCTTTCCAATTGAGGAGCCATTTGAAGGGCCGTAGAAACTACGGGCGTGGCAGGATGGATGGAGCTAGTCGACGGGGCCTGAGCAGGCGGGGCCCAGTGGGTGGGGCCAGTGGGCGTGGCCTGAGTGGGCGTGGCCTGGTGGGCGGAGCCAGTGGGCGCGGCTTCACCTGAAGTGGGTGGAGCCTGGGGGCGTGGTCAGTGGGCGAAGCCTGGTGGGCGGGGCCAGCGGGTGGGGCCTGCCCCGCAGTGGGCGGAGCTTGGTCCCCAGTGGGTGTGGCCTCCGCAGCCCCACCTCCAACTCCTCTCTCGAAGTTAATGGCAGCAGTTCGCTGCGCCCTTGTCCTGACACTCCCCTTGACGTCGTCTCTCGAAGTCAATGGCATCTCCAAATCTCACTTCCGACACCAGTTGTTACGTGCTACGGTTCGAGGATTCGGAGAGAAAGACCTGGTGACTCTCTTGAAGACTTTATTCACAAACACTAGCTCACACAAATCACTAAGTCCAAACACTAAGCACTAGATCCAAATCACTGACACTATCACTGTCCTAGGTCGCAGCCGAGTCACTATCACAATCACAATCACTCACTATTGATCACTTGTTTTCACTTCGAAGTCGCCTCGAAGATCGCTCGGACTAAACTGAATTGCCGGCTGCAGTCTGCGACTATTTATATGGGCCGGATCGAACCTTAGAATATTCCGGAATATCCCAGAGTAACCCCGATATGCGTAAACAAGTATGAGATATTTCTAGAAATTACTCGTAGGTACCTACACCTAGCGCCATCTAGTATCGAGTAGGGGATTTATGTTGCCTGCGTTCCCTTGGTAAGTTCGCTGGTCCGACGCTAGATGGCACCACGTGTCCGTACCCGTAACAATATTATCGGACGGAAATTTCCATTGTTGGGTGTTGTTATAATATGCTAATTGAAGGGTGCTTAACTATAACTTTTGTCAATAAGGCTACAATTAGAATACTCTACATAACTGTACTACAACTTTACGTTATAGTATAATGCGGCACTTTACAAAATATAGGTAATAATATGATTACTTAGTAAACTGTGGTTAATAAGTTACAACCACAGTTTACTAAGTATAGTTCAATAATGAATAAGAGGAATGAACCTCTATGGCACCCAAAACTTAAAATTTAATGTCGTTATGCAACAAATATTTTTAGAATGGTGTAAAGTGTCTCGTTCGACCCACATTCTGTATCGGATTCGGTCTCAGTAAACACAGAGAGTGTACAGACGTTTTGTCACTAGAGTCTAGACCCTGATAGCACTTAATGTTACCAGCAAAGTAAGGAGGTTTCGATTCAACATGACTAAATGTTGCCCTCAACTTTTTGTGTCGAAAATCGAAATTAAAAATAAGACACTAAAGAGTTTTTTTTTATTTTAAGTTTAGATGCAAAATAAATAATGAAACATAATATGAACCTCTCCCTCTTTCATAAAATATGTGAAGAACGAGAGAGAAGACGGGGAAAACACAAAATAACGCAAGTCTTCAAATTATTTAATATTATTTATCCATCCTTCTTACAGAGTTTTTTTTTTCTAGAACCGGGTTCGGCACCGAAGAATGTCCAAGTGCGGCCACTCAGCTCCAGCACCATGGTGATACAGTGGGATGACCCCGACACACCTAATGGACAAGTCACGGTAATATTTGACCAGATTTTCCTGTCATTCCTACCATAAGTCAAAATTATAGATAAAAAATTGCATTGTAAGAATGTGTCACCATTCATTCCTGAAGTTACATTTAAGCTGATCGCACATTGATCAGCACGCAAGCGCCGAACGCGCCGCATTTTAGAATTCGTTGTATGAAATGTTGTGAAACCTCGCTCATTCGACGCATACGGCGCGTACGGTGCTTACTAAGCACCGCTTACGCTAACTTCAACTTATGGAATGAATAGTTACACATTCTTACAATGCATTTTTTTATCTATAATTTTGACTCATGGCGTGTGCCCTTTCTTACAAGGCATTTTGTATAGATGAAAATAAAGACCTTATTATTTTTGTCAGAAAAATGTGTGTTGGTAACAAAACGCAAAACTTGAATAAAAATGTAACACGAGCAATCGGACTAGATTATTATATAAACTTAATATTACTTCAGAAAATCTTGAAATCCGTCAGATATTTGAAAAAATAATTAAGATAAAAATGTAGACTTAAATAAATCATATTAATAGGTGTTTCTCAAGGTATTTAAATCTGTTTTCTGTTTCAGGGCTACAAAATTTACTACACATCAGACCCTTCGCAACCGCTACAATCATGGCAATCACAGATGGTAAGTTATTCTTTTTTTTTCTATTTTATTTACTCATCTGAATTTTAGTTAGACTCAGAATCCTTCTCACAAATCTACCCAGACATCAAAAGCTCTAAGTCGACTGACACGGTCTAAACTATTCCCAGATAAGGCCTAGGGCTTAATTTGCTAGATAAGGGTAGCTTTATCTCAAAAATACTTAACGTGACAGGTATCCTAGCTAGTAGCTCATAGCTGTCGAAATACTGAAAATACTTTAGGCTGAGGTATTGAAAACTGTTATTCAGAATGGTTTATGTATTTGGGCGAAAACTCATCGCATTATAATTTTAGTTGTAAAGGGGTATTATGTTTTAATGGCCTATAAGATCGACATCGTCGGTGCGCAGTCATAGCGACAACTGACGATCGTGGTAATCAGTGCTGGTTTTAAGCACGACCAGCACGATGGTTGAGATTTCTTTGGCGCCCAGGGTGCTGGTAAAGCTAAACGCCGCAGCCCCCCCCCCCCCCCCCCCCCCCCCTCTTTTTTCTGTCATCGGTGCCCCTTTTTATGCAGCGCCCTGGGCGGTCGTTTAGCATCTTCATACTAAATTTCAGCAAAGTCGGTTCAGCGGTTTGAGAAGTAACAGACAGAAAGACAGTCAGACACACCTTCGCATTTATACATGGAAATATGGATAATAAATTGATTGATACAGATGGACAACAACCACCTAACCACGATCAGCGAGTTGACACCACACACGGTGTACACGATACGCGTGCAGGCTTTCACCCTGGTGGGACCGGGACCCGTCTCCGCGCCCGTCCAGGTCAAGACGCAGCAAGGTAAGATGGCCGCATATATTTTTTTTAACTTCAGCAGAAGCTTCACATAGAGTATTTTGTCTGCTGACAGCTCGCACAGTCGACTAAGGCTGTAATTCCACCAGAGATGTGTTGCGAGGAATGTGTTTAGACAACCAATAGATTCGCTTCATTGCGTGAGCTTGCCGTGACCTCGCTCAGCGCAGCAATTCTATTGGATCTTAAAACACATTCCTCGCAACACATCTCTGGTGGAAACACAGCCTTAATTGGCTCCTTCGTCTACTTTTTACGTTCCGACTATCGTAATGTCATGTCATAAGAATAAAGAAAACGTGTTGACTGTTGGCTAAGTCCCACCTATCTGCGGTCGTTGCGGCGACAGCAGATTGGCAGGCTAATTAATATAACAAGTTTGTTTTGCTAACTTACGTTAGCAAAAAAAACTTGCTTACTTACTTGAAGTTATCTGATTTATTATCATCTTGGGCCTGTTTCACCACTTCTTGATAAGTGCCGGATAGGCTATCCACCACTTAACTTGACAGATAGAATCTGTCAAATACTTGTGGATAGCCCATCCGGCACTTTATCAGGAAGAAGTGAAACAGCCCTAATCTTGAATATTTTTGTAGGAGTACCGTCCCAACCGTCGAATCTGATGGCGGTGGAGGCGGGCGAGACGTCTGTGATGCTGACGTGGCGGCGGCCCGCGCACGCCGGCGACAACATCGTGTCCTACGAGCTCTACTGGAACGACACCTACGCCAAGGAGCACCACAGAAAGTGAGTGAAACTATAACGTTACGTCGAATCTGATGGCGGTGGAGGCGGGCGAGACGTCTGTGATGCTGACGTGGCGGCGGTCCGCGCACGCCGGCGACAACATCGTGTCCTACGAGCTCTACTGGAACGACACCTACGCCAAAGAGCATCACAGAAAGTGAGTGAAACTATAACGTTACGTCGAATCTGATGGCGGTGGAGGCGGGCGAGACGTCTGTGATGCTGACGTGGCGGCGGCCCGCGCACGCCGGCGACAACATCGTGTCCTACGAGCTCTACTGGAACGACACCTACGCCAAGGAGCATCACAGAAAGTGAGTGAAACTATAACGTTACGTCGAATCTGATGGCGGTGGAGGCGGGCGAGACGTCTGTGATGCTGACGTGGCGGCGGCCCGCGCACGCCGGCGACAACATCGTGTCCTACGAGCTCTACTGGAACGACACCTACGCCAAGGAGCATCACAGAAAGTGAGTGAAACTATAACGTTACGTCGAATCTGATGGCGGTGGAGGCGGGCGAGACGTCTGTGATGCTGACGTGGCGGCGGTCCGCGCACGCCGGCGACAACATCGTGTCCTACGAGCTCTACTGGAACGACACCTACGGAAGGAGCATCACAGAAAGTGAGTGAAACTATAACGTTACGTCGAATCTGATGGCGGTGGAGGCGGGCGAGACGTCTGTGATGCTGACGTGGCGGCGGCCCGCGCACGCCGGCGACAACATCGTGTCTTACGAGCTCTACTGGAACGACACCTACGCCAAGGAGCATCACAGAAAGTGAGTGAAACTATAACGTTACGTCGAATCTGATGGCGGTGGAGGCGGGCGAGACGTCTGTGATGCTGACGTGGCGGCGGCCTGCGCACGCCGGCGACAACATCGTGTCCTACGAGCTCTACTGGAACGACACCTACGCCAAGGAGCATCACACAAAGTGAGTGAAACTATAACGTTACGTCGAATCTGATGGCGGTGGAGGCGGGCGAGACGTCTGTGATGCTGACGTGGAGGCGGCCCGCGCACGCCAGCGACAACATCGTGTCCTACGAGCTCTACTGGAACGACACCTACGCCAAGGAGCATCACAGAAAGTGAGTGAAACTATAACGTTACGTCGAATCGGATGGCGGTGGAGGCGGGCGAGACGTCTGTGATGCTGACGTGGCGGCGGCCCGCGCACGCCGGCGACAACATCGTGTCCTACGAGCTCTACTGGAACGACACCTACGCCAAGGAGCATCACAGAAAGTGAGTGAAACTATAACGTTACGTCGAATCTGATGGCGGTGGAGGCGGGCGAGACGTCTGTGATGCTGACGTGGCGGCGGCCCGCGCACGCCGGCGACAACATCGTGTCCTACGAGCTCTACTGGAACGACACCTACGCCAAGGAGCATCACAGAAAGTGAGTGAAACTATAACATTACGTCGAATCTGATGGCGGTGGAGGCGGGCGAGACGTCTGTGATGCTGATGTGGAGGCGGCCCGCGCACGCCGGCGACAACATCGTGTCCTACGAGCTCTACTGGAACGACACCTACGCCAAGGAGCATCACAGAAAGTGAGTGAAACTATAACGTTACGTCGAATCTGATGGCGGTGGAGGCGGGCGAGACGTCTGTGATGCTGACGTGGAGGCGGCCCGCGCACGCCGGCGACAACATCGTGTCCTACGAGCTCTACTGGAACGACACCTACGCCAAGGAGCATCACCGAAAGTGAGTGAAACTATAACGTTACGTCGAATCTGATGGCGGTGGAGGCGGGCGAGACGTCTGTGATGCTGACGTGGCGGCGGCCCGCGCACGCCGGCGACAACATCGTGTCCTACGAGCTCTACTGGAACGACACCTACACCAAGGAGCATCACAGAAAGTGAGCGAAACTTACTTGACGTTAATGAAACACAACCTTCTTTTCTACTATAATATTCTACACTTTAACACTATTTTCACTAAATTACTTTAAGATCGACCGTAGACGGACCGCATCTTGCAGTGATCTACTGCAGTTGTCATACAAACCGCTCGAGCAGTTCTTGAGCGGTCGGTGCAAATTTCAACGCGACCGCTCTAGAGCAGTCGGTCCCGACTGCAACTTCTGGTCCGTCTATGGCCTGTATTATATAAATAAAGTGTAGCTAGATTTAAGTTAATTATATTTTAAAAAAAGATATCAGAATAATTGCCAGCGACATGGAATTTTGAACCATTTCGTACAATTTTTCTAGACCTAGCAGAACAATGCCGTACTTTTATGTAGAGTCGTACGCGCGTGTAACATGTCTCTATGTTCCACGAATTTCATTTTAAGAACTAAATTTACTGTGATGGCTGCCTGCGTTCAGTCCAGACCATATTATTGATTTCTATTTAAAGTGGATTTTTATCTACCATTTATTTTATAGACATACGAGTGTATTAATTAGCCCGTAGACATACTTCAACAGTATTCTTCTTAGAACTCATCAGTCATTTTGCAGTGAATATAGTTTTTCTACAATAACACAAAAGTAAATCAGATACTTAGCAAAAATATTTTTCAAAACAGCTGCTTCTAAGAAATCTACTAGAAATTCTTACTTCTCAACACAAAGAAATCGATCATAAAAAGAGTAAGATGGAAATTGTATTAAATCGACAAAATATTACTAAAAAATACAAATTTTCTCTACATATTTTCCAGTTTCCTTAAACTTGGTTAATTATTATGTTTTTATATATATTTAATCGACCAAAAATCCTTTAAAAACATCTCGATTTTGATTATGTAATGGAGACATTTAAAGTGTTTTATCATCTTCCACTAAGTAGCGAATAGCTCATAAGATTGTTTTGTCGCCGCTGACTTTATACTGAGCGACAGAGACAAAACTTCCGGATAAGCTATTGGTCATTTATGGGCGATTGTGAAACATATCCTAAATATTTCCGTAACGTAGTCCTATGTCTATGAATGATACCATCAAAGAAATTGATTCATAGGCAGTTGACGGACCTACATTACTTTGGTCTGCAATCTGTCTGTCAATCAACTTCCTTGATAGAATTACGTAGGTCGGCCTATCAGAGACGTTGATAGGCCGACCTACGTAATTTGGTCACGTTATCTCACATTAAATAATTGATCTAACCCAACCAAATATTTACCACCTGTAAATGTCTGTACAACAAATGTTTGGTTGTATGGTACATTTGTACCATACAACCAAACATTTGTTTGTATTGCCCAGACGGATACCGATAACGGAGACATACACCCTCAACGGCCTGTACCCCAACACCCTGTACTACATCTGGCTTGCGGCGAGATCGCAGCGGGGGGAGGGCGCCACCACACCCCCCATTGCTGTGCGGACGAAACAATACGGTATGTGACCTGATGGTCCGCAGGTTAGCGTGTGAGAGTGACTGTACAGTGTTTGTACTGGAGATACCATGAAACTTAACTTACATTACATATACCTGGATGATCCTAAAAATGTTGATGGTAGTGAGATCTGAGCCAAAGGTTCGTGGTATCCCCAATCACGTTGAGATTTTGTAAGAGAGTAAAGTAAGCACAGTTTTGCCAGGTAAATTCCTAATATATTTCACATTAGCACCTGCCCGGCACGCAGCCAGTAAACAGCACAAGCACCAAGTTTATTCACAATATGTGTTTTGTTATTGTAAACTCGTCGATGGGGGTATCGTGTACGCAGGACGGGACCGGAATGCGCACACTCTACCCTGTAGCTTTATGTTGTTCGTGATCACTCGCCGAGGTCTCTCTCGGATTATTTTTAACTACCGACATGCCCAGCATTGTAAACGAATATAATTCAGTAAAATTTCCAACTAGACTTTGCTGGGCGTGCGCTGTTATAATGATCGCAGATATCATCGGACAGGGGAAATCGCGGGACGAATGGGGGCTGTACGGGCGAGCGGCTCAATGCATGCTTTAACAATTCATTTTGGGCACATTTTATTTATCGCATTCAGTGATTGCATCGGCTAGGTCGTAACGGGACGCGGGAGTCCATTTCAGTTTCAGATTTGTCGGATTTGTGTCATGTTTGAGCGTGTTCAGTTCCCGGAGCGCCCCCGATGAATGTAACGGCGGTGGCGATATCGCCGACGGCCATTCGGGTGACGTGGCAGCCGCCGCCGGCCGAGCGCGCGAACGGCCGCATCGCCTACTATAAGCTTCTTTGTGTGGAATCCGGGAGGGGGGATTCGGAGGCGACGGTGGTTAAGCTGAACCAGACGAGCTTCGTGCTGGACGAGCTGCGCCGCTGGACCGAGTACCGCATATGGGTGCTCGCGGGCACCAGCGTCGGCGACGGCCCCGCCTCCTACCCCGTCACTGTTCGCACGCACGAAGACGGTACGTATCCACGATGATGCAATCTCATTTTCCGACTCGATTTTATATAGATGATCTGTTGACGATGATATCTCAATACTCGCAAATAATAGTAAATAGCTAGTGTATCGTTGGGATCAAAATTCCCAGATTTTCGTCTACATAAAATCGAGACCCAAAGATACTAAAAATGCTAATCCCTAATATAATATTAATTATATATCACAAAATGTAATATCATCGGATAAAAGTATTTTCATATGCTACTCATAATACCGGACCTCGCCTTTTATGTTCGTATCCTTTGATATCGCATATTTTTTACAATATTTTCTAATGAAATGTTCTGTCAACGCAATTGGGAGATGGGTAACGAGTAATATGAAATCATCCAAGTCGAAGCGCGTTAAATATTTACGAGTGATTTTATACTAGTAATTGGATGGCGGGCAGAACGGATATAATTCATGAAGCTAAATGAGTAATGCGGCACTTGCAAGCAATTTCGTACCTCGAACTATTCCCAAATTATTTCCATTCTGACCCGTAATGAATTTTGTTGATATGCAAATGTTTGCTAATGCCGAAACGGTGGTGGGTTCCTTACATCGAAACTCCATGTTTAAATTAGTAGTTATAATGACAGTTCGCAACTACTACCAACTTACTAATGCCATTTTTTCTTTGTTCCCTTTTTCGAAAGCGTATAGCAGGATTCTAAGGGAGGTTTAAACTCGTAACAGTAATATGCTTGCCAATTTATATGTATTATGGTCACATCCATTTGGTTCAATGTACCCGTCGCTGGACAGCGATGTTTCCACTCACTGGTCACATGTAATGATTGGTGGCGCGTCTCCCGGCGCGCCACGCTCAGATCCGCTAAGATGGCACTCACTGAAATGCATAGCACATGGTATAGTGTCGACGGCACCGTTATATTATTGATTTTGACGCACAGTTGTTGAGTATGTAGCGATGGACACAATTTTGCATGCTTTTTAACGACACAGCACTATTTTCGTTCAGTTAATTTCACTGAGCACCAGTTAGGTTAGCTCGTCGAACACGATCGGTTTTCTTATACGATCGTTTTCGGCGAGCGCAGCACTTTTAGGAGCACTCAGCACAGCGACGACACAAGGTGAGAGAGCGAGTGTACATCGAGAGGCTCGAATACCGACTCAGACTCTTGGAACAAAAGTCCGCTATGTACAACCCTTACAATACACGATATTTTGACTAACATGTATCCCGACTGGGCAAATAAAAAGATAGCATGCGATCGGAAGACGCCAAGATTTGATAACTTTTTGGAATATGGCATCTTTATATTTTCTCAGTCGCGCTATACACCTCAAGAAAGTGTCACGTTCCACACCGAATTTCACAGAATCCGAGGCTTGTACATTGTGAATAATATCTTCCTATGAATGTCGCAAATCAGGTCTCCGAGTCGGTTGCAGCCGAACACGGTCCACGGCACGAGCGCCGCATTTGAATACCAATACCGGCCGACACGACACGCGCGCATGCTACTGTACTCACAACTACCTCTCTACTCGATACTCTCTGACTGTACTATTAGAAGGCTGCGGTTCAAACTGACAGGTCCCGAGGATCCGATCCAAAATTATCCTAAACTCATTCGGTCCAGTGATCCGAGGGGTCCGATCCGCAACGCTCTTCGCCTGTAAAACCCGAACTGCTCAGCTCGGACTAGAAAACGCGCTATCTCTGTCTCCTTCTTTCTCTGTCTATCTCACCGCTCTCAAGCTACTACTTCTCGCAGTAGACGTATTTCTCTTCTATCTTCTATACTATCCAACTATCGTCGTGCATGCACACTAGATATTATGACATACAGAATACTCGTACGTACATATGTATGGTTAAAGGGAACGGGTGAAATCTCGAGGAACGCAAGGCAGTTCGGCTCCCGGTCGAGTAAGATTTTGGTCAGTCACTGTAAGGATCACGAGTCCAGGACACACAGACACTGTAACAGACCTCACTGGGGACAGACGAGCGAGATACGACAAGATACACACACAGCGGCCGTCGGCTACAAGAGCACACTCACCAACACCTCACCAGAGCGACCCAACGAAGCACACACAGAATCGGCGCCGTCGCGATAATCAATACATGTGCGTGTGAGTGAACCGACTGCAACGAGGACGAGAACGGAAATTTTAATGTGCCTAGTCTTCTTCTATTCACCGTGCACGCTCGAGACGCGAGAATTAACATACGGAATGCGCTTCCGAAACATTGTCGCCCGTAATAAATAAATTCGAGTTTCCATTCGTCGACGCTGCATGTGAGTAGAAAAGGGCGATGCACACGAGCGGAGCCGTCCCGAGCGGCTTAGCCCGGGCGCACCTCGTAGAGAGCTCGAAATACACGAGGAAGTGAAATAAGAGACCCCCATTTGCCGACAAGCGTTCTACTCGTAATCTCTCACTTGGTTCCGTTCGCCCTGCAATGTTCGCACAATTTGTCTTAAATGTATTTGAATGCGTTTTTCTCTTTTTTCTCTCGTCACTGACTTTGTATGGGCCGCTGGTAACCCGTACAGCTATCAAGAGTGAGTATAAATTACTATAGTGCTTGTTTAGATGTGCGTTTGTGCTTGTGCCTCCGCTTATAAACTATAGTATGTTCTTCCTAGCACATAAACTTAACTCCTCCGACAAACTGCAAGCGGGCTGTTTAAGTCTGTCTGATGTTCGTTTTTTTAATTACTCGATAAGTGTGTTTTACTACTAACCGAAGTTTCACACACTAAGCTTATCCTACCGAGCGAACCCTTGCAGTGAGTATACCCGACCTTAGATATGCCGCTTTTGGATATTGGTAAACTTACCTAACTTGTAATGCTTGACTTTTAGTTTATCTTAACGATGTGGATTGAAAGGTAATGGTTTTCAATTGGTTATGGAAGGGCGTAAAAGATAAATTGATAAGTGTGTGTTGGTATTCAAATGCCCGATCGAGATGCTGAGAGATGGAATCAGAGACCGAAGCACTCTATCAGCATTGGCGACGGGATGTTACCGACCGCACTGCAATATGTCACGAGACGCAAGACGCTCCGCGGAGAGCGTGTTCCGCTTCGTTGGAGTTTAGACCCTATGATGTTAAGCTTTAGATAGTTTTTAGTTCGCTCCCGTAGATGCTGATAGGGCGTTAGGTCTGTGCGAGTTAGTGGGGCTCACAGACTAATGCCGTATTTGTATTCCTCCAGTGCCTGGGGAGCCGCAAGACGTGAAAGTGACGTCCATCAACTCGACGTCGATCCACGTCACGTGGAAACCGCCCCAAGAAAAGGAGAAGAACGGAATTATCCGCGGCTACCATGTACACGTGCAGGAAGTTAGAGAAGAGGTAAGAACTTCATAATTTTTTACCATAAAACATCCATACTAATATTATAAATGCGAAAGTGTATCTGTCTGTCTGTCTGTCTGTTACCTCTTCACGCCCAAACCGCTGAACCGATTGTGCTGAAATTTGGCATGGAGATATTTTGAGTCCCGGGAAAGGACATAGGATACTTTTTATCCCGGAAAAATGTACGGTTCCCGCGCGATAAACGATTTTAGGCGCAACAGAGTTGCGGGCGTTATCTAGTACCAAGTATATAAATGTTTCACCTTAAAACACGATTACTATTAAAACTTTTCCTTCAAAAAATTAGACCCATGTACGAATCTAAATCAAAGTTTACCCTTGGTTAAGTATTGACACGCTATATCCATTGTTATTCGTATATTTTATGAAAGCGAGAACATCATTCTTAAGTCAAAATAAAAGTTAACTCAGATTCGTGTAAGTGGGCCTTAGAAGCTTATGAAACACAGAGATGTGTAAAATTATTATGTTCCAATTTAATTAGGTATACTTTTGTATTATTTAAAACTTTATGCAAATATTCACAAAGGCAGGCATAATGCCTTGGGGCACTTTATACCAGCCATACTTAGGAAGGGAAGGTAGAATATCCTTTAAATAAAAAAAAGTTTAATCGTAAAATCAAATAACTTCTATAATATGAATAAGTAATTAAAGTTTAAACTGTCATATCATAATTTTTAGGGCAAGGGTCTCCTGAACGACCCTATGCGGTTCAACGTGATGGACGAAGTAACGCTGGAGTTGAACATATCCGGGCTGCAGCCGGACACGCGGTACAATGTGCAGGTGAGTGGTGTAAAATTATTTGGCTATGTCCACATTATGCAATTTCATCTTCAATTTTCGTCATCTTCTTTTTATTCAGCTTTCGTTTGGCATATCCAATAATTGAATGCGTTAAAATCCACCCACGTTAAAAGAAAAGTGCCATAGCGAGCGCTACGATTTCAACGCGCGTCACGGGCATGCCTCACGTTCGCTGTTGACTGCGCTATAACGCATGCCCTTGATGAACAAAAAAAAAGCCCAGTGTGGACAAAGCTTTTAGCCAAGTCGCGAGTTATTCTGTAATATGTAATTAACGTAACGATGGAATCGTAGTGTCTAATCACTCTAAACACACCGCGTTTATAATATACTAGCTGTCCCGGCAAACATCGTTTTGCCATATAAATTATTTATTTGTAGTTGTAATAGAAGTGACAAAATAAGTATGTCACCATGGCAACGTCCATCGCAGCTGTACCGTCGCACAAACAATGGTCGCCGTCAGTCTCGAATTGTTATAATTTACTTTTATTTATTCATCAAATGCACCTATCAATATAAAAAGTACCCAGTAGCCGATTCTCAGACCTACTGAATATGCATATTCATAAGTGCAATTATTCTCATGTTATTATGTGTTGTGTGATGGTAATAATAATATAATGTTATTATTCTTTTCATGTTACAGGTGGCTGCGCTGACGAGGCGTGGTGACGGTGATCGCAGTGCGCCGGTTTCGGTCAAGACGCCCGGCGGAGTGCCAAACCGACCCACCGTCAATCTCAAGTAAGTTGAGTAGTGGTGATGGAGATCCTCATAATGTACTAGTAGTGTAATAACTAATTAGAAAATATATAACCTAATTTATTATTATAGAAAAACTTGAGAGGTGTCAAGGGACACCCGGATGGAACGAAATTAGGTCTTATGTACAAAAAACTTGTATACTCAAAAAAAGAGAGAGACAGAGATAGAAACACGCGCTACCGCACGGCTTACAACTATAGCATTTTTGCTCTAGTTGTAATATACCGACATGCCGACACTTTTGTGTCGTGTCGTTACAACTTATTCCGTCTAGCCCCCTTTCGCAACGTGCGATAAGGAACTTCGTTCCAATGAACGTAGCTCAACGTAGTCTTATTGCAACACTCGGTCTTATTACTCGTCTCCGAAACACAACCTGCATGGCGACCCCGCCATCGGATTTCGCGCCGCGAATATGAGACTCAATTTCTGTGCAGTGCTGAAGAGAACTTGTTTTATTTAATCTAAATTATGGCGTTCATTTTTCTTTCGCGTTAAGGTGTTTAAGTGTTTCATCATTTCATCATTTCATCAAAGGAGACCGTGATTGTCCATAATGCAGTTGGCCGTAATCAAGCCGGAATTGAACAATTCCGATAATTTTCACCACCACTAATATTTTTGCTGGCTATCATCGTGCAAGTTTTGCTTCGGATTCCTATGCAGCGTGTACCGAATATATATTATGACCTTATTGAATATATAATAACTTATTGAACTTATTATTGAATATTAAGTTATTAATCGTGTATTCATTATATAACTGTGTGTACTCGTGCTTAATCACTGTAATTTTTAAAATTTAAAATCTTTAAAAAGTAGTTATAGTCAGGGAGACCTAAAACATTTTTTTTTATTACTATCAAGCAAATTTTTTGAGTAGCTTCATTTTGATAAGACAAACAACTTTTTTATTTGCGAAAAATCTTGAAAGCTAACAGAGATAGACAGGATTTCATTCTTTGATTTGATGGTCCTAAAATATGGATTGTTCTATTTGTAGGACTATGTTACTCTTAAATTATATAACTATTAAACTACCAATATACAAAAAATCTGCTGTTTAGGGTTCCGTTTTAGGGTACCATAGTCAACCAAGTGTTGTTGATTACAGAACCCTAAAACGGAACCCTAACCAGCTGATTTTTTGTATATTGGTAGCAGCGGCGTGCACAAGATTTTGACACTGGTAATGCAGCGATATCGGTTCAGTAGTTTTGGTGTGAAAGCAAAACAGACAGACAAACGGACAAAAAGAGATATTTTCGCATAAATTATAACAATAGTGTGGATATAAATTAAAAACTATGTTTTCTAAATTATTAGTATAATTACGTTCTCTTATGAAGAAATAAAAAAAACGCCATGTGTTGTCACGCGTTGGAACTACAATGAGAGTTTATTTCATCGATGTTTCCATGGAAATATACCAATTACCATACAACATAATATTGTGCGCTAAGCTAAAATAAATAAAAACGCTATCTATTGTTACGTATTAGAAATAAAATGTGAATTTATTTTTATCGATATTTCCATGGAAATTAGATAATATATTTTTGCCTCATCAAAATGTAGCCTATGGCTCTCTCAGGCTCTAGACTAACTGTGTACAAAATTTTATTACAATCGTTCATTAGTTTTGCCGTGAAAGCGAGGCAGACAGACAGAGATACTTTCGCATTTAATATTAAGTATATGTTATAAAATACTTAATAAAATAATTAATTAGTATGAATATGGATAACTTTTAACATGAAACTTTCGGGTGGGGTTACTTACATTTCCTTATTGTTTTGTTGCTGGTTTAATTGTTGTAACGCAGGTACACACCTACCTTTAGACACAAATCACAATTAGAATCTTTTCACTGAATGATAATTGTGAAAAGTTGTTATTTTTAATTTTTAATATACACACCTTTTTAACACAAACCTCAGTCAAATAACATTTTTAAGAAATTAAAAACGCGCTTATTATAGAAAATCAGTAATAAACTGTTAAATGTACAAACTTCAAAATATTATGTTGAAATGAAAAATCTTAGAAAACCACTAATATACCTATTGGCGCAAACAAAAAAAATATTCTCATCACACGAAAAAGCAATGCCCAATGGCCTCCCAAAACAAAAAAAATCTGCTATGTAAACAATTATAATTTATAAACCTTACAAAACAAAAATGCATAATGTGCATACGTGAATAATTACATTTCCGTCTATTATTTTTACTCGGATTATAGGAAACGAACATAATATCCGATTATTCCCGAACGCCGCGCCGCGCCGGTGCTCGCCTCAGCTACTGCGGCAGTAGTTCGCCTATAATATAGCATGTCTGTGTGCGTGTGCGAACTGTTCACGGACACAAAAATCTTTACGCACACATGACCCCAGAGCCTGCCGCACGAGATCTGCTTGCCTTGACCTTGAGCCATGCCGTTCGCGCGTGTACCTAACTTAATCTTTAATTTCCCGCAAATTGATTGTTGCTATTTTATAAATGTAGGCGTTTTAAATTCGTTCATTTTTTCTATTATATTTTTTACTATTAATATTTAATAATTAACGTCATGAGTCATCTAAAACGTACGAAAGTTAAATTAAAATATATGTGTATGGCAAGTCATGCATTAGGTAGGCACTGCATTTCTGCCTTCATGGTGTGCACGCCCATGATTGGTAGGTTAATAGTTATATAATTTAAGAGTAATATAGTCCTATAAATAGAACAATCCATATTTTAGGACCATCGAATTAAATTATTAAATCCTTTCTATCTCTTATTGTTTACTAAACCCTTATTGTTTGGTGTAATTAAATCTCATCGGCCAATAGATATGCTTATATGAGAAATTAAACTTTTCCAAACCGGACGTCCGAAATTCCGATCTGCTTATATACCCGTCATTTAGTAAATCTGCTTTCCGTGGTAGTTTTAAATACAGATATGGTAGCCATGTCGCAGCCGACTGGTTAAAATAGCCGTTCAATCAAACAGCCCTTTGACTGAACAACCCAGTCAATCTCACGGCTAGCTTTTTAATTGAATATTTCAGTCGCTCGAAACGTTCAACACTACAGCTGATTCAAGCCGCCGTTTGATTGAATTAGTTCAGCGCTCACCACCGCGGCGCTAGGTGCGTTTTGCTTACAATATGGCGTCAACTAGCCGGTGTTTTGTGATTGTATTAAGATATTTTTCATAAATATACGCTACAAGTGTTATTAAAGTGACAGAAATTATGGGGGCACATACGAGTGAATCAAAAAAACAAATATTCGAATTTCGAGGAGAAATTACGGGATTATGAAATGCATCACGAAGGTATTCATTGCCATTATTGTGTTCAAAATATATTCTGCTTATTATCATTGCGCTTGTGTAATAATAAAACTAAACTAATGGTGAGCTTAATTAATTTGCCATTTAGCCAGTTAGCTATGCGTCGTCTAGTTGTAGTGTTGAACGTTGCAGTCAACAAGTCGGCTAAACGACGTATAGCCGTGTGATTGAATGGCGTTGTTCAGTCAAAGGGCTAGCTGTTTGATTGATCGGCTATTTAAACCAGTTGGCTGCGACAGCCATATTTTTATGATTTACGAAATGCTGGAACAATATTCCTCCCCCTATCAGAATAATATTGTTAGTACGTTCAAACGTAAACTGTGCGACTACCTTCTAAATAAACAAAAAACTCCGTTTAATATTTATTATCTACTGCGAATCCAACACAGTTCTAGTTCCTGTATTATAAAATAATATTAGTTTTGTTATTAGTAGTAGCCACACTATCTGTGATTTACATTTTACACCAATATTATTGTTATTGTTAAAGATTAATTCTATTGTTTGTGTTTTAAAGACTGTCAAGACTGTCAAATGTGTAGTCATAAATTTTAAATTATAGCATAAGGCGCCTACTGAATATCAGCGTTGTGACTATAGTCGCAACTCGCAACACTTGCTCAGCAGAGTCAGCACCAATTTGGTACTTGGTAGATACGGTTTTAAAATTTTTTATATCTTCTTTTAATGTACAATTATTTTTACCAAATAAAGTTTCTTTTTTTCTTTATTTCTTTCTTACTTTCTTTCCTTCTTTCTTCTAAACACACCCTACACTGTAATGAATAATGATAGTACTTTACCGTATAATTATTGATCTAAAATTCATAACGTATAGTGGAGTCAGTGAAAGTTTTCACCTCCGATTTCGTTGAACCTCCATCAATTTTCATGTAAATTGGTGAGTAGGTGGGGGATATCCTAAGAAACAAAAGTGCCAACTTGTGCTTTTACCCCTGGGGTGGATGCCAACCCTTCTCGGGGGTGATTTTTTTTAATTAAATAACCCCAGGAATCGATACACACAAATTCTAAGCAAAATTAACAAAACGGGTAAATTTCACCCCTGAAATACAAAAAGCGCAACATGAGCGTTTGTCACTTTTAAAGTAGAGGGTTTGACGTACTTAATCCCAAATTTTCATCCAAATCTATGAAGGTTCTACGAAATCGGAGGTTGTATCTTATTTTTGCCTTCATTTACTGAACAGTACTTTGTATAACAGAACTTTGTAGATAATAGACAGATAGACTATAGACAGCAATTTACTTTATAAAGAGTCTAGGTTTCATCATGTAGAGACTGGAGACAAGATTTATAGTTAAAAGCCGAGCTTTGTGAGCGCTCGCGTCGTCACACCTTGACTGACTGATAATGTGATACATCTACATGTAAAAAACCTTGACTGACTGATGATAGCACATCTACATATAAATAAAAATTACTATGTTAATTACACAAATCAATAGGCGTGATAGTTTTTCCGTAAAGTGCACCACAAAATTAAAGATTGTGGGATATCGTTCAGACTTCGCTCGCCCTGATAACCATACAATTTTAAAACATAGAATTCTCAACTTTAATATTTAATTTCAGGATTTTAGAAAGAGACCCCATTGTGTCTCTAGAAATAGAGTGGGCGAAACCAACTCAAACCCGCGGCGAATTGCAAGGCTATAGATTAAGATATGGTATCAAAGATCAGCCGCTAGAAGAGCTGAACTTTTCCGAAACTAATGTTACCTCGCATAAAATATTTGATTTGGTAAGAGGAGTTCAGTACGAGTTTAGAGTTGCCGGCATGAACCAAATCGGTATTGGACAAGAGACAATCAAATATTGGCTCACTCCTGAAGGTGCGCCCAAGGGACCACCTGCCAATGTGACCTACCACTTCCAAACCCCTGATGTTATTAGTGTGACCTGGGATCCACCAATGAGGGCAGACAGAAGTGGCCAGATCAAGAAGTACGATGTACAGTTTTACAAAAGAGGAAATCAGTCCTCCTTAATCGAAAAGACAACGGAACTCACCAAAGTTGTTTTCACTGGCTTAGAAGAAGACGCGGCTTATGCGTTCAAAGTTCGAGCACACACTGATCAAGGCGCCGGACCATATTGCGAAGATATTACTGCTCATACAGAAAGAGATATTGGCAGGGCACCTATGTCGGTAAAGGCGGTAGCGACGTCAGAATCTGGTGTTGAAGTTTGGTGGGAACCTGTTCCTTCAAGAAAGAAAATAATCGGTTACGTCATATTCTACACGATGGCTCCCGTAGCGGATTTGGATGAATGGCAACAAAAAACAGTTCATGTAACGCATTCTGCAGATTTGGAAAACCTCGAGAAATTTGCAGAGTATGCGATTGCTGTAGCTGCAAAAACCGCCGAAGGTCTTGGAAGGCTATCCGAAAAGGTTACGGTTAAAGTAAGACCGGAGGAAGTGCCCTTGCATCTTAGAGCACAAGATGTTTCTACGCACTCTATGACATTGTCATGGTCGCCGCCGTTAAGATTAAACTCAACTAGTTATAAAATATCATATAATGCTATCAAAGAATTCGTAGACTCTTTAGGCGTGACTCAATCACAACAAATACCAAGAAAAGAAATCATTGTGAAACATGACAGAACCTCGCATTCAATTAATGATTTATCTCCGTTCACTACGTATAATGTTAATATAAGTGCCATTTCTAATGAAAATTCGTATAGACCACCAACCAAAATAACGGTGACTACACAAATGGCTGCTCCTAAACCAATGATGAAACCTGACTTCTATGGAGTCGTTGAAAATGAAATACTCGTTATTCTACCTCAAGCGTCCGAAGAATACGGTCCTATTTCTCATTACTTCCTAGTTGTTGTACCCGATGATAAGTCGCATAATCATAGTAATCCTGATCAATTCTTAACACATGACCTCATTAAAAATAATACTCGAGCAGATGATGAAAACGCACCATATATTGCAGCCAAATTTTTGCGAAGAAATATTTTATACACGTTCCACCTTGGCGACGACGAAATGTATGAAGGATTCCTCAATCGAAAACTTAACCCAAGTAAAAAGTATCGAGTATTTGTAAGAGCAGTTGTGGATACACCGCAAAAACATTTATATACCTCAAGTCCGTTTTCGGAATATTTATCATTGGTTAAGCGAGAACTGCCACCTGGTGAAGAACCTAGTCGCCCAGGTCCGAAAGACATCAACGTTTTTGATATTATCCTAAATCCGTTTTGGATCACCCCAACGGATAATATAGATACATTTTTAAATTAGCATAAATATATATTATGTTTTAAATAAGCTTAAAATCTTAATAATTCAGATTAAATTCTATTAATAGAAAAGTTATTAATAATAGCTATTCTTATTCTTAAAGTAGTAGACATAAACAAAACTTGTTACTTGTTATACCTAACCAAGACTCAACAATCAACATAATATTTTGTAGTAAAAACGCGTATTCTGTTAAACGTATTCTGTTTCGCGTGCGTAAATCCGAACTGCCATAGTTCGGATTTATAATAAATTACCTAACTACCTTAAAGAACTGACTATAAAACAATATAAAAATTAATAAAATATACATCTGGCTCCTTAACAAAATGTATTACTCAGTAATTGAATTCTTTGATGATAAAAATGTTATGAATTAATGAATTTATTTAAACAAAAATAATGTGTAACTTATAATAATTCAAGACGTGAGTGAAAGAATAAGGTAAGTAACATGAAAAAACTTCCCGTTTTTTTGCTTAAATGGAGTCTTTAGGGCCGGAAAAATTGTTTGAAATAGAAAAACTGTGGATTATATGTGTAGCCAGATATATTAGCTAGGTTATGAAGTAGGTAAGTTACAAGTTTTATAAAAACAATAAGGGAAAAATGAGTTATTGTCCGTATGTTACGAAATGTTACTTGTTCGATTCTTCCACTCACGTCTTCAATTATGCTCGACATCTATGTAATAAATCTATTGACTTGGTAATACATAAGCCATTATAAGCTTGATCTTTATAATAAATATGTGCACACTATAAAAGTGTAGAATATGTGGAAAATGTAAAAGCTCATACCTTACTGTACCTAAAGTATAATTTACACAGAGCCAGTACTGGCTGCCAATAAGACTGGCAGCCAGTATTGGCTTGGTATATGCCGCATGTGAACAGTTTGGCCTGGCTTGAAAAACTGTTCACACGCGGCATATACCAAGCCAATACTGGCTGCCAGTCTTATTGGCAGTCAGTACTGGCTCTGTGTAAATTATACTATATTCCTGCAAATAAATGATTTTAATTTAATAATTTTGATTTGATTTGACTTTTGACTTAGAACCCGTTCAAGTAATATACTGGGCCTGATCACCACTTCCTGATAAAGTGCCGGAAAGGCTATCCACAATTTTTTTGACAGATTCTCCATAGCTTATCTGTCAAGTTAAGTGGTGGATAGCCAGCCTATCCGGATCTTATCAGGAAGTGGTGAAACAGGCCCTAAGTATAATCATATGAACATGAAACAACCATTCGCATTTACAACTATTTTTAGAGAAGAATATTTATTATACAAACGAAAAACACTAATTGACCCTAAGTGCGTTTATAATGCGTAAAATTTTTAGTGTAAAATTGTATATTATTACATCTCGCGTCGAGCAGCCGAATGTAGAGAGTTATAAATCGTGTATCACTGTTATTTTATGAGCTTAAAATGTTATAAAAGTAGTTATATCTTGTACTAAAAATAAGTTTTACGTTTGGAGGTAAATTACTGTTGTTTTTACTCTACGTGATTGCTCGTTTGAGTAAAACCGTATGTGAGTACTTAGCATTATGTCTGATGATGAGACAAGTATTATTAAGCAATTAATATATAATATTCATTATTACGATTCTTTATTTTATTAAAAAAACCAGTGTAAAAGAAATTTAATTTAATTTGTTTTAAAAAGCAGATTATTTATGCAGCTAAATCTTACAGTTGCAATAATCTTACATTCTCTACAGTTGACAATTTAATAAGTCATATGAATAAAGAATTATTACCAAAAAAGGGTGCAATTGCAACTCAAAATAAGTTACAAAAAATAAGGCAAAATCTTTGAGTATCAATAACAGTAGGGCAAAATTAAATGTGTGTGAAATGTGAATGACTATGGAATGCAAATTCCAGAATTATTTGTAGACCTTACAATATCACAGGCTAACGAAAACTCAGAATGCTACAATTGTTTTTTCTCGTCCCCCTAACGGTTTGTTGCTTTTTGTTATTTATTTATTGGTCCCTCGATATGTTCTTTCTTTATACATCAAAAATAAAAATCTAATTTACGTACTACGTCATTAAAGTTATTACCTATACTTACATAAAAATTCTAATAAAATGATTTCAGCAAAAATACAACAATATTTTATAACCAATAAAAAACAGGCGATTAAACAGTTTTCCGATGGCTTGTGAAATCGTAGGCTCAGTGCAATAGTTTTAGCTAGAAATTACAACTCCCTGAAAGATGTCATACAAGCAGCCCAGGATGAGGAGACTTCGTCATCAGCCGCTGGAGAGGTGCTAGGTAAGTAGAAAGGAAAGGACAATGCTGGTAAAAGTATGAAAAAAAACCCATAGTGAACAGATACAGAATGTAGCTGAAAACTTCAGTGATATTAAATAAAATAATTCCGTATATATCTATATCTATACATATTATAAAACAAAGTCGCTTTTTTTTCCCTCATGTCCATTTGTTCCCTTTAATCTTTAAAACTACGCAACGGATTTTGATGATTCTTTCAGTGTTAGATAGCCCATTTATCGAGGAAGGTTATAGGCTATATTTTATCACGCTAAGACTAATAGGAGCGAAGAAATAGAGGAAAATGTGGAAAAACGGGGGAAATTATTTGAAAGGGCTAACTTGAATGCGCTAATCTCAGGAACTACTGGTCCGATTTGAAAAATTCTTTCAGTGTTAGATAGCCCATTTATTGAGGAAGGCTATAGGTATATCTTTTTTTAGTGGCTATATATTTTATACCCGTGCGACGCCGGGGCGGGTCGCTAGTTTCAGTTTAAGATTTGATGGCTAAATGGAAGATAATGCTATAAACTTTTGAAATATATACAGAATTAATTCATTTAATAACACTGATATTCTGGGCTACATCCTGTGTATGTTGAATGTTCGCTCTGGGTCTTTTTAGCATTATCCTTCCTTTAAAGTAGACATTGTTGTAGCAATCCTAGGTTCCTACGAGGACGAAATAATCGGGTGTGAAGACAGAGGTAAGAACAAGAGAATTCAATGAAACTCGCAGCCATCAAGCAGCACATGGCATTCAACGTCGCGTGATCGAGGTCAAGGTGTCCGTTATCCCCGTAACGATCGAGGTACGTTTTATAATTACCGCAGAAATCGAGGGATTCGCAGAAATACCTTTAATGTAATATTAAGAAGTATAATTATTGGCCTGGACTAGACAATGATGTTAGTAATTACGTTAGGCTTCGTCCACATTTGTATCATTTGCGCGATCAGATCTCCGTCGCGTATCAAAATTATACGCGTATCATGATACGCCCCGATCGCTATTAGCCGCGTATCTGATACGTGTCGTATCAAATACGCGCATAATCGGCAGAATGATCTAATAAGCGTCCACGCTATGATACGCATACTTGATACGGCGCGATGATCGCGACGGAGATCTGATCGCGCAAATTATACAAAATATTATGTGGACGCACCTTTAGGCGTTGTGATAAATGTCAGCGTCAGAAATATTCGTTACCCATAAAAGAACCAATGAATATAACAAGACTGCTCATCCAGCATTCGAAAAGGTGTATTTAGAATCTGGTAGGTCCATTTGAAGTTGATAATAATTACTCATAATATTATCTAACGTTACAATACGAACTTACAGTATATCAAAGCGTATCCCTTGTTTTCAAAAAAGCAGAGGAAGTAGCGAAAAGTTTTGTTAATAATTTTATACTTAGATAAGGAGTACCGAGAGAAATAACTACAGGCAGATGGAAAGAGTTCATTGCATCGACTTTTCAAGAGGTATGTACATTGTACAGTGTAAATTACTAAATATAAAATAAATTCGACCGCTTATCACCATCAGTCTCTAGGTGCTTTTGAAGTGTCACATAAAAACTTAAATGCTTTTCTTCGTTTACAAACTGATAATCACCCTGAGACATGAACAAGTTGGCTTCCATTTTAGTCATTTGCATTTAACACTACAGTTCACACAGAGTATACTAATCCAATAAGTTATAAGGTAAATAATTTAGTTTTATTAAAAAATGAATCAGTTATTTGTACTCAGGTTCATACTAAGTATGTTAAATATAATCCACCAAACGTAGAGATAATTATTAAAAATGGAAAAAATGAAATAGTGCGTAAAAATTGCACTTGAAAACTTTTTATTGAATAATATAAATCTTATTTATGTGTAAACATGATGTAATATTGAATGTATTATGGCGCAATTTCACTGGTCGATAGGGTCCGCAAGGGGGGTGCGGGAGATTTCTGAAACGCATGCCACAGGGCCCGCATTCGGGGAACCGTTTTCATTAGTCGATAGGGCCCGCATGTCTTTCTACTTTATAGTAGATTGATATATAAGATTGTTATCAAGCACTTGGCTCACGTCCCGCAAGCTGTAGGTATATCGACCAATGAATTTCATTGGTCGATATCACGGTCGGTATAAAGCATGCAGGCAATCCACGCAGCCGTAAAGAACATGTATCGACTTGTAACTTTCATGGCGCATTTTCACTGGTCGATAGGGCCCGCATGCGGGGTGCGGGAGATAATGAAAATACGCCCTCAAGTTGTTATCTCGGCTGCGGGGACTCCCCGTTTGCTGTGTATCGAACGAGTTACCGACCAATGAAAATGCGCCAGATATATAACCTAAAATAAGGTAGCCATATTTTTTGTACTTAAGAGTCCGTATACGAAATTTGCCGATTTTGCTGATTTAACAGACGTGATTTAACAGTTAAAATACAGTATTTCTATAAGTTTTAATGCACAACATGTAAGATCATTTCAATTATAATCTAATGTTGGAGCTAGATTTTTTTAAGTACATATTTTTAAATAATCCAACTTAAACCCGCGACAGCTTTGTGATTTTTGCTGTAAAAGGTTTAGAATATCACCTGTTTATGGATTGTATTGACGTCTTAACGGTATGAAAAAAATACAATGTACTGTTGAGAAAGTCGTCTATACAATGTTGGAATTACTTTTTACCACTTTAATATGAAATAGTTGAGTAAAAAAATATGTAACTCGGCAAAATTTTAGAGAAAAGGAGCTGTAATTCATAAAAAGAAAACGACAGAAATAATCTATAGATAAAATTCTATCCAATTCAAGAAAAAAGAAAAAAAAAACAAATTGTGCCAAAAAACGCGATTCAAAACAACCTAAACCTCACATTATATTACTAGCCGCAAGGCTCGAGTCGGCAGTCCGCGCTTAAATATATTTTTAAATCTAATAATTAATATATATTTTTTAAAATCTAATAAGGGGAAAAAACCAAATAATATTTCTGTAGCGAACCTTTGCAATTTCATATTCATCGGCAAAATTTCGTATACGGACTCATAATTATAATTTCAAATCATATTTCTGTGTAAACATGATATAATCTGATTGATTATGTTATTGAATGTAACTTAAAATAAGGTAGCTACATTTTTTGTACTTGATTAAAATTTCATTCGCAATATTTTATTTTATTTCATTTTATCCCATTGTCGCAAAGCATGTTGTATTTCACCTTTCATTGGAATACATTTCATCCTTAAAAAAACTCTGCTTTATTATTTTGTATCTTATTGAATGTGATTCTATTGGTGAATCAATAAATTATTAAAAATGTAATCGCAAATACTTAGAAAAATTTAACCATGTGACATTTTTTTTCTTCTGGATGAGAGGTGTAGTGCAATAAGAAAATATAAAACCCAATTTATTATTATAATAAACGCAGTCTTATTGCAACACTGGGTCTTATTACTCGTCTCCTAAACACCTCTTCCTATAATTGATCTAAAATTCTTAACGTAGGGACTTTTTTAGATAATACACAGACCATAGACAACAACTTTCTTTATAAAGAGTCTAGATTTCATCATGTAGAGACAATAATTTTGTAGATGACTTACATATTATAGCCATACAATTTTAAAATATGAAATTCTCAACTTTGATATTTAATTTCAGGATTTTAGAAAAGGACCCCATTGTGTCGATAGAAATAGAGTGGGCGAAACCAACTCAAACCTACGGAGAATTGCAAGGCTATAGATTAAGATATGGTATCAAAGATCAGCCGCTAGAAGAGCTAAACTTTTCCGGAACCAAAGTTACCTCGCATAGAATTAATGATTTGGAAAGGGGAGTGCAGTACGAGTTTAGAGTTGCCGGCATGAACCAAATCGGTATTGGACAAGAGACGATCAAATATTGGCTCACTCCTGAAGGTGCGCCCAAGGGACCGCCTGCAAATGTGACCTACCACTTCCAAACCCCTGATGTTATTAGTGTGACCTGGGATCCACCAACGAGAGCAGACAGAAGTGGCCAGATCAAGAAGTACGATGTACAGTTTTACAAAAGAGGAGATCAGTCCTCCTTAATCGAAAAGACAACGGAACTAACTAAAGTTGTTTTCACTGGCTTAGAAGAAGACGCGTTTTATGTGTTCAAAGTTCGAGCATACACTGATCAAGGCGCTGGACCATACAGCAAAGATATCACTGCTCATACAGAAAGAGATATTGGCAGGGCGCCTATGTCGGTAAAGGCGGTAGCGACGTCAGAATCTGGTGTTGAAGTTTGGTGGGAACCTGTTCCTTCGAGAAAGAAAATAATCGGTTACGTCATATTCTACACGATGGCTCCCGTAGCGGATTTGGATGAATGGCAACAAAAAACAGTGCATGTAACCCATTCTGCAGATTTGGAAAACCTCGAGAAATTTGCAGAGTATGCGATTGCTGTAGCTGCAAAAACCGCCGAAGGTCTAGGAAGGCTATCCGAAAAGGTTACGGTTAAAGTAAGACCGGAGGAAGTGCCCTTACATCTTAGAGCACAAGATGTTTCTACGCACTCTATGACATTGTCATGGTCGCCGCCGTTAAGATTGAACCCAGTTAGTTACAAAATATCATATAATGCTATCAAAGAATTCGTAGACTCTTTAGGCATGACTCAATCACAAGAAATATCTAGAAAAGAAATCATTGTGAAACATGACAGAACCTCGCATTCAATTAATGATTTATCTCCGTTCACTACATATAATGTTAATATAAGTGCCATTCCTAATGATAATTCGTATAGACCACCAACCAAAATAACGGTGACTACACAAATGGCTGCTCCTAAACCAATGGTGAAACCTGACTTCTATGGAGTCGTTGAAAACGAAATACTCGTTATTCTACCTCAAGCATCCGAAGAATACGGTCCTATTTCTCATTACTATCTAGTTGTTGTACCCGATGATAAGTCGCATAATCATAAAAATCCTGACCAATTCTTAACAGATGACCTCATTAAAAATAATGCTCGAACAGATGATGAAAACGCACCATATATTGCAGCCAAATTTTTGCAAAGAAATATTTTATACACGTTTCACCTTGGTAACGACGAAATGTATGAAGGATTCCTCAATCGAAAACTTAATCCAAGTAAAAAGTATCGAGTGTTTGTAAGAGCAGTTGTGGATACACCACAAAAACATTTATATACCTCAAGTCCGTTTTCGGAATACTTATCGTTAGATATGCGAGAAGCGCCGCCCGGTGAGGAACCTAGTCGCCCAGACCCGAAAGACATCAACGGTGATCCAGAAATAAGAATAGAGGAGAATAGAAAAGAGGCTGGAATGGTTTGGGTGATTGGTCCTATTATTGCGGCACTAATGTTATCCCTATGTTTAGTTCTGTTGTTTATTGTGAAGAGGCGAAGACAGCCTTGCAAAACACCTGATCAAGCAGCTGTCACTAGGCCCTTGATGTCAGCAGACATTGGCTTTGGAGCACCGTCTGATCCAGTTGAAATGAGGCGATTGAACTTCCAAACGCCGGCTATGATCTCCCATCCTCCAATTCCGATATCCGAATTGGCTGAGCATATTGATAGACTTAAGGCTAACGATAATATGAAGTTCTCCCAAGAGTACGAGAGTATAGAACCAGGACAACAATTCACCTGGGACCACTCTAATATGGAAGTTAATAAGCCTAAGAATCGCTACGCAAACGTAATCGCTTATGATCATAGTCGAGTAATACTTCAACCCATTGATGGTGTACTCGGAAGCGACTATATCAACGCCAACTACTGCGACGGTTACCGCAAACATAATGCCTATGTCGCTACCCAAGGCCCACTGCAGGAGACTTTTGCAGACTTCTGGAGGATGTGTTGGGAACTGCGAACTTCTACTATCGTCATGATGACTAAATTAGAGGAGAGGACAAGAATTAAGTGCGATCAATACTGGCCTAGTCGTGGTAGCGAATCATACGGCATGATGACGGTATCTATTGCCGAAGTTCAGGAGCTAGCCACGTACTGTATTCGGACTTTCCAAGTGACGAGAAATGGAGGTGCTGAGCGTCGCGAAATCAAGCAACTGCAATTCACGGCCTGGCCTGATCACGGCGTTCCTGAGCATCCTGCGCCATTTTTACAATTCTTGCGGCGCGTGCGTGCTTTGAACCCGCCTGACTCTGGACCACTGGTCGTGCACTGCTCGGCAGGTGTCGGTCGTACCGGTTGCTTCATTGTAATCGACTCGATGCTGGAGAGGGCTAGACACGAGCGCACTGTGGATATCTACGGCCACGTCACTTGCTTACGAGCACAACGGAACTACATGGTGCAGACTGAGGATCAATACATCTTCATCCACGATGCTTTGCTCGAAGCGGTAATTAGTGGTGACACCGAGGTGCCGGCTCGTAATCTCCACCAGCACATTCAGAAACTGATGCGAGTCGACACCCTCGAGAATATAACCGGAATGGAATTGGAATTTAAGAAGTTGGCTAACATGAAAGCCGATTCTACACGATTTGGAATTGCCAGCTTGCCTTGCAATAAGCATAAAAACAGGCTAGTGCATATCTTGCCATACGACACGACTCGCGTTTGCCTTACACCTCGCGATGGTTCCGATTACATCAACGCCTCCTTCGTCGACGGATACAGATACAGAGCCGCGTATATTGCCACTCAAGGACCTCTGCCCGATACCACTGACGACTTCTGGTGTATGCTCTGGGAACACAACTCCACTATTATCGTTATGCTGACTAAACTAAAAGAAATGGGACGGGTAAGATATCTAACCTCCTAATTGTGAATTATTGTCTGCTCATTTATTGATGATTGATTTTAATTTTAACCGAATTACTTAATGTTTTAGGAGAAATGTCACCAGTACTGGCCGTCTGACCGCTCTGTCCGCTACCAATGTTTCGTCGTCGATCCAATTGCCGAGTATAACATGCCTCAGTACATCTTGAGAGAATTCAAGGTAATATCCTTTTATTTTTACTATCATAAGCTTAGATATTCAAAATTATTCGACCCATAAAGTGATAAGTGTTATAATAAATTGACTTCAAACGTAAGAAACTAACGGGGGGTTTTAAGATACTACGTTTATAAGACACTACGTTTTCTAATTGCAAAGAATAATGCGCAGTGGCGCACAATGCCAAAATGTACTAATGCATAATTGGCAAATGCTGACTATGCGAGGCGTTACTGTAACTGACACATTCAACGTTGAGCATGTCGCATAATGCACCCAAGTGCGCTAATTGGAAAACGGGATATGACCATGGATATTCATTCCCTTACCCTCACCAGTTAACTGACGCTCGCGACGGCGCGTCGAGGACGGTGCGGCAGTTCCAGTTTATCGACTGGCCGGAGCAGGGCGTGCCCAAGAGCGGCGAGGGCTTCATCGACTTCCTAGGCCAGGTGCACAAGACTAAAGAGCAGTTTGGCCAGGACGGACCCATCACGGTGCATTGCAGGTGAGTTGCCCGGCTTAAGGGCTCAGGCACAAAATTGCGAATTCGCATCGCATCGCATCGTGATGTCAGAGTTTTGTAGCAGATATTTGCGATGCGATGCGAATTCGCAGAACTTATGTGTGAGAGCCCTAAAAGTGTTTATTACCATCCCTCTTTTTTTACTTTCGTCAGATTATACTACATTTTCAATACTCTACCATTGATCTTTGAAACATCAGTATTTGTCAGCACCGTCACAAGAATAATGAGTCTACCTAGAGTTGATAATTCAGATTGATGGTGTCACTAATCAATTAGTTTTAAGTAGACTTTGGTCACAAATATTATACTAAGCACAAAAATAGCAATATCTGTGTCGAAATATACAACTTTACCACCTAGTTTTCTTTCATGTTGACATATTGTAACACATGAAATTTATGTCATGAATGTCACTGTCACCTGACGGCTGACATTTGACAGCTCGGCTTCTTCTTCTTCTTTTGTCATGAGCCTCCCCGTTTAGGTGTGACGCAAAAAAAAATTAAAAATTATTAAATGTTTTGTATTTTTCTTAATTTAAATTTATTTTAGTCAAATAATATCGTCTCTTATTTAATTAAGTTGTACACCGTGTTGTTATTGTTTCTGCTTATGAGATTTTTTTTTTTTTTACTTGTGATTTTTGGTGTAAAGATTATAATTATTTTAAGTTGTATATTATCTTTTAGTTTTGGAACACTGTAGGCGGGTAGAGAAATTATTATAATTCATTAATCTACGAGGGCTGCTATTTATGTATCCGGAATTAAAAAAAGAAACAAACATATATCATTTAATATGGTTTTATTGCTTTTCAAAATATTCGCCGCGATGATCGACACACTTTTGCATACGCTGGAACCAATTTTCATAGCACTTTTTCCATTCTGATTGAGGTATCTCCAAAACGTGCATTTTGAACGCATCAACAGCCTCTTCGCGGCTCGAAAAACGTTGACCACGTAATTTGTTCTTCGCGTATGGAAATAAAAAGAAATCGTTAGGTGCCAAATCAGGGCTGTACGGCGGATGACCAGTCAATTCGATCTTTTGACCCTCCAAAAACTGAGTTGTTTCAGCTGAGGTGTGACAGCTAGCACTGTCGTGATGTAATATGATTCTGCGTTGTCGGTTGTCCTTTCTTATTTCTTCAAAGATTTCTGGTAAACAAATGGTCGTATACCATTCAGAATTAACCGTTTTACGATTCTCTAATGGCACTGTAGCCACATGTCCATTAATTCCAAAAAAACAGGCGACCATTTGCTTCAAAGTACTTTTTGCACGAGTAACTTTTGTTGGTTTCGGCTCATCTTGGAACACCCACACCGTTGACTGTTGTTTAGTTTCGGGGTCATATGCATAGATCCAAGATTCATCACCTATGTAGATATTATAAACGGCTTTTGACGTACCACGGTTGTATTTTTTTATCATTTTTTTGCACCAATCGACACGAGCCCGTTTTTGATCGATTGTCAAGTTGTGCGGAATCCAACGCGAACATATTTTTTTTACAGCCAAATGTTCGTGTAATATCTTATGTATGCTCGTCATACTTATGCCTAAGGACGCCTCTATCTCGCGATATGTAACATGACGATCACGCATTATTAGTTCCCGCACAGCATCTATATTTTGTGGGACAACAGCTGTTTTTGGGCGACCTTCTTTATTTTCATCCGTGAGCATAGACCGCCCACGATTAAACTCACTGTACCAGTGATAAACAGTGGTTTTTGATGGTGCTTCATCTCCAAAAGTTGCGGTGAGTTGAATAAAGCACTGTTGTTGATTTAGCCCACGCCGAAAATCGTAGTAAATCATTGCACGAAAATGTTCACGCGTTAAATCCATGGCAAATGAAGACACGCAATTTTCAAAATGACGCCACAATGGAAAAATAATTGACAGTCTCATGAAACAAAATGTATTCTTCAACCAACGAGTTTTATTTTCAAATGTTGTAATTACTTTTTAAATATTGTTCTTGTAAGTGGCCAGTTCTGGATACATAAATAGCAGCCCTCGTATTATAAATTATTTATATTAGTTTATATTTATTGCTAAACACATAATATTATAGTTCATAATTTAGAGTTTTTATACGTAATTATTATTAGTAAGTATTATTTCGTTAGCGGTTATTTGAATATATGCTAGCGAGTATTAGCGATGATGACCTTCCGGATGATGGATCGGACTTTCTCTCGCTAACTTCCTCGTCACATTCCTCAGGTGAGAGCTTTCACAGTCTCTCACAAACTCTTGAAGTCTCTCTGGACATGACATTCGCATCGTTCCCACGAAACTTTAACGTTGTTCACATCAATGCACAGAGCATCCCAGCTTCAGCATTATTCTGACCTCCTTGCTACCTTTTCCAACAACCTGAATATCCATGCCATACTTATATCTGAAACCTTCCTAAAGCCAAGTCTCCCTTCAACTTCCTACTCCTTACCCGGTTTCGTCCTCATGTGCAATGATAGAACTGGTAAAGGTGGCGGCGGTGTTGCCATATACCTTAGACACCATCTCCCCTTTGATATCATTGACAAATCTCCATCTGATTATTCGGAATCCTCTGAACATTTATTGATAGAAGTTTTATTCGGTCACTTAAAATTATTGCTTGGTGTGTTCTATAGCCCTTCATTGCAAATAGACTATTTCCATAAGTTCGAAGTCCTTTTGGAAAAGTATGTCACCTCTGTCAATCACACAATCGTTATGGGCGACTTTAACGCTTGCTTAGTGAATACAGAAAATCTACACTCAGCCCGTGCCTCCAAACTCCGGTCCATAATTAACTCCCTTGATCTTCATATCCTTCCCCTTAACCCAACGCACTTTTTTCCAAATTGTTCACCTTCCCTACTCGATCTCATGATTGTATCCTCGCCTGATCATGTAAGCACACACGGTCAATTTAACGCCGAAGCTTTCTCCTACCATGACCTCATATTCCTCTCCTATAAAATTCGATATCCTAAACCCAAGCCTCGTATTATAATGCAAAGCAACTATAATTTAATTGACACTGCCAAATTTCTTGAGGATCTTGGAGCTATTGATTGGGATGTGGTATATAATGCACCCACTGTGGACGAGAAGATGGATAGCTTCAACTACCTCTTAATGCAGATTTTTGATTCACATGCTCCTCTACGTCCTGTGAAGTTAAAACATCTCCCTGCACCGTGGCTATCAGATGAGATTAAGGGCCTTATGGCCAAAAGAAATGCTGCCAAATCTAAATTTAAAAATAACCCTACAGATCGGAATCGTGACAAATACAAAGAGCTCCGTAACAGATGCAGCCGCTTGTGCAGGGATGCACAGCGTCGCCATATCCACTCATCTGTTACTAATGGTGATCCAGCGAAGGTATGGTCATTTCTCAACTCCCTGGGTATCGGAAAAGCGAAATCCTCTCCCTCACCTAACCTTGACCTTGATGGCCTTAATCGTCATCTCACTTCTGCCTGTCCTATACCAGCCCCTGTCAAACAGCAGTCCCTAAATGCCATTTTACATTCTCCTACACCTGACCCTCCGCTTTCTCCTTTCGCTTTTAAATTGTTACTATCCAGGAAGTTGAGAAATCCATATCAAGCATTAAATCGAACGCTGAGGGTGTTGATGGCATAAGCCGAAAAATGATTATTCTCAGTTCACCCGTTGTACTCCCCGTCCTCTGTCATATTTTTAATTTCTCCCTCAGTTCCAGCACATTTCCTAGCTGCTGGCGCAAAGCTGCAGTTATTCCCATTCCCAAAATCAAATGTCCTACCTTACCCTCTGACTTCCGACCCATTTCCATTCTCCCATTCCTATCGAAGGTACTTGAGCGCCTTGCTTACCAGCAATTAAATACATTCATTAATTACAATAGTTTGCTTAGTCCTTTCCAATCTGGCTTTCGTTCGGGGCATAGTACTGTGACTGCTTTAATCAAGGTGACCGCTGACATTCGCTTTGCCATGTCTAACCAGCAACTTACTGTTCTAGCATTGCTGAATTGAAAGTAATGCTTTTAATACCGTTGACTACGACATCCTCATTGCTATGCTAGGTGCGCTTAAATTCTCTGATCCTGTGATGGAGTGGTTTCGTAGCTATCTTGTTGGTAGACAGCAATGTATACGTATTAATGATAAAATTTCTGGATACTGTGATATACCAGCTGGCGTTCTATCCCCTCTCCTTTTTTCCCTATTTATCAATTTCCTCACCCCGCTCCTCACCTGCTTCTTCCACCTCTATGCAGACGACCTTCAAATCTATACCCACGCACCTGCTAACGATTTAAAGTCTGCAATTACGGCTATCAATACGAATCTTGCAACCATACTTCGTTGGAGCCAGGGTCATGGCCTGATAGTCAATCCCAAAAAGACTCAAACTATTGTTATTGGTAGTACGAAACAAATAAACCGGCCTAATTACGATACTCTGCCTAGTATTACCTTTAACAATGTAGCTTTACCTTGTAGCAATGTGGCGAAAAACCTGGGTGTATACTTCGACTCAACTCTAAAATGGTCTCATCACATCTCTGAAGTCAGTCAAAAGATTTTTGCGGCGGTGGGCTCATTGAATCGCTGGAAAAATTTACTCCCTGTAAAGACTAAAATCGAGCTTGCGCAGATTTTACTTCTACCTATCCTCGACTATGCAGATGTTTGTTTAATAGATCTCAGCGAAGAACAACTCAACAAGCTAGAAAGATTACAAAACATCTGCATCAGATTCGTGTATGGACTGCGCAAGTTCGACCATGTCTCTGAATTTCGCCAGAAACTCGGGTGGCTGCCCATCAGACTCCGCCGGGAGGAGCATGTCCTGATCCTATTATATAATATTCTACATGACCCCCGCTCTCCCCGCTACCTTAAGGATCGCTTTCAGTATCGTAGTGCAGACCAAAATAAGCGTGTGTTACGTTCTGTTTATAATAATAAACTATTAGTACCTTTTACTAAGTCGGGATACTTTGCGAATTCTTTTACTGTGAAGGCCACTCACTTGTGGAATGAACTACCACTCGTGATTCGCGAGTCGCAGTCACTAGCTTCTTTTAAATCGAAGTTAGTATATATCCATCTGAGGAGTAAAGTCTCTTACTAAAACTGCATGTCTAACTTAATAATATTTATCTTTATTCATATGTAATATGTTATATTACATGTACCTAGGTCTATTAGTATATATTTATTTTTCGCTCAGTTTAGTATCCAATTGTGAACTTTAATACTACTCTTACTTAATATTTATTGTCATTTTTATTATTATTTTAGTTTTATTTTAGTCACTAAGCTGTTATTCTTTACCCCGCATACTATTTTTAGATTAAATTTTCCTCTTCCTCAGGGTTGCCTGGAAGAGATCGCTCATAGCGATAAGGCCGCCCTTGCCCACATTTATGTTTTGTTAAGTTTTTAGTTAAGTGACATTATTGTAATTTATATGACTGTAATGTGAGCAATAAAGTATCTATCTGTCTATCTATCTATCTATCTAGTTTTACGGGAGTCATTTCTCGTGTGACAATGTGGAGAACTTGTCATTTCTAGACGATATTAATGTAACAATTTTATACAGCGCGGGCGTCGGCCGCACGGGCGTGTTCATAACGCTGTCGACGGTGCTAGAACGCATGCAGTACGAGGGCGTGGTCGACGTGTTCCAGACCGTGCGCACGCTCCGCACGCAGCGCCCCGCCATGGTGCAGACGGAGGTAAGAGAGAGAAAGGTGTACGAGGGAAAGAGAAAGATGCATACGCAGTGCGCGTGTGGTGCAAACAGATACGTGAAAGAGAGATGTGAGAAACAGGAGGTGTATGCGGGAAAGAAAGATGCATACGGGTACTGAATGCAGTACAGGTGTGGTGCAAACAAAGATACGTGAAAGAGAGCAAAGTACAAGATCTATAGGCAGCTATAAAAGACATAATAGAGGATTAAAATAAGATGAGTGTGTACATGAGGTGTGTGACTGCGAGGATGTGAGCGTCGCGTAAAGTTAGAAAAAGATTGTACGCAATGTTAGAAAGTTTCAATGAAATAAGTTATTGTTACTGACTACGATATAGCTAAGTATTAATTTAGAACATGAAATACTTATTTGCAGATATAAAAACTTTTTAAAATAACATAGATAGTAGAAACTCTATTTTTATTACGTTAAATGAAACAAGTTACGCGGAAAACCAAGTTCACTTTTACCGTTGTTTAAGATTAGAAAAGTTTTTATTGAATTCCTTTTTTGTTGTGCAGGACCAGTACGAGTTTTGCTACCGCGCTGCCCTCGAGTACCTCGGCTCCTTCGATCACTACGCCAACTGACGATGAGACATACTCGTCTAAACTCACTGTTAGGAACCCTCTCGTTTTCATCCTATACTATTGTCTACGACTATTAGATTCGAAATTAAAAAATTTAAACTTAGAATTGTTGCACTAAAAAAACCCGCGCGAAAATTTTCCCGCGCTGTCATCTGTCATATCTGACGTTTAACGTTCCATTTTCAAATCAGCGTCAGGGTTCCGACAAGTTGACAGTTCTAAATATACGACTGATTGTATTTTCATTCACCGTTGTATACTTAAAGGCTTAACATATACGAGTGCCTAGGAAAAGTTACTTATGATGTATATCTACGACCACTGTAATCATGATTGTGAGATGAAGGGTAACCTATATAATATTAACCCTATCTACATAGATAGACTTTATATGCGGTTCTAGCTATTTTTATCTATATAAGAACAACGTTAAGCAATGTGAGAACGTCGCATTTATCGTAAGAGAGTTTCGGATATAAATATCGTATTATGCCACGAAATATTGTTTGCTAATATCTTATTAGAGAACACAGTGCGCTTAGAGACTTAACGCGGATGAACACGTATCATGGTGTATAATGTATAAATAGTTATTGCAGCTGTAATTAGGAGTTTATTTTTCATATCGGGTGTTAAATATGTTAGGTAGTGTAAATTGTAACTCGTTTCATAATTGCAATACAAAAATATTAGACGAATCGGCTGTGTCGTGTGGAAAATGTCATGTGAGTAGATCATAATCTTGTGTAAATATTATCTTTTGTTTTTTTAATTTCTGTATCCCACGAGTATCTCTTGCCCGTATTTACTTAATTGTGAAAAAAAAAGAATCGTTGTCTATGGATTCTTTTTTGGAAATCTTTCATTGTCATTCCGTGATATATTTTATTTTTTTATTATTTAAGTTTCGTGTATATCACTGCCACTCATTACATTAAGTCGGTGATTTAATGACATATCTATTGTTAGGTAGAGAAAATTTTTGTCGGTGTGTTGAATGTTATCACTAAGATTGATTCGAATGAACATTCGAATTGCGAATGGTAATAGTCGGAAAGGAACAATATTTGAAAAAACCATTTTACAATAAAAAATTTAAAATAAGTCAGTCAGTTGTTTTTAGAATAAACAATAATATAAACACCAGTTGAAAATGAACACATAATTATACAGGAATTTGCTTTTGGGATTTGAGGAATGCCATAGCCAAGGAAAATGAAATTGTTTTACATTAAAACAGTCGAGGACAGGTTGAATACCGTGAGGTATTGCGCTTTTTCGGGTCGTCTTAATTATATTTTACGTTCAAAATTGTGGTTCCCATCACCCTATTTTTAAGCTATCTTTAAGTGTAGTAATCCCTTATCTTTTACTGTAACCCTTGCCTATATCGTAATAAGTCTTAGGTTTTCCACTCGTTTTATACAATCTATACCTACTCGTAAGTTAAAGTTGAGCTTCTATACTAGTAATTATACTATTCGAAACATACTCGAATGACGTGTATCTTAATGGTATAGCAAAAAAAGCATAGTCTTGTCTATGGTCGATTCCGACGATTACCTCGTCGACCGATACTGCCAATCGTTCAGTAGTAGGAAGGTTTTAAATTAATAAAATACGAGAACATACGTAGAATTATGAAGAGAATATTGTTAAAATGAGGTTATAGTGAAATTTAATACTCGTTGATGAATCCCATATATAGCTTGACTAGAGGCTTCGTATGGTTTCGTGTGAGCTACGCGCGAATATTGTGTAGTTCTAAATTGATTTCGTCGAAAAATCGCATTTATTTTACTATAAGAAACCCCAAAGCTTTTGGAAAAGTCGGCCATTTTAATTTGTGAAATATCGCTGCTAATTTAGTGCTGCTATACTTAATTTACTTATCTATTAGAAATGTAATTATTTTTTTACTGATTTATTGTTTTTTAATTCAATTGAGCCGTATTAACTACGAATAATAAAAACTAAGGAAGAGTAACTCCGTCGAAAAACATGCTCCAAAATACTTGTCAAAAAAGTGTACCTTAGGTTCACTTTTCATACATTTGGTGACCTTGAGCGGTATAAAGGCTGACGTTACATGACAGTTCGAATGGAACCAAATTTAAAACTGTATTAGTATGGGAGTTACGTTTCCTTAGGTTTTATTGTTCGTAGCGTATTAACAAATCATTTTTAACCCTCGACAAAAAAGAGGGGTGTTATAAGTTTGACGTGTTTATAGATTAAAAATTAATCAGTAATCACCTCAGCTAGCAACAAGTACCTACATGGTCTTTTATTAGATTTTTGCTTTTACTTGTTTTAATGGTTAATTTTATAATTATTATCATACAATCATAATAATTATTATCAGTTAAGATTATTTTGTATTTTGACTGATTTTTGGGGTACATGAATCAAAACTCAGATGTAATAATATAAAGGAGTATTTTTAATTAATCGCATAATATTGACAGAGATATTTAATTTATTTTGTACAAAATGAAATTCTAATGAGGTCCATTATATAGTTAAACCATATTTGTTTTATGTACTCCAAATAATCACGTTTGCCATACGCGGTGCTGTTATCAATTCCATTTTAGTACAAAATGTATTGTAATATTTTCATCTGTATCAAAACCTTTGTTATTATTTTGAAGACTGATAATTTTGTATATCTACGCGCGTTATTTTGATTTTTTATATGTACCCTCATGGCAACTATTTTCAAGAAAACGTAGATTATAGAATAGATTTTTAAGTGATTTCTTTTGTATGAATTGTATATTTGTATCGTTTTGTACGATATTTTGCAGTTGGCAACATTGTCATCGCTTGAGTTGCAACGGCGCGGAGTGAATGTAACTAGTAGGAATTTGTAGGTGATTATTTTGTAAAAATCCCGCGCTGTGGACACGGTGGATTCGCAAATTATACATAATGTATATGAGAAATAAATATATGTGAGACGAACACTTGATTTTTATTTGAAATACTGGATACTTCCACACTAGTGGTTGATTTGTTATGCTCTACCTTGGGTTGAGTTGAGGCCTTGTGACGCCTTAGATAGTCCGCGCGGAACTAGTTGGCCGCGCCTTAGGTTTATGTGAGCGGTGGGACGGAGAGGCGGGGCGCTTGATTTTGACAGTTCTGGCTAGTTTAGACAAAACGCACAAGAGATTGGAATAGCAAGATGAGTCCGCCGATAAAAAGACAATCTAAGGAAATAATATTTAAAGTGCAAGTTTTTTACAAAACCGAAAGCCGATGTCAATAGTTTAGAACAGTGGTCCCCAACCTTTTTTTCATGCGGGCCACAAATATGTTTTGGTCTTGGTGTCGCGGGCCGCAACGAAAATTTTTTAGGGTTAAAAAATAACATTCTTCAAAATGAACGATTTTAAAGTGAAAAAAATTTAACGACTATCACGTAGACTTTACGTTATTTTGCCGGTGGGCGTGAATTTCAAAATTTTTTAACATCACGCGGGCCACAAATAAAGTCCCGGCGGGCCGCATGCGGCCCGCGGGCCGCGGGTTGGGGATAGCGGGTTTAGAATATAAAACTGATCAATTGTCTTTAATTTATTCTTTTCAATAATTAAATAATATTATTGTGCACAATATCGCGAGATTGGTCGTCAATGTCTAATCTCATGTGCGTTGCGAGCAGCAAGCAACCCGCCCCCTCACCCCTGTCCCTACCTAAGGCGCGGCCAACTAGCGGAAAGCGGAAGCGCGGACTATACCTTGTGTGTGGCGAGGCAGTAGCAAGACAGTGCTCTCGGCCAATCAAATTGTCTGTTTGTACTGTATTGCCACTCTACTCGGTAGGTGCAATCAGGCCCTTAAAAACCTTTCTTTAATTTTTTAATAGTAGAGACTATTTTTCCCCGTAAGAATTTTTAATATGTATACCTATGACCAAACCAAACAAAAACAAAAAGCGTGTGTGGTACCCATATCTGGCAGAGTAAATTAAATTTTTTGCAGCTCTAATAATAGTGGAGTTCCCAGAGCGTAAAAATCGTGCAAACCTCCGATTTTTGCAATAGTGGATGAAAATTGAAAAGAAAAAAAGGAATGTGTAGCTGATAACATAAATAATAAAGTTTACCTATTGAAAAGTTGTGCTTTTGATTTTTAAATTATTCTCTTCCACTTCAAGTAAACTCATAAACTGTAAAATTTTGAAGAAAATTTGCATATTTCTTTCTTTTAAATATATAGCAAAATAATAAAACACATAATTATTTTTTTGAATTGTATCGTTGCTTATATTCCAAAGAAAGAAAATAAGTTGAAAAAATATATAATTTAGATTTAAAATTAATATTTTTGCATGTAGATGACCATACCTCCAAATGTGCTTGTTGTGTGCCTCGCCAGGTAAATGGCGTTCCTATTTTTCTTTGGTTTTAAATAGGAAGTTTAAAATTATTTTTTAGGCTTAACAAAGCCTTCTATTTCTTAATGTGTATAACTTTTTAGCTCTTACTTAATTAAATTCGCTGAAAATGTAGCACAAACTTTTCACGGATATTTCGAAGAAAATCTGTATTTTATTTCTTTTGGTTAGGTTTTTACAAAATAAAATTGATTTTTTTTTCATTAATTATATTTGCTAAAACATACTTAAAGGAAAAAATAGAAATTAGGTTAAGAACTGATATTTTTTGTATTCAGGTAAGCATTTTTCAAACATAGGTCGCAGCATGCGTCTTTAGTATGTACGTGAGATTTGTAGCACCCAATTTTTTTCTGGCTTTAAGTAGGCAGTTTAAATATATTTCAAAGACTAGAAAAAGTCTTTCATTTGTCGATGCATTTAATGTTTTAGCTCTCACTTAAATAAATTCTGAACAAATATAGAAAAATATTTTCGGTCTATTTTACATATTTTTGGAGATATCAGATATTTAAACGTTTTTTAGTACTTAAAAGTTATCATTTCTCTAAAAATTAAATACGCACAACAAGTAAGTTTAACACACTTTTTGTTACAACCCTTAAATCCACCCAAACCCTTTTATCTTGGTTACGACGATATCTCTAAAAACTTTTCAAAAACCTTATTTATTTATTTTAATATTTTTTAATATTTATTTAGAAAAAGACACTTAAAAATAAAATACAATTTGATGTTCTAGTACTTAAACTAGGCCTAGCCTGTCTTTTAAGTACTAGTTACTTCCAGTGTAACAAAGTACATATTATAATACGGATATTAAGTATTAATAATAAATTTCGCAACCACTATTTACTGTGGGTAGTAAGAAATATTATATCTACTTTAAATGGACCGCGGTGCAAGCGCTGGCGGTAGCCGCAGTACAGCCGATAAGACCCGATGCGACACGAAGCGGTGTTCGTAAATACTGGCTACGTCACAAACAAGTTACTTATGGTTAGACCACCGAAACTGTGGACTTGTGTGTTGTGACATACAATCTTAAATTTATTTTATTGTTTTAAATTTTACATAGTTTTACAAGGTAAGTAACAATTTTAACACTAGTACTGCTATTAATTTATTTATATCTATCTCTTTTAAACAATAATAGTAAAGAATGGTATCAAAGTAAAACAAATAATTAAAATACGGTTTTTACACAGTAGTAAGGCTAAGATAATAATATATACTTAATACTTATACCTTATATTATTGCATCCCATCATAGTTATACTTCATCATACTTCATTATGAACGATACCGGCATGCATGACAAAATATATAACTAGCAGACCCGGCATACGTTGTTTTGCCTTATAAACCATTTCTGGTATCAATATAAAAGCACATAAAAACCCACTCATACAATTTTTATTTAAAATCGGTTGAGCCGTTTTGGAGAAGTTGGTGCAGAACACCGTGACACAAGAATTTATATTTTATTAGATAAGATACATAATATTTCACTTATCACAGTCGGTAATGAATTTTCTCATTTCTAGCTTATTTAATGGGAACAAGTAGGTTTTCGATACTTTCGTATGTTTGAGTCTTTAACCACATTGTAAAAATATTTTTACACTTGTTTGTATTATGGGTAGTGAGATTCAATTTCTGATTTAGTTTTTTGTAAAGTACTGGGGCTAGGTAGCACTGGAATTTATGAATGAAGAAGGTTCTAAACTGAGGTGTTGGAATCATCTGTCTTCTGCTTCGTACTGGTAGTTCCGTAATAGTAGGTAATTTCTGATGGTACTTGAGTATACATTCTTTAATAAACATTTGCCTTACAGTCAGAAGGTCGCAATTTTTGTAAAGATCAGTAGTGTAGGGGTGGTGTATGGTTTGAAGGTCATTACTTTCAGGAGTGCCCTTTGTGATCTCTCTAACTTTATTAAATGACTTTTACTAGCTCCCCCCCATACATTAATGCAATAGCTGATAAGGGACTGTGCTAATGCAAAATAAACAGTTTTAAGGAGCTTAAATTCAGCCACTGACCGCAAGCAGCGAAATATGTACATCGTCTTACGGATTCTATCTGACAGATAATTAATTTGCTGTTTCCATGTTAGTGTTTGATCCACTATAATCCCTAGATACTTTATATTTGTGGATCTTTCGATTTTAAGACACTTGCAATCAGTATTTGTAGGCTGATTGCAGGTGTGAATTTTAATAGTGTAGTGGGTTTTTGGTATGAGTCCTAGAGTGATGCCAAAGGTGATAAACTTAGTTTTAGCTATATTTAATGTCAGTTTATTTTCATTTAGCCATTGGAAAACAATTGAAAGTCCTTTTTCTGTGTGCGCCCTAGTCTCTTCCCAGTCCTTACCATAGAATATGAGAGCCGTATCATCAGCAAAAGTATAAGTTTGATTATTACCAATTTTCAGACTACATAAGTCATTGATATAGATTAGGAAGAGGCTAGGACCGAGCACACTTCCTTGGGGAACTCCGTAGATGACTTCCTGATTCCCACTGTAAATATCACCGATTTTAACTCTTTGGATTCTATTAGTCAGATAGTCTTTAAACAATTTCAACGGTAAGCCTCTTATACCCATATGTTCCATTTTTGTTAGTAGCCTAGGAATAGAAACCATGTCAAAGGCTTTAGTCAAATCTAAGAAAACTCCGATCGCTTTAATCTTGGCATCCAGCTTGATGGCAATGTCCTCTATAAGGTCAGAGACGGCGTCGTTTGTGGATTTACCGGCCCTAAATACATACTGATTGAGTGCAATGATTTTCTTATTTTCTAAGTAGTTTGTAAGTCTTTTGTTAAGTATTTTCTCCAAATTTTTTGGGAAAACAGTTAGCACGAAAATTGGGCGATAGTTGTTGACACATTTTCTATTCCCAGCTTAATTAGATTGGATGAACTATAGATATTTTGAACACTTTCGGAAAAACTCCATTTGTGATACAGAGGTTCGCTATGTGTGTGAAAATAGGAACTACAGTTTCTTTAGCCATTTTTAAAAATGTTGTAGGTATACCGTCCCATCCAATAGCACTATCGTTTCTTAGATTAATTAGTATTGAGCTAACTTCCGGCATATCAGTTTTTAGGAGTACCATAGAGTCTTTAGTTGAAGGAATATCAAATCGTGTTGTATTTTGGTCGCTATTTATTTGCTCTGCTAGATATGGCGAAAATGGCGACCACCTACTAAGGCGAAATGGTCGTTTACATTATTAACGGACTCTTGTGGTGTTTTAGCTATATTCAGCAATTCCTTGGGTATACTTTTGTCTGTGTGGGTGTTAGTGACGTCTTTAACTATATTCCAAGTTGTTTTCGGGCTATCGCAACTTTTGCATAGTTCGTTTTGATAGAAGAGTTTTTTAGCCGTTTTAGTTGGTCATTACAGAAGTTTTTGTAACGAGTGTATGTAGTTTTTAATATCAAGTTATTTGGATCAGACTTACATTGGGCATGCATACGATCTCTATTCCTAATACATCTTACTAGTCCTGGAGTCATCCACGGTTTAATACATCGTTTTTGTCGGGTTACTGATATTGTATTCGTGTTTTCGTTAGTTATATCGGAAAGTACATTAACTAGTGTTTCAGCTGCCCAGTTTGCATCATTGGAGTTCATTAATTCACTGAAATCTCTATTATTAAGGGTTTTGAGTATGGCTTCATAGTTAATTTTACGGAAAATTTTATTTTGAAAGTTTTTTTTACGTGTTTTATTTTGTTGTATGCATGTTAATACTGCTGCATGATCCGTTAAAGTTGCGTCAAAAACCAGAGTGGTTATTGGATTTTTAGATTTCACCATAGAGTGATCCAGACAATTGTCACCTCTAGTTGGCAAACAATGAGTATTAAGTAATCCATGAGAGCCGACAACATCAAGGTAATCCGCAGTATTTGAATCTTCATTATTTTGTATTAATATTTATATCTCCAGTAATAATTATGTTTTTATATTTGTTTTACGTCGAAAGTAACTGATCTAGCGAGTCTATAAACTTTTTTGCGTTTTTGTAAGAAGGAGATCTATATAGGGCAATAACAATGGTTTCTGGGTGTACATTGATTAAGAGGCATGTAGCTTCAGTTAGATTAATTTCTTCAACAGTATGCTTTATTTTTTTATTTATGTATATAACAATACCGTCGTTTTGATTATGATTGTATATAGATGATGCTATGAGATGCAGTACTAATACAATACAAATTTTATAACAGAAAAAGTAAAGTAGACTAAGATAAAACATAACATAAGATAAAAATAACAATAACATACTGTTTAGTTTACGGTGTAGGAGATCTAAGTCTAGTCATTGATGCTGCTTAAGTTCTTCCAGTTGAGTTTCACATTTTATTTCAATATGTGGTGCGCCGTCTGTCTTTCTCAGAAAAAATTTGCCATTGTTGGTCCAGCAATACTTAAATCCATAGGATGTAGCTGCTCCTCGTGTAAGGGAAAAGAGTCGTCGGCCTTTATTCGTCAGTGCTTCGGATATGTCAATCGGTACTGATTTATCATCTAGTCCTATAAAAGTCGAGTCAAGACGTCGCTTAGGGTATTCTTTGTTTAGACCTTTGGCAGCATTTATAACTTGATTTTTCATGGTGACAGTAGCAAGGTTTGCTACAAGGGTTGTATTTCCGGATTTTCCTTTGAAGTGGTAAGTATCTCTGATATCCTGCTTTACCAGATCTATGTTGAGTGCCTTGCAGGTTTTTATAACTATGTTGGGTACATCAGCTTTTTTGACGTAATAACGTCTTATAATTCGATATGGGGTGCGCGCCCGAAAAACATGACAGTTCATGCGGCGTTACCTCGCTGACAGCTCTGAGGCGTTCCATTTACACTCTCAAGTCTCTCAACAACCGTAAGGCCCACCTGGGCCGCGCTCTTTGTTTCGAATATTACGTATTTCGATGACTTAGAGAATACTTCTGTATGAAGAAGTTTGGTTAGTTATGATCTTTGATACATTGACCACACTCTGAATGAATAATAAATAAACAATTTGTGAGCTATTAGTATTATTTCGGCTATTCAAAATTGTGCTCTATTTCCTACGTGTCAAGGTATGACTTAATATATGAAGAATAAAGTATTCGTTTATTTCTTCTGAACAAGTCACTAATTATAGTTTCGAAAGTTTATAATTGAGAAACTAATATCACATCGGACTAAATACTATGTTATGATGGCTTGATAGATAGAAAATTTAACATATATTATAATGTAGTTCACACAAACATAAAATATGGATTGTATGTAAGGATATTACATTAATTTTACAAAGAGGGTAGGCCGGGCGCCATTTTTTTGCACATTGACCTGCCAACTTTTTTGCATAGATTTTTCCCGGAACTGAGGGGTTAAGGCTATGACGTTGTCACGTTCAACTATCGTCAGTAAACCGACTTTACAGACAACCGATTTTTTTTGGGTTCTTTCAAGGGCTTCTATTTTGGATTCCAGTGTTTCGATTTGTTTAGTGTATTTTTGTCTCTCTAGTTCTACAGTGTTAAGCTTCTTCTTAATGTCATCATATTCATTTGATAAGAAAATTATTGAATCTTTAATCTCTTGGTTTGATTCTTGTAGGATGTTATTTTGGGTCTTAATTTCAGCAACTTCGGAGGCAAGTTTTGTAAGTATACTAGTATGGTTAATATTCCACTTTTCCAGCATGTCTTTGATCTCCTCTTTAAAAACAGAAAACGAGTCGTTGGCATCGTCACAGTCTCTGCGCCTTTTGTGTCGTTGATTAATGGGAGACTCTGTATACTCACTCGATCGTGGTTTAGAGACGTCCGTATCCGACAACGCATGTTGGATTGGTGCGGCTATCGTCGGTGGAGAACGAAGAAGATTAGCTATCTCAACTCTAAGTAATCAAAATTTGCAGTTGATTAGGTTCACAGTATACGTGGTCTAACGTGATTCAAGGTTGTGTTGTTGTCTCACTCACTCTAATAGGTTTGCAACAGCGCGGCTTGGCGGGTGGAAAGCAAGCGGTAAATTTGCGCCAGCGGCTCACGTCACCGTGGTCGAGCAGTTCGGCCTGCCGTCCCAACAACCCGTTCACAGAGGCACCGGGTTCAAGCCCCGCCGATACTTGACTTTGTGAGGCGAACAATCAATAAATCTCAAGACTCACGCCACACTCTCGCTCCGCAATGCACGATGAAGGGGCGAAGGCTTCAAGAAATGGGTACTTCGAAAGGTGCTCCGACGTACGTTTTAATATTTCACAGCACACAATAAATTTATTTAAACTTATAGTTGTATTTAGCTTAGCAAAGCAAACTTTCTTTTTTAAAAATTGTGTATTTGGTTAATCTTCAACGTAAACAATCGGATAAGAGTCATTAAATAACAGGAACAAGATTTTTTTTTCTGGACCGGTTTTATATGGTGAAATATTAATTTTTAGGGAGTGCCTCCGCTGGCGGCGCCGGCTCCCAAAAATACCAGTAATGGGAACCGGCGGTAAGTATACTGCCGGCAGCCGAGATATAAAACAACGGCTGCCGGCGCTGGCACTCAAAATGGGAGCCGGTGATAATGCGTAAAGCGCTAAGTTCCAGTGCCGATACACAAATTTTAAAAAGAAATAATTATAATCTCAAATATATTCGACTTTACCGACTTCCAAAGGTGAAGGTTAGGTATCTATTTGTTCGGCTGTGGATATTTTAGTTTTTTGTGATGCATTTTCTTAGCTTAGCTTTACCTTAGCTACCTTTTTTCAGCTACCAAAAAGTAAGATTTTGCACCACAACTACAGTTTAAACCCCGTGGTATACTTCCGAAGGTACTGAACAGAACTTCAGATTATTTATACATGTTAGAGAGTTTCAGCGTTGTTTAAAGAAGCAAAGTATATTGTATTATGCTACTATGCAGATCATATTTATCAGCATCATCATCACCACCATTAACCTATCAAGATTCAAGCCCCATACGAGCACCGGTGATCGCGACAACAATAGAATACAATACCATTTCCAAGAATCCCCGATCGAAGGATTCAAATACGCATCCTTACAATATGACTATTTATTACCTTATTATTTGTACTTTTCATAGTCCTTTATATCAAGACTGATGTTTTTGATCATTATTCTGTCATTTGACAAGCGATGTCTGCCGAATAGGCGCCGGCAGCCTATAATATCGCGTGACTTCGGCAAACTTCGGAGTTCGGAAGACGGCGCCGGCAGCCATTTCAGCAACCGGCGCCGGCAGCGGAGGCACTCCCTAATTTTTAATTATGTAACTAAAAAATTAAAAGCACAAATTTTTGGTAAACTTTGCAAGTTATAGTGTAAAAAAGAAAATGACACCTCAAAAACAAAAATCCATTCACTATTACAATTTTCGGAGGTTAAAACCTCTGGCGACTGCACTACAAAAAAAGATCTCAAAAAATTTTGAATTAAGAACAACCGTGATTCCGACGGTCCCGAATAGTTACTACTTAATAGCAAGATGAACGTTATAAATAGAATTAAGTAGATCGTGTTAGCATATCAATGACTTCAGTCTGGACTCTGTTATATCTTCATAAGAAATATAAAATAAATAAACTATAGAATTCACTGTGAAACTTGAAAGTAACTTCTTCTATACTTATTATAAAACAAAGTCGCTTTTTTTTCCCTCATGTCCCTTTGTTCCCTTTAATCTTTAAAACTACGCAACGGATTTTGATGATTCTTTCAGTGTTAGATAGCCCATTTATCGAGGAAGGTTATAGGCTATACTTTATCACGCTAAGACTAATAGGAGCGTGAAAATAGAGGAAAATGTGGAAAAAACCGGGGGAAATTATATGAAAGGGCTTATTTGAACGTGCTAATCTCAGGAACTACTGGTCCGATTTGAAAAATTCTTTCAGTGTTAAATATCCCATTTATAGAGGAAGGCTATATTTTATTACGCTAAGACTAATAGGAGTATGTGGATAAAACGTTGGAAATTATTTGAAACGAGGGAAAATTATCTCGCGAACTACTGGAGCAATTTTTTTGCATTATTTGGCACGGATAAGAAGTAGATCACAGGCTATTGATTTTAATCATTTTTTCAGTGGCTATATATTTTATACCTATGCGACGCCGGGGCGGGTCGCTAGTTTTATTATAAAAAGAAAGGGTATTTTATTATTCGTAGGTAGATAACATTTGTTTCAATAATTAATTTTATTACGGGCAAATTCTTAACATTGGGGCGTTTCTTATGGAAGCATCAAGCATAGAAATCAAAAGTAACTTTTTCAACGCTGCTACTTTCACAGTGAATTCTATATATTATATGGAACACATTACACAACCCAAATTATTATCACGTTTTGTAAATTATAACACACTGTCACTTTTTGGTTGACTGGTACGGACGGACGGCCCTACGGATTTAACTGCATTAACACTGTTAAAATTAAATTATTATGGACACTAAAGATACAAGTCGGAACTGAGCGACACGCGACAACTGCAAACGACGTGTCGTTGCGACACCACTGGTTCTTTGTATTTCTATGAATAAGTGTCGCTAGCTTCGTGTCGTTAGCTGCGGAGGGTATTTTATAGAAGCACATAGAAACCAGTAGTGTCGCGGCGACACGTCGTCTGCTGTTGTCGCGAGTCGCTCGGTTCCAACTGTACCTTTAGATTTGTAATAAAAAAATCAAATTTTATACAAGCGCACCTTAGCTTAGTGCCCAATAACTGGAAACGCAATTCAATGTTCTTCTGGCTTTTCTTTTAGTTTAGTTATTAAAATAGAAACCAATAAAGCTAAAATTATATAATTTTACACGCCATTTCGGCCTCTAAATCTTCACTTTAATAACTACTTTTGCATAAATTATAAATTTACACCCGCGTCGACGCCCGCGGTGCGATCCTTATTAACTGAAACTCTTCGGGAAGTGAAATAGATTAATGTTCTTATTATACACAATATGCTGGTAATAACTCTAAGAGTGGTTTGTTAAATAATAATGGTTTATTATGCAATAACTTGCCAGAAAATACAGATTAGAAAGAAGGGAAGAAAACTAAATGAACAGCAAAAACAATTTTACTTCTCGATAGACTAACAATTTAAATACGTTATGAAAATAGTTTAGGCCGGCAACGCACCTGCAGCTCTTCTGATGTTGCGAGTGTCCATGGGTGACGGTAGTTGCTTTCCATCAGGTGACCCCTTTGCTCGTTTGCCCCCTTATCTCATAAAAAATACACATTACCCATAAGAGTATATATTGAGTTATAAACCTAGTAATATTTAATACAACAGTCGTATAATAACTTGGAGCGCTGAATAAATAATTATAAGTCTAACTGCCTATATAGTGTCGAGGGACGTAAACGCTAAGGCTGTGTGTTTTATTTTGTCGATACTCGATAATCATAATATTATTTTAGGGTTTCGTACCAAAAGGATAAAAACGGGACCCTATTACTAAGACTTCAATCTCTGACTGTCCGTCTGTTTGTCCCCAGGCTGTATCTCAAGAACGGTGATAGCTAGAGAGTTGAAATTTTCAGATTATGTATTTCTGTTGTCGCTGTAACAACAAATACTAAAAACAGAATTATAAATCAAATACCTATATTTTAAGGGGGGCTCCCATACAACAAACTTGATTTTTTTGACATTTCTTGCTCTACTTATATCAATAACTAGCGACCCGCCCCGGCGTCGCACCGCGCACGGGTATAAAATATAATATAGCCACTGAAAAAATGATTAAAATCTTCTTCTTCTTCTTTTTTATTAATGGCTCCTTTGTGAGTCGCCAGTATCAGAGTGTTTTGGCGAAGACTCTGCTTTATGAGATGGCTTTATGAAGGAACAAGGTTACGGTATGTTGAGACGCGTACGGTGGCTGTTGAACAATCTAAAACAAACACAAACACCAACATTTGGGGTTAGTCCTATACACCTTACAATTTAATTTTGTTAGTATAAATATATCGACGACGGAAAACAGAAAGGGCGTATACCGTTAAAAGGTCGTAACTAGACTACGTATAAGGTCATTATCAGTTTTTTTTTCTGCGTCGATTGGTCTGGGTCTGGTTGCTCTACGATGACATGAAATTTAAAAAAAAGTGAGTATTTTAAAAAGTGTGATAATTTTATTTTGGTGTAACTGCCCACAAAACTGCGTATTTATACTTTTTTGAGATACGATTTGAAGAAGTTTGTGTTTTTAATTAAAACATATTTACGCTGTTCCTGTTTCGATGCGTCACAGATGTTACGGCCTTTTTGCGGGAAGCAATTTTTATGCTTGCTATGTTACGACATTTTAATGGTTCAGATTTTTCTAAGGACAAATAATGACTTCTTAGATACTACAATTTCATGGGTGGTAGAAATGAACTCAATCGTAGTTAATACGAGTCACAGGTCCCGCAATTTGTTGAACATTTCGGACTTTCTTACATACACCCCAGGTAAGTTACCTTAGTCGCTGCGCGGGCGTCGTGTTGAAAGGTTGTGTCAGTTTCGCTGTAGTGAAATCGTGTTGCAAAAACCTTGGAGTGTTTAATTTCTCTATACAAAGTATGTTATAAATTCTAAAGATTTAATTACCTAGTAATAAGTTCCAGGATACATAATGTATTCTTAAGCTAAACTCAAAAAGAATGTAAACAAATCGAAATCAAATTGTGCGTGGTACCTATGCGTTGTAAGATTTTAGGTTTTTGACGTGATAACGTCTTATAATTCGATATGGGCTGCGCGCCCGAAAAACATGACAGTTCATGCGGCGTTACCTCGCTCTGAGGCGTTCCACTTACACTCTCAAGTCTCTCAACAACCGTAAGGCCCACCTGGGCCGCGCTCTTTGTTTCGATTATATTACGTATTTCGATGACTTAGAGAATACTTTTGTATGAAGGAGTTTGGTTAGTTATGACCTTTGATACATTGACCACACTCTGAATGAAAAATAAATAAACAATCTGTGAGCTATTAGTATTATTTCGGCTATTCAAAATTGTGCTCTATTTCCTACGTGTCAAGGTATGACTTAATATATGAAGAATAAAGTATTCGTTTATTTCTTCTGAACAAGTCACTAATTATAGTTTCGAAAGTTTATAATTGAGAAACTAATATCACATCGGACTAAATACTATATTATGATGGCTTGATAGATAGAAAGGAGAAAGATCATAACTCTATGGTACCCTGTCTCATGTTGCGTCATTATGAAACTTGGTTTTTTAAAGTCTATGATTATCATTTTAGCTCCTATAAAAATTTCTTTGTAAACAAAACCGGGGTTTTAGAGTAATTTGATAAAATCGAAAATAACCTCAAAATCTACAAAGCACCTATTTAATTGACCCCCGGAGCAACAGCGTTATACAGCCCTGAAAAATAGATTGTTGAAAATATACCAGGAGAGCGCGGAAGCCCAATTTCATAAGCTAGTAAAGGAAATGGATCTGGGCAAACAACGCCCTTCACAGCTTCTCGCTAAGATGAAGGAGTTGGCGAGTAATACTTCTACGGCGGGGGACACTTTGAGGAACCTGTGGCTATCCCGGTTGCCAGGATGGGTGCGTGCGATTCTCGCAAGCTGCAAGGCCGATACCAAGCTAGACGAGCTTGCCAGCATGGCGGACAAGATCATGGACAACCAGCGGAGCGGAGAGACAGTGGAGGTTAATAAGCCGTCGACTTCACATAACGATACGACGGTGATCACCGAGCTGCTCACAGAAATGCGGAACATATCTCTAGAAATAAAGAGGCTGAGGGGCGAGGTTAATGAAATAAGAGAAGGAGAACAGCGGCGAAGTTTCCGGTTCTACGGTCGGAGAAACAGATCTCGTTCACGTTCCAGAGGTCCCAGGCGTACACCACAGAGCGCAGATTGGTTATGCAAGTACCATTTTCGCTATCGTGCAGCAGCCAAGCTGTGTGAGTCTCCATGCAACTGGAGAACGTCATCGGCGTCGGGAAACTAGATGCGGTGCAGTCTGCGGCGATGGAGGAGTGCGCCAGTTTTGAGGAAAGCCATCGTTTATGTGTAACAGACTCTAGAAGCGGTATGATATTTTTAATTGATATATCTATCGTCCCTGTTTCTAAGTTTAGTAATTGTAAGAAATACGATAAAAGTGCATATACTTTGTATGCAGCGAACGGCACTTTAATTAACACATATGGTGTTGTAACACTAGAATTAAATTTAGGATTAAGACGTAGTTATAAATGGCCTTTTGTAATATGTGACATCAGTAAGCCGATTATAGGCGCTGATTTTCTAAAAACACATAGGTTAGTGGTAGATTTATATAATAGAAAATTAATGGATCAAGTTACAACTGTATGTACGATAGGGACCATCATAAGTCACAAAATGCCTTCGATTACGACAATTAAGGCTAATAACCCGTACCGCGACTTATTAGAGCAATTTTCAGAGATTACTAGACCTGCATTTTTCAAGGATGTGCCTGATAATGCTGTTTACCACCACATAGAGACATCAGGTCCACCGGTACATGCGCGCGCCCGACCACTTCCTCCGGAGAAATACAAGAAGGTAAGAGATGAATTTCGTTTGATGTAGGAAATGGGTATTTGTCGACCATCTAGCAGTCAATGGGCTAGTCCATTACACGTCGTCCCTAAAAAGGACGGACAAATTCGGCCGTGTGGCGACTGTCGTAGTCAATGGAAGGTATACGTATATTAGAAGAAAAGGTCAAGGTCATCACGGACTACCCAAAGCCAGAAACTGTTGAAAGTTTGAGAAGATTTTTAGGCATGGTAAATTTTTATAGGTCACATTTACCTAAGGCCGCTGAAAGTCATGCACATTTAAACAAGTTTTTGCACAACTCTAAGAAAAAGGATAAAAGTAGGATAGCATGGGATCAGGAATCGGAGTTAGCTTTCGAGCAGTGTAAGGAGAGCCTTAAAAGCGCCGCGACACTCGCTCACCCGGTTTCGGATGCCCCTTTATCAATTATGGCAGACGCTTCTAATACGTGTGTCGGTGCCGTTTTACAGCAGTATGTCGACAGTGCATGGCAACCTTTAGGTTATTTTTCAAAAAAACTTTCGCAGACGCAGGAAAATTACAGTACGTATGATAGAGAGTTACTGGCTATATATATGTCTATTATGCATTTTAGAAACATGATTGAAGGTCGTAACTTAACAGTATTTACAGACCACAAGCCTTTGACTCACGCACTTACTAAGATCAATTCAGAAAAAGAGACACGGTCTAGACGTATTCGACAGTTGATGTATATAAGCGAGTATACAAATAGTATTCTTTATGTAGGCGGTAGCGAAAATCCAGTTAAAATTCAGTCCAAACGCATAGAGACAATCGTATGTCCGACTGTAGTCGACTACGAGGAATTAGCATCGCAACAAGAAAATGATGAACAGATTAAAATTTTTTTAGGATCTAATAATACGTCAGAAATTCAATTAAAGAAGGTTAGTTTACCAAATTTAAGTAAAAGTATATATTGTGATATATCGACGGGCAATCTTAGGCCATACATACCGAAAGACTTTAGAAAAAACGTTTTTCTTTCAGTACACAACATTAGTCACCCAGGTTAATACCTGTTCTAATGAACAACGCTGAAAATGGTCACGTCTCGTTTTTTCTGGCCAGGAATGAATAAAGATGTTAGAGATTGGACTAAAAGCTGTATTCCTTGTCAAAAAAGTAAAGTAAATCGTCATGTCATTTCGGATTTGGGCGAATTTCAACATGTCCATATTTTTTTTCATTTCGGTGAACTTTTTTGTTTCTATATTGTTTTTTGAGTTTTTACCGAAGTTTCCTCTCAATTTTAATGTTTTATGACTACGAAACTAATGACATAAAAATTAAATAATAAACAAACGTAGCACACACGTTTATATTTTAGCTGTCACCGAGATGAAAAAGTCAGTCACCGAGATGAAAACAAAATTCACCGAAATGTAAATTCACCGAAATAGTATACAGCGTGATTGTAAAACAAGCGAAATAATGTATTTTTATGGAAAAATTTTGACACTTTGGGTTACACTTTTGCAATTTTCGAAATTATCTCTAATATTTTTCAGAATAAAACATAGCCTATATCCATCACAAAAAATCCATCACGAAATCAGCTATAATTGCACAACTCTTTTGCCTCCGTGACGTACCGATGATAAGAAACGTGTCCATTATCAGGCCAATGTTTCTATTTGAATTTCTGCAGCTCAATACGGCCATTCTAGGCATTGAGGCATTTTTAAAATTCCGATTTACGTCCGATTCCGATAGCAGACTAAAGAACAGACTTTCGAAAGACGAGCATTGCTCGTCGTTTGGGAACGCGATATTTCACGCGAAGTACATACACATGCGGTATCTATCTTGATCTATGTCTGTGGATAGAACAATGTATTTTTAATTAAAAAAAAATTCATGTTACAAACGATTTTAATTACAAATAACAAAATATATTAATACTGGGAAATATTTGACACATTTGCTTTGAATAAAAATTACCACGCGCCAACTTCACTCGGCAAAGAATAAATGCTGTTACTATTTTGAAAAGGTATCTTCTAGTCCTTAGTTAAAATTATTCGTTATAAATTAAAAATATAATATTGAGTATGAATAGGAAGTAGTACCTGAGTGGTGGCGGCACGGCGCCCCGCGGTACAGCTGTGCACGGCTCAGCACGGCTCGGCTCGGCACAGGCCGACGCGGCTCCGCTCGGCTTCACTCGGCACGGCTCTGCTCGGCTCGGCTAGCTCGACCTTTAGGCTCGGCACGGCTCGGCTCCGCTAGGCTCAGCTCGGCTCAGGCCGACGGGCTCCGCACGGCTCGGCTCGGCCGGCACTACACTGCACCGCATTCGTGTACACACTGCACCGTACACGCCACGAGGACTTTCGTCTTCCAATCTATAAAAACAAAAAACTATATAACAACTACTACTAATCTAATAAATATAATATTGTAGGTAACAAACTTGTTTTATGTTCTTTTACGGGACTTCTTTGCGCTAGACGAATTTTTCTCAAACTTATCTTCTTCGAGAAGAGAGCGTATTCTTTCATAAAAAGCCGGTAACGCACCTACAAAACCTAAGATGTTGCAAGTGTTCATGGACGACGGCAGTTCCTTACCATCGTGACCTGTTTGCTCGTTTGCCCCCTAATTTTATAAAAAAACTAGATGACGCCCGCAACTCCGTCGCACCAAAATTCGCTATTTTTTCGGAATAAAAAGTATCCTATTGTCATTTCCCAGCCCAGGACTCAACTTTATCTCCATATAGGTACCAAATTTCAACAAAACCGGTTCAGCGGTTTGGGCGTGAAATGGTAACATATAGACAGACACACTTTTGCATTTATAATATTAAGTAAGTATCGATATATTGTTATAAATCAGTTTTACTTTACTCACTTGTGTAGATCCTGTGCGCACGTGGCCCGATTAAACCGAACACTCGCGAGGCAGATTCCGATCGAGGGATGCACCATCCTCGGCTGCCGAACGGAAAACCCGCAAATTCCGAAAACCGACAAGACATAACCCAAACTCAACACGATTTGTCTAATAAAATTATTTAACTTTCGAACGCAATTTTTTTTAATGATGTCACCCATCGAAGCAAGTAAATCGCCTCATTCAAGCCAATCTATTGAAATTAAAAATTTTAAAATTGAAGAAAATAAATAAGTATATTATTCAAATTTTCCTTGAACATAGGCAAATATTATATACATACAATTATTATAAGACCCATAAAACGTGATAATTATTCAATTAATAATATTTATTACATTTTATTTTTGACCGCCATACTCAGAGACAATTTAATCATCAGGGCTAGCGAAGCGAGTCCTAGTATATCCCACAACCCGGAACAGAAAAAAACAAGTAATATAATAAATACACTCTTTACTGTATTACTCTTTAGTGATTGTAGATTTTATGTAAATGTTAAAAAAATACCTATGGCGCTCAGGGACTGCATAGCATTTTTTATTAACTTATGCTATTACAATAATTCGCATATGATTACGTCTAGTCGCACGCGCACAAATACGTGCCGAATTCTGCCGAACAGAAAGGGCGTTGGACGATGCACGGCAAAGCTCTCCTGTGCCGGGGGGGCAAAGCTTAAAAACCCAAATAATTTTAAGTTTGTTTGAAACATTAATAATTTTATTGTTAAGTGGGCGACTAACCCTAAATTTTCAATTTTATAATTCATTTTTATACTTGAAAAAACGCCCTGAATTGTTTCATTTTCTAAAATTAGATACTACATTATATTTCCAAGAATTCAATCTGAGCAAAAACACGATATCTAAAAATTTTCTCGATAGAAAAAAATCACAAAGATGCATCTAATTTTCACGAATTTTTCGTGTATTGCCATAACCGTGTATTGAACTAAGTTAATATTTTAACACATTGTATAAAATTCTATCATTGAGAATCCGACCTAGCGGATTATTAAAATGTTGTATATTTATCGAGTTATTGAGAAAAAACTAATTTGGCGATGAATCCGCGTCGTCCTTTTTCACCTGGCATATGAAAGACGGGCGTGAGTGTGAAGAGAGAAGGACGATATTTGATTTTTTGGGTTAGTCGCCCTCTTAATTGAGGAGTACAGGGGTACAGTTGCACAAGCCATGCAAAATAATAACATAACATTTTTTATGTAAAACAAGTTTATTATATTCACTTAATCATAACACAAATATCGGCAGTGCAAATAAATGCAATTCCTCCACAATTTCAAATCAGATAACATAACATGTAACACTTCTCACACAAATACTTGGTTGGCTTCGTCTTGAGGTAAAATTATCGTTTTAATGCTGGCCTGGAATGAAAAAAAATCTTATTAATCATAGGTAACAAGGTAAAAAGCATAAAAAGTTATAGGATATTTTGTTTCGATTTCGAAACATTTCAGGAATACATAAAAATGCTTTCGCCGGTTTCGAGTTAAGTGAGATGACAAATCCCATTCATTTTTTTGCCATCTTACTTTGCTATCGAAATTGGCTTGTATTTTGACTAAGCACTCTGAAATGTTTGCTATAGTCCGCGCGGAACTAGTTGGCCGCGCCTTAGGTAGGGACAGGGGTGAGGGGGCGGGTTGCTTGCTGCTCGCAATGCACATGAGATTAGACAGTGACGACCAATCTCGCGATATCGTGAACAATAATAGTATTTAATTATTGAAAAGAATAAATTAAAGACAATTGATCAGTTTTATATTCTAAACTATTGACATCGGCTTTCCGTTTTTTGAAAACCTATGCACATTGAATATTATTTCCTTAGATTGTCTTTTTATCGGCGGACGTATCTTGCTATTGCAATCTCTTGTGCGTTTTGTCTAAACTAGCCAGAACTGTCAAAATCAAGCGCCCCCGCCTCTCCGTCCCACCGCTCACATACCTAAGGCGCGGCCAACTAGTTCCGCGCGGACTATAAGGCTGCCTTCACATTACGTCGCCAGTGGTGCGGCAGCCGCGCGACTTCCATACTAAAACGAGCCGCGCGACTCTCTTTTGTATGAAGTCGCGCGGCTGCAGCGCTGCTGCCGCACTGCTTGCGACGTAATGTGAAGGCGCTCTAAGGCGAGTGATGCAAAGTAAAACTTGCCATCTATACCTATATTATTACTTTGATGATTTACGGAATAAAAAATCAACAGCACATAAAAATATTATGTAAAAAATAGAAATATTGACGTTAAATCACAAAAATTATAAATATGTACTATGAGTATGTGGGATGCCGAAAACTTCCCGATTCATATTTTTTTGCGGAAGCCGTTCCGTTTTCGGGCCGAAGGCATTATCAACTTGCATATTATGTGCCTTGCCATTTTAAACTTTCGGTCCGTCTTTATAATCCCCATCCTAGTAGGCCATTGCATTTAGCCGATCTACCGGCCCATTGATTCGAGCATCTTGATTTTCTTAGCATCTTAGTTTAATAAACTCACTTTTTCTGAAAGCCGAACTTGCTCAACAAGGTAGGTTGGTTGGCAGGCAGCGAGGCAGTACGCTTCAACCCAGATACGCGGCATGTTGATTTCACACTCTTGGTTCTGTCAAACCTGGCTAGTACAGGCGGCGTCTCCTTTTTCACCTGAAAATATTATTTAGTTCATATAATAATAATTTTTTATTTTTCCTCACAAACAATCTTAATCTAGATAACATTATTAATCGGCATAGTATCAGTCCTGTCTCACTTCCATACAAACGGCGCGAAATCGCCGAGATATTTAACTACTATTCTGGAAAACAACCTAATTTCAACCTTTTGCATAGCGTGTAGCGTTCATAGTACAATAACTGTCTGCCATCTCGAGCTGTCAAGCGAGCGGCGCGGCGCACAGTGGATCGAATCGAAGATTTCGGGGACATAGAGACCGACTTTTGTTTTTCAAATTTTTCTTTGTGCTAATGGATAGAGCTAATTAATGTGATCAAAGTTATTCTTTACAATTTTTTCTTAGGCTTATTATTTAGGTAGAAAAAAACATATTTTTAAATTTCTTGTAAGGAAAAACATATATAATCCCAAATTTTTGCCAAGTCCTGATAGATCCCGCGTTCAAACCTTTTTTTTCTTATATTTTGGCTACATTGCTAGTATTATGTACCATAAATATGTGCTTAAAGTTGCAACTTTACCAGAAATAGAGGTAAGAAAATTACAAAAAAAATAATTAGTAACTATTGACTTTTCTAGTTTCTAAAACTATTGTAGGAACTTTACATGCATAAAAATAATTATTCTAGTAAAATAATGCTTATAATTACTTAAAATATTTTTTTTATTAAAGAAACTCGATTGCATGTCAATATTATATAAGGTCGAATATTAACTTGTAACATTGGTTAGCGCATTAGCGTTTAGCGTTAACGCATTGGCGTTTGATAATAGTCAATAATCCTTTGTAATGTGTATTTTCTAACAATCGCTTAATGACAATGAACCGAACAGCATTCAAAATAAAGAGTTTAAGTAAGAGTTTAAGTGCTTATGCTATACAGGGTGTAACAAAAACAAGTGATAATACTTTAAGGTGTGTACGTGTTCCCTGTAGAGAGTTCACTGTGAAAGTACCAGCGCTGAAAGACGAAAAATTTTTATTAACTTTTGTGTGGGGAAACTCGTGACGCTCGGGCCCTTGCCCGTACAAAAGTGTAATTTTTTTTTTATCTTTCAGCGCTGTTACTTTCATAGTGAACTCTCTACAGGGAACACGTACACACCTTAAAGTATTGTCACTTGTTTTTGTTACACCCTGTATACCCTTATTAGCCAATCATTAATATAGTCATTAGTGTGGCATGGAATATATTATCTTTGTTAGGTCTAGAAAATAATAAAATCTTGTATTGTTTTGCTAATAGCATTGTGTTTTAAAAATTTGCGAAGGAATTTTAAAAAATCCAATATTTAATACTTAAATTTTATTATTAAGTATCGAAGAAAACGTTGTATAAACTAACACTATACAACGTTGTAAAACGTTGTATAGTGTTCGTAAAATAGCATCAGTATGGTTTTTTAACAATAAAGATAACAAATAATAATATTTTATCCATTTTAGCATCACGTACATATTCCCTATTAATAATAAAATTGAAAAATAAAAAGTAGTGAGTACATAAAAATTACTATACTTACTAACATTTTTTTCTAAATATGTACATATAACCTTTAACGTGAGTAAGATTTTTAAAAAACTCTTTAAAAAGCTTACTCACTATCAGAATAGTTATCCTGTAATTTGTTAACGTCAATAAACTCTATCTCAGAGTCAGTCGGCAAATTCAACAGAAGCTCTTTAGGCCGTGAAGAGAGAGCTATTTTGTTGAGCTTTGATAGCCTTGGTCTAAGACTTGTGATCTTTGGATCTGACGATGTCAAAAGATTATGTAAAATATCCTCATTTGTGGCACTTAATTTTCTGGAATAGCTCTCTCTGAATTTGCGAAAATCTTTGTTACGAGCTTCTGCTGCTTCTTCTGACAGATTGCCGATAGGTATAGTACCAAAATGCTGAATAATATCAGTGCCATGTATTAGCAATTTGTGCAAACTAGAAGGCAAATAATACCAGGGATATAAATTTATGTAGAATTCTGCAGTCTCTCTACAGAATAAAGAGAATTTAGAAAGGTTGACGCACTCTCCAGATGCTATAGTCTGGAGTATTACATGTAACCTTTCTATTAATTCTTTGCTTATACCAGTAATACGGGCTGCAGTGTCTGCATCCCTGAAAAATCTTCGGGCAGTATTGCCATCATTAGTGGTTCCCTCTCCTTGTTTCACCTGGTCTATTAGTAAGCCGCAATCTTCTCTAAACGCTCGCTGTATTTCGGACTTTCTTAACTTAATTTTTTGTTGATTTTCACCCCTGCCACTCCATTTTTTAAAATCCATACGATATGCTGCATAAGAAAAATGGGACATAACTAATAATGAAAATGAATATTTTGTAAAATATCAATGACTCGCCGCTGTAAAAGTAATTATTAGCTAAGGTATGATAAATAAGAATAATTATTGTTACCTATGTGAAGAAGGCACTCCATACACCTGATCCAGCAGTGTAAAGATGACAGTCCGTACTGGTGAATTTCTTCATTCTTGTGTTTTTGGTCAAGCAGTTCAATATTGTTCATTTCCGATGGCTTTGCTTTGCAAATATCGCAAACGGCTGTCGACGTATCTGATAAATATGACGTTATTTTTCCGTTAATCATCGTCAAAAGTAACTGGTGAGACACTTCAATTTGATTCAGTCTTGATGGCTGAAGCGCTTTTATTTCTTCTGTTATTCTGTTTTTAATTGACATAACAGTGGAATGGGTTTCTTTCGTAAATTGGAACATTAACGGACGACAGTAAAACGTGGATGATGGTCTTTCGTTTTCCCAAACAATAGTTCCATCCGATTGTTGAAGCCTAACTGGCACTAGACTGGCCATAAAAATACCGGAGTCTTCAAATTCTTTGTTTACTTTTTGCTTGTACACACTTTGGCCGGAAGCTCCGTCAAAACCCCATTTACTTACAAGCTCTAAATTTTTGTTGCGTCCAAATCCATAGAGATTGCATCCAAAAGTCTTGATACAGTCAAGTTGAGTAAAGCTTGCAGTTTAATTGAAGCTCCATCCTCAGTAATACTTATATCCTTTTTATCTGGATAACAATTCAATTTAGCTTGTTGCAATTTGTAATAGGATGGATATAACTCTGAACCATTTTCACTCGCAGACTCTCTTAAGTTTATATATTGCCACTTTGATAACTTTAGCGAAACTAATAAAGCTAGGGCCTTATCAGGTGAATACGTATCACTCTTAACCTTCTCGTTGCTTAAGCATGCCTTGATTTTATTTAAATCTTCTGGGTGATTGAGTAAATGGTTCATCATTATTTTTGAAATTTCTTCGTTTCCACTGTTTTTTAAATTCCTTGTTGATATGGCAGACATTTCTTCCGGAGAAAATGAAAGATTTTTATTTATTTCGTCTAAACGTCTCCGTTTTTGTCGATCACTTAAATCTTCAAAAGGTTTCCTCGGAGTAAAGGTAGATGTGGAAGCGTCCGAAGTGGAAAGTGCTGGTGGATTCTCAGTATTATCATAAGCCTCGAGTTCTATTGGTTCAGTATTGACAACATCAAAATTGATTTCTTGGGGCCAATTTATTGACGATTCTAACCAATCACCATTTTTTTTAATAAAGTTAGCTAATACTCGGCTGCATTTTTCCCATCTGGCACATACATTAGAACAAAAACGCGTACAGAACTTTCTAAGCACAGCACTATTTTCTTCAGTCACATTTATTTTCCATTGTAGAAAATCAAATAGTTTTTTACTATCTGACAAACTTTTCAGTTGGTCTCTTAAATACCATAAATAAATCTATATTATTCACAAAACCGTCCATTACACCAAAATAAAGAATATTAAACACTGTGAAATTATGTATGTAGTAGCACGTTTAGGCAATAACTAATTTTGAAATATATATTACGGTCCTTTTATAATTTTCCAGACCTAACAATTAACAAAGATAATATTATTATGTTCCATGACACCCTAATTAACTGATGGCTGAAAAAAAATACTGGCTAATGAGGGTATAATATTAGCACTTATGCAATTACTTAAGCTGTTTATTTTGAACGATTGTTAGAAAATACACATTACAAAGGATTATTATTTACTATTGTCAAACGGATTAGTTACAAGTTAATGTTCGATCTATTCACATGAAATCGAGATTTTTTTGTTTTTTTTTCTAATTTTTAGTAATTATAAGTATTGTTTTACTAGCATAATAATTATTTTGCATTAAATATTCCTAGAATAGTTTTGGGAACTAGAAAAGTCATTAGTTACTAATAAAATCTTTTGTAATTTTCTTACCTCTATTTCTGGCAAAGTTGCAACTTTAAGCACACATTTATGGTACGTAATACTAGCAATGTAGCCAAAATATAAGAAAAAAAAGGTTTGAACGCGGGATCTATCAGTTGGCAAAAATTTGGGATTATATATGTTTTTCCATACAAGAAATTTAAAAATATGTTTTTTTCTACCTAAATAATAAGCCTAATAAAAAATTGCAAAGAATAACTTTTGTTAACATTAATTAGCTCTATCCATTGGAACAAACAAAAATTTGAAAAACAAAAGTCGGTCCCTATGTCCCCGAAATCCTCGATTCGATCCACTGTGCGGCGCACAGTGGTCCGAAATCGCTAAATAGTGGACATTCGCAAAAATGTTCGATTTTGGTGTGGAAAAAAATACCATCCGATAGATTTTAAGAGGAGTAACAATAAATCCTTACTAAGTTTTTTATAAAAATGTATATTTAAGGTGAAAAAAATAATTACGAAAATGTTGTATGGGAAAGAATCTATAAATAGATTTTTTGCAAAAACTACTAGGTCATTCTGGTTCATTTTTGAAACAAGTAAAGTTCTAGTAATATATAAGGTTCAGAAGAAAAAATACGAAAATTTACGAGCAGCCTTTTGCAGTAGAGGGGTTCAAAATTTTTAAATAATTTTACTAACTTTTTAGGCGTGGAAAAAATACTATTCGATAGATTTCCTAAAGAGTAACAATAAATCCTTAATAAGTTTTGTACAAAAATGATTGTTAAGGCAAAAAAAAATAAATACGAAAATTGTATGGGTATAATATATTATATAAAACGAGTCCTTAAAAAGCAACAATACTTATATTTACAAACATGGATAGCAAAAATAAAATGAAACTAAAATTAACTACTTACTGACTAAACTATTGTAATTATAATAAAATAAAAGTTGTTACACACACTAATAACTCAAACAATTTCAAATAAAACTTATAAATAAACAATTCACTTTATTCGTAATCTTCTGATAAAAGAGGTCTTTCAAGCAACAGGTCGACTGTGTCTGGATGAAATTCTTGGTGTTTATTTCTAGACAACTTTGGACGAATGTGAGACAGACTCTATGTCCACTATGTTTGTAAAGCGCGTTAGTTTAATTTATTAATATTTATTATTGTTTATTTATAAGTTTCATTTGAAATTGTTTGAGTTATTAGTGTGTGTAACAATTTTTATTTTGTTATAATTACAATAGTTTAGTCAGCAAGTAGTTAGTTTTAGTTTAATTTTGTTTTTGCTATCCATGTTTGTAAATATAAGTATTGTTGCTTTTTAAGGACTCGTTTTATATAATATATTATACCCATACAATTTTCGTAATTATTTTTTTCGCCTTAAAAAAAACTTTTTTGTACAAAACTTATTAAGGATTTATTGTTACTCTTTAGGAAATCTATCGAATAGTATTTTTTTCCACGCCTAAAAAGTTGGTAAAATTATTTCAAAATTTTGAACCCCTCTACTGCAAAAGGCTGCACGTAAAGCTTCGTATTTTTTCTTCTGAACCTTATATACTACTAGAACTTTACTTGTTTTAAAAATGAACCAGAATGACCTAGTACTTTTTGCAAAAAAATCTATTTATAGATTCTTTCCCATACAACATTTTAGTAATTATTATTTTTTTACCTTAAAAATATATATTTTATAAAAACATTAATAAGGATTTATTATTACTCTTTAGGAAATCTTTCGAATAGTATTTTTTCCACACCTAAAAGTTTGTAAAATTATTTCAAAATTTTGAACCCCTCTACTGCAAAAGGCTGCACGTAAATTTTCGTAATTTTTTTTTCTAAACCTTAAATACCCCTAGAATTTTACTTGTTTCAAAAATGAACCAGAATGACCTAGTAGTTTTTGCAAAAAATCTATCTGTAGATTCTTTCCCATACAACATTTTCGTAATTATTTTTTTTTTCACCTTAAATATACATTTTTATGAAAAACTTAATAAGGATTTGTTGTTACTCCTCTTAAAATCTATCGGATGGTATTTTTTTCCACACCAAAATCGAACTTTTTTGCGAATGTCCACTATTTAGCGATTTCAGACCACTGTGCGGCGGCTCGGCGGCCGGGCAGCTTACTTTTGTATCGCGGATGTGTGCGCTGCGTATGCGACAAGTCGAGCGAGTGCCAGCCTATTGAGACTAGTCCGGTGACCGGACGCTTGCGTTTATCATACCTAAACTCGGGAGTGAAACGAGTGAAACTTCTGTACTGTAATGTACCAATTATTATGTATTCTGTGATAGTATGTACATACATAGGTCTCTGAGGAGCTGGTGTTAGTGTTAGGCAAGAAGCCTGTGGTACAAATCACTTAATATGTATCCATACTTTACTAATATTATAAATGCGAAAGTGTGTGTCTGTCTGTCTATTACCTCTTCACGCCCAAACGGCTGAACCGATTTTGCTGAAAGGCATGGAGATACTTTGAGTCCCGGGAAAGGACATAGAATACTTTTTGTCCTGGAACAATGTACGGTTCTCGCGCGATAAACTAATTTTGGCGCAACGGAGTTGCGGGCGTCATCTAGTTATCCATACTTTTTACACTTAAGGTTGGCAGCGGGCGACATGAAGCAACCGCAGACGACGTTTGGCAGCGACACTAATGATTTGTATGTATTTCTATGAAATACCCTCCGCAGCTAGCGACATGAGGCTAGCGACACTAATTCATAGAAATACATACATAGAAACCAGTATTGTCGCGACGACACATCGTCTGCTGAAACTTCATGTAGCCGGCCATCAATTTGTGCCTTTAAGGTGTAACAAAACAAAGTGATTTTACTTTAGGATGTGTATGTGTCCCTTTGGAGTTAAAGTTATATCGGCGCAACGGAACAGTAAACAATATCTTGTAAATAACAATACAATGTTACCATCGAATTTTCGATGAAAATAACAAAGTAGTATTTGTACCATCGAGGAAATTGAATCCTAGGCAGTTGACACACCAACGTCATTTGGTCGGATCATGTCAATTCAATGTTAATTGTGATCTGTCGGCCGTCTAGGACGTAACGCGAACAAACTACGTAGGTCCCCCATCTGCATAGGAATCAACTTCTCTGATAGTACAATACACATACAAGTTAACACTTATCTTAAAATAAATAAAACAAATTACCTGTGATTTCAAATCAGCCACATCATCTACAGGATATGTATTCTCAATAATTTCTTCACTGTACCCTGTATCGCAACTTATCTGAGATTCACATTTCTTCCTAAACGGATTCCTCGGACTAGGCTTCAGTATTGGACTTGTCTGGCACTTTACTGGACTATTAACAGGAGAGTTCTCCTTTTGACTACTACTCGGACTATCGTCTATTACATAGCAGCCCGTATCATCACTATTTACAATTTTCTTCGATGAATCTTCTATTGTTTTTTCATGATATTCCACATTATTACTAAAAAATTTACTCTCTATGACGTTTTCATCCATAACTGTTCTTGGGAATTTGCTTAGTTTCTTAAGGACTGAGTAGCTAGCGTTTTTGAGGCACTTCTTGAAAGATCGTTCTTTGTTTTCGAGTATAGGAGATTTCGGCTTTGGAGTGCCAATACTTTGGGTGTTTTCCTCAATTATGGCGATATTATGTGGGTTTTGGCTGTCTATACAAGACTGAGTGTCGTTTTCTATCTTTTGTTTTTTACTAGCTGGCTCTACGCCGTACATTTTACTTAGAGATTCTATTGTCAAGCTGAAAATAAAACAATATTTAATGTAGATAGTAAAATTATTGCTGAAATTATGATTTAACCAGTGTAAAATATATTCTACTGCCTAAAATATGGCCCTAATCAACAAAATGTTTGAACGAATAAACGCTTTATCTTGAAAAGACAAACAACATTTTTTATCTGCGAATTATTTTTAACAAAAAATTAAAACCGATTACAAGGTAAAAACAATAATAACATCCTTATAATATGAACTAAAAAGTATTAAATAATTTTTCCTATCTAATAGTGCCTTTTTCCGAATTCGGCTAAAACTCAACTATTTCTGTACTCAATCTTCATAATTTTAAAGTCGGTACCAGATACAGCTGAATCTTCAGTTCTCTGACAGAATATTTGAAACTTTTGGAACTGGCACCGACTTCAAAATTAAGAAGATTGAGTACAGAAATAGTTGAGTTTTAGCCGAATTCGGAAAAAGGCACTATTAGATAGGAAAAATTATTTAATACTTTTTAGTTCATATTATAAGGATGTTATTATTGTTTTTACCTTGGAAGTCGGTTTTAATTTTTTGTTAAAAATAATAATTTCACTCTTTTTAGTTACCTAGTAAACCATCGCGTACTATACGTACAATAATACACCGGTATAATATTATTCTACGTATCGTATTACAGTCGCACTTACAAAATATTATAATATCAGCTGCAGATAACTTTAAACAATACATTAAAAAAAATCGAAGTGAACACGTGCTAAGTAGCCGGTCACCGGACTAGTCTCAAATCTCAATAGGCACTCGCTCGACTTGTCACATACGCAGCGCACCTAGTACCCGGCCCGCACCGCCGCGCCGCTCCACTATGGAAAATGGTAGAACTAGAGCATATCATAAATGGTTTTTAAAAATATCACAATTTGAATGAAATATTTATTGCATTCGATACTCTAATAACTAAATAATCCTAATCAGACATTTTTTTGTACTAAAACTGCATTTTTTTTTTTTTTTTTCATAGGTTGAAGTAAGTTGAAGTAGCGGATGGCTCATTCAAATGTTTGCATACACTTAATTCAAATGAATATTGTGAAAAAAGTATTTAGCACATGCATGCGGTTTTATACATTTTTAAAAAGGATATTTTATGTTCTTATTAATGAGCTATTAACTTTTTTTAATATGCTTTTTATTTTTGAGTAAGTACTTAAAAATTGACATACCCTATTTTTCACTTTCTTTTTTTTTTCGTCGAAGGTTTTCACGTTTACCCACGTCTCCCCGCGCGCAACTTTATGTGTTATTTGATAGCCTAACTATTCATAAATGAAAAATTAAAGAAATCAGCTGCGGAAGTTTGCGGTCCTGGAAGTTATGGGAAAAAATGTGACAGAGGTCGGAGTAGATAATTCGGTATCTTTTGCGGTTACTGCTGACATAGTTTACAAAATCAATATTAATCACAATATTTTGATAGCAATAGCTTATCATCTATTCTGCACTCGTCCTGCGTGAGTAAATATGCATAACATTGATATTTGTACGTATTTCATATCTAAAAAACCAGTATAATATAAGGGGAAGCAAATATCTTCAAATTGCACACTTCAGCGTGTATTACATATTAAGTGGCACTTATTTAAATTGGTTATTTCCATTAAAATGTCAACTTTCAACTGTACTAAGGGCGATTTCATCATTCCCTATATCGAGCGTGGCAGAACCTTGGAATCGTTGTCCATAGTTCTACAGCAAACATTAAATGTTTCTGAAAACAATTACTTGTGTTTTGTAATTGGTGACATTCAAAGAGACATATTCTGCCTTCTTTCAATAAGCGCTGGGATCAAGCATCACGGAAAAAGGACAAATTTATTCGGAATAATACAAGCTGGCTGGAGTCAGGATATTCAGTACAGTTTCCGGAGTCTGAAGCACATTCACTGCCACCAACTTCTGGTGAACGAGGAAGATAAGTGGAAACTCAAGTGATGGAAATACAGCACGAAGGTTCTTTTACAATTACACTTGCTCGGCGAACATAACAGGTGTTGATGAAACATTGATTAAACGCTTGTCTATTATTTTACAAGCTCTATCTTCTGGAATGATGATCGGTCCGAAAAATTTGGAGTTTATGCCTTAGAAACTGCGCGAATTTATGTTAGTAACTATGATTGGTACTACATGCCATCCTCCGTGCACAAATTACTTATACACGGAGAAAACGTGATACGTATTTTTCTGTTCTTCCTATTGGGCAACTGTCGGAAGATGCACAAGAGTCGCGCAATAAAGACTACAGAAATATGCGCCTGCACCATGCCAGAAAATGTTCCCGTATAGCTACAAATGAAGACGTATTTAAAACGCTTCTATATACTTCAGATCCATACCTTTCAAGTTTAATAAACCCTTATGTGAGAAATGTGAAGGATCTTGATGAAGAGGCACAAAGTCTTTTGAAGGTTGTACCTGAAGGTGATCCTACATTTACACCGGAAGTAATTTTAGTTAGGAATAGCGAGGATAATAACAATTAGATACAACATTATAAGTAACTAAAACCTAGTTATATAAAACCAATAATATTATAAGATTTGTCTAATCTGAGATCAATTAGTTTGGTGTGAGGTATAGATAGGTACTATACGATTTTATAATTTTATGTACTTTATTATGCTTGTGTGATAAGTAATTGTTTAAGTTTTCTTAATTTTACTCATATTAGTACTTATTTATAAAAAATAAACATAATATAACTACTCGTATTACTTGTTTTCTCGTTTCTTTTTTTTAACCTAAAATAAATATGTATACATTGAAAAAAAAATACAAAAATTGATTATTTTTAAAATCTTTGTATATCACTGTATACATGTGCCAAATCTCAATACAATACGATGAAAAGCCTTGAAGTTACAGATTTTTGATCCGATACGGACCCAAATTTTCCACTGTGCGCTCGCTTGACAGCCCTGGCAGATTGAAGCGAGACGGCAGACAGTTATTTTGCTATGAACGCTAAGCGCAATGCAAAAGGTTGAAATTAGGTCGTTTTCTAGAATATCTCGACGATTTCGCGCCGTTTGTATGGAAGTGAGACAGACCTGATGTTACTTATGTGTTAATGATGATGATGATGATGAATGTAATTTGCATAGTAGCATATGCTTTCAGTTCTTAAAACAGCGCCTAAACCCCCAAACTTGTATCTACAAGGAATCCGGAGTTCTCTTAGTATCTGCGGAACCATAGTATTCCTCGGTGCAAAATCTTGCATTTTGGTAGCATATGCTTAGGATGCTTCTCATAAAACCAAAATCACCATATGTTTCCATATAAATTTCGAGGAGTTCCCTCGATTACTCATGGATCCCATCATCAGGTCACCACTTTTGTGAACATGGTACCAAATTGGAGTGAAACCTAATACAACAAAACAAAAATTTCTAAAATCGGTTCATAAAAGGCGGAGTAATCGTTGAACATACAAAAATAAAATAAAAATATCCACAGCCGAACATATAACCTCCTCGTTTTTTGGAAGTTGGTTAAAAATCTTGAAAGTGGTCGCTAACAGAGATAGAAAGGATTTCATACTTTGATTTGATGGTCCTAAAATATGGATTGTTCTATTTGTAGGACAATGTTACTCTTAAATTATATAACTATTAACCTACCAATATACAAAAAATCAGCTGGTTAGAGTTCCGTTTTAGGGTTCTGTAATCAACAAAACTTGGTTGACTAGTGAAACTACGGTTCCCCTAAAACGGAACCCCAACCAGCTGATTTTTAAGGTTATTATTTGCTGATTTTTTTTCCTTATAATATAGATATTTTTCTACTTGTTATTTATTATACCTTTGATCCTGATCCTGAGTTTCCGCTACATATTTACTTGGTAACACCACAACTTTTTTCCGTACCCTTGTCTGCGGTGGGGGTATGATTGGTTCCGGCTTGGACACTTTCTTCTTCCATGGACAAGGGTCATTGAGGTACGCCTCATACTCCCCGCTCCATATGCTTTGGTGATTAGAAACACCGGTTTCTTTCCAACTGCCTGTCCTTATGTGGCCATCCTGAAATTATTTATTCAAAATTTCAAAAAAGACATGGTATAAAGTGCAAGATCGAACATTTTCAACACCTCAAAGGTCTTTTGAGCAAAAAATTGCAGTAAAACCATAAAAAATAAATTTTCTTCTATGTTAAATAAGTCAACTCCTTTGTATGGGCAGTCAATAATAATTACCAATACCAAAAAAATGGGCAAATAACTTCTAATAATAATAATAATTATTAATACCTCGATCGTGGGAATCACAGACACAATAGATTTTCAATTGTTATGTGAGAGCCAGGTGGCGCTTGGGGATTGATGGTTTAATAAGACATAACTACAGTAGGGCCTCAGTAATCCGGACTCGCGCTTGTTCGGTGATCGCTGTAATCCGGCCAGCCGGAGCTTTAAACACTACTTTAAAATGGGCTGAAGATAACGAATTTCATAGCCACGAAGCTATGTTTCTCTGTCAACTTACAGACCGAGCTTTCGAAATGAAGTGCGAAAATCATAAACAGAAGAGAATTACAGACTTTTTCAAAAATAATTAACTAATGTTTTATTTCAACTTACTAATTTCTTGCATGGTTGTAATTATTATGAACATGTACATTTTGTCTTTATGTTATTATTAAAAAATTGGTTAAATAAACTATGGTTAAACATGTCTTTTATTAACATTAAAATATATTGCATACTATAATCCAGACGCCCCGATAATTCCGATCCGATCCGATAATCCCGATAAATCCGGATTAACGAGGCCCTACTGTATAAATTTAGTTATTATTATTAAAGTTAATACTGACCGTCACAGTAACGTCAGGGTCCCAATCATCCATTTTCTTCAGTGTGAAGGGATTGAGATTGCCTAGAGCCAACTGATATGCCACTTTTGGCTCCAACATCTCGCCAGCGTTCACACACAGTGCTTTCTCTATATCTGAAATTATTATGTAAATAATATAGTAAAATAATGGGTTATAATTATTACACAGTAGATTTAGGACTGTGAGTGTCACATAACGTGGATCAGAGAAATCCTACTTCCTACTAATATTATAAAGGCGAAAGTTTGTTTGGATGTATGGATGTTTGTTACTCTTTCACGCAAAAACTACTGAATGGATTTTAATGAAACTTTACAATAATATAGCTTATACATCAGAATAACACATAGGCTATAATTTTAACCGACTTGGAACCATGTTCACAAAAGTAGTGACCAGTCCCGGTCGACTTTGTACGGCGAACTTGAGACATGCCTACTTGGGATACAAAAAATGTTACCCAAAAAAAAATCATTGTGAAAGACCTAAAAAGGGACCAAAAATTATTTAATTTGGGTCTGTCATAATGACATGATACACTGTCAAAAGTACAGATTCTTAGATTTATTTAGATTTTATTTATATTTTATTTATTTAGATTTTATTTATACAGATTCAATTCTTTAAACAAAATTCCCTTCAATCAAAACACAATGTTCATGCCACCAGTTCTACCTCATGACGTCATGCACGCTATTAAAAACCTAAAAAACAAAAAAAGCTGTGGCTACGATGAAATTAGTACGAAAGTAGTTAAATTTGTCTCACAAAGCATTTCTAAGCCTATTGCTCACATAATTAACCAATGCACTACCTCGAGGTATCTTCCCTCAAAAACTTAAAACCTCTATTGTAAAACCTCTTTTTAAAAAACAAGATCGTACTGACATGGCCAATTATAGACCTATTGCTTTGATACCTGTCTTCTCAAAAGTAATAGAAAAAGTTTTATATGAAGCCATCTATATATTTTTAAATAAATTTAATATACTCTGCAAAGAACAAAAAGGGTTCAGGAGGAACAAAAACATTAATATGGCAATATTTGATTTTTTGTTACAAGTGATGCCAAGTATAGATAATAAAAAGCCTATATGTGCAATTTATACCGACATGTCCAAAGCATTTGACTGCGTTAATTTTAAAACTTTGTTGGATAAACTAAATGCATATGGCATCAGAGGGAATATCCTTGACTTAATAAAATCTTATCTGCATGACCGTACTCAATACACCGTAATTACTAGAACGTGCCCAAAAACTAAAAAAGAATTTGTATACGTTTCTTCAATGAGAAAAATTATGTTCGGTGTTCCGCAAGGTAGTGTTCTCGGCCCGCTACTCTTTTTGCTCTACATAAATGACCTACCTATCCAAATTCCATTCCCATCCATATTATTTGCAGATGATAGCACACTAATTATAGAATGTTTAAAAAAAGCAACCTATGCAAAAGACATTAATGACACACTACAAAAAATTATAAATTGGCTGTTTTCTAACAACTTAAAAATTAACATTAAGAAAACTAAAATAATGCATTTTTATCAAAGAATTATACCTAATGACATTCAAATAACCTATGACGATGAATCCATTGACAAAACTAGTGTTGCAAAATTTTTGGGTATAATAATAGATAGCCAGTTAACATGGAAAGTACAAGCCGAAGCCATATGTCAAAGAATTAGCTCATCTGCCTATGCCCTATTTATATTATCAAAGAAGGTGAACATCGAAACGGTCATAGTAGCTTATCACAGCATGGTTGTGTCCATTTTAAGATTTGGCATAATTTTCTGGGGCAATTGTAGTGATAAAGACATTATTTTCAAGTCCCAAAAACGCTGTCTCAGAGCCATGTTCGGTTTAAAAGTAACTGATAGCTGTGTACCCTACTTTAAAACTTATAAACTGTTAACATTTCCCTGCTTATACATATTGGAAGTTGCAATATTTGTAAAAACTAATAAACATCTATTTACCACTCTAACTGAAACTAGAACTCGCACAAATTGTTTAAGATCCAAATATAAACAGCTGTTGTGTACTGGGGGATACAAAACCTCTCTGCTAAAAAAGAGCATTCTTTGCATGGCACCAACTGTGTATAATAAAATCCCCAGCAGCATAAAAGATAAACCACTTCAAACATTTAAAAAAAATCTAGTAAAACTGTTGACAGAAAAGTGTTATTACTCCATTCAAGAATTCCTAAACGATTCTTTTTGACTGTATGGACATTATTATGAATATTGAATACTATTTGTCTCTTTAATTACTCATGTGTGACTGTATATTGTTATAATAATTATATAAAACTAGAACTATATAAATTTCATTTTTGCATATATATTTTTATTATTATTATTTTGACAATGATAAATAAAATTATTTTATTGTGACATTAGACCCGGACTAAATTGTATGATTAGGTACTTATCTTTAAATTTACTGACGCATTGATTTTATCAAATAGGTTTATTATTAATTACTATTATTAACATTGATTAGCTGTAGCAAAATATGAACTCTTAATTTAAATAATGTTGTGACTTAATAATACCTAAGTTTATGAGGATAATAGTAATTATGTAAAATTGGCTTCTTTAAATATAATGTATTAAATATTAATATTATAACTACCTACTTATAGAACTTCACACACCATGCAAAATCATGGTAGAATGTAAGAACTAAATACCACCTACATGTACATTGTAATACTACATTCTGTGAATAAAGAATTTGAATTTGAATTTGAATTTAGTGTTACCAGCAATTAATGTTCCGAGCCATTGGTAGTAAATAATAATTAACGTTGAGATATTTATTTACAGAGAATTACAGACTTTTTATAAACTAATATCACTTACTCTAGCAAATAGCATCCAAAATTACTTTATATAATTGTTTACTTGTATACCATACCAATGGTTGATAATAAAATAATAAGTTTAAAATATTATATGATAATTGTAGTAGCAAATTTATCTAATTCATGGGCAACCCAACAAAATATGGCGTACTGTTTGTGTTTATGTACGAGACCGTGTGTTGTTTGTTTAGCAAATACAGGGTGACCGGTAATAGGTCTGTTTCCTTTTAACATGTAAAAATACATCACTTTTGCAGCCTAAAAAGCTATATCATACCCTGTCCAAAAGCTAACGGTTACCGAGATATTCAAGATTTTGTATTTTTTTCAAAAACACCCGATTTCAAAGGAAAACTTTAAATAAAAAAAAAATCTACCTATTAATTTCTTAATCTTTAACATAATTTTAGTTCTTAGGTAGATAAACTACAAATACAAAAGTTATTTATCCATCTAAACAGGAAACAAAAATTAGCAGAGTGTTTCAAAAGTCTTAACAAAAAAAAATGAAAATGATTTTCCCTCATTTCACCCCTTATTGTTTAAAAAATCAATAAGACATTAGTCGTACAAATTACTTAATTAAATTCCTTATTTATTAAGCTATCCAAAAAGGTATAATTTGTGTGCAAAAAATTCACAAACATCTGGTAAGGTAAGATAATAACTCTCAGCACAATTTTTTTGGCTTACAATTTGTTCAGGGTTAGGTTGCCAGGTAGTCAAATTCTTTTGTTATCGGAGGAAGAAGCGATCTATTATTGGTCGGTTTAAAAAAATCCGGTTTCTTCGTAACTGTTCGCGTCGGTTCGTAACAGTTCGGGTCTGTCTAAAGAGCAATATGTAGAGTTTTTGTTTAGTTAACGCTTCTCGTCCTGAGCGCGCTGACGTTTTATTTGCGATTCCTTTTGATCAAGTTTGTTTATCAAAAATGGCATCTTTTAGCAATGAAGAGTACGCTGACATACTGTACTGCTACGGTTTTTGTGATGGCAACGCAGCCGCTGCACGGGAAGAGTACCGGCGTCGTTTTCCCCGTCGAATTAATGTACCAAGTGCTGGAGTTTTTTCCGCGGCGTACCAACGCGTGCGGGAAAGTGGCTCTGTTCATCAAAGGCGACGTGATGCAGGAAGACCTCCTCGTTATGTTGCAGAAGACGAAGAGAGAATATTGGAACGTTTTGCAAGAGATCCGACCACCTCTACAAGAATTGTAGCGAAGCAACTGGGTTTAACGCAGTGGAAAGTGTGGTTCACCGTACATAGCGCTCGGTTATACCCTTTTCACTACACACCAGTACAAGCATTAGAAGAAGGAGACCCTGCAAGGAGGCTCGATTTCTGCCGCTTTATGCTGCACTCCGATGAAAACGATTATAACTTCTTAAGAAAGATTTTATGGACCGACGAGTCGAAGTTTGAGCGTGACGGCATAACAAACTACCACAACATGCACTTTTGGGCTCCCCAGGGTGGAAACCCCCACTTGGCAAAAGAAGGTGCTCATCAAAGGAGGTTTTCCCTGAATGTTTGGATGGGAATTTTGCATAATCATTGCATTGGGCCGTTTTTTCTACCGGACAATTTAAACGGGGAGTCGTATGAAAATTTCCTGAGAAATAATCTTCACGAGCTCATGCAAGATATACCAGTTGAAACCCGAAGAGGTATGATATACCAACATGATGGATGCCCGGCACACTACAGAGTGACAGTTAGGCAATGGCTGGATCAAAATTTCCCGCAGCGTTGGATTGGCCGCGGCGGTCCAATACCTTGGCCCGCAAGGTCTCCAGATTTGACTCCTTGCGATTATTATTTATGGGGCTACATGAAGTCTTTAGTATACGCAACACCTATTAGCGATGTACATGAACTGAGGAGAAGAATAATTTATGCAGCAAACGAAATCCGAGAAACTTTAACAAGTAGAGTAACGCGATCTAATTTTCGCTTAAGATTACGCAAGTGCATCAGAAATCGAGGACGACAATTCGAACAGGATTTACCGTAATAATTATCAACTTATTATGTAAATAAAATATTAATTTTTATTCAAAGACTTTTATTTAACTTAACCTGACGTAGCAAATGTTTATTTAGACTTTTCCAATTTGCTAATTAGAATTTTACTACCTGCTAGTTCAGGTAGTTAGCAGGTTCTTCATTTGGACAAATCGGCGTAGGGTCCTTAATATTCCCTAAGTAAGATGTTATTTAGATTTTTGCATTACAAATTATACCTTTTTGGATAGCTTAATAAATAAGGAATTTAATTAAGTAATTTGTACGACTAATGTCTTATTGATTTTTTAAACAATAAGGGGTGAAATTAGGGAAAATCATTTTCATTTTTTTTTGTTAAGACTTTTGAAACACTCTGCTAATTTTTGTTTCCTGTTTAGATGGATAAATAACTTTTGTATTTGTAGTTTATCTACCTAAGAACTAAAATTATGTTAAAGATTAAGAAATTAATAGGTAGATTTTTTTTTATTTAAAGTTTTCCTTTGAAATCGGGTGTTTTTGAAAAAAATACAAAATCTTGAATATCTCGGTAGCCGTTAGCTTTTGGACAGGGTATGATATAGCTTTTTAGGCTGCAAAAGTGATGTATTTTTACATGTTAAAAGGAAACAGACCTATTACCGGTCACCCTGTATATACTAGTAATCTGTGTTGTTTGGCTGGGCGGACGACTTGTTGGTTACGTGCGATAACTGTGTTAATGACTCTTTGTGCTTAATATGTTCTCCACTATCGTGTCGAATCGAGCTTTTGTTCTTCTTCCGTAGTGTCGAGATATCAGATACCCGAGACAGTGACTCTGTGCTTTAAGTGTTCTCCATTATAGTGTCGAATCGAGCTTTTGTTCTTCTTCCGTAGTGTCGAGATTCCTTTAGACTCCGAGACAGTGACTGAATTAAAAATTAAAGCATGGGTGAAACATTTATTTTGTCTTCCAATCTTGTTGATTTTAAGATAATATTTCATTAGTTTGATAAGTTATTCAGTAATTTATGTAAATAATCAGGAAATATTTTGATATTATAACAAATTTTGTAAAATAAATCCAAGTAGTGTTATTTTTATAACCCATTTACCCTCCCCATACCTAATATGGAAAATTTTAGGAAACTAGAAACGAATCTGCAATACTACTACGGAAAAGTAAAAAGCGCGTGTTACTTTTCCGTAGTAGTATTGCAGATTCGTTTCTAGTTTCCTAAAATCTGCACGTCTAATCAGAAGCCGCTTTCAAATTTTGAATAGTTTTATGGGACACAGTTAGATGGCAGCACAGTCAAATTCTGTCTAATTTTTTTTGTACGTAGTTGTCATTCTTACCGCCAGGTTAAAAGTATTCTGTGGTAGTGACCTTGTAGCGTAGCTACATAAAATAATTTAATATCTCCTTCACCTTTTCCCATCTGTCAGCTGTTTTCCAAAGCAGAAGCTAGAATCGATACTTAGTGCGCCATCTCTTAATAATAGTACGGAACTAGACCGGCACTTGCTGTCTGTTTTGTTTAAATACTTTTTTAAAGTAACTTTATTATAATATATTTTAATTCTATTTGGCTATTTAAATTTTATAAAGTAGTTTTATGTATGTTTCAATATATTATTTGATAAATAATAATGAAGTACCCATGGAATTAATATATACTACGTATAACAGGAATGCTCACTTGCTATCTTCTTGAGTGTCAAAATGAACCTTATTATCAAGAGAATAAAGTATTTTTTTAATAACTAATATTTACTCTGGGAAGTGTGCCCACGTGAGACAAACTTTTTCTTGGTGTGTCTCTTTCGCACAATTGCCATGTAAAATATTTTAAATTTAACGGTAGTAAATTCAAGAGCAGTTTTTTCGCAGCAAAGACAAATATTTTGTTTATGAATATCACGTGCTGTATGTTTGTACTTGTATGCTAATAAAAATATTGAATGCAAAAGTTTGTAGGTCCAGATATATCCAAATGTTATGTTTCACGACATTTAAAAATTATGGTAGGTAGTTTTATTACATTTACACTAGGCAACACTTGGAAAATGGTATAAAGCACCACAAACGTCAAACGACAAAAACAAAATGGCGTTTTCTTTGTTTTCGTATGGAGTTATTATTAATGCTTTCCAAGCTTAAAAATAGTGTATTGGATTGTAAAATTGTTAAAAATGTATGTGCTGTGATGGCTGTGTGAAAGAATCGTACCCTGACTGGATTATCTATTCACAGGTAAGTTTGACATTCAGTATGAACTAGGGTGACCACGTATTTTGAACTTTACGTTTTTGTTTTGTTATTGTTATTACCTAATTATGTACTAAATTTACATTAATAATTGTTGTGTCACTAAATACCTTGGAAATTCACTATTTGCATGTACCTCTGCATCAAAAAGCATGTAGAAGCTTTAATGAGTATTCTTTACTACGCCAAAAAAAACCAAATAGTTTAATAGTATAATAGAAAATGGTATTTAATATAAGTAATATAAATTTTATATTTCCAGTTTGCCTTCAGATTTAGAGCTAAAGAAAAAGTGGTTAGAGGTGATACCCGGGAACTCACGTCAAAGCTCTGTAGTTTGTTCACTTCATTTCTAACCTGAAGATTATCGAACAGAACATCGGAAAAGATTGAAACCTTTGACTCCTTCTATCTTTCCAAAGGTAATTTAAAAATATTTGAAATAAGCAACATTGTATCCTAATAAAAAGTTACTGAACAGCAATTTGTAACAATACCTACTTATTTTTATGTAATTGCATTACAGATTTTTCCCGAAAATAAAATTAAAGTGTTAAGCATTATACGCTTCAATACTTTAGAAAACACACAACCTGGATCTTCTAAAAGTTCTCCAAGGAAGAAAATAAATAAAAATTTACGTAAATACACAAACATCTAGGTACTTTGCTTGCAAGTTGCAACCCCAAGAAAAATAAAGCGTGAGTTAAAAAATCTTAAACAGAAAATCTAAAGAAGAGATTTAAAAATTAAAAATAATGTATTATGTTTTAAAATTAAATATTATGCTATTTACTGTGTTTTATTATTTTTCACCTTTATTTATGAAATTGCCTTTTTCCAAAGAAAATTAAAAATTGATAATTGTTTAGTTCAAAGTAAATAAAACATATATTTCTGCTTCATATTAATGTTATTTAATTTCAATAGTCGTATTTTCATTTCAAATCGTTCAGTTGGCGGTAGCGGTTGTTGACCTTACTAGTCTAGTTGCTAAGTGGAAAATGCCTTCACTGTATTTTGTTAACTTTAACCAAAAATTTTACTCTTAAAGAGACACAGGCTATTATAGATTGAAAGAAAAACCTATGGCCTATTATGGGTAACTCTTAAAATGATAATTTCCAACTTTTTATAAGTTCGAAGTGTAACTTCATATTCAGTTCACATCGAGTTAAGCAAAACACAATATAACCCCAACTAGAAACATATTTTGTCACTTTATTGTCAATCGTGGTTTGTATAGAAAACTAGGAAATATGAAAAAAATTGACAGAGGGTTATTGACTGCTACCCTACGAATAATAAAAACTTCATTATTCGTAGCCGCTATCGCCGAGATTGACCGATAGGACAATTATAGGCACTGCATTGCACTTGCATTATAATTGAATGCCCTACAGATAGGTCATAGGAATGGTTACACTAGTTAGAGAGAGACGGACCAAGGTTTATGACCTCTCACTCGGCACGTGCTTAGATGCACAGTGAGCTTTCCAGTTATACGTAGTATATATTAATTCCATGGAAGTACCTTTTTTCATAAACAAGCCCTTCGGATATATCCCTAAAACGCTTATTCCATTTTACTAAATTTAGAAGTTCTAATTAGAATCCTAAAAAGAAGACTAATTAGAAGCTTCCTATTCCACTTGTCCTAATTTAGTAACTAAATCAGTTGTGACGACGCGGCGATTTTGGCCAGACGTCTTCTTAATGGCTCCAGTTCTGTCAAAGCAACAAAAAATTGGTCTTCTCATAGGCTTAGCTGTTGGCTCAATGAAAATCAAAATAAATAAAAGGCGAAAAAGATGGTTGAAAGAATTTTTGCTCCACGAATAATTATGAATTATGAACTTTCTGAACTACTTGGAACCAGCAGACTTTAGAAAATACCTACCAATGGATTCCAGATCGTATAACATATTAGGGCCCGGATTTATATGTAAATACATATTTTTATTTTACGTGATTTTCGGTCTAGAATGTGTTTTTTACACGAATTATTATGTTTAGACTGTGAAAAACCAAGTTTTATTTTCCATATTTTTCCATATTTTAGGGTTTTGCAAAGATAAGTCCATATTTTGCAAAAAATTGTCAATCGCACATATTTTCACAAAAATACAAAAAAAAAACTTTCCCGCCACCATTTATACGTATGTACGGCTACTATTTTAGTATTTCGTTCCTCTCGCGTTTTATGGCTAAACAAAAACTGAAGTACGTTTCGGTCTTCGGGTAAAATAAAGAATTTAAGTAACACACAAAAAAAAAGTGTGTCAGCTCCGACGCACGACTGGAGTTTACAAGCCCAATAACATATAGTTTTATAGGTATAGTCGCCTATACAGCATACCATATGTACGTCTTAATCATAAAGTTAATATACCTATCGGAATATAATATTATATAATAATATAAAAAAAATAATAAAAAATATATATATAATTATATAATAATATAATTATATAATAATAAAATATAATATTCCGATAGGTATATTACCTTTATGGTCTTAATACACTCACAGCCAAATTAGAAAGTTGCGCACTAAAGGTGCGCACCAAAAACGTGACACGATTTTTCGTTACTTCGTAGTAGGTTTTACCCCTCGGATTTTTCTCATACCGGGCGCCTTATATATGAAAATCGATTCTTAAGGAGTAAACTCCAAAAAGAAACAAAATTTAGTGCCAATTTTTGATGTTTAAAAGTACATGCACCCATCACGTCATGTGAATTGTGAGTTGTGACGTGGACGGTGCAGGGATCATAATATTTTAGCCAATAGCGAACCCAAGACGATTATGCAGCATGACGTGCGTTACGTGCTGTCATGCTTACAATATGATCGGCACGTCAATTAATCCTTCAAGCCCCATAAGAGCACCAGTGATCGCGACAACAATAGAATACAATAGAATTTCTAAGAATCCCCGATCGAAGGATTAATACGGCATTGCACAATACTGTCACGTAAATGCATGTGCATGCTTGGGTCCGATTAAGTTAATTAGAACAATATATTTTTTAGTATTATTGTTTGTCAGAGATTATAGTAAATTATTATTAGTCAGAGTTTTAATTTTGATAATTTGAAGTAGCACGTCATTGTGTATTGCAACCAATTTATTAAGGCTAATTGTAATGGAAGTTGAATAAAACTGATCTTTTTTCTTGAAATAATAATTTCGCTACCTTTTTATAGGTTTTTTTTTTGTAATGCAGCCGTAATTATGTAGGTACAGTAATTATTTCCATTATGAAAGACTACAACAATGTTTAATTATTGTAATTTTATACTCCATATTTCTATTTTATACTCCATATTTTTCCATATTTTCGATTTTTTAGTCCATATTTTATGTACATATTTTGGATTTTTTAATACATATTTTTCCGGGCCCTAGGGCCCGGAATTATATATATTGACTTAAATATAGATTTAGCAGTTCCCACTACAGATAAAAGGTTGAAACCATCTGGCAACACTGATTTAGTCAGTCAGAGCCACACTTTTTCCGATTTAGTACACTAATTAGGATCCTAGCTTTCTAAATGTTATTTCACTTGACTAAATTTAGTTACTAAATCATTTAGACGTCTAAATTTAGTCAAATGGAATAAGCGCTTTAGCCCTGTCAACGTGACAGTTAAAAAAAATAAAGTCCGCCGGCCTATAAAAGCCGCGGATTTGCTTCCTCGTTCTTTTACTCCATTATCAAAATGTAGGAGTCGTTGACCCCCGTTATCGGTGAGTGAGTGTAATGTGTGTGTTTGTCGAATTTTCCAAGGTATTTGTCTTTTGATTTCTTTTTATTATAAATTCAGTTTTATCCTGTATTTGGTTTTTATTGTGTGGCGAAAATCACAATTGTATCAAATGTATTTTTCTAAATTGTAAGATCTCCTTTGTGACAAGACCACGTGTTCGCTAACTTCCTGTTTCAACTTTTTATTTTGTAAAGTAGATTTTTATTTGTAATATTAACTTTCTAATATTAATTCTTTCACCGTGGTCAAATTATTTTTATGGTTTTCTTTGATTTCATAACAAAATTGGCCCTGACCTAGTTGTAAATGTCAGTGTCAAAAGTTCAATAACCTTTTGCTCTTTAATAATTGTATTTTGATTTTTCTAAATTCCTTTTTTAATTAGTGTTTTTGCTTTTAATGTTTGTGATGGACTCCGCAATCACGTGCTCGAAGTCTTCGGGTGGAGAACACGTGCTTGCGGGTCATCAACAGCGTGAACACTAGGGTGGGCCACGAATGTATGAGATTATTTTTTTTTTACTTTTTCTTTCGGGCACATTGCGGAAAATGTGCCTATTGATGACTAAAAGACATGTGCAAAATATGGTTTTGATCTGACTTCATCTTCTGCCTCCGGATTTCGTTTAAAAATTTGATTTTTTTGAAAATCTATCCATACTTGTAAGACACTACAGAAAGGTTAAATGCATGCAAAATTAAAGATTTTTCGAATGAAACACATATTTAGGAGTTGTTTAACATTTTTTTTTATATGAGACATTCAAATAAGAGTTCAAAAAGTAATAAAAAATGTATGAATTATAACAAAAAAATAATCAATTTGCACAAAAATCTTGCTTGCTATCGAATTTGGGCATGATTCGTCGAGATTCAATTTGAGCTTTTATGTAACCCTCTCTAGAGCTCGTTGTGCTTAACTTAGCTGACGCTTCTGTCACAGTCTTCACAGCTCTTTCCACTGCTTGTGAGTGGCATGGCAGACGTAGCAGAGGTATATCACCTTCTCCTTTTTGCTCAATAAACTTTTTGATTTCTTCAGTAGTAATCATTTTTAACAACGGTGGGCTGGTGATTTTTCCTTGCCAGTCAATCAGTTCGATGTACGATGATGCATCGAGATTTATCGAAGGTATTTGGAATAATCTGAGTAGGCTTTCCTCGCTGCTACGAGCTTTCAGAATGCGACGTGCCGCTAGCTCTCGTATATGCTGTTGCGTGTCGGTTAACATTGACAGAAGCAAATTTTCTGGATGGGCAAAGTAGCCATTTCGTTGGATCACTGGGTCTACTACAGCCTTTAGTTGGTCAGGCAAGTACCTAGTGGCAGCAATCAGTTTGTGCAGGTGTCGTGCTCCATCTTTGCAAGTTGGATGCGTCTTTACAGAGAACCAAGTCGGCGCGTACGCTTTGACTACAAAAGTTGCCAAAACTACCAACTTTTCAGAAGGAGATATTGTAGAGACATACAAACGCATCACTCTGTTTGCACGAGTCAGCCACCTTGCGTGGGACATTTTCCCAGGTGATTTGTTCCCTAAATCTGTAGGGAATTCACCGGTTATCACTGCCAACACAATCTGGTACAGATATTTTTGGTCAACGCTTAACTCTTCGACAGTTACATCAGGCAGCTCCCCGCGAATCGGTTGATATTGAACCACAGGTCTCTCTTCACAGTTTTCCAACAGTTTCCCGATTGGCCCAACAAATGTTTGTGGTCCGGAAGTTTTTCCATCCATGTGCTGGAATAAATGTCGAAAGGGCAATTCATTCATGTGAAGGAGACAGACGATCCACTGCAGCGGTCTATTAAAGCGTTTCTCTAGCAGACGAATAATTCCTCCTTGCCTACCAACATTAACATTGGTTCCATCGCATCCTACTGCTACCAAATCATCTGTAGAAATATTTTTCTCCAGGAAATAGTCGACAATTGATTTTTCAACACATTTAGAAGTTCCTGATACTGGTGATATGTAACCTAAGAACTCTGTTCCCGGTTCTTTTATCAGGGAAATATGCTCTTCAAGAACAGTGCTTTTATAGATTTTCCCATTCTTCTTTGATAAGACCAAAGTCTTATCTTTTCTTCCGTCAAAGTACAGAGCAGGAACCGATGAAACTTTGGCGCGCTGTATGGCGCACTTCCTTGAGAGTTTGCGCTGGCGGCGAATCTTATTTTTGTCAACAACTTCAGCAGTGGTGGGCTGTAATACTGCAGAAACTATAGCCGCTGCCGCCCTATCTGAGACTCCGAATCTGTCGCATGTCTTTGCAACCAAATCATAGTTAACTTGTTTCTTTTCCAAGGGTTCAGTTTTAACTTTCTTTGTCGGTGAATCGAAGTTGTCATCATGTTCTGATGCTGTAGTGCTTTCTGACTCTGATGGAGACAAAAGTAAACGATTTTGTGGTCCATCATATGGCTCTGACAGCAAACTTGACTGACAAGCTTTCCGTTGCAATCCCTTGTTCATTTTTGCTGTAGCAATGGTGTCGACTCCACCTATGAACATTTTTCTAATCGGTCTTTGATCAATTAAGAAGTTGTGCTCTCTAGCAGGTACTTTCTTCTGTTTTGGACAAGTACAAAGTGTAATTTCAACACATTTGCAAGTGGAAATATCAAACAAAACTTTACTGGCGTCACGGAACTCTTCCAATTTTTTTGTAGGAATTTTTGGATGAGATTTAAGAATATTCTTGCATTTAAGATGATATGCCTTCAACATCACCTTGATAACTTTCTGCTGAACAGTAGGAATAGAGGCTGAAGTCCATATTTCAGTGATTTTCGGAACAACTATAGCTTCAATCTCCTTGTAGGTAGGTTCTTTCTTGGTATTTTGGTCCGATTTCAGTTTGTGGCGGTTCCACTCGTAACATTTCATAATATCTTCGTATGTTGGCAACATATTGGTTTTTAAATCGCACGGATTACCAAAAAGGGGACATTTCCACTTGTTTCTGGTAGAATCCATCGTAAACTGCACAAAAAATCACAGCACATGCGTCACCTTGAAAGACAATGGCGCGACTGAGTAAATGAGCCACGCGCTGGAATTCCCCTCTCCCCCGCACCTCATCAAAGCACAAATTGTTAAAGTAAGTACCTGATTTGTTATTATTCCTTACATTTACTATGTGTCCGATTTATTTTGATACCAAGAACTGTAAACTACTTCATATTACGTAGCATTTCACCTCACAGAACTTACCTCTAAAAACTCGAAAATTCAAAACTTTGACCCTGATCCGGAGGCAGAGAAACTTATCATATTAAGATAATATTTTACACTCGTTAGTATAAGCCCATTTCACATCTTTTTGCCGATGTGCCCCATCAAAAACAAAAAAAAAGTGAAAACGGCCCACCCTAGTGAACACTCCTCTAAGACTCTTGTTCGGAACATTCCAGGGGTGCTACGCTTAGAGCAACTTCTCTGCTACGCTTGGAGCAACTTCTCTGCTACGCTTGGAGCAACTTCTCTGCTACGCTTGGAGCAACTTCTCTGCTTCGCTCGGAGCAACTCCTCGTGCTACGTTTGGACTCCTCGTGCTACGTTTGGACTCCTCGTGCTACGCTTGGAGAAACTTCTCTGCTCCGTCTGGACCTGGAGTCGACCACGTGCTGCCCATGCCGTCTGATTGACGTACCTCCCAGAGCCACACACTGAACTTGCTGCCGCCGACGGGTCCCCGATCGTCTTGGCCATCAACACCTGGCAATCGACGCTGCGCCTGTCACCGGGATCACGGAGACTTGAGGAGCTGGAGTCCCGCAAGTCGCTGCCTGACCCCAGATAAGTGTCGTGTCCCAAAAACCCGTGAATACTAAAGACTGAGAAATAGACTGAGGCTAGGCTACGTACCCGCGTTACCCGCTCTTCGACTGACTAGGCTTTCTTTTGTTTTAGTATTTTAATAAATTTATTATTTGTTAAATTATTTTTTTTATTTATCTCTCTTAACGCTCTTTTTATTGTCCCTGCACCGGGAACAGGTGACAACCTGCCTTGTACCATCAAACTGTTTTGAGACTCAAACAATCGGACGAGAATGCCGCGTCCTACTCTAACAAACGTGAAATGACGTTGTTAGGGCTTATCACACTGGCGATTAGCGAGCGGTTTGAAAGCGACGCGATTGCGCAGCGCGCACGCCGCGATTGCGCGACGTGCACGCCGCGACAGCGCAACGGCGTCGCGGCGTGGTGTGGACGCCATTTTGTACACTCGTCTAGGGAATTCCCTTTTTTTTATTAAATAAGGCGGTAAACGAGCAAACGGGTCACCTGATGGTAAGCAACTACCGTCGCCCATGGACACTCGCAACATCAGAAGAGCTGCAGGTGCGTTGCCGGCCTTTTAAGAGGGAATACGCTCTTTCCTTGAAGGTTTGCAGGTCGTATAGGTCCGGAAATACGGCTGGTGACAGTTCGTTCCAGAGTTTTACAGTGCGCGGCAGAAAGTTACGCGAAAAACGCACTGTGGAAGACTGCCACTCATCAAGGTGATGAGGATGGCATGTTTTTCGCGTGGGACGATGGCGAAAAGTTGCAGGTGGTATGATTCCGAACAATTCCTCAGAGCACTCCCCGTGATACAACTGATAGAGGATGCAGAGTGAAGCTGTATCTCGGCGTAATTCCAAGGGGTCCAAGCTGTTTGAAACACTATGGCAGTCAACAATTCGAGCGGCCCTTCGTTGGATACGATCCAGAGGGTGCAGTTGGTATTTTGGCGCCCCTGCCCAGAGATAAGAACAATATTCCATATGAGGCCGAACCTGCGCCTTGTAGAGTTGTAGGCGTTGATCCGGACTGAAGTACTGGTCTCGCTCTGTTAAGAACACCAAGCTTCTTCGAGGCTAATTTGGCCTTGCCCTCTAGATGATATCGGAACTGGACTTCGCTCGATATGTTGACGCCAAGTATCTCAATGCTAGGGGATATGGTTAAAGATGTGCCCTCGAAACGAGGATATACGACCATTGGTGACTTTTTAGTGGTGAACGCGCAGACTTGTGTCTTGGCGGGGTTGAATTGGACCAAGTTACGTCTACCCCATTCAGAGAACTTCTCCAATGAATTCTCCACCTTAGACACCAGTTCGTTTATAGTCTCAGTGACATTTTGCCGAGAAATATTGGGGGAGCCGGTATATACAGCATCACCTGTACTATCATCCGCATAGCAATGAATGCCGCTGGTCTGCTACATGTCATTGATATGCAGTATGAATAGAGTAGGCGATAGCACACAGCCCTGAGGGACACCAGCATCAACAGACTGAGTTTCCGAGCATTCGCCGTCAACTACGACCTTTATGCTTCTGTCTGCTAAGAAACCAGTGACCCACTTACATAATTTCTCGGGCAGCCCGTATGATGGAAGCTTTGATAGCAGCGCTTTATGCCAAACCCGATCAAAGGCCTTCGCGATGTCCAAACTAACAGCCAATGCCTCTCCCTTCGACTCAATTGCCTGAGCCCAACGATGAGTCAGGTACGCCAAGAGATCACCAGCCGAGCGACCCTTACGGAACCCGTATTGTTTGTCGCTTAGTAATCCCTGGCCGTCCAAGTTTCGAAGAAGCTGGCTATTGATAATGGATTCCATTATCTTCGAGAAGAGAGAGGTTATAGCGATTGGTCTGTAGTTGTAAGGATTTGAGCGATCACCTTTTTTGGGGATCGGGTGCACCAAGGCTGTCTTCCAGGAAGCCGGGACGATGCCAGTGGAATAGGAGAGCCGAAAAAGACGCGTCAAGACCGGAGCCAACTCTGGAGCACACTTTTTCAACACAATAGGCGGGATTCCATCAGGCCCACTCGACTTTTGGATAACAAGGGAACGGAGGGCTTTTCGCACTGAGCGCTGATGAAACCGAATATCCGACATGATGCTCGTGCATCGCGGAATGGTCGGCGGTTTCTGCCCCCCGTCATCCAGGGTCGAGTTTGACGCAAAGAGCTTGCACAGAAGATCGGCTTTGTCTTTTGCGTCCTGGGCCAAAGATCCATTTCCTACGTGTAGGGATGGTAGGGTTGGCTTACAGAAATTTCCTTCAATAGCTTTGGCCAGAGACCAGAATGCACGGGTTCCCGAGGGGAGGCGCTCAAGTCTCTTGCCAATTCTATTGACGTGCTGTTGCTTTACCCGAGTAATCTCTTTCTTGAGGGACCTAGAGACAAGGTTGTACTCCTTTTTATATGTGCTGGTATTAAAATCCCGAGCAGACACTGCGTTGGCCCAGGATTGGTAAGCCCCCTAGACAAGTGTACAAAATGGAGTCCACTCGTCTAGGGAATTCCCTAGACGAGTGTACAAAATGGCGTCCACGCCACGCCGCGACGACGCTGCGCTGTCGCGGCGTGCACGTCGCGCAATCGCGGCGTGCGCGCTGCGCAATCGCGTCGCTTTCAAATCGCTCGCTAATCGCCAGTGTGATAAGACCCTTAGAGCAGGACGCGGCATTCTCGTCCGATTGTTTGAGACTCATTTCGTAGTAGGCCTACTGATGAGGGGATCCATGAGTAAGGGCCTTATCACACTGGCGGTCAGCGAGCGATTTAAAAGCGACGCGATTGCGCAGCGCGCACGCCGCGATTGCGCGACGTCCACGCCGCGACAGTGCAGCGTCGTCGCGGCGTGGCGTGGACGCCATTATGTACACTCGTCTAGGGAATTCCCTAGACGAGTGTACAAAATGGCATCCACGCCACGCCGCGACGACGCTGCGCTGTCGCGGCGTGCGCGTTGCGCAATCGCGTCGATTTCAAACCGCTCGCTAATCGCCAGTGTGATAAGGCCCTAATCGAGGGAACTCCTCAAACTTTATATGGAAACATGTGGTGACTTTGGTTTCGTGAGAAGTATTCTGAGCATATGCTACTGCAACAAGTAAGATTTTGTGCCGAGTTATACCATGGTTTGGAAGGTGCTGAGAGAACTCCTGACTCTTTATAGATACAATTTTGATAGTTTCGGCGTTATTTTAAGAACAGAAAGCATATTATGCTACTACGCAAATTGTTTGTTTCAGTTCAGGGAAGGTTCATAAAATATGGAGAAAAGTGATACGAAGTTACCGGGTCATCTAGTTTTTCTTAGGTAGATTCCAGAGGCGGCGTAAGGCGGGGGCTGGCCCGGCAGGGGGCCTCGCAAAATATATTTCAGGGGGCCTCGCAAGCTATATCTTGTCCACATCAAATTCGGGTCCTGCCCCGCCACTAGTACATTCATTCCAAATGGTCTGACATTTTTGGCCGGGTTATATCAAGTCAACATTAGTCATGATCTGTCTACTGGGCTAGACATAAGGGCCGTGTTCACACCAAACTGACTGTAAGCCGCCGAATGTGAGCAGGCTCACTGTGAGCCCAGTGTGAACGTGAAAATATACGGTATCGAATGTCCGCGCCTACGCCATTACGGTGTGAACGAAAAAGTGAATATGTATGGAAATACAATAAACTGCGTAACGTTCGCTCACATTCGGCGGCTCACAGTCGGTTTGGTGAGAGCCCGTCCAATGGGGATTGTCATTTTTTTTTTAATTTTGCTCATTACAAAAACACTTCGAGGAATAAGGTCAGTGATCGTTTTTCTGTATATAAACGAAAAAATGCCCATTAGTTACTTATATTTTTGAACAAATATGTTTAACCTTAGTTTGACCTTCAATGGCGTTAAATTAGCAATAAATTCGACCAACATTACGTTTCGAACTTTTGGTAAGCTTTTCGTATCAGCTTTCACATAATGAGAACTTGCATTTGACGAACCAGCCATTATAAATAAGATTGAAAGAAAATTTAAAACATACTGCAGAGGTCAATTGGCCGCCGATGATGACGTAGATATGAGCGCCGATGAGTAAACGGCCGGCGGCGGCGCGCCGACTTTTTGTGGTCGGCGGCGGCGGCGCCGTCGGCGGCGTGCCTCAAATGCGACTTTCATCTGTTTTAAGGGTTTTTACCCTTTGGGTACGGAAGTACCCAAAGGGTAAAAACGGGACCCTATTACGTAGACTTCGATATCTAAATTAAACAATTAAGCGTGGCTCCTATACAAAAACCCAATTTTTAGCATACATATTTTTGCTCTCTATTAGTACGGAATCCTTCATGCGTGACACAGCGAACATTTTGTTCTTCTAATGACGATGACAAAGACGCCATTTTGATGCAAACGTATATTGCTCCTCTACACAATGGACCATCGCTAGCCCATCAAAATATGGCGTATGCGATGGCTATACAATGGTTGTGATCTAAACGTCTTTCAAGGTGGACATGTAAGCATTAGCCATTGCGGCAATGCAAAACGCACATTTTTAAATTTTTTATAACTTCACCAGATAACCTAGTAAACTTCGTATCACTTTCCCTCCTAATATGAACCTTCCCTGATTCTACGAATAATTATTTCGAGACTTAAATTAGAATAATGATTTATGGTTAATAATGATAATTATGAATGTAATCATAGCATCATATCATGCTTTCCGTTCTTAAAACAACGCCGAAACTCCCAAACTTGTATCTTTAAAGAGTCAGAAGTTCTCTCAATACCTTCCGAAGTCCGAACATTGGTATATATGTTACAGCCAAAGTAATAAATCTGGATATTATATATATTATCTAGCCATTATTTATAATGTCTACTCAATTTAGATAAAGTGATAAATGACAGAATTAATCACATGAACTAACAACTTTATATAATATCTTCAAAGACTTGGATAATGTAATAAAACAGGTAGGTAAAGATCGTAAAATTATATTTCAATTTGCTTTAAGCATACCTAACTATATGAGTAGCAATATTATACTGTTATTTAAAATGTAACAATTGTTATAAAGTTCATTTTAAGAATTAAAATAACATTGCCACAGATAATATTAAGCTACGTTTATTAATTCATGAAGCCCCAAGCGGCCACATCCGGCCGCGATAACAATGAAAAAGCTATTGTGTCTCGTTTTGCCACGACTGATGGGTTAATATTGTTTGAAAGTTATTTAACTTTTAATGTATAAAGTAAATTTAAAGCTCAGAGCCATAAAAAAAGAAAAAATATATCAACCAATCGCGAGTTGGACTCGTGCACAAAGGGTTTTGTACCATTATAGAATGGACCTGGATTGTAACTCTTAATTATTATTAATTTTATTATGAACTAGCTGTTGCCCGCGACTTCGTCCGCGTTAGCATAGTAGGTCACGTCCCAAGTATTATTTTTCAAAAATAGTCAATGTACAGTATAGATGACTTACTTTGTTCTTAAAAAGGAGAAATAAGACGTGTCATGAGAGGAAAGGGTGTGGGGGTATAGCAAGGCAAGGAGTGGAGATAGATACATAGTGTAAAGGACGAATTTGTAGGAAATTTTATGAGCTTTCTTTTTGTAAAGGACATTTTTTCATTACAACTTACCGTTTAAGCGATATGAGCAAAAAACTAAAAATATTGAAACTTGAGCCCCTGCTCCCCACCCTGGGTGACATCGTTATAATTTATAGCCTATGTGTTGACCCGACCTCTAAGAAATGTTCGTGCAAAATTTGAAGTAAATCCGTTCAGTACTTTCTGAGTTTATCCCGGACATACATACAGACAAACAGACAAAAATTCTAAAAACTATATTTTTGGCTTCCATGTCGATCGTAGATCACGTCCCAAGTATTATTTTTCAAAAATAGTCAATGTACAGAATTGACTTTTCTACGATTTTATTATATGTATAGATTATTAAAGTATAAATACAACTAAGTATTTTGTGAATATTTCAAGTGCCTACCTGTTGCCATTGTTGATTAAGAACAAAAAAGGACAAAAAAATCACGTCTGTTGTATGGGAAATCCCTTTAATATAAATTTTATTTTGTTTTTAGTATTTCTTGTTATAGCGGTAGCAGAAATACACATTACACAATCTGTGAAAATTCCAGTAGACTAGCTATAGCGGTTCTTAAGATACAGCCTGAAGATAGACAGACAGACGGACAAATGGAAAGTCTCAGTAATAGGGTCCCGTTTTTACCCTTTGGGTACGGAACCCTAAAAATACAGAGCTCAATACGACATTATATTTGGTATCACTCTTTAAAGACTAAAATAATAAAATATTTAAAATGAACTGACATTATATGACTGGGTCATAATTATAATTTACTAGCTGTTCCGTGCGGCTTCGCCCGCGTAATTTAGAAATTTCACGCAATTGTACATTTTTCCGCAAAAAAAATAGCCTTTGTCCCTTCACGTGGTCTATTCTTCATGTTTGCCAAATAACACATCATTGCAAATAACATAAAAATTGCTCCAGTAGTTCTTAAGATAATAAGTAATTTTACATAATTTCCCCCGTTTTTTCCACATTTTCCTCTATTTCTTCGTCTTAGCGTGATAAAATATAGCCTATATCCTTCCTCGATAAATGGGTTATCTATAACTGAAAGAATTTTTCAATTCGGACCAGTAATTCCTGAGATTAGCGCGTTCAAACAAACAAACTCTTCCCAATAGGCTTGATGACTAATTTTTTTCTTATTGGTAATTGAAAGACCCTTAAAAAATAGAAATATCGCTGAAAGAATGACTCTGATAGCTTAAAAATTCACCAAGATATGACAATTCAAACATCTCATAAAATAGACCTGCCCGAAACGCTCCATACAAAGTGCTACGAAAGACTGACGTCACTCTTTCGTAGGTTGTACGGATCGGGAGAGAACTTTGTTCGATAGGTATATTAAATATTGCGTTTATGAAAGTGGTTTCATAATAAAAGTTGCTTTTAATTGCATAAGTTATCGAATGGTATACTAAAATTAAGAAATTTAATTGAAAAAAAATCAACTTGATTATCCAACTTTGAAGGCGCATAACAAAAAAAATACAAATGCTATCGAGCTGAAATTTTGGGAACACTTATTTTTTACCGTGATTTCTTTATTTTATTAACAAAATTCGCTAATCTTTGACCTAGTCATCATCCCTGTTATAATATTAAGGCAGGGATCAATCTCAATCCAAAACGATAGCCTTGCACACAACCAAAGACCAAGCGTATACGCATCGTAATAATCTTATTATTAATTCATTTTAGCATTTTATTCATTTTAGCTTAGCATAAAACTGTAGTTACTAGGGGCGGATCTTCTCTATTTTTCATGTTTTTTTTAAATATCTTTTTTTAGCTTAGCATATTCATATTCATTTTAGCTTAGCATAAAACTGTAGTTACTAGGGGCGGATCTTCTCTATTTTTCATGTTTTTTTTTAAATATCTTTGGAAATAAATATTAAGAAACAAAATTGTTCGGTTAAGGATATTTTAATATAGATTTACTAACAATTTATTGAAATAAAGTGTATAATTATTATCCTAGTTAATACTTATATTTCGATGAATTAGATTTTTTTCGGAGGTGAGTTTGTAAATTGATTACAGCCAAAGTATTACGTTTTATAAAAATGTTTATGGTTTAAAGTCTTTTCAATATTGTGCTTAATATCTCATATTTTTTTACATTTCGTTATTATATTGGAACTAGGTAAACCGGGAGTCACGGAATAACAAATTGGGGTTTATGCCCGCCTTAAGTATAGATTCTTACAAGTGAGGAGGGGTGATAAGTCGGTTATACCGTATTTTATTACTTTGGCTAACTTCGACCAGCTATTGTGAATAACATCCGGATAAAGTGATTAATTAATCACATTGTCTAGTCAATTTAGATATTATATATAATGACCAGCTATTTTGTATGATAGCTATTTAATCACTATGACTGTAACATATATACCAGATAGGTACACCTCAGTGCAAAATCTTACTTGTTGTTAGCATATTATTATGCTTAGAATACTTCCCACGAAATCGACGTCACATGTTCCATATAAATTTTGAGGAGTCCCCTCGATTACTTATGGATTCCTTCATGAGGTCACGATTTTTGTGAACATGGTACCAAATTAGGATAATACCGTACCCTATAAACCAAAAGAAAAATTTTGAAAATTGGTTCACAAACGGCGGAGTAATCATTGAACACAAAACAGACGAACAGACATCGAAGTATCAGTAGGTCCCGTTTTACCCTTTGGGTAAGGAACCCTAAAAACGAACATAACAGTCACAACACCTCCTTCATTTTGAAAGTCGGGTAAAATTTTTGCCAATGTGTATTCTGATGTATAAGCTATATCATTGTAAAGTTTTATTAAAATCCGTTCAGTAGTTTTTGAGTAAAAGAGTAACAAATATCCATACATCCATACAAACTTTCGCCGTTATAATATTAAAATATTTAAACTTCATTCACTATGAGAGTTGGGACCACGTATTCGTCATTTTAAATGAAATTCGAAATATTCTGCGACGTCCTCACTCAACCGCGTTCGGGCACTGCAGACTGTGGTATAGGCCACGTGTAGATGCGTACCGCAATCGCTAGGCCATTCCCTTTGATGTGCGGCCGAAAAACTGACACCGACGCCATTCCACGAGCATCGCTCGCGCCATCGGCCTCCGACACCACTACGTCCTCCACACGCTGGACCTTCGTGATGGTCCACTACGAAGGGCCATCGTGTAGAGGCGCCATTACCATAACAACGAGTTCGTTCGCACTGAATACTGATTCATTGAATCTTATTCCAGATATGAAAATTATATTCCAGAGTGGAAGACGCTGGAAGCTGTGTCAGTCTTAACTTGACTTAGTATTGAATGATTTACTAATTTCGTATTGAAATTATCTTAATAAATATGCCTTATTTATAAGCTTTTATTCTCGCTTACCTTCATTATCGGGTTCAGTCAACCTCACCATTCTTTTCTCAATGGGATCGTACACATACTGATGTTTGAAAGTGGCTTCAGCCTTTAAAAAATTCTCCCGGTACTCATCTGTCACCACTAAGTTGGAGCGGTTGAAGAAACTTGGCAGTTTTCTTAGTGCCTGTAAAATATAAAACAAAAACTTAAACCTTAAAAAGCCTTAAGATAATAAAATTCAAATAAAAAATTGGAATGCTTTGATACAACTGGATAGAAATAAGAGAACACTGCATTGGCATAAAAACACTGCATTATAAATGCGAAACTACACACTTTCGCATTTATAATGTCTGTCTGTTGTCTGTTACCTCTTCGCCGCCCAAAACCGTTAAAGCGGTTTTGCTAAAAAGTATAGAGATACTTTGAGTCCCGGGAAAGGACAAAGGAGACTCGTCATACCGTAAAATGTACGGTTCCTACAATATAAACGCAACTGAGTTGCGGGTGTTTATATCTAGGCCGGTATAAATAGTCAGTACTCAAGATGCATCTCGGTCTCAAGACACGGTTCAGGCTCTGTGATTGGTTGGCTATCAAAATTTGGACCAATCACAGAGCCGAACCGCGTCTTGAGTACGAGATGCATCTTGAGTACTGACTATTTATACCGGCCCTAGTGTACCATAAACTTCAGTTTTGATCTTACAAATTAATGTCATTTTCAATAAAAATTTTCCTTACATTAGCAAAATTGGAGTCCTGTGTAGCAGTCACAAATTGTCTGGCTTTTGCCAAGCCGATACCTGGCAACGATGCCAGATAGTCGCAGCCCGACATGATGCACATTTGTCGGAACTTGTCAAATGTGTATTGCTCTATAGGACACTTCATCACTAAGGGAATTTTCACAGTCTCTACCAGTGTGCCTGTGCCATCTAAGTCCATCTTGAAAAGCACCTGAAAAAGACCATATTATTAATATACAATGTTTATCCTTTCATCTGTCACGAACTGTCAAACTATTTTCGAAAATTTTTCAATTTCCAATAATTACTCTCATTAAACTGATTAAATTATTGCCACGAAAGCTATATATAATTTTTATATAATTAGAATTTTTAATAAATAAGCTATAAGTTGCAAATACACATAGTTTTATATTTGAAACAATATACTAAATCGGTGGTCTGCAAAGTAGAAGAAGAACTTTTGAATAGTTTTAGGGTAAGACGCCCATTTTGGGCGCTTGACAGATGAGCTATTAAGGTTATGTTTATAACAAGTTATAGCCATGCCACACGACGCGGTGCGGCGCCGCACCAGAGGTCATGTCGCCGGACTACCGGCCACACGGTGAGTGCGGCGCCGCAACGTTTTGCAGTAGGTACTGTACCTAGCAGCGACGGTCTCGAGCTCCACCAATACACACCCATCGGCGCCGGCAGGGGCGTGCCAGGGGCTGCACTTGCACCCCTTGGGAATCTCGGGATCAACAGGAATATATTTTTTTTCTTCTCTTGTTTACTACAATCTGTCTCCTGAGTTGGGACATTCAGCAGTATCTTGGTTGGTGCTATTGTTGGCGCGCTCGGTATGTGACCTGTGTCACATCCTCTTTTCTAATCAGTAATATATTTTACTATAGTATGTCTTGTGGTATTTTGCGCTTTAAGCGTCGTGTTTTACTGTCAATATTCATTAATGATTGTGCCAGTGTATTTGGGTGGAGTTCAATGCGCTCCTTGTAAGATTTGGTGTAGCGTACAATTTCCTGTTTTACTGTGGGTATACATAAGTTATGGTGTAACATTTCATTTGGCACGAACCAGGGAGCGTTGGATATCATGCGCAGGGTTTTATTTTGGAATCTTTGTATGATTTGTATATTTGATTGAGATGCAGTTCCCCAAAGTTGTATTCCATACGTCCATATGGGCTTTAAAATAGCTTTGTACAAAAGTATTTTGTTTTCAAGGGATAGTTGGGACTTTCGGCCAATGAGCCAGTAGATTTTTCTAATTTTTAGGCTGAGTTGCTTTCTCTTTGTAAATATGTGTTTTTGCCAGGTTAGTCTTTTATCCAGATGCATGCCAAGGTATTTGACATGGTCAGCCTGGGGAACTTCGATATTATTTAATGTGACTGGAGGGCATGATCCTCTTTTTAGGGTTCCGTAGCCAAATGGCAAAAAACGGAACCCTTATAGATTCGTCATGTCTGTCTGTCTGTCCGCCCGTATGTCACAGCCACTTTTCTCCGAAACTATAAGAGCTATACTATTGAAACTTGGTGAGTAGGTGTAATCTGTGAACCGCATTAAGATTTTGATATAAAAATGGAAAATTTATTAAAAATTTTAGGGGTCCCCATAGGTACAACTGAAACAAAAAAAAATTTTTTTCATCTAACCTATGCGTGTGAGGTATCTATGGATAGGTTTTCAAAAATCATATTGAGGTTTCTAATATCATTTTTTTCTAACCTGAAAAGTTTGCGAGAGAGACTCTGCCAAAGTGGTAAAATGTGTGTCCCCCCGTCCACCCTCTAATGATGTACATTACTATAAAAACTACCAACGAAAATTAGTTTGAACGAGATCTAGCAAGTAGTTTTTTTTATACGTCATAAATGGTAAACCTTAATTTAACTTTCATGAAATCAACTGAAATATAAAAATAAATCAAAAACCTTTTAATTTCATAAAAATAAACCTTATTGCTGCTGCGGAACCCTTCATGGGCGAGTCCAACTCGCACTTGGCCGGTTTTTAAAGTCAATGTTACATTAATTGATTTAGTTTCGTTTGCTTTTATGCGCCACTTTTTAAGCCAGCGAGATATGGCATCAAGTCCTTTCTGAAGTATCTGTGAGGCTGTTTTTGGGTCACAGTGTGCAGCTGTATCATCGGCGAAGGTTCCAGTTGTTAGTGTGTGGCAGGTTGGCAAATCAGCTGTGAATAGTAGGTAAAGTATTGGACCTAGGACGCTGCCCTGTGGGACTCCTGCATTAATGGAACAAAGCTCAGTCAATGCCTCTCCATACTGCACTATAAAGTGGCGTTTTTCCAAAAAGGATTTGAGGATTCTATACAGGTAATCTGGTAGGGCATTTTTTAATTTGTATAGCAATCCCTCGTGCCAGACACGGTCGAAGGCCTGTGATATGTCCAAGAAAGCACTTGCACAGTAGGTCTTAGCTTCTAGCGATTCCATGATCTTTTTTGTTAGTCTGTGCACTTGATCGATTGTGGAGTGTTTACTGCGAAACCCGAATTGATGGTCAGGAATAATTTCTTTTTCTTTTGATATTGGTAGGATTCGTTGAAGCAGAAGTGTTTCGTATATCTTGGATGGTATAGGCAGCAAGCTTATGGGTCTATATGATTTTGGATCTTCAGGGTTTTTGTCTGGTTTTAAGAGCATTACAATTTGAGCTATCTTCCATTCTTGGGGAACGAAGTTCAGTCTGGTCATGGCGTTAAACAGGTGAGTAAGAAACATTATTCCGGATTCTGGTAGTTCTTTTAGTATTTGGTTTGTAATAAGGTCATATCCTGGCGATTTTTTTTTTGGTTCCGATTGTTTTATGATTCGGGTAACTTCAGCCTACGTAAATTTTATAGGTATTTCGTCTTGGCTGGCGGTACTATTTAGGTGGTTGGTGATTTCTGCTTTATCTGCGGGGGAACCTTCATATGGATGAGGAGTGAAGACTGTTGAGAGATGTTCCGAGAAGGTTTGAGCTTTTTCTTTGTCTGTTCGTGCCCAGGTGCCATCAGGTTTTCTTATTGGATGAGAAACACTAACAGGTCTTTTAAGTTTTCTGGTAGCCTTCCATAGAGAGTAGTCTGAGGAAGCTGTAGCATCCAGACCAGCGAGATAATTGTTGAAGCAGTCATTACGATCTTTATCCAGGGTGTGTTTTAGTTGTCGGGTAATGTGATTAAGTTGTTTTTTTAATGACGGGTCTCTGGTTGCTTGCCAGTGTTTGCGTATTCTCCTTTTTAACAAAACAAGAAAATATGAATGGAATAACAACTATTGTGTGACATCAATTATCAAACCGGGTGCCTCATCTTCTCATATACTACGCAGCCTAACGAACTCACAAGAAAATATTGACCAAAAGGATATAATTATTTGGGTTTAGAAATGAATGACAGCAACCCCTTTACACTTTTTACTAATTTATGTAATACATTGTTCCAATTCCGACATAATAAAATATTTGTAATTAGCATAAGAAACAATTTGAACCTAAATGTAAGTTTCTTAAATTATCATATAAAACTATTGTGTAGTAAGTATTCTAACTGTAAATTAATTGAGATACCTAATAGCTATAATATTGTGTCTAAAACTAATTATAATAATATGTACCTTCAAGCCCTATGTCTAAAACTAAATATAGAAATTGACAGCCTAGCCTATTACAATGTATTTATCAAAAACATAAAATATAAAATTAATAACTCTCACAATAAAAATACTCAGATGTTAGTCACTGATACTAAAAGAAGTAACCTTACATGTCTCAAACAAAAAACTATCTTGTCGTTTTTTCCCAAATTACCCAAAACTAAAGACAACAATAATTATGAGCATACTTCGAACAACAGCTATAATAGTCCTCACAATATAAGTCCCAAAAAAGGTACTTTACCATATTACTTTACAAAAAAGTCTAGCCAAAACAACCAGCTTTTTCGCAAGCATTAATCATCAACGTATAAGGATTCTACATCAAAACATTGCTGGTATCTTAAATAAAACACATATTCTGGAAGCTTCCTTACAGGACTTACGTAACGAAATAGGAGAAATTCAGGTAATCTGCTTAACTGAAACCTTTATAAAATCCGGATGTGAATCAAATCTGAACTTACAGAATTACAAACTTGTTTCGCATTACTCACGCACTCGTCAGAAACGAGGTGGCTCCTGTATCTTATTACATAAAGATCTTGAACACTGTAAGCTTAATTTAAAAATCCCACCTCTACAGAATGAATTTGAATACTGTGCCACCTGTATACCTAGTCTAAATATAAATATAGTCTGTATATACCGTACCCCAAACTCAAATGCGAACATCTTTCTTAATAAATTAAATAATCTTTTAAATAATATGACTATGCTTAAATCAAAATATACTATACTTACTGGCGATTGGAATATAGATATGCTAAAAAATACACCACAATCTAAAGACTTACTTGCACTATTGGCCAATTACAATTTAAAAAATCATGTTTCACATCCAACTCGTAAAGAGTCATGTATCGACCTCATTTGCAGTAACCTCTCACAAGAAAATAATATATCCTGTAACACCCATTATCTTGCGCTTTCAGACCACGAAACGGCCCAAACCTTATCTTTTGAAGTACCCACAGAATCTGTCTATAAAAGTAAAACACCCTATTTTTTTGAAAAGATTCGAGATCTAAGCAAAGACAATATAAAAAAATTCTGCGACTGTATAAATTCCTTATCATTTACAGAGACCCTACAAATACAAAATACTGATGAGGCTTTTAATGTATTCTACAATGATTTAATTTTGTTTTACAACCTTTGTTTTCCTATTATCACAGTAAAAAAGCTCAAGAAACCAATAAAAAATAAATGGCTTACTAAAGGTTTAAAACGATGTTGCGTAAACAAAAGGATCCTATACTTAAAATACCGTTTCTCTAAATCCAATAAAACATTAAACAAACAGAGATATAAGACATACACAAGAATATTAAAAAGATGTATAAATGATTCTCAGAGACTTAACAACATACTCGTAAACTATATTAAGAATTCACAAAATACATGTAAAGCATCTTGGAATATCATCAAAGATAATAGTAACACTGTTACGAATGATAACATAACAAAAATACAAGTAGGAGATATAGAGGTATGTAACACCAAAGAAATAGCTGAAAATTTCAATTCTCATTTTATAAACATGACAAATAAAAATAACAGAAATAACAAGAATAACAAAGACTTTAAAAGTAATATTAATAATAAATCAATTTATTTAACTCCGGTAACTAGCACCGAAATACAAAAAAATATATTAAGCCTTTAAAACACCAACTCAGTAGGATATGATGGAATCCAAACTAGCATATTAAAAAAATGTAATAAAAGTCTCGCTATTCCCTTGAGTCATATCATAAACCTCTCAATAAGTGAAGGCGTATTTCCGACGAGACTAAAGTTTTCAATTGTTAAGCCAGTCTATAAAAAAGGGGAAAAAACTGACATGAACAATTATCGACCAATAACACTAATCCCAGTATTATCAAAATTTTTTGAGCAAGTAATGTATCAAAAGGTTTATAGCTTCCTCAACTCAAATAAAATTCTTAAACCGGAACAATTCGGTTTTCAAAAAAACAGTTCCACAACTTTAGCGTGTTTTAACTTAGTAAAATACATCACAGAAAGCCTTAATGCTAAACATTCTCTAACTGCTATCTTTTAAGACCTCTCAAAGGCATTCGATTTTGTCTCACATGATATATTATTAGACATATTACATAACCAAGGAATCAGAGGCGTAGCTAACGACTGGTTCAAAAGCTATCTTACCGGTATCACTTAAAGGTATCAATGTGTTCAATTGAATATAATCAAAGGTAAACATAGAGTCACTTACAAGTCCTCATATATCCTTAATTCTTATGGCGTGCCTCAAGGCTCAATTCTAGGACCCCTATTATTCCTATGTTATATAAATAATTTTCCTGATATAATAATGTATAAATCTATTCTCTTCGCAGACGATACTACAATATTATCCAAAATAAAGATAAAGACACACATGAAGCTGAAATAATTAAAACATTAAAAAGAATAATTAACTGGCTAAATTCAAGAAACCTAAAGGTACCATTCGGATCTGCGAGGCAAGCGTACGGCGTCACGCGTAAGCGACCGGTCGCTTGCTGCGGAGCAGCAAATAGCTTACCAATGTCCGCGACCGCGTAGCCGCGACCGACAAAAATTTAATTAAAATGATACTTTATTGACATGATTATAGCTATCATTTTTGTCTAAGTCACTAAGTAGTATTATAATAACCACGTGGCCAGCGTCGCTTGCCGCAGAGATCCGCGGCATGCAAGTGCGCCGCGTAAATAAGTACATTTGAACAAAATGCAACATTTTTAACTACGTAACTAGGTAGCATTTCAAACTATGTTGCGATCTACAATTTTGTGATATTGTGCGCAGACAGAAGCTTTGACCATTTTTCCACCATAACTACGAGTGTAAACAAAACAATAATTGTGAATTATTTTACAATATTATGGCAGGGAATTTAGTAATAAGGAAAGAAATTATCCAAAAACTGTTGGCAGATGAAGAGGATGACGAAATTATTTTGTATTTTTTACCGTGGACCTCAGTTTCGCATGGTGTTTCCCGTTTCCGTGGCAATGCCGGGAATCGGGATAAAATGAAGCCTACATTACTGCAAATTTTCCTCAGAATCCATCTAATAAACACAATTCCCAAAGCTTTGTATAACCTTTGACCTGTCCCTCGTTACCCCCCTTCCAACCCCCTTTTCCAGTTAAAAAGTAGATTAAGTCCTTTCTCAGGCTCTAGACTATCTCTGTACAAAATTTCATTACAATCGGCTCAGTTGTTTTGGCGTGAAATCGTGACAGACAGACAGACAGATACTTTCGCATTTTATAATATTAGTATGGAAGTATAGATTACTATGAGAGAGGTAGCTGTTATAATAATATTATAGTTCATACCTACATACTTTGATACCTCCATGGCTTATATTATACGAAAAAAATTATTTTCGGTTTCGATATTATTAATAACCTATCGGCTTGTTTCTAGATAGAATATCTACCACAGCTGCCCTGCGGCTGTCGCGGTACTGCTATCGACGCGACAGGGTCGCGCTCATCAAAATTTGCCGCGCCACGCCCACCGGTCTCGTGTCGCGCGTCGCGGTAATCGGAATGTCGTCCATATAAACACATACAAAGCAGTGGCTTGGCGACAGTCTCGGGTCGCGGGTCGCGGACATCGGTATGCTATTTTACGCGGCGACCGGTCTCTCTGTCTCGCAACGCGGGTCGCCGTGATTGTTTAGTCCTCCATACAACTTCATAGTGAGCAGTGGCTGTTTGGGTCGCGGGTCGCGGCGACCCGCTGCATGCTGCCTTGATCCGAATCATACCTTAACACTTAACCTTGAAAAAACGAAAATAATTCAATTTCAATCTCACAACACCAAAAACAATAATCTAAACATTTCACTGGATAATAAAAATATAGAGGAAGTAAGTTCTACTCCATTCCTAGGTATAACTGTTGATCGTCACTTGACTTGGAGAGATCACATTGACAAAGTATGTCTTAAATTAGAGAAATTCGTATACGTCCTAAGAAATGTAAGACATACTGTGTCTGAAAGGGCTGCAATTTTAGCATACCATGGTTACGTCGCGTCGGTCTTACGCTATGGCCTAATAATATGGGGTAATTCTACCGACTTTGATCGCGCTTTTTGAACACAAAAAAATGTATTCGTTCTGCCTGCGGAGCCCATTTCTTAGATAGCTGTAAGCCATTATTTAAAAGATATTCTATTCTACCCCTACCCTGTCTCTACATTCTAGAAATCTGTACATTTGTGCATAAACATTGTGACGATTTCTATAAAAGAAAACTGAAACAGCAACCAAAAGCTGCAGACATCATAACAAAATCTGCATTCCTGACCAAAGGCTAAATATCTGCAGCAAAAATGCTTATTGCTTTGCTGTTAAAATATATAATAAACTTCCAAAAATATTAAAGGACCATTCTTTGAGAAAATTAAAAACTGAACTTTTTAAATTGCTACCTAAAATGTATTATGACGTGAATGACTATTTAAATGACAATAAATTATAATTATTATTTACTTACAATATTATGAATGTTAAATTGTGAATTATTATGACTAAAAATGAAATAAATTAATAGACATATTGACATCTACTATTATTAAATACTATAATTATTACTATTATTATTGACATTTAAATGCATGAATTTAATATTAAATAATAATCGTAATATCGAAATAAATTATTTGACGAATTCATATTAGTATTACTTGACTGAAATTTGTATTGTTTATTTTATAAATAAGGGCTAATTGCTGTTGTTATTAATGATGAATTGATGTTACTAATCATATTATTAAGACATATTATGGTATTGAATTGTAGTAAATAATTGTAGCTCTTAAATATTGTACTTGTGTAAAAAATTAAATTTAACTTTTATTTTCAAAATATTTGCACGTCGAGATGTATCCGACAAAACATGAGCGCTATCTCACATTGTACCATCTTATTGTCATTACCATGTTTTTGCAAATAAACATTATGATTATTAGATTATTATTATTATTTTTAACCGACTTCCAAAAAGGAGGAGGTTATATGTTCGTCTGTTATATATATATATATATATATATATATATATATATATATATATATATATATATATATATATATATATATATATATATATATATATATATATATATTCATGTTCAACCATAGCTTCGCCGTTTATAGACCGATTTTCATGATTCTTTTGTTGTTGTACAGGGTTGAATCCGAGGTTTTTTTAATTGGTATGGAATTGGTACCATGTTCACAAAAGTCGTGATCTGATGATGGGATCCATGAGGAATCGAGGGGACTCCTTGAAATTTATATGGGAACATATGGTGATTTCGATTTTTTCTGAAGTATTTCAGGCATATACTACCAAAAAGTAAGATTTTGCACCAGGGTGTACCCTGGTTCTGAAGGTACCCAACAGAACTTTTGAATCCTTATAGATACAAGTTTGAGGATTTTGGCTTTATTTAAACTACTCCAAGCAAAAGCTACATTATTTCTGCTGAACATAGGCTAAATTTTATTTTGGAAAAAATAGGGTTCCGTAAGATATTTGGATTTTTCGGACGCCAGGTGAAAAAATCAACCCGAAAAGTTACTTATTTTGTGTACGCTGCCGAAACTATAAAAGATAGAACCATAAATGTTGTAAGTAATTATAGATCTTATAAATATCTACAAAAAAGTCCGCGACACACTGTACTTATCAGTGAGGTAATGAGTGAGGCACAATAACCATTGTTTTATTTAAAAATCTTGAATTTTTTGGACTACATTTAAACGCGTTTATTTTACTCATGCTATTAATCCTTATCAAAATTAATTATTTCATCACTAAGTACAGCTTATGTACATAAAATTTGGTCTTTGAATGATTAAAATTGGACGTTTGGTTTTGAAATTATGGCGAAATTAAAAAAATCGGTTGTCTGTAAAGTCGGTTTACTGACGATAGTTGAACGTGACAACGTCATAGCCTTAACCCCTCAGTTCCGGGAAAAATCTATGCAAAAAAGTTGGCAGGTCAATGTGCAAAAAAAAATGGCGCCCGGCCTACCCTCTTTGGAAAATTAATGTAATATGAAATATCCTTACATATAATCCATATTTTATGTTTGTGTGAACTACATTATAATATATGTTAAATTTTTTATCTATCAAGCCATCATAATATAGTATTGAGTCCGATGTGATATTAGTTTCTCAATAATTATAAACTTTCGAAACTATAATTAGTGACTTGTTCAGAAGAAATAAACGAATACTTTATTCTTCATAATATATTAAGTCATACCTTGACACGTAGGAAATAGAGCACAATTTTGAATAGCCGAAATAATACTAATAGCTCACAGATTGTTTATTTATTTTTCATTCAGAGTGTGGTCAATGTATCAAAGGTCATAACTAACCAAACTTCTTCATACAAAAGTATTCTCTAAGTCATCGAAATACGTAATATAATCGAAACAAAGAGCGCGGCCCAGGTGGGCCTTACGGTTGTTGAGAGACTTGAAAGTGTAAATGGAACGCCTCATAGCTGTCAGCGAGGTAACGCCGCATGAACTGTCATGTTTTTCGGGCGCGCAGCCCATATCGAATTATAAGACGTTATCACGTCAATATTAAGAGTGGGTGTCACCAAGCGGGGATGCGCGTGCGGGAGGAAGACAATCTGTGCAGTGTGCACTGTGCACCCTTCGGATAATGACTGCGTCCGCGTCGTCGATGTCAGTGTCGGAGTCTGTGATCAACCTGGGAATCATTTTGCTGACCGAGTCTTTCCTGTGTAGGCTTTTTGCAGCAGTGGCGAAGCCTCCATAGAACACGATTCCTACCGGCTTACCTTGGCCAATTTTAATATATACATTTTTTATTATTAATAATTATAGCTTACCCCGCTTCCTACAATTTCATAAAAATAATTCGCCATGTATTTAAAATCACGCAAACGCACACATACCCGTTTTTACGATCGCACTCAGAACGCGTACGTACTGCTCCATAGTGTGCGGCGGCCGCGCGGTGGCCGGGGAACTCGCTCAAAACATCGGGAATCCAAACATTTGAAATGTATGAAATTCACGCACACATACACATTACTACTACATGCAAACGACTCGTCGATATTGTCGAACAACAAGCCGATCCCACATAGCCTACCTAGTCTTTATTTGTCATGTGTTAAGGTTTAGTTTCGCATGTTTCGCTTTAAAAGATTTCGTCCAATCACAACAGAGCTAATTGCAGCGGCCGACCGGCGCGTGCTGTCATTTCAATTCACTTAAACAATTATATTACGCGCTCATTTGCACTCATTTTGTACTGTTATTATTGTAATATGCAAAATTTTGTTTATTAAGTTAGTGGGCTAGCTTGATTGTAATATTATATAGTTTAAAAGAATCGAAAGTAGTGAAATTTTACTTGCCAAGTGTTGTGTTGTGTTTTTGTTTGTTACATCGTAAAGGTTGGTTTGTTTTACTTACTTTGTAATTTGTCGTGACACGGTTAGGTGAGAAATGGCAGCATTAGTACAAATTGACTGTTGTCTTACGGATTACCTATTAAATGACTTAAATTCGTTCTCAAAACAATCGTTCGAAAATAAAAAACATATCATTAAACAAGGACGGGCGCGTCCCGATATGAAAATTGATTATAGGCGTAAGGATGGGTTTTTCAAACATTTTCACAGTTCAGTGTATGATAAATATAATTGGATAGCGGGCAGTTGCAAATTAAATAAGTTATTTTGTTTTCCATGTTTGCTGTTTTCCGATACAAATAGTGCTTGGAATAAAACGGGTTTCTCAGACATCAATAATTTGACCAATTCGGCTAGGAAACATACTCAAACCGAAAAACATTTACGCAGTTGTATATTATTACACAATTTTGGAAATAGTAGAATAGAAACATTTCTCGGAAATAATTATGAATCCCGTAATCGAAAAGTGGAACGTAATCGAAACTTAATGAAACGTTTAATAGACACTGTTGTTCTTCTTGGAAAACAGGAGTTATCTTTCCGCGGGCATAGTGAAAACGTTAATTCAGACAATCGTGGCAATTGTATAGAAACATTATTTTATTTAAGTAAGTACGATAGCGTTATCTGCCCTGATACCAGAAAAGACCGCTACGTGCAAAACGCAACTTTTGGTAATTGACAAAAATAGCGGGAAAAGAGATTTCTTGAAACGTATTACGATTAGTTAAGATTTATTTATTGATTAAAATAAGTGACCTTACGTAGAATATTTTTATGTTCTCCTTTTATATATAATATGTTTGTAATGTAATTTAAAATACAAATTTCTGGTTTAGCCTAGCACATAAATAACTCTTTCATTCACGCTGCTAGGGTAAAACGCAGTTACCTCGACGATAGCCGCCATTTAGCGTATGATTTCTGTCTTAAAATTTTGATATACCTATTTTTTACATGAATCATACGAAAAATTGCCGCTATGTCGCCTAACTGCTTTATAGATTATTACGTAACTGAGAAGAAACAGATTCCATCAATCAAAAAACGCCATTATATGACGTTAACGGCATTCTTGATTAGTTTAATCAAAATTGGTTTAAAAGTTATCAGTATAATACTAAAATAGAAAGCAGTTAAATGCACTGCCAACTTAGTAACTGTATTTTAACTAAGTATTCCACTTCAAATAATTCTAGTCATTAGCTGAAAAGACCGTTAGATCAAAAATGCAACAGCAAAAAAATATGAAATTTGATCAGAAATAAAACTGTAATATCAAAACAAATTGTTTATTTGTGAAAGAAACTTAAATGCTTAATTTATTATTTGGTAATAAATTGTAAACGACATATTTAAACATCTTAACAATGAATAGAATTCTTACTGACTTCAGTCCTAATAATTTCTGGTACAGTACCGTAATTAAACATACGAAAAGTATAAAAAAGTTACTTAAAATTACACATTCAAAATAAAATATAATTATCAAATATTTATTAAAACTTAATTGTAATGAGATCAAAAACATTACTTCTATGAGAGATCAAAAAGTAGATATATTAAAAACTAATCATCATAATTAATCAGTCCCTTCGTTATTTATATTACTAGTTGGTATTCTTTTCCAGAATGTAAGTTTGTGAGAAGGCATAAGTTTGGCTAACTTGGTTAAAATATTCAGTTTTCTTGTTTCTGATATTCCTCTCGCACTTTCTCTAGGCGTCATCACTTCGGGAACAGATCCATTTTTCGGTTTAAGGTAAGTATCTTTTAAAAAACAAACTTCAATATAATCGCTGTCAAAATCTGATTTGTAAAACATGTTGTAGCTTTTTCGTTCAAAACTAACTTGAACGATATTTTTCATATACACTCTTGGTGTTGAAGTTTGAATTCTTCGATTAGAAGTATAGTCAGATATATCGATGAAATCTGCTAATTGCATCTCTTTCACAGCTACCTTTCCAGAATTTGCTTTTTCGACACAATCGACAAAATCTTGAAAGTCATAGAGCTTGCCTGACTTTTTCATTGAGAGTTCTACTTGATGATGAAAATGATCACAGCTCATATTTGTATGCCCTTTTTCGAAATAATTCAATGTTATTTTGTTAGCGCTTATGTCATCCGAGTTAATGAGATGAACCAAAAAGAAATAGAGGAGCCAGTTTTTATTCTGTGCCGAACAATTGTCAAGCCACAAATCAAAGTATTTGATGTCACGATATTTATTAAAAAAAGCTTTAAACGCACTGATGATATCATTCTGCTTCCTTCCAGCTATAGCTTCGTGCCACAAAACCGCTAAGGGTTTCTCGTCATTGGATTTCCCTAGTGGTGCAAATGTTTGGTTGTAAGCTACTAAGCGCTGACAAAATATGACTTCTTTAAAAGTGTCCAATCTCGGCTTGTAATAGCTATGTCTATTGAGTAAGAGTCGCTTGTTTCATATTCGTTAAATTTTCGAAAAAGGGGTGTCGTAAATGAATATGGTCGTTTCCATAAATAGTCATTATCAAAATATTTTATTGAATATAATTTGGCAGGATTTGCAGTGTTCGTATTTTTATTTAGTGTTAAATCAATATTTCGGTTACTTGTAACAGACGAAGGTTCCTGGTTTCTCTTTAATGTTTTATTAACAAAAGGTGTTATTTTCTGTTCATTCTCGGAGGAAGAAGTATCAATACTATTTATACACATTTGAGTATTTTTTTTCCTCGATACATTTTACCAACGGCCTTTTGCTACCTAAAACAAAAGTAATGTAATTTATATATCTTAGTCAATACAAAAACTCGCTGTAATGTAATAAAGTAAGAGCCCGCGACGGCCAGACCTTCCTCAGCTTAGGAAAGCTGAAAGTTTACCTGTTTGTGACCTTTACAGAGGTAAGACGACCAGCAACTACGGAGTTTCGGTCGCGGTTACTTTAGGTGGAATCCAGTTCTGAAAGTTTACCTGACCTTCGAGAAAGAGTAAAGCTCAATTTCATAGGTTATATTTTTCGCGATAAGTGGGGAAATCTCGTATTCCAGTGCCGGACATTTTTGACAGTTGCTTCCCACTACTAGACATCCTCAAAGTCTAATACTTTAAGAAAGTTTTAGGATGTCTAGCAGTGGGAAGCAACTGTCAAAAATGTCCGGCACTGGAATACGAGATTTCCCCACTTACCGCGGTCCGCGAAGAATATGCTTCGTTCTCACCTCTGTAATTGTTGAAAACCGGTAAACTTTTAGCATTCCTAAACTGAGGAATGTCTGGTCGTCGCAGGCTCTTGATCAATAATGTTAGCACTTTATCAATTAAAATTATCTCGTAGTAGAAAATAATTTGAATAAGTACTTTATGTTACCTCAGCTGTACCACGAAGATCGCGTCAAATTTTTTGGCGCGCAAAACAAGCACGCGACCTTCCCCCACGCCGACAAAATATTGACTGTCGATCGATCGATCGATCGATGCTCTGCCGCATCGGGCGCGTTCGTATTCCCCCTTTCACTCCTCTCGATCAACATGAATAGCGGTCTTCTTGTTTAGTACTTTAATTAAACCGTGTTTATAAAACGCTATCATGCAAATATTTCAATAATATCCTAAGTTAAATGACGGTCATAGTTTTGTTGTGTAGTTTTTTAGTTTGATTTATTATTATTCTACTACGCTAAAATACTGTTTACATACCATAACGTGGTTCTAGTGTATGACTATAATTTAGCCGTTTTATTGCTTAATATAATGGAAATGGTTCTGGGCAAATTTGCTACTTATTAAAGTCGTTATAGTTAAATAGCGGTTTTTATACTTATCATAACCATTTCACGGCTTTCTTGTGTAGTAGTTCACCAACCATGTTTTCAATTTGTACTAACATAAACATCAGTTCAGATATTATAACATGTTTCTAGCTTAGCAATTTAGTTTAGCGGCTTTTTATCTTATGGCCATCTCTAAAAAACTGAAAATAGGGGTCTCATAGCGGCAACTTATCTCAGAAACTAATAAACTTAAAAATATAAGTCAAATAGAACCAGAAAGCTGACAATCTGCTTAGTTTACACATAAAAAAATTAAAAAAACCTATTTTTTACGTAGCGGTCATTTCTGGTATCAGGGCAGTTCTAGACTCCCATCTTGAACAATGCTCATCTACTTCACACTCCGTGTTTACCGGTCTATCGGGAGACATTCAAAATGATCTTATACAATGCACCGCGGCGGTAATTTTAGACGAGATTAGACGTGAGATTAGCCATGCCAAATTCGTTTCAGTTATGATTGACGAAACCCCAGATGTCAGTCATAGAGAACAGTTGTCTGTTATATTTCGTTATTTGTCCGAAAATGGTCTGGAAGAAAGATTTGTAGGTTTTTACGACGTTAGCGAAAGCCGGACTGCGACTGTATTAGCGACTCAGTTGCTCGATATTCTTGAACAATATCGATGCAAAGACAAACTGATCGGTCAGACATATGACGGTGCCGCCGTTATGTCAGGTGAACGTGGAGGCGTTCAAGCACTAGTACGGGGTCAATGCCCTCTCGCGCGTTTCGTACCGTGTTATGCTCATATTCTTAATTTGGTTTTGAGTAAATCTTTAGAAAATATTTCAGAATTAAAATCATTTTTCGGCCATATCAATGGAATTGTCAGGTTTTTCAACAAATCGTCGAAACGGTCAAATCTTTTAAAACAGTTTTCCGATCGTCGTATGCCTGGAGTAGCCGAAACACGGTGGCATTATCATTCGCGCATTATTAATGTTATATTTCATTGCAGGTTAGATATGATTGAAACCTTTAATCATATAGTAGATAATCCCCAATCGTGGGATGTTGATTCTATATCCATGTCGGAGTCGTTTGTAACTAAATTAGAAGATATGCAGTTTTGTTTCCTTTTGCATATTTTTTCAGAGATTTTTGCCAGAACTGACATTTTGTTTGCTTTGCTTCAAAGCAAACAAGTCGACATCGAAATCTCAATCAGAGAAATTGGTGCATTTCAATCTTGGTTATCAGAAGAGTTTTTAAAACAATTTGATTTTATTTTCAATAGTATTCAGGAATATTGTGAACCACCACGACGGCGCCGGCGGATGGATACAGAAATTGACTTGAAAACACAATACAAGCGTTTATTCGTTGAAATAATAGATAACATCAAAAGCCAAATAAACTCCCGTTATTCATCGTTTCAAAACTTAACTTTTCTTGATTTAGTCAATAAGTCTAAATACGCGAGTTACCGTAGTAGTTTTCCCGAGGAAAGTGTGTTAATTAATATCCGAATTTCCGAATATATTTGATTTTCACGCATTAAAAAACGAATTAAAAGTTTTATACAGTACTTCAACATTTAATAATTTAGATATCTATGAACTTTATTTACATCTTTTTAAATCCGCGTTGAGTGAAGCTTTTCCTCAGCTTTTAATGTTATCTCAAATTGTTTTGACTCTTCCTGTATCGGTGGCTTCCGCTGAAAGGTCGTTTTCGGCATTGAAGCGAATTCATACCTATACACAAAACAGCCAAAGTGAGGCTAGATTGTCAAATCTCGGTGTAATTTCAATTGAAAAACATGTATTATTAAAATTGCATCAAAAAAGCGACTTTTATGATAATGTTTTGGCACATTTCGTAAAGAAAAACCGTAGAATTATGTTAGAATATAAATAATAATTTTTAGGTAATTTTTCAGGTTGTAGAATAGGAATATTAAATAACGACGACAGACGACAAATAACAAAATTAAACATTTAGGTACGTATTTCTGCTGATATTTCTTTGCTACTAGCTTTTGCCCGCGATTTCGTCTGCGTGGACTTCAGACAGGTAGCCTATGTTCCTTTCCATGTTTGACATGGGATGCATGCTTTTATCATACTCGACATGCACTGTTCATATAATACCAGTGATGTCATGTATGGTGAAGGTGGTGAATACTAACAACACTAACACTGCATGCAACGCACACAATGCAAGCAAAGCACCCTAGTAGTTATGGAAAAGGTAAACTAACACACTTAATACAGGTATGTAATTTATTGCACGTTTTTTTTACAAGAATTGAAATTTTGCTTATTCACGAGTTAGCCGTTTTTTGGTCCGGCTTTACCTTTATTTTTTTTCACCCCACGCCACTGTTTTGCAGCCGTATTGCATATCCACGCGGGCGGAGCCGCGGGCGACCGCTAGTAATATGTACATTGTACAACTGACAACAAGCTATAATATAGCCTTGTCGTCTCATAATTATTATGTAACTAGATGAAAACCCGGCTTCGCTCGGGTAAACTTGTAACTCAAAAGGTAAATATTTGTGTAGTCTTCTTTTCTCAAGAAATATTAAAGCAAAGCAAGACTCGTAAATATTCGTATAGCTTAGTTCATTATATTTAAAAATAGTAAATTAAACTGCAAAAGTTTTACATACTTACTTAAACGTTTTTATTTCAAAACAACATTATCTAAGGTTAATAATTTTTCTTGCATTTAGTATTTTTCTCTACATTGGCAGGTAGGTTGTGTAAGTGCCTACTTACTAATTTTAAAAATAAATATAGTAGGTAGGTATAGTATTTTTAACCGACTTAAAAAAAGGGTTATCAATTCGCATTTCGAACCATATGTATGTAAAATTTCCAGAATTGCCTCGTTTTCGTATATTAGTCTATAATATCAGCGTCTGAATTTTGAAATCGGTTTTATCTTTGAAATTAAAAAAAAAGACGGGTTGCACTCCGGGAGTGCCGGCAGAAGTGAAAACTTGATTATTAACGTTGTGCATTATTTTTTTAACCCATTTTTTATGAAAATCGATTTAAAAAAAAACGATCGTTTTAATTAATTAATCGAAACCCTAAAAAATATCGACAATCGAAAAAAAAAGCTACTGTCAGACAGACTGTCAGACACTTCTCGCGACAGTTGTCTAGCAGGTGGAAACGCGGCCTTAATCAGCGCGTCTGATAAAGAACTAATTTCCCCGACTGTACATTTCTGCTAAACAACTCATTTCCCCGACTGTACTATTCTGCTACACAACTCATTTCCCCGACTGTACATTTCTGCTAAACAACTTATTTCCCCGACTGTACATTTCTGCTAAACAACTCATTACCCCGACTGTACATTTCTGCTAAACAACTCATTTCCCGACTGTACATTTAGCTAAACCACTCATTTCCCCGACTGTACATTTCTGCTTAGCACAATTTTCCCCGACTGTATATTTCTGCTCAACAACTCATTTCCCCGACTGTACATTTCTGCTTAGCACAATTTTCCCTGACTGTACATTTCTGCTAAACAACTCATTTCCCCGACTGTACATTTCGTTCGAGTTCGAGTTCGAGTTCGACACAAAACACTACTCTCCAACCGTCTTACGCTTTTTCTATGGTTTTTCGATCAACACGAAAATCTGACGCGAGTTTCACAGTTTTTACCCATCCCACAAAAGTGCTCAACGCCGCTAAAGAAGTTTTCACTTCAAAAAACTTGAGAGGTGCTAAGGGACACCCGAATGGAACGAAGTTAAGTATTTCTTATGTTAAAAAAACCTGTTTACATATACACTCAAAAATATTATTAAAAGACGCCATCTATTGACGCCCAGGAACAACGCGTCGCTATTTATTCTCAAAAAACGCCATCTAGTTGACGCACAGGAATACTATCAACACCCTCTGCTCCTACAATGCAGGTACTAATAAAAAAGTGTCGAGGTCAAATATCGTTCTGTCTAGCGCTCTTTACGCCGAACGCGCCTTATGGAACTTCGTTCCAATACTATTATAAAAAGATAAAACCAACTTCAAAATTGTATGTATGTATGTATGAAGAATTAAAATTCCCTAGATATCAAAAACACATTAATTGCTAATTGTTGAGACGCTGATAACTGTTAAGTGATAACAAACAAAAGCAACAAAAAAAAGGGTGCGCTATGGTGCTCCATGACTGCTAGCAGGTAGAAAATGAGCAATGGCATGTGTCAGTTTACAGCAAGATGGCGCGTGAAGTTTGTTTAGAATTCAGTGTCAGTGCCATTACATTTTAACGAAATACTCCAAAATCCGAATTTTGCGGATATAAGTTGTCGACTCGAAATCAATATTTTTTTATTTTCTATTATTCACATAAGGTTTCGATCGAGTCTATCGTACCCCTGAACGAAATTATTAATATAGACTAAAAAGGGTAAAATTATTATTTTTTAACAAAAAATTAAAACCGACTTCCAAGGTAAAAACAAAAGTAATACTTATTCATAATCTAAAAAGAATCAAATAATTCTTATTCCTTATTATAGTGGCGTCTTCAGACTTCGCCTAAACCTCAACTATATTTTCTGTACTCAATCTTCATGCTTTTGAAGTCGGTACCAGCTTACCTTAGCGTAAAATTTGCTATGTCAAGGATCTCAGAACTTTTCCGGGCTGGTACCGACTTCAAAAGTACGAAGATTGAGTACAGAAAATATAGTTGAGGTTTAGGCGAAGTCTGAAGACGCCACTATAATAAGGAATAAGAATTATTTGATTCTTTTTAGATTATGAATAAGTATTACTTTTGTTTTTACCTTGGAAGTCGGTTTTATTTTTTTGTTAAAAAATAATTTGGTTTAGTTTGTCAAGAATATGTTTGGATATATAGCTACCCTAAGATTTGCGTTTTGGCGGAGCAGTTGAGGACCAGGCTGCGTCTTGCACGCTGTTGGTGAAATAACGAACTGCTTCTGTTACGTCATCGTTAGTTTTAAGTCTGACAGGCAACTGAAATGCTTTGTCAGTGAGCTCACGAAATAGGTCCCAGTTAGTTCTTTTGTTATGCAGAACGCACTTTTCGGTACACTCTTGGGCAGCGGTGTGTAGTTCTACTATTATTGGAGTGTGGTTTGAAGATAGTTCCCAGCAGCTACGGCATGAAATGGTGTTTTTGCGATTCCTTTGACACAAAAGTCGATGACATCTGGAATTTTATTTTTGTCTGTAGGCCAGTATGTTGGTTTACCTGTTGATATTATGTTCATGTTGCTCGTTTCATGTCGTCGTGTCATCGTGTAATTTCAATGTAATTTAGGAGCTCTCGGCCTCTAGGTAGAACGAGTCTGGAGCCCCAGAACGTATGTATCGCGTTGTAGTCGCCGCCTGCGATAAATCTATTTCCAAGGGTTTGAAAATAGTCCTTAAAATCTGCTTGTTTTATAGAGAATCTCGGTGGGCAGTAGAGCGCAGATAACGTAATGTCACTGATCCTGTCTGTTATGACGATATTTGTTGCTTGTATGTAGTTTTTGCAGTAATTTTGTATTGCGTGATGCTTAATGTTCGATCTTATCAGAATGGCCGATCCCCCGTGTGCCTTGTTGTCAGGGTGGTTGGCGTTGTATAGTTTACTAGATGATGCCCGCAACTTCGTTGCGCCAAAATTCGTTTATCGCGCAGGAAAAGTACATTTATCCGGCATAAAAACTATCCTATGTCCTTTCTCGGGACTCAAAGAATCTCCATGCCAAATTTCAGCAAAATCGGTTCAGCGGTTCGAGCGTGAAGAGGTGACAGACAGACAGACAGACAGACAGACAGACAGACAGACAGACAGACAGACAGACAGACAGACAGACAGACAGACAGACAGACAGACGGACAGACAGACAGACAGACACACTTTCGCATTTATAATATTAGTATGGATAGCCTGGTATTCTGAAATAGCTTTTGGATGTAAAGTGGGTTTCTGATATCAATAAGGCATCAATTTGGTGAATTTTGAGAAATATTTTAAGCTCTTCTGAGTGGTTTGACAAGCCATTGGCATTCCAAACACTTCCATTCCAAACTCTAGTTTTAGTGTAGTGAATACGATGACATTTTTGAAATTAGCTCGGTTAATGTTTGGGTCATTGCCAGCATTTGGTTCATCAATACTACAAGTGTTTCCGTGTATAGTCTTGAGTTCATTAGGTTTATGATTTCCATCTACAGGGTTAATGGTTGGTGTCTCAGATTTTTCAGTGGTTTTTGCAGTGGCCCTATCATATGTTTTATCGTTGCATGTTGTTTCAAAATGTTTTGCCGGCTGTTGGGCGTTGGGTTGTTGGTCTTTCTTGTATTCAGGTTTTCTTTTTTGTTTTGAGATTTGAGGAGGATAGCGAACTTTAAGCAATTCTTTATAGACTGTGCAGCCTTTGTAGTTAGCTGGGATATTTCAATCGCAGAGCACACATTTGACTTGATTCGATCTTTCTTTTCGTGGGCAGTTCGAGGTATGATGTGAGCCTGCACACTTGACACACCTAGGCTTTCTGTTGCAAAACTTTTGCGTGTGGTTGTAATCCTGACAGTTGCTGCACTGAGGGATTGATCGTTTTGGTCTAGGGGCTTCAACCGATATCCAGCAATGTAGAAGGTATTTTACATTGTATATGTCTTTGTTATTTTCACGGGGTTCTAGTTCAATTATCCACATTGGCAATGCAAGTTTTGTCCTTGAATTTTGTATATTCCATATATTTTTAACTTTGTGGTTAAGCTCCTTGATGGCTATTTTTATGTCCTCTTTATCTGTTGAGGCATGAAGATTTTTCAAGACTACTCTGAAGCTGCGGTCTTGTTTAGGCTGGTAACTGTAGAACTATCTTTTGCTTTCAATTCTTTGTAAATGGTAGAGTAAGATTCGGCGGATTTAGACTGTATTTTAACCCTGTCGCCTCTTAATACCTTAATTTCATACTCTTTATTAGCGACTTCTTCTAAGAGTTTCAGCAGTGGTTGGATGTTTTTTACACCGTCTATGAAAATTGGAGGAGGCTTTATCGATTTTGGAAGAAGTGACAGGAATTATTGAAATAAAAAGCATTTTGTAACCCTATTACCATGCCGTACAAAGATAGTTCGTAATGTTTCGGCACTAAATGTATTCTGTTGACGTAAATAGACAGTCACTGTAAATAGTTCGTAAAAACTATTAAAAAGAAAAGAAAGAAAACTAAAATCTGCACACCTTGGAAATTATTTCTGACGGCGCCCATGCATACACCCCTCCCCGCCTCGTCTCGATTCCGGTGCGCGTGCGGTGCAGCGCCAGAGCGCACTGGACGGCGCCGTGTGCCATATCATAAATTTTATATTATGTAGGAAACCGGAGCGGCACTGATCAGGCGCCGCACCGCATCGTGTAGCAAGGCACTTACTTGTTCAAAAGGCCTACAAGCCTGCATCAATTACATTAAATAATAATTAAAGTTAAATTCTTACCTTATTGCATCCAAACAATATGAGATCAGAGTCTTCAGTTATAACTAAATGAGCGATATTCTTTATATTGAGGTAGGCGAGTTGTGCGTCAGCTTCATACGGTGCCACAATACAATCTACATTACGTTTCCTACACTCCTTGATCAACGCCAGAGCCATCTCATGTGTGATATCCACACTTCGTCGCATAAAAGACCTTGCTTCATCTATCTGTAACGGGTACAAATAAAATGAAAATTGTTTACACACCCACATTCAATATGTAAGAAAAAAATTAGTTCTTTTTTAAAAACCCATAAATTTGCTAACATAAGAATCTGTACATAAAGAAAATGGTTGGTTGGTATGTATAATAATTCGGCTGTTTCTTTCATACAATGTTTATGATATGAGAAACATTAAAAATTGTTTATAATACTACTTTACAAGTTTTAAAAATTGTTTTTTGTCATAGAATGATATTCACATACACAGTATTATCTCAATTTTTGTTTTATCCTCAAAATCAATATATTAATATTTCTTCCATGTGTTACTTTGTAAGTAATAATCTATGATGTGGTATACCTTTCCCAAGCTCAACAATTCAGCAGCTCTCTTTTTTGATATGTCACGGGATCTGAAAGTAATATTTCATTTTTTTAATTAAAACCACATGTTTGAACAACATCAACAAACGAATGAACGAGAACAAACAACAAATTGAAACCTCCTCAACTTTAGGAACTCAGTCTGAATAATGCAATTACTTTATTAGATTTATATTGCAGGGTTTTGTAAACTGTTTTTAAAACATTATGGAAATTGTGTTAAAAATGTAAGAGGTAAAAAAGCTTTATAAGTATTTCATAAACTTACTCTCTTCTTTTTGATTCTGTTAATGCTTTAGCTGGGAGATGCCGTCCATCAAATACAAGGATTGGTTTTATATTTCTTGATAACAGCATAGAAACATACTTCAAACAATACTTGATGTGACTGAAATTAAAAGAGTTGTAAAATTATATACGTTTCTTTCACTAACTAAGATGTGTAGCAATTTCATCAAATAAATATTTTTTTATGAATGAGAAGATACTTTGTCAAGAAATATTTCTAGAGAATATAAGATAAACAAGACGGCTAAAGCCTCAGGCATAACAAATTTAACCTCAAAATACCTAAACCCAAGACTAAAGCCTCCCAAAACATGTATGAACGAAATATAAAAATACCATACGACTAAAGAATAAACTTACATGTCAGTGTCTTCCCCTCGAACGAGTTTGTCTGCACAGGCAAAGGCACCTTTATGAAGCCAACAGTAAGTATCAATGGCCACAGTACACCCACTAAATTCACTTACATTGGCTCTTCTTGAAGCCTTTTCAAGAAATGGTATCAGACCAGTGATTCCCATTTTAGAATAATTATATCTAACTTAGGCTGATATTGTAAGCGAGTCAAGGTAATTCTTAGTATTTTTATTGGTTGTGATATGATTGTACACATTTCTTTCTTAAATTAAGTAAAAATTTTAAACTAGAAATGAAAACATAGAAACATGAGCTTATTTTCTCTAGTAACTGTCAATGTCAAAAACATGTCAAAAATCAATATTCCCGCCATCACAAAGACGACGTTTTGATTTTTTTACGATAAGATTTAAAAGCATTGTAGTACAATGTGATAGAATTCCTTGAATGATTATGACATTGGCATGATTTATTCGCTTTGAGGGTAGTTGAATAAAATGCAACAAAATATTAAAGTGATGGTAACTGCACATTTTTGGCCTCTTGATTTTATTCCAAGGTATAAAATTAGAGAAAGGTCGTGGTGTGTACACAGGAAACCTTTCATGTATGGTCGAAATTACTTAAAATGAAATTTAGTGTGCGTGCCCTCTCGACGGCTGCTGCATTTGCCGTAACTTGTGTTGTGTCCGCTGCTGCGTATTATTACAAAAGTAGAAATGCTGAATTCAATGAAGTTATGGTATTTTGTAAACTCCAATACAATGCATACAATTACTTTGATAAATTAATGAGTTTCATTGAGAAATCTAAAAGATGTGTTAACGTTTGTATGCCTGGCATCCACAACCCTGCCATACAAGGCAAGCTGGTCAGTTTAATACTAAAGAAACAAATAAAAGTCCGCATTGTTATTGATCGCTCTGGGTATAATGAGTCCACAGAATTTTTTATCAAGGAACTCATTGAAGCTGGTAATTTTTTTTATTTTATCCTTATATAATTAATATTTAATATAATAAACACAAAAGCAAACTAGGCTTCACAAATAAGTTCATAAAAAACCAAGATAAATATATAATAAATATGTTTTAAATTAGATTCCGAAGCCTAATCCAAAAATAAATTGCATTAGTGACGCCCTCTTGAGTCTATTTGTAATAGTTTTTGATTACTGATTAGTTGATTACATTAAAATATGAATAAAGCATTAAAATATCATTTGTATTTTAGGAGCTGAAATACGGTACAAAACTGGCGAGCCTAGCTTTTCAATGCAACACAAGTTTTGCCTAGTCGATGATAAGATCCTACTGACGGGCACCCTAAATTGGGGAAATGACCGTTCTTTCGACCATTGGAATTATGTTTACATCACTAACAAGGATCAACTAGTGTCTCCCGTCAAATGTGAATTCTACAAGATCTGGAACAACTCCACCGACATACAATGTGCATGTGACAATAGTGACTGCGATTCTGTCGTTAATGGAAATTCAGACGAAGATTCTAATTCTCTGAACGATAAGTCTACTATAAACGTGTCCAGTGAGAATAACTCTAGTGATCTAAAAGAGAAAATTGAAGAGTAAAAATTTTTTCCTTAGTAATTTTTAAACTAGGTTTAAAATAATATTTCTATAATGTATTGAATTTTTGTTATACTTTCTTAATTGTTGCTCATGCTCTCTCTTTCCTATTGTTTTATTATTTAAATTATAATTTCATATTTTAATGTCTTCAATATTTTGTAACTTAATTTAAAAATTATAATACTAAAATTTACACTTACGTTATTTTAAAAGAAAGACAAATTTAAAAATATCTAAATGAATTATTTTACATTTGTATTACATAATTTTTATATTAGCCATTACAATGAAAGATAATTATTATTTAAAATATTTCAATTTCTCAATTTTCACTTTGGTGTAGAACTACTTTTGTAATCAAAAGTGTTTCTATTGCTTTTATTCTAATTATTATTTTAATTCCTAATTGTTTTTCTATCTTGTCTCTATACTTAAAATGCTTTTAAAATTCAAAATTAATTTATTTTATTGTTTATACTAAAAATGTTGGAAATTATTTGAAAATTGTTAAAAAATAGTTTAATATAATAAAATTAAAGGTATGTTTGGTTGATTACTGATTTGTTATTTATTATACCTTAATTTTAGGAAACATTTTTTATAACTTATAATCAAAGACACTTCACAACATCTGACTTATATAGATAAATATTGAGCTTACATATTTAAGTATTAATATTATTCACATCCACGCATTGCCTTGTACTTTGATATTTCATGAGGAAACGTCTTCGAAAGCTCTGAGAGAAGGTGACTTTTGAATCTTCTGTAAGAATCAATTTTTCCTTTCACCTCTTCATTCTTAGCAAGTGCTTTGTCTATGCAGTCTTTTGTGTAAAGCTGAGGATTTCTACCTTGGTCAATGTAGCTGAAACAAGAAAAAAAAATCCGTCGATCGGGATCTCTATTGTTGTCGCGATCACTGGTGCTCGGGCGGGGCTTGATGGGTTAACACCTCCATCATGGGTATCGCAGACACAATAGATTTTCAATTGTTATGCGGCAGCCGGCTGCTGCTTGGGGATTAATGTGTTAATAATTTTAAATATTTCTTTATTTACAATGTATTTTCTACATTGTAAATAAAGAAATAACACTATATATTTTCATAAAATACTTACTCAAACACCTCTGTTGGTACATGGATGTCTTGTACCTGGGATTTCAATTTGTCTACTTCTTGGAGACCAGTTACTAAGGACTGTCTGTAATGAAAGCAATAATAATTATAAGTCCTTGTGCAACATACACTCGCATAAAAACACCTTGCTATAGTCGATTGGATTGTACGTATGCCTCAAACTTACATCTTTTGATTGAGAACACTTTGTCCCTGTGGTTGAAAGTCGCTGACGATTATGCGAATTTGTCGTACGTTTTCTATGAACATCTCGAGTTGTGTCTCAAGATTTTCGAGTGGGGTAGACATCTTCGAGATAATATTTTGATATCAACTAGCACAATAGGTAATATAACGACAAAGTAAAATAAAAAATTCACGAAATCTTGCGAAAGCTCAAAATATTTTGTGTTTTGACATTTGTTTTTTTTTTTTTTTTTTTTTTCTTCTTTTTTGGCAACTTGACACAAAGGATGTGTATGTTGTGCCACAGACAAGGTAAATAGGTAAGGAATATGGCGGGAAAACCATATTCCTCCTATTATAATTTTCATCATCGTTTTCATGTATCGTCGGGTCTAAAGTCTAGTCAAAGTCTAAGTAAAAGTCAATACAGTCACAGGAGTCAAGTCGGTCGATTCAGTAAAGTGGTAGACGCTTTACTGAAACTTTCGATGGAGTTTTGGAGGGAACACAAAATAGCACGTTTCTGGATATTACATCACTTTCCTACACTTGTGAATGAACACGAATATCTAATGGTTAATATTCTACAAATATTACACATTAAAAACCCAGCTAACACAATTTTAGGAAAATAATACAAAAACACAACAGCACTCTTTCACATGCCCGCCAAAACTGGACATTTGTTTGGTGTTGACATTTATAATTCTTCAGTCTTCTCCTCCTCCTTTATGATTAATTTACTCACAGATTAAGGATAGGTAGATGCACAGATTAAGGATATATATATAGATGTAGCCTTAGCCCGTCATCGCGTGGCCATTTTGTGCTTATTTTTATACAAGTAGTGTGCGTTTATTTTCTTGAATATTTCTATTTGTCGATCATTTCGAAGCACATTACTATACAGAAAAGAAAGTCATTTAGTTCATGATATCGATAAACTATAGTTCAAGTAATGAGAATCCGTAAACACACGTAAAAAGCTATGCAATTTTTGTAGACAAATTATTAATTGACGTGACATTTTTAGCACTTGCCTTATATTAATGCCTTATATAGCACGATTAAGGAATTATTAAACTTATAAATTATCTTTTTAGCTTACAAAAATACCGATTAAAAAGCCCAAAAAACGTTGTTCAAAACTTACGTATTTAATGTTAAATCCACGTGTTTCAGACATTCTTTGGCCATTCTTATGGTTTATTATTTAGCGGAACCACAAAACTCAACAATATCTAACATGAAATGTTCACTAAAAACATTTATTATCACTTTTATTAGATGAAATATGCAGACCGACTCCTTTGTTATGTCCGAGTAAGTAGGACATAACATTACACGCTTTTGACGCTTATACACCGATATAAGGCTCTCTCCTAGTGTATATTAACTCAATGGGTAGATCGCTTCTTAGCTCGCCAGCGCGTGGCCATTTTATGCTTATGTGCAATTGCCGTAGTGTGCGTGTAGGGATGGGCGATCTGCTTGTATATACTATATATCGTTAAAAATATAAAATTAGACTACAGCTATCGACCAATAGTCGACCATAATTTTATGTTATAGATTTTTACCAAACGACATCAAAAAAAGGAGGTTATCAATTCGACCCACATGTTCAATTTAGGATATAATAAATTATGATCATTAAACTAGAAGTCGCTTTCAATTTGGTGAAAAGATATTATTTCATACTTATATAAGTTTATGAAAATACTTAAGTAAATAAAATATTTAAGTATATTACACAAATAGTTAAAAATATAATAATTATGTATACTCCATAAGCTACGAAGGCTTGACCGGAGTGTAATTTCAATAAAATCAACAGTTTTTATAAAAAACAACAGAAGATCAAATATACTTTATTACACTTAGCTATTATACAACAATTTTGTAAAATAATTTTTTTTATGTATTATCGAAGAAATAAAGACGTTAAAGCATTGGATACTGGTGACGCGGGACACATTATAATGTGTCCACTGTCCCAACACTAGTGGCCGATCCTTCAGTAAATAAAATACCTATGCCATACATCATAACATGTAAGGATTGGACCGGTGAATGACCAATCTGTTGAACACCGGTGGTGTTAGGACACATTGTATAATATTACACACATATTAAAACCAGAAATTAAGGGGCCGGGTGCCATCGAAGTTCTCATACATACGTAATACCAAAATCATTTTCTCATGCGAAAATATTTAACATGTTTGAGTTATTTTTCAGCTTAAAAAATAGTAATTACCTAGGTTCCTGCACAAAAATTTACTACAAAATATTTAAACACTAAAAATATTTTTAGTGTTTAAATATTTTGTAGTAAATTTACTACTAAATATTGAAACACTAAAAATGTAGTAACACACTAAAAAATATTCATATATATAAATAGTAAATTTACTACAAAATATTTAAAGAGTAAAAAATATTTTTAGTTTAAATATTTTGTAGTAAATTTACTATTTATTTATATATTTTTAGTGTTTTACTATATTTTTTAGTGTTTAAATATTAAGTAGTAAACTACAAAATATTTAAACACTAAAAAATATTTTTTAGTGTTTAAATATTTTGTAGTAAATTTTTGTGCAGGAACCTAGGTAATTACTATTTTAAGCTGAAAAATAACTCAAACATGTTTAATATTTTCGTATGAGAAAATGATTATGGTATTACGTATGTATGAGAATTTCGATGGCACCCGGCCTCTTAAATGAAAAATATTGAAACACTGAAAACAGTTGACAACATCTCCTTAACTAACTCCTTAGTGATAAGGGGGGGATTTTCCTCATTTAAACAATCCCTCCTCACTCCATCTCACCACCAGAATACTCGGTTATAATCTAAACTTAAAAATAATATTATCTTCATTATAGGTCTCTCAGTCACCACCATATTGAACTGTTCTTTAGGAACATTCCAATAACCTAAAAAATAGTTGGTTTAGTGTCATTAATTAATGTACTTAATACTATAAAATATGTATGTACATATTATATTATACGAGTATACGTTGCAATATGCTTTAATATGTAACTTTTCCATGCTTAAAAAGCTAGACGAGTGATTGAATGGCGTTGTTCAGTCAAAGGGCTAGTTGTTTTATTGAACTGCTATTTAAACCAGTTGGCTGCGACATATATATACTGAAAGTACCCAACAATCACCATCTACCGTAGTGAGTAGCACGCGCCGCACTGTTTTATTTACGATTTCTCCGTCAACTTTATTATAAAATTTAAATTCTTCCTTATTTCTGGCTTGTGCATGCGCCAAGGGCACCGCGCGCCGTGCAAGCTAGTGGCTGGTTTACACGTATTAAGTTGATAAGTAGTTAACTAAATTTTAACTTAATTTTAAGTTGCTAATTGCATGTAAACACAAAATTTAGTAGCAAGTAGCAAGTTAAAATTAAGTAAGTACTAAACTAGATGTCTAGTTACTACCCCCATAAGGTCACCGGCGGCAGCGTGGCGACCGCGACAATAGATTTCCAAGAATCCGCGATCGAAGGATTAAAAAAATAAATAATTAAGGTAAAAATAATCGTAAATTCTGTTTAAAAGAGGTGTCCGGGAAAATAACCATATTTCGGCTAAAATATGTTGTGGCGTGCCCGACCGGCGATGGCACTTGGCAGCCGGCAGCCCTACATAAATCATAAAGGTAATATACCTATCTATTAGCTTTATGACATAAATATACCCATGTGCATGTCAAAGATATTTTACTATCTTTGCCATGTGCACAAAACTCAAAACTAAAAAAAAGGCACTGTCAAAAACACCTGATTATTTTGTCCTCTAGCGCGAAGAGGTTATGTTTTTTAAATTTTTAAAACTATATTGCTTGATAATATGGTGCAAATAGACAAAAATGAGTCTAATATTAGTGTATATCAAAGTGCTTTTGCTGGTGGAGTATCGGGTGGTGTCACGAGAGCTTTAGCTCAACCATTGGATATACTGAAAATACGTTTTCAACTGCAAGTAGAGCCAATTCAAAGTGGATCCAAGTATAGCTCATTATTTCAAGCATTTACGAGTATAATTAAAGACGAAGGTGTAACAACGTTATGGAGCGGCCACATACCCGCCCAGTTACTTTCAATATCATATGGACTCGTACAGTTTTCTGTATACGAAAAATTAACACAGACTTGCCAAAAAGTCGACCGAGAGTTTTATAACACACATAAACATTGGATAAACTTTTCTAACGGAGGCATAGCCGCGAGTATAGCCACAATCGTGTCCTTTCCATTCGACACCGTAAGAACGAGATTAATAGCAGAACAAAAGACAAAAAAGGCCTACAAAGGTTTCCTTAACGCTGTGGCAGTGATGATGAAAAATGAAGGCGCATCAGCTTTCTTCAAAGGAATAATACCTACAATTGCTCAAATAGGACCTCACGCTGGAGTGCAGTTTGCCGTGTACAAAGTGCTTACTGAGAATGTGCTAAACGATATATCATCCTTTAAAAGATTTAACTCAAATCAAGAATCAACACTAACAGCTAACTTATTGGCGGGTGGAATAGCAGGTATAGTGTCGAAAACTGCCATTTATCCATTTGATGTAGTGAAGAAGAGATTGCAAATACAGGGGTTTCAACAGCACAGACAGTTTTTTGGCAAACAAATGTACTGCAATGGTGTCATGAGTTGTGTTAAGTTAATAGTGACAGAGGAAGGATTTCTTGCCCTTTACAAAGGATACTGCCCCAGTATGCTCAAAGCAATGTTTGTATCTGCATTACATTTTGCTATTTATGATGAAATAAAACATATAATTGTAAGACTCTAAGGTGCCTGTGATAAATGTAACACATTATTTATTTAATTTATTGTTTGTAGTGTGATAATAGAAGTAGATTAGATAATTATTATTATGTTAAATCAGTCACAAAAATAAACACTTCATAATTTTATCATTGTATGCTTAAACTATCAGATTTTGTTGAAATATTTATCATATTTTATTGTTTGGTGGATGTTATAATTTTCTTTTTAAATTTTTAAAAAATCTTTACAAAAGTATTCAACTAGTAACTAGAAAAAGTTTGTTCACACTAATGGGGTCATATGAGTTGTTTTATAAGTAATTTTTGTAAAATACAGTGTAGTACAATTTTTAGTTCTTAGGATTATAATATATAAGTAGAAAATGTATTAACAAGCAGCACTTTTAGCTCTTAAGATAGCTCACTTAACTCTTTGATTGAATCTCGTAATAAGAAAGGCACTCGGTTAAAACAAATTCTGTAAAGACTGATTGGTTATATCTTAAGGAAATAAAACATTACATTTTAATATTTGTTTAATGTAGAGCCAAAACGAATACTTATAAGTAAATCTAAGATATAACTATCCATAAGATATAACATAGCCCATATTCCTCATCAATGTATCTTTTATCGCCGGCTGTAGCTCCTTCTTCATGTATGTCGTAAGGAGTGTTCTTATGCCCTTAGTGAAAATATTCTCCATCTCTCTAGATATGTCTTCAACGTCGTCCAAGTCGTCTTCAGCTTTGAACGACTTGCTGCGTTCGTAGCTGTTCCTATTGTTGCTCGCTTCATATACTATATCCCAGTTATCTGCGGATCTCTTCTCTGGAATCTCTGAGGGTTCGATTACCCTCGGCTCGAAAGCGAATTCATCAGATCTTTTCCTTCTAGTCAAGGGTAGATTGTCCTTATTTCTAACGGAGTTCCTGTTTATGTACTTTTCGCAGCCGTATGCGTAGACGCTTATGAAACCCGGCTCGACGAACTCCGAATCGGTTTTGACGTTAAACTTCCCGGGTTGATGGTTCAAGGGCGTGGTGTGGAAGCCGATCCCGGCTTTGCGTAGCCTCAGGATCATGTTGCAGCCGTTGTTCCGTGGTCTCCTGTAAGGGTCGTGTAAATATGGATCATAACCCGGATCGTAGTCCCTTCCGGATCTTCTGTTGCCCCAGTTTGAGCGATCTAGCTCGCCCGCGTCGTAAAGGTCTACGTTGCCGCTGATGGTTATGTCATTGAAGAGAAGCATTGTGTCTAGGGAGACGTTGCGAGGGTCGAAGTAGCATTTCTCGACGCGGACCCAGTCGCTGTTTTGAGGCAGGCGCACGCGCATTCTCGTGACGTACATGTCGACTGGAGCACTCCTCATTGTCTGATACAGTCTATATCCGTTGAGGTCGATGCTTTGACTCTGAAACAATTGGTAATGTACATATTGTAGAGCATTGTGGATACTATAATGGACATTTGTTCTTAATCTTATTATCTTCATACCCTTAGAAATATGTAATGAAATCGTAGGATTTCATTATTTCTATTTCTGTAGGACATAGGTCCATTCAACAGTTGTCTTACCAAAGGAGTCTCCAAGTTTTTCGGCTGGGTCCGCTTCCGTCGTTTCATTTGGTCGAGCGCGTTCTCCAGTCTTGACGAGCATCTGTCTCCGCTTATTGGGACTGTGGTCAGTGGGGGTAGTCCACCAGGTCGGTAGGGCTTCGTGTCGTAAGCCGAGAGATATCTTGCGCCTGAAAGAAATATGATGAATTGTGAAGTACGGTTCTTGGTGGTTTAAGAAGGAGGTGGAAGTAAAACTAGGTTCTGGTTGGAGATCATGCCCTTAGAATTTGTTTAATGGCCGCAAGAGAGTAGGTAGAGACGGTGCCAAAAAGAATAAATTTAACGCCACTCGCGCTTGTTTTCACGAATCGTGGTAGGATAAGGGAATGGATTGAGTTTGTCAAAAATAGCTCTACGCTCTACAATCTATTCAAAGTCTTGTTATACTTAAATATAAAGTTGCTTCAAAGCTATGATTTAGTCTTTATAGCTAAGTGCCGTCTTTGCCGTATCAATTAGTTATAATAGGGGACCCCGGGTTCCTGAAGGCCCCACCAAGGCACGCTACGCTTTTGTGTTAAAAGTTAAAACTATACCTACTTAAGGTTCTTTAAGTAAAATTAAGCGCTTAGTTTCAATTTAAATTGTGAAATAGTATAGTTTATCATGATAAAAACAGAAAGTTAATTGCAATTATGTACCATAGAGTACCACATTATCTTTTCACTCCCATTGTCTCGTGGTTACGACCGTGAACAGACTGTGGCTTCAAATAACTATAATACTTACACGAACAATACATGGAAGTTTGGGCGCTTTGCGGACTCTAGTGGGATCGCAAAACTCGCCCGTTTACCGTTAGTATACGGGTCGGAGGTCAAGCCGGCTCATTCGTGCCAAAACATGGCCCTAACATTTATTTCTGCAATAGTTCGTTTAGGGAAATCCCTAGATCCTAGTTTCCTAAACTAAAGAAAAATTACCTCGGAGCTTTTCTGAGAGTGATCCTTATATTAGTGAGGGAGCCCTAGAACAATTTTTTTTGTGATTACTGATTACTAAGAAGCTAATTTTTTGTGAGTAGCTTTATTTTGATAAGACAAACAACTTTTTTATCTGCGAAAAATCTTGAAAGAGGTAGCTAACAGAGATAGAAAGGATTTCATACTTTGATTTGATGGTCCTAAAATATGGATTGTTCTATTTGTAGGACAATGTTACTCTTAAATTATATAACGTTTAAGTAATTTAGGGTTCTGTAATCAACAAAACTTGATTGACTACTGTACCCTAAAACGGAACCCTAACCAGCTGATTTTTTGTATATTTGTAGGTTAATACTTAATAGTTATATAATTTACTAGCGACCCGCCCCGGCGTCGCACGAGTATAAAATATATAGCCACTGAAAAAATGATTAAAATCGATAGTCTATGATCTTTCTCGTGGTCTACTTCTTATTTGTGCCAAATAACATAAAAATTGCTCCCGTAGTTCGCGAGATAAGCCCTTACAAATAATTTCCCCCGTTTTTTCCACATTCTCCTATTAGTCTTAGCGTGATAAATTAATATAGCCTATATCCTTCCTCAATAAATGGGCTATCTAACACTGAAAGAATTTTTCAAATCGGACCAATAGTTCCTGAGATTAGCGCGTTCAAGTTAGCCCTTTCAAATAATTTTCTCCGTTTTTTCCACATTTTCCTCTATTTCTTTGCTCCTATTAGTGTTAGCGGGATAAAATATAGCCTATAACCTTCCTCGATAAATGGGCTATCTAACACTGAAAGAATCATCAAAATCCGTTGCGTAGTTTTAAAGATTAAAGGGAACAAAGGGAAATGAGGGAAAAAAGCGACTTTGTTTTATAATAAGTATAGATAGAAGAGTAACATTGTCCTACAAATAGAACAATCCATATTTTAGGACCATCAAATCAGAGTATGAAATCCTTTCTATCTCTGTTAGCTACCACTTTCAAGATTTTTCGCAGATAAAAAAGTTGTTTGTCTTATCAAAATGAAGCTACTCACAAAAAATTAGCTTGTTAGTAACCACAAAAAATTTGTTCTAGGGCTCCCGTACTATAATAGGTATGGCCCGTTAAAATTTAAATGGTCACAAGAAGAATAACAAAATGGGCAAGTTATAATAAGTACAGTAGAACCCGTTTAAGACGATCACGCTTAATACGATTTCCCGCATAATACGCCATTTTGCATGAGTCCCTGCAACTTGAGATATGTTTTCATACATTCTTTAACGCTTAATACGATCGTCATCCCGTTTAATACACCCTAACGGCCACCACATATTACCTCTCACCCATCGCCACGGTATTGTGTACCGTCAAATCAGTGGGAATTGAGATGTTGATAGTTGATACGTGGATGGCACGTGGCAACACTTCCCGAATAGTTGCAAAATTACGAACCGCGAGACATTTTTAACGCAGACGAATTCGGTTTATTTTTTAAATACATGCCAGAAAAATCCTATGTTTTCAAGGGAGAGACTTGTCATGGTGGCAAAGCAAATAAAGAGAGACTGACTGTCCTGGCCTGTGCCAATTCTGATGGGTCGGAAAAGTTATGTTTGCTGGTGACTGGTAAGGCTCAGGCTCAAAAATTCACGTTGTTCCAAAAACGTAAAATCGCTTCCTGTAACACATCTTTATGCACAATCTTGAGCGTGGATGACCGGCATTCGTTTCATCGATTGGTTAAAAGCTCTAGATGATCACTTCCAGAATAAATGTACACGCATAATTATTAATTATCTTCATAATAATTATTAATAGTAGAGTACGTAGTAGGTTCGTTTTTCCTATATCCCGCATAATACGCTTTCCCGCTTAAGACGCGTTTTTGGTTGAGTCCCTGTGAAATCGTCTTAATCTTTCAGGCCCCGCGCGAGCACCGGTGATCGTGAGAACAAAAGAATACAATGGGAATTCCTAGAACCTCCGATCGAAGGATTAAACGGGTTTTACTGTAATTAATAACTATCGAATATAAGAAAACTTATATACGACTGTCAAGTTAGGTATTCAACATTCATGTACTCACAGAATCATGTACTTACGAAATTCGTTATGATATTTTATTGTCTTGACAATGTTAAGAAAACTGCAGAAGCCAAAGTTAGCATATTTTCTTTGGGATATAAAATTTTGCTTATATATTTACAGCAGGTCTATGAGAGTAAGTTCTTGATCTATAGAGATCGTCATCTCGTTTTTGTGAACACTTACAAAACTTTTTTAAAAGTGGAAAGCGTGAGAACGGCTAAATTAGGCGCTTGTAGAGATCTGTATTGCGCAATTTTATGGTAACTACATTCATCATCCATGGTGAAAGATGCTGGCTCATAATTTACCTAAACTATAAATTAATCCTTCTATCGTGGATTCTTGGAAATCTATTTTTAATCTATTGTGTCTCGCTCACCGGTGAGCTTATGGGGCTTGATGGGTTAAATTATATTACTTTGGTAGATAAAGGTCCATTGTCGGCTGGGAAAAAGATTGAAAATACTTTTACGAACTCAACATCTCCTGGACTTTACCGTTTGATGTGACTAAGTAAATAAATAATACATAGTAAACAATTTAGGTAATGTCTTATATAAATTGCCAGGCGCGGCTACGTCATAGTATGCTACGGTTCATTAGTTTTATATTTTGTCGACTATTCGTTAGTTGTTTACTGATTGTTAATTTCTTGACTTACAAGAGTAACTTAGATAATATTGCAAAGTTAGCCTTTGTCGATTTTTTACCTTAAGACCTATTTACCTACAGGCTCCAGGATACTGAAGTTACTACCAATTGCAGCTATGCAAAAGTTCATACCTTTATCAGGATCAACTCCCGGCAACTTGTTGTCATTAGCTGAAGCCGTTTTCGCGAACAGAACAAACACCCACCAAAATCGCACCATTCTCACAATAATACAACATGAAACTTAAAATCCGAGCCGAGCAAATTCGAACGCCACTAAGAAACTTGAAAAAAAAAACAATGGTTTTGGCGGGAAATAAGACAATGGCCGCCTCTCACTTCGGCAACGAAATATAGAATAAAATGTGGAAGTCGCAAGACAATGCGAAGTGCAGCCATTGGAAATCCCCGCTCGAAAACCAAGATTCAAGATGTTTCTGCGAGACATTTTCTTCGGATGTGGAACTATAACCGTAGTTATTGGAGCGCGAAGGAAGATGCTTGCAAGATTTTTGTGACAATCGTGAGCTTACCCTACTTACTTATCTGACAAATCTCCATATTTGATTACATTGTGCAGCACATTGCAAGAACAATAATTGTGTCGCCTTTTGGCTTTTTGTCAACTCGTAGCAGAATAGCGTATTAATTGGTTGATAGGGAGCTCCCCATTAGAGTTAAGAATAACAAAAACTAACGTACTGCTTCCTACCTATATGTTTTGTAGCAGGAGAAAAGCTGGCACTGTGAAAATTAATCCTTAGTGGTCGACGATTTCGCATTTGTTGAGTTTTGGCAGAATCAGTATAACATGACCATTAAAAAATAAAAAATCATAAAAACCTTTTTCTAAAATCGACTTTAAGATACTTTATAAATGTTATAAACAAGTGCTGAAAGTAGCCACTTGCTGATAGGTTCCAACTTGTGAAAGGCGGTCTTCTAATTTTCGATAACATATTGCTGCATCGCTTCTGTGCAACTCCAAGACTGTTTACGAACGAGAGAACTTTACCGTCCAAACAGAAAAGACGATGAATGGCTAACGTTTCTAATTGACCGACTTCCAAAAAGGAGGAGATAATATGTTCGGCTGTATGTATCTTTTTTTTTGTATGTTCCACGATTACTCAGCCGTTTGTGGTCCGATTTTCAAAATTCTTTTTGTGTTGTATAGGGTTTAACTCGAATTTGGTACCATGTTCACAAAAGTGGTGATCTGATGATGGAATCCTTGAGGAATCGAGGGGACTTCTTAAAATTTGTATGGAAACATATAGTGATTTCGATTTTTTCTGAAGCATTCGAGGTAAATGCTAGCAAAAAGTAAGACTTCGCACCAGGTTATACCCTGGATCCGAAGGTACCGAACAGAACTTTTGAATGCTTATAGGTACAGGTTCGGGGATTTCGGCGTTGTTTAAACAACTGAAAGCATAAGCTAATACATCAATTTGATTAATCATCATCATCACAACCATCATTATACCATGGGTCATCACACTATGACCCAATTATTGGTACTTTTCGTGATATTTTGCCTCGAAGCAGACGTTTTTGATAATGATTTCGCTGTTTGTGGACCGATTTTCAAAATTCTCGTGTTGTTGTATAGGATATAATCTTAATTTTGTATAACAATTACGAAAGTGGTGAGCTGATGATGGGATCTATGAGCAATCGAGGAAAATCCTTGAATTTTATCAAAACACTCATAGTGGTTAAAATGTTGTTTCTAGTAAGTTAAACATATGTTACGAATAAGAGAAATTTTATACGAAGGTGTCTCTTGGTCCAAAGGCACTGAACAGAACTCCTGAATCTTTAAAGATAAAAGTATGGAAATTGCAGCATCGCTTAGATAACTGCAAGCATTTACCACAATTTCGCTTACAGTGACATAATGTGAATAGTTAACATTCGTATTGGTTATTTACGCGTAAAGCCTAATTTTGTAGATACTTAACTAAAAAGAGTAAAATTATTATTTTTAACAAAAAATTAAAACCGACTTCCAAGGTAAAAACAATAGTAATATGAACTAAAAAGTATTAAATAACTCTTACCCTTTAATAGTGCCTTTTTCAGAATTCGTCTAAATCTCAACTATTTCTGTACTGTATACTACAATCTTCATTACTTTGAAGTCGGTACCAGTCCCAAAAGTTTCAGATAATCTGACATTACTGAACTCACGATTAAATTAGCTGGTACCGACTTCAAAATAATGAAGATTGTAGTATACAGTACAGAAATAGTTGAGATTTAGACGAATTCTGAAAAAGGCACTATTAAAGGGTAAGAGTTATTTAATACTTTTTAGTTCATATTACTATTGTTTTTACCTTGGAAGTCGGTTTTAATTTTTTGTTAAAAATAATGTGTATCATGACATCAGTTGTTACTACAAGTAGAGTATAACGTTATTATAAAAAGAAATTGGGTTGGACTCTTAGATAAGGTTCAGTGAACCTAGTAACACGCGTTATCATAGCAAACAAAATTATCTAGAAAGAGTGTTTTATCTACGATCAAAAACATCTTCAACTTTCTATGTACGGTCGTGTTGAATAGAAATTGACCGGAATTGTATGTGAAGCGCATCAGAAGTGGGATATTTGTGTGCGGGCATCGACTGTACGTAGGTAGTACGACACAATTTTACGTTACACACTTTATGATCCTTTCGCGATAAGATTAATTACATAGGCATAGTCATGTGAAACTATTTGTTACGTTTACGCAAACGTAGTTATCGTGGTTTAGATATTTTTGTACTTTCTGTTACATTCTGGCTTCTGCCAAGTGCCAACATACATGCCAGATAAATAATTATTTTTAACAAAAAATTAAAACCGACTTCCAAGGTAAAAACAATAATAACATCCTTATAATATGAACTAAAAAGTATTAAATAATTATTCCTATAGTGCCTTTTTCCGAATTCGGCTAAAACTCAACTATTTCTGTACTCAATCTTCATCATTTTGAAGTCGTTACCAGATATAGCTGAATCTTCAGTCTGCCAAAATATTTGAAACATTTGTAACTGGCACCGACTTCAAAATTATGAGGATTGAGTACAGAAATAGTTGAGTTTTAGCCGAATTCGGAATAAGGCACTATTAGATAGGAATAATTATTTAATGCTTTTTAGTTCATATTATAAGGGTGTTTTTACCTTGGAAGTCGCTTTTAATTTTTTGTTAAAAATAATAATTTCACTCTTTTTAGTTTTTAGTTACCTAGTAAATAGTAAACTATCGCGTAGGTACTATGTAGTATGTACGTAGAATAATACACCTGTATTATATTATTCTACGTATCTTATTACAAGCTCACCGGTGAGCGAGACACAATAGAATAACAATAGATTTCCAAGAATCCACGATCGAAGGATACAAACTATTAGCAACAAATTATAAGTATCGAGCAGGAAACCGGTCTCAAACGCTTCAACTCCCAAGCGGCCACATTTTGGTGTTATACGAATTCGGACATCTATCAAAGCGCACGGAAGTGCGCAGGCCTAGTTCCAGCAGGCCGCGCGCATGCCGTGCACTATTTACCCCTGTAGCTCAGTGTTTATTGCAAGTGCAAAGATAAAATTATACCTACGTAATTATATACTAGTACTTACGCAGTATACCAGATTTCATAGATATAGCTTTGGTAGATCCTGAAACATCTCCCTTTAAAAATAGCTAATTTTGGCACTCACTCACTCACTCATTCACTCACTCACTGACCGGTAATCAAAACCTCTAGGTCACTTCCAATTGTCCTAGCGTTATGAAATTTGGCACACAGGTCGTGTGTTATATGCAGATTAACAAAAAAATTGAGAAATTTAAGAAATCAGTCAAACGTGAGTCGGTTCACCTACAAACCTTAGAGGCCACTTCCGATTGTCCTAGCGTTATGAAATTTGGCACACAGGTCGTGTGTTATAAGTAGATTTAAAAAAATGAGAAATTTACGAAATCGGTCAAGCTTGAGTTTTAGCCGAATTCGGAAAAAGGCACTATTAGATAGGAATAATTATTTAATACTTTTTAGTTCATATTATAAGGATGTTATTATTGTTTTTACCTTGGAAGTCGGTTTTAATTTTTTGTTAAAAATAATAATTTCACTCTTTTTAGTTTTTAGTTACCTAGTAAATAGTAAATTATCGCGTAGGTACTATGTACGTAGAATAATACACCTGTACTATATTATTCTACGTATCTTATTACAAGCTCACCGGTGAGCGAGACACAATAGAATAACAATAGATTTCCAAGAATCCACGATCGAAGGATACAAACTATTAGCAACAAATTATAAGTATCGTGCAGGAAACCGGTCTCGAACGCTTCAACTCCCAAGCGGCCACATTTGCATTGTGGTGTTATACGAATTCGGACATCTATTAATAACCGGTCCTACTCGTTCGACTCGAGCGATCCTTACACGAAATATTTTGAATGTGAAGTTTTGAGAACACACAAACTGTGTTACGCTAGTAAAAATCTCATAATTCGGTATTTTATTCGAAGATGAACATTTCTGACATTCTGAGAATTGGGCCCCAGGTGCGCGTGGTCTATGGCGGTTGCATACTAAGGTATAATATTATATCTATATCTATCTCGATGGCCGTCGCCGCTGCGGCTCGGCCGCTAGTGCGCGCCCGATCTGGTAGATACCCGGCCCCGCACCGCGCCGCTCGCTTGACAGCCCTAGCAGATTGTAGCAAGTGAGACCGTAGACTATGAACAGTTAGACAGACAGTTATTGTACTATGAACGCTAAACGCAATGCAAAAGGTTGAAATTAGGTTGTTTTCATGTGTTGTTGTGAGACAGGCATGTTACTTGTATTATCGAAGCAGCTTACTTCTCAGAAGTAATGTCAAATGTGTGCCTTATGCTCTGGACTTAAGGCTGAATTTGTTATGTTCAATTTTGGTGACATTGGTGACCCTGATGTGGTAATGATGATGATGATGATGATGATGAATGTTATTTGCATAGTAGCATATGCTTTCAGTTCTTAAAACAGCGCCTAAACCCCCAAACTTGTATCTATAAGGAATCCGGAGTTCTCTTAGCATCTTCGGAACCATAGTATACCTCGGTGCAAAATCTTGCGTTTTGGTAGCATATGCTTAAGATGCTTCTCATAAAAACAAAATCACCATATTATGTATGTTTCCATATAAATTTCGAGGGTTTCCCTCGATTACTCATGGATCCCATCATCAGGTCACCACTTTTGTGAACATGGTACAAAATTGGAGTGATTCCTAATACAACAAAACAAAAATTTCGAAAATCGGTTCACAAACGGCGGAGTAATCGTTGAACATACCAAAAAAAAAAGAAAAAAAAACCACAGCCGAACATATAACCTCCTCGTTTTTTTGGAAGTCGGTTAAATAGAATAAAAATTATTGATTAACATATTTTTACGTCCCTACTGGAAAGAGATAGAAAATAATTATGCTTGTCGTTAAAAAAATCGCTTAGGTAAGTGGCATCTACTAACTGTGAGGATTATGGGATTTATTAGGAAATCTAGCATATATATAGATATCTAGCAGTTTTACTACAATCTACTTACTTACATACGGTATTTAATATCCAACAATCATAATAATAAGTTCGCGTAGTTATATTACACCGATTACTGCATCGAAATCGTATCGCCGAGTATAATGTTTTTGACGTGATAACGTCTTATAATTCGATATGGGCTGCGCGCACGAAAAAACATGACGCAATATGCGGCGTTACCTCGCTCTGAGGCGTTCCATTTATGAGTTGTTTAGCAGAAATGTACAGTCGGGGAAAATTGTACTAAGCAGAAATGTACAGTCGGGGAAATGAGTTGTTTAGCAGAAATGTACAGTCGGGGAAATGAGTTGTTTTGCAGAAATGTACAGTCGGGGAAAATTGTGCTAAGCAGAAATGTACAGTCGGGGAAATGAGTTGTTTAGCAGAAATGTACAGTCGGGGAAATGAGTTGTTTAGCAGAAATGTACAGTCGGGGAAAATTGTGCTAGGCAGAAATGTACAGTCGGGGAAATGAGTTGTTTAGCAGAAATGTACAGTCGGGGAAAATTGTGCTAAGCATAAATGTACAGTCGGGGAAATGAGTTGTTTAGCAGAAATGTACAGTCGTGGAAAATTGTGCTAAGCAGAAATGTACAGTCGGGGAAATGAGTTGTTTAGCAGAAATGTACAGTCGGGGAAATGAGTTGTTTAGCAGAAATGTACAAACTCAAAACTCAAAATTTATATTCAGAATAAATTTTTGCAAATATTTTCTGAAAGTCTACATGATGCCTACCACCGGTTCGGGAACTAACCCGGCGAGAAGATAATACATACAATACAGTCGGGGAAAATTGTGCTAAGCAGAAATGTACAGTCGGGGAAATGAGTTGTTTAGCAGAAATGTACAGTCGGGGAAATGAGTTGTTTAGCAGAAATGTACAGTCGGGGAAAATTGTGCTAAGCAGAAATGTACAGTCGGGGAAATGAGTTGTTTAGCAGAAATGCACAGTCGGGGAAAATTGTGCTAAGCAGAAATGTACAGTCGGGGAAATGAGTTGTTTAGCAGAAATGTACAGTCGGGGAAAATTGTGCTAAGCAGAAATGTACAGTCGGGGAAATGAGTTTTGACGTGACAACGTCTTATAATTCGATGGAGCCGGCTGCACGCACGAAAAAACATGACTCATGCGGCGTTACCTCGCTCTGAGGCGTTCCATTTAAGGCTTGAAGTGCAAGCGAGAGCGCGGAACGAGCGACAAAGAGGCACGTTGTCACGTTCAACTATCGTCAGTAAACCGACTTTACAGACAACCGTTTTTTTTATAAAATAAGGGGGCAAATGAGCAAACGGTTCACCTAATGGAAAGCAACTTCCGTCACCCATGGATACTCGCAACATCAGAAGAGCTGCAGGTGCGTTGCCGGCCTTATAAGAAGGGATACGCTCTCTTCTTTAAGGCGCTGACAACTCCCAATGACCTTGATCTCGCATCACTCGCACACTACTATCGATTTTCATGCCAGAGAGACAGAGATGTGAAATGTTCACTCGGTAGCGTGGATACATTTTTCGTTTTGTAGAGGAAAAAATAAATATTATCGGAAATCTAGATGTCAGAACCGAAAATTAAATCGGGCAATCTTTGGATTTTTGAAAAAGGTATCAAATAAACAAATTTTTAAAGCATAGATTGTATTATTACTTTAGTTAGAACTGTTTAAAGTTCCGGAAAGATGTGACTTTGGTATTTTTTTTCATCCAGTAGGAGTACATTATTTTATTATTTAAATTAGACAAGCTTTTCCAAATACAATAAAAAATCACATATATTTTTTTGTGCCAATCAATGAAATACATACGTCTAGAAAACTGCACAAAGTCGAATTGGCAGCTGTCTTCGCCTTAAGGTTTGCAGGTCGTATTGGCCGGAAATACTGCTGGTGACAGTTAATTCCAGAGATGTTGGATTAAAGTATTAGAATCAATTTATTTTCAGTAGGTACCCATACACAGACACTCTCGTTAACATTTATTTCCCCGACGGTACAATATGTGTTAATAGAACTAATCCTTTAATGAAACCAATTTGCAGCTTTGTTTAACGAGGTCAAGTTCTCTGTTGAAACGTGACTATTGTTACTCATTGTTGCCTTCAGGGCTTCTGTTTAGAACGAGGTAGGTCCATTTTATCTAGTTAAAGCCTAAAGGTAGTAGGTACCTCGATTACTTTGATAGCCAGCTAGGTACAAAGTACAGTAGTTTGAAGTGCACGTACCGTCAGAGAAATTTATTTTAAAAAGGCAATTTGCGCGGCCTATGTTATTTGGTTGGATAATATAGACCTATGTCACGTTAATTGTTGTGACTACCTATTTGTTAGCTGGGTTTGCCATTCTAATACGTAGGTCTACCAATTGTTAAAGAACCAATTTCTCAAGTAGTATAGATTAGCATCTAGATTCTAGGACCTATTAGTATCTTCTCTATTCTCTAACATGGTAAGTTTAGTAAATTCGAAATTTTTAAAAGGCAGGAAAGTAGATACGGAAGTCTTCATTTTTAACCGACTTCCAAAAAACGAGGAGGTTATATGTTCGGCTGTAGATTTTTTTTTTGACGTGATAACGTCTTATAATTCGATATGGGGTGCGCGCCCGAAAAACATGACAGTTCATGCGGCGTTACCTCGCTGACAGCTCTGAGGCGTTCCATTTATACTCTCAAGTCTCTCAACAACCGTAAGGCCCACCTGGGCCGCGCTCTTTGCTTCGATCATATTACGTATTTCGATGACTTAGAGAATACTTTTGTATGAAGAAGTTTGGTTAGTTATGACCTTTGATACATTGACCACACTCTGAATGAAAAATAAATAAACAATCTGTGAGCTATTAGTATTATTTCGGCTATTCAAAATTGTGCTCTATTTCCTACGTGTCAAGGTATGACTTAATATATGAAGAATAAAGTATTCGTTTATTTCTTCTGAACAAGTCACTAATTATAGTTTCGAAAGTTTATAATTGAGAAACTAATATCACATCGGACTAAATACTATATTATGATGGCTTGATAGATAGAAAATTTAGCATATATTATAATGTAGTTCACACAAACATAAAATATGGATTGTATGTAAGGATATTACATTAATTTTACAAAGAAGGTAGGCCGGGCGCCTTTTTTTGCACATTGACCTGCCAACTTTTTTGCATAGATTTTTCCCGGAACTGAGGGATTAAGGCTATGACGTTGTCACGTTCAACTATCGTCAGTAAACCGACTTTACAGACAACCGTTTTTTTTTTGTATGTTCAACGATTACTCCGCCGTTTGTGAACCGATTTTCGAAATTTTTGTTTTGTTGTATTAGGTTTCACTCTAGTTTGGTACCATGTTCACAAAAATGGTGACCTGATGATGGGATCCATGAGTAATCGAGGGAACTCCTCGAAATTTATATGGAAACATATAGTGATTTTGGTTTTATGAGAAGCATCTTAAGCATATGCTACCAAAACGCAAGATTTTGCACCGAGGTATACTATGGTTCCGAAGATACTATGAGAACTCCGGATTCTTTATAGATCCAAGTTTGGGGGTTTAGGCACTGTTTTAAGAACTGAAAGCATATGCTACTATGCAAGTTACATTCATCATCATCATTATCATCATTACCACATCAGGGTCACCAATGTCACCAAAATTGAACGTAACAAATTCATCCTTAAGTCCAGAGCATAAGGCACACATTTGACATTACTTCTGAGAAGTAAGCTGCTTCAATAATGCAAGTAACATGCCTGTCTCACAACAACACATGAAAACAACCTAATTTCAACCTTTTGCATTGCGTTTAGCGTTCATAGTACAATAACTGTCCTGCCGTCTCGCTTGCTACAATCTGCTAGGGCTGTCGAGCGAGCGGCGCGGCGGCGCGGGCCGGGTACCAGACCGGTCACCGGGCGCGCACTAGCGGCCGAGCCGCAGCGGCAACGGCCATCGAGATAGATATATAATTATACCTTAGTATGCAACCGCCATAGACCACGCGCACCTGGGACCCAATTCTCAGAGTGTGAGAAAAGTTCATCTTCGAATAAAATACCGAATTATGAGATTTTTACGAGCGTAACACAGTTTGTGTATTCTCAAAGCTTCATATTCAAAATATTTCGTGCAAAGATCGCTCGAGTCGAACGAGTGGGACCGGTTATTAACTATCCCACCAAAAACATACCTGTTAAAATAGGGCCTAGTTCCTATAGGCTAATTTTTGGCCTAAAAAAAGAGTTGAAATCTAATCCAATGCCCAGTTCAGATGCACTTCACCGATCATAATCATCTTCATCAACAGCCTGATCCACTACGAATAATAAAACCTACTTCTAATTTAAACTTGGCAGGTTAATTAAATTCTATAAATATTATCTAATTATATAATTAATCAAGTGTTACGTATAGCACAAAAACCTGCCAAGTTCAAATTTAGAAGTATTATGGATCAGGCTGTTGATAATACATGACAATATTTTATACACCCCCTCTCCTCCTCCCACCCTCCTCATCGTATTCTCTTTGTATCACCAGTACATAAGAATTTTTATCTCAAGTTCGTAGAGGAGCCGACTCACGCTTGACCGATTTCTTAACTCTTTGTTAACATAGGTACATTATAACATACGATCTGTGTGCCAAATTACATAACGCTAGGATATTTGGAAGTAGCCTCTAAAGTTCGTAGATAAGCCGACTCACGCTTGACTGATTTCTAAAATTTCTTTATTTTTTCTTAATCTACATATAACACACAATCTGTGTGCCAAATTTCATGACGTTAGGACATTTGGAAGTAGCCTCTAAAGTTCGTAGACGAACCGACTCACGCTTGACCGATTTCGCAAAATTTTTAATTTTTTTAAATCTACTTATAACACACGACCTGTGTGCCAAATTTCATAACGCTAGGACAATCGGAAGTGGCCTCTAAGCTTTGTAGGTGAACCGACTCACGCTTGACTGATTTCTTAAATTTCTCAATTTTTTGTTAATCTGCATATAACACACGACCTGTGTGTCAAATTTCATAACGCTAGGACAATTGGAAGTGACCTAGAGGTTTTGATTACCGGTCAGTGAGTGAGTGAATGAGTTAGTGAGTGAGTGCCAAAATTAGCTATTTTTAAAGGGTGATGTTTCAGGATCTACCAAAGCTATATCTATGAAATCTGGTATACTGCGTAAGTACTAGTATATAATTACGTAGGTATAATTTTATCTTTGCACTTGCAATAAACACTGAGCTACAGGGGGGTCAAAAGTGCGTCGAAACGGTTCGTGTAAATAGTGCACGGCATGCGCGCGGCCTGCTGGAACTAGGCCTGCGCACTTCCGTGCGCTTTGATAGATGTCCGTATTCGTATAACACCACAATGTGGCCGCTTGGGAGTTGAAGCGTTTGAGACCGGTTTCCTGCACGATACTTATAATTTGTTGCTAATAGTTTGTATCCTTCGATCGTGGATTTTTGGAAATCTATTGTTATTCTATTGTCTCGCTCACCGGTGAGCTTGTAATAAGGTACGTAGAATAATATAATACAGGTGTATTATTCTACGTACATACTACATAGTACCTACGCGATAGTTTACTATTTACTAGGTAACTAAAAACTAAAAAGAGTGAAATTATTATTTTTAACAAAAAATTAAAAGCGACTTCCAAGGTAAAAACAATAATAACACCCTTATAATATGAACTAAAAAGTATTAAATAATTATTCCTATCTAATAGTGCCTTATTCCGAATTCGGCTAAAACTCAACTATTTCTGTACTCAATCCTCATAATTTTGAAGTCGGTGCCAGTTACAAATGTTTCAAATATTTTGGCAGACTGAAGATTCAGCTATATCTGGTACCGACTTCAAAATGATGAAGATTGAGAACAGAAATAGTTGAGTTTTAGCCGAATTCGGAAAAAGGCACTATTAGATAGGAATAACTATTTAATACTTTTTACTTTTTAGTTCATATTATAAGGATGTTATTATTGTTTTTACCTTGGAAGTCGGTTTTAATTTTTTGTTAAAAATAATAATTAATTAAAATAATACTATTACTATCGTTACCTCATTATAAAAGCAAAATTTTAACTGCCAAGGTTTTTAACTCTTGACTGCAAAGTTGCGGTCACGTGGTATCCAAATACTTAACAATATTAGGAGTTGATCATGGGTGTAGTTAGGTATGTATTTTACACTTGCAGACCATATTGTGGGACGTGGGTGTATTATACTATGTACCGTCGAAGAAATTGATTCATAGGCATAAACGGACTTACGTCATTCGATCGAACATTCGTTTGGCTTGGTTTGACTTAACGCGACCAATTAATTAGGTACATACTACTAGTCAGCCCCGGATTTATAAATAGGTAGGCCGTATAGGCCGCGGCCTAGAAGCGGCAGCATCCAAAGAGGCCCGACAGATAACGTACGGCAGAAATAAAGTGGCCCACACAGTACACTCATAAATCTATACTTCTATACTAATATTATAAATGCGAAAGTATCTCTGTCTGTCTGTCTGTCTGTCTGTCTGTCTGTCAGTCTCGCTTTCACGCCAAAACTACTGAACCGATTGTAATGAAATTTTGTACACAGATAGTCTAAAGCCTGAGAAAGGACATAGGCTACTTTTAAACAGGAAAACGGCGTTGTAAGGGGGTGAAAATGCGTAAATTTGTTCAAATTAAGTTAGTTCCAAAAATTCATAACAGATGGCGCGAAGAGTCGCCTACATCTCGCTATCGCTTGCTCATACGTCTTTCTATAAGAGGTGGTACCATGCCCATGTTGAGTTATGTTTTCGATTCTTTCGAGTTTCGATCGTTATACACGTTGATAAATAACTCACTACTCACTTACTTAGATCTCAGTACTTTATCTATGCAGTGACGTAACCTTAAACCTATCAATAGTGCAGTCGCCAGAGGTTTTAACCTCCGAAAGTTGTAATAGTGAATGGATTTTTGTATTTATTTATTTATTTATTGAGAAAACTTACAGCTATTTAACAGGAAAAATTTACTATTCTAATTACTGTAAGTCATTAATAAGTTTCCGCCAATACAACACTAAAGTACTTATGAATATAAAGTACTTATGAATAATAATTAATATCAATACTGTTATAATTTATAAACCTTAAGGAATATAGTTACGACAAAATATATATGTACCAATAATAGCTGATTTTACAAAATATTTGTGCTAACTAAAAATAACTAGTGTTAATGCTAAATTAAGGAGATTTAATATAAAATTAGATAATACTAGACAATACTTAAGTTTATGTTGCGACTTTCACCGTGCAAGCCTAGAGAATGTAACAGTAAAACGTAAGATAATATTATATTATTAAGTATCAAAAAAAGATCTTGAGATAAGCTGTCTGAGATTACGAGGTTTTGCGGAGTAAATGTCAAATGAGGGGTTTTTTATGAACAAAATCATTTAATTGATCACACGCCCTGATAATATATGAATTCCGCCGATAATATGTGTTGGAAGTTGGTAAGTAAAGTGGAACAAAATTTCTGAGATATTTCGTGGGGATGTTATAATATAGTTTATTATGAAGATATGGGCAGTCGATGTTACCATTGATTATTTTTATTTTTATTTTATTTTATTTATACAGAAAAAGTTACAGCTAAAAAAATCTCATTAACGACTAAATTAAAAACAAAAAGCCATTTACGAGTACAAGTTTTTACATACAAGTAACAATGTAGTGAGTATGTTAAAAGAAGGTAATAAATAATAATCAATATAATCGTAAAAAGTTACAATATCGGCTAAGAAAAATTCATTATTACCACATTAATACACTTAATATTAATAATATAATAACCCACGGGCCAAGCGAACTGGTTTCATACGTCAAATGCATAGGTACAGTATTATATGAGTTAATTATTCAGCAGTAAAGAAATTTTTGTTTGCAAGTAATTGAATATGTGAAGGTTTGAACGAAAAATATTTGAGTGAAGTGAAGAAGTGAAGACCTACAGATGAACGAATTGCGACGATAATTAGTGTTACAGGGTGGGATATGGAAAGGAAGAAAAGTGCGAAAAAACCTAGTGGGTACATTGATGGATATTTTGTTGTGTAGTTCTGGGGAGTCAATGAGATTGTTAATAATTTTGCTTAAGTATACAAGATCCGAGACTTTGCGACGGTATTGTAGGGGAAGGAAATGATATTTCATACATCTAGCTTCATAGTCGACAAGGTTATCACCACATTTATATTGTAAGTATCTTAAGAACTTTTTTTGAATTGATTCGATTCTGTAAATGTAAGTGTAATAGATAGGGTTCCATACCTCAGAACAGTATTCAAGTATACTGCGTACGTAGGAGCAGTAAAGAACTTTGATCGGCTTGAGTGCTCTAAAGTCTTTGCAGGATCTTATAATAAAACCAAGTGCCTTAGAGGCCTTCTTTACAGCATGAGCAATGTGCTCGTCAAAAAGCAATTTTGAGTCGACAATTACACCTAAATATTTTATCGAGTTCTTATGTGATAGGGGCTGATTGTTTAAAGTGTAATTATGTTTGATGGTATGGAGTTTGCGAGTGAAATTTACAACGAAGCACTTAGAGACGTTGAGGTCTAGTTTATTAGAAAGGCAATATTCACCAAATCTATATAGGTCTTCCTGCAATAATTGAACATCAATACTTGAGGTGATTCGTTTTATTATTTTAGTGTCGTCAGCGTAAAGGTAAAAACGTGAATGAAGAAAGCAGGACGACACATCATTCAAGAATATCGCAAACAGAAGTGGCCCGAGCAGCGATCCTTGGGGAACACCAGATGGGACGGACATCCAGGATGAAATGTATCCGTTCAGTGCCACAGCCTGAGAGCGGTTATTGATGTATGAGGAGAACCACCGGAACAGATTTCCGTGTATACCTGCTTTATGAAGTTTCTCAAGGAGTATACGGTGATCGATTCGGTCGAAGGCCTTACTGAAATCGGTGTAAATGATGTCGACCTGGCAGCCTGAATCCATAGAAGAGCTGACAAAGTCGTATGTAAGAAGGAGATTCGAAGTTGTCGAGCGTCCTCTCAGGAAACCATGCTGCTCAGGGAGGAACCAATTTTGTAGTGCAGTATAGACCTGGTTATAGACAATGCGTTCAAAAATTTTGGAAAAAATGCATAATTTGGAAATTGGTCTATAATTTTTAATATTAGTTTTATCACCACTTTTATATACTGGGGTTATGAATGCTGATTTCCAAATGTTTGGTAAGTGACCTTCGTTCAATGACCGTTCGAAGAGTATACTCAAGGGCGCGACTAGGCTTGTAGCGCAATTTTTAATGAATATTGGAGTAATGTCATCAGGGCCGGCACCTTTATTTAAATTTACATTCTCTAACAGTTTAAGAAGCTCCTCGGTATTAATATTGATACTTCCTATATTAACATTATTATTATTAATCTGATTGACGTCAGGAGGTACCCCTCCTGACGTCAATCAGATTAATAATGGGTCTAGGGCAAGGCTGAAGAAAATTGGCATGGAAATAGTCGCAAAGAGATCACAGATTTGTTCCCCTACTGACGCAGTTACATTTTCAAGAGTCATAGACGAAGGGTAGGTGGTCGACTTTTTATTGCTCTTAATGAAAGACCAGAAGGCTCTAGGATCACATGTGATAGATTCTTAAACCTTATTAATATAAGCGTCTTAGCAGGTCTTTTCGAGAGACTTAGCCCTTTTTCTAAGAAGTGAGAAAGTTGAGTAATCACTTTGATTCCCGTAAAGCTTATATTTGCGGAAAAATTTATGCTTTTCTCTTAATACCTTGATGAGGGCGGAGCTATACCAGGGGGGGGGTAGGAATTTGGGCGTATAAGTTTTTTGGGTATATAGGAATCACGGAGTTCATACAACGTATCATAAAAATATTTTAATGCTTAATCTAACGATTTATTACAAAATGACTCGGTCCAGTTAATTTCAAAAAGATTTTTATTGATTAAGTCGTAATCACCGGAATTATAAAAATATTTTGTTCTAGTTTTATTTTGTAAGGGACTATTTTGGTTCAACGGTAAGGCTATATTTAATTAGATAAGACATGTCTGTTATGTTTCTGCGAATCGTTAACCGTAAAAAATGAAAATGTCTACATCTGTCTTCATAGGTCGGTAAGTAGTAACCACTTTTGAATTGAAGGAAGCGTAGAAACCGCTTCTGAATAGATTCAATTCTATTAATATAAATGTGATATTTGGGGTTCCAAACCTCAGACGCATATTCTAGTACGCTTCGAACATAAGCACAATATAAGATTTTGCATACTTTTAGAGAAGAGAAGTTTTTACTCATCCTAATGATAAACCCAAGAGCCTTTGACGCCTTGTTAACAATGAGATCAATATGCTTATCGAATAATAATTTTGAGTCTACCATGACTCCCAGGTCTCTCATATTAAATGTTCTCTTAAGTACAGTACTCCTGATGTTATAGGAAAAATTAATTAATTTAATATTTCGGGAGAAAGTCAAGGCATAACATTTAGAGATGTTGAGATCTAGCTTATTAGCTAGACAGTATTCATTAAATCGATCAAGGTCTTCTTGAAGTATTTGACAATCAGTAATAGAACGAATATTTTTGAATTTTTTTTTATCATCCGCGTATAGTAAGAAATTTGAGTGTTTAAAACAGAATGATATATTGGAGGTGTCATTTTCTTTTTTACGCTATAACTTGCAAAGTTTACCAAAAATTTTTTTGTGCATTTAATTTTTTTGTTACTTATTTAAAAATTTATATTTCGCCATATAAAACCGGTCCAAAAAAAAAAATTTTCTTGTTCCTGTTATTTAATGACTCTTATCCGATTGTTTACGTTGAAAATTAACCAAATATACTATTTTTAAAAAAGAAAGTTTGCTTTGCTAAGCTAAATACAACTATAAGGTTTTTGCAAAGTTTTTAGAGATTAACGCTCGTCGTAACCAGGATAAACGGGTTTGGGTGGATTTAAGGGTTGTAACCAAAAGTGTGTTAAACTTACTTGTTGTGCGTATTTAATTTTTAGAGAAATGATAACTTTTAAGTACTTAAAAACGTTTAAATATCTCTAAAAATGTGTAAAATAGACCGAAAATTTTTTCTATATTTTTTGAGAATTTATTTAAGTGAGAGCTAAAATATTAAATGCATCGATAAATTAAAGACTTTTTCTAGTCTTTGAAATATATTTAAACTTCCTATTTAAAACCAGAAAAAAAATTGGAAGCTACAAATCTCACGTACATACTAAAGACGCATGCTGCGACCTATGTTTGAAAAATGCATACCTGAATACAAAAATATCAGTTCTTAACCTAATTTGTATTTTTTTCCTTTAAGTATGTTTTGGCAAATATAATTAATGAAAAAAAAATCAATTTTATTCTGTAAAAACCTAACCAAAATAAATAAAATACAGATTTTCTTCGAAATATCCGTGAAAAGTTTGTGCTACATTTTCAGAAAATTTAATGAAGTAAGAGCTAAAAAGTTATACACAATAAGAAATAGAAGGCTTTGTTAATCCTAAAAAACAATTTTAAACTTCCTATTTAAACTCAAAGAAAAATAGGAACGCCATTTACCTGGCGAGGCACACAACAAGCACATTTGGAGGTATGCCCATCTACATACAAAAATATTAATTTTAAGTTTAAATTACATATTTTTCAACTTATTTTCTTTTTTTGGAATATAAGCAACGATACAAATCAAAAAAATAGTAATATATTTTATTATTTTGCTATATATTTAAAAGAATAAATGTGCAAATTTTCTTCAAAATTTTAGAGTTTATGAGTTTACTTGAAGTGGAAGAGAATAATTTAAAAATCAAAAGCACAACTTTTCAATAGGTAATCAGCTACACATTCCTTTTTTTCTTTTCAATTTTCATCCACTATTGCAAAAATCGGAGCTCTGGGAACTCCACTACAATGATAAATTATAGTTTATGGGTAAAGTTGTGTAATGGGGGGCTAAATAAGCTTTAAAATTTGGCACAAATAAAGTTTAATTTAAAATAATGAAATATTATGTGCACACTGCACAGCTGTTTTTGGGTATTTTGATTTAAGGGGTACTAGGGTTCTAAAAAGCTTTTAAATTTGACAACAATTTTGTTGACACGCGCGCTATAAACTGAAGTCCACGCGGAGTGCGGACGAAGTCGCGGGCAACAGCTAGTAAAAAATATAAATTCGCCACTGCTTACTACTTACTAGTCTTCTTTTTTCTACTATTGGATCGTGGTTTAGGCTTGGCCAAGTTGATCCCATCTGATCATTGTATGGGGATAGCGTTGTTCCGTCTATTGTTCAAATTAAAACAATAACAAATGCAACAATAACATTATAACTTAAATGTTATGTAAGCTTTGGTTCGACAGTTCCTATGTAGAGTTCATCATCTTATGGTACGCTTTTTTAGGGTTTCGTACCCAAAGGGTAAAAACGGGACCCTATTACTAAGACTTCGTTGTCTATCCGTCTGTCCGTCTGTCTGTCCGTCTGTCTGTCCGTCTGTCTGTCCGTCTGTCTTTCTCCAGGCTGTATCTCAAGAACCGCTATAGCTAGACTTCTGAAATTTTCACAGATTGTGTATATCTGTTGCCGCTATACTCGTAACAACAAATACCGAAAACAAAATAAAATTAATAATTCAGGGGGGCTCCTATACAACAAACGGCCTTTTTCGTTCTAAATCAATAATGGCAAGAGGTAGGCACTTCAATTTTTCATACATTCTTTTGTTATATGTGTAGTTACTTTAATATTTTATAATATTAAATATTATAATAAAATAAAAATTTAGGGGGGTACCCACACAAAAAAATTAGTGACCGACCGAACTTTCAGTTTCGGCCAAAAAGTCCAGTTTCGGCCTTAGTTTCGGTTTCGGCCAAAATATAGCCGAAACTTTCGGCCCTGCCGAAACTCTAGTGTTCGTGTGTCGTCCGGTAAACTCGTGCTTGCTCGCCGGCGAGACCCCGGCTCATCTCGCCACCGTCCATATTATTTTAATCGTGTTTTGAGGTTATGTTTTGCAAATTACTGCCAAATTACTAAATATTTATTTTGTTTTTCTTAGTACTTCGTTTTATTTTCATCGAATTGTCTAAACTTAATTATTGTGTGTGAACTTTGTTTACTAAATAATTTTGTTTGACTATGAGATAATAGGAGGATAAAGCTTGCGAGATTAATCTAGTTATTCTAGTCAATCATCTCGCCTTATTATTTTCTTATTACCACGCGTTTTATTTATATTTAAAATAATTAACCTTTAACTATGGACGCGCATCACGTCTTACAGACCGTTCCTACTCTGCTAGAATCGTATCCCCACTTCCCTTGCGGCCCTCGTTACACAAGCTGACAAAAATATTTTTTCTTGTGCCAGTTACTTAATACTTAATGACTATTATCCGATTATTTGCATTGAAAATTAACCAGAAACATAAATAAAAAAAAAGAATGTGTGCTTTTATAGTCTAGCTCTAGGCGAAGATAAATAAAAATTTAAGATTTTAGAAATTCTCAGAGACACTCGTCATGACCAAGATAAAGGGGTTTGGGGATATCAGAGTTGGAACGGGAAGTTTGCCGCTGGCACTTATTATGCGTGTTTAATTTTTAGAAAAATTATCAGTTTTTTATGTACTTTAAACTAAAGCGTAAAAATATCTTCAAAAATGTTTAAGATGGACGTAAAAAGTTTTTCCTGTATTTGCGGAAAATTTATTAAGTACTTTTAATTACTTGCATTAAATAAAAGGATTTATCAAGCCTTTGAAATAAACTTCCAATCAAAATTATATCTCACGTACTTATGAAAGAGGTATGCTACGAGCTATCATCTAAATACAAAAATATCAAATTATAAACCTAATTTGTATATTTTTTCCTTCTAATACTGTTTTTAGTTCTGTTAAATTGCAAGATTACTTAGTAATTTTGTTTCGAACTTCGACCGCGGTCTCTGAGACTGCATGTCCGTGTTTCCCATACAAAGAATATGACTGCAATTGATTGTTTTTCAATAGTAAATGTCTCAAAATAAATTCTGCTCATGTTTTTCAGGTTATCCTTCGTGTCTAATACATTAAAACTTGGAATCGTATAAAAAATGGAATATGATACTGAAAAGTTTCTAGGGAACATATTCGAGTCTAAGATTAATAATGTTTACACTTTTTCTTATGTGTTAACAAATGTTACAGAACAGTAAATTTCAGTAAATAATCGTCATTTTAAAGGTTTTCTCAAGATTCGGTTTCGGCCGAAACTGAGAGCAAGGCCGAAAGTTCGGTTTCGGTTTCGGTTTCGGCTGAAAAATGAGTTTCGGTCGGACACTATAAAAAAATACAATTTTTAGCCTATTTTTGCTCTGTATTGGTACGGAACCCTTCGTGCGCGAGTCCGACTCGCACTTGACCGATTTTTCTACTTAGGCCGTGTTCACACCAAACCGACTGTGAGCCGCCGAATGTGAGCGAACGTTACACAGTTTATTGTATTTCCATACATATTCACTTTTTCGTTCACACCTAACCTAACTGACAATACGCCATTACATTACGCTAGGCGTAGGCGCGGACTTTCGATACCGTATATTTTGAATTTTCACGTTCACACTGGGGCTCACAGTGAGCCTGCTCACATTCGGCGGCGTATAGTCAGTTTGGTCTGAACACGCGCTAAGTACGTAACTTCTTTACCTATACCTATTAAATAGCTGAAAATATTCTGTTTCTAAGATAAAAACTTGCTTCTGAAAAATAAACAACGCTTTCGTCTGCAAACTCTATCTTTTGACGACCTCTGTGGCTCAGTTGATGGGCTGTTGGTAGCTCAAGCTGGGGGTCGCGGGTTCGAATCCCGCCGAAGGAACAAAATGTTTTCAAAGTTCCTGGGTCATGGATGTGTATTAAATATGTGTATCATATAATAATAATCTTAAATATGTATACTCGTATGTATAGTATAGTATAAAAGTATTAAATACTAGCTGTCCCGGCGAACGTTGTTTTGCCAGTTAAAGTATTTCTACTTCATTAGTTGATACAAAATCTTACCCCCTCTTTTGTCCCCTAAAAGGAGTGGGGGGAAAAATTTTATACACCTGATGCTAAGTTGGAAAACACAGTTAATAATATGAAGTAAGTCCAAAGAAAAAAATTTGATACAAAATCTGATCCCCTCTTTGGTCCCCTTAGAGGGGAGGGGGGAAAAATTTTTATACACCAGATGTTGAGTTGGAAGAAGACAAATATATCTGCGAAAACTGTATGCAAATCGGAACAGTAGTTTTCGTGTTACAGAAAAAAGTTTGATACATAATCTGATCCCCTCTTTTGTCACCTTAGAGAGGTGGGGGGATTTTTTTTATACACCAGATGTTAAGTTGGAAGAAGACAAATATATCTGCGAAAACCCCATTCAAATCGGATCAGTAGTTTTCGTGTGATAGTGGAACAAACATACAGACAGACAGACAGACAGACAGACAGACAGACAGACAGACAAAAAAACTAACTACATTTTTGGCTTCTATAGCGAAGTAGTGACACCCCCCGTTATTATTTTTTGAATATCTTTAATGTACAGAATTTTCATTTCTACAATTTTATTATATGTATAGATATTTCCGTTGTCTGGTACCCGTAACACAAGTCCTTTAAAGGTACTTAGCACGGGGCCAGACTGACGTGGTGTGAAGCGTCCATAGATATTATTATTATTATTATCTTTCTACCATAGTTTCATCATATGCGGTTTAGAAACTCATCGAGGACATATTCATTGTTTATTATTTACATATTTCCGATTCTATTGTTGGACGTTATGAAAGATGGTATTTAGGGCCATTATAAAAACTGTACTCGTGCGTTACAAAACTGTATCAACATTGCCAAACGTCATTGTTGTGTGTGTACCCAATGTGTGCGCAGAAGACAATGGGAAAAAATTAATTTAATTATTAAAACATTCCTTCATTAATTTATTCCTTATTATTTTAATCGTGTGTTCTTAATAACCTTTGCAGTATATATTAAAGAGAATAAATTATTATTTGTTCAATTATACTTACATATTATTATTTATATAGTTACCTACTTATGTATCCACTATATCCATGTAGGTAGATACAGAATAACTTAATTTTTTTTTCTCCCATTCTAGGTCAATATTATAATCCATTATCCATAACATTTAAGATATTAGCTATATCTACCTACATAGATAGTATATATATATGACATAATATTACTTATATTATTGAGTAAAAAATACAGACGTAATGATTTTTATACATAGATTCATAATAATATAGGTAGAATGTAGATATGTATATATATGTAATATGTATATAATAATTGAGTAAGTACTTAGGTCTGTATTTCGTTAGAGTGGAAACTGGAAACATATTTAATTTTTTTATTGACAAGGTTATCCCAATAACTTGCAAAACATTCAACGAAGTGGGTGGCAAATCGCTCACCCCGGGTTTATTTTCAGAGCTCCTTCCTGGATTCTAAAAATAAAGGTCTACCTACGATACATGTGTGGTGCTAATAAAACACATTTTACTTAAAGGGTCCTGACGGATGGCCGCCTTATAGCTCTAACAAATTTTTTATTCTATTTTTTGTAGAGATCGTGTACTATTGTCTTGGCAGTTTTAACTCTTCGCCTCAATTGTAAAGACTAAATACTTCTAAAGCAATAAAACTAAATACTTACCTACTTGCCAAACATACGAAAATTATACGGTAACTTAAAACAGTATGATTTTTATGTTTAGGATCGTTGATGTCTTTTTAATAGTGAGCACCGAGTGATAATAAAGACTTCAACGCAGCATTCTTTTGCGCTGTGGCTTTGAAAACAATAAAAAATACGACCTTGAATATTAATTACATATTGTAGGTTAAATTATTTTGTATTCTGATAGTTGATACTGTCTTTTAAATTACTCGCAAAAGAGCAGACAAAATATAACCTGATTGTTATCGAGGCCCTATAATCTATATGGACACTGATTTCGACAGTATTTTGATTTTATCTTTAAAATTTAAATAAGTAATAAGTACAGTTGCTACCTTTTTAGTAGTACGAACTCCGGTATCCTCACTCAAAAGCTAAGTACTAGGTAGGTACCCGGCCCGGCCGCACATCCGAATTCTGAAAATTCTGATCAGAAAAATTCGGACGTTCCGCCCCGCTCATACATTTTGACACGTCAAAGTTCTGATAGTATGCGGGGTCTAGTGTCTACAACCAAATACATAGGTATTGTATGAAAGTGCGTTCCGGCGGGCGTCCGAATTTTTCTGATCAGAAACGGATAATGTGCGGCCGGCAGTGCCGGCTTATCTGACCCGTTGTACGGTCTATCTCTCCTATCATTTTTTTTTTTGCAAATAGGTAAGTACATTACATAATGTAACCGTCTGCATTCATAAAGTTACATAATTGGCTTACGTATCGACGTTTATGCGATAATGAAGGTTGCAGAGGTAAACTAATAATATTTTACTCCTCTAGTGCGCTGTTTAATGGCTATTTAATACGTAGCGAGCATACAGCAAACAATGCAATTAAACTTACAGCTCTAGAGTACTACTTGCACGTGACTCATTTGAATTTGAAATAAGAATAAATTAGTGTTCACTTGTGTGTAGGTACTTTAGTGCCAGTATTGGAGGTACATACCTACCTACTTAATATTACGTAATTTATACTGCCTACAAAGTCTGATAAGTACTCATTTACCGTGCACTGAAAAAATTAAGCCACGTAAGTATGTATTTTGAACTTAATTTAAACTTAATTATATTATTGAGCTCTATAAATTACCTACGGGGATTACCATTCAAATTAATCAATAACTTCTTGCTATTCTGTCGTGATGTCTTCCTGCTAACGTTTGATTCATGTTAACAAAACAAAGCATTTTATACAGATACATTTGCACAAACTATTTTTCTTCGTATGCGAGCTCCGAGGAATCGGGAACTGAAAAGCTGGGTCACTTGGGGACCCAGCGCGTTCGATTGTCGGAAATCCCTGCAAAATACCTACTAAATAATTCCTCATACCTCGCGCACGGAGTACTGAGTAGGTGTAGTGCTAAATTACCAAATTATATAATAGTAATTAATAAGTAGGTATTTATGTTTCTTGAAAGTTACATGAAAAATCAATAAATGAAAATGCCTGAAAATACTGGTTATGAAACAGAGATGTCGCTGATGGTATGATAATTTTGTAGAGTCACAGAATATATATTAGTTGGTAGAGTTTATATTTTATAAAATCGTTCAAAACAAGTTTGCCCATGATAGGAAACGTATTCCAAGTCTATAAGGATCATTATCACAAAAATTCCGGAATAAACGGATAAAAGCTTGGTAGAGTTTTGAGTTTGACAAATGACATTCGTTGCATTCATTGATCATTCTCTCGTTCATTCGTTTGTTCTCTCTTTCACACTCCAGTTCAATTTTGCTTTCAATCGAGTTGTCTTGTGAGGAGTAGTCAAATGTAAATTTTGTGTAATATTATTAGGATTATAAATATTATGGTGTCTTTTATAAGTTCTAAACATGCTAACCTACAGAAATAATAGTAGTTTTGAGTCGTACATGAAAATTAAGTTGAAATTACAAGTTTAAATATTATTGCGCATCCAATGTGCTCCACATAATAATGATCGCATCAGGTAAACGCCATTTATATACAGAACAAAAGGCAGAGGATTTGTCCTTCACACATTAGAACATCGTTATCAATGCACGTATACATTTTGTATAGTCGAAGCGTTACGAAGCGACTATACAGTGCATGTAAGTAAGCAACGAGCCTTATCACGATATTATTACTAATTTTAATCCTCTTTCCTACGGTGGTGGTATCTCGCTTTCTTCTCCATAAAACCAAGCTATTTATAACAAATTCAGCTTACTAATGGGTGTAAATAGTTCATAATGGCTAACGTAAGGAATAAAGTAAACACACGTAAAAATGATTCAGCGTCAAATGGGAGGGGTAAGGTTGGTAGACCTAAGAAGTCGTTGGTTGAGGTGATTAATAAAAATGATAAACCCATACAGGTAACCAAAGATACAGTAACGAGTAGTTCAAATGAAAAAGTGCAAAATAACACACAGCTTGGACAGAAACTGAGCAGAAGGAGAACAATTGGACAGCTCAATAAGCTGCCCAAAGACCCAAAAATAGAAGTAAGATTATTGAAAAAAGGAAACACACTAAAGAATGGCCACATAAAACATAAAAATGTACGTGACTTGAAATTATACAACAATATCTTGAAGAGTGAACTTTTGATAAAAGAAAGTACAGATGCAAGTTCTACAAACAAATTGAACAATAACAATAAATATATCACCGATCATAATAAAGATGAAAATACCACAATTTCTCTATTCACTGCTGGTGAGTTGTTTAAAAACGATCTAAGTAATAAAAGAGAAAGAAGATCACAAAGGAATAAAATAAAAACTCTTTTGAAGGAGAAGAGAAAAAAGAAACCACTGAACAAGGATTTGTTTTTTCAGTGTGACCACTGCCAAAGAAAGTTCTATAGCAAATCCTCTCTAAGGAGACACATTTATTTGCACTTAGATTTTAAAACATACACCTGTAAGCAGTGCAAGAAATCTTTTCGCAAACAATTATATTTGTCAGCCCATATCAAAAGACAACATCCTAATTGGGCAGAACATTACATGTGTACAATGTGTGATAAGCCGTTCCTACTCCGTGAAAATCTAAAAAATCACCTCTTGAGTCATGCAAGGCTGGAGAGTATGTTTAAATGTATTTATTGCAAAGAACAATATTTAGACCAAGAGGACTTAATAAACCATGAAAAAGGTCACCTCGTTGATGGCAAATACCAATGCATTATCTGCGAAATGAGTTTTGACTGTCGAAACAGGCTGACCTTGCATTACAAGACTCATCTCAGAGTGAAGGATTATATATGTCAACATTGTGGTAAAGAGTTTATAAGAATAAATTCAATGAGAAGGCATGTTCAAATCTGTCATGCTGGTGTAAGAATCCAATGCCCGATATGTAAGAAATATTTGAAAGGACATTTGACCGAGCATATACGTACGCATGAGAAGGCACGCCCACATATATGTCCAGATTGTGGTCAACGTTTTACGCAATCCACTCAGCTAAATGTCCATAGACGCTCGCATACTGGAGCTCGTCCATATCCCTGTAGAATATGTGGACGACCATTTTCTCATTCCAATGCACTAATGCTGCACATAAGGAGGCACACAGGTGAAAAACCATTTGTATGTGCAATGTGTCCTTTGTCCTTTTCACAGCTTCCGCATATGAAAGCTCATATGAGGAACATCCATGGCAAAATAAATCCATACAAATGTCAAAACTGTAAGCAGTTCTTTAAGTTGAAGGTTGATCTGGAGGGCCATAATAAGGTGTGCACAAAGAAGACTAAAAAAGGGTTAGCTGCAACTGAGGATGATGCAATTAAATTAGAAGAAATTGAAGTGGAGTCTGTAATGACCTTGTCACGAATGAGGTTCTTGTTAGCGCTACTTCTGACGATGATCGCTACGAAAGAAAAACTCAAATATTTAGGTTCGTAACTTTTATTTATTTTCACTTTTTCTAAGGAGTCGCACCTTTGTTTTGATTGAGGCAGCGACATACATTGTGCTTCATGTGTGTGCGCCAATAACTGGAATTCATAAACAAATTGTATTTCATAACATTTTTTTTCATATTTAAAACAACATTATAAAGTTGTATTCGATCCAGATACATTAATAGTTTACACCATACATAAACATTGATGGTGTACTATCATTACTCCATTTTTCGACACATAACATACTGCACTCCGAAATCATTTAGGAAAATACATGGGTTGAAAATGTGTTGTGTGAGTTGTGTTTTGTACTTGTCAGCTTTTGATTGTGCCGAGTGATTTTGAGCACCTGTTGATTAAAAAAACATTTTAATAATTTATATATCATTTCAAAAACCAGGTGTTAGCCAGCCAGATGTAATGTTACCTCAGTGAGTTTACCATTTTGTTTATAACTGTGGTGGTTGGTGATTGGAATGGGTGCAAAGATGTTTTGCTTTTTGTGTTTGGTTAAGTTATATGGTGGAGGGGAGCTAAATTTTTAGGTGTTGGTTTCATAGTGGATATCGCATATTTGTAACAGAAGAATGTTACATACTTTCAGCTTTTGTTAATGAAGGATGAAAAAAATCTTAAGCTTTGTACAAAGAGCTCTTGTTCTTTTGTGTCTGTCCTAATCATGCAAAAAGATTTTATTTTCCTATAGGAATGTTGACTAGTGGTCTGGTATGTGGTACTGACTACTGACCTATTTTCTAAGAATAATATGCATTTGTCTAATATATGTTTGTTTATGGCAGGTTTTAACAAAAGGCTAATAGATGACCTTCTGGTGGAATCATTAGAGGCTATGGGACATAAACCTTGCAAAGACAACACACTTACTCCTTTAAAACGTCTGAAAATCAACATAGAAATATTATTGAATGGCACCGTCCCAAAAGAGAAAATGGATAATTTCAGAAAAGAAAATAAAAGTACTGAAGAATTACTGGAGTTGCTTACAAATGAGAAGAAGTGATTTAACTTATTCATAGTTGGTAAGGTTATTTATTCTATCTTAATTAACAAACATTCAGGTTATCACAATTTTTTGTACAACCTGTATGATATGCATGAAAAAAAAATTAATAATTGTAATATAATTTTTTTTTCATGCTTGCAACTTGATAGCTAAGTTGTATCTGGACGCTGTTAAGCATTTGTGTACTAACCCACAAAAATATGTATTTAGTTATGAATGTAGTTATGTTCTTTAGATGATTTAGAACAAGACTGCACTCAAAATTTTAAGACAAAAAAATTGTGGGTTGGGACACTAATGCTTAACAGTGATCTATAAAGCACAAAAAGTACTATATTATATAGTCAATTTAATTTTTTTTGTTAGTAGCCAAAATCCGTCTGCCCATATTATAAATTGATGATAATTATTATTATCAAAATGGTAAAGTAAAATGTTGGGAAAATCCATATCTTTTAATATTTACTTATAGAAGCTAACATCACATATTTTATATTTTTAGTTTCAATATCCCACGGAGCAATGCTTAATAATAATAATAGGTAGTAACTCTTTTATTTGCCTGTCTAACATTATTTATGGGCTCTACATAATAATTTATAGTGAAATTAAGAATAGAAAAATTCAGGAGCCAATAATTGCATTTAAGTATTTTTAAATAATCATCCTTATAAGTTAATGTTACAGTAAGTAGGGCATTTTGTTAAATGTTAGCAAGTAATAAATGTGAAAAGTGTTTGTGTGTGATGTGAATGTCGTCTTTAAAAATAAGTATGGTACCTATAATGTTAAGTTGATGTCAAGCATTTGTGTGTTAACCCACAAAAATAGGTATTGAGCTATGAATTCAGTCTTGTTCTTTAGATCATAATATAGAACAAGATTGTAATATTCTTAACGCAATACCAATTTTTTGTGGATTAACACACAAAATATGCTTGTCACTTGTCAGCTACCACCTAATACTTAGGATTTTTTTGGTTGTACACAGAAGCTGTACGCATTAAATATTATGCATGTTTTCATTGGGCTTGAAGTTAAATCAAATGTTATATAATATTGCCAAAATATCATGTGCAATTCTTAGTTATAAAATAACCTAATCTTAAGACACAGTTAGGGTATGCATATTTAAAAAACTAATATTTAAAATTCATGTTCTTGTATTTTTAAACTGACAACAAAACTTATAGGACATAGCATTTGCACAAAAAATCAGTTTTGAAAATTTTGAAATTTATTTATTGCAGTTTCAATTACATATTATTTTTAATTATTGTTCCTTGTATTATTGACCATTATATTAAACTGTTTTATAATTTAACTGGCGCACCTAATGCTTTTATTTACTTGTGATTTGCATAGAGAAAATATACATAAAATGTATGTCTGATCTCTGGTATTTGATAGAATTTTTATATACGAAGTAGGAATGTGGCAACACATATTCTTAGCACTAAGAATATGTGTTGCCACATTGAGCAAATGTGTCATTACATCGTAACAAAATGCGATATGGGAAAAATTATAAAATATTATTATATTGAATAACTATAACTTCGTGTCACTTTAAAACCTTCCCTGGACTTCAAGGATTATCAACTAAAATTAGCATAATCGGTTTAGCCGTTATCGACTTATAGCGTTACTAACACAATTATATAATATAGATAAATTTCTTGTACCAAAAATAACAAACATTCTTGTATATGTTCAACAAAATCATTTCATATTGAAAAAATTGCCAGATCAGGAAAATACTAAAAATGACGATTATAAGCAACAAAAAAAAAACAATTTGAATTGCAAAATATTATATTATTACATAAGATTTTAGGATTTTATTGTATCTGTGTATCATAGTCAAGTTTTACATATTATGGGTACAATGTGTATTTTGTTATTTATTATATACATAAATATATATAAAAATATATATAAATGAAAATTGAATTGCGTATTTTAGGAGTGCCATTACTATAATAATTGTTGTCGATTTTATTTTTTCTAATAGCATATAAATGGACTAATGTCTTGATGACTCTAAAAGACAGTGATGAAAAGAAGCAAGCTACTAGAACTCAACTCGTTCTCTGCTTATAATATAACATCTAGAATTTTAGAAGATGACAACTTCTGAGACGAATTTACTGTCTCTTTTTTTCGAATAAGCAATCTTGAACTTGAACATCACAACCCTAAATACACCTTAGGGTTGCCATATTTAAGATCATAAAGGCTAAGAGCTTAGTCCATTTATTATGCTATGGTAAAATTATATTCAAGCTTGATTTTCTCTTCTCAATAAGTGTCTGACTATTATAACGACTTGTCCTTTTCAACCTAAATTACTATAAAAGGCTAGCTTGGTCTAACTACCCATTCTTGAACGCTTTTCAAACTTGAATATGATTTTTTGTTAAATTAATATTTATAACTAAAATTTTTAACATTTATTGATTTACTATCATGTAACTAATTTAAGTTAATATTGCGACCAGTGCCATTGTATTGATTGAATAGCTTATAGCTGTGTTCAAAATTTAATTTAATTGTTGTATTGTATTAGTTACTTTGATTCCTCGTATAATGTTCTTTTGATTATATGCATGTTATTTATGCACATCTATAATTATGACTTTGTAACTCTATTTGTATTCAGTTTAAACATGCTAATAATATTGTAAATTATTCTTAGTTCGTAACCAATTTTTAAAATGTGACTTTTATGATTTTTAATTTCTTACTCGGAGAATATTTTGGTTTGGTAAGTTTTTTATACTCGTATAAAACTTAGTTAATAGTAAAATGGAACCAAAAAGTTTTTAAAGTATTTTCAAAAATAATTTAAGTTGGGATAAATGTTCATAAAGTCATATTTTAATAACCTATCAAACTCTAAAATGGTGGAATAACCATGTTTTAATTTTAAAAAATATTTTAATAATGTACACCTATTTTATCTTGCCAAAATTGTTGTCTATTTCTTACAAAGATTATGACCAAAGAAAATAGTTTTTTGTTAAAAAATATTTATGTCAATATAATATTTGTATAGGCCACGTACAACTCAAAGATCGTTCGGCGAACGGCGAACCTGTGGGGGGCAGTCGGCGCAACCGATAAAGTGTCACCTTCTGATCGCCATCTACCAATAGCGCTTCTTCTGTTCACTGATGTACCAATAAAATACCAATAAGCAGTGCAGCTATGCCCGTACGGGGGCATAGCTGCACTGCTGCCCCCGTACTGCACTGCTCACTGCTCATCCCACCAAAAACCGTTTTCAAATCGCGGCATCTAAAAGTTGTGCGTGGACAATATAAAGAAATATTATGTATCACCATATTTTGATGAGTGTGTTTGATACTTGTGAATGTAAAACAAATTTTACTGTACCAAAGAATGTTTAGTGAATAACAATATTAAATAGAATGTGTTGACTTTAATTTCGCCTTTCATAAATTCATATTAATTATAGTATTAGAAGTTAGGGACTGATTTACAAAGGACAAAAATGGCAATACATAGTTATAAAATAGCCCATGACCACCTACACAATATAAAAGCTCTTTGGATAATGCAACGATGTTAAAGTAAAATTAGTAGACCGTGGTAATTATTCGTCACTTGATATATGGCAAATAAAGAATTATTATTCATGGATAAGTGGATAAATATTATAGTAAAATAGGTTAAAAGAAGTAGGGGCTTTCTATGCCGTTTTTCCAGATTTTTGGTCGGAGTTCTAAGTTAGAACTTCTAACTCCAAAATAAATTCGTCAAAACAAACGGCAATGCACTAAGTGCATGCCAAATAAAAAAAAATCGGTTGTCTGTAAAGTCGGTTTACTGACGATAGTTGAACGTGACAACGTCAGCCTTAACCCCTCAGTTCCGGGAAAAATCTATGCAAAAAAGTTGGCAGGTCAATGTGCAAAAAAACGGTTGTCTGTAAAGTCGGTTTACTGACGATAGTTGAACGTGACAACGTGCCTCTTTGTCGCTCGTTCCGCGCTCTTGCTTGCACTTCAAGCCTTAAATGGAACGCCTCAGAGCGAGGTAACGCCGCATGAGTCATGTTTTTTCGTGCGTGCAGCCGGCTCCATCGAATTATAAGACGTTGTCACGTCAAAACTCATTTCCCCGACTGTACATTTCTGCTAAGCAACTCATTTCCCCGACTGTACATTTCTGCTAAACAACTCATTTCCCCGACTGTACATTTCTGCTTAGCACAATTTTCCCCGACTGTACATTTCTGCTAAACAACTCATAAATGGAACACCTCAGAGCGAGGTAACGCCGCATATTGCGTCATGTTTTTTCGTACGCGCAGCCCATATCGAATTATAAGACGTTGTCACGTCAAAAAATCGGTTGTTTGTAAAGTCGGTTTACTGACTATAGTTGAACGTGACAACGTCATAGCCTTAACCCTTCAGTTCCGGGAAAAATCTATGCAAAAAAGTTGGCAGGTCAATGTGCAAAAAAAAATGGCGCCCGGCCTCTTTGGAAAATTAATGTAATATGAAATATCCTTACATATAATCCATATTTTATGTTTGTGTGAACTACATTACAATATATGTTAAATTTTTTATCTATCAAGCCATCATAACATTTAGTCCGATGTGATATTAGTTTCTCAATTATAAACTTTCGAAACTATAATTAGTGACTTGTTCAGAAGAAATAAACGAATACTTTATTCTTCATATATTAAGTCATACCTTGACACGTTGGAAATAGAGCACAATTTTGAATAGCCGAAATAATACTAATAGCTCACAGATTGTTTATTTATTTTTCATTCAGAGTGTGGTCAATGTATCAAAGGTCATAACTAACCAAACTTCTTCATACAAAAGTATTCTCTAAGTCATCGAAATACGTAATATAATCGAAACAAAGAGCGCGGCCCAGGTGGGCCTTACGGTTGTTGAGAGACTTAAGAGTGTAAATGGAACGCCTCAGAGCTGTCAGCGAGGTAACGCCGCATGAACTGTCATGTTTAACGGGCGCGCACCCCATATCGAATTATAAGACGTTATCACGTCAAAAAAAAGTCGAAAATGTCAGTGTGGGCATCAACCAGTGTTGTCACATCTACCAACTTTATGGTAGATCTACCTATTTCACCTCCCTTCTACCTATCTACCAACTTCGGTATCAAATCTACCTATTTTTCAACATATCATTGTTCACATACAAATAATAAACGTTACAGACTACTCGGATTTTTGGTACATTGAGTCTTGGTACAATACTTCCTTCAGCAATTATCATTTAAAAAAAACCGGCGAAGTGCGTGTCGTGCCACGCGCAATATAGGGTTCCGTAGTACCGCTAGTTTTTGATAATTTTTGTTTGGTCAATGAATACAAGTTTATAACGTGTTTTACACACTACTAACAACATTATCTCAGTTATGTTCAAAGGATTTTGAACGAAAAGTTCCTTTGTACTCGTACTTCTACGAATACAATTTTTGTAGTTTCACCTATAATTACTCAATAAATTATGAAGTCTGCTTAGCAATGATAGTTTTTCTTTTAAATTCAGCATATTATTTCCTACTCTCGTGAATTTTTTCACATTTTCAGAAGCAACCGTTTAGAACTTTAGTTGGTTTTTTCCACTTTAAAACTTCATATGGATCCCTAAATTCCTTATTCAAATGGATCCCTAAATCAGAAAATGATTTTTGAAAACTCGTAATATTTTTTAAAAAACCTATCCAACGACACCCCATACGGTGGGGTGAACGCAAAAAAAATCACTCTCGCATTGATGTGTCCCCTACACAGGTACCGTAAAAAAATCATTTCAATCAAAAAAATTTCAAAATCAAAACAATTTCAAATTATTTTAAAAAACGAAGAGCCGAGTGCTGAACATTTAAAATTATTATTCAATAAAAATATGTATAAACACCATTTATTAAACTCTCTCTATGGATAAACTAGCATTTTTTATTCTAAAAAAATTACTGACATGAGGGTGGTAGATCTACCAATTTTTGGTTCTAACATCTACCTAATTCTACCAATTTTTGGCATGACGTCTACTGATTTTCTAGGTGTGACAACACTGGCGTCAATTGTCATTTGCCAAATTGTCATTTCCTAATGTTTTGTGGTTTGTCAAATGTCATTCGATTTTTGTGGTAAACAAGAAATTAAAAACATATGGAAATTTTAGATAAATAATTGAAAAGAACACTCAAATATTACAAAATGGGTACGACGGGTCAATCTATAACCCTTGCTAACAGTATTATAGGCGTTGGAATCTTAGCGATGCCGTTTTGCTTCCAACAAGTAAGTTGCTCTATATCGAACTATTTTAATTTTTATTTACTTTTCTAACAAGAAGTATCAATACGTGGCTTAAATTATCGAAAGAAAAGCTGTGCAATAATACGTGTATATTTATTTAGAAATTTATACATATATTTACATTTGAAACCAAGGTCATATTTTGTTCTTATTGGTTGTATTTGTTCAAACGAACTACTTCCATGCCCTTTTGTCGTATTTTCCTGTATCTTTATTCCCCGCTCATTTGATAAAATAATCCGAAATCAATCATACAATAAACTGGATATACAATCAGGGGAATACATCCCCAGTTTAACCCTATTAGACAAATATTAGACACATTGGGTACCAAATTCTTGTAAAGTTTAAAGTGCATTCTAGTAAATATTTGACAAGGCCTATAGAGCAGTATGCCTGTTAAGACTTTTCATTGTTACAAGCAAAGATAATATTTGGTTCAACAAACCAAAATGAATAACATCTAATCTGTGTCTGATATTATAATCTTTAGACAAACAAGAATAGCTATTATATATGGTTTTTAGGGTTCCGTACCCAAAGGGTAAAAACGGGACCCTATTCATGAGACTTCAATGTCTGTCTGTCCGTCTGTCTGTCTCCAGGCTGTATCTCAAGAACCGCTATAGCTAGAGTTCTGAAATTTTCACAGATTGTGTATTTCCGGTGCCACTATAACAACAAATACTAAAATAAAAATAAAATTAATATTTAAGGGGGGCTCTCATACAACAAACGTGATTTTTTTGGCTCGTAATCAATAATGATAAGAGGTAGGCACTTGAAACTTTCACGAAGGCCTTAAATATAATTGTACTTTAATAATTTATAATAATATTCAAATAAAATACAAAATTAAGGAGGGCTCCCATGCAAAAAACACAATTTTTCGCCTATTTTTGCTCTATAACGGTATGGAACCCTTCATGCGCGAGTCCGACTCGCACTTGGCCAATTATTTTATTTACTGCAGAGTTAAAAAAAGATATATTGTATGATATAGCATAGGCAAAAGTTATAGGCTCAACTTTGTGCAACATAATATTTTATATTGTTAGTACCTTAATAGTAGGTACTCACATGATTTAAATTATTGTTTTCAGTGTGGTGTGTTATTAGCAACCTTAATTCTCATGTGTATGGGTCTAATGTCTAGGCTGTGTTGTTATTTTCTACTGAAATCAGCCATTATTACTAGGAGAAGAAACTTTGAATTTTTAGGTAAGCCAACAGATACTTAACACAGTAGAAACATGAGCTGTTACCTGTATTTTTTTAAATACTAATCTAAAATATTGATTTTATTGAATAATCAATAATTCATCTTTACTTTTTTTTATATGTTACATAATATAGTAGGGCTTGTCTAACTTAAAATGACGCACCCCTCCCTCGTATTCACAGTACAAAATTTTTCATTTATATCAACTTTTAAGTGGTGGGGCGCGTCATTTCAAATTAAACAAGCTCTATATGTATATATGTACTGTATATATATTTTTAATTGTAAACACTTGCATCATTTTTTTGGAGCCTATACTATCCCACTGCTTTGCATAATTTACTGCATTCTTAACATAAACAAACTAAAGAAAAACCCTCACAAGAAGCTTGAAGCTTCTGTATCTTCTGTAAACAAAAGACTGAATATATTACTCGTAAAAAAATTTAATTCTAGGTAACAATAAGTTTCATGTTTCAGCATTCCATGTTTTTGGCCCAGCTGGTAAGATGGCAGTTGAGACTGGTATTATAGGATTTCTAATGGGAACATGTATTGCATACTTTGTGGTGGTCGGTGATTTGGGACCACAGATTATTGCCAAAATGTTGAATATTAACCAGAGTGATATATTAAGGTGAGAATAGTCTGCTGTTCTGCTGCCATGTTATTGTGTTATGTTGTAGAGATAAACTACGATAACATGGCGCGCCCCTCCAAATTACTGTTTCAATGTGTGTAGTCACATCATTATGAAAGACTAGCTGTTGCCCGCGACTTCGTCCGCGTGGACTTCAGTTTATAGCGCGCGGCGTCAACAAAATTGGTGTCAATTTTAAAAGCTTTTTAAAACCCTGGTACCCCTTAAAATACCCAAAAACAGCTGTGCAGTGTGCACATAATATTTCATTTTTTAAATTAAGTAAACTTTATTTTAAATACCAAATTTAAAGCTTATTTAGCCCCCCATTACACAACTTTAGCATGAGCTTTACCCATTTAAACTATTTATCATTGGTAGGTTTAAGGTTACGTCACTGCATAGATAAAGTAGTGAGTGTGAGTTATTTAATAACGTGTATGACAATCGAAAGAATCGAAAAACCAAACACAATAATATGGTGCCACCTCTTATAGAAAGACTTATAAGCAAGCGATAGCGAGATGTAGGCGACTCTTAGCGCCATCTCTTATGAATTTTTGGAACTAACTTAATTTGAACAAATTTACGCATTTTCACCCCCTTACAACCCCTTTTTCCAGTTAAAAAGTAGCCTATGTCCTTTCTCAGGCTTTAGACTATCTGTGTACAAAATTTCATTACAATCGCTTCAGTAGTTTTGGCGTGAAAGCGAGACAGACAGACAGATAGAGATACTTTCGCATTTATAATATTAGTATTTTGTATGTAGTAAGTATTCAACCAATCAACCAGTACTCGTAATATTTCACTTATTACCAAGATTTGTTGGTCAACTAATCATAACTAGCCGACCGCGCAAGACAACGCACATCAAACGTTTTGACAACGCACTTCAAACGTTTTGAATTTTGAAGGGGCGCGCCATGTTATCGTAGTTTATCTCTACCATCAAAGAAATTGATTCATAGGCAGATAGAGGACCTAAGTAATTTGGTCGCGTTATGTCAAACCCATCTGACCAATCACAGCTAGAGATAAACTACGATAACATAGCGCGCCCCTCCAAAATACTGTTTCAATGTGTGTAGTCACACCCTTATGAAAGAGTTTGTATGTAGTTGTAAATTGTAAGTATTCAACCAATCAACCATGCTCGTAATATTTCACTTAATGTCACTTATTACCAAGATTTGTTGGTCAACTAATCATAACTAGCCGACCGCGCAAGACAACGCACTTCAAACGTTTTGAATTTTGGAGGGGCGCGCCATGTTATCGTAGTTTATCTCTAACATTGGATTGACATAAGCTGAACAAATCAATTTCTTGGATGGTAATAAATTCATACAAAGATTATTTGCTGTGTCGGTCTCTGGTTACTCTGCTGCCATAATTATATCCTAGTGCAGTTTAACCTTAAGACTTTTTAAATAACACATTTTTAAAATTACCTACAAAATGTTTTAGTAAAAGAGAAAGCTATTATTAAATGTTTACTGGTTGATTGGTTGAATACTTACCACTCACAAATTCTTTCATAAGCATGTGACTACACACATTGAAACAGTAACTTGGAGGGGCGCGCCATGTTATCGTAGTTTATCTCTAAATTATTTAAACTATGTTTATAGAACACCTTCATTTTACCTTTTACTCGCGCCCGCAAATATTGTTTACGTCTTCAGAAGTATGCACCAAGAAACAAGTATGTTCCACCAGACCATACTTATACTGCGTGACTGGTGAGACATGTTCAATACTCGAGGCCGTGATATTTGGCTATTATATTAGATGAAAAAAAAAATATAAAAAAATAATATCAATTGATCACTGAATAAATGTAGCTTAACCTATCAAGCCCCATAAGAGCACCGGTGATCGCGACAACAATAGAATAACAATAGATTTCCAAGAATCCGCGATCGAAGGATTAAAGTTAAATAATTATTTAACCAACGCATGGATACCGCGCGCGGGAAGGGTAGTTGTGTGGTGTTTCTTTGGTAGCGCACGCCTCTGCACCGGCCGCATAGTATGCCTACTTGCCTAGCCGGCAGCCGCGTAATTTACTTAGTATCCATGATTCATTTATGTTTGGGAAATTCGGAAAAACATTAAGTACTTACTTAATTTTATTACATAATAATTATAATGAGAATCGAGTACAGAGTACTCTCCTTAAGGCCGCATATAACGAGGACTAGTGAAATTTCATGTTTTTATTTTCACTAGAACTTTGACCAGAAGTAATTATAAGCATTTAAACATTTTTTGTAGGTTTGTTACGTTCCTTACCAAGGCCCCAGTCAGCTTAGAATTTTGATTTAAATCCATTTACCACTAAAAAAAGAGTAAGTAATAAAGAATACTATTTTCAAAATTTTATTTCGACTAGAATTCAGCGAAAATAAACGCAGGAAGAAATATTTTTATACAAAAATGTTTAAATTATGATTTCGAAGGTTATGGTCAGCTTCGTTTTTGATATATAATAACAATAATAAAGATAAATCGTTTTGATCACAAATTCGAACGATTTATTGATTTTCGAATGCAACGCCTGCTTTCAATATTTGCCATAACAATTCCACAGGCGTTTTGATGGATAACAATTGAATGACATCTGCAGTGAAATCTGTCTTTCAGTGACTGATTGTCTATTACAGAAAAACTAGAGTATGTTCACAAATATATCCCAGTATACTGGCCAGAGCTCCTTAAGCCTAGAATCGCCGTGGTCCCATACTGTTGATTCGTTTCGAAATATTTGCCAGTGCATTGTCGTATACTTAAGGGAGATCGCAGACGTCACACTTTTTGTGTGATCGAGTCTGCGGCTTACATACAGTCGGCACGGCGCGCGCCTGCGGACTGTATGTAAGCCGCAGACTCGATCACACAAAAAGTGTGACGTCTGCGATCTCCCTTAATGTGTTTATTGTGATGTGATTATAATACGTTACACTTGTCTTACTAGTGGAATACCAGTACAATACAGTGCGGCGTCGTAAGATGACGTCTTGATCACTGGTAAGTAAACTGCAAAGAGAATATAATCACTACGTGGTAAACTGGGTTTTATTTCAGAACATAGGCAATATGTTTGGTTTACAAATATTACAATATTGTTTTGTAACCTAATATTTGGTGAGAGACTACCTTATTAGGTATCTTATTGATATATATTTGATAATTTACATTCGCCAAACGATCATTTATACGTTTTTGGTAGGTTTGAAAGTTTAGTTTGTTGTTATTTTTAGCAATATTCCGCGAAATAAACTTCCACCTTTAAGTAAATGAGTGAGTGTACGCATAGGCATGCGTACAGCACCTCCCTCCTCCCACACTGCCTATGCGTACACTCGCATGCAAGAACTTGCAAACACCACCACCACACAAGCAATAATGTTGGCAAATCCGTGCAAGGCCCCTCACCACCATGCAGGTTGAAAACCTCGACGCGCGTTTCGCTCCAACACCGGAGCATCCTCAGGATGTGGACTCTACGAACAACGTCCGTCAAGTGCCGCCACCGGCCAAAACACCGCCTTTTATACCCTATCGAGCCCCGCTACTACCCCCACTACCCTCACCAGTACCCCCGAACATATTAATAAGCGGTGACGTAGTCAAGCAAGTTTGGTCATTCAACAATGCAAATCTGTTATTTTTCTTTTCTTTTATGATCTCTAATTGTTCCAACACGCTCAGCCGAAAGCCTTTATCGCATTTATGTAAAACTTTATAGGAATGGCCATCGGGCACGGTATGATTACTATCTAAAAGATGTTTAGCAAAATGTGACTTATCAGGATGACCATTCCTATAAGCCGCGATATGTTCTTTATACCGAGTCCCAAAGCTGCGTCCAGTTTGACCCACATATACACTATCGCATTCAGGACAATCGATCTTATATACACCGGACTGATATTTTTCATCAATCCGGTCTTTGTTATGACATAAATGATGTTTTAAAGTATTATTTGTCCTGAATGCGACATGCATATCGTTGTTTTTCATTATTTTGGATAAGCGTGCAGATACCTTTCCTATGTAGGTCAAACTGGACTTATATCTAACTACCTCCTTATCAATAGGACCTGCGTACAAAAACTTAACCAGTTCTTTCTTGTTTTTATTTTTCAAAATATTACTAATAATTTTTGGACTATATCCGTTGGATATCGCAATTTGGAAAATGATATTAAGCTCATTTTGATAATTTTCTTTACTAAGAGGGATCGATAATAATCTATGAATGTAACTATGAAAGGCCGCGATAATAATCTATGAATGTAACTATGAAAGGTGAAAGAAAACAATCATCTACGTATCTAAAGTAATATAAAATACTTTTACTTTAGATACGTAGATGATTGTTTTCTTTGTTGGACGGGTACACAGAGACAACTGGACGTATTTGTTAAAGAACTAAATAAAAAACATATTAAAATTAAATTCAAATTAGAATGTGAAGATAATAACACCCTAAATTTTCTCGATTTATCTATTACTAGAGTTAATAATAAACACAGTTTTGGAATCTTTCGCAAGCCGACATATACTAATACTACTATTCATGCATCGTCATGTCATCCTTGGCAACACAAACTCGCGGCCTTTCATAGTTACATTCATAGATTATTATCGATCCCTCTTAGTAAAGAAAATTATCAAAATGAGCTTAATATCATTTTCCAAATTGCGATATCCAACGGATATAGTCCAAAAATTATTAGTAATATTTTGAAAAATAAAAACAAGAAAGAACTGGTTAAGTTTTTGTACGCAGGTCCTATTGATAAGGAGGTAGTTAGATATAAGTCCAGTTTGACCTACATAGGAAAGGTATCTGCACGCTTATCCAAAATAATGAAAAACAACGATATGCATGTCGCATTCAGGACAAATAATACTTTAAAACATCATTTATGTCATAACAAAGACCGGATTGATGAAAAATATCAGTCCGGTGTATATAAGATCGATTGTCCTGAATGCGATAGTGTATATGTGGGTCAAACTGGACGCAGCTTTGGGACTCGGTATAAAGAACATATCGCGGCTTATAGGAATGGTCATCCTGATAAGTCACATTTTGCTAAACATCTTTTAGATAGTAATCATACCGTGCCCGATGGCCATTCCTATAAAGTTTTGCATAAATGCGATAAAGGCTTTCGGCTGAGCGTGTTGGAACAATTAGAGATCATAAAAGAAAAGAAAAATAACAGATTTGCATTGTTGAATGACCAAACTTGCTTGACTACGTCACCGCTTATTAATATGTTCGGGGGTACTGGTGAGGGTAGTGGGGGTAGTAGCGGGGCTCGATAGGGTATAAAAGGCGGTGTTTTGGCCGGTGGCGGCACTTGACGGACGTTGTTCGTAGAGTCCACATCCTGAGGATGCTCCGGTGTTGGAGCGAAACGCGCGTCGAGGTTTTCAACCTGCATGGTGGTGAGGGGCCTTGCACGGATTTGCCAACATTATTGCTTGTGTGGTGGTGGTGTTTGCAAGTTCTTGCATGCGAGTGTACGCATAGGCAGTGTGGGAGGAGGGAGGTGCTGTACGCATGCCTATGCGTACACTCACTCATTTACTTAAAGGTGGAAGTTTATTTCGCGGAATATTGCTAAAAATAACAACAAACTAAATTTTAAGCTATGGATTTCCGCAAAGTAACGCCTGATTCCATTAACTAGGTTTGAAAGTCATAAATGCAAAAATCACAGCTAAGTCGGATACTAATGAACAGAGTGTCTCAACACAGAGACACATTTTATATTATTATAACATCTTATAGTCAAGGAGGGCTCTTTTTTTATTAATTTTTTTAATAAATAGAACATTTTTTTATTACTAACAAGCTAATTTTTTGTGAGTAGCTTTATTTTGATAAGACAAAAAACTTTTTTATCTGCGAAAAAATCTTGAAAGTAGTAGCTAACAGAGATAGAAAGGATTTCATAATTTGATTTGATGGTCCTAAAATATGGATTGTCCAATTTATAGAACAATGTTACTCTTAAATTATATAACTATTAACCTACCAATATACAAAAAATCTGCTGGTTAGGGTTCCGTTTTAGGGTTCTGTAATCAACAAAACTTGGTTGACTACGGTACCCTAAAACGGAAGATTTTTCGCAGATAAAAAAGTTGTTTGTCTTATCAAAATGAAGCTACTCACAAAAATTAGCTTGTTAGTAATAAAAAAAAATTGTTCTAGGGCTCCCTAACTATTAGAACTGGAGTAAAATCGTAAAAATAATATTATCAAGCGGATAGATCCAAATTCATAGATACACCATGATTTTGATACGATATTATGTTAAACTACAATTTTATCGAACATGTGAATTCCATTCTTTACACAAAAAATAATATTGATCGAAATGAAAAACCTTTAAACCTTATTTAATTTTATCAAAAATATAATATTTTGTGAATAAAAATCTTAAAAGTAGAGAGCAAAGAAATTACATTTTATGCAATTATTAATTTTTTTACTCGCGACAATCTGGTGTAATGTACTGGTTTATTGGAAAGTTGGCATAATATAAGTCTTGTTCACTACCATTTTTCATTCTAATTTTGTTAGCAAAAATAAACAGGAGAAAAATAATATTGTAACTGCCGTACTCAGAGATGAACACTTATAACTTCAATGTATCTTAAATGAAGATTTTGGCATAAATACCATATATTTTATCTTTCTAATTCTTTATTAAAATTCTTTATTAAATGTTTGACGCTATGTAGCCGCAGGGTCTTTCGTGTCAAATGTCGTATCAAACAGCTACTAGAACAAATTGATAGCCACTATCTCGATGCAAATTCTTCAAAAAATCGTTCATGGCGTGGGAACCGTTAATTTTTTCAGGATAAAAAGTATCCTTTGTCCTTTCTTCACCAAATTTTATAAAAATGGTTCAGTAGTTTAAGCATGAAATGACAGACAGACTATTCTAATCTAAGTATTAAACTTTGACAAATCTAAGTATTAGTTTTGTTAAAGTTTAAATATTATAATGAGGTATTTCGTAAATATTTTAAACATTTACCGGTTGCCATTATTGATGTCGAGCAGAAAAGGCCTAAAAATCGCGTTTTTGTTTTGAATATTTCAGACCTCTTAACATATTTATTTTATTTTATTTCTATTTGTTGTTATGGTGACAACATAAATACATAATTGAAAATTTGAGCTCTCTTTAGCTACCGCGTTACTTGATATACAGCCTGGAGACAGACAGACGGATAGACAGCGAAGCTAAGACTTACTAGGCCAAGGGTCTCTTTTGGGAACAGATTCCTTAAAAACGACAAAGAAAATATGAATATGATCTGCATAACAATAATGAATATAATCTACTATTCATTACAAATTTGTCAAGCGGGTCAAAAACGTTACCTGTATTGCAAGAGTTATCGTTTTTGAACTTGTGGAGGGTGTTATATAGATTCCAGAGGATGCTGCAGCGTCAGGTACAAGTAATCGTCATGGGTCTACATCCTATTTATTAAAGGTAAGTATTGCATTAAACCCAAGCACAAAAATATTTGAACCATATTATAAAGTCATAAAATTACCTCAGCAGTGAGGAAATACTTTTTTTTCATGATCGTGAGTACAGAACAAACATACTAAAATAATACATAATTTTATTATAATACAAAATTCATTAAAGATTTCGTTTATTAAGTTGTGAACATGGCCTCTCTGTTAATCATTAGTCTGTATGTCGAGTTTACCACGTGATCACATTATTTCTGAAAATTATTGAAATCAACGACGGCTTGAAAACTAAATATGTACCTATCGAGCGCCATCTATTGAGCTTGTTTTCCGCAAATTCTAAAATGTCAGTTGCCTATAATCCCGCCTTAAGTATTGAAAATGTCTCAACAGTCATGTTGTATAGTATATGTTTTGTTTTCAGAACATCTATCATGGTGATAGTGTCTTTAGTGTGTATTTTGCCGCTGGGCTTGTTGAGGAATGTTGACAGTCTGAGCAACGTCAGCGCTGCCACAATTGCATTCTACTTCTGCTTAGTTATTAAGGTAATGTTAAATATTATTCCTAAGAAACAAGGTACAACCAATAATGTAAATAACTAAAGTTAGGTCGCCGCATAGTGAGGAATTCGCCCATTTACACCTATAACTAGGAGCTTTGTGGATTGTGATATCACGCGCGCACTAAAATATTGGTATCTAAATGAACTCCGTTGCGCCAAAATTCGTTTATCGCGCGAGAACCGTACATTATTCCGGGATAAAAAGTATCCTATGTGATATGTCCTTTCCCAGGACTCAAAATATCTCCATACCCAGCAAAATCGGTTCAGCGGTGAAGATGTAACAGACAGACAGACACACTTTCGCATTTATAATATTATTTATTACTAGATGACGCCCGCAACTGCGTTGCGCAAAATTAGATTATCGCGCGGGAAAAAAAATCCGGGATAAAAAGTATCCTATGTCCTTTCCCGGGATTTAAAGTATATACCCAGCAAAATCGGTTCAGCGGTTTAGGCGTGAATAGGTAACAGACAGACAGACACACTTTCGCAATTACTAATATTAGTATGGAAGTATGGTATATTAGTAGGGATTGCTTACCAATAACTTACCGTTCTCTGCTCACTTGTCTCCTCATCCAAGGGACCTATAATTTGAAGACGCTTTCCCTAAAAGGCTAAATATTGTATAATACATCCGTTGTAGAACTATTTTTATTAATAAGTATTAGCTGGTCGCTGTTAGGCATTTGTGTCCTAACCCACAATTTTTTTTTTGTTAAATTTTGAATGCAGTCTTTTTCTTCTTATTTAATGGCGCCCATAGATGCAGGGTTGCACCATTCTGCCAGTGTGGTCTAAATCATCTAAAGAACATAACCGCATTCATAACTCAATACGTATTTTTGTGGGTTAGTACACGAATGCTTAACAGCGTCCAAGTTTTTATATTTTACCAAATTTCAGGTAATAGCGGAGGCGACATCCCAACTGTTGACGACGGACTGGTACAACCACATGGAGCTTTGGAAACCGTCGGGTGTGCTGCAGTGTGTGCCGATTTTCTCTATGGCGCTGTTCTGTCAGACGTGAGTTATTTAAAAACCATAGTCACAATAATAGAAAAGAATAATAATAAAATTCGAATGTTTACGCGAATATAGTTTTAAGCACTTACAGTCTACATATATTGTCGTGGAAACTATGGCTTCTGGGAAGTAGTAAAATTGGATAATAATGATTACATTTTATAATATTAGGCATTAGGTCTGAATTTGATAACATACGTCAAAACAATTCTATAAACCTTACATAATGAAAGCAAATAAAATTTACTACAAATTCGTCTTTTACTCTTTATATCTATCTCAACTAAACAAATTATATGCCTACAGTCTACAGTCTACACCCTTAAGACGCGGACGAAGTCGCGGGCGACAGCTAGTGTTACATAATATTTGTATTTAAAGTTAATTTATATTTACTTTGTTTCGTTTATTTAATTTTATTTTCAGGCAGCTATTCGAGATATTCGAGTCGATGCCGTCTGTGTCTCTGGAGAAGATGTGTGTCGTCACTAAGAACGCCATCAATATCTGTGCAGCCGTTTACTTAACACTTGGCCTGTTCGGATACATCGCGTTCAACTCGCAGGAGATATCTGGTAATTTGATTATATACAATATTTTTAATATATTGAGTAATAACACCCCTCTTTTTGGTCGGGGGTTAAAAATTGGCTCATATGTGCTACTTTACTATTTACAGTTGCTATATTGTATTAAAATGCTGTTTGTTTTCCAATAAATAAATAAAAAGTATAGTCAGAGACATAATATAAACTTTAAAAAAATGTTTTAACGCTTAATTTTTACCACTGGCCAACTCTTTTGTATATTCATATTAGGCAATCTTTTAGCATAAATCTGTCTTTTCACGTTATAAAAGCTGAACCGAATGGTAATGACTTTTAAACTTGTAAACTCTTACCGGTCCCGGAATCGTGAATTTTTACGGGATGGATGCTGTGTCTTTGCCCAGTAGTCCTGGGTTGTTATTCCGAGTGTTTATCCTGGAAAAATTCACGACTACCGCGTTTTAAACTAATTTCCGCTCAACAAATCGTGGGAAAATATATAACAAGCATTGTGGCAAATTATATAACAAGCGTTGTGGCAAATTATTTAACAAGCACTATGGCAAATTATATAACAAGCATTGTGGCAAGTTATACAGGGTGTAACAAAAATAAGTGATAATACTTTAGCGTGTGTATGTATCCCTTACATAGAGTTCACTGCAAAAGTAGCAGCGCTGAAAGACAATTCTTTTTCTTCCATACATTTTTAATAAAATACCGCATCGTAAAAAAAATTGTCAACCCTGGTACAAGCGCGCTGCGCGAGCGCAATGACCTCGATCAGGTGATCTGGAAATTAGGGTTCAGTAACGAAAGATATTTTATTTTCGAAAGAGAAGCGTGTTAGATGCATTATTACGTTAGTTTAAAAAGTGTAACACATTTGTCATATTTAATTTCTCATTTAAAATAATGTAATAGTAATAGATTTTACACCATTTTGAACTCAAAATAATATTTTTTATTATTTATTAATAAATTTATTTCATACGATTAATCCAAAATATTGTAAAAAACTACATTAAAATAAAATCATAACAATAAACTTAGAACCACAAAATTAAAAAGTATGTGGATTGTGGAGCTAGAGCCATGAATGAAAATTTTCGACGCGTTGATTGGTACTCAAATTTTTTTTTCAAAGATTTCAAATGCGTTTTTCTCCAAAATCGGGTTGCGTACAAATATTTAGTACTGCTTTTTGGATACACCTTAACCCAAGAATTACCTCAGTCTATTATTATCACTTATTTTTGTTACACCCTATATAACAAGCATTAAGGCAAATTATATAACAAGCATTGTTTGTTTTCAGGCAACATTCTAATGAGCCTGAGTCCGACGTGGGCGAGCGACGTGATCAAGTTGGGCTTCGTGATGTCGCTGGCGTTCAGTTTCCCGCTCATCATATTCCCCTGTCGAGCCAGCTTGTACTCCTTCTTGTATAGAAAGGTATGTAATATTTGTATAGGCCACGCACAACCTTTGGCCCAATTTCACCAACGTCTGTCAGTGTTAACAGATTGTTAAAATGTCTTCTCTTTCATTCATATGAAAAACGAAAGAGGCAACGTGATACTAATTCGAGCATTAACTTTAACAGTCGTTGGTGAAATTGGGCCTTAAGATTTTTGGTGATGAATGAGTGGAATGGATGCGTGATGAGTGATGACTGATGAGTGATGACGGTCACACGTCATTGGTAGATCAACATTCAAAATCGAGCGATCTTGAAAGTTTGCTCTGCCTATGAAATCAATTATAATCCTTAAGTTGTTGGCTGATTGATAAAATAGATAGAGATAAACTACGATAACATGGCGCGCCCCTCCAAATTACTGTTTCAATGTGTGTAGTCACATCCTTATGAAAGAGTTTGTATGGAGTTGTAAGTATTCAGGCCCGTATTTTTGGTCAGTACTTAAGATGCGACCCGGTCTCAAGACGCGGTTCGGCTCTGTGATTGGTCCAAATTTTGACATCCAACCAATCACAGAGCCTGAACCGTGTCTTGAGACCGAGATGCATCTTGAGTACTGACCAAAAATACGGGCCTCAAATTTCAACTAATCAACCAGTACTCGTAATATTTCACTTAATGTCACTAATTATTACCAAGATTTGTTGGTCAACTAATCAGAACTATCCGACCGCGCAAGACAACGTTTTGACGTGACGTGAACGTCAACTTCAAACGTTTTGAATTTTGGAGGGGCGCGCCATGTTATCGTAGTTTATCTCTACTATATAACAGTAAAAATAATTTATAAAATATCAGAGGGCCACGTAACCAATGTAAGGAAAAAGCAAAAAGAAGCCAGGTACATCTTTTAGTAAAAAAACAAAAAAGATTCCCCGTGATCATTTCCAGGCGCATCTCAACACATCAACCACGTTCCGTGTGATCACGGTCGGCATTTCATCATGGTTCATTTCCAGGCGCATCCCTCTCAACACGACCACCAAATCCCTGTGACCACGTTCCGCGTTATCACTGTGGGCATCGTGGGCGCGGCGCTCGTGGTCAGTCTGTTGCTGCCCAACGTGGAACTGGTGTTGGGACTGCTGGGCTCCACGGTGGGCGTACTCGTCTGCGTTGTCTTCCCGGCGGCGTGTTTCCTCAACGTCACGTTTAAGGATACTAATGAACGACTGTTGGCTAAGGTATGATTTTTATTTTCTTTGATTTAGGTAAGGCTTTTTATATTTTAGAGGATACAAGAGTTTATTGATTTACAAGAGTATGGTTGACAAGGCATTACAAGTAAAATGGTCTGGTTGATGATAAAAGATGTCACATTAACGCACTAGCGCTGTTTGCCAATATTAATATTTACTTAAACATAAACAGACCAAATAATAAAGGTCTTCTCTATGAATATACTTCTCGGAGTTGTTCAAGAATGTTCACTTTATTCTTTGTAATACATGAAATTTATTTCATCTAGAATCTAAATCTAATTCATCAAGAAAAGTTAACTAAGTACACCAAATTACTCAAGTAATTTGGTGTACTTAGTTAACTTTTCTTTATTAGTAAGAATTGTCTCTCATTTGGTTTCAGTTTGTCGTCGTGCTAGGTCTATTCATACTTGTGTTGGGTACGTTCGCGAATCTCCAAGCCGCCGAAAACACGAGAGACAAATATGACGACCGACACATAACTAAAGAGAGAATAGACAAAATTGTTGAGGACTTTTTCAATCATCAACAGGAGTCTGAAGGTAAACTTTAAAATTATAAGGTTTTACGGTTTTGTGAATTGAAATTAAATATTGATCTAAAAGCACTTATTAAAAAAAGGTATTATTAAAAATGAAATCTATTTTCCAGCTGCTTTGAAAAAACCGAATATTGAAGTTCCTAAACCAGAAACAAATAAAATAGTAAAGCCTGAAATTATAAAAGATTCCGACTCAGAAGTACAGCCGCCAAACCCTGTGCCACCAGAAGCTCAACCCGATCCAGGCTTAAAACCTCTTAAAGAAAATGATGAAAAACCTAAAGAAATATTGCCAAATACAAAAGACTTAAACCGTGAAACGGAATCACATCCTCGAAATTTAAAACAGAAAACAAATGGACAAAGTGTAGACGAGATTATCAAAGTTCCCAACGAAATTAAGGAAGCTAATGGAGAAGCAGAAAGTAACATAGATAATAAACAAGACAAAATATCAAGTCAAGAGAAAATAGATATGTTAAAACAGCAGCAGCTAGTAGAAACGATTAAGCAGCACGGTGAGGAGCAAAAAGAACTTTTGAATGAGCAGAAGAATATACTAAAAGAGATTCTAAAAACCAAACAGGAGTTGGAAAACAAAAAGGAGGAAGAAAATAATGAAGCAAAAAAGATAGCGGTGGAAAGTATACAAAAAATTGCGAATATGGCTATTCAGAGCATTGGAGGTGTGACTGAAAAACCCTTGGATAAGAAACCGGATCCGATTCAAAATATTGCTGATGCTGCTGTGAATGAAATTGCTAAAAAGGCCGCGGAAACTTTAAACGCAATCAAACAAAAGGATAATTCGCCTAATCTTTTAAAGCAACCAGATACTATTAGTAACGGAGAAAATAGTGTAATCAAGAAATCAGACGAAGAAAATAAAAAATCAGAGCCACTAAACATAGAGAAACCCGCGCAAAAGCAAAATATTGAAGAAGAAAAATCCAACACTCTAACAAATCAAGAAACAAACAAAATTGTACTTGATAAAGTAAATAAAGCTTTAAACGACATTAAACTTCAAAGAGAAAAAGTAGCTAAAAATGAAAAAAATAGCAAAATAGAAGAAAAAGAACTAAAACCAGTAGAATCATTAGTGGATAATAAATCTGATGTAAAAATAAAAGACAATCTAACGCGCTTGGAGAAAAGTAAGAGTAAAGAAAGGATTGAAATTAATCCAAAAGCACCAATCCCTTTAATTATGAACCCACAAGATAATTTTAATAAAGAGGTACCAAATAATAAAATAGCTGATAGTGCCAAACCACAAGACAATAAAATAAACAATGTAGTCGACGATACTAATAAAATTGTTGACAGACAGAAGAGAGAAGTAGTAGATTGTACAGAAACAACTCGCTTGCAGGCAGAAGATAAACAAATATGCGATAACTTAGTTAATAAACCAATAAAAGATACTACGAGTGATATACTACCTAAAGTAGATTTGAATGACGCACTAAATAACAAAATTCCACTAGATATTTTATCAGTTCACCACATAAGATCACTTAAAAGTTTTGCCGAAGACAAGAAAAGATAGGATGTTTTTATCTTGAATTATTAAATGTTATAGTAAAAGTAGCCTATTTAATTGACTATTTTAGGATCCTGATTGTGATTTAATAAAAATACTAATAGTAAATTCTTTACTAAGCAATAAAAAAATTAAAATATAAGAAACAGTAATTTTGTATCACTTATTAAAATTTCTACAGTCTACACGCTTGTCCAAAACCCAGTACAAATATACTAAACTACATAGGCTACTTTTGCTAAAATGTCCTATTTATTAACTTGTATATTTATTTTTTTAGATATTAAGCTCTGTTGCAACCAAATGTCATTTGTACTACCATCTCGAAAACGCATTTATTAGTTAGTCGCAATAATTATATCATATGAAACATCAAGTAATGTGACTGTTATTTAAGACTATCGATAGATCTTCTTGCCTCATCTAGCAATAATTACATGATTTTTAAATATTAGTATGTATCTGTATATTGTCAATAAGGTTGGGTTGCACCAACTAACTTTAACTACAATGCAAAATGTCAAATCTTTGTTTAAAGTTAAAAATGGACGCCATCAAGACGTAATATTTAACCATAACCATAGAGCTCGACAAGGTTTTAAATGCACGTGGCGAAAAAAGAAACTAACGCTGTCATCATACAAAAACGCCATTTTTGACAGTTCTTTACCAGCAGCGTCCCCGCCCACGTTCATTTATAACCTTGTTGGACCAGCTGTCATCTGTCAATTTCTCCGGTCAAAGTTAAGGTTAAAGTTAAATATAGCCTTAACTATAACCATAACTTTAACCTTAACCACGCCTCTGGTGCAACCCAACCTAAGTCATTGTTAAGCTTGTCAGTAAATAATAATAATAATTAACTTATAGATAACTAATGTCAATTTCGCCTCGAAAATGCTACAAAAAGTCCATTCAGTCATTTTGTTAAATTTTCTAAAATTATCCTTAATATGCTGTCGTAAAAATCAAAGAGGAAAAACGGTTTTAACATTACAAATACAGTATTTTCTAACATTCCTTATGTAAAATATCGGCTTGTATTTTAAGAATATGGTCTGTGATCTCGGTAATTTTAAAGGCATAGTATGCTTGGTGCAATAAAATTTTCAATTATTTATTTAGCTTTTCAATCTCTCCTCAGAATATGTGATTGAGGCCCCTTTTCATCAAGCAATGTTAAATAAATAATGACTTGTTAAATCAGTTGACGGCGTTAGAGCAATCGAGCGTTCCACCATGCGCTAATGTTTTGACAAATCACTTAACATAGTGTTAAATATAAATTTAATTCCTTCTCTAGAGCAGGAATTAAATTTAACACTATGTTTGTTCATTTTGGACACACAACTAAATAAAGGTTTATCCTATTTGACCTATAATAATGTAAAGATAATGCAAACTTAAAAACATTATCCATTGCTTTTTACAGTTTTATTTTTTATGCAAAAAACTATCTTATATTTAACACTAGAGATGTAAAAACAATATTATAATAAGTTAATTGATTTATTCCTTGTTCTTTTCTGAAGTTTTCCTTGATCTGAAACAAAAAAGTTTTATCAATACATTACATTTTTAGTACATTTATTTTTAGTTCGGTAATCAACAAAACTTGGTTGACTACAGTACCCTAAAACGGAACCCTAACCAGTAGATTTTTTGTATATTGGTAGGTATAGTTATATAGAGTAACCTGGTCCTACAAATAAAACAATCCATATTTTAGGACCATCAAGTCAAAGTATGAAATCCTTTCTATCTCTGTTAGCTACCAATTTCGAGATTTTTCGAAAATAAAAATGTTGTTCGTCTTATCAAAATGTAGCTACTCATAAAAAATTAGTAATCACAAAAAAATTTGTTCTAGGGCTCCCTCACTATTTATATTAAAATAATACTTACTACAGTTTGGTTAAATAATTAACTTGATGATCAAATTGCGTTTATTTTAAATAGGAAAAGTTTGTTTGCATCGAAAAGGCTACAAACCTCCCGCGCTGATTCTGATGACCAAAGACATAATATAGTCCGGGTTGCATAGAACATTTTTTTTAAATTACTATCAAGCTAATTTTTTGTGAGTAGCTTCATTTTGATATGACGAACAACATTTTTATCTGCGACAAATCTTGAAAGTGGTAAGCTAACAGAAATAGAAAGGATTTCATACTTTGACTTGATGGTCATAAAACATGGATTGTTCTATTATATTTGTAGGACAATGTTACAACACAACAAAACTTGGTTGACTACTGAACCCTAAAACGGAACCCTAACAAGCTGATTTTTTGTATATTGATAGGTTAATAGTTATTTAATTTAAGAGTAACATTGTTCTACAAATAGAACAATCCATATTTTAGGACCGTCAAGTCAAAGTATGAAATCCTTTCTATTTCTGTTAGCTACCACTTAAAAGATTTTTCGCAGATAAAAATGTTTTTCGTCTTATCAAAATGAAGCTACTCACAAAAAAAATAGCTTGATAGTAATCAAAAAACTTTGCTTTAGGGCTTCCGTACTATAAGAATTATTAGAGCGACCGCAGACTTACAATTTCAAGTAGGCCAACTAAATCGCATAGTATACCAATAGCTATAGCGACTTAAGAGAGCTCACACATTTTTCCAACTAAATTGTATGTACAACTAAATAATTGGACACCAATCGTATAAGAACCGTTCTCTTGATATCCAAAAGTCGAGTGGGCCTGACGGAATCCCGCCTACTGTGTTGAAAAAGTGTGCTCCAGAGTTGGCTCCGGTCTTGACGCGTCTTTTTCGGCTCTCCTATTCCACTGGCATCGTCCCGGCTTCCTAGAAGACAGCCTTGGTGCACCCGATCCCCAAAAAAGGTGATCGCTCAAATCCTTCCAATTACAGACCAATCGCTATAGCCTCTCTCTTCTCGAAGATAATGGAATCCATTATCAATAGCCAGCTTCCTTGATACTTGGACGGCCAGGGATTACTAAGCGACAAACAGTACGGGTTCCGTAAGGGTCGCTCGGCTGGTGATCTCTTGGCGTACCGGACTCATCGTTGGGCTCAGGCAATTGAGTCGAAGGGAGAGGCATTGGCTGTTAGTTTGGACATTGCGAAGGCCTTTGATCGGGTTTGGCATAAAGCGCTGCTATCAAAGCTTCCATCATACGGACTGCCCGAGAAATTATCTGTACCTGTATCTTACCGTGCTTCTCCAAGCTCTTCGAATGCATAATTTATCAAACGTTTTCACTTCATGTCGAACCCATTCTTAATGACTTCTAACATGGTTTTAGGAAAAACCGATCAACTGAGACCAATCTCCTCGCTTATACTTCACACATCGCACGTGTTGTTGATTCTGGCTCACAGGTCGATGCTATTTATACCGACTTTTCCTCAGCGTTTGATAAGGTGGATCATGCTTTGCTGTTGTCTAAATTAGAGGCGTGTAGTATATTTGGTACACTTTTGACCTGGTTTGCTTCATATCTTGAAGGAAGAATACAATTTGTATGTGTCAATGGATTTGAGTCTTTGCTTTACGATTCTCCATCAGGCGTGCCCCAGGGATCACACTTTGGACCTGTGCTCTTCTCTATATTTATCAATGATATTGCTCTTGTAATAAGATACTGCCTTTTATCTATGTTTGCTGATGATTTAAAACTACATTTGACCGTTCACTCACTAAGAGAAGCAGCACTTTTACAAGCTGATTTAGATAGCTTGAGCAAATGGTGTTCTCAGAACAAAATGAATATGAACCCTAAAAAGTGTTTTTATATTAAATTTACAAAAAAGAAATTGCCTCATTGCCCAAATTATGTACTAGATGGTCATGCACTCAAGGAAGTAAAAGAAATACGTGATCTTGGTATCACACTGAACACTAACCTTAGTTTTAACATTCACGTCGACAATGTCGTCAAAAAGGCGTCGCAAGCTCTAGGATTTGTAAAGCGTAATAGCAAGGGGTTTTCTATGAGCACAAAAATTTGTCTATACAACACGTTAGTAAGAAGCCATCTTGAATATGCTAGTACTGTTTGGAACCCTAAAACCACTATTCTTTCGCAAAGAATTGAGGGGATACAAAGGTCTTTTACTAGACACCTCGCCTTTACTTGCAGCGGCATTTCACATAGGGCCCCTTATTCTCATCGCCTTGCCTTCTTTGATATGGCTTGCCTTAGGACTAGAAGAATAGTGCATGGTATTCTATTACTTCACAAAATAGTGAACGGTCATATTGGTTTCTGCGAACTTTTAGAATATTTTTCAGTGTTTGTACCGTACCACCTGCCTCGACGACCGATAAGTAAGATCCTACGCGGTCCTCCTTGCAAAACTAATCTAGGTCTTAACGCACCAATCCTTAGAATGAGTAACGAATAAGTATTGTTAATAATGATTGACATAGATATTTTTCACGACTCATTCAACCAATTTAAAAATAAAATTTTTAGTCACTTTTACGTTTAATGAAATGCAATATTTTTCATTTTATTGACTCCATATGGTAAAGTAATATTATATAATACATTGTCACTTTATTTATTTTTTATCTTTATCTTTATTTTTTAATTTTTACATGTTTTATTAATTTATAATTAAATATCAATGAAATAATTTGTGAATTTTGTATACATATTATCAATTCATATTATTGTCATTATAGATTTTATTAATTTTAATCATTAATTAGTATTCTTTTAACTATTTTTATTTTAGATTATATCCTATGTGACTGCTGATTATTTTATTTTGTGTTTTTTATTATTGACTTGCTTATTGTAAATGCTGTGTCACCTACATGTACCTTACATGCATCAGCCCTTATCGACTATTTATGATTATTTCTATAAGTTTTTAATGTATGTACTGTTTGGTGGCCTTACAACAATAAATAAATAAATTAATTAATTATGTAAGTGGGTCACTAGTTTCTTAGCAGACAGAAGCATAAAGGTCGTAGTTGACGGCGAATGCTCGGAAACTCAGTCTGTTGATGCTGGTGTCCCTCAGGGCTGTGTGCTATCGCCTATTCTATTCATACTGCATATCAATGACATGTTACAGACCAACGGCATTCATTGCTATGCGGATGATAGTACAGGTGATGGTGTATATGTCGTAGGATGATTAGATAAATCGAATTATCGCGAAAATTCTATGGACTTCGCGAAAACACGGATAATTAGACAATGGTGATTACATTTTTCAAACATACTGACAAAAGGTAGTGTTTTCGCGAAAACACGAGTTGGCTTAGTAACACTGCACATTCTTAACGCTGATTGGCTTGGTTTTTACTTACTGGCCAACTCTTATTCTTATTGGTTACTATCTTTCCCTATGTATCTTTGAGGTATTACACCATAGACTTATAAAGGGTAAGAAATGACAATGCCTGTTCATAGGAACTTTACTTTTTATTTTACCTTTTTCTTGGGTAAATATCTATCACAGAAAAGTTACTAGTCATAATATAAACGCAACTACGATCAATTACGTTAGCTCTATGTCGAATCTTTCTTTATCGGACATATAACCTCAGAATTAGTTTCTGGTTCTGTTGAACTTTCAGCACTAATTTCACTTGTATCAGTCATTTTCTATTTACAGACACACTTTTAGATAACTTTTTGCACTATTTTTCAAATCCAACTGCAATTTTAAACACATTAAATATTAAAAACTGCTAGTTCGCTTACAAAAACAACCACAAACAAAACAACGCGTGACAATCAATTGACATTTAAAATGTCAACTCTTCAACCAATCAGAGAAGGTGTTGTTGTGGGGCGCTTAAACCGACCAATCAGTGATTTTTTTCGATAATAACTAATGATTCGTTTCGCAATCTTACTAAGGCGATTCGTGTTTTCGCGAAAACACTACCTTTTGTCAGTAAGTTTGAAAAATGTAATCACCATTGTCTAATTATCCGTGTTTTCGCGATGTCCCTAGGATTTTCGCGATAATTCGATTTATCAAATAATCCTACGACATATATACCGGCTCCCCCAATATTTCTCGGCAAAATGTCACTGAGAGTCGAAACGAACTTGTGTCTAAGGTGGAGAATTCATTGGAGAAGGTCTCTGAATGGGGTAGACGTAACTTGGTCCAATTCAACCCCGCCAAGACACAAGTCTGCGCGTTCACCACTAAAAAGTCACCAATGGTCGTATATCCACGTTTCGAGGGCACATCTTTAACCATCTCCCCTAGCATTGAGATACTTGGCGTCAACATATCGAGCGAAGTCCAGTTCCGATATCATCTAGAGGGTAAGGCCAAACTAGCCTCGAAGAAGCTTGGTGTTCTTAACAGAGCGAGACAGTACTTCAGTCCGGACCAACGCCTACAACTCTACAAGGCGCAGGTTCGGCCTCATATGGAATATTGTTCTCATCTCTGGGCAGGGGCGCCAGAATACCAACTGCTCCCTCTGGATCGTATCCAACGAAGGGCCACTCGAATTGTTGACTGCCATAGTGTTTCAAACAGCTTGGACCCCTTGGAATTACGCCGAGATGTAGCTTCACTCTGCATCCTCTATCGGTTGTATCACGGGGAGTGTTCTGAGGAATTGTTCGGAATCATACCACCTGCAACTTTTCGCCATCGTCTCACGCGAAAAACATACCATCCTCATCACCTAGATGAGTGGCAGTCTTCCACAGTGCGTTTTTCGCGTAACGCGCACTGTAAAACTCTGGAACGAACTGTCACCAGCAGTATTTCCGGACCTATACGACCTGCAAACCTTCAAGAAAAGAGCGTATTCCCTCTTAAAAGGCCGGCAACGCACCTGCAGCTCTTCTGATGTTGCGAGTGTCCATGGGCGACGGTAGTTGCTTACCATCAGGTGACCCGTTTGCTCGTTTGCCCCCTTATTTAATTAAAAAAAAACCGCGATTCCTTTGCGATTACCTACAATTAAAAAGTTGTCCAATTAAATTGTGATACTACGCAATTTAGCTGTACGATAGTCGGCCAACTTGAAATTGTATATCTGCGGTGACCCTTAGAGTACACATGATACTTAATATCGCGGGAAAACACGGTTAAGGCAACAAGGGATTTTTTACTAATCACATGAGACATGAGGTATAAATGGGGCCCTCCTATAAATCACGTAGACTTCAACGTGTTCAACGTTTGGGTATACTTTATACCCAAACATTAAAAAATTGGCCAAGTGCGTTACGTTGTATGGGAGCCCCTTTTAAATATTTTATACTGTCTGGAGACAGACGGACAGAAGGTGAAGTTTTAGTATTAGGGTTTCGTTTTTACCCTTTGGGTACGGAACCTTATTGCACAATAAAATTGATCGTCTAGGGGCCCACTAAGTAACATACCTAGTGGCGCTGCCGGTCGCCGAAGGTCGCCTGCCGCGTCGGGGCGTGGTCACCTCCACTACCGGAGACCCTTCACGACTGTTCGCTGCCGACTTCTGGAGAATAAAGTTAAAAACATTAATACAGATTATCGACTGTCCGTGCGGACTTCTACGGAATAAATTAAGTTAAATCCAGTCTACGCACATTACATAGCTAACGTCATAGTTCTAACAAAGCGTAAATCACTTATTCGCTAGAAAATCGGAAAACGCATCGTATCAGTAAATCAGAAACAAGTATCGCTTAACAAGAACTCCCTAAAATAGTTAAATAGTAAACCTACTTTAGTATGGTGTCTATACCAAATTATGCATTTGTTTTCTCTCTCCTGAAAAGTTGCTATTTTTGACTTACGCGATGTTAGGACTTAAATGACGGTATGTTGAATTGTTGAAATTGTTACTTTAGATCAGCTGTCTTATTCCCCACAGAATCAGAATCGACTCAGCTCGATCTCAAAGCTTTTGCTACTTCCGACATAAATATATTAGAATTCGATTTCAACAGCTTTTCCCACTCCAGACACAGAATATATAATTAGTACCTTACGGTACAGAAATTTCACTCTCGAGTTTAGGTATGATAAACGCAAGCGTCCGGTCACCGGACTAGTCTCAATAGGCTGGCATTTTTGTATTTTGTGGCTGAGCGACTCGCGCGCTCGCCGCCCGGCCGCCGCGCCGCCGCTCGCTTGACAGCCCTGGTCACTGACCTCCATTATACAAGTACGCTGGACTTATGATACCCACCTGCTTTTTGTGCCTATTTGAATCAGCGCCCCCAACGCGGGGGAAGAGAACTAAATTTGACGTAACCACAACCAATAACAACAGTTGTCATCACTAGTATTAGTTCCAAGTACTCTCACTACTGCTATCAGCGCCAATACGGCGACTTTCAAACGTCATTTTTACGTCAGATTTAGTTCTCTTCCCCCGCATTGGGGGCGCTGATTCCGCTTCAAATAGGCACAAAAATAGCTGTCATTTTAAAGGGTATGATAAGTCCACCAGTACTTGTATAATGGAGGTCAGTGGCCCTGGCAGATTGGAGCGAGACGGGAGACAGTTATTACGACGCAGACGTACTATGAACGCAAAACACAATGCAAAAGGTTGAAATGAGGTTGTTTTCCAGAATAGTAGGTAAATATCTCGGCGATTTCGCGCCGTTTGTATGGAAGTGAGACAGGCCTGCTCCTGACAGCTATATTAGCGCACGATCGTGCTGCGGCTCAATTTGAAACTAATCAGACACGTAAATCAAAATTGTATCAGTTTTGGGGGTAACACTGTTGATTTCATATCAAATCTGTTTTTTTTAACCGACTTCAAAAAAAAGAAGGTTATGAATACGATCCGTATGTATGTAATATTTCCAGAACTATCCAGATTTCGTATATTATGTTAGTCTATATCAGTGCAGCGTCTGAACAAATGTGCCAAATTTCAAAAGTGTATGTATATTTGTGTTCGCATATCTCCGGAACTACAAGTCCGATTTAAGTGATTCTTTTTTGTCGTACTAGGTATTGTTCAACTTAGGGAATACTGCAAGTTTAATCAAAATCGGTTCTCCTGAACCTATTAAAATCCCCTATCTCAAAAGCTACTGCTTTTGAGATAGGGAATTTTAATTCTTAATTACGTAGAATTTTGAAGTCGGTTTTATCCTTCAAAAATACTATTGTCTATTTTAGTCAGTAGTTTTCTAGTACCTGGTCAGTGGAGGTCCGTCTCGTGGGTGTGTGCAACGCGGTGACCGCGCGGTTGAACGACGCGCGTCGACCGCGACCCGCGGGGGAACTCACTTCCGGACTTAACGCTGTAAACGATTGATTTTTGAAGTGAAAACTTCTTTAGCGGCGTTGAGCACTTTTGTGGGATGGGTAAAAACTGTGAAACTCGCGTCAGATTCTCGTGCTGATCGAAAAACCTTGGAAAAACCGTAAAACGGTTGGAGAGTAGTGTTGTAACATCGAAATTGATTAATCGAACAATCGATTTTTTTTACATCGATTTTCATAACAAATGGGTTAAAAATTTAATCGATTGTAAGGGTTTCGATTAATTAAAAAAATCGATTTTTTAATAATCGATTTTCATAAAAATGGGTTAAAAAATGCACAACGTTAATAATCAAGTTTTCACTTCTGCCGGCACTCCCGGAGTGCAACCTGTCTTTTTTTTAAATTAAGTATATACCTTTTTATCCCGGAAAAATGTATGGTTCCCGCACCATCAACGAGTTTTTGTGCAAGGGAGTTGCGCCAAAACTCGTTTATGGTGTTCATACTTCATTTACGGTGGTGTTCATCTAGTTCTTTATAAGTCCATGATTTTTGGAATACATACCGACGTCCTCAGATATTCTGCGCGTGGCTCGCAGGGGTTTCGCCACTACTTTAGTTTCAGAAGCGGCCCGTGATGACCGCGCCGCTGTTAAAATAATAGAATATTTACTGTTACATATTATTATGATTTTTTGACATACGGAGCAAATGAGCAGGTCTACTATTATAAAAAATAAATTAACCGAATTTCAAAAATAAAATTTACTAAAAATCCAAATCAACCAATTTTCCAACTTGGCTAGAAAATAAAATATTCAGAATAATTGGCTTGATGATTTAATTATTAGGGCTTCACAAAATAAAAACATTAGTGAAAAACTTTGTCAGCTTAAAAACTTTCCAAGATATCACAAATCAAAAATCACATATAAGTTTGTAAATAAAGGTGCAAGCCATACTCACGTTTAGTTTTAGAAGCGGTGGAGTCGGGAGATCGCGTTCCGTCAGTGTCCACCGACCCTATGTTAGTGCAACGTTATTTAGAAATTCAAAAAAAGGAAAAGCTCGGAAAAGGCATTCTTAGTAACAAATTAATACAACTAAACGGGGTTTTAAAAGTCAGAATTTGTAAGGGAGCAAATTTCTAAAAGCGTTTGTTAACAAAATGCAGCTTTTTTGCAGGGGTTAGGGTTTTTGGAGTTTACTCCTTAAGAATCGATTTTCATATGTAAGGCGCCCGGTATGAGAAAAATCCGAGGGGTAAAACCTACTAACAAGTAACGAAAATGTGTCACGTTTTTGGTGCGTACCTTTCTAATTTGGCTGTGAGTGTATTAAGACCATAAAGGTAATATACCTATCGGAATATTATATTATTATATAATTATATTATTATATAATATTATATTCCGATAGGTATATTAACTTTATGATTAAGACGTACATATGGTATGCTGTATAGGCGACTATACCTATATACTATATGTTATTGGGCTTGTTTGTTTCTGTCAGTGTCGATGTATTTATATTGCTATTTTTGTTATAAATATCAATAATTAATATTGTTATTGTGAAGTAATAATTTTTATCATTATACTGGCTAAAGTGAACTAAAAGTATTTTGAAATAAAAGTATTTTGAAATAACTATGGCAGAAAGGGGTGTAGATAATAAAATAAATAAATAATAAATAAAAATTGTTTTATTTCTGAATAGATTTTAAAAAAATACTTTCAGAATGTTGATACTACTGGTGCCTACCACCGGTATATATATTGCCGGAACATCTGATTTCATATGATATTAATCTTTTATCAGTTGAATAAACTCTTTTTGCGTATGGTTAGATACTCGTACTTAAGGAGTAAACTCCAGTCGTGCGTCGGAGCTGAAACACTTTTTTTATATAATATTTTACTAGTTTCAATTAACAGGCCTATACTTTGGCTTGTAATTATGCAGGCTATAACAAAACAAAGTGATAATATTTTATATAGAAATCACTGAGAAAGTAGCTGCTCTGAAAGAGTTACTTTTAGTATTTTATTTTTCTATGAGAATTCTCCCCAACATTATGAATTTTCCCATATAAAAAATACTTTTCAGCGCTGCTATTTTCAGTGTATTATCATTTTTTTTCGTTACATCCTGTACACAGAATGGGAATACAACTTGCTTACATGGTGACATGACAAGCTTCATACAAAAGGTGACAGATGTTATGTTTTAAGGTGATGGCACATATTTTATCAGCAAGCACGGGCCGAACACGCCGCATTTTAGAATTCGTATGAAACGATGTGAAACCTCGCACATTCGTCCGCACCGTACGCGCCGCGTTTCGTGTACTATGCGGTGCATTCGGCACGTACAGTGCTTACAAATGTGCGATCAGCTTAATTTGGTAAATGAATAATAATAAAATAAAAATACTGGCAGACTAATAATTGAAAGGACTACTGCAATAATGATGAACGTCCAAAAAAATTAAAATCTTAACGAGCAATGCTATTCGGTCACATAAAATGATATCTTTAAAATGTATTCACAAAATTAGCAATATCGCTTGTAGTTCCGTTATAAATTTAGGCTACATGACTAATATCATGGCTTCGTCTGAAGTACTTACTTGGATTTCCACTTATCTTCGTGGTCGTCAGCAGTCGGTACGCACGGAGAGCTCATCCTCTAAGTGGCACAACCTTGACGCTGGCGTTCCACAAGGCGGTATTTTATCTCCACTACTTTTCTGTATTTTTATAAATCTGCTCACTAAAAGACTTCATATTGCGTATCATCTTTATGCCGATGACCTGCAACTTTATATCCAGGCAGGATTGGAGCAGCTATCAGCAGCCATTGCGGAATTAAACCAGGTTTTAAGAGAAATAAAAGACTGGTGCAGTAACTTCGGATTATTAGTAAATCCCGCAAAATGCCAGGCAATTTTGTTAGGTAGCCCGAGATGCTTATGTAAGGTGAACATAGGCGCTCTTCCACCGGTTATCTACAACGGCTCTGTTATTACTTTTAGTACAAGCGTAAAAGACCTTGGTTTACATATTGATTCCTCCCTGACTTGGCAATCCCATATTTCTAATGTGTCAAGTAAAGTCACAAATACGCTACGATCCCTTTATCGACACAAAAAATCCTTCCTACTCCGGTCAAGACTTTGCTGGTCCAGACCCTCATTTTCCCTATAATCGACTATAGTGACGTGTGCTGTTTTGATCTTAATGCCGACAAACTCTACAAACTCGATCGATTATTTAACAACTGCCTTCGATTCATATTCACCCTTCGGAAATACGATCACGTTTCTTCGTACCGCTCTAAGCTGCACTGGTTACCAGTACGCTAGCGCCACTCTGTGCGAGCGCTGTGTGCTATATTCACTGCTGCATCATCCCCACACTCCCGAATATCTCGCCCCTCATTTTCAATACCTTTGCAGCACGCACGATAAAAACCTCCGATCCACTTCAAATCAGCTTTTAAGTTGCCCTTCCCACAAGTGTAACTCCGTCCACTCTTCTTTTAATATCCAGGCTATTCTCCTCTGGAATGCTCTTCCTCCGGAAATCAGGATGTCAAAAACAAGAGACACTTTTAAGCGCAGAGTTCGTGACTTGAAGCAATTGGCGGACTCTAGTTTTAATAATCTATAGTAAGCTGTTAAGTATATCAAATCTAATTTAATACCCATTATATCTTGGCAAATATTAAAATATATTACTATTAAATATAATAATGTATATTATATTAATATATATTTATAATATATAAGTATATAATTATATGTAGTTTTATTTATATATCTTATATATCAGTGTATTTATGATAAGTATAGTTTAATATATATTTTATTTGTATAATATTTTATAATTTATATTTACATGTTGTTAGTTTTTTAGTTCTTTTTTTTCTTATTCTAGTAACTTGACTGGCACCTATACAATTTTGTTCCTGTATCGCTCAAAGGTTGACTGGTAGATAATGACATTAGGCATTAAGTCCATCTTTGTACTTGTATGTGCATAAAGTTTTTAATAAATAAATAAATAAAGCGCTCCAACATCACAGGTGTTTACTTCAAAAAAATCTTGAATTCCATGTTTTGTTATACCGTTCTAAATTTAAAAACCCAATTATCCTAAAACTAACAACTGAGGACATTCATCATTAATGCAGTGAAACCTTCATAATTAGTAGTGAGTACGTTACTGGCAGACTAATAATAATTAGTATATCCAACCTTCATCATCATCAGGCGCGTTGTCGGCTGGCGTGGCGGGGCGCGATGATCGTCTCGTCCGAGGACTTTGCGGCTCCAGCCATGAGTCTAGAACTGCTTTCTGATGACGAGTCAGTCTGAAATTGCAATATTGATATAAGATGGTGCTCTTTACCTAATAAGTGTTCTCATCTCTCAGGGTTATTACGTAACTAAGATTTTGAAGATTTTTTACCTCCTTTTTTTTTATAAACCAAAACTCACGTAATATTTGATCGATTTCTTATACATTTTATTTCGTAACAGCAACAACAGTTTTGGTTTCAAACAACTTTTTCAGAGCCTTACAAAATATTGACTTTGGTAAACCAAATACAATAAAATAATTGTTATTTGTTTATGATAAAAAGTTTTATACATATAAATAAGCTTACCTTCTCGCGGTAGAATATTCATTGAGAATATCCTGCGTACTATTTTTAGATGCCTCCTCTGTGGTAGTTTCTGGTATCACAGAGAGGTCAGTTTTGGTACTCAATATAGATTTCCTTCCCTTCCTTATCGGTGCAGCCTTTACTTCTTCTACTGCACTCTTGTTAGATTTTGTCGAACTATCTGACACTACACTGGCATTATCGTCGTCCTTTTTACTCTTACGAGTAGATCGCCTGAGTGTTACTACTTCCTCGGTAATTTCCTCCTCAATCTTCGACTCAGATAGTTCTTTAGACGCTCTCCGAGTGAGAATTCTTCTCACTTCTGAGCTTGGAGTTTTCGCTCTTCGTCTAGTGTTCGGTGTGTTTTCTTCTTTTGTTTCTGGTGTATTTTGAGCTTCAGTGATAGATTGCGAGCGTTTTCTTGTCATTGGAGTCCTAGGTTCGTCTTTTTCTTCGGGATCTTTTGATTTATTAGAAGACGTCGAAATACTCCGTTTCCTTGTTCGCGACTTTTTAACCTCTACCTGTTGTGTTTCTAATTCTTTTTCTTTTGTGGTATCTTCTGTTACTTCCATCTTGTCTTTTGTTTCTTCTGGCGCTACGTTCTCTTCTTTTTCTTTTGCCGCAACATCTTCCGCAACTTCCATTTTATCTTCCTTTTCTTCTGACGCATCTTTGGTAGTTTGTGTATCTTCATCTGTTTTGGGTTTAGCAGATTGTATTGGTTCCATTAGATCGTCAATTGTTTTTGACTTTTCCACCGTAACTGCTTTAGTAACTTTCTCTGCAACAAAACGCATTGTAAATGAATAATATTATAATGTATAGTGAAATAACTAAAAGTTTGTGCATAAGTACACAATTTTTTTAATTAAATCATTACTTACTGGTTGATGTAACGCCTTGATCTTGTTCGACAATTTCTTTTTGCGTTTGACTAGACATAGCAACATGACTTTCTTTTTCACTTTCTTTCAATATTTCTTTATCTACAGTCTCTGTTACTGATTTTTCACCTACAGTTTGTTCACTAGTTTCAATATCCTTTTTATTTTCTGTCTGAATTTCTTTAGTTTCTTGTTCTACGACTACTTGTTGCTCCTTGTCACTTACAACATTAGCTGTTTGTGTATTTTTGTCTTCACTATCTTTGTCATCATCATCCTTTCTATTTTGTACCGTTTCTGCGTTTTCAACTTTTTCATCTGAATAATTAAGATTTACAGACTGATCAGATTCAATAACAGAGTTATCATCAGTAAGCATAGACAAGATACCTTGATTCAAAGGATCAATACAGCTAGCATCTACCCCTAGTGTTTCATCTACAGCAGCTTGCGTATTTAATTCATATACTTTCTCTACTTTGTTGGCGACTTGTTTATCCTCTTCTTGTGTTGCTGTTTCAGTATGTTTAGCTTCAATAAAAACAGATTGTGTTTCTACTTGCTTTTCTTCTTGCACTGGAATGTTTTCAGCATTTTCAGTTTCAGCCGGCACATCTGATGATGGTTCATCAATTTCTAAATTTCCACCTGAATTCGAATCATCTGAGTCAACTATAGATATAACCTCCATATTCTCTTCAGAGCCCTCTGAATCCTGAGGAATGAATTAAACAAATTAAATAATAATAATATATTAGTACTTACAAAAATTGGAGTCTGAGAAAGTAATTAAAAACAGAACAAACACGTCTTTTTGACAAAATGTTCTGTTAGCTTTAATTCTGTGAGTGCAAATAAAAATACATATTTTTTCTAGTATAACCACAGAATATATATTAGTTGTACCAACAGAATTCCCACTGGCGAAACCCGTTTAAAGAATTAACGACTCATGCTACGATACTATAAAGTTCAAATTCCGACCGCACAGTGCTAGGTGCCTACAATTATATTTGCCTACATCTCCGCTCTCTTTCTATCGCATAACTCGTACCTTTTCTGAAGAAATCAGGGTTGTCTCTTTTTAAAAATAATATTATAATCTTTATATTTAATTAACTACATTTTATTTAACTCGAAATAATCTAAGATAAGTATTATTATGTATTAGTACTATGTAGATTTAACCCATCAGTCGTGGCAAAACGAGACACAATAGCTTTTTCATTGTTATCGCGGCCGGATGTGGCCGCTTGGGGCTTCATGAATTAATTATCATAAATTCGCGTGTAACTAGTTACGCGTACTTAGGTACCGTACCGTACGATAGGTACCAATGACCCTTTGAAACAATCATTGATAGGTACAGTATCTTAATTATTGAAACCGGTCTTATATTACCTACTTAATGTGTTTGTATAACTTAGTTATTTTTGTAAACAAATGAGGTTTCGAATAGTAAAGAAAGTTAAATTTGGTTTACAATCCGTGTTAAGACAGTTAAACACTGCGCAATATTTCTTTGCCCTTTTCTTTTTATTGTCCATTGTGAGATTAATATCAATTCTATGATAGCGATCGAATAAGTTACGCAATACGCAGGTATGCAACGAACAACTCGTGCGCGTGCGTCACCGCTCGCTTGTGAGTCCCTTATGATTTGCCACCCGCGGGTGGTACTTACAGTTCGATGCCTATTCGCGCGAGTGGGACAGGCCTGGTATAACTGCAAAATGACTTACATCGTCTTCTGTAGTAGTATTTTCTGAACTTTCATTAGATTCTTCTTCCTCCTCAGCCATTTCTTCATCAGAATCTGTTGTAGCTCGGCATTCATCCTCAGACATTTCACCTTCAATCTCATTTATTTCCCTCTCAATTTCCACGATTTTCTCCTTCTCTTTCTGTATAACTTTAGCTGACTCTGATTTCCAGTTCTTACTAACATCTACTTCGCTGTCGCTGGTCATGATATTGGAATTATCAATACCCACAGTTTTGGACTCTTCAGATATAACACTACTATCGTAGCTACCAAGCACAGATTTTCCGAACCCAGTCTCGTTGATAGACTTGATATTGAAACTTGGGACTTCCTGCTCCTTTTCTTGACCGCTAGTTTCAGCGACGCTACTTTCACAACTCTTTAGCACAGATTTACCAAAATCGTCACTGATTGTGCCGAACGAAGGTAACTTTGGAGTGCCAGTAGTCACACTCTCTTCAACCTTCTTTTCGTAGGTAAAACTCGACGAAGACTCTTCCACACTACTGTGGTAGGTTCGTAGAACAGATTTTTCGATTTTAGAAAAGTTGTAATTGATTGTCGTGAAACCTGGTAGCCTTGCGCTGTTGTCGCTGTTCTCGTTTTTAGACTTTTCTGTGGAGACTATACTGTCTGAGGGACTTTGGAGAACAGATTTATTGACTATCGGCGAGAACGTAACGTCCAATAGACTCGTAGCTTCAGTGCCACTCGCTTTCATAGGAGTGCATTCTATGGCGTTATCTTTTTCTTCGGCTGGATCCAAGTCCATTTTTTCCGTTTGCTTGGATTTAGCGAACGTGTTGTGTTCTAGCACCATTCTGGAGAGTGATTTTCTAGAACGCGCAGCTTGGTCTTTCTTCGGTGACATAATTTTTTCGGGCGTTTTAGACCTGCTCCTGAAAAATAATCGTATATGCATATTATGCAATGTCAAGGGAAATATTATTAACCAAATGTGAGGTAGCATTGTTACTAGTAAAATTATGGAAAAATAATATTCTCTAAATATATCTCACCTCAAGCTTCGTGGGCTTTGTGGTTGTTCAACAACTGCTTCGACCTCCGGCGTGCGAGATCGGCTCCTAAAAACAATATATTAAGTATAATGTTTACTAATATCACTATATTGACATGTTTGACAATGTTTTTTTTTCTTTAGCACGCTATAGATACTCTAGAATCTTAACGGCTTTAACACTAAGAAGGAAAAATCTTCTTGCACTATTTTCCCTAACATAAAATTAATTTAAACAAAATTAATAACTGTTTTGGAGAAGAAATTTGAGCCTAAAGCTAGAAACAAATTATCGGACGCATCCATAAGTCGCGGCTGATGGATGCGGCTTAACAATGTGCACGATTCATCCGCCGACGTCAAAGACCTAACCTATATGTCAATGGCAGACGTCCGCGTATGCAAAACCATCCATCCGGCCAGGTTCTGTTCGGACGTCCGAACGCTCAAGGTCGCGTCCGCGACTTATGTCAGACAATGTGCAAGTTTAGTGTATTTTGTATTCATCAGATAGAAACAAGCCGCATCCAATAAAAACGTCCGCGGACGTTCGTCCGATAATTTGTTCCCAGCTTTAAGGTGACATCGCACTAAGCGACACTACGGGGCAGCTTGCGACGCGACACTTCACGTTTCATACAACTGTCGTCACGTGTAGTGTCGCTGCCAAAAGTGCAGTTTACTTCATGATTTCATTCAAAGAATATGAATATGAATTTGGGCGAGAAATGTCGCTTTAAGGTGATCGATCGCACATTTATCAGCACGCACGCACCGAACGTGCAGCATTTTAAATTAGTTGTATGAAATTTATTTTATTTTATTTGGTAAACAAACAGTACAATAAAGGTAGTGTACATATTATCTAGAAATATTACAAGGATTAACATGCTTTCACATAATATAAGATTCTAGTTAACACTTTAAAGAAAGCTTGTTAAACAAAAGAAATGATGATGATGTGAAACTTCACTCATTCGTCTGCACTGTACGCGCCGCATTTGTATGCGGTGCGTTCGACGCGTACAGCGCGTACGGTGCTGACAAATGTGCGATCAGCTTTAGTGCGGTCAAGCCTTGACAGTCATGTTTAAGTGGTATCATTGCCAGTCTGGGTTTGCGCCCGTAACGTTCGGACGCGCTCCGTGTTACGATCTCTGTAACACCAACATTCGTTTCGTATTTACGAGTTTTTTTTGTTTCCGAGTTTAAATATTCTGGATTATGATTATTTCGGTTATAATTATTTATAATTATCAAATCAAAGGTGAACTTAAGTGAATAGTTTTGTATCATAACAAACTTTCGTATTATTACTTTTTTCGATCTACCCGCATTGTGTTGTAATTATTATGAGTGAACCTGAGGAAGAAGGAGTGATGGAGCCTGCACTCAATGAGATGTCTGCGGAGGCTGTTAACATAATCGTACTGGAATCTGGAGAATATGAAGGAGAGGTAGACTTAGAGTGGGATGATGCAGGTATGTCCGTAGGTCATAATAATCTTGACGACATTGTAAGTGAAGCGATGTTGCAGCCAGGCAACAAAAGGCGACTAGCAGGCAGTTCTCCAGAACCGCTAGCTGATGATGGCTTTACACTGGTCACGAGATATAAGCGCAGGAACCTGCAGAGAACCCCTCCATCTGCATCACCTAATCCGCCAGTTAATTTGCGTAATAATTTTGGAGTTTTTATAACCGCCAAGACCGATTCCCTACCGAAGCAGTTAGCGTTTGCAAAACTATTGGCTAAATATAATATTCAGGGCATAGAGACCATCAAATATAAGTCCTTACAAACTTTTCATTAAATTTAAAACCGAGCTAGACACAAACAATTTTCTAAATAATAAAATTACGCAGGATCATGAGTGGGTTTGTAGAAATATTAACGAGTTGCATTACTGTTATGGCGTGGTCCGGGATATTGACATTGATACAGAAGATAAGGAATTGAAAGAGATTTTCGAATGTGACACAAAGATTTTATCCATTAAGAGGTTGTTACGGAATGATTCGGATGGTAAGTGGATAAAGTCTGAAACCGTTCGAGTAGGGTTCGAAGGTTCAAATCTTCCAGAATTTATAAAAGCTTACGGGTGTCGAATGGCCGTAGATTCTTACATGTATCCTGTGACTCAATGCCCTAAATGTTGGCGATACGGTCACGTCAATCAGATTTGTCCTAAGACCCCAATTTGTCCTAAGTGTAGCGGGAAACATGAAAACTGCGAAACGAAAAGTTATAGATGTGTTAACTGCAAAGGGAATCACTTATCTTTTATGAAATCTGTATGCCCTGTATTTGTGAAAGAAAGAAATATTCGGATTTATATGGGAAATCATATGTGCTCTTATAGGTTTGCATTAAATAAAATGAAGGAAAAGACACTGAAAAATACTTCGAGCAGATTGGAACCCGAGATGCCTTTTGTTAAACCTATTCTTTCCCACGTCAGGACCGACGGTGCTTCGGTCCCAACTTACAGAGATGTTACTGTTGGTAATTATGAAGCCATTGAAACTTTACAAGAAAGTGATGATGACAACAGGGAATTAGATGAATGTGTTTCTTCGGTGTCAAATCAAGAGTCATCTACCACATCTGAATTCAAGAAAAAGAACAAAAATAAATTGAAGAAAAAAAGTCTAGAAATCAGACGCGATAAAGAGGACGTTTTTCCTAATTTGGTGATAACTAGCGCTGAAATCCATGCTGAAAATAAGCAAGATGAAAAGTCTAGCTCTAGTACTAATCGTAAAGAAAGGAAGCGTTTACTAGAAAGGATTTTAGATAAAATAAGAGAGGTTTTTGTAGCAGAAGGAAGTTTAAAGGATAAGTTTAAAATGTTGTTTGAATTTTTCTGGTCCGAAGTGGTAGATCTCTTACAAGAATACTTGAATTTTGAGACGGTGCTTAAGTTTGTGGGAAGAAACAATAATGGCCAGTAATATCAATTCTTTACACATCAGTATCAACATTTTTCAATGGAATGCTAATAGTTTAAAACATAAAGCCAGTAGTTTCGAACTTTTGATGTCACAAGACAAAATACATATGGCCTTAGTTAGTGAAACGTGGCTTTCATCTAGTGTCAGCTTGAAATTTTCTGGTTATAATATTGTGAGAGCAGACAGAGAAGATTCATATGGCGGTTTGTGTGCCATAATACATAAATCTATAAAATTCTCTGAACGAGCTACGAATATTCCTAACTCTGATATCCAGATTATCAATATTGACATTTTTAACGTACCTACATTAAAGCACGTGATTGCTGTGTATTGTCCGCCTTCAATTTCTACAAGTCAACAGGATTGGGATGCTATTTTCAATATATTCAAAACAGGCTGTCTTATAATCGGCGATTTCAATGCGCATCACACTCTGTGGTCCTGCAAGTCTGATAGAAGAGGTGAAGCTGTTTATAAAGCTATGTTTGAAAATGATTTTATGTCTTAATGACGGTGCGCCTACTAGAGTGAAATGGGTTAACGGTAACCTTCAAAAAACCTCGCCTGATATATCATTTGCAGCCACAGACATTGCTGTCAATATGGGTTGGCAAGTAACAAATGAATCCTTAGGCAGTGATCATCTAGTGCTAAAGTTAAGTTGTGGTTTTTATAGAACAAACAGACACATTAAAAAAAGAAATTATAAAGCAGCTAATTGGGAAGAATACACTAAAGAAGCTACAACAATGTTTAATCATGAAGAAGTGAATGATGTCCAAAAGAGTTATGATAGTTTTACAAATCAAATTAAATATTTAGCTGATAAGCACATCCCTTGGATCAAAATTTGTCAAGACCCCATATCAAACTTCAAACCCAAACATTACTGGAATAAGGAGCTTTCAAAGGCCGTTGCTGAAAGGCGTCTTGCATTGGCGCAGTTACGGCGTAACCCTACACCTTCTAATTTGCTTCTATGGAAAAACAAAGTATCCCAAGCCAAAATACTTATAAGAAAAGAAAAATCTAAGTCGTGGAGAGAATTTTGTTCCAGTATCAACCACGAAACATCAGCACCCGTTATGTGGAGAAAGATGCGATGGATCAAAGGCAACACTGGACGCAGAGATACTGTAGATCCTCTTTATGCTGAAAAGCTACTGCATTCCTTGACTCCTGATTATGTTGCTGAGAAGGAGCCAACTTTGCCAGAAAGACAACCTTCCATTATAGAAACACCCATCACTCTCGCGGAGCTTCGTAATTGTTTAAAAAAGAAAGATACCTCTCCAGGAATGGATCATATATCATATACTATAATCTATTATCTTCCAAATAATGCTAAGTGTATGCTTTTAAAAATTTTCAATTTAATAATGTTGTCAAGTAATGTACCTGATCAGTGGAGAGACATACAAATAGTCCCTATTCTTAAACCGGGAAGGGATCCCACTCTTGCCTCCTCATTACGTCCTATCTCATTAATGTCTTGTCCGAGTAAGATATTCCATTTGATTTTATTTAGAAGATTGGAGTGGTTTATTGAAAGCCAGGGCCTCCTTCCCGGCGCGTCGACTGGTTTTAGACGTGGACAATCTTGTGTTGATAACCTAGCTTTACTTACATCTCATATACAATTAGGTTTTGCCAGAAGAGAGCCAACAATCGCTTGCTTCATAGACATTGAGAATGCCTACAACAATGTAAATATAACTGCATTAATTCATATCTTGCAGGAAATTGGAATCGGTAATTTTATTTGTAAATATTTGTTTAATTTTTTGTCTAATCGTCGTTGTACAATTGTTTTAGATGATCTTAGTAAAGTAGTAGCATTATTAATCAGATGTACAAACCAGGGACTAGCTCAAGGGGACCCCCTCTCTCCTTGTTTATTTAATATTGCAACCAGATGTATTTCTAGAATTATTGTAAATAACAATGTTTGTAACTCCCAATACGCTGATGATTTCGTGTTATACAAAACAGTTGTAAATGGTAATACTGTAGAAGCAGTTAACTCTCTTAGGTTATTAATTATTTGAATAGTATTGGTCTACAATTATCTGTATCTAAATCTAATATTTGTGTATTTAATAGAACTAGAAGACGTTTTAATATTGATATTGAGATTAACGGCTCATCTCTTAACGTGGTGGATAAGTAAAATACTTAGGTTTGTGGTTGGACTCGTCCTTAAGATGGAGTCTTCATGTAAATGATTTGTGTGCTAAAAACTATAAATGTTTGAACGTCTTAAAAGTTCTATCGGGTAGGTCGTGGGGAGTTCACCCTCAATATATTCGCCGTCTTTATATTTCTCTTGTAAGGAGCCGACTGGACTATGCTAGTTTTATATATGGTAGTTGTGCTGAAACACATCTCAAAAAGCTCGATATTCTACAAAACAGAGCGTTGAGCGCGTATTCTTTAAACACATGGATGTCTTCAATAGATGTCGAAGAACTCATTGTCGATAAAGTTGGCGATATGGCTCCAAAACGGAGCTTTTCTGATTGTGAACTTAAAAATTATTTTTTGCAATTTATATCTGATAATTATTCTGATTGTTATAAATTATATACGGATGGCTCTAAATGTACTCAAGGTGTTGGAGCTGCCTTCTTCGATCCCCAATTAAACGTTTCACAGAAGTTTAAATTACATAGAGATAATAATATAATGACTGCTGAACTTCTAGCTATTAAAGAATCACTAACATATGTTAATAACTTGGATAACAATAAGAGTATAGTAATTTTATCAGACTCGAGAAGTGCTCTCCAACACCTTCGTCGGTGTGCCACGAAGCAACGTGGCTCTCCGATAGCCTTCGAAGCTTTGGATTTACTCCGGCATATTTCTGGAAAAGTTTTAATTAAACTACAATGGGTTCCAGCCCATGTCGGTTTAACTGGAAACGAAACTGTGGATGCGCTTGCTAAGAGTGCAGTTATGGATGGTCCCGTGGTCTGTTCAAAACCTTTTGTAAATGAGCTTCGTCATCACATTAAGGAGAAGGCGCTCGAGAAATGGGAATACCATTTTGGCAAGGAATTACAAAGAGGTGTTGGAGTTTGGTACGGAACCATCCAGAATAAACCAGTATGGGAGCCTTGGTTTATTTCGTGTAATTTATCGAGAAAGTTGTTGGTGTCAGCCTTTAGATTACGATCTGGGCACATTCCAGCAAACAAATTTTGCCACTTGGTTGGAATTAAGCCTTCGCCCAATTGCGATGTGTGCGATAAGCCCGAAGACCTGTATCATGTTTTGCTGGAGTGTGCTCGGACTGCAGAGCTAAGATCAAGGCTCCTAGGAGACTCTGGTTGCCTGCACAATGGACGGATCAATAGTGCACTTTCGGAGCCGTTGTCCCCAGAGGCAATAAAATTGTATAGTTATTTGGATCTGTCCCTTATGTAGGGGACACTGTGTTCACCTATGAGGCTGACATTAACACTGTTAAAAGCCTCTTTAAAATAAAAACATTAAAAAAAAAAAAAGTGGTATCATTGCTATAACTACTTACGGCGAACTAATAAATTTGTGAACACGCCATTTAGCTTGATACGCTCGAGGTGCCAGTACCTTAATCCTTCGATCGGGGATTCTTGGAAATGCCATTGAATTCTATTGTTGTCGCGATCACCGGTGCTCGTATGGGGCTTAAAGGATTAAGCTAATAAGCTAAGGTCATTATAATTTTCTCACCTTAAACTTCGTCGTGTGGGCGAAGCCTGCGCCTCTTTAGTGGGGGACTCCGCTATGGCCTCCAGTCTAGGCGACTCCATCACGCTTACCACTCGCTCCGGAGTGCGAGATCTACTCCTAAGCATACAATAATAATTATTATTATTATTAATTATTTAATATGAGAGTTATTAAAATCTTACCTAAGGTCCAATTTCACCTAGTGTGTCATGTCTTCTCTTTCACTCATACGAAAAACGAGAGAGGTTATGATATTAATTCGATCGTTAACTTAAACAGTCGTTGGTGAAATTGGGTCTTAAACTAATAAGCAGATGGCGGAGTATTTGGTAGATAAATCAAGTCAACGATAGTCGTGACCTTTCTGTGGTTTGACATAAAATAGGCAGGATCGGGACCATTACTAATAGGTACCGATTCTGCTTATTTTATTATTTTTATTTCTTCGGAAAATTTACAGCTATTATTATTAATTAACTTAACTAGATTGTAACTATAAGCCATTTAAAAAGTTTTGGCAAATAGTTGAAAATGAAAGTGGACAAATGATTTGAATCAATCAGTACCTGAGTACTCTTGGTACGGTGATGGCTGACGGCGGATGTGGTTCGCTGTCCTCCTTGGCTAACTCCGGTATCGGCGCCAGCGCCTTCGGACTCAGCTCTGGGGTACGAGACCTGCTCCTGTGTACAAACGATTTGAATTTTAGAAAGAGACAATTTGTCTTACTGTCGCACTCAGAGATATTTAATTATGATTAACCTTCAATTTAATACCGTCCGAAAAATAAATTGAAAAATCAAAAATACATTGCTGTTTTTGTAAAAAATATTTTTTTTCTAATATTCACAGTTTAAAATAGTTAACTTATCTATTACCTGGTAGTCAAATTTAGTGAAACATTAACATCATAACGAAGATGAGCGCTAAAGCGAAAAAAGCCGCGCCGAAGAAGAAACCAAAAGGGTATAAAATGCCAGTTCCTATTCCTGCTAGAGAAATTATAAATGATACAATAGGCAAGAGGAAGTGGAGAATAGGTCCATCAATAGGTGTCGGTGGTTTTGGCGAGATATACTCGGCATGTGACCACGAGAATTCACCGAAGAAAACGTCTAACTATCCGTTTGTCATAAAGATTGTAAGTATTTTTCTGCAGAATCCGGGAATTTATATATTAAGTGTAGCCTTGCTATGAGTATTCTTAATCCTGTGATGCCCTTGATTCAACAATCTCTAAATCCAAAGATTTATAAAACAGCCACAAAGTCAAAGTTTAAAATATGTGTGTTACTGTATTTCTATTTCGTCATGATCGTAGAATAAAGACTGTTCTGATTTTTTTCAATATTCGGTTTATTGCATAAATCGACTTGCATTTATGTGTTTTATCGACTGATTATAATTTTTTTATTAAAATCCAACAAATGCCTGACGGATTTGATTGTGTCACCGTAGTACAACGACGGATTTTAATTAAGAGTTTGACAGATAATGCATGAGGCTTATGTCAAATTTTTAAACATACAGTACTCCCAAATTAATAATGCGCATGGAAATCTTCGCTAATTGTCATTTGTCGTAATCACAAAAACACCTGAATCTATGAAACGTAAGAGCCCCAAACAATGCACTTGCATTTTACACCTTGTTCAATGGTAATAGAAGTAAATATCATATAGCCGGTGGCTGTCCGCTGTCGCCGGTCCGTCCAGGTGGACGCAAGTTCCGAACAAAAAAAAATTGGGTTCCAAATTTAAACGTAGCTACTAAATATAATCGCATAATCTGTACTATTTTTAAGCACGGTCGACTGTGATTGGCTGATAAAAAAGACCATAGAGAATATAAACTATATGAGAAAAAAGAGGAAGAAGAAGTTTAAAACTCAAAGTTCGAATTTCAGTTTGTGAAAATTATTTATTACAAAAATACAAAAATTGTAAATTAAGTGGATTAATTATTGAAAAACGAAAGGTAAGCCATTGTAAAATGTAAATGTAACCCTGCATTGATAAATTGAAGCGAAACATAACGATATCATACCATGTTCTAATATAAAGTATGTCGTAGTATTATTTGCATATTTGTACAATAATTTACAACATAAACTATATTAATATGAAAAAGATAGATTATTATTTCATAGAAAATATTATAATGTATATCAGTATGCAGTTAATTTGGATAATGATGAAATGTGTATCATGTGTTACATAATGGTTACATATTGTTTTATTGTAACAATACATAAGGTTATTAACTATACTTAATAATTTATGTAAACTGTATGGAAATGTAGTAAGTAAATGAAAAATGTTTCATTAATTTCAGATTTTTAGGTCCCTATACAGCTAGTTTGCAATATTTTAGTCTGCAAGCAATAGCTGTTCGCGATTCTAGGAAATCTTTTGTTCTCGCGGTCGCATGCGAGCGCTTGGGAACGAAAGCAGCAAAGAGATTCAAAGCAAGGAGATTTTAGGAGAAGGAAGGTATGGGATTATGAGTGGTACGGCCACCAAGGAAAAATCCTCTGATCAAGTGAGGTGGTATGCAGCTGGCCTGAGCCCGCGCGATAGATTTCAGCTGTCGTATACAGAGTGTAAGAAAACAAAGTGCGTATGTATAAAGGTGCGGTCCACAGGATCGGAATCGGAGCGTAGGTACGCAGTGGACGGATTTGTTGCTTTGTATGTATGATACTGACTACTATGAACTGCACTAGAAGAACTGGAACGTCATTCTGCGCCTGACAAGTATATGACGACACGACGTGCCGTCCGCACCGCACGTCCCGTTTCCGACCTGGTGGACGCGCAGCTTTAATCCCCTCCCTATATAGAGTTTACTGTTTATGGCAATCAAGTAGTTAGTAAAGTAGCATAGACAGCTATTCTATTATATTTATAAATAAAATACATAAAACTGTACTGTAATATTATAATTTTTAATAGGGAGTGCCTCCGCTGCCGGCGCCGGCTCCCAAAAATATCAGTAATGGGAACCGGCGGTAAGTATACTGCCGGCAGCCGAGATATAAAACAACGGCTGCCGGTGCTGGCACTCATAATGGGAGCCGGTGATAATGCGTAAAGCGCTAGGTTCCAGTGCCGATACACAAATGTTAAAAATAAATAATTATAATCTCAAATATAATCGACTTTACCGACTTCAAAGGGTGAAGGTTAGGTACCTATTTGTTTGGCTGTGGATATTTTAGTTTTTTGTGATGCATTTTCTTAGCTTAGCTTTACCTTAGCTACCTCTTTTCAGCTACCAAAAAGTAAGATTTTGCACCACAGCTACAGTTATAAACCCCGTGGTATACTTCCGAAGGTACTGAACAAAACTTCAGATTCCTTATACATGTTTGAGAGTTTCAGCGTTGTTTAGAAGCAAAGATATTGTATTATGCTACTATGCAGATCACATTTATCAGCATCATAATCACCACCATTAACCCATCAGGCATCAAGATTCAAGCCCCATACGAGCAATACGAGCACCGGTGACCGCGACAACAATAGAATACAATAGCATTTCCAAGAATCCCCGATCGAAGGATTCAGATATATGCATCCTTACAATATGACTATGTATGACCTTATTATTTGTACTTTTAATAGTCCTTTAGCTCAAGACTGATGTTTTTGATCATTATTCTGTCATTTGACAAGCGATGTTTGCCGAATAGGCGCCGGCAGCCTATTCGGCAAACATCGCGTGACTTCGGCAAACTTCGGAGTTCGGAAAACGGCGCCGGCAGCCATTTCAGCAACCGGCGCCGGCAGCCATTTCGGCAACCGGCGCCGGCAGCGGAGGCACTCCCTATTTAATAATAGAAATCAACAAAAGCTTGTGGATTAAATCTGTTTTATTGTTTAATTTACCTTATTAGCCTATTTATTAAGTTAAGTACAATATTTTTTATTGAAATAAAACATTTATTTGAGCTCATTTCTTTTTTATTTTTATTTTTTTAAATTTTTGGTATGTTTAGAGTGAAAGGTTTTGCACTTAAAAATTTTAACTTCAGTTTCAAATTAAAAAAATAACGGATGTTTGTTTTTTTTCTTCTAAGTCCGACCTCTTGTTACGTAGTATACAGTTTACATCCTCTTTGGGTCCGTCAATAAATCATAAATACATGCTACTCACCGGGAAGCCATCGCGGCGTTACCATGGTAACGTCCAAGCAACGTCAGACGCCTCTACATCGCACGTCGCTGCAAAGCGCTGTTTTTCTTAAATTTAAGTTTTAAAAAACAGCGCTTGCAGCGACGTCTTCCGATGCTCGGGAAATACGACCGTTGCCGAAAAATTACGAATATGCGCATTATCACTTTGGGAGCACTGTAAGTGTCTTTTACTCGCACACGAATATATCGGCATCTCATTTCCACGGGTAAATAATAGCAGTGTAATAGAAATATTTTTATTGCGTGCTTTGCAACCGGACAATTGCTCTCTAAGGCACTATTGTTTTACCTTATGTCACTTCGTTTAGACGTTAATATAATCAAACATATATTCAATTAGAATACTAGATCATTAAGTCACCGGACTAGTTCATTTTATCATACTTCTAGATTATAATATTATGAGGATATTACATATTACAAAAATATCAATATCAATAAGCTGATATACATAAATAAACAAGAAAATATATATTATATAAAATAAAACAAAATTATTCAAGAAATTTCATACCTTGTACCCCTTATAGGTCTGAGCGGTGTGACGATGGGCGAGTCTACCCGCTCAGGGGTCGTCACGCGTATGTTGCTAGGCGTTTCTGGCTGATTACTGTAATATAATACATTGAAAATAAATACATAACTTATAAAAACCATAGCGTTCTTCCGTCCGTCCGTCCGTCTTATATTTACGCGCCTTATTCAAGGTATTTGTAAAAATATTTTAATAGTCAATGTATTTTAAGTGAAGGCCTCACTTAAAATATGCTATAACTAAAATATACTATAATGCTCCTAGCCTCACTGTGAGGCTAAGAGCAACAAAGCTAGAGTAACTATATACATACTCGTACGTCGTAAGCCTCGCAAAGTTTTAAAATACCCTATTAATTAATAGTAGCATACTCTACAGTCTACACTGTGGGCTAAAAACAATACCCTTCTTAGTAAATATTTCATCCCATACATATATTATGATATAACATACCTCAACAATCTATCTTGACTTCGTCTGATGCTTCGCCTGCCCTGTGGAGTCTTTGGTACGAAGCTCTGTTTCGGTTCATCATCTCCGGAATCTTGTTGTGGCGATCGCAGGGAGCGTTGTGGCAAAGGTGACGAACGTTGTAGCAAAGGCGACGAGCGTTGTGGCAAATGTGACGATCGTTGTGGCAATGGTGACGTGCGTTGTGGCAAAGGCGACGAGCGTTGTAGAGATTCAACAGGTTGTGGCGAGACGAACATGCGTTGTGGCGACACAGATGAGCGTTGTGGCGACTCTGTGGCTGGTTGCGGCGACATAGACGAGCGTTGTGGCGACTCTGTGGCTAATTGTGGCGACCGCCTGTGGCGAGGGTGGCGCGGATTCAACAGAGTCACGGATATGTCCGCGATACTTTCAATTGACATGCTGGGGTCTTCCGACAGACTACTGTTAGCCGATATCGATAATGACTTCCTGTAAAAAAATTAAGATATGATTTAAATTGGTTTTTAAATTTTATTTGATAATAAAATCAATTTTTACAAATTCTACATTTCTTTTACGGCCTGTTTCACCACTTTCTGATAAGTGCCGGATAGGCTATCCACCACTTAACTTGACAGATAAAGTATGGAGAATCTGACAAAAAAATTGTGGATAGCCTAGATCCGGCACTTATCAGGAAGCGGTGGAACAGGCCCTTAATCTCCTAAAATAATTAGTAATGGAACTGATCTTTTTACTTTATACTAGCTGCCCCGGCAAACGTTTCTTTGCCATCTATACATATTATAAAACAAAGTCGCTTTTTTTCCCTCATGTCCCTTTGTTCCCTTTAATCTTTAAAACTACGCAACGGATTTTGACGATTCTTTCAGTGTTAGATAGCCCATTTATCGAGGAAGGCTATAGGCTATATTTTATTACGCTAAGACTAATAGAAGTGAAGAAATAGAGGCACATGTGGAAAAAACGGGGAAAATTATTTGATAGGGCTAACTTGAACGCGCTAATCTCTAAAACTACTGGTCCGACTTGAAAAATTCTTTCAGTGTTAGATAGCCCATTTATTGAGGAAGGCTATAGGCTATATTTTATCACGCTAAGACTAATAGGAGAATTTGGAAAAAACGGGGGAAATTATTTGTAAGGGCTTATCTCGCGAACTACTGGAGCAATTTTTATGTTATTTGGCACAGCTGATAAGGCGTAGACCACGTGAAGGATCATAAGGCTATCGATTTTTATCATTTTTTCAGTGGCTATATATTTTATACCCGTGCGACGCCGGGGCGGGTCGCTAGTAATATTATAAAGTATATCACCCGTATTATTTTATTGAAGTGGCTAAATAAGTATGTCGATCGCTATCTCGTCGCACAAACAATGGTCGCCGTCAGTCTCAGGTTGTAATAATTTACTATTATTTATTCAACAAATGCACTTATCAATATATAAAGTACCCAGTAGCCGATTCTCAGACCTACTGAATATGCATATAAAATTTGGTTAAAATCAGTAAAGCCGTTTCGGAGGAGTTCGTGGAACATTGTGACACGAGAATTTTATATATAAGATTAAGAATATTAAATGCATATTAATGTGTATAAAATATGTTGGTTAAAACATTGGTTTTTTGCACGTATCTTACCTTGCGCGGACAGTATCTTTCAACGTTTTCCTCGGTTTGATCTCTTCGACAGCAAACTTTTTCGGTGGCGACATGTCATTTTCAGGCTGTAATAAAATAACGCTTATAGTTTTAATTTATACTTTTATCTATATGACAATATTTTGCGTATTGCTAGCAACTCCAATCGTGAAATAATTCGTAAGTATGCATATTATAACGGGAACAGTTTTTCATGTGATAATAGTCTGATGTCCTTTCCTGGGACTCAAACAAACGAGCATCTTACATCTACAGCGGTTTAAGCTTGAAAGAGTTATAGACAGACACAATCCTTCGATTGGAAATCTATTGTTTTTCTATTATTGTCGCGATCATCGGTGATCTTATGGTGCTTGATAGGTTAATATCTAACATTAATAACTAAAATATGTAAAAGTAAATATAAAATTAGTATGGAATACTGGTGTATATTAAAAATCCATACTAGTCCATACTAGTATTATAAATATGAAAGTGTGTCTGTCAGTCTGTCTGTCTGTTACATCTTCACGCCCAAACCGCTGAAGCGATTGCGCTGAAATTTGTTTTTTTTTTATGAAATAAGGGGGCAAACGAGCAAACGGGTCACCTGATGGAAAGCAACTTCCGTCGCCCATAGACACTCGCACCATCAGAAGAGCTGCAGGTGCGTTGCCGGCCTTTTAAGAGGGAATAGGGTAAAAGGGGAGGGTAGGGAAGGGAATAGGGGTGGGTAGGCAAGGGAATAGGGTAGGGGATTGGGCCTCCGGTAAACTCACTCACTCGGCGAAACACAGCGCAAGCGCTGTTTCACGCCGGTTTTTTGTGAGAACGTGGTATTTCTCCGGTCGAGCCGGCGCCGAAGCATGGCTCTCCCACGTATGAAGATACTTTGAGCCCCAGGAGATAGGATACTTTTTATCCCAGAAAAATGTACGATTTCCGCGCGATAAACGAATTTTGGCGCAACGGAGTTGCGGGCGTCATCTAGTATTATAATAATTGTGTCTTGTGTGTATTGAAAATCAATTTTCCTTCTTTCTTACCTCAAATTTCTCTTCACTCTGTTCTCTGTCCTCGCTTGCCCGTTCGTCGTGTACGTTGGACGCCGGTACAGGTACGGGCGATGGCGTAGATCCGGACTCCGACGCGGTCGGTATTGTGAACCTTAGGTGCCTGGAAATAAGAACTCCAACCTAAACATCTTCTATCTATATTCTTAAAGTACACAATTAGTTTTTAACGATGTTAGTGGCGGCCGAAAAGGAAGATCTTCCGACCGAGAGAGATAGCATGCTCGGTCAGGCCGAAGTCCACTGACGTAATTTCAGACGTTGTATATATCTTGGCGTTCTCCGAAACTTCGATAGCGCGATGCAGGATTGTAAGGCGAATTGTGGGTACCGTCACAAGTTTATATAAAGATAATCGCACATTTATCAGCATGCACGCGCCGAACGCACCGCATTTGAGAATTCGTTGTATGAAATAATGTGAAACCTCGCACATTCGTCCGCACAGTACGCGCCGCATTTCGTGTACTATGCGATGCGTTCGGCGCGTACGTTGCAGCAAATATAATAATAATTAGAATGTCAAGTACCATCGAAGGAATTGATTCCTAGGCAGTTGACGGACCGACGTCATTTGGTCGGCTTATGTCAATTCAATACGTGATCGGTCGGATGAGTTTGACCTAACGCGACCAAATAACGTAGGTCCACCATGCCTTAGTCGCCGGTTAGACGGTAAAATTTTCATCAATCAGATCCATCAATCCGGTAAAGATTGACGAAAATTTGATCGTCTAACCCACGGATTGATGGATTGATCATATTTTTAATATGAACTTTTTGTAACCATCAATATTCCGTCAATCAGATTGATGGATCAGTTTGATGAAAATTTGACCGTCTAACCGGCGACTATGAATCAACTTTTCTGATAGTACATCTATCCTTGTAAGACTCACTTGGCGTCGCTGCAATGCGTGTGGTTGCTGGCCGTCTCCATGTCGTCGTCGCTGCCGAGATATCGCGAGTCCGTCGGCGACATAATATCCCTCTCGTGCGAGTGATGACGGTTCTGGAAATGCATAATATTATAATTATGCTAGAATACGGAACTCAAAAAATTTTATACATTTATACTAATTACTAATAATATAATAAAGCTGAAGAGTTTGTATGTTTGAACGCGATAATCTCAGCAACTACTGGACCGATTTCAAAAATTCTTACATGTGACTTGGTGACGAATCCGGCATATCTAGTAACGCCGCCATTTGCCGCGACAATGTTGCGCTGACTATTATATTATACTTCAGCCTCCAACGTCAATCGTCAAAAAAAAGTAACGCACCTTCAATATACTCTGTGGCGTATCCGGACGCAGTCTGTCACGTATCGGCGACGGTTCCGGCATGCCAGTAGCGCCGCCATTTGCCACGTAAACGTTGCGCTGACTGTTGTATACTTTAGCCTCCAACGTCAATCGTCAAAAATAAGTAATATACCTTCAATATACTCTGTGGCGTATCCGGACGCAGTCTGTCACGTATCGGCGACGGCTCCGGCATATCCAGTAGCACCGCCATTTGCCGCGACAATGTTGCGCTGACTGTTGTATACTTCAGCCTCCAACATCAATCGTCAAAAAAAGTAACCAACCTTCAATATACTCTGTGGCGTATCCGGGCGCAGTCTGTCACGTATCGGCGACGGTTCCGGCATGTCCAGTAGCGCCGCCATTTGCCGCGACAATGTTGCGCTGACCGGCGTCGCCGTGTTGACCGTCGACTCGATTTTGGGACGTTTAGGTGGCGTACATTGTACCTCGTTTGACGATAGGTAACTAAAATTAAAAAAAAAACTTTATTTAATCTTGTACACTCCTATTTAGACCGATACTTAGTTTCCATAACTGGATATTTGCAAGTCGAAACATAGCCGACGAAATATTCAAGTTCAACTGTACAACTTACTTAAGTAGTACATGTACCATAATATTTTTGCAAATAAAGATTCAAATAATTCTATTCTAATTTAAAGAGGTTTATCTAAAATAGGATACTATATTACTTATGCAGTGTTTAAATATTATTATAAACAAGAGGAAACTCATAAATATGTCAGTAATAGTAACGAATACCACAAAGTTTAGTTTACCCGCCAAAATTGTTAGGGCGCATTTTTAGTAGTCGTTAACTCGTGCGGTATACAGCATACGGGGAGTCTATGACAACTAATGGCGCATTTTGATTGGTCGGGGCATGCGTTTCACAAATCTCCCGCACCCCGCATGCGGGCCCTATCGACCAGTGAAAATGCGCCCTTACTTCAATAAATTCATACCTTTTTGTTTTAGACATTTTGGGAGTGCAGATAAATGGCGTTTCTTCGATATTCAGAGCTCGCTTTATGCCTTTTCTGGTTTTAGGTTTGTTAACCCATGTTTCGCTTGCATTTTCTATGGTATCCTGAAAAATTATAATGTTAATTTCACAATCCTGATTATAATATGAACAATTTTTTAATGATTATGAAATTAATAAAATATGTATAATAAGTACCTGAATAAACGATGATTTATATGTGAAGGAGTTTTTCGGAGAAGACGCTTGTATGAACACAGACATTGGCTTGGGTGCGACCACTGAAACAATTTTTTTTTTAATTAACAAAAAAAAACGTTGATGACAGAATATGACGTTTGCTAACGTATGCATTAAAGGTGTGACCGCAGTTGGCGACACTATGCTGAGTTAAAGAAAAATTATGTGCAAGCGAGACAGCAGTTGCTCTCGTGACTCGTGAGGCGCGCGCAACGACGTTCACCGGCTTATGTTACATGTGTGCGAGCTAGACAGACGTCCACCGGTGCGTTGTTACATGTGTGCGAGCGACACAGACGTCTACAGGCGTGTATTACGTATGTGCGAGCGAGACAGACATCCACCGGCGTATGTGTTATATGTGTGCGAGCGAGACGGACGTCCACCGATGAGTGTGACATCTGTGCGAGCGATACAGACGTTCCCCGACGTATGTATTACATGTGTGCGAGCGAGACAGACGTCCACCGACGTATGTGTTATATGTGTGCGAGCGAGACGGCAACACTCACCGCGCTCGCCAGCGATGTGCGCGGCGGCAGTGCGGGCGACCTGCGTCGCGATCTGCGGCACGGCGCGCGCTGCGACGTCGACTAACGTGTGCGCCGCCTCGGTGACGTCACCCTTGTGACGCGATTTCGTCTGCGTGCAGTACAGCTCCGCTTCCAAATACCTGAAGATCGTAGAAAATTATATTGTAGGAAATTCCAATCTTTCTCTTGAATAATCTTTGATAACGTAGGAATTTATTTGAGGTACTTTTTGTCTTTTTGAATTACAACAGCTGCTTTTAACACGCGGGTAAGGTGTTATTACAACTACTTTTAAGCGTGTTTATGACTTTTATTTGTGACAGTTTAAAATAGTAATATCGGATGGATTATGTGTGAATATACTATCAAATTTCAATTCTCACCTCGCTTGTTGAAGATAATACAGCAATAGGATATCAGAAGTCTGTACATCGTTGCAGTCTTGTAAATACTTTATGAATACCTCCTCTTCGAACGGCAAAAGTGATACTTGTAATACTTTCGACAGCTGACCAGTATTGCGACATCCTAAAAACGTAAAACTAGATAAATAAAATATAGTACAGTGCTCCCAAAGTGATAATGCACATAGAAATTTTCGTAATTGTTCGGCAACGATCGTTTTTCCCGAGCGTCGGAAGACGATGCCACAAAATCTTTTATTGCGCATGTCCAAATCATGTCATGCCATGGCAACGCCAAACTTGTTGGGGGCGTTGCCATGGTATGATGATATTGTCGCGCATGCGCCAAAACGACAGCCACCGAGTACCGAATATAAAATGATATTTACTTCTATTTCTTTCGAACAAGGTGCAAAATGCAAAAACATTGTTTGGGGCTCTTAAGGTATGATTCGGATCAAGGCAGCATGCAGCGGGTCGCCGCGACCCGCGACCCAAACAGCCACTGCTCACTATGAAGTTGTATGGAGGACTAAACAATCACGGCGACCCGCGTCGCGAGACAGAGAGACCGGTCGCCGCGTAAAATAGCATACCGATGTCCGCGACCCGCGACCCGAGACTGTCGCCAAGCCACTGCTTTGTATGTGATTATATGGACGACATTCCGATTACCGCGACGCGCGACACGAGACCGGTGGGCGTGGCGCGGCAAATTTCGATGAGCGCGACCCTGTCGCGTCGATAGCAGTACCTTGATAGCCGCAGGGCAGCTGTGGTAGATATTCTATCTTTACGTTTCATAGATTCGGGTGTTTCCGTGATTACGACAATTAGCGAAGATTTTCATGCGCATTATTAATTTGGGAGTACTGTATGATTGTATGCAAAAAATCATTTAAGTTTATAGGTTATTTTAGATCTAAATAATGAATTAAGTATTAAGTTTAAGCTATTATCAAGATACAAAATATAGATCTTAAGATATGCGAGAAGCAATAAAATTTACCTTTATAAAAGAAATTCAACACTTGCGCCTTCTCATCAATAGTTGGAGCATTTTTCACGCACGTCCTTATAACGTCTAAGGCTTCAAAGACAAGACCTCTCGCTAGGTATAAATTACAACATGACTGCCAATCCTCTAGTTTATCATACTCATTGATTCTACTCAGGTCTTTGTCTACTTTCTGTATAGGAGCCGGTTTTCTAACGTGCAAGTACTGGAGCGCGGCTTGGGACTTCTTCTGAGCTAGCAACGCGGATAGTACCACTTTGTGTTGCCAGTCCGATAAAGTGTTGCCAGTTAGACATTGCAGTTGATCTAGGGCAAACTAAAAAAAATTGTTTAGTCATCAAAATCATCAGTCTAGATCACAATATAGATTAAAATTTGGCTCCAAATGATTGCTGCATTTTTAACCCCCGACCAAAAAGAGGGGTGTTATAAGTTTGACGTGTCTGTCTGTCTGTGGCATCGTAGCAACCAAACGGGTGGATCGATTTTGATCTAGTTTTTTTTTTTGTTTGAAAGCTGACATGATCGAGAGTGTTCTTAGCTATAGTTCATCATCATCAGCCTGCTCATTGCTGAAATATCACGTTTTATCTGGTTTGTGATAGGCCGATTAGCAACTTGCAGTTGTTTGATGGGTTTTATATTTTGCATTCTGGTTCGTAACACTTATGAATATATACATATTAATGGAAAGTTGACACTGGTGCTGCAGCATCACCTGGTAATCAATAGGATACCCAACTTCTCACCAACATAGAGCAGAGGTTTCGTGTTTGGGCTCATTGCTGAAGATTATCAACTACGAATCAAGCGATCCACCTGATCGTTTACTTAGCTTATTTAATTACAATCATATTTAATACTTACATCAAAGTCCCTATGATCAAGATGCCAGAACGCCTGCGTCGCTTTGATAGCGGTGTTACTGAGACCGAACATTGTCGGGAACTGCATCAATCGACGGATTACTGCCTCGTATCTGTAAAAAAAATACTTATTTAAAATATTTCCTATCATTATAAAATCCGAGAAATATTTGATACTTTATCAATATATTATACAAACCTATTTAAAAAACTATAATCTTTTTTTCAAAACAAATATGTACCGTATATTTAGTATAAGTTCCTAAACAGTGGCATTCGTACACGCAGCGCTAGCGTCGGTGCATGCAACGCTCACGTTCAGAGGCTGTACCACGAAACTGTTTTGAGACTCAAACAATCGAACGAGAATGCTGCGTCCTACTCTAACAAACGTGAAATGACGTTAAAGCAGGACGCGACATTCTTGTTCGATTTTTTGAGGCTCAAAACGATTTCGAAGCTGTAGGCCTCCAGGTACGCAACTGAATAGCGTATGTGTACGCAACGCTAACGTCAGTGTACGCAACGATAGCATCCTTGCACGCAACGCTTACGTTTTGCACGCAACATACACACCTGACGTCATCATATAGCGCGCAGTAGTCAAGCAGCAGGTACAGTAGTAACGCGTGCTTGTGATCATGATGGACGTCGGCACGCAGATACAACCGTGCAACTTCCGCCAACGAACCCGCGGGGTACGTACCAGCGTCCCCGCTGCGACGCCACGAACTGAAAAAAATTTACTGGAAAATCAAATTAAGTCAAAACAATCGTTATTTAGGTAGGTTGTATATAATTTTTAAGCAAGCAGCATTTTATATAGACAACAAAACAAGTAAATTTTATTTTTTTTAAAAGACAAATTTTCCACTTTTTTACTAAAAAGTGGCCCCGTGCGAGTTTCTTACGCCGGTTCTTCTCGCCGGGTTAGTTCCCGAACCGGTGGTAGGCAACATGTAGTTCAACGTTCTGAAAACATTTGATTCAAATTTATTCAGAAATAAAACAATTTTTATTTTTTTTATTTTACAACGGAATACAATCTCGGAAACACAATGGTGTAATGTTATTTTATCGATGCGCCACCGCAACCTTCCTAAACGCCATTGTTCGCAGGTCTAAAATAGACAGTTTGAGTGATTTATATTATATCTCGTGATCTGTTTAATTTCATAAAGTGTAAAATGGCCACGCGTAACGATTCACAATAATTAGGTTAATTGTTAGAAGTTGGTGTGGAAGAAGTGAAGAACTTCTTTCGTATCATTGTTTTTAATGTCGCCATTTTGACTTGCAGGTATCCTCAAACTTCTCATTCGTTCACAATGTTGAGTATTTCATGATTAACTATCATTTATTTTAACTTTCTATCGAATGATTTACTGTGATGATAGATTTAAGTTTATTGAAATAAATAAAATCACTAACCTGTACACAGCTTCCCCACCAAACTCGTGTTCAATAAGCTGGTCGATGTACAGCAGCTCACAGGGTTTGTCTTCAAACTCTTCGTCTGGTTTGTCCTGAAGACGATGGAGTTTCCAACGCCTGAGAAAGGTTTACTGACTTTTTATATTGGTTGGGGTTACAGCTAATTTGAAAATTATTAATGATAAAATGTCTTAGCTGTGTGACGGCTGACGGTTGCCATAGTTTTGTTTCTTTACTAGATAGAGATATAAGCATTAACCAGTATAACAGTAAAGGCCGAATTTTGTTTAATTATCGATTTTTCAATACCTTATATGGGCAAGCTTCATACCATCTTCATACTTAGACGACGTCAATAAATTTTCGGATTTTATTTAAAAGATTAGTTACAGAAAACCACTCAATTTTATCATACTATTGCTGTTTATAAATCCATACTAAAATTATAAATTCGAAAGTGTGTCTGTCTGTCTGTTACCTCTTCACGCACAAACCAACGAACCGATTTTGCTGAAATTTTGTATAGAGATACTCTGAGTCCCGGGAAAGGACATAGGATACTTTTTACCTCGAAAAAATTTACGGTTCCCGCACGATAATCGAATTTTGGCGCAATGGAATTGCGGGCGTCATCTAGTTATAAATAATAAATAAAGCAGTACTCGTAACACTTGCCTCTTATAATAAATGCTACGCAGCTGCCTTGCCGGGTAAGGCAGGGGTGGCGCGCGCTCCGGTAGTAAACCGACTCGCAAAAACCACTGAACCACTTGAAAGTAGAGCGACACTGTGCCCACACCTTTATACTTCTCTTCTGTCTCGCTGAGAGCTGTGAAAGAATGATGATCGAACTATTAAATGGACAGATAAAAAAGCTATGTTAGTAGGACATGGGTGCATTAATAATTGATTGAAAGAAAATAAAATTATGACATACATACAAACATAAAAATTAAATATGACTTACTATGTTCACATTATTAATTCAATCCTTTTTAACGCCTAACGCCATAGCCCTTATGTTGTTTTTGACGCATTCTCGACTCAGCATACATACCACAAAATTGACTTTACCTTCAGGAATAACGAGGTTGCAGCATTTTGTTAAAATCGCATCCAGGAGTCCTGTAAGTTGGCCGAGTTGTTGCACACAGTGTTCTAAACACCTAACGATGTTTCTGAAAATGTTGAAACAGATTCCGTATTAATAAAGGTGGGTTTACACCAAAAGAACATAGAGCAAGAACAGCACAAGAACATTCTTTCGTATTCGTTTAGTGTAAACTATAATTCGTTACAACATACTTTAGCAGTCTGGGTTTGCGCCCGTCACGTTCGGACGCGCTCCGTGTTACGATCTCTGTAACGCCAACATTCGTTTCGTATTTACGAGTTTTTTTTGTTTCCGAGTTTAAATATTCTGGATTATGATTATTTCGGTTATAATTATTTATAATTATCAAATCAAAAGTGAACTTAAGTGAATAGTTTTGTTTCATAACAAACTTTCTTATTATTACTTTTTTCGATCTACCCGCATTGTGTTGTAATTATTATGAGTGAACCTGAGGAAGAAGGAGCGATGGAGCCTGCACTCAATGAGATGTCTGCGGAGGCTGTTAACATAATCGTACTGGAATCTGGAGAATATGAAGGAGAGGTAGACTTAGAGTGGGATGATGCAGGTATGTCCGTAGGTCATAATAATCTTGACGACATTGGAAGTGAAGCGATGTTGCAGCCAGGCAACAAAAGGCGACTAGCAGGCAGTTCTCCAGAACCGCTAGCTGATGATGGCTTTACACTGGTCACGAGATATAAGCGCAGGAACCTGCAGAGAACCCCTCCATCTGCATCATCTAATCTGCCAGTTAATTTACGTAATAATTTTGGAGTTTTTATAACCGCCAAGACCGATTCCCTACCGAAGCAGTTAGCGTTTGCAAAACTATTGGCTAAATATAATATTCAGGGCATAGAGACCATCAAATATAAAAGTCCTTACAAACTTTTCATTAAATTTAAAACCGAGCTAGACACAAACAATTTTCTAAATAATAAAATTACGCAGGATCATGAGTGGGTTTGTAGAAATATTAACGAGTTGCATTACTGTTATGGCGTGGTCCGGGATATTGACATTGATATAGAAGATAAGGAATTGAAAGAGATTTTCGAATGTGACACAAAGATTTTATCCATTAAGAGGTTGTTACGGAAAGATTCGGATGGTAAGTGGATAAAGTCTGAAACCGTTCGAGTAGGGTTCGAAGGTTCAAATCTTCCAGAATTTATAAAAGCTTACGGGTGTCGAATGGCCGTAGATTCTTACATGTATCCTGTGACTCAATGCTCTAAATGTTGGCGATACGGTCACGTCAATCAGATTTGTCCTAAGACCCCAATTTGTCCTAAGTGTAGCGGGAAACATGAAAACTGCGAAACGAAAAGTTATAGATGTGTTAACTGCAAAGGGAATCACTTATCTTTTATGAAATCTGTATGCCCTGTATTTGTGAAAGAAAGAAATATTCGGATTTATATGGGAAATCATATGTGCTCTTATAGGTTTGCATTAAATAAAATGAAGGAAAAGACACTGGAAAATACCTCGAGCAGATTGGAACCCGAGATGCCTTTTGTTAAACCTATTCTTTCCCACGTCAGGACCGACGGTGCTTCGGTCCCAACTTACAGAGATGTTACTGTTGGTAATTATGAAGCCATTGAAACTTTACAAGAAAGTGATGATGACAATATGGAATTAGATGAATGTGTTTCTTCGGTGCCAAATCAAGAGTCATCTACCACATCTGAATTCAAGAAAAAGAACAAAAATAAATTGAAGAAAAAAAGTCTAGAAATCAGACGCGATAAAGAGGACGTTTTTCCTAATTTGGTGATAACTAGCGCTGAAATCCATGCTGAAAATAAGCAAGATGAAAAGTCTAGCTCTAGTACTAATCGTAAAGAAAGGAAGCGTTTACTAGAAAGGATTTTAGATAAAATAAGAGAGGTTTTTGTAGCAGAAGGAAGTTTAAAGGATAAGTTTAAAATGTTGTTTGAATTTTTCTGGTCCGAAGTGGTAGATCTCTTACAAGAATACTTGAATTTTGAGACGGTGCTTAAGTTTGTGGGAAGAAACAATAATGGCCAGTAATGTCAATTCTTTACACAGCAGTATCAACATTTTTCAATGGAATGCTAATAGTTTAAAACATAAAGCCAGTAGTTTCGAACTTTTGATGTCACAAGACAAAATACATATGGCCTTTGTTAGTTAAACGTGGCTTTCATCTAGTGTCAGCTTGAAATTTTCTGGTTATAATATTGTGAGAGCAGACAGAGAAGATTCATATGGCGGTTTGTGTGCCATAATACATAAATCTATAAAATTCTCTGAACGAGCTACGAATATTCCTAACTCTGATATCCAGATTATCAATATTGACATTTTTAACGTACCTACATTAAAGCACGTGATTGCTGTGTATTGTCCGCCTTCAATTTCTACAAGTCAACAGGATTGGGATGCTATTTTCAATATATTCAAAACAGGCTGTCTTATAATCGGCGATTTCAATGCGCATCACACTCTGTGGTCCTGCAAGTCTGATAGAAGAGGTGAAGCTGTTTATAAAGCTATGTTTGAAAATGATTTTATATGTCTTAATGACGGTGCGCCTACTAGAGTGAAATGGGTTAACGGTCACCTTCAAAAAACCTCGCCTGATATATCATTTGCAGCCACAGACATTGCCGTCAATATGGGTTGGCAAGTAACAAATGAATCCTTAGGCAGTGATCATCTAGTGCTAAAGTTAAGTTGTGATTTTTATAGAACAAACAGACACATTAAAAAAAGAAATTATAAAGCAGCTAATTGGGAAGAATACACTAAAGAAGCTACAACAATGTTTAATCATGAAGAAGTGAATGATGTCCAAAAGAGTTATGATAGTTTTACAAATCAAATTAAATATTTAGCTGATAAGCACATCCCTTGGATCAAAATTTGTCAAGACCCCATATCAAACTTCAAACCCAAACATTACTGGAATAAGGAGCTTTCAAAGGCCGTTGCTGAAAGGCGTCTTGCATTGGCGCAGTTACGGCGTAACCCTACACCTTCTAATTTGCTTCTATGGAAAAACAAAGTATCCCAAGCCAAAATACTTATAAGAAAAGAAAAATCTAAGTCGTGGAGAGAATTTTGTTCCAGTATCAACCACGAAACATCAGCACCCGTTATGTGGAGAAAGATGCGATGGATCAAAGGCAACACTGGACGCAGAGATACTGTAGATCCTCTTAATGCTGAAAAGCTACTGCATTCCTTGACTCCTGATTATGTTGCTGAGAAGGAGCCAACTTTGCCAGAAAGACAACCTTCCATTATAGAATCACCCATCACTCTCGCGGAGCTTCGTAATTGTTTAAAAAACAAAGATACCTCTCCAGGAATGGATCATATATCATATACTATGATCTATTATCTTCCAAATAATGCTAAGTGTATGCTTTTAAAAATTTTCAATTTAATAATGTTGTCAAGTAATGTACCTGATCAGTGGAGAGACATACAAATAGTCCCTATTCTTAAACCGGGAAGGGATCCCACTCTTGCCTCCTCATTACGTCCTATCTCATTAATGTCTTGTCCGTGTAAGATATTCCATTTGATTTTATTAAGAAGATTGGAGTGGTTTATTGAAAGCCCGGCGCGTCGACTGATTTTAGACGTGGACAATCTTGTGTTGATAACCTAGCTTTACTTACATCTCATATACAATTAGGTTTTGCCAGGAGAGAGCCAGCAATCGCTTGCTTCATAGACATTGAGAATGCCTACAACAATGTAAATAGAACTGCATTAATTCATATCTTGCAGGAAATTGGAATCGGTAATTTTATTTGTAAATATTTGTTTAATTTTTTGTCTAATCGTCGTTGTACAATTGTTTTAGATGATCTTAGTAAAGTAGTAGCATTATTAATCAGATGTACAAACCAGGGACTAGCTCAAGGGGACCCCCTCTCTCCTTGTTTATTTAATATTGCAACCAGATGTATTTCTAGAATTATTGTAAATAACAATGTTTGTAACTCCCAATACGCGTGTTATACAAAACAGTTGTAAATGGTAATACTGTAGAAGCAGTTAACTCTCTTAGGTTAGCTATAAAGGCCGTGATTAATTATTTGAATAGTATTGGTCTACAATTATCTGTATCGAAATCTAATATTTGTGTATTTAATAGAACTAGAAGACGTTTTAATATTGATATTGAGATTAACGGCTCATCTCTTAACGTGGTGGATAAAGTAAAATACTTAGGTTTGTGGTTGGACTCGTCCTTAAGATGGAGTCTTCATGTAAATGATTTGTGTGTTAAAAACTATAAATGTTTGAACGTCTTAAAAGTTCTATCGGGTAGGTCGTGGGGAGTTCACCCTCAATATATTCGCCGTCTTTATATTTCTCTTGTAAGGAGCCGACTGGACTATGCTAGTTTTATATATGGTAGTTGTGCTAAAACACATCTCAAAAAGCTCGATATTCTACAAAACAGAGCGTTGAGAATATGTGGATCTTTTATACGTAGCACTCCGGTGTTTGTTATGCAGAGTGAACTTTCCATTCCTCCCTTGTATATATATACGTAGGTACGTGTTGGCAAGTAGATTCTTTCTTAAATTTAAGTCTAGACTAGGCAATGATTTGTTATATTCTTTAGATCAGTTAAATTTAGTACGCAACTATTTTAGCAATACTAATTATCCAATTCTAGCACAAATTAACTCTGAATGGAGTAATATTAATGTATATGAAAGTGAAAAGTTAGAGGCGTATTCTTTAAACACATGGGTGTCTTCAATAGATGTCGAAGAACTCATTGTCGATAAAGTTGGCGATATGGCTCCAAAACGGAGCTTTTCTGATTGTGAACTTAAAAATTATTTTTTGCAATTTATATCTGATAATTATTCTGATTGTTATAAATTATATACGGATGGCTCTAAATGTACTCAAGGTGTTGGAGCTGCCTTCTTCGATCCCCAATTAAACGTTTCACAGAAGTTTAAATTACATAGAGATAATAATATAATGACTGCTGAACTTCTAGCTATTAAAGAATCACTAACATATGTTAATAACTTGGATAACAATAAGAGTATAGTAATTTTATCAGACTCGAGAAGTGCTCTCCAACACCTTCGTCGGTGTGCCACGAAGCAACGTGGCTCTCCGATAGCCTTCGAAGCTTTGGATTTACTCCGGCATATTTCTGGAAAAGTTTTAATTAAACTACAATGGGTTCCAGCCCATGTCGGTTTAACTGGAAACGAAACTGTGGATGCGCTTGCTAAGAGTGCAGTTATGGATGGTCCCGTGGTCTGTTCTAAACCTTTTGTAAATGAGCTTCGTCATCACATTAAGGAGAAGGCGCTCGAGAAATGGGAATACCATTTTGGCAAGGAATTACAAAGAGGTGTTGGAGTTTGGTACGGAACCATCCAGAATAAACCAGTATGGGAGCCTTGGTTTATTTCGTGTAATTTATCGAGAAAGTTGTTGGTGTCAGCCTTTAGATTACGATCTGGGCACATTCCAGCAAACAAATTTTGCCACTTGGTTGGAATTAAGCCTTCGCCCAATTGCGATGTGTGCGATAAGCCCGAAGACCTGTATCATGTTTTGCTGGAGTGTGCTCGGACTGCAGAGCTAAGATCAAGGCTCCTAGGAGACTCTGGTTGCCTGCACAATGGACGGATCAATAGTGCACTTTCGGAGCCGTTGTCCCCAGAGGCAATAAAATTGTATAGTTATTTGGATCTGTCCCTTATGTAGGGGACACTGTGTTCACCTATGAGGCTGACATTAACACTGAGTGTTAAAAGCCTCTTTAAAATAAAAAGATAAAAAAAAAGAACATACTTTAGATCGTTTACACCAATCGAATCAACAAGAACATCAAGAATAAGAATTTTTGCTGTATAGATGAGAATCATATAGCTCCGTTTAGACCAAACGAGCGAATGCTCATTGCTCATTCGTCAACGATAAGTAGTTAATTTATTTTTATAGTCATCAAAGGTTGGATCCCATAAACATCTTTTGTTATGGTATAATTCTATCATTTGTAAACATTTTTCATTACTCCAATCCATATTTACGAAATAACCTTTGATATTTCGTACGTAAAACCAGCCGCCAAAAAGTAAAAATATCAAGAACACTAGAATCCCTTTGAAGAGACCGCCTCGAAGAGCGAGCACGTCCGAACACGAAAGAACGCTCTAGGCAATTGCTCGAGCGCTCTTGCGTCGTTTACACCAAACGAGCGAGATTCTTAGAGCATTCTACCTATTTACCGCCGAACACGTGGCGAACACACTAGAACAACGAAAGAATGCTCGTTGTTAGTTTACATCAAAAGAGCTTTACTAGAATGAGCATTCGCTCGTTTGGTCTAAACGGAGCTTAACGCTTCTAATTCACTGACGCTGCGAACTGCGAAACAGCGGCGAACCGATTTACTGTCTCATCCGCCACACGACAATATTGCATCTCGCTCTATTCCTGTTTCGCATTGGTTTCGCAGATATTTCGCAGTTCGCAACGTCGGAGAGGCGTAGGAGCCATAACTCCCCGGAACGCCATCGCGACGTGGCCAGTGACGTTACCATGTCACCTCTACGTCGCTGCAAGCGCTGTTTTAAACTTAATTCATGAAGCCCCAAGCGGCCACATCCGGCCGCGATAACAATGAAAAAGCTATTGTGTCTCGTGTTGCCACGACTGATGGGTTAACTTTAAGAAAAACAGCGCTTTGCGGCGACGTAGAGACGCCAGACGTTGCTTGGACGTTGCCATGGTAACGTCACTGGCAACGTCGGGATGCGTCCCGGTGAGTTATGGCACTTATGCTTTTTGAGAATCTCTTAATAAACAAGATGATTAACTATTAAATTTAAAAAGCGTCGGTAGAATTTGTAATCGTACGTATAAATGTCATGTCTTTTCTACAAGACCATAATATTTAATCAAGGATGAACTAAGCAGTCAAATTTTGGCACTATTGCTAAATAATTAGTTATAAATAATTACTCACTTATCGGGTAATATGGAGGAAGTAAATAGGGGCGCGGTCAGCTCTTTAGCGTTCTCCTTCAACTCGATCGCCCTCTTCCAACACCAGTCTGTCTATAATCAAAAAAAAGGAATATGAAAAATTAAAAAAAAAACTTATTGTATGATATAATTATTAATTATGCAACTAGCTGATCCGACAGACGTGGTTTTGCTTAAGCTGCTTATTATGATGTAACACTAATCTCAGAAAACCTGATAGGCGCGATTCTGAACTGTGCACTGTTTACAACTAAGTTGGTTCGAGTATTAATTCTCAAAATAACTTAGTTCATATGGTAAATAGATATTGGTTGATTATAGTATATTAGACCCACAAATGAAGCACAAAAAAAATTAAAAACAATCTGTCCAATCGTTTCGAAGGATTTTGGTAACAAATAGACCGACAAGGCTTTAAATGAACGTGGCGAAAAAATGAACTAATGACGCCATTATACAGAAACCAAAATTTTTACGTTTTTGACAGTTCTCCTTTACCGGCAGCGCCCCCGCCCACGTTCATTTAAAGCCTTGCCGGTCTTGTTATAATACTAACCAGGAATGTCAAAGTGCAACCCACACCACTGTGAGTGCCGGTCGCCCAGTCCTGCGCGCATCGCTTGAGGAACCGCGACAAACGAGCTTCGAGAGCAACTGATAGAAGGAAACGACGCTGATCTTCCTGTAAAATGATAGTATAATATGTAGAATGTAGTTAAGCCCATACCTCACCGGGACGAAATCGCGACGTGGCCAGTGACGTTATCATGGCAACATCCAAGCAACGTCTGGCGCCTCTACGTCGCCGCAAAGCGGTGTTTTTAAACTTAACTTTAAGAATAACACCGCTTTGCAGCGACGTGGAGACGCCAGACGTTGCCATGGTAACGTCACTGGCCACGTCGCGATGGCGTCCCGGTGAGGAATGGCCCTTAATGTAAAGGGTAAGAGAGGTTTTCTTTTAATTTAAAACCATCGCATCCGCTTTCTACAAAGCTGGCACTTTGTTATGCTTCGTTTTCCAATACGCTAAATTGCGTGTTCGTACGTGCGTGTCGTGTACACATGAACATTACGTCAAACGCATTACCTTGTTTAAACATGTACCATCAGAGAAATTCATAGGCAGTTCACGGACCTGCGTCAATTGGTCGGATTATGTCAATTCAATCCCCGCGTTCCATTTTGGCGTTAAAAACGATCAAAACGCTCAGAATAGGAGGCATTTGAAGGTCCGATAGGCGATAGATATTATGATCTGTCGGATGAGTTTGACATAATAAGGCCAAATTACGTAATAGGTCCGCCCTCTGCCTATGAATTAACTTCCCTGATAGTACTACATTAGTCAGGACAGATAAGCAGTGTAGAGCCTCGCCAGCCGCAACAAACAGCCCAGCCCCGCCTCCCACACACAAATATCTGACGTGCACGTACTTAGTACTAAAATACGTCAAATCGCGTGTACGTACGTGTGGCGTATACGTTAAAATGCGTGTACGTACATACACATTATGTAGCGTATACTTACCGGCGACAGATCCGAGCGCGTATATACTTAATACTAAAATACGTCAAATTGCGTGTACGTACGTGCGGCATAAACGAAAGTGCATAGCGTAACGTACGTGTGGCATATACATGCATATACATGTACATACACTTTATGTAGCGTATTCTTACCTTACTGAGATACAGGCGCGTATCTCAAATTGCGTGTGCGTACGAGCCTGGCGTATACGTGCGTATACGTTCGTGCGTTTACTTACCGGCGACAGATCCGGGCGCGTATCTCCATACAGCGGCGTTAAGCCAGCGGACAGACAAGCAGTGTGGAGCCTCGCCGGCCGCAATAGACAGCCCGGCCCCGCTTCCCACATAGACCGTACTATTTGCCGCTGTATGCCAACGGTGTGGATCACTGATGCTTCAGACGTATTGAGACATACGCAACCTGTGAAATAAAGATGATGAAGTAAGAATAAGCGAGAATAAAACGCTGTTTTATTTCTTGTAAAAGTTTTTTGACAAGTCCATTTTAATAAAAAAAAAACTAGATGCAAGTCTTAAGCCCGCTAAGTTTCTTTAGTTTATAAGAACTGTTAAATCGATTATTTTAATCGTGCGCGGGCAACACTAGACGCGTCGGCTCACGCGCATCCCTAGGACGTGCGGGGACAAGGGATTGTGACAAAATGGCAGTACGACGCTTTTAGTTTTGCATATTGTTTATTTTTGTGTTGTTTATTGTATGAATAAATCGTGCTAACGGACATTCTGTTTTAATTGACTAACAGAATCAGAAATCGAAAAAAATTTATTCCTGCGTTCTATTCGCATACAAAAACGTTAATTTCATTCAATCATCTGTAGCGTTTTTTTTTTGGCAAATTCGAAGAGAAAATGGTGTCCATAATAAAATTAACGTCCTTTTCGACCTTTTTCTTAATATTTTTTTAAAAATTTCGGCGTTTTGACAACGATAATTATTACGACATGAATAAATAACACAATATACTTACTGTACTGCAGTGAGTTGGGATAGAAATGCTCCTCTAGTCGAGTTGCGTGCGAGTATGGGGACAATGTAGTTGGGTCCAGTCGCAAGTCCAACGTGTTAGCGCCTCGGCCAGTCGCTGGGCTGATAGCTGTGGTCATAAACGCGGAACTTTCGAGGTTGTATGTAGCTGAAAATTATTTAATTTATATACATATAGTGATATGGTAAGCAAAATCGAAATTTAAAAAAAAGTTCTATTTCTGAATAAATTTAATCCTTCGATCACCAATTCCAGGAAATCTTTTGTTGTCGCGGCCCATATGGGCCTTACGGGGCTTGAGGGATTAACGAATACTTTCAGAAAGTCCTAGGCGTTGATTTACATAACTAAACATTTACCATTTTTAACGGGTTTTGGCCCACCACATATTCCCACCACTGTAACTCCGGTGTCGCCAGGATCGACAGCGGTATCCAACCACGAAAACCCTTTGATATGATCTTAGGGAGAGCCCGAAGGACATGCTAAAGCTGTCTTGGGACCCGCAACGAAATAAATCAGAAGAAAATAGGAAGAGTAGGTAGAATTCCAGATTCCCTCCCCATATAAAGCAGGACAAGTTGCTGTGACCAAAAGTCAAAGAATGACCAAAAGCCAAAGAAAACACTTACCAGGCATCTGATCTTTGTACCATTGGTCCAAGTCAAACAGTAGCATGCCGTGTTGCAGCGTGTTGGTTATGTTCTCACCCCAGCACTCCCATACAAGCTGACACAGGTTTAACATGGCTGAAAAGAAGATTGTTATTATTGCCTTAGTAGAGTAAGAGCGAGGCCACGCTTCTCCAGTGCGTTGCGGCATGAAAATAACGCATTGTATGCCACATAGTTGCATTCTGGCGAATCACGCGAACATAAGACAGTGATAGATTAATATTATGTCATTTAAGAGAGGAATTCACTTACAGACATGCCCGTAGATATGTCCGAGGGAGCAAATTTACAGGAGGTTTGTGCCAGGTATGTATGTGTCGATTACAGACGGTCTAGTAGGCTGACACACATAGAGACCTGGCACAAACCTTCTGTAAAGATGCCCGATCGGAAATACCCGCGGGCGTGCCTATGGGCATTCCCCGCTTTACTTCCTTTGTTCATCATTACCCATTCGTCGTTACAAACGTGTGCACACAAAGCATCAATGTGACATATTTCATAAAATATGTACTATCAGAGAAGTTGATTTCTAGGCAGATGGCAGACCTAAGTTATCATTCTGTCTACTCTGCCTAAGTCATTTGCTCGCGTTAATTGACATGATCACATGGCGTAGGTCCATCAACTGCCTAAGAATCAATTTTGCTCGATGGTACATATTGTGAATCATCGCACATAAGACGCACTGCAAGTTTTCAATGCACCGGACTAAATTTAGTTTTGCTCTACTATGTGCTTACATTTAATGCCAACATTAATTATTTATTTATGAGATAAACATAGATGGATTTAAGGTATCAAAAGTTAGCATAACAGGGAAACTTACTATCCTCCCCTTCTTCTGCTAAAATGGAACTGACAGAGTATGTAAGGCACGATATACATCGGCCGCCAACTAGAGGTGTCCCATCTTCCACTGAACCAAGTTCTATTTGAAAACGGATTGTTGCTGTAGAGAAGTCCTGAAAAAAATGAATGTTTTGTAGGTACTTATACAAAATATTATATTAAGTCTAAATTAATTGATCGCAAAATAAGTAAATTAACCCATTTGGACCCAAATGAAACTGAGCCGTGGAAAATATGAAATTTCTTTATTAATTTATAGAAACCAATAAAAGTATTAGGAAAACACAAAAAAACTTAAATTTTTTTGATTTTTTATATCAAAAAAATTGCCGTCCTCAAATGGGGCCAATGGAATCAAACGGTGTGAAAATTTTCGATACATTCTTTATGAATGAACCGTGTTTTCACACATTTCTCAAATTAGCTTTGATCTTTTTCATGACGTAATGCTAGCCCATCAGAACAACGCAATTATTGGGACAGTTTTTCGGGAAAGTGACCCTTCATGCTGCAGGTTTGGCAGTACATACAGGGTGTAAAAAGACCACTTCCGATAACTTTGGGGTATTATTATACTACATTTTCTGATTACAAAAATGTATTTTTTTTTTAATTTTTTTTTTTTAAAAAAAATTTTTTTTTATATATTTTTATAATAAATAACCTTTAGACAAAACGATAAACCATTTACAAAAAATATTTAAAATATTTTTTTTACTTTTATTTTTTTTATCCCGATACGTAATGTAAAAGACGCGAGTCATTGATATCAAATGTAGCGCGCTTAATAACATAAGGTCGTAAACGACCATACTGTACGGTCGCGGCAGTTTTTAACCTTATGCTCTTTCCAACCTATCAAGAACCATGACATTCAACTCTCTCAAGTAACTCAGAACTTTGACCTATGATCTCTTACCTAGGCTAATTTAATCCTTCGATCGCGGATTCTTGGAAATGCTATTGTATTCTAGAGTTGTCTCGATCACCGGTACTCGTATGGGCCTTAATGGGTTAAAACTTTAATCCTAAGTCATGTACAAAACTGTAAGTAACTTTCTGAGCATGAGTAACAACTTATTTATTGATAAGTTAAAAAGTTATTCGTAAGGAACAAAACCGATTTTGTGTGATATGCGGATGCACCGTCTTCCGCAATCTCAGGAGTCAGGCTTTCTATCGAAATTACAGACGATGCATGAAAACTTCCGTACGTAAAACTATGGTAAAAAACTTACGTGTAAAATGTTAAGTTCTTAAAGTGTTCTTATTTCTCTAGACTCTATGCATTTTGTAAGTATTCTTTAGCACTAAGCAATAATACCACCAACAATAACACGTTTCTTACACGAAATCTAACACAACACAAAGTTTAAACAAAAAAATAATAACACATTTTCCATGTTATGCAGAACGATGATTGTGGATGGACAGTACCTAGATCTGCAATTATCGCTTTTTATCTACTACAGACGATACAGTATGAAAAAACTAGCAATTAATTACTTACGTGAAAAATGTTGAATTCTGATTTTTGAATGTGCTCTCTATGCATTTTGAAAATAGTCCATATCACCAATCAATAGCACCACTAATAACAACACATCTCTTTTTACACGATATCTTACACGACACGTCTTATTTTTTTAACGCAAACAAATAAGAAATAATAGTTAATTAATTTACATTTTACACATTTAGTTATCACAATAATACGTTTTAAAAAGATCGTAATACGCCTATTAATTAAACATAACTCAACGGACAACCTTCAACCTCAAGATGCAAATTGGGAATAAAGTCTAATTATGCGAAAATCGTCTTTAAAAACATGTATCGACTTTCGGTAAATTCAAAGATACCGACGGGACGACCAGACCGCTTGGCGGCAACGTCAAAGGCGCCGCCGCACGCGCCGCCGCCCCGGCCGCTCTGTAGGTGTACGACGCACGTGTCGCTAATCCATTTCAAGGACAATCTAAGTGTTATACCCTATAAATTCAAAACGATGTAGTCGATTTTTAAATTACCATTAAATAATAAAAATTATAACTATTATTTAGTAGGTCTACTATTCTCATTTTTAAAATTAACTCTATTAAGAGGTTATAAATTCAGAAAGTTTTTATCGGGATACATAGTCAAGTTGCATTCGATAATTTCGATACCGACATTACCATGATAAAGTGATTGATAAATGATAAGCCATGGCATGCGTTATGCGCGTCTACGTACGCAATGAAAATACTTTAATAATACCTAATTAATTAAATAACTTTTAATTATTGTCGCTATTCTTAACATTGAGTAGGTATTTGCTTATTTTTAGTTTGACTACAAATCAAAACGTACTCGTATGTAAAACAATACGATTTATCGATAAAAATTAGCGATAACTCAAAATATGCACAGGGATACATCCCTATTATTTTACAAAGTTTTTTATTCAATTTTGTTCAGTCGGCTGTAAACACGCGCCGCGCTGTGTACTGTGACGTTTTTGTTTAAGTTTTGTAATTTTATGGATGTTTGTAATTAATATTTTTTCTATGTTTGTAATTAATAACGGGCCGTGACATGATACGTGTCCGATGAATGTGCGATGAAATTTGAATGAACTTTTAATACTTGTAAACCTTTATGGAACGGGGGTGAACATCGCGTCGTCGTCGATAGACGATAGTGCGGTTTAAACAGTGCAGTAAAAAGTGTTTAAAGAATTGGAATGTCTCCTGTTTACTTTTGTTTCGTGTTGAAAAACTCTGCAATCTACATTGAGTTAGATGGAGCACAGCTCGAACTGCATTTCATAAAAGCAGACAGCTGATCACAGGTCAGTGAACATGTTATCAAGTATTTTTTCATAGATAGGTGTAAGTAACTGTGTATTGTATTTTTACAACCTGATTCGGATGTGAATTATGATTTCTTTTCCTTTTTGGCCGGAAGTAAAAACTGAGTATTTTTGAGTAATGAACTAATAACCTAAGAAACGGTAATTAATAAATTCTAACATTATGTTATCTAATAATTATTACAATATTGGTGGTTTATTCACTACCTACGGGCTAGGGCACACCACGATCAGCTGTTTTGTCTAGCGCAGGGCCGCGCGCGCGGGACTCGGCGCAGGCCGGCCGGCGCGTGAGGGCTGACTCGGCCCGGGGCTCCACTGGCGTGCGATACTATCGCGCATTTACATCAGCGTTATACATTGCGTGTTGAAATTTTTGACTATTTTAAAAACTGGCGATGTAAAGAAAATTACTTGCACCAATGGATATATCTCATGCCCTATAATAACCCCACGAAGTTATCGGAAGCGGTCTTTTGACACCCTGTATATGTATTGCTGGTTTCAGGATTCTACCGCTTGTATGTCTCAAGTAATGACGACCAAATGCCGCCGAAATTGGAGCTAATTCAATTCTTGTTTTTATTACTTTGATGATGCAGCCGCCATGCGTTTACCACTGAAGCAGTGGCAAAGCAATCCAGCATGTGCGTAAACATTACCTACCAGTTACCACCAATTTTGGTTTCGTATAACAGTGCGAGAAAATTGATTGACCAGTTGACTTGACCCCACGCATATACTTGTTATAGCTTTGATAAAAATCTAGGAAGCTAACATCCACATTCTTTCTACAGTGATACATCTGTTTACTTTTTCCAGAAGAAAAACGCTGTTATGGCTTGCCCCGATCGCATAGACATTATAATTCAGCCGATGTAAAACAAATTCTGATTTAGTTGGTCGAAACGGTGGTCAAACTCGTCGTTTTCTTTTTTTCATATCCTTGACGGATACGAGAAGACACTTCTCTGTACTCCCTTGGCCAACAGTATCAGTTGCACAATAGCCAGCTTCCCCTTGGAGCAATGAAAAACTGGTAAAGAGATACATGGTTGCGAAGGAAATACGACTAAATATATATTTCCACTGTCATTTTCAATCATGGCAACTTCCTGAAGTCCATAGTATTTATCATATCTATTGAATACCCTTCAGTTCATTGATTATACGAAATTGATCGGTTGACAAACATTGGAATAATTTACATCCAATGTGCCCATTGGCCCCATATAGGAACACTTGAATAAAACTACTCCTAATCTTATAAAGACTAAAGCTTTTCACACAAATATGTATATTTTTTATAGGTTATAGTGCAATGAGCTCTTTCAAGTGAAAAAATAAATATGCCTAAAAGAAAAACTTAAAGATAAAAAATACTAACTTGGCGCCATTTCGGATGATAGAAACAGCTTCAGAAAAATCACTATAAAGCACTGTAAACTATATTTATATTATTTGTACCTTCTAAGAATAAGAAATTACACTTTTAGCAAATTGAAACTTACAATAAAAATAAGTATAAATTTGAATGCCAAAAAAATTAAGTAATTTTAAAAGTGTCCTCGTTTGGGCACGGCGGGTCTATATGGGTTAATGGTTGAAGTTACTGGAGGATACACACATTCATTGTCAAAAGCTCTATCAAGTTTCGGCGAGCGATCTTATAGTTGCACGCGCACTTGACATACTTAAGGCCCTGTTTCACCACTTCCTGATCTTCCTGATAAGTGCCGTATAGGCTATCCACCACTTAACTTGACAGATGAAGTATGGAGAATCTGTCAAAAAAAAGCTGTGAATAGCCTATTCGGCACTTTATCAGAAAGTGGTAAAACAGCATGATACAGTATAAATGAATTAACCTTAATTCTTATTTATGTTGCTTAGGGCCTGTTTCATCACTTTCTGATAAAGTGCCGAATAGGCTATTCACAACTTTTCTGACCGATTCTCCATACTTCATCTGTCAAGTTAAGTGGTGGATAGCCTATTCAGCGCTGATGAAGCGGTGAAACAAGCCCTTAGTCAAAGTAACCTTTATATCCAAAATATTTACCTGATATAAGCAAGCAGTATCAGTCAACATTCTTTTGTCTAAATATGTTAATGAGTACATCACAGCCAAAGGGAACTCCTCATCCTCACGTCTGTCTATCACAGAGAAAACTACCCATAAGTAGCAAAATGCCCTTGGATCGTCACATGGTTCCTGAAAACAAATATTGTACAACAATATTATGGAGGCACTTCACATGGCTATTTGTATTTGCTATTGGCTATTTGTTGCATTTGGCAAAATTATTGATGTATACACAAACAAGCAAATAAAGGCAAATACGGCCTTCCAGTTTCCACACATGGACGTCAAATACCAAACTTTTACTTGATTTTGTTTACTTGCCTATTTGACTCTTTTGATGTGCGTCAAAAACCGACAAAGGTACGGATACGTGTATTGTAAAATAGGCAAATAAGGCCAACACTTTGTCAAACATACCATCTACACATGGTGATTGTTTGGCGAATACATCAAATACGCAAATACAAATAGGCATGTGAAGTGCCTCCATTAGATGCTACAGCAAACAGAAGAATGGACCATATCATTATTTTTTTAAGAAGAAGGAAGAGACAATAATTATTTTTAAGACTTCAATGTACAAAGTCATATAAGTATAGATTTATTGAGGTTAAATTTGTAACATGTTAAATATGATTTCAAAATATAACAAAATATTACCTGAAATCCAAAATGTGTTACTGGCAAGCACTCGACGTTAACCTGTGACGTAAATTCCAACTTCAAAGACAGTAAATCCCACAGTTGGAATGCACCGAAATTGAATCCGACAGCTAAACTACCCAACTGTGGTATATACTCCACAACTGTCACTCTAACATGGTCTCTCTTGGCTTTCATTCGTATTGTACTGTCTGGGTTGCAGAATAGATATTGGCCATCAACAAAAGAGTTTTCATTCAGCAACACTGCCAAATGGTGATTATTTTCAAGTGCCTGTTGTCTCTGTCGCTCTATTTTGTGGATGGATTTCATCGGGAGGAATATCAAGTTGGCTGCATTGCTTTCTCCTGAGATGTACTGTTCATACCCATTGGTTACATCTTTTAATGCTGTAATAATATATAAGAAAATTATAGATCATGTGCTGTAAAATGTTAAATTTATAGCAATACTAGATGACGCCCGCAACTCCGTTGCGCCAAAATTAGTTTATCGCGCGGGAACCTTACATTTTTCGGGATAAAAAGTATCCTATGTCCTTTACCGGGACTCAAAAGTATCTCCATACCAAATTTCATCAAAATCGGTTCAGCGATTTGAGCGTGAAGAGGTAACAGACAGACAGACAGACAGACACACTTTCGCATTTATAATAATATTAGTATATATTAGTATGGATTAGTATGGTTTAAACATAATTTGTATTTACAACCACTAACGCCTCTAGTCCACAGACGCAATTCACCGCGAAATCGCGACGAAACAAATGCGATACGATTTACTGTCTCATCTGCTACACGACAATGCATTATATTGCATCTCGCTCTATTCCTGTTTTGCTTTTGTTTCGCCGCGATTTCGCAACGAACCGTGACTGGTGGATTAGAGGCGTAAAGACTAAAGAGAAAAAATTACCTTGCATCAAACAGTTTCTGTTGAGATCAAAGACAAAAATCTCCCCATTTTGTGTTCCAGCCATAACCATGCCATCAAAACATTCAAACGGTCCCAGCGGGACCGCATCACATGCTGATAGTTTCGTAATGACCACATCTGTCTGTATGCAGCGTAGTAGCTGGGATCCGTTGATGTTTAGGACACATATCATACCGGTTGTGTCGTCGCATTCTAGGCTTATCACCAACTGCTGGGTATTATCTGCGAGTGGTGTGGGCAATTCTACCACACATGCTACTGATATGTTCCTGCTGTAACAAATAGCATGACATTCAGATCCTGTTAAATTTGTTAACAATGTAACAACAGCACAATGTCCATGTATATTAAATTTTTGCCTCGTTTTATCTCATTGTATAAATGTCATAGCCAGAGTATACTATAGTTATTAATTCTTTGATCGTGGATTCTTGGAAATCGCTTGGGAGTTGATAGGTTAATCCCTCGATGGTGGAAAAATGAGACACAATAGCCTTTCTATTGTTGTCGTGATTACCGGTGCTTGTACGGGGCTTGATGGGTTAAAGAAACACCAATACTACTTCTATGCTTTACCTAATACTTTCTAATAATTATATGTTTTAGGTTTCACCCTTCAATAGGACAATTTGAGTTATTGAGTAGGAGTTACTAGATTTTGGGTTATCTTAATTTAAAAGACTTGTTTAAAAAGGTTTCTCGTAAGTCTTGATTAGACGGACATTTTGTTTAAAAAGTGTGTATGACATCATTATCAATGAAGGTTACCTGATTCCATAAAATTCGAAACTGTGTGCGCCGATCTTAAGGCCGCTGCGAAGATCGACAATGCAGAATTTAGGTCCCAAAGCGAGCCAGCCATACTTCGTATCCCTTAAAATCCCTCCTAACGGTGTTTGGTCTGCAATAATTTACATCCAAGTTTAGTACTAGAAAAATTATAACAAAAACCCACAAAAACTAGGCAAACTTACCCGAACTGTCTGTAGCCGGTTGAAGGAAACTAAACACCGCAGGTGATAGGCTGGTGGTTTTTAGAATTGAAAACACACTATTCTGTAATTTCTGCATGTTATTGTTACTTTAAATTAACGTTTACTAATTTAAAAATGACATTTAGAGGTTAGATCGGCATTTTCATTTTACCGCCTTCTATAAACTAAAATATCATCAAATGTACGCGTATTACGGACGTGAATCTAGAATTATTGTTGATATTACTAATTAGAATAACCCCATTACTACAAGTTTCATTATTATTTCAACTACACAAGCACAACGCTGAACGATGGTTTTGGATGGTAATTGTTTTTTTTTTTTTTAATTTTTATGACATTGACATTTGACGCGCCGTGACGCAGTAATTGTCAAGTCCACCTCCTTCATTTTTGATTTATTTGCAAAGTTTTTTTGGCTTCTATAACAAATTAGAATTTAGAATTTATTTAGAAAAAAGAGACTTAAAAATAAGATACAATCATTTGATGTTCTAGTACTTAAACTAGGCCTAGCCTATAGAAACTATTTTGAGAACCATGTTGATATGTTAGAATAACATACTTATATACATAATACAGTTCGACAAGGCTGTTTTTGAACGTGGCGAGAAAAGGAACTAACGCTTCTATCCTACAAAAACGTCATTTTTGACAGTTCTCCTTTACCAGCAGCGCCCATTGACATCATTGACATATTCATTTAAAGCCTTGCCTTGTGAGTTGTGCCCCGGCCTATGAGTTATTTATGTTATTATGAGTTATGACCAATATGACTTTGGTTATGACCTACCAAATGTAAAATGGGCAAACCATATATAAGATTCTTGGGTACACCGTACAAGGGGTTATAGTTAACGATGGAGCAATGAACCATTTCTTATGTCATTGGAACCAAGTGATGGAATCTTTGCTATATCGTTTGAAAAAAAATAGTTGTCTTTTTTTGACATTGACGTGACATTGACATATAAAGTTTGGTCCGAATTTCATGCGTTTTATTTATACGAAATAAAACACGTGTGTTTCTAATAATATGTATATTTTTTTAAATAAAAGGAATAAAATAACATCCGCTTAAATTTCTAGATATACAAACATACAACTTTGTAGTACTGCCATATCTTGAAGCATTAAAATGTGTAAGTAACATTCTACGTAGTTTCCTATTCCAAGTTTCAGTCATTTGTATTCAATTCTTGAGAATATTAATGGAAATTGCAGGTCCTATATTAAAGAAGGTGTATGATGTGGATCCTAACAACAGTGAAGGAGTAAAGGAAGCTGTAACATCATTCTTTCAACACTTATCTAAACACAAAGATGTGGAAACAAATACGTGGTTACGTGCACTTGAATATGTCATTTGCCGGTATGTATCTGTTGGTTAATATTGATACAGCAGCAGGAGCTAGATACTGACTCCTGGGCTGAATTTAATTATGATTAAATGTTAAGAGTGCCATACTAGCTCCAAAATCCAATAAAGATAGTAGATACTTTCTATACAGAGAAAAACAGATAAAAACAGATAAATTCTATACATAACTTGTAATCTGCAAAGCAATAATTACATAACTACATGACTAAATATCTTTTACGAAATGTCATTGTGTGCTGAAATTTTAGGTTCCCAAAGTATTGTGTATCACATAGGAATAATATAGAAGTATATGTCAGTGGTTACTTGGATACAAATGACTATTTTCAAGTTATTGGAGCTGCAAAGTGTGCACATGCTGTACAACAGGTAAAATTCTAGTATTTATTGAACACACTACTGAGTAAACCTAAGTTAAAGTTAATCCTGGGTTAAATATCATGTTGTCTCTTTCATCCCTTATGTTTTCTAATTTTCAAAGACCATACAATATTTAACTAGGGTTAACTAAATAAACAAATAATAATAATAAATAAAAATTGTTTTATTTCTGAATAGATTTGTAACTAATGCTTTCCGAACGTTGATACTACTGGTGCCTACCACCGGTCCGGGAACTATCCCGGAGAGAAGAACCAGCGTAAGAAACTCGCACGGGGTCCCACTGAACCGATTTTGCTAAAATTTGGTATGGAGATACTTTGAGTCCCGGGAAAGGACATAGAATACTTTTTGCCCCAGGAAAATGTACGGTCCCTGCGCGATAAACGAGTTTTGGCGCGACAGAGTTGTGGGCGTCATCTACATAATTTTCAATATTTTTTCACAGGTGAGACAGCCTCAAGACAAAGGAGCCACAGCAAAAACTAGCTGGAGATATCAGATTAATTCACTATGTAAAGCAGCACATACATTAATAGATGCCATATTTAAAAATGCAGTTGATATGTATAAAGGAATTTCTGAGGTATGTAAATTGGAAATAAATAATAATAATAAAAAGGCCTTTATTGTAAATATTAACAAAAACTTAATCTAGTACTTCACGCTCTTTACTTTCAGTAATATTTTAATATCTCGATTGTGGAAAAACCAGACACAATAGCTTATCTATTGTCATCACGGCCGCTTGGGAGTTGTGCACTGCACTGAAAAAGTTTTACATTATAAATTGCAAATAAATTGTCATATTAGGAAAGCCCACTAACAACCACTTTGTATAAAATCAAGCCCAGTATATTGTGTCCTATTTCCACACACTCAATTTTATGTGTGTATGAAAGGGACAGGTTGACTTGAGCTAGAATAATATATTATGTTTACCATAAAGATACCTATTATTCACTGTAGTGACATAGCACATCCTGATTTTTATCATTTTTCAGGATAAAACTCCAAGTTCAAGTACTCCTTTTTCAAGTGTGTTGAATAATATTACAAAAGTGCCAAACAATGTCAACAGAAAACCTCTACTGTTGACAAGACTTAAAAATATACTTGTATTCATTCAAGCTATGCTAGTGTAAGTATGATATGAATTGTTCGCCTCATGTTGCAACACTATTAAGCCCAGGGATGGCGAACCTTACCTTATCAATGTGACATTGCCCATTTTGTGATCAGTAGCATGCTCAAAATTTTATTTTACATGGCAAGCGGGCCACTGTTTCGCCATCCCTGCTATAGCCTTTTGCCATATTATGTTGTTGTATTGGACTAGGTTTCTGTAGTATCTTTTTCTCTTTCTGTACTTACACAAAACATTTATTTTATTTATTACATTTCTACTTGTTGAAAATAACATGCCCTCTTAGTTTTATAAAAAAATTAAAATATTGATACAATAATTTACTTACAATGCTTTTTCCTTGTCTCTCAAGTGCCTTTCCCAATGTAATAGACAAGGACAGATACAGCATAAGCATTTGTTGCCACCTTCATTTTCACGAATTCTTACCACAGGCCAAGCACTTTGTTCGATGACGCGCCATAAGCGTCATCGGCCCTGCTAAACGATGACGCCCCACGTGCGGCATGGGCCACTGGTTGTGTTTTATGCACATTTAGACTAAGGAATTGTAATTACAGTATAATAAATTAGTTTTAACGTGTTTTTTAACAATAGGCTACTTGACCTATATTCAATTTCATTGAAAAAATGCATATTTCTAGTAGAACTTGGCCTAGGAAACCGTATTTCACCCTTATCATCAAATAAAAGCTTATGATTGATAAGTAAAGTCGATTTGAAAATATGATTTTATGAAAATATGAATTGTACCTACTGACGAAAACGATTTTGCGGTACTTCCGATTTGGATGTGACGTCATCACATTTGTAATTTAATATCTTTTATTTATCGCGCTCGTTATATGTAAGTTTATTTGTACATAAATAATAAGAATAAGCTTAGAAAGATTTGTAAAATCTACGAATAATAAAAACTAAGGAAGAGTAACTCCGTCAAAAACATGCTCCAAAATACTTGTCAAAAAAGTGTACCTTAGGTATACATTTCAATACATTAGCAATATTTAGGTGGCCTTGAGCGGTACCAAATTAAATTAACCAAATTTTAAACGGTAATAGTATGGGAGTTACGTTTCCTTATTTTTTATTATTCGTAGTGTAAAATATATTTTCTTGAATAATTCAAATAAAACATCAGTTTTATATATTATCTCCATTTATTGTAGTTGGGAAATGAAATGGCCAAAACTTTTCTCCAAAAGTGTTCAACGTTACAAATGATTTCTAAATTCTTTTCCAATTTTTTGGCACTGTTAGACTCGTACGATTAGCACATAAAACTTTTTTGAACAAAGAAAGTATAAAATACAAAAAACATGACGTCACACTATGGCGGCACAATGGCGGACAGTGTTTTCGGCGCCATATAGTAGCCTATCCTTGTATGCCGCGCCTGGCGCGTCGTCGGCCTCACTGAATCTTTTTAAATGACGCGCTTAGCGCGGCAGTGGCCACGAATCGGTTAAATATATTTTTTGAAAGGAGGAATGATATTATGTATCATAATGTAATTGCAGCGAAATATATCCAGTGGCAAAACCTATAGAGCCCCAAATAATTTTGGACTTGGCGTTAAGATCGCAGAGTGTGACCAGTGGAGCAGAAATAAACCAACAGCAAGCTGACATTAAAGTGGAAGCACTAAGGACTCTTGATGCTTTAGTTATATGGTAAGAACTTATGAACCAACCTAAATCATAGTTGAACAAAAAAATTTGTAAATTGCAAAAAAAACAAAAAAAATATAGCATGAGCTGGAATGTGAAATTATATTCAGATAAAGTAAATGGGTGTAGACTGTAGAATGTAGATTAAGCTCATAAATGGTTTATGGTAATAAACATTTAACAAAATACTTTTCAGCCTGGGTTCAAATCTATTACCATACTCGCCATTGATAATAAGATTTGTGATGCAGACTTTGAGATGGAGCAGTGACAATCCCAGTGAAGAAGCAAGGTAGGAGGATTGTTAAACTATAACAGTACTAAAGTTTTACCGCAGCAAAAAAGTAAGATAAAAGGGCATGAGCTTAGCAATATTGTGATAAGGCAGCGCTGAGTATGATTTGTCCCTAATAAGTTAATAACTGATATGACAGCTCATAAATAAACATACACTGATAACATTATCAAGATCGTTATCCTCCTTCTTGATCCCTGTTTGGTGTGTACAGTGTACCAAACGTTATATTACAACATGACACAAAAATGTATTTGAAAAAATGCGCGACATTAGATATAGGAGAGAAGTGGTCACAAAAGAAAAACGTTTTGTGTGACATAATAATATTATCTTGTTGGCGCCCAAGTTAAAATTCGCACCCCAATTTTAAGCACATGTTTTATTTTTAGTAGAATTGTAGAAGATCATTAGCTTATCTCCTAGAATTTTTTAAACACTTTTATTAGCTTGGGCTGCAGTATGTATCTAACTGAATATTTGAGTACCATTTTTACCTAACTTTAGTAGTCTAATTAATCCTTCGATCGCAGATTCTTGGAAATCTATTGTTAATCTATTATTGTCGCGATCACCGGTGCTCTTTTGGGGCTTGATAGGTTAATTCGCAACTTTGCATACGTATTAAGAGCCAATGACAATGCAATAATTTGTTAGATTTTTTTGGAAATAACTGTATTTTAAAAAGATAAAACCGACTTCAAAAATTGTACGTAATTGAGAATTAAAATTCCCTATCTCGAAAACTACTGAACCGATTTTGATGAAATTTCCACTATTCCCTAAGTTGAACAATACCTAGTACAACAAAAAAAGAATTACTGAAATCGGAATGGTAGTTCCAGAGATATGCGAACACAAACATAAAAACATACATACATACACTTTTGAAATTTGGCACATTTGTTCTGACGCTGATATAGACTAACATATAAGAAAATTGGGCAGTTCTGGAAATATTACATACATACGCGTCGAATTGATAACCTCCTTTTTTGAAGTCGGTTCTAAAAGCAATTAATCAAATAAATGCGTATTTTTTTAACTATTATTATTATTTTAAACCTTACCCTATTTCAGTACCGTACGCTGTCACGCGTACCGCTCGCTCCGGCGTTGGCTGGCGGTGCTGCGGTGTCACAAGTGCGGGGGCTCGTGGTTAGAACAGCTAACCGCTCACATACTCGACGATATCACACCAGCTACTAAGACTGTGCAGCTCACTGTGAGTTTACTTTTTTTCCTACCATAGTCAACCAAGTTTTTTTGATTACTGTGCACGACAGACAATAAATCGTGCATATAGAAAAAGTGTATGGGCAATAATAGTGCGTGAATATAGTGAAAATAGTGCCTTGTAAATTAATGGGTCTTAAACCTATGCGGTAGTGCCGAATTCCGTAACGGAAAATGTAAGGGAGATAGTGTACATCTCGAGTGGGCTATCCTTGTCCCAGACAAGGAATACCCGCTCGAAAGGGACAGCCAGAGACGACCGTTATATCAGGGGGCGGTGAGGTACTATAAATATAGAGAAAATAGATTTTTTGCAATATTTCAGTTACGGAGGTCGGCACGAACATGTTTTTTTATGTAAAATTATAGCGTAAGAAATTGTATAAATAAAACCAATGTATATTTTGTGAAATAATGTAAATTTAATGATATTTAAATAAAAACTTAATCTGAGGGGGTGAGGCATGGAATGTTCTGGAAGCTGGGTACCAGGACTCATATAAATATGGGTCGGCCGCCATACTGCGGCACTCGCTCTACAACGTTACCCAGCTTCGGAACAACTTGTGTGCTTGACCTCTGAAACAAAAGTGAAAGTGTGGTTTAATTCAACTACATCACCTACAATCCTACATCTTTATCACTGACCTAGGCGATCTAGGGGAATTGGCGCAAGCTGATCCCCCACATTGCATGGTCCTTCGCAAAGCCGGATTCTACGTCTACAAGGAAAATAGAAGCCAGTGCGGTCAGTGAACATGTCCAAATCAAGAGCATCGAGCGTCGCTGATGGGGCCGAACGAGCGAGTCAGACCGGAGTCCAGACGAGGAGCGGAGCATCGACACGCCCCGCGCCTCCACCGGTCATAGCAGAAATGGAAAACTATATGGAAACCGCCGAGGCGTCCGAAACAGAACAAACCTCGACGGAACAAACCTCTACAGCCGCCAGCGAGGAAACAGCAGTAGAAGGGGACTCACAACAGAAGAAGCGTGTGACCCAGGGAAAGAGAAGCAGGAAAATTTTGGAAGCTGAGGAAAAGCTGGCGGAACTGAAACTGGCAGAGGCACGTGCGTCGCTCGCGCTCGCAGAGGCTAAGCTGGCCAGGGAAAAGGCCATGCTGGCCTGCGAAGACGAGGAGGGAAACGAGGTAACAGAAAAGGAAACGGACATGGTGGAAGAATGGCTGCACGGGCAAACTAGTAACCAGGCGGCCGAGGAAAAGGGAAAACAGTGTGAAAGTGAAGAAAAGAAAAATGAAAATTCGGAAAATGAACCGGAACACAGGAAAACTGAAGAAAAACAGAAAAGCAGCGACATCACTTCGCTGGCGGCGGCGCTTACACAGGCCGTCCGCATGTCAAGAGACGCCCCCAAGTTCCTGCAGGAGCTTCCCCCGTTCGCCGGACATTCGACGGGGTGGCTAGGCTACAGGGCGGCGTACTACGAAACAGAAGAAATGTTCTCGCACACCGAAAATACTATGAGGCTGAGAAGAAGCCTCAAAGGAGCAGCCCTCGAAGCGGTCGAGAGTCTACTCATCAGCCAACCGGAGCCGCGAGCAGTCATCCAGGCGCTGGAGAGGAGATTCGGCCGTCCGGACACGCTGGCGATGGGCGAAATACAGAAGATCAAGGCGCTGGGCAGGCTGAGCGACAGCCCGCGCGAACTCTGCATATTTGCTAACAAGATAGCAAATGTGGTGGCTACGCTGGAGACACTCAAAAAGGTACACTATATGTTTAATCCTGAATTAGTGAAAAGTATTGTAGAAAAGTTGCCGCCCATTTTGCGCAACAAGTGGTACGATTTTGCCGCTAGAAGTAAAGAGGATACGTCGGACTTAAAGAAGATGACCCTGTTCCTCAATGAAGAAGCCGACAAATGCAGTGCATACGCGCTGCCCGAGGAGACCGAGCCTCACCCGGAGAGGCCCCAGAGAAAAAGACTGGAACGAGCTTTCGCCACAGAGGTAAGTGGCAAGAAAAGGTGTCCCATGTGCCAGAACGAGCACTACCTGACCGAGTGCAAGCAGTTCATCGGGGCCCCTGTGAACGAGCGCTGGAACGTGACAAAGAAGAACCGCATCTGCTTCCAATGCTTGCGGAGCAATCACCGCCGAGGGGGCTGCGGGTCAAAAAGGTGCAGCATCAACGGGTGTGGCATGGCACACCATCGCCTGCTACACCACTCCAGGCCACCGGCAGACCAGCAACAGCCGACGGCACCTCCAAAGACCATGGAACCGGAGGAAATAACAGCCGTAGAGATAGTGAGCAGCACCAACTGCCTCCAGGAAAGACAGGCCTTCCTGAAGGTTGCGCCGGTCACGGTCTTCGGGAAGAACAGCACCAGGATAGACACCTACGCACTCATGGACGACGGCAGCACGGTGACACTCATCGACGAAGACCTGGCGGAACTCCTCCACCTGGACGGGCCTCGCCACGACATGTGGGTGCAGGGCCTCAGTGATACAAAGAAGTACGAAAACAGCAAAAAGGTAAGCTTCAAGATAAGGGGGCGCCACTGCAACGAGGAGTACGGCGTGGGCAGTGCAAGAACAGTGAAAAAGCTGCTGTTCACGCCGCAGAAAATACGCAAGGAAGACCTGCACGACTGCGCGCACCTGAGGGGCCTGGAAGACCTTATGTATGAAAATGCGCGCCCGAGAATACTACTGGGTCAAGACAACTGGGAGTTGCTGCTGGCCCTCGAGACGAAGACGGGGAGAAGAAACCAGCCGGTCGCATCCCATACGCGACTCGGTTGGGTGCTGCATGGCTACAGGTCCTCGCACACGCAAACTGTAGCTTTCTGTGGCCACACAGTAGCCACAAAGAAGGAAAAGACAGAAGACAACATGGAAAACATGATGAAGAGGTTTTTCGACCTGGAATCACTCGGGATCGAAGCCAGGAAACAGAAGAACGACCCGGAGAAGCGTGCACTGGAGATACTCGAGAAAACCAGTCGAAGACTTCCCGAAGGGCGCTTCGAAACCGCGCTGCTCTGGAAGGACGAGAAGGAAGTCATTCCCAACAACTATTACGACGCCTGGAAGCGTCTCAGGTCCCTGGAAAAGAAGCTGGACCGAGACCCGGGCCTGAAAGAAAAATACGAAGAAAGAATAAGCAACCTGCTGGACTCTGGATACGCGGTGCCAGCGCAGGAGCCGCCTACGGCAGGGAGGACATGGTACCTACCTCACTTCGCCGTGTGCAACCCGGCGAAACAAAAAATAAGGTTAGTACACGACGCGGCGGCCAGATCCCATGGCCGCAGCCTCAATGACATGTTGCTCTCCGGCCCCGACCTTCTTCAGTCGCTGCCAGGAGTCATCATGCGGTTCCGCCGACACCCTGTGGCGGTAACCGCGGACATCAAAGAAATGTTTATGCGCATCCGCGTCCGGGAACAAGACCGGGACGCACTCCGCTTCCTGCGGAGAGGAAACGAACGAGAAGAAAAGCCGCAAGAGTACCAGATGGCGTCGCTCATCTTCGGAGCCACGTCGTCGCCGTGCACAGCTCTGTACGTGAAAAACAAGAACGCAGAAGAATTCCAGGTAAAATATCCGCGTGCCGTAGCAGAAATAAAGAAAAACCATTACATGGACGACTTCATATCCAGCTTCCCGAGCGAAGAAGAAGCCCTGAAGACGTCGCAGGAGGTCGATGTGGTCCATCGGCACGCCGGGTTCGAGCTGCGCGGCTGGACATCGAACAGCGCAGCCCTACGCCGACATCTCGGGAACGACCGAGACTCCGAGGAGGTTCCTGTAGGAGAAAACTGTGCAGACAAGACGCTGGGAATATGGTGGGAGACACGTGAAGACCTGCTGTGCTTCAACCTGAACGAGGCGAAGATACCTCGCGCCATGAGCGAGGAGAGGGCGCCCACGAAGCGCGAAGCCCTCAGTGTGGTCATGTCACTTTTCGACCCGCTGGGACTGCTGTCACCGCTCACCATGCCAGCCAAGAAGTTCATGCAGGAGACCTGGAGGTACGGCACCGGGTGGGACGAACCCATACCCGAGCAGCTCGTCCCCAAGTGGACGGCGTGGGCAAGAGACCTGCAACAAGTAAGAAAATTAAAGATTCCGCGCTGCTACAACCTGCAACCTGAAATGGTAAGTGAAATGCATACTTTCGTCGACGCGAGTGAAGAGGCCTACGCCGCAGCCGTGTACATTCGCATGGCGCGCGAGGACGGGGCAGTACACACGGCGCTCGTGGCAGCCAAAAGCCGCGTAGCCCCGCTGAAGCCGACATCCATCCCGCGCCTGGAGCTGCAAGCTGCTCTGCTGGGTGCCCGCCTCGCGAAGACTGTGGAGAGAGAACTAGAAGTCCAACAGGTACACGAAGAAATGCATCACGGCGGGGTGGAAGCCACCGTGAACGAGATCCGGCAGAGGTTCTGGGTGACCCGGATACGCCCCACAGTCAAGGGTGTGGTCCGGGCCTGCCTGGCCTGCCGCATACGCCGAGCCAAGCCGACGCGTCCGGCCACGGGCGACCTGCCCGTCGCCCGGCTGACGCACCACGCGCGGCCGTTCACCTTCACGGGGCTTGACTATTTCGGCCCTGTGGAGGTCACCGTGGGCAGACACCGAGAGAAGAGATGGGTGGCCCTCTTCACCTGTCTCACCATGAGGGCCGTCCACCTGGAGGTGGTGACGTCTCTCAGCGCCGACTCCGCCATCGCAGCCCTGCGGAGGTTCGTCGCACGACGAGGACAACCGACTGAACTATGGTCGGACAACGCGACCTGCTTCAAGGCCGCCGAAAAGGAGCTACAAGAAGAATGGGAGAAGTACAAGAACGAGGTCAACGCCCGCCGCATCACCTGGCGGTACATTCCCCCGTCTGCCCCCTTCATGGGCGGGGCGTGGGAGCGCCTGGTGCGGAGCGTGAAGGAGTCCCTGCGAGTCACACTGCACGAGAGGCGCCCGAGCGACGAGACCCTCTACACGCTACTCGTAGAGGCGGAGAACATCATCAACTCGAGACCACTTACATATGTCTCGGTTGACCCCGAGGAGCCCGAGGCCTTGACCCCCAACCACATATTGCTGGGGTCGGGCTGCCATGTACCTGCACCGGGAAAATTCGAGGAGGAGAAGACATCGGCGCGGCAGCTATGGAAGCGCGCGCAGCACCTGGCGGACGTGTTCTGGCGACGGTGGGTGAAGGAGTACATCCCGCTCCTCCATCACCGGCGGGAGCCACACACCCGAGGCTCCGATCCCGCGGTGGGTGACGTCGTTATCATATGCGACTCAAACCTGCCGCGCAACATCTGGCCGCGAGGGAAGATCAAGAGGACATATCCAGGCAAGGACGGCGTGGTGCGGGTCGTGGACGTGGAGACCGCGAACGGCCACGTTCTCCGGCGGCCCACAAAGAAGATCGTCGTGCTACCGGGAGTGTCGCCTGCGCGACCGGCGGGAGAAATGTGCACGACAGACAATAAATCGTGCATATAGGAAAAGTGTATGGGCAATAATAGTGCGTGAATATAGTGAAAATAGTGCCTTGTAAATTAATGGGTCTTAAACCTATGCGGTAGTGCCGAATTCCGTAACGGAAAATGTAAGGGAGATAGTGTACATCTCGAGTGGGCTATCCTTGTCCCAGACAAGGAATACCCGCTCGAAAGGGACAGCCAGAGACGACCGTTATATCAGGGGGCGGTGAGGTACTATAAATATAGAGAAAATAGATTTTTTGCAATATTTCAGTTACGGAGGTCGGCACGAACATGTTTTTTTATGTAAAATTATAGCGTAAGAAATTGTATAAATAAAACCAATGTATATTTTGTGAAATAATGTAAATTTAATGATATTTAAATAAAAACTTAATCTGAGGGGGTGAGGCATGGAATGTTCTGGAAGCTGGGTACCAGGACTCATATAAATATGGGTCGGCCGCCATACTGCGGCACTCGCTCTACAACGTTACCCAGCTTCGGAACAACTTGTGTGCTTGACCTCTGAAACAAAAGTGAAAGTGTGGTTTAATTCAACTACATCACCTACAATCCTACATCTTTATCACTGACCTAGGCGATCTAGGGGAATTGGCGCAAGCTGATCCCCCACAATTACAGAACCCTAAAACGGAACCCTAACCAGCTGATTTTTTGTATATTGGTATGTTAATACTTAATAGTTATATAATTTAAGAGTAACATTGTCCTACAAATAGAACAAACCATATTTTAGGACCATCAAATCAAAGTATGAAATCCTTTCTATCTCTGTTAGCTACCACTTTCAAGATTTATCGCAGATAAAAAAGTTGTTTGTCTTATCAAAATGAAGCTACTCACAAAAAATTTGCTTGATACTTAATAAAAAAATTTTTTTCTAGGGCTCCCTGACTATAATATATTATTATTTATTAGGTTTCTTTTATTTGGTTTACAGATTGGTCCCGCCCCAGTGAAGCATATGAGTAAGAAGGCGCGGCGGAAACAAGCGAATGCGATGCTGAAAGAGAGTTCTATCGCAGTCCACATGCCAGGAGAGAAAAATAGAATACACTCGTGAGTTATAAATTAAAATAAACATTATACCTATTCAAGTTTCAACAAAAGCTGTTGGTCGTAATATTACAACTTTGGCGAGTTGGAATTCGCGAGGGAATCATAAATTTTTCGGGATAAAAATTATGCTATCCCAGGGCTCAAATTAAGTCCACATTAAATTTCATCAAAATTTGTGTAGTTGCAGTGTTTTAAGAGGCCGGGTGCCATCGAAATTCTCATACATACGTCATACATTCTCATAAATTTTTATGTAGGGACCTAGGTAATTACTATTTCAAGCTGAAAAATAACTCAAACATGTTAAATATTTTCGTATGAGAAAATTATTTTGGTATTACGTATGTATGAGAATTTCGATGGCACCCGGCCCCTTAAGCATAAACATTAAGACAGACAGTAAAAGTTAAAACATGAGCTGTACATTTTTACATTTTTAAATAATATTATAATATTATTATGAATACTGAATACACGACAAATAAAAGCTCTATAAGTCATGTCTTCTTTACAGAAACGAGACAGTGAACAATGAAGTGGCGATGGCGGCTTTGAACTGCGCAGAGATATTCCTCACTGTTTGTGGTAGATTCCTCAAACCAACAACACATAAGGTAAAATAATAATATATAATATTTCATTGTTTTAACTTTTTTTGCTAAAAAGTGGCCCCGTGCGAGTTTCTTACGTCGGGCTAGTTCGCAAATAGGCATTACAGAAAGAGTAACTTTGTAACTTATTCGAAAATAAAACATATTTCTTTTTAGGATTCTTGAAATGGTTTCAAATTTTAAAAGCCTCTTATTTACAAAGAATGCGAACTCTAATTATAAATATAGAGGCACAAAGTGTTTAGGTAATATACTTCTCTCTCTTACTCACACGACATAATATTGCAATAACAAAAGGTACGCGATAAGCTACGAATAACAAAACTACACGAAACGTAACCCCCATACTTCAACCGTTTTAAATTTGGCTCCTTTTCGAACACTAAAATAATATGACAATTCAGATTCTCGCCAAGGTCGTTTCCCAGGTAACGTATCATAATATTGCGCGCTGGACGACAGCCTGCGCGGTTATTGTCACTGTCACAGTTATGAAACAAAGCCGCGGACAATAATTGTCAAAAGCGGATGGCATTATGCAGTATACACCAAACATATCTACTATCACGAAGAAAGCAGTACATAATTATTATTTTAAAATCAAACATTTTCCTCTGATCCTTAAGTCATCGATAATAATAATTAATAATCTATACATATAATAAATCTGTAGAAATGTCAATTCTGTACATTAAAGATATTCAAAATATAATAAGCGGAGGGTGTCACAATATCGCTATAGAAGCCGAAAAGTTAGTTAGTTTTTTTGTCTGTCTGTCTGTCTGTCTGTATGTTTGTTCCAGCATTACACGAAAACTACTGATCCGATTTGAATGCGGTTTTCGCAGATATATTTGTCTTCTTCCAACTTAACATCTGGTGTATAAAAAAATTTCTCCCCACCCCTCTAAAGGGACGAAAGAGGGGGTCAGATTTTGTATAAGACTTTTGCTTTAACACGAAAACTACTGATCCGATTTGAATGCGGTTTTCACAGATATTGTCTTCTTCCAACTTCATATCTGGTGTATAAAATCCCCCCCCCCCCCCCCTCCTCTAAAGGGACGAAAGAGGGGTCAGATTTTGTATAAGACTTGCTTTAACACGAAAACTACTGATCCGATTTGCATACGGTTTTCGCAGATATATTTGCCTCCTTCCAATTCAACATCTGGTGTATAAAAATTACCCCCCACCCCACCCCTCTAAGAGGACCAAAGAGGGGGTCAGATTTTGTATCAAACTTTTTTCTTTAATGGACTTACTTCATATTATTAACTGTTTTTCCAACTTAACATCTGGTGTATAAAATTTTTCCCCCCACCCCTCTTAGGGGACAAAAGAGGGGGTAAGATTTTGTGTCAACTGATGAAGTAGAAATACTTTAAATGGCAAAACAACGTTTGCCGGGACAGCTAGTACATAATAATTTTGAACAAACCTTGTACGACTCGGACGAATTTAAAACTATCCAGAGCACCTAGACAAGACGTTTTCAGATTACAAAAATCTATGTGCTAAATTATTACAGAACTAGCTGTTGCCCGCGACTTCGTCCGCGTTATCATAATATTAGATCACGTCCCAAGTATTATTGTACAAAAATATTCAATGTACAGAATTTACCTTCCTACGATTTTATTATATTTAGATGTTCCGCGCGGCAATTTTCCTCTATTTCTTCGCTCCTATTAGTCTTAGCGTGATAAAATATAGCCTATAGCCTTTCTAAATAAATGGGCTATCTAACACTGAAATAATTTTTCAAATCGGACCAGCAGTTCCTGAGATTAGCGCGTTCAAATAAGCCCTTTCAAATAATTTCCCCCCGTTTTTTCCACATTTTCCTCTATTTCTTCGCTCCTATTAGTCTTAGCGTGATAAAATATAGCCTATAGCCTTCCTCGATAAATGGGCTATCTTACACTGAAAGAATTTTTCAAATCGGACCAGTAGTTCCTGAGATTAGCGCGTTCAAACTATTACTAAATAAGCATTTCATATAATTTTCCCCGTTTTTTCCACATTTTCCTCTATTTCTTCGCTCCTATTAGTTTTAGCGTGATAAAATATAGCCTATAGCCTTCCTCGATAAATGGGCTATCTAACACTGAAAGAATTTTTCAAATCGGACCAGTAGTTCCTGAGATTAGCGCGTTCAAACAAACAAACTAACAAACTCTTCCGCTTTATAATATTAGTATAGATTGAAATAAAAAACTTACGGTGCAAATGCAGATTTTCGTAATCTCTTTAATTTTCGGTCATTACTCATACAAAATATATCATGACTATTAAAGTGTATGCTACATAAACGAGTAATCTGGCTCGGCATCCAATTCAGTTCGTTTCTTACTAAACGAAGTACGAACGGCATTATAAAAATAAGATAATCCATACTGATGTCAGTCAGACCCTCGTTTATGAATTATGATTAAATTGTTACATCTTGCATAACACTGTCCATGGCGAATTTGTAAAAAAATTGTAATTATATTATTTTTTGATTATTGCATTTTTACAATAACATGTAAACTTAATAAGACAAACACAAAGTGACCAGCTTAATTTTACGCAAATACCCTGGCATCCAACTTAAATAAACCATCTTTTTGGGCATGTTTTTGGGTCGGAAAAAATACAAGAACGTTACCTAAGCATATTTTAAAAAAATTCACTTACCTACTGATGAAACTTGAAAGGTTATTCCTGTATTAAAAGTCGTATCTGTATGACTTCTACACCATTTCGCAGGGCATTTAGGCATTTTAACAACGAAAATTTTGTAAAAAGCTACGTAAAAAGTAAGTAAACAAATTGTAAAATGAGTTTGAAAATAATAATTATCATGTCAACCTGGTTGAATGTCACTCGTGTATATATACACGAAAAATGTGTACCGAACACATGCATAAAGTATACATGTATTTGGGTCACATTTTGAAGCCTTTTGGTGCACTTTTTTTGACGGAGTTACTCTTCCTGTAGTTTAAAGTTCACTGGCGATAAGAGAGTGATAGATAATATTATATTCGTGCGAAAGAGACAAGCGTATACATGGATTTGTGACTTCACTCTATATTATGTTTTCTATTTGCAGATATATCAAGAGCGTTTAGTCCGCGAGTGTTTCAACGCCGATTCGTACAAGAGCGAGCAACTGTTGGCACTCCTCAGAGTGTTAGAAGCGACCAGAAAAACCACACCAAGTGGCGTCCCTCCGCCTACTCAGTACTGTCTACATCTATATAGCGTACTGTTGAATAGAAATGAAGAGGTAAGTTATTTAAATTATTCATTAGATTTAAAAAAAGTACGGTAAATGAGAAAATTTTAACGATATCTTTTTTAAACGGAAAATTATTTATGTTGTGATTTTGCTAAACGATTTCACAAGTGTTTTTTTTTAGTGGACACTGTGCCTATAAATGACTCATCTAATAATAATATAAAAAAACCATAAAATATACATCTTGTTTTACAGATATCAAAGTTCTGCTCACAAGCAATATTGGACATAAGGCTGCATTTGCACTGTTCGCCGCCTTCACTCAATTATAACTTAGAAACGCCCGTATCAGAACAGAATGGAAGTAGCAAGAGAAAGAAGGTTTCAGAGAAGAATAGAGCCGCCTTAGAAGCTCTTTTGGGCAAAGACAGGTCAGTCGATTTATTTATTCCTATACTGTACTCGGCGAAACATGGCGATAGCGGTCATTGACTCCCTGTCAAAATTTTGTTATTTTCTATATAAACCGCAATTGACAATGAAGTGTCAGATGTTGTCAATCGCGGCTTTGTATAGACAATGACAAGTTTTGACAGGGAGTTAATGACTGCTACCGCCATGTTTCGCCGAGTGCGAGTACAGTATAGCATACTTATTTTGTAAATATTTTTTAAGCTTTTTGCAACTAAACTACTCAAGGTATTTAAAGAACATACAAATTTCTAAAGTAAACTTCTTTTGAAGCTGATATTATAATTAACAGCCTATGGCACAACACTTCTTTACAATTAATTTGTAAGTGTTTTGAAGACTTTTTCATTGTAAACTGTTTACCAAACCCCTTTGTTGTTTTAGAGTGACGCAACTTGACGATGATGTAGTTCCCGATGAGCCATCGCCTAAGAAACCACGGCTGGAAGTCCAAGACAATATAAGTATCAGTAGTGGATCAAATAGTTCTGTAGTAGTCAGTGATGAATCAGATGACGATGTTCAGGAGGTAGAAATTACTGCTGATGATAGTGAAAAGACAGACAATATAGAAGAAACAGTTATAAGCAAAATAGTAGAAAGCACTATTGAAGAAGAAATAGATGTAGGTAAAACTGTAGAAGATAATTCAAATGACAATGTTGATTCCACGTCGCAAAATGAAATCGACACTAATGCAACACAAAATTATACAGCACCAGAAAATCAAACTTTACATAATGATGATGTTAATTCATCCTCAGTTGATATAAATAACAAAATATCGTCTGAAACAAATGCAAACTTGTTACAGCAAAGAAATGCAATACATGAAGCTGCAACACAAGCTTTTAACGTTTCAAATGATACATTTGAAGATGAAGAAAGACCTCTTTCTATGGAGGTAAGCTACGACTATCCGAACACGGGCACAGAAACGGTCACAGTACTAGAGAAAGAAGATGGTGACAACCTTCCCAGTACTAACGAAACTGATGACATACAAATAACATGTGGCCAAGTGATGAAATCTTCCCAAGATGCGTGTGATAAAGTATCTAGTAGTATGGATGAGGTGCCAGAGTCAAAAATGAATGGAACAATCACTGTAGATGTTCAAAATTGTTGTGACATAGAAGATAAAGAACCTGTTTTACAAAATGGAATTGATAGTGTGGATTCTATAAATATGAAAGACAAAAATGAGGGTATATCTGTTGACGACATGTTAGCTGATTTTGTTGATGAAGTAAATTGATAAACTTATTTCCACTTAGTCATTGCTACAAGCATTTATTTTAGTTTTAGCAAAAGAATTTTACTTGTTACGCTAAATTACTTTTTATTTTCAATATTCATTCTGCTTAATACGTCATAATCTGTATTTAAAATAATATTACTTATTATAGTCAGTATAAAATAAGCAATTTTCAATAGCCTTTTTGATTATATTTTGCTGTTAAATTGCGTGTTTTTATTCGTCCTAAATAAATCCAATGAATATATCCACCCAGTGGCGGGGCAAGACCTAAATTTTATGTGGGCAGGATATATCTTGCGAGGCCCCCTGAAATATATTTTAGATTTTTGGAGAAAAATACTTTCTTGATACTCAAACTTTTATTTATAAAACTTTTTTAATGAATAATTGAGTATCAAAACTTGTAAATCCTTTTAAAAAAATCTCGTGGTCCAAGAGGCGCGAGGCCCCTTAGACCGCGAGGCCGTGGGCGGTCGCCCACACCGCCCACGCCTTGCGCCGCCTCTGTATCCGTACCTTAGGGCCGGGACACAATTAACACGGCACGACGACGTCTCTGCTATCATTTGACTGACTGAGAAATATGAGTTTGAAAACATAAATAGTGCTTTATATTCTGTATAGATACAATTTAATACTTATTATAAGAATATAAACAAAATATTATGATAAACTTGAAGACTTGCCATTAATTCAGTGCAATATACACACAATTAATTGACGATTTTCAACAAATTTGCTTTCTGTTAATCTTGAATTTCTACGTAAGTTTCTACGACGCGACGTCGTACGACGCCGTGTCGTGGTTTTTTACGACGCGCGTCGTGGATTCCCACGATACAGCGCCGTACGACGTCGTGCCGTGTTTTTGTGTCCCAACGCTAAAACTCGCGCGGGCGCACGCTCGCGTATGTATAATGAAAAATAGTATGGGCAGCGCAGGCGCGGGCGACGGAGCGCGGACGCGTGCGACGGACTGTCACGCGCGCGGCGGGTGGCGGGCGCACGGCGCGGGCGCACGCTTTTCGCTGTCGACTTTGTTTCCGTTGACGTCTTTTTGCCATATAATAAATTGGTAAATAATCCATGGTAATCTACTCGACACAACTGACAACTGTACACGCTCCAGATAAAAAATATTATACTAGCAGCGGTAAATGAGATTGGCGCACGCGACGGGTGCCCGTTCGCCCGCGGCGGTCTTCCGACGCGTGCGCCCGCGCTCGCTTCCGCCCGTGTTTTAGCGTTGGCCCTTATACAGGGTGCAATTAAACCTTCCTGCCAAATTTTTTCCAGGGCTTAGGTAAAAGGTATCATTAGGAGAGTCCATTTAACAAAAAAAAAGGTGTTATTTTTTTTCAATGACATATTTTTATCCCATTTAAAATCGTTGCAGGACTGTCACTCGCGGCGCGGGGGTGAGGCGCGCGCGCAGTGACACGTCACGCGCGGCCGACGCATCGTGTCAATTATTAATTGTAGGGTACGGCAGTGTCTATTCCCTCATTGAGTGACCAAAGAGAATATAATCACTACGTTTTGAGTGACTAGGACGTGTCGCAATTGCATTGCGCGTTGTTTACGATTCGGGTACCGGTTATTGTCGGCGCGCTAGCGCGCCGCCGCGTGTTATCCTGCCGTTAGGTACTGATCCATATGCAAAATGAGTGAGAACGTAGTTCAAGAGGATGAGGAGATAGCGGATAATATTAGTATGGGAGGCGACAGTATGAATATAGAAGATATGATAGATGGCGATTTGCACCAATTCAATAATGAGGAAAATATACAGAATTTGGAAGAGAACAGGTCGATTCAAGAGGAAGATTGGACAGAAGTTAGAAGAGGGAAAACTGAGAAAATAAACATTAGTATTTCGAGTAAAGAAAATATATTGCCTAAACAGTTTGCACTGGCTCGATTATTTCTTGCGAAAAATATAGTAGGTATACATCGAGTTAAATATGTTAATGCTTTCAAAGTTATTGTCAGCTTCGATGACGAATATGATGCAGAAAAACTGATTTCATGCCAAAGTTTCCAGGAAAAGGGCTGGAGAATTCAAAATACCTATGAAGTTAATATGTCCTACGGCTTAATAAGAGATATTGACATAGATTTACCTGATTCAGAATTATTGGAATGCATTAAAAGTTGTAATACGGAGTGCCAAGTTTTATCTGTCAAAAGATTAAAGCGCAGAATTCCAGAGTCGGGGTGGCAACAGTGTGAATCTGTTCGTATATGTTTTAAGGGTAGCTCTCTACCACCGGTTATTAAGATTTTTAATTTGAGAGTAGCAGTGGAACCTTATGTTTTTCCCGTAACGCAATGCTCACGGTGTTGGCGTTTTGGACACTCGATAAAACTTGGCCCCTCACTTAAAACATTTTGTCCCAAATGTGGTCAAAATCACACCAACTGCGAGACCACTACATTTAAGTGTATAAATTGTAAGGGCAACCATATGCCCCTAATTAGATCGTGCCCGGCTTACTTAAAGGAAAAGAAGATTCGGGAGCTGATGGCAGAATTTAATTGCACATATAAACGCGCCTTATCTATGTATGTGCCACCTTTTTCACCGCGACCAACCGTGGAACCGTCAGCTGAGAGTGGGAATGTGAATATGTCTTCATTTAGTAATATAAGCCTACAACAAGATTCACCAATTTTGCAAATCTCATATACATTAGCTGTTAAAAAGCCACAGCGGCCACCGGAAGTAGCACAGAGCTTTCAGCGCGTAGTACAGGATGTACCTACAAAGAGGAAGCAGCGCTTTTCACCTGATATTACATCATACGAAGACGAAGAGTCATCGCTACCGAGATCACGCAGTGCAGCTGACAACGATCGTCCCGCGCATCTCGAGCCCTGTATCACTATAACTGAGGACATCACGGAGACAGACAATAACATCGACAACAACCGATCGCGACACCGCGATAACTCCACTGATAACACGGGAACGGAGAGGTGTGATAATAATCGAGGTGAATCATCGGACGCTAGGAAAGACAATAAGTCGTTAAGTTATTTACTGGACAAAATTAAGGATATATTATTTTGTAAGAGATTGAAGTGTTCGGAAAAGATTGAAGGTGAACGCAGATTTGGCCGCACCGCAGTCGCCGCATTTCGAATTCTTTATATGAAGTTATAGGCAAGCTCGCATACCTATCCGCGCCGCAGTCTTCGCAACTTCTACATTCTTTATATGAAGAATTCGAAATGCGGTGACTGCGGTGCGTGCGGTGCGGCCAAATCTGCGTTCACCTTAAAAGTGTTATAAGTTTTTTTTTGGAATGGTGTGTATCTGCATTTGTTGATACTTTTGCTGAGATGGAAATAATGAGTAAGTTACTGAATTTTAATTCTAATAATTCTTCTAATGGCTAATAATCACAATAAGGTTAATGCTACTAAAATAAATATACTGTAGTGGAACGCCCAAAGTTTACGACCAAAACGGTTAGAGTTAGAAAATTTATTAATTAAAAACAAAATTCTTATAGCCGTAATTAGCGAAACCTGGTTGGACCCAAATAGTCAATTTAAAATTAGTAATTATAATGTATTTCGACAAGATCGTCAGGATGTCGGTGAGAGCACAGGCTTACAATTTAGTTCATCACAATGAGGATATACAGGTATTACACGTCAAGGTCTCTAATTGTAAACATATTGAAAACGTTCTAGGTATTTACTGTCCTCAGTGGGTACGAACTCGACGGACAGATTGGGACACTATTTTTTCTAAATTCAACAGTAAAACTGTAATTTTGGGAGACTTCAACGCGCACCATTTCACGTGGTCTCATAAAACAGATACCAGAGGGTCCCAAATTTATGATTCTTTGGTCGATAGCAACTTTTTATCATTAAACGACGGTAGTTCTACACGTTTAAAATTAGTTTCAGGAATTTTGCAGCAAAGTTCCCCGGATATAACCCTATGTACCTCCGATATATCGTGTTACTTTAATTGGCAAGTTACAAACGAAACTCTCGAAAGTGATCATCTCGTTATCAACGTATCTTCTAGTGATGTTTTTAGCCCTAACTCGTTATTTAAACGCAACTTTAAGTGTGCCGACTGGGAGGGATATAAATTATACCTCGAGGAATGTTTTTCACGATTTGATTTATCCGGAGACCCGCAATTTTTATATAACAATTTTTAAGTCATATTAATACAGCTGCTGACATATTTATTCCAAAAATCAAAATAAATTTAAATCCATCTAACAAGTTTTCGCCTAAACCGTATTGGACCCCTACCTTGTCGCATTCGGTAGCTAAAAGGAGATTGGCCCTTTCAAAATTTAGGAAAAATCCCTGCCCCTCCAATTTATTAAATCTTAAAAATTGCATTAGGGAATCACAAAAATTAATAAGAAAAGCGTCATTCGATTCTTGGAAACAATTTTGTAATTCTGTGGACGAATCTACATCGGCTTCTGAAATGTGGAGGAGAATGAAATGGCTTAAGGGCAATAAGGTTCAGAATATTTTTGTCGACGAATACAAGTGCAAGGAATTGTTAAATAATCTATGTCCTGCGTAAGTTTTACCTCCCAAGCCGTTAATTAATTCGGTCAATTTAAAATTAGAATGTGACATAACTTTACACGAATTAGAATCATGTATTAAATCTAAAGATACCGCCCCGGGCTGCGATAACATTTCCTTTTCGATGATAAAAAAATTACCCCTCAGCGGTAAAAACATTTTACTTCATTTGTTTAACATTTTTAATCTTTCTACGAGCTTCCTTCCTAGTCAATGGCGAGACATTTGTGTTTTTCCGATTCCCAAACCCGGTCGAGACCCATCGCTAGTGACATCGTTGCGCACGATAAGTTTAATGTCCTGTGTGTGTAAAATCTTTCATTCTATTATTAATGAAAGATTGGAGTGGTACTTTGAGAGCCAGGGTATGTTTTCAGCTGAGACTGTAGGTTTTAGAAAATCAAAATCGTGTCGAGACACGATTTTGATTTTCTAAAACCTAAGTTTGGTCAGATTGGTTTCACGGATACAATCAGGTTTCTCTAAGAATTTAACGACTTTAGCGTGCTTTCTAGATATAGATAACGCTTACAATAATTTAAATATAACTTCACTTATCGAAATCTTAGATGAATCTGGCGTTGGCTTTAAAATTTGTAATTATTTGTGGAATTTTTTAAGCTCTAGGAACTTAAAAATAAGACATGGGGATGTTTTTATTTGGCTATGTACAGCTCAAGGTCTCGCTCAAGGTGACCCTTTATCTCCTTTACTGTTTAATATTACACTTTTACCTATTTTTAAGGCCGTTAGAAACATATTTATGTCACAATTTGCTGATGATACAACGCTTTATGTAGTTAACAGAAATATGGAAACCGCTCGTCGTTTGTTACAAGGGGACTTAGATGTATTGGTTAAATTATTAGAAAATTTAGGTTTTACTGTATCTTCTACCAAAAGCAAGTTGTGCGTTTTTAAAAAAGGCCAAATAAATAATAGTGCTACCATTTTTATCCGAGATATGCCTTTACAGGAGGTATCTAATATAAGATATTTAGGTATGGAACTCGATAGATCCTTGAGATGGACGAAGCACATAAATACAGTTTACGAAAAGGCACATAAAATGTTAAATATTTTAAAAGTTTTAGCTGGGTCGGGCTGGGTTGTCCACCCAAAATATTTAAGAAAAATTTACGTAACTTTGATTCGGAGCCGATTGGATTTTGGTTGTTTTTTATACAGTAATGCGAGTAAATCGAATTTAGTTAAATTGGATAAGTTGCAGAACCAGGCCACAGACTACTTAGAAGAACTAACGTTAACCAGGCTTTGCGTGTTATAAAAGGTGGTTTTGTTAGATCTACCCCTATTCACGTAATGAAATGCGAGCTGTGTGTACAACCTTTACATATTCGTCGGGTCTTTCTGGCTGGTAAATTTATTTTGAGATCTATGTCGACAGCGGATAACGAAACAAGTAAGGTCGTAAACGAATTAAGCACACTTATGACACGCAAATACTGGAGACGCAAACAAATTCCTATTTTAGTGGATATGTACGTAAGATTTCAAAATATAAAACTCCATAAGGCAATTCGCTTAGATATATACACTCTACATTATTGGATGAGTTGGTATAAATTAAGTGATGTAATTAAAATCCATATTGACGGTGTAGATAGGTCTAAAAAGGAATACGACGCGATTAGTCTTCGACGAACATGTATTGAATACTTAGAACAATATTATTCCTCATATTACAAAATTTTTACGGACGGTTCTAAGGATACTACATCATCGCAAGGTTCCATGGGTTTAGCTGTTTTTGACGCCCAATCTGATATTAACATGAAATTTAAAATCTGTGATAATATGTCTAGTATGTATCTAGAATTAGTAGCTATTTTAGAGGCGCTCAAATATATAAAATCTGTACAGTACAGTAAATTTGTAATTTTATCTGACTCCAGGAGTTCCCTTCAACACGTGGCTCGGTGCACCTCTTGTTTAAGAGGCACACCGATTGCCTATGAAATTATAAGGTTAATATTTGAAATAAAGACCCAATCAAAAGAATTATCCTTCAGTGGATCCCGTCTCATATTGGATTGGAGGGGAACGAGCGCAAGCAAGCAACGCAAGCTTCCTTAACGAGATGGTCTCGCTAAGGAAGCTTGCGATGATGGAGTAGGTAGGGACATCATGCCTTTCTTCACTGTCTACATTAAACAAGTTAAACAGCATTGTTACCAGATGTGGAAGGTTTATTTTGATGAGAGATCAGTGGAGAAGGGCATATGGTACTGAACACTACAAAATGAGCCTTGGAAATCACCGTGGTTTGAATCTGTAAATAGAAATTTGTTAATTGTAGCGTTTAGAATTCGCTCCGGACATATTCCTTTGAATAAATTTGGACATTTGATGAAAAAAGTATCATCCCCACTTTGCTCAGAATGTGGAATCGTGGAAGACATTTATCATTTATTATTGGAATGTGTCCGGAATGAAGACATTAGATATGAGATTGTAAGAAAAATTGAGAATTTTATGTATACTGGAACTTGCAACTGCATTCTGGCTTATCCCCTGTCAGATAAAGCTATAAGAAATTTATAAGATGGTTAAGATAGCACTTAATAGACGTGCAATAGATTAATATTGATTTAAGATTAAATTTAATTGTTGTTCTAATGGAGCGACATAGTCAATGTTGACTAAGCTCCCTAAAGAAAGAAAAAAAAATTGTAGGGTATTTTAGGATAACTTTCGGAAGCTATTTCTCAACATTTTAGTACTGAGTGATTATTTAAAAAAATACGTGTATTTTTATTTTTAACAAGGATCAATATACTTCTAATAATTATTATTACTAATATACAGAGTGCAATTAAACCTTCCTGCCAAATTTTGATATATATCAAAATTTGGCAGGAAGGTTTAATTGCACTCTGTATATTATTAGTAATAATAATTATTAGAAGGATAAAATTTTTTAGGAGGTTATACTATTGGAGGTAACCTTATATTTTGACAGTTGATAATGTTACTCTTTCTAACTAACGATGCAGTAAGTTGAGTGAAAGAGAAAGCTTATATCGGTGTGTAAACGTCAAAGTTTGTAATGTTATGTCCTACCTAATGGGACATAACAAAGGAGTCGGTCTGCAATATTTCATGTTTAAAAAGTGCTAAAAAAAGTGTTTAGTGAACGTTAAATGCAGTATCTTGTTGGGTTTTGTGGTTCCGCTATATAATAAACCATAAAAACGGCCAAGGAATGCCTCAAACACGTGGATTTAACATAACATACGTAAGTTTTCAACAACGTTTTTTGGGCTTATCAATCGGTATTTTTATAAGCTAAAAAGAAAAATTATAAGTTTAATAATCCCATAATCATGCTATACAAGGCATTAGTGATAAAAATGTCACATCAAGTAATAATTTGGCTTCAAATATTACCAAGAAGATTACATAGATTTTTACGTGTACTTTAGGGATGCACTTTACTTGAAGTATAGTTTATCGATAAAAATATTGTCATGGACTAAATGATTTTATTTTCAGGATTTGAAAATGCTTCAAAATAGACGACGAACAGAAATATTTAGACGCAAGTTTCATGCAAGTTTTTAATTCTTACTCCCTCATGTAGGCATCACAATATTGGGATTATCATTTCAAACGTAAGTTTGAAACAATGAATTTATTGAAATAAAAAAGTTCTAACGGAGAGCAAAATAATTGCATGATCAACAGCTCTCACACCTCCCCCCTGTAAGTACTCAGTCTCATTTCGTTACTTAGATCTACTTTTTGAAATTTAATCCTGGCATTACTCTTTTTTAATAAGTAAAATGTAAAAATTTAATAAGGCTAAAGTCATAATCATTTAATAAAATAAATTTAATACCTCGAACATCGAATTCCAGACACAATAGATATTCAGTTGTTATGCGGCACCTGGGTTCCGCTTGGGGCTTGATGGGTTATGCCCCGTATATAATATAATATGTACATTGTACATACAATATACATATTTTATAGTATTAAGTACATTTAATGACACTAAACCAACTATTTTTTTTGGTTATTGGAATGCTCCTAAAGAACATTATATTAGTTATCATTCGGCGATTACTAAGTGTCATTATTTTAAAGTGTTTTAAGCGTAAATCATAAGTAGCACGATGAGAAATACCAGGAGAGTGAAACGCGAGATGTCTCGTGAATGCACGTTGGACATTTTCTACGCGCATGGAGTGGGAAATATATCGAGAGCCCCAAACTACTGATGAAAAATCCAAATAGCTACGAACCAATGAGTTATATAGAATAATTTTAGGCTTAATACTTAAAAATCCTGTAGTGTTTCTTTTAAGAAATCCTAACATTCTGTACGCTTTTTTGACACACATATCTATGTGTGACTTGAAATTGAGCTTAGAGTCAAAAACCACGCCCAGGTCTCGAATCTCTGTAACCTGTTTAAGTACGGCAGAGTTTATAGCATAAGTTGCGGTTACATTATTTTTTTCACGTTTTCGTGTAAATTTAAGATAAAATGACTTTTTAGCATTTAAAACCATACCGTTAGTACAGCACCAGTAATATATGCTATTTAAATCTTGCTGAATAAGATCAGCATCCAGTGCGCAGGTTACCCTTCTGTATATTTTAAGATCATCAGCAAATAGATTGAACTCACTATTGTGTATGGCATCTGAGAGATCATTTATAAAAACTAAAAAAAGTACTGGACCAAGATGGGAGCCCTGAGGTACACCAGAAACTGCTGTGTAATCGTCTGACATAAAACCATTAACAACAACATATAGAAGTCTCTTTGCTAGGTATGATCGAAACCATTCTAAAAGAGATCCTCCAATGCCATATCTTTTTAACTTTTTTAACAACCGGGCATGACAAACCTTGTCGAAGGCACTAGAAAAGTCCATATAAATGGTGTCTACTTCCCGACCACTATCTATTTCATTGCACAAGTAAGTTTTAAAGGTTACCAAGTTAGTTTCCACTGAGTAGCCTTTTCTAAGCCCGTGCTGGTGAATGGAAAGATTTTTTTCTAACTGATGCGTGATTAGAGGGCAAATTATAGACTCAAATAATTTAGGGATACACGAAATGATTGCAATAGGTCTATAATTACTAACATCATTGCTATCGCCTTTTTTAAAAATGGGAATTATTTTGGTTCTTTTCCAAATCTCCGGGAATATTCCGTCCCGCAATGATCTGTTAAAAATAATTGTTAGAGGATGTGATAGGGCAGAACTACAACGCTTTACAAAGACAGGGGTAATTCTATCTGCGCCAGCACCTTTTCGTATGTCAAGTTTCTTAATTGCTCGTGAAACCTGGTTCTCGGTTATATAAATGTTGTTTAATGATGATGCACCATCAAAAGTTAAATCTGTATCACTGTCTAAGACAGTGTTAGAAAAAGCTGACGAAAATTTATAAGCAAACATTTGGGCAATTTCGGTACCATTTGTTGCTATCGTGTCGCCATTATTCATGACTGTCGGTATAGTGGTGTTACCCTTCCGTTTATCTTTAATAAAACCCCAAAAGCTTTTCGGGTTAGCAGAAATGTTGTATTCTATTCTCTTTTTGTAATTTAGAAGGCACTGTTCACTTAATTTGTGGGCACGTTCGCGCAATATTTCATATTCAAGACCGTCACGCGGATTGTTATATTTCCGAAATCTATTTCTGATTTTATTTTTTTCATAGAGCAATTTTATAAGAGAACTACTGAACCAGGCAGGAAATTTTGTAGATTTGGGTTTTAGTAATGGCACGAAAGAATCAATAGCACTTTGCATATGTTGGTAAAGTAGATCAGTCATTGCATTAACATTAGGACAGTTAACAAATGAAATATTCCAATCAATATTCTTTAAGTAAGCAATAATCTCACTGTAATCCGCTCTAAAAAAGTTATGGCGACGATTGAAATGAGGTTTTAGGAATTGGGGAGAATGATTTGATAGGGAAACGCAAATAGGGGGATGCTTGGGATCAATTTTACTTAGTGAATTAACAGATTTACATACATTTATGCCATGACAATTTGATAAAATAAGATCCAAAATTCTGTTATCCACATTTAACACGTCATTGTATTGAGAAACATTATTCATTGACAAAATCGATAAGTGCTAAACCCAGCTTACAATCATAGTTTAAAGGACTACATGGACCAACAATATTTTGCTTAGACCACTTAACAAAACCCAGGTTAAAATCACCTAATATTATTACTTGATCTGATTGATCGACCACAGAGGTTGCATTTTCAAAAAAAGTTGTCAGAAGCTCCAAAGAGACGGGAGGTGGTAGATACACAGCGCAAATAGATACTTTCTTAGCAACATTTTGAGATTTGACTGTAATTGTTATCCAAAGATCTTCAGCATTACTCTCCCAATTTATTTGTCTAACAGAAGGAATAGCTTTGGATACCGCGATTAAAACTCCTCCACCGTCTTTTTTGGAACTGGTTGCGCATGAACGATTTTTCTGTAAACAAAGTACCTTTCGTCTATAAGTTCTGCACTAGATACATTACAGGTTAGCCAGGTTTCGGTGAATACAATCAAGTCATAATTACTAATCGAAATATTTCTTAATACATCATTAGTTTTGGTACGCAGACCTCTAGTATTCTGATAGTATATATCTAACGACATTTTAAAGATAGATGTACTATAATATCATTGTAAAAATTGGTAATGTAGGTTATACAATTAATTTTAAACTATCTTCGTCTCTTATGAATAACACTTTACTCTGTTCGTTTTTTCTTGCAAAAATCCTACCATCTCTAACCCAGATAAATTTAAAGCCTGCTTCTTTTGTTTTCAGTCGAGCAGCTGCATGGAAGTGTTTATTTGAAGGGGTGAGATGCTCAGATACAAAAACAGGAACCTTGCGTCCACCTATTCCCAAATGTTCAGAGTTTAACTTATCTACGTTTTTTTTATTAAATTTCATGACTGCAGCCAATATTTCGTCGCGTCGTCGTTGACTGGAAAGTTTGACAATAACGGAGCGTGGACGGTCAGTTTTTATTGTGCTTAGCTATACGAGTCACATGGAGAATGTCCTTGTCTTCAACAGGAGATTCAATAATTCTGCCCAATTGTTCTATCGTCTTGACTAGATTTTCTGAATGATGTTCCGGTATGCCATTTATTTCGAGATTCGGTGATCGCATGATTTGTTCAATGTTGTTCACCTTTTCCGTCAAGGTTTTAACCTGCTGAGATAAGCCTTCATTTTTCGTTACAAGTCCTGCGATAATTTTGTTTTTTTCATTTACAGATTGGAGAAGATCATCGTACTGCTTACTAAGAAATGTTAATGACTCATGAAATCCTGTAATTCGCTGTGAAATATTCGCAAGTTGTTCCGTGACCAGTTTTTGTATAGTGGATGTCATCTCCTGTTTAATCATATTGCGTAAACCTTCCTCATTAACTGAACTCGGTTTGTTCTTTGGTCGCATTGTTATATTCTCCACCTCACGATCATTATCGTCGTCTGATGTCATAATATTTGTACGGTTCTGCATTCTTATAGGAGTGTTTGAGTTATCAGACTTTGGCAATTGGCTTTGACACTCAAAACACTTCCAACTCTTTTTATACTCGGATGACATAGTAGAAAATATTTTCATAGTTATATTTGCACAAAACAAGTCGTACAATTTGTTGCATGTAGAACATGACATAAATTCTTTTTTTGGTATATTATTTTTACAGCCCGAACATACTTTATGGACGGACGCCATTTCCAGATGGTATTTATGTAATATATAATATTATTTGATGGTCTCTTATATGTATTAATTGTTTAGTTCAGCGACCCAAAGAGAGATGGCGCTGTTCTGATACTACTCCTTATCTGTGATGCTTTATCTATGGTCTTTAGTTCAACTTATCTGTGAAGCTTTATCTTTGGTCTTTAGTTCAACGACCCAAAGACAGATGGCGCTGCCCTTTGACTTCGGCGTGATTTTATTTATTTACGTATTTGAATGCTTATCGCACTACCCGCACTTTAAAATTAAAACTGCTTAATTTCTCTTCTTTTTGTTAGATATTTCAATGATTTCTTGTACAAACTCAAATCTTTTTACAATGTTTGTTGCTGTTAGTCTTAATATTCAATTGAAACACAATATTTTTAGGAACTTGCGCGAAAAAACCACTACTTTTAATTTATTTAAACGGAGCACAAAATCATCGACTGTTTTGATAGCTGTCATGTTCACATTTGTCGTTTGTAAAAATCTATAACATAAAATTATGGTCGACTATTGGTCGATAGCTGTAGTCTAATTTTATATTTTTATCGATATATACAAGCAGATCGCCTATCCCTACACGCACACTACGGCAATTGCACACAAGCATAAAATGGCCACGCGCTGGCGAGCTAAGAAGCCATCTACCTATCCTTAATCTGTGGTCGTGTTCGTTTGCTTTTTCAACTGCGCATGCGCGGCTTTTTTGTGTGTCAGTGTGAGTGTCATATTCTAAAATACCTTGTCATGTTCTAAAATACCTGTCAGATTTTCTAAAATTTGACAGAAATTGATCGGTAGGAGTTTTGCCGGGAATGTAAAAGGGTGCTGTTGTGTTTTTATATTATTTTCCTAAAATTGTGTTAACTGGGTTTTTAGTGTGTAATATTGGTAGAATATTAACCATTAGATATTCGTGTTCATGCACAAGTGTAGGAAAGTGATGTGATATCCAGAAACGTGCTATTTTGTGTTCCCTCCAAAACTCCATCAAAAGTTTCAGTAAAGCGTCTACCACTTTACTGAATCGACCGACTTGACTCCTTGACTGTATTGACTTTTACTTAGACTTTGACTAGACTTTAGACCTGACGATACATGAAAACGATGATGAAAATTATAATAGAAGGAATATGGTTTTCCCGCCATATTCCTTACCTTTTTACCTTGTCTGTGGCACAACATACACATCCTTTGTGTCAAGTTGCCAAAAAAGAAGAAAAAGAAAGAAATTGATCGGTATTTTAGAATGTGACACTCACATTGATGACACTGACACACAAAAAAACCCGCGCATGCGCAGTTGAAAAAGCAAACGAATACGACTAATGGCAAAATATCGAGTTTTAAATTAAAAAAAAATTGTTGACGAAACATCTACAATGGCAAAATATCGAGTTTTAAATTAAAAAAAAACTTGTTGACATTTGATTTTGACAGTACGAGGAAGAAGAAGTAATTAAATTTCAACATTGTAAATATTGTGGAAATTGTGTTAATTTATTATTTTAAAATTATAAATTCATATATCCGATAACATTTTATATTCACAATGGTGATAGCTATAGGATTTGAAGGCAGTGCAAACAAGTTGGGCGTTGGAATAGTTCGAGATGGTGAAATACTTTCAAACTGCAGAAGAACGTATATCACACCACCCGGGGAAGGTATAACATTATTTTTTGCACAAATTATGGCAGTTTTACGTTATTTTTACACTCACAAATTATATATTTGCAATACACAAACAATTTGATCGTTTGCGGGGTACTTAGCATGAACATTCAAAGTACTCTGTCAAAATAACCTAAATTGTGATTTGTAGGTTAATATTTTTATTTGGGTAACTTAATACAAAAATGTTCTTAACCTTTCATGGTGTACAAGGTTTTCTTCCGAGAGAAACCGCAGAACACCACCAACAGAACATCCATGAGGTCCTGCAAGAAGCTTTGGACAAGTCGGGTATAAAACCAGAGGATATAGATGTTGTGTGTTACACAAAGGGCCCAGGGATGGGAGCGCCGTTGATGGTCTGTGCTATAGTCGCAAGAACCTGCGCATTACTCTGGAACAAGCCAATTCTCGGAGTCAACCATTGCATCGGCCGTATCCTTTTATAAACAAAAACTGGATGTTCAGATGGCAGTCAAATTGATTAGGAGAGCATGCAATGTGTCATTGCATAATGAATATTTCTAATATAAAATTGTATAAGATAATATTATAGTACACTATGTGGTAGTACTTACCTACTTAGTACTATTTTCCTTAATCTTTTAGATGTTGCACTTCTTTGATCATAACACTTGTATTGGTATATAGTCATTGTGCCTGTATGATGTTAATTTTATGTAACAAATAATAATAGAATGATAGTAACATTTCATTGAAATTGTGTTCATTGTATCTTTTAGAGGTTCACATTTTTGCAAATTGTTTACTTCAATTTCCTTATAAAATAATTCAGATATTGAAATGGGGAGACTAATAACAAAAGCTAACAATCCGACAGTGTTATATGTGAGTGGGGGGAACACACAAATAATTGCATACTCCCGGCAGCGCTACAGAATATTTGGTGAAACTATAGATATAGCTGTTGGGAATTGTTTAGATAGGTAATATACAGTTATAATAAAACATTATTATAAATTTAGTGCTTCAAGCCCCAAGTGGTCGCATGCGACGGCAATAACAATACAAATCTGTTGTGTCTCATTTTTTCCACAATCGAGGGATTAAGCTATTTTCCTTAAAGGTCTTTATATCCATCATAATAATTATTTATGTGGTAGAGACTAAAAATCTATGGAAAATATGCTGAAAAAAAGAAAGAACATAATATTTGTAGTTTATAATTTTCACAATACCTAACAAGGAATCATCATTGTATTAATACACATAATCATGCCTGTGTTTTAGGTTTGCAAGAGTATTAAAACTATCAAATGCTCCCAGTCCAGGATACAATATTGAACAGATGGCTAAGAAGGGAAAGAAATATGTGCATCTGCCTTATTGTGTGAAAGGTAAAGCAAATTGCATTTTCTATGCTTAAGTTTACATAAAACATAAATAATACATAGTTTTTATACAAGACAGTCTTATGTATATTCTGTTTTTGTGAATGACTGCAAGTATTTCCATAAATTTTTATATTTTATAGTAGGTTTAGGAAAAAAAAACAATGATTTAGCTTGGCCTTACCTGTGAGTAAAGAGTCGTATTTCTATTGCAGGCATGGACGTAAGTTTCTCTGGCATTCTTTCGTATATGGAGGATAAAATTGACGAGCTACTAAAGGATTATACTCCTGAGGATCTCTGTTATTCTTTACAAGAAACAATATTTGCCATGCTGGTGGAGATAACGGAAAGAGCCATGGCCCATTGTGGATCAAATGAGGTTGGTAATGAGTCATTCTGGCATACACATTATTTGAAGAGACAGCTAAGTTTAATAATTAGAATCAATTTATATTGGTGCACATAATGTAAAGTAGTGATCCTTAGTTGATTATAATATTATGGTATGTTATCAAAATAATATTATGTCCATTTAGTTTACTAAACTATTAAATATAAATCAGTAACAGCTAATTTCTTGTGACTACAAGGTAACTTTTTTCCAGGTATTGTTAGTTGGTGGTGTTGGTTGCAATGAACGGTTGCAACAGATGATGGGTGTTATGTGTTCAGAGCGGGGAGCAAAAGTATTCGCCACAGATGAGAGGTTCTGCATTGACAATGGAGTGATGGTAGCCCATGCTGGGGCAGTTGCCTTCGAGTCTGGTGTGCGAATGGACTTTAAAGATGCCACCATCACACAGAGATATAGAACTGATGATGTCCTTGTAACATGGAGAGATGATTGAAATAAAGCTATTATATTAATGAGCCTTTGACTTTTAAAGCTATATTTTAAAATAGCAATAATATTAAAGGTTGTTCTGTCTATTGTGGTTAAAGCTTATGCAGCATGCTACTATTTTTTGCCACTTTTTAAAAAAATAACTAGTCTGTACTCTGTCCATAGTAAAAGTCTATATTCCAAAACATGCTATTAACATTTCATTAAATGAAAATTTATGTAACTTTACAGATTTATTTAAATAAAAACAAAATATATTATCATAAAATTGAAAACAAGCAACATAATCTGAAAAATGGCAGTATTTCTGGATGTGTAACAATAATAAGTGAAATAAAATATTCTGAATAATTGTAACAGATTTTTAAGCAGTAGCCAAAGTCATGTAAAAATTTTATTTTTATATTAAATTTAATGTTGCCCGCAACTTTGAGGAAACATATTTCTGAAATAAAAACTGTTAAATAGGATGATTATAAAGAGGCGAAGGCTTATAGCCTTTCCCTAAGCTTGTAGTATTTCAATACCAAATTTCATCTAAATTGTTTCTGTAGTTTAAGCTTGTAAAGGTAACAGACAGACTCAATTCCCATTCATGGTATTTGTATGGATAGTATGATAAGTTTTCTTAACTACCAAGTTTGTCCAATCTAGCATTTTTAAGAAGTAAGTTTTGTCTAAACTTATTGGTATTTATGGAATAGAATGATGAGTATTGTGACGCCACACAAAACCTCAGGTAACTCTGATACCTTCTTATTCCAAAGTATACTTTCAACTAAGGCTACTGTTAACTATTGGAAACAAGTTGATATATTGTGAATTTGTAAAAATAACTTTAGAAGTACTATTCCACAAACCCAATTCTCACAACTATTTTAAATATAACCCTGATTCTATTGTGACATGATTATTGTTTGACAAAAACTAGTTCCGAAATTTTGGTCTTTCAAGAATATGTTTCAAATTTAAATACAATATTGTAAGTCACTACAACAGCCTTTACAAATGCAATCAGTTTAACAATAATCTTTGTAAAATACTTTTTAAATGGACTAATACTTACATAAATGCGAAATAAAAATCACACTACTATGATTCACCACATACACAGTATTATTAAAATTTAAATTACATTGCTATAAATTTTACACAAGTACAATACATTATTTATAACAGGGGTTCCCAAACTGTGCGCCGCGGCGCCCTGGCGCGCTGTGGAAAGGCAAGAGGGACGCCGTGAGTCGATCCTCCATCATTATTCGAAACCACAAAATATATTATAAAATTAAATTATAATATTAATTATGTAAAGCAGGTACATGATTAAATATTTGTTTATTACTTACTATTTACCTGCTTAACCTAACTATAATCATTAAATGTATTTATTTATGTATCTTTTTCTAATAGCTAGGTAGAGTAGGGCGCCGTGATAAAATATTTTACGTGTAACTGCACCGCAGGCTGAAAAAGATTGGGAACCCCTGATTTATAATATTTGTTCAAATTACTTCATATACATAGTTGGCTGAGTATGCTTCTTTTATGTATGGGCAAAACTGGTTATCACTATTTTACACTTATGTTCTCATTCTAACTGAATCTGTTCCAACATAATTTTATCCTATTTAACCCACTATTCTTCTCATAAACTAGCTTGTCCGTGTAACCCTGTATAAACTATTATCCATGTAACCTGGAAGAAAACAAGTTATTAATTGGGTGACTAATATCTTGAATACCTACTGAAATTATTTTCAAAATTCCTTTAAAGCTACTAATCGCTTAGGACAAACAAATAATGTTATTTTGCCAAATTAAGCATTCACTAAATGTGTGCCAAAGCAACATTGCATTTTTCAGTCTAAAAACTAGTGGTCTTGACAATCAGAAAGTCATATAGCTATGACCTGTGAGGCAGCTTAATAATTAACCTATCAAGCCCCATAAGAGCACCGGTGATCGCGACACAATAGAATAACAATATATTTCCAAGAATCTGCGATCGAAGGATTGAATGCTAATAATGTATTTTCGTAGGTGGGAATAACACAATATTTCTTACCAGAAATCCAGCGAACGACGTCACAAAACCTTCCTTAGTTATTTCCCATATCCCGCCATATTCCTCCTCGTCGACTTTTTGGTAATTACTCACGTAAACATACAGCGATGCGGCGTTTGCACTTACGAACCTGAGTATACATACATATTTATGATTTCTGTATACTTTTTAAGTCAATAGTCAGCGTATTAAACATTTACTCACATAAATAAACCGAAGAAGCCCTTCAAGGGAATGAGACCCCAAACTAAACCTAAGACTATGCCTAGTAACTGCCTGATCCAGTAAACCACATCTAGAAACTCCTCCTGAAATTGGCAACAGTATAATTAATAAAGATGTATTAATTAATAAGATATTAGCTCGTCTTGTGATTAATAACCTTGTCCGGCCACTCTGCACTCGGTCTAAAAGCCCTAACCCATGTACTCTCCACTTTGTCTTTGTTATTGGTCTCTGAGACCTTAGCTCTATTTGCCATTTTTAGTATTTGGTATTGAATTTATCTTCGTTTTATTTTAAGATTATTACTTTTTAGGAATTCCAAATTTTATCGACTATTGACATTTTTTTGTATTTGACAGCTGAGTGACGTCCGAACTCCGACAGTTTACACGTCATTGTCGCTTGACATTTTTTATTTTTATTGCAAACAAATTTTGGTTATGACTGTATGTATACTTCGGTTTTATGGTTTTACTACGGTACACTGTATGACTGTACCATAAAGGTAATCCGTAATATGTAACCTATCGGAATAGATAAACAATCCCGAGCTGTCAAGCTTAACCAAAATTTGCGTGTCAGTGATGTACAAACATCTTGTAAAGGTAAACGCAGATTTGGCAGCACCGCAGTCGCCGCATTCGCAATTCTTTATATGAAGTTATAGGCAAGCTCGCATACCTACCTACCCGCGCCGCAGTCTTCGCAACTTCATAATAATATGAAGAATTGTGAATGCGGCGACTGCGGTGCGTGCGGTGCGGCCAAATCTGCGTTCACGTTAATTCGACAAAATATCGATCATGGAATAATAATTGTAAGATTGTAAAAATAATAAAATGGGAAAAAATAAAACTGCATAGATATAATTAATAAAATTGTAATTTTGAAGTAAAATGTGACTTTTCTTCAAAATGCTTGCTGCATAATTAAGTGTGGCGGTACCCACAATTCGCCTAACATTCCTGCATCGCGCTATCGAAGTTTTCTGAGCGCGTCGGTATATATACGACAGCTGAAATGTATCAAGTGGGCTTCGGCCTGACCGGGCATACTATCTCGCTCGGTCGGAAGATCTTCCTTTGGCCACCACACATTATTCCCACATAAGTATGCATGAATTTTTCTTCGGAGTCCAGTTTGGATGGTTAATTATTTTAAGCCATGAATTTCTGGTATCCAGGTCAGCAGGAAATCTGAAAAATTGGCCAAGTGTGAGTCGAACTCGCGCATGAAGGGTGACCGGTTTCAAACAAGCATTTTCTAAAACCCGGCACGATACGACACAACATGTCATGACACAATTCGACACGACAGGTTACGTCACGTCACATCAGTACACGACACGACACGACTTCACTAGACCCTCAATGAGCCCTTTTATTTGATGCCCATCTTGCAGAAGTGCTTTCAACTATTCCCCTAATTTGGATGAGCAGCCATATTGGATGTAGAATGACATTACATCTGTGGAAATTTCAGAAGTCTATTACTATAGCGGTTCTTGTTATACAGCCTGGAGACAGACAGACGGACGGACGGATGGACAGACGGACAGGCAACGAAGTCTTAGTAGTAGAGCGGGACCCCACTACTAGGACTTTTTACCCTTTGGGTGCGGAACCTTAAAAACGATAAATTATGTATGATAGTATATTAATAATTATACTTAAACTAATTATAAACTACGGATGAGTATGTTATCATTTCAACATTCCTAGATAATAATTAGTATACTTAACTAAAAAATATTTTCATATCGATACAACTTATCGATAACTTGATGCAGCCCTAGTGTAAAATATATGAAAATTGTTTACACAAAATATCCTTAATCCTTCGATCGGAGGTTCTAGGAATTCCCATTGTATTCTTTTGTTCTCGCGATCACCGGTGCTCGCGCGGGGCCTGAAAGATTAAATTGTGCACCATGGCTAGTCAAGTTATGTTTTCCATATAATTAAACATTTTAAGAAGTGAATTATCAAAATCAGTACCAATAACTCGTAGGGAATTGGCAAAAATAAACTTATAACTAGGTCCTGTCGATGTAGAATAATTCACCTGTGAAATGAATACTTGTCCGGGTTTTTTCGATGTGTGGATCCAGAATCATTCCACAAACATTTAACCATGTTTCTAGAGCAGTATTTCTAAAAATTATTCATTATTTAACTTAAAATCACAATTTTTCTGAGAGCCCAAATTGACAACGATCGGCACAGGGTCAGACAGACTGTCAAACAGATGAAAAAAAAGCTATGCAACCTCAAATCACGCTTCTCTTTCTACCACGCAGTGTTACTGATAAGTGACATCTCGCTTTTTTTTTGACGGGCTTTGGCCCACCACACATTCCCACCACTGTATCTCCTGTGTCGCCAGGATCGACAGCGGCATCCAACCACGAAAACCCTTTGATATGATCTCAGGGAGCCCGAGGGACATGCTAATACTGTCTTGGGACCCGCAACGAAATTAATCAGAAGAAAATAGGAGGAGTAGGAAGATTCCAATATCCCTCCCCATAAAAGCGGGAGACAGCACAAAGTTGCAATGACCGAAAGTCAAAGAACTTAAGGGGGAGCACCACGGAAATAAGGTTAATAATTGTGACTCCTAAGCTAAAGCTAAGTTAATATTGGAGTTTATTGTGTTTGACTGTTGCCAATAATAATTGTGGCAAAAGCGCTTGAAGGCACGGAAGTTCCTAGCGCTGTCCACGAGATCACCGTAGTATGCTACTCCAGATGTACAGGATAGGTTGTTTAGCATAGTAGTTCTTTCGTCCTGCCAGAGACTGCACTCCCAGAGAACATGATGCGCGGTTTGTTCAAACATGTTGCCTTCGGTCGAGCACTCGCACATGGGTGATGCTACTAGTTTAAATCCGTAAAGTTTGGCCTTAAAATTTCCATGACCGGTCAGGAATTGAGAAACGCAGTGATCAATATCCATCCAATGTTTGGATAGCCGTTCACGAATATTAGGGAAAAAATTATAAAGGTGTCGCCCTTTGGTGGAACAGTCCCATCGTGACTGCCATTCGGAGATTAGGCTTTGCACAGAGTTTTCTAAAGGTTCAAACAGTCTTGCTATTTTAATTTTATCGCGAGCGCTTAAAAAGAACGGGTTGTCAATGTTTTTTTTATGATAGTACATTGTCGCACGACGCTGAATCTCAAGGTCAACGGGTAAAACTCCGGCTAACACAGGTAAGGCTTCGGTGCTTGTGGTCCTGTAAGCTTTGCATAAGAATATAAGAGCAAGACGTTGGCTTTGTAGCAATTTGCGACGAGCCGCGCCGATTGTTGCTCTGTCGGCCCACACGGGGGCCCCGTAGCAAATGCTGCCTAGGTAAGTAGCAGTGTAAATTAATTTTAGGGTTTTGAAGGAGAGGCCCCATGTCGACGTAGATATTTTGGTAAAGGAGTAAAAATTGCGCTTCGCTGTCTCACCGGTTTGAATTATATGTTCTAAAAATGTAAATTTATTTTCCAAGTAAAAACCAAGATAACAGAGTGACTGTTTGCGTTTAACGTAAATATTGTCAAGTTTAATGCTAGGGGAAGATATAAGGGACCCTTTTAAAAGAATTTGGTAAGTTTTATGCGCGGCGAATTTCAGGCGATTACGTTTACCCCAGCTCGATATTAAATTAAGACTATCATTGGCTTTAGATTCAATTTCGGAACGTGAATTTGCATGAACGATGAGAAAACCGTCATCGGCGTAGCCAACTAGTACGCACAGCGGTGGTAGGGGAAGACTTAATAAATCATCAAATCCGAAATTCCATAGTTTTGGCGAGATAACAGAGCCCTGAGGGCAGCCGCATGTTAAATCTTTGGCGTGTGTACAATGGCCAAGTCGAAGCTTAGTTTGACCGTTAAAAAAATAAGAACGTATAATGGCATAAATATTAGAGTAGCAACCTCGATTTTTTAGTTTTAATAATAACATCGGCCACCAAGCATGATCGAACGCGCCGGAGATATCTAATGAAATGGCGACCACGTATTTAGATTCCGAAAGATTTACTATTTTTCTAACTTCCATAGCCGCGTCAACAGTCGATTTCCCGGGGGTGAAACCGAACTGATGACTATGAAATTTAGGGCCACCGGGTAGCAGGCGAGGTACGATGAGACGTTCTAGTAATTTACCTAAGCAAGGCAGTAACGTTAACGGACGGTAAGATTTTGGGTCGTCAGGAGGTTTGTTTCCCGCTTTAGGTATTAATTTTAAGCAACCGGTGCGCCAAATTTTTGGAAATATACCTTCTGCGATACATCTGTTGTAAACATGTAGAATCGATGAACTGGCCGCTAAGCACGCTTGCTTTATCATAATATTCGATATTTTATCCCCGCCCGCAGATTTTTTTATAGGCAAAAGGTTTACTATTTTACTAAACTCCTCCGAAGTTGGTAAATCTGAGGCCGGTGTATGTATGGGGTCTAGCATTCTACTCCTAATGTCGCGGTGGTGTTCATCATCCAAGGAGGGCTCGTCGTCTGGGATGAGAACGTTTAGATATGCCTTCGCCGTTTCGTCTAAGCTACAAGTGTAAGAGTTGTTAATTTTAATATTTGAGAAAAAGCTTGGCTCATTACTACTACCGGGTTTAAGCTCGTGGTATAAAGAGGACCAGGGGCCCTCTTTATCCATCTATATATGACATCTCGCTTGCTCAGGCCTTTGTTTCTCTATTCCGATAGATAAATTAACTTTATGGGAGTGCCTCCGCTGCCGGCGCTGGTTGCCGAAATGGGTGCCGGCGCCTATACGGCAAACATCGCTTGTCAAATGACTGAATAATGATCAAAAACATCCAATGAGGTTCTAAAATACTTAGTAACATATAATATATAATCATTGAAAACATCAGTCTTGAGCTAAAGGACTATGAAAAGTACCAATAATACAGTCATAATGTGAGGATGCATGTTTTAATGGTAGTGATGATGATGATGATGATTAATGTGATCTGCTGCATCTGCATAGTAGACGTAGGCATATAAGTTGGTACTTATGTTTCTTTAAACAAAGCTGAAACTCTCAAACATATTGTATGAGGAGTCCGAAGTTCTGTTCAGCACCTTCGGAACCGTGGTATAAACTGTGTTGCAAAATCTTACTTTTTTGTAGGTAGCATTTGATCAAAATGCATCACAAAAAACTAAAATATCCACAGGCGAACATATAACTTTCACTTTTGGAAATCGGTTAAAAAGTCGAATATTTGAGGTTATAGGTATTTCTTATTAAAATTTGATAACCGGCACTGAAACCTAGCGTTTTACGTATTTTCACCGGCTCCCGTTTTGAGGGCCGGCGCCGGCAGCCGTTGTTTTATATAATAATAATAATAATAATAATATCTATGGACGCTTCACACTACGTCAGTCTGGCCCCGTGGCAAGTACCTGAAGGACTTGTGTTACAGGTACCAGACAACGGAAATATATTTAATACTTTTATACTATACATATATTTAAGATTTTTATTATATGATACACATATATAATACACATCCATGACCCAGGAACTTCATAAACTTTTTGTTCCGTCGGCGGGACTCGAACCCGCGACCTCCGGCTTGAGCTACCAACGCGCTCACCACTGCGCCACGGAGGTCGTCAACGTTATATCTCGGATGCCGGCAGTATACTTACCGCCGGTTTCCATCACTGATATTTTTGGGAACCGGCGCCGGCAGCGGAGGCACTCCCTAACTTTATGGACTGTACACACCGTACCACAGAGTACTTTATTATATTGCACCGTACTGTATGATTCATGAATCATGATTGACCGTGGGGCACTGACCTTCATTATACAAGTACGCTGGACTGATGATACCCAGATAGGTATATTTTGTGCCTATTTGAAACGGAATCAGCTCCCCCAATATTCGGGAAGAGAACTAAATCTGACGTAACTTGCAAATGGCCGCTCAATCGCTATTGGTTGTAGAAACCACAGATAATAATATACCTCCATGGTAGAAAACTAGAAACTAGTATTAGTTCCAAGTACTCCCACTACTGCTATCAGCGCCAATATGGCGACTTTCAAACATCATATTTTTTACGTCAAATTTAGTTTTCTTCCCGAATATTGGGGGAGCTGATTCCGCTTCAAATAGGCACAAAAAATAGCTGTCATTTCAAATGGTATCATTAGTCCAGCGTACTTGTTTATTGGAGGTCAGTGCCGTGGGGCGTGGGCCGCGTGGCAGTCGTGGCCTAGTCAAATTGCATTCGTTGTATTTCGAATTTAACAACGATGACATGGCTCTTGCGTGCGTTATATCAAATTCATCCATTTTGACATTTTCGTACATTACTTCTTGAAGTACCATCGAAGAAATTGATACCTAGGCAGTTGACGAACTGATCGACGATGCGATGGTAAAGGAGAACTGTCTATAATGGCGTTTTTGTATGATGGCAGCGTTAGTTCCTTTTTTGCCACGCTCATTTATTTAAAGCCTTGTCGAGCTCCAGCCTGCAGCTGCGTAGACAGAGCAAGAGTGGTTTCTGTCGGATGGGTTTGACTCAAAGACCTTTATGTCAATGACATACACCGACTAGTCAACGCCGCGCCGCGCTGTCTTAACGTGACCAATTAGGCCCGCCCGCGCCATCTGCCTAGGAATCAACTTCTCTGATAATACGAAACTTATAATTTAGTTACCTATTAAAATGCATTTTCTCTCATAAGAGATGGTCATTTAGGCGCTGTGCAGACGACGGGGCGGGGCGGACCGGTCAACTTCGCTGCGTACGCCCGTCGATGTCTGCGGACTGCCCGCGCCGCGTACGCGGCGCGGTCTTTTTGCCCACCGTGTGGGTTGGTAATATAGGATTCCCTTTGTGCTCGCGTTCGTTCGCTTTGCGTTCGCGGCGAAACTAACCGCCCCGCCCCGCCCCTTCATCTGCAAAGCGCTTTATTAGGCAGTCCGCTGTTGCCTCGCAGCATTGCGATATTCAGGATAATCAATAAATATATCAGTAAAAAAAATTAAATTTAATAAAAAGCATGATAAATAACAAATCACAGAGTGGGTGCCACCCTATTCTTAATTCTAAGTAGTCTTTCAGACTCCATAGCTTTAGCTATATCCCAGCACTCTTTGTTGAGTGAATCAAAACCTCGCGAAAGGCTAACTAGTCTTGCCAGGACTAGAAGTCTGTGTAAATCATCAGCAGTCATTGAAGTATCAGCATCTGGATTATTCCTCATTTTAATAAAATCATCTTCAACAAACTGTAACAAAAACAGACTGTCAATAGAATGCTAAAAATTCCGTCTGATATTTCATAGAGCCTGTCGGCTGTCCACACGGCGTGTTGCGTCGACGCAGCGCTACCGTTGCGTTGTTTTACATACAAATTAGAGCCTGTCCACACGGCGCGTTGTGTCAAATGGCAGCGCTGCGTCGTCGACGCAACGCGCCGTGTGGACAGGATCTAACCAAGGTGTTCACACGGCGCACTGCGTCGTGACAGCAGTTAATTAAAAATATTTACCTGTACATTCTCGCTGACTGTATACTTAGCGAGTTTTAAATTTGTTAAATATGCTCTTATTGTGTTCATAATATCTTCTTTTAAATAGTATGTAGCTGCTTCAACTATTGCGTCGAATATTTGCAACGATGATTCTTCAGGTTTCAGTATAACATGATAATCACTCTGTGGAGACAAAAAAAATGTGTTAAAAGTTTGTGTTAAATGTTAACAGATGGCGCCATACTGATTTGTTTTTACATTTTATATTTGCCCCACATTCCATTTAGCGTTAAAAACGATCAAAACCGTCAAAATTGGAGGCATTTTGAGCGTTTTGATCGTTCTAACGCTAAATGGAACGCGGGGTATGTAATATAATTAGCGCAATTAAAAAAAATCTTCTGTTTCTTACCACACACGCATCTTTTGTTACAAACTTATTTTATTGCCAAGGTTGCTTAAGTACTGAACATTTAATTAAAACTTACAGGCAATAAAGATTTTCCTTCTGACAATATTAACACAGAGACATCAGAATCAAAATCCTTCTTGTAAAACTTGAAGTCATATTCAACCGACTGCTGTGTGATTAGTTTTGCAAGTGCTGCTACGTTATTAACCCCCGTGTTGTCCAAACGCCCCTGTTCCATCTTCGTCTCATCTAGCACTAAATGTGTGTGTTTACCCATTTGCAGTATGCCACTTGTAAGACGGTTGCTGTCATAGTCTTTTCTGAAATAATATTTTAATTACAACCTTCTATTTATTCAAGAATGGAAGTCTTTAAGATTTTAGTACTTACAACAGCTATAAAATTGGTTCCTAACCTTCAACTTTGAAGCTGTATTATATATTTTGCAACCTTATAACTATATAAGATTGGTTAAGAACCAATCTTATACTGCTATATTATGCAATATGCATAGCCTGCTAAAACCACTGAAAAGATTATTTTAAATAGCTACTCACTTTGGTAACAGTGCAATTGTGTTCAGACTCTCTATTGTGAGTGGGAGGTAGTAACTTTGTGTGACAAACTGTTTTATAATGTCATACAACTGCTGCCCGTAATTGGAGTACTTCTGAATCGGCAGGTTTGATATGTTTAATCCAAATTTGCCCAGTGTTAATGTGTCTTGGCGTAAATATCTAGAAAAAGAAAATCCATTTTCAATATTATGAAATAAAAGATCAACTATACAGGGTGCAATTAAACCTTCCTGCCAAATTTTGAAAATTAGCAGTTTCATAGGATCTACCAATTTAATAAAGATTAAAGACCTTACAAGCTTACCTTTAGTTCACAAGATATAAGATTTTATAACTATCTATAAATAAGCAGATGTGTATGGGAAAAATATTATTACTAATTCTAGATTATTAATTTTATTTTTATAAATTACCACGGGGAACCATACATTTTTCTACAAAAAAAACTATACTTTGACAGACTTAAGTGTGAAAAAATTAAAAATAAAACACATCTCTCATTAGTAACATCAGTATGAATTTTGTTTAAGGGTCACCGTAGACATACAATTTCAAGTTGGCCGACTATCGTACAAACTAAATTGCATAGTGTCACAATTTAATAGGATAACTTTATCGTGTACACTGCCAGCCGCAAACTTTTAGATTTAGTTGGTAACGGTGTTGCCAGCCTAGCGACGTGCGAGTTAAAATGCGTAAAAAGCATGCGAAAATATTTTGAGTGCATCCAATACTAGATGACAGATTAGAATTATTAGGAAAACATCCTTCCTTGCATTTTAAACTTCGATATTATCCAGATTTTATTTTTTAGAGTTCCGTAGTCAACAAGGAACCCCTATAGTCTATAGTTTCGGTCTGTCCGTGCGTCTGTCTGTCTGTCTGTCCGCGGTTTTGCTCAGAGACAATAGGAGCTGTAATTTGGCACGAATGCACATATTAATGATGGTGACAAAATGGTACATACAATCTTAAAAAAATATTTTTATATGGTACCTTCCCTACACATGAAACTGGGATGATTTTTTTTCGCGTCCACCCCATCGTGTGGGGTGTCGTTGGATAGGTTTTTTAAAAATATTATGATAGATAATTTTCCGATTTAGGGATCCGTTTGTGTAATATTAAGTTTTAAAGTTGAAAAAATCGTTAGAGTCCCCCCCTTCTACCAGCTAAACAATTGCTTCTGGAAATGTGAAAAAATTCACGGAAGTAGGAAATATGCTGAATTTAAAAGGAAAACTATTACGGCTTCATAAGTAAATTTATTGAGCAATAGTCGATCAATTAAAAAAAAATGTATTCGGAGAAGTTTAAAGGAACTTTTCGTTCAAATTCCTTTGAATTTATAACTTTGCGCATGCGCAATGTGCATTGAAAACCAAACGAACACGACTAGTATTTGAGATGATGTTGTTAGTGTAAAACATGTTAATGTGCATTCATTGACCATACAAACATTTTAAATAACTAGCGGTACTTCAGAACCCTATATTGCGCGTGGCCCGACACGCACTTGGCCGGTTTTCATACTACAGAATGAGCATTTCTTCTTTCGACGAACTTGTAAAAATCGGACCAGAAATAATCAAACAGGACACAACTTTCCGACTTGCCATTGGTGTTGAAGGAGACTTGCCTTAACAGTTAACACTCCGGTAAAAAAAGTACGGTTTCCGCGAGATAAACAAGAATACGTGAAACAAATAAAATAAAATTAAACTTGTCGATCATGATAACTGAGTTTGGTGGGATGAATGTTTTTTGTGGGATTATTATTAAATATTATACTTACCTTTAATGCGAATAATTAAACTCAGGTAGTAGAATATATTTTATTCATTTAAAAAAAAATACTTTTACTAATATAAATTTGGGGAATTTGACCATGATTTTTGGGGAAATATGATAATTAGCATTGGCAACCCTGCTATAAATACGGAGAAATCTGTATATGTGGCAACACTGTAACCAACTAAGTTGAAAAGTCTGCGGCGTTCGGCGGGCTTGCATATGATACCCGCGCTAACAAGCAGTAATTGGCAGATAGTTGGATAACTTTTTAATTGTGGCTAATCGGAAAGGAATCGCTGTTCTGATCCGATTGGTGTCCAATTATTTAGTTGTACAATTTAGTTGGATGCAATGTGCGCGCTCTCATAAGCCGCCATAGCTAACAGTATACTATGCGATTTAGTAGGTCAACTTGAAATTGTAAGTCTGCGGTGACACTAAGATTTGCAATAATCACTTACACACAAGCTATTAGGTGGCATATTAAGTATTCCGCTGCCAACTGATCACCAAGTAGTAGCTCCTTCAGTGCTTTAAGCAGGTGTTCTCTTGCCACATTTGCCTCTTTTAGTACATTCTCTGTAAATTGCCATTAAAAATATTAATTTCATTGACAATAATATGTCTAAATTAGAAAGTTTTATGGAAAATGTAGTGGTACAAAAACATTAGAATTTAGATTATTACCTATTCTTAATTAATTTGACTCCAAGAGGCAAGAGCCACTTTATATAAAACAAATAAAATATAGCCTATGTGCTTGTGGAGAGGCCTTGCAAAAATTTTATCTAAATATTTTTAGTACGGTAGTTATTGCATGAAGAGATAACATACATACTCACAATCTTTATAAAGTGAGATGTAAGTGCCAACGCTAAAACTCGCGCGGGCGCACGCTCGCGTGTGTACAAACGAAAAATAGTATGAGCAGCGCAGGCGCGTGCGACGGAGCGCGGACGCGGGCGACGACGCTGCCCATACTATTTTTCAATTATTCACACGCGCGCGTGCGCCCGCGCGAGTTTTAGCGTTGGCCCTAATAGTCAGATACTCAGTGGCGTAACTATACCATCTGGGGCCCCTGACAAATTGATGGGGCCCTATCAGTAAAAATCGTCCCGTTAATAATAAAACGGGTACAATCAATATACATACATATATACTTGTTGTTTTGATCGCGGTAGCGAAAGGTCGCGTACCGCTCAACAACACACGTAGCAAAAATTAATAAAATTAAATAGTCTATTCTATACTTATTATAAAACAAAGTCGCTTTTTTTTCCCTCATGTCCCTTTGTTACCTTTAATCTTTAAAACTACGCAACGGATTTTAATGATTCTTTCAGTGTTAGATAGTCCATTTATGGAGAAAGGCTATAGGCTATATTTTATCACACTAAGACTAATAGGAGCGAAGAAATAGAGGAAAATGTGGAAAAAACGGGGAAAATTATTTGAAAGGGCTAACTTGAACGCGCTAATCTCAGGAACTACTGGTCCAATTTGAAAAATTCTTTCAGTGTTAGATAGCCCATTTATTGAGGAAGGCTATAGGCTATATTTTATCACGCTAAGACTAATAGGAGAATGTGGAAAAAAACGGGGGAAATTATTTGAAAGGGCTTATCTCGGGAACTACTGGAGCAATTTTTATAGTATTTGGCACAGATAAGAAGTAGACCACGTAAAGGATCATAGGCTATCGATTTTTATCATTTTTTCAGTGGCTATATATTTTATACCCGTGCGACGCCGGGGCGGGTCGCTAGTAATTAATATTTCGCGAGTCGCGCGGCTCACAGCCGCTGCACTGACATCATGGCGCTCGTATCCAACGAGCTGCTGGCGTTCGTACAACACGTCGTCAACACCACGGACGAAGATAGCATCGTGCAGCTGTGCAGGTCAACCTACACCAGCGAGGAGATCTGCAAGGGCAGGCTGATGCTGTACGAAGCGCTCGGCAAGACCGTGCAGATGACGTCCCGGAGGAGAGAAGGAAGCGAACGAAGCTTGCAGGACATCATCTCCCTGCTCAAGCAGACTAATCCTGCGGAATGGGCATTGTCCAAAAAAAATCACATGTACTTTTTATATTTTTTTTCGTCAAAATAGGGTATTTTAAGAATATAATTTAAATAATTTTAAAATTCATTGGCTAGTTTTTTCTCAATAATTTTTTAAAGTTTCGCTCTGACGTCATCATCGGCGGCCAATTGACCTCTGCAGTATGTTTTAAATTTCCTTTCAATCTTATTTATAATGGCTGGTTCGTCAAATGCAAGTTCTCATTATGTGAAAGCTGATACGAGAAGCTTACCAAAAGTTCGAAACGTAATGTTGGTCGAATTTATTGCTAATTTAACGCCATTGAAGGTCAAACTAAGGTTAAACATATTTGTTCAAAAATATAAGTAACTAATGGGTATTTTTTTCGTTTATATACAGAAAAACGATCACTGACCTTATTCCTCGAAATGTTTTATTAATGAGCAAAATTAAAAAAAAATGGACAATCCCCATTGCCGGTGTTCGTGGCCAAGCAGCTCCACAAACTGCCGGCGGTATCGTCGGACCACGTCAACGTCTCCAGCCTGCTCCAGAAGTTCAATATCATGAGGGCAGAACTGGACGAGATGCGAGGTAGATTGGATGCCTCGGAATCCACCATCAGTGAGTTACGTAGTGAACCATTACAATTAAAAAGTAATAATTCATTATGTAGGTCACCCGAGCATCCGATCGACTCGATAAATATGCGTCGCGGAGCTCAGCGCGACTCGCCGTTTTGCACGTCAGCGAAACCGAGTGGGTCAGCAACAGCCGCCGCCGTCAGCTCGCCGTCACCGCGTGACGTCGACACGAAATTGAGGCCATCGACTCAAGCGAAAAATTATGCAAGCGTCGCTGCTTGCCCCGCACCGCCCCCAAGGGTAAAGGCAAGGGGTGCAAAGGAGGGCCACAAAGCTGAACACCTTCGACTCGACAGGGACGAGAGCAGGAGGTGCGATGAGGGCTTCGTTCTGGTGGAGAGGAGGAAGAAGAAGAAGCCCACCGTCCGCAACCACCGTGGCACCGCACCTTATGTGCCCGAGCTGCGCCTGCGCAGCGAGGTGTCCGCGACGCCGCTCTACGTGTTGCGCCTGCACTGGTCCATGACGGTCGAAGACGTCGTAAAATACATCCGTGAGAAGACCACCTACACCTTGAGGGTGGAGCGTCTGCACTCTCGCCACAAAGTGAATTTCAGTTCCTTTGTGGTGAGAGTGCCGACACAAGTTTTATCCATCTTCATTTGGAGGGGTTCTGGCCTGCCGGTGTAGTTTACCGGAGGTTCCGGGGGAGGCTCCCGAACGAAGCGCGCATCACGTCGCCGAAAGAGACATTACGTGATAAAGTGTAGTGTGATTGTGTGTGTGAATGTGTAAATAATATATTTTATGATAAAATTGTTCGGCATGCATCCGTTGTCTGATTGCCATAACACAAGTTTTTACTTAGCATGGAATTAGACGACGTGATGTATGCTACCTAGCTTTTGTACTATTGTATATTATTGTATGGTTAATAAAGAATTTGAATTTGAAAATACTTATAAAAAAAATCTGACCTCACACCCTCTTGGGTCAGAGCCCTTTTGGGATGGGGGCCCGTGGCATTTTGCCAGCCCTGCCCCTATAAAACTATATGGGGGCAGGGCTATATGACGCCACTGCAGATAGTTCAACTTTTGTTTACAAGTGTGTGTACAATCTTAAATTAGTGGACCATGGTGGCATACAAATATGACTACAAACCTTGATTATATTCATTGCTCAACAACGGATTACAGTGCTCCAGAGTCCTCACATGCACAGCATGCACCCTCGGAATAAGACTTGGCGGAGGATTGTGTGTGATCATTTCTACATCCGTCTCCACAACTGGTTCCACCAAGGCATTTTTCTCCGTCTTAAACTCTGCTGATAATGCTGGATCTACTGATAGGAAGCCAACCACTTCAACTATGTCATTCACTTTCAGGTTATCATCATTGTCATATACCTGGAATGAAAATGTGCAAATATCAGAATCAGAAAAACTGATTTATTGGTAGTTGGGTCACCTACATTAGTTGGTAGCATTATATCAAATCAATGTTGTTAAGAATTGACAAGACAATTTTCTAGCTTGGTCCTATGCCTGAAGCCCCTGCTCATGTCTTCAGAATGAGGCCTTTAAAAATATATGGACTTTACGATTGTAAGTTTATCTTTATGCGCAACACTGCACAAACCTAAAATGGTAAATTATATTCAACTAGATGACGCCTTGTAAAACTTGAAGTCAAATCAGTTGAGCGGTTTGGGCATAAAGAGGCAATAGTCAGACAGACAGACAGACGGACAGACAGACACACTTTCGCCATTCATAATATTAGTATGGATGCTTACCTTCACAATACACGATTTACTAGCAACATCTGGTAAGGGGAAATTAAGTAAATGTTCTCTAGACACTACTGTCCCTGGTGCACTAACTGCCTCATCTGTCTTTCTTTCTCTTTTGCTAATCTCATTCTCTGCGGTATCCATAGCATCTGGATCATCTACTGTTTCCTCATAACTCCTCTTAATCTGAGTGGAGCTTGTTAAACGTTTTGTTGAGTTTGGATGCTGATCCAAATGTGTGAGACAGTTTTGCTCATCTTCTAGTTTTTGTGCCCATTGATTAAGTCCTGGAATCGAGACAACTACTATCTTCTGACGCTGAGAACATTTCATTTCATCTGAGTGGAGAATTTTCTCATGTTCCTGTAAATGGATTAATTTCTCATATTATAAAATATGTATTTACGTATAAAATATTAAAGAACAAAATGTAAATAAAAACTTACAAGTACATCAGCAGTTTCAGTATATTTTCCTGATTTTGTTTTTGTCGTTTTTGTGTTCGTATTCAAAACATTAAACTGTTCCAAGTAGAACTCTGGATTGTACATATCTTGTACCATTCCTCGGAATCTCACGAAGGCTCCATCGGACAAGTTGTGAGATGCATTGGAGTTTAAAAGAGGTATCTGAAAGGTTATGTAGAGGTCACATTTTATAAAAGTAATTTTAGATAGAATTGCAAAAATAGTCAGCCTGCCAACCTTGTTCCAGTTAGGCAGTTTCAGAAGCTTTTCCTTCCATGTATTTTCGTTCGACAGCCAAATGTGAGGAGTAACATTATCAAAATCGTGAATTGAATCTTGCATGTTGTAGGGAGCTTTAACACTTTCAATCTTACGATAACGTAATTTTTAAATCATAAATGAAATGGCTAACCAACTATAAATACTTTCTGAAGCTTTTATACATTCAAATTTTAAATATTAAGTACAAAAAGATAAAATTGTTTAAAAAATGTTGCCGCGAAAACAGTGAGGAATTTTTGACAACTGTCAAAAGTCTACAAATATATAATAATAATCTGTGGTCAAAAGTACTTGTCTATGGTGGATATCTCTATATTCTCTGTGGACCAGAACAAAACAGTTTTGTCATTTGTATCCATATCTTTTATCTGTGGTCCATAATCCATATTAAAAAGGGAGTGCCTCTGCTGCCGGCGCCGGCTCCCAAAATATCAGTAATGGGAACCGGCGGTAAGTATACTGCCGGCAGCCGAGATATAAAACAACGGCTGCTGGCGCTGGCACTCAAAATGGGAGCCAGTGATAATGCGTAAAGCGCTAGGTTCCAGTGCCGATACACAAATTTTAAAAAGAAATAATTATAATCTCAAATATATTCGACTTTACCGACTTCCAAAGGTGAAGGTTAGGTACCTATTTGTTCGGCTGTGGATATTTCAGTTTTTTGTGATGCATTTTCTTATGCTACGTTTTGATGCTTGCCGAGCCACGGCAAGCCTCCACAAGCCACAAGCCTCCACGAATCTCGCTTTGCATTTGTAAGTCGTTTTCACGCTCGTGAACGCGTCAGTGTATTACGTACATCCAAGCATGGCGGACACCGAACTTGTGTCGGCTATTACGTTTGGTTTCCTATTATTTTTAATTCATGAAGCCCCAAGCGGCCACATCCAGTCGCGATAACAATGAAAAAGCTATTGTGTCTCGTTTTGCCACGACTGATGGGTTAATGCTCTTATAACCAAAAGTATCATTTTTTCATTCTATTAATTAAAAAGATAAAACCGACTTCAAAATTGTACGTAATTGAGAATTAAAATTCCCTATCTCAAAAACTACTGAACCGATTTCGATGAAACTTGCACTGTTCCCTAAGTTAAACAATACCTAGTATAATAAAAAAAAACTCAAATCGGACTTGTAGTTCCGGAGATATGCGAACACAAACATAAAAACATACATACATAAACTTTTGAAATTTGGCACATTTGTTCAGACGCTGATATAGACTAACATATTATACGGTAATTGGGCAATTCTGGAAATATTATATACATACGGGTCGAATTGATAACCTCCTTTTTTGAAGTCGGTTAAAATAAATTAATAAACAAATGAACTTTATATCTTTATGGTTAACATCCTTGGGGTTCCAGATACACGTTTCAGTTTGGTAATATTCCAAAAACGATAAACTCTCTTCGTTCGACCAGCCACTCATTTTGTGCATGACGTGCGTTCGTCGCGAGATCACAGCGGCTACTAAGCGCGAGCCAACGTGTGAACACGTCGCAAACGTTTGCCGCAAATGCCCTTTGATCTCTGTCCAAAAACCGACACTACTCCCGATCGTCTACAAGCGTCCGCAAGTTCACGCAAGCCAAGCCATTTGATGCTACGTTTTGATGCTTGCCGAGCCACGGCAAGCCTTCACAAGCCCGAGCGTGAAAACAGGTAAAATGGCTTGGCTTGCGTGAGCTTGCGGACGCTTGTAGACGATCGGGAGTAGTGTCGGTTTTTGGACACAGATCAAAGGGCATTTGCGGCAAACATTTGCGACGTGTTCACACGTTGGCTCGCGCTTAGTAGCCGCTGTGATCTCGCGACGAACGCACGTCATGCACAAAATGAGTGGCTGGTCGAACGAAAAGAGTTTATCGTTTTTGGAATATTACCAAACCGAAACGTGTATCTGGAACCCCAGGGATGTTAACCATAAAGATATAAAGTTCATTTGTTTATTTATTAATTTTAACCGATTTCAAAAAAGGAGGTTATCAATTCGACCCGTATGTATGTAATATTTCCAGAATTGCCCAATTTCCGTATATGTTAGTCTATATCAGCGTCTGAACAAATGTGCCAAATTTCAAAAGTTATGTATGTATGTATGCATGTTTTTATGTTTGTGTTCGCATATCTCCGGAACTACAAGTCCGATTTGAGTTTTTGAAGTGAAAACTTCTTTAGCGGCGTTGAGCACTTTTGTGGGATGGGTAAAACTGTGAAACTCGCGACAGATTCTCGTGCTGATCGAAAAACCGTAAGACGGTTGGAGAGTAGTGTTGTAACATCGAAATCGATTAATGGAACAATCGATTGTTTTTTTTCGATTGTCGATATTTTTTAATCGATTGTAAGGGTTTCGATTACTTAAAAAAATCGATTTTCATAAAAAATGTGTTAAAAATTTAATCGATTGTAAGGGTTTCGATTAATTAAACAAATCAATTTTTTAAAAATCGATTTTCATAAAAAATGGGTTAAAAAAAATAATGCACAACGTTATAATTATAATAATTAAAATAAATATAATAATCAAGTTTTCATTTCTGCCGGCACTCCCAGAGTGCAACCCGTCTTTTTTTTGATTATACTAGGTATAATCAAACGGTTCGTCTGTTCCCTAAGTTAAACACTTAGGGAACAGACGAACAGTGCAAGTTTCAAATCAATCAATCAAATTCAATCAAAATCGGTTCAGTAGTTTTTGAGATAGGGAATTTTAATTCTCAATTACGTACAATTTTGAAGTCGGTTTTATCTTTTAAATTAATAGAATACTATATTATGTGATGATGCTTTTGGTTATAAGAGCATTAAAAATAATAGGAAACCAAACGTAATAGCCGATACAAGTTCGGTGTCCGCCATGCTTGGATGTACGTAATACACTGACACGTTCATGAGTGTGAAAACGACTTACAAATGCAAAGCGAGATTTGTGGAGGCTTGTGGCTTGTGGCTAAATCGATTAATCGAACAATTGATTGTTTTTTTTCGATTGTCGATATTTTTTATTCGATTGTAAGGGTTTCGATTAATTAAAAAAATCGATTTTCATAAAAAAATTGTTAAAAATTTAATCGATTGTAAGGGTTTCGATTAATTAAAGAAATCAATTTTTTAAAAATCGATTGTCATAAAAAATGGGTTAAAAAAAAATAATGCACAACGTTATAATTATAATAATTAAAATAAATATAATAGTCAAGTTTTCATTTCTGCCGGCACGCCCAGAGTGCAACCCGTCTTTTTTTTTATTATACTAGGCATTGTTTAACTTAGGGAACAGACGAACAGTGCAAGTTTCATCAAAATCGGTTCAGTAGTTTTTGAGATAGGGAATTTTAATTCTCAATTACGTACAATTTTGAAGTCGGTTTTATCTTTTTAATTAATAGAATACTATATTATGTGATGATACTTTTGGTTATAAGAGCATTAAAAATAATAGGAAACCAAACGTAATAGCCGATACAAGTTCGGTGTCCGCCATGCTTGGATGTACGTAATACACTGACACGTTCATGAGCGTGAAAACGACTTACAAATGCAAAGCGAGATTTGTGGAGGCTTGTGGCTTGTGGAAGCTTGCCGTGGCTCGGCAAGCATCAAAACGTAGCATTACCTGTTTTCACGCTCGGGCTTGTGGAGGCTTGCCGTGGCTCGGCAAGCATCAAAACGTAGCATTAGCTTAAGCGCTTATTCCATTTCACTAAATTTAGACGTCTAAATGATTTAGTGACTAAATTTAGTCAAGTGGAATAGCATTTAGTAACTTTCTAAATGGTATTCCACTTGACTAAATTTAGTCACTAAATCATTTAGACGTCTAAATTTAGTGAAATGGAATAAGCGCTTTAGCTTTACCTTAGCTCTACCTTTTTTCAGCTACCAAAAAGTAAGATTTTGCACCACAGCTACAGTTATAAACCTCGTGGTATACTTCTGAAGGTACTGAACAGAACTTCAGATTCCTTACGCTGAAACTCTCTAACATGTATTCCTTATACATGTTAGAGAGTTTCAGCGTTGTTTAAAGAAGCAAAGATATTGTATTATGCTACTATACAGATCACATTTATCAGCATCATCATCACCACCATTAACCCATCAAGATTCAAGCCCCATACGAGCACCCTGCACCGGTGATCGCGACAACAATAGAATACAATAGCATTTCCAAGAATCCCCGATCGAAGGATTCAAATATGCATCCTTACAATATGACTTTTTATGACCTTATTATTTGTACTTTTCATAGTCCTATAGCTCAAGACTGATGTTTTTGATCATTATTCTGTCATTTGACAAGCGATGTTTGCCGAATAGGCGCCGGCAGCCTATTCGGCAAACATCGCGTGACTTCGGCAAACTTCGGAGTTCGGAAAACGGCGCCGGCAGCCATTTCAGAAACCGGCGCCGGCAGCCATTTCGGCAACCAGCGCCGGCAGCGGAGGCACTCCCTATTAAAAAAATCAATATATACTTGTAATCTGTGAAAAAAATAATCTAACGCAATATACAGGGTGACCGGTAATAGGTCTGTTTCCTTTTAACATGTAAAAATACATCACTTTTGCAGCCTAAAAAGCTATATCATACCCTGTCCAAAAGCTAACGGTTACCGAGATATTCAAGATTTTGTATTTTTTTCAAAAACACCCGATTTCAAAGGAAAACTTAAAATAAAAAAAAATCTACCTATTAATTTCTTAATCTTTAACATAATTTTAGTTCTTAGGTAGATAAACTACAAATACAAAAGTTATTTATCCATCTAAACAGGAAACAAAAATTAGCAGAGTGTTTCAAAAGTCTTAACAAAAAAAAATGAAAATGATTTTCCCTCATTTCACCCCTTATTGTTTAAAAAATCAATAAGACATTAGTCGTACAAATTACTTAATTAAATTCCTTATTTATTAAGCTATCCAAAAAGGTATAATTTGTGTGCAAAAACTTCACAAACATCTGGTAAGGTAAGATAATAACTCTCAGCACAATTTTTTTGGCTTACAATTTGTTCAGGGTTAGGTTGCCAGGTAGTCAAATTCTTTTGTTATCGGAGGAAGAAGCGATCTATTATTGGTCGGTTTAAAAAAATCCGGTTTCTTCGTAACTGTTCGCGTCGGTTCGTAACAGTTCGGGTCTGTCTAAAGAGCAATATGTAGAGTTTTTGTTTAGTTAACGCTTCTCGTCCTGAGCGCGCTGACGTTTTATTTGCGATTCCTTTTGATCAAGTTTGTTTATCAAAAATGGCATCTTTTAGCAATGAAGAGTACGCTGACATACTGTACTGCTACGGTTTTTGTGATGGCAACGCAGCCGCTGCACGGGAAGAGTACCGGCGTCGTTTTCCCCGTCGAATTAATGTACCAAGTGCTGGAGTTTTTTCCGCGGCGTACCAACGCGTGCGGGAAAGTGGCTCTGTTCATCAAAGGCGACGTGATGCAGGAAGACCTCCTCGTTATGTTGCAGAAGACGAAGAGAGAATATTGGAACGTTTTGCAAGAGATCCGACCACCTCTACAAGAATTGTAGCGAAGCAACTGGGTTTAACGCAGTGGAAAGTGTGGTTCACCGTACATAGCGCTCGGTTATACCCTTTTCACTACACACCAGTACAAGCATTAGAAGAAGGAGACCCTGCAAGGAGGCTCGATTTCTGCCGCTTTATGCTGCACTCCGATGAAAACGATTATAACTTCTTAAGAAAGATTTTATGGACCGACGAGTCGAAGTTTGAGCGTGACGGCATAACAAACTACCACAACATGCACTTTTGGGCTCCCCAGGGTGGAAACCCCCACTTGGCAAAAAAAGGTGCTCATCAAAGGAGGTTTTCCCTGAATGTTTGGATGGGAATTTTGCATAATCATTGCATTGGGCCGTTTTTTCTACCAGACAATTTAAACGGGGAGTCGTATGAAAATTTCCTGAGAAATAATCTTCACGAGCTCATGCAAGATATACCAGTTGAAACCCGAAGAGGTATGATATACCAACATGATGGATGCCCGGCACACTACAGAGTGACAGTTAGGCAATGGCTGGATCAAAATTTCCCGCAGCGTTGGATTGGCCGCGGCGGTCCAATACCTTGGCCCGCAAGGTCTCCAGATTTGACTCCTTGCGATTATTATTTATGGGGCCACATGAAGTCTTTAGTATACGCAACACCTATTAGCGATGTACATGAACTGAGGAGAAGAATAATTTATGCAGCAAACGAAATCCGAGAAACTTTAACAAGTAGAGTAACGCGATCTAATTTTCGCTTAAGATTACGCAAGTGCATCAGAAATCGAGGACGACAATTCGAACAGGATTTACCGTAATAATTATCAACTTATTATGTAAATAAAATATTAATTTTTATTCAAAGACTTTTATTTAACTTAACCTGACGTAGCAAATGTTTATTTAGACTTTTCCAATTTGCTAATTAGAATTTTACTACCTGCTAGTTCAGGTAGTTAGCAGGTTCTTCATTTGGACAAATCGGCGTAGGGTCCTTAATATTCCCTAAGTAAGATGTTATTTAGATTTTTGCATTACAAATTATACCTTTTTGGATAGCTTAATAAATAAGGAATTTAATTAAGTAATTTGTACGACTAATGTCTTATTGATTTTTTAAACAATAAGGGGTGAAATGAGGGAAAATCATTTTCATTTTTTTTTGTTAAGACTTTTGAAACACTCTGCTAATTTTTGTTTCCTGTTTAGATGGATAAATAACTTTTGTATTTGTAGTTTATCTACCTAAGAACTAAAATTATGTTAAAGATTAAGAAATTAATAGGTAGATTTTTTTTTATTTTAAGTTTTCCTTTGAAATCGGGTGTTTTTGAAAAAAATACAAAATCTTGAATATCTCGGTAACCGTTAGCTTTTGGACAGGGTATGATATAGCTTTTTAGGCTGCAAAAGTGATGTATTTTTACATGTTAAAAGGAAACAGACCTATTACCGGTCACTCTGTATACTTGTAATCTGTGATCTCTACAAATATATAATAATAATCTGTGCTGTGATCTAACATGCGTTAGCATTCTATATAGTTTGTGGATCTAACGCGTCTTCAATCAAAGCGGCGTACGGTATTTTTAATTTTTCTAAAAATCTTGTGAAAAGCGTATGGTTTTTTGTTAAATAGTATAAAATTCTAATTACCGGTAAAGTAACAAGTTTTGTGCTAACTTGTGTTTTAATACTTGCTATATCAAAGCATTAGGAAGCTCAACAATATCTAGCCCTATTTTGTCTAAAATTGTTTCTCAACAAGTAAGTTTATTTGTTAACTGGTATGAAGTGTATTGAATTTCTAAATTAAACTTATCTGCAAACGTAAAATGGTGTTTTGCGGACAAAAAAAATTAATGCTATTATAACCTCAAAATATTTGCTTTTACAGCAATGGATATCAGACCAAATCACACCATATACATAAACAATCTCAACGAAAAGATTAAAAAGGAAGAGTTAAAAAAGTCTCTGTATGCTATATTTTCTCAATTCGGTCAAATTTTAGACATTGTTGCCATGAAAACATTGAAAATGAAGGGCCAAGCATTTGTAATTTTCAAAGAAATCTCAAGTGCAACTGTTGCCCTTAGAAGTATGCAGGGATTCCCGTTTTATGATAAGCCAATGGTAAGAAAAAACCTTTTCCTTATTTGAATTTCATTCATATCTAAAACCACACAGAAGATGTTATTTTGAGCCCATTAAATGTGTCAAAAATATCCCACATTATAATAGTACGGGAGCCCTAGAACAAATTTTTTTGTGATTACTAACAAGCTAATATTTTGTGATTAGCTACATTTTGATAATATATGAAATATATGAAATAATCAACAAATTTGGTTGACTACTGTACCCTAAAATGGAACCCTAACCAGCTGATTTTTTGTATATTGGTAGGTTAATAGTTATATAATTTAAGAGTAAGCTGGACAAGCTACAATTAAAATAATCCATATTTTAGGACCATTAAGTCAAAGTATGAAATCCTATCTCTGTTAGCTACCACTTTTGAGATTTTTCAAAAATAAAAATGTTCGTCTTATCAAAATGTAGCTACTCACAAAATATTAGCTTTTTAGTAACCACAAAAAAATTTGTTCTAGGGCTCCCTCACTATAAGTATTTTTTATACCTAAATCAAACAAGATTTCTCAACAATAATTATAATTACTTTTTCCAATTACAGAGAATCCAATATTCTAAAACAGACAGTGATGTCATATCTAAAATAAAGGGTACATTCCAAGAGAGGCCCAAGAGGCCGAAGATGCCCAAAATGACTGATGATGCCAAGAAGAAGAAGAACAAGGAGAATCGTCCAGCAATTCCTGGTTTCGGTCAACCGGTAATGAACAATGTCAATGTAGAACAACCACCCAACCAGATTCTATTCTTAACCAACCTTCCAGATGAGACTTCGGAAATGATGTTGTCTATGTTGTTTAACCAGTAAGTATTATTTTTTCTTTTTTCTAAAAAAATTTACCAAAGTTCAAATAGCAAATTGGGGCATAATTTATTTATTTATTTATTATCCACCACAACAATAGATATAACAAAGTTACAGTCAAGATTAACGCTTCAACTCCCATAAGGCCCAAGTGGGCCGCAATAACAATTGAAAGGCTATTGTGTCTCGTTTTGCCGCAATCGAAGGATTAATTTAGAATTAGTAGCACACTAGACTTAACAAGACACTTTGTGAAATAAAATATTACATTGTACAAGATTTAATTGTGGACTGCATACTAGGCAAAGCGTGTATATTCTTATATTCTTCATATTGTTACGATAACATGTCAAAATTTGTATGAAATTCTGTGATCTGTTTATACTAATAAAAATGTTTTTATTACAGATTTCCTGGTTTTAAAGAGGTACGTCTGGTGCCCAATAGACATGATATTGCTTTTGTTGAGTTTGCCAATGAAATGCAATCTGCCGCTGCCAAAGAAGCTCTGCAAGGTTTCAAGATTACTCCCACACATGCAATGAAGATTACTTTTGCTAAGAAGTAATGTTAGAATAAGATTTATGAATAAAGTTTTAAGTATTATGAGAACTGTTTTGAGCATTGCACTTCGCCTTAACAGCTCTCCGGCTGTGACTAGATATTAAGTATATCATATTTTATTTTTACTTATTTAATATTTAATATACATTTTCTACTCTATCAATAACTTTGATATATTTCTCCTTTTATAAAACATATTTGTAGATGTATTTATAGTTTATTAGATGAGGCCCGCAACTTAATTGCGACAAAACTATTTTTCGGGATAAAAGTATCCTATGTCCTTTCCCGGTACTCAAAGTCTCGCCATTACAAATTTCAGAAAGATCCGTTCAGCGGCTTGGGCGTAAAAATGTAATTAACAACATAATAACAGACTTTATTATTATTATTAGTAGGACACTAAAAACAAAATAATGCTACATAATGATAATCTATAATTATATTATTATTAGCGGAAGCGGAAGAGTTTGTTTGTTTGAACGCGCTAATCTCAGGAACTACTGGTCCGATTTGAAAAATTCTCTCAGTGAGATAGTCTATTTACCGAGGAAGACTATAGGCTATACTTTATCACGCTAAGACTAAAAGGAGCGAAGAAATAGAGGAAAATGTGGAAAAAACGGGGGAAATTATCTGAAAGGGCTTATCACACGAACTACTGGAGCAATTTTTCTGTTATTTGGCACAGATAAGAAGTAGACCACATGAAGGATCAAGGGCTATTTTTTGTGGACTAATTTGTCTGTGAAATATCTAATTTACGCGGGCGAAGCCGCGCGGAACGTCTAGTATTTTATATTTTTTGAAGAGGTAAGACTGAATACTGTAAAATTTGCATAAAAATATCGAGAGCTAATGAATACTATTGTTCGGCTTCGGTGTTCGTTGTTAAAATTTTCAAAATAATCAGGAGAATCAATAATCAAGGTTTGGAAATTGAGTCAACTTTAATGGCTGTACATTATTAAAACCATAGGTAATATTTAATAATAAAAATCTTAAAAGATAATACGTCACTTGTCAAGAGCTAACTGTCAAGTGTCAACATGACAGTATGCTAATGTAATGATGTCAGAATTGCTAATTTTGTAATCATATCTATTTTTGTAAAATATTTTATTTATTTTGTGTTTCTTTTCTAAAAAAACCCACAGTGACCGATATTTATACATACACCTAAATAATACGTTTACAAGTTTTTAGCAAGTAGACATGGAGGATATATTCCAGTGGTGTAGAGAAGGAAACGCTTTGCAGGTGCGAGTGTGGCTTGACGATACTGAACATGATATGAACCAGGGGTGAGTATTGAGGCCATTAATTAAAATTAACATCTTAATATTACACAAAATTAAGATGATACACCCACGTATACCTGCCTCTAATGAGAAAAAACTGTGCCAAGGTCTCACCTGTATTTTCTTGTTTTCGTCAAATTTTGGGTGAGTATTGAGGCCATTAATTAAAATTAACATCTTAATATTACACAAAATTAAGATGATACACCCACGTATACCTGCCTCTAATGAGAAAAAACTGTGCCAAGGTCTCACCTATATTTTCTTGTTTTCGTCAAATTTTTGGCGATTGTAAAGAAGTTTAGAATATAAAACATTCTATTTTGTGAATTTAAAGTGTTATATTGCAATATTTTTTCGTTATTAATCATTAACTTGGCCATTTTTATGAACCAACCAAATAATCAATGGTTACTATGATTCATAAGCCATGGCTATGACTACCTACACATGTTACGTTTTCCTGTAGGTATTGACACTTGCAAAACAGTGTTAGCTATTGCATTAAACTAGTTCTAACTCATGTTCTTATCAAATGTAATTTTGTTCTTGGGATGCCCATTAGGGTGGGTCACTTTTGTATGGAGAAAAAAAAATTGACAGTTTTCTTTGCAGCACACCGACAAAAAGGTGCCAAATTATGAGTGTAAATAGACTACAAAGTTTGACAGCAATCGGAATTCATCTTCTGCCTCCGGTTTCCTGTGAAACCTGACAAAAAATGTGTTTAAAAACAACTTATGAGCAGGGCATTTAAAGTTATACTAATCAATGTTATTTATAAATAAAAATCTTAAATCAATAGTAACTATGTTTCTTGAATAGAAAACAACATTATAAGTTGTTTTTTGAATAATTATTTAATAAAGAATAATCATGAAAGTGCAGGGTTTATTTTGAGGCAAAATTCCATTTGCTATCGAATTTCAGCATTGCTTTTCGGGAGTCTCCTTCCTTTCTCTTGGTCTTTTTGTACATAATATATTAGCCGATGACTGAGAAGTCATGACTGCTCTTTCTACTTGTTATGTGTATGACAAGGAAGGCGTAATAAACCCAAATCTCCTTCTCCTTTCGTTGAATGAACAATCGCAAATTTTCTTCAATTACAGATTTGAATATCCGAGGCTTAGTGATATTTTCTTGCCAGTTTGAAAGGTACAATATTATGTGATTGGTTTGCTAAATAGCTAGGAAATACGCCTAATATAACTGATTCAACTATTCTGTACAAATAATTTTCGTTTGTACTAATATCTTCAGCAGAAACCTCTGATAAGTTTGTTGGAATAGGTTGAAACTGAGATAATAGGTCTTTTTTCATAGTTTTCAGAGGTATTCAGAAAATATATATTCAAATTGCCAGAAAATGACTGTGGTCTAGATGTACTGCCATCAATATGTTGAAACAGATGTCTAAATTGCAGTTCATTCATATTATAATGTAAAAACATAATATAATCCACTGCAAGAGTTTGTTCAGACTTTTCTCTAGCATCCGTATAATACCGGCATAATTATTTGCCAATATTAATGTTACTGGCTATCAATTGATCCATCTAAATATTTGCTTCCAAGCAAAAAAAATGAACATTTCTTGTTCTAAACACTTTGCAGTGCTTGAAGGAGGTCTAACATAGCCTAAAAACTCGTAATCTGTTTGGTTGTGCCGAAGCTATACCACCCACAATCGTTTTTCTAGTTGTTCGTTGGTATTGTTATGAAGATTGTTTTCTTGCAGGTATTTTTCTTTATTTTTAAAGCAAGTACATATTTTAAGAATATCACAACACTCGCAAGGCAAAATATCAAGCCAAACTTTAGCTTGAAGACGAAACTCTTCCAACTTGTTTTCTGGTATTTAGGTTGAGATTTCAGAAGGTTTATTTTATTTTAAATGATAAGTTTTTAACATTCGTCTTGGTTTTTGTAAACAATAGTCTTATTTATCGTTAGTTAAAACTAATTACACATAAATTAAATGAATGACTTGAAAAAAAATATAGTAGCAACTTGAGAACAAAAATCAGCATTTTTAAAAATTTCAATCAAAATCCGAAGGCAGTAAAACTTAAAAGAAGGTAATAAAACTTTACGTACTAATTAAATACACCATTTGGCACCTTTTCATCACTGAGCACTTTAAAAAAAGTAGAAAAAAATTTTTTGACCCACCTTAATGCCCATATAAATTACATTGTTTACTTTTGTATGTTTGACCCATTTCTAAAAATAGTTTTAGACAAAAATGGGTGAGCTTATTCCACTACTCACAAGCAATGAAACAGGTATAAAATGTTTAAGGGTTTAGGCTGTTTAACTAAGTAACACAAGTAACATTTGGGTCACAAATGTTCTGAAAGAACAGATACAGAATACAAATGCTTAGTGAACAGGAGAAAAGCATATAATATAGGCTATTAGTAGCCACGGGCGCCGGCAGGGGGGTGCCAGGGGGTACACTTGCACCCCTTGGGAATCTTGGGATCAACAGAAATTATTGAAATAAAAAGCATTTTGTAACCCTATTACCATGCCGTACAAGGACAGTTCGTAATGTTTCGGCACTAAATGTATTCTGTTGACGTAAATAGACAGTCACTGTTGTTCGTAAAAAGTAAATAGAAAAGAAAAGAAAGAAAACTAAAATCTGCACCCCTTGGAAATTATTTCTGCCGGCGCCCATGTTAGTAGCCTATGTCCCACAAAAACTGTACATTTTCTAATAGTAAAAACTTCCTTGGGACACAACTTCGCATGAACAACAATGAATAAAATGTAGTAACACCTGTATTATTATACTAGATGACGCCCGCAACTTCGTTGCGCCAAAATTCGTTTATGGCGCGGAAATCGGATAAAAAGTACCCTACGTCCTTTTCCGGGACTCGAAAGTATCTCTGTGCCAAATTTCAGCTAAATCGGTTCAGTGGTTTGGGTGTGAAGAGGTAACAGACAGACACACTTTCGCATTTATAATATTAAGACATATGGATTTTGTTTAGGTAATAATATTTTATTTTGTTCAATTTTTAGAGATGACCATGGGTTCAGTCCATTGCACTGGGCCTGCAAGGAAGGTCACGTCAAGATTGTAGAGATGCTGATCAGGAGAGGGGCAAGGATCAATGTGACGAACCTGGGAGACGACACACCATTACATCTGGCCGCTGCTCATGGTCATAGACCTATAGTGCAATTGGTATATTATGTTAATTAATTATAAGTTTCTGACTCATCAATGCATGCAAACAAGCCAAAACAGTTATAGTAGTATACAGTAGATGGTACACTAAAAGGTATTGCTCTTAGTAACTTAATTCCTATGGTTATGTAGGCCTTAAGGATTGCAAAAAACGGATTTAAAAAAAAATCCGGATAATCCGGATTTTTTGTAATTTTTTATATATTTTTGATAAACAGCTTTAAATGCGCGTTATTTTCATATTATTTCTTTATTTAACATTCATTTTAAAAGTGCAAAATAAAACTTCTTAAAAAATTTACATTTTTCTTAAGTTTTCACAATTTTCACATGGATGTAAAAAGGAAGAGATTAAAATAACAGTATCTGGTACTTTAAATATTATTAACATCTTAAAAATACCTTGATTTTTTAACTATTTAAAAATGTGAAATTTTAGTTAACAAGAAAATCCTAAACAATCTCCGCTTTATCGACGACTTCGTCATTTTTGCGCCTACAGCCGTCAGCTGCACATCATCAAATTATGTTCTAAGATCTGCAAGCCTAGAGGTGGAACTTACTAAAAATAGGTCAAAGACACAAACAATGATCAACAGTACGAGAGTAGGGTCGAGGTAGACGAGCAAGGAATTCACTATGTCAACGAGTACTTGTACTTGGGCCAATTAGTTTCTTATGAATAGAATAGAATAGAATTTATTTATTTCCAAGAAATTTGTTACAAGGGGGTAGGGCTTGTCTAATTTAAAATGACGCGCCCCACCACTTCAAAGTTGATATAAATGAAACATTTTTGTACTGTGAATACGAGGGAGGGGTGCGTCATTTTAGGTTAGACAAGCTCTACAAGTTTACTGTGGTATAAAGTTTCTGCCTCTCAGGCGTGGAAATATGATAACAAAAAGGCAGAAAATTGGTCCATGAAGAATGGTGACTTACCAATCTCACTGAAGCTCAGACTCGTTGATATGACGTGTATTTCGCTCGTCATAACCAACGATTCGCAAACTCGATTATTGACCAATTTACGATTTACAAAAGTTCCAACTCAGGGTCTGCCAAAGAGCAATAAATAGAGTTCAAATATCAACAAAACAAAAAAAAAAAACATGCTGCATGTGCTCCCAAACTAGAATCACAGGCGTAGGAATTAAGACGCCCAAGCTAAAATGGCATTGGGCTGGTCACATTATCCGCATACATGTAGGCTGGATATTGACTGAGTGGATATCTAGGCCTAAGAAAAGATCGCTATGGTCCAGACCATAGCGATCTTTTCTTAGGCCTAGATAGCCTTTAGATTTAGCCTGGAGGTATTTTTTCCTCTGAAGGTAGATCACTGTACGAGGGCTGCTATTTATGTATCCGGAATTAAAAAAAGAAACAAATATATATCATTTAATATGGTTTTATTGCTTTTCAAAATATTCGCCGCGATGATCGACACACTTTTGCATACGCTGGAACCAATTTTCATAGCACTTTTTCCATTCTGATTGAGGTATCTCCAAAACGTGCATTTTGAACGCATCAACAGCCTCTTCGCGGCTCGAAAAACGTTGACCACGTAATTTGTTCTTCGCGTATGGAAATAAAAAGAAATCGTTAGGTGCCAAATCAGGGCTGTACGGCGGATGACCAGTCAATTCGATCTTTTGACCCTCCAAAAACTGAGTTGTTTCAGCTGAGGTGTGACAGCTAGCATTGTCGTGATGTAATATGATTCTGCGTTGTCGGTTATCCTTTCTTATTTCTTCAAAGACTTCTGGTAAACATATGGTCGTATACCATTCAGAATTAACCGTTTTACGATTCTCTAATGGCACTGTAGCCACATGTCCATTAATTAAAAAAAAACAGGCGACCATTTGCTTCAAAGTACTTTTTGCACGAGTAACTTTTGTTGGTTTCGGCTCATCTTGGAACACCCACACCGTTGACTGTTGTTTAGTTTCGGGGTCATATGCATAGATCCAAGATTCATCACCTGTGTAGATATTATAAACGGCTTTTGACGTACCACGGTTGTATTTTTTTATCATTTTTTTGCACCAATCGACACGGGCCCGTTTTTGATCGATTGTCAAGTTGTGCGGAATCCAACGCGAACATATTTTTTTTACAGCCAAATGTTCGTGTAATATCTTATGTATGCTCGTCATACTTATGCCTAAGGACGCCTCTATCTCGCGATATGTAACATGACGATCACGCATTATTAGTTCCCGCACAGCATCTATATTTTGTGGGACAACAGCTGTTTTTGGGCGACCTTCTTTATTTTCATCCGTGAGCATAGACCGCCCACGATTAAACTCACTGTACCAGTGATAAACAGTGGTTTTTGATGGTGCTTCATCTCCAAAAGTTGCGGTGAGTTGAATAAAGCACTGTTGTTGATTTAGCCCACGCCGAAAATCGTAGTAAATCATTGCACGAAAATGTTCACGCGTTAAATCCATGGCAAATGAAGACACGCAATTTTCAAAATGACGCCACAATGGAAAAATAATTGACAGTCACATGAAAAAAAATGTATTCTTCAACCAAAGAGTTCTATTTTCAAATGTTGTAATTACTTTTTAAATATTGTTCTTGTAAGTGGCCAGTTCCGGATACATAAATAGCAGCCTATGTAATCCTGACATTACGACGATCCTTGAGGATATCCACGAATTTCCTCTTTAGTAAATTATAGAAGAGTTTTTACTCTGTAGTAGAGTGGTAGACTCAAGTAGAAGGTGAATAGGTGTGTCAGAGAATCTGCAGGTTGTACTGCTATTAACACCTATTCTGTAAGATTGAGCTTGCATTGTACAGTTAGGCTTCTGGCTAGGATTGTATTTTTTTTCTTACTAGCCAACTCGTCAGCGGTTATGTTACCAATGAGGAACTAATGATTGCGAAGACTTTAGCCTAGAACACGGTTATGAACTCCCCACTGGAGGCATATCAGCTGGGCTGGCAAACGGTTACGCTGGAGCAAGATAAGTGAAAGATTCGGGCGGCACCTTTGCCCAGCAGTTGGATAGTATATTGATATTTAGGCTATTACAGGATAATGACTTAAAATAATCATTTAAACTTTAAATCAACATAAGAAATTAAAATATGTCGTTATTTTTTTAATAAAACGAAAAATGTGAAGAAATGTAATTACAACCACAAAAAAACAATAAAATGTTATACATACGAAATTCTGACTTTGGTACGTGTAGACCACGCAAAGTTGTGATATTATAGCGCCTTTAAACAAATGTGAATTTGTATGTCAGATATTACACCATACATTTAAATTAATTTTATATTACGTAAAAGCTTCTTTTTCATAATTTTATCTACTATTCGAAAAAACCGAAAATCCGGATTTTGAAACATAAAAATCCGGATTTTTCATAGGCCCAAAAAATCCGGATTATCCAGATTTTTCGGATTTCGAAGTATCCGGATTGCAATCCCTAGTAGGCCTGGACAACCAAATCACTATTAGTGAACCTCTAGTAATCATTTTGGTCTTAAGAATAAATTAATGTGATTTATTATATTATTTGTATATATATAGATATATATTTTTTTCCACATTTTCCTCTATTTCTTAGCTCCTATTAGTCTTAACGTGATAAAATATAGCCTATAGCCTTCCTCGATAAATGGGCTATCTAACGCTGAAAGAATCATCAAAATCCGTTGCATAGTTTTAAAGATTAAAGGGAACAAAGGGACATGAGGGAAAAAAGCGACTTTGTTTTATAATATGTATGTATAGATTGGTATCATGTTTAAACTATAAAGAAAGGTATAAACTTTATAATATTGTGTTCCAGCTGTTACAGAACAGAGTAGATGTGAACTTCACCAACGAACATGGTAACTCACCACTCCACTACGCCTGCTTCTGGGGTTACAACGCTATAGCTGAGGACCTGTTGCTGGCCGGTGCACTGGTGTCGCTGGCCAACAAGGATGGTGACACACCCCTTGATAAGACCAAGGGGCAGTTGGTGCAAAGGTAAAAATAGATTTTACATTTACTCTATTGCCATAAATCCTAAACACATGCATCTAGTATCAAAATAGAGATACTGACAGATTGTAGACGTAAAATACAGATTTCCTGTCTCCAGTCAATAGAAAAAAAATCTATAGTGGTCTTACTATACAGGGTGCAATTAAACCTTCCTGCCAAATTTTTTCCAGGGCTTAGGTATCATTAGGAGAGTCTATTTAACCAAAAAAATTGGGTGTTATTTTTTTCAATAACATATTTTATCCCATTTAAAATCGTTGCAGAACGGTGACGCGGGGGCACGTCACGCGCGGCCGACGCATCGCGTCCATTAATTGTAGTGTTTTTTAGGATAACTTTCGGAGGCCATTTCGCAACATTTTAGTACTGAGTGATTATAAAAGAAAAAATACGTGTATTTTTATTTTTAACAAGGATCGATATATCAAAATTTGGCAGGAAGGTTTAATAATTTAATTGTACCCTGTATAGCCTTAAAAGTATGTTTTGGCTCAACAACATCATATTTAAAGAGGTAAAACGAGAGTCGATAAAATGACGCCAGAGTTTATTTTCATTATGGCTACAAGAAAAATTGTACTTGATAACATAGTTCCTTGTAGTGTTCGTCTGAAACAGCTATTTCTAGAAATACTAATGGAAAGGCTTATAAGGGTGCGTTTCCACTGAAGCGGAGAGGAGCTTAATCGTGCTATTCCAGCGGAATGATAGCGAAGCGGAGCGAAGATTTCGAGCATGGTGATTGGTCAATTCGGCACCGCTAAGCTCCTTTCCGCCCCGCTCCGCGTCAGTGGAAACACGGCCTAAATCTGTAAGCTTGCAAGTTTTATTAATAATAATGATAAAAAAAAAACTATTTCTTATTTCAGACTTCACGAGCTAGCAGTAAACCAGGGGCAGGACCTCAAGAAGATTCAGTTCAAGGATCAGTCGTGGCTGGGGCTGAAGACCAGGAGCAGGGACGCTACACTCTCCCGACACAAGGGCATCAATATCAATGAACTGTCTTTACACACGCGTATCGCTACCACGCCATCAGGTAAATATTATATTAGAGATATAGGGCAAACTGCTAATAGTTTGTAGGTAGTCAAAATATTATTGGTACCTTATCTTTCTTGTTTGAAAATATGTACTAGCAATACAAGTAATAGGACTTTAGGTAATATTAATTTTACCAAATGTTATCTAACAATATAAAATTAGGCATATTTTACTTTTCATCGTCCGGCATGTCCAAAAATAGGCCCTGCGTGATTTAATTTTATTACAAAAAAACAAAAGCAACAACCATCACAGCTAGTAAACTTTTTAATCATAAAACCGCACATTTTCAAACATGCCACTTTTCAATATAATTGATCATGTGATAAATGTATATATGTCACCGTAAGATTGTAAATACCGTTAGATTATAATCTATCTCGCGAGATTGTAAACTGTCGAAAGATAGTGAACCGCAACACACTGCTTACAATTTAACGTATTATTATTCGGTAGATTGTAATCTATCGAAGTGAAACCGTTAAATCACAATCTTAAAATTGTCAAATTATATACTTTTCTTATGTAACATCAGTGTGATATAAAATAAATAATATTAATTAAATTTACGTATAATAATCATTAATAAATTATTAAATTACATAAATAGCATAAATTGTAATCCTCTTAACGTACGATAACAAACGAATAAGACGACACGGGGCATATACCGTTCAACCAATCAGCGCCCGAGGTGCGTTCCGTTTCACAATTTGACGGTTTTACTTCGATAGATTACAATATTCCGAATAATAATACGTTAACCCATCAGTCGTGGCAAAACGAGACACAATAGCTTTTTCATTGTTATCGCGGCCGGATGTGGCCGCTTGGGGCTTCATGAATTAAATTGTAAGCAGTATGTTGAGGTTTACAATCTTTCGACCGTTTATAATCTCGCGAGATAGATTATAATCTAACGGTATTTACAATCTTACGGTGACATATACATCTAATGATGAATTAATTTCATATTCCAGGTGAGACCTGGCGCGGCCGTTGGCAGAAGAACGACATCGTTGCCAAAATTATCGCCGTGCGCGAGTGTACACCGAGGATTCAGAGAGATTTTAACGAGGAGTTCCCCAAACTGAGGATCTTCTCACATCCAAATATATTGCCAGTGGTATGTTTACACTTTACTAATTATATATTTAATTTTCCAATTACATATTATGTTTATTATGTTGTTACTGAACATAATAAGGTTAAGTAAAACACATGTGTAAGTTAGGTTGTGCACAAAGGGTCCATGCAAAGATATTAACCCTGATACCAGCTACTTGTCCTGTCCAGTAATGTTTGAGTTTAATTATGGGGAGTTTCAAAAAAATAATACAACAGACAAAAATCGGCCAAAAATAATAACTTTCAGATAAGGCGGTTTTAAGATTTTAGTTATAATAGTATATTACTTAATTTTTTAAATATCATATTTTTTCGTGACTAATAGACTATTTACTAGTATAAAATTCAAAAATATGTGAGTTAGTATCAAATTTTGGTCCGTTTTGTTACCATGATCAAAGTTGAATAGAAATAAAACTATAATATATTTTGAGACTCTGGCGTATTTATTGAAATAACACAGTTCTTTTACGTTATGTACATAAAAAATTAAGACACTGCACATTTTAAAATAGATTAGACAATCCAATTTTTATTTCGGGTTCCAAAACTACATCTATTTTTTATAGTACTTTCTCAAAAATTGAGCTGTTTAAAATCTGAATGCAATTAAAAACGCTAAATATTAATTGTTTTAGCTAACACACGAGACATATCTCATAAGATAGAAATTTACGTCAAAATCTTAAAAATACCTTTAAAATATTCAGGGACAATAACAAAACCGACAGTAACAAAATTTTAAGGCATAGTGTACAAGACCTTACAATTCAATATTATATTAAAATTAGCAATTATTTTTTCTTAACTCCTTTCGTCTATTATAGCTTCTGCCTCAGCTGGATTCAGTTCCAATATGTTTTTCTTTTTTTATTTAATCTTCGTAAAATTTTCCTTAATTTACTCTGGATTTTAATTTTTTAACCTCTCGCTATACTTATTTGTATAATAACAATTTTAAACAAACTATCATCAGCTATCTTTAACTTTACAAAAATTGTATTTAATCGAAACTTCTAAGATAATTTATCACCATGCAAATCCACAGTGTATGACTAGCTTTGTGCTTTCGGTTTTGTTACTTTGCCGGTCCGTCTATATGTTACCCTGTACGCAGTAACAAAACCGAAGTAACATAATGCGACTACCTTACATTTAAAGACATGTAAAACTTTTCCTGTTTTACGCTGATTCAAACTACACACACTTACTTTTAGTTCAAAAATCTGTGTATCTTTACAAACTATTATGTTACAAATAAAGATAGTAAAAAGTATCAAACAGTCGTAACAAACCTGACCATCAATTTTGGTCCATTCCAACTGGTTGCACATTTCTTTGCACCACCGAAAAAATTACTAAGCCAAGCCGTATTAAAATGGCCCATCGTACTGTATATTAGTTTCGCCATAAACAGAACACAAAAAATATATTTTAGTAGAATGTTATCATGAAAAAATAGCATATTCCGGGGACAACAGATAACTGCAAATTTAAATGGATTAAAGTAGTCTTACGCTTTAAATTAAGCCTTAAAAGTAAAGAACATGGTTCATTTAACAAAAAAAACAATTGAATATGTTAAGTAGTTCCAGAAAATTTAAATTTAATTCAGTTGGAAGTTTGAGATTGTTACTGGGGACACTGGAAAAAGAGGGTGTTGATAAATTATATCACCATAATTTCTTTTTTCTTTCTATTTGAATTAAGTTTTTAATTAACCAAAATAAAGTACAAATAGACACTCTTTCAGTTACTTTATAAATAAATACCAATAATGGTCAAATTTTTTAATAAAATAAATATTAAAATGAAGGACATGGCAAAATGGCTGTTGTATTATTTTTTTGAAACTCCCCTTATATTGGATCACCCTTAATTTTATTTGCTGTTATAAACAGTAAGGGCCCCCGCGCATTAGGCGGCCAGGTCGTGCGGCCAGGTCGCTGCGACCACCCCGCGCACTTTGCGGCCACGTCTGCGACCACACTCGTATGAGTAAACTTTGACAATTATTTTGTTTACTGTATACAAAAAACGTGTGGCCGCGGCGACCAGTGCGCGCACACTGAGTAATTTCATACAAATTCCCGTATCTCGTTGGCCGCGGCGGCCAATGTGGCCGCGTGTGTGTCGCGATGTTTTTCATTGGCCGCGCGACCAGAGCGTGGCCGCTGGCCGCTGGTCGCGTAATGCGCGCACCTACATATATCATAGAAGAATTAGTTGGCCGCAGCGACCTGGCCGCGCGACCTAGCCGCCTAAGGGTGCGTCCACATTTGTATCATTTGCGCGATCAGATCCCCGATCAGATCTCCGTCGCGTATCATCGAAGCGTGTCAAAATGATACGCGTATCATGACACGCCCCGATCGCTATTAACCACGTATCTGGTACATGTCGTATCAAATACTCGCATGATCGGCAGAATGATCTAAGGGTGCGTCCACATTTGTATCATTTGCGCGATCAGATCTCCGTCGCGTATCATCGAAGCGTGTCAAAATGATACGCGTATCATAATACGCCCCGATCGCTATTAACCGCGTATCTGATACGTGTCATATCAAATACACGTATGATCGGCAGAATGATCTAATAGGCGTCCACACTATGATACGCATACTTGATACGGCGCGATGATCGCGACGGAGATCTGATTGCGCAAATGATACAAATGTGGACGCACCGTAATAGGCGTCCACACTATGATACGCATACTTGATACGGCGCGATGATCGCGACGGAGATCTGATCGGAGATCTGATCGCGCAAATGATACAAATGTGGACGCACCGTAATGCGCGGGGGGTCTAACAATAAACATCTGTGAAAATTTAAATGGTCTTACTATACTGTACTCGGCGAAACATGGCGGTAGGGTCATTGACTCCCTGTCAAAAACTTGTCATTTTCTGTATAAACCGCGATTGAAAATGAAGTGTCAGATGTTGCTACTCCATTGTCAATCGCGGTTTATATAGAAAATGACAAGGTTTTTGACAGTGATTCAATGACCGCTACCGCCATGTTTTTTATTTTATTTTATTTATTTATTTATTTATTTATTTATTTTAATCAGGCTACGTAGGCCCATACAATATATACCTTAACTAGCGACCCGCCCCGGCGCACACTGGTCCCAAAGTAAAATAAATGGGACATTAAGAATTTTCGGATCGAAGGTCAACGGATCAGACTGATATTTTTTTTGTAGACAGCTGATGCAATTACAAGTCACTTTTATAGATATCGTTTTTTTCAAATATGCCGTATCTACAGAGATGAAAAATAATTTAAAAAAATTTGTATGGACGAAATCATAATTTTGTCATTTTAATCCAAGATTCAACCGTATTCAAAATAAATCATAGCACAGCTTATAGAGGGACTCTTGTCGTACATTTTTGTCATAGACACTCAACTGCGATTTTTGCGCCTTTTAGAGCTACAGGCACTTTAATTTTTTTTGTCAGCGGATGAGGCTGATTTTTTTTGTAGCTTCTGATGCAATTACAAGTTACTTTTATAGATGTTGTTTTTTTCAAATATGCCTTATCTACAGAGAAAAAAAATTTGAATTATTTTTTGTATGGACGAAATCATAATTTTGTAATTTTCTTCCAAGATTCAAACGTATTCAAAATAAATCATTGCACAATTTTGTTATAGACACTTAACTGCGATTTTTGTGCCTTTAGGAGCTACAGGTACTTTAATTTTTAAGCTTAGCGCAAACCTACGCGACCAAAGCGACTGCGAAGCGGTAGCGTCTACCGCGCGGCGGACGCTGCCCATGTAGTCTTATGGCGCTGTGCACATCTGCACGACCGCGACGCGAAATGTTCGCGTCGGCAAGCGGAACGTGCGCGTCAAGTTGTCAGACGCGTGTTTTGAAGTTTACATAACTAGACTTCTTTTTTAAAACCTTTTTTATATTATTTTGTACTACTCTTTAGTTTATGATTTCTTGATTTGTTTATGTTTTGATAAATTGTGTCATGAATCAAATTGCCCGATGTATTATTTTTCTCTATGATCATGATATTAGTAGTCGCGCAGGTGTGCACGCCAAGTTTCGCGTTGCAGACGCTCCCGATCCGCGTACCGCGTCCCCTGTCACTGACGCGTAGGTTTGTTTTAAGCTTTATTTACGATTACAATAGTAAGGCTTCTATTGTTATCGCGGTCGCATGCGACCGCTTGGGGCTCGAAGGATTATTGCGTGAGTCATCCGTATTGCAAGCATTTTTTTATAACTCATTGTCTAATTAAAAAACAATAGAATGGCTTTCTATTGTTATCGCGGTCGCATGCGACCGCTTGGGGCTCGAAGCCCGGGCCTTTCTATTGTTATGCGACCGCGATAACAATAGTAAGGCTTCTATTGTTATCGCGGTCGCATGCGACCGCTTGGGGCTCGAAGGATTATTGCGCGAGTCATCTGTATTGCAAGCATTTTTTTATAACTCATTGTCTAATTACCCCCACTACTTGAAGTAATATGAGGCTTTCATGATCGGTTTTCACAATAGCCTTATTGTGTCTCGTTTTTCCACGATCGAAGGAATAATTTACATGTACAAACACGTTTTGAGATTTCCACTATTGTTAATACATTACCTATAATAATAATCATACAAGTTTGAATTTTGACAGTCCTAAGCCCGTAAAAGTACTCGGAAGGGAAAATTTGAATTGCAATCTATGTGCCTATTATATTTAGCGTTTTCGAAGCGTTCGCTAGCGCTGAATAAAAAAACAGAGCACAAATTCCAAGTATAGAGGTAATTACCAATTAGGCAATGAGTCATTACCAAACAATGTTTGCAAACTGGATGAGTCATAAAATAATTTACCTGTACGTACATGTTTTGAGATTTCTACTTTAATTTGTTTAGTTTTAGTATTGTTACGTGCTAGGGTTCGAGGATTCGGAGAGAAAGACCTGGTGACTCTCTGGAAGACTTTATTCACTGACACTTGCTCACACAAATCACTAAGTCCAAACACTAAGCACTAGATCCAAATCACTGAGCACTCTCACTGTCCTAGGTCCTAGCCGAGTCGTAGGTTCACTATCACAATCACTCACTATTGATCACTTGTTTTCACTTCGAAGTCGCCTCGAAGATCGCTCAGATAAAACTGAATTCCGGGCCGTCCACCTGCGCCTATTTATATGGGCGACTCGAATTCTAGAAAGTTCCTTACTCGATTCACGTAAACAAGTAAACACGTAAACAAGTAAACAACGGTCGGAACTTTCTAGGAGATTCGAGCATGTACCAACTAGCGCCATCTAGTTTCGAGTAGGGGATTTATGTGTAGTGTGTCCCCTAGTTTTGCCGGTTCGACGCTAGATGGCTCTGTGTGTCCGTATCCGTAACACTACTCCCCTCTTAGAGATGCTCGTCCCGAGCATCATTATTACTGCCATGGTAATGCGCCAGACGGTCTATGTGTACCACTTTGAATGTCCCTCTTGGTTGCTTTTGAATCCTGTAAGTCACATCATTCAATCGGGTAACCACTTTGTATGGGCCGTCCCACTTGGTCTGCAACTTTGGAGATTTCCCTTTTCGCCGAGTTGGGTTATGCAACCACACCAGTGACCCTTCTTCGAAGCCGCTCGTGTTCGATTTCCGGTCGTATCTGGTCTTCATGTTCTCACTTGACTGCAACCCATTTTCCCGAACCATGGCGTGTATATAGCGCATCTTTTCCCTTAAATCGCAGACATAGTCTTGTACGGTCTTCGGTTCCTCCGGTGACCCTCCTGTCAAGAGGTCTACTGGTACTCGCAGTTCTCTACCGTAATTGACATACGCCGGGGTAGCTTTTATGCTCTCATGCTCGGCGGTACGGTACGACAGAAGGAAGAGCGGTATATACCTGTCCCAATCCTTTTGTTTGTCATCTACCAGTTTCGCCAAATGCCTCTCAAGGGTCTGGTTAAATCTCTCAACCATTCCATCAGACTGTGGATGGTACGCGGTGGTCCTTGTTTTATGCATTCCCAAAATTCTGCACACTTCCTGGAAGACCTGCGATTCGAAATTCCTGCCCTGATCGGAATGGATTTCTAGAGGCACACCAAAGCGTGATATCACTTCTTCGACTAGCTTAGAAGCAACTGTTGTAGCTTCCTGGTTTGGTATGGCGAACACTTCGGGCCATTTGGTGAAGTAATCCATGACCACCATAAAATACTTGTTTCCCGATTCCGTTACAGGAAATGGCCCAGCTACGTCAACTGCAATTCGTTCCCACGGTGCGCCAACGTTATACAAGCGCAGGTTCCCACGGCTCCTTGTTTGTGGTCCCTTCACTGCAGCGCAAGTAGTACATTTGCGGCACCAATCCTGCACATCATCTCGACAATGCAACCAGTAGAATCGTTCTCGCACTTTTGTTAACGTCCTCTTGACACCTAGATGACCTCCTGATACGCCATCGTGTATTTCACGGAGAACATCTGGTACTCTCGTCCTTGGGACAACTATCTGAAGATGGAACTCTCTGCCGTTAGTCTTCTCCCATTTCCGGTAAAGTATTCCATTTTGAAGTATCAGACTGTCCCATTGCGCCCAGTACGCCTTAGTGACAGCGTCAGTGGGTGCAACCTCACTCCAGATTGGTTTTACGTCACCGCGTTTCTTCCATGTGATGATATGCCGAAGGTCGTCATCTCTTTCCTGAGCCGCTCTCATAGCATCATTCTCCCAGAGACCCAAGGGACTTGTTCTAGTTAACTTTAATGTTATTTCATTAGATTCCTGCTTAACACAGTGTTTGCAGTCCTCTGAACACGGCCTTCGTGAAAGTGCGTCGGCATTCCCATGCGCCTTTCCGCTGCGGTGTTCCGTCTTGAAGTCATACTCCTGTAGTTGTTCAATCCATCGAGCTACTTGGCCTTCTGGGTTCTTGAATTGCAGTAGCCACTTCAAGGCTGCGTGATCAGTTCGCAGTAAAAACTGTCTGCCGATGAGATATTTGCTGAAATGTTGTAGCGTCTTTACAACAGCCAAGAGTTCTCTTCTTGTCACACAGTAGTTTCTCTCTGGCTTAGATAAAGATTTGCTGAAATATGCAATTACAACTTCTCTTTCACCCTGTTTTTGAGATAACACCCCTCCAATGGCCGTGTTGCTTGCGTCCGTGTCGACTATAAACTGACCTGCAGGTTGTGGATACCCCAGGATTGGTGTTTCACACAGATGTTTCTTCAGTTTCTGAAAAGAATCTTCAGAAGTCTCGTCCCAAATAAACTGTCGTTTATCCTCTGTCAGCCGATGTAATGGCTTGGCTATCTCCGAGAATCCCTTAACAAAACGCCTGTAGTAGGAGCATAGGCCGAGAAATGCCCGCACTTCGGTTTTGTTCTTAGGGGTTGGCCAATTTTGAACTGCTTCCAGTTTCTCCGGGTCCGTCTGGATTCCATCACTGGAGATGACATGGCCGAGATAATTGACCTTACTCCTGAATAAACGACATTTTTTCGGATTCAACTTTAACTTGGCCCCCTCTATTTTGGCGAAAACACGTTCTAAGTTTCGCAAATGGTCCTCGAAGTCGCGGCCAACAATGATGACGTCGTCCAAGTAGACTAAGCAAGCCTCTCCAACTAAGCCTGCCAGTACACACTCCATGAGTCGCTCAAATGTGGCAGGTGCGTTGCACAATCCAAAGGGCATGACGTTAAACTGCCATAAACCTTTACCGGTGGAGAAAGCTGTCTTCTCCTTGTCTTTTGGGTGAATTTCCACCTGCCAGTATCCAGATTTCAGGTCCAGGGTCGAGAACCATTTCATGCCACTCAAGGTATCCAGAGTGTCGTCAATTCGAGGTAATGGATAGCTGTCCTTCTTAGTGACATCATTGAGACGCCTGTAGTCCACACAAAATCTTGTGCTGCCATCTTTCTTCTTCACTAACACAACAGGTGAGCACCACGGACTTGCAGACGGTTCAATAATCTTATGCCTTCTCATGTCCTCCAAAAGGCTTTCAACTTCTTTTTCCTTTGCAATGGGTATCCGTCTTGCTCGTTGACGAATTGGGTTCTCGCTTCCGGTATCTATCCTGTGCTGAACCATCGACGTTCTTCCAAGGTCGCCTTCCTGACTGGAGAAGATATTCGCGTGGCGTTGTAAAAACTTCTTAGCTTTCATGCTCTGCGAATAAGTCAGATTACTCTTGCAGTCATCGAGTAGCTCAGTCACTATTCCATAGTTGCTGCTGTTGGCTGAGTCTGAGCCTGTGATCGAACTACACTTTCTCATCCAGACAACTTCCTCGCACTTTCCAATGACGTCACCTTTGTTCAAGCAGATCTCGCGATCACCAAGATTCAAAACCTTGACCACAGCGTTACTGCTTCCACTAACAAGGGTTCTCGCCGTCATCAGTTTTTGCGCTGATGTCTTGCTAGGTGTGTCTTCGATCAACACACATCTGTTTGACTTCTTCTTTCCAGCTGGCGGTAGTTTCACCAGCACTCTAGCTTCCGCTCGTCCAGGTATAATGACTTCCTTTACACATGCGACTTTCCCGCAGGCGCCTCCAAGGATGAAAATTTCTTCTTCGCCACACTTGAAAACTCCGTCAGCGACATTAATTCCGCAGTTGTGCTTCTTCATGAAATCCAAACCCAAGATGCAATCATCCATAATCTCAGCCACGATAACGTCATGAGGGTATGAGGACCCCCCTACATTAATCGTAACTGACATTTCTCCCAGGACGGGTATTGGCTGACCGGAGGCAGTAAGAAGCCGACAGTTAATTCTCCTCTTATGTCTACTTGCGGCTTTTACTAGATTTGGGTTCACTATCGTTCTAGAGGCTCCTGTGTCTAGAGTCATTTTGCAATCCGTCCTGTTAATAGTCCCCTGAATCACAAGACTATTCCCGCTGCATGCTTGGGAGATAACAGTTATCGGGGCTTCCTCCGCGTCAGCCAGTACTCGCCCCTTAGTCCTGGCTTTTATTCGTTTCCCTGATCCCGGGCAGGGGACGAAGCTCCTTGCTTCTTCACCTCCTCTACTTGTTCCTCGAGCCTTTTCATCCTTGCCATCTGGGTCTCCTTCTGCGGGCAGTTGAGCTGAAGATGGCCCCTCTCACCGCACTTGTAGCACATGGCTCCAAAACTTCTCTTCGTGGGAGCCTTGACCTCCTTAACATCCTCAGAGACCTCATGGATCTTATGGGTCTGTCGTATGTCACGGCGAACAGCCTCGACCTCCAAAGCATGCGCCAATGCTTCCTTTAGCGAGGTGTGGTGACGTAGCCTCACTGCAGCTCTGACCTCGAGGTCCCTGATTCCGTCGACAAATGCTTGCACAATATTCGTGTCGATCATCTTGGAATCGGCTCCTGGGTGTGCCTTCTTGACAAGTTTTTCAATTTCCAATGCCCATTGCTGTAGTCCCTCTCCTGAGCGTTGGACTCTGTCACGAAGTTGAGCACGGAACACGTGCTCCAGGTGTCGCTCCCCGTATCTGGATTCAAGGGCCTCCATCAGGTCTTGGAACCCCTTCCCTGTATGTGCTTCTAGGACCGACAAAGCTTGCCCTCTGAGCGCAACCGTGAGAGCGGTCAGGCATTGTTCGTCAGTCCATCCGTTGGCAGAAGCAACCGTCTGGAATTGCTGACGATAAGCGTTCCAAGAAGTAGTACCGTCGTATGGTGGCACTTTAACTCTTGGTCCTTGTACCACTTGCACCACTCCGGTAGTTCCACTAGACACCGCCACTCCTGTGGTTTCCAGGCGCACTACTTTCTTCTGAAGTTCAGTAAGGCCGGTTTTCACATTTTCCACATCCAATCCTAACCCGGTAACTCGTTCTTCCATTATGTCGACATCTTTCCGAAGCTTAGTCACAGTGTCACTAACATCCTTTATGGCCAGAAGCGCTTTCTCTTGGAGGTCCTTTTGTTGCTCTTGTGACTCTTGCAAAGCGCCGAGCTTGCGGTCTTGTGACTCTTGCAAAGCCTGAATTAACTCAATTATGCTTCCCAATTGAGGAGCCATTTGAGGGGCCGTAGAAACTACGGGCGTGGCAGGATGGATGGAGCTAGTCGACGGGGCCTGAGCAGGCGGGGCCCAGTGGGCGGGGCTAGTGGGCGTGGCCTGAGTGGGCGTGGCCTGGTGGGCGGAGCCAGTGGGCGTGGCCATGTCCAGAGTGGGCGGGACCAGAGGGGCGTGGTCGGTGGGCGGGTCCCGGTGGGCGGAGCCAGTGGGCGTGGTTTCACCCGAAGTGGGTGGAGCCTGGGGGGCGTGGTCAGTGGGCGGAGCCTGGTGGGCGGGGCCAGCGGGTGGGGCCTGCCCCGCAGTGGGCGGAGCTTGGTCCCCAGTGGGTGTGGCCTCCGCAGCTCCACCTCCAACTCCTCTCTCGAAGTCAATGGCAGCAGCTCGCTGCGCCCTTGTCCTGACACTCCCCTTGAAGTCCTCTCTCGGAGTCAATGGCATCTCCAAATCTCACTTCCGACACCAGTTGTTACGTGCTAGGGTTCGAGGATTCGGAGAGAAAGACCTGGTGACTCTCTGGAAGACTTTATTCACTGACACTTGCTCACACAAATCACTAAGTCCAAACACTAAGCACTAGATCCAAATCACTGAGCACTCTCACTGTCCTAGGTCCTAGCCGAGTCGTAGGTTCACTATCACAATCACTCACTATTGATCACTTGTTTTCACTTCGAAGTCGCCTCGAAGATCGCTCAGATAAAACTGAATTCCGGGCCGTCCACCTGCGCCTATTTATATGGGCGACTCGAATTCTAGAAAGTTCCTTACTCGATTCACGTAAACAAGTAAACACGTAAACAAGTAAACAACGGTCGGAACTTTCTAGGAGATTCGAGCATGTACCAACTAGCGCCATCTAGTTTCGAGTAGGGGATTTATGTGTAGTGTGTCCCCTAGTTTTGCCGGTTCGACGCTAGATGGCTCTGTGTGTCCGTATCCGTAACAGTATATATAGGCTTTTTTATGAATAAGACATTAGAAATAGTTACTTGTCAATAAAGAAAACATTATTATTTGTCTATCCTTAACAATATTTATTAAAAATTATATAAAATACTCAAAAATGAATTATACAAAACAATAAAAATTAAAGTACCTGTAGCTCCTAAAGGCACAAAAATCGCAGTTAAGTGTCTATGACAAAACTGTGCAATGATTTATTTTGAATACGTTTGAATCTTGGAATAAAATTACAAAATTATGATTTCGTCCATACCAAAAATAATTCATATTTTTTTTCTCTGTAGATAAGGCATATTTGAAAAAAACAACATCTATAAAAGTAACTTGTAATTGCATCAGATGCTACAAAAAAAAATCAGCCTCATCCGATGACAAAAAAAATTAAAGTGGCTGTAGCTCTAAAAGGCGCAAAAATCGTAGTTGAGTGTCTATGACAAAAATGTACGACAAGAGTCCCTCTATAAGCTGTGCTATGATTTATTTTGAATACGTTTGAATCTTGGATTAAAATGACAAAATTATGATTTCGTCCATACAATTTTTTTTTTATTATTTTTATCTCTGTAGATACGCATATTTGAAAAAAACGACATCTGTAAAAGTGACTTGTAATTGCATCAGCTGTCTACAAAAAAAAAATCAGCCTGATCCGTTGACCTTCGATCCGAAAATTCTTAATGTCCCATTTATTTTACTTTGGGACCAGTGTGCGGCGTCGCACGGGTATAAAATATATAGCTACTGAAAAAATGATTAAAATCGATAGCCTATCACGATCCTTCATGTGGTCTACTTCTTATCTGTGCCAAATAACATAAAAATTGCTCCAGTATTTCGCGGGATAAACCCTTTCAAATAATTTCCCCCGTTTTTTCCACATTCTCCTTTTAGTCTTAGCGTGATAAAATATATCCTATAGCCTTCCTCAATAAATGGGCTATCTAACACTGAAATAATTTTTCAAATCGGACCAGTAGTTCTTGAGATTAGCACGTTCAAGTTAGCCCTTTCAAATAATTTTCCCCGTTTTTTTCCACATTTTCCTCTATTTCTTCGCTTCTATTAATCATAGCGTGATAAAATATAGCCTATAACCTTCCTCGATAAACGGGCTATCTAACACTGAAAGAATCATCAAAATCCGTTGCGTAGTTTTAAAGATTAAAGGGAACAAAGGGACATGAGGGGAAAAAAAAGCGACTTTGTTTTATAATAAGTATAGATGTTTAACATATATATCAATTATAATCTTAATAACTACACTTTATCACGAATTAACGGCGACGTGACGACTGAGGGGCGCTTCATTCCGGAGTCTTCCCCGGAACCTTCGGTAAACCACATCAGTCGGCCAGAATAGGGATGATGACAAGGTCAAAGATTAGCGAATTTTGTTAATAAAATAAAGAAATCACGGTAAAAAAGAAGTGTTACCAAAATTTCAGCTCGATAGCATTTGTATTTTTTTTGTTATGCGGATTCAAAGTTGGATAATCAAGTCGAATTTTTTTTCAATTAAATAGGCTATTTGACCTACTTTTTTTCTTTATGCTAATCGCTTCTTAATCATTCATTTTCACAAACAAAACTAATATTTTAATATTTTACACAGTAGAAACCCATAAAAATGTTTATTGAAAAATATGCGTCATAAATGGCGCCGAAAACACTGTCCGCCATAGTGTGACGTCATACGCTTTGTATTTTAAACTCTCTTTATTGAACATTTTTTTATGTGCTAAATGTACGAGTCTAAAAGTGCCCAAATATTATAAAAGAATTAAATAAGAAACTACAAATCATTTGTAATGTTGAAAACTTTTGGAGAAAAGTTTTGGCCATTTCATTTCCCGTCTACAATAAATGGAGATAATATATAAAATGGATGTTTTAAGTGAATTATTCAAGAAAATATATTTTACAAATCTTTCTAGGCTTATTCTTATTATTTATGTACAAATAAACTTACATATAACGAGCGCGATAAATAAAAGATATTAAATTACTATGAGGATGACGTCACATCCAAATCGGAAGTACCGCAAAAGCGTTTTCGTCAGTACAAATCCTATTTTTATAAAATCATATTTTCAAATCGATAAGCTTTTATTTGATGATAAGGGTGAAATACGGTTCCCTAGGCCAAGTTCTACTAGAAATATGCATTTGTTCAATGAAATTGAATATAGGTCAAGTAGCCTATTTCTTAATATTTGTATACCATTCTATAACTTATGCAATTAAAAGCAAGCACAAGCACTTTGTATGGAGCGTTTCGGGCAGGTCTATTTTATGAGATGTTTGAATTGTTCATATCTTGGTGAATTTTTAAGCTATCAGAGTCATTCTTTCAGCGATGTTTCTATTTTTGGAGTTTACTCCTTAAGAATCGATTTTCATATATAAGGCGCCCGGTATGAGAAAAATCCTCTATTTTGAATATAATAATTAAAATCGGAATCCCTCGGATTTTTCTCAAATAAATAATATTTGAGAAAAATCCGAGGGGTAAAACCTACTAACAAGTAACGAAAATGTGTCACGTTTTTGGTGCGCACCTTTAGTGCGCCACTTTCTAATTTGGCTGTGAGTGTATTAAGACCATAAAGGTAATATACCTATCGGAATATAATATTATATAAAAAAAAAAAATATATAATTATGATTATAATTATGATTAAGACGTACATATAGTATGCTGTATAGGCGACTATACCTATATACTATATGTTATTGGGCTTGTTTGTTTCTATCAGTGTCGATGTATTTATATTGCTATTTTTGTTATAAATATCAATAATTAATATTGTTATTGTGAAGTTATAATTTTTATCATTATACTGGCTAAAGTGAACTAAAAGTATTTTGAAATAACTATGGCAGAAAGGGGTGTAGATAATATTGCTGGAACATCTGATTTCATATTATGATATTAATCTTTTTTCAGTTGAATAAACTCTTTTTGCGTATGGTTAGATACTCGTACTTTAGGAGTAAACTCCAGTCGTGCGTCGGAGCTGACACACTTTTTTTTAAGGGTCTTTCAATTACCAATAAGAAAAAAAAATAGTCATCAAGCCTATTCCTCCGCTTCAAAGGTCGACAGAAGATGCGTCGGTACTCTCACCACAAAGGAACTGAAGTTGACCTTGTGGCGAGACTGCAGACGTTCGACCCTCAAGTAGAGGGATGTCTTCTTACTGATGTAGTCCACGACGTTGTCGACCTCCATGGACCAGTGTCCATGTTTTGCCGAGTACAGTATAGTTACCTATACATTAATGATAGACAGATAATGGTACAGACAGACAGTCAATTCTTATTAAGCTTATAAATATTGAGTAAATTGTGATTTCCGCGAAAAATAATATAATTAACAAGTTTTATTACAATATCACTAACTAGCAAAGAAAATATACATTTCATTATGTATTTTCAGGTGGGCTGCTGCGTATCCCCTCCATCTCTCGTGGTGATCTCTCAATACATGTCATGGGGCTCTCTCTACTCGCTGCTGCATGGTGGTGGTCAATTAGTGGTGGACGCGGGCGCGGCGCTCCGACTGGCGAGGGACGTGGCTGCCGGCATGGCGTATCTACACTCACTGAGGGATAGGTCTCTGCCCATGTACAGTTTGACGAGCAAACATGTTATGGTAAGAAGGGTTAAAATTGCCTAATATTATTTTTATATTGGTCTCTTTATCTTTTTACAATATGTAATAAATATATTTTAATTTCTGTGTAAAAGTAACCCTACTACGACGCTAAAGGGCTTTTGTAACAATTGATTACATGCAGTAAATAGAAGTTCTGACTTGCTTCTAATGATAAACAAATTTTTGGAACAATGTTACATTGTTTTGTATGGTTCCTGCATAATGTACAAATTTTAGCGGAACTCAAAACTCAAACTCAAACTCAAAATTTTTTATTCAGAATAAATTTTTGCAAATATTTTCTGAAAGTCTACATGATGCCTACCACCGGTTCGGGAACTAACCCGGCGAGAAGAACCGGCGTAAGAAACTCGCAGGGGGCCCACTTTATTTACCAAAAAAAGTGAGAAAAAAATTAATCTTTTAAAATAAAGTTTACAATGCTGGGAACAAAGTTGGGAACACTACATACACTATAAGATCTACTATTACTGTAATACTTATTATTGTAATACGTTACGTCAGACCCTACTGGATTTTTAAACACTGGTGGTAGGTTGACAATTAGAACGTTCGAAAGTATTTTTTTTTTTTATTTAGAAATATAAAACTTTTTTTTAATTTGATTTTTCAGATTGACGAAGATCTAACCGCTCGCATCAACATGGCGGACGCCAAGTTTTCGTTCGAGCGCGGCCGCCACTATTCACCGGCGTGGTCCGCGCCCGAAGCCCTAACTAAGCCGCCGGCTAAACGTAACGGCGAGGCCGCTGATATGTGGAGCTTCGCTGTGCTGTTGTGGGAACTCGCTACTAGAGAGGTAAGGAATGTTATAAAATGGTGAAAGAATATAGAGTTTTCTTGCGACTTAATTCGTAGGTAATTCGACTCGGGATCATTTTTACACGACACCAAATATGTAAACGCTAAGCCTGTGGTCAACGGCTTAGAGCCAGTTCACACGGCGCGTTGCGTTGCATCGCGTCATCGTAACGCAAATATTTTGACGCATAGCCGGCCACACGTGCGCTGCGTCATCGCATCGTTATTACGAAGCAGTGTTAACGTCAACACCCCGTGCGATGTGCGTTGCGACGACACAACGCCGTGTGAACACTTTGGTTATTTGTATAACGCAACGGTAGCGCTGCGTCGATGCAACGCTGACGCAACGCTCCGTGCAGGCTCTAATTCGTAGGTAGTTCGACTCGGGATTATTTTTACACGACAGCAAATAAACGCTAAGCCGTTGACCATACGGCGCAGTAAGTTTCTGAATCCGAGTTGATCTACCCGTTATGGCTCGTATGATCCCAAATCCCTTACCATAACACTGTCCGGTAAGGTGACAGTCTGATTTTAATTCATTCAATAAAATATACACGATAAGGCCCACCAGACCCACCTAATACCAAGCTGCGCGTGTGCTTAAAAAAACAACCTGATCCCTAATGAAAAAGTTACATTCTTCCAGTGAGACACAAGAAACACAATTTTTTTACATTTTACTAGCTTTCCGTACCCTTTCGGTACGGAAAGCTAGTAAAAAGTGGTTTCGTACCCTTTTACGGTTCCATGTAGAAAGGGTAAAAACGGGACCCTATTACTAATATTTCGCTGTCTTGTCTGTCTGTCTGTCACCACACTGATCTCGAGAACCGCGATAGCTAGCTGCTAGACAGTTCAATTTTTAACGAAGATTAAAAACAAAACAACCACTTCAAAAATTTGTTACCATACCGCAACTTGCATTTCAGGTGCCATTCGCTGACCTCACCCCAATGGAGTGCGGTATGAAGATAGCTCTTGAGGGTTACCGTGTGACAATACCCCCCGGCATATCCCCCCACATCTCCAAGCTCATCAAGATCTGTATGAACGAGGATCCCGGGAAACGACCCACCTTCGAAATGATCATACCCATATTGGATAAGATGAAGAAGTGATGAAAATATGAGTTGACTGGTACACTAGACTTATAGCAAATTTCAGAATTTTTTAAGTTTATCCATTTATAGTGTACACATACAGAGTGCAATTAAACCTTACGGCCAAATTTTGATATATTGATCCTTGTAAAAATAAAAATACACGTCTTTTTTCTTTTATAATCACTCAGTACTAAAATGTTGAGAAATAGCTTCCGAAAGTTATCCTAAAAAACACCACAATTAACGGACACGACGCGTCGCCGGCGCGTAACGTGCCCCCGCGTCACCCCCGCTTATACCCACCGCCGCGAAGTGACCGTTCTGCAACGATTATGGTATAAAATAATGTCATCTAACAAAAATAACACTCATTTTTTTTGGTTCAATGGACTCTCCTAATGATACCTAAGTCCTGGAAAAAATTTGGCAGGAAGGTTTAATTGCACCTTGTATATAAATTTCTGAGATTTTTAAAAAGTGTATCTTTTTAATAGCATTATTGATTGGATAACGTTTTTAACGTCAAAATCGCTAACGAATACATAAACTCTGGTCAAAAAACCACATAAACCAGGCTTCAATCTGCTCTAAACAGTTTTTATCACGGATATTCTATTTCTCATTACAATAATTGGGATATAACTTGTCAGGTGTAAACTACAATTTATAATATCAATTGAGATAGACTTCAACAGCCTTTCTTATAAACTATCTCCCTCTCTTTTTATTTGTCAGTAAAAGCAGTGTTCTGCTATCATTTGACTGACTGAGAAATATGAGTTTGAAAACATTTATAGTCTGCTTTATATTCTGTATATTTAATATTATAAGAATATAAACTATATATTATGATAAACTTGAAGACTTGCCATTAATTCAGTGCAATATACACAATCAATTGACAATTTTCAACAAAGTTGCTTTCTGTTAACACTCTTGAGGGCTCGAAGTACAAAATATGTACGCACATTTTTACATACCTATAGAATAACTGAAATCCATAATATACAAAAAGTAACTTATGCATAAAACAATAATTTCATTTTTGCCCGCTTGTGCCAGACTTGGTTATTTGCCTTCTCTATCACAAATACATAAAACGAGAGGTAACGTTTAATCCATGGTTAACTATTATCCAGATTGGTGCAAGTGGACCTTTAAGTGCCATTAAGTGTACAAAATAACGATTATTCATTTATTTATCATTGTAATTTGTAACTGCCAGTATTTACCGTTGTTAATACTTAGGTTGTGTTTTAACAATTTTTTCATAATTTAAACTATTTAATACGAGTTATTTTTCTACAATTATTTTGATTAAGTATAACAATTTTAATTTATTCATTATTTTAGTGTTAAGGAACTACAGTTACAATTTTTGAATCTCTTTGTACTTCCAAAAGTAAATGTTAAGAGATTAACAATTTTTATTGCTGTATATTATTTTAGCTTAACATTATTAATACATAATGTTACTCTGCTTTAGGTGGTAATATTAAGAATGTATAAACTTGATATTGTCCAAATCATACTATGCGAAGCTGTTTTAAAGAAGACGTTTAAAAAATATTGAATGAGTGATAAAGTGGAAAGGTCAATGAAACAAAAATGTGTTTGGCCAAAGCCTTTACACTAAATATATATTTTACAATATGCAATATTTACAAAAGAGGAATAATTATTGATGATAATCATGATATACTATGTGCCTTATATATCTAACTAAGAATCCATAAATGAAATTAAAGTATAACGACTAATATTTCGCTTAAAATAAATGTAATGTGAATAAACTAATAATTTTATAGATGTACTCTTTTTATTATTTTCTCACAGTTTTCTATCAACTTCACCGACATAAATTACTTGTTTCAAGAATTAAAACAAAATATTGGGGGTAGCCGGTAGTCACAAGAAAAATATTAGGATTATAGTCCGCGCGGAACTAGTTGGCCGCTCTGCCCATACACTCACATACCGGCAGAGCGGCCAACTAGTGCGGGACTGCGGACTATAGTGGATGGGTCAAAAACACTTAAATCGAACACCTCTTCATACGTTTTGCGCTCCTGGTACTTCATAGTTTGAAACAAATGGGCTACCCCTATTAATTTGTCAATTCACAAGAATAAAAACAAAATATTGAGGGTAGTCACAAGAAAAATATTAGTATTAGTGGGTAGGTCGAAAAAATTGAACGTAAACACCTCTTCATATGTTATGCGCTCCTGGTACTTCATTCTTTAAAAAAATGGGGTACCCCTAATAATGTATTAATTCACAAGAATTGAAACAAAATATTGGGGGTAGTAACAAGAAAAATATTAGAATTAGTGGGGCAGGTCGAAAAATTGAACGTAAACTCCTCTTCATACGTTATGCGCTCCTGGTACTTCATTATTTAAAAGTTAAAACAAATGGGATTTCCCTATTAATTTATTAATTCACAAGAATTGAAACAAAATATTGGGGGTAGACACAAGAAAAATATTAGAATTATTAGTGATAGTGGCTAGGTCGAAAAAATTGAACGCAAACACCTCTTCTTACGTTTTGCGCTCCTGGTACTTCAGAGCTTAAAATAAAATATGGGCTACTGTCGCTTCACAAGAATATTGGGGCTACAAGAAAAATCTGAATTAGTGGATGGGACGACAAAACTTAATGCCTCTTCATACGTTATGTGCTCCTGGTACTTCAATACTGAATAATACAATGAATATTATTTGAATAATAATTAATTAAATTATTAGATTTTTTGCATAATCTGGAAAGTCCTGAAATCCTACATTGATCTAGATTCTAATGGAACGCTTAATTTTAAAGAAAAACAAGTGTTCTTAAAGCAACCTTTAATAATATTAATAATGTGTGTGTTTCTGCTCTGTCCAATGACTAGTACTGTCCAATCACTAGTCATGTTCACCCTACAATCTACATCCCTTTAGCTTCATGATCCTTTGCATACAAACTTGAAAAAAAAATGCTGTCATGTCACATTTTAACAGATGAATGGAGTTTTGGCGGGCATGTGAAAGAGTGCTGTTGTGTTTTTGTATTATTTTCTTAAAATTGTGTTAGCTGGGTTTTTAATGTGTAATATTGGTAGAATATTAACCATTAGATATTCGTGTTCATGCACAAGTGTAGAAAAGTGATGTAATATCCAGAAACGTGGTATTTTGTGTTCCCTCCAAAACTCCATCGAAAGTTTCAGTAAAGCGTCTACCACTTTACTGAATCGACTGACTTGACTCCTGTGACTGTATTGACTTTTACTTAGACTTTGACTAGACTTTAGACCTGACGATACATGAAAACGATGATGAAAATTATAATAGGAGGAATATGGTTTTCCCGCCATATTCCTTACCTTTTTACCTTGTCTGTGGCACAACATACACATTCTTTGTGTCAAGTTACCAAAAAAGAAGAAAAAAAAAAACAGATGAATATTTTGCAAATGTAAACCTAATTATTCATAAAATATTTTTTATACTTATGATAAAAAGTGAAAATTGCCTCAAGAAGCATTATTGAAAAGACTAAAATATCAATATAAAAATTAAAGGCTTACGGCGCGGGCGTAGACACGTTACTGCTGTTTTTCCACCCCAACAGCCTACAAAATAATGAGTTTTAATGGGAATTCAGCGAGTTACTTTCCGAATATCACGGACGTTGAATGGAAACTAGAAGTTGTAACAAATACGCCGGGTGTGGGCTGCGATAATTTACTATACACAGTCATATTAAAGACTGATTGTGAAGACATACAATTTACCTGTGGATCTCAACAGTTGCAAGACCTAGTGTACAAGTTAAAAGACCTAGTGCGTCACGTCGAAAACGTTAAAAGTGAACTCGGTTGAGCGTAGAAGTTCTACAAACTGCGAATTTAAAATGTCATGTAATTAAATACTCTTGTATGAAAGTAAGTTTTTTTTTTTAATTTATTAAACAGAAACATGTACTTTGATTTTCATTTGTATCTAGTATCCAGCAGTGCCGTAAATAGCCTTTTTTTCGCCCTGTGCGAGCTTCTATGACTGCGCCCTTGTTTTTTAGGGTTCTGTAGTCAAAAAGGAACCTTTATAGTTTCGGTCTGTCCGTCTGTCTGTCCGCAGTTTTGCTTAGAGACTATAGGACCTGCAAAGCTGTAATCTGGCATGATAGATACCGACAAAATGGTACATGAAATCTTAATAAAAATAGTATACGCACCATGTACATTCATTGACCATACATTTTTAAAAAATAGCAGAAGGTACAACGGAACCCTATATTGCGCGTGGCCCTACACACACTTGGCCGGTTTTTTTAGATATTATAGGTACCCAGAGCCATGCTTCTAGGGCCACAGGCCTGGTCTGGCCATTCTTGCGCCCTCCCAGAGTCTGCGCCCTGTGCCTGGGCACCGGTATTTACGGCACTGGTATCCAGTTGTTAACAGATCAAATAAAATAAAAAATGTGGGAATATATAGAACACCAAAGCTATACTTTCTTTATAAGTTATTTTTCCACTTTTGATTGTATTTGTAATTAATCTAAAAAAGGTAAAGGAAAAGTTCTTAATAAAGAAAAAGGAAAAATAAGGTTTTTCATACTCAAAATACTTTATTCAGAGTAGGCATAAGAACAAAATTTTAAAACAATTCCCTTGCACAAAACATCACAGAATTAAAAAAATTGTGGGTACACAACATCAAACTTAATGTAAAGTTCGTTTAGATTTATTTTATCGCTCCTATAGAGGTTTTGTAGTAAAATAACTCTAAAAGCAGACTGCTGTCTTCTTGACTGTAAGAGCAGGTACACATTGGGCGTTTTGAAGCGCGCACTTTGGAGAACCCGGATTCTATTGAAGCATACACATGCAAGCGCGCCAGTAACGCGCACTTGCATGTGTATGTTTCAATAGAATCCGGGGTTATTAAAATGCGCCTTAGCAAAGCGCGCGCTTCAAAACGCCCAATGTGTACCTGCTCTTAAGAATAAGTGAAGTTCATTCCAATAGTCATTGCACAATGCACAGCTCCTAAATAATGTTAGTAACATCAAATACTTATAAATAATTTTAATATTTAATTTAAAATATCACAATATCAACAACTACTCTACAAAATATAATGAACATTGATAGTGTCAGACTTCGGTATTTTTACATAATAATAAAGTTGTAAGCTAAATAGGCTCATTTTCTAAACATGATTCTGTTTAAAAATGAGTTTAGAAAAAACTTGTAAATTCAAATTTTAGGCTGTGTTCACTCCAAACCGACTGAGAGCCACCGAATGTGAGCAGGCTCACTGTGAGCCCAGTGTGAAAGTGAAAATATACGGTATCAAATGTCCGCGCCTACGCCTAGGCCCTAGCGTATTGTCGGTTAGGCGTGAACGAAAAAGTGGAAATACAATAAACTGCGTTTATGGTTCGCTCACATTCGGCGGCTCACAGTCGGTTTGGTGTGAACACGGCCTTATGCTTGAAACTTTTTAAAGGGCATATTACAATTTTTCTCTCACAAAAGTTACAGTTACTCAATGGACAATTGTTATATTTTAGGCCCTTCAATATATTATTATGTTTTAAAAAATCAACCATAGCATCTCACAGGTATTCAAATGAAACAGCTAAAAGAATACACTTTAAAATATTGCAATATTCACACTTTCCCCCAAGAGTAGATAACATACATCAAAATATTATAGACAAACAAGAAACCACAAAACAATTATCACATAAAATATAACCAATCAAACCATGAAAACATAATATCACAAAATTTAAAGCATCTATAGTTTGAAAAGCAAGGTTAACTCATAAAAAATCATCAAACACACTTCTTTAAGTCATATCTTACAGTTTAAAGAATACCAGATTTTACCGCACTGGCAATTATGAAACCTATCTGTCAACTATGTATTAGTAAAATATTGGCTGCCGTAGCTGCCTCTCATATTCTTATCATCTAGTTATCATGTATGCTGAAATATTTTCACATTTCTAAAGTAGTGCTTATAGATTTACCCTTTAGGACTCTGCCACGAATGTTTTTCAAATCTTAATTCAAAGCACATACCTTAATTCCTTTTTACACATGCTGTTAAAATATCTATAGCAAATTATATTAGTATGTGTGGTAATTCACATCGGCGCCAAGAAACTGTTACCAACATATGTAAAAAGGCATTATTGGTCTATAACAGTGTTTCTCAACCTCTTTTCGCCACGGACCCCTTGGAAGTCAGGCACAGTTTTCACGGACCCCCTTAATAAAATAAACAGCTAAAAATTCGGATTATGTATGGGTCAGAGATGACACCGCGGACCCCCATACATATACTCGCGGACCCCCAGGGGCCCGCGGACCACAGGTTGGGAAACACTGGTCTATAAGATGTTTTCGTTAAATAAATATTACAATGCTTTCATTTACCAAGCCTCATTTTGCAATGGATATGTTATAACTTATATTATGCAGTGTTATGCTCTTCTTTTTATTGTTTTTTATTTTATGTTTTACCATTTAACAACAAATTCATATTAGTGGCCACAACAGTTTTTACATTAATATTTATAATAATACTTTATGGTCATCTACAAATCTACTCTTACTTCTCATATTTTGGTTTTCACAAGAATCAGCCTCACCCATGAGAAATATTTCATTGAAGCTCACGAAAAATAAAAACTTATATACCTACTTACCAATAAATTCATAGCTTTATGAAATCTAATTTTGATAAGAGTTGAGATGTATACTGGCAGTTTTAATGTGTAAAGATTCAACAATAATTCATATTAAGGATTATTATTACATACGAAATTTGACAAAATTGTCCATAAAATACAGTATAATAGCAAGAGGAAAATAACTACATAATATATGTTATGCAAAAAAAGCAAAATAATAATATGATTCCTTGTCATTATTAAATTTCCAATCACTTTAAAATGCACTGAAAGGAGTTAAGTGCATTTTAGCCCGGCCGCACATTATCTGAATTTCTGATCAGAAAAGTTCGAACACCCCGCCCCGCTCATACATTTTGACACGTCAGAATTCTGATAGTCGACCACAAAATGTATGAAGAGAGTGCGTTCCGGCGGGCGTCAGAATTTTTCTGATCAGAAATTTCTTATAAAGCCGCCAGTCCACCGCAGCACACGGAGAGACTACGCACGTGTGACGTGCGTCAAGCTTCGCTTTGCAAGAAAATATATATGTGACTGTGTCCACTGCAACCCACGGACACGCTACGCACGAATTGACGTATTCAAAGTAATAAATTCGTGCGCCGCGTGGCCGTGCACAGTGTGCGCCGCGGTGGAATGACGGCTTAATGTGCGGCCGGAGTTAAATCGACTGTTCTATTCCATTGGTATTTGAATTTCAAATTCTGCCAAAGACAATCACTTTTAGAACATCAACCTTAGACTTTTTTTTAAATATCACTGGCTGTCAAATTTTGAATTTGGAACGGATCGAGTAGGCCGCGGCGTTTACAACGAGAAGAACTTGAGAAAGGCCGCGGGCGGGACGGGGTGCGGGGGGAGCGGCCCACCCGCCTCCTTCAGTCTTTCCCTGTATTCTGGACACTGGAAAAAAAAGTTTCCTATAGTTAATAACAAAGACTGGACCCGAAATTAATATACAAAGGTTTTTGCCTCTTGATTTGCAGTTTGTACTCGGGTGTGTCAGTTGCGATTGTCTGCATGAACTACGTATATAAACTACAAACTATAAAGTCATGGACGCATGTCGTCTGCCTCCTTTTAATTTACCAAAGTCCAAAATATGCTTTCTGTAACAATATTTTAATGAAAAATGCGAAATCAAGAAGTTAGCTCCTTTTGGCTAACGGAACCAGCACCTCTGATTGCAAACAATGGTGACTTATTTGATGCCAAACAAGAAGTCAATTCTATACGGCAAATTGTGTTATAAGGTTACCTGGTCTGCAATACAAGGATGTCCCAGCGACCTCCAGAACAGGCACTTGCAGTGGCGACACAATGACAGCGTCTCGGCGTAACGCGCGTCCTCGCGCAGACCGTACAACCTGAAAAAGAGCACAATAATTAATAGACTGACTTGACCGTCCAAGGAGTATACAAGGTGTAACAAAATTATTATGATAGTAACTTTAGGGTGTGTAATGTGTTCCTTATATATAGAGTTCACTGTGAAAGTAGCAGCGCTGAAAAAGCAAAATCGGCCCTTTATAAGGCTTCAAAGATTTGAAGCCCCAGATATTTGAATAGGCTGTTATAGCCCATGGTATAGGGGCGGCAACTTCCTAGGGGGCCCTATGGACGCTGCCGCCCCCCTAGGACGCGTGAGGATACAATATAATATTACATGACTCTCCAGTCTCCTACAAATTTCGTACATGGGGCGGCGGAAATAAAGTGGCCTACTCTCATAAAAATATGAATTCGGCACTGCAGATTTGGCTTCCCATAAGATTTGGATTTTCAACATAAGTTTTTACTGGTGCTGCCCAGGGCCACCGCCTGTGTGCAAAAAAAAGATTTTGGCGCCCCTTTAGGCAATTTTTTTGGGACCTTGGTTTTGGCGCCCCTAAAGATGGCAATTTGGCGCCCGTGTGCATTACACACATTGCACATAATATGGTAGCGGGGGCCCTGGTGCTGCCATTGATTTCCTACTGTCGGCTGATTCACCTCAAAGTTAATCCTTCGATCGGGGATTCTTGGAAATGCTATTGTATTCTATTGTTTTCGCGATCACTGGTGCTCTTATGGGGCTTGAAGGATTAATAGTTCTAATTCAGAATTATTAAGTTTGAGGTTCAGATTATCAGAATGGAAGCAGTAAAATGTACTTATATGTATAATAAATAATAATATGATGATATAGAATAATGATTCTAGGCTTACACTTATACCTATTTCCTATTATGTAGATAATGTACGCTTTTTTTATCAGGAAGTGATAAAAAAATATAAACCTACCGCTTATATCTTCTGATTTTAAAACTTGCCTTGATAGCTTTAGCAACATCGTCTGTGTCTCAAGTCAACGATGTTAATACTTGGATATGGCAAACGCCATCAAAACCGTAGCAATGTTTTTGCATGCAAAATGTGTATCGAGAAAATATTGCCGTCCTTTTTGTCTTATAGTAATAGCATATACTACTTTCTCTTTCACTCTTTTTACGCTTTTAATGTATATTTTACGTAACCAATGCATTACTAGACGCTGACAACTGCCAATGACCTAGATCTCGCATCACTCTCGCACCACTGTCGATTTTCATGTCAGAGAGACAGAGATGTGAAATGTTCACTCGGTAGCGTGGATACATTTTTCGTTTGTTAGAGGAAAAAATAAATATTATGGGAAATCTAGATGTCAGTACCGAAAATTAAATCTTACGAGCTTTGGATTTTTGTAAAAGGCATCAAATAAACAAATTTTTAAAAGCATAGCTTGTATATTATTTTAGTTAGAACTGTTTAAAGTTCCTGGAAGATGTTACTTTGGTATTTTTTTTCATCCAGTAGGAATACATTATTTTATTATTTAAAATAAAGAAGCTTTTTTCTAATATAATCAAAAATCACATAATATATATTTTTTGGTGCCAATCAATGAAATATATACGCCTAGAAAACTGCACAAAGATGTCGAATTAGCTGCTTCGCCCATAAAGGTAATATACCTATCGGAATAGAGAAACAATCCCGAGCTGTCAAGCTTAACCAAAATTTGATTTACATCTGTGTATACAATTATGTTTACGTGTGCGTGTCAGTGATGTACAAACATCTTGTAATTCGACAAAATATCGATCATGGAATAATAAAACTGCATAGATATATAATAAAATTGTAATTTTGAAGTTAAATGTGACTTTACTTCAAAATGCTTGCTGTATAATTAAGTATGCATGAATTTTTCTTCGGAGTCCAGTTTGGACGGTTAATTATTTTAAGCCATGAATTTGTGGTATCCAGGTCAGCAGGAAATCTGAAAAATTGGCCAAGTGTGAGTCGGACTCGCGCATGAAGGGTGACCGGTTTCAACCGGGCATTTTCTAAAACCCGGCACGATACGACACGACATGTCATGACACGATTCGACACGACAGGTCAGTACACGACACGACACGACACGACTTCACTAGACCCTATTAATTTTCAATTCACTCTCAATGAGCCCTTTTATTTGATGCCCATCTTGCAGAAGTGCTTTCAACTATTCCCCTATCTTGGATGAGCAGCCATATTGAATGTAGAATGACATTACATCTGTGGAAATTTCAGAAGTCTATTATTATAGCGGTTCTTGTTATACAGCCTGGAGACAGACAGACGGACGGACGGATGGACAGACGGACAGGCAACGAAGTCTTAGTAGTAGAGCGGGACCCCACTACTACTAGGAATTTTTACACTTTGGATGCGGAACCTTAAAAACGATAAATTATGTATGATAGTATAATAATATACTTAAACTAATTATAAACTACGGATGAGTATGTTATCATTTCAACATTCTTAGATAATTAGTATACTTAACTAAAAAATATTTTCATATCGATATAACTTATCGATAACTTGATGCAGCCCTAGTGTAAAATAGATGAAAATTGTTTACACAAAATATGCTTAAATTGTGCACCATGGATAGTCAAGTTATGTTTTCCATATAATTAAACATATATCATTATCATATATCGTAAATTATCAAAATCAATACCAATAACTCGTAGGGAATTGGCAAAAATAAACTTAAAACTAGGTCCTGTCGATGTAGAATAATTCACCTGTGAAATGAATATTCGTCCGGGTTTTTTTGATGTGTGGATCCACAATCATTCCACAAACATTTAACCATGTTTCTAGAGCAGTATTTCTAAAAATTATTCATTATTTAACTTAAAATCACAATTTTTCTGAGATCCTAAATTGACAACGATCGGCACAGGGTCAGACAGACTGTCAAACAGATGAAAAAAAAGCTATGCAACCTCAAATCACGCTTCTCTTTCTACCACGCAGTGTTACTGATAGTGACATCTCGCTTGCTCAGGCCTTTGTTTCTCTATTCCGATAGGTATATTAACTTTATGGCTTCGCATTAAACACGTCCGACTGTCACCGCGTCCTATGGCACACTGCTCTCAGATGAGTGAGCTCACTCATTTCGAGGGTGACACATTTTCGCGCTGACGATTGTATGGAATGCCTCTTCTAAGGTTATAATTCTATGTCTCAAGTGATAGTTTACAGTCGTGCATTGGAAGTTTTTCAACCGATTAAAATTATGTGCATATGCTGCTAAATAAAATAATTCATAATTTTTTATTACTCTTAAAGTTAATCTACGACACCTTTCAGGTTCAAATATATAAAGCATTTCAGACTGCTGAGCGTTGCTAACAACACACTCAAAACAAAAATTTTGAAAATCGGTTCACAAACGGCGGAGTAATCGTTGAATTTACAAAAAAAAAAACCACAGCCGAACATAATATAACCTCCTCCCATTTTAAAAATACACAACTCTCCTGGCGCAGTCGAGTACTCACTTCCTCAGCTGATGGAATAGCTTCTTATAGTCCACTTCCTCTGCATCCCCCCTGGCGGAGTCCACCTGGTGCGGGGTGAAGTGGAAGCGGACCAGCTCACGCCACACTCGCTGTTCGCTGCACACTGAACCCATGACTGACCATGCTGATGATGCCGCCTGGGAAATGGTTTGAAGGTTATTTATTTATTGCGATTTTCCAACATAATATCATCTGGTACATTAAAATAAAAAAAAACAAACAATAGTAACATATTATAGGTTAGGTTAGGGAGGTTAGGGACTTCCAACGACAGGTTACCTATCGGCCTAACGAATGTACTACTATCAGAGAAGTTGATTCCTGGGCAGATGGGGGGTCTACGTAGTTTGGTCGCGTAAGGCTTCGTCCACATTTGTATCATTTGCGCGATCAAATCTCCGATCAGATCTCCGTCGCGTATTATCGAAGCGTATCAAAATGATACGCGTATCATGATACGCCCCGATCGCTATTAACCGCGTATCTGATACGTGTCGTATCAAATACGCGCATGATCGGCAGAATGATCTAATAGGCGTCCACACTATGATACGCATACTTGATACGGCGCGATGATCGCGATTCGCGACGGAGATCTGATCGCGCAAATGATACAAATGTGGACGAGCCTTTACGTTAAACCCAGCCGACAGATAACAATAGCTTTGTCTACATTGTGCCTTTTTCTGTTCATCAAGGGCATGCCTTATAGCGCTGTCAACGTCAAACGTGAGGCATGCCCGTAACGCGCGTTGAAATCGTAGCGCGCGCTATGACACTTTTCTTTCAACGCGGGTGGATTTTGACGCGCGTCACGGGCATGTCACATGTTCACTGTTGACAGCGCTATAAGGCATGCCCTTGTTGAACAGAAAGAAGGCACAATGTGGACAAAGCTAATTATTAACATTGAATTGATGATCCGACCAAATGACGTTGTTGGTCTGTCAACTGCCCAGTAATCAATTTCCTCGATGGTACATACACAATTTCATTATAGTCCGTGCGGAACTAGTTGGCCGCGCCTTAGGTATGTGAGCGGTGGGACGGAGAGGCGGGGGCGCTTGATTTTGACAGTTCTGGCTAGTTTAGACAAAACGCACAAGATATTGCAATAGCAAGATAAGTCCGCCGATAAAAAGACAATCCAAGGAAATAATATTTAAAGTGCATTGGTTTTAAAAAAACGGAAAGCCGATGTCAATAATTTAGAATATAAAACTGATCAATTGTATTTAATTTATTTTTTCCAATAATTAAATAATATTATTGTTCACGATATCGCGAGATTGGTCGTCACTGTCTAATCTCATGTGCATTGCGAGCAGCAAGCAACCCGCCCCCTCACCCCCGTCTCTACCTAAGGCGCGGCCAACTAGTTCCGCGCGGACTATAAAATCGTTTGAGCCGTTTTGGCGGAGTTCGCGCACAAACACTGTGACACGAAAATTTTATATATTAGATAGAAGATATTGTTGCTTACATCCAAGTCTCTGTGGTCGGCTATCCTCAGCAGTATCTCTCGGATGCACTCCTCCGGTAAGTCGTGAAGCTTAGGCACTACTTCGGGTCCAGGCTGAAATTCAAAACATATAAATTGAACTTTTAATATCTCAATCTTCAAGAAAGAGATCTCGAAAAAGACCAATAAAATCTGTTAAAAAAGGCTGTGAAAGAAACATTTCTCTGTTGTACCAGACAAAGCTCCTGTCAGCTATTATCGACCTGTGTCTTGGGGGTGAACTAAATAGCATGCTTGCCTTGGCTTGAGACGGGTAACCACTGACCTCCTGTATCCGTATGCTGTTAGCGATGTGGTTGATGCGGTCTATGGCGGTATCGTGGTGTCCCCACAGCGCTCGCGAGCCGAGCGGTCGGCCCCAACACGCGCGGCGTTCCGCTTCACGTAAGGCTATGTCCACATCTGTATCATGATCGCGTATCAGATCTCCGTCGCGTAGCATCGAAGCGTATCATTATCGCTAGTGTGGACGCAAAATTATCGCGATCATTGCGTACATTGCTAGCGATCATGATACGCTTCGATGCTACGCGACGGAGATCTGATACGCGATCATGATACAGATGTGGACAAAGCCTAACGCTGGTCGCTGACACACCCGCTCGCAACGCGTTTAGATTCTGTTGCTCCATGGTGCTCCACTTCCCGCTTAGGCATAGTTACGGGCACGATCAACCCACCGCAACTCTACCAACGGTTGTCCGCGTCTCGCAGACTCGTCGAGTCTTTTAAGCCTAGATCTACAGTAGGTACACACCTCCTGTTGGCTTGACAGGGTTAAATTACTGTACCTCCTGTATCCGTATGCTGTTAGCGATGTGGTTGATGCGATCTATCGCGGTATCGTGGTGTCCCCACAGCGCTCGCGAGCCGAGCGGCCGGCCCCAACACGCGCGGCGTTCCGCTTCACGCAGCGCTGACACGCCCGCGAGCAGCGCTCGCAATGCGTTTAGATTCTGTTTCGATGTTGCCACTACGAACAAAGAAAAGGTTATAAGGAAAATCCTAAGACAAGAAATAATTACGAAAGTCTATAACGTATGTTTTTCAGAAAATCCGTATGCGAGATATTATAAGGCTTTGTAAATGTCATCGGAAAGGAAACGCCAATGTAAATAGTTAGAGGTTTACCTCTCTGTCGAATCTTTCGTGAATATAAAGTATAGTTTTCACACAGCCAGTATTGGCTGCCAATAAGACTGGCAGCCAGTATTGGCCTGGCTTGAAAAACTGTTCACACGCGGCATATACCAAGCCAATTCTGGCTGCCAGTCTTATTGGCAGCCAGTACTGGCTCTGTGAAAACTATAATTTAAAGTTGATTGGATTAGCCCAGGGGTTCCTAAACTGTGCGCCGCGGCGCCCTGGTGCGCCGTGGAAAGGCAAGAGGGGCGCCGTGAGTAGATCCTCTATCATTTTCCAAAACCACAAATATTATAAAATTAAATTATAATAATATGAATTAAACAAAGCAGGCAGATGATTAAATATTTGTTTATTATTATTTACTTGCTTAACCTAACTATAATCATTAAAGGTGTTTACTTATGTATCTTTTTGTAATAGCTAGGTAGAGTAGGGCGCCGTGACAAAATATTGACTTGTAAGTGCGCCGCAGGCCGAAAAAGATTGGGAACCCCTGGATTAGCCAGTAATAACTTATAATCTGGTCAATGGGAAGTTATAGTTGGTCTAGTCAGTAACCCAACCTAAGTCGATTCCATTATCTCTTGAGGTTGGTTGGGTTAACCTTAAAGATTAAAATCTGGTCAGGCCTTGTTAGGTTAGCCACTAATCTTGGCTAACTGCTAAGGTGCTAAGTCGTCCATGTACGATTTAGTTACAAATGCATTTTCACCAGATATTCTTAAAAAGATCTTCTCAGCTTTCCCTGTTAAATAATACCCAAACCTCAACGCCTTGGCCCTTGAGCCAAACTGTAAAACATACCCTGATCAGCCAATTGCTCCAGCATAGACAGCAACAACTTCTGCGCTGCACCAGGCAGGTTAGTCAACTTCTGTCCGCCCAGCAGCAGTTCCAGCAGAGCACAGATGTAGTTGAACCGTCTGACGTCTCGCACGGCAGACGAGAAATCCAGGCGACGGACCGCCTCGGATAGACCATTGAAACCAGCTATCTGTGGAGATTAAACAATGGTGTGATGATGCAAGTGGTGTTATATGATTTAGAAATATGCTATGTGTTGAATAATGCTCCTACGATGGTATAAATGGTCATTACTTAAGATGCGACCCGGTCTCAAGACGCGGTTCGGTTCTGTGATTGGTTCAAATTTTGACAGCCAACCAATCACAGAGCCTGATCCGTGTCTTGAGACCGAGATGCATCTTGAGTGCTGACTATTTATACCAGCCCTAGACTACAAGAATATGTTGTTCATGGACTTTAATTGCTCATTCTAAGATTGTAGATGCCAAAGAGACAAAAATATTTTGCTTACGGAATTCTCTTGCTCATTCGATTCGCTCATTTGCATAAGGTTCTTACGTTGCTTTTGCAGTTTGCTTGAATTTTGTTCGGTCTATACTTACCTTGGTTAAAAGGGTATTTCTTAAGTTAATTTATGTACTTACCTCTCTTGTGCATTTGATAGTGATGTGGCAGTGTGGCGGTATCCTCGCGACTTCCTCAGAACTCTTGTCACCTTCCTCACCAGACCTTAAAACGATAAAATCCCACTGAAACTTTACATTTGTCAATCTTACTGTTTCTGCGATCAGCTGTTTTGACAGTATTAAGTATCAACCCCAAAAATTTAATCTGTCTGATTAAAGCTCAGTTTAATAGCTTTTTGACAGGAGTTTATTAATTCCACAGCCTTGTTGATTGGCTGAAGTGGTAACATTAGGCTTCGTCCACATTTGTATTATTTGAGCGATCAGATCTCCGTCGCGTATCATCGAAGCGTATCAAAATGTTACGCGTATCATGATACGCCCCGATCGCTATTAACCGCGTATCTGAATCTGATACGTGTCGTATCAAATACGCGCATGATCGGCAGAATGATCTAATAGGTGTCCACACTATATGCATACTTGATACGGCGCGATGATCGCGACGGAGATCTGATCGGAGATCTGATCGCGCAAATGATACAAATGTGGACGAGCCTTTAGCCAATCAACATCAATCAATAAACATAACCCTTCCTGGCAGTCGGGTAAAAAAGGCCGGTAACGCATCAGCAGCTATTTTGATGTTGCTAGTGTCCATGGGCGACGGTAGTTGCTTTCCATCAGGTGACCCATTTGCTCGTTCACCCACTTATCTTATAAAAAAAAATCAAAAGCACTAGGGAATAGACAAAAATCACGTCAAAAAAAAACTCAGAAACGGGCGTTAGGTTAATCTAAGTTCCTACTAGCAATTTACTAGCACTGGTAAATAGTAATAACTAGTACTAGTAAATTGCTACGTACAAAATCTGTACTTTCACATAAATAATGACCCTTAGTACATACAAGTTTTATTACTGTAATGCACTTTCAAGTCTCTAAGTACCGCTTATATAAAACTAAATTACAAACGACATTTTCTATCTGTTCCTGTTGAAAATAACTTAAATTCCTCCATAACTATGAGACTAAAATTCACTACCTCTATAATATTTGTATCAAAGGCCAAAGGGTTAAGTCAAGGAAATGTGGTTAGGGTAACCACAATTTTGAAACTTCTAGGACACGTGACGACATAGGCTTGTAAGTTGTACATACCCAATGGTTAACATATTTTCATAATGGAATTGGTATTCTTGCTACATCACATTTTGTGGTTTTATTTAGAATTTACGTAGGTATACAGCATGACCTAATCATCTAATGTATTATTTCTATTCATTTCAATTCCATTTATGGATTTTTTTGTGCGTTTTTCGCGTAACTTTCTGCCGCGCACTGTAAACCTCTGGAATGAACCGTCACCAGTACTATTTCCTGACCAATACGACCTGCAAACCTTCAAGAAGAGAGCGTATTCCCTCTTAAAAGGCCGACAACGCACCTGCAGCTCCTCTGATGTTGCGAGTGTCCATGGGCGACGGTAGTTGCTTCCCATCAGGCAAAACTGGCAGGAGCTTCCATAATTCAACGCCCAAAATATTTCGTTTGCTAAAATTCAGCGACAAGTTGCAAATTACAACAAAACTAGAAACTACTGGAATAACTCTCAAAGTTAGCAACGACAAGCACTCCCAAGTTGTTCCGTAGAGGAAATTTTAAGTGGAAACTAAGTCAAAATTACATTTAGGTTAGTTATAAATACAGTATCCGGGATAACCGTTCAGTTAACGAGGATATAATTCGTGCGGAGAAAGTGGGGTGGTTATTTATAGATTTTACATTCCAGTTACAAGCTAAAACATTTTACTTTGAAACGTTGGAACGTTAAATAAATAGTTAGGTTTTGCGTTACATCGACCTTTAGGTAAGAGTGCGATACTTTTCGCCAACCAGTCGACAGTCGACTGACTTTTTAGAAAAAAACAACTTAAGCTTAGCGCAAACCTACGCGACCAAAGCGACTGCGAAGCGGTAGCGTCTACCGCGCGGCGGACGCTGCCCATGTAATCTTATGGCGCTGTGCACACCTGCACGACCGCGACGCGAAATGTTCGCGTCGGCAAGCGGAACATGCGCGTCAAGTTGTCAGACGCGTGTTTTGAAGTTTACATAACTAGACTTCTTTTTTAAAACCTTTTTTATATTATTTTGTACTACTCTTTAGTTTATGATTTCTTGATTTGTTTACGTTTTGATAGATTGTGGCATGAATCAAATTGCCCGATGTATTATTTTTCTCTATGATCATGATATTAGTAGTCGCGCAGGTGTGCACGCCAAGTTTCGCGTTGCAGACGCTCCCGATTCGCGTACCGCGTCCCCCTGTCACTGACGCGTAGGTTTGTTTTATGCTTTAAGCTGTTAAGGGCCCTCTCTTCCTAAATTAGCAGGTCGATTGTCTGTCAGTGCGAATATCGACGTAAATGACATTAAAATAACATTCATATCAGCGCGCCTTGTTTTGTGGCGGTTACGCGTAGGGTTGGCGATCTGAGACTCATTTTTAATTAATTATTATAAAAATAATACATATTTCAAAAAAGTAACCAAACCAAATCATTAACTTTTGTATTGCAAAGCAGTAGATAGTTTTTATATATTCTTTTGATAAATAATGAAGGAGTAAAGTGGTTTCATTTCGGTTTTGTTTGGATTTTGGAGGTAATTTGGTTTTTTGTTTCTTTATTATGTGATACCGATAGAAAAAATATGGCAAGACCAAATTACGTATCATATCATGTAGATTACCAATTATTTTTTTCAGATATAATTTCTCTGTTAATGCCGATGAAAAGTTGTTTCATCTGCACGCTTTTTTAAGTTTTTTTCGAGAGAGCAGCCTTAAACTAATATGTATTCTGTGCTTAAGCATAAAAAATATCAAGACAAGTCGTTTTAGGCCTTACAGACATATTAGATCCATACTAATATTATAAATGCGAAAGTGTGTATGTCTGTCTGTTACCTCTTCACGCCCAAACCGCTGAACCGATTTTGCTGAGGCATGGAGATACTTTGAGTCCCGGGAAAGGATTTAGGATACTTTTTGTCCCGGAAAAATGTACGGTTCCCTCGCGATAAACGAGTTTTGGCGCAACAGAGTTGCGGGCATCATCTAGTAGTATATAAATACCCGAAAAAGGAACCCTCCTGAAGTCCTGACGCAATAAACTAAAAATTACTGCATTTTGGGAGTTGGAACTATTTTTTTTTAAATCTTATTTATTTTATAAGCCTTACATCATGAAGACCTATCATGCTGCCTTTAAAATATATAGCTACGTAGTGACTGGTGTTCCTACTAATTAAAACGTTAATACTCGATTACCAACAATTATGAAGTAAGTACCGTAATTGGTCAGTGGTCACGCGATGCGATACATCAACCAGCGAAAACGGTAATGCATCCAATCTAGTTACACCAGAATCTAGATTCTAGATAATAAATTACATAGCTTTAACTAATTTATCACCTTCCTGTGTATTAGATAATACTATTGATGATAAAATGCAAAGCGCAAGGAGGCAGTTTACCACAGAGAATTTCAAAGATATAAGAGGAAATCCTGACCAATCAAACAAAAGCTTACTAATGCCTGCCTGAGCCTGAGTCAGGACTTAAAGACCGTTGTCCTTTCAAGGAGCTACAGACTACGGCGAGCGGGTTGAAACTAAAAGTTTACCTTACATAGTTTTATGTAAAAAGGCGTTATTGTTTATGTTTACCACGGTCTGTTATGATGCGGTAGTCAGGTCAACGACACATAATTCGCGCAGTTGAGTCATCTATTGCGCGGTCGCTTTCGATTCACCGCGATGGAAATGGTTTCATTATCTACAAGTGCACACCGTTTGGTCGAAAGTGTGTCGAGATGCTGCCAAATATTGGGCTAACGATGACCGCAAGTAGAGCTCGACAAGGCTTTTTTAAATGAACGTGGCGAAAAAAGGAACTAACGCCGCCATCATACAAAAACGCCATGTTTGACATGTTTTTGACAGTTCTCCTTTACCAGCAGCGCTGCCGCCCACGTTCATTTAAAGCCTTGTCGCACTTTACACTGGCTTTGTTGATTGGTCAACTTTTTTACGTCAGCCAATCAAAAGCGGTGGTGTATAGATAAACTGTCAAAAAACTTTAGAAACTGGGCATTTAATGGAGTACAACTTCAACGTTTGAGAGTAGTAAGTTAGAGACTCGAAAAAAAACAAGAACGAATCAATTCCTTCACTTGTTTCTACTTTATTTGGATTTTTCCTTCGCCAAAATATTATAAGCACAACAAGTAACTTACAACCCAAATAACTAGCTACCACGAACTATTTCAGTAACTCAAGTGTCCACCAAATTGTGTTAACTTTCGTAACGTCGTGAAATAGAATATTAATTCCGATTATCATTTTAACGACCTATTGCGTGTTGATATTATTTATAATTCTGCAATTTACATAATTTAGGTAAATAACCTTCTCCGACAGTATAATAGTGTTGGTATAACAGAACCAAGTTTTTTATGATTTTTTGAAGAAACATTACTACTTATACTAGAATGAATTTGTATGAATTTCTATTTAAGCTTTTTCTTTTTTATTTAAATTTTCTTTCAGATTTTCTACTCCGTAAAAGCAAATTTGTTAGTCGTCAAAGCATCTTCAGAAGATAATTTTTCAGTTTTTGACCAATTTTCCTGATCCTTCTTACAATTTTCTAAGTCATTGCGCTGAAATATGGTAGATGGGAGAATTTGATGGGTAAATGGTATATTTTTCTGTGATGCTCATAAGCTTGTAATAATCGAACCTCAATAATTGTCGTAATAAATTAAACCTTGCATAACCCGTTAGTATAGTTGCATAACAGTTGGCGTCAAATGCAAGGCCGTATCAATGTAGCCCAGAATTGCCAGTGCCAATGTCACGGTGATAAGGATATTTACACTTTGTCCTTATGAGGTTTCAACACGAGGGCAACAATAAAAATTGGTTCATCTACGTAAAATTCTTAATATGGGATGAAAACCAATTTTATTTTAATCTATGAGATATTAGAGAGGAGAGCCAGCAACAGCATAGGCAGTAAACAAAAAGTTTCGTTCGATTTTGGTCGGATTGTTTCCTGTATGTTGTGAGTCCTGAGTGGTGCCTCTGCTCTGTCCTTTGCATAATATTCCGTATTTCACCATAAAATGGAGATACTTTAAGTACCGGAAAAAGACATTATTACAATTAAAATAATTGCCTATACAGCAAGCGCAAAATATTTATGATTGTCACCAAGAATTCATCTCCTTAAACCATTTAGAGTAATAAAACATATCATCTTATTATTCCTCTACATTAGCTATACAATACACAGTATACTACACATAATATTACAAAACTTGAGAAACTCTGTTCATTACCCTGGCTCAATATTTTGGCTTCCCGCCAAAACTCCCGTCTGCATTCGGAGATACATTCCCGTTATAGAACTAAATGTATTAATTCCAGAACCACTTAAATGTCGCATCCTCATTTCTGGACTACAGACGGAGCTAAATGCCGCGCTCTAATGTAGTTTGGCTTTTAATTTTTTCTTTTTACCCTTTAAAAGGGCAAAAGTCAGGTTGGTCTTTATGTTAACTTTTCATACGTCTTCGTTTTTTCATGATTTATTTCACAATGTTATGCAATTACTTACAGACTCATTTATTTGTTGTTGAGTAAACAAGTAAAACCATTAATCATTACCAGCTTGTGTTACGCCTCTTTTATAGTTGATATTTACTACAAGTGTCCTATAATCTACTGCTTACTTCTCAATTGCTTTTATGAAAATTTTGCAATCAGAACCTTAGTTAATTCATCATTTTTACAACAGCTTTGCTCTTTTGAAACAATCGTCTATTTGGTTCACCGAATTATTTCATAATTGGCCAATTGTACAATTTATTAACCTTCACAAATGCGACTACGTATCCGCTAACTGACTGCTAAATGTGTTAATAGACTTGATTTTTGTGAATTATTTGAATTGCTTCACCAATGTTATATCACGCCTGTTACAATATATCACTTTCATTAGTTTATTACGATCAAACATAATCACGCAACTTTTCTACGATGAAAAGAAATAACTTAATATTATAAAACTTTCATTAAACAGTCGGCGACGACTATTGTATAACATAGGCTTAATATACCTAAGGCTTCTAAAAGATACAAGTCAGTTTTCTGTAGATTAGAGGGATTCCCAAAAACCTTGGCAAAACTCGGAAGACGAAACAATTTCAGCAAGAATTCAGCTTGAACTAGAGCGCTATAGGCCTTTGGGGTTTCATGAAACTAAACGTATAAATATTACATTATATTATGTGAAAATTAGGAACCTTTGATGTAGATAATAATAACGATGATGATGAAGATAGGGGGCAAGTAGGTTTAGCTAACAAAACAGTAGCTCATAACTCATAAGCCATATTCTGGCCCGAAATATTACATAAGGCAGCATGCAAATAAAAGCCGGCCTCCTACTATGACACTTTCTCACTTTCTATTTCACTTTCAAATTACCTTTACACCGATCTAATGACGTGTTAATGATCGCAACGGTCTAATAAAATTGGAGTCATAGACCACGATGAAAATAAAGAGCGCAAACAGCGCAATACCACAAATACTATATTTTACGGAAAGTGGTGAAATTGTCAAGGAAAATAGTTAAAATAAAACCATATTTCACGCATAAAGTGCGTAAGACCGAATGCGTATTGCGTAACGAGGTTGAAGTTTTTTTATGTTCTTTTTATGCGTTTTTGCAGGTAACAAAAAGCAATAGAAATGTCCGGTAAACGACGGACATATGGATAACCTACAAAGAAACTTGGCACTTTTGGGGTATTAACTTATTGAATTTTCTAAGGCTTCAGTGGATTAAGTATTGATTAATATTATTGTCTTACCTATATTTATTTTATCAGTCTAGAATCTAGGTTCTAGAATGAACTTGGTAAAACCACAGACTAACCACAAGCAGCCCTGAATCTATACATATAATGAAACTGTAGAAATGGAAATTCTGTACTTTAAAGATATTCAAAAAATAATAAGCGGGGGGTGTTACTACATCGCTATAGAAGCCAAAAATATGGTTAGTTTTTTTGTCTATCTGTCTGTCAGTCTGTCTGTATGTATGTTTGGTCCACTATCACACGAAAACTACTGATCCGATTTGAATGCGGTTTTCGCAGATATATTTGTCTTCTTCCAACTTAACATCTGGTCTATAAAAAAAATTCCTCCCACCCCTCTAAAGGGACGAAAGAGGGGGTCAGATTTTGTATAAGACTTTTGCTTTAACACGAAAACTACTGATCCGATTTGCATACGTTACTTACTTACTTCATATTATTAACTGTTTTTTCCAACTTAACATCTGGTCTATAAAAAGTTTTCCCCCCACCCCTCTTAGGGGATAAAAGAGGGGGTAAGATTTTGTATCAACTGAAGTAGAAATACTTTAAATGGCAAAACAACGTTTGCCGGGACAGCTAGTACTAAATATAGGCAAGAAAAGATCGCGGAAAAACGAGACACAATAGCATTTCAATTGTTGTCGCGATCACCGCGGTGCTCTTATGGGGCTTGATGGGTTAAACAGAAAAGTTCATCATAGAATTAGAATTAATTGCGATTCCTATCCAGTACCATTATTTAACTCGTCTGTAAATGGACTATTAGCCCATATTTTTGTCTTTTTGAAAAATAATTTGCAGTGAGGAACTAAAAGTTTTAGTCCATCACGCCTACATCGTCTCATGATATAATATGTAGTTTCATTTTTACTAGTAGGTAGTACCTACTAGTAAAAATGAAACTACCATACCATAATATTATTATGTATTATATTGAAAATCGTTGTTTTCTCTTTAGGATTAAAAAAAGAAAAGAAACATAAGTTTCCCTACTCGTGATGGCTGCATTGGTATCTAAAGTCTAAACAGATTTCTCAAATTTAAATAAGTAACGAAAGGCTTTTATAAACTAAACAGGGCATTTTCAGTATTTGCCCGTATCTCCTGTTAATCTCGCCGTACCGACCCTGACCCAATTCCCGTTTCTAGGACGGCACAAAAATTTATAGAATCGACCAACTACGAAAAATGGGGCGATATTAATATGAATACGATTTAAATAACGGGGGGGGGGGGGGGGGGGGGGGGGGGGGGGCAGGAGGGGCAGCTGCTTTTTGGAACAAGTGTTGGAAAATATTGAATTTAAATGATATTGGAATGTCATATCCGGTAACAGATCGTTGGAGGGAAAACTGAGGGGGAAATACTATAAAAGTTCCTGCTTCACCACAAACTGAGGTTATTTTCATCCTGAAATTTATGGAAGTCGTGTCTCCAGTGTACTAGTGTTTAACAATAAAAGTTTAACAGTGTTAAATAGTGTATGCAAGTGAAAACAGTGAATGAATTGTGACAACGTGAATTATAAAGTGTGAAGCAATGAATAAAGTGTGCAGTGTGTTTGGTTGTTTTATTTCAGTAGTAGGTAGTCCGAGAAAATCTTGAAAAATAATCACGTGATAAACTTAAAAGACAACGTAAAGAAAGATGCGGACAAAATCTAATAATCTTAAAAGGCTTTCAAAAGTGCCTGGCAAAGATAATACATAAGTACCTACCTAGGAAGATTTAGAAGAATGTCTGCGTTACTTGTTCCACATATTTAAATACAGTACACAATATTATGTTTTATGGCTTCAATTTTATACAAGGTGTACAAAACAAAGCGATAACACTTGGAGTGTATTATGAGTCCCTTGTATAGAGTTCGCTGTGAAAGTGGCAGCGCTGACACGTCGATTATGATAGTTTCCAGCGAATTTTACGAATGGATCTGATATTAAAATCGATTTGGATTTCTAAGCATTTCTTTGGTCAAAATCTAATCGCGAAAAGGCCTTATACTTTTTATATCTCTCTATAAATCATGAAAAGGCAATGCTATATTCATATCGGCATGTAAAAATCGCCTCATAAAGAACACAAGTAGGGCGAATGTTGTACAAGTGCCGAGCGCTCCGAATGTAGGTTCTGCTTACATTACATTTTCAGTACGGTTGCGTGCATATTACACGGTTTGAAACCTCGTTTGAAATAATATTGTGTTAGTGGTTTGTGAAAAGATTTATACTATGTTTACTGACGTTAAGGCGACGCCTTGATAATTTGGCTGTAGCGATATAGATTTTTCTCAGCAATGACTAAAGCGAAATTAAAGTTCATTGTCAGTATTCATCATGTCTTTGAATTACCCATAGCATAACACGATTAATCAACTTTAATAAGTTTATAACATAGAATAATCAATCAAAAAGACCTCTGTAAAAAAAGGGATTCCTATTTTGCCTACAGAGGAGAGTGATTTAAGCTTCCACAATTTGTACATAGATTGGTTCAAGCATACACTTTAATATGCCCATAGCTTAAATGAAATGTATTTATGGTTTTTAAATTACGCGACAAAAACCATTTCCATCTAAAACATATCCAACACGGTTTTTTACTTTAACTCGGCATCACCTTAAGTTGTTCTGGTCCTGGGACTTATGGCACTGTGGATATTTTCTTAATAATTAGGGGTTGAAATTTTATTTATTTCTTTTATTAAAAAAATATTTTAAAAAAGTTTTTTATGAAGTGTCCGACATTTTACATCAAGCGTGGTCATGCGATTTTTCGTAAATTGATTAATCCATCAAGCCCCATACGAGCACCGGTGATCGCGATTCGCGACAACAATAGAATACAATAGCATTTCCAAGAATCCCCGATCGAAGGATTAAATACTACATAATATTATTTTCTTTAACTTCAGTTAACTTCAATAATAATTATAATTAACAGAATAATATTTTTTAAGAACGCTAATTTAATTAAATGAAAACAAAAAAGTTTTTAGGTACGGTACTATTTTTGCTATGTTTTGAGTGGGAACCAGCTTTTTTCTCAAAAATTGAAATAGGATATCGTGGCTTGCATCGATATTGCAATATTTGAAAAGAAGATAGGAGTAAAGTTTATATTTAAATTTTAGAGCACAGATGGGCTAGGTATGTAGACTTGTCTGTAAAGATAACAGAAGGGGTGAGGTCTAATGGATTAGGGAGGGTCTCGTTTATTGACAGGCTGCGTGAAATGTCACGTCTGTTTATGGGAGGCCACTTTGCGATCGATCGTTTCGATCCATCGCAATCTTATATTTTCTTTTTTAAGAAATCAATTCATATAAGTAACTAGACGTCCCGCGTGGCTTCGCCCGCGTAAATTAGATATTTCACAGACAAATTAGTCCACAAAAAATAGCCTATGATCCTTCACGTGGTCTACTTCTTATATCTGTGCCAAATAACATAAAAGTTGCTCCAGTAGTTCGTGAGATAAGCCCTTTCAAATAATTTCCCCCGTTTTTTCCACATTTTCCTCTATTTCTCCTCTCCTATTAGTCTTAGCGTGATAAAATATAGCCTATAGCCTTCCTCGATAAATGGACTACCTATCTAAGACTGAAAGAATTTTTCAAATCGGACTAGTAGTTCCTGAGATTAACGCGTTCAAACAAACAAACTCTTCCGCGGCTTTATAATATTAGTATAGATTAGTATAGATTTGCGATGCTTTTTAACAAATTATTTAATTTAGGAATTTTATTTGTTTGCATCCAATAGGCTCCAAAACTACAGGGCCGATTATAATGAAAATCGGTATGGACATAGAGTAGACCACGGGGAAAGAATAGGTTACTTTTTATAGAGGGTACGGTTACAGCTGGATACTGTTTTAACGCGGACAGAGCCGCGCGCCACTTCTAGTACAGAGTACTCGTACTACATAAAGTTTTGCGTTTTAAACCTCAAAATGTTAAATGGTGGAGCACTTCATTTAAAATTCCTTTGTGGTGAATCATCACCAATGTTTAAGTCATAATTTCAGCTTCAGACGTAGCTCCTTCAAATTATAGAGAACTGTTGTGTCTCATGAATCACAAAATGTTGGTTTATTTTAGTTTGTTGTAAGGAAACAGAGTTTTCAGAGCTTCGATTTAAGAGTTAAGGATAGGTTACACAGTACGAGCAGCTGAAGTGACAGCAGGCAGCTCGACTCGCCTCCCCGGGTCACACCATGCAAGCTGCTGACATCGCAGTAGACAGGTAATGTTCAAGTGACATAGCCTAGTCGAGTTGTATCTGTGGTGGGAGAAGGAGGCGAGTGGCGAGTGAAAACAAAAAATGTTGTAGTAACTCGCACGCGAGTAACTGATCCACTCGCACTTGAAAACTCGTATGATGCGGTCACACGGTGCAAGTAGCTGCAACTCAGTAACTGACTAGGCCAGCTCGCATTCAGCTCGCACCGTGTAACCCAGGCATTAAGGTGCGTTTCCACTAGAGCTATGCTAAGCTGCGTTGCGAGACTGCGTTAGTTCATCATCTATACTAATATTATAAAGAGGTAAACTTTGTTTGTTTGTTTAATTGTAATGAATAGGCTCAAAAACTACTGGACCGATTTTAAAAATTCTTTCACCATTCGAAAGCTACATTATTTACGAGTAACATAGGCTACTTTTTATTTTGGAAAATATAGGGTTCCGTAAGATATTTGGGTTTTTCTGACACAAGGTGAAAAAAATCAACCAGAAAAGTTACTTATTTTGCGTACGCTGCCTAAACTATAAAAGATAGAACCATACAATGTTCTAAGTAAATGTAGATCTTATAAATATCTACAAAAATGCCCGCGACACACTATACCTATCTATGGCAAGTGAGGCACAACAACCATTTTTTTATTTAAAAATCTTGATTTTTTTTGGACTACATTTAAACGCATTTATTTTACTCATGCTGATAATCCTTATCAAAATTAATTATTTCATCACTAAGTACAGTTTGTGTAGATAATATTTGGTGTTTAAATGATTAAAATTGGACGTTTAGTTTAGAAGTTATGGCGAAATAAAAATTGCGTTACGCCCGTTTCGAAGTGGGCGCTACCAAGGCGGGGGTGCGCAGCGAAGATTATGACCGGTCCTGCAGCTGGTGAATTAGCTCATATTATACCCGTTGCATATACCAAGAATACCAATGATCCCTACATAACAGCTGATTTGCCTATACCCTGCAAAAGGCTCCAATTCCCTGTGAGACGTAGCTTTTGCGGCGGTACCGACTAATGCGGGCCACGGGTAGTAATAATGAATACAAGTCAAAACTGCTGAATCGATTTTAATCATTTTTTCTGTAGATATATATTTTATACCCGTGCGAAGCCGGGGCGGGTCGCTAGTCAATCATAATCATCAGCTTGGGCCTTGGGCTTTTTAAAATCCTTATTTTTTTTGTTCTTGAGTAGGTAGATGACGCCTGCAAGGCCGTTGCGCCGAAATTCGTTTATCGCGCAGGAACCGTACTTTCAGCGGGCGTGAAGAGGTAACAGACAGACAGACACACTTTCGCATTAATTATATAAGTATGGATAGAATTAGCAAACACTATTCTTAATTATAGTGTTTCGACACTAATCTAACATCATCAGATAACATACATCTTTTGCAACAGTCGGTCCGAATGCAACGTTACAATGAGTGAGCACGGGTAATTTTCGAATGCGACATTTTTAACGCTAATCGTGATTGCAAACAGTTACGACATTGCTGCGGCCACTGGAAATAATGACCATCAGGCATCAACCCTTATTCTTCCTTATTACTTTACTAATACTTACATATTATTATAAAATATGCGAAAGTGTCTTGTCTGTATGTTGCTTCTTCACGGCTGATTTAGATGAAATTTAGTACGTCATGTCCTTTCCCGGGACTCAAAGTATCCCCGGATACTTTGAGTCCCGAGAAAGGACATAGGACATTCGCGTTGCAGTAAAATGTACGGCGCCCGAGCGTTTATCGCATTTTGGCGCAACGAAGTTCTCTTGTAAGTTGTAGCATAGTTGTAGCATAGTTCAAGCATCTCTTGTGTCTAAGAAGGTAGAAATCTACCTAAGCATCAAGGGGTAAATCTTGGTGGCAATTAATTTTATTTTTGGAAAAATAAATAAGTAGGCACTTATTATTATCCAAAGCGGTGTCATCAAAGTTCTTTTATCTAATTAAGTATCTATTAAAAGCACAGCACTCTACAGATTAAAATAAACTTCATGATTACAAAGTACCTACCTACCTAGATTGGTTTCAATTTAGTGTTAGATGTAGGTACCTAGGGTAAGGCCGCCAGTAGTCAGCCCCACATCAGTAGTCAGCCTTTTCCAGCTAAAAACCTATAGAAATAGCGTTCTATTGCAAACTAACCAATCAAGTTACTTTTTAAAAAAGCTTGGCCTTCTTATTGGTCAGTTCAGAACGTCACAATGACGCTAAGTGGCTGCAAGAAATGGTAATCTGATTCCAATTCGACGTTGTCACTAGTCGAGCCAAAATGCGGCGTGCGCGCCAAAATTTTCTTAGTGGGAAGTGCCCCGACAAAAAGGTGAGTTATTGTGATTTCTTATTAACTTTTGTGTCATGTTTCATTCAAATATGTTGTTATTACATTTTTTATGTCTAAATCAAATGAGTTTCTTTATAGTTATTTAAATAATGAGGTGGCTGACTCCTGGGTATGCGTTTCTTGTACATTATCTAGTGTTCGGCCACCCCCGGCTGAGTACTGGTCATACATAATTCCATATAAAAACCAGTAGTCGGCCGCCTAACTAGATACGGTCGAACCACGGCTGAGTACTGGTGAGGTTTACCCAGTGTTCAGCCATCAGTAACTTACGCTGCTTAATTTATTCATTTATTTATGAAGCACCTACCTACCAAGTAATTTATTAGTTTTTTGGCATTGTTTATTTGTTCTAGTCAAGTTTCAGTTCCATAGGTCTCTTTCGAGGCCTATCTAAGGAGAGGCTGACTACTGGTAGCTATTTGGCCGAGAACTGGGTTGTGACGGCTGAGTACTGGGGAAATGTGCCTTATTTTGAAAAATACTTTATTTTCAATACTTATTAAGAAAAAATATCTTATATGTTAATTTCATAACAAAGTTTAGTAAATGATTAAGTGAATGAGTACAAAAGGTTTTTGATTACTATTTTAAACAATTTTCTATCCACATTTAAACTTGCGCTTTCCACTAAAAGGCTGACTACTGGAGCCCGTACCCTATATAAGTTCCATGAGAATAGTCTGGTACTGTGTTAAGGCCTCGGATGTATCCAGAGGCCAGCCGCCAGAGCGTCTTTGACCTATTTAATAAACTGCAGTCAGTAGTCACATTGCAAGCAAGAACAATGGGCTGCGTATTGTGCCGTTGGCGAAGGACACAACAAAATCAATAACAAGAACAGCTGATCGCAATTACAAACAGAAAGTAAACACTCACCATTTCTGCTGGTCGGAGTTATTAAAGTTAGTTATAGATGCGTATCTGCAAACCGAAACACAAAAATACTAGAATACGGCGTTATTAGATTAGTCTACTAGTCTACAGCATTCTGTGATTAATAATTACGTTAGTTATGCATTACCAAGGAAAACACAGTTGCGTAGTCGAGGAAAGACAAAGGATAGTTTGGTTTCCCGACAAAAACTCACCGTTGCGCCGTACATTCCAGCACTTTCTTTTTCTCCCATCCTTCCTGAGTTTTCACCCATTCTTCGCCGGGTGAGCGCCAGTCTTTCGAAATAAAAGGCATTATTTAACACAAATACAATGAACTTAGGAAAATGCAGCGATACAAGACAACCGAGCGCCCGCGGCTCGCGACGAGAATTGCCTCTTGCCTTCGCTCGAGTTCGCCATGAGTGCGACAAGGAAGTTTGTTTAGAAAGAGACGATCGCGCGCATGTTGCGCGCATGCTTGTTGTTGTCTTTGCTGACAGCTGTTTACGTCACGAACAGCTGTTTTTTTTGTTTATCTCTCACAAAGTATAACAAAGTGGAGTATTTATTTTAAATAGATATATCTTTATAAGTTACTCTCTCTCATCTCTAAACATTGAAAGCCTACTTATTTTGTTATTTGTATTGATATTTGATACTGGTAAAATTTCTAATTATTTTTATTTTGCATTGACTATTGACCATGGAATTAATATATACTATAGTGCGTCAAGAATGTCTAGGAGGCGAAACTTTTTTTTTTAGCAATAGCAACACTCTTTTGACATATAACCCTTTGTTGTATCAATACTCTATGACATAAAATTAACAAAACAAACATTTTCAATTTGCTTAAATTTAGTTTTACAATTTGAAAACTACATGTTACTGTGATTAATGTTAACAATTAAAGTGAAAGACGTGTCAGAGTGATGGAAATTTGAAGATTTTCATTGAAGAAAAATAGTAAAACGTGAAAATATCACTGAAATTCTCGCGTCCACATTTCCGATTCTGATCGTTCAATCGCCATAGTAGCAGGTAATTAAGCGTTTGTTTTATAAATTCTGTTTGTTAATTTTATTGTTTAATGCAATTTTAAGTAGCCTGAGTAAGTATTATGTGGTATAATAAAACAACAATTTTACATAAACCTTATGTTTACGTAAACAATGAACTGTCAAAGAAATCTATAATAAAGACATGGCTGTATGGGCTTTGTTCCCTTTGCCTGTCCTGAATGGGACGAATCAAACCAAAAAAAAAAAATAACGCGCCTAACAATGATTGATACTTTGACTTAGGTGCTTTGCGTAATTATGTATCTTAGATGTATATAATATTCTCGTATCACAGTGTATGTGCTTAACTCCTTTAACACTTTGATGCAGCGTAATATAATATTATAATTAAGTATTACGTTTTATGTTTTCAGGTAGCAGAAAAAGCGTTTAACGAAATAACCGAAATGACTGGGAGAATTTATGCTATCATTTTGAAAAAAAAAAACACTGAAAATAAATACAAGGAGTGGGAATTAACCCTTTATTAGGATATTGAAGAGCTGATTATTGAAGATGAAAGTGCCTCTTCACTGTGACACCACCGCTGTAACTACCTACATGTGGCGATTATTCTGTTTCCGGCTGCATTGTAGAATATTATTAATTGGATGATCATATTTTATTAAAATAACAAAACCCTGTTTTTTATTTTTTGTATTTTTTGAATAAGTAGTTCCTTAATAAAACAGGAGTAAGCTTCTCTCAGCTCTGACTGGTCATCAAAGTAGGTCTGCACCTCTCAGGGAGAGGGTACTTAAATAACAGGTGTTATAAATTCATAATATGTAATACTAATGACTAGCTGATGTCCCGGTGAACTTCGTGTCACTTATAAACCTTCCCTGGACTTCCAGGAATATTTTAAGACTAAAATTAGCCACATCGGTTCAACCGCTTAATCGAGTTATTGCATTTTTATATAGTCCGTCAAGAAATTAAAAAGTGGCAACATCGTGCCTTTTTTCTTATATTGATTTGAAAGGGATGACAATACGATGTTGCCACTTTTTAATTTCTTCACTTTCTTGACAGACTATGACATATACAAACAAACAAACAAATCTTTATTTCCCTCAAAAAAGAATTTTATATGTTATGTATCTTAAACAAAACACTGCTCCCCACACTAGGATTCCCTGTGTCGTGGAGAGCAGTCTCTTCCATCATGAACATATCTTTGTGCATGATGGAAGAGACTGCTCAATTTAGTTAAAATTAATTGTATGTATTTACATACATTTCGTATCGTAAATTAAACACACACTATAACTACATCATAATTATTTCAAATTTTCTTAACTACATAATAATATATATAAATCATAATATTTACAACGTGTTTTTTAAACTGTATTTAATATAAAGTATCAAAATCTTTTATAGTGACTGGATACAGTGTGGCCATAAGAGGCCACACCGGAAACAAGTGGCGACTCTATTAATGTCGTGACTTTTTTGACGCACTATACGTAGGGTAAATTACGAGTCATTAGAATTTTTCAGTACAGGGACACTTTACACTTTGATCGTAAAAATAAAAGGATGTGGTTTTTATACGACGTATATTTTGGAATTAATATTGAGGGGCATTCATGCTACAATAAAAATAAAGTATTTTTTATCAGGTTGCGGTGTAACCAAAATAAAACATCTTTTTGTCGCCATGGTCATCACGTGCGCCTTGGTTTTGCAAATGAAAAGAGAAAATTAAGAAACATGCTAAAGTTTTTAATAATATTTTTTATGATACTCATTGTGTAAGTTATTATAAACGTGTTATTGTAATAAATAACAATCTACTAAGTATTTTTTGTACATTCAAATAACCTTTTATCTCATTTAAATGTTTTTTTGGCCTGTCCTACTACTGATATTGTAAAAATGCTAAAAAAACAGTTATTGGACGTTATTAGATGAAATAATACTGCTCTACTTGATATATATTCGAAAGATGACAGTATTATTCAATATGGAAGTTAATTTGCAGCTGACGTAGTGTGTCTTCTGAATACTTCAATGAAGTGTGACTTCTGAATACTTCAAGAACCTACTTGTTGCCGTTAGTTGTATGTAATGAATAAGGGAAAGTAACGCAATTTGGGGGCCTTGTAAAATGCTACGGTGCGTTGCACAAGGGCTGATATTTACACAACACGTTATTTTTTTCGTTTTTATAGAAGAATTAGATTTTTCAAAATCAGCTACCCTTTTTGTTTATGTTTTATTAGGAAATCCCTGGATTGTGAAGTACGTTCCAATTATTTTTGTCGCTGAAGTAGGCAAAATATGGCAAGCCTTTAGTTTGAAATCTCTCGACTTCATGTATAATGATTTGAATTAAACAAATGCCATACAATTTTTGCTACCCATCAGTATAATCTAAACTCAAGAACATGTGCAACCTGTGGGATCTATTTCACATCCTAAAAGATAATATTATTGTTAGCGCACAATCGTTACGTGCATGGCATGACAAGCCCAACTCCCTCCTAAGTAGAGTATGGCTACAGGCGACAGGCAAATGAGCTGCTCTGCATTGTGCTCCATATTTAAATATTGTCTGAGTATGCCGATTGCCGATTGGCTCGATGAGGACAATCTGAAATCTCTAAATATTTGAGTTAGGTACATTTTACTTGAACAATGTAACATACAGACATACAGATAAAGAAACAGACAGACATTCTTTTATATATATAATATTAATAGATGACGGCCGTAACTCCATTGCGTTAAAGTCCGTTTATCGATTGGATACCGTACATTTTCCCGGGACAAAAAGTACTATTTTTCCTTTCCCGGGACTCAAAGTGTCTCCATACCAAATTTATGCAAAATAAATCCGTTCAGTGGTTTGAGCGTGAAGAAGTAATTGACAGACAGACAGACGAACAGACTTTCATACTTATAAAGTTATAATATTAGTATGGATATGTTACAATTATAGTACTATGTAATATTAGTAAGAATTTTAATTTTTTGAAGTCAGTTTTTGTTAAATATTTAATTAAAATACCTTATTTTGCAATAAATAATAAAATCATATGTGAGAACAACAATTATTTATAATGTTTACTACTTACAATACCAATTTTAACCAAATTTCAATCAAACTTTGCTTGTCCAACTACTGGTTTTAGGTGTTCCAACTACTGTAATTCCGTCCTATGACTGTGATTTACCTACCATTCAGTTTTTACCAAAAAATCAATATCAACTGAAAAGCCATCGCATTTTTATGTTTGCATATCTTAAGCTAGATAATTTATGAACACAAATACAATATCTATTTCTATTTCATGCGAAGTATTTAATGTTTTACAGCTGTTTCTGTAAAAAAAATCCTTAGCTGTCCAATGACTAGTAGTTTACGGTAGTATATATTAAATCCATGGTATTGACATGCTCTATAGTCTATCATAGCCTACCAAAGATAATATTATAATCTGTTGACTTCGGTTCACAGCTGTCTTTTTTTTTTTTTCTTTTTTCTTGGCAACTTGACACAAGCTGTCATTGTCAAATGTCCCGACCGGGACGAATTAAAAAAAAAATGTCATTGTCAAAAGGTATTGCATAAAATTTTGAGGTTATAAAAAATATTTTTGTAGTTCGTGATGGCTGACAAAAATTTTAAGCCGAAAATAAGCACAGGAGAAAAGGATCCAGTGTTGAAAAAAGCCGAGCTCGATTACATGAAGATAATCGAGGAGAAGAATCGTGAACGCGTACAAAAGTTGCAAAACATTTCTCGTAGAAACAGAATAACAGGTCTAGCGATCGGCGCTGGAGTGTTTAGTATTTACATGTACTCTATCCTTGCTGTAAAGCAGGAGACGTTTTTGGACGACTTCGACGAGCCAGCAAAAATACAGCAATAATGGCTGCGGCGCACAAAATTTCACAAATAAGATTGCCTCCTCTGCCGAGCATTAAGGATGTTATAAAACTGTACAAACTGCGCGCTTTGCGGGAACTCTCCCAAAATTTTCTTATGGAACCTCGATTGCTGGATAAAATAGTTCGAGCGGCGGGTCACATCGAGAATCATGTGGTATGTGAGGTGGGTCCGGGCCCCGGGGGCATTACCCGGTCTATCATCAAACAAGCCCCCAGCAAACTAGTGCTAGTGGAGAAAGACCCACGTTTTATACCCTCCTTAGAGCTGCTGGCAGACGCTTGCAAAGACAGAGTCAATGTTGACATCATAACAGGAGATATACTTAAAACAGATTTGGCTCATTTTATTCCATCAGATACTAAGACTGATTGGTTTGATCCACCACCACCTATCAACCTCATAGGAAATCTGCCGTTCAGCGTATCAACCATACTGATAATAAGGTGGCTGGAGAAAATTTCTAGACAAGAGGGTCCATGGGCACTCGGACGGGCTCGGATGACTTTAACATTTCAAAAAGAGGTTGCGGAAAGAATGTGCGCTCGGATGTTGGACAAGCAGAGATGCAGACTGTCCGTCATGTGTCAAAACTGGTGTCGGGTTAGATATAATTTTGATATACCAGGAGCAGCCTTCCTTCCGAAGCCAGAAGTAGATGTTGGAGTTGTTACATTAACTCCATTGAAGAAACCAGTCATTGACTTACCGTTCAAACTCGTAGAGAAAGTTATTCGGCAAATATTTTCAATGAGGCAGAAGTATTCTATCCGAGGTGCACAAACTTTATTTCCACAAGAAGTAAGAGAGGAAATGGCTTTAAAGATGTACAAATTGGCCGAAATAGATCCTGTTACAAGACCTTTCCAAATTGCTAATTCAGAGTTTGGGCGGTTGTGTGAAGCTTACAATGAAATAATTAAACAGTATCCCGAGTTCGAGAACTACGATTATAGAGCACCAAAAAACAAAGGAGTTGAAATTGAAAACACTATTTAAAAATATTATTTTACTGTATATATTAGTTACTTTAGTTTAAATAAAACAAAATGTAGTAATAACTGTTTTTATTTACTTTCAAAGTCTATGGTATTTTCTAATTTCTCTTCAATTTCAGTCTGTTTCGCTTCTTTTGCTGCCAAAGCCATCTTTTTCTTTAAAACCTTTTTATGCCTATTCGAATTTAAATGTATTGCATAGATATCATCACCTACAAATAACCTTTCACAAACCTGACAGTAGTTTGAGGAATGGCTGTTACAACTTTTCTTTTCTTCTGAAATATTAGATACTAGAGGTTTGTATTGGCAAGGACTAGCTAAAAGGTAACTTTCTACTATTTCTATGGCTTTATTCTTAACTTTTTCATCCCATTCTGAAGCATAATATGTCGTGTCCAGCTCAAATATGGATGGAACCTGCAAAATAAATGTCATGTACTTACAATAATATATCATAATATATTGTGTCTATACTCTATTATCTATTTATGCTATATCTAAAGGCTAAAATAATTATATCAGCAGTCGCGACTAAAGCAATTAAGTAATAGTAACCTAATAATTGTGAAATCAACAATCGAGCTGCAAAATTTAAAATGTTAAAAGTACTAAGCGACATCTATGTTTTGCATGTAAAACTTCATGTACTTCATACTAATGTCACCTACTCATCACTAGATGGCAGGTATACAATAAAGCTATTGTTACAGATATTCGACAACAGATGGCGTTTTGCCGCTATGGTTGGAGTATATTTGCAGTTTAAAGAAAACTCAGCTAGAGGGCGCATCGTCGCTTGCCTACGTGCAAGTCGGACGTGATATTTTTTAAACCTAAGGGCTAAGCTGAGACTTTTAATCGGTTGTTTATCACAATTTACCTCTCTTTTGGGATGTTCCAGAAATCTGGAGCGCACCATTTTGTTTTGCCGTCGCGCGTATCGCCTGGTCGCCATTTTCATGTTGTCTATGCCCTCCTCTAAGAGCTTTCTACCCTCCTCACTGTTCCTTTTCTCTTCGGGCAACATTAAATATTCGTGAAATTCTTTGAAACCGAGCGTTTGGAAAATACCCTTTGTGTAATCTGGTGGCCTGGAATTTTTTAAATTATTTTATATAAGTAATAACTAATAACGTTACAAGCTACGTATAAGGCTAAACGTGATAGGATTTTTTATTTTAATATATTCAGGCGTAGATATAATAACATGGCAGCGGTTATGTGACTTGAGTTACACGGAATATAATTATAATCTGAACACTTTCTTTTTGGCAAAGTTTACTTCAAGCCTTAAGACGTTTGACTGTGAAGCAAGAAATAAAACTGCTTTAAGACTTTTTTGCGGCTTACTATCTAGTCTTTTATCTATCTAGTTAGATACTAGATAGATAAAAGACTAGATAGTAAGCTACTTTGCTACACAAGGTATAAGAATGTTATTTATGTATTAATTTATTTTTATTTATAATTATAGAACCGATACGATAGGAATCTATAGTGATAATCTATGATTTATAAATAACCATTCCACAGACCACCACAAATTAAAGCTTTTAATTATAGTGGTTTGCATTTTGCAATGTCTAGCTATATTTCTAATTTATTGTTATTGGTTTTAAAAGGAAACTTATAATTCAACAACTTTAGCGTTTACAATGCGCAATGGTCGTTACTCGATACTCGTTGACAATTATTACAGAAGTGAAATAAATAAAAAAAAAAGATGGGTTGCACTCTTGGGTGAAAACTTGATTATTAACGTTGTGCATTAATTTTTCAACCCTGCATTTTTTATGAAAATCGATTAAAAAAATAAAATAAAAAAAAAAACGATCGTTTTAATTAATTAATCGAAACCCTTACAATCGATTAAAAATATCGACAATCGAAAAAAAAGCTGCTGTCAGACAGACTGTCAGACACTTCTCGCGACAGTTGTCATGCAGGTGGAAACGTGGCCTTAATCAGCGCATCTGCTAAAGAACTCATTTCCCCGACTGTACATTTCTGCTAAACAACTCATTTCCCCGACTGTACATTTCTGCTTAGCACACGACTGTACATTTCTGCTAAACAACTCATTTCCCCGACTGTACATTTCTGCTTAGCACACGACTGTACATTTCTGCTAAACAACTAATTTCCCCGACTGTACATTTCTGCTTAGCACAATTTTCCCCGACTGTACATTTCTGCTAAACAACTCATTTCCCCGACTGTACATTTCTGCTAAGCAACTCATTTCCCCGACTGTACATTTCTGCTAAACAACTCATTTCCCCGACTATGCATTTCTGCTAAACAACTCATTTCCCCGCTGTACATTTCTGCTAAGCAACTCATTTCCCCGACTGTACATTTCCGCTTAGCACACGACTGTACATTTCTGATAAACAACTCATTTCCCCGACTGTACATTTCTGCTTAGCACACGACTGTACATTTCTGCTAAACAACTCATTTCCCCGACTGTACATTTCTGCTTAGCACAATTTTCCCCGACTGTACATTTCTGCTAAACAACTCATTTCCCCGACTGTACATTTCTGCTAAACAACTCATTTCCCCGACTGTACATTTCTGCTAAACAACTCATTTCCCCGCTGTACATTTCTGCTAAGCAACTCATTTCCCCGACTGTACATTTCCGCTTAGCACACGACTGTACATTTCTGCTAAACAACTCATTTCCCCGACTGTACATTTCTTCTAAACAACTCATTTCCCCGACTGTACATTTCTGCTTAGCACAATTTTCCCCGACTGTACATTTCTGCTAAACAACTCATTTCCCCGACTGTACATTTCTGATTAGCACAATTTTCCCCGACTGTACATTTCTGCTAAACAACTCATTTCCCCGACTGTACATTTCGTTCGAGTTCGAGTTCGAGTTCGAGTTCGACACAAAACACTACTCTCCAACCGTCTTACGCGTTTTGTATGGTTTTTCGATCAACACGAAAATCTGGCGCGAGTTTCACAGTTTTTACCCATCCCACAAAACTGCTCAACGCCGCTAAAGAAGTTTTCACTTCAAAAACATGGCAGCCGTGCGCAATCCTCGCATCTGCATTGCGGTTGTCTATGGTCTCAAGTTTCCCTGGCGTATGCTGGGCGCGAAATTATACCGATCTAGGCTTTATTTATCGGGGATTTTATTTTGTCTTATTGGAGAGTAGAAGAGAAGATTTCATATTTATGATACAATTTCATATTATGGCATATTTATTATAGGTATTGTTATTAATTAAAACTATGATTTTGTAACTTATGCCTCCCTCAAATCTTTTCAACCATTGCGTCAGAAATTTTATCTTATCATTAATTTGGATTTTCGAATCTAATATGTAAGTAATAAATTATAAATGAAAAAAAAAACAACAAAAACGATCAAGGATGAAGTAACATTAGTCGAAGTATACAAAGTGTCACCTTTCGCGCCACCACTGGTAACCACAGACCCTGTCACACCACTGACATTCCATCAAACACAACAACTCAATCCTCTCAATACAGTACCCAGATTCTTCTACTTCAAAGCAACATTAATGCTGCTTCGCCCCTTTTTCGATCTAAGCTATCAAACAAAGAATACGTAGAAATTCTCAAAAACAAAGCGAGGTAGAGCTAATAGGTCCGTATTTATACCGTATAACCGCTTTTATCACTAAGATTGTGCTCAAGATCGTTATTCGGGTGCTGTTTATAGATCGTACTTAGGTAGAACTTGTCCAACTTAAAATGACACGCCCCTCCCTCGTATTTACAGTACAAAAATGTTTCATTTATATCAACTTTGAAGTGGTGGGGCGCGTCATTTCAAATTAGACAAACTCTACCGCAATTATGTCTGGCGTCTCAGTTTAGTGCGAACGTTAAACGAAAATCGGTACTCATCAGCCAAGATTGTTGTTGAGTAGGAGATTAAGAGCGGTATATTTATATTTTATAGGGGCCTTAGCATCGGACCATCTGGCAACAGTGGTAATCGCCTGCCACCAAGCTACTTACGTTCCATCCCTAATCCTCTGTCTGTTGTGTCGGTCGTGGAAGTCCAACAGCTCGTCAATCAGACCCTGTCTAAGCATCTCGTCCACTCTGGCGTTGAGGCGTTCGTCGTGTATTTTCTGGAAAAAAAAACACAACTTATTTTTTCGATAGAACAATCGACAACATAATGTCTTTAAGTACGAGAAAAAATTACTTTAAAGTTTAAACGAAAGTTCTATTAGTAAAAACATTATTAGAACTCCGATCTAGTCCGGATCCTATCATAGTCAGTTCATCAATCAATCAATTTTTATTCGAAGTTGGAATAAAGTTATAAACATACTCTATTTGAACGTCGAAACTGTAGTGCTTTGTTTTAGCTCCGTGCTACCACACCATTTATGTCGGTAAATAACCCAGCGAGAAGAACCGGCGTAATCTAATAATATCATCCCTCGTTGGTATAGATCCTTCGATCGGGGATTCTCGGAAATGCTATTGTATTCTATTGTTGTCGCGATCACCGGTGCTCGTACGGGGCTTAATGGGTTAAATTTAATAATACGGAGACTGCATTGAAACTACAGCTTAGCTATATCAATTTTGGATTACAAAAGTAGAATCCGAGTACTATTTTGTGATTCTCAGAACAAAACATTTTTGTTTAGTAGGAAACCTATTTGTTACACTAAGGGCCGTACTCAGAAACATTTAATGATGATTAAACATAATGAAGAGTTTGACAGATAATGTATGGGGCTTACGTCAAAATCTTCATTTAATTACAGTTAAGTAAATAACATTTGTCTTTGAATGCGTCATAAGAAGTAAGAAGTTACAGTACTTACATCCGAGGATTCCTCTAAATATCCTATACTAGGGCATTCTAGGATTCCTAGGTATATCAGATATGCTCCGGTCACGACTGTATATTATTAGCTGGTGTTCAGCTCAATCATTACAATAGCTGATCGTATCGCGAAACGTGAGTTATTAAAACTACTATGCTGATGATTCTATAGAAACAGTAAGCAATATATTTTGGTAAATACATACTAATAATAAATAAGAAAATGTGTCTGTCAGTCTCTCTGACTTTCCGTCTGTCTGTCTGTCTGTTTGAGTTCTGACTCTTCACGCACAACCGCTATTAAACCGATTTTGCTGAAAGGTATACACATTACACAGCCGTACATAGAACCTCGTCTATTTTGGAAATTGTTAAAGAAATAATAACTTGAGTACATAACGATAAAAATAGCATTTTAGCATAGTTTTTACTGTTGTATGGGACAATATGTGACGCTCGGGCGCTTGCACAAAACATAAAAAATCGGCGCTGCTACTTTCACAGCGAATTCTAGTTAGAACCCCTAAAATAATGTTATGACTTAGTCTTGTGACGTGCTTGTGACAACTAGTATCCTCTTTGCTGAAGATAATGGATGGTGATGATGGTGAACAAGTGACGTCACAATTGCACTACGTACAGGCATGTGCAGTGGAGGTCGGAACCGCGCGTGACCCCAATGACATCACCGCCGTAGGGTTACCGTGGGATTCGTATTCCAATCATTGTAATTTGAATGATTCCATGTATGAATGCATTATGATAGATGACAAGTTATACGCACATACTGAGGCGAAATATACGCGCACTCACACACATTAAAATTAGGTTAAATAGCGCTCAAAACCTAACTTGTTTCTATATTTAAAAGATTTAAATGAAAAACTTTACATAGATAAGTGTGCGGTTTCCCAGCAATTCCAGCTATACGACTTTTATAGATTTTTTCCCAAAATCCCTTATTTATGGACTTCTTGCAGACCGATTTAAATACAAGATTTTCTCGTTTTTAGTAGGTATAAGAGATAATACTAAGTTCGACCGCGCATATTGAAAAGATCACCCTAAATTATACTGCTGCTGTTTGACAACATTTCAAATGTATTATGTACCTAAAGAGTCGACATGGGAAACCCTCATAGTTCATACCATTTCGGATGATCGATACGATCTATCGAAAATGAGTAACCGCCCTTAAAAGTTAGGAGCCGTCAAGTACAGCCTTTAATCGATATTAAAATCATGATTGGTGAGAAACGCGAGATGAATTCAAAATGGAAGCAATTATGAGAGTATTGAACCTAGGCATTAAAATTCTAGACCGAACCTAGGTTCACAGATCCATCGAAGGCTCATCTAGTAACCTTGCAGCACTAAAACGTTAATCAGTTTATCTAGCTCATTCTGTTAGGGTTCCTTATCTAGAAACGGAACTCTTATAACATTTTTGACAATTTATTTTTTATAGTCGGAAATTATTATTTTTAACAAAAAATTAAAACCGACTTCCAAGGTAAAAACAATAATAATATCCTTATAATATGAACTAAAAAGTATTAAATAATTTTTCCTATCTCATGGTGCCTTTTTCCGAATTCGGCTAAAACTCAACTATTTCTGTACTCAATCTTCATAATTTTGAAGTCGGTACCAGATATAGCTGAATCTTCAGTCGGCCAAAATATTTGAAACATTTGTAACTGGCACCGACTTCAAAATTATGAGGATTGAGTACAGAAATAGTTGAGTTTTAGCCGAATTCGGAAAAAGGCACCATGAGATAGGAAAAATTATTTAATACTTTTTAGTTCATATTATAAGGATTAGGGATATTATTATTGTTTTTACCTTGGAAGTTGGTTTTAATTTTTTGTTAAAAATAATAATTTCACTCTTTTTAGTTACCTAGTAAAATCATCGCGTACTATACGTAGATTAGGGCCGATTCACACCGGAATGGCAGAGGCGAGGCGAGCAGTTTCAGTGTCATATGATTTTAAACTTTATCTTCATTATTGTAATACATAGTATCGCTTGAGAAATCGACGCCGCCGGCGGCCGCAAGAGGCCACGAGCGTCCACGGGCGGCCGTAGATTTCTCAAGCGATACTATGTATTACAACAATGTAGATAAAGTTTAAAATCATATGACACTGAAACTGCTCGCCTCGCCTCCGCCATTCCGGTGTGAATCGGCCTTACAAATGTATATTATTCTACGTATGTTATTACAATTTGTTAACAGTCACACTTACAAAATATAATATCAGCTGCAGATAATTTTAAACAATACATTTAAAAAAAATCGAAGTGGACACGTGCTAGGGCCGCGCCAAACCGGAATTTTAGCAGCGGCGAGGCTTTCAGTGTCATATGATTTTAAACTTTATCTTTATTATTGTAATACATAGTATCGCTTGAGAAGTCTACGGCCGCCCGTGGCCGCGATTGGTAAGTGTGACAGTGCACTAGTATGTTACTTGTATTATCGAAGCAACTTACTTCTCAGAAGTAATGTCAAATGTGTGCCTTACGCTCTGGAGATAAGGTTGAATATTTTGTTATGTTTAATTTTGGTGACATTGGTGACCCTGAAGTGGTAATGATGATGATGATGATGAATGTTATTTGTATAGTAGCATATGCTTTCATTTCTTAAAACAGCGCCTAAGCCCCCAAACTTGTATCTATAAGGAATCCGGAGTTCTCTTAGTATCTTCGGAACCATAGTATACCTTGGTGCAAAATGTTGCGTTTTGGTAGCATATACTTAGGATGCTTCTCATAAAACCAAAATCACTATATGTTTCCATATAAATTTCGAGGAGTTCCCTCGATTACTTATGGATTCCATCATCAAGTCACCACTTTTGTGAACATGGTACCAAATTGGAGTGAAACCTAATACAACAAAACAAAAATTTCGAAAATCGGTTCACAAACGGCGGAGTAATCGTTGAACATACAAAAAAATATATATATCCACAGCCGAACATAATATAACCTCCTCGTTTTTTGGAAGTCGGTTAAAAAACTAGTCGAATTGCCTTTTAAAGTTCAAAAGTCAATACGAAATATTACAGTTTTCAATCTTGGGTCAAGGTCTAAGCGATAACTTCCAATAACCACAAAATTATATTCCATATAATCTATACAAAAAACATCACCAGAAAAACTAAAGTTTAATTGATGAGAACCCGACCATCATAATTTTCCCACCAAAATTTAAAATTCGAACACTAGACTTTAAACCAGCCAGGCTCTTTCGGAGAAATTAAAAAAAAAAGTAAAACGCCAGAAAGAAAAATAGCTAACTTTAAATTCGGAACAGGAACGAATAAATAATTCCAAATATGCTCGAGTAAATAATTTTATTAAGTAATTGGTAGCATTAATTCAGTGCAGTGTGAAAGTATTTTTGTGGTGACAGTAGAAGGTATAAATTGGTGGGAAACGCACAAAATCAAATGCTTTCTTATTTCTTAAATTAATGCCAAGAGAGCAAGAGAGCGATTAAAATGTAATGTGGGTTCAGCAGGATATAAAAAAAAATTGGGTTTTATTTTTGGAACTTCATTTATAATTATTATATTATCCATAAGTATTTCTCTTTTTTAATCGGGCCTGTCAGTTTGATAGTGCAGCACGAGTCGGCGCATGAGGACCGGAAACTATTCCTCCTCAATTTTTTTATGCGATCCTCTTCAAATTGTCCTCCTGATGATATAAATGCATGTTGCCATGGTGCAACCCGGTGCCATATTGTTTAAACAAACATTGTTTAAACAATTGCAAGGAATTGTTATTTTTTAACCGGACAACTTTTTTTATATTCTTTATTGAAATACCAATAAAAAAGGTCCTATGACTTTTCACGATAAAGTTAATATTTTTAAAGATATGAATTTTTAAAGGTTCGACCCATGAAAAATATATTAAAAAAATAATAATGTCTATGTTATATATTTTTTTATATTCTCTATACAATAGTTAATAATATCGTTAATAGAGATTTAAAAAAAATCATTGTTTATATCTTTTTTTATCTTAGCAAAAGTAGACAAAAAATTGTGTTTTTTGTATGGGAGCCCCCCTTAAACATTTACTTTATTTTAATTTTATTATTAATTATTAAAGTACAAATATAATTAAGGATTTTGTGAAATTTTCAAGTGCCTAGCTGTTACCATTATTGATTACGAGCAAAAAAGGCCAAAAAAATCACGTTTCTTGTATGGGAGCCCCCCTTAAATAATAATTTTATTTTATTTATAGTATTTGTTCTTAGAGCGGCAACAGATATACACAATCTGTGAAAATTTCAGAAGTAGCTAGCTATAGCGTTTTTTGAGATACAGCCTGGAGACATACAGACAAACGGACAGACAGTATCTCAAAAACCGCTATAGCTAGACTTCTGAAATTTTTACAAATTGTGTATATCTGTTGCCGCTATAACGACAAATACCGGTTGCACCATGGCAACATGCATTTATATCATCAGGAGGGCAATTTGAAGAGGATCGCATAAAAAAATTGAGGTGGAATAGTTTTCAGTACTCATGCGCCGACTCGTGCTGGTCTATGACTTGTTTAGCTCATTTTAAAATAAATAAAATGCCTTACTTGCATACCTATTTGCATTGCTGCTAAAGTTGAGGTAATGATGATATACTAATGAGAAACTATCGATCATTGATCACTACTTGCAAATACATAATATAATCATTGTTATTGATAAAAATTAAAAATATTAGAACTGGGACTTGGGAGTTAGGACTTAGGACGTTGGGGGTAACAACGCTATGTGCATATAGTAGGTAGACGGTCAGACTGATAGTACTTACTATTCACTCCTTGATCGCGAGTGCTTTACAAAAAACAACACACAGGGCTACCAACTTAGCCATAAATATCCCCCTAAATTTTTCAAAATGAAAGAGCGGTCTTAGCGGAACTCCGAAACCGGTCACGCTTAATAAATTGTTATGCGTCTCGTAGCGATTCCGTACGACATGGCCGACCTTGACTTCAAATGTGAATTTTTATTATTAATTTTTTATATCTCATTCATGGTACGATGAAAATTATTACAGCGATGCCACAAGAATTTAAATTGGACTAAATTTTTACATTGTTTTGCCTACAAAAGAATCTAACGTAAATATGATCATATAATATAAATATTAATTTAAATCTACTCGAAGAAGACTGAACTAAAATATAAATAAAATTGTCAATAAGCAGTAAGGAAGCTGACGCTAAAATAAATTAGACGACGTGAAAAATACAAAATGTCTATGGCACTCCGAACTGGCTGAATTCAAATTAAAAGTAAACCAACGATCAGGAGGGAGTTTTGGCGGGCATGTGAAAGAGTGCTGTTGTGTTTTTGTATTATTTTCCTAAAATTGTGTTAGCTGGGTTTTTAATGTGTAATATTGGTAGAATATTAACCATTAGATATTCGTGTTCATGCACAAGTGTAGGAAAGTGATGTAATATCCAGAAACGTGCTATTTTGTGTACCCTCTAAAACTCAATCGAAAGTTTCAGTAAAGCGTCTACCACTTTACTGAATCGACCGACTTGACTCCTGTGACTGTATTCACTTTTACTTAGACTTTGACTAGACTTTAGACCTGACGATACATGAAAACGATGATGAAAATTATAATAGGAGGAATATGGTTTTCCCGCCATATTCCTTACCTTTTTACCTTGTCTGTGGCACAACATACACATCCTTTGTGTCAAGTTGCCAAAAAAGAAGAGAAAAAAAAAACGATCAGGAATTGACCTGTCAAATTCAAAAATAGAACCCCAGAGGCGGGACAAAATGCATCGCGACTGATGGCGACACAAAAATAGTATTAAGCCAATTGCTTTGAAAATATAATATAAATACGTACTTATCTAGGTGAGGTAATAAAATTTTGTCGTAGAATAGGACCAACTCATATTATGAATCATATTGTAGATTGTAATTTGTAGCCTATAGCCCATAGGGTTTAAGGCAAGTCAGCACCTAAACGTAAAGGCATTTTTTTTACAATATGGGAAAAAAAAACATCAGCCAACAGATACCACCATGTATTCTTATTCGGGGATTCTAAATATCTCAATAGGAAATTAAATTACTTACCATCAAAACCGTTGCAGCGCGTGAAGGCATTACAGACGGAGGCATTTTCGCGTTATGTACTCGTATGCAACTTGATGAGGCGTCTTTTTTTTTGCTACAAAAGCAGAACAGCTGAAATTAAACGCTATAAGACGGAAGAAAGAAAATTCCTTGAATGTTACATCATATCCGTTTGATCCTTAGTATAATAGCGTAAGGTGTTAAAATATAATTGAATGAATCCGATACATTTATGGAGCTGAACAAATCATAAAATGGTGGATCGATTTACTAATATTACCGAATACATAACTTTTCTAAATGCTTATGGTCATATTACATTATGGTTAATGGTTATGTTGTATGTAATAACTAATAAGTTTATATTAAAAGCTCCTTTGAATATATATTATGATTCACACGAGTTTCTTGCCTAGACTTAATTTTCATTGAATAAAATTATTAACCGGATAATATGGCTGTTAGGGTAGTAACATGTTGATGTATGAAATCGCTGCGGACACATTGAAGCTGCTTTTGCGGCACGTTTTGCGACTTTACCTATTGGATCAGTCTGACGCATGCGGTATCGAAATTTAATTTTGGAAAAACTTATCACTGTGTTGGCTCAATTACCACTTTCGTCTATACTCTTTGTACACCAGATCCAAAAGCAATGGATTGATAAACTTTTTAAATAATTTGTTTTGTTAATGCTAAAACTCTAAAGCTTACAAGATCTTACGGAGATACTCAAACTTAGGATAAGTTAGGTTTATTATGGGTGCACTATGTTGAGTTTCTCGCTATTTTTGGTTAATACTTGCTACATATTATATTAATCTGTGGTTAATACCTAAATTCAGCTATATCCTGCGGCCTGCCTGTATCTAGTTCTAAATTGATACAGATCCGTATTCTGCTACTAATTGCACAATGTACATTATCAGCTACATATGCCACTAAACCAGCTCCAACTGCTCGCACCTAGCTGCAAATCGCACGAACCTAGCTACAAATCGCACGCACCTAGCTACAAATCGCACGCACTTAGCTGAAAATCGCACACACCTAGCTACAAATCGGACGCACTTAGCAACGAATCGCAAAAATCTAGCTACAAATTGTACGCACCTACAAATCGCACGCACTTAGCAACGAATCGCAAACATCTAGCTACAAATTGTACGCACCTACAAATCGCACTCACTCACAAATCGCACGCAGTTGCGTATCGCAAGTGTACGACGTAGGTCAACCTTTACACGTGGCGACCTCGGGGCGGTCGTAAAGCAGTCGGAATTCGCCGTGTATTAAAATTCAGGAGGAAGCGAGCTCTGACCGCCCTTGACTCGCTAGAGTATTGTCCAGAGACGCAATAAACGCTAGACCTGGAAAAACAAAGCGAACTAGCGTTGTCAACTAATTTTTCCGTTTTTAGCTCCCATTTTCTAAGGGGAAAAGAGGGGTTAAAATTTATAATAATTTCCTAAATCTTAACCCATCAATCCTCAAGCGGCAGCCGGCTGCCGCATAACAATTGAAAATCTATTGTGTCTGCGATACCCACGATGAAGGTTTTAATATAGTGGAAAAAGTGTACGAAAATTGTGTTTCATTAGTGTTCAAAAAAGGGAGCGTTAGAAGTTTGAGCTGTCTTCTGTCTGTATGTCTGTCAGTGTCATCTTCTAAACGGGTGGACAGATTTTGATCTTGTTTTTTTTTAGATACAGATTTCGGGATTAAACTTTTACATTTTACTCCTGGCGACGCGATGTTACAGCTATAATAATTATTATCAAAATAAGTCTTATCTGTCTATGAGAGCTGCAAAGAGTTCTTTACTTTTTGTGTCACTTTCGATTGTTTTACGATTTCGATTACAATCTATTTGTTTCGATTGAATTAACGATTTCAGACACGAACGTGATATATTTTCGACAGATTTTACGATTACAATATCTGCCAACTGTAACTAATACTCACATCTTAGTTGGCCTATAACCTTTACATTTCGACACCATTATGGCAGGGGTTGAAAATCTCTCTTCTAGACTCTTAGAGTAGTCTAGAGTCTACATATTCTCCTTTTCTAGTTTCATAAGCAGCGCAGGTAAAACCTATGCTGCTTATATAAAACATTAAAATAGTATTTTACATCGCTAAATTATGAAAATTAAGTCCATAATATCGCATTGCTTTACAGGTATAAACTTTCTACCCCATAAAAACTTTTAATGACTCCCGTAACTCTACGCAAAAAAGGCAGGAGAAAGTTGTAGATAATAAAGATTAGCAAACCAAACGCTGAAGGTTGGAATTAATATTTTATGGGACAGGTGAAGATGATAGATAGCCGTATGAGTTTTACGACCGAGGACATTATAGGCTTTGGGGTATAGAAGCCAAGGTACTATAGAAATGAAGGTCCTTACATTAGGAGAGTTATCTGCAGTCTTCTGTTAAGGCGCTGATAACTGCCAATGACCTTGATCTCGCATCACTCTCGCACCACTGTCGATTTTCATGCCAGAGAGACAGAGATGTGAAATGTTCACTCGGTAGCGTGGATACATTTTTCGTTTTTTAGGGGTAAAAATAAATATTATAGGAAATCTAGATGTCAGAACCAAAAATTTAATCGGGCAATCTTTGGATTTTTGTAAAATATCAAATAAACAAAATTTTAAAGCATAGATTGTATTATTACTTTAGTTAGAACTGTTTAAAGTTCCTGAAAGATGTGACTTTGGTAATTTTTTTTCATCCAGTAGGAGTACATTATTTTATTATTTAAATTGGACAAGCTTTTCCAAATATAATCAAAAATCACATATATTTTTTTGTGCCAATCAATGAAATACATAGTACGTCTAGAAAACTGCACAAAGATGTCGAATTGGCAGCTGTCTTCGCCTTAAGTTTCTAGAAGAAATATACATTTTTTACCGGCTCTGATTGTTAAATTTCGACTCCGTCAGTACCGGGAATATTTGTTGCAAAATTTTGAATTTAGAACAGTTTGATATTTTTAAGAATCCCAGGTGTCGAAGGCACTTGTGTCTCTGACATCACCAAAGATTACGAACTGAGCACATCTCAGGTACCACAATAGGGGCCATTCTGAAAACAAGACCACTGTATAGGTTAAGTGTGTTTTGCACAGTACGAGTAGATTTCAGTATTTTTTGCTCTCTGCTTCTTTTTTTGAAAATTGCTTGCTTTTGGAATGGTCCCATTGTATCACTGACTTAATGTAGTTTTCCTAATTCCTTGGTCTTTCCCTTCCCAAACCTCTATGTTTTTGCTTTTCCTTCTTAATTTTCGTCCAATATGTCATGTGACTATGTCTTATAAAAAGATTAAGGGAAGCCTAACGAGCGTAATTTTGTGAGTCGTAAGTCGCAGAATTTCGGTCGTGTAAATTATTTTTCATACAAATCATGACTCACAAAATTACGCTCGTGTGAATCAAACAGGACTTTTGTATGAAACTGAATGCAGCAGAATTTCTGCCAGCCGAAATTCTGCGACTCACAACTCACAAACGGTCGTTTGGCTTCACCCTTAAGGCGAAGACAGCTGCCAATTCGACATCTTTGTGCAGTTTTCTAGACGTATGTATTTCATTGATTGGCACAAAAAAAATATATGTGATTTTTGATTATATTTGCAAAAGCTTGTCCAATTTAAATAATAAAATAATGTGCTCCTACTGGATGAAAAAAAATACCAAAATCACATCTTTCAGGAACTTTAAACAGTTCTAACTAAAGTAATAATACAATCTATGCTTTAAAATTTTGTTTATTTGATACCTTTTACAAAAATCCAAAGATTGCCCGATTTAATTTTCGGTTCTGAAATCTAGATTTCCCATAATATTTATTTTTTCCTCTAAAAAACGAAAAATGTATCCACGCTACCGAGTGAACACTTCACATCTCTGTCTCTCTGGCATGAAAATCGACAGTGGTGCGAGAGTGATGCGAGATCAAGGTCATTGGCAGTTGTCAGCGCCTTAATACTCTTAAAATAATTGCGTTCAAGTACACACAGGCAAAAACGATTTCGAAAACCAGTTTCGATATTGGCAACAGACGCCCAGTCGCCGATTTTGAGGTTATAACACAACGGTACATACTGATCGTAATAAACTTGTTGCCTTGTAAACAGTTAACTGTTATTATTCTGTCACAACTCACTGTGTTTATTCCGATAATAGTAGTGAATGATGAAGTTAAGGTAAAATTGTCCGCCAAAAAAAAATTATACATGGTGCTTGATATAAATAAACAGATTAAGTTTATTATTTTTTACTATTTCACTTAGAAAGTAAGGTCTTTACTATATAAGGACCAATGACTTCGGGCTCCGTTCTTGTAAGGTGTATTCTTCAAAATAAATCAAATGTCAGGTCATCTACAACAACAAAATGTAAATACAGGATTCAGTTAAATCTAAACACCCAAACGTTAAGTGATTTAAGTAATTTTAGATAAAATTAGGCAAAAGCTTTTTTACATTTCAATCTAAATTAAGACTTAATTTTACTGACATAATTATATTCATCCTAAATAAATAAAAATTGTTTTATTTCTGACTAGATTAAAAAAAAATCGGCCAAGTAAGAGTGGTACTCGCGCACGAAGGGTTCCGTACCATTACAGAGCAAAAATAGGCTAAAAATTGTATTTTTTGTATGTTAGCCCCCCCCCCCCCCCCCCCCCTTAATTATTTAATTCATTTAAATTTTATTATTAATAATTAAAGTACAAATACAATTAAGTATTTTGTGAACATTTCAATTGCCTATGTAATGCTGTTATTGATTAAGAGCAAAAAATAGCAAAAAAAAATCACGTATGTTGTATGGGAGCCCCCCTTAAATATTTAATTTATTTTGTTTTTAGTATTTGTTGTTATAGCGGCAACAGATATACACAATCTGTGAAAATTTCAGAAGTCTAGCTATAGCGGTTCTTGAGTTGCAGCCTGGTGACAGACAGACGGACAGACATCGAAGTCTTAGTAATAGGGTCCCGTTTTTACCCTTTGGGTACGGAACCCTAAAAAACGCTTTCAGAATGTTGATACTACGGTGCCTACCACCGGTTCCGGAGCTAACCCAGCGAGAAGAACCGGCGCGGCGTAAGAAACTCGCAGAGGGCCCACTTTTTTACCAAAAAAAGTGAGATAAAAAAACTGGCATATCATGTTACTGGGCAAACGTGCTATAAACAAATATAATAAACTTTTTTTATAAACTATAGACCCCGGAGCAATGGCACATAATGAATTTTTGATGCGTCGACAATTGTACACGAAATAATTGGGCTCCCTCGCCTCGTCTGTGCGTGACAGGCAAAAGTGTCTAACCGCCAAAAAGCAGGAAAAAATTAAATGTAAAATCCTTACTTTTATACTGATATTATAAATTGAAAGCGTGACCGTATCACTTCTGATTTTGAAAAAAAAAATTGCTATGAAGATTACTGTGTGGATTACAATTTACAACCTAGAAAAGGACATAATACATATTATGATTCTTGCACAACAAACGAATTTCGGCATTCGGTAAAATATGTTAGATATATTCTTTGAAATCAGTCTATTGAAGAAATCGTAAGTTATGTTTTTTTAAATCTGTATTTTGACTAAAGTCTGAATGTAAAACGATATACACATAATATTAGTTTAAATGGCAGATGTTTTGAGAGAATTTAACTACTTTATAATCTATAACTAAGGATGCTATTAGCACATAAATTAATTACAATTAAACAGATAAAAGAAATCTCAAATTAGTAAGCATTAAGATAAAGAGCTATAAAAATTACGATTTAAGATTTTTAGAGAAATATGGCTTATGCATCTTTGCCATCTGGCCGGTACTGTATAGGGACAAACGAGCACAGGTATAATATGATTGACATGATTATGTCATTATTGTGATATCATGACACGTGTGGTCTAGTGGTTACTACTTAGTAGTAGACGGTACTTTGGAGTAGATTCTCATACTGTTGTAACTAGATGTTTCCCGTAAGGGCAAAGTTATCTTTCGCGGAAACCCTACATCCTAATTCCTACCCCATGGCCTAGTGACTAGTCTAACGGAAGTACTCAGAAGAAATTTGATGGTAACTTAGAGTTTTAAATATCACAATCTTCATTAAATTAAAGTTAAATAATCATTAAACCTTGCTGAGTGCGACCATAAGTCTTGTTACTTAGTAATATTGCAGCGAATTTGGATCAAAAATGTATGGGATTTGAAATCGCATCGCCAAGACTTTATTGCTAAATCCCTGCCTAGCTTTGTCGTCAAAGATGTATCCCATGCATTTTGATTAATATGTATGCCTATCAAAATCTAAGAGTATTAATTAATTAATACTGTAGGCATACTAATAACGACGTTTGCTGTTGCCAATGTCTCTATAGATGGTAATTATGATCATACCCTATTCTATATGATAATATTTGTCGCTGCTATGTCATGGCTAAAATATATGGTAGTTACTATCCTGTTTTTGCAGGTGAAAAATTATAATTAGATACAAATTTTTGTTCAAAAGCTGTAGAATATACAAAACAATAGAATAATCACAGGTGTTAGGGATATTGGCAGCTAAATTACTATGGTACAAACTACAAAAGTAGTAAGTATAAGGGTGGGTTGCACCAACTTACTATTAACTATAACTGTAACTTTATCTATAACTTTAATTAACTATAACTACAGTGCAAAATGTCAAATCTTTGGTTACCGTTTAAACATGGCGTCCGACGCCATATTTAACCATAACCGCTCATACTTATATCTAAATTTTTTCGTGAAAATTTACTATGTTTCACAGTGTTATATTTTTCCTGTCGACTTTTACGGATAATTAAATTTTTTATACTCTCAATCCCATTACCTGTAACTTTAAAAATAAACGCAACAGACATGTCAATTTCTGTGGTTAAAGTTAAGGTTAAAGCTAAGTTAGCCTTAACGATAACCATAACTTTAACCTTAACTTTAACTTTAACTTTAACCACGCCTCTGGTGCAACCCACCCTAAGTGTACAAGAGTATAAAACAACGCCCAAGGTAACAACTTACTATACAGTCGAATGACCTACCATAATAAGTATTGGGTTATTATTGTACCCATGTTGGGGCCAAGATAGGGATATAAGTAAAAAATACACCGACAGGTGTGCCGTATACAGGGTGTATTAATATCGTGGTTTTTTAATCGCAGCCATAAATCCACAGATAAAACGCAGTGTTGTGTAGTCGTAAATTAAAACCAATTATATAAATGTTTTATCATTAATTAAAAAAAAAAGGTTGCACGTTATCATTTTTTATGAAATTCCATTGTGCATTAATTCTGTGTGCATTAAAGGGGACAGTGCGAGCGTAACACGATATGGTAATGTTATTTTAATGTATAGTAAATATTATTAATATTTACTATACATTAAAATCTTGTATTACTATATATTAATAGGTTGTCATTACTATATATTAATAGTAATGACAACCTTAATAATAGTATATTATTAAGGTTGTCATTACTATATTTTTAAATAATATTATATATATATTAATAGTAATGACAACCTTAATAATAGTATATTATTAAGGTTGTCATTACTGCAGTGAAACTACGTTGTTAACATACTCCGGACCTCACAGGGAGTATTGCGAATTAAGGATTAAGGTAAAAGTGGAAAAAAAACCATATAATTTATACTATTTATCTAATGCAACATTTTGTAAATGTGATATTATCTCTACATATTTTGTACAATTTCAAAGCGTGAAATGTGCATTAACATAAATTAAATATTATTATCATCAATCCCTCCACTAGGTAAATGAGGCACTTAGAAAAATATTCAAAGAAAAAAGAAAGATTTTTTAAGCGACACAGTCCACAGACTTAACTGTCAAATATGGCATTTGGAAAAATATTTTAAGAAAAAATTTACATTTATTCTAAGCGCCACAGCGAATGTCTAATTAACAACACCCTGTATGCAAGCTGTAAAGCAACAGGTGGGAACGCACTCGCGTGCCAGCGAGGACGAAAGTTGGTTTGCTAACTGTAATAACCTCCTTGCAGGAGTTCTAAATTTAAAACTTCCTCACCTTTGCCGCAATTGAAAAAAAGTAAAAAAAGAAGGAGTTACCCGCTAATTTTAAAAAGTTTATATTTTTAAATTTCGATTTCAAAGGCTTGCATAAAAGTTATAAAACTTGTATAAAGTAATAAGATTAATATTACATTCATAAATTTTCCCCCCGCTCATATAATAATAATAATAATATCTCTATCAATAAAATGTATACCATTTGAAGATAAAACTCTGCTTTTACATATTAATTATTATACACTAAACATAATGATCACTCAAATTGGGCCACCTTGAAACCTATAAAAGTAAGTATCTACATAAAGGGGTAAGACTACGAGTATATGCGATTCGAATTTCGAATAAAAAAAATCTATTAGAATAGAAAATTAAAATTAACCAATATAAATCGTGCAGGATAATACTGTGGGGTAAATTGAGTGTTACAACATTTAAAGCCTATTATTATCGATTATAGAGGTTTAGGGTTGTCAAATGTCATGCTATTAATTTTTAGTCTAGTTAAGTAACAGCATGTTTTACTTTTAACCATAAACCAAATTAACCATTTATAGTATCTATTTCATCGCGACGCGTCGTTGCAGAGTGAATTGACTGAGATTATATACAGAATGTAAAAATACTAAGTAAAGAATGTAAAAAAAAAAGTTCTACTCGTATGCTTTATATAGGTATGTTTCCGAAATTGTAAAGAGTTAATTATGAAAGTTGGAGTAGAGTTGAAAGAGAAAAATATTTTGACTTCTACGTTTGCATGAGATATTATGCCCCAGCTCCCAACGTCATGAATTTCCTAATGCAATGTCTAAAAATAATAACGTGTTCAGCGCTGCTACTTTCTCAGGGAACTCTATAAAAGTAGCACATACACATCCCTAAAGTATTATCATTTGACAGTTAACACTAATTTGTTTTGTTACATGATACATCCATACTTAATAATATAAATGCGAAAGTGTGGCTGTCTGTCTGTTACCCCTTTACGCCCAAACCGCAGAACCGATCTTGCTGAAATTAGGTATGGAAATACTTGGAGTCCCGGGAGGACATAGAATACTTTTTATCCCGAAAAAATATACCATCGAGGAAATTGATTCCTATAGGCAGTTGACAGACCAACGTCATTTGGTCAGATCATGTCAATTCAATGTTAAAATTTGTGATCTGTCGGCTGGGTTTGACGTAACCTGTAATTGGCTTCTTAGTTTCTAGTTTAAGTTACTTACTGTTTTTTATTGATAGCTGTTGGTCTTCCAGACAAAATAAAATAAAATAAAATAAAGTAACGCGACCAAACTATGTAGGTCCCCCATCTGCCTAGGAATCAGCTTCTCTGATAGTACGTTCCTAGCGCGATAAACGCATTTTGCCGCAATCTAGTTTTGTATAATCTGAGTATGTGGCAGCCCTGAGCGGCGCGTGCGCAGATAAGGTGCAGGCGCACCTGCGACGGCTGCTCATTATAAACTTTTTTCTAATGTCGGTAAAATTGCATCATTAATACCAAAATACCTCATACAAGATAGGATTGTCTTTTTTAGTAACGCGTCTCTTAATTTTATTATTGTTGGAATGTGCCTAGCAGCTGGGGTTCCGTATAAACCTTTCTAGTATTCTCTATAATACCTAAATGTATGCCTTTAATCACAGATTACAGAAAAAAAAAACAACGTAACAACATACGAGTATATATTTTGATGAACATACATTTGAGAAGTTTATGTTCATAAATATAAAGTGGTAAGTACTGTTTTTTTATAATTTAATACTTTTACTTTTAACTGCATTTTATATAATAAAACTTCAGACGTGGGTTCCCAACAAGCGAATTTTCTTGCAAAGCGAAGCTTGACGCACGTGCGTAGTCTCTCCGTGCGCTGCGGTGGATTGACGCCTTTATATGGAAGGCTATTTCTAATTTTGTGTGTCAAAATCATACAGCTACGGAACTCTATCGGCGCGGCTAGATACACTCTTTGCATTTGTTAAATCTTAATTCAACATTATGTGTTTATTTGGTTCTTAGTACTAAGTTTGAAATTTGAATTTCTATATGTGTGTGTAAATGCAATAAAGAATATCCATTCATTCATTCATTATTTCACCTCCAACACCTTTATGTCAAGCACCAAAGTTTCAATATCCGATATAATATCTCTGAGGGCAATTTAGTTAGAATAAGTCTAATGCGACGTCACACTGATGATGATGACAACCGCAGATAGTACAAATAGCCCCTAAATCTATTTAATTAGGTAGGCCTTTAATGCCAGGTTCATCAAACCACAAAAAATATAGGACACATTACCATATCAGTGACTTAAACAGGTGGCAAAATGAATAGTTTAATGGTATAGTCGCAAAAAAAAGATAACTGATAAGTTTGGAAAGCTCAAGTTTATTAACACTTTGTAAATGTAAATTGTTTATTTACATATTCCTAAAACAATAACAACGTCAAAGGTGCCTAGGTCCAGTTCAATTTTTAAGGTATGTTTAAAAAATCTTCTTTTTAACATGAAAAACTAGATGACTGCGACTCAAAGCATAACTCATAATATTTTCAAAATTCCTTTTTTTGCAATTCAAACATTTTTTGTGACGGAACCCCCAGAATAAGGAAAAAGTTTCAGACACTAAAGGCTAGAAGTGGATTTTTTTTATGAAATAAGGGGGCAAACGAGCATACGGGTCACCTGATGGAAAGCAACTACCGTCGCCCATGGACACTCGCAACATCAGAAGAGCTGCAGGTGGGTTGCCGGCCTTTTAAGAGGGAATACGCTCTCTTCTTGAAGGTTTGCAGGTCGTATAGGTCCGGAAACACTGCTCGTTCGACTGTTCGTTCCAGAGTTTCATTCATGACGGATTTTGCTCCGAAAAACTTTAACTGGCATTGTTTTGTCAATGACTTTTATAATCTCTAATCTCTTTGCTGGAGTCTGCTGAGTGCTGACATTAATAATAAGAATATAATAACAGCTCCCACACCGGTTTCGGTGACGGTGGGCCGGTTTCATTGAAACCAGGCCAGCTACGCAGGAGTAATTTAATAGTGCCCAAGTGTGTGCGCAGTATACAAGAGCACCCTCTATTCCTTTACTCTCATAACCCAGTGGGACGGACGACCAACACGACTGGCGAGAGATCAGGCGCAGGACCGACTTTTTAGTTTTAACATGCCCATCCGACGCATGGATCATCTTACTTGTCAGACAATCAGGTGATCAGCCTGCATTGTCCTAACCAAACTTGGAAATAACATGTTTCCAACGCGGGCATCGAACCCACGACCTGCGAGTCAAGAGCCGCGCTCTATACCACTAGACCACGGAGGCGTTATTTATATTAAGAATATTATATACCATGTATACATTAGTTAACAGGAAAAAACGCCAGATGGCGTCGTCACGGATGTTCTGACCTTCAGGGCTCGCCTTAATAAAGGGATAGGGCCTGCGACATTCCTCCTCAATTCATAGCTATATTACCTCTGAATTCCTATTGGATTAAGCCTTATGCCGTTGGGATAAAGGTCATTTTGGTTCTGAAGGAGGAAAGGAAAAACTACTCTGAAAGAATATTTCAATTAGATTCGCCGGCCAAAGAATAGTTTATACTTTATAGAGACACCAAATGTTGATACATTTTAGTTCAAACCTACAATTAAAATAAATATTTATAACAAAAAAAAAAAAACTATTTACATTATACGTAATTGGGTACGTACGTCGTATCGTGTTCTAAAATAATATTTTAAAAGTTTTATATGGGAATGAAAATTGTATAAATCTCTTCTTATGTGTAATGTGACTGTAAGCAACCAAGCGTTGAACCAACTACATATTTAATAATGACCAAAATTCGTCTTCATTGTTATATATTAAGTAATAACTATTGAGTAACTAGATGACCCGGTGAACTTCGTGCTTGACCGGTGAACTTCGTGCTTGACCGGTGAACTTCGTGCTTGACCGGTGAACTTTATATGCTTCCTAATATAAACCTTGACACTGAACTTCCACGAATATTTCAAAACTAACATTTGACAAATCGATTCAGCCGCTCTCGAGTTTAAGCTATTTGGCGACATTTAAAATGTACACAGCTCATAACTATTCAAGATCCGCTTTTTGTCTGTCACGTGACAAAATACTTTTATTAATAAGGAAAATAATGAAAAATTTATGAGCATACATACATACAAAGTTTATTGCAAAATACGAATTTAAAAGTCTCAGGTACGTTGCAAATTTTATTTTCATTCCACACACTCACTCACAAAGGATTATAGTAAAAAGGGATGCCATAAAAAATACAAACAATAATGCATTCCTGCGCGCAGGTGAAGCGTTTCACGCTAGCAACCCTAAAGTAATTAGCATAAAACGATCTTATTGCAAGTGAAATATAGTTCAAAATAGTAAAGCAAAGTTAGACCGACCATAGAGTCTTATGAAGTCCATAAAACGACCTTATTCTAGCGGAATACGGTTCAAAATGGTATGGCGAAGTACACCGACCATAGAGTACAAACGCTCGCTGGCAACACCTGCCAATCTGTGCGCGGGCGCAGATGACCGTTGTTTACGTTTTTTAACGCAAGATGGCGGCATAATTTAAATGTCGAGTTAATGACCTGCCCTTTTTCTTTTTTAATAGCGAATTCGCATTAAGATTGCAATTTGCAAGCGCATACGTTTATGACTATTGATTCTTCTAAAAATAATTTTACTGCTGACTGTAGTCTACAGAAATTTATATGCGCCTCAAGACAAAGAATCAAAACAATATCGTTTGTATTGCAATCATTTTTTAATGCAATAAGTAAACTTATTTGAACGTTAAGGTGGTTAAGGTATTCAATCGATATGCTCGTATAAGCACCGCGAATGACGACATGTAACAATAATTATGTAATTACTGATTAAATAATATTATTAGACCCAAGGGAGGCCAGACCATTTTATTAAAGCTAAAAGTTTTTCTTTACATGACCCCTATACAGCCTACAGGATGTAACAAAACATAGTGATAATACTTTAGGGTGTATCCCTTATATAGAGTTCACTGTGAAAGTAGCAGCGCTGAAAGACTTTTTGTGATTTCTATGGGCACGCGCCCGAGCGTCATGAATTCGCCATACAAAAGTTTAAAAAAAGTTCCTCTTTCAGAGCTGATACTTTCACAGTAAACTCTATACAGGGGACACATACACGCCCTAAAGTATTATTACTATGTTGTGACACCCTGTAGAGGTTAGAACTGCAACTATGAAGTTTGGGTCGTTACCTGTTCACATTTCAGCCATAAGATGACCGTGGCCCCAGGGAACCGGAGCTGGCCTTCCGTCAGCCGCTGCTCATCCAACACCTCGCTGTGCCGCCTGCCAGTCTTCAGCCATACTTCTATTGACCTGAAACAATTTAATAATTAAAAAAAATGGGCTAAGAATGGATGCATAGTCACGATTGCCACAATAATTTCGAAACTATCTATACTCTATGACGTAGGTTACACGCTCAATTTCTCATCAGTTCAGTCCGTCAATCTGGTAAGATTGACACGAAACTGAACGTTTAACCAGTTGATTGACGGACTGATCATTTTTTTATTATGTACTTTTTAGCCATCAATCTGTCATTAATCTATAGCATGGACAATATTCGATTATGGACCCATCTATGGGTCTAATTGGAGAAGCCGCAAAATACCTAAAATCAAGACACTCCTGATTATGACACGACCCTGAAATCACACACCTGATGCGCTTAAGAAGTTCCATTTCTAGAAATAATAATAGAAGAAAAGAGATTTTTTCCTTTAAACACACATTTCTCAAAAATTTAAGCAGCGATTCTGGCTGCAATTATAAAACTCTCATTTGATTATAACTTGGTTAATCTATATTTTTCACTAGCTAATCGTTGTATGTTTGTAAAGGACATAAAATACCCTTCATAATAAGTAAAATTTAACCTTGCAGATGTCCAATTAGTGAAGAATTAACCCTTAATCGCTCACTTCCGAACCATGTCCTCAGTTTATTGTCTTTTAATTAAAAACAAAAGTTAACATACATGATCCTTTTAATTTTTTGTACCATTTGGTAAATGGCTAATAAAAATGCTTGTACATCTTACTTAGATAACTGAACATATCATTTAGAAATGTAGCGTATAACAAAGAAGCAATCATATAAAACTCTGATTTCAGATCAAAAAAAGAAAAAATTGTCCATCTACCCTTTAGTTTGTTAATATAAAAAATATAGATTATAGAGTATAGACTACAGAGTTTTGGTTAAGTTTCGACTGATGGGTTAAGACATAAAAAAGTATGAATATATACTATAGAGTAAAGACTATAGAGCCTCCTCTTTTGGTCAGTTAAAAAGACTTTAACGCGAGCAAAGCCGCAAGACCGGTTGTTTGGTAAACATTTTCTCAGGGAGGCGTAGCCGCTAATAACAAAGTTAGAGCTAAAATACCGCTATAATAAATCAATAAGCAATAACTAAAAGGCTGTAACAAAAAGCTTACAAGTGTTCTCTGGTTAAAAAAGTGCGGTCGAAGACCTATTACATCAGCAAAACCGAATGTCTACGCGGTCAGTGGCTGACTTTGATTGCTATCTTTTTAGACTGACTTGACTTTTTCATTTGCACGTCTTAATTATTAGATTGCACCTATTTATCTGATAAGTCTGGATAAGACTTAATCGTAACTACAAAATGGCGAGATATTTCAATTAACGGTACCTAATTAATCTGTCTGGTTTTTTATCCTGAGATAATTGGAGGTTTATGGTTTTTTAAACCCAAATAATGGTCTAGACTTCTAGAGTCTAGACTCTAGACTCTAGACTTTTATAACTAGGCAAAGGAAACTTGGGATTGAAGGTGTGTTAACGTAAAAAAGAGTCAAAGATCAGGCAGTGAACAGCTAGAAATATGTAGCTGCTTTGCTTATAAAGGTGGGCAAAGTATTATGACGAGTTATTAAGGCGGGCATAAACCCCAATTTGTTATTCCGTGACTCCCGGTTTACCTAGTTCCAATATAATAACGAAATGTAAAAAAATATGAGATATAAACCACGATATTGAAAAGACTTTAAACCATAAACATTTTTATAAAACGTAATACTTTGGCTGTAATTAATTTACAAACTCACCTCCGAAAAAAATCAAATTCATCGAAATATTAACTAGGATTAACTAGGATAATTATACATTTTATTTCAATAAATTGTTAGTAAATCTATATTAAAATATCCTTAACCGAACAATTTTGTTTCTTAATATTTATTTCCAAAGATATTTTAAAAAAACATGAAAAATAGAGAAGATCCGCCCCTAGTAACTACAGTTTTATGCTAAGCTAAAATGAATCTTATTACGATGCGTATACGCATGGTCTTTGGTTATGTGTAAGGTTATCGTTTTGGATTGAGATTGATCCTTGCCTTAATGATGACGAGATTCAGCTTTGAAAGATTTCAAGAGAGTCTTAATATCCTAAAAATAGAGCTAATTTGCCTCATCCTGATTACTGCAGTCTGCACTCTGCAATAGAAAATCTCAACATCCCCGACATATCGAGCTAATGAGAAACAAAATAATAAAGTTTTGAGTAATTTCAAGTAAAATAAATAGAATATATTATTATAATTATGTACTATGAATAAAATAATCTGAGAAAAAATAAAGAATCAAAGGAATAGTTTAAATACCACAAACTACTTGTAAGTTTTAGATACTTACCTAGGAGATAAAACAACAGCTATCGATATAAAATCTTTAAGATAACTTTTGAATCAGTAGACAGAAAAACATTAAAAGAAATCAGGGTTACTGGAGATGAAAGTAATAAACGAATTGTTCAATTTATATAATTGTTTCGCCAATCGGCATTAGCGATTTGGCAATTGTCCGTAATACGTCCGTCCGCGTCTTTGTTGCCTCATTACTGTCCATGGGAGAGTCAAAGGAATATGTTCCCATAGGATTAAAAATAGGCACAAATATGCTCTAGATATTGGCCAAAGAACCAGAGACCTGTACAATTTATCTAAAAGTTAGCCTTTATTTTTCCTACTTCATCTGTAACAAAAATGGAAATCGTTTGAGTAGTTTGGGGCATAAACGTCACTTTTAAAGTCAGACGTATGATCGTATATTGTTTTTCTACCAATCAACGCTTATGCCATTTCATAACACTAGCCCAAGTCAAGACATAGCACGTCTGATCACTATTGAGTGAAATATAAAATAAATAGATAAATATTAGGACACGGGTCCTCTTTAGTAACATTGTCTCTTAAAGAAACCGCATTAAAATTAGTTTGGTAGCTCAATGATAAGTGTGCAGAAACTACAAGCGGTGTTGTCTTTATACGCGCCGTTTTAGTTTCAATATCTGTTGCATGATACATCATCTATACATATTATAAAACAAAGTCGCTTTTTTTTCCCTCATGTCCCTTTGTTCCCTTTGTTCTTTAAAACTACGCAACGGATTTTGATGATTCTTTCAGTGTTAGATAGCCCATTTATCGAGGAAGGCTGTAGGCTATATTTAATCACGCTAAGACTAATTATAGGAGCGAAGAAATAGAGGAAAATGTGGAAAAAACGGGGAAAATTATTTGAAAGTGCTAACTTGAACGCGCTAATCTCAGGAACTACTGGTCCGATTTTAAAAAATTTTTCAGTGTTAGATAGCCCATTTATTGAGGAAAGCTATAGGCTATATTTTATCACGCTAAAACTAATAGGAGAATGTGGAAAAACGGGGGAAATTATTTGAAAGGGCTTATCTCGCGAACTACTGGAGCAATTTTTATGTTATTTGGCACAGATAAGAAGTAGACCATGTGAAGGATCATAGGCTATCGATTTTAATCATTTTTTCAGTGGCTACATATTTTATACCCGTGCGACGCCGGGGCAGGTCGCTAGTTTATAGATAAAATGCACAACATTTCGGCTAATCTCTTTTGCACTTATCGTCTCTGTAAGCTCGTAAAGTAATCAATGGACGGCTTCCTGTCACGACGTGTGTCATGACATGTGTTATCTGAAGGGCGAATTACTAATTAGTAATTACTGTATCTGCGGTTTTTTATTCGACCGGCCCGCTCCATTCAAAATGGCGCGCGAAAAAAGTTCAATGTTAAGATGGTTTTACATGCGATTTAAAATTTTGCATAATCTTTGCTGTCTGGCTTGTAAGGTTTTTGACAGGTTAAAATTTTCAATTGATTGGTTTAAATTTTGATGCTAGCCAATCAAAAGCACTAGAGTAAATGCTCTTATTTAAAAAATCAGAAAACCTGGACATCAATCAAGCAAATTAATTATCAGTCAAACACAATAATTATTACATTGTTAAAGATTAAATAATAAACTTTATTTAATAATTGTTCCCCCTTTTGAGGTTTTAAGAGGAATTTTATTCATATTAAGCGTAGTAGACTAGTAAAAAGAATATAAGAGATAAGAGTAAGTAGTAAGAATATAAAAAAATAAAAAGAAAATTGTAGACTCAAAAAGGAACAAAGTAAAAAAATAACCGAACAGAATATTGAAAAATGACATGGTACATAATAATTCTGTAAAAATATCTTGAATATCACCAAAAAAAACTCTTCAAATTCGAACATCTCGTAATTTCGGGGGGGGGGGGGGGCATGCTGCCCCCCCCTAGCTGAATTCCTGGGTACGCCCATGCTTACAGATAGTATCACGGGACTTCTGTACATAATTTTACATTATAATTGATCTTCCATTAGGCTTTGACACAACTTTTACGAATTGTAAACAACATGTCGCAACTTTCGTGTAAGTCGCAAGAGAGATTCCGACAACATTCCAGTTTTGTTAATGGATCGAGATGCATTCTCATTCAAAATAAACTCTCTAAATTATAAGGTTCGAAAATATTTTGAAGATAAAAATCACGAGAATATACTCAATAAAATACATTGAGTACCAATATGTTTGGATAAAAATGCCGTCACAATGTTTTAAACATTTTTAAATTTAGAATTGATGGAACAATTTTTTTTCTTAAAAGCAATTAAAGCCACAACAAAGAGCTTCACAGAATTAAACCACCCCAAGTGTGTACACCTCCTAACAAGAAAAGTAACACCGGCTAAACAAAAGATGATATAATATTACATTTTAATGAACAAAAACACATGCTATTGTATTGGAAAAAAGCGCGGTCAACGACTCAACTTTTTTACTCTGCGTCTATGGTTATAGAGGTGACGTTTGTTTTTTAATTCGTTTTTTTCCCGCGGGTATGGACTGTCACATGACGGGCCGTCAAGTCCGGGGGATAATTAATGAGCCGTCAAGTTGAGGTGGAGGCGAGCTGTATTATCATGGCTAGTCATGGCTACCGTGTATGATGTACCGTGTATGTAACGACGGGATGAAAGTTCGAGTTTCATATTACCCTCCTACTAGTAATTTACGCATTTAAAGTCCGCGGTCTCTCTGTATGCTATATTGTTCCTTTTCCGATGCGTCTTAGTTCGAAATTTTGATAAGGCACAACGTACGATGACGTTAATTTGGATAACATTTGGATTTTACAGCAGAACGTTCATTTCGGATTAACGTTCAAGTTAAAATCCCATTGAATGTATCTTGTGTCACAACATGTAAAATTCCCGAAGCTCTACTGTCACGTAGAGTAAGGTTTTAAACTATTTCAAATAAGTGCCGATGTCACTTGGCGGTGACGTTACTCGCACACGCACAACGTGTTCATACGTCCCGCGCGCCTCCCGCGCTCCTACATTCGGTGCGGCTGCGTAACTGCGGAGGTGCGCTCGCATCAGGGTAACATTTCGTGGCGCATTGTAATATTTTCCGCGACAAAATATCTTAAGTATTTAGTTTATTTTATTTATATGTTATTATTTAAACTATAAATTAATAATTTTATACTGACAAAATTGATTATTTTATGTGTTTTAGATGAATAAGCGCAAAATAAGACTATGAGCATTTTCGATGATTCCGACAATGATGATGATGGCGAATTTGGTTCGGATAAATCCGTTGAGAGTGATCATTCGCTCACTGTGAACTCACCATCACCTCAAGCTCCTGCCTCATCTCGTTTTCAAGAGGAGGGTTAGGAGGAGTGTTACATGTTCGACGTTATGACACGTTGTGTCCGTACACGTCTAGTTAATTTTACTTTTAATGACGGAACGTATTGATACGATGACGTGATAAAACGGTTGTGTCATGATGTGTACAAAACAATATGTTTTCATGGGGCGCCTACGTACTCATACGTCGTATAATTTGTATGGGCATTTACTGTGTCATTTTGGTATACAGTCTCAAGTGAGAGCGTCCCCGAAAGTGTTAAAAATATCAATCAGATCATCTAAAATTTATTACTCTATTACGAACCCTTTACTAGTCTATATAATTATATAAAACTCAAAGGTGACTGACTGACATGTTGATCTATCAACGCACAGCCCAAACCACTGGACCGATCGGGCTGAAATTTGGCATGCAGGTAGATGTTATGACGTAGGCATCCGCTAAGAAAGGATTTTGATCAATTCAACCCCCAAGGGGGTAAAATAGGGGATGAAAGTTTGTATATAATACTTCTTAAAGCGAGCGAAGCCGCGGGCAAAAGCTCGTATTACATATAAATAAGTCTCACCAACGAGTGATGATTTGTCTAGCAACTTAAATGTTACCAATTAATGAATTATAAGTAACGTTTGAATGTAAGGACGATAAGGAACCGGTCAGACGAGGTGGTTATCGGTGACGTCATAATAAGGACATGCGCAAACTATATTCAGAGTTATTATAAAATAGCCGCAACATGCCATAAAAATGCCTACACTGGATTCGGAGACAACAGCCGATTTCATCGAATGTACACGCCAGCTACGCAGTAGGGATTTCATTGGGCCTAAGTGTGTGCGCAGTGTACAAGAGCCTCACTTGTATCCCGGTCGTAATCCAATGGGACGGATGACCGACATTGCTGGCGAGAGATCGGGCCCAAGAACTATATGGCCCAGATAAGTTCCTTGTGGTTTATGCTTATGATGTAAAATTACAAAATATATGTAATTATAAGCGTAATTTGGTAAACCTTTGCAAACACACATACAGCCTAACATATTATCTCCTCTTTTTTGGAAGTCGGTCAAAAAACAGCAGAACTTAGTTAAAAATATCGCGTAAAATAAGGAAATTCATAAAACATAATGTGCGCACGCGCTTATTTTTAGCGTTATGAATGAGATATTCGGCTACGCAAATTATAATGAAACTTTGATCGACCAATTCGGAGTATAATGTTAATTAATGTAACTGTCCGGGTGGCCGGTTGTATTATTTCCATAGATTTGTCAACGAAATACGAGCGCGGCTCCACTGACGCACGGCACGGTTTTTGTATCGTACGAAGATTCAATAAATAGGTATGTTTACAGTACTCCAAAATTAATATTAAGGCGCATGAGTGACCGTGAATAATGTCCGTGTTACAAAAGCTACAGGAATATCACGACGCACTTTGACTGTATCTTAAACGCAATGCAAATTAATAAAAAATGCAATATCGTCTACCGTCGCTCGGGAAATACGACCGTTGCCGACAAATTTCGAGAACTTCTATGCGCATTATCACTTTTGAAGTACTGTAATTTAAGTAGAATAAAGCACATTTATCTATGCTTTTTGCCAGTCAGGCCCAAGCTCAAAGAAAAGTACAGCTTACAGTACAGTTTAGTTCTTTTTATGACGCGAAGATGTCAGAAAAAGCGATAGCGCGATTTCGGACTGTTTTGCTATTGCGGCCTCTACATGTCGTTAGGGCTAGCTTAGATCCTATTTGGTCTAAACTCTAACACAACTTTCATGTTATCGATACTAATATTATAAATGTGAATGTGTGTCTGTCTTTTTGTTAGCTCTTCACGCCTAAACCACTGAACCGATTCTGCAGAAATTTGTATAATGTATAGAAACTTTTTATTTAACCTTTTTTAGTTGTGGGCGTCACCTAGTTACTTATAAATAGAAATAGTTTGAATTTTAACTTCCATATTCTAACCTAACTTCAAGTCTTCTCCTATTTACATGTCAGATTGTCAATGAACCTTTATTTGAGCACTACTCACGACTAGCCGCGGCCTATCAAGATGGTCGTACTCAGTTTATTAATTAGACCTCCAGTAAGCTGTGATTGTGTGAAAAGTGAATGCAAATTTGTTTTCGCGTGACAAGCATACGAATACAGACGTGTAAGCATGCTATATCATAGAATTTAGATTTTAGAGTGATCATTAGCCCTAGATGTTGAGGGTATTGACTTGGTAGTTAAAATCTATAATCATATTATAAATTGAGTAATGACAGTAATGAGAGTGTGAGTAATGAGAGTTTGTTTGTTTGTACAAGCTAATCTCAGAAACTACTAGTTCGATTTGGAAAAATATTTGCATATTAGATGGTCCATTTATCGAGTAACGATTAAGGCTATCATCACGCTGCGATGATCAAGAGCGAAGAAACAGTGGAAAATGTGGGAAAAACAAGGATTATTACATAAGTAGTAATCTATGAAATGCCCATTAATCAAGTAAAACCATTCCTATACATTTTCTAAGCTTTGTTTGACGTTTTACTAAATCTAGTATCATTTTCCTAGAGCGGCGCCTGTTTTACAACGAACGATATATCGTGTCGTGCGACAATGGACACGTCGTGCTGGCGGAAGCACATGTGTCTCCGCGTGTGAGGCGCAGGTGGCGACCAGACTCCGCCGCCGTTATTACTAATTAGTAGTTACTCATCTAGAATTCTGATCATTACTGAAAAAGTACATATTTTTTCAGAAACGATGACGTTTTAGACTTCTTTTAAAAGTAACTAGCGACCCGCCCCGGCGTCGCACGGGTATAAAATATCTAGCCACTGAAAAAATTATTAAAATCGATAGCCTATCACGATCCTTCATGTGGTCTACTTATTATCTGTGCCAAATAACATAAAAATTGCTCTAGTAGTTTGCGAGATAAACCCTTTCAAATAATTTCCCCCGTTTTTTCCACATTCTCCTATTAGTCTTAGCGTGATAAAATATAGCCTATAGCCTTTCTCAATAAATGGGCTATCTAACACTGAAAGAAATTTTCAAATCGGACCAGTAGTTCCTGAGATTAGCGCGTTCAAGTTAGCCGTTTCAAATAATTTTCCCCGTTTTTTCCACATTTTCCTCTATTTCTTCGCTTCTATTAATCTTAGCGTGATAAAATATAGCCTATAACTATAAATGGGCTATCTAACACTGAAAGAATCATCAAAATCCATTGCGTAGTTTGAAAGATTAAAGGGAACAAAGGGACATGAGTGAAAAAAAGCGACTTTGTTTTATAATAAGTAAAGAAGAAGTATATTAATATGAAGCAGCAATTTTTTTTCCTGATTTCAGCTAATAATGGAGAAATAGTGCGCATCGGGAATAGGCTAATATTATAGGTCTAGCAGAATCAGATGGCAAATTTTGACAACATATTTTCAAAAAATATCCATAAACATTGGATAAATTTATATAAATATAATAAATTTATATGTTTCACACACAGAATCAGCCGCTATAAGGAAAAAAAATCAAAATGTTTTATTCCAATTACCCCGGTATTGCTAGAGTCAATTTACTTTCTCACTTTTTGCCATCAGATTCTGGTAGACCTATTATAGCTTGAGTGCTAAAACTTTAGACATTCTTTGAGGGGTAATCTACGAACATAATATGATAAAATCATTTAACATAAATTCTACGCAATGGTAGTAAATATAAACATGTTCATTATATTTTTTTCCTACGGAAAATCCCAAAATATTCTCACGAATAAAAGTTGTGACATTATATTATTACAGATAAAAGCAGACTTTAAGTAAGACGACTTTAAATATTCTATAACAGAAAAGATGTAAGTTCAAAGTTGCAGGTCTAGCAAGATTTAAATTAATACCTTTTTTATTGTGATACATAACTTAATTTTCTCTTCAACCACATCTTCCTTAAAACTTTTATATCATCCGATATGACATAGTATAACATCGAGGGACGAAGCTTTTTGGGATATCGGTTACTGAAATATAATACAAAAATTACCAAATTGAGGAGTTCACGAGAGTTTTTTTTTCATCGCACGATCGAAACAGATACATATTATGTATAATTAAATTAGAAAAACACTTTCTGTTCCAACGCTAATAAAATGGGCGTAATATTGTTAACGACCTGACGGTATACTGGATGACTTTTTAAATGATTAAATATGCCTTCAGGGCTTACCCGACATACCTCAAAAGCATTATATCACGGTGCGCTGTCGTAGATTAATTATTATTAGTTTATGTCGTGTTAACGAATAAACGGATGTCCATTTCAGTTATTTATGGCTGTTTAAAAAACTATTAGTGTAATGTTACGAATGGAGAATAATAAAATATGTCTATATACGTATATTTATTGACTATTTCAAGAGATGTTTTATTTGAAATTTTGAATATAAAATCAATAAATTATTTTCTTTTGGTGCTTCTGGGTCTACCACTCTACTTACTAAAATAATAGCTGTCTAATATCACCAAAATAGTACAATACCCATCAAATTAGGGGTTCCAACTGCACCTGCACACGACCAGCATCCGACAATCGTGTCGGAGAGCATAACATAGCCTCAGAGCCTTCAATCCTTTCGGAACAGCGAATAGGCGACTATTGCCGTAGAATCGGAATACCTTTCCGGTGATTACCGATGACATGAGTGGACAGCCGTGAAATCGTCGGATCGTGTACTGTATTCTCGACCTTATGACAACGGGTTAAGGGCGAGCTTAAAACAGGCTTTATGGCGTTAGGATTATTACGTCACAACGTAATCAATTACGGCGAGGAACGTTTCACACGTCGTTGTTTTGAGCATTTAGACATGATATAGAGCGACCATAGAATTGAAGGATTCCAACTACATTCATGCCAAAAGTGTGTCTGTCTATCTGTTTGTAAATCTGTCAGTCTGTGTATCTGTCTGTTACCTCTTCACGCCCAAACCACTGAACCGATTTTGCTGAAATTTGATATAGGGATATTCGTTTATCGCGCAGGAATCCTACATTTTCCGGGATAAAAAGTAGCCTATATCCTTCCCAGGACTCAAAGTATTTTCATACCAAATTTCAGCAAAATCGGTTCAGCAGTTTGGGCGTGAAGAGATAACAGATTGACAGACACACTTTCGCATTTATAATATACGAGCTTTTGCCCGCGGCTTCGCTCGCGTTTAGAAGTAATATTATATACAAACTTTCATCCCCTACTTAACTCCTTGGGGGTAGAATTGATCAAAATCCTTTCTTAGCGGATGCCTACGTCATAACATCTACCTGCAAGCCAAATTTCAGCCCGATCCGTCCGGTGGTTTGGGCTGTGCGTTGATAGATCACCATGTCAGTCAGTCACCTTTGAGTTTTATATAATATTTAGATTTAGATTTAGAAGTATGGATCCTATCTCCGCCTTCGTAGCCGATTTCAATGAACCATTGTGGGTGGCAGTAGAGTCATCAATATAATTAGTGCAGTCGGTTAACAAGCCTTCATATAAGCTTGTAAGAGGTATTATTTTATAATCAACGCTCAAAGACCGACTAACTACTAATTATAGACAGACAGACAAGTATCACTAATTACCTTTTAGTTAAATATAATTAAGATTGACTCCCGCAACGTTTTAATAAATAAATAGTAAAGTTAATTTGTATGTTGTCACAGTATAAAAAGTCATAGGCCTGGAGATAGTGACACAAATTTCTTGGTGATTTGTGCCAGTATGGCGGTTTTACAGGGGTATAATTACGTAAAGGCGAAAAGGAAAATGATGGTCATAGCGCTCGCACTGGCAGCCCAAACGCGTGGGCGTTAATCGAACGTGTCGGATAAATAACGAGTGTCGAACGATTTGTTCCACAAAAATGCTTGTATTTTCAGATAGTCGAAAAAAAATAAATAGGCGAAAGCGTAATGCCATACTTGTCGGGTGCGGCTTAAAGCCCGCCATACCGACGCGAATACGTTAATTTTAATAAAAAAATTGAACCATTTGTACCAGGCTAATTTTTGCATAGCTAATCATCGTCGAGTAGCCATTCACGAAAATCACCTTCCCATACCTTTCCGACAGCGCCCAATGGCCGCCATACCACTGCAAAGGTGTAAGTTTTTTTATTCGCCAAACGATTTGTACCACCCTGAAACTTTTTTTAACAGTTCCCTGTATGATCTTAATTAGGAGTCTGATAATGCCATACCTGTGGGAGGCAGCGAATGTGAATAATATTTTTTTCAAAATCCTAAGATTTCATACGTAATTCAAACGGTTTTTCAAGTATGGCGCCACTTTTTCCGTCTACTACAAGTATGGCAAATATAATAATGGTCACATTGTATCGTATAATTTCCAAAAATTCAAATGCCATACTGGTACAAATCGTCCAATTTTTATCACTTTTTTGCTCAAGTCCGATAGTCATCCCGCCCCATGGTTACAATATGTAACAATTTTTTTTTGGTACAATTGTCAAATGACGAGACTACAATGATGCCATGATGTAAAAAATGATTTTAAGTATCTTATAGTCGTATTTTTAAAACGTGTCAAATAAATAAGTATTTCAAGTATGGCAGCACTTTTTCCGCCTACTAGAAGTATGGGAAAAATAATAACGGTCATATTTTGTCAAATACTTTCCAAAAATTTAAATGCCATACTGTTACAAATCGTTTTGCGAAAAAAAAAATCTTACACCTTTGCAGTGGTATGGCGGCCATTGGGCGCTGTCGGAAAAGTATGGCAAGGTGATTTTCGTGAATGGCTACTGGACGATGATTAGCTATGCAAAAATTAGCCTGGTACAAATGGTTCAATTTTTTAATTAAAATTAACGTATTCGCGTCGGTATGGCGGGCTGTAAGCTGCACCCGACAAGTATGGCATTACGCTTTCGCCTACTTATTTTTTTTCGACTATCTGAAAATACAAGCATTTTTGTGGAACAAATCGTTCGACACTCGTTATTTATCCGACACGTTCGATTAACGCCCACGCGTTTGGGCTGCCAGTGCGAGCGCTATGACCATCATTTTCCTTTTCGCCTTTACGTAATTATACCCCTGTGAAACCGCCATACTGGTACAAATCACCAAGAAATTTGTGTCACTATCTCCAGGCCTAACAGGTCGTTACACTACTAATTAAAAATATAATACGTATTTTACTTTGGAGTGTCTTATATTAAATCCTTACCTTGTGGACATAAAGGTTCTGTTACAGGCAAAATAATAATAATTGAGTATTTAAAAAAAAAAAAATGATTTTTTTAATGTATTTTAAAACCTCATTATTAATAATATCGATATTTAATGCAAAAACCTCAAAAAATGCTTTTTCAATTAATTATAAGCAATTAAAAATTCATGAAATTTAAATAAAATCACGTGATATAGAAACGCGCCATGATTGAGATGTGACGTTAAAATGTTAAATACATTTCAGTAGTATACGGCAATATTACCCTTATTTCGTTAATAATTAAGGTCAAAATTGTTTGCGCTAACTATGTTTATTGTTTGCGATAACTATTATGCCATGTACATAGCTAAACTTTTTTAACATTGTGACGTCACACGCGCTCCTGCCGGAGTGTCGGCGTGTCTTCGGTATTTACTATTTTTATTTTGAAATAACTTGAATTATTGCGAAAAACAAAAAAATAAAATTTGTTTGTTATCAAACTTATATTTGATCTTTCCATTTATCAAAAAAAAATTTTTCGTTGAAATACTCAATTATGAATAGTGAATAGTGATTATGACAACTGACAAGTACATTTGAATGTGTCACAGTTTGCGTTGTGGGTTAACTTAGTGTCTAAACACATAAGGGTGCGTCCACATTTGTATCATTTGCGCGATCAGATCCCCGATCAGATCGCCGTCGCGTATCATCGAAGCGTGTCAAAATGATACGCGTATCATGATACGCCCCGATCGCTATTAACCGCGTATCTGATACATGTCGTATCAAATACTCGCATGATCGGCAGAATGATCTAATAGGCGTCCACACTATGATATGCATACTTGATACGGCGCGATGATCGCGACGGAGATCTGATCGGAGATCTGATCGCGCAAATGATACAAATGTGGACGCACCGCTAGGTGACTAGGCCGAAAAAACGAGGCCGAATTTCGGCATGATTACGCCTGCAATGTATTTTAAATTACTGATGATACAACATGCCGCAATTACGTCGCGTTATATTTTATGTGTAGTACATTTCCGGCGTAATCTTGCCGAACTTCGGCCGTGTATTTTCGGCCTAGTGTGTTTAGAAACTTAGGCTTCTGGTTATGGCAAAATGTACGGTTTTAGGGTAAGTTAATGGGTAATAAGTAATAACTAATATATAAAACTCAAAGGTGACTGACTGACATGGTGATCTATCAACGCACGGCCCAAACCACTGGACGGATCGGGCTGAAATTTGGCATGCAGGTAGATGTTATGACGTAGCCGTAGGCATCCGCTTATGGCGCATCCACACATGCCGCCGGCTTATACCACCAGGTTTGCCGCCGGCTTTCAGCCTGCCTTGCCACCGAAGCCGCGCAGCGGCATGTGTGGTTAGCCGGCGGCCGGGCCGCCGACCGTGCCGCCGGCCGGTGTAAGCCGGCGGCATGTGTGGATACAGCATAAGAAAGGATTTTGATAAATTCTAACCCCAAGGGGTTAAAATAGGGGATGAAAGTTTGCATATTATTATATGTATGTATGTATATAATAATTAATACTTTTAACCCATCAGTCGTGGCAAAACGAGACACAATAGCTTTTTCATTGTTATCGCGGCCGGATGTGGCCGCTTGGGGCTTCATGAATTAACGCGAGCGAAACCGCGGTCAAAAGCTCGTAAGTCGTAACTAATAAGTTCACGGGTAGCAACTACATTCATCTTCTTGGACCTAGGTCTACTACGGAATTTGCGTTTTTCGTCGAGTTAGGTTACCTAGTTATCGCTGATTTTTAAGTATCAGAAACGCACCTTTAAACTCCAGTATCGCGGCTATCCATAGATTTCCATGACACCACTCATCATCCACTACTTGCCAAAGAACAGGTGCAACTGAAAGGGGAATACGTGCGAGCGGGACAGGTGATTGAAAGGGGTAGTGTGCGAAAGGGTGCGATGTATAAACAAATCGCGAACCCGCCATATGCCGGCGGCAGATGGTCAAACCGCAGACGAGTTCGTCCATCCACAGTTATACTACCTCCATTTCAGGATACAGACCCTTATATCCTTAGCATAAAGGTCCTGTGAAAGGGAAAATAATTTCAAATACGAAAAAGTAAAAGTTTGTACTTTGTTTATACTTGTGGCCGTCGTCAAAACAACGGATGTTTTGAGGGACATTTAAAAAAAACGAGACAGCTTTGTTATTGTACTGTTAACCGATTCCGCGACATAAAAGAGGGTAGTTTTAGAACCTAAATCGTCCATTCTCAAGTATAAGGAGATGGTTAAAGATGTATCCTCGTTTCGAGGGCACATCTTTAACCATCTCCCCTAGCATTGAGATACTTGGCGTCAACATATCGAGCGAAGTCCAGTTCCGATATCATCTAGAGGGTAAGGCCAAATTAGCCTCGAAGAAGCTTGGTGTTCTTAACAGAGCGAGACAGTACTTCAGTCTGGTCCAACGCCTACAACTCTACAAGGCGCAGGTTCGGCCTCATATGGAATATTGTTCTCATCTCTGGGCAGGGGCGCCAAAATACCAACTGCTCCCTCTGGATCGTATCCAACGAAGGACCGCTCGAATTGTTGACTGCCATAGTGTTTCAAACAGCTTAGACCCCTTGGAATTACGCCGAGATGTAGCTTCACTCTGCATCCTCTATCGGTTGTATCACTGAGAGTGCTCTGAGAAATCACCTCGATGACTGGCATTCTTCCACAGTCCGTTTTTCGCGTAACTTTCTGCCGCGCACTGTAAAACTCTGGAACGAACTGTCACCAGCAGTATTTCCGGACCTATACGACCTGCAAACCTTCAAGAAAAGAGCGTATTCCCTCTTAAAAGGCCGGCAACGCACCTGCAGCTCTTCTGATGTTGCGAGTGTCCATGGGCGACGGTAGTTGCTTACCATCAGGTGACCCGTTTGCTCGTTTGCCCCCTTATTTAATAAAAAAAAAAGGTATAAACTTTTGATAATGATTGTTTCTAGATGCGCAAACATTTAGACACGTAGTAGGTGTCTTTCAGGTGCGCAAGAAAAGGCCGGCAAGTGGCAACGCACCTGCAGTTCTTCTAATCTTGCGAGTGTTCATGGGCGATGGTAGTTGCTTATCATAAGGTGACTCTTTGATCGTTTGTCCTCTTCTTTTATAAAAAAAGAAAAGTTTCTAACAACGCCTTTGATGATGAAAAAGGCAGATAGAGATATTAGAATATACCAAATTCTTCGTAATTCTCTTTGCCTTTTTGTCTCCCTTTTATTGGCACGAAGATATTGCTATCTTGTTTCAGGTACGCGATAGAAAGGGACAGCAAGCGCGAGTGAAAGAGACAAGAAGGCGACAGCCGACAGGTGAACGTACGCAATTCTTTGAGCTCCGCGACCGGACTTTAGCCTTAGGCTGCGTTTCCATCAGAGCTGAGCGGAGCTGTGTTGCGAGGAATGTGTTTTTGAAAACCAATAGAATCGCTTCATTGACATGACTTTGCCATGACATCGCTCAGCGCGCCGAAGCTATTGGTTCTCAAAAACACATTCCTCGCAACACAGCTCCGCTCAGTTCTGGTGGAAACGCAGCCTTAGTCATTGCCCAACATTAGTCGTCTCACATAACATTTAAACACAGAGATGAGACCCATTAAAAGACCCATACTAGTCCCATAAAAATACCACGGCTGCCCAAAACGTGCGCAAGAGCAAACCGGAACGTAATGGCGGTCAATGCTCGACAAACCGTACACAGTACACACAGTATACATATCATACAGTAGATTCGTTTAGCTGTGTCCTTGATATCAAACTAAATCAAACTAACACTTCTCTCTTGTCTCTATGTTACAGAGACAAGAAGTTTTATGCGCGTGCGTCGTGATACTGGCATTGTTTTGTAACTTAAAGTTATTTTGAAGTTGCGCTTATTTGTGCGTTTGTATGTCTGTTTTAACAGTAAAAGTAAAAATGCTGAAATGGAGATGGACGGGACATACAGCACGAGGAGAAGAGAAATGGAGCAAAAGCGTTCTCTCTTGGTGCCCTAGGGAAGGAAAGAGACATAGAGGGAGACAAAGAAAGAGATGGGAAGACGAAATAGTGAAAGATGCTGGAAGAACGTGGATGAGGGTAGCACAAGACAGGAAAAACTGGAAAAGATAAGAGGAGGCCTTTGCCATGAGGCAGACAGATGAGGAGGACAATTAAATGAAAAACAGTAATTAATTACTGTTGAGATTGAGATTGAAACTTGACATAATTATTACATTTGAATAATGCTGAAAAGAAAATTTAAATATGTGTACAAAACTAGCTTAAGTAAAATTGCAGAAATAATTGATGAATTGATTATAAAGTCTAAAATGAAAATGTATTGACAATTATGTAAATTAGCTAGTAATTGACATGTTATTTCTGAAAAACTATTTTAATTAATGTTTATATGAATTACTCGTATTGTAATGATTATTGACTTATCTGAATAAAGGCTTTGAATTTGAATTTGAATGTCTGTTTTAAAACAGGCTGTGGTCTTTATTATTTACATGTTAAAAACCTTGTTTATTTTGTAACATTTTTGGATTTCCCCAAATTTCCGGGAAATCCCGTATCACAAATAGTCCAGTCTCGAAAATACCGGGAATTCCCACATCTAAGTTCACTACAAGTGTCCCAAACTGAGCACTTCTCTATAAGAGTGCACACAAAGTTGCCATCTTACTACACTTTTTGCCACAAAAAGTACAAGGAAACTCAGTACTCTTAAATTGCCAGCCGTAAAAATATTTAATTGCAGGTTGTTATGTTCAATTAATAAGTTTTATGCTCTTTAATAACTAGCCTAAGTGTGGTGCGTTATTAACTCCTAATTGTGAAATTAAGGTAATAGTTATACACAAAAACTCATATTATTATGTGCTTTCGTGTGCGAAAAGTTATAGTTCGTGGCTCGCGATGGATTGTTTTGTTACGTCTCCCTCATGAACTAGTATGAACTAACTTTATTAATCTAGTTCCTCATATTTGACGAAGATAATATAAGGAACCAATCTATGTGACCATGGATCCTTATATTGCTTTACACTTTAACTTAGTTTGAAACCAAACAAGATAGTATTGAGTTCAATGGTACGCAAACAGGGTTGCTGAAACTATGCCTCACATTGACACACACACACACAGTCCGTGGTCCAGTGGTTCAGAGCTCGGTTCTTGACTCGGAGGTCATGGGTTCGATTCCCGCGTTGGAAACATGACGTTATTTCACACACACACAGTCCGTGGTCCAGTGGTTCAGAGCTCGGTTCTTGACTCGGAGGTCGTGGGTTCGATTCCCGCGTTGGAAACATGTTATTTCCAAGTTTGGTTAGGACAATGCCTGATCTGATCACCTGATTGTCTGACAAGTAAGATGATCCATGCGTCGGACGGGCAGGTAAGAAGTCGGTCCTGCGCCTGATCGCTCGCCAGTCGTGTCGGTCGTCCGTCCCACTGGGTTATGAGAGTAAAAGGAACAGAGAGTGCTCTTGTGAGTATCACACTTGGGCAGTATAAAATTATTCCTGCGTAAGTCGTAACTGGCCTTGGTTTCAATGAAATCGGGCACCGTCACCGAAACCGGTGTGGGAGTTATTATTATTAATGTGGCGATACGAGTACTACGCCTTTTTATATTGCGGCTCGTCTGCCAACTTGCCTATCGCTAATGATGGACTTAATACATAAGTCTATGATTGCCCATGACCTCCGACCATTGTGCTTACTGTAGAAGTGTAAATAGCTGGGTTATCCTATCCTTTATTACACCTACCGAGTAAAGTGGCGAGACAGTGCTGTCGGCCAAGCACTCGGCATGTTTATTATGGATCTGCTTGGCCGAGGGCACTGTATCGGCCACACTACACGGTAGGTGTTATCACTTAGAATATTAGTAACCTGTTATTAATACTCTAAAGTGTTATCAGATCCTCGTGGACGTAGAGATAGGCGTCACGGCGAGTTTTCATGACGTCATAAGGTATATTTTGTACGAAAAATTATACGTTGACATGTAATACAAATTCCTAGCAATTATTTTAAAAATATAAGTGGGGAAATGAATTTGTCGTCAGTGGGAGAAACCCCGAGTACCGTTTATTGTACAAAAATGTCAATTGCTCCACACGCCCCCATCTGGCAATTAGCATAGGAATGTATGGAAAGTATGGAAACTCATAAACTGCTACCTGGAACTAGGGTTGCCACGTCGATGAAACAGGACATAGGGTAGAGATAAACTACGATAACATGGCGCGCCCCTCCAAAATTCAAAACGTTTGAAGTACGTTGTCAAAACGTTTGAAGTGCGTTGTCTTGCGCGGTCGGCTAGTTATGATTAGTTGACCAACAAATCTTGGTAATAACTAATAAGTGACATTAAGTGAAATATTACGAGTACTGGTTGATTGGTTGAATACTTACTACATACAAACTCTTTCATAAGGATGTGACACACATTAATAATATCTATGGACGCTTCACACCACGTCAGTCTGGCCCCGTGGTAAGTACCTGAAGGACTTGTGATACGGGTACCAGACAACGGAAATATATTTAATACTTTTATACTATACATATATTTAAGATTTTTATTATATGATACACATATTTAATACACATCCATGACCCAGGAACTTTGAAAGCTTTTTGTTTTCGGGGGATTCGAACCCGCGACCCCCGGCTTGAGCTGCCAACAGCCCACCCACTGAGCCACAGAGGTCGTACATTGAAACAGTAATTTGGAGGGGCGCGCCATGTTATCGTAGTTTATCTCTAGCGTGGTTTAGATCAATTTAATTTAAAGTCATCCTTGGACTAGCACCTTTACCACGTCTTATAGCAGTATAATGTTAATTTGGTTTATAAGAAATTGTAAAGTACTTAATTTAAAATCATACTTTTACAAAACCTCATAATATGGCCCCTTTATGTCGTTGTTCTAAAAATTACCGTCGTATAAATTGTGACGTAAATGTATGTCCGGATTCCTTACTAACGACGGTTTTTCCTGACGGAATAGAACAAGTGGTAGTGATAAAACTGATATCTCACTTAAAATTATTTTTTTATTTTTTAAAACCTAACCAAATATGACTATGTATTTGATATTCAAGTAAGTACGTTGAAAACAGTATAGGAGATGGAACTCCTACATACATAAGATCTCGGTGACTAACTCAAACAATCGCCTAATTCCGATACGATTTCAGCTTATTCCACCATCTTAATTTCCAGCCTTTGATATCCTATAAGGTGGCAGCCCTGGGTGTAAGTATGCGGTGTAAAGTCCTTATTGTGTCGATAACGATCGCGTTCTGACCGCAATGTCTTATCGCACACGTCATATACATTGATTTTACACACTGTACAGTAAGAAAATTGTGTAGAGCCGGTACAAGTATCTAAGTGAAAATGGTTTTGTATAAAATATAAAATTCTTTGTTACATAACAATTATAGTACAAAGCAGGTTGTATGACTAACCTAACCTGAAAAGAGCCCAAAAGTCTGTTTGTCAGCCACTGACTAACAGTAGTAATTACTGAGTTGAGAATCAAAAATCATAGTAGACTTCTTGATACCAGGCTTTCAAAGAGTAGAACAATGCTCATCTCTTTTGCCGTGGAAAATATGTATATGGACATGAATATCGAAAGTAACCTGAGGAATGTGAAATTAAAAAGCTTGTTGAACCACATTTGCTTAAACATATCCGTGGAGTAATTTTGACAAGCCAAAAAATGACCACCACCTAACCACCAACAGACATGTTGATGGTACGAATCTGTCAAAATGGAATTTAACCGGAATATTATCTGACACATAAAAGGTGGTTCCTGGGAGGTAAGAGATAAAAATCGTAATAACATTCGTTTCAAACCCTTCAAATATCAAAAATGACCCTGTTTAAAATGAAATTTCACGGTTTACATCGGAAATCGTAACAGCAATAATTGATACTTAAAACTGGGGGAACTGATACGGAACGTAAAAAAAAAAGAACTTTTATAATCTTACCGCCAGAGGTATTTCGTTACATTTGCCAAACGCTGGTCAGTGCACTCTGGCTGCGCGACCTCTACTCCGGTGCCGTTTCTGGGAATATTCGTTATCTGTGGCGAGTATCGGAGCTGTCAAATCTGACGTTTGGCGCCAATGGCGATTTTTTAATTTTGTGTTCCTTTTGCTGAGGCAGTAAGTTAAGGTGTTTTGGTAACATGAGGAGCGTTATTTATTTTTCTTCGTTCACGAAGTATTAAGATGTTTTTAGGTTTAGCTTTTCCTTTACTTATGCCTACTTGTTTATGTACAATAATATATTTAATTTCATAACTAAGAGTAGTTGACTTTGGACGACTTAAAATTAAGGACGAAGAAAGGACGACTGACATTAACGACGATATGGCAGCCATCAATATTTCCAAAGTCGTTAAAATTAATTGAAAGTTTTTGCTTAGCAGACAGGAATAACGAGAAAGGTACGTCTAAGATTGACAGATGAAATCATAGAGCTTAATCAGGGAATATGCGTACTTTTTTCAGGCAGCCTAATTTATTAGCGACTTTATTGTATCATTCGATCTATCTGATCATTGAATTAAGTAAAATACAATTACATGGAAAACCAAGCATTGCTCTGAATTAGTGTCTAAACACACCATGCCGAATATCCGCGGCGGAAGATCGGCATGATAATACATCAGTAATGTCAAACGCATACAATACAACGCGACGTAATTTCGGCATGGTGTGTCATCGGTAATTTAAAATACATTGCAGGCGGAATCATGCCGTACTTCCGCCGCGGAACTTCGGCATGATGTGTTTAGACAACTGGAAATAGCTAGGTCATCTTCCCCCAAAACAAAAAAGACAGAAATTCAGCCATTGCCGAGAAACAACTTGTCATTATACAAGATTGTCTCGTTTAAATAAATTGCTGAATAAGATCGTAAATATTAGAGTGTTTACAATGTTAATCGCCATGTTGAAAATAGCCCTTTGGATCATTATATTTTATGTCAAAAGGGTTGGGTATTAGCATTTAATAAATAAAGGTAATAACAGTAACAATAATCGTTAAGTATACATTTTACGTAACCTTCCAAAATTATTCGGAGATAATTTCCCCTTTGTAGATACTCGTAGAAGGCGTTTAAATTAAGATCGGGTCAGAACTCGACTCAGGACAAGTCCTTTCCTTTTTCCACTTTTCGAAATGGCCGGGGGTAAAAAAAATCTCAAGACAGAACCCCATAATAACTTTAACTTTACGTTTTTTTCAGATAATTCTATTTTTAAACAGTGAACGCAGTTGCTGGCAATGGACAACATCTCGTTATAATATTATAAGCGCGGAAGTATAACTATATTGTCTAAACACACCATGCTGAAGATACGCGGCCGAAGTTCGGCATGATTACGCCTGCACTGTATTTTAAATTACCGATGACACACCATGCCGAAATTACATCGCTTTATAGCGTACAGCCGAACTTCGGTCGAGCGTAAGTTGGGCAGCGATTCGGTGGCAATGCTTGTTTGTTTCGGCGTCAATTCGGCGGCGCTCGAGATACTGAATGCTCGGGCAAAGTTAAGCAACTGAATTTACGCCGCGTAATTTCGGTTCTTATCGTGTGACGGTGTCTAAACACACTACGCCGAAAAAACGCGGCCGAATTTCGGCATGATTACGCCTGCAATGTATTTTAAATTGCTGATGAGTGATGACACACCATGCCAAAATTACGTCGCCTTATATTGTATGCGCAGCGCATATTGCAAGTGTAATCATGCCGAACTACGGCCGCGTATTTTCGGCCTAGCGTGTTTAGAGTTTAGACACTATCTGTTTGGTATCTCTTCACGCTTAAACTGAAAAACAGAATTTAATTTTTTGCATGAAGACACTTTAAGTCCCTAGAAAGGATAGGGGAAAATATAAACATAAAAAATGTATATCCCTCCGTTTTCTACCTAATAATTATGCTACTACTAGATGACGCCCGCAACTCCGTTGCGCCGAAATTAGTTTATCGCGCGGGAACCGTACATTTTTCCGGGATTAAAATTATCCTATGTCCTTTCCCGGGACTCAAAGTATCTCTGTACCAAATTTCAGCCCAATCGGTTCAGCCGTTTAGGCGTGAAGAGGTAACAGACAGACAGACAGACAGACACACTTTCGCATTTATAATATTAGTATGGATTATGCTACTTTTCATCAAAACACATTTATTCAGATAAAATCAAGGTAAACAAACAAAACAAACGAGACGTATTCTTGGAAAAGTCTACAACGCAATTTAGGCTTAGACGTTCCCGGTCCTAGCTCCCGCCCCCGTCCTAGCCCTCCGCCCGCCCTAGCTCTCCGCCCTCCGGAGGTCGGAGTGCCCTTCGCCGCCCTTGTCTGGTTCCCAGGACCTGTGCCCTTTACAGTCGACATAGAGTAACCTTAATACGAATATATTTGTTTATCACGAGTTCCTATGGGAAAAGTTTGAAATGTTTTCATGTCTGTGATGGATCGATAGCAATATTATGTTTCTTTTGATCTTTAATTCGTAAGATCGAATCTTGCTGAAACTGTACATTTTTAGGGTTCCGTACCCAAAGGGTAAAAACGGGACCCTATTACTGAGACTTCGATGTCAGTCCGTCTGTCCGTCTGTCTCCAGGCTGTAACTCAAGAACGGTAATAGCTAGAGAGTTGAAACTTTCACAGATTATGTATTTTTGTTGCCGCTATTACAACAGATACTATAAACAAAATAAATTAAATATTTAAGGGGGGCTCCCATACAACAAACGTGATTTTTCAAACATTTTTTGCTCGGTATCAATGATGACAACAGGTAGGCACTTGAAATTTTCACAAAAGCCTTAATTAGATGTGTGCTTTAATATTTAATAATTAAATTTAAATAAAATAAAAATTTAAGGGGGGCTCCCATACAAAAACACAATTTTTGGCCTATTTTTGCTCTATAATGGTACAGAACCCTTCGTGCGCAAGTCCGACTCACACTTGGCCGATTATTTTAGAATAAATGCCCTTCCAGCCAATCAAAATCAGTTCAGTCATTTTAGAGCTTCTTAAATAAATCCAGAAGGGAAATCCTTCTTTTTACACTGTACTCGGCGAAACATGGCGGTAACGGTCATTGACTTCCTGTCAAAAACTTGTCATTTTCTATATAAGCCGCGATTGACAGTGAGGTGTCAGATGTTGTCAATCGCGGCTTTGTATAGAAAATGATATTAAGTTTTTGACAGGGAGTCAATGACCGCTACCATGTTTCGTCGAGTACAGTATAGTTAATATTTATATCCTACACAACTTTTCCAACATAACATAATATCAAAATATAAGGGCTCTGTGTAAGCCATTCGTTCGGTAGATTTTTATCTCGTGTTTGGCACCTCATATTTTCGTATTCTATCCAAAATGATAGTGTTACGTATTTTAATCTAATAGAACAAACCCAGTACACTTAATGGGCTTCAACCGCACCCTTACAAGCCCATAAATAAGTTTTAATTTATGGTAATGAAGATTTAGTTCCGAGCTCAACTAACAATTTCGTAATGACATAACTATTGCATTCATTCCTTATTCTATTTTTTAAAGTCAGATAACAGTTTCTTTTCAAAACCCTTATGAAAACCCCGAGAGAAACATTGTAAGTTTGTCGCGTCTATATGTAGGATTTCAGCTCCCAAACGGATGAATAGATTTTATTGTTTTGTTTAAAAGCTTACGCATTAGTCTTGGATTTAAATTGGCATCAACTTGTATACTGCTTAAGAAATCAGAGATGTACAATTTTATAATTTCTTTATTTAATTGTACCTAGTTCTTTCCGCGGCTACGCTCGTTGACAAACTTTGGAAAACACTATGAGGTTCGTCTGACAGACAATAATTAATCATGTACGCCTTCGTGGTCCAGTGGTTGGCATGACTCTCGACTCTCGTAGGAGTTAGGACAATGCAGGCTGACCACCTGATTGTCTGACAAGTAAGATGATCCATGCGTCGGATGGGCACGTAAAAAGTCGGTCCTGCGCCTGATCTCTCGCCTATCGTGTCGGTCGACCGTCTCACTGGGTTATGACAGTAAAAGGAATAGAGAGTGCTCTTGTGTACTGCGCACACACTTGGGCACTATAAAAATACTCCTGCGTAACTAGCCTGGTTTCAATGAAACCGGCCACCGTCACCGAAAACCGGTGTGGGGGTTATTATTATAATCACACAGAAATAGGTACATAAAACATATCCATCTTCTTAACTCGTACTCTATGTACAAGTTAGGTACAAATATTTTGCGAATTCTGAACTTGTCACTTGAGTGTGTTCGAGGGTGTCGAAGGCCCTTTATCATTTTTTACCCTTTCCTAGATAATTTGTCCCCTCCTCTCAATTAAGGTGATTCGGTAAAGTGACAATTTAATTTAGCTTTTGATTTAAAAAATGGAATTTAATCTTTTAAGCTTGGCTTGTCTTGTACAACTAAGGAAGCATCAAGGTTTAGCTACGAGAGTTAAGTTAAGTTAAAAATAAGGGTTAGTAATTTTGGTACTCGTGGTATGTAAAAGGTGTGTATGTGGCTACCTACGTAGCTTTGCTACACCGTAGGCGTATATTATGCTAGAGATCTGATTTTAATTAATAATGTACCTATCTAATTTTATAGTGAGCCGGGTAGGTAACATAGGCCATAATATTATGTAAGTATTTAAAAAGAGTTCTAGTATTAAATCCTGGATAATCTCTTTTTAAATAAATGAAGGAAATTGGTCGCAAATAACTATTATGAGATAATTATGCACAAAATATGGTCACTGTAAAGCATTTGTGTCCTAATCCACAATATTTTTTGTGGAATTTTGAATGCAGTCTTGTTCTAAGTGAGCTAAAGAGTATTACTGCATTCATAGCTCAATACCTAATATTTTTGGGGGTTTTGCTGCGTTCAAATATTATACTTTAGGCTACAATGAGCTTACTTTTCTCATCACCCCACTTGAAGGTGATGATGATGAAGCAGACGGTCATCGCTCTGCTCTACACCTGAATACAAAATCACATCTCTTTGTTGTCTGTACCAATATTCTTAATGCCAGACTGATTGAGAAAAAAAACAAAATGCAGTTCAAATTCCGAATTCAGTTTAGAATCACAATACTAGCTGACCACAGCATACACTTTTTCGCCATAAAAGTTTTTTGGTATGAAGAATTATACGAGGTGTAACAAAACTAAGGGTGTGTATGAGTCCACTATATTGAGTTCACTGGCAAAGTAGCAGCGCTGAAACAGTACTTACCTTTTTTAAACTTTTGTATGGGAAAATCCCTGACACTGGGCGCTTGCCCATAGAAATCATAAAAAAATGTTGCTCTTCCAGTGCTGCTACTTTCACAGTGAACTCTATATAAGGAACACATACATTCCCTAAAATATTATCACTAAGCTTTGTTACATCCTGTAGATGTTGGCCGATTCTCAGAATCAATCGTCAAAATCGGTACAGCCTTTTCGAGGGAGATAGGCAACAAATAGCGCGAAACTAAATTTTACATATAGGCCTGGAGATAGTGACACAAAATTCTTGGTCAATTGTGGTTGGCCAATTTTTGCATAGCTAATCATCGTCGAGTAGCCATTCACGAAAATCACCTTGCCATACTTTTCCGACAGCTCCCAATGACCGCCATACCACTGCAAAGGTGTAAGTTTTTTTTTTCGCCAAACGATTTGTACCAGTATGGCATTTAAATTTTTGGAAAATATTTGACAAAATATGACCGTTAATATTTTTCCCATACTTCTAGTAGGGGGAAAAAGTGCTGCCATACTTGAAATACTTATTTATTTGACACGTTTTAAAAATACGACTGTAAATTACGTAAAATCATTTTTTACATCATGGTATCATTGTATTCTCGTTATTTGGATGCATTTGTACCTAAAAAAAATTATTACAGATTGTAACCATGTGGCGAATGACTATAGGACTTGAGCTAAAATGTGAAAAAAAAATGACGATTTGTACCAGTATGGCATTTGGATTTTTAGAAATTGTAGGATATAACGTGACCATTATTATATTTGCCATACTTGTAGTAGAAGGAAAAGGTGGCGCCATACTTGAAAAACCGTTTGAAATTACGAATAAATCTTAGGATTTTGAAAAAATATTATTCACATTCGCTGCCTCCCACAGGTATGGCATTATCAGACTCCTATTTATGATCATACAGGGAACTGTTAAAAAAAGTTTCAGGGTGGTACAAATCGTTTGGCGAAAAAAAAAACTTACACCTTTGCAGTGGTATGGCGGCCATTGGGAGCTGTCGGAAAAGAATGGCAAGGTGATTTTCGTGAATGGCTACTCAACGATGATTAGCTATGCAAAAATTAGCCTGGTACAAATGGTTCAATTTTTTTATTAAAATTAACGTATTCGCGTCGGTATGGCGGGCTGTAAGCCGCACCCGACAAGTATGGCATTACGCTTTCGCCTACTTAATTTTTTTCGACTATCTGAAAATACAAGCATTTTTGTGGAACAAATCGTTCGACACTCGTTATTTATCCGACACGTTCGATTAACGCCCACGCGTTTGGGCTGCCAGTGCGAGCGCTATGACCATCATTTTCCTTTTTGCCTTTACGTAATTATACCCCTGTAAAACCGCCATACTGGCACAAATGACCAAGAATTTTGTATCACTATCTCCAGGCCTAATAGGTATTTGATTGCAAAGTACCTTTCAGATAAACAATTAATATTATTTTAATCAAAACGATCAAGGTAACCAATGAATTATATGATTTCTTTCATCAGATAACAACCTCCCAGGACCCCAATTCTCAAACTTCCAATTAATAAAATAATTGTTTAGGGATTTTCTTGTAATGATAAACGTTTTTTGATTTGCTTATTGCGCGATGACCTCATACACATTTTTATACAAAAATTTCATAAAAATCGATTTAGCTGTTTAAGCGTGAAATAGTAACAGAGAGACAGACTTTTAAAAATATAATATTAGTAAGGGAAATGCATGCACGCTCTTTGTATCCAAAGATATTAGAGTAAGAGCCTGCGACGGCCAGACCTTCCTCAGTTTAGGAAAGCTGAAAGTTTACCTGTTTGTGACCTTTACAGAGGTAAGAACCACCAGCAACTATGGAGTTTCGGTGGCGGTTACTTTAAGAGGTATCCAGTTCTGAAGGTCCTCTGAACTTCGAGAAAGAGTAAAGCTCAATTTCATAGGCTATGAATTGCTGGTCATTCTTACCTGTAAACTTTCAGCTTTTCTAAACTGAGGAAGGTCTAGCCGCCGCAGGCGCTTGGTCCATATCTAAAATAGTGCAGTTCCCAGAGCGTAAAAATCGCGCATACTCGTACCTCCGATTTTTGCAATAGTGGATGAAAATTGAAAAGAAATAAATTAATTAAAAATCAAAAAACCCGACTGCAAAAAATGTTAACTAAAAAGAACGAAACAAGACCTAATTCTGCCGGAGGCATCGAATCCATGTTTTAATTGATACAACTCTTGCTTACGATTTTCATGCCAGGATAAATAGAAGGTTACATAGAAAAATGTAGAAGAAGAAAGTGGATTATAAAATGCCTTCGGAGGCATAATATTTTATGATTTATGAATTAATGTTAAACTTGGTGCGACATGCCTCCGACTGCATTTTATTATCCACTTTCTTCTTCTACATTTTTCTATGTAACCTTCTATTTATCCTGGCATGAAAATCGTAAGCAAGAGTCGTATCAATTAATACATGGATTCGATGCCTCCGGCAGAATTAGGTCTTGTTTCGTTCTTTTTAGTTAACATTTTTTGCAGTCGGGTTTTTTGATTTTTAATTAATTTATTTTATTAGCGACTTTTTAGTTGTAGTCATCTAACCATTTCGACAATCAATCTAATAAAAAATTGAAAAACTACCGTGCTGATATAACCATATATCGTAGGTTCACTTAGAAAAGTGAACCTACAATACGTTATAACTTATAATAGGTACATAGGTTTGGTACTGTTTTAATGTATGTTTCTAGTTTTAAGTACCAAATCATTGTTTTTTTAGGGTTCCGTAGTCAACAAGGAACCCTTATAGTTTCGGTCTGTCCGTCCGTCTGTCTGTCTGTCTGTCCGCGGTTTTGCTCAGAGACTATAGGACCTACAAAGCTGTAATTTGGCATAAATGCACATATTAATAATGGCAACAAAATGGTACATAAAATCTTAAAAAAATATATTTTTTTATGGTACCTTCCATACACATCAAGCGGGGATGAAAATTTTTTTTCGCGTCCACCCCATCGTGTGGGGTGTCGTTGGATAGGTTTTTTAAAACTATTATGAGCATTTATAGATCATTTTCCGATTTAGGGATCCGTTTGTGAAATATTAAGTTTTAAAGTGGAAAAAATCGTTAGAGTCCAGTGTCCCCCCCTTCTACCAGCTAAACGGTTGCTTCTGGAAATGTGAAAAAATTCACGGGAGTAGGAAATATGCTGAATTTAAAAGGAAAACTATCACGGCTAAGAAGACTTCATAAGTTATTGAGTAATAGTCGATCAACTAAAAAAAATGTATTCGGCGAAGTATAAAGGAACTTAATTTCGTTCAAATTCCTTTGAAAGTAACTGAGATTATGTTGTTAGTACTGTAAAACACGTTATAAATGTACATTCATTGACCACACAAAAATTAAAAAAAAAAAAACCTAGCGGTATTACAGAACCCTATATTGCGCGTGACCCAACACGCACTTGGCCGGTTTTTTTTAATACTTTGTCATTGAATTTTCATCTTGTTTCAGTAATGTCAGTTAATTTTTATTTAATACATATTAGATTTATCCATGAAGGCGGATTTTGGTTTATTCTTATTTTATTACTAGCGGTCGGCCGCGGCTCCGCCCGCGTGGATGTCGCCTGTCGGTGAGCTCTGCAAAAAGCATACCCAGGAAAGACTCGGTCAGCAAAATGATTCCCAGGTCAATTCACAGACTCCGACACTAACATCGACGACGCAGTCATTATACGCAGGCTGCACCCTGCTTGTTAAACTAATATGTATTCTGTGACCCTGCACAGATCGTCTTGCTCCCGCACGCGCACTCGCCTTGGTGACGCCAACTATCGTAATATTTTAATTTCGCCATAATTTCAAAACCAAATTTCATTTCAATTTTATTCATTCAAAGACCAAATATTATCTACATAAACTGTACTTAGTAATGGAATAATTTATTTTGATAAGGATTAAAAGAATTAGTAAAATAAACGCGTCTAAATGTAGTCCAAAAAAATTTCAAGATTTTTAAATAAAAAAATGGTTATTGTGCCTCACTCGACATAGATAGGTATAGTGTGCCGCGGACTTTTTTGTAGATATTTGTAAGTTCTACATTTACTTAGAACATTGTATGGTTCTATCTTTTATAGTTTAGGCAGCGTACGTAAAGTAAGTAACTTTTCTGGTTGATTTTTTACACCTTGCGTCCGAAGAACCCAAATATCTTACGGTACCCTATTTTTTTCCAAAATACAATTCAGCCTATGTTCAGCAAAAATAATGTAGAATTCCAATGGTAAAATAATTTTTCAAATCGGTCCAGTAGTTTCGGAGCCAAACAAACAAAAAATCAAATCTTTCCTCTTTATAATATTAGTGTAGATTTATTGTTCTATTTAATATTAAAACTGCAAGTTATATACATATTTAGAATCAGTGTTTAAAATCCTTTATTTTGATACCCCACTCGATATGCTTGGTAGAATTTTTATTTTTTTTACCTCACAATATGGCGGCGTCAAACATCTGCCATTTTGGTTTTTTTTAATGTCACCTATCTAAGAACACTCGGGCTATTAAGAAAAATCTAACGATACCTCAAATATGAAAATCCGTTTAGCCGTTCTGAAGATACGGGGTAATAAAGAAGATAGGTAATAAAGTAATAAAGAAGATACGCGCTAAACACATAAACCCTCCCGGCAGTCGGGTAAAAAAGGAATGTGTAGCTGATAACATAAATTATAAAGTTTACCTATTGAAAAGTTGTGCTTTTGATTTTTAAATTATTCTCTTCCACTTCAAGTAAACTCATAAACTGTCAAATTTTTAAGAAAATTTGCATATTTCTTTCTTTTAAATATATAGCAAAATAATAAAATATATTAATATTTTTTTTGATTTGTATCGTTGCTTATATTCCAAAGAAAGAAAATAAGTTGAAAAAATATATAATTTAGATTTAAAATTAATATTTTTGTATGTAGATGAGCATACCTCCAAATGTGCTTGTTGTGTGCCTCGCCAGGTAAATGGCGTTCCTATTTTTCTTTGGTTTTAAATAGGAAGTCTAAAATTATTTTTTAGGCTTAACAAAGCCTTCTATTTCTTAATGTGTATAACTTTTTAGCTCTTACTTTATTAAATTTTCTGAAAATGTAGCACAAACTTTTCACGGATATTTCGAAGAAAATCTGTACTTTATTTCTTTTGGTTAGGTTTTTACAGAATAAAATTGATTTTTTATTTTTTTTCATTAATTATATTTGCTAAAACATACTTAAAGGAAAAAAATACAAAGTAGGTTAAGAACTGATATTTTTTGTATTCAGGTAAGCATTTTCCAAACATAGGTCGCAACATGCGTCTTTAGTATGTACGTGAGATTTGTAGCACCCAATTTTTTTTTCTGGCTTTAAGTAGGAAGTTTAAATATATTTCAAAGACTAGAAAAAGTCTTTCATTTGTCGATGCATTTAATGTTTTAGCTCTCACTTAAATAAATTCTCAACAAATATAGAAAAATATTTTCGGTCTATTTTACACATTTTTGGAGATATTTAAACGTTTTTAAGTACTTAAAAGTTATCATTTCTCTAAAAATTAAATACGCACAACAAGTAAGTTTAACACACTTTTCGTTACAACCCTTAAATCCACCCAAACCCTTTTATCTTGGTTACGACGAGCGAAACCAAGATAAATTCTAAAAACTTTGCAAAAACCTTATAGTTGTATTTAGCTTAGCAAAGCAAACTTTCTTTTTTAAAAATTGTGTATTTGGTTAATTTTCAACGTAAACAATCGGATAAGAGTCATTAAATAACAGGAACAAGAATTTTTTTTTTCTGGACCGGTTTTATATGGTGAAATATAATTTTTTAATTAAGTAACTAAAAAATTAAAAGCACAAAAAAATTTTTGGTAAACTTTGCAAGTTATAGTGTAAAAAAGAAAATGACACCTCAAAAACAAAAATCCATTCACTATTACAATTTTCGGTGGTTAAAACCTCTGGCGACTGCACTAAAACCTTAAACCACGACATGAGTACTCGAGTCATACTCCTATATACACTATATGCAGCTGTAGAGCTCCCACCTGATGCATATTTTTGTTCTAATCAGAGCAGTCTTATGTGCAATAATAATAATACTGTGACACCCATATTGTCATAACGCAACAGGCGGCTAGACGACTTCCGCCTGCCCGCACACTCCACCGGTCACCGCTCGGGGAATCCCCCATCCCTTTGAGATCCTTCCCGACAAAAAAATGAACAGTTCCCGCATCGAGTGGGATTCTATTAATCGATTATGCTAGAGATAGAGTTAATAAGAACAGGAAGAATCATGATCTGAAAGTCTGGACCTTAATTCTCGTAGCAATTCTGTAAGTAATTAAGTTTCTCTTTATGCTATCTTCCTAGTTCCTTGCCCTACATTTGAACCAATTTGCATGGGTCTAAACTATACTTAAAAATTCTCTGAGGAGTCCAAGGAAGGCCATATTCAAAACATACGCAAAATGATTCATTCACAGAAAAAACGTACGTTTTCAGCACTATAAACGAATATCTGCACGTAAAGTTGCAGGTGACGATTAGTATGTTTATAATACGTTTCGATTTAAGGATTTTAAACTCCCGTTCGTTTAATCGTTAACAGATAAGTTCATCTTTCCCACTTAAAATTATATTTTTAACGCAATAATACAACATTGTCACCGCTTTTGGCCCCACAATTAAATATAGGATGTAGATAATTTGGCCTCACCGCCAGGGGCCAGGGGCCAGGGGGTATAATTCGCAACAAATAACGCTCACAGTATTCACGACGTGTCGCCAAGGGCCGTCGATTTATGGTCGATTCGATTCCGCTTGAGGCGGGGCCGCTAGATGAGCGGGAGATACGCTTAGCTTGAGCGGAGAAAGATCAGCTACATGCTTATCCACAGCTGGCTACAGTAGAATAATTCTATATTTATATAGTAGCAAGAAATTTGCTCATATGCCCTCAGAAGTTGGTAAGGAAATATATTTTATTTGTTGGGTGTTTTGCTTTTTAAAAGTATGTAGTTCAAAATTTCTGTGAAGTTTTTGGGAATTGTGAGTTTTGAATTGTACTAACTCCCATACTAATCATTAGAAGAGTAAAATTGTTACAAAAAGTCTGATAACTTCATAAAATCGTCGCAACATTAAAAAGGGCATTAAAATATAAATTTTGCAAATTAGCAATCATGAAATGCAAATTATTATTTTTAACAAAAAATTAAAACCAACTTCCAAGGTAAAAACAATAATAACATCCTTATAATATGAACTAAAAAGTATTAAATAATTTTTCCTATCTAATGGTGCCTTTTTCCGAATTCGGCTAAACCTCAACTATTTCTGTACTCAATCTTCATAATTTTGAAGTCGGTACCAGATATAGCTGAATCCAGATGCCAGAATATTTGAAACATTTGTAACTGGCACCGACTTCAAAATTATGAAGATTGAGTACAGAAATAGTTGAGGTTTAGCCGAACTCAGAAAAAGGCACCATTAGATAGGAAAAATTATTTAATACTTTTTAGTTCATATTATAAGGATGTTATTATTGTTTTTACCTTGGAAGTCGGTTTTAATTTTTTGTTAAAAATAATAATTTCACTCTTTTTAGTTACCTAATAAAACCATCGCGTACTATACGTAGAATAATACACCTGTATATTATTCTACGTATCTTATTACAATTTGTTAACAGTCACACTTACAAAATATAATATCAGCTGCAGATAATTTTAAACAATACATTTAAAAAAATCGAAGTGGACACGTGCTAGGGCAGCGCCAAACCGGAATAGCAGCGGCGAGGCTTTCGGTGTCATATGATTTTGAACTTTATCTTTATTATTGTAATACATAGTATCGCTTGAGAAGTCTACGGCCGCCCGTGGCTACTCGTGGCCGCGATTGGTGTGACAGTGCACTAGCATGTTACTTGTATTATCGAAGCAACTTACTTCTCAGAAGTAATGTCAAATGTGTGCCTTACGCACTGAAGATAAGGTTGAATATTTTGTTATGTTCAATTTTGGTGACATTGGTGACCCTAACGTGGTAATGATGATGATGATGATGTTGAATGTAATTTGTATAGTAGCATATGCTTTCAGTTCTTAAAACAGCGCCTACACCCCCAAACTTGTATCTATAAGGAATCCGGAGTTCTCTTAGTATCTTCGGAACCATAGTATACCTTGGTGCAAAATCTTGCGTTTTGGTAGCATATGTTTAGGATGCTTCTCATAAAACCAAAATCACCATACGTTTCCATATAAATTTCAAGGAGTTCCCTCGATTACTCATTGATCCCATCATCAGGTCACCACTTTTGTGAACATGGTACCAAATTGAAGTTGAACCCTATACAACAAAAGAAAAATTTTGAAAATCGGTTCACAAACGGCGGAGTAATCGTTGAACATACACAAATAAAAAAAAATATCCACAGCCGAACATATAACCTCCTCCTTTTTGGAAGTCGGTTAAGAAATTAGATATAAGGCTCCCATTCTCATTGAAGACATATTCAAGATAAATGGGATATGAATGAATATAGAATAGGGAATGAAATTATGTATGAACATAAACACACCGAAAAGAAGTACGCAATTTAAAGAAACTTAACGTTAGGTTTCAGTTGGTGAAAATAGCCATTTTAATATTTTCAAACTCACGTTTTCCATGGCCCCACGATCCGCGAAAATATCTTCACGATGCGGCTGATGAAGCGCCGCGTGGGCGCGGGGCGCGGACGTGTGACGGGAATTCAAAAATGGAACGCCCCTGAGTCGCCCCTAAGGCGCCCCTGAGTTACTTGAGGGGCCCGAGGGCTATCCGACCCTGGAGGCTTCCGCAAACAGATTTACATGTGGTATACAATTTTTAAGGGGACGTGCAAACTTCAAATTAAACTCGCACCTTGAGGCTTGATTTTATATGCTCATCCTTAAGGGGCCGGGTACCCTCGAAATTCTCATACATACGTAATTCCAAAATAATTTTCTCATACGAAAATATTTAACATGTTTGAGTTGTTTTTCAGTTTAAAATAGTAATTATCTAGGTTCCTGCACAAAAATTTACTTCAAAATATTTAATTAATTAAACATAAAAAAAATTTTTTTTGTTTTTATTTTTTTTAGTAAATTTAGTACTTAATATTTAAACACTAAAAAATAGAGTAAAACACTAAAAAGTATATAAATAAATAGTAAATTTACTACAAAATATTTAAATATTTTTTAGAGTTTAAATATTTTGTAGTAAATTAACTATTTATTTATATATTTTTTAGAGTTTTACTCTATTTTTTAGTGTTTAAATATTTAGTAGTAAATTTACTAAAAAAAATTTTAAAGCAAAAAAAAATTTTTTTGTGTTTAACCCGCCATCACTCGCGCGGGGTGCTGTTAGCACCCCACGCGTTTTTGAACGTAAAAATGAATAATAATTTCTCTGGTTACGAATTCGCGCTTCCCGGTACCTTCAAGTGACCTTCAAACGCGTCGACACAAGGTGGAAGGGACAGTGTGGCGCAAGTGCTTGCAGTTTTCTTTCCGTCAGGTGATCCGTTTGCTCGTTTGCCCCCTTATTTATAAAGAAACACCATCTAAAGACCGTGGAGAGATACAGCTTGCTACAGAACAGGGCCAGGCAAGTGAAGCTCGAGCTGTAACAGTATGTCGCTAGGTAGTGGAAGTGGTAAACGGCCGCTTTAAACGAGATTTAAAGCTGCTGCGGCAAAAATATTTTAATAGAGCACTGCTGCTTTACAATGTTCGCCAATTTTTAAATAGCTGCTGCTATTATAAATCACTTTCACACAGGCACAAGATCATAATATACGCCACAAAGTGGATGCAACAAACATCCTCTACAATTATGTAAAAAGCAAGTAAAAGGAGGGTAGAATTTCAGAGAATAGAAGCTAATAAAATAGCTTGGGTAATCAAGTAGCTTGGCTAGCCGTGGGTAAATGTAACCTTTATATCTGAACTTACAAGTCTCATAACTCGGAACGGACAGCTCTAATAACAAATGTGTCTTAGCAATTGTTGTTCCAATTCAAGAGACCTATCCGATGATACATATTTCAATGCCATTGGTGGATGGTCCCAGGTTCCATACATTTTTGCCCATCGTCTTTTGCCGATTTCGCTGATTTTACAGTTAAAATACAGTATTTCTATAAGTTTTAATGCACAACATGTAAGATCATTTCAATTATAATCTAATGTTGGAGCTAGATTTTTTTAAGTATTTTTAAATAATCCAACTCAAATCCACGACAGTTTTGTGATTTTTGCTGTAAAAGGTTTAGACTATCACCTGTTTATGGATTGTATTGACGTCTTAACGGTATGAAAAAAATACAATGTACTGTTGAGAAAGTCGTCTACTAAACGTTGGAATCACTTTTTACCATTTTAATATGAAATAGTTGAGTAAAAAAATATGTAACTCGGCAAAATTTTAGAGAAAATGGGCAAAGAATTGCTGTTAATTTCGGGAACTTGGAGCTGTAATTCATAAAAAGAAAACGACAGAAATAATCTATAGATAAAATTCTATCCAATTCGAGAAAAAAAAAAAAAAAAAAAACAAATTGTGCCAAAAAAACACGATTCAAAACAGCCTAAGTCTCACATTATATTACTCGCCGCAAGTTCGAGTCGGCTTTCCGCGCTTAAATATATTTTAAATCTAATAATTAATATATATTTTTTAAGTCTAATAAGGGGAAAAAACCTAATAATATTTCTGTAGCGAACCTTTGCAATTTCGGCAAAATCGGAAAAATTTCGTATACGGACTCTTAAAGCCTCATTTGATGTTAAACGAGCAAACGTATCACTTGTTAGAAAGCGACATCGCCCATGAATAGTGAATACACGGAGCATTAGAATAGTTGTATGTGCATTTCGAGCTTTTTAGGATAATGCAGGCTGATAATGATGCGTGTAAAAAAATATCCACAACCAAACATAACCTCCTCCTTTTTGGAAGTCGGTGAAAAAGTAGGCCTTAACTCTCGCCAGTCGTGTCGATTCGTCCTGTTGGGTTATAAGAGTAAAAGAAGAGAGTGATCCTATGTATTGCGCACACACCTAGGCACTTTAAAATTACTCCTGCTTTGTTTGAATAAAACCGGCCACCGTCACCGAAACTGGTGTAGGATTATGTAATATTAATCGGCATTTTTGCTCAGCTATTTGGGCCAGCTGATGCAATATTACAATGATCTTACAGCTTGAACATTGCAACTGTCCCGTTGCTCTACTTTCCTAGTAGAATGCCGAAGTTTATGCAAAAGGGTTGACTAGGTCAAGGCTTTTGATAAAAACGATAGCCAATTTGGTCCATAATAATTAATGACGTGAGTGGAAGAATCGACTAAGTAACATTTCGTAACATAGGGACAATAACTCATTTTTTCCCTAATTATTTTAATAAAACTACACATATAATCCATAGTTTTTCAATTTAAATAATTTTTCCGGCCCTAAAGCCTCCAAAAAGCCTCCAAAAAAACGGGAAGTTTTTTCATGTTACTTACTTTATTCTTTCACTCACGTCTTGAATTATAAGTAAGATAGTATGTTTCAATAACACACTTTTATACCCTTAACCTGTCTGTCTATCACGTTTATAGCTGTAAACAGTTTTGGATTTTGGAATGTATGCAGTTTGATTCCCGAAAAAGGATAAAAGATGGTTTTATTCTGGAAAAGTTTGATTTATCTCTCACGGGTGCACTCATTTTTAATGATTACTTAATTTTAATTTTATGAAGTCTTTGACAGAGGATATAATATAGAGTTTACGTCAAAGGGGTTTGGGTAATATTGGCATAATTTTTAAATCTCGCGGCCACTCACCAAACCGGCATATTATGAAAGAATATATCAAGAGGAGTAAACTTTATTATGGGGGACATATAGCTAAACCATATCGGAGCCGAGATATTAGGCATTTTAAGTTCGTATTTTCAACTAAAAGTAAATTCAATCATAACATGAATACTCAGTAAAATACAAAAAAAACTGCATTATTTATTAGCTAAAAGCCTTCCTCGATAAATGGGCTATCCAATACAAAAATAATTTTTCAAATCGAACAAGCAGTTCCTGAGATTAGCTCTTTCAAACACACAAACAATTCAGCTTCATAATATTAGTATACAAGGTATAACAAAACTAAGTGATAATACTTTAGTGTATGTACTGTGTATGAGTCCCGTATATAAAGTTTACTGTAAAAGTAGTAGCGCTGAAAGAGAACTTTTTTTTCGTTTTTGTATGGGGAAACTATTTACGCCAGGGCGCTTGCCCATGCAAATCACGAAAAAGTTTCTTAGCAGACAGAAGCATAAAGGTCGCAGTTGACGGCGAATGCTCGGAAACTCAGTCTGTTGATGCTGGTGTCCCTCAGGGCTGTGTGCTATCGCCTACGCTATTCATACTGCATATCAATGACATGTTACAGACCAAAGGCATTCATTGCTATGCGGATGATAGTACAGGTGATGCTGTAGGTATATACCGACTCCCCCAATATTTCTCGGCTAAATGTCATTGAGCGTCGAAACGAACATGTGTCTAAAATAGAGAATTCATTGGAGAAAGTCTCTGAATGGGGTAGACGTAACTTAGTCCAATTCAACCCCGCCAAGACACATTCATCTGCGCGTTCACCGCTAAATAGTCACCTATGGTCGTACATCCTCGTTTTGAGGGCACATCTTTAACCATCTCCCCTAGCATTGAAATACTTGGCGTTAGCATATCGAGCGATGTCCAGTTCCGATATTATCTAGAGGGTAAGGCCAAGTTAGCCTCGAAGAAACTTGGTGTTCTCGACAGAGCGAGACAGTACTTCAGTCCGGACCAACGCCTACAGCTGAGATGTAGATTCACTCTGCATCCTCTATCGGTTGTATCACGGGGAGTGCTCTGAGGAATTGTTCGGAATCATACCACCTGCAACTTTTCGCCATCGTCCAACGCGAAAAATATCCCATCCTCATCACCTTGATGAGTGGTAGTCTTCCACCGTGCGTTTCTCGCGTAACTTTCTGCCGCGCACTGTAAAACTCTGGAACGAACTGTCACCAGCAGTATTTCCGGACCTATACGACCTGCAAACCTTCAAGAAGAGGGCGTATTCCCTCTTAAAAGGCCGGCAACGCACCTGCAGCTCTTCTGATGTTGCGAGTGTCCATGGGCGACGGTAGTTGCTTTCTATCAGGTGACCCGTTTGCTCGTTTGCCCCCTTATTTTATATAAAAAAATGAATTATCACTTAGTTTTGTTACAACCTGTATAGATACAAGCATAATAATTATACATTCATTCATTATTTATTTTTTATTTTAGTTATTCGTACATTTTAGAAGAATGACTTAACCATTTAACATACAGGTCGACAAGGCTGTATATGAACGTGGCGAGAAAAGGAACTAACGCTTCTTTCATACAAAAACGTCATTTTTGACAGTTCTCCTTTACCAGCAGCGCCCATTGACATCATTGACATATTCATTTAAAGCCTTGTCGAACTGTACAACAACGCGCCGTCATTTAATGATTTTTAAACTATTAATTTTTCTTTTGCAAAAAAATGCAAATCCATTTTTTCTCGAATTTCTTAAAGGGGGCCGTTTTTTTTTTATATATTTTGTGTAAGTAAATATGTTCTATAAAATATTCCTGTGGCTGTACTTCTATAATGAGCCGGGAAGTAGATTAAAAGCTAGACTGAAAATTCTGCCGAAAGATGTCGTCCAGCGTCATACTGCACTATGGCACAGAATATAATATATTATAGTACCAAACTATGGCCAAAATTCGCTAAATAGTGGAAATAATTGACATTATATTATGGGAACAACACCCTAGAGTCATTTTACCCACAACACACAACATAATACACAAGAACAATATGTAATTACAATTGCCTATTATTGCATCCGGCCCTTTGAAACCACTGTCTAATGAAAGATAATCTCAAAGTCTCAAGTCTGGCTGTATTTTAGTCGGACGAGAGTTAAACCCAGTGTGAAAATATGTATGAAAAATTATTCATTTATTTGACGCGGACGAAGTCGTGGGCAATAGCTAGTGAGAAATATATATCCAACAGATTAAACCCTTTCTACATCTGTTTGTTAAGGATAATGTTGTAACAAAATCAATAGTAATTAATGTTAATTACTATTGATTTTGTGAACATAAGGTGCAAATATATGTATATGTATATATATATATATATATATATATATATATATATATATATATATATATATATATATATATATATATATATATATATATATACTAAAATAATCATAGCTCAGCTCCGATATTACTTAGAGCAATTTTTATTACTGATATATGTTTCTCTAATGTAGTGCTACAAAATAGTAATGGTTTCATCCCTGGCCGCTGGAAAAAAAAATGACGCCACAGGTCCATACAAAGTTACCCAATGCCCTTTTTATTTAAATTAAAGTTATGTATTAAAGGTCTGAGTGCAGCTGTAAGAACGTCAAAAGGAAAATCTATTACAAATAACTTGGCTCGCCTTGGCGGGGGCACTACCGTGCACCCAGATATTAGTTTAAAAAAACTAAAAAAACACGCTTTTTTAAAAAAAACTGGTTGCACTCCGGGAGTGCACTCCGGGAGTGCCGGCAGAAGTGAAAACTTGATTATTAACGTTGTGCATTTTTTTAACCCAATTTTTATGAAAATCGATTTTTAAAAAATCAAGTTGTTTCGATCAAGTTTCGATCAAGGTTTCGATCAAGTTTCGATCAAGTTTCGATCAAGTTTCGATCAAGTTTTGAACAAGTTTCGATCAAGTTTCGATAAAGGTTTCGATCAAGTTTCGATAAAGGTTTCGATCAAGTTTCGATCAAGTTTCGATTAAGTTTCGATCAAGTTTCGATCAAGGTTTCGATCAAGGTTTCGATCAAGTTTCGATCAAATTTCGATCAAGTTTCGATCAAGTTTCGATCAAGTTTCGATCAAGTTTCGATCAAGGTTTCGATCAAATTTCGATCAAGTTTCGATCAAGTTTCGATCAAGTTTCGATCAAGTTTCGATCAAGATTTCGATCAAGGTTTCGATCAAGTTTCGATCAGGTTTCGATCAAGGTTTCGATCATGTTTCGATCAAGTTTCGATCAAGTTTCGATCAAATTTCGATTAAGTTTCGATCAAGTTTCGATCAAGTTTCGATCAAGGTTTCGATCAAGTTTCGATCAAGTTTCGATCAAGTTTCGATCAAGTTTCGATCAAGTTTCGATCAAGGTTTCGATCAAGTTTCGATCAAGTTTCGATAAAGTTTCGATAAAGTTTCGATCAAGTTTCGATAAAGTTTCGATAAAGTTTCGATCAAGTTTCGATCAAGTTTCGATCAAGTTTCGATCAAGGTTTCGATCAAGTTTCGATCAAGTTTCGATCAAGTTTCGATCGAGTTTCGATCAAGTTTCGATCAAGTTTCGATAAAGTTTCGATAAAGTTTCGATCAAGTTTCGATCAAGTTTCGATCAAGTTTCAAATTGAGTTCGAGTTCGAGTTCGAGTTCGACACAAAACACTACTCTCCAACCGTCTTACGCGTTTTGTATGGTTTTTCGATCAACACGAAAATCTATCGCGAGTTTCATAGTTTTTACCCATCCCACAAGTGCTCAACGCCGCTAAAGAAGTTTTCACTTCAAAAATCTTTTAAAAAAAATTAACAAATTAATGCATTGTCATTGGCTCTTAATTAGTATGCAAAGTTTCGAATTAGACTACTGGAGATAGGTGAAAATCGTGCTCAAACATTCCGTTACATACAGCCCAAGCTAATAAAAGCGTGTTAATAATATAGTAAATAGCGAGCCAAGACGAGCCTCCAACCTTCCGTGTGCCATTAATTAGTAATCAGACGAATTTAGATGACCGTCTAGACCGAAATAATGTAATAATAATATCAAAATGTCAGACGCTAATCGCTTTGCAAACACGAAAATTATGTTAATCAGCGGAAAAGTTGGACAGACTTGGAAATATAAAATAATGAAGCGATTAAAAACCAATGTTTGACTAGCCCCTGTTTCATGTATAATTTATTGTATTTAATTACCTTTGAATCAAATTAAATATTAATTAAAACATACAGTTCTGACGCAAAACAAACAAAAATATTCATTAATGAATCTTTAGGATGAATACAGACGGAGAGCTATGGCTCTTTTAAACAGAAAATCCACTTCTGCATTCTCATCTGGGGCCTGATTTTTATGACTTGAGTGCCACGTAATTTTTTTTTAATCGCGTTACATCAGAGATAGAGATTCATCTTTACATCCTCAAAAAGGCTAGAAAAGGCTTCGCCTCGACCAACAATTACATGTGATCTGAGACATATTTTCTTAGTTTCTTGCCCTAGGTGCGTAATGTACTATTCAAAGATTCAAAGACTTTATTAGCATTCCCCATATTAAAATAATATTAACAGTAATGATAATTATTATTATATCTAAAGCCCGATTTACATGCCTCGTACACCTCGTACATCGCTTCGATTGGCTACATCCTGCGATTGATGCGACGTTCGAGTATTTAAAAATAATCCAAAATTTTCCGTCCATGCAGTACCATGCGCAAATCACACAAAAATTCACCATCTATTTTCGAATGTATGTATGACACATTATTTTATTCTCGCATCTATAAAACGTCTCATCAGACCACCTGTGACTCACGTGGTTGCCGTGGTTATCTATTGTTAGCAGGGGTTTAAAATAGAGAAGGGAGAATGTGCAATATGTTATATGTTTTATGTCTTAGCACAAGTTGGCTTGTATTAAGATGTATTATGGTTCATGTGGTTTGTCACGAAATCAAGGACAACATTCAAGAGTAGAACTTTTGACTTTTTGGGGAAAAAATAAAAAAAAAATAGATTTGACAACAATAACACTATTATAGGCATTCCTATCTTGCGAGAATACAGAAGTAGGTACTCATTTTAACATGAAACTGATAGCACAATCAAATATTATTGAGGTTAAACACGAGGCAAAGATTATTTACGCTGTGGTGAAATTCCAGACGTCCGCGTTATTAAAATAAGATATTTGGAAGGTTAAAAACGTTATCATGTTTAAAGGTTAGATTGTTTTAATTATTGTAAAAGACACTATACCTACTAATATTGTTAATGCGACAATCTGTTTGTTTCTTCTATATCTATACTTATTATAAAACAAAGTCACTTTTTTTCCCTCATGTCCCTTTGTTCCCTTTAATCTTTAAGAATACGCAACGGATTTTGATGATTCTTTCAGTGTTAGATAGGCCATTTATCGAGGATGGTCATAGGCTATATTTTATCACGTTAAGACTAATAGGAGCGAAGAAATAGAGGAAAATGTGGAAAAAACGGGGAAAATTATTTGAAAGGGCTAACTTGAACGCGCTAATCTCAGGAACTACTGGTCCGATTTGAAAAATTCTTTCAGTTTTAGATAGCCCATTTTTGGACTTTATTTGTGGCCCGCGTGATGTTTTGAAATTCACGCCCACTGGCAAAATAACGTGTGATAGTCGTTACATTTTTTCCACTTTTAAATCGTTAATTTTGAAGAATGTTATTTTTTAACCCAAAAAAAATTTTGTTGCGGCCCGCGACATCAAAAACAAAACATGTTTGTGGCCCGCATGAAAAAAAGGTTGGGGACCACTTCTATAGGCTATATTTTATCACGCTAAGACTAATAGGAGAATGTGGAAAAAACGGGGGAAATTATTTGAAAGGGATTATCTCGCGAACTACTGGAGCAATTTTTATGTTATTCGGCACAGATAAGAAATATACCACGTGAAGGATCATAGGCTATCGATTTTAATAATTTTTGCAGTGGCTATATATTTTATGCCCGTGTGACGCCGGGGCGGGTCGCTAGTATTTAATATTTTAGGTGTTTAAAGGTTAGGGGGCCACTTAAAATTTGTTTTCAAGTTAATGCTGTCTGGACTCCAGGCAGCATAAACCAAATTTGCAAAACTTGAAATTAACCAAAATTTAAATGACTATGATTTTGTTTGACGTTTGACTTGAGAATTAAAAAAAATGGATTACGTTTACGAAATGAAGTCTTAGCACCTATAAAGTTATAAACCCTTAATTTTTTGATTATTTTATGAGTTTTCATCTCCATAAAGCCTAAAGGAAGCCTAATATTCAGATGGCTATTGCTCGATTTGCACCATAGATATGCATTTGTAAAGATCCAGAAGCAATAAATTATTCCCTTTTGTAGATAACGCACCGATCTCCGTGTATTGACATCAAATGAACCGACTCATTAAACACATCACATAAATAACTGAAGAGTAACTTGGAACTGAGTAGGGTGACTGGTTTAGGACATAGAAGCTTTCAGATACGTTCATGGTAGGAAAAACTTTCTTATAATTCTAGACAAATATAATCCATAATATGTTTCTGAAGATGGATTTTCATCAGCAATAAATCAGTATATGTGGTATTTTAAGCTGTGGATTATAACAATGCCGTCTTTTATTTTGCGAAAAAGTCCTGTAGGAAAAAACTGTACTAATAAATTAATAAATAGTGTTATCAAAGTAATCCTTAAAAATTGACGTCACTTAGACCGCACGAGACATTTAATTTAAGGGGCCGGGTACCCTCGAAATTCTCATACATACGTAATTCCAAAATCATTTTCTCATACGAAAATATTTAACATGTTTGAGTTGTTTTTCAGTTCCTTCCACATTCGTTATAATATAACGTATTATAATAACAAGGAAAATATTAGGTAACTATTTACAACGCATGATAATAATTTGTATAGAAAATATTAAAAATTAGCGACTTTCATTGAACTTAAAAAATAAATCTTTAGTACTTACCTATTAGATTTACAATAACAAAAATCTACATAAATAAAAAATAATTTAACAATGATAATAATTAGAATAAAAAAAATGAAAAACAAAAGATCTTAATCAAAAAGGCCACCCGCAGCGTACCATGCTCAAACGTCCCCATCACACTGGCCGCGTTACCGCGCTGAATGGCTAGGGAGACGTGTTGGGCCAGGTAAGCCCCGGAGCGGGGATCGTTACCCGATTCCCGCAACCGATTTCAGTTTAAAATAGTAATTATCTAGGTTCCTGCACAAAAAATTTACTTCAAAATATTTTAAAATTAAAAAAAAAAAATTTGTTTCTAATTTTTTTTAGTAAATTTAGTACTTAATATTTAAACACTAAAAAATAGAGTAAAACACAAAAAAATATATAAATAAATAGTAAATTTACTACAAAATATTTAAATACTAAAAAATATTTTTTAGTATTTAAATATTTTGTAGTAAATTTACTATTTATTTATATATATTTTTAG